>CM027869.1:30384348-32959348 GCA_016097605.1 Eucalyptus guilfoylei
ACCACTATAAGCTTTCAAAGGGAGTACAACACCAACCAATTAGTATCATGATGGGTTTGTGACATTGTCAAATTCACGAACTTATCGCTGCAAAAAAAGTAGTTTGGATTCTCAATGACTGAACACGAATATGTGTAAGGGGTTGCATTTCAATTTCATTTCATCGCCCAAGAACCGGACCGCATTATTAGTCTGGTTTATTAATTCCAAAAAATGAGAACCAGTTATTCTAGTCTAGTTTCCGATTTTTAGGTGGGATCGAATTAGATTGGGAGTGGATCATCCTCAATAATATTGTCCTAAACCAGACGTTGACCAAGCCCATTTTATCGTCGATTTTTACACCAAACAACCGATGGAGACGACTACCAAGAAGTTTGAATTTTTATTCTTTCCGCTTTTCGCTTATGTTTTTTTGAAAGTTGATGAGTCCCACCTTTGAAATTGACTTGCGGGCGATCATGTGCAACATAAAAGTATCCGTCCATTGCACTTAGCGTTTTTCAAAATTTGAAATGCTAGAGGCGGCATCCAAATTAAAAGATTGGACAGCTTTTAAAGCGTGTGAACAATGCCAATAAAATTCCAATGCATGAGAACAATGTTCCTAGTGGGTGTCTCCCCTGGCCATGCTCATGCGCTATTTTCTATGTGGTTTTATTGTTGTCACGAGGAATTTTCGATTGTGTTATGTTGATACCAGCATGGTGCAAATGTTATAGATTATATTTGAGCTCTAGCCATTGAATTTGATCAATACCACATCATCAATTTAAGAAAATTGACGCTCGTTCATAACGCTTAATTTTCGGTAGCTCTTCAGTGAAATGTACGATTCATTTTTCAAATGCAGGAGTTTTGCAACTAGAAAATAAAAACACGGAGAAAAAGAGAGAGAACATCTGGAGTTGCAACACTCGAATTGGTCATAGAAGTCTCGTGGCCACATAGCTACCTTGCTCTAATAATTACAGAATTTCTTCAATTTCTATCATAGTGTCATTTCCTCTCGTTTGCCTTCAAAATTTGAAGGCTCATTGCCACATGAGGACCGAGATAAATCCTTTGATTTGGACGTGTCACATCTCATAAAACTCATAAATCGACGAGACGTGCAAATCAAGTGCACACCGAAGTTTCGAATTGAGAGATGGTGACCAGCGAGCAAAGCAAATTTTGCACACAATTCTAACTCGAGGGGACGAAACGTGCCGAGTTCAAGGTACTCAAGGACTAAAATAACACACATACTTATTCCGAGGGGGCGAAAGTGAGAGAAAAGAAAGATGAAACCGAGTTTTTGGTTTGAATTTAGAAATGACATAACGATCGAGGAGAGGGGGCTAGAGCAGAGCGGGAAAACGGGGACACGTCCAAAACGAGCGGGCAATCGATGCGAGACGAAGGCCCCGCTCCTCTTTGTGACATTCTAGTCAAAAGCTATGATTTTCCCCCGCACACACCCACAAAAAAAAAAAAAAAAAGAAGACAAAACTAAAGTACAAAAAAAAAAAAAAAAAGCAAAGGGCATTGGGACAAAAAAAAAAAATTTAAGAATTCAAAAAAGGAGAGGATAAAAAGTGGACCCTGTTGGCTTTCTTAGATATTCACGAAGTCACCCACATCTTTATTTTTCTTTTTAATTTTTAATTTTTTGAAAGCTTTTTTGTTGGTAGGCCGGACCGGACCACCACGCATGATTAGTCTACTCAGATATCCGGCAACAATTCACACACCCCCCCCCCCAAAAAAAAGAATTATCCCCCTTTTTTTGCCCTTTTTCCTCGTTTTTCTCTCCCGCCGCGTCAGATATCGTCCCGAACAGAGATAGATTTTTCAAAAAAAAAAAAGGAAAAAATTTGAAACAAACCTTAATCAATGCGAAAAGGGAAACAGGAGGAGGAGGAGGATCGTCATGTGTACATCCTGTCGAAAAAAACCGAACGTTTCTGCCTTCCGAAAACTTCCTCCCCTTCTTTCATTTGCTGTCTTTTCGTAACGGAATCGCGAAATAATTATTTCCGGGGAGTAAAAGTAAATGCAGACAGCGCGAAGATTTTATAAAGCGGGACGAAAATGGTGAAAAAAAGAACCTCTGAATTTTAGAGAGAGAAAGGGAGAGAAAGAAACGGGCCGTCTTAAATACATCACCTCCCCATTGAATGCTTTACCGAACTCACCACCCCATTTTTGCCCCTTTCCTCTTCTCCCTCTGCAACTTTCTTTCTCTCTCTATCTGCAACCACCCTCATCCTCCATCTCTCTCTCTCTCTCTCTCTCTCTCTTCTTTGAAGGGAAGTTTGCATTCTTACGACGGGGGGCTGAGGAGTAGGACCCGGAATGGAGTGCGTTGAAGCCGCTTTGAAGACCGGGTTCGGGAAGGACGCGATGCTGGTGAAGCTGATGAGGCCCCACGCCTTCTCCGACGACCTCCTGGCCTTCAATTCCCACGCCGGCGCCCCCGCCGGCGGCGACGGCGGCTGCGGCGGTGGCGACGGCGACGACTTCGTGGACGACCTCTTCGACTTCTCCAACGACGAGGCCTTCGCCGGACAGGAGGAAGAGGCGAGGACAGAGGAGACGGCGGGCCGCGAGCAGACGCCGCAGAAGCAGAAGCGGGAGCCCCGCGGCGGTGGCGACGAGGACGGTGCGTCCGTCTCCGCCGGGCACAAGGACGATTTGGGTCTCGTGCCGCACCTTCCGGTACTGTAATGAATACCTCCGTTAACGGAAAATCGGTTCTTTTTCCGGCCATTACGCCGGCCGTCGTTTCTGACCGAAAGGTGCAATTTTTACAGGCCGAGGATTTGGCGGACCTCGAGTGGTTGTCGCATTTCGTGGAAGACTCGTTCTCGCACTTCTCGGAACCGCTTCCGGCGGGCGTACTGCTCCAGAACCCCACGAGCCGCGAGGACCGGTCCGAACCGGAATCGGAATCTTCCGGCTCGTCCAGACCCGGGTTCGCCACTCCGCTCCCCTCGAAAGCCCGGAGCAAGCGGCCCCGGTCCGGCGGCCGGGTATGGTCCCTGGGCGTCCCTTCTCTCGCCGAGCCGTCCTCGAGCTCTTCGTCCTCGACGACGGCCTCGTCGCCCTTGCTCGCCAGCCCCTGGTTCGCGCACCTGAACCGGAGCCGGAGCCTCGAGCCGGTCGAACCGGAGCCCTGGGAGGCCAAGCCGCCGATGAAGAAGCACAAGAGCAAGCCCGCTGCTGCTTCGGAGACGGCCGGACCGGCCCGACGGTGCAGCCACTGCGGCGTGCAGAAGACCCCGCAGTGGAGGGCTGGCCCCAACGGGGCGAAGACGCTGTGCAACGCGTGCGGGGTCCGGTTCAAGTCGGGCCGGCTGTACCCGGAGTACCGGCCCGCGTGTAGCCCCACGTTTTCTAGCGAGCTGCACTCGAACCACCACCGCAAGGTGCTGGAGATGAGGCGCAAGAAGGAGTCGACGACGACAACGACGGCACTGGGTCAGCCCGAGCCCGGTCGGGCCGTGCCCAGCTTTTGAGGGCCGGGGTGGGTTCCTTCCTGGCGCCTCGGGAACTAGGAATTAGGGTCGAACCGAACCGGGCTCCGGTTCGGGCGGTAGTGGTAGGGCAGATATGCTAGGATGTCTCTAGGTAAGTTACAGGAATTCTCAATGTACTATTTTTCGTTATAGCTCCAATTTAATATCTCAACATCAATTTTTGCTAAATTCGTTTCACTTTTCCGTTCTTTTCTTCATGCGTAAAGAGGCGGCATAGGAGGAGGTGGGGTGGGGTGGGGGAGAGCTTCGGTTGGGATCTTTGAAACGGTTCAAACTTTTGATTTTATGGTGGGCAAGGCAGGGAGGCAGTTCGAAAGCAAAGACGACATGAGTGTGCGTGTCGTTTATGCATTGATGATGTCGGAGTTGGCGTGGTGCGTCGGGCACCGGCCGTGCTCTGCTTTTTTCATTTTTTTTAAAAAATTTTTGTGCAGTTTGGAGGAAATTGATGTAAATGTCGCGTGGTGCGGTCTCGAGCGAGCAAAGCCAAGCAATGATAAACGAGGGTTTGTGGATTTTAGGAATTTTCTTTTCTTGCCGATTTTGCATGAACGAATTCGATTCTCTCGTTGATCCCATCGAAACCTAAGAAGATTGAGGCTATGCCTTTGACTTTGGTGGATGGTTTCAAATTGATTTGAATCTTGGGGAGGCGGTGTCAACTTAGGCTTAGCGGCTTAGAGCGGGTGATGCTCTCTATATCATCTCTCTTTGATTTTTACAGATTCTTTTCCTCTTTCGGGCTTTACCTAGAAATCTAATGAGATCGGGCGAATCAAAGCCGAAGCTGTTGCGTGAACGCTTTGATCCTTTCCCGGAGAAAAAGCCACTTAGCTTTTTACGAAGTCTCTACACAAAGTGCAATCTGGGCAAGTGGCAATTCGACAATGCGAGTCCGATTCGACTTTTATTAGGGGATTTCGACGCAAAAGTGTCTTTACCCCATTGACACATTTCGAATGGCTTCTTTCTCTTTTCGTTCGACGTGGACTTTACCATGAGTGGGAAACTTGTCTAGAGGGTGATTTGTTCGCTTTTCTAAGTCCCAGGCACGATTGTGGTCATGTGTTTGTCCTCATTAGGGTAGTGGCATGGCCGCTCGAGATTTGAAAAGTTAATTCATTTTGGCGCCATGAAAATTGAATTGGAAGATGCGGAGGGGCACCTTGCTATGTTCAATACAATAATTGACCAATCAAGAGGTACGGGAAGTGTGAAAGCTATATATTCAAAAATGACTGTAGAGCACACCTACTGGGGCTTCTTATTTTTATGCGTAACTTTCATGCGGCCGGACCGTGCACATTCGACTTTAAATGAAATAAGATAAGTTGACTTGCGATCCGTCGTTTATTGAGGTAGTTTATGTAGTGCAAGAGATGGTTTGTATGCACTTATTCTAAAGATATGAATTAAATATTTATTCTTCTTTACAATGAGGTTTGTATGTTTTTAAAATAAAAATAAATATGTGGTCTTTCTCCTCTAAGCTAAAAGTTTTGGATTAGATTTTCTATCAGGGTCATTGACCTCATTGGAATCAACCCCATTTTCCTCTTTGGGCAAAAGAGGGATTGTGAGCAGTGCTTCTAGCCATGAATTGAAGGCCAAAGGGGGAAAAAAGTTCAATAGAATTAGAATAAGATCTTCGAGCAAGGCTAACCATTCATTGAAATCATCTAAAACTTATACTAAATTATTCACGATGACAAGCGCATGAAGGCGACATGTCATATATAGAATCGTTGATTACTATGCAAATGCCATATGTCTTGACCGGTGTGTGCCTAGATTGAAGTTGTCACATCCTCTTGTTATTGTAGTAGTCACATATAATAAATTTGATAAAACCACAGTTGTTGTTGTTGGCACTTCCTTTTCCTAAACAAGGAGCTCACTTGCCGTTCGTTGTTCTAAAAGAATTTCGGGGCTTCGTTCCTATAGTCTAATAATGACTATGCACATCTATTGAAATTTAATAATTTTAACCCAATTTAACCCTAGCAAATATCTGGTATTCCATCATTTAACGATTTTTTTTTTTCACACAACAAAGCTTCCTTCACAAGTCAATCATTCAAATGAGCTAAATATCGACCGTGGTCAGTGAACTCCTAATGTTGCGAAGGCAACCGTGTTGAGATGACAATAAGAAGTAGGTTCACTATACACGAGAAAGAAGTAAATTTCCATGTACTAGTAATTGATGCATGTGATTAATAAATTTCTCTACAGAAGTAAAATTAAATTTCAATGTAAAAGGCACTTTCTTAACGGTAAATTACTTTTCACTATGATTCATATAATCGCCTATTAAAAACAAGTAAACGTAAGACTCTCAGTACACACGTGTACTCTTATCTCGAGTTAGCTCTCGATGACGATGGATAAAAGGATGATCGAGAGGTTACTTTCAATTAGTTGCAACCACTTCCCAATGGCTATAAATATATAAATAAACACACACACACACACACACACACACACACACACACACACACACACATATATATAAAATGGGTAGCCATGTAATTGTTTGAAAACATAAATCTTATTACATTTTCTTTGCCCTCTCCAGAGGAACGCCCCGAAATTTATATCTCAGAATTTGAATGTGGCAGCTTAAGGACTTACCAAGGTCCAAGCTTCATTTGTAGTTACAATAAATGATTGTGTGCTTAACTTTAAAATAAGATGCATGATTTGAAAAACTTTTTTTTGAAAATGATTGTTAATATCATTTATAGAAATGAACGAACAAAAAACATTTTTATTGTCCATGAAAAATATATATATAAATATATAAATTGCCGTTGATAATAGAAATATTTTTTATTACCTCACTATTTTAATGGATATAAATGATCAAATTTTGAATTTTTTTTAAAATTTTTTTGGCGAAATAAATAGGATTAAAGATATATATATTTTTTCAAAGTAAGAGCATAGAGGCATGACCTCTTCTATCATTTTCTGTAAAGCCGTGACCTGGCCCTTTTATGGCTAGGAGCCTAGGACCATAATAATTCCAACAAAGTGAGGAGTTGAATAGTACATATAACGAGGTGGACTAGTTGACTCAATCGGGAAAATTATTCAAAAAAATCACAAACTTATCGTATAACAGCCAATTTAATTATAAATTTTTTTTACGTTGACCAAATTAGTCCTAAAACCTTTTCACAATATATCGATGCAGTCCTTAAATTTTCAAATTTTTTTTTATCCTTTTCTTTCATCCCCTCTCCATTGCCCTATCGTTATTTTCCTTGTCCGTTTGTTGGTTGTTTTGTTGTGGCCTCGGCAATGGCTGGCAAAGGCGCCACGACTCTTACCAAATTCGAGCACGAGCTTGTGAGGGCATCTTTGCCATTGCCTAACCGGCGATTTTCACTAGCCATATTTGAAGCCCTAGTGAATGGTGGAGATAGGAGAAAAAAGAAAAAAGAAAATTGAAAGAAAAAAAAGAAAGAGAAATATGATTTTTTGTTTAAATTGCAAAAATCGTCGATGTCACCTTGGGCTTTACTACGCAGGACAGTCGACATTCACCTTAGAGATGGCTAACCAAAATTGATTGGAATGACTACAATGACAAATCTTTAAAATGTTCAGAACTAAATTGATCATATTATAAAGTTTAACATTAAATTGACTGTCGCACAAATAAGTATAGTATCATGACTTTTGGTATAATTATCCTCGACCCAACTCAATGTCCAACTAATGACGAGTATTTCGAGTGCGACATAACGAGTGCATCATTATTCATTAGATCACACATGCATCAGATTGCTCAAGGTAAATCGGTTTCTTCCCACATTTCGGGTCTGAATGTCGTTTTTTTTTTTAAACGGCGAGGGAACTGCCTATGCATCAGATTACTCAAGTATTTCGGCTTTTAGGGAATGCATTTGCAAAAATGCAAATACTTTTGGGTGAATGGGGTTTTCCGAAATGCAAATAACGTTTGAAAATTTGCATTGAGAAACAATTTTGGCCAAAATACCGTTTGGTAAAATTTGCATTTATAAATGACTTTTATTAAATTAAAAAAACAAAAAAAAATTCTATTTTCTTTTTTGAAGTCCGGCCATTGGAACATCGGATGGCCAGATTTGGCCGCTTGGGTTGCGCGACCTCAGGCGACCGTCGCTTGGGTCGCGCGACCCAGGCATCGCCTGAAGCGGTGGTTTTGGAGGAGATGAATAGTACCGAGAACTTGCATTCCGAAGATGCAACTTCTCAAAATACCTTCAGACCTGTTTTGGGCTAAGGGCCCTTAAAGCCATTTGGAGATGCAATTGCATTTTACCAAAGTCGCTCAAAAAATCGAACCGAACGCGTTTGCATTTGTCCAATGGACTTTAGAGTCCAAAAGCCCATTTGAAAGGCCGAACCAAACGGGGCCCTAATTACTACTTATGAACAAGGCAAGGCATGAGCCAAAGCCCAAGGATCGACAACCACGACTTTGTCCCTTTTTCTTAGCAGAATAGAGAGGTCGTGTATTATTTCACAGCCATAGAGTCCAAAATCTAAAGAGAACAACTTATATTTAGATTTTTCCTAGATCAGTTTGCGTTTTGATTTTTTTTTTCTTTTTGCATGGAGAGATTTTGTGTATATTTAGGTAGAAAAGCTGTTTTTGCGGTCTTCTGCAAACTGAGATTTCGACATAATCCCTGCTCATTATCTCATTGCTCGAGTCCATCGGCAAGAGATTAAATCACGTATCTACGTGTTCCCCATGCCCTTCATTAATTGTCTTCTCTCGAGCAACTATGATAATGACATCTATATAAAAAATATACACTCATATATTATATATAGAAGATTAATTATTACTGCCGTCCCTTCCCATTGTCTTGTGAAACCGAAGTGATCTACAATGTCATCTGACTCAAAAAAACTAATCCCCATGCAAATAAAATAAAATAAAATAAAAATTTAAAAGAAGCAGATAATGCAATCTTGATAGTTAATGTGTGCCATTGTCTCAAATGAGAAACCCTAGCCAAGTGACGATGAGGGAGACTAAAGTTGATACGATATATCTTGATAATTTATTACAAGGGCTATCTAAAATAAGATATTTGCTTCAACAAGGAATGCCGACGCAGTGTGGCCAGACCAATCAATTGTCAGGTTTGTTTCCAGTGATCCATTAGTCCAATAGGAAAATGTTTGGAGGAAAAGAGAAATCGATGCTGTGCTTGGATGGAAACGATGACTCTTATCATATTCGATTTCGTACCCATAGCTAGGGTCAATACTATTGATAGTGTCGAATCGGCTCGAGAGAGACTCCTGTGGATGCTACAAGTGTTCGAAAACAAAATAAGAGAGATGCTGAAGGCCATTGAAGAGAGAGAGAGAGAGAGAGAGCTACGACCCTTTTTTGGGTATACTTATATTTCAATTCTCAATTTAGTATCGATCAAGTCCCACCAAACCCTCATCAAGAATAGCGTACGGATTTATTAGGTCAATTTTGACCTTAAGAATGGAGTGTTCGAGCCCAAAATAAGAAGGCCTTGCACGATCGGGCCATCGGATCATCTCAAGCGTACAGAATTTGAAGCGAGTTCCCTCAGGTCCGACTCGTCCAAGCCCAGCGATCTGATTACTTGTCCGGCAGCAACGACAGATATCCTGCGACAAGGTACAACCTGTAAGAAGAACAACTCTCATGTAGACCACAAGGATCTGTTCATCGACTCGTGATAATTTGCAGCAGCATTAGGTAGAATGACAAAGGACTTGATGTACACGGGCTCTTGCGTATCCGGGATTGAATCCAAAATGTGGTCCGTTGATCTTTTGCTCATTTGCGATCGAACAAACTTAAGAAATTTCACCATTTTGGTTCCGAGATTAAACGGGATTTAAGCACCGACATGTAGAAGACTTTTAATTTGGGGCAGATGAATTCTTTTGGATGGGAACTTCCGTTTCATAAATGCCTCTGTTACGATGTCGGTATATCCTATATTAATCCCTAATGTTATGAGTTGGCCTTTCACCTGCGATGCCGGTTTCTTTAGCACACCGTCGTCGGTTTGTGGATGTAGAATCTTCTTCTCTAGGACTATGGCGCCCTTGGACTTAGTAAACCAAAGAGGAAAAACGAACGTGGTTTCTAGATTTTCTCGAGAACGTTGTTTGATTCGATCAAAGAATACACGCGCGATCCGAATTCAAAAAGACATCGTTGCTGCTCCTCAAGCGCCAAGTACGAAGTACGAAAAAGTCGAACAGTGACTTTTCTTTACTTGGTTTTCGAGTGGGCCCCATCATGACCTTTAGCCTTGAAAAAGCAGTGCTCACTATTCAAACCCTAAATGCTTAGACTCGACAAAAAAAATAAAAATGCTTAGACTCATTATTATAAGAAGCAACGGAAGATTTCGCGTGACTATTCTAATGCACACATTTTCTTTTTGTCGCTTTAATAATTCCTCCAAATCATATAATCTCAATTGGGCTATTCGTAACGCCGTTAAACAGGTTGTTTGGGCCGGGTTGGATGAAGCTCGGGTATCGAAATGGCGAACATGGAGATGATTTTACTTGGTCCGAGCCTCATCGAAGAGCTGTTCAGCGTGACGTGCGGCTTAGACACGAAAGATGTCGAATTAATTAAGATTCCGTTCGTTTAGCGAAAAATGTGACAAATATTTTTCAATAAGTCATTTTCCAGTATTTGGATGAAACATGAAAATGAAGTGAAAAATATTTTTCGCCCCATATACTCTTTTTCATTTATTTTATTTTTTAAAATGGATTTTTCATATTTTTTAAAAAATTATTTTTAATTATTTTTAATTTTTAAAATCTATTATTAATTTTTATTTTTATTTTCATTTTTCTTTGTTTTCCATCTCCTTCTTTGTTGGTCGATCGCTAGCCACGGCGATGGCCCGTGACCGGCCATCGGCAAGCCTCGAGCTCACCGACGAGCATGAGGCTCACCACTCACCAGATTAGCGAGCATGAGCGTCGAGCTCGAGGCTCACCAGATTGACGAGCGCGAGCTTGAGATCGACGAGCTCGAGGTTCGCTTGGTGATGGCCAACCACTAGCCAAGAAAGAAGAAGATGGGAAACAAAGAAAAGAAAAAAAAAAAGAAAAGAAAAGAATAGAATAGAAAAAGGAAATTAAAAATATTTGAATTAAAAAAGAAAAAGAAAAATTAAAAAATAATTCGAATAAAAAAAGAAAAGAAGAATAAGAAATAGGAGAAGGAAGTGAGGATTTGTAGAGGTATGAAATAAGAGAGATCAAGAAAGTGGAAAATATTTTCTCCTAATTTAGAAGACTTTTTTCCTTTCATGCCCAAGAAATTCATTTTCCATGAAACGAACGTTAGAAAATTTGGAAAACGTTTCTCCGGAAATTATTTTTCACGAAATGAAGGGAGCCTAACATGTTAATTAATTATTATCGCTTATGAAGCTACGGAAGTGGTGAGCTAAACACATTGCATGCTGAAGTTTCACAGTGGATGACCTTGACCGTCGTCCACAGTATCCCTACATAAACAACATCATATATATTTAATGGGTATTTAGCATGAGTTTATCTTCTTTTTCTTTTTATTGTTACAATATTATAGAGCATATTTCTATTTTTTTTTTTTTGGAAATGAAGACAGAACAATAACGACAAGCAATCAAGAGGACAAAAAGAGAAAGGAAAATGAAGTTGGTGTCACTAGAAGCTGGGATCAAGGTTACCGTCTCTTTATTTTATTCAGCCCGTTATCGGGATACCGACTTGATACCCATTTTAGTCATATAGTTTAAGAAAAATGATCTTTAGAAAATTATTATGGTTTAAAAAAGAGAGTAGAACTTGACAATTACAATGAATAGAATTATCTGTAGTTATTGTTTATTTCTCGTACAAGTTGTGTGTTGGAATATTCAAATGTTAAGCTGTTCATTCAGAACTTGATTTTACAAAATAATTAACAAGTGGTCCACAAAATCCTGCACTTTGACTGAATGGGCATCAAGTGTGCTGTTTATTTGTACTGTAAATAATCATGATTATAAAACCAATCATAGCGTGCTACAGCAAAATTAAATACTGGAATTTTGTAACCAACCCAATTTTTTTTTTAAATATATATATACATGGATAACAATCAAGTCTATAAACTACAGCTCCATGATTGAAAAGACAAGGACCATATCACTCTGTGTACCCACTAATTTTAGCACCAACGTATGAAAATGGCCATCCGTCAATCATGATGAGAGCATTACACAGATTTTGCTCTCCTCTTTTCCAAGAGAAAACAGTGAAATAGGGAAACAGGGTTTTGTTCGTGAGGTCACAAATGACCACGCATGAAGTAAGCAGCTAGATTAAAAAAAAAAACCAGCTAGCCGCCATTTCTATGGACCTTGGTGGACAATCAATTGAACTCTTATCCCTTTAACATTAATTTCTCCTATATAAATTAAAAAAAGACCGGTGTCAATTGTTATTTTAAAAAAATCATCATCTTAATATGTTAATTGAACTCTCTCTCTCTCTCTCTCTTTGATCTTCATCACCTCGTTCCTTTGTCAATTTCCCTTACATATACGTATTTATGTACGTCCCTTTGCTAATTTCCCTTACATATATGTATTTATGTACCTCATCAACTGTTGAATTTTAAGCTAATAGTTTCTTGATTCATTGCATAAATTCAACTTGCAAACGAAAAGGTGCAATAACGTAGATACGGGTATCATTAGGGGGGAGATTATCAAATCAATTATAAACTTATTGCATCAATAACAGTTTAGTTTTAAATTTTCTAATTTTACAAATTGAGTCCTAAATTCTTGCATGAAATTCTAATACAGTCATTCCAGCTAATTTCCGCCGGAAACTATTGACGTGACGATCCAACCATCATTACACACCACCGCATAAGCAAATACTGCATTGAAATTTTATGCAAATATTTATGATTAAATTGACAAAATTGAAAGGTTTATTATTGAATCAATATTCAAATAGTAAGTTTAGTGGATAATTCCCCCTAGCGTAAAGTATGGTCGGATGTGTCGTTGTTAAGCTCGATGAGCAGATTAGGTGAAACAAAGGCGGTGAACATCTCATCGACCACGTGATGTTTACGGTCATAATGTATGTATTTAAGAATCGTGGGCGGTGTTAAGGGCGTGCCGACTCACGTCAATTATCGTATTGCTTGGGGGAGAACTGAGGCCAAGGAAATTGCGGTCGATTTTAAACGCGGAGTGGACCGAATATGTTTTCTTGTGCGCGATCTCAAGCGGCCAGCCAATTACATCGAAGTGACACGATGGAAAACCGGCAATTGTCTCGACACGCCCCGCCGTGTAATTCTCCGGGGCCATTATTACACCTCAAAAGTGGGAGCCCGGTTGGCTCTTCAGTGGTCAGTGGTTACCTAAGGTAGAAAATGCTCCCCAAGCGCATTGGATTTCATTGGAGAGGAAGTAAATGCAAATCGCACATCTTTCTCTCTCTTACATTTGCGGAAAAATGAATGATTGATGAATATTTTCATTAAAATAATCACTTTTATTGATTATAAAAATAATGAATGAAAAATATATATATCGTTCGGGAAAATATTTAGACATGAGCTGTTATTGATAACGAAAAATATTTTTCGTCCACTAATTATTTTCAGCGATACAAATGATTATTTTCAAGAAGATGTTTTTCAATTCATTAATTTTCTATAAAATAAGTGGAGCATGATGGATGAAACTCACTTTGGTTGGGACCAACACTTCAAACTTTGAAATAGACAACAAGGGTTTTTGAACTTATAGCATATCGATTCTATCAATCATGTCAATTAGAACTTTATGTAAATATGATGTGATATGTTGTTGAATCATGTCAATAAGAGAACTTAGTTGATTAAACGCTTCAAATTCATGTTGTGGAGATAGTTACCAACTTTGATTTGGCTTAATTTTGCCTTTTACCTAATTTTAAATATTTACGTGAAAATTATCTAATTTTTTTTAAATCTATTGTACTTTGATCAATTCAGTCATAAATATTTCATTTATGCTCATTGAATCCTAAATCTTTTCGCGTTTTGTCAATTAAGTCTATATAAATAATTTTTATTTGAAATTACTAATATGGATGCCGATTGTTCTATGTGGCATGCAGCACATGAACATTTTTAAATAATATTTTTGAAAGTTTTCAATTTTTTTTTTTGTTTTTCTCTTTTCTTTTTTCACTTTTACTTCGATTGAGTGTTCGTGGCCCTTGCTCAGCTCTCTCAAGCCATCATTGGTGGCCAACCATTGTTTGAGACAGGCCATGACAAAAAAGAAAGAAATAATAGAAAAAAGGGAAAAATAAAAAAAAAGAATTTAAAAAAAAAATTGTTTCTGTCAATGCTAGTATGTCACAAGAGATGATCGGCGTTGACTGGATCATCACATTAGCATTTTCCAGTCAAAATTGATCAAATAGATTCAATTGGCAAAATATAAAAATATTCATAACTCAATTGTAGGTTTAAGACTAAATTGGTCTAAGATTTTTTGGATAATTTTCTCAAATATTTATACTTGGAACTTGATAATTCCCCCATAACTGGTTAACGCTAACTGTGGGTGGAAGTCGTTGTTGTTGTTGTTTTTTTTTTTAATAACATTGTCCTGGATGATGTGTCGGGATGTTCGTGTATCACGTTTGACGCGTTCCACATCTTTAATGCAATGTCAGGCTTTCAAATAAACAAAAGACGTCAACCTTTCAAAAGGTGGGTCGGCCACATATCAAATGATATCCACCGTCGACTGATTTCACAATCTAGCGCAGTATAAGTGGGTGATTTTGAAGAATTTAAGAGGTTAATCGGATGTAATTTTAATCGATGTTCTTGGTGGATATATAAAGAGAAAATGTATGTCCATGAGAGAATACAAGGTCATATGTAGGCTGTACTGAACTCTCTCTATATATTAAATTTACGATCAATCCTACACAATTGTAATTTAAGATTGCTATTTTACACACGCACGTGTATATATATTAATATATGTGTATAAGTAATGGATGTAGTAGCTTACGAAAAAGCTATGAATAGAGCTTCAATTCTTCTTTTCCCAAGGTAGTTTGTAAGGGAGGCAACTCAATATAATAGGTAGCTCTAGCCGATAAAGAAGCTCAATCACAAGTATTGAACAATCGTTGACGTGAATATCAACCATTCTATGTAGCATAGATAATGTTGACATGAACAATATTTGCATTTTATTTTTGAATTTCTTATTTTCTTTCCCTTTCCTTTTTTCTTTCCCTTATTTCCCTTTCCCAGTTCGAGGCCTTGACAATGGTTGATGGAGGTCGCTAGCCACAAACAAGGGCCGGTGAATGCCCCCCGTACTGGCCCAACCTATTGATGGCAAAAAAGGTAAAAAAAACGAAACAAAAAAATTGATAAAATTTAGAAATATCATACAAATTGTCCACATTAGCACCAACCTTACCATGTTGGATGGTTAGTGTTCACATAAATCATTTCGGGCCAAAATTGGACAAAAAGACTACATTGACAAATCATCAAAACATTAATGACTAGGGTGATTAAATTGAAAAGTTTAGAGATAAATTGACAATTATATAATAAGTTTAGGACTATTAAGATAATTTTCTTCAAAAGGGGATGAGTGATGTTTTATATGTTATCCATTCTTTTGGGAGGTGCTACTTTCAATTCTTTTGGCACCTTGGCCCAATTCTTCTTCTTTTTTTCCCAATCTTTTTTCGTATGTTTCGTTCTTTTTCTTTTTTTCCTTTTTAATTATGATTTCTACAAATACACTGCACTTAAATAATGTCCAATACATATACTAAAAAAGGTATAAAATTACAAATTTTTTTATATGCTTTGATGTAATTATTAAGGATCCCTGATATGTATTTTTGTATCATGAATAGTAACGCCCAAGTTACGATGACAGAAAAAATATAAAAATATATTTAATTGAAAATGAAACGTGTCATGTAATTAATTCTCCTTCACATCGATTGATATTTCATTCATTTCGTTTCCGGTAGTACGTCTAAAGTAAAATGTCAACGAGGCATTAACCATTGATTAGAATCTAATTGCGTCTTATCAAGGAGATTAGTTTGCCCCCACTCTTACTCTTTCTTTTGTTGCGACACGGTATTGAAAACAACAATGAATTTGTCTTGACTGAAGAGGAAATAATTGATTTACATAAATGCAGTCCAACGCATCAAATTCGAATTTTTTTTTTTTTGTTATTGTTATGATCAATAGAGAGAGTCTCTTAGATTTTCAACATTTTCGAACTCTTTAAAAAAGTCCATAGAGAAATAAATTTGGAAAGACTATATTGCAGATGCAATTATATAGTTTTTTCTGGCAACCAAAAGTCGTGACTTAAGTCTCAAGCAAGTAAATATATGCAATCGGAGAGGCAAAGTTGGATTTGGAAATACTAAAAGATTTAAATTTAGAATCTTCTACGTAGATACTATGCAAGATCTTATAAGATCATTGCTAATTGTTCTAAAAATTTAAACTAGATGAAAATATTATTTATTATTTAAATATTCTAATAACAAGGCAGCAACAAGAAATGAAAATGACATCAGAGCACAATAATTTGTATTTTATCTCAAGAATGGGCACATATTAACAAGATGTTGGCGGACTTTTTGTTTAGGAACGGCAGGTCATCTATTTGTCCTAATCATACTAGTGGCGTGGAAACTGTTTTGGGTCAGAATCACACGTGGCAGAGGCTGCTCGTGGGGCTTACAAGATCTTTGGTCGGACTGCAATTGTATTACAGATTTCCCCAACTTACTAGAACCACCTAATCCTTTATAGCGATGGCCCTGATTGATCTTGAAATTACGTCCTCACGATAAGGACGTGTTCCATGCGCATTCGAGTTACATACTAAAGCACAAATCACATGGGCGTGCGGAAATTCTTTTGCGTCGTGTCAAAAGATTTAGATTTTTTTTTTTCAATAAATTTCAATAAGTGTTAATAAATATCATAAAAGTATTGGTAAGAAAGATTGACATGTGTTTTTTTTTTTAATAACCTATGGATTACTTACCAATACTTTTCATAAAATCACCAATTTTCTTTATTGTTTGCAAAGTGCGAAGTTTTCCTACTAAAGTTAACATTTTTTTTTTTTTGTATATCTTACTAAAACTTCAAATTCATCAGAGTAAGAAAATTTGATGATTCGCAAATTGTCGCAAAGAGTTGGTAATTTCATAAAATTGTTAGTAAGTTACCAATAAATTACTGAAAAATGAAGTAATTGGTTCATAATTTTTCTTACAAGCATTTTTTTTTGACAGTTCTCGGCTCTTTTAAAGATCTATCACATTGGAAAAAAAAAGAAAAAGAAGTTTGTTTTCTTAATGGAACGGTAAAATCGTCAAATAAGAATAAGGTCGGAAATGAGCTTTGTATAGTATTAGCTTACCATCATAAGAAAAATTTGGACATGCAAATTAATTTGCCCTTATAGCATTTTCACATTCGTTCTGAATTAAGAAGTGAAATAAGTACCATTTATATAGTTAAATTCTAATCGGTTGACTCCAGGATCAAACTCTCGAGGGGTTTTGCCAAGTTTCACCGGCCTTATTAGGGTTTCACAGGAACTAATATTAGCATTTTTTTTTCCACATGTACTATATAATATATGTAATATATCATGCCGGTCAATCTAATATTTTATTTAACTGTAGTACCTAAAGTGACACGTGATATGAAATGCCATTTGATTGCATAACGACAACATACATTATAAAAAGAAACGTCATGCATACATTTTCTTAGCATAAGATGGGATTGCTTCATCACATTGTATCATATTACGTATTTAAACAGACTCTTAATCAGTTGCTTAATTTGCTTCCTACTCTTTCTTTGAGAGGGACTTTTGAGGACTCGTTTATTGGATTTGTCGCTAAGGACTACTTGTGATTTTATTTTAACTTAGAAAGGATAACTTTGCCGCTGAGTCTAGTAGTTGCCCGTTTAAGATGAGAATAAGACATCTAAAGTACAACAATTATGAGTTAGGTGTTAGATGGAAATGCTGTTGATATTATAAGTCCTATGATTCACGCAACCTTAGCTAATAAGTTAGCACGGATGAGATTTTTGTTTTTGTCATTATACATGTGTCTATATAGCATCACATATGTTGCGCATGCTGCTGTCCATTTCCAAACAACCAGTGTGAAGTAAGAAGCTGCGTTGTTAAGCAAGGGAAGTTGATTAGTTATCTTTTGAAGCCGAGGGTATGCGCGGTTTTAAGGATGTTTTTATTTACAGCGATGGCATTGATGGTGATCTTCAGTTAATTTATTTTCTTTGATGATTTAAATAATGGAAAAATGAGAAAAATATTTTTTTTGGGGGGAAATTTTTTGCGAAATAAACAGATTTTAAATTGATAGAAACTCAAAAGAACTCTTGACTTTGTGGAGCAAAATGGAAATATCTGCGCCACAAATTTCTAGGCCTATTGATGAGACATATAGAAGTGTAGCTAGAGGCTGCGTCTAATGGGAACCATCCATATCAAAGGACTTTAGACAGATGAGGATTATATTAGGGTTTGACAATTTCTGTCTTGTAATTCTGTTCATATTGGACATATCCTCATAATTTTGTAACAGTTGCAAACAGCTTCACCTAAAAAATCCAAAAAAAAGAAGAAGCCATTTCACTAAAATATACTATAACGTTTTAAGTCGTGCCAATTTTAAGTCAATAATAAAAAAATATCATTCGAGATTTATGGCATATATGAAATCTCTCGCTTCTCATGCCACATCGTCAATTGATCCCCCGAAACGGAGTCTTAAGGATGAGGTTAATCCCAAGTTTACGTTCTCTGCCATAATTATTTGGGCATGTCATGCTTAATCACATAGCTGGACACCATGCAACACGAGTTGGTCACCGGTAATACGCCAATCAAGAATGCGATTGCTATTAATTTAGCCCTTGAAAGTCGGATATCATTTCACCAAGAAATATTGCTTAAGCGTCAATGAATGTCCCTTGTCCCCATCGCGTAGCAATTTGTCATGGTGATGGAGAGAGAGAGAGAGAGAGAGGCGTACTTGTGCACTTCAAGCTGATGCGACACATACTTGTACCTTGCGCTGACCGATACTTTGCTTGTTGAATGGCACAACTTCAGCAAACGTGTATTATATTTTCACCCCTTCAAAGTTAGGTTACTAAAAAAATACCCCGCGAAATGTCAAACAGGTTTGTTTAATATTTTACCCTTCTAAATCGGGACGTTGAAAAAGTGCGTTTCATCTCGCGCTGTGACCTAAGTTTTTGCTGTCATAGGGAGGCACCTGTCGCTTTAGGGCATTCGCGGGCAAAGAACGAATAATCATAGGACGCGCATTATCACACATATCAAGACAGTGAAGGTGTGTGCAGCCGAATGCCCGTTAATTGTATCATCAGAATTTTCGAGTATTTTATTAAGCATGACCCTTGAGATATTTTGTGATCCTACAGGAATCTTCTCACGGATTCAAACCTTATTAAGGCAAATAGGATATAAATGGCACATCATTAGTGTCTAGAAAATGTCCCTACTGGACTCTCCACCATGGTGGACGATTATTCTAGACTAAATAAACCATTTAACAATTTCATTTGGGTAAAATTGTCTCTGATCGCTACCCAAAACAGAAACAATAATTATTTGTCTTTAGAAAGAAATTATGTTGAACACGCATTATCACGTGTCAATTATAAGATGGTGATTTTTTTTTTCCCGATTCCATATTCTATTATTGGTAAGTTGACGGATGGGTGAGGTGGAAATATTCTTTCACCAGAGTCGTTTTTGTTTTTCAGTAAATTTCTCAAAAAAAAGACTGGAACAATTGTAGTCGTCTTGGGATAGCTACAGCCCTATATAGGGATGAGCTGAGCATATCGGACCAATTGAATTGGGAACCGCTTATATTGGACTAGATCAGACTGATTCTTTTTTGTAAAATATTTTTTAATTTCTTAAAAATAGGATAAATTCTAAAATAGTAACAACTCTAGCATTTTTTTAAAATTTTTTAATTTTTAATTTTTTTGGCTAATTAATCAGTTCCATTGGATTGGACTAGTTGGTCCGGTTCGGTTTTCAGTTCCAAGATTGTTCAATTTGATCCCTGATCTCAAAAATTGGGAATCAGTCCTCCCGATTCGGTTCTTGGTTCCTAGGTGGGACCAGACCGGATCAGAAACCAATTACCCCTAATTCTATATGGATTTATACATCTCGAATTGTCCACTTCTATGATCGATCTTAAGCATGCGCTTCCCTACAAGAAACTGGTGCTTTGAAGGTTTTGCTTTACAAGATTTGAACCCAAGATCATAATGATGACTATACTCTCTTGCTATCCAAGCTGGCGCATGTCTAACGAGCGATTGATAACTCATTTTACGGAGCGTGAACTATAGATCGACCTTGATATTTATGTTGGTGGCGATGTGATAGATTGAGCACGTCGAGCATTTTTTAGCTTATAAGTGAACTTAACTGGATGTAGGTTTTAAGTTGTGGTTGAACCGTCTCTCACCAAACTCGTCAGGTCAGTTCAAGATTTGTAGTTTTACCGTGTCTTTATGTGTTCAGAAGCTCTTCATAACTGCGACGGCCACGAAGATGATGTTGAACTCGAGTGGAAGAACAACTCACCACATGAAGTGAAGGGAAGAAAAAGAAGTTGTAACAAGAAAATGGGACAAAAAAAAAAGCTCATTTTTTTTTTTTGATAACCTAGATTATTAAGAGATAGAGGAACTATAAGCTACACCGGCTGTGTAAAAAAAAGTCTCCACAAACAGTCTCATCCATTATCGATTCGATGGTTGGCAAGATAGTGGATTGTTAGAATTCTCTAATCAAGGTGGATTATACTGCTCGTATAAAGTTTTCATTATACAGATGGTGTGCACTCTAACTTTCTCTAAGATATGGAATATGTTCCACAACATGTCCGAACATCTTACACTTTTGGAATCGACAGTAAAGGAATGTAATTGACTTTATCTTGATATGAAAACCATATTAAAGAGTGGTATCTCATTGATTTCCGGCGCACGTGCGAAAGAAATGCCAAAGCCAACCCAAGGAAAAATAAAGCTTCATGGAGTCTTTCTATTCAATTGCAGGTAGTCCGCATCTTCTAATTAAGTTTATCTTGATACTAAAACCACACTAAGAGGAGATGCTAAATAATTCACTACAAATACTTTAATAATAATAATAATAATAATAATAATAATAATAATAATAATAATAATAATAATAATAATAATATTATTATTATTATTATTATTATTATTATTATTATTATTATTAGTTTTGCAATAAGTACATTGTTGACTTGGCCTATTTTTATTAGGAAATGGTAGACCAGTCAAAGTCAAACGGGTACATCTGATCCAGTTTGGGTGGAGTTGAAGATGCTACAATTTAACTTGATTAATTTAACCTATTTTGACTCATTTCCATACACGAAGATGGGTTGAGTTTAAGCAAGTTATCAACCCATTTAATACTCATTATTATTTATGATCTTTTTACTGAATATAACTAACTCATATAATAACCTATCCCATCAAATATGGATTACGAAATGGGTTTATGGCCCATTTTGGCAAGTCTAAGAAACAAGTCGAAAATGAATTTAGAAAACGGGTTTGTAGACTATCAATAACATATTAAATTCTTAGGGATAATTCTCAAAGGAGAAGATCTCTTTTGGTTCAAAATGTCAATGAATCGCGTTCACTTAGCGATGCTTTTGGTGGATTGAGACACGTTCACTTCATTCTTCTTATGTGAGCGGTGACGGGTTTGTTCGCCAATGTACGCGAATTGAGGAGACTATTCGAATGAGGAGATTTTCGGAGGGTTCGAGAATGGTTCGAACTTGTCGTGGTCTGGAAGCGGGAAACCGGTTTGTATAGTCGCTTTTGACTTCTCTAATTCTCTCTTGATTTTTCTTGGTTTCGACCGATTGACCCGAGCGCCGGGGCAAGGCATGCAAACAAAACACATATACATTTCTACGGTAACACGTGGGGAAGGCCAATGGCATTAAAAAAACAAAAATGCTAATTGTTTGACCTTGATGCTTCTAGAAATCGATATCCCGAAATCAGTTCATTTATTTTGGTCCAAAAATGTTTATAGATGCGATAGCAACATCCGTATTGGTAATATTCCAATAGTTGAATTAGTTCTAAAAAAGAAAATGTTCAATAAATGCACTCGCAATATTAGTTAACATAATCCACGTGCTATAACATGTTGGATTGGTGAAGTAAAGTGAAGCGGTGCGCGAATATTGTGCGAAAGTTATCACGCGACTAGGAAAGCTAGAGAAGCAGCAAGATAGAGAAGGGTGACGTCACAGTGATGATAATACACGCAATCCGATTAAGTGAACGGGGGGGTGGAGATGGAGATGAGGCCGAATTACGGGTCCGACGTCACGGCCCCCGTGACAAGTGACCGGAGACTTTTATCGCGGAAAAGGTTCAGGATCAAATCTTTCGCCCTCGGTTCTGATGGGAGATGGCGCCCTTGAATCTGAGGGTGGGGGCCCACCTGGGGCCCACTTCTCCCAATACGTGGCGCCGCCTGAGTAGCCCGTCGAATTGAAAATTTCAAACACTATTTCCCCGTGGTAGGTGGAAAGGTGAGGAAGGGTTTTTTTTTTTTTAAAAAATCCTTCGAGCCCATTTTTTGCCCTCATTGATTCGAATATGTTGATTTTTCACGTGGGATGCGTCTGTTTGTCGCATCGTCACATCCATTTCTTGTATTTTGTGCGAAGAATATATATAAAAAGTGACATATATCAGGAACTGGTAGATAAGGTACATGAAATTATTTATATAAACATATTAAGCATTGAGATGAAGTATTATTTTTAATTTCGATACTTACGTGCTTGTGGTATCGAAATTAAAATGTGATCATAAGAGCCAAGGTAAACGTAATCATTCATTTATATAACTGATAAATGTAGACCTAATAAATTGACTCGATAATAATACTAAAATATAGGGAGCTTAATAGAGTTTCCCGATCCTTATCATTTTTCAATACATGCAATTGGCTCAAATCGTTTTACGCGAGAAACTCTACTCTGGCCTTCACTTGCTTACGGGACGAAGCATTTGGGCCTGTACAAATAAAGGAAAAACCCATTCCGGATTCGGTACTTATGACTCGATTTCATCAGGTCGCCCAACAAGAATTCTCTGCACCAGTTTCTTCCATTTGACTTAATATTATCCCAATCGTACCAAGCACTTGGTAGGGCACTTGGTAGGGTTCTTCTTCAATCAACTTGATTCTCGTAGGACCAGGCTCCAATGCCAAGGTTACGGAGCCATCTCGTTGGCCATTTCACACGTAGTTCCAGAACCATCGCCAAATGGAGAAATCGCACCAAATTTGACTCGAATTTCTACTTATTCGTTCAACGCGTTTCCACCGCCCAAAGTTATAGAGTTAGGGTTTGAGAGAAGCTCAAATCATGAGCGTTTGGCCAGCCCCTTTCTTCTTTCCCTATGTTGTCCAATCATTATTGGGAAAATGCACTTCGATTTGGAACTACACTTCAAGTAGTTAGTTATATGTCCGTCCTTACTTACTTTCTACGCAATGAGATGATGAGCTGAAAATGATCTCGGCCCTCTAGAAGATGAAACATCTCCATGAATTAGACCCGAAAAAAGAAAAGTGGGGAAAGAATTCGTTGTTATTTCAGAAATGCTTTTCGTAAGGTTTTGGAAGGGAAAACAAGCAGTCCAAGTTCCAACCACAACGTGACAGAGACATGATGTAAATCTGATACGAACTTTCATCAGCTTGACGCTTCTCCGACGGGCACACAAGACAACATCGGTCTACCCTATTGTAATTTGGTTGCAGTATGATATTAATTTTGTGGACCATGTCGTTTTTAGAATGATTTTCCAAAAATAATAAATAAATTGTGTGTACTCAGTCCATGCAAGGCTCATAAATTCAATTTTTCTTTAAATGGTCCGACAGTAATTGTTTCGTACGAGAGCGATGTGCTATTTAAAGATAAGAATAGTGTGGAAAATAGATTTGAGAAGTGTTCGTATATTTCGATGTATCATAACAAAGATTTCACCGACCTATTTTAGGCTTCACGGTGTGACTATTTAAGATAATGAATATTAAACGAGATACACACAATTAATAGGAGATATTCCCGTGATCCCGAGATATATAGAAACTGACGGAAAATATATTGATTATCTCTAATATACAAGAATATTCTAGAGAAGTGTTGTAATTGTGACCACCAACTAAAATGGAGCTGACAAAGTAGAGGGCCGGATATAGTCAAGACCATAGTGAAAAAGCAAAATGAAATAAAAGAAAAAAAAATAAATCAAATCCTCCAACTTGTATAGAGGATACACCGGAGCTTTGTGTATATAAAGGCCACTTAATATCTCCTCCAACCTAGCAACACATTCGAAAGATAAGTTGCGCTTAAATCCTCTCCAAAAGAGCTAATCCATGGATTTTTTCAATTTCTATTCTCAACTCCAATCTCTTCTTCAAACTCAACTCCAGCAATCTCCCATGACCCTCCTCCTCTCCATCGTCCCTCTTCTCCTCTTCCTCGGGCTAGTGGCTCGGCTCCGGCGCAAGCCGCCCTTCCCACCGGGCCCGAGGGGCCTCCCGGTCATCGGAAACATGCTCATGATGGGCGAGCTCACCCACCGCGGCCTCGCGAGTCTGTCGAAGAAGTACGGCGGGATCTTCCACCTCCGCATGGGCTTCCTGCACATGGTTGCCGTGTCGTCCCCCGACGTGGCCCGCCAGGTCCTCCAGGTCCACGACGGGATCTTCTCGAACCGGCCTGCCACCATCGCGATCAGCTACCTCACGTATGACCGGGCCGATATGGCCTTCGCGCACTACGGCCCGTTCTGGCGGCAGATGCGGAAGCTGTGCGTGATGAAGCTCTTCAGCCGGAAGCGGGCTGAGTCGTGGGAGTCGGTCCGCGATGAGGTGGACACGATGGTGCGCACCGTCGCGGGCAGCGAGGGGACCGCCGTGAACATCGGCGAGCTCGTGTTCGAGCTCACGCGGGACATCATCTACCGCGCGGCCTTCGGCACGAGCTCGACTGAGGGCCAGGACGAGTTCATCAGCATACTGCAGGAGTTCTCGAAATTATTTGGCGCCTTCAACATAGCCGATTTTATCCCGTACCTGAGCTGGATCGATCCGCAAGGGCTAACCGCCAGGCTTATCAAGGCGCGCCAGTCGCTGGACGGGTTCATCGACCACATTATAGATGATCACATGGACAAGAAGAGAAACAAGACGAGTTCCGGTGGAGGCGATCAAGATGTCGATACCGACATGGTGGACGATCTGCTGGCCTTCTACAGCGACGAAGCGAAGGTGAACGAGTCCGACGATTTGCAGAACTCGATCAGGCTAACGAGAGACAACATCAAGGCCATCATCATGGTAAGAAATCAACGCGGTTTTCACTTGATCACCTCTCGCTATCAGGGAAACCTAATCTTGCTCATATCTCCAAGAGATGTGGCGTGAAAAAAAAACAGAAAGAAAAACACGGTTTCCATAAATGGTGTGGGGGGAGGGAGGCGGACATGCACGTGTCGAGCTTCGTACACCGTCCTTTTATAATCAGAACAGGACTTAATTTGGACGTGTCGCTAGATATTTCGCGTATATATTCGGGACGTTAGGGTTTCCATTAAATTAAATAAGTATATGCGAGTTATTATCAGGTTTTTTTTTTTTTTTACGCTAGCGAAAGAAAAAGTGTATTTTCGTTTTCATTTATGGAGGGTGGAGATTTAGGTCCTGATATAAAATGCTTATACTCACCGTTCTTGGCGAAGAAAATTAGGTATAACTGAGGAATAATTGAAATTGGTTTGAGAAGTTTATACACAAAACGTGGGATTTTTTTTTTTTCATTAATGGTGGGTCGATAGTAGTGTACGATTAATCGCCCGTATCTGGACGCCATCTCTTTTGCTGATTACACGTACATGCATAATTTATTTGGAGTTGTTAGGAAGACATTCCACTTGCCAGTTCGTGCAGCCTAGCTTTTGTTCTTCGGCGGCAGATCTTCCACGTCATAAACTTCTCAAAACTTCCAAAATTCATCAACGAGTGTTCATGGTAGATGTCCTTTAATTCTTTATCTGTTCTACTTGTGTTTCGTTTAGGACGTGATGTTCGGCGGGACGGAGACGGTGGCGTCGGCTATAGAGTGGGCCATGGCGGAGCTCATGCGAAGCCCCGAGGACCTGAAGAAGGTCCAGCAAGAACTCGCGGATGTCGTGGGCTTAGACCGGAGAGTCGAGGAGAGCGACTTCGAGAAGCTGACCTATCTCAAGTGCTGTCTCAAAGAGACCCTCCGCCTCCACCCGCCGATCCCGCTGCTCCTCCACGAGACGGCAGAGGACGCCGTGATCTCCGGCTACCGCATCCCCGCGCGGTCCCGGGTCATGATCAATGCATGGGCCATCGGGCGTGACCCCAGCTCGTGGACCGAACCTGAGAAGTTCAAACCGTCCCGGTTCCTGGAGCCAGGCATGCCCGACTACAAGGGGAGCAACTTCGAGTTCATCCCTTTCGGGTCGGGCCGGAGGTCGTGCCCAGGGATGCAGCTCGGGCTCTACGCGCTCGACATGGCCGTGGCCCACCTCCTGCACTGCTTCACTTGGGAACTGCCCGACGGGATGAAGCCGAGCGAGATGGACATGGGCGACGTCTTCGGGCTCACCGCGCCGAGGTCCACCCGGCTCGTGGCGGTGCCGACTCCGAGGTTGGTGGGGGCTCTATATTGAGCAAGCAAATGGAGGGTTGGGTTGGGGGGTGGGGGGATGGGAACGTATTTTTCAGCTCCTGGAGGGCTGCAAGACTTGGAGTGCATAAATCCATCCATACAAGGGCAAAAGAGGGTGGTGCCAAAATGATTTGCATGGATTTTTCGATTTTTGTTTTGTATTATAAAAAAGGTCAAATAACCGAAGAGGACAAGAAAGACAAGAAAAAGAATTGAGACGGAACTTGAATCAATGTTGTTCTGTTCTCTCTTTCTATTTCTTTGTGGATATTACAAGACTATCTCATTTTGTGGGCTTTTCTTTTCTTGTGATTTCTTTGATCTTGTCATACACAAATAAATATGGAATGAAGAAACCTTTCCATCATCAAGGGACCGATTCATGTTTGTGTACAAGGAAAGAGCTTGTGATTCTTGCCCTAGCCTCTCTTTTGCTTTGCTTCTTTCGGCCATATTTTCTTCGGTTTGCTCACCATTTCTTGGATGCGTTACTTTCGCCGCCAAAAGATGGTCCCTAGTACGGAAGAAAAGGACCAATTCACCTCTCCTTTTCCTTTCTATTTAGGCGACCACGCTCTTCCATTTACTGTTCGAGATTTCGTGTCTCGAAGAAAGCTACTTACTTTCTGGAATGGACATAATTAGAAAGTCGTGCCCGCTTAGATGCGCTGCCCCTATACGCGGAGTCTTATATGATACGCGAGGACAAAGTAACTTAGGGGTTTTTAAGCTGCCCGATAAATTCTCTTTGGGACGAATACGGGCTTACTTGAGATCAAATCATTCTTTAGAGGTTTCAACATGGCGTGTCTCCTAATTCATGGAAGATAGGTTAACCTCGTACACACATGGAATGTTGCAATGGCATGGTATGGCACGACAGCAACATAAGCCGAAGTGCAGTGCACATGGGTCAGCCAAAGTTGGTGAAGTCGACGTGTTCCGAATCGAAAAAGAAAGGAGCCCCTATCCAAAAGGGACTTCTCCTCCCCCCATCCATATCGATCGGTATGGTTTCCCGTTCCGTGCGGTCAATTTCGGAAATTCGCAACCGAATATACCGACGGTCGAGACCAGTAAGGAAACGGTACGACGACTGAGAGAGCGAGCCTTGTCCTTCTTATTGCATAGACGTGGTCATGTGTATGAATGTCTCCATCGAGAATTCATTCATCATTGGGCATGCGCACGATGGCGTGCTAGTGATCCTTGTTGAAAGACGATCCTTTCCGATGGCGATAGAGTGAACAAAATTCAATAGGATTTCGCCAAGAAGAACATGATCCGAAAGAAGATAGCAACATGTACCGACTGGGAGATAGAACTAGGAACATTGTAGGACCATATAATGTTATTGCATCTGCTCAAGGGTTAATGTGCTTCGCCTCTGTTCAGCCTACAGTATCCACGCATTTTAGAGAGGGAGACAGAGACGGGAATCTGGGTGGGAATTGGGGAGGGGCGATTTAGGTGGGAGATGAGGGGGACGTGAGGCTTGCACTTGTTTTTCTTTACATACAATGATAATGATGATGGAAAAAAAAACTTTGTGGGGGCAATTTCTTTCTTTGTTTTTCTCTTGGTTTAGTTTCACCGTCAGCAACTTCATCAAAGATAAGGTCCCTTCCTCTCTCTCTCTCTCTCTCTCTCTCTCTCTCTCTCTCAAGATCTCTTCTTCCCCACATCTTTTTCAGCTGTTAAATCCTCAACTACTTCTGAACATTCCCAGCATCATTAGCCAACCGTTCATAGCCATAACCCCCTTTGAAACTCTCTCTCAAGTGCCCCTCCCCACACTCAACATCCTCCACCAACTCTTCTCTCCCCCTTGAAAGTCACTGGACCATGACTCTCTGCAATGTTGGCTCATCAATACTTCACCTAAAAAACTAAACTTTGCCGTAAAAAAGAAGAAGGAAATTATCCATGTGTCTTGAGAACCAACTGATTTTCGGTTTAAACAATGACTAACCTTATAAATTCCAATATCAATATACGAAATCAATTTACAAAGTCATGTTTTAGATTTCTAGTGGACACCATAGTGATTTGGCCGGGTTCACGTGAGCCAAGCAATGAGAAGAAAGCTCTCTTAGTAACCTCAAAAGTGTTGACCGTTTAGGGTATAACTGTTAGGGTATTTATTTATAAATTACTCCATAGGGCCTCTCTCGTCTGAAATGGAGTTAAGGATGTGCAGAAAGTCTGACAATATAAGATATTCTAAAAGTTGACCCGATTCTCACATTAAATAATAACGACAAAAAATCACCAAAAACTCTAAATTGGATCAATTGCGACACATTTACTTCAATTTTTTTCATGACACCAAAAACTCTAAAATTGTAATGATGTGACATGTTTACCTCAAATTTTTTTATGATGCTAAAAACCCCAAACTTATATTTATGTAATAGATTTACCCTAAATTTTTTTGACACCAAAAATCCCAAACTATTTATGTGACACCAGATTTTTTCAGGTAAATGTGTCACATAATAAGTTTGGCATTTTTAGTGTAAAAAAAAGATAAAAGGTAAAATGTGTCACACTATACAAATTTGGGGTAAATATGTCATATGAGTATGAGTTTTGGATTTTTGGTGTCACAGAAAAAGTTGAGGATAAATGTATCACGTGGCCAAAATTTGGGTTTTGTTTTTTTTTGTTTTTTTTTGTTTTTTGTGTGGCTTTAACCCCATATAACCAATGAACAATGTTTATGGAAAAGGAGTTGCTTGCTCCATTGGTCTCTGTGTCTCTCCATTGTACGCAGGTCGACGGCCAGCACCTGGTGCGCCCATCACTTTGAGTTGGACCGAGGAGGATTCTACAGAATTGACACCTAACCCAGATTATATCAGAAGCGGAGAAGCTCTCTAAACTTGCAGCCAATGTCACAGCTGGTTCTGGCTCTTGAAGATTGGTTGGTTTATTTCACTGTCGCTACCGTGAAATCTCCTTTCTAACCCTCGATCTCGCGTCTCCTACAGCACTTACGTAATCAGTATCGCCTTTTAGCTTATAATACATGCACGTCAACATAAACAGCTTTCGGAGTTCTTCAGTTTTGACTCTCGGAAATCGGCGTTCGATCGAATTGTCAACTTTATACACTCGAGCGCCGGGGCGTTCTGGGGCCGGAGCATGTGCATGGTTTGAAATTGGGAGATGGCGAATCTTTCAATCTGGAATCATATTTTGTATTATCGATATGGTCGGATGAAGAGTCAACGAAGCTTCTGAACTGCATTAATACCTAGTTATATAGACATGCATAAATGAACCCGACATGATCTTTGTCTTGTCGTCGATCTAGTCCTCCGATCCATACTAGAATGGCTTTGAACATATAAAAAATATCTGGAAGAGAACCGCATAACTTTCGTGAAATTCCTAAAGAAGTGCTAGAGGTGACTTGAGCTTTTGCTTGTGTTCAAGTAAATATATGCAGCCGCCCAAGTCAACACAAAATAGGTATGAACACATCAATTTTCTTCTTGGATGATTTGTACAGGGAGAAAGAAGACACTATGGACCATTTAGCGATTCGGTACGCATTTCTTAGGAAAGGAATTGACAGCAACATTACATATGTTCAAGTAAATATATGCAGCTGCCCAAGTTGACACAAAATATGTATGAACATATCAATTTTCTTTTTGGATGATCTGTACAGGGAGAAAGAAGACACTATGGATCATTCAGCGATTTGGTACGCATTTCTTAGGAAAGGAATTGACAGCAACATTACGTATGTTCAAGTAAATATATGCGGCCGCCCAAGCCGACACAAAATACTTATGAACACATCAATTTTCTTCTTGGATGATCTGTACAGGGAGAAAGAAGACACTATGGATCATTCAGCAATTCGGTACGCATTTCTTAAGAAAGAAATTAACAGCAACATTACGTATGTACAAGTAAATATATGCAGCCGCCCAAGTCGACACAAAATACGTAAGAACACATCAATTTTCTTCTTGGATGATCTGTACAGGGAGAAAGAAGACACTAAGGATCATTCAGCGATTCGATATGCATTTCTTAGGAAAGGAATTGACAGCAACATTACGTATGTTTAAGTAAATATATGCAGCCGCCCAAGCCGACACAAAATACTTATGAACACATCAATTTTCTTCTTGGATGATCTGTACAGGGAGAAAGAAGACACTATGGATCATTCAGTGATTCGGTATGCATTTCTTGGGAAAGGAATTGACAGCAACATTATGTATGTTCAAGTAAATATATGCGGCCGCCCAAGCCGACACAAAATACTTATGAACACATCAATTTTCTATTTGGATGATCTGTACAGGGAGAAAGAAGACACTATGGATCATTCAACGATTCGGTACGCATTTCTTAGGAAAAGAATTTACAGCAACATTACGTATGTTCAAGTAAATATATGCAGCCGCCCAAGTCGACACAAAATACGTAAGAACACATCAATTTTCTTCTTGGATGATCTGTACAGGGAGAAAGAAGACACTATGGACCATTCAGTGATTCGGAACACATTTCTTAGGAAAGGAATTGGCAGCAACATTACGTATGTTCAAGTAAATATATGCAGCTGCCCAAGTCGACACAAAATACGCATGAACACATCAATTTTCTTCTTGGATGATCTGTACAGGGAGAAAGAAGACACTATGGACCATTCAACAATTTGGTACGCATTTCTTAGGAAAGGAATTGACAGCAACATTACGAGTTTCCACGGATTCGAAGTAAGAGTTCCCAAGAAGGAGTAGACTTGTGTATCGGATGAAAGTAAAACAGAAATGTGAAGCGAAAATGACGAAATGCTTCGCGTTTTTCCCAAGCAATGCCCTTTTGCGGCCGAATGGAAATCGAGAATCTGTCAAAGGAGAGGGCCGTTTCGCAAGTAGATGCGGGTCTACCCTAAAGCCTCGCCTAGCAATTGCGGGTGCAATGACCCGTACATGCGAGTCCAAAATTTCGACACGCATTTCGACACACACGGTTCAATTTTAAAAATTTTCAATACTTGAGAGATCAAAATGTAAATATAAAAAAAATAATGAAAATAGCAAAAATAAAGGGGAAAGAAGAAAATTCTTACTCTCAAGTTTCTCACTTATAAGTTCTGATCTTCCCGTGAGTGATGATGAAACGCCCTTCTTCTCGTCGACGTCGTTCCGTTGCCTAAAGTTATAATTTTTTTTGCTTCTTTCCGCCTCTCGCAAGCATTGCTTGCGAGTTATCTCTTTTGGTCTATGTTATTGGCTTGTGAATTATCTCTCACATTTTCCGTGGCGAATTTAGTGATTTCCTTTTCTTTTGGTCATACTTCGAGAGTTCTTGTCCTGGATTTTCATTTTTCTCGAACCTTGTTTTGCAGAAGAGCTCCAAGCTAGTTTATATCATGAACTCCGAACTCTGTTTAAGACTATAAGAAATCTCACTAATCTTCGACAAGTATAAGAAAACAGGACATGTTCCTTCAAGTTTACTCTTTCATTCAAGTTTACTCTTTCATGTTTGCAATTTTTGAATTTCCTGTTCGATCTCTGTCAAATTAAAACAATGAATAATATTAACAAATGTTGGATTAATATTTTTAGTATAAATTAATTCTATGCTCTTTTTATTATTATTATTATTATTATTATTTATTTTTGCATTTATATATAAAAATATATATTTAATATATAACGTGTCGGAATTCTTTATTTTTTGAAAAATGACGCGTCGGTATGTCGTGTTGTATCATGTCACGTATCCGTGTCGGTGCTACATAGCTGCCTTTAGCACTTATGTCACCAATATCGCCTTTTAGCTTATAATTCATGCACGTCAACAGAAATAGCTTTCGGAGTTCTTCAGTTTTGACTCTCGGAAATCTGCATTCGATCGAATTGTCAACTTTATACACTCGAGCGCCGGAGCGTTCTGGGTTCGGAGGATGTGCATGGTTTGAAATTGGGAGATGGCTAATCTTTCAATCTGGAATCATAATTTGTATTATCGATATGGTCGGATGAAGAGTCAAAAAAGCTTGTGTACCGCATCCACACCTAGCTTGAAGCCCAGCAATTCATCTGCCATTATATATAGACATGCATAAATGAACTCAACATGATCTCTGTCTTGTTGTCGATCTAGTCCTTCCATCCATACTAGAATGGCTTTGAACATATTAGAAATATCCAGAAGAGAACCGCATAATTTTCGTGGAATTCCTAAAGAAGTGCTAGATGTGACTGGAGCTTTTGCTTGTGTTCAACTAAATATATGCAGTCGCCCAAGTCGACACGAACTACGTATGAACACTGATCAATTTTCTTCATGGATGATCTGTATAGGGAGAAAGTAGATACTATGGACCATTCAGCGATTTGGTACGCATTTCTTAGGAAAGGAATTGACAGCAACATTACGTGTTTCCACGGATTCGAAGTAAGAGTTCCCAACAAGGAGTAGACTTGTGTATCGGATAAAAGTCAAAACAGAAATGCGAAGCGAAAATGACAAATGCTTCGCGTTTTTCGCAAGCAACGCCTTCTGCGGCCGGATGGAAACCGAGAATCTGTCAAAGGAGAGGGCCGTTTCGCAAGTAGATGCGGGTCCGCCCTAAGGCCTCGCCCAGCAATCATCCGTATCCAGCCAGAATCTCTTATTTCACCAGTAGAAATAGTCAATAAGTCCTTTTTTACCTTCTCTTTATGGCATTCATGGTGTCTTAAGCAATTCGAACACGGCGTCGTATAGAATTCGACCACCTTTTATCAGTTATTTTATACAACATACGCAACTGCGACGTAGAAAACATGATGCGACCTGTATAGACCATTCAGCTTGATGTGAAAATTCCCAAATTAATCATTCCAATTGGATCTACCAAGTCATTATTAGTACTGTTAACGTCAATACGTCATTTTAGCTTTGATAAGTCGGCTTTATCAGAAATTCATAGAATATGGACTCTGTCGATAACATCATTATCAGACATGAGATTTTCATTTCAATGGAGTAATAAAATCCTCAAGCCAATATATGGATGAGTATGGAGAGGTTAGGGTAAGTTTATTATAAGAACTCTTAAATGATCATGAGTTGTGCATTGAGCTTGAGTATTGCCTAGGGAACCATGGCGGCTAAAGCATAGGGGAAAAGTCATCAGATCATTCATAGAATTCGAACTTTGCCGATAATGACATTATTAGACACATGATATTTCGGTTTTGAAAGGGGCAATAAAAATCTCAAGCCAATATATCAATACGAGTATAGAGAAGTTAGGGTAATTTTATTACCAGACCTGTTATATGATCATGAGTTGCACACGAGCTTGAGTATTGCCTAGGGAACCATGGCCGCTAAAGCATAGGGAAAAAGTAATAGAAAAGTCTTAAATCTATTGCCAATTTAGTCAGAATTTTTTAATGATGTCAATTAGTCATAAACCTTTTAACTTGATGTCAATTTTATCATTTCGGCTAATTTTGGCCAGATATTACTAATGTGGATGTTGACCGACTTATGTAGCACCATGGGCCTTAATGTGAACAATTTTAAATAATATTTTAATAATTTTTTGATTTTTTATCATTTTTTGATTTTTTTCTCTCCTTTTTGTCTTCCTCTTGCTAGTGATTGGACACAAGTGATGGCTGAGTAAACTGGCCTAGGCTAGCCATGGTGAGGCTGAGCCTTGACAAGGGTCAACCTTGCTAGATCTAGCCAGGGTGAGGTTTGGCCCCGCCATGGCTAGGTGAGGCCAAACTGCCTTACCATGGTCGGTGGCTAACCATCACCTATGGCTAGTGGCTGATCACTAGCAAAAGGAGGAAGAAAGGAAAAAGAAAAAAGAAAAAAAAAGGAAAAAAAATTGACAATTTACTAAAATATTATTTAAAATTGCCCACGTCTATGTTAATGATCTCACATAAGCCGGTTGGTGTTCATGTTAGCAATATTTGGATAAAATAAATTGGAAGGACTAAATTAGCAAAAAGTTAAAAGGCTTGAGACTGAATTGCCATTAAGTCAAAAGGTTTAAGATTAAGACTAAATTAACACCATTGAAAGGTTTAGGGTTAAATTGACGCCAATGCAATCGATTTAGAACTTTTCTTACATTTTTCCAAAGCATGGACACTTCATATTATGTTGCCTGCATGTATTTAGGTATGAACTACTCTTTGTGCTCTTTGAATTCTCTATGCCGGATCCGTCTGGTATTACGGGCACTCATATCGCACGAAAAGGCCACTGAGAGGTAGTAACCATAAAAAGGAATGGTAGTTCAATTGCATGTCCTGGAAACTTAAGCTATCAAAAAACAGGGCCAAGAACGCATATCAAGCAGACTCCGTGACAGAATTTAGTTGGTTAGAAGGGGGAAGACAGAGAAATCAAAATGCACATGATATTTGATAGATAGTAGAATGCCCTGGACAATTGCACGGTAGCATTCGAGATTGGACAGAAAATGGTAAAGTCGATCTTTTGCAAATAAACAAATCGCCTCTTTCATTCCTGGAGTATACTTAAGTTATGCTCATGATAACAGCAGTTGCTTTGGGATGAATTTCACTATAGAAAAGGCTACACTTTCGCAGTACAAATAACATGAAAAATTATTTACAAATTAAATCTAAGCTTTAGCAAGGACAAGACGAATTTGGCGGCCAGAAAGGATATTTATTTGTACAGGCATGAGAAGATAACCATCATATTCGTGAAGGGCACCTGAAAGTGGGGTAATAAGTGTCCAACTCAAGACGGTCCAGAACATCTTGTGTCGCCCATAGATAGGAACTGTGCCCTTCAATGAGATCCGTAATGTCGACCTGCAGAAGAAACCAGATTGGAGGGTGATAAATACACCGTAGTCTGACACGCGTTCATCCAACTGAAGTTGATATGTCTTACATTCTCAATCCCAGGATGGTCAGTTGCTTGAATTCCGGCTAATCCTTGAGTAAACATACTGCAGAAATGAAATTTCTAAACACGATCAGAATACATTTTGTAAACCAAGTAACTGGAAGTCCATGTAAATCAGGAATTGACGGCTCAATTAAGAGTCATGCAGTGGAATCTATATCTCATGGCTAAAGCAGATTAATAAACAGATTTATGGTATATGAGCCGGAAATGTTTACTATAGTCAAGTCCATCGTCCATCATGATTACCTGGCACGAAAAGCAAGCCCAAGCATCCAATCATTTGTGGAGTATGCATTAATAAACCTTCCAGACACCATCTGCAAAATTATGGTAAGAATTGAATCAATAAAAACAGATCTATAAAGAAGAGTTACAAGCTGTAGGAAGACGCTCTTTGAGAGTCCAAGTTCAATGACCTTTCTGGCAGCTTTCCAATTCTCATCTCTAATTGAGATAGGCGCACCCAGAAGGACGACTCTTTCAACGAGTTCAGCTGTTAAGAGCAAGCAAGTCCTTGATGATCACTTTAAATGAACCAAACACTTGAGCATTTACCTGCCTAATACACTGCCGAGGCAGCCAATGAAGCAGAAAAGACTGAAGAGGGTAGAGAACCATAAAAACACAAATTCTAGGGTCCACAGTACCAGTCTGCTCTGTTTCCGCAAGAAACTGGAGACATTTGAAAATGACCCGTGCTCCAAGTGAATAACCTATGAGCATCACAGGCCTGGGACATTTTCAGATTGAGATCAACCACATTTTAAAACTTCCGGGGGATTACAATAGCGCTGTTCCTAAGCTCAATACCTGTTCCCTTGCAAGCCTTTTCGTAACACTTCAGCAAGAAGCTTTCCTGCTTTGTCCGATCTGCACAAAGAGCAAAACAAGAATTTTTTGAACCTTGAACGCCACTGGTTCGATTAATCTAATTAGCAAAAGTGTCCCGAAGACCCCAGGGATTGGTAGAAGCCTAGACCAACTCATCTAATTCAATTAATTGAATGGAGAAATAGGCAAAAAAAGGAGTTTAAAAACAGTTTTGCTCATCTAATTACCACATCAAGAGATTTCCCTCTCATTTCCTGTGGTTACTATATAATTTCTTTAATAACTGAATGGGAACTGTGAAACCACTAAAATCAGCAATCCTTTGGGAAATATTAGCTTTTAGAGAGACAAGAAAAAAAGGTTTATAGGGGTTAGGACTCTGTCATAAGTTTGAATTATGGTGGAGGGATGGAAGTAGACAAAGTTATTTTCCTTGTCCAGTTTTACATACTATTCTACGGCTGAGCAGAGGGTTACCTGTTTATAGCAATTGTCCACTTGCTGTCTATAAAATCAGTGGCAACAAGCAATGTAGCTGGCCAAGCCAAAGCAGTTAACAGTGTGCTCAAAACAGTCAACATTGCACCTTGCTTCATCAGTTCCATTGCAACTCCTGAGTCAAGCATTGGTATGTCGTAAAAGGAGTGAGAACAAAGTGTACTTCCATGGAATACAAGAGCGATATGACCAAAACTAATTACTTGAAGTAAGCCAATCCTGAATCGCAGTGCTCACAGCTATTAGATGCTTTGACTCCCACTGAAGCGCATACCTACACAAACCAAAAATAGGCAACTAGTATCACTCATCAAATGCCCCGTCCAAACATACATTTGTTTTGCAATGACAGTTGTCAGCGTGAAAAGAGTTGAATGGGGGAATGAGCATCAAATATGTTCAAGATTATGTGCTCGTAAGAACTGAGAAGTCGGACCTATTCAAATCCACAAGGAGAAAAACAAGCAAATTAATTTAAATCGAGAGTGAAGTCATGAAAGGATATCCAACCTTTTAAAATCTTCTCCCCAGTAAAAACAGTACTCTTATTGATAATAAGTACTGCTAGTTTTCTGATCAGCTTTTCTATTGTAAAGCAATAACAATGCTGCAGTACAGGTGAAACTGAAGAGGGAAAAAACTGTATGCCATAATCAAGCTACACATAGTCAAGCGACATAAAAATGATACTCAATGAGGTGCAGGCTACATATAAGGTCAAAAAGCTGTGCAGAAAAAACTCGGATGCAGCCAATGGTGCCACTATAATAAAAAATCAGCAGACTCCATTGAGATAGACACCTAAGATTAAATGTTAAATTACCTTTCCAAGTTGTCATTTTGTCCCTGCCATGGTTTTACAAAATCCTCCTCATCAAATACAAATCCAGAGACCAAGATCTCAACTGCTAATCGCTGACAAGAGAAAAAAATATTAAGAATAAAGCCTGTGCTGAAGGAATTACTCATGGGACTCCTGCAGAAACTGAACCTTTAATGTACAATATCTTTTTCTAGCATCGGCAAAAAATTATCAGAAAGCATTTCCATGGCAATAAGTTTACATAGTACCAATCTCCTATGTTTCATGAATGCATAGGAAGGGCATATAATTAAAACAAGATGATGGCATTTCACAGAAGTATGGCAGATGAGATTGGTTGGACTTGGGGTGCAGAAGCTGAGAGTGATTGATGAAACTGGAGGCAACCATGATGATAACTGATGGAGGAGGTGGTGGAGACAGTGGTGGTTAATGTAAATGCTTGAGTTGCAGTGGTGGTTTGGTCAATGCCAGTCACCCAAACAAATTGTAAGCTAAGCAAGTTCCAAACTGCATCCTTTTTCATAATAATAGAAGCCATTACTGAAGTTTAGTACTTATTTTCTGTTCAGTGAGAAAGAATTTCCAACAGACTATTTTTTTTCTTGACTTTGCTGTTGGAAAATGAGAAAATATATTTCCACACAGCTACTTTTGTGCAAAGTCACACCCTTGTTAACAAGTCGCATCTATGCCAGTGTCTTTTGTTAGGGGGTTAAAGGGAGGGTATGACATTGATAGCAGACCATTAGAAATGTATTCCCAAAATTGCATGGTGGGAGAATATTTTATAGTGTGGAAGCATAAGTATTTTACCCCTTGGTTTTGGTTCTCCCCAATGGATTTAAACTCAAATTCGTCAACACCTCCAATTCTTCTTGCCATTTTACTTCCTGTAAGACCAGCTCCGGCAGCTGGATTTATCAGAAGACAAAGGGAATACGGATAAGGTTTTCAGAGGGTAAGCAAAAATTTAATTTCAGGAAAACAATTATGCTTTGCTTGCAAACCAATCAAAGCATTGAAGAACTAGCAATAAAACCTTAAGCAAAGAAATCTCTCTCCAGTTGAAGATATATAAAGAGCTAAGAAAAACCACAAAGATCCAATACAAATCGAAACTGCTCAAGATGATAAAGTACCATCATGCAGCGTGATTGTTTCCTTGACAAACTTCAACAAGATGATGAAGTAAATTGAGTGAAGCAGCTTTCGTAGATAAACTGAACTGTTAAGTCTAGCACAAAAAGGAGACTGCTCAAAAACCTAACTAGGAATTGATTTATATCACATTTACCTGCAGTATTTTATTCAAATCAGATCAACCTTTGCGGGTCATAAATTACTACCAATCAGTAATATGAGTAAGTGAGTCCAAGATCGCAACCCTTAGCCAAAAGGAGGCATTTGTTGCTTTACAATCAGCTGTTTAGAATTAATGTTCCAGTTGAAACTTCATCTCAAAATATAACACTTTGATGCATAATCCACCCTCTCGAAAACAAAACTTTATGATTCTATTAATGACAGCTGAAAAAAACTAATTGCAACTCTATCTGTATCTGATGACTAGGTCAAGGATTATTCAGAGAAATGCAATGAGCTTTTCACCTCCAAAAGATGCAGCAACTGCAACAGAACCAGCCACTGTTCCTGCAGCACTCGCAGCAGCAGCAAACCCACTTGCTCCAATCACAGGAATCAAAGTGCCTAATGTTGGAGCTAGAGCACTTAAACCTGCGGCAATTGCTGGTGCAGCTAATCCTGCTTAAATATGGTAAATGTGAATAGATAATTCAAAAAAGTTTAAGCCACAATTTCCAGTTACAGCTTAATCTTCTTCTAACTCATTAGATGGGCAGATTCATACCCCCAGTAATAGCCATTAAGGCTCCTCCAGTCAATGCTGCAGCACCAATGATGCCACCACGCTTCCATTTGGCCCATGATTTCTTTGGCGACTGGGCTTCTTCTTCCTCTTTTAGTTCTTTTTCCCTGGCTGCAGCCATTGCAGAACAAGCAACCATTGTTTCAATTGCTTCCTGCAGCCAAAACATCCCAAATTGGCAGAAGTTTGAACATGATTACATAACTAAGAGCACTTTTTAGGTGTTAATAGCATCAATGCTCTATGTAAATGGAATAGCAATTCCCCAAATCACATCTCAAATCTCTCTATTTGAGGCCAACTGATTTCATATTTAGGTTGCTACATAGGGGAGAAATTGTGCTTGAGGCCTGCTAATTTCATATTTATGTTGCTATATAGAGGAGAAAAAAATTGTGCTTTAGGGGTCTCTTCCCCCAACCCAAACCCACTTATGGCTCTTGCAAAAAAGGCGGTAGGCAGAAGGTAGACTAATTTAAACAAGAATTTTATTATATAGAAAATACTAAAGTATTAAACAAGTCAGAATGCAAAGAATAATAATTTTCAAAAAGCTTTCACAAGAGAAAGATGAGTGCAAGCATACAAACCATTTTTAGCCACTTGATATCAAGCCAAGTAGCTAACAACCTCAAGGCCACCCGATGTCTAGCATCATACCCTTTCCTTCGTCGAGCAACCTTTTTGTCATCATCACGAATATCTGCTAGACAAGCTGAAAGAAGCTCATAAAGAACTGTCACTTTCCTCTGGTAACCAAGCACTCTGCCTTCTTCTACTGACTCCCTGTCAAGTTTGTATCCAGTCTCGAGAGACGAGCTTTGGATGTTAAAATCACTCGTATCAGAAGAAGTTTCTGAGGTTGTGGCTGCTGCTGCAGCATTTTCTTGTGCATCACCCGTAGAGCATTTCTGCCGGCACTCATGCTCATATTCACGGTGCTTCTCCTTCTTAGACTGGAAAGATGCAGGATTTGTCTCCATGCTAAGCGCCATATTGTCTATAGCTTTAGCCAAAGCAAATTGCTGTTCTAATCTTTCGGAAGTGTCGTCAGCACAATCTTCAGAAAGTAACCTCATGAACTGTACCAAATGAGTATGGGGAAGACAACATTAAGTTTAGCAGAAAAGTTCGCTAAATCACTGGTAGAGCCAGGAAAGAGACAGATTCAATTATTGTGATCTGAGTTACTAAAAGCCACTCTATTCCTTCACTAGCCAAAAGACCAAGATCTACAAATATCTTCACCATTATGTCGTCAACCATTGGTCTAAGGCAAAAGAATAGGCATGGATAGCAGCAACCCAGCTGAGAGCAAAGTGTCGTATCTCATCAAATACAAACTTAGGGGGCAGAAGAAATATCTCATGAAATCTCGTACTGATGTTTCGTATCCTGGAATGTACTCGAAACACATTAAATTGGGAAACGTTGGCACACGCAAGGAACCAGAGAGACCTACAGCTCCAACATGGTGCTTTACAGGAGATGAACCAGCCGTTTCCTCCAGACCCAGCCATGCCGCCTGATTGATATCTAGAAATCTGCAATTTGCAATTGCACAATCAGCATTTCCAAAAAAATGAACGAACCCCCAAAAAAAAAAAAAAAAAAAAAAAAATCCAAGGAAAGGGGAAACGGGATACTATCGTCGTCGGTAATCATATGGACCGTACGAAGTAATCAGACAGTCTAAGATCGCCCGTTCAACAACCTCAACTGATTTTCACCGATTATTATGGTAACTGCTGGATGCGATCGCCAATTCAACCAACCCCGAGCTAAATTACGATGACGATCGAGATCATAATCCCACCGGATAAGCCGCAAGAGGATCGAGATCAATTTCTTCCTAATCAAGGAACGCCCAATCTGACGAAAAGGGCAAAGAAAGAAAGAGAAAGGACCGAAACTCACCTGAAAACCGGCCGGAGCAACCCCGCGCTCTCGTTGACCCAGAGCTCGGGGTCCTCGGAGACGGAGTCGCCGCCGCCGCCGCCGCCGCTGCTGCTGCTGCCGCTGCTGGTCCGCTCGCCGGAGGCCCCGTCGCCGTCGTCGTCGTCGGAGGTGGCGAAGGAGCCGAGGGGGCGCGCCTGGTGGATCTGAGCCTGGTGGAGGGCGAGGGCGAACAGAGCCCCCGCTCCGTACCTCTGCGTCGGCGAGAGGAACGACGTCGCCGCCGCCGCCATGATCGGAGGAGGGAGGGGACCGCGCGCGCGCTCGCCGGAGGAGTCCTCGGCTCGAGAGTTTTTTTCTTTATTCGAAGACGTCGAGCTTTGGCGGGTTCGCGGTGGCACAGGGACGAGGACAAGGACGGGCCGATCTCCTGGGGGCCTGAAACGACGACGTAACCGCTCGACTCGGTCAAACTTAAAAAATCAAGTACTCGCCGACGAGACTTCTTCTTTTGTTTCTTTGCAAATTTCACTGTTTGGCTTCGAATCCGTTCACGCTAGGAGTCAGCAGTTCTTGATCCGGTCCGGTCCGGTCCGGACCAGAAAAGATCGGTTCTTAGTCCCTGGAATCAGGGACATTTACAAATGATGTCCCCTATAACCGAGAAAAGAGGAGAGAGGAGAGCCGGACATGTGAGAAAGCAAGGGAAAGAATTTCGCTTGAGAAATAAAAATAAAAATATGTAAAAAATTATCTATCTAGTCTAAACGATTCCTGATTGGGTCCGTCCTTCTCACCCCTAACTCTTGCAACCTCTTTGAATGCATGAAGCAATGAACCGGGTGCTGGTAAATTTGTTAAGATGGAGTCAGAAATTCAAATGCATGAGAATATCGGCTGTTTTTCGAAGGTTAACTTTCCTATAGAATTCCTCATCTTAGTATCGAGATTCGGTTTAAGAGATTCGGTTTGCTGAACTATTGAGATCCCGATGAACATTTAAGCAGACTTCAGCTGTCACGAGAACAATCAGAATGTGTTCATATGTTCGTGGTTTCAAGCATGACGAGTGTTCGATCGATGAATTAATACCTTCGGCATAATTCCTCTTCGCGTCTTTGCGTCTCCTGTGCAGCCATTTCAAGCCGCGAGGCTTGTGAACACGAATACAAAACAAATTTCATCTCTCGGAAACGGAAACTACCGTGACCTTCCAAAGTAATTATGTGAATCTAGCAAGATACATGTACCACATACCACTTATATGGTTCCTTGTACAAGCGGATGCAAGAATGGTACAATTCTTATATTCTTATACGCCCCCAACTTCAATGATGCTTTACAAGGTTAAATTAGATCCCTCGCGAGGAATATAAAAACTTTCCCTACAACAAAGAATTGATCCGAGAGAATTATAAAGGTCTTGCACGACCGCTTCCGAAACAAATCAAGGGTGCCAATAACTACAAGATGCTCCCTTCTTGCAATACCCGCTTTCATAGAATTTACAAATCCGCTGCCCTTTGGGAGACTGACGGTAACTGCCGCTTCCTCCGCCACTGGGATACTGCCTGCTCCAAACAGATCTACCCCTATTAAATCCTGAATCTGATCCCTGATATGCCCGTTCTCTTGGACTTGCATACCTACTTCCGCTGTTACCATATCTAGGCTGGTTCCCTAATATACCCTGATTTCCAGAAGAAGCACCTGAGTTAGCATTTCCATTGCTGACGACTGCTCCATGCCTCGGATCCCAATCCAAGGCGGCATTTCCGTGATTTGCTCCCACCCAACCCAAGTTCGAGTTTCCCGGCAGTGCTCCATAGTTGCTCTGCGTTGTCACTGACGGGGCCATCCAGGTATTAGTGGTGTGGCCTGCTTCCCAGCTTGCGCGAGGATGCATGGGACCAGAGACGGAGGAGCTAGACCCTGATCTCCACTGGTTAACAGATACATCGCTGTGCTTCTGATCTTCCACCACTTCAGCACTCACAGACGGACGCCCACCGGACATCTTTCCAGCATTAGGAAGGCCCTGAGGTTCTTCAGTAATTGTGGATTGGGAAGGTACGTGCGAATCACTAGCAGAGCTGAAAGCATCTCTCTTTCCCGAAGTGGGACCAGGACTGAACACCTCTACAGGACTGAAACATTCATCTTTACCTCCTTCTGCCAATTCCGGACCTGACTTCAATATCGAAGTAGGCGAAGGCAAGCCATGAAGAGACTCCATAGCTTCAACTTCAGCCAACAGGTCAGAAACTGACTCCTCAACTAGGGAGCCAAAGTCATTGGGTTCTGTACCAACCTGCCAAGCAGTGGTATTGGGCACGTTACCTGATGGTGAAGGATGCACTATTGGGCCAGAAGTCGGAGTGGTGGCATGATTGCTACCCATCTCAGCCGGTTTCAAGGATGACGCAGACACAAGCGTGGAGTCCCATTCGTCAACTAGTTTAGCCGGGGTAGAAGAATACACATTCCATTCTCTTGACACTTCATTGACCTGTGGTGCACAACCCACTAAGCTCGAATTTGTGCTCCAGCTTGGACCCGAATCTGGCACCGGTATATTGGATGACAAAGAATGCTTGCTCTCTGTGACTTGATTTTTCATTTCTTCAGTGTCTGTCTTTGGCATTTCAATGTGCACAGATAAATCAGTTTCTCCATTTTTCGGTGGCATTTCGAGCGATTTGTCCAAAGGCACAACAGGAGGATTTGGTTCACAATCATTCGTAGAACGATCAACAGGGGGTGCAGTCACCCAATTCTGTCCAGATAACTGACTGGAAAGCCCATCACCACCGACTTGCTTATCATTCATACATCCACCATTTGCTTGATCCTCAATAGCTGGAGGTGGGCTTGGGTTTCCATTATTCTGGGAAGATTCATGGCTTTCATTTTGCTGAGGAGACTGGACCCGAACAGGAGAAGCATTACCGTCATTACTTGGGAAATCTGTTCCCAGCAAAACATTTTTAGTGTTCTCTTCTCTGCTACTAATAGTATCTATTGCACTGATAAGACTAGACAAATTAGAGCCTAGTCCGCCATTTGGAAAGGCTTCCTTACCAGCTTTACTAGGAGAATTGGAGATGCTTTCCTTGGGAATGCAGCTCTCTTCACCAGTACTTACATCTGTCACGACACTTTTCAATTCCTCCTGTATATTATGTTGGTCAATGGAGCTCACCTTTATTTCATTTGGTGGCACCAAGGGCTGTTTAGTAAACCGTCCATTCAAAGCATCAGCCAAGAGAATAGAATCTTCTAATGTTTCTTCCATCCTCCATATCCTCAGATCAGTTGGGAAATGACCACTTTCATTCCATTTACGCAGCTGCGGCAAATTAAAAGGTCCTTGAACTTTCCCACTTGGATCATGGTAGAGCCATATTTTGTATGTCTCAACATCGTTGACAGATTGTTCAGTTCCTGTTGAAAGAGGTGAAGGTGAAATTTCTGATGCAACTCCAGACAGCGATTCTGTCTTCCAACTGCTCATTATAGATGCTTCACGTGCCTGAATTCTTGAGGATCCATTCATCTCAGGCATTTGGCTTGGAGACTCTCTATCCATATCAGTCAATTTCTTTTTCTGAGACCTGCTTCGAGTTTCTCTTGAGTCACTGCTCTCCCTCTGTGGAGAGGTTGATGCCCTCCTCCTTCTGCTGGAGTGAGAATTAATCGCAATTTTATTCCCATCTGCATGTTAAAAGCAAAATCACAATGAACCAAACTATACTACTGCAAATATGAAAAGTTCATAAAACCAAGATACATTGGAGATCTTGCTCTTCTGACCTGGTAAAGAAGAGTCACTTTTAGCTTCGCCTATAGGATCGATGCTCAGATCCACGTGTATATCAGGTGGTTCATTCAGCCTGCGCTGACGTTCTTCAGCTGAACTCAGGAGTTGTAATTTCTCCATGAATTCTCTAAGCGTGAAATGTGGTCAAGAAATACTCAGAAGAAATCCCTATTTTCATTTGAAATAAATGAAAAGCAAAAGGCAGAAAGAAGAAGACACAACTTTGTTTCTGAAGCTTGATTCAAGAGGTGGTGTTTCGGGTAGAGAGCTGTAACACTATTTGTGATTCTGCTCTATTCATGTACTGACAGTGGGGACAACAACATACTACTGCCTCAGCTTCTATTTTATTCATACCCACCACTACTACCATCTTCCAGATATTAAAGTCCTCAAAGGCTCAAACCAAAAGCCAAGCAAGCCCCTTCCCACTGCAAGGCAGCTGAGCTATAATCAGCATGTACATAGAAAAGGGCATCAAACAACACAAAGCCAAGCCCTTTTCTGCAGAGTGTGGTTGGGCATCATCGGGGGAAATTTTTGGCAAATACCAAGAGAAAACTTATCTCAGGTGAAACATTTATAAGTGTAGATAGGCTAACACAGAATAAATCTTTATCAAACCTGCAGCAAATATAAAAAATAAAATGGGTAGGACCTAAATAAGAGTTCAGCTAGGTTCTTCAATGGGATCAATATAAAGACGGATGACATGGCTGAACCTGAAAACATCAGACATGAAGAATGGGCTATAATTATGATTATAGTACATCACAAACCATGTCATTAGTTTTATATGCCCCTTCGGAATGATCTTGAAGTCCGTTGCGACATTCATTACTACATGTTTGGCGCATGGTCACTAAAAGTACAAGGATACATCCGATTAAGATTGACTAAAAATGCTTAGTCATTAAAAGGCAGGTCAGGTTTGCGCAATTACTGGCAGAAAGCATACAAATAAGCATCATAAGATATAATAAAAGAGGATATTCTTTTTCGTGTCCCTTTTCACTTGCTCGATCACGAAGATGATTGAGCCGTGTTATCTCCTTCTCCAGCCACTAAATCAAAAATGAAGGCAAGGGCAAAATAAAATTAATGAAACAATAAGCCTCCTGGCAAGAAGAACAAAAATAACATTCCCAAACAGTAGTGAGATTAAAACGGAGCCAAATCCTTAAAGCAGGTACAGACAGCAACATGTGATTTTGGGTTGAAAGAACTCACATCAGTAACTCTTACTTCCTGCAACGCCAATGCTTTCCTCTGGATCTCACCCTGCAAAGAAGCATGGACCATCTTCAAGTTAAGTTAAATCCTTTACGCAAGAAATGACCGAGATTAGAACATGCCACTCACCACAGTCAACTGTTTTATCAGCCCACACTTCATACTCTCCTGTAATCGCCTGCATTCATCCTGAAAAAGGAAAAAGGAAAGACCCCTTATTGCAAAACTACAAATTACGTCACATATGTGACTTAAAAACTTTTGAAATTGCAACTAATTCAATCAAAATCACTCAATCCCCTGGATGTTATGTTCTAAACCTTTCAATTAAGACTTAAAATCCTACAGAAAATCATATTCCTCATGGAGCTCCATTTAAATAAGGGGAAAGCCAGAAAAGATTGAAAGGCAATATACTTAGAAGACCCAAAAAAATGGAAAAACTTGGATTCTCCCCAACAAACATCAGAGGACAGAACTAGAAAAGACTCCAAAACTTTGACTACTGGTACTCATGTAGTATTTTTTCCTTTATAGGCAAAGTGAAGATGAGAAAGGACAGAGCTGTAAGTGGGCTTAATGTTGAAAGCTCACTCGAGCACACAAGATGGACAAGAGCTTATAGAGCCTAGCATGCCAGTTCCAAAGGGGCCAACCTTAGGAACCGCGGGACCAGGTTACAAGTCCCATGCTCCTAATATAAGTTGAGATACAGAGTTTAAGACATTTGTTTGCTAACAAAGGCAGGGTGAGAGGAGGCGCCAGTGTAGCTGCCTTCCTCAGACGTTACTACAGGCACTCCATACCGTGCCACCAAAGTTTAAGACACTCACACTAGGATTAGTATTGCATATGAAATAATCCACAATCAAGTTGACCTCAAAAGGCAGCAGCTATTTAAGTACATTGTGCAGAGGTACAAACTATGAAGCTAAGTAAAACGAGGATACAGGATATCACGCATTGATCAATCAAAGAGAGCATCTAATGATACTTGTCTGATCACCTCAGAAAATTCCTGACTAGAAATCTCATCGATTGATATGGCTTCTTTCTTGTCTAAATTTAGTATTTCAAGCTTCATACTTGCACTTTTGCCACCAGTATTATTTGTCTCTTCTACCCTGCTAGAATCTGTATAGCAAAAGATAGCGCTTGATGAGTTTGCACAGAATATACTACCAATCAAGCATTGCTCTCATAACTTATAGGAATGGCAATAAAACAATTACCGACAACTTGGACAAGCCTATGATGATCCTGCTTTTGGTCCCCACCAGAAATCTTTATGCGGACAAACGATCCCATGACCTTTTCATGAAACTTTTCAGAATCATCGATCAACTTATCTATCATGTTCCGCTCCAAATATATCAATCTTATGTTATGAACATCTATCGCAGCATAGTCATCTGGATTAGCCTGTGATACCCTCTCATCGATCTTCTTCCTACTTTTACGCCTCTTATCAGTACCCACCATCGGCTCATTATGATTGTTCAAATCAATGTTCACCTGGTCACTAACACCATCAATAACTGACCCCTGAAAGAAACCATCAATCCGAGGTTTATCCTTTTCAAGAAAGTGAGACTCGAGAAGCTTCAGCATTTCAATATGCCCAACAACAGCTTTGCCAAATAGACTAAACAGCATTGAATCACAAAGGATTTGGCATTTCTGGCGTGGGTCACGAAGATTATTCCTTTTAATATATTCCATCAATAGTTGCTGCACATCAAAAGGAGATAGAATGGATGTATTGCCATCCTTCATGAGTGCAACAAACTCCAAGAGCTCCTTAGATGCCCATGCAATGCCTTCATTAGAGGATGAGAATGGCCCTCCATCAATTGGGTTTAATTGTTCACTTTGAGCCACTTCCTCAACAACCTTCACCTGCTTCTTGGTCTTTCTTCTGTTTGAGCAATCAGCTGCCCCATATCTGTTGAAGTCATCCAATCCAAGGCCTTTTCGACCATTATTACCATAAACTACTCTAGGAGGCACTTGCTTATTAGACATCATGTCAGATTCTTTCCAAGGATTTTTAGCTTGGATGAGTTCGTGCGTAGATAAAGACAACTTCTCCTTCAGGTATATCCAGTAAACCTTGAAGAGATACTCCCAGCTACTTTTGTCATCAAAATCTACTTGAACCTGCAAAGAAGCATCCAAAGGACAAATAGTAAAGGTTGAATGCCTAAAATCAGTGTGTGCATCAAGAAGTGGGTGCCACACACCCGCACATGCACACGCATGTGCACACACTCGCATGTACAGTTAGTGAGGCACATATATGAAGAATTTCAAATTCAACAGACCAACTTCTGTAACAAGCCTTAAAATGCACAGAATAAGACAGAAAAGTAACACTTAAAAATACAAGTACACAAATTGAGAGACAGCATACATACCCCATTTAGCATAACTGTAATCTATACTCGCGCCATGTTCATTTTTCCTTTTCACATATAGAGAGACAAGATTCTCAAAGGATAGAGGCTTCTTAGTGGACCCAGACATAGATGGGCTGACACGATGCCTTTTTTGGCATAGGGTTGGAATACGAATTGGCACATTATGTAAATTCTCTTTGCGACCGAACTGCTAAGCACTTTCAATACCTGAGCTGGCACCCCATGGGGCCTTGACAATTCAATTCTTCTCCATGCTTATCCAAGAGGAAGATAACACTAAGCACAAGAGTAAGAATCCAAGGGATGGTTGAGTTACAACACAGTCCTATTGCGAGCTAGTTGTCCCGCAAAAACATTTGAGACTAAGAAGATGGTTCATTAATACCATCATGGTCACTGTTAATAATGGCAGTCGAATTGTACAAAAATGAGTCACCCAATTTAATATAATGCATACATTAGTTCTCCATGACTTGTGGATGGAACTCTTCTTGGCAAACCTCATTTCATCTAAGAAACCATCCAATATACTAATTTAGGAACTTTCAACCTTGTCATTCATCAATAGTTTCTATAAAGGGTGTTATAATAGTAGGTATATCTTTATTCCTAAAGATATTAATTGGGGATAGTTATGGGGAAAGTAATTTAGGGGTGTGTATGGTCCAGGTGGGCGGTTCCCGACCTAGAACTGGGAACCGTCCGCTAGTTGCATGGATCCACCTGGGAACCAGACCGCCGGTCCGGTCTGGTTCCCGGGTGGATCCATAGAACCGGTCCAACCTCCGCGCCTTCCACTTTTTGCCCTCCTCACATCTACTTATTTTGGCTCTCCCGACCATGGTAGCTTTATTCTCCTCAAGTACTGGCGTCATGGCGACGGCAGTCGTGACCCTCGCACCGCTTCCGTCTCGACCACCATCACCATCTTCGCCATCGCCTCCGCCGTCTCCTGCTCCTTTCTTGAGACTGACAATGAGGAGGACAACAGGGACGATGAGCCATTCTTAGACCTGGAGTTCGCCCTTGTCCCCAAAAATGAGGACAATGGGGGGAGGCCTGAGGAGGGGGAGGAGGAAAAGAGGAGGTAGAAGTGGGACGAGCCCAACAACGGAGACGACAATAGTGATAGTAAAGGCGGAGGTGGCGACGAGGATGGCAACGACATGGAGAGAGAGTTCAAGTTCGAGATGGGGAAAGAGAATCAACTTACTATTTCACCAAGTTCGAACTAGGACTCGAAGGGAGATGAGTAAATCTAGAAGTAAATTAGAGGAAGAGGGAGCTTGGGGAGATTTTGAACTAAGAGAGACAAGATGAAGTAAGAGAGTAATGAATTGAGACAAGATGGTAATTGGAGCCCTAAATTTTAGATTTGCAAATTTCGATTTTTTTTTAAATATTAAAAATTAATATATTATTATAATATAACCGGTCCGTTCGGTTCGGTTCGGGTGGGCGGGTGGGCGGATCCGCTCATGGAACCGGGAACCGGACCGGTACCCACCGGTTCCCATAAATTGGAATCGGGAACCAGACCGGTTCCCTTTAGAACCTCCGATTCCCGGGGCGGTTACTGATGCAGTTCCGGCGGTTCCGGTCCGGTTCCGGGCGGTCCGGGCAGGTCCCGATTCTTTTGCACACCCCTTGGAAAATATTAATACATACACATGATAGTGACTTTTAGTAGATAATGTAGGAGTTATCAGTGAAAAGAAACCTTAAATACAGAGAGATTAAACTACCATACAATTTACTACATATTAGTTTGAACCAACAAAAAACAAATCAAAGATTTAACGAGTGTGCAAGGCACTAACATATTTGACGGAATGAGCTGCACTTTGGAAACACATGACATAAGTTAATGACACTAGAAAGAAAATTTAAAATGTCAACTAATCACATAGCCAAAGAATCATAGATCTATGATTTGAATAAACGACAGAGCAGCATCACTAATGCTTTGTTTGGAAGGGAAGGGAGGGGAAGGAAAATGAGGGATGGGCGTGGAAAATAATGTAAATTTTAAAATTTCTGTAAGGAGAGGAAGAGAGAAATTTAGAATCTGCTCTTTGTTTTCCTCTCCTCCATGTCTTCCAGACAACACGTAATAGTCATAAATCAGGTTTCCATCATAGGCTAGATGAGTTGTAAAGTACCAAAGAAGGCCGCATTTCTGGAAGGGATGCAATATATGGCAGCACACGCTTTTTATTTGTATTGTGTCAAAGCCAATTAGCTTCCCTTTTAGAAAACAAATCTTCAGCCTCTATTTAGATATAAAAAAGGAGATTTCCCCAAAAAATCTTATCAGCTTCATTAAAGTTCCCTCCCTCCCTCCCTGTGGGGCCTTACCTTTTCTTATTTAAAAGGAAAGATTTCATTCTAGTTGAGGCGCTTTAACTTGCATTATTGTCAAATTAGCAACTTGCGATAAGCAGTATCTAAGGGCATGGTTGCAAATTGTTCAATTTGACTCTAACAGTTAGATGGTTTACTAATTGATGTAAGCAAAGAATGTATGCCTAATTTCTAGCCACAAAATTTTAGCATATAGGGGTAGAGGCCCAACATCTGCAAGTATTTGTCAAAAGCAGTTTTGAAGTTAAAACATGCCTGGTCAGACGGTCATAAATGAGCCTGGCAAGATCCTGGTAACAAAACTCCACTTCCTAGCCAACACCCCCATTGTACAGTTTTGAATTTGATTCCCATCAAGGTAAATGTCCCAAACTTCTTAGGTTTCCTCTTAATCCAGACAGAGCTGTGTAACTATTGAACAGAACTTGGTCCATTGACAGCTTCTCAATCAAATGGAAGTGAGTTGGAAAATTTTTTCCGTTTGTAGTTCTACGCAATTCCCAAACATGCAAAGCTTCTTCAAAAGAAGAACAACAAGATAAACAGCCTTGAAGTTGGCACATACCTTTTCCTCATTTCCCAGCCTTATATTTTCAATAAGCATGATGGTCTTCAAGCATGTCCCACACAATCCTTTGTTTCCTCTCACACACACATAGTCAGCACCTTTTGTACAATTCTTGCAGAGAGAAAATGTGCAGGTATAACACATATGGTGGGCCGCTCTTTGACAAGTGCTACATATATGCCAACCTGAAATGAAAGAAATACACACGTAAATCACAACTAAGGTTAACAGTGGAATTCAAGAAGGCAACATAATATATATGTTTACTGAATGAGTCAAATAAAGACAGATAAGTCGTTTGAACACACCGTTTATGATGGATAGGAAAAGATAAGTGCCAATTCTTTAAACAATAAAATAAGAAAAGGTCCATTAATATTACCAATAAAAAGTGGAAACATGTAAAAGAGGCACTCAAGTTTGCCATGTGGACATCTCTTTTCCAAGAAAGTTGCCTAATTGCATGCTGTTTTTTTTTTCTTTTAATTCATAGTATTAGTAGGATCAAAATAATGCAAGGTTTTAGGTGCTAAGCTGAATTTTCTAATGATGGATACCCACTAAGTAGGCTTTTTCTTATCATGAAGCCAAAAATGTGATAAAATTGCTCATTTATAATGACATCGTCCACTCAAGGAGGTGCAGTGCCATAGTTTATTTGCTCCTTAGAAGGATCGTGGCCAAATTGTATGACGAATTAAGATGGGGTTAGTTTTAAGGATCCGACATTTTAACATTAAAAAGAAAAATTGACTTGTTCAAGAGAATTTAAGGACCCAATTGTATCTAGCCTTTCCCTCTTTATCCTTGGCTACTTCCAATCTTCGTATTCTTTCCCTCAATAACTATAATCATCGAATCCAACATTTTTAACATTAAAAAGAAAAATTGACTTGTTCACGAGAATTTAAGGACCCAATTGTATCTAGCCTTTCCCTCTCTATCCTCGGCTACTTCCAATCTTTGTATTCTTTCCCTCAATAACTATAATCATCGACCATGCAGACTTTAATGATTTAGTGCATTAATAACCTCCCCCTCCCTCTTTCTACCTCCTTGATGAAGCACTACCGAGGCTCGCTAACCTATGAAAATGACATGCACCATGGAATGTACAGAGAATTATGGTTTTCTAAACCCGACTTAGGTTACAGGAAAATATCCCCAACCAGTACAAACCACACCATCATTGAAAAATCATTTACGGAACTAGCCAATAGATGCGCTTGACCTGCCATTTCATGCAAGCTTACAGGAAGGTCAATTCTACAACCTCCAAAAACATGGGAAACATATTTTGGTTTATCCATTCATTATTAAATTTCCTGCAATTTTGAAAAGCAGCGAGTGTCTAGGGAAAGACTTTGCTTTAGTAACTAACAGATCCGATATTTCCGTCTGTTTACATTGATAATTAATAAACGATAAAGTTACTTACTGTAGAGTTAGCATTATAGCTCTGTTTCCTAGAGATATAGGCAAAGGGTGCATGCCATTATAATTTCCGATATTTTGTTTCATTTCACGACTTCTTCACCAATTCTTTCAAAAGTTGGAGATGTATGTCATCCCTAAATCCCCAGTAACCATCATTCCCTTGTAACATCTCAGTCCTACTTAGATGATCACTTGAACTCATTTGCCGGCTTTATTGAGCATACGAAGAGGCTAAAACCAATTGTATTATACGAAGGAAATGGAAGTCCATGCAGAAAATTTGCAATAATACCACAAATCAGGTACAGGGCCTCCACTAGAGCATCGCTCACACAGAATTTCATTTTCTTGGTTCAGTTGAAGCAACAAGTTCTTTTTTCATTTGCCAAGTATTGATGCAACAAGTGCACTAGATAATGTGGACCCATCTTCGGACCCATAGTGTTTTATGAAGGTCAGGTCTCCTTTTCCTATTTATATAAGTATAATGAACAGGTTTGGGCACATGAATGGTTCTTTCCTTACCTTTAGGATTTCTTTCGATACATCTCTATTTCTCTCTTTCGCATAAAAAATAGTCTAAGCTATGTCAAATTTCACAACATGAACAGTTTTGTGTTTTTTTTTTTTTTCAAAACGAAATTATATGAAACGTGTGAGTGCCATGCACTCAAATGTGTTCGAAATGGTTATTCCGACATGTCGATATGTATGGTCATTATTACCACAGATTTTTCATGCAGATAGATCCTTTATAATTTTCAGGTCCAAGAGTTCAGCTACCATCCCAGTAATGGAAAGGAATATCTACCATGTGTGTATTAATGTAACTTTGTGCGTGTTAGAAGTTGATTATGAAATTTATTCATAGTCTTACCATGAAACAACTGACACTACACTTTTTCGTAGGTCAAAAACCTCTACTTCTCCATTATGGCGAATACTCAGTAAATCTACCATCAAATGATTAGGTTCAAATTACCTCCAACATCAACAACAGATTCTCGCTCTCTTACAATATACATTGAAATCAATGTTGTTGAAGCTGAAGATATATGATTTGCACTTTGATCCACTGCTTCATTATTCAGTCTAAAATGTTATTTTCATTATTCTTGTTATTCTCATAATCATCAATTCTCCAAATTGCATGAGAAAATAATTCACTATCACAATTTCACGATTATGCACGACACGCAAGCTTGAGTCGAGTCTCCAAAAAGACTTCCTTTCCATTGCGAAGTAAGTATAAAGGCAATAGTTTATGCTCTTATAGCACCCAACTGCGTGAGTTCTCTCTAAAGTCAAGAACTCTGAAGTATTTAACTGCAAATAAGGGGTTCTATCATGGTAATGAACAAAGTTCTCCCTCGGAAAATATGTCATGTCCAGATCTAAACCCTAGCTTAAGAAAAACAACAAAATGCCAACTGACAGAGACTCGTGGGTAACTGATAAAGTTTGGAAAATTGGCATACCGCAATTCCATTTAGCTCTTGACCTGAAAAATGCCTCCTCCCGTTTGACACAAGCAGGATGGTATGCCTTGGGGCAACCCCTACAGTTAAGGAATTGCAACAAATTAACCATAATGGACCACACAAACCCTCAAGAAACCCCGATAACGTCACGACGAACGAGACTGCCTATTCACTTAAGACAAGATTAAAATTCAGTTATCCTATCCAACATGGGATAAACGAGGAAAAGGCCCTAATATTGAGTTAAAGAACATCTCATAGACCTTGCTAAACAAGTTGGAAGTTTTTTTTTTCTTCAAGCAAGACACCAAAAATTGAATAAAACAAATGAGACAAATTTAATTTCGCTTTCTCGAACACCAACAGTCTTGGTGGGGGCGAAGGAATGATTAAGCCCACTAATCGAAGCTGGTGCACAGATTAAAACATTCCCATTTTCTTGCCACGAAACTAGACATCAAGTTCGCCTCATAAATGATATCCAAACCAAGCAGAGACTTATGATATTAGCTTCGAATGCCTATCCTAATTTACCAAAGAAAGCACCATTACTATTCACTCTAGAACGTCCCCCCTTCTTTCCGCCAATTCTCCTGTTACTGCAAAATTTCAAACTCTAACCACCAAACTATCGAAAACACGAAGCCCAGAAAAAAAATAATTCAAAAGAAATCACCTGCGATCGCATAAAACGAGGTCGCCACCATCAAAGCAAATGAAGCAAACATCCTCCTCCTCGTCCACGGCTTTATTCCTCACCGCCACCTGCTTGGACACCTTCGCCTCCCCAATACCTTTCGGCGGCCTCCCGCGCTTCCGCCTCCCTGGACCACTCGCGGCCGTGGCCGCCAATTCTACGCCCGCCCTCACAACAGCTCCCCCACCACCCACCACCGGAGGCACCGCGACGGGGGCGGCGCCACCGGCATCATCCCGCAGCTCTGCCGGCCGCCGCGAACCATCTGATTCCGGAGCCGGAGCCGCCGCAGCGGCCGCGCCGGCCCTGCGCCGATCGACGCCGGCGAGGTCCTTCCGGCCGCCGCGGCCGCGAGAGCCGCGGGCAGGGCCGGGCGGCTCCGGCTCCTCGGCGGAGGTCTCGAACAGTCGGCGAATCTCCTGCTGCCGCTCGTCCTCCCGCAGCTGGAGATGCTGCTGCTGCCGAAGCAAGTTCATGAGATCGGGGCGGGACAATTCCCGGGACAGCGATGGCCGGAATCAGAAGAACTCAAAGCTTTTGACAGGGGAGGGAGGGAGAACAAACAAACCCTAGATTTCAATTGGGGATTTTGAGTTGGGGGGAGAGAAGGAGAAGAGAAGAAAGGAGGAAGTTGGTCTTCCGTGGTGGTCTAATGGGGCTTGGGTTGAAGTGGCCACATGGGGAATGGCAAAAATATTGGGCACTGTTGAAGAGGAGAGAGATGTGACGGCACAATTCTCTCTCTCTTTCTCTTTCTTTTTATATTAAAAAAAGGGAGCAGAAAAGGAAAATATTTTGACCTGCCTTTTTTTTTTGGGGGGTTTTTTTTTTTATATATATAAGAAAAAGTGGGGATGGACGGAGGGAGGAAGTTCAGATGAGTACGACGACACGGAAAGAGCGTGTGCGCCTGCGTGTGCGAGGGAGCGAAAGTGAAACTTGAGGTTTGGACGGCGATCCTCGATTGAGATGTTCTCCTCCAGTTTTGCTCAAATCCGTTTCAACCAGTCAAACAAAGGGTCACACGTGGTTCTGGTGTCGCCCAAAAAAATTGATGTTGTTGGAAAATTTTATTTTGAAAATTAACTTTTGAAAAAAAAAAAAGATTTCTATTTTCTTTGTGTCCTCTTTTTATTCTAATGGTTTCTCAACGTTCTCTTTTGCCCTCGTAGAAAAACATGAACTCAATATTTGCCTATGAGTTTCATGTGTTTAAGTACCCATGGTACTGAGATCCCGAGCGCTTCGAGGATATGTTGAACGTCTGAGCAATGATGGCTCGGGTTCAAGGGTCGAGTCGGTCTAATGCCAAAGGATGGACTCTATGGCGAGGACCTCGTGTCCATGAGCTAATATCTCAATCTAGACATCAAGTACAAGGTGTCGATGCCGAGACTTGGGCCTCGATGGTCAGAATGGTTGATTATGGTGTTATAAATTGAAGTGAACTTTTTAAGATGGCTAGCTTGCTTGTCCCTATGTTGCACTGGATTTTGTTTAAGCTTTAAGCTTGAAAATGAATTTCATGCATGGCATAATATAAATTAATTATAATAACATGCATTCGGATGCTGCAACAAAAATTGTAACGCGTTCATATTATATTTTATTTACTTATCTTACTTTTTTCAACTTGAGGTATGATTTAGTCATAAAATGAACTTAAATATTATCATAAGTGTTATGTCCAAGAAAAAATTTGGTGATAATCTGAATATAATTGTTGCTAAGTCAAGTGTGAGTATCTAAATAAATTGCAAGCGAAGCTCATTTCCACGGCACATATATAAATGTACATATATAGACATGTATATATATGAATGTCCTATATATGTATCTATATGTACAAACCAAAACCTCTTGTTTAATCGAATAATTAAATACTAAACTCAAAGAATCAGTTGCGATATTGCACGAGTTGTGGATCTCTCGATTCTAGTGTGAAAAAACTTCGCAAACCATTATTTAGATTGAATAACTAGTTTCTTACTTCTTTCTCCTACGATTACGAAGTTGACGGCAACATATAGCTAAAGTAGTTTATTTGATATTCAGTTTCTGCTTTTTAGGTCATTTGATGGTGGATAATATTAAATAAAAACCGTTTGCTCTTTTAATTAATGAAATTACTCCATGCTTACGTAAATTTTAAGCTGAAATATTCTACGATATACTACCGTATCATGCCCCATGCATGCGTATAACACAACCAACTATCGATTAATTTCCCTTCCAGAAAAAGGCAATACCTTAATACAGTGAAGTATAACGTTTATATAAAAGAATCGGGCACCTGCTTCATCAATTAAATTCAACTTGCTACATTCCCTAAAATGCTCGACATGATCAAAAAATTAACAAAGCAAAGTTGTTTGGGAAAAAAGAAATCGAGATATAGAATGCTCAACGGTTAATGCTTAAGTAACAGTCACTGTTATTATTGCTGAATAACGGTGGCATCTAAGCCACAAGATGCGATTGATAGAAAAGGCAAGATAAAAAGTTTTCCTTCCCTCCATTACATTACAGCTAGTTTTATGCTAGCATTAACTAGTGATTCACATATCACCATTACTTCCAACAATTACAATGACTGTCATGCTATCAGCAACAAACAAGGTTAATCCCCGCCCTCCCTCCTAAATCGAAGCTTATGATCCACTGCCATATGCATGGTATTGGTATATTTGCATATGTATTTATTCATATAAATTTGCCGATTTATAAATAAAATGACCAAAAAAAAATTTAATACTACGAAAAACTCCAAACCGATACATTCGTGACATATTTACTTTAAATTAATTTCCTAAAATTCCAAATTGTTATCTTGTAACTCATTTAACTTGAGCTAATTTTTTGACAACTAATAACTCCAAACTGATATATTTGTGATAAATTTACTTTCCGTTAGTTTTCGTTAAATTGGATTAATATTTACATCTGTGATAAATTGAGGGTAAAACACCAAATTTGTACATTTGTTAACTACTATGTGTTATCAAACTTAACAATTATCAGTAAGATTCAATGAAAATTAATAGGAAATAAACTTATCATTAGTGTATTAGTTTAGAGTTTTTCATGTTAAAAAAAAAACCATCGTTTGACTTTGACCAGGAAAGGTAAGATAAACGAGCGAATCAAGGACCTGTAAAGGCGGGTTCAAGGATTGGCGTCTGAGTTCGTGCATGGGGTGGATAGACTCGCACTAGAAAAGCTTGGTGTGCCATGAGAATCCAGCACAAGTAAGCGACACGTGTCTGCAATTCAAGCTCTTCTTTTTCATTTTATCATCCACTTGCTCCTTTCTTAATTTAAATAACAACCCAACAAGAAGATCAATCTCAATTTTTTGTTGCACGGGGAAAATTAACTAAATTAAGTATGATTACTAAGTATTAAATGATAAGTCTGCACCCAACGTGGTCATTTCGAGATTGCTTTCTTTCTTTAGTACCCAAGCGATCATCCATTCCATTCACGATCCCAAGCAAAGAATGCCAGCTGAGTGATCGGCAGGTGGGGCTTGCGAGGAACCATCCCCAACCATACTCCCGAGAGAAAAAGCGTGGCGACGGAATCTACCTTGAAAAATTTCAGTGTTCAATCCATGAATGAACGGTATTGATTTGATACTGCTGTGGCTTACTGTACGGACTACATGTACTCGAGCAAGACAACGGATGATCGAGATAGATTGGTGGTATTGTTGAAGGATCGGTTGAGCGAACAAGAACCTCATGGCTTGGCCAAAGCACAAATTGTTGCTCTTAAATCGGAATGCAAAGGGACTGGTTCACGACCGTGATGCACCAGCACTATGCCAATGCACGAGCATGGCTTGCATGGATAGTGAATGAGCGTGGTTCAAGCTTTGGAAATCGGCATTGGGCATTGCATGGATGGTGAATGATCATAGCTTGAACGAATAGTGAACGAGTCCGGCACTACTTATGCCAGCAATTGAGTCTGGCATGCGAGCTGCTCCTTGGCCATGACCCAGGCCCTTGGCCATGACCCAAGCCTAGGTAGCATCGATACGCGACACGCGACACGCGACACGACACGACACGACACGCGACACGCCATTTCTCAAAAAGTAAAGAATTCCGACACGTTCCGACACGTTAAATATTAAATAAATATTTTTATATGTACATGATTAATTATTATATTTAAATTAATTTATTCAAATTCATAAATAAATAAACAATAAAAAAAGAGCCTATAATAAATCTATACTAAAAACATTAATAAATTTATTCATAAAAAATTAGAAAGACATTTTTTTACTTTAACAAAAGTTATCGATGAAATAAATAATTAATGAAAGATTAGAGTCAAAATAAATTTACATTTTTCTACGATGATCCAAATTTATTATTATTTAATATCTAGTGCTTTTATTTTTCAAAGTAACTTTTTAACTCATCTATTTATTTATTTATTAGCCTTATCATGTATTAATAAAATTATTTAATGTTTAATATTTCTTTTTAGGGTTAAATGGGTCCCACCCATTTATTTCAGCACGCCTCTTCTCTCTTCTCGGTTCTTCCCCCACCCCCACCCACCCCCGCGCCCGTCACTTCCCCGCACGAGGCTTTCTTTACCCAGAACCGTCGACGCCTCGTCTCTCTCGATTCTCTTCTTCCTAAAAGCAGCCCAAGGTAAAAAAACCCTAGCAATCACCTTCTTTCTCCTCTCCCTTTGCTCGGTCTCCACCTCTCTCGCCGCTGCCTCGCCTCCGTTCTCCCATTTGCCGTCGTAGCCTCTCGTCCAGCCCTCCATCGCGGCGTTGCGGTTTTCCATCTCGGCGTTGCAGTCGGCGGTCGCAGCCGACCAAGACGATCGAGAAGGCTTCTCGGCGCAGTCGGCGGTCGCAGCCCTCCCTCGCCGTCGCTTGCAGCGTCGCCTCGGCTCCCTCACCCTTGCCTCCACCCTCCATCACCTTCTTCCCTTCGCACCTGCAGATCCGCCCACAAACCTCCGGACACGCTCCGACGCGCGTGTCGGAAAGAGTTGACCACGTGTCGGAAACTCCGACACGTGTTGACCGCGTGTCCGTGCGTGTCGGACATGTGTCGGGGTGTCCGACACGACACGGAGGCCATTTGAACGTGTCGGTGCTACCTAGACCCAAGCCATGTGTTGGTGAGTAAACTTATGACCAATCACATCTTCTAGGAATAAGAATAGCTTCAGACAGAGTAACTGCCCGATGATAAAGCTGAGATACTCTAAGAGGTATCTAGAATTGCTTGTAACCCAAACGCTTGTAAAAAGCTCGGGTGGCCCAATGTAAGCAATGTCCCTTCTTGAGAAAGTATTCGGTGGTTGGATACCACCACGTCAAAGGTTGACATGGCATATATTTTTGTATTGAAAACCAATAAAAAAATTGACACGTGTTCATGGCATGGCAAGTATATAAAAAAATAAAAACTTATTTTTTATTTTTCTCTCTCCTCTTCCTCCTCCATCTACAGTCATCTTCTTCGTTTGGTCATTGGCAACTCATAGGCATTGTGTCAAATTGACCACTGCTACTCATGGAACGAGCCATTGTTGCTCGCCAACTGAGCCATCATCGCTTGCGGCTTTAATGTAAGAGTTTTTCCAATTGTGGATTACATTAATTGATATTGTAATTTACCGTTTAACGTTTATCGTTTTACGGGGTTTGGTCTAAGGTGAGATAGAAGGTTTCTTAATTAGTCTAATATGAGCTGGCTAGTGTGGGCTGAGTTGAGCCTGGCCCGTAATGAGAGGGACTGGTTGAAAACTCTATAAATAGTGCTCAAGTCTCTCTTCTAACCCTAATTCTCACATGTATCCTCACCTAAGGAGTGTTTACCTAACACTAAACGTGAGGGGGGTGTCTCATTGAGCCAGTGATACGGAGGGCAATAGAGGAGAAGGACTTGCGCGTGGAACATTGTGTTTCCGCTTCCGCTTCAAGTACAATGGATCCTAAAACAGGTGCGTAAATCTTTCTGATCTATTATGCATATTCTTGTTCTAGTTATGGAGATCTTGAGATTGCGTAATTTGCATCTAACATGTGGTATCAGAGCAACCATAACCCTAGAACTCGAACGCATAGAATTTTGCCATAATTTGTGATTTTCGAGATTTTTTGTTTAATAAAAATAAAATTAAATCACAAATTTGGATTGGGCTCGATGAGACACGCAAGGTGGTCGGCGGCGCATCGCCGGGGGAGGTCTCACGCGCCCCCACGCGCGGCCACGCGCCGCTTGCGCATTGAACACGAGCCGCGCGTGAGCTCCACGCGCCGCGCACTCTGGCGGCGCATGTGGGCGCGTGGAGCCTCCGTTCGGCGCGTGGGTGGCGGCGTTGGATTCGTATGATCTTCCTCTACGTCGTGATGTATTTATTTTATATTTTTGATTATTTTATGGATGTAAAAATACATACAAAGCCCTAAATACATGTATTTTTAGTGTATTTTTGCGTATTTTTCTTGTATTTTCTGTGATTTTGGAAATACAAGTGTTGGGTTACTGGTATGTTATCACATAAACATTATAATGGTGTGATTCATTAATAAAAATTAAATTTTATTGTGAACTAAAGCTGGCTTAATGAGATACAACTATTATGGGATAATATTTGAACTATGTATTGAGGTCATGAGAAACAGTAAAAGTTATGGAACTTTTGTTGCTCAAGCATAGTTATTTATACGCATCTTGATGTATTTTTGTTTCTTCTAATAACCTTTGAATGATGGACATCTTAAGAACTCGTGACCAAATCGATTATATTAATTATCACATCTGCTGAATGTGGGTAATGTATGTCAGTTAAGTTATTGCATATTTTACCTAAATTCATCCGGTCACTTGTTAATGTCTATCAAGTTGAGCATTGGTTTATGGTTAAGATGTATGATAACATTTACGCAGAGCAATAATATCTATTGTTATAAGATTAGATATTTGGTTCTATGTTTTGGCTCAATTTATAGGCCACTAGTTGATGTGATGATAATTTGTTACTCATAATTGGCTAATAAATCAGCTATTGGTCTTGGAGTCATGTTTTGCCTTATAAAACTCATGATCAATAGTTGATCAGCTATTAAGCTTGTCAATCTGGATACTCTATATTGCTATTCATGTTAACTTATGAGGGATCCTTTGGATCGGCATTCTTTTTATGTTGTTTTGGTTATCAGTAATCGGAGTGCATAAGAGATGCTTACTTCTATGTTATGAGAAGTTTCTTGTGTTGTTGTGATCGTTGATCTCATTGGAATCTGTCTTTCAGGTTCGCTATATATATGTATGTATAAGAAAGATTCTATTAATGAATAAAGCAATATAATTAGCATGATATGTGATTTTGGTGATATGTTGCCCCTATCACTAAAGTTAAAATTACATGTATATGGTGTATGTGAGAAATAAAGTTTATATCCCTGATATGAGAGAATTTCAAGGATTCAATTGAGTAGTGACCGCCAAAGTGGCACGCTTGATTGTATTTGAGAAATTTCGGTCTCGTATGATGATTGGGATGTCTCCTGGTCTAATGCGTAGTCATACTCCCAAATGAGGTGATTGTGTATTAGTTCATGGAGGGATACATGATGGTGTGGTGGAGGAGTGGCTGATTCTAGTGATTTATATACCCAAAGGTGATGAATTCACGAAGAATTGGAATATATTCTTATAACCGCTATCATGTGGGGAGTGTACAACTGCATGTCATGTATTCTGCCCAAAGGTGATTATATGATTATGTGTGTAACTCTCTGGATGTGTACTTGTACGTCAAGTTACACGGTGCTCACATGATGCTAATTATATACATTGCTTGTTTTTCAGTCACCTTTTCTGTAATTTATAACTCTACTATTATTGAGATTTTTACTGCTTCAAATTTAAGTTGTGGACATATGATTTGTTGCTTGAGAAAAGAACAATTGAATTTGCTTACTGTCCATGAAGCGTTCCATTCTGAAACATTTGAAAAGAGGTTTGCCTGCGGACTGCACTGCTATAAGATGATGGAAGCCTTAGTTGCTTGTAATTATGTCTTGTCTGATATCGAAATTAGGACACATCTGCAAAGGTTGTGTTTAAATCCTAATGTCATATACATCTCGTATATGGTTAAAATGTTGTTTCCAAAAGTTTTCTATTTAAGGAAAATGGCCATGATAAAGAATAAACTGGTTAAAAATTAGTCTTGAAGGTTTTTAGGCCTAATAGTAGCGGTAAGTATTTTGGCAAGTATGACCATACTGAATTACTTAAAGGGTCTTTTGTCAAATACTTGGTAAATTCTGGGGTGGTAATTTTATTACTATGCTTGAAAATCCTAACAAGAAGATTTGGCTAAAAGGCATGAAGCACCATAATGAACATGATGATGAGTATGGTAAGTAAGACTAATTTATTCGGTCTTCTGTGGACTAATATTATGAAAGCAATTTTTTCACATACAAAAGGTGTCTCTTATCAAAATTGTTTCATAAACTTCTTTTGAGTTATAGATTGGACATAAATTACTTGAATCATATGAAATTTAGAGGTGTCATGCATATGTGAAGCTTATCTAATCCAATATTAAGTGCGTTGCAATTCAAATCCATTCGGAATTATTTTTGTATCTTATCTAGATTGTTAAAGGGGTATTGATTTTATGACCCTAAAGAAGATACAAGAATTATAGAATCACATACTCTAAAGTTTCTAAAGATCGACGTATTTGTAGAGGATAGCTGCTTTTAGACTATTAAAGATAATAGTATGATGGAGGTTACTGTGTTTTTATCTTTACCTATACAGATAATTATGGAATCTCCTGTACCATAAACTAAACTTGTTGAGGTTTAAGGTACTATTATTGATATAGTTTATAATGAAATTTCTTAAACCTCTCAAGTGCAGAATGAAGTGGTTGCAGCTTTATTAAGGAGATTTGTTAGGGAAAGATGATCAGTTATACCATCAGACTATATAGTCTATTTGTGAGAGCATGATTATAATATCTACTACATGGTTGTTTTAGCAACTTATATAAATGTCGTTTCTTGTTTTTGATTAAGTATGTGATTAGATGCCATAAAAAATAATAATAATGTTTTCACTCGAAAGAGGGGTGGATAGTTTATAGTGAAGAAATAAATATTTCTTTCTATTATTTCTTTAAAAGATTCTTTCAGAGTGAACATGGCATTAATAATTTATTTTGATATGAAGTTACGTCAAATAGATACAAAATCTATATAGTGCAACTGAAGGATTTTGCAACAGATGTTTCAAGTAAACTTGTGTGTAGACTGAAAAGTCTTAATTCATGGTCTTAGGCAAGTTTCTAGACAATCTTATTAAAGTTTCGTAGTGTTGTTATTTTGTTCAATTGGGAACAAAGTAATTCAATATACTGTAAGATCAGTGGGAGGAAATTTATTTTTTCTCATACTCTATGTATATGATTTTTTGCTTACAAGTTGTGACCTTGAGACATCTTATATCCTTTGTACTGAGGTCTGTAATGATTGTTTTTGCCATATTATATTAGATTTTCTTGGAGGACATTTGCTGATTGTATATTGGAAATATTCAATATACATCATTGCAAGCCAGGAATTGCTCCTGTTGTTAAGGGTGATGGACTGAATCTATCATATTGTCCTTATTTAGATATTGAGAAAATCTAGTTAAATGGTGTACCTTGTGTTAGTGCACTTGAAAGTATAATGTATGCTCGAATTTGTACTAGATTAAATATCGTCTTTATGACGAGACTTCTAGGCAGATATCAGTCAAATCCAGGATGTGATCACTAGGTTGCTGCCAAGAAAGTTTTGAGGTACTTAAAAGGACGAGATTATATGCTAATTTACAGACATGTTCAATTCTTGCAGCTAGTAAAGTATTCAGATGTAAACTTTGATGGCTGTTAGGATGACATGTGATTAATAACGGAATACATATTTATGTTAGCAGGAAGTGCAGTAAATAAAGTTCTATGTCATCTTCTACTATGTAAGCAGTGCTAGTAACATTCTTTTAGGTTGTTATTTGGGCTATTAGGCTCCGGAACCTCATTAAAGAGTTAACCGTTTTTAATTTTATGAATAGGCTCATACAATTGTATTGAGACAATAAATTTATAGTATTAACAACAAAGGTCTCAACGGGTCTAAATATATGGTAGTCAAAATTTTTGACCATAAAGAAACGGTACAGAAATGTGACGTTATAATATAACATATTTCCACATATGATATGATTGCAGATCCACTAATTAACGGCCTACGCTCATGTGTATTTGAGCGACATGTCATTAGCATGGGCCTAGGAGCATCATGAGATGCTGTTGTTTAGTGGGAGCTATTTTGGCTTTACTCTGATAAAAGTTTCATCTGTGTTCGTTACACTTTGTAATGGTTTGATATGTATCAACTTTTGCATTCAATAAAATATTTTTGAATGTGTTGTTATTATATTGAATACATATTGATAAAGTCTCAAGGGATTGTATAAACCTTGAGTGAAGGCTAGGGGCATCCGGGCATCCGGTTATTAGCCTTGTGCATATGTCTTGTGATACATAAAGAAAGGTTAACCGTAAGGACAAGACATATGTGGGTTCATTAGAACCATAAAGCATTCTCTAGTGGCACAAGTTTTTGTGCCGCCTAAAGTTAAGAGAATGGTGACTGACAAATGAGATCTATCTATGAGAGATGTTATCCATTTGCCACACTACCATATTAGATTCATATCAATAAAGTTGAGAACATTCGTGACCATGGAAGGCTCTGTGTGTATACATGCAGTTACCGCCATGATTCGGTGTTTAAGATTTTATGGGATAGGATTGACTATTAAGAATTATCTCTGGACCAATGTGCGCACATACAGTACGATTTCAATCAATAGTCCAAGTGGGAGAATGTAAGAGTTTTTCCAATTGTGGACTACATTAATTGATATTGTAATTTACCGTTTAACGTTTATCGTTTTACGGGGTTTGATCTAAGGTGAGATAGAATGTTTCTTAATTAGTCTAATATGGGCTGGCTAGTGTGGGCCGAGTTGAGCCTGGCCCGTAATGAGAGGGACTGGTTGGAAACTCTATAAATAGTGCTCAAGTCTCTCCTCTAACCCTAATTCTCACATGTATCCTCACCTAAGGAGTGTTTACCTAACACTAAACGTGAGGGGGGTGTCTCATTGAGCCAGTGATACGGAGGGCAATAGAGGAGAAGGACTTGCACGTGGAACATTGTGTTTCCGCTTCCGCTTCAAGTACAATGGATCCTAAAACAGGTGCGTAAATCTTTCTGATCTATTATGCATATTCTTGTTCTAGTTATGGAGATCTTGGGATTGCGTAATTTGCATCTAAGATTTAAATCCACAAAGCATTGCCTTGTCCACGGCTCCATCTTCTTGCTTGTACATGGCGTTGCTTATCAATCCAGATCTGGCCTCGTGAAATCTTGGCTGGGCTTAATCTTCCTAATGAAGAGCTTGTTAGTGTTTGTTTCGATAAATAAGCATACTTGCATAAGTAAATTAAGATCAAAAGTTTGATCGTAACGGAAGTAAAAACGCTTATACACGTGTTTCCAAAGTATTTTTGTGCATTATAGCAAAAATGCATAGAAGAGCTAAATGAACTAATCATATTAACCTTGAACAGTGCTCCAAATTCGGTGTAGAAGTTTCTTCGGGTTCTGAGCACGAACGTTTGATGTCCTCACAGCAATAACATCGATTTTGACGTTTTTGGATTATTGACCATGAACGTCTGACGCCTTCCGATAATATCGGTTCTGACATTCTTCAAATGTAAAATGTCTGATCTCTTCGCAGGTTTTGACGTTCTTTAGATCCAGCCCCACAAGTGTTGAACCTCTAGTTCAAACATATCGCCAATTCTCACGTTGAACAGAAGAGAGAAATTAAGAGATCTCACAACTACAATTATGTTAACAATTGCTCTCGTGTAGGTGATTTTGTTGATCAATAACAACACTCTCAATTATCAATTGTCGATTAGGGCCTATTTGGCAAAAACAATTTATGTTTCCCAGAACAACTATCTTTGTTCTTTTGTTCCGAGGAACGAAAAAAGAATAAAAACGTGTTTGGTAAAATTTTTATTCCCGATTTTTTTATCCCAAGAATAGATTTATTTGTTCTTAGGAATAAATTTTGAATAAAAACAAGAAGTAGAAAAAAGTAACTTCTTGTTCTCGGGAATAATTTTTTCTTTTCTCTTCTTTTTTCTTATATTTTCTCTTCTTCTCTTTCCTTTCCTTCTTCTTCCTTTTGGCCGGCGACTTCGCCAGGGCGTCGCTAGGCCTCGGCGACCCCAAGCCATGGCAAGGCTCGTCGGCCCAAGCCTCGCGGTGGCTGGCAAAGGCCGACCTCGTGCCACTTGGGCGAGGTCAAGCCTCGCAGTAGCTAGGTGAGCCTCTGGCGAGCTCATCGACTCTCGCCCAGCTAGTTGTTGGCCGCCGCCGTGGCCGGCAACCGGCCACAAAGGAAGATGAATGAGGAAGAAGGAGAGAAAAGAAAAGAAAAAACAAAAAAAAGGAAAAATATAATAAAAATGTTAAAAAATTAAAAGAAATAACAAAATTATACAATTCTACCAAACACATTTTTATCCCGTGAATAGAAATTTTGTGTAGTTACAAAGCATGTTCTTTTACTCAGAAATTGTTCTTGAGAACAAAAACAAAAAAAATCATTTCTGATAAAAAATTATTCCCGAGAACATAATCGTTACCAAACGTGTCCTTATCAATCATCCGGTGATCTGATCTCTATATTACCTTTTATAGCCAGTGCAGATTACATTTAAATCAACGCATCAACTCTAAACCGTTTTAGAATAAATTCGGCTGTAACTCCTGATAGATGTAAATTTTGATACCGTTTCAAATACTAATTCGGGAATTAACTTCATAACTATTAGAGAGTATCATTCTAGACATTTATTTGTAACTGTTACAAGTTTTTATTCTGGGTATTAACTTTGTAACTATCACAAATATTTAATTTTAACCGTTACTTCTAAAACTGTTTTAGAGCATTAATTGGTCATTTAAATCTGAAACCGTTTCAGATCATTAATGTGACTGTTAAATCTGAAACAGTTTTAGATCTTTAATTTAGCCATTCAGTCCGAAACTATTTTAGATCATTAATTTGGCTATTGATTCTGAACTCACTTCAGATCATTAATGATGCGATTAATTCTGAAATCACTTCAGATCATTAACACAACTATTAATTCTGAACTCACTTCAAATTATTAATTTGGTCACTGAATTTGAATATGCTTAAGATCTTTGATTCGGTTGTAGAGTCCAAAACACGCTTCAGATTTTGTAAACTTTGAAACCCTTTCATCAGATTTTTTTTTATTTTTTTATTTCGAGCCTGACTCAATCTGATTGGCTCAATTGCAAACACATTTGTAATATTCTCCCTTGTTCAAGTCATTCTAATTGATTATAGTGTGTGACGTCCCTAAGTTCATCATTGAGCTGGCAGCAGGACTTGTACTAAAACATTAGCACAACCAAGAGAACTAATTGTTCAGATTAATCTCCTGTTCTTGCAAACCATAAGTGACATCTAGTAATATATTATGACTATCCAGACAGTGTGAAATATTTTCAGAACATAATGAACCTGTCAGCTTTGGCAATCGTATAATTCGATTTTTCTACCTCACCATGTCTCGATCGAACAAAGGCCATGAAATTATTGATCAAACCACCAATTCGATCATTTGACATGTATTTTTTCAAGATATGAACCATTCATTATTGATTACGACCCCGGTCGAGGATTTCAATACAATGCCACAATTAGGTCGCATAGGACATCAATCTTGTATATTTATATATAATAAGAAGACAAATTTCATATTGCGCAGGCATGTGCTTTTGTATGTGAACAAACTATGACTATCAAGTATAGAGACAATTCGACGAAATATCAATATGCGTACTTGTGAACCATAGCCATCCGACATACAAGTCATTATCGTGCCTCAAGTTTAAGGATCTTACACTTGACTAAAACATGAACGATCAGACATTAACCTCGCTAAAAGCTTCCATGTCGCCAATCGTTCTATGTATGTCATGTTTAGTTAACTTGTCCAAGACAAGCACCTGTGTTTTAGCTTGGATATCACAATATCCAATGCCTTTTGACTCATCATTCTCTCAAGTATCTAATACTGAATGACAAAGCTTGAGAACACACCGGTCTTAATAGGAAGCTTCATTCCGAACAAAAAACGAAAAAAAAAAAAAATAGAGGAAGGATGATGGTCCATCTCTAGGATGAACTCCAAATCTAAGGCCATGGCTCGTCGAGAAAACCCAAAAGTTTCACACCCATTGAAGCTTCATTTCGAACGAAAAAAAGAAAAATATAAGACATTTGTGGATGCGGCGGTGCTCTATGGATGGAAGGCCACCAACAATGACGGCTCATCAATGAGCAATAGTGGTCGGTTTTGATACAACGCCGGTGAGTTACTGGTGACCGAACAATAGAGAGGGCCCCGGATGAAGGAGGAAGTGGAGAAGAAAAAATAGAAGTCGATTTTTGATTTTTTTAATTGACTTTCAATACAAAAATATATGCCACGTCATAATTTTTTTTATTGGCTGTCAATACAAAAATATGTGCCACGCCAGCCTATGTGGTGTTGGTGTTTAACCACCTTATACTTTCTCCCCTCTATTTTGTCTTGTGTTGTGCCTGCATCCATATATAAGTGTGTATGTTGTTTTATCTTATAATAAGCCTTAGTGGCCTCAGTCAACGTTGGCTGTTCAATGAATAAAATTTGCGGGGAAGCTTGCCCTCATTCGTTGCGAATTTAATACAACTTTGGATGTGCAGGAGCATCGGGGCAACTCTTGGCCCTATTGGTCTTTTTCGGCTGGCCATGACTAGGGTGTTCATGACATCGTCGCCGGGCGCGATTGGGCACGCGACCTGGGCATCATGGCCTGGTTCGTGGGCAACGAAGTTGGTGGTGGGACCGTGATGCGTAGCTTTAACTCGCGAAAGCTTGTTCGCAGTCACATGCCGTAATCGGGCGTGGCACGATCCAGGGCATGCTGCGCTCCGCTCGACGGCATCGGAGATCCGAGAATATGATGGCTGAAATCGAGATTTCTCTTTCCACGAAGGGGAAAGGCTATAGTGGTCAAAAAGGCGTCAAGCTCGAACTCCTGCACGCCTAGAATTAAAAAGGACGCGCAGACGTGCTCCCCGCCAAACTAAGAAAGTTTAATTGGAAAATAATCATATTTATCTCTTATTTTACTTGTCTTATTTAATAATCCTAAAAAATTTGCCGGGTACTTTTTGGTTTGGAGGCGCTCTCGCAATGACTTTTCCACTTCTTTTTATTTATTTTATTTTAATTTTTAGTTTTTTTCTTTCGGCTGTAAGTATTATTACATGGGCTCGACATTCGATCAGGTTCTCAGCCCCCGCCACGTGGTCATTTATTGGGGGTTCCCAAAAAGTTAAAAAAAAAAAAAAAAAAAAAAAAAAACACAAGGGGTGGGGCGCACTGCCGGGGAGGGGCGAGCGGGGCCCACTTCGCAGGATTTTGTCCCGACACGATTGCAGAAAAAGTGACCCAATCCCGCCACGCCCCCCGGCGGTGCTGTCGTCCGCACTGCTGCTTTTGTCAAGATGCAGTGTTCGGCGAATCGGTTCGATCGTTCTCTGATAAAATTTTATTAAATAATTAATTATATTAATATACCTAAAATACTAAAAAATATAAAATATGTAATAAATAGAAACACTAAATAAATATTTATATATTAATTTTATATTATAAAACAGAAATAAATTCGAATATATAAATAAAAAGAAATTGTTATTATTGTTATGTTATTTTGAATTTTATTAATTTAAGAAGTTTGTTTTTTGGAAAAAATAAATTCTATATTATGAATATTATAAATTTTATCCACATTTATTTTATTTTTCTTATGAGATAATTTTATTTAGGTTATATCCTTTTATATTTGACTCTATTTTATTATGAAATTTATCATGATTACTAAAATTAGCCTTATGTCTTTGTGCGGGATTGTTCCCCAAAAATGGAATCACAACATTCGACCCTATAATATGCATCATGTATTCTTCCTAGCCATCCCGATTCAATGAGTTTTGAAAGTTCCTTCTCAACAGTTTAATCGCTACCGATTGAAGATGATCACAGGCATGGCAGCTCAAGGGGTTCATCTGGGACCGAGTGGCCCATGAGGTAGGAGCCAATGGACTTTGGCAAGAAGTTCCCTTCTTAAACTTGATCTGCTCACTTCGGAATGTGCCAAGAATGTTCACGCGTGGAGAATTTGATAATCTTTTCACGATGGGTGGGCGTAGGCATGGATTTTAAATCCAATGCGTTAAGCTTGACCCGTTCGAGCATACTCGCCGCTAGCCACCAACTTCTTCCCATGCCTTCAATCCCTTGCGATTAAATGGAAAATTGCAAACTAATGTCGACGATACACCCGCTCTAAGTGATGGTGAAAAGGGCAAATGCCCGGATGATCTAGTTTAGGGCTTCTTGAGGTTGGTGCCAAACTTGCCTAGGTTCAGTCCCTTTCACTTTCGAGATCGGCCCCAGTAGGGAATAAATTTTCCCAAGTGATGGGATGGCATCGTGCGGTAGAAGTTGATTCAACGCAAAGATCGTGAGAACTGACTCTTCACAATCGCTTTCTCCCCCTAATCAAACGTAAGAAAGAAAGGGAAGAAGATATTTAAATAACGTAGATGTGCGGTAAAGTTTTAAGGGTGAAGATTTTACCCAAGCATATATTTCAAGAGAGTAGGAAATAATTAGTGCATCCGAGAGGAAATTATCAAGACGGTTTTAAATTTATTATACTTATATCAATTCAATTTCAAAATTTTTAAATTTTTTCTTTCTTTTTTTCCCTTTCTTTTCCTTTCCTTCTATTTACCAATGGCTACACACTAGCTTAGGTGAGCATTGGTGAGGGCCCTCTTCATAAGGTGTGGTGAGGGTGAGGCCTGGTAAGGCTGCCTGGTCTGGGCTGGGGTTGGCCTTGTTGAGCGTTGCTTGGGCAAGGGTGACCCTCACCGGGCATTGCCTATCTAGTAAAAAGAAACAAGAAAAACAAAGAAAGTCAACAAAAAAAAGATTCAAAAAAATTATTAAAAAATTATCCGTTTTAGTGTCGATTATACCACATAGGACGCTCGACATTCACGTCAGCAATTTCTAACTAAAATTAGCGGAATGAACTATTTATCAAATCATGAAAAGTTTAGAATTGAATTAGTACAAGTACAATAAGTTTAGAAGTTTTTGGTAATTTCTCCGTTCGTATGATTTACTCGGAATGCTCCTAATCTTGAGATGTTGTGATCCGTCACTAGGATGTTTGACCTCAATGGTAATTGGTAAGCCTGTTGACAAAACAAAAAGTAAATGAATTATTCTATAAGTGTTCATGAAAATATTTTGGACTCGCACATCAAAGTAACTTGGATTTTGGAAGTTCTCAATAGAAATATGGAGATATTTGTTTTCAAAATAGATCGTGTTACCAAATTAACGAGGTTGAAATCTAAAAATAATAAAGCCAAAATAACAATTCTAAAAACACATAATAGCCAGTATATAAAAAAAAAATCACAATGACTCAGACAGGGAGCGACAATAATGCGTCCATAATGAGATCTTCCATTTATATTGTGCACACATTAGCCGATATTTGATAAAACAAATCAATCTAATATATCTCAGATGTACATATATGTCATGAAATGAGACCGCTTACAAAAGCAAATTCCCAGCATTATAATTGTTATTTGCGTATCGACTATAGGAATTTTATAATGAACAGCACGGTCTATGCTTTACCTCTTGCCTTTATTTTCTAAAGATTTATAAGCGAGGTGGGTCATAGATTTGACTTTGAACGAACCCTTTTTTTACCGAAAAGTGGCTTTCTTTCCATTCGAAAGCGAGATGGACAAATGCAGAAGTTAGGTGACCGGGAATCGAAAAGAGCCCATTACAGAGTGACAACGAGAGACTTGAAGCTGGCTTCATTGGACGCGACCAACGCGTATCGCTATTTTGCCGTGACTGACTGGGCATATCACATGAAATTGCGTGTCTTGAAAGGAACCTATTTCCTGCTCCATGCCCGACAATAGATGTTTAGCATCATCCTTAACAGTCGTCTTCTAAGTTCTTGAACATTTCCCACTTAAAAGGCATGGCAACGTTGATTAGTCGAATCTTTGGCTCGACTGATTTCATGAATGCACGATTCGTCCGTGCGAAATGTGGGATAAGATTACCCCATAGGCGATCCGGTTTTAGCTCTGCTTGCAGAATTCGATCAGCGCCGAGCTAATTACCATTCGTAAGAAGAAATCTATAACGACGTAGACTATCAATCCTATCGAAGTGAGCTACGTGCCAACGCGAAATGGCAATTCTCTATTGTTGGCCAGGTCCACCCGTACGCGAGGCCCAGCTAGTAGGAAACAAAACAAAGAGAAAATAAAAAAGGTCAAAAAGTCAGAGAGGGAGAAAGGCTTCGTGCAAGCGCGTGCCCGAGAGTGAAGAAAATAGAGTGCGCTGGGAGCTTACCGAGAAGAACAGGGAAGAAGAAAGAAGAGGGGTTGTGTTTTGCAGTCCCAATTTGAAGGCTAAATATAGATGGAATTCGCTCAAATTTGAGTAATTAATCGTGAGACTGAGAGCTATGAGTTGATTGATTTCGTTCATTGAGAACCACCTTTAAATTCTTTTATCGCAGTTAGAGTTTTCTTATTTCAATTATGTTAATCCATTTATGTGGTAAGAAAATATGGTTGTATTATTGATCTTGAGCCTTTAGTATGTGACTAGAGAAGAACACTTTGCGTATCTTGTTATTCTTAGGGTGCGTTTGGTAACGATTCCGTTCCCGGAAGTAGATTCTGATCAGAAATGATTCTTTTTGATTCTGTTTCCGGGAACAAATTCCAAGCATTTTAAGCCGTTTGGTAACTGTCTCAAATTTCTGATTCTGGAATAGAATTGCGTTTGGTACGTCTTTCGATATCTTGTTCCAAATCAATTTCTTTTTATTTTTAAATAATTTTTATATTTTTTTCTTTTCTTTTCTTTTTTTCTTTTTTCTCCTATTCTTCTTCTTCTTTAGGCTAGTCGCCGGATTGGCGACCAGCCAGATGAGGGTCGGCGACCTCATCGGAGCGTCGCCGGCCCTCGTCAGCCGAGGCTCACCGGCAGCTGGGAGAGGCTCGCCCAGCCCTCGCCCAGCCACGCTGAGGCTTGGCCTCGTCGGGGCTGGGCGAGGTCCGCCTGGTCACCGGCGGGGCTGGGCAAGCCTCGCCTGGGCCAGGCGGGCCTTACCAGGGTTGGGTGAGGCCCCCCTGGCCATCGGCGAGCTCGCCGGACCTCGCCGTGGTCCGGCTAGCTTCCAGCGATCTCGCCGAACCGGTCGCCGGCGGCGGATGGCGGTGGGTGGCGGCGTACAGCGGCGGGCGGTGGTGAACGGCGGCGGGTGGTGGCGGACGGCAACCGCGGGATGGTGGTCGATGAAGAAGAAGAAAAGAGAAGAAGAGAAAATGGAAGAAGAAGAGTTGGTTTTGATTCTTAGATCTGTTTCCGGAACAAGAATCAACTTTTTTTTTTTTTATTCTTGATTCCGTTCCAAATCTACTCCTGGGAACAAAAAAATAGAAATTTGTTCCCGGAAACAAAATTTTATCAAACGCGATTCTGTTCTCAAACTACTCCCGGGAACAAAAAATCAGAATTAGTCACTGTTGGGATGGTTACCAAACAGCACTTAGGGTGCGCATGATAAAATTTCTGGAATAGAAATCAATTTTTGGCTAGAAATTGATTTTTCAATTTCTATTCCATGGATTGAGCAAAAAAACGTGTTTGATAACGATTTAAAATTTCTATTTTTGAAATAAAAATTCGTTTGATAATAGAATAAAATTTCTATTTTTAGGAGCGACAATGATTGGCGTTCGGTGGCCAGAGTCCGACGTCCAACGATCGGTGTTTGGCGTCTGATGACCAAAGTCTAGAGTCTGGTGACCGGCAGCAGGCGACCGAAGTCCAGAGTCCATCATCGGAGTCCGGTGACTGGCAACCGGCGTCCAATGTCCGTAGCTCGACGTCTGACATCCGACATTCGGAGTCTGGTGACCGGAGGCTGGCGATGGGTGGCAGGCGGTGTCAAGCGGTGGACGGTCGGCGACGGACATCCGGTGGTTGGTGGTGAGCCTTCAGCATCCAACGATTGGCGATGAGTGGCCAATGATCGATGGACATTTGGCATCCGGCGACCGGTGGTTGGCGACAGGTGGCTAGAGTTCAGTGGCTTTCGATCGGCAACCGGTGGTGGGCGTTTGGCATCCCATGGGCGGCAAGTGGGCGACGGGCTGTGACGAGAGTGAACGATGAGGAAAATTTTGATTTCTCATTTTTGTTCTAGAAATAGAAAAGTTAAAAATTTTAACTTCTGATTTCTGCTCCAAATCTATTTTTGGAATAAAAATCTGTTTTAGAAATAGAAAAATGAAATTGTGTTACCAAACGGATTTCTGTTCCAAACCTGTTTCGGAGAATAGAAAAACAGAGAAATAGAGAAACAAAAATGTTGTCATGTACGCTCTTAGTGACTAGTCGAAGTTTTTGGTCGATCTGTGATTTTTCTTGGCATTGAATTTTCACTTTGAATCTTTAGTATCGTTGGCTTCGTTTCCTTATCATCTCTGTATTATAATATTCCCCAACATCTATGCACACGTAATCTCCATGTGGTGCATTAGATTATCACCGGAAAAGGAAAGGAGCTACAAAGAGAGAGATACGTCGCTCTCGCACTGATAAGGAACGAGCATCTGTCGACGAATCCGACGCATCAAGATCATCGTCATGCACGATCGATAGAGCAGTCGAAAGACAAGAACTGAAAAAGAAGAAGAAAAGAACAAGACCGAAAGCATTCCAGGTTTGGCCAGAGCGAAAAAGAGCCAACCGCGGGCGCCGATGAAGTCGGCCGAAACGAAGGGCTCGGCCTCTTCGGGAGTGAGCTCCCTCGACCACGACACTCGCCCGCCGGAGGAAGCCCCCAGTCCCGTGCAGTTGTACTGCCCCTAAAACACCGTCCTGCATCGCACGGATCAGTACCACAGTGGAATTTTCTCGATCCATGCAGAGTATTTTCTTGATGACAGGACGAGAAAGATTGCTTACATGTCACTGTTCTTGTCGCCCCAATCGTATTATCCTTTCGGGGTGACGATCCGATCCATGTACATGTGCGCGAAAGCCAACCGGGAGAAAGCGGCCCACGCTCGGCCAAGGAACAGCGCGCCCGACCCCGTCACCTTGCTAACGAGAACCCTGTCTCCTCCAGCAGGCTCTCCCTCTTCTGCGCCGTCACCGCTCCGTATCTGTTGCTCGCGCTGTGCAGATGGCAGCCCCTGTAGAACGACAAGCCGTTCCCGAACACGAAGTCCACGGACCCCTTGACGTAGCAGTCCCTGAAATAATGCCTCCCGACGTGGTCGTAGAGTGTGTCCTGCGACGCTACGAAACGGCATCCCACGAAGGCCGCTGCATCTGCGGCAATGCGGAGGGCCACCGCCTCCTTTCCAACGGGCAATGGCGCTTTGTTCTTGAAGGTGATGTTCTTGGAAATGAAGAAGGGTGAGTCGACAGCGAAAGTGGCCGAAGCGAATGTGCCCAATGGTGGACCGTTGGGTCCGATTCTATCTGCTGTGTCGGCCCACTCGATGGCCGTCTTGTCCGCACCAGCTCCTTTCATGGTCGCATAAGCCATCGTTGCTGGGATCTCAACTTTCCCTCTACGTTCAAAGAAAGAAATTAAATTTAAAGAGGACCAGAGCATTGAAGGTATGGATTAGGTTTTCAAAGCCCATGCATTTATTGACATTTAAGCATTGACCAGATGCACTTACATTCACATGTAGATATACCTTATGTGTGCAAGAGGATATAAGGCAAGATTAGAAGAAAAGGTCATTAAACGCCATCGTTCGAAAAATGCTGAATTACAAATGTTGAGTGAGAGTTACATTGGGCTAAGGGATTTTGGAAATACTAAACTTTAACTCAAAGCCTTTGGGATAATGTTACCAAACACCTCAACTTTTGGCACAGGGGTCTCGGAAGGCCCAAGGTCTGTTGCTATAATAATCCTTAAAAGATTGAAAGGGAACCTAAGTTTATATGTTTGACTCTGACAAAGTCAAGTGTGCAATCGTCCGTTATAAAAGCCAAGTATTAGAAAATGTGAAACACGCATATATTTTGTAATTTAACGAATCACTTATGCGCATACAATTGGTGCTGATTGAGGGCAGACTTCATCGTTCTGATGAACCCCGGTAACTGGATTGCCCCAGCCAAATCAGCTCAAAGGGCAAAATGGATGGACTTGGGCAAACAATTCTAGTCTTGAGACCGGCACGCCTAGGTCTGATCAATTTTATAGAAAAGACTTTCAACAATTTTTCAATCAGCTGCTGGCCTTGGTAAGGATTTTCAGGTTCAGTTCGAGGTCCTGCTCATCCAAGCCTTCGCATTGACCCAGTTTGTTTTGGATCAAGCATGCTTAACACTTTCCTGTAAGTTCCAGCGCTAATGGAGATCACCACCCGGCGAGTATTGACTATCGGCACTGAACGCAGAGCCGCCCCACCTGAAGCAAATCCTCCTAACCTCGGCTTCTTGCTCACTCTCAGCCTCAAGCATGGCTTGAGCCTGTTCTTGGCCTTCCTGAGCAGAGAACCATAGACGGACGAACCGGAACCCGAACCCATCTGTCTCACCTAATTCTGATACCTTGCATCGATTGAGTCGAATGAGGAAGGAGTAGTGCCGATGGTGCTTGCAAACAGGAAAAGCAATAAGCAAACCTTGAACCACATTGCTTGCGTGTTTGTTGTTGCCCTCTGAGAGACCTTAGATAAGAGGTAAGCTCTCTGGACAACGTTATCGGAATGGCAGGTTTGTAAAGCAGAAAGGCGAGCTTTTGGACAACGTCTGAGCGTGTCCTTTTGTTTAGCTTCTGTTGGTGCAACCTCATCACTCGTTTGACCTTAGCAGCTGACTTTCGGACGACTCTTGACTTCTTTTTGTCTACTTTTGGTCTGTTTCATGGCCGGTATTCATCCCCCCAAATCTGCCAACATAACTACGATACCCGACCACGATCATTCAAAAAGCACAGGCACGATACGAGGCAAAATACGAGATACGAAGAGAAAATTCGAATATACGACCATCACAACACGATTAGTGAGTATATCGGCAAGAAATACGGTGTTTGTGCCATAATTCAAAATTTTTTTTTGACTTGTTAAACGAAAGTTATATAACATTTCAACTATTGACATGAAAATATATGAAACCTAATAATAACGTGGGGTTACTCCAAATTAGCAAAAAGAAAAAAGAAAGAGAAACAAAGAAAAGGATATTTGAACTTTCCTTGAAACTAACAAACATATTGTTTGGCTGCCGAAATTCCTATAGTAAAATGCGGATACTAAATTTAGAGGGTGTTAATGATAAGTGTGGATTTCTATTTTTGCGACATTGTCAAAGAGCTTATGTGGAATTCAGGTCGTCCTGATCAAAGGTTTGAAAAGAGGGTTAGAGAGAAATTTACTTTAATCACCTTTCTAATTGGTGGATTATAAGCTGTAGGCATCGATCATATATAAAATCAACTAAATTATATTATTATGAGTGATGTCTATGACGTTCAGTTGAAGGAAGTTTCCTTTTCTCCAAACAGGAGATGGAGACAACATGATCATAATATTGCCAAATTACATCGGCTTACATCCTCAATTTTTTAAACCTGCATTTTGCATCTTATGCTTTGTTGCTAGATTTCCACTTCTGTCTTCCCCCAATGATCCTTATTAATTTATTTATCGAAGTACTATCTTCTTTCTAAAACTGCCCTCTTCGCTCTCTGTCCCTCCAAAGAAAAACATAAGCCTCTGCAATTCCTTCCTCTTTCATCCTCAGCCACTTCCCGCCGGACTCGGCTACTGTGGCTGGCACTTTTTCAGTCCGAACCATCATCCTTGGCGACGCAGCTACCGTACCAAGGTCCACGTGCCAGGAAACAAATTTTAGAACCTCGCCCTTGATCTCCAGGTTTTCATTCTAGATGGGCCTCGTTTTATCCACGAGGAGAGAGCCCAACAAGTTTGGGACGAAATTCTCAACTTCTTCCGTAAACTTCCAGCTAAACAGCAACTTTTGTTGGTCTCGATCATGCTGCAGAAAGTTTTTGGGTGTGCCCCTACCTCCCCCACCTTCTCTCCACTGTGCAGCGGTCGTGCTAATATCAGTCAACGGAAGAATGAGATCATGCATAGTCACGTGCTTTTTCGGTCCCTCATGAAACAAATCGTGCATTTACTCCATGATGTCTTCCATTATGAGATGAATCGTAATTCACTTCTTTTGCGTACACCATGCTTAGACTCCTGTCTGAAAATGCTAATATTACCACATAAAGGGGTGAATAGATGTAAAAACAAATTAAGTAAATAAATGCAGAATAAGTTATATTTCAAGCAAAGTCCAACTAAAAGTGTTACCAGATTTCTAAAGTAAATTCAGACTCAATTAGAGATGGTTTAGAAATTTGATAAATTCAGAAAAAGATTGTAACGAACAAATTAAAAAGAGTTAAGGGAAGAGAAAATTCAACACTAGATTTATAGTGGTTCGGCTTATGTTAAGTTTACGTCTACTCTCCTACGCTGACAACCTTCCGATTGAAATTCATTGAGGTATCAATAGAGAAATACAATGATTTGAGTACGAACACTCAGTGGGTGATTTCTTTTTCTCTCACTAAGTCACTATTCTTGTGTTTTTCTCTCTTGAATACAATTTGTAAGCGTTGTCGATGAAGAACAAGTGATTGGAAATGCCTCAAATTTTGGAATTTCAATTTTCATGCACTATCTCAAATGGACCGAATGACCTCTTTAAATATTCCTCTACGCCTTTTTAACTGTTGGCATTCTTCAGAGAAATTTCTTCCAATCAATCCGTTGGACATAATCGATTAAGGAAATTTTGTAACGAAGATTAAGATGAAAATCCGATGATTCTGGTCGCCCATACAATCATAATCTATGTTTCCATAAGTAGATGCTTCCGAAAAAAGAACTTGTCTTCAAAATTAATTTCATCAATTTGTGATTGATTCCATCAATATATTTATGAAAGGTAAGTGAGATTCTTTGCAAGAAAGCCAGATATAAGGATAAATCTCGTTCGTATTGAATCCTTGTCAAAAGATCAATAATCCTGAGTCTGATTATATTTTCGTTTTAGACTTGGTTTCAGTTTGGATCTTGTCATAGTGGGAAAAACTTTTGGAGTAAATAGACTTTGACAAAATTCCATGATATAACACAGAAGTCTAGTATTCTTCATAATAAGAACAAGAACAAAAACAAGAAAGTTTTGTCAACTTCAAACTTGATAGGAGTTTTCTCAACACTATCAAGGGAATTGAATACCCACGAAACTACCATGAAATTACAAATGTCTCAGACATTAAATTGGGGAGCCATTTGATTCGGCTTCTCTAGTGGTCCATCAATAAACCCAATATTTTTAGCTTACAATGCACGTCTCATCACCTTTGACCATGTTATATGGTTATCCCGGGTTAGCACGCATGAAACGAGTACAGTTCTAGGATTATCGAAGTTGTTGAGATGATATGGTGGAAAGGGTCGACCACTATTTTTGCGGATGCTTCCTTAGCCATATCGTAAATGATGCGGGTCGAATTGTTTAACATGTTCAAGCTCTTTGATTTAATACTAGTGTTGGGTGGTAATGGGCTTTTTTTCTCCCTAAAAATTAGCTTTTAAGGTAGAGCTTTATTTCTCCCTTACACATCGGGTCCTAGGTTGGAAATGCAACAACCCGTAACTCTCCCGTATGACCATTGAGTCTAGACTTGTTAGCAACCCGGGCTCTAATATTATAAGAGATTCTATATGACATTTTAAAAGTTTAAATTATTAGATAAATGCGTGGTTTAATATTTAATTACTTTCGGAAATGGCTTCCTAAAAAAACGGAACGATACTCAAACGATTAAATACCGATAACAAACATGGAAACATGCCCAGAAAATATGTAATACCGATCAAAGGCATATCACGAAGACGGACATATCTTATTTGCTACAAATTAAATACTTGTTGCAGTCTCAGAGGAATTGATTGAAGCCTTGAAGTTCCGTTCTTCAATAGGGAGTATACCATTATCTCAAAAGAAGAAAAAGAATGTACTCTCTCAAAACTTTTATCAACGTTTTTCATTTTTACTTATATATTGCAGTAATTTTCACTTAGAAAATAATTGTCATTTTCCTCTTATGGGCCGAGTTTGGCCCAACATGGGCAGACGAGCCTAACTTGGCCCATCAAATAAAAAACTCATCATTTTCCACTCGCACATGGTGGACCGAACATAACTCTTTCTTCACCTCTCTACAATGTTCATACTAGTAAATAATCCGTGTGATCAGCATACTTTGGGAGCTCGTTATCATACATCTGTTAGGAATATATAACAGCTCATAATGGGTATCATATTTTTGAGTAAATAGAGTAAATATAGTATGCAGTACTCTAGATCGATCGATCATAGTTATATCTCTTTTGATCTCTTTTTAATAATGATATATTGTATTCACAATTATGATTATCCAAAAAATAATCATAATTGGTCGAGCGGTGAATACAGAGCTAGAATTTGATATCCCAAACTCGATCTTTCTCTTTCCTTGAGACTTTCAATTTCAGTTCAACTTACTTCTCTAGAAATGTCCCATTAGATCGAATTAATTCATGATTATTGACAATATTATAAGATAGCAAACATTGAATAGAAATATTGAGAATATGTAAGAGTAATGAGGGCATTTAATTAAATAACTCTTCTCTTGAATGTTGACACCTGATTTTTAGTCGATACATCATTAAAAGAGATGAGTCCAAATTCGGGGTCAACTTTGGGAGATTTGATCAAATGCTTTTTAATTTGGTCAATTTGGCATGTTCAAAGGTTAGAAAACCCAGCTAAAATGCTTCAATTGATATAATTTGACTTGGTCCATTCTAGACTAGAATGTAGTTGAAATAATTGAGCTTCAATTTGGCCAATTGAGGTTCAATTAAAAATATAAGTTTAGCTTGTGGCCTCATTTTAATAGGAATTCCATGAATTTAAATATTTTGTGCACAATTTTCGACTTGAGATAGTTCAATTGCATCTCATTTGACTTGATTCATATAGAAATATTTGATTTCTTTTAAATCGGGCAAAACCAGAAAAAATAAAACAAAATTCAAACAAAAAGTCAACTCGGTCAATCTGGCGTTGACCGGCAAATTTTTCTGGCCATTTTTTAGCCAGAAACCATCTGCTGGCCCACTTCATGGCCAATGCATCCACGCCCTTTAATTTTCAAAATTCCGAGTTTGTTACGGATTTTACGAAATTCGCAAATTGACCCCGCATGTTATGAAAATTAAAAAAAATAGAGAGAAGACCCCAATCAGTTCACAATCGATCATCGCCGTTCATCAAGAATGCATCATGGCCATGGAAATGGACATGTGTTCAATTAGGGGCGCTCCTAACAAATTTAACAAATCAATTAGCTAGGAAGATCAAATCCTAGCCCTTGGATTAATCCAAGGGCTAAGATTTGATCTTGCCTTAAACTATATAACAAATTTTCCCTCCAAAATTGAGGGGGGCCCATTTTTCCAGATCTAGTTTCTTTGACTAGAATTCTCTCTCTACATCTCTCTCTCCGTTTTTTCTCTGAATTCGGTCAAGCAAGAAAGAAACGAAGCAATCCTTCGCTTGTGTTCTCGCTGGCAAGAATAAGCCCCAAAGCCTCCACTCATTCTCTCACATCTGGTTTGTTGTTCTTCAAGAGGCGATCTCCACATTTGGTCTAGCTTCTGCAAAGTGGAGGATTTCTCCATTGATTTTCTCTCTAGCATTCACATGTCGAATATCAATTGGAGATTGATGAAGCTGATGGCCATTTCTCTCATCTATATCCCTGATTTGATCGAATGATGGCTCGGCAGACAAAATCGAGCTTGATTTCTCGATTTTCCCCAAGTTCTTCAACAGTACAATAATCTTTTCTATCTCGCTTATCCCGCGTGGAGATTTTTGAAGTTCCGTTTACAAGTTCGAAGGATTTTCCTCGTGTTGTTCGGTCATCAGAAGTTGCTGTTCGGCCATCAAAGTTGCTGGTGTTCTGTTCCAGCAAATCAGAATCTGAAGATTGGTGTTGAACAACTCTTGTACTAGAGTCGAACTCGATATTATTCACGTTCGACGATTCCTGAAGTGAGATCGAAGAGCAGCTTCATTGTCATTGAAAGGCGGACATCACCAAAAGTTGATTCTTCGCTGGTTCAATCGAGGTAAGCGAGACGAAACTCCTTTTGATAGCGTCCGATGAGGCGAGAGCTTTTCGTGTCGAAATACATTATCGACAACGAAGGTTCGGGGCCAGGATGCGTCGCAAATCTGATTAGAATCAATGTTTGAATGATCTAGAGTTGATTATATTTAGATCTTTTGCTTCTATGATTTTTGAACTTGGATGATCATTGTTCTGCAACTTCGGATCCCTGACAGACCTCTTTGTGCATATGTCTGAAAATTAGTTAGTATATGTACTTTTTGGTACTCGATGTCTTCATGAGAGTCGAAGATGGCTTGATTAGCTTTCCAATAAGCTATAGCATGTCCCTATCTGATATCATTTGCTATCTGAAATGATTTTTGAACTTGGATGATTATTGTTCTGCAACTTCGGATCCCTGACAGACCTCTTTGTGTATATGCCTGGAAATGAGTTAGTATATGTGCTTTTTGGTGCTCGATGTCTTCATGAGAGTCAAAGATGGCTTGATTAGTTTTCCAATGAGCTATAGCACATCCCGATCTGATATCATTTGCTATCTGAAATGATTTTTGAACTTGGATGATCATTGTTCTGCAACTTCGGATCCCTGATAGACCTCTTTGTGCATATGCCTGGAAATGAGTTAGTATATGTGCTTTTTGGTGCTTGATGTCTTCATGAGAATCGAAGATGGCTTGATTAGCTTTCCAATGAGCTATAGCACGTCCCGATCCGATATCATTTGCTATCTGAAATGATTTTTGAACTTGGATGATCATTGTTCTGCAACTTCGGATCCCTGACAGACCTCTTTGTGCATATTCCTGGAAATGAGTTAGTATATGTGCTTTTTGGTGCTTGATGTCTTCATGAGAGTTGAAGATGGCTTGATTAGCTTTCTAATGAACTATAGTACGTCCCGATCCGATATCATTTACTATTTGAAATCTACTTCAAAAGTCAGGAGATGATTTTGGAAAACTGATATGTTGTAGTTCACTGTTATGTATTGTTTGATCTTGTCTGCTTGTCGATTTTTTTTTTTCTGGATTTTTGTACTTTGAATATTAAATCAACTCCTTCATGAAAATTTTTCAAAGCATGTTTTTCTACGACATACATTTTTTCCAGAATTTTTGGAAATCATTTGGATAGGTAGATCCTAAAAACAATCGTTCTTATTTCTGCATATTTTGATACCAGGAGTAACTTTCTGTTTTGACAAAAAACGAGGTCCGAAATGACCTCGTTTCAGCTTGAGCTCTTCTAGGAAGATGTAGGAAATACTTAGGGGTTGCTAATGCCGCTGATTGCATGTTAATCGCTCATCATTTGGACTATTTTCCATTTTTTCAAATTCAGATTACAATCTGAATAAGGGATCAAATTCGGACCCCTGTTTTAACCCCTGTTTGGACAGACCTTTGATGTTTTTGTTCCATTTTTTCTATTTGGAATATGAACTTGGCTTCTCAATGAAACTTGTTTGTCATCATGTTGGCTATCTTGTGTATAAATTTAATGATTTTTAGACATGTTATGATAAGACAAATTCTCGTGCCATTAGCTGAATGTCCTGTTGGTTTTGACAAATTTCTGATGTGCTGTTGTTTGTTGTTTGATTTTTGCAAATTCATGTGTAGCTTGTTCAAGAAAAATTTCTTCATGAAAGTTGTTTGTCATCATGTCGTGTATGTTAGGAAATTTTTCCATAGCTAGATTGTCAATGGGTGTTACTCAATTTTGTTATCCTTGGAAGTTTGTTCTGAAATTTCTTGATATTATCACAATTGTGATTGTTTAGCTATATCTTTCAGGTTAGTTTGTGCGTGAAATTAGGACATGCCATCTTCATGAAAATTGTTTTAAATGCTTTGATATTTTTTGTTAAACAACCGGCCTTTTGAAATTGCATCTTTAAAAAAAAAAATGTTTTGGTACATGTGATGTTTCTCAAAAACAATTGCTAAAAAGGTTATTCTCCAAAACTTGATTTAGCTTAAGGAAAAATCATGGTTTGGAACATATTCAAAATACCTGCGACGCTTGTGACTTCGAATGCGAGGCCTAGGCTAGCCTTGGCAATTGAATGTGTTCCATAGCCTAGATATTCCTTAATCCTAAATATTTTCAAACATTTTAAGAATCCTGTTTTGAGAACGTGAAAGTCACGGTTTGAATTGTATTCAAAATGCCTGCGACGCTTGTGACTTCTAATGCAAGGCCTGAGCTAGCCTTGGCAATTGAATGCCTTTCATAACTGAGACATCACCTTGTCTCAAAACTTTTCGTGAATGATTTTGAGATAACATTTTGAAATATCACATGTACCCTTCACACATATCATCCCATCATGTATTAGAAATTGCTTGTGTTTGTGATTGGTGCATGCCCTTGGTAATAAGTGACCCACCGATGGTTCACTTTCTTGCTTGATTGGTTGAGAGACAAGGTTAAAAGGACCTGCATGCATGTTTAATTTTTTTTTTGCAATGCATGTGATTTTTAGATGAATGATAGGGTCGATATATGATAACGAGGGAAAACCCTAGAATTATATAGATCACTTTATTAGGAGACTTATTAGCGTTATTGGCCATGCGAGAATACAATTGGTCAATAATTGCTATAAGTCACAAAAAATGGATTGGGTAGGTGTTTTAGTGGGACATTCGCATGAAAGACAAAGGCTGACCTCGGGCCCCAAAACTTGACCTTCGTATTGCACTTCTTTTAAATGATTGATCTCAATATGATGTCTTGTTTTTGATTGTTTTGATGTGTATGCTTGTTTCTTCCCATTGTATGTACCTAGTTATAAGTTTCTTAGGCTAGGATTAGATTAGAACCGCGAAGATGGAGAAAACGTGAAGACGGTGGAGGTCGATGTCCATTCCGACCATTATCATGTATTATTCGTTTTCTCGACATATGTCTCAGGTTCCATTTGTTGTATAAAACCCGACGAGTTGTGGGTTTTCTCTCTTTCTCTCATCTTTTTCAATTGTGTTTCTCTTTTATATTTTTTAGGATTGCATGATAGATTTACTGCTTTCTTTGATTGTTTACTTACTGTCTTGCAATTTCAATTCGATTGATTGTTTTATTTTCTTGTTTTTCTAGAAATAGAATAGAATGAAAATGACCAACTACGCATGATCACTTAGTTTAGGACAAATGATCCCGAAAATATAAAAAGAAATGCATGGACATGTTAGGAAAACACAACATACTGTTTAGGTATTGAAAGGGCGTTAATAGAAATATTAGCGTAACCCAAGTCCCCGAATCTAGATATTTGGTTGTGTAGAAATCGAGGGAACTCTCCCGACCCTCGATTGGGTTTTCTAGCCGACCCCCAAAATGAGGCTAGTGGTGACTCCCGTCTTATTTTTAGGTTAGCATACTTGACATGTGAAGTAACCCAAAGGATGAAGTGATGCCATCCTAATGGGCGAGCAATGACGAGAGGGCTACTATGGTAAAGGTACTCTTAAATCCAATATCCACACCCGACCCCTTTTTCTAAGGTGTGTCGCTTGTGTGTGTATGGATCGCGACACTCTGCTGTCACGCGGGGTACAAGTTTGGGAGAGCTCGCGATCTTGTGGAGGGAACTCGCGAGAGGCTTGATCCAAAAGGCGAGGTGATGACGTCTTTTGGAACACAAGCCGTGAGAGAACTCTTGTGAACAAATACCCCTAAACCCGACCTTTCCCCTTTTTCTCTCCTCTCAATGATGAGGAATTCGAGGGCGGCGAGATTGGGTCGCGACAGGCTTGGCGACTCCACTGGGGATTGGTTACTAGATTAAGAGGACTTGAAGCCATTTAAAAATGGTTCTTGTGCTTTAACTAACATGTCTTGTGTAGGATCGCCTGCATGTCAAAGTCGCGTGGAAAATCAGGTTAGTCGCTAACCTCGTGTTAAATGGTCTTATAGGTGGGAGTTATAAGAGGAGGCGTGCTTGTAAACCCTTTGTTTTGCAAGTGGTGTAAGGATTTATCAATGTATGATGGTTTATATTGAAGTGCTGGATGTTTAAATTTAAATGCATGTTTATAAGCTTTAGCACGACACCGCATACACAACCGCGGTCTAAAACCCCGATTGCCCATTCTAGGACCTTAGGAGGGTTTATGGGTGGAATCTGCGAGTGAATACTCGCGGTAATCCATTACTTACATAAGCCCACTCATCCCAACCGATAAAAATAGCACTGATCGACGATAGTAGCGGTGGGTAAACTATTTTTATCCTTTGGGATGGGGACCTTGAGCCTTTAGCACCCTCACCTTAGGCGTTGAAACCTCACAGTTTCATTCGACATGTGATTTGTGCTTGCCATGTGTTTGGTGGGTAAGATATCGTTCATTTCTTATCGTTTTTATCATCTTACTCTCCATATTTCAATTTTGCGTTTTATATTTCAACGATGATATGTTTTAATCGTGGATGCCCCTTTAGGTTTAGGTTTAGGTTTAGATGGGTAAACCCGAAGTGGACGTGGTCCCCGTGCCTGGGAATCTCAAGACTCTATGGGAGACTCTCAACCCAAGACATCAAGATTACGTGGAAAAACGCATAGGCTTCCTCCCGACTTTATTAAAAGTCGAACCACGCATTGCAATGGTGAAAGGATTGGTTCATTTTTGGAATCCCATGACTTCCACTTTCGTGTTTAATCAATATGAATTGACCCCTACAATTGAGGAGTTCCGGAAAGCCATTGGGTTAGGTAAAGCTTCTTTAGGTTTCGTCACTCCTCCTATTGGTCAAGATCCAATATCTCTTCTAAGTCAATTCCTCTATATTCCTACCAATAAAATTGAGGCTATTCTTAAAGGAAATTCTCATTCCATGCCTTATAATTTCCTCAAACAACATTTCCTTAGCCTTAAGCCTAAATCTGGGAATCAAATTCCTCATCTCTTCTTACTCATGTTCTTTGGCTTTGTGGTATTCCCACATACCCGAAAAACAATGGACCCTTTAGTCACTCACATTGTCAATCAAGTGTGCGCCTTTAATTGTTTTACACACATGATCCTTACCGAAACTTTTGTGTCTCTTAATCGTTTCAAAGCAAATGGACGAGGAACTCTTAGAGCCCCATTAGGACTTCTCCAAATTTGGCTCTTTTCACAAATCAAAGAATTTGCCCCTCACATGAAGATTGTTGATGTCACGAAATACCATCATCCAATTCTTAAATTTTGCCAAAGAAATGAATTCTTTCCATCATGGTCTTTCTCTACTTGGTTTCATTTCCTCAAAAGCCTCAACTCTAGCTCAATTCAATGGCATGTTCAGTGGCTTGGGAATCCCGAGGTGCGCCTTTTTAGTGGAGTTGACGACCCACTCCCCCTCGTGGGATTGACGGGTTTAACATCATATTACCCTTTAAGGGTACTCCACCAATATCGCACTCTTTAAACGATCCCGCCAATCCTCAAGCTAGGGTTATATCGTATTGATTATCATGATAAAGCCATCGAGGAAAACCAAATTGACCATATCAAGGCCGCGATTCAAGCTGCTATTGGAATTTGGTATTCCTGTTCTTCGCATTACGTGGTTGCTGTCGATGAAGCTGACTTGGAAGGAGAGATGAGGACTCACCAAGCTACTATTGATTACATATACGGTCAAGTAGAACCTGAGCTCAAGGTTCAGTTGCCTGATATTCCTGAGCCTCAAGGTTTTCGGCGAGCTCATATTGAGGAGCAAGAAGACGATGCCTTGATCGATGAAGAACGCTTGGCCCATGATAACAAGCGTCTTCGCACGATCCCACCTAGTCCTTAGATTTCCATCTCATATTATTTTCTTGCAAAGGGACTTCCTTTGTGTTTCCCTCCTTTCTATCGAGGTTTCCCTGTATTCATTTTCATATCACATGTAAAATCGAACCACTTTGTAAGCTTCACGAAAGCAAGGTTCTGTTTCCCTTGTAATTGTTCGATTGAAATGAATAAAATTCATGGACATTTTTATGTAATTTTTAGAAAAGGGGCATTCTGATTAAATATTTGTCATCGTTCCTGTTCAATTGTATAATTTCTTTTGAAGAAATTTTGATAAGAGGATGTTATATGATTTGGGATCATATACACTTCTTATCATTATTTCATCTAAAGAAAATATAAAATTGACTAGGATTTGTATTTTAATGATTTCTTTTAACTTGTACTAATTCGAGTCATCTTCTTTTACAGAGGTTGTGAAAGACGGCTGAAGAACGGTCTATCATACGTACTCGCCACCAATCAAGGATGGAGAACGAAGATACCCGTGATCGTGTTATTAGCATGGAGAACCAAATGGCATAGATGATGGCACTATTAGCTAATCTCTCCAACCAAGTCAAGAACTTAACTTCTGTAGTTCCTGCTTCTCCTACCATGAATCCTCCTACTGCGCCCTCTAAAGTGCCGGTAGCAGAACCCGTGGGAAAAGGGCCTGCTGAAGAGGTTCCTACTACAACCTCGACGGTTATTGATTTAGAGGCTCCATCTAAGGAGATCCCCACTCCGTACTTTGATGAGGAAAGTTCAAGGCATCTCGCAAAGTTTGAGAAACGCCTTTGCATGCTACAAGGCTATCAACTGTAGGGGTTCGATAAGCTGTCGCCTTTCGCCAAAGTTAAAGTCCCTGAATTCTACAAGGAGCTCGAGTTTACGAGGAAATATGACTGCATTGGATGCCCTAAGACCCACTTGAAGTACTATCTAGGCAAGATGGCCCATTACTTAGACAATCCTCCGCTCCTAATTAATTCCTTTTAGGATAGCTTGGTTGGTCCTGCGTTGACATGGCTTATAGAGTTGGACTTGGAGAAGATCCATACTTGGGAGGATCTCGCTGATGAATTCCTCCAACAATATAAGTTCAACACTGAAATCGCTGTGACTCGAGAGGAATTAGTTTGGGTCGAGAAGAGGAGAGCTGAAACGTTTAGAGTTTATGCTCAAAGATGGAGAGCTATTGCATCTCAAGTAAAGCCACCCTTGTCTGAGAAGGAGGCTATGAAATTACTGCTTCAAGCCATGCCTTGGGATTTCTTCGAGAAAATGTACAACCACACTTGTATTAACTTTGCCGCTTTGGTGGAGTTAGGTGAACACATTGAGGGGATCATGCGTGAAGGAAGGTTGACCAAGAACACGAATCGTCGATATGCCTCGAAGAGAGATAAGGAATCGACTGTGGAAATTGCTTATATACAAAACTCCTCTTCTCAGAAAACGTACAATCCTCAGGCTCATAAACCTGTTATGGAGGTAGGGAGCTCTTCCAGAAATTTTGAACGTAAAGGAAAAGCCCCTCAAAGGCAATTTACTCCATTGCCTAGACTTATGTCTCAGCTATTTCCAATGCTGATCGAAAGTCATCTCGTGGCGAGAGAAATCTGGAGGGATAATCCGCCAAAGTTTGCCGGGTTCAACCTTAATAAGACGTGTGAGTATCATATGGGAGAAAAATGACATCATGTGGACAACTGTCTGGTGCTCCGTTCTAAGATCCATAATTTGCTTGATAAAAAGCTGCTCACCTTTAAAGACTCAACGCCGAATGTCCAACAAAATCCCCTTCCAAAACATTCTGAAGATGTCAACATGATTTATGGGGATGCCGACAAGCATATACTCCTGATGGATATCCAAAAGTTGGAACAGATCACGCCATTTGTTGATCGCCAGCTGAAAGGTGACATCACTCGTGATGAAAAGATAGCTTGCTTAGTGAAGCTAGCTAAGTTGGGAATTATCCAATATGAAGATGATGAGCCCGCTCTGAGACGAATGTCTCTAGTTGAAGTTGATTTGTCTGGCGAGGATATAATCTCAAAAGTCATAGGGAAGGTTGGGAATCCAAGTCAAGATGACACTCGAAAGGAGGATTGTCGAGCCTCGAAAAGCAAAACCTCTATGTACCAAGACTTTGACACTGAAAGCGAAGATGAATATAAAGTTTCTTGCATGGATCATGAGTTTGTTCGGAAAGCTCACGAAAATGGTGAAGTTGTTGGTATCCTTGGCCAACCAAGTGGCAAATATGACTTTAAGGTGAAGTTCACACCACCACCAAGTTTCCTCGTTGACGTGAAGGATATTGTCCTGAGTGGATGGGATGATGAAGAAGACTTTACTTCAACTTTGCCGAAAGATAAAGGGGTCCACTCCTATGACGGGGATGAGGATGAATACAAAACTCTCATTCGGATCGTGAGTTCGTAAGGAAAGCCTGTGAGAGAGGTGAAGTGGTGGACACCTTGGGACAACCAAGTGTGAAGTATGACTTTATGGTCAAGTATGCCCCTCCTCCAAGTTATTTTCAAAATCCCAAAGACATCATCCCTAGTGGATGGAAAGATGAATTCAGGGATGACTTCGTGGCTATGATTGAGCCTGTTGTGATTGATTTGACCAAGGAGAAAATCCCCCTTCGGGCTGATACAACTAACAAGGGCGTCATCGAAGTTGGCTCATTGATTGATAATTTTGGAGCCATGAAGATCTCAAGCGCGGGTTTTGGATCCGTTGTGATTGAATTGCCACCAGAAGTTGGTGAATGTTCTAACACTAAGGTGACTCCTACTTATGACACTAAGGCGATCCCTTGGAACTATAATACAAATGAAATCGACGCTGTCACCCGATCGGGTCGAATCTACCCACCACGTGAAGCTGTGAAAAAGAAGGCCGTAACTGATGAGGAAGCTGAACAACTCCTCAAAACACTCAAGACAAGTGAGGTAGAAGTGATAGACCAATTGCGTAAGATGCCTGCACAGATTTCCCTATTGGAGCTTTTCAAGACCTCTGAAAAGCATAGAAATGCTCTCCTCAAAATTTTAAATGAAGTCCACGTGCCTGAGACCATTGGAGAAGTACAATTGGAGGAGTTTGTGGGGGCTATACTTCTTAGAGATCAAATTACCTTATCTGAGAAAGACCTCCCTCTTGAGGGCCAAGCACACACTAAGGCGTTATATGTGTTCACTCAATATTTTGGGACTAGGGTCTTGAGGGTCCTGATTGATAATGGTTCTACCTTGAACATTTGCCCTTTATCCACCCTCCGTCAATTGGGGATTGGAATGGAAAATGTCTCTCCTCCAAAGATTCCCATCCGAGCCTTCGATGGAATGAGAAAAGAAACAATATGGGAAATCAACTTACCACTGACGATTGGCCCTATTACCATTACAAAAAAATTTCTAGTATTGGATATTTCAAGTAACTTTAGTCTGCTATTGGGACTGCCTTGGATCCATGCTGTAGGGATCATTCCTTCCAGTCTTCATCAGATGATGAAACTTCCCATTGATGGAAAGATTGTGACTATCCGATGTGAAAGAGATGTGGAGACTTTCCATAACACCGCCATACCTTTCATCGAGCCTGAGGTCAAGGGAGAATTGAGCTACCACTCATTTGAGATGGTGTCTGTCACTCATGTGCCTGTTGGGTCGATCATCAGGAAGCCTCAGTTCTCAAAGGCATCCTTGATGTCAAGTAAAGAACTGCTCAAGAACAATTTTGCTATTGGGAAAGGTTTGGGTAAGCTTGCCTAAGGCATGCCAAATCCCATTAAGGTGGTCAAAATCAACAAGCGTGAAGGCCTGGGTTATCTGGGCGACCGTAAGGGTCAAGGTAATCAAAAAGGCCCAAACATCAAAGGTAAGAGTTACCAACGTCTCTTGCCTCCACCTTTGAAGGATTTCTTCCCTGGTTCACCGAAGTTCTTGCAAGAAGAAGAGGCCAATGTCTACCACTTTGTTGATTTGTTTGAAGATGGTTTGGTTGGCACTATTGGTGAAGATGAAGAGCCTACATTTCCCATTGTGTAAGGGATGTTTCTAGTTCTTGCATTTAATTTTTAGTCGTATTCCATTCATTTCTCCCCTGCGAGGGAATTCCATTCATTTCATTCGTTTGTGCTTGTAATAATCTAGATCATAAACTCCGTGGATCCAAGATGATATACGTTGTAATGCAATTTTTGCATATCAATAAAATTCATATTTTGTTAATAGACATGTGAGGTTTCTTAAATCAGTCCTATGATGATGCTTTGAGGCCTAAGCCTCCACACGATCTATAGTTTCAAAATGTTTTAGTGGAACGAGGACGTCCAATGATATGAGGGCTAGTTTCCAATAAAATTTTTCGAAAATTTGAATTTGGAAACAAATTTTTCATGACATTTATATACATTGCATTCATTTATATGTATATATACTAACCATTTTTTTTAATTGCATTTCAGGCATGACATTTCACATCACGATAGTCATTTGCATGGCTCGGATTCGCATTCAAAAGATTTTGACGAACCCGATTATTCCGAATCAGAGAATGAGGATGATCCTCGCATTATTGAAAAGGAATGGCTCAAACATGAAGAGTCCAAACCTCCTACCACCGAACAGCCAATTACTGTGAATTTAGGAGATTCAGAGAACCCTAAAGAAACTAAGATTGGGGCAGGTCTCTCTCAAGCGGATGCCAATAGATTAATTGGGCTTTTGAAAGAGTACCAAGATATTTTTGCTTGGTCATATGCCGATATGCCGGGTTTAGACCCTAAGATCGTGGAACATGCGTTACCACTTGATCCTAATGTTCCGCCGAAGAAACAAAGGCTCAGAAGGACGAAACTTGAGTTGTCGAAAAAGATTGAAGAAGAAATCATGAAGCTCTTAAATGTTAGTTTCATTGAAGTCACCCATTATGTTGATTGGATTGCTAATATAGTCCTAGTTATGAAGAAGGATGGACGAGTCCGAGTATGTGCTGATTACCATGACCTAAATAAGGCAAGCCCTAAGGATGATTTTCCTCTGCCACATGTTGATGTCTTAGTTGACAGTACCGCTGGATTCGAACTGTTCTCCTTCATGGATGGATTTTCCAGTTATAATCAAATCCAGATGAGAGAGGAAGATAAGACTAAAACTTCTTTCATCACTCCATGGGGAACATTTTGCTACAAAGTTATGCCTTTTGGCTTAAAGAACACATGGGCAACATATCAAAGAGCCATGGTAACACTATTCCATGACATGATGCATAAGGAGATTGAAGTTTATGTTGATGACATGATTGCAACGTCAAGACAAAGTGAAGATCATGTTGAAGTCTTAAGAAAACTATTTGACCGATTGAGGAAATTCAAGTTGAGGCTTAACCTCGCAAAATGCATATTTGGGGCAAAGTCTGGGAAGCTTCTGGGATTTATGGTTAGTAACAAGGGTATTGAGATAGATCCCTCTAAGGTGAAGGCCATATGCGACTTGAAACCTCCTTCTATTGTTAAGGAAGTTCGAAGCTTACTGGTAAGATTGAATTATGTTGTGAGATTTATTTCTCAATTGTTAGAAACCGCTAAGTCGTTCTTTAAGCTGTTAAAAAAGAACGCCAAGGTCAATTGGGATGAAGAATGTTAGAAATCATTTGAAGAACTTAAGCGATATCTTTCGCAATGTCCTGTACTCATATCGCCTGTCCAAGGTGTGCCTCTGATCTTGTATCTCACCATTCACGAAAAGTATTTAGGAGCCATGTTAGCACAAAAAGGACCAAGGGATGGAATAGAATGTGCCATATATTAGCTCAGTAAGAAGTTTACTACTTTCGAGATTCGATATCCTAGAGTAGAAAAGACCTGTGTAGCCTTGATTTGGGTTTTACACTGACTGAGGCAATACACTCTTCATCATTGCATCCTTCTGGTGACTGAGAATGACCCGATCAAATATCTGTTGGAGAAGCCCGCATTGGTTGGAAGGCTCGCTAAATGGCAAATATTACTCTCTGAGTTTGATATTCAAAGCATGGCACAAAAGTCCATCAAAGGGCGAGCCATAGCTGATATGTTAGTTGAAAATCCCAGGAAATCTAATGATTGGGATGAAATCGATGAACATATTTATTTGGTCTCACCTGACAAGTGGACCATGTATTTCGATGGTGCAGTTAACCTTTCTGGTTTTGGCACTGGGGCAGTTTTAATATCTCCAGAAGGTCAACATTATCCAGTAGCTGCAAAGTTGGTATTCCTTTATACCAACAATATTTCTAAATATGAAGCTTGCATCTTTGGTTTGCAATTAGCCATCAATATGAAAGTAAAAAAGCTTCAAGTTTATGGTGATTCTACACTCATTGTTCTCCAATCAAGGAATTTGATGAAATCTCTTTTGATTATCTACCGAGATCACAAAATCAGTTTGCTGATGCCTTGGCAACTTTATCTTCAATGTTGCAAGTAACTGATGGTTTGAGTGTTGATCCTTTGCAAATCGACGTTTTGAAAAAGCCTGCTTATTGCCTGATGATAGAAGAGGAACTTGATGGTCAACCTTGGTATCATGACATCATGAATTACCTTCGAGAAGGCAAATTCCCCCAAGGGAGTCAAGCCAATGATCGAAAATACTTGATGAAGTTGGCATCCAAATTCTTCCTCAGTGGAGGAGCCCTTTATAAAAGGTCTTTTGATTCAGTTTTACTGAAGTGCGTGGATGCACAAGAAGCTAAACTCCTGATGAAAGAAATACATGAAGGAGAGTGTGGCCCTCATATGAATGGTCATCTTATGGCTAGAAAAATCATGAGGCTCGGTTACTATTGGTTGACCATGGAAGCTGATTGTATTCAGCATGTGAGGTGCTGTCACCGATGCCAAGTCTATGGAGACAAAATCAATGCTCCTCCTAATGAGCTACATCAAATGTCCGAGTCCTGGCCTTTTTTAATGTGGGGCATCGACATCATCGGACCAATTAATCCTAAAGCGTCGAATGGACACCGTTTTATTTTAGTAGCCATTGATTACTTCACCAAATGGAGTGAAGCCAGCTCTTATGCCCATGTTACTGCAAAGAGCATGGCAAAGTTCATCCGTCATGATATCATCGCTCGTTATGGAGTTCCTGAAGCGATTATCACAGACAATGGATCAAACTTGAACAATAAGGTGGTGGATGAATTACTTGGAGAATTCCACATTCGCCATTTGAATTCTTCTCCTTACCGCCCACAAATGAATGGAGTTGTGGAAGTGGCAAATAAGAACATTAAGAAGATTTTAGCCAAAATGGCGAAAAATTATTGTGATTGGCATGATCGGTTACCAGATGCTTTAATTGCTTACCAAACTTCAATCCGCACTTCAACTGGGGCAACACCATTCTCATTGGTTTATGGGATGGAGGCTGTGTTACCAGTGGAAGTGGAAATTCCTTCACTGAGAGTACTTTCTCAAATCAAGCTCTCTGAAGCTGAATGGGTTCAACAAAGATTTGAACAACTTAATATGATTGATGAAAAGAGGGTAAAAGCCTTATGCCATGGACAAAGTTATCAGAAAAGAGTAGCTAGGTCATTCAACTGCAAGGTTAGGCCAAGACATTTCGAGATTAACGATCTTGTCTTGAGAAAGGTCTTACCTATCAATCCAGATCCTCGTGGGAAGTTTACTCCAAACTACGAAGGTCCATATATTGTAAGGAAAGTGCTACCTGGTGGGGCATTAATACTTGTAGAAATGGATGGTCAAGAATTGCCAAGACCTGTAAATGCTGATGCTGTCAAAAAGTATTATCCATGAATAAATTGAAAGGCCTTTGAGCCACTTTTGGATTGAATCTGAGCCACTTTAGGATATTTGCATTATGCATCACATGCATACATATTGCATCTGCATGTTTGTTCATTTTGCAGGATCTCTGATGAAGATTCTACCTATCCATAAGAGGTTCATCTCAGAAATGCAAAACTTTCAAAAAACTGCCCATCTTCTTTAGAACTTAGAAGTGACCCTGTCCCTTAGAATGCCGAAGAGTCAGTTACAACTCTAGAGTCAGTTAGAACTCTAGAAGTGAACCCCTGTGTTGAGCAAAGCCTGTTATGACTACAAATTTTATTTAACCTGATTTCCAAAAGTCTCCCCAGTAGGGTCAATGAAACATGTCTTTTCAAACAAAATTTCATTACATTTTCATTTCCCAGGGAGTTGAATTTAAACAAATTATGCTTTGGAAAACCTAAAAAGGATTGTTAAATATGCCAAGTAGCAATGCCTAAAATGATGAGAGGCAACCTCTTTACCAAACACGTCCTTATACACTCCTTGAGGGAATTGAGTGAAAAGAACCATGTCTTAGGGCATAGGGTTCATTCACAATGAATACATGGTTTGAGATGATAGAGGCATTTCATTTCTCAATCCTAAACACTATCGATATCCCTTGCAAGCCACTTTGAGCCAAATATGGAGCATTTCCAAAATAACCCTATCAAGAACAACCCCATATCGGGGGCAAAATAGGGGGTTTTGGTTGAAAATTATGGAGCAAAAGATTAAGAAAGGTTTTATTGCTTTCACTTGCATCAATCTTCTTGTGCTAGCTTCAAGTGATTTCTTATCGAAACTCGAAGCATGCCAAAGTGACAAAGAGCATTCCGTTCACTATCCCAAACACAATTACCCTTTGCTTAACCAATTTGAGCCTTATATAATTCTTTCATAACCCCAGGTGATGATTATCTCCCCACACTGGGGCAAGGCACATGATTTACCAACAAAATTGAGAATATTGGTAATGTTTGTAAATGCCACTCGAGAGTCCTAGATACTCAAAAGAGAGTGAAAACTAAGGGGCATGAAAAAGTAGTGTGCCGGGTAAAAGCAAGGCCAGTGCCCGTGAAAAAAATGCAAAGAAAAGCAAAAAAATGCAAAGAAGAGCGAAAGCAATGGTCATGCAAAAGACCATCCGTTGAAAAATAAAAGAAAAGCCTTGCAAAAGAACATGTATTGCAAGCAATGTCATTAGAATAAAGAGCGAAGCTCTCATGTCTCAAGACAAATTATCAAAAGGACTCTCAAGTTATGTTAAATTTCAAGAGTCAAACTTTCGAAAAGTCGTGTGATGATGATGCCAAGATAATCACTCACTTTGAACCCTTCGATATTTGAAATTTTTTTTCAAGCCTTTTTAAGCCTCACTCGAACCAACATTAAAACCCTTATCCGAAGTCTCTTCCGATTGGGATGGTTCGAATTGAAATGAGAGTATCACATAGGAGCTACCGCTAGAAGGAGTGGAAGCAATCCTATCTTATCTTATCTTCAAGGTTCTTGACTTGTAAACCTGATGAAGATATTGATTGAATATTCATTTCTTAGCCTTCGAGTGCATACCCTTTGTGTAAGCCCATGACCAAGCCATCATTATGGTTCCTTTAAAAGACCTTTTGATCAATGGATTGTATTCACTGTGAACGTTTCCGAAAGCCTTGGACATAGGTTGAGTGAGACTTCTCCAGTGAGATTTAAACAGTTTTCCCATATCAATGGTTGGGAATAAAAGCCTTTTTGAGAGTCAGTGTGAAAGATCTCTTTTGATTAGGATATTTCCACTTGGCATATTTGACTTAACCCTTAGATGGTTAATCAAATCTCATTTTGTTAAAATCCTCTCTGAAGGGATTTGACAATCAACGTTGTTTCGCAAGATTGGCTCTCAAACAATCTCAAAACCCTTTTTCAAAATATATGTTCCTTAGTGAACCGGTTTTTGGTTATCCTTAAACCATGTCTCTTTGTCTCTTAGGTTCTAGGTTATCCTTAAACCTTGCCTTTAGGTTCTAGGTTATCCTTAAATCTTGTCTCCTAGGTTCCAGGTCATCCTTAAACCCTGTCTCCTAGGTTCCAGGTCATCCGTAAACCTTGCCTTTAGGTTCTAGGTTATCCTTAAAACCTTGTTTCTTAGGTTCTAGGTTATCCTTAAACCTTGTCTTTTAAGTTTTAGATGATCCTTGAATCTTGTCTCTAGGTTAGTGGTTATCCTTAAACCTTACATTTTTCATTTAGTAATTTCATTCCCTTCATTCCATTCCAAGAGAGAGAGACAGAGTGAATAAACCCCAATAAGAGTTCAGATACCCTCATGAGCAAAGGTAAGTATCAGGTACGTCCCTAACTAAATATCATTGCTCTTGTCTTTTTTCTATTTCCAAAGTGGAGTCGACTAAAAATTACAGGTATCAATTCTATCTTTGAGTGGAACCTCTTCGAACTCCCACTTAAAGAGGGGCAGCTATTGACATCTGATTTTTAGTCGATACATCATTAAAAGAGATGAGTCCAAATTCGGGGTCAATTTTGGGAAATTTGCTCGGATGCTTTTTAATTTGGTCGATTTGGCGCGTTCAAAGGTTAGAAAACCCAGCTAAGATGCTTCAATTGATATAATTTGACTTGGTCCATTCTAGACTAGAATGTCATTGAAATAATTGAGCTTCAATTTGGCCAATTGAGGTTCAATTAAAAATATGAGTTTAGCTTGTGGCCTCACTTCAATAGATATTCAATGAATTTAAATATTTTGTGCACAATTTTCGACTTGAGATAGTTTAATAATTCGGACAAAAAGTCAATCCGGTCAATCTGGCATTGACCGACTTGACCGGCGAATTTTTCCGGCCATTTTTTGGGCCGGAAACCACCATTTGCTGGCCCACTTCATGGCCAATGCATCCACGCCCTTTAATTTTCAAAATTCCGAGTTTGTTACGGATTTTACGAAATTCGCAAATTGACCCTGCATGTTATGAAAATTAAAAAAAATAGAGAGAAGACCCCAATTAGTTCAGAATCGATCATCGCCGTTCATCAAGAATGCATCGTGGCCATTGAAATGGACATGTGTTCAATTGGGGGTGCTCTTAACAAATTTAACAAATCAATTAGCTAGGAAGATCAAATCCTAGCCCTTGGATTAATCCAAGGGCTAAGATTTGATCTTCCCTTAAACTATATAACAAATTTTCCCTCCAAATTTGAAGGGGGCCCATTTTTCCAGATCTAGTTTCTTTGACTAGAATTCTCTCTCTACATCTCTCTCTCCGTTTTTTCTCTGAATTCAGTCAAGCAAGAAAGAAACAGAGCAATCCTTCGCTCGTGTTCTCGCCGGCAAGAACAAGCCCCAAAGCCTCCACTCATTCTCTCACATCTGGTTCGTTGTTCTTCAAGAGGCGATCTCCACATTTGGTCTAGCTTCTGCAAAGTGGAGGATTTCTCCACTGATTTTCTCTCTGGCATTCACACGTTGAATATCAATTGGAGATTGATGAAGCTGATGGCCATTTCTCTCATCTATATCCCTGATTTGATCGAATGATGGCTCGGCAGACAAAATCGAGCTTGATTTCTCGATTTTCCCCAAGTTCTTCAACATTATAGTAGTCTTTTCTGTCTCGCTTAATCTGCGTGGAGATTTTTGAAGTTCCGTTTACAAGTTCAAAGGATTTTCCTCGTGTTGTTTGGCCATCAGAAGTTGCTGTTTGGCCATCAAAGTTGCTGGTGTTCTGTTCCAGCAAATCAGAATCTGAAGATCGGTGTAGAACAGCTCTCGTACTAGAGTCAAACTCGATATTCTTCACGTTCGACGATTCCTGAAGCGAGATCGAAGAGCAGCTTCATTGTCATTGAAAGGCGGACATCACCGAAAGTTGATTCTTCGCTGGTTCAATCGAGGTAAGTGAGACGAAACTCCTTTTAATAGCGTCCGATGAGGCGAGAGCTTTTCGTGTCGAAATACATTATCGACAACGAAGGGTCGGGGCCAGGATGCATCGCAAATCTGATTAGAATCAATGCTTGAATGATCTAGAGTTGATTATATTTAGATCTTTTGCTTCTCTGATTTTTGAACTTGGATGATCATTGTTCTGCAACTTCGGATCCCTGACAGACCTCTTTGTGCATATGCCTGGAAATGAGTTAGTATATGTGCTTTTTGATACTCGATGTCTTCATGAGAGTCGAAGATGGCTTGATTAGCTTTCCAATGAGCTATAGCACATCCAGATCTGATATCATTTGCTATCTGAAATGATTTTTGAACTTGGATGATCATTGTTCTGCAACTTCAGATCCCTGACAAACCTCTATGTGCATATGCCTGGAAATGAGTTAGTATATGTGTTTTTTGGTGCTCGATGTCTCCATGAGAGTCGAAGATGGCTTGATTAGCTTTCCAATGAGCTATAGCACGTCCAGATCCAATGTCATTTGCTATCTGAAATGATTTTTGAACTTGGATGATCATTGTTCTGCAACTTCGGATCCCTAATAGACCTCTTTGTGCATATGCCTGGAAATGAGTTAGTATATGTGCTTTTTGGTGCTCGATGTCTTCATGAGAGTTGAAGATGGCTTGATTAGCTTTCAATGAGCTATAGCACGTCCCGATCTGATATCATTTGCTATCTGAAATGATTTTTGAACTTGGATGATCATTGTTCTGCAACTTCGGATCCCTGACAGACCTCTTTGTGCATATGCCTGGAAATGAGTTAGTATATGTGCTTTTTGATACTCGATGTCTTCATGAGAGTCGAAGATGGCTTGATTAGATTTCCAATGAGCTATAGCACATCCAGATCTGATATCATTTGCTATCTGAAATGATTTTTGAACTTGGATGATCATTGTTCTGCAACTTCAGATCCCTGACAAACCTCTATGTGCATATGCCTGGAAATGAGTTAGTATATGTGTTTTTTGGTGCTCGATGTCTTCATGAGAGTCGAAGATGGCTTGATTAGCTTTCCAATGAGCTATAGCACGTCCAGATCCAATGTCATTTGCTATCTGAAATGATTTTTGAATTTGGATGATCATTGTTCTGCAACTTTGGATCCCTAATAGACCTCTTTGTGCATATGCCTGGAAATGAGTTAGTATATGTGCTTTTTGGTGCTCGATGTCTTCATGAGAGTTGAAGATGGCTTGATTAGCTTTCAATGAGCTATAGCACGTCCCGATCTGATATCATTTGCTATCTGAAATGATTTTTGAACTTGGATGATCATTGTTCTGCAACTTCAGATCCCTGACAGACCTCTTTGTGCATATGCCTAGAAATGAGTTAGTATATGTGCTTTTTGGTGCTCAATGTCCTCATGAGAGTCGAAGATGGCTTGATTAGCTTTCCAATGAGCTATAGTACGTCCTGATATGATATCATTTGCTATCTGAAATGATTTTTGAACTTGGATGATCATTGTTCTGTAACTTCGGATTCCTGCCTCTTTGTGCATATGCCTGGAAATGATTTAGTATATGTGCTTTTTGGTGCTCGATGTCTTCATGAGAGTCGAAGATGGCTTGATTAGCTTTCCAATGAGCTATAGCATGTCCTGATCCGATATCATATGCTATCTGAAATGATTTTTGAACTTGGATGATCATTGTTCTGCAACTTCGGATCCCTGACAGACCTCTTTGTGCATATGCCCGGAAATGAGTTAGTATATGTGCTTTTTGGTGCTCGATGTCTTCATGAGAGCCGAAGATGGCTTGATTAGCTTTCCAATGAACTATAGTACGTCCCAATCCGATATCATTTGCTATCTGAAATCTGCTTCAAAATTGAGGAGATGATTCTAAAAAACTGATATGTTGTAGTTCACTGTTATGTATTATTTGATCTTGTCTGCTTGTCGATTTTTATTTTCTGGATTTTTGTACTTTGAATCTTAAATCAACTCCTTCATGAAAATTTTTCAAAGCATGTTTTTCTATGACATACATTTTTCCAGAATTTTTGGAAATCATTCGGATAGGTAGATCCTAAAAACAATCGTTCTTATTTCTGCATATTTTGATACCAGGAGTAACTTTCTGTTTTGGCAAAAAATGAGGTCCGAAATGACCTCGTTTCAGCTTGAGCTCTTCTAGGAAGATGTAGGAAATGCTTAGAGGTTGCTAATGCCGCTGATTTCATGTTAATCGCTCATCATTTGGACTATTTTTCATTTTTTCAAAGTCAAATTACAATTTGAATAAGGGATCAAATTCGGACCCCTGTTTTAACCCCAGTTTGGACAGACATTTGATGTTTTTGTTCCATTTTTTATATTTGGAATATGAACTTGGTTTCTAATGAAAATTTTTTGTCATCATGTTGGGTATCTTGTGTATAAATTTGATGATTTTTAGACATGTTATGATAGGACAAATTCTCGCGACATTAGCTGAATGTCCCGTTGTTTTGACAAATTTCTGATGTGCTATTGCTTGTTGTCTGATTTTTACAAATTTATGTGTAGCTCGTTCAAGAAAACTTTCTTCATGAAAGTTGTTTGTCATCATGTCATGTATGTTAGGAAATTTTTCCATAGCTAGATTGTCGATGGGTGTTACTCAATTTTGTTGTCCTTGCAAGTTTGTTCTGAAATTTCTTGATATTAGCACAATTGTGATTGTTTTGCTATATCTTTTAGGTTAGTTTGTGCGTGAAATTAGGACATGCCATCTTCATGAAAATTGTTTTAAATGGTTTGATCTTTTTTGTTAAACAACCGCCCTTTTCAAATTTGATCTTTAAAAAAAAATGTTTTGGTACATGTAATGTTTCTTAAAAACAATTCCTAAAAAGGTTATTCTCCAAAACTTGATTTGGCTTAAGGAAAAATCATGGTTTGGAACATATTCAAAATGCTTGCGACGCTTGTGACTTCGAATGCGAGGCCCGGGCTAGCCTTGGCAATTGAATGTGTTCCATCGCCTAGATATTCCTTAATCCTAAATATTTTCAAACATTTTAAAAATCCTGTTTTGACAACGTAAAAGTCACGGTTTGAATTGTATTCAAAATGCCTGCGACGCTTGTGACTTCTAATGCGAGGCCCGGACTAGCCTTGGCAATTGAATGCCTTTCATAGCTGAGACATCACATTGTCTCAAAACTTTTCATGAATGATTTTGAGATAACTTTTTGAAATATCACATGTACCCTTCATACATATCATCCCATCATGCATTAGAAATTGCTTGTGTTTGTGATTGGCGTATGCCCTTGGTAATAAGTGACCCGCCGACGATTCACTTTCTTGCTTGATTGGTTGAGAAACAAGGTTCAAAAGACCTGCATGCATGTTTAATTTTTTTTTGCAATGCATGTGATTTTTAGATGAATGATAGGGTTGATGCATGATAACGAGAGAAAACCCTGGGATTATATAGATCGTTTTTTTAGGAGACTTATTAGCGTTATTGGCCATGCGAGAATACAATTGGTCAATAATTCCTATAAGTCACAAAAAATGGATTGGGTAGGTGTCTTAGTGGGACCTTCGCATGAAAGACAAAGGCCGACCCTAGGCCCCAAAATTTGACCTTCGTATTGCACTTCTTTTAAATGATTGATCTCAATATGATGTCTTGTTTTTGGTTGTTTTGATGTGTATGCTTGTTTCTTTCCATTGTATGTACCTAGTTATAAGTTTCTTTGGCTAGGATTAGATTAGAATCGCGAAGATGGAGAAAGCGTGAAGATGGTGGAGGTCGATGTCCATTCCGACCATTATCATGTATTATTCGTTTTCCCGACATATGTCTCGGGTTCCATTTGTTGTATAAAACCCGACGAGTTGCGGGTTTTCTCTCTTTCTCTCATCTTTTTCAATTGTGTTTCTCTTTTATATTTTTTAGGATTGCATGATAGATTTACTGCTTTCTTTGATTATTTACTTACTGTCTTGCAATTTCAATTCGATTGATTGTTTTATTTTCTTGTTTTTCTAGAAATAGAATAGAATGAAAATGACCAATCACGCATGATTACTTAGTTTAGGACAAATGATCCCAAAAATATAAAAAGAAACGCATGGACATGTTAGAAAAGCACAACATACTGTTTAGGTACCGAAAGGGCACTAATAGAAATATTAGCGTAACCCAAGTCCCCGAACCTAGATATTTGGTTGCGTAGAAATCGAGGGAACTCTCTCGACTCTTGATTGGGTTTTCTAGCCGACCCCCAAAATGAGGCTAGTGGCGACTTCCGTCTTATTTTTAGGTTGTCATAAACAACTATACCGAACAAATAACCTGTCGCGCAGGGTATGAGTTTTGATGAAACTCACGATGGTTTGGCATACTCAACATGGGATGTAACCCAAAGGATGAAGTGATGCCATCTTGATGGGCAAGCAATGACGAGAGGGCTACCATGGTAAAGGTACCTTTAAATCCAATATCCACACCTGACCCCTTTTTCTAAGGTGTGTTGCTCGTGTGAGTATGGATCGCAACACTCTGTTGTCATGCGGGGTACGAGCTTGGGAGAGCTTGTGATCTCGTGGAGGGAACTCACGAGAGGCTTGATCCAAAAGGTGAGGTGATGACGTCTTTTGGAACACGAGCCGTGAGAGAACTCTCGTGATCAAGTACCTCTAAACCCGACCTTTCCCCCTTTTCTCTCCTCGCGATGATGGGGAATTCGAGGGCGGCGAGATTGGGTCGCGACACTGAAGAGTGTTACACGGCATAAAAGTTGAGATCAAAATTTTGCCACTCTTATTGGTTGTTTCATGCATATGTAGTATGAAATACATAGTATGGTATTAACTTATTTCTTATGGAGCGTATATCTACACTTTCAATACCGTACGAATGATAGTTCAGACATACTTAATATCTAACTTGAGTTCACGTATTTATTCCCTCAAAAAATCCATTAGAACTCACATATAGCATTAAAGACAGATAAAGTAAAATATGTGGGTTATTTTACTTTTGGACATAGTAAATATTATGTCCTCATCTTGATACTCAATTAATGCGACATCTATATTTTAAGCTTGAGCTCTCGATTATCACTTAAATAATAAGCTTGAAAACCGTTTCATTTCTATTTATCACATAGTAAATAGAGACGATTACCCGTATGAGTGGGCTAATCTCTTATCTATCTGACATATTTTCTCAATTTTATATGATGACTAAGCATTAAGATGTATAAACGTCAAACAAAGATTCATAAGCATTAATAATGAAACAAAAATTCATTAAATGTGAACACTTAAGGGAAATTACAATATTTAGTACATCGACTTTTATCCAGTCCTATTGATTTTACATGACCACTGAACACACCCCTAGGTATTGTTTTCGTCATAGGATCTTCTATTATTCTATGTTTAGATATGTACTGTAGGTTCACATCTTTTCGTGCAATCATATCTTTGACAAAATTATACTTGGTATCTATATGTTTAAGTCTTGCCATGATATTTTAGATCCTTGGTATATGCTATTGCTGCTTGGCTATTATAGTTAACCAACAATGAGTTTGCAGCATTCTTAATAACATTTAAATGATTTAAAAATCTCTTAAGCCAAACATTTTCTTGTATTGCTGCTGATAATGCCACGAACTTAGCTTCTGTCGTGGACAAGGTTATATATGTTTGTTTCTTATTGCTCCAAAATATGACGCCATTATTCAGTAAGAAAACAAATCCAGAGGCATATTTCCTTTCATCTAAATCGACACGTGGACCCCTGGAGTGCCATAACTTGGCAGAAAGGGACACTTAAGTGCCATAACTTACGAAAGGTACACTTAAGTGCCACATTTTAAGGAAAGCGGGACACCTAAGTGCTATCTCCGACGAAGTTGGCCGGAAATCATACGTGGCATTAAAATATTAATATTTCTCGCCGATGTGTCTCGCCAGAGAGCTGAGTCAGCTCAAATTCGGCCAAAACGACGTCGTTTTGGCATAATTTGAATTTTAATATAATAAAAAAATTATTTAAATTAAATTTAAAAATAAATTTATTTACAACATTTAAAAAAAATTTAAAAAATTTAAAAAATTTTAAAACTTTAAAAAATTTTAAAACTTTAAAAAATTACAAAAAATTTAAAAAATTTACAAAAAATTTAAAAAATTTACAAAAAATTTACAAAAATTTACAAAATTTACAAAAAATTTCAGCCCTCAACCGCCTCCCTTTTCTAATTTTTTAAAAAAATATTTTTTGTAAATTTTTTAATTTTTTAATTTTTTTTAAATTTTTAAAGTTTTATTTTAATTTTTTAAATAAATTTATTTTTTAAATTAAATTAAATTAATTTTTATATTAAATTTTTTACCATGTTAGCACCAAAACGACGTCGTTTCAGGTGTTGGCCAGAATAGAGCCCTTAAATCGGCCAAAACAACGTTGTTTTGGTATAAGTTGAATTTTAATATAATGTAAAAATTAATTATATTAAATTTAAAACAAAATAATAATATAATTTATATTTATTTTAAAAAAACGGAGGAGGAGGAGGAGGAAGGCGGCCGGTGGGCGAGGCGAGCCCTCGCTGCCGCCACCTCCCCTTGTCCGCCGGAAGGTGGGGAGGGTCGGCCGGGGCCGCCTCCCTTTTTTTTTTTGAATTTTTAAAATTTTTTAAATATTTTAAAATTTTTTTACAATTTTTTTAAAATTTTTTTAAAATTTTTTAAAATTTTAAAATTTTTAATAAATTTTTTAAAATTTTAAAATTTTTAATAAATTTTTTTAATTTTTTTAAATATTTTAAATAAATTTAGTTTTAAATTAAGTTAAATTAATTTTTATATTAAATTTTTTACCACGTCAGCACTAAAACGACGCCGTTTTGCACTCGCTTCGCCGGAAAATTGACACGTCAGCGTTTTGGCCGAATTTTGGCAAGATTGGCACTCAAGTGATCCATTTTGCTCCGATTTTGGCACTTAAGTGTACCTTTCGTAAGTTATGGCACTTAAGTGTCCATTTGTGCAAAGTTATGGCACTTGAAGCGTTTTTTTGCCCATCTAAACCTCATTCCCAATTAACATTTGAATAGCCTTCAAGCTGCAGATCATTTCCTTGATAATTCAGCTTATAATAAGTAGTTTCCTTTAGATATATTAGTATTCTTTTGATGGCTTTCCAATGTGCTTGACCTGGATTGGATTTGTATATACTTATCATTCCAACTATAAAACATATGTTAGGTCTTGTACACATCATAGCGTACATTAAGCTTTCAACATCATTATCATAAGGAACATATTGCATTTGTTCATTCTCTTGTGGAGTCTTTGGACACATTCTATGGCTCAATTCTTCACATTTTGTAATAGGAGTATCTATGAGTTTGCAATATTCCATATGAAATCGTTCAAGAATATTGTTTGTATACGTTTCTTGAGAGAGAGAGACAGATCTCTTTAAACGATTTCTTGAAATCTTAACTCCAAGAATGTATTTAGCCTCACCAATATCTTTTATCTCAAAGTTAGAAGATAACCGACTCTTAATAGTATTAACAAACTCCATATTACTTCCAACAATCAATATATCATCAACATATAATGATATGATCACAAATTGATATTTAGATATTTTGATATATACACAATGATTCTCATCAATTATTGTAAAATCATATACCATTATGGCATTATGAAAACGTATATACCACTGTCTCGATAATTGCTTAAGGCCATATATTGATCTCACAAGTTGATATACCTTTTGTTCTTGGCCAATGGGTTGTTCCATATAAATTTCTTCTTCTAATTCTCCATTGAGAAAATTAGTCTTTACATCCATTTGATGTAGTTCAAGATCCATACTAGTTATTATTGCTAGAATAAGACGAATTGAGGTAAATCTCACTACAGGAGAAAAAGTTTTCTCATAATCAATTTATTCTTGTTGATTATATTTCTACGCCACAAGACGAGTCTTATGTCTCTTTATTGAGCCATCGGTTTTACACTTTATTTTTAGGACCCATTTGTTTTTTTTTTGTTTTTTTGTTTTTTTTGGTGCTGGAGGAACCACCTTGGCCGACAGCTGCCGCGTAAACCCCCAAGTGTCGCTAGCGGGGAAACCACCACCCCGGCGCCACACGTCAATCGCCTAATGATCCGCCAGCCTCCCTGCAACGCAAGTTGCAGGGGCTTCGAACTCTCGACCTTCCCCTCAAAGGTCTAAAGCCTACCTAGCGGAGCCACCACGGCCGGTGGTTTTAGGACCCATTTGTTCTCAATGGCTTTGCGTCATTTTGGAAGGTCAATCAGTTCCCAAATATGGTTCGACTTCATTGACTTCATATCACGCCCCTATCCTCGGGCATGCATCTATCCCTCACTTGGTCGATTAAAAAGCGACGTCTTAGGACGCATTGCCGACCCTTTTATTTTAATACGCATGCGGAAGCATATAAAATCCCCAAACAATAAAACAATGGGATAGAAAAGTAGAACTAAAAACTCGAACCTGAAAATCAACACACTTATATACATATATAACTACTCAGTCATATATGTACATATACAAGCCACACTGAAAAGTCGGTTCCTACACAAACAGGTTCAACAACAACAAGTCATCAGACATGAGTGGGGGTCTCAATATTCATCTGGGTCATACTCCGGATCATCCTTGGGGTCCTCATTCGGGTCATCCTCCGGTTCCTCTCTAGGTTCTTCTTCAGGTTCCTCCTCTTGTTCAACGATCTCTCCTTCTTCTTTACTTTAGTTAGCGGCCTTGGCTGAGTACACTGGAGAGTTAGAATCGTCCTTGAGCTTAGGATCCTTTGCATCCACCACCGATCCATCTTTAGGGTCTGCTGTACCCTTACTAAAAGCAGCTTCCAGAACGAACCTTGGTACATCAGATTCCGGCACAGGACGCTCCCTTCGCCCATCATGATAGTGGCGATACCATGACCGGTACTTTTAGGGCACCTTATCGGGTTCATTTATGTCATCCCAGACGGTGGACTAGTATATATTCTAATCCTTCAGGGTGGGGGTGTATCGGAAAATGATAACCTATCTTTGTAATCTCCTCCGGTATACCAAAATGCGCGGGAGGAAATGGGGGTGCTGCCATTTATGGACCTGAAATGTTGTCCCACAACGGGGTGAGACTACGTCTCAACAAGTTCTACCTCTTAAGACCTGATTAGGAAGCCAATATGCCCTAAAGGCTACCTAAGCACAACTCGAGTCAGAGGACTTACCTTGGCCTCAGTTCCATCCTGCAAATCAGTATATTTCAAATATACACAAATCACATCAATTCACCAAATTAGATCGAATTATCGATCAATCGACTCAGTTGATTACATGTCATCATGACCTTCCCCGGTCGGTACATTCAATACCATCTATTCTCCCAGATGGTATGTCTAGTCACCGAGCCCACGTGCATTTTCCAAGATGACATACCTAATCACCGAGCCAACGTGCATTCTCCAATATGACATACCCAGTCATCGAGCCCACGTGCATTCTCCAAGGTGATATATCGAATCACCGAGCTAACAAAATATAATGTCTTTCTTCGAGATGACATCCTTAGTTATCGAGCCGACATAATATGGCATTCTTTCTCACCTTTTATCATACCCGATAAAATAGCCGTGTGTGGGTACACGGTTGGCCTTAGCCAAAATATAATAATTTCATTTCCATAAATCCCACCATTTCATATGGTCCACCAAAATATTTTTGGCATTGTAAACTGACGCTCGGTTAATTTCCAATTAATTTCTAAAATAATTAATTTAGGAATAAAATCCTAAAATCATAATCAATTCAATTCAGCACAAATTAAAGCTCAAATAAATAAAAAAATTACACCACGATAATCAGCATAAAATTCCGGTCGTCGGCTATCCCAACCTAATTTCTGGAAAATAAATAAATTAATAAATAATTATGGAAAATATTAAATAAATGCCAATAAATCCAACTTAAGCCCGTAATGCCTAATTGGACGCCGAAATGGACCCGAAAAAATTCCAAGGTTCGTTCAATAAATAATAAAGCGCGTCTACTTGCTAAATGCACTAACAATTTGCCTAACATGCATTGATAAGGCACTAATTTAATTGCTCTACTCTAATCTATCCACCTAATCATACTTAATTAAATCTAATCAACCCCTAAGCATCATTAACCTACTAAGCAGGGTTTAGTGAGTAAAACCCACTTGTTTCGCGAGCGGTTCGGATCAAATCGACAGGAACGTCATTGGGGTCACTTCTCTTCAAAACGGGCCTAGGTTTCGGGGTTGGGAACCACCTTAAAACGGGCTCGGAACAGTGTTGGAAACCCACTTTCCTGCTCGCTGTTCATTGCTAGTTGAGGGAAAATTCGGGGTCGGTTGAGGCATGCAAGGGCCGGTAACGGCTAGGTGGGGCTTCGGCGGCTGAGGTGGGGGTACATGGCAGTCCATGGTGGCTGGACAGCTCCAGCTTGGCTCCACCAGTCACGGGACAGCAGCTAGGATGGCGAGAACCATGACTGAACGGTGGTTGGGGGGTGGAATCGCACGGGCGGGCACGATGGCACGCGGATGGCATTCTGGCGACGGTGGTGGTGTGCGAGCGGCTCCAGCAGTTGCTGCTCCTTCTCTGGCTTTCTGCTGGTTGAAAAACAGGGTAGAGTGGGGAGGAAAACCGGCCGGCTGCAAGAGGGGATGATGAGAGAGGAGACAAGGGGTCTACCAACCTTAGTTTCCACCATTTGGTCCCTTGACTCAACCATGGCCAAGCATGGCTTCCTTGGCTCTCAATGAGCCACCAATGCTCCACCTTGCAACCTTGAAACGGCCCAAAAACCATAGGGAATGGGGGGTATACGAATTTCATGGGCTTTGACTTCAATTGGACACTTAATCTTGCTTCAATCAATCCAATTTAGCCTCAATAAATTCAATTAGCACCTCACCGATCCATTTGGCATTTTTCCTCACCAATGGATCCCATTTGCTTCCCAATTTCACGATAAAAAACGATCCCTGTCTTTTTCTTAACAAAAACAGTCCTATGTCAACTTTTTCCCAAAAAGTCTCAGGTTGCAGAAAAATCTTCTGAGACTGAGTCGACATTCCTAGAATTTATTGTGACATGACAGAACCTTCAATTTCTGAAATCGGATTCAAATTCGAGGTTAATTTCACTCAGGCGCGTTTTTAGCGTGATCTAGGCTACCGGGTAGTTTTAGAAATTTTTAGTGCAAATGACCCGTGGTCGATTTTCTTCGAGTCACAATGAACCCACTCGACACATTGGCGACTCTCGGTTGTCGTGAAAATCTCGAGGATTCAATTACGGACATAGGGTACCAAAATGATAGAAAAATTAGTCTAGTGCCGGCCGACGAGAATTTTCCAATTTAGTGGTGTCACCCACGATTAGCCACACATCTTAGTCGAATCAACCTACCTCTGATCTCAAATCGATTTTTAACTGTGCCGTAATGGCCTCCAAAGATGAGCATAGTTGAGAAGCCGATTCTTGATCGAATTCTTAGATCTATCGCATTAAAATTCCTTAATGGCTTCCCTGAATAGTCTAGTTATCTCGAGAGTGATCAGCTCTGAAAATAGCCCTATAGACGCGTTGAAGAAATGCCCGATTTATTCAATAGAAAACATGACTAAAAATCTGGGATGTCACACTCCATTTCCTCTTTCATCGCATGCATCCACTTTTCTTTATTAGAACAATTTAGAGCCTCATTTATATTCCTTAGCTCATCTTCATCTTGTGAAGCAATCATAAAAGTTTCCCTTTCAATGTCAAAACGTCGATGGGGAATACTTTTGCGACTTGCTCGTTGTACGAGAGATACACTTTGCACATTATTCTCTATTATGCTTCCATTCGGATCAGATAACGACGATATCGTCTCATTAAGTAATTGTAATTGAGAATGAGTCGAATTTAATTCCTCACTTCTCACATTGCTCTCACTTGGAAGAACTCTATCAAGTTCATTATCTTGAACGAATGTTTCAAATAGGAAGTAGTCATAATCTATTTCACCATTTTTAGGAAATTCATTCTCTAAGAATGTGACATCTCGCGATTCAAATTCAGTTATACTCCCACTTTCCTGCTCACTTATAAATATACTCTTTTGAGTGTTATGAGTATCTTATGAAAATACTCTTCTTACCTCTGGGACTCAATTTCCCATACTTGTGAGAGGGCTTACAAGTATAGGTAGCACAGCTCAACGGTTTAAGAAAATTTAAGTACGATTTTTTACTTGTCCATAATTCATATGGAGTGAAAGTAACTGATTTGGAAGACACATGGTTAAATATTTAGGCAGTATATTAATAAAGCATCACCCCAAAAAATGATAGATAAGTTAGCATGCGCCATCATGGACCTAACCATTAATGGACCTAGACTTAGAACCAGGGAAAGCTTAGTCAATTTTCTGCAGGTATGCCTTCCCACGGTGGGCGAACAACTCCCGTTCAAGCCCTTCAGGGATAGCCTTTTAGCAGAAAACCACTCAGCCCTTTAGTTCAGAGCCTAGAGACACTCAGAGATGCCAGGATGGAGTCGTTTCTAATCTACCAGAGCTGCATTTCTCAGAGGATCTTACCAGGCTGGAGAAGAAGGAGAATTTAGAAAGCCATAGAGATTTTGCACGAAACACTCACTTTACTTCAGGGGACTCTGCCCAACACATTACACCCTCCTTGCCTTATATAGACAATAAGAGGTCACACAAACAAGCAAGGACCAAGCTCACGGGTCCGAATACAAACAGAGGTACCGGAAACTTCCGGGAGGGAATTATTCGCACACTATGAACAGTGACTGTACTGTGAACAGTACTTTCCCTAGCCTAGTGCTACAGTAAAAGTGAACAGTGATTTGCTACAGTGAAAATTGTACGGGCAACACAGCGGATTTAGCGGTCTCGTCCGTCACGAGCATTGTAGTCAAAGTCGGATTCATCCGAGCTGTGTACTACTGTTGCTAGGCAATGTTCATCATATTTTTGTTCAAGTGCTTCAAGATCTTCTGGTGAGAGGATTCGATTCAGCTGGTGTGATGAGGATGCTTCTTCGTGTGCCCAGTGTGATGCTTCTTCTTGTGCCCAGTCTGTATTGTCATCTCCTGTAGTGTCGGTAGGAATACTTGGCTGGGGCCAGTTCGAAGGTTGAGCATAAAAGGATGTGTTCATGCTTTGGGATAGGGATAAAGTTCCTTGGTCATAGGGATCCTGGGAAAGAGGACCTCCCCACCTAGCATAGGGGTCCTGGGTTGATTGGACAATATCATCTGCTTCTGTCATATCATGCTCCTGTGATGACGCGGCTTGTCTAAACTCTTCGAGTGCTTCCTTAGATTCTGGGGCTAGGTCATAATGATCCCATGCAGCAGGTTCATTATAATTCCAGGTTTCTTCAGGGATGGTCTTGTTTTCCTGGCAGAGGATTCTTTGGAGTTCTCGGTATTGGTGTCCACAAAATTTAACAGGTCTTGGAGAAGACTTGTGGATCCGAGCTTCTCTGCTATCTAAATGAGGTTTATAGGATGTAGTTCCTATTTCCTGTGGGGCATGGATGATGCTGCCATTATTTCTGGAGAAATACCATGGACGTCGAAAAAACAAGATGGTGTGGACTTCGGGTTTTGGTGTTATGGCTCTTAGTTCTTTCTCCAAAATTTGTTTCCAATAAGTAGGAGAATAGAACCAGCTGAGAAAGTCTAAGAGATTTTTATCACTTTCTCTTTCAACATTTCTTCCGAGTAAGAATATTCTGGTGAGGTTGGCAATGAATCTTCTGGTTGGAATTTCAATGGCTATTAGGTACTTATTGGTTAAGTACCATAATAACGTTTTGAGTTGGTCAGGGAAATCATCTTCCTTCCAGATGAGAGGATGTATGAATGGAAAATCCGAATTTAACCCAAAAGGATAAAGAATCGAACCTCCATTGAATTTGAACAGGTCTGCATGACATTGCCACATGAGGTTTCCAATATTCTCAGAAAGACTGTCATTCTGGATTTGTTCAATAATCTCTTGTGGATACTTCCAGCTTGGCAAGTCTTTGATATTCTCTATCTTGTATTTCACACCATGATTGAGCATATGGAAAGCAGGTCTTTTGATGTACATGTTGATTTCTGCTCGTGCTTTCGGCCTTGACAAGAAGTCAGCAAGCACATTCTTCTTTCCAGGAATATGTTTGGTTTCAAAAGAATATTTTGAAAACCATTCAGCCCATCGAAGCAATTGAGAGTTTGGGATTTGCTTCGTTTGAACTTGGTCATCGTGGGGAAAGATGCCATGTCTAATTCCACTAGGAAATGGTGGCCGATGAGATGGAATTCGAACTTTTTGATTCCATTTTTTACTGCTAAAATTTCTTTGAAAGTGGAATGATAGTGCATTTCAGCTTGAGAAAACTTTCCACTTTTATGAGCACAAAGATGCCTCTTACTATCAATTTCTTCGAGTAGGATGGCTGCCCAGTATTCGTCACTGGCGTCAGTTTGGAGAATTCTCTTTCCTGTTGATGGTATTTGTAGTGGTGGGAGATTTTGCATGATCTCCTTGAGTTCTGCGATTGCTTTAGTTTGAGCTTTTCCCCAAGGTAGGGGATGTTTCTTTAGCATTGACTGGAGTGGGATCAGCAGCTTTGCAATGTTTGGAACAAAATCCCTGAGATAATTAATTATCCCAAGAAATTGCTGGACTTGCTTTGTCGTGAAGTTCTCTTCTGGAAACTTCAATAGTTCTTGAGCAATATGTGGCCCTGGATAGTATGTACCTTTGTTGAGGTGCATACCAAGAAATTCAATTTCTGTCTGGGCAATATTCATTTTTCTTTGTGAGAGCATAATGCCATGCTTCCTCACGATTTCTGCGAACTGCTCAAGAAGTTGACAGTGCGTCTGCTCATCAGGGCTGTAGAGCAGAATGTCGTCAATGTAGATTGCTGCTCTTGACAATATTGGTTGGAAGATTCGACACATGGCCTTTTGGAATAGGGATGGAGCTACCTTTAGGCCAAAAGGAAGAACTTTCCACTGGAAGTGCTGGTTTGGAATACAGAATCCTGTTTTGGATCTATCTTCAGGATGGATGCCCAATTGCCAAAATCCAGCTTTAAGGTCGAATTTGGAATAGATGTGGGCCTTAGTTAGGCCAGTAAAGAGAGAGTCTCTGGAGGGTAAAGGGAATTTATCATCTTGGAGAAAGCAGTTGAGAGGTTGGTAGTTGATTACCAATCTCATTTTTCCTCTGTTTTGCTCTGCACGCTTATTGACATAAAAGGCTTCACAGGCCCATTGAGAGTTGGAGATTTCAATAAGGCCTTGTTGCAATAGTTCTGAACATTCTCTTTGAGCCAAAGCCTGGTGTTCTGGCTTCATTCCCATGTGACTCGCCTTGGTTGGGTTGATATCTTCATTTTTCTTAAAAGGAAGTCGAACAAAGAACTCTGGGTTTTCCCATAAGGGATGAGAACATTTCTGGGCAAATTCAGAATGAGATTCTGAACAAGATTCTAACAACTTTTGCATAATCGGATCTAATAGACTCATCTGGATGGAAAAGAGTCTTTAAATATTGACAAACTCAGAGAATTGGTCTTTATACCTAAGACCTTTTCCAGGAATGATGCGAAGTTGAGAAATCTGAGTCATAATGTCCCACCCGATTATCAAATCTTTATTGGGGAGATTGGATCCAAATATCTTTGTGGTTATCGAACACTGAGGGAAGAACTGAACAGTCACAGGAGTGGTTCTGACATTTGTGGAGAAAGTATCTCCAGAAGCAGAGTTGAAATATCGGACATAAGGAGTCCAATATTCTTCAGGCAGAACTTTTGTGTCTAAAATGGAACAACTTGCTCCGGTATCAATGAGTCCAATAACAGTGATTGGCTTGGCAAATTTCGAAGTGAGGATTTTCAAAGGGAAATGGGGACAACGGTTTTGACTTGAAAATATGTCAGGGGTTTGTTCTGAAGATGTGGGGGATATATGGAAAATATCTTCGGATTCTGAGTCAGAATCAATTTCACTAGTAGCCTGGTAAGAAGGAATAACACAAAGAGTTTGCTCGGATGGTTCTTCATCAGCAGAGAATAAGGATTCGATATCGTCATTTTCAAGAGAGATTCCAGTTTCACTTTCAATATGATGAATGGGACGATTCTGACCTTTTTTTGCTTGAGGACAATTTTTGGCAAAGTGTCCTTTCTGATTGCAGATGTAGCAACGATTTGATTTCTTGTGGCCTTTGCGATCTTTACTTTTACGAAGGTATCGCCATTTCTTCTTTCTCCGGAAGTTCTTGGAGCTATGCTTGGATTTGTTCAGCCGAGCCTTTTGAAATGTTTCTTTTTCTTGGAGAACTTTCCACAAGTTCCATCACGATCTTGCTTGGAACATTTGATCTTCAATTTCTGCGAGAGCAGTTTGCTTCAAGGCCTTTGTCGTCGGTGATGTAGGTGCGTACCATTTGACGCTTTAGGCACAATTCTTCAAGGCATAGATGGATTTCCTGTTGTATTTCTCCCGGGGAACATCCCGTATGCGTGTCTCGTCTTCCGAAGAAAACTCTTTCAACCATTTGGGATAGTTCTTTAGGAATGGAAGATAGGAAAACATACTTCAAGTTTGAATCAGCTCCAATCTGGTAAAAAAGCTTAAGCATTTCTCGATAATGCTTATCAAGATACTTTTTCTGGAGAGAGCAACATTTTCTTTCAAAGAATTCTCTTCTTTTCATTTCTACAAGGTCACCGGGCTTTCCTACGAAGAAATGATATAGGAGAGTAATGGCATGGCTAAAATCGGGTGACATCGGAAATGAATTTGGTCTTGTTACGATACGATTTCCACCGAATTTGAGGCTTCTTGTGAATCTCGTGACAAAATTATAAAGGACATCATTCATGTCATGATTGGTGATGGACTGGGTGGTTAGCCAAGCATGGAATTCTTCTAGTCTTTCTGGCCATTTATGATAAGGAATGTCATCGATGGTAAAAAACTATTTTGATGCCATGGACACATTCTGCCCATGATTGTTTATGTTAACAACCTCTGGTTTAGAATAGTTTGATTCCATATCCTCATCAGCCATGAATATTGATGAAACTACTGGGTCAATAGGAGGGGGATCAATAGCAGAAATAGAGAAAGATGAAGATGAAGATGAAGATGATGACAGAGATACTGATTCTGATTTAGTATCAGAGGTTTTAGGAGAAGTTTGCTCTGCTGGAAAAATAATCTGACCATCTGTGATGGTAGGAATGGCAGGATCAGGCTGTTTCTGAGTACTTAAATCCTTTAGAAAAGATTCTAATGGATTTGATAGCATCATCTGATCTGGCTTTTCTTTTATCACAAGCGAGCATGATTCTGCCGGTACTTGTTCTTTTCCTTTGTCCTTTCGTAGACTTTTGAGACGATTTCGCATTTCTGCTACATCTGGTTCTTTTCTGAAGGGATCTTCTGGGATGTTGGCAAAAATAGACTTCTGGGGTGGTGGAGGCAAATATCCAGTTCTTACTGGGGATGCAAGTGGATCAAAAGGTCTGAACCTTCCTTCTTCAAGAAGTTGAATTTGTCTTTTGAGCTTTTCTATCTCCGGCTTTGGGCTCTCTAGATGATGATACCCGAAATGTTGTCCTGATTCCAGGGCGTGCAGCCTCTTTTGGAAATCGAAAATCATTTTCTTGGTGCTTTCATCATACTTTCGAAGATCTTGTTGCACATTCCCAATCTTGGAATCAATGGCTTTGAAAGCATTGTTTTGTGCTAACAGGGTCTCTGATTGCCAATTTAGAACAGCTTCAGCAGCAGGAATTTTTCTGTGTCTTCCTTGTTCATCCACATCAGTGGGAGTGGGAATTTTAGGAGTATGGCGGAATCTTCCTTGTGGGTCAATGAATTCTTCCGGAGCTGGGAATGAAAGTTTCGCATTTTCTCGGACCAGGGGAGGAAATTCTGCTTCATGGAACATGGCTATGGAAGAAGTGGGAGGTATATCTGCTGGAGTCTCAAGTGAGTAAGAATGTTTCTTAGCCCATTTTAGGATTGGCTTATAAAACGGGGAGAGAGCTGGCTTTTTCTGAGGAGGAGATGGTGGGGATGACGGTGGGTGAGTTGGTAAGACTGGAGGGGAAATAGGAAACTCTGGTGGTGGAGGTGGTGCATAAGAGACCATGAATTGGTATTTATCACTTTCGCCAAGAGTATCAACGGATGAGTCTCCATTTAAGTATCTTTGGTATATGGGATCTTTTCTTTTCTTCCTTCGAGGTGGAGGCTTGTCATATGGGTTTACCTCGTCGGGGGAGTTTATGTAGTAGGAGCATTGACAAAAGGGATCCCAAAAACAATGACCGTGTTGGTCTTTGTAATAATGGACAGGATGCCCATCATTGTTGAAGTGGCGAACAAGCTTTTTTGGATCTGGCTCGGCAATTGACTGAGGAACACAAGGTTCAATCATGAAAAGGGTTTGGAAGATAGAAGGACTTTCTTCCTTTTCCTTGCCAAATTTGATGGAAACAGTTCCATCTTTCTTTCTGATGAATTCAGAGTCCGAAGACTGGAAAGGCTTGTTACTTTGGTGCAGCTTTTCGTAGTTCGTGATCCAAGTTTCTGGAAGGAGAGTGGCTAATTTCTCTTTTGGAATTTGTCTTGGAACATGGATACAGGAGGCATGATCATTTTGCATGGAGATGAACAGAGCATCTTCATTTCCATTGTTGAAATTTAGATCAAGAGCATGATTCTGCACTCTATAAACCATTTGATAATGGAGTGTTGCAGCGACAGAATCGGCAGTTTGAGGAGCTCCAGTGAGCTGAATCTGTACTTTCATAAAAGAAAGTAGCTGTGGATCTGAAAGAGCGATATTGAAGTTAGGATATAGAGTCACAAAAACTGTGCCAGCATTTAAAGTGGTTTGGACTGTGCCAATACAAGCATGCTGGTATTCCAAGAATTTGGTATCCAATAACGCTATTCTGGCTACAACTGGTAAACCCTTGCGACCATGGAAGGTGAGAGCAAGACGAACAGCACCATAATGAACATGAGTATATCCCTGTTGAGCCCATTGTCTGGGAAATTCTGGAGGTATCTGAAGAGTAACAAAATATTCCTTCTCAGTAGCAGGAATGGGATGCTGGTCGAATTTGGAAGACTGGACGTACTCCTTTACTTGCTTTGGGGTTTGATGAATGAGTTGGTGGATAGAGCGGATGGGTGAGAATGATGAGGTAGGTTTAGCAAAAGCGGAATAAGGATTCATAAGGGGAAGCTGGGTTTCAGAAATCTTAGTTTCATCGCTAAGAGAGACTTCATAGAGATAGTCTATCTTTGAAGCATTTGAAACACGAAATTCCGAAGGGGTTGATGAAGTAGCAAGAGAAATAGGTGCCTCGAGGATTTCTGGTTCTGTTGACATGTTGTGAAGGGATCTTCTCAGCACTGGATTCACCTACTAAGTGCATGGAACTGATAATATTACAAAGTTTTTCCTTTCCGCAACACCATTTTGTTGAGAAGTATAAGGAGTAGATAATTGTCTTTCTGTTCATTTTTCATCACATAAATTTCTGAACTTATCAGATAGATATTCTCGACCCCGATCGGATCTTAATGCTTTTATTTTCTTATCTAGTTGATTTTCTACCAAGCTCATAAATTTTTTTGAAACAACTCAATAATTCAGATTTAAGAGAAATCAAATAGATACGTTCGAATCGAGTATAATCATCTATAAATGTGATGAAATAAACAGTCCTATGCCTTTATCATATATCCATTGAACCATAGATGTCTGAATATATTAATTATAAAAGGGAATTTAGCTCTTTTACTTTTTTCAAATGGTTTCCTTATCGTTTTCCTTATTAGGCAATGCTCACATATGGGCAAATCAACTTTTTTAATGTTGCCCGACAAGTCTTCTTTGGCTAGTCTATTCATACGTTGTTGGCCACTATGACCAAGTCTAGCATATCGCACATTCACATCATTATCATATGAATTAGAAGACGTGAAGAGGAAATAATAAACATTGACATTATCATAGTCAACATCCAATACAATGAAACCATCTAGAAAATAACCACAACTATAGTAGTTTGTATTCAAATACATATCCACACCATTATTATGGGAGTTCAAATTGAAACCAAGTTTAAACAACACTAACACAAATACTAAATTCCAACGAATCTTCGAAGCATAGAATATATCATGTAAGAACAAAGAGCGTCTATCACGCATATTTAATTGGCACATGCCAATCCTTTTTACTTCAGCTCTAGAATTATTACCTATATAGATCCATTTCGTTCTAGTCTCGTCGGAATTGCACAAAGGATTCTCTATCCTTCAATATATGGTCTGTTGTTCTCGAATTTACAGTCCACAAATGATTAGATTCAGTTAAGAATACATAACTTGATATATAAACAAAGTTTTCAAGAATACATGGGGTGTTTACCTTCTTTGGCTCGCGACAGTCGCGAGCATAGTGACTCTTCTTGTTACAGTTATAACACTTCATCTTTGACAACTTCTTCACTCAAGGATGTTTTTCTCTCTCATGTTGGTCAACTCTTAGTTTCTTTCCCGAAGATCTCATTCCCTTGTTTTTCTACCTTTTGAACAAATTAGGATGCTTACGCTTGGAGCTCAAAACTTTTTGTGAGCTAGAACCAACATAATAAATGTCAGTTTTCGGCTTAGCCGCAAGGAGTGGGTCCTCTTCTAGCTCTAAATGGCGTAATGCATCCTCAAAGGTTTTAATGTTCTCATTATGGGTCAGATGCACCTTCATATGCTTCCAACTATGAGGCAAGGAACGGATCACTGCCTGCACTTGTTGCTCATCAGTCAGAACGTGGGCAGCATCCTTCAGCTTATTGATCATGTTTGACATCTTTTTCAAGTGTTGTTTCATGGTATGATCATGAGGCTTATTGTAAAAGTCAAACCTTATAGGAAGTTATCTCAGTTTGGTCACTGATGTATTATCAAATCTTGCTGCCAATACTTTCTATTTCTTTGGCATTATAAAAAAGCCTGAACTCTCGTATGTCATCATTCTCCATGCTACTCAGCAATGTAATGTGAGCAAGGGAGTTTTTTCTTTTTCATGTAGCAAATGCATCTTTATCTCTTTTGTGCTATGTAGTGTTCCTATCTTCAAGTTCTTCCATAATCGTGTTAAGCCTCTTGCTCGTCCAACACATATTGGATTTTCATATGCCATATTTCATAATTATTACAGTTTAGCTTCTCACCTTTGTTCAATTCAACGACTATGCTCTTAGTTGCTAAAACCATTGGATTTGAATATATCAGACATACATGCACGAATTATTAATGCCTATCATTTATACATCTATATTGCATAAACTAATCATATTAATGAATAATTTCAAATAAAGTTTTAGAGTGAAAGGGATACTGAATCTGATTTAGTATCAAAGATGTTAGGAAAAGTTTGTTCAACTGGAAATAGAATCTGATCATTTGGAATAGCAAGATCAGGCTGTTGGATAACAGGATCAGGTTGTTCCTGAGTACCCAAATCCTTTAGAAAGGATTCTAATGGATTGGATAGCATCATCTGATTTGGCCTTTCTTTTATAACGACTGAACATGATTCTGTAGGCATTTTCTCTTTTCCTTTATCCTTTCGTAAATTCTTGAGGCGATTTTGCATTTCTGCCATATCTGGTTCCTTTCTGAAAGAATCTTATGGGATGGCAGCAAAGATAGATGTCTAGGGTGGTGGAGGCAAATGTCCAGTTCTTACAGTGGTTGAGAATGGATCGAAAGGTCGAAACCTTCCTTCTTCAAGGAGTTGGATTTGCCTTTTGAGCTTCTCTATCTCTGGCTTTGGGCTCTCCAGATGATGATACCTTAGATGTTGTCCTGATTCCAAGGCATGAAGCCTCTTTTGGAATTCAGAAAGCATCTTCTTGGTGGTTTCATCATACTTTCGAAGATCTTGCTGCACATTTCCAATCTTGGAGTCAAACTATTCTGAGCCAGAGATTGTTCAGAACAATCCTGGATAAAATGTGTCCATGGCATCAAAACAGTTTTTCACCATCGATGATAGTCCTTATCACAAATGGCTAGAAAGACTTGAAGAGTTTCATACTTGGTTGAATACTCAGTCCATTACCAATCATGATATGAATGATGTCCTTTACAATTTTGTCACGAGGTTTACAGGAAGCCTCAAACTATGGTGGAAATCAGTAAACGAACAAGACCAGATTCATTTTCTAATGTCACTTGACTTCAGCCATGCCATCATTCTCTTATATCATTTCTTTGTAGGAAAGCCCACTGACCTCATAGAAATGAGAAGAAGAGAATTTTTCGAGAGAAAATGTTGCTCTCTCCAGAAGAAATATCTTGATAAGCATTATAGAGAAATGCTTAAGCTTTTTTACCAGATTGGAGCCGATCCAAATCTGAAGCATGTTTTTCTGACTTCCATCCCCAAAGAATTATCCTAGATGGTGGAAAGATCTTTCTTTGGAAGACAGAGGAGAATACAGGACATTCCCCCGGAAGAAATACAGCAAGAAATCCATCTATGTCTTGAAGAATTGTGCCTAAAGCGCTAGATGGTCCACACCTACATCACAGATGACAAGGGCCTTGAAACAGCCTGCTCTCGCCAGAAGTTAAAGATCAAATGCTCCAAGCAAGACTGTGATGGTACTTGTGGAAAGTTTTCTCGGAAAAAGAAACACTTTAAGAAGTTTTGGATGAAGAAATCCAAACATGGCCCCAAAAACTTCCGAAAAAAGAAGAAATGACGATTCCTACGTAAAAGGAAAGATTGCATAGGCCACAAGAAATCAAATCGTTGCTTCATCTGCAATCAGAAGGGACATTTTGCCAAAAACTGTCCTTAAGCAAGAAAAGGTCAGAATCGTCTGATTCATCATATTGAGAATGAAACGGGTATTTCTCTTAAAAATGATGATATTGAATCCTTATTCTCTGTTGATGAAGAACCATCTGAACAAACACTTTGTGTCATTCCTTCTTACCAAACTTCTAGTGAAACTGAATCGGACTCAGATTCTGAAGATATTTTTCATATATCCCTCACATCTTCAGAACAAACTCCTGACATATTTTCAAGTCAAACTCATTATCCTCATTTCCCTGTAAAAATCCTCACTTCAAAGTTTGCCAAATCTATCACTGCTATTGCTCTCATTGATACCGGAGCAAGTTGTTCCATTCTGGATACTAAAGTTCTGCCTGAAGAATATTGGACTTCCCATGTCCGATATTTTAACTCTGCCTCTGGAGATACTTTCTCCACAAATGTCAGAGCTACTCCCGTAACTGTCCAGTTTTTTCCTCAGTGTTCCACAACCACAAAAATCTTTGGATCCAGTCTCCCCAATAAAGACTTGATAATTGGGTGGGACATCATGACTCGGATTTCTCAACTTCGTATCATTCTTGGAAAATGTCTTAGGTATAAGGACCAATTCTATGAGTTTGTCAATATTCAGAGACTCTTTTCCATTCAAATGAGTCTATTAGATCCAATCATGCAAAAATTGTTAGAGTCTTGTTCAGAATCCCATTCTGAATTCGCCCATAAGTGTTCTCATCCTTTATGGGAAAATTCGAAATTTTTTGTTCGCCTTCCTTTAAAAAAAAACGAAGACATCAATCCAACCAATGCGAGTCACATGGGAATGAAACCAGAACATTTGGTTTTGGCCCAAAGGGAATGCTCAGAACTATTGCAACAAGGCCTTATTGAAACCTCCAACTCCCAATGGGCTTGTGAAGTCTTTTATGTCAATAAGTGTGCCGAGCAAAACATGGGAAAAATGAGACTGGTAATCAACTATCAACCTCTCAACCTTTTTCTCCAAGATGATAAATTCCCTTTACCCTCCAGAGATTCCCTATTTACTGGTCTAACCAAGGCCCACATTTATTCAAAATTCGACCTCAAAGCCAGATTTTGGCAATTGGGCATCCATCCTGAAGACAGATCCAAAATATGATTCTGTATTCCAAACCAGCACTTTCAGTGGAAAGTTCTTCCTTTTGGCCTGAAGGTAGCACCATCCCTTTTCCAAAAAGCCATGTGTCGTATCTTCCAACCAATTCTGTCCAGTGCAGTAATCTACATTGACGACATCCTGCTCTACAGTCCTAATGAGCAGTCGCACTGTCAACTTCTTGAGCAGTTCGCCGAAATCGTAAAGAAGCATGGCATTATGCTTTCTCAAAGAAAAATGAATATTGCCCAGACATAAATTGAATTTCTTGGTATGCAACTCAACAAGGGTACATACTACCCAGGGCCACTTATTGCTCAGGAATTATTGAAGTTTCCTAAAGAAAACTTCACAATAAAACAAGTTCAGCAATTTCTTGGGATAATTAATTATCTCAGAGACTTTGTTCCAAACATTGCAAAACTGCTGATTCCACTCCAGTCAATGCTGAAGAAGCATCCCCTACCTTGGGGAAAAACTCAGACCAAAGCAGTCGCTGAGCTTAAAGAGATTATGCAAAATCTCCCACCATTGCAAATACCATCAACAGGAAAAAGAATTCTCCAAACTGACGCTAGTGATGAATACTGGGCAGCCATCCTGTTTGAAGAAATTGATGGTAAGAGACACCTTTGTGCTCACAAAAGTGGAAAGTTTTCTCAAGCTGAAATGCATTACCATTCCACTTTCAAAGAAATCCTAGCAGTGAAAAATAGAATCAAGAAGTTTGAATTCCATCTCACCGGCCATCATTTCCTGGTAGAATTGGATATGGCATCTTTCCCTCAGATGACCAAATTCAAGCAGAAGCAGATTCCAAACTCCCAACTGCTTCGATGGGCTGAATGGTTTTCAAAATATTATTTTGAAACCAAACATATTCCCGGAAAGAAGAATGTGCTTGTTGACTTCTTGTCAAGGCCAAAAGCACCAACCGAAATCAACATGTACATCAAAAGACCTGCTTTCCATATACTCAATCATGGCGTGAAATACAAGATTGAGAAAATCAAAGATTTACCAAGCTGGAAATATCCCCAAGAGATTATTGAACAGATCCAGAATGACAGTTTTACTGAAAATCTGGATAACCTCATGTGGAACTGCCACACAGAACTATTCAGAGACAAAGGAGGTTCGATTCTCTATCCTTTTGGGTTAAATTCTGATTACCCATTCATACATCCTCTTATCTGGAAGGAAGATAATTTTCCTGATCAACTCAAGACGTTATTATGGTACTTAACCAATAAGTATTTAATAGCTATTGAAGTTCCAACTAGAAGATTCATTGCCAACCTCACTAGGATATTCTTACTTGGGAGAAATGTTGAAAGAGAAAGTGAGCAAAATCTCTTAGACTTTCTCAATTGGTTCTATCCTCCTACTCACTGGAAACATCTTTTGGAGAAAGAACTAAGAACCATGACACCAAATCCTGAAGTCCATACCATCCTATTCTTTCGACGCCCATGTCACTTTCTCATAAATAATGGTAATATAATCAATGCCCCACAGGATATAGGAACCACATCCTACAAACCTCACTTGGACAGCAGAGAAGCCCTAATTCAGAAATCTTATCCAGGACCCGTTGGATGTTGTGAACACCAGTACCGAGAACTCCAGAGAATTCTCTGCCAAGAAAACAAAACCATTCCTGAAGATGTCTGGAACTACAATGTACCCACTGCATGGGATTATTATGACCTAGCACCAGAAGCCAAGGAAGCACTCGAAGAGTTTAGACAAGCCTCGTCATCATAGGAACATGATATGACAGAAGCAGATGATATTGTCCAATCAACCCAGGTCCCCTATGCTAAATGGGGAGGTCCTCTTTCCCAAGATCCCTATAATCAAGGACTTTTGTCCTTATCGCAAAACATGGACATATCTCACTATGCTCAGCCATCCAACTGGCCTCAGCCAAGCATTCCTGCCGACAATACAAACTGGAACCAAGAAGAAGCATCACATTGGGCACATGAAGAAGCATCCTCATCACATCAGCGAAATCAGATTCTCTCACCAGATGATCTTGAAGCTCTTGAACAGAAATATGAAGAACATCTTTTTGCAACAATGCACAGCTCAGATGACTCGGACTATGACTATAATGCTCGTAACGGACGAGACCGCTGAAAAACCGTTGTCCGTACAATTTCACTGTAGCAAGTTACTGTTCACTTTTACTGTAGCAGTAGGCTAGGGAAATCACTATTCATTGTCACTGTTCATAGCCGTACGAATAATTCCCTACCGGAAGTTTCCGGTGCCTCTGTTTGTATCCGGACCTGTAAGCTTGGTCCTTGCTTGTGTGTGACCTCTTATTGTCTATATAAGGCAAGGAGGGTGTAATGTGTTGAGCAGAGTCCCTTGAAGTAAAGTGAGTGTTTAGTGAAAAACCTCTCTATGGCTTTCTAAACTCCTCTTCTTCTTTAGCCTGGTAGGATCCTCCGAAAAATGCAGCTCGGGTAGGTTAGAAACGTTTCCATCCTGGCATCTCTAAGTGTCTCTAGGCTCTGAACTAAAGGTCTGAGTGGTTTTCTGCTAAAAGGCTGTCCCTGAAGGGCTTGAAGGGGTTGTTCACCCATTGTGGGAAGGCATACTTGCAGAAAATTGACTTCGTCCTCCCTGGTTGTAAGTCTAGGTCCATTCATGGTATCACAACCATGGTTTCGTTTTTAATGATATCTGTTCCATGTGCTTGGTAGGAGAATCCAGTGCTGAGAAGATCTCTTTACATCATGTCCACAGAACCAGAAATCCTCGAAGCACCCGTTACTCTTGCTCCATCTCCTTCATCATCAACCCCTTCAGATTTTCGTGTTTCCAATGCCTCTAAGATAGATTATCTTTATGAAGTCTCACTTATCGATGAAACCAAGATTTCTGAAACCCGACTTCCCCTTATGAATCCTTACTCCGCCTTTGCTAAACCCACTTCATCATTTTCACCCATCAGCTCCATTCGCCAACTTATTCACCAAACCCCAAAGCAAGTAAAGGAGTACGTCCAGTCCTCCAAATTCGACCAGCACCCCATTCTTGCTACTGAAAAGGAGTACTTTATTACTCTTCAGATCCCTCAAGAGTTTCCCAGACAATGGGCTCAACAGGGATATACCCATGTTCATTATGGCGCTGTTCGTCTTGCTCTCACCTTTCATGGTCGCAAGGGTCTGCCAATTGTTGCCAGAATAGCGTTATTGGATACCCGTTTCTTAGAATACCAGCATGCCTGTATTGGCACTGTCCAAAACCACTCTGAATGCTGGCACAGTTTTTGTAACTCTGTATCCTAACTTCAATATCACTCTTTCAGATCCGCAGTTGCTTTCGTTTATGAAGGTACAGATTCAGCGCACTGGAGCTCCTCAAACTGCTGATTCAGTTGTTGTAACACTTCATTACCAAATGGTTTATCGAGTGCAGAACCATGCTTTTGATCTAAATTTCAACAACGGGAATGAAGATGCTTTGTTCATCTCCATGCAAAATGATCAAGCCTCCTGTATCCATGTTCCCAGACAAATTCCAAAGGAGAAGTTAGCCACTCTCCTTCCAGAGACTTGGATTACTAACTATGAAAAGCTGCACCAAAGTAACAAGCCTTTCCAGTCCTCGGACTCTGAATTTGTCCAAAAAAAGATGGAACTGTTTCCATCAAATTTGGCAAGGAAAAAGGAAGAAAGTCCTTTTATCTTCCAAACCCTTTTCATGATTGAACCTTGTGTTCCTGAATCAATTTCCGAGTCAGATCCAAAAAAGCTTGTTCGACACTTCAACAGTGATGGACATCCAGTCCATTACTACAAAGACCAGTATGATCATTATTTTTGGGATCCTTTTTGCCAGTGCTCTTATTGCATGAATTCCCTTGATGAGGTAAATCCATATGATAAACCTCCACCTCGAAGGAAAAAACGAAAAGATCTCATGTACCAAAAGTACTTAAATGGAGATCCATTCGTTGATACTCTTGGTGAATGTGATAAATACCAGTTCGTAGTTTCTTATGCACCACCTCCACCACCAGAGTTTATTGCTCCACCCTCAGCCTCATCAACTTGACCACCGTCATCTCCACCATCACCTCCTCAGAAAAAGCCAGCTCTCTCCCCGTTCTATAAGCCAATTCTAAAATGGGCTAAGAAGCATTCTTACCCACTTGAGGCTCCAGCAGAAACACCACCCATTTCTTCCATAGCCATGTTCCACGAAATAGATTTTCCTCCTCTTGTCCGAGAAATTTCTAAACTTTCGTTCCTTGCTCCGGAAGAATTTATTAATCCACAAGGAAGGTTTCGCCATACTCCTAAAATATCTACCCCCACCGATGTGGATGAACATGGGAGACAGAGAAAGACTCCTGCTGCTGAAGCCGTCCTAAATTGGCAATCGGAGACTCTTTTAGCACATAATAATGCCTTCAAAGCAATTGACTCCAAGATTGGAAATGTGCAGCAAGATCTTCGAAAGTATGATGAAACCACCAAGAAGATGCTTTCTGAATTCCAAAAGAGGCTTCATGCCTTGGAATCAGGACAACATCTAGGGTATCATCATCTGGAGAGCCCAAAGCCAGAGATAGAGAAGCTCAAAAGGCATATCCAACTTCTTGAAGAAGGAAGGTTTCGACCTTTCGATCCATTCTCAACCATTGTAAGAACTGGATATTTGCCTCCACCACCCCATACGTCTATCTTTGCTGCCATCCCAGAAGATTCTGTGGCATCCTAGAATTTCATGACAACCTTTAGATGTGCTATGAACCATGAATAGATGATGGAAGCACCATCAAATTATATTGTAGCCATTAGACCCATGATTTGCAATAAGATTAAGGCCGAGCTTTTTAATGGATGATTAATTGATAGGAAAATTTTATTCTTGGCCATGCGTTTTATGAGTTGGAATTTATTGATTTATGTTGCAAGTTTTATGGCCCTAGAAATTTCAATTAGGTATTTATATAAGTGGGGAGTTAGAATAGATTATTAAAAGAGGGAGTGGGCCGAAATTTTAAGCCCAAAGACCAGCCCCACCGTTCGGCCACTAAGGCCTGGCCCGCGAAGCCCAAAGGGAGGGGGCTGCCGTCGACCGAAGGGGGAGAGGCCGGCCCAAAGGAAGGCCCATCAACTTGCATGCAAAATCCCCAAGTGGCAAGAGAAGCTTGCCAAGTGTTAGTCCATTGTAGCCAAGTGTAAGATGCCATGCAAAATCCAATGATTGCTAATCATTGAAGGGGAGAAAAGAGAGGAGAGGCGGATTGATGAGGGGGTTATCGACTGAGAGAGAGAGAGAGAGAGAGAGAGAGAGAGAGAGAGAGAGAGAGAGAGAGAGAGAGAGAGAGAGAGAGAGAGAGAGAGAGAGAGAGAGAGAGAGAGAGAGAGAGAGACGTCGCGCGAGAGAAAGAGAGGAAGAGAGAAAGCGGGCGTGCGAGAGAGAAGAAGGAGGTCCGTCGCTGCCATGCGTGCCGCCTAGTCCCGCCGTCGAGCTCGCCTTGCCCTGCCGTTCTTGTTTGCTGTGATTCTCTTTGGATTAGAGGCAAGTAGAGTCCATTGATCTACCCTTTGCTTGCTGTGGTTGTGATGTTGAATGCTGGAAATGCTTGAGCTGTGATGTTGAATGCTGGAAATTCGAATGAATCGTGGTAGTGTTCCAAGTGAGTTGTTGCATGTAGAAACAGTCCGATCTTTTGTGATTTCGTGAGCTGCATGTGATGTTCTAGATGGAATCTCACTTCGACTTCTTGATGAAAGTTGTAGAGGATTTCTTTGAGAATAACATATAAAATTTCAGAGAAAACGAACAAGTATTTGTTGGTGAAACTATTTTTCTTCAAAGATACTAGATCTGGAAAATATTATGTCGACCTATTGTGATTTTGCGAATTTTATGCAAGTATCAAGTCCGAATTTGATCTCATGCTCTTTTAATGAAAGTTGTAGATAACATTTCGAGGAGAAACATACTAAAATTTGAAGAAAAACGGACAAGTATAGGTTAGTACGAAATTTCTTTGAAACGGTTAGATCTGGAAATCGCTACCGAGAGACAGAGACGGTTCTGGTGATTTTAGCTTTTGATCTATCACGAATTTGACTTCGAGTTCTTCACGAGACTTTTATTTCTATGTCTTACCTATAACATATAAAAATTTCAGAATTTTTCGAGTAGATTTAGGATTTTTACCGAGTTTGTGAATAAAACTGTGCAATGATAATGTTCCGAAAATTTGAGTTGTGATGCATGGACTGTAGTAACCGGTATGAAGCTTCTTTTGATGAGGTGTTCTTCATGAAATATCTTTCTATAGGTCTTTTTTACATCATGTTAAATTTTCAGAATTTATTGAGATTGTTTACTAATTTTCCAAGAATTTTTACTAAGGAGGTGCATTCTGTTTTACCCGAGAATTGGTTCTATTTTCAACAACCCATGAATTGCTTTATGAAATGTGATATAGTGAGTGTTATGTGTACTGCATATATGGTGACATTTGGCATATTACATGACATCAAAAAGTTGGTTTAGATCTTTGATATTGTTGCATCAAATGCCATGTTGAAAATGAGACACATATGCGATTATAAATTGTGATAATAATGATACCGTTGGAGGTGTGAGCCGACGATGCCCCGGGAGTGTCGGGATGCCCGGAGGTTTGTGCCGGAGGGTCCTCGGGAGTTTCGAGATGCCCGGTGGTATACGGTACGTAATTCCAGGGGGGTGCCTGGTGGTATGTCGGTACGTAATTCCGGAAGCCTTGGAGGTTTGTGCCGGAGGTTCCTCGTGATGCCAGGTGGGATGCGAGATGCCTGGAGGTTTGTGCCGGATGCCCGGAGGTTTGTGCCGGAGGGTCCTCGGGAGTTTCGAGATGCCCAGTGGTATACGGTACGTAATTCCAGGGGGGGTGCCTGGTGGTATGTCGGTACGTAATTCCGGAAGCCCTGGAGGTTTGTGCCGGGGGGATTCCTCGTGATGCCAGGTTGGATGCGAGATGCCTGGAGGTTTGTGCCGGAGGTTCCTCGCGATGCCAGGTCCGGTGCGAGCGATAAATGATGGATGCAAACATTGGTCCCTGGAAGAAAAATGATGAGATCCTTTTGAAAGATAAAACTGGAAATTGAATCATGCGCATGGGTGTGTGCATATGGTATGATGTATGATCGGTGTATGAAAGTAAATTGATGCTATTTGACATTGAGAATGCGATCATGAATGCTTGAATGGATCTCATGGGGATGTATACATGATTGTTTTCATTGATGATATGAATCATGCGTATGTATGTGCATATGGTATGGGATGAACCTCATGGAAATACAAGCATGACTGCATGGTGGTATATGCACGATGCCATGGTGAGATATGCATGACTGCATGGCGATATATGCACGACCGTATAGTGATGTATGTTCGATAGTATGGATGATATGTGCTTTACTCATGATATCTTGATTGTTTTGCTTGTTGCATTGTGTAGTTTGATGGATCTTTACTGCTAAGTGGTTGTACTCACCCCTTTTGAGGATTAACATTTCAAATTAGAGATGCCTTTAGCACCTGTCACACGTGGTACATTCTATGGTCTACCATCCGATGTTGAGGTCGAGTGCTCGGAGCACCACTGCGTTGGTGTTCATGGTTTGGTGTTTATTCGTGTTTGTGTTTTCGTCATGTATGATGTGGGCCTATCTGATGGCCCTGTAGTTCAGGAGTTCCTTTCTGTTCACATTCGACGCGATGGAGTGATGATGGGGATGCTGCCGCCGCCACCGGCCGACGCACCGGGCTGGGTGTGATGAGAGCGTGTGACTGGTGGAGGTTGACACTTTTTGGGATAGCCGACACTAGCTGATGGATAGATGTACATGTCTGACGTATAGTCGGGTTCTTTTTGGGTTTAGTCGAGCTTACTTAAAGTCTTGGCCTTTTGTTGTACTGACTTGTAAAATCCATCTTAGTTATGTAAATAAAAGTGATTCGGCCCTAATATATATGAAAGGTTGTAGTTGGTGTGTATTGCATCGTATTGTTTAGTTTGTGTACGGGTTAGGGAGATGTTGAGTATGCTTTCGTTATATGAACTGCGTTGGGACCGATGGAGATGATACGAACCCCCAGGACTTATGGACCCGCTGCAATAGAATTGGTATCAGAGTGACATGTTATTAAGGCAAGTGATAGGAAAGTCGGCTGTGGCGACCCTAGCGGATCGGGGGCCGTGTTGAGGGGTGCCACAGATTCTTTCAGAAAGGAACCAGATATGGCAAAAATGCGAAATCGCCTCAAGAATTTACGAAAGAATAGGATGGTATGGACTTCAGGATTTGGTGTCACTTTGTTCCAATTATCATCCAGAAAACCTAACTTGAAATTATCATTAATATAATTATTTATGTAAAAAATAAGTTCACCAAAATCACTAAAACTTTCTTGAACTTGCCACAAATAATTGTAAATTAACATAATAATCTACAACAATAGATAATATTGAACTTTTGTTAAGTAAACATGTCATTTACATGAAGTAATATATTCAGAAGAGACATATCAACATCAACATAGAAAGAAGTATTTACATCTAAGATTTCTTAAACCAATTTAAGAAAAATAATAACTAAATTCAAAGATACTCATCTATCTCATAAATTGGGAAAGTCTCTTCTAATCTTTTAGTAAATTCATCTAAGAATTCTAAAGGCACATTGGGTAACCATGAAAAGACATTTGGAGAGCCCTTATGTCTCCTCCAAGGTGCATTCATTCTACGCTAAGTGACACTCAACTCGAGGGTTGAAGTCTTGGTTACCTCAATTCTATAGTATTCTTTCTCAAAAGCTACCGCAAGCCTTTTATAATCTAGGACCACGTTAACTTCCTATAGGCGATCTAATACTGCTTGCCATTTTGATGGAAGAGTGTTTGTTAGGACTGACACATTCTGAAAATCTGGCATAATATAATCATTTCAGATGATTTCTTGTATCATCTGATTGACTCTGACCATGTGTAACACTACATCATTGTCATTCCATCGATAGTTAGCTATTCTATTTATAACCCTTTAAGTATCGCCTTTTGTTCTTCCGTTCTCGAGAATATAAGTAGGCATACAAAACGCATAATTGTTCTTGCAATAAATGTAGAACAAGAAAGGATTATATATAATCCACAACGAACAAAATTAAAAAAACACGTTTTTCGTTTTTTTTTTTTGCATCGATCAATGGCCAATCAACGCCGGTCAATGGTGATCAACTTCGGTCAACAGTCAATGGATGATCTGGTCGGGTCAACAGGTCGGCCAAGGGAAAAACAGTAATAACATTGAACAATAAGAGCATAATCGTAAAAACATTAGATAGGGGCAAAATTGTAATATTACAAAGAAAACAGGGGCAAAATAGTAAACTTACACGGGCGCTACCGTGTGCGCCCGGGGAACTGCCTCTGCGCATGCAACGTTGCTCCTTCCGGCCGTGCGTGGGGGCGTGTTCGGCAGTCTTCCGCAACGTGTCACCCGTCGTTTTTCTTGTCTTGATGAGAATTACAACCCTGCACTATCAAAAATACATTTTGATTCACAAAAAATCAAAAGATAGTATGTGAGTGTCGAGATTTTCGTCCCTGAGCGTTCGATGGCGATGTTTCTAAAAATTTCGACCAAAAATAAATTATAAACGTCAAAATGATCGGGAAACATGAATAATATCGCTCTGATACCAATGTCGGAAACGGATTCTTTAAAAAACGAACCGATACTCAAATGATCAAATACCAAAACAAATGTGGAAACGTGCCCATGTAACACCGATTAAAGGCATATCACGAAGATGGACATTTCTTATTTGCCACAGATTACATACTCGTTGTATTATTAGAGGAATTGATTGAAGTCTTGAAGTTCCGTTCTTCAAGAGGGAGTACAACGTTGTCTCAGGGGAAGGAAAAGAACACACTCTCTCAAAATTTCTGTCGACGTTCTTCTTTTTGACTTATATATATTGTAGTTATTTTTACTTAAAAAATAACTGTTCCCTTTCTCTTATAGGCCGTTCTCTTATGGACCGAGTTTGGCTTAACATGGGTGGACGAGCTTGATTTGGCCCATCAAATAAAAAACCCATCAATTACTCTAACACCTTGCTTTGCTGAACTTTGATCTTGAGCTTTTCCGGTCCATAAAACTTGCAGCTCGTTATATGTTGAGCACCGTGAATTCACAGGCCGACTAAACTAGCATGCCGAGTTCTCTCGTGAGCCTGAATAATCATGTCTTCAAATGCTTATGATTTGAGGTTGGAACACATGCTTTAATCGTCACATGCGAGTTTGAAAAACACGCCGTGGACAATTCAGCCGCAGCGATGGAGAAAAATTACACATAAACGTACAATTTGAGCGGAAAAGCAATGTAATTTCCTTAGAAAATAATAGAAGAAAATGATTTTGCTTTAGATCCTGTCCTACCTCTTCATCCATTTGAAATTTTGAACTAATCTTTCGTTACCTTTTACTTTTCTCCAAATCTCTATGAACATACACAAAATTACCGAACCTCAGAGGCAATTTCTGCTTCCCTGCTGGTTTTTCTAACTATTTAGATTGATCATAAAATAATCAATTACGTATTATTAGGAAATTTCATATCCAAGAAAATATTTCGTGACGACCGTTAGAAAAAAAACGATTTTTGATTTGCTAAACTTTTGTTGTTGCTAGCCAAGCGTTGATGTCCAAGTAATTTGCAAGTGAAGTTCATTTCCATAGTTTTTTTATTTATTTTATAATTTAGCTGTCAAACCAGAAAAGTTATGTCTAATCAAAGGATTAAAGACTGAACTCAAAGAATTAGTTGTAAGATTGCATTAGTTGTAAATCCCTGTAATTCCAGTATGACGAAATGGTAGGAATGAATAACCTCAAGAAATTAAAGAATTAAAATATGTTTTTGAGAACAATCTGTAAATCACCAAATGGTATGGTTGTGATTTTGCGCAGGTATTCGCATTATTGCTACTCTTCATAAACATGATGTAAAATAAATATGACATTACTAACAAATTGAAATTAAAGTAGATTTGGTCAAAATCCGATAACAATTCTGTTAAGGATAATTTTTTGCCTGGGAAGTCATTTTTGTGGCTAACTTTCAAGACATGGAGAAGTTGCCGGATAATTTATGGAGATAAAAAGACAAAGAAACCAATATGGGGATAGAGATCAGTTACCCCTTCTCCTCCGATTACCAAGCTGAAGGTAAATTTCATTATAAAGTAATTATAGACTATTTAGTTATACATTTTTTTGGATCATACGACGATGGATGTTAATGATAAAGATTTTTTTGAAAAATGAAATTAATCTATGCATATAGAATTTGAAGTGAAATATTCTCTGATGTAGTAGCATATTGCGCGCTATGCGTGCGTATTGTTTAGCAATTTATTAAGAAAAATTATATATATATATATATATATATATATATATATATATATATATATATATATATAAAGATCAACTCTCAAATAAGTTTCCTTAATACCAAAGGCGGAGCCTTGACTTAGTGGAGTATAACGACCAATTGAATTGATAAATATAGCATATGTGTTACCCTCTCAAATTATACCAAATTACTACATCCCCAAAAATGCTCGACATAATTGAAAATTTGGTGGCAATATTTTGAAACTAATTAAAAGTAAACCTGTTATACCATTCTATTTCGTTAGTAGATGTAAGACCAAAAAAAGAAAAGAAAAAAGAAAACAACAAAAAACTTTCTTTCTTACTCTTACATATCCAACTTGAATGAAAATATTATCGTACTTTGTATATATTAGAAAGCATGACGGATTTACATATATTTTGAAATAAATTTCTCTATAATATGATTGTCGTTCCTAGTTCATTTTTCAATTTGAAAGTCTATAATACTATAAGATGTTTGTAATTAGATTGAGAATTTAAAAATATATCTCAAATTTTGTACTTTGATTAACTCAAATTTTAAACTTCTACTTGTGGAGGAAATGCTTCTCTTGTTATATTAAAAAGATAAGTACACTATAAATTCCAAAATTTATTGCGGAAGTGCAATTACGAACTATGCAATTAAGTCCTTAAACTTATCAAATTGGTACAATCAAGTCTAACTGTTAATTATGTTCAATTTGACTAAAATGCTTACATGACTCTTTTTTTTTTTTTGGACATGTGGCACGGACCTGGCATTTTTAAAAAAGGAGGGACGCTGACATGGAGTTTTTGTTAGTTGTTGGTTAAAGAGAGACACGTCTTCTTCCGCTAGTCCATCATCATCATCATCTACTTGGAGCTTGAGTTCTTCGATGGCCACGAGCTTTGAGGTCTAAGGTGGTGTGGCATCCTAGAATTTCATGTCAACCTCTAGATGTGTTATGAACCATGGATAGGTGATGGAAGCACCATCAAGTTGTATTGTGATCATTTGATCCATGATTTGCAATAAGATTAAGGCCAAGCTTTTAATGGATAATTATTTGATAGGAAAGAAAATTCTATTCTTGGCCATGTGATTTATAGGTTGGAATTTATTAAATTATGTTGCAAAGTTTTATGAATTATAAATTTCAATTAGGTGTTTATATAAATAAGGATTAGGGTGGGTCATTAGGAGGAGGTGTGGGCCGATTTTGCCAAACCAGCCCACAAGCCCTCACCATTTGACCGGCCCAAGAAGCCCAAAGGGAAGGGGCTGCCATCGACCATGGGAAGAGAGGACCGGATGGAGAGGCCTGGCCCAAGGGAGGCCCATCAACTTGCATGGCTAAATCCCCAAGTGGCAAGAGAAGCTTGCCAAGTGTTGTCCCTTTGTAGCCAAGTGTAAGAGCCATGCAAAATCAAATGATTGCTAATCATTGAGGGGGAAAGAAAAGAGGAGAGGCGGATTGGAAGAGGGGATTTTCAACCGAGAGGGAGAGAGAGAGAGCTGTCGTGCGAGAAAGAGAGGAAGAGAGGAAGAGAGAAAGGAAGAAGGAGGTCCGTTCGCTGCCGTGCATGCGCCGAGTCCCGCCGTCGAGCCGCCTTGCCCCGCCGTGTGCTTGCTGTGTTTTTGCTTGGATTAGAGGCAAGTAGAGTCCATTGATCTACCCTTTTCTTGCTGTGATTGTGTGTGATGAATGGTGAAATTCGGATGTAGTAGAGGTGAGAAATTTCGGAGTTATAGAAGTTGTATTCTAGCCTAGTATTCTGTTTTCTGGAAAAAAACAGTCCGACCTTTGGTGATTTTGTGTGTTGCATGCGATGTTTGAGTTAGAATCTTACTTTGACTTCTTGACGAAAGTTGTAGAGGACTTCTTGTAGAATAACATATCAAAATTTCAGAGAAACCGGACAAGTATAGGCTAGTAAAACGAAATTTCTTTGAAACGGTTAGGTCTGGAAATCGCTACCGAGAGACGGAGACGGTTTTGGTGATTTTAACTTTGATCTATCACGAATTTGACTTCTATTTCTTCACGAGACTTTTACTTCTATGTCTTGTATATAACATATTAAAATATCAGAATTTTTCGAGTTGAATTAGGATTTTTACCGAGTTGGTGAATAAAACTGTGCAATGATATTGTTCCGAAAATTTGAGTTGTGATGCATGGACTGTAGTAACCGGTATGAAGTTTCTTTTGTTGAGGTGTTCTTCATGAAATATATTTCTCTAGATCTTGTTTACATCATGTTAAATTCTCAGAATTTATTGAGATTTTTTACTAATTTTCCAAGGATTTTTACTAAAGATGTGCATTCTGTTTTACCCGAAAAATTGGTTCTATTTTCAAAAACCAATGAATTGCTTTATGAAATGTGATATAGTGGGTGTTATGTGTACTGCATATATGGTGAAATTTGGCATATCATATGACATCAAAAGGCTGGTTTAGATCCTTGATATTGTTGCATCAAATGCCATGATGAAAATGAGACATATATGTGATTATAAATTGTGATAATAATGATACCGTCGGAGGTGTGAGCCGACGATGCCCCGGGAGTGTTGGGATGCCCGGAGGTGTGTGCCGGATGCCCGGAGGTGTGTCCCGGATGTTCTCGGGAGTTTTGAGATGCCCGGAGGTGTGTGCCGGAAGCCCGGAGGTGTGTGCCGGGGGATTCCTCGTGATGCTAGTTGAGGTACGAGATGCCTGGAGGTGTGTGCCGGAGGTTCCTCGCGATGCCAGGTTGGGTGTGAGCGATAAATGAGGGATGCAAACATTGGTCCCTGGAAGAAAAATGATGAGATCCTATTGAAAGATAAAATGGGAAATTGAATCATGCGCATGGGTGTGTGCATATGGCATGATGCATGATCTATTTATGGAAGTAAATTTATGCTATTTGACATTGAGAATGCGATCATGAATGCTTGAATGGATCTCATGGGATGTATACATGGTTGTATGGATGATATGAATCATGCGTATGTATGTGCATATGACACGGGATGAACCTCATGGAAATACAAGCATGACTACATGATGGTATATACACAATGGCATGGTGAGATTTGCATGACTGCATGGCGATATATGCACGACTGCATGGTGATGTATGCTTGATAGCATGGATGATATGTACATTTTACTTGAAATTGTAATTGTCTTGCTTGTTGCATTGTGTAGTTTGATGGATCTTTATTGTTGAGTGGTTGTACTCACCCCTTTTTGGGGATTAACATTTTAGATTAGAGATGCCTCTTGCGCTTGTCACACGTGGTACGTTCTATGGCTTACCATCTGATGTTGAGGTCGAGTGCTCGGAGCACCCCTGCGCTGGTGTTCATGGTTTGGTGTTTATTCGTGTCCGTGTGTTGGTCATGTACGATGTGGGTCTACCTGATGGCCCTGTAGTTCAAGAGTTCTTGTCTATCCATGTATGTCGAGATGGGAGGATGATGGGGATGCTGCCGCCGCCACCGGCCGATGCACCGGGCTGGATGTGATGGGAGCGTGTGACGGGTGGAGGCTAACACTTTTTGGGATGGCCGACACTAGATGATGGATAGATGTTCATGTTTGATGTATAGTCGGGTTCTTTTTGGGTTTAGCCGAGCTTACTTAAAGTCTTGGTCTTTTGTTGTACCGACTTGTTAAATCCATCTTAGTTATGTAAATAAAAGTGATTCGGCCCTAAAATATATATATATATATATATATATATATATATATATGAAAGGTTGTAGTTGGTGTGTATTGCATCGTATCGTTTAGTTTGTGTACGGATTAGGGAGATGTTGAGTATGCTTCCGTTATAAACTGCGCTGGGACCGATCTAAAAGATGCGAACCCCCAGGTTTTATGGACCTGCTGCATTTGAAATGGTATCAGAGTGACATGTTATTAGGGCAAGTGATAGGTGAGTTAGCTGTGGCGACCCTAGCGGATCGGGGGCCGTGTTGAGGGGTACCACAGTTGGCGGCCCGAAGCCATGGCCATTTGAGGTAAGCCATATCTGAGCTTCGAATCTTGAGGCCGCTTTGCCCGCTCAAGCTCGATGCTAGCCATGGCGGTTGAAGCTCGCGGCCAGATCTGGCTCTGAAGCTCGAGCTCGAAGCTGGCCATGGTGGTCGAAGCTTGCGGCCGGATCTAACTTCGAAGCTCGCTGTCAGATCTGGCTTCGAAGGTGGACATGATGGCCATGAGCTTCGAAGTCGCTCGAGCTCGAAGCGACTTTGAAGCGAGCTTCTCTGCAATTCTGGAACTCAGTTTTATGTTTTTTGCATAACTTTGCTAGTCAACGAATTACTTGACAGATCCAAATAAAAAGGCAAACTTGAAATCCCCGATCCACTCAGTCGGTTAAACGAAAGATTTATCGACTGCAACTTTCCGCATGCTCTTGACGATGCGGGTATGGAACTGTTAAAAATTTTTGTGTGCACGTGCGGAAGTATGGTTTTGGTATTGATGATAGTTTTTGGTTAGTGATGTGTGCAAGTAGATGATATAGTTTGTAGTGGATGGACAAAGGACAAGATAGGATAATTCAAAAATAAAGAATATAGGATATAATTTATCTAATTGATGAAAATAGATAGTACAAGATATTTTGATAATGAAGGAGTATTTTATGACATAGAAACCATCTTAACTCTACTCCTCCACACACGGTGGAGGTCTAAACCTCACACACAAATGAATGAACTACAAGCCTATTTATAGGCGTGAGTTACCGCCTTATTCTACCGACTTAAGTGTACAGAAAATAATATAAAATTTCAGCTTGCTTCTTTGTCTCCTGCTTGTTGCGGCTAGTCAAGTTGGACTTTGCTTTTCTTTTCTTCTTTCTTCCAATCTTCTCGTTCCTTCTTACTTATTCTCCAATTTTCTATTCTCTACGGCTGCCACAACTTTTGTTGACTTTAGTTTACTTCTTTAGCTTGACTTCTTGCTGCCCACGTTCTCTTGATCCTTCTTTCTTCATGGTTAAGCAGCCATTGTTGACTTATATGCAAGATTTCCATGCACGTAGACTTCTCTAACTTGTTCTAGGATTTTCTTTGATGCTTGGCTTCTGCTTGTTTGCATTCCCACGTGAATCTTCTAGGTTCAGCTAGCAAACTCCATTCTCAATAATTCTAGACAATCTTCAACATGGATGCTGCTACGAAGATTTAGTAATTTCTAGATAGTTTTAAAAAATGGATCACAATTTCCAACAGGAACCTAGGCTATTGAAAACGATTAACGCTTTTGATGCTCGTAAACTTCGGTCTAATTGCCTCAGGCATTTCTTCATCCTGGGAAGTTGCAGGAAAACCAAAATACTTTGTGTTCTTACAATGCCGTAAAGTCTCTAGATTTGCGGATACGTTGCGAAGGCCTGTCCTTGAGAATGGCAGCACTGTTAGCTACTGAAGATTTTGAAAGCTACACGGAAGAATCCCGGTTAAAGTTATTTCGAGCCATGGAAGGAAGAAGAAGATGCCGGACCAAAGAAGAAGAAAGGTACCGCATCAACGCTTTTCTCTTAAAAATTGCCGTATAGGCACCATGTGTACGAAGGAATAAATTAGTCAAATTGGATGGGGTTAACGGAAAAATTTAATTTATCAATTTGATAAGTTATAGGATTTGATTGTACTTCTAAAAGTTTTAGAACTCAATTACATATTGTGAGAAGTTTTAGGACTTATCTCTAAATTAACTGCATAAATGTCCAAATTTTAAGATATCATATTAATTTAGATGGGCATAATTCATGAAGATGAGTCAAATCTATATTAATAGGCATAATAAACTATTCTAATTTTCCATAATTTTGCGGTACTCATCTTTGACTTTCGTTTTTACGAAACACGAGACTTTTAAAAATATCCAAATATCGTCACATAGAATCCTATACAATGAGTTAATCATGCTTTTCCGAAACATAAAATATATATTTTTTTTATGTTCAAATTTTTGAGAGAAAGTCAAAACTAGAAGTTATAATTTACCAAAAAAAGAAGAAGAAGAAGTTATAAACAGACAAAAATGGGCCTGAAATTGGATTTTTCCAAGTAAAAAATTAAGAACCGCATAGACTAGCAGGCTACTAATATTTGGAATAATTACTGGTCTGAGTCTCGCGGATGGATACATAATTGCTTTCTCAAAATTAAAGATTTACAAACCAGGGTGAAAATTAATAGCGTTAAAGAGTTGCTAACCAAATGGACCATTTGAAAAGTCACTAACCACTTTTGAGGGAGAAGGGACTCAAGTTCTCCGTGCCCAATTTGGCAGGCTTCAGGGTAATGATGCCTCTTGTGAACGACTGAAACACAGTTTCATTACCGACCCCAACAAAAAGAAAAAAAAAAAAACGGTTTCATTATTTCCTGACAAGACTCCAAAGTACAATAAATATTGAAACAACCCCCTCCTCACCATCTCATCAAGATGATGCGGATGATGATGATGAGCTTCCCTTATTTATCTCCTTTACTCGAATAACATTAGGGTCAAACCAAAAGATCCCTTCCACCCGAAACTTCTAGCTTATGTTCAGTTTGGCAGCGCTTTGGGGTTCAAAAGTTTGTACTGCCTCCGCTACGCCGAGATGCGCCAGTAGAAGCCAAATATGGCTGAGAAGCTCTCCTCCTCTGCTCAGGCTCTCGCAGTGTTCGTGGCCTTTGCATTGGTAAGCCGCGTATATCAGCAACTTCGCCCAGATCGTGCCAATCAATTCCCATTTGCTGCCGAAGTTACCAATCTCCACGTCATTCAACTGGGATGCAAGACGGCACGCGTCCAACAGCACTGACCTGCTTCCGACTCTGCGCATGTTCCTCTCACGGAGGTCAGTTCTCATTTGGAACAGAAGATGGCAGAGTTCGCATACATCGCGCGACTCTATCGACTTGTGCGCCGTGCTGCAGCTTTTAAAACTAGTGTGGACATATCTCTCCTTTTTGAATAATTTCTGTACCCACTTGATGACGACTGATGAGCCGCTGCCTTCGTTCTTTGATATCATCGCTAGCTTGCCCTCAAAGAAATTATGAATGTCGACCAAAGTATCTTTGTAGCGGAGCACCCCTATTCCTGTTGGCAACATGGAAGGATGGAATAGCATAAGATAGAGCATGTACCGAGAGACGAACTTACTCATCTTGAAATTCGTGAGGTCTTCCGGCCCTTTTTCCTGCTTCTCGTGGAGGTCCTTCCTGTGGCAGAGCTCAGTGGCGATGTGCCAGATGAGGACGCTCTGGTCGAACTCCATATCGTTCACACTCCAGATCAGGTGGCCGTTGTTTGACCTCTTCAGTACTTCCGTAGCCTCCAGCTTAAGACTCGTCAACCCGCTCTTCGGTCTGTTCTGTTCCAGATGATTGACCGCATCCCTTATGTGATGGAAGGTCCATTCTTTGATGTTGCTATTGAACTCTTTGTAATCGATGTAAAAAATCATCAGCTTCTCGTCTAACTTGGCGAGCCACGGACATATGAGGAAGATCCTGTTTATTTTCCGGACAGATAATCCCAAGAGGCTGTACTGGGCCACAGAATTCGACCATCTTTGGCTCCGGCAGAACTGGAGAAAAGCCATGTCAGGCAAAATTTTCGATCTCCCGGTTCTCTGAATCCGCCAGTGATCGACCCAATCGGATGAAATTGCTAGAAGAAGCGAGTAAATCTCTAAAAGTATAGCCACACTTATCAGCAAGAAAGTTATACTGATGTCAACTTTGGCGTAATCCTTCTTATCCTGTAAGGAGAAGAATACCAACACGGCGCCCGACACAGAGAGACTGATTGCCCAACGGATGATGCCCCAAGCACAGTTCAGCAATGGCGCCTTGGTGTAGAGCAGATCGTACATGAGCCCGAGCTCGATCTCCACGATCCCAAAAGCCGTCACTGAATTTATGCCACTATGGCTCATGAAAATGCGCTTACACGCCTCCAGGTCACCAAATCTGCGGATAAAGCCCAAGAAGAGAAGCTTGAAGTTGTCGAACAACTCATAGGCTTTGACCAGAGTCACGGCTATTTCTTCGTCGATGGCTTGATCACCGTTCACAGAGAGGTCGCCCGGAGCTGGAACCTCCATGATCTCCTCAATGCCGACTCGGTAACCCTCCTCTTCCTTCAGAGTATACTGCTCCATTATCCTGGGGTATATGGGAACGAAATTCGGAAGCACTAGCATTGAATCTCGAAGCTGACCTTTGCTCGTCAAGTACAAACACAATATTCTCTCTGCATATTTCATGAACCCCACCAGGATCATACCTGCCGCCAACATTGATAGTGTAGACCCCGACAAGACCATGAAGTAAATAAAACAAGCTAGTCCCATATGGATGCAAAGGCGCGCCAACTGCCTCAGCCATAGCTCGTTGTCCTCCTGCACATACGCGGTGATCGTGTCAGGCCCACCCAAGTGGAGGAGAAGGAACGGCCCCCAGAATGCTGTAATCTGGCTCTTCGGATCGATTGTCTCCTTCGTTTCCTGGAGGTTGGCTACGCGGCTCGAGAGGATACTGAGTGCGAGGGTTGCAACAGAGTCGGCCGATAGGTACATCGTCCAGACCATGACATGGATCCAGCACCTATATGTGGATTTCCTCCGTCTGACCTGAGTCTGAAGGGTCAGTTGGAGGAACAAGCTGAGGAGGACAAGCAACCGCACCTCCCACTCCTTCCACAGTTCATGAATGTCTTGAAGGAGCAACGAAAATCCCATGGTTAAACTCGAACTATTGGCACCGAAAGGCGCAGGGATCGTGGCGCTGTCTCAAAAAGAGGTCAAACTTAGGATAATATATGGGCAGGACAAAGCGAAACAGCAATAGCCTTGAATTTACCTCACTGTCATCCTCAGAACTGCCACCATCTTATAAGCATTAACTTGGGATAGGAATTGAATTCAAAAGCACCCATGTATTTCCCGCAACATTACAAGGAACCAAAAAGCCATACGCTTTTTGAAAACCCTGTGACACATAGTAGTACCTATGACACTACCTTTGGGATGCATAACTGTCAAGTCATTCTTTGCATTTACTTGAGGGGAAAGTAAAGCGACAAAATTAGATTCCAGCAATCGTACTAGCATGAGTATAATCAGCCTTGATTGACAAGATTGGAATACAGGCTACAAGTTAAAGTTTGGTTTCTCAATCACTGCTCAGAATTTAGATCCTTTACTCTAACTCATTGTAATTTTCACACTTTATCCAGCACGCATCACTAGCTTAATGTGATTTATGTCGAATATGAGAGTCACCCATTTGGCCTGCTATAATACTTAAAGACACACAATAAGGCCAAAGGAGGATGATAAATGATCACTCCACGTAGCAGCACCATTTTACTTCCCTTAACACTAGTTTCCGTATCAAATCCATGAATGAAATCATTCGCACGATAAAACCATTGGTGTGAGTTGTAAATTGTGTTGGAGAAATCTTCCTTATGTGTTTTGAAGTTGACAAAACGTTTCCTAGTCTGAAGACTTCCAGACTCAACTATCAAAGTTTGAAGACATCTAGACTGAAGACTGCCAGACTCAAGATTTAAAGTCTGCCCTCGTTGACAGTTTCTAGACCGACGAAGAAGTCTTATCCATATATGAGTATATCTTTTTAAGGATTTGATTTGAATGGTTGAAGATTATCTCACGGCTGGAGAAAGCATCTAAAGATCTATTATTCGTACGGCAAGAAATTCGAGTAATTCAGATCCGTTGATTGGTGAAGAATACTTGGAAGGTTCTAATTATGGAAACCTAGATCCTGATTGTATGGGCGAACAGGATTGGTGGGCCATCTTCATATTCCTTAAATAACACGAGATCTCCCTAATTGATTCTATCCAACGGGAAGATTGGAAGAACTCCTTTGGAGGGAAGATTGGAAGAACTCCTTTGGAAGGTGTCAACGGTTATGTAGGCATAAAGGAGTATAAAAGAAAGACGCTCTAGTTATTCGAGTGTGTGCGAGATAGAGAAATTCCAAAGTCTGAAGCTCCTTACTCTTTGCTAATTCAATTGTTGAGCATACATTTGTACTCAAAAGAGAGATTTTATATTTGTGAGACCTCGAGGAAGTGTAGTAGAGTCTCTTCACTGTGGAATCGAGGACGTGAGATTGGAATATCTCTTTTGATTCATAGTGAAATCTAGCCAGTGGGCTGTCAGCGCGGGAGAGTGGACGTAGGCTTGGTCTAAGCCGAACTACTATAAACTCTGTGTTTCAATTCGCTTTCCTTATCTCTTTACTTAATTCATAGTCATATCCATTTGATTATATTTCTTTATATCCTTGTTCTGAATTAAGTTATTAAGAAAAGAAGAATTTATTTTTACACCTATTCACCCCCTCTAGGTGTTCATACTAGCACTTTCAATTGGTATCAGAGCTTGCGTACTCATTTAATTGAAGTGTTTTTACTTCTGAGTTAAAGATCCATGGCTAGTATGTTGGCTCCAGGTTTGGTTAAAGGACAAAGCAACACTAGACTGCCTTATTTCGATGGAAAGGAATACAATATATGGAAAAACAAGATGAAAGCATTCCTAAGATCGAAAGATCCTTTAGAATGGGATGTGGTAGACAAAGGAATCATTCCTAAAGCTACAACAGTCTCAGAAAGGGGGAAAGAAGCTGTAGAGGCCAGCGAGATGACTCAAGAAGAGATAACCAAGAAACAGGCTCTTGATGCAAAAGCAATTTATTCCTTATATTGTGCATTATCTCTTACTGAATATAATAGAATATCTTCTTGTGAAACAGCTAAAGAAGTCTGGGATAGACTGCATATTACTTATGAAGGAACAGATCGAGTAAAAGAAACCAGAATTAATATTCTGCTCGGTCAATATGAAGCCAGCAGAATTTATTACTGACATGTTTAGCCGTTTTACAGAAATTGTGAATGGTCTTGAATATCAGGGTCAACCAATCTCAGGACCTATGAAGGTTAACAAATTGCTGCGTGGACTTTCCAAAGAATGGAATCACGTAAAGACTTTAATAAGAGAAACACAAAGGATCATGCCACTTTCCGTTGACGAATTGGTTGGCACACTTCAGTCTTATGAAGTAGAGCAAATTAATGAAGAAGAAGATCCCAAAGGTAAGAAGTCTATTGCTTTAAAATTTAACGAAGATTCTGATGTTACAGACTCTGAAGACGACATGGACGATGAAGAACTTGCTCTCATGATAAGAAGGTTCAGGAAACTGAACAAAAAGGGAAGAAGATTCAACTAGAAAAAACAAAGCTCTCAAAAGTTTCAAAACAAATCAGTTGAAGATGATGAATCCAATAAAGATGTGATTTGTTTTGAATGTAAGAAAAAGGGACACATTAGACCCAACTGTCTCTTGCTAAAGAAAAAGAGAGGAAAAGCTGAGAAATACAGAAAGGCACTTAAAGCAGAAACTTGGAGTGATACTGAATGCGAAGAGAGTGATGATGATTATGCTAATATTTGTTTAATGGCAAAATCAGAATCAGACTCAGAATTTGAGACAGATACAGACTCAAACTCAGACAGTGAAATCAAGGTAAGTAATTTCAAAGTTCCTACTAAAGTCTCAATATATATTAATGAACCTTATCTTAGTCTCAAAGCTTCTCTTAAGAGGATTTCCGAACTAAAAAAGGAGAATTCTACACTGAAGCAATAGGAAAACTCTTGGAAAGAAAAGTATGAAAACCTAGGCAAAAGTTTTGCTGCTTTAGAAGAAAATGCAGACTCTCTTTCAAAAGAAAATATACTTTTGAAAAATGATATTTCAAATGTCTCAAAAAGGTTTTCTATAGGATCTGAGAAATTGGAAAAGATTCTTTCAATACAAAGACCTTACTTTAACAAATCAGGTTTGGGAATGACTTCTGAAACCATACCTCTTATTGATTTTCCAAAAGTAAAGGAAAGAATTAAACAGAGACCTACGAAAGCTTTTTATAAAAATCACTTTCAAAGACTTTTTGTTAAACCTGTTGGCCGAAGTGTTCTTAGATGTTCTAAGTGTAACAGCTCAGAACGCTTTGAGAAATATTGTCCTATGGTTTGGAGACCTGTTAAGAAGGATTGGGCAAAGACTGTGTATTGCACTAACTCCACTGGACCCAAGAAAGTATGGGTATCAAAGAAAGCTTGAGTTTCTTTTTTAATTGCAGGTCACTATCAAGAAAAAGGTTAAATGGTATTTGGATAGTGGCTGTTCAAGACATATGACAGGAGATTCAGGTTGTTTTATCAAACTCACACAAGTAACTGGAGGAAAAGTTTCTTTTGGTGGAAACAGCAAAGGAAGAATTGTTGGATGTGGAACTGTAAAGATTGGAAGTCTCACAATCAACAATGTTTCCTTAGTGGAAGGACTCAATTACAACTTGCTCAGCATCAGCCAATTGTGCGATACTAGATTCAAGATCAGTTTTCAAGAAGGAATATGTTCGGGAACAAGTAAAGATCTTTCACAATCCTTTACTGGGCGAAGGCATGGGAATATCTATCTTTTGGATATCAATCCAGAAAGATCTCAATGTCTAATCTCAATTCAAGATGAAGCAAATCTCTGGCATCAAAAGCTTGGCCATATCAACATGAAGCAAATTGCCAAGATTTCCTCAAAGAAGCTTATTCGTGGACTACCTAACCTGAAGTATCAAAAATCTGAATTATGCACACCATGTGTATTGGGAAAACATGTTAGAAGTTCTTTCAAACCAATAAATCAAGTTTCCACTAATCGTGTCTTGTAGCTTTTGTATATGGATCTATTTGGACCAACTAGAACTCAAAGCATTGGTGGAAAGAAATATTGCCTAGTAATAGTGGATGATTATTCACGATTTACTTGGGTCTACTTTCATGCAAGTAAGTCCGAAACCTTTTCTTACTTTTCAAAGTTTGCCAAGAAAATATAGAATGAGAAAGGATATGCTATTTCATGCATTCGGATAGACCATGGAGGTGAGTTTGAAAATCAAGACTTTACTAAATTTTGTGAAGAATATGGTTTTCAGCATATATTCTCCTCTTCATACACTCCTGAGCAAAATGGAGTTGTGGAAAGAAAGAATAGATCTTTGCAAGAAATGGCTAGAACTCTTTTAATTGAAAGCAATATTTCATCTCGTTTTTAGGCTGAAGCTGTCTCTACAACATGTTATATTATTAACAGAGTTTTCTTAAAGCCAATTCTGGAGAAAACTCCCTATGAGTTGTTAAAAGGAAAGAAGCCAAATGTTTATTATTTTCATGTGTTTGGATGCAAATGTTTTATTTTGAAAAATGCAAATGATCGAATTAGTAAGTTTGAAGAAAAATCAGACGAAGGAATTTTCCTTGGATATTCAACCTCCAGTAAGGCTTACAGAGTATACAACAAAAAGACTCAGTCTGTGGAAGAATATATGAATGTCAAATTCCAAGATTTTATACAAAATCAATTGATCCAGACTCATCCTGAAGAATCTGAACCTACTTCAGACTCTACAAAGTCTACTTCCCCTGAAGCAGCTCAGACTTCAGAAGCACAACAACAAAGTAATGTTGAAGACTCAACTGAAGAAAAAGTTCAGCAATCTGTAAAACCAACCAGCAATTGGAAGCACAAGTCTAGTCATCCTGAAGATCTCATCATTGGTAACATTGATGAAGGGATTCGTACAAGATCCAAAAGGCATGAAGAGTCTAATGCGGTGGCTCTTATTTCTGAAATAGAACCCAAAAGCATAGAAGAAGCTTTATCTGATGAAAGCTGAATTGAAGCTATGCAAGAAGAATTTAGGCAGTTTAGTGTTAACGATGTTTGGGAACTGACTCCTAAACTAAAAGATAAATCTGTTATTGGAGCTAAATGGGTTTTCAGGAACAAGATGGACGAAAAAAGGAAAAGTTGTAAGGAACAAAGCAAGACTTGTGGCCAAAGGATATACGCAAGAAGAATGGATAGACTATGATGAGACTTACGCACCAGTAGCAAGGTTAGAAGCAATTAGATTATTACTTGCTTTTATTTGTTATAAGAACTTCAGGTTATTCCAAATGGACGTCAAAAGCACATTCCTGAATGGATTTATCCAAGAAGAAGTCTATATGGAACAACCTCCCGGTTTCGAAGACCCAAAGAAGCCAGACTCAGTATTTAGACTGAAAAAGGCTCTATATGGTTTTAAGCAAGCACCTCGAGCTTGGTACGACAAGTTAAGTAAGTTCTTAACTCAAAATGGTTTTGCCAAAGGTAAAGTGGATACAATTCTGTTTATCAAAAAGGAAGGTAAATTTTTTTTACTTGTTCAAATTTATGTTGATGATATAATTTTTGGCTTACCTAACGAAAGTCTATGCAAGAAATTCTCTAAGTCTATGCAGGATGAATTTGAGATGAGCATGATGGGTGAATTATCCTTCTTTCTCGGATTACAAGTAAAGCAATTGAAGGAAGGAATTTTCATTCACCAAGAAAAATATGCGAAAGAACTTGTTAAAAAGTTCGGTTTAGATAATTGCAAAAAGGTTGAAATTCCAATGTCTAGTTCCTTGAAGCTGGATAAAGATGAAGGAGAAAGATAGTTGACCAGAAACTTTACAGGAATATTATCGGTTCACTTCTTTATCTTACTGCTTCTAGACCTGATATTTTGTTTAGTGTTTGTATTTGTGCCAGATTTCAATCAGATCCAAAAGAATCTCATCTAAGCGCTGCGAAACACATCATCAAATACGTTGCAACAACTTCTAAGTTAGGTCTGTGGTATCCCAAAGGAGGAGACTTTACTCTCCTTGGATATTCAGACGCAGATCTAGCAGGCTGCAGAGTTGAAAGGAAGAGCACTTCCAGTACTTGTTAATTACTCGGCAACAGGATAGTATCCTGGTTTTCAAGGAAGCAAAGTACTGTAGCCCTTTCAACAGCAGAAGCAGAGTATGTGGCTCTTGGAAGTTGCTGTTCACAAATCTTATGGATAAAACAACAACTGAGAGACTTTGGAATCAAAGACTCTTGCACCAAGATCAAATGTGACAACACCAGCGCGATTAATCTTACCAAGAATCCTATTCTTCATTCAAGAGCAAAGCATATAGAGATTCGACATCACTTTATTAGAGACCATGTTCAAAATGGAGAAGTAATGATCCAATTCATTGACTCTAAGAATCAACTAGCGGACATATTTACAAAGCCACTGGAGAAAAATCTATTTGAGTCTATTCGTACCAGACCTAATATCATATCACTTACTCAGCAAAGTCTGGATACTCTCAAGACTCAAAGATAAAAGTCTGTAAGTGTTCAGACTCAGAAGACCACAAGTTACGACTGTAAGTTGTTTCTATTTTTAAATTTGTAAAGGTACGATTATCTCTTAGCTGTTAGTTGATTGAAATTATCTTTCCAAATTTTCTTCAATTTTCAAAAAAGACAGTTATCGATTTTGAAAAGTCAGTTAATTTCAAAAAGGGAAGTTATTATTTTTGAAAATGTATTTTTTATTTCCTTTTATGATGCTTCGATTACCTCGCCTCACTTGCTTTATATACCGCTGAGACTCGTCTTCTTCGTTTTTACACTAAAACCCTAGAATACAAAATTCCTATTTTCTTTCACTTTCACTCTCGATTCGTTCAAAAGTTTTCACCTTTTTCGAACAAGTTGGTGATTCTCTCCATTGGAGCAACAATGTCTTCAAGAAAGTCATCGAGGATTGCAAGCAGGGGACCACGTCGCATGCCTGAGGGTCCTACCCATTTTGACTTAACCGAAGAAGAAGATTCTCCTCTAATGCATCCAAGTCAGCAACAACCTTCTTAGCAGCGTCAACCTTCCCCGACTCGACCAGCCGATGAAGTTATAGAGGAGGCTGAACCTGTAAGAACTCTAACTCCAAAGGTTGCTTACAAACTCTACTCGAATTTGAAGAAAGGAGGAACACCAATGTCTTTAATTGATGAATTCTTGAAAGATAGAGGATTCAAGAATGAAACCCTGTTTTTGAGAGAGTTGGAGAGGCTAGGAGTTGTTGAGAAAGGATCGACTGAAAAAATGTTTGCGAATATTCCAAGTGACCCACAATATGGCACTGCAAATCAACTTTAAACTCTGGATGATGATGAAAGGATGTATTCTCACTTTCAACCTAGATCTGGGGTGGCTGCAGACATTACTGATGGTTCGAATCTGTTTAGATCCAAGAATCATAAAAAGGTTTATTCGAGTCTTTTGAAGAGAGGGGTGATGAACCCTAGGACTGTTGACTTCGATTTCCTTGATTCGATAAAAATCAATCTGCGGGAGAAGTTTGCTTTACTGCAACTGGAAAGGTTCTGTTCTGAATCCACTACTGCATTTCTAGAGCTTACTACATACTTTTATTCGAATCTATCTTTCTTGGATGCACAAAGTTTTATCTTCACTGTGAAGGACAGGGAATTTTTGGTGAACACAGACATTTTGGCTGACATAATTGGGGTGGAAAGAACGAGTTTCCAACCAATTAGCGTATCTATTGCTCATGCTATTCTGTCTTTGGTGAGAGACAGGGATGTTGAAGGTAAACTTTCTTATTCAAGGATGAGTGTCTCTAACATTCTGCTGCACAAGATTGTGATTAATTGCATTCGTCCCAAATCGATATCCAAGACTGATGTTTCTCGATCTGAAGCCAAGTTGATGTGTGCAATCAATACTGGTTTTAAGTTCTCTCCGCCTCACACCATTTTGTTCCACATGTACTGAACTGTGGTGAAAGATAAGAGACAGCTCCCTTATTATGCTCTTATCACACGTCTCTTTAGACACTTCAAAATTCACATCTCTGCACCATTAAGCTTGAAAGCCATCTCTCCAATGGTGATTGGTTTCAAAATGGTGACAAAGATGCGCTTAAAGGAGCTGAACAAAGTGTTGGAGCGTATGAAGGAGAAATGTCCTCTCAAAGCAAAGCAAGACTCTGCTGCTGCTAAGAGAAAAGGCAATGAACCCATGGTTGCTCCTGTGAAGAAGAGAAGAGCTCTTATCTTGCAAGATGAAGATGATGAGGACGAGCTTACTCTTTCTGCCTTAAGAAATTTAAAGAGTTTTGTCAGCTTTCGTGAGAGAAGAGAAGAGGCAGAAGAAGGAGGAAAAGAGAGAAGAATTAGAGAAGGAAGAAGAACAGAGGAAGACGGAGGAAAGAAGAAGAGAAGAAGAAGAAGTAGAGGAAGAAGAGGAAGAAGCAGAGGAAGAAGAAGAGAGAGAAGGAGATTAGGATTAGGGTCCAGAAGACTCCTTCGAGCCGACCTTGGCTATCTCTCTGTCTAGTCAATTTGAGATAAGAGGAGATGAATCTGTTGCAACGCATCACTCGGACGCTGAGGAAGCTTTACCTACTCCACCTGAGGGCATCAAAACATGGGGAGCTGATGGACAAAAAGGTACTTCTTCACCTTTATTTGCTAGTGATGTAAGTCGCTCTGCAGCAGACCCAGAAGATGTGTATGCCTCGCACTATCCAGAAGATAGTCATGGTGGACCATTCACTGAAATTCCATCATTTCTCAAATTCCTTGAATTACACTCTGCTGGTCATAGTGATGCAACTGCTCAAACATTAGACTTTTCAAGACTGCTGGAAATTCTATTGGATATGCGGAATCAGCAATATGCTATGGGATTTGAGATGCAGGATCTTAAGAACGCTGTTAAGGCCACTTTAGTGTCTCTGCATGAACAGTTAAATACCCTGAAGATTCAAGTTCAGTCTACTGTGCAGGGTGAAGACTTTCAGGCACTGAAGCAAAGTTTTGACAAGCTTGAGAAGATAGTGCATTCAATGGGAGAATACGTTGAGAAGACAGTGCATTCAATGGGAGAATACGAGCTTGTTCGCCTGCCCAAATAGCCTTGATTCTTAATCCTTTTTCAAACCATCTCTTTTTGTTCGATCTCCACTTTTTGCTGTTGACAAAAAATGGGAGAAGTTTATGCAGATTTGATGACATTACTTTTGTTTGATTTGATTTGGACTTTATCTTTGTTTGGTGTATTTCTGTTTTGGACTGGTTTGGACTACTGAGGCTTGCTAAGTAACTCAAGTTATTATTGATTATGTTAAAGATAGTTGTGTTTTCAGGACTAACATGTTTTCTGTGATTGCAGATTCGCTACTATCTTTTTCTAATCTTTAATAATATTCGTATAAGAAAACTTGGTTTGCTTAAGTGTTATTTTGCAGGTCAAAGTGTCTAAATCTGTAGGAAAGTTTTGTCACCATCAAAAAGGGGGAGATTGTTGGAGAAATCTTCCTTATGTGTTTTGAAGTTGACAAAACGTTTCCTAGTCTGAAGACTTCCATACTCAACTATCAAAGTCTGAAGACCTCCAGACTGAAGACTGCCAGACTCAAGATTTAAAGTCTGCCCTCGTTGACAGTTTTTAGACTAACGAAGAAGTCTTATCCAGATATGAGTATATCTTTAAGGATTTGATTTGAATGGTTGAAGATTATCTCACGGCTGGAGAAAGCATCTAAAGATCTATTATTCGTACGGCAAGAAATTCGAGTAATTCAGATCCGTTGATTAGCGAAGTATACTTGGAAGGTTCTACTTATGGAAACCTAGATCCTGATTGTATGGGCGAACATGATTGGTGGGCTATCTTCATATTCCTTAAATAACACGAGATCTCCCTAATTGATTCTGTCCAATGGGAAGATTGGAAGAACTCCTTTGGAAGGTGTCAACGGTTATGTAGGCATAAAGGAGTATAAAAGAAAAACGCTCTAGTTATTCGAGTGTGTGCGAGATAGAGAAATTCCAAAGTCTGAAGCTCCTTACTCTTTGCTAATTCAATTGTTGAGCATACATTTGTACTCAAAAGAGAGATTTTATATTTGTGAGATCTCGAGGAAGTGTAGTAGAGCCTCTGCACTGTGGAATGGAGGACGTGAGATTGTAACATCTCTTTTGATTCATAGTGAAATCCAGCCAGTGGGCTGTCAGCGCGGAAGAGTGGACGTAGGCTTGGTCTAAGCCGAACCACTATAAACTTTGTGTTTCAATTTTCTTTCCTTATCTCTTTACTTAATTCGTAGTCATATCCATTTGATTATATTTCTTTATATCCTTGTTCTGAATTAAGTTATTAAGAAAATAAGAATTTGTTTTTACACCTATTCACTCCCCTCTAGGTGTTCATACTAGTACTTTCAAATTGGAACTAAATTAGGAAGTTTTGTATACTAATTTGTTACTTGTTATGCTTCCTAATTTAAAGGGAATCTTAGGATTAGCCTAAAATAGGGTTCTCTTGTGTATATATGTATATGTTTTTTGTATCCGTAAGATATATGAAAGTATATGCTAAAAAAATCCTTTTTTATCCAAAATCTTTTCTGTTCTTCATGGTATCGGAGTTGAAGGTCAAGAGTTCAAATCTTTTCAAGCTCCATTTGCCTCCCTAATTGAATATTTATGCTTAGTACTAGGTAAAAAGATTAGACTAAGTATGAGGGGGAGTGTTAGAATAATTAAATATTAAACCGTGCCATTATTGTTGACACCTGATCTTAGTTGATGCATCAAAAAGGTAAAAAAATCGAGATTAGGACTTTCGATCATTACAGAGCCCGTTTTTCGTTTCCTTCTTTTGTACAGTTGCTTTTAATTGATTTTCTAATCATTTCCAAGAAAAACCTGAAAAGTCAAATGGTTGACTTTTGGGTGGATTTTTTGGTCAACCCTTTCACCAAAAGTCAATTCCGAATAAAAAATTGACTTTTTATCCAAAAAGATGTCAAATGGCTTTAATTTCACTTTAGCTAAGTTAATTTGCAAAAATTTCAAAGATTTGACTCGAAAATCAGCATTTTAGGAAAAATCAACTAAATTGTTGGCTTTTGATTAAACATTTGACAAAAAAATGAAAAAAAAAATAAAAAATCCGCAAAACACTTCGTTTTAGTGTCAATTTGACTTTAGTGTCAAATTTTCTAAAAATCGATTAATAACTTTATTTTTCAAATTTTTCGATTTTAGGTTCGAAATTGACTAAAAATAAAATTACTTTTGTTTTTAATCATAATTAGGCCTGGTTTCTATTATAACATTTGGTCTAAGGACTATTTATCGTCCACTCGTTCACTCAATTTCGAGAATTGTCATGTTGAAAGGGGAATTGCCATTATAAGCCCTAATTAGAGGGTTCTAATCGATCTTTCATGATTTGCCAATGGATGCTTGTATTCTACTTGTTTTTTTTTTTTTTTTTTGAGATAAGTCCAAATGTGGGGTCTGTTTTGAGAAAATCACTTGAGAACTTCCTAATTTGAGGAATTTTTTTCTCTTGGATATTAGAAAATCAAGCAATTGAGCTTTAATTGAAGAATTTCAAATTGACCCATTCAAGATTAAAGTTTAATTTCATGAATCAGGGTCTAATTTCGATATTAGACCTCAATTCATTTTTAGACCCTGATTAATTTTTGGTCTAAGTCTTGTGACTTCAATTTAAGGTCAATTTGAATGCAATAGGTTTTCCTAAGCATGGACAATTAGTCGGATGAGTTTATCACAATATTAATTGAATCTAATTTCAATTAATTTGTGATTTCGGGTGAAAAATTGCAAAAGTGCCCATTTTAGCCTATAATATTCAATTACGTGTACCCATGATCTAGGTCCATTATTTTTCACAATAATCACTCAATTAAGTCAATAGAAAACCAATAAAGCGCATTTAAGTGGTTTAATTGGCTCAATCTGATTAGAGTTGGACCGTTTCTCCTGAAATTGGGTAAGATTTTTCTTCAATTTAGTCTTCGAGGGATCAAATTATGTGAATTTTTGTTAGGGAAATCCCTTATGATGTTTTAAAGATGACAAAATAAATCAAAGGCTACTAACGTGTTTAATGGTTGAGTAATAGACTATGTAGATGATATAACATGTAAAGGATATTGTCAAAGTCTATACTTGGAAGAACCAGAAGACAGACTCTATGCAGAAGCTGAACTTATTCAGACTGTGTCCAGTCCTTAAGGCTAAACATGTTCAGAAGCAGAATATGTTTAGACTTATGTCCAGATTGTAAAGTTTATTTCAGACAGAAGACAATCAGACTTTACTTTCGATAGAACACTCTCAGACTTTACATCCAGAATGAGACGCAAGTCCAGAACATGACAAGGTCCAGAACGATACAACTCGACGGAACATAACACAAGCCCCGAACATATAACGGCTAGTGATCTGGTTTGGATTCTACATCAAGATAGATTTGATTGACTCAATCTAATTGATTGACAATTGGATTTTGAAGATAAGAACTTTCTAAACGAAGAAGCTTTACTTATGGAAACCAAGATTCTGTTTGTATGGACGATCATAATCAATTTGAGATTCTATTTCTATCACTTAGCGGCTACTAAATCTTCTAGATATAGATCTGTCCAATGGGTAGATTGGAAGACGATCCTTTAGATACTATCCAACGGCTAGTTTGGAAGTGGAGGAGTATTTAAGGAGATTAAGGATCGATAAGCAAGTAAGAGACGGAGTGCAGAATTTATAATTCCAAAGTCCGAGCGACCTTCGATCATACACTTGTCTTTCGTGAGCTTAAATGTTTGTGATTATGAGAGAGATACAAAAAGAGTGACTTAGTGAGATAGTGCGATCTACCACTAAGTATTTGCACTCAAAGTTGTAATTTCTTGTTGATTAGATAGTGGAATCCAGCCAGAATGCTGTTAGTGTGGGAGAGTGGACGTAGGCTTGATTTAAGCCGAACCACTATATATTTCGTGTGCAACCTTCTATTTTCTTAACTCTTCTTATTTAAGTCTGTTGCATACTTACACGTTATTTCAGAAGTCTATTCCATCCCATAACAGATTCTGAACATCAACAAGAAATTTGGTGGCTCGTTTATCAGACTTTGATCTTTATTCAGACTTTGCTCGCAACTTATTTTATTCTGCATTTATTTGTCAAGATTTCTTTTGAACACCTATTCACCCCCCTCTAGGTGTTCGTATTAGCATCATCAATTTTTAGCCTTTAGGGACTGCTTGGCTAGAATCGGTCAAGAATTGGTCGAACTGGTGTGAACCGGTCCGACCGGTCGCCGGCCAGGCTGGCCGGTTCTGGGTCGTTGATGATTGGTTCTTGGACTCTCGCCATATGTATTTTGCTCCCATATCCTTACATTTTTGAAATTTTACGAAATGGCCCATGGATTTTGTGAATTTATGATTTTGCCCCTAATTAGGCTCTAATCGCTATTATTGTTTTAACCTCGAATTTTTGCGAATCGAAGCCATCCTATCGGTCTTAGGACACATTCTAAGTGAGATTAGCCTTTGATGGACTTAATTTGGTTATTAAATCAAAGTTTTGATCGTCGCATTGAATCGACGGTCAAGGTTTGACGGTTAGACTATAATATAAAAGGCTTTTCCCTCCAAAAAATCAAGGGGGCTCATTTGCTAATCTTCAGATGAAATTTATAGAGAACTCTCTCTCTCTCTCTCTCTCCTGGAGCTGATCGTAAGCTTCCTCAGATTCGACAATCCCTGCATCCTCCCTTCCAGCCACCTTTTCCTGTGGCGTCAAACACCAACGCTCACCCCGGTGACTAGACCGACGTCTCCTCCTCCTTTAACCGATGGTCAGTGGTGATCCAGTGGGGATTCAATCATTCCCGATCGGTTCCTAAATGAGTTCCCGACCCCCTGGTGGTCAAGACTTGGCCGATTAGCTATCAAAGAGGCTTTGACGGCCAGATCTTTGACGGCGGTCCAAGGCCGGTTTGAATCTGACCGGTCTTCCTCAAGGTGAACCGGTCGTCCAACTGTCCCAATCCGACCTCTAGGTGATTCGATCCAATCCCTCGGAGTTCCAATCGCATTCCGGTGATTTCCATTTTGTCTGATCGCACCTAAACTCGACGGAAATCGCAAAGGTAAATGTTAAAATCTCAAATTTGATGAGGTGAGATCGACTTAACTGACCCGGCCTATGATTCATGTTTAGATTTATAAACTTGAGGTTGATTTAACTTGATTTGTATTGATCTGCAATTTCGTGTCTCTATGATGGACTTACTGTTTTGGCTAAAACGAGCTGGTAGATGAGGTTTTTTAACCTCGAGCCCTCCTAGACATAGAAATAGACTTCTTGAGCTTTGATTTGATAGGTTGCACGTCCTAAGCGGACGTCGTTTGGTTGCTGAAAAACACCTCCAAAATCTATCGATTCTATAGTAGTTTTAGGTTATTTGTGGTTCTAACTTTCCCGATTTACTATATATATATATTATTTTCGTAGTGAATTTTGTGCATGGATTATGGAAAAGCTTTCTTCATGAAGTTTGCACAAAATTGTCTTGAGTATGTCATACTTATTTTTCCAATTTTTTTGAAGATATTGTAATTAGGAAAAATCATCAAAAAATGATCCTGGGTCTGTTTGCCCTGCATTAGGTCTGAATTGCATTTTCCTGAAATTAAGGTTATAGATGAGTCCATTTGATCTCACACCCTTCATAAGATTTGTAATTTATGTTGTATGTGTTCTAAAGAGGTATGATTCATGTCAATAAAGTATTGTTTGATATGTCAATTGCATGTTCGAATGTGCTTAGGTATTGCTACAATTAGTGCATTTCATAACTTGCCTCTATTTTTTCATTTTCATGTAGGATCGTGTGATCCAAATTGAGTTTAGACGTCTCATAAAAAATGTTCATCATGTCGTATTCTTCATATAGATTTTTTCATAAGATTTTTGTACGTCATTAGATCATTGAAATTAAGCAGGTTTTGTGATGGTTATATTGGATCAGGGGCTTATCACGAGCGTACTAAAATCCATTTGTTTGAGTCTCTTAAGGACCAAATCATATATCGATGTCTTCTCAACATTTGAAATACGTGTTACAAACTTTGCATATATTCTTAAGTCGGACTCCTTAACGAACTTTGATTGTCACTCTTTTCTCTATGCTGTGGCAAAATTTTACATTTTTTGGATCTCGTTTACTAGGTTAAATCCCCATCGTTATATCATAATACCTTGCTGTTTTACTGATTTCCCGATGCAATGTTGCATGTTATAGAATTTTTGTAAATTCCTATGTTGTTCTTTCTAGGAAACTTTCATCATAAAAGTTATTCCTTATGATGTTTTAGGCAAAAGAACACCCCAAGCGTCATGGCACTTAATTGCTTGTTGCGACCTATCCCTTCGGGGAAGGGAATATGTTTAGGGGTTGCCTAAGGGACGGGTTCATGGCCCATGAATAGGCATGGACTCTCCCAAGCCCATACCTCACGCGACATTCCTATTGGGGTCGGTTAGAAACCAAGTGAGGTATGGGAGTGTACCTCGCTTCCTGCGCAACCAGAGAAACCAAGGTCGGTGACTTGATTACACTAACCAACTAATTAGTACCCTTTCGGTACCTAATTTTGTTCATTTTTAAGAAAGGCTTTCTTTCTAGTCTAGATTAATTTTAAGCCTATCCCCCTAAAATGTGAGGAATCGATGTTTGTGCGCAAGCATCATAATAACCATTAGCAATCATTGTAGTATTATGTAAATTGCATATGGTAAACAAGCACCTAAGCGTGAAATAGACATTAATTCAAACCGGTCTAGGGACAAATGATAACTAAATAAACATAGCCTATGCTCTCTTTTAGAACCAATGGCCACTTTTGGAGAAATTTTTGTTTTTGTTTTTGTTTTTTTAGTAAAATAATAATAATAATGAAAATAATAATAAAAAATAAATAAAAAATAAAAAGGAACCCAAGTCGGATTTGGCTTGATTGAACTCGGGTTCGACTCGCTTGGGGGCAGGTCGGTCAGATCCGCCCGAGAGGGATTGGCCCGACTAGAGCCGGTCAGGCCTTGTCCGATTTAGATTAGGCCTTGCTAACAAGCCCAACCCCTCCACAAAAAAACAAACTCCTCCACAGGCCCATAATCCATACCAATTCTAGGCCCAAAATAGAGGATAAAAGGCCTATCTTGGCTAGGAGGCTTGTGGAGCGAAAGAGGCCGAGCAAGCCAGATTTGTGATCTGGCTCGGCTTGGCCCGCGCCTCTTGTTCCGTGACTGCTCAGTCATGACTGGGGAAGCAGCGACGATGTACAGCTCGGGCAGCTCTCCGGCTAAGGCACGACGGCCCTGCTTTGATTAGGCAAGGGGGCAACTCTTGACCTTTGAGGTTGGGGATTTCGGTGGCAGCAGCGGGGGCCGCTTCAGGGTGAGCTCTGACGACAACACGTATGAGGACTCGTTTAACTCCATTCCCCCTCGGCTTCGGCTATGTGGCTTCTGGTAACCCGACCTAATCAACGTGTAGAATAGATTGATGGAGAGATGGGGGAGAGAGAGAGAGAGAGATGTGGCCGAGGCTCTAAACAACTAAGCCAGGGGTGGGTTTTAGCTAGACATTTTAGGAAACAGGTGATGTGCAGCATGAATTTGTGAGTATTCGGATTCAATTCGAACTCAACTTGAGCTAATGTTGATGCTCAGAAATGCTCTGGGGCGGTTCATGGGTCAAACTTTCCGTCTAACGTGTTGTGAGCTCTCGGCCATAACAACATCAAAGGGAGCAAATTTCAATCAGGCATTTTCGCAAACACCCAAGACGCACTTTCACAGCTGAAGATTCTTGGCTCGGTCGGGATTCAAGCATTAATTTAGGAGCCTAAGGGGACCTACCAGAACATTAGGAACTGTAATGGGGAATGGACGGAGGCCGGAGCTTGCCCGAATTGGTTGGGGGGAGCTCTGGCCATCTTTGTTCCAAAATTGCATGCCAAGTGTTCGACAAAATGGTAACCTGGTTCTGGGAGGGATAAAGGTGGTCGGCGTCAGTCAGGCGGCTCTTCGGCAGCAGCAAGGTGTCCCAGCAAGCTCTTTTCCTTGTTAGTTCCTTTCCCGAGCCCCCCCTTTTCTCCTTCGTCCTCTCTTGCTTCTCCCCCCTTTTTTCCTTTGGCTCTCCACTCTGCCTGACGCCTTAGTTGGCGGCCGTCCTCGCCTCTTTGGCTATGCAACATTCCCCAGCCCCTGTCCTTCCTTCCTTGCCCTTGCTTATCTGTTGCTGCTATCATTTTCTTTCTTTTGCAGGTTGTGCGTGCGAAGCCAGCTTAGGGGAAGAAGACAACCTAGGGGGCAGGCCGGGCTGAAGGGAAGGAAAGGCTGGGCCAGGCCCAGCTGCGCGAGAAAAAGAGGAAGGAAAAGGAAAATTGGGCTGGGCTCACTTAGAAAAATGAAGAAAAAGGAAAGGAAATGAGGGGTCGGGGCCCGGCTTACGCGGGGAGGGAAGGAGAGGCGAGTCGGGCTAAAATCGGATTCAGTTCGACCTAGCTTCTCTCGAGCTCCCCTTTTTTTTATGTTAAAAACTTTCATTAATATTTTTTGAAGGTATCAACAGCTGCCCTTCTTTGAATGTGGCCTCGGAGAGGTTGCATTCAACGACAGAGGACACCTAAATTGCTTCGACGGGGAGAGACCATTGGTGCATAGGCATGTGTCAAGTTGACGGAAGAGATTCAGGACTACGGAAACGCGTCACGTCGATGAAAAGAAGAAAGAAAGACCCCAATTATAGAAGCACACCATGTTGTGGGAAGAAGGAGAGACCCCGGGCTATAGAAGCACACCGTGTCATAAGAAGAAGGAAGACCCCAGGCTATCGAAGCATGCTGTGTTAAAGGAAGAAGGAAGGACACGAGTCTACCGAAACACGCCATGTCATAAGAAGAAGGAAGGACCCTAAGCTACAGAAGCACGTCGTGTCATAAGAAGAATGAAGACCCCAGGCTACAAAAGCACGTCGTGTCAAAGGAAGAAGGAAAGATCCTAGGCTACAGAAGTATGCTGTGTCATAAGAAGAAGGAAGACCCTGGCTATAGAAGTAAACTGTGTCAAAGGAAGAAGGAAAGACACCGGGCTACGGAAGCACGCCGTGTCATAAGAAGAAGAGGGAAATGAGGTCTCACTATGTAACAGCGAGTTTCGACCAGATTGGAAATACATGACTTAAGGAAAAACCCATGAACCTGGGTAGATGACATAGTTTAAGGTTGACCATGAACCTTTGGAGATGACGTGGTTTAAGGCCGACCATGAACCATGTGGTTACTAGGGAAGCACCCGCTAACCCCTTGGAAACTGCATGGCTTCATTGAGGAAATCTGTTAAACTTAGCTTGAGTAAATGTCATTAGGGATGGCATCAATAAATGTGTCACACCCTGAATTAGAGCGCTCGCACAACCCTCGGTGGTCGATAGAAGTTCGCGACATTCCCAGGACTCGTCGCCGACCCTTTTCATTTTATTACACATGCATAAGCGAATTAACTAATCCCCTGACAACGAAATACATGGGATAAAAAAGTAGGCAACCAATTTCAAATCAAATACAATTTTATAAACACTTCAAGCTTATATAGAAGGTCTATGTCATAAAGAACTACTGAGCCACCTATGCTCCTGACCCTTCCATTTCAAGCTCTTGGCTCTTCACACTAGGGACCTGAAAATGGTTATTCAATAACCAGTGAGATATAAATCTCAGTGAGTTCCACCCCTAAGCCTTGGTTAGTACACCAACTCAACTCAGGGTATCTATCCAGAACTACCCCACCATAAGCAACAACCAATAGTCGATTCGCATACAACCTTACCTGGTATGCCATACCCTGCACGTTATAATTCAGCACGATACACGCAATGCACATGGCCATTAGATGATACATTTCATCAATCACATACGAGTTGCATCACAAGCGATCTCACCTGACCATTGCCACACCCTGCATGTTATCGATTAATGCGTACGTGCCATAAACAATGTGCTTTACTCATGTATGACCGAAATCACAGACGCCATGATTCTCATGCGTTTTTTGCACATTATCACAATTTAGAAACACAATGCATATACTCAATGCATACAACAATTGAAACGCCTTATTCACGCAATTAATCACAGGGGTCCCAACCCAATCAACTTAAATAATCATGTGTTCCAATTGTTAATTAAGCCACTCAAGAGCATAACCTACTTGCAGTTCGGCTATCTACTAACATTAATGCCAGGCATCGCCTCCCCACCTTGGAGCTCGGCTTTGTCACTACGTCGACAGCGTTCCCGAAGGAGCATAGGCCCAGAATCAACTGCGACCAGAGCCCATTGTAAAGGGCCTCTCATATAGGGGCAAGTCTAGCCCATTGTAAAGGGCCTCCCATATAGGGGCAAGTCCAGCTCAACAGCTTAGGACGATTTCACATTAACCAACACACGACCATTCAATGACGGCTCAGGATACCTTGCATTTCACTCAAATATCTCGATTAAAATAGTAATCCTGGCCTCTTTCCTTCGTATTAAAAACATCCGAGAAAGTAGTCGTGTGTGGGTACACGTCATTTCAAACAAGAAAAGCTAATACCTTTCTTTTTCAAATTCCACAGTCTGATATAATCATTAAAATCCATTTCGGTGTTAAAACCCGACACTTGGGATTTTCTGAATAAATACCAATTTTCCAATCACCATACAATTGCACAAATCATCACTCAATTCATGCGGATGCCCATGCATTTACACATTCCTTTACTTCATAAAATCAACCCACATGAATTTTGGATATTTTTCGCATTTTGGATGAACAGTGCACGTGAACAGTACTCGTGAACAGTGCACATAAACAGTATTTTGTGAATAGTGTCGCGCGAACAGTAAATTTCCAGAATTTAATAAACTATAAATCAAATTCAGAAATCATTAAAACAATGATTAAATTAAAGAAACCAATCAATTAAGATAAACATGCTTAATTAACCACATAAACATCATTAAGCTAATAAAGTAAAATTAAGCTAAACTAATCTTAGCCATTAATCTAACCACCTATCTTAGGGCTATTACAACTTAATTAAATCACTTAAACTAGAATTAAATCTAACTAAACTAACCCTAAGCAAGTTTAGGCACTAATCGAAGGATTAGGAGCTAAACTCACTCGTTAAGCGGGCCAGAGACACCGACGTGGCGGCGACGACGGAGGCAACGCTCCAGGACCTTAACAACGGCGATCCAAGGCGGTCCCAAGCTCAACATAGCAACCACAGCTCGGACTCCCACTGAAAACACTGAAAAACATTCTTGCCGGAGGAGAAACTGAGTTGAACGGCTTGGCCGGAGCTCCGGCGAGGGGGTTGGCCGGCAACCGGCGGCTCCAGGGGGTCTTGGGGTCTTGCTGGAGGTTGGGATGGGCAAAGGAAGGGTCGGAATGGGAGAAAAATGGCCGAAAATGCGAAACAGTGCAGGCTGCAGGCGGATCGACGGACCGGCGATCGGCGGCTTGCGATGGCCGTATAGGACGGCCGGAGGCTTCGTTATGGGTGAAATTGGGCTCGTTGGAACGGTCTGTCTATCCCGGTCACAGTGATAGGTGTATTGTTGGCTGATTCATCCGAGAAGACCACTTTTGACTCGATTCTTCACCAAAGGGTCAGCTGGAGCAGAAACTGGAGAAGAAGAAAATGGAGGAGAGAGAAGCTGTGACGGTTGGGAGGCCGAATGGGGGAGAGAGAGAGATGTGAGGGCTGGTGTCACACCTCATTAAGCCCCTCACATGCTTGCTTCAAGTCCCCATGCATGACATCATCTTCTCTCTCTTCTCTAGCCTTTTCTCCCTACAACTAGGGGTATGTTAGTCATTTCACCTTGCACAAATTACAAATCTGACCTTGGGCTGAAATTGGTGGATGGGCCTAAGGATTGGGCTTGGCCATGAATAGAAATGGGCTTGGAAATTGATTGGGCTTGATTGGGCTCAAATATAGACTATGGGCTTTGAAAGATGAATAGTTGATTTAGGCCCAATGGGCTTATTTGCTTGTCTTAGGCCCACTTGGTGGCAGTCCCAACTTGGGCCTAAGGCCCACACTGGCTTGGCCCGGCCCACGTCCTCTCGGGCTTGCTTTCTCGGTCCGAAAATCCCTTTTTCAATTGCTCGGCTTAACTGGCTCTATCGACTGTTTGATGTAGCTTCATCCAAAGTCCGACCCGGACATTCCCGATAATTCGAAGCTCAATCTTTAGTCCTCAAGCCATGTCAATTTTGCCTAATGCCATTTCGGTTACAACTCAGATTGACGGGCAGCTCCGAGGATTCACGCGTAACCGACTCGTGCCAAACCACGTTCAAGACATCTCAACGCATGGACGTCCTTGACTACATGAAATTACGGATGATAGATTCTTATTTCAAAGTACACAATTATTGAGGATCGACGTAGGGTCGTTTGTGGATTCGATAACAGTAAACGGAATCACCCATTGTGGCACCCCTCAACACGGCCCCCGATCCGCTAGGGTCGCCACAGCCGACTCACCTATCACTTGCCCTAATAACATGTCACTCTGATACCATTTCAATTGCAGCGGGTCCATAGATCCTGGGGGTTCATATCATCTGAATCGGTCCCAGCGCAGTTCATATAATGGAAGCATACTCGACATCTCCCTAACCCGTACACAAACTAAACAATACGATGCAATACACACCAACTACAACCTTTCATATATATACTTTAGGGCCGAATCACTTTTATTTACATAACTAAGATGGATTTTACAAGTCGGTACAATAAAAGGCCAAGACTTTAAGTAAGCTCGGCTAAACCCAAAAAGAACCCAATTATACATCAGACATGTACATCTATCCATCAACTAGTGTCGGCCATCCCAAAAAGTGTCAACCTCCACCAGTCACACGCTCTCATCACACCCAGCCCAGTGCGTCGGCCGGTGGCGGCAGCAGCATCCCCATCATCACTCCATCGCGTGGAGTGTGAACAGAAAGGAACTCCTGAACTACAGGGCCATCAGATAGGCCCACATCATACATGACCAAAACACGAACACGGATAAACACCAAACCATGAACACCAGCGCAGTGGTGCTCCGAGCACTCGACCTCAACATCGGATGGTAGACCATAGAATGTACCACGTGTGACAGGTGCTAGAGGCATCTCTAATCTGAAATGTTAATCCCCAAAAGGGGTGAGTACAAGCACTCAGCAGTAAAGATCCATCAAACTACACAATGCAACAAGCAAGACAATCAAGATATCATGAGTAAAGCACATATTATCCATACTATCGAGCATACATCACTATGCGGTCATGCATATATCGCCATACAGTCATGCATATCTCACCATGCCATCGTGCATATACCATCGTGTAGTCATGCTTGTATTTCCATGAGGTTCATCCCATACCATATGCACATACATACGCATGATTCATATCATCAATGAAGACAATCATGTATACCTCCCCATGAGATCCATTCAAGCATTCATGATCGCATTCTCAATGTCAAATAGCATCAATTTACTTTCATAAACAGATCATGCATCATATCATATGCACACACCCATGCGCATGATTCAATTTCCCATTTTATCTTTCAAAAGGATCTCATCATTCTTCTTCCAGGGACCAATGTTTGCATCCCTCATTTATCGCTCGCACCCGACCTGGCATTGCGAGGAACCTCCGGCACAAACCTCCGGGCATTCGGCACAAACCTCCGGGCATCTCGCATCCCACCTGGCATCACGAGGAATCCCCCCGGCACAAACCTCCAGGGCTTCCGGAATTACGTACCGACATACCACTAGGCACCCCCCCTGGAATTACGTACCGTATACCATCGGGCATCTCGAAACTCCCAAGGACCCTCCGGCACAAACCTCCGGGCATCCCGACACTCCCGAGGCATCGTCGGCTCACACCTCCGACGGTATCATTATTATCACAATTTATAATCACATATATGTCTCATTTTCATCATGGCATTTGATGCAACAATATCAAAGGTCTAAACCAACTTTTTGATGTCATGTAATATGCCAAATGTCACCATATATGCAGTACACATAACACTCACTATATCACATTTCATAAAGCAATTCATGGGTTTTTGAAAATAGAACCAATTTTCGGGTAAAACAGAATGCACCTCTTTAGTAAAAATTCTTGGAAAATTAGTAAACAATCTCAATAAATTCTGAAAATTTAACATGATATAAAAAAGACCTAGAGAAAGATATTTCATGAATAACACCTCATCAAAAGAAGCTTCATACCAGTTACTACTGTCCATGCATCACAACTCAAATTTTCGGAACATTATCATTGCACAGTTTTATTCACAAACTCGATAAAAATCCTAAATAAACTCGAAAAATTCTGAAATTTCGATATGTTATAGATAAGACATAGAATTAAAAGTCTCGTGAAGAACTCGAAGTCAAATTCGTGATAGATCAAAAGCTAAAATCACCAGAACCGTCTCTGTCTCTCGGTAGCGATTTCCAGATCTAACCGTTTCAAAGAAATTTCGTTTTACTAACCTATACTTGTCCTTTTTTCTTAAAATTTTAGTATGTTTCTCCTCAAAATGTTATCTAAAACTTTCATTAAGAACATGAGATCAAATTCGGACTTGATACTTTCACAAAATTCACAAAATCACAATGGGTCGACATAATAATTTCCAGATCTAGTATCTTTGAAGAAAAATATTTTCACCAACAAATACTTGTTCGTTTTCTCTGAAAGTTTGATATGTTATTCTCCAAGAAGTCCTCTACAACTTTCATCGAGAAGTCGAAGTGAGATTCCATCTAGAACATCGTATGCAGTTCACAAAATCACAAGAGGTCGGACTGTTTCTACATGCAACAACTCACTTGGAACACCACCACCATTCATTCGAGTTTCCAGCATTCAACATCACAGCTCAAGCATTTCCAGCATTCAACATCACAACCACATCAAGCAAAGGGTAGATCAATGGACTCTACTTGCTCTAATCCAAAGAGAATCACAGCAAACAAGAATGGCGGGGCAAGGAGAGCTCGACGGCGGAACTAGGCGGCACGCACGGCAGCGACGGACCTCCTTCTTCTCTCTCGCACGCCCGCTTTCTCTCTTCCTCTCTTTCTCTCTCGCGACGTCTCTCTCTCTCTCTCTCTCTCTCTCTCTCTTGGTGGATAACCCCCTCATCAATCCGCCTCTCCTCTCTTTTCTCCCCTTCAATGATTAGCAATCATTGGATTTTGCATGGCATCTTACACTTGGCTACAATGGACTAACACTTGGCAAGCTTCTCTTGCCACTTGGGAATTTTGCCATGCAAGCTGATGGGCCTTCCTTGGGCCGGCCTCTCCATCCGTTCCTCTCTTCCCATGGTCGATAGCCCATTGGGCTTCTTGGGCCGGTCGAACGGTGGGGCTATGGGCTGGTCTTTGGGCTTAAAATTTCGGCCCACTCCTTCTTTTAATAATCTATTCTAAATCCCCACTTATATAAATACCTAATTGAAATTTCTAGGGCCATAAAACTTGCAACATAAATCAATAAATTCCAACTCATAAAACGCATGGCCAAGAATAAAATTTTCCTATCAATTCATCATCCATTAAAAGCTCGGCCTTAATCTTATTGCAAATCATGGGTCTAATGGCTACAATATAATTTGATGGTGCTTCCATCACCTATTCATGGTTCATAGCACATCTAGAGGTTGTCATGAAATTCTAGGATGCCACACCCGTCGTTCCATTATGTTCTGTCCGCGAATCGACTTCTAGTTGTGCTTAGAATCAGCCTGCCTATCTACAGGATCGTCCTCACGCAAGTCTTACGGTCAAGTCGTTTTCCCAGGTCGAGTCCTTTAGTCGTACGAGTTCTGTCCTCATTAGCCTTTCCCCTCAAGGTTAGTATCTCAGGAGTGATCAATTCCGAGTGAGATTAACTAACAATGCATTGACGAAATTCACATTCATTCATCCCTTATAGGGCTCGAATTTCAGGAAGTCACAAAATCTATCGGCAATATTATAGCATTAATTGAACAAGCTAATCAAGCTAAGTCCGACTGCCTTGAAAAACATTCGATGTTAGTCAACATCATGTGGCGCTGAATTGTTATTTTGCTCGGGGACGTATCGTTAATTGTCACATTCTTTGGGAGTTAAGTTCTTATCAAAACGATTTTTACTCGTGAAAAAGGCTTATTAAGCATGCCAAACTAGAGCTCCTTAGTCAAAAAGGGTTTCTTACATACTTATGATAAAATGGCTGTTTGACCCCATCCATTCGTGTGAGAAGTAATTGGTTGTTGAGGGTATCTTTCATAACCTATGTCGAAGGCTCTTGGAAACATTTGCGATGAGCACAATCTGATCGATCGAAAAGGTCTTTTGAAAGGACTGCAGTATAGGCATGTTCATGGGCTTACACCAGGATTATTATTTTGGAGCCAATAAAGGAACATTCGTTGCTATCTTCATCGGGTTCACAAATCGAGAACCTGGAAGATAAGATAAGACAGAATTGCTTCCACTCCTTCAAGCAGTAGCTTCTTTGTGGCCTTCCTATTTTTACTCGAACCATCCAAATCAGAAAAGACTTTGAAAGAGGGTTGTAATGTTGGATCGAGAAAGGTCTAAAATTTTCTAAATGGTTTTTAAGAGCTAGTGATCATCATGACATCTTGACCATGTCACTCAATCTTTCGAAATCACTTGGCTTTTGAAACACAGCATGTCTCGAAAGTCCCTTGGCTAGTCATCTCCACATGGGAGCTTTTGCTCCTTTTTCTAATTTCTTTTGCACTTGCGATGATTTTTATTATTCAAGGATTTGGACTTTGATAACTTTTCTTTCACATAAGATGCAGCCTTGTCTCTTCTTCTTGACGGGCATTGGCCTTGCTTTTATCAAGCACACTGCTTTTTCATGCCCCCTAATTTTGTCGAACTTTTTGCTCTTCGAACTTTTGGAGCTCTTATGACTTTTGAGATACTTTTCATGTTTTCTCGTAAATGTTAATTGTATATGATTAATCCTTATGCCTTGCCCTAGTGAAAGGAGATAATCACTGCTCGGGCTTCAGAAATGAACAATCAGGCCCAAATTGGTTTAAGTAACAGGTGTCAGTGTTTGGGTAGAGAAAGAAATGCTCTTCTTTACCTTGAGATGAGTCAAGCTCCGATGAGAATTCCTTTGAAGCTACCACAAGAAGATTGATACAAGTGAAAGTAATAGAATCTTTCTCAATCTTTCGCTCTACATTTCAACCAAACCTCCTATGTTGTCCCAATGTAGGGTTGTTCTTGACAGGGGTACTTTGAAGGATCATCCTTATTCGGCCCAAAGGGTTATCAAGAGATTAGCTCAGTGTTTGGGATTGATGAAAGAAATGCCTTTATCATTTCGATCTTTGTGTTCGATGCGAATGAATCCTTTGTCCTAAGAAAAGGTCGTTTTCCATTCAACTCTCAAAAGTGTTTGAAGGATGTGTTTGGGAATGGCTTGCCTTTCTTCATCCTAAGCATTTCTTATTTGGCATGGTTAACGTTTCACCTTTTTGCCCGATTGAAATCATTTTTACAAAGCCCTTTTCATGAGAGTCACTAACATGAAGTACGCGCAGTGATGTCGGAAACATGTCATGCGAATGATGTCATGCATTTGGTTTTTTTTTTTTGTTTGTTTTCATCCTTTTTTTTTTCTTTTTTTTATTTCCATTGTCTCGATTTACCTCTCATTTAAGAAAAAGGAGATACTTAACCGTCTGCGCGGACACTCGATGGGTCCTCGAATCGGCTCTTTCCTTCGCCATTTCCTCATCGAATGGTAGGGCGCCTGAAACACAAATAGATATGCGTGTTCGTAACATATGCATGATATGTATGATGCTATGCATGATGCTATGTGACTTGGACTGTGCATGAAGTGGCTCTGCGGCCTTAATTTCATTCATGGAAAATATTTCTTGACCGTATCAGCGTTTACAGGTCTAGGCAATTCACTGCCATCCATTTCAACTAAAATCATAGCACCAAAAGGAAGGATCTTCTTAATGACATATGACCCTTCATAGTTCGAGGTGAATTTGCCACAAGGGTCTGGTATGACCGGAAGTACTTTCCTCAGCATTAGGTCGTCGAACTAGAAGTGTTTGGGACGCACCCTTCGATTGAAGGCTTTTGCGACTCGTCTCTGAGAGCATTGACCATGACACACAGCTTGCAATCTCTTCTCATCGATCATGTTTAGTAGCTCATGTCTCTATTGTAGCCACTCGGTCGCATCGAGCTTTGATTGGGAAAGAACTCTGAGTGAGGGAACTTCAACTTCAATGGCAAGACTGCCCCCATTCCGTACACTAGTGAAAAAGGGGTTGCCCTCGTAAATGTGTAGATAGAAGTTCAGTATGCCATTAGTGCATAAGGAAGCCTCTCGTGCCAATCCCGATAATTTTCAGTAGTCTTTAACATAATTTTCTTTATGTTCTTGTTCGCTGCCTCCACCGCTCCATTCATCTGAGGATGGTACGGTGACGAGTTCAAATGCTTAATCTGAAACTCATTGAGCAAGTCATCCACGACTTTGTTGTTCAAATTAGAGCCATTATCAGTAATGATCGCCTTCGGCACCTCGTAACTGGCAATGATGTCGCGACGAATGAACTTGGCCACATTCTTGGTAGTGACATTAACATATGAGTTGGCCTCGATCCATTTTGTAAAATAGTCTATCGCCACCAAGATAAACCGGTGCCTATTTGAAGCTTTGGGACTAATGGACCCGATCATGTCAATTCCCCACATTGAAAAAGGCCAGGATTGGGACTTTGGTGAAGCTCATTCGGAGGGGCATTTATCCTATCTCCATAAATTTGGCACTGGTAACAACGTCGTACGTGCTGAACGCAGTCGGACTCCATAGTCAACTAATAATAATCGAGCCGCATGATCTTTCTCACTAAGAAGTGTCCATTTATATGGGAGCCGTATCCCCCTTCATGTATCTCTTTCATCAAACGGTCGGCTTCTTTAGCGTTGATGCATCTTAGCAATGTCGAGTTGAAGGACCTTTTGTAGAGGATGTCTCCACTGACGAAGAATTTTGACGCTAACTTTGTCAATTGCTTTCTATCTACTGCTTCACTTCCTTCAGGGAATCCGCCCTTTTGTAGGTACTTCAAGATGTCGTGATACTGAGGCTGTCTGTCGGGTTCTTCCTAGACCATCATGTAATAAGCCGAGTGCCTAAGGATCTCAATTCTCAATGGTTCAATGTCTATGCCTCCAATTACTTGTAACATTGAAGATATGGTAGCTAGGGCATCAATGAACTGATTTTGAGACCTTGATAAGTACTCGAATGATATTTCTTGGAATTCCTCTGTCAACTCCCCCAGGAACTCATGATACAGAATCAATTTAGAATATCGTGTTCGCCATTCACCTTCGATCTGTAAGATGATACGGGCCGAATCACCATAAACTTGCAGCTTCCGGACCTTCATATCGATGGCAGCCTGGAGGCCGAGAATGCATACTTCATACTCTGCGATGTTGTTTGTGCAAGGGAATGTCAATTTAGCTGTGACGAGGTGGTGCTATTCGTCTGGGGAGATAAGAATTGCCCTAGTACTCGACTTGGTTAAGTTAACCGCACCATCAAAGTACATTGTTCATTTGTTGCTTGATACAAGTAAGATTCGCTCCTTTGCATCACTATCCTCATCGGATGCTCTTGACCTCTCGGAATTCACTGCCAACATTTCTGCTCTAGCACGACCTTTAACGGATTTCTACCCTAGGCTCTGAACGTCAAACTTCGAAATTAAGATTTGCCACTTGGCCAACTTGCCAACTAGTGCCGGCTTCTCTAGGAGGTACCTGATGGGATCATTTTTCGTTCACCAACAAGATTCGATGATGGAGCATGTATTGCCGCAGCCTGTACAAGGCATAAACCAAGGCCACACAAGTCCTCTCAACTTCTGTATAGTTCATCTCGCGTATTCTCTCTCGTCATTTGGTCTTTTTTTGGGTTAACATGGCTCCTAATGACTCGTCGTGTATGGTCAAGTACAAAATTAAGAGAATTTTGGGGAGTGGGGGCACTAAGATTGGTGCGTGAGTGAGATAGTGCTTTATCTTTTCGAAGGCGGCCTAGCATTCGGCATTCCACTCGATCTTTGCATTCTTTTTCAAGAGTTTGAAGAATGGCTTCCCTATTTCAGACAATTGACAGATAAACCTCACCACGTTATTAAGCCATCCCATCAGGCTGCAGACTTTCTTGGTTGTAGTTGGGGGTCGTAAATCACAGATGGCCTTAACCTTTGACGGATCAATCTTTATGCCCTTGCTACTGACCATGAACCCTAACAGCTTTCCAGATTTTGCTCCGAAAACGCATTTCACGGGATTGAGGCGTAGCTTGAACTTCCAAAGACGTTAGAACAGTTTCCGCAAGACTTCAACATGGTCTTCACCTCGTCTTGATTTTGCGATCATATCATCCACGTATACTTTGATCTCCTTGTGCATCATGTCATGGAATAACGTGACCCTGGCTCTTTGATACGTTGCCCCAACATTCTTCAGACCGAAAGGCATCACTTTGTAGCAAAAAGTTCCCCAAGGAGTTATGAATGATGTTTTGCTCCTATCTTCCTCCTTCATACGAATCTGGTTGTACCTAGAAAAACCATCCATGAAGGAGAATAATTCAAACCCTGCCATACTGTTGACCAAGACATCGATGTGGGAGTGGAAAGTCATCCTTCAAACTAGCTCGATTCAGGTCGCGATAGTCAACACACACCCTAATCCGCCCATCTTTCTTCATTACAGGCACGATGTTTGCTACCCAATTGGAATAGTGCATCACTTAGATAAAATCCACTTTCAGCAATTTCATCACTTCCTCTTCGATCTTCTTGGACAACTTTGGCTTGGTTCTCCTAAGCCTTTGCTTCTTGGGTGGTACATTAGGATCCATTGGCAAAGCGTGTTTCATAATTGTGGGGTCTAGTCCTGGCATGTCGGCATATGTCCAAGCGAACACAACTTGATGTTCTTTTAGGAGACTAGTCATCCTTTCCGCCTCTGACCCTGAGAGACATGCTCCAATCTTTACTTCCGTGACATTCTTTGCATCATCCAAATTTATGATGACTATTTGTTCTTTTGTCAAGGGCTTCGATTCTTCATGTCGATTCCATTCACGCTCGATCCTTTTCTGATCATCGTCGGTATCATCGGAACCTGAGAGACTTTCTTCATGCACATCTAGGTCACATGAGTCTTCATCATAATTATGCATAATGTAATGCTTGAGATGTGATGAGATGAGTTAGAGCACATCAACAATAAAGATGATGCATGTCATTTTCGAAGAATTTTATGAAGTACTTTTTTTATAAAAATTTTTAAGAGCTCATCCTCACATCCTTGGATTTCCTCGCCCTCGCAAAATAGTCAAATTAGGGAACATGTGTGTAACATCCTCGATTCTGACCCCGTAAGGATCGGCCATAAGGTCCTAAAAGGAATGATCATGGGCTATTGGTCATGGATTGATCTGTTTGATCGGCAAGGAATCACGGATCGCTCACGGTCTGACTAACCGATCGACCGACCGGTCACGAATTGGTCGAGTGTTGGCCTCAAATTTTCTACCAATCATACCAATGGGATATGATCAATAGCTCATAAGATGACTTTTTGATCATGAGAACTGGTCATGGGATGATTTTGGATTGGTGGATGGTCATGGGTGGATCCGACCGGTTGTAGTTTCTGGTCGCGGGTGATTCCGCCTAGTTATGCATCGATACACGGACGATCCGAATTAATCAAATGAGACCATCTTCCGACCAAAAATGCATCATTCCTATTTAATTCTTAGTGATCAGAACGGAATCTCGAATTGGTGATGTCCGATTTTGGATTGGTAATGCATCGACTATGAACCCTATCGGTGGATCGGGTGCCGATCAGAATGAGCTTAGGGATAGACTCGGCTATTCCGTCACTAATTCTAAGGTCCATGAGTGCCTTGAATTTGTGCTAGGCCATGGGTAGCCTTAGGATTGGTTTGGAACCGATCAAAGGACAATTGACCCTATTGGCCGACCGATCGTCCAAAGGAACGGTTTGGACAAATATAGGGCGTAATGGCTGAACCTCAGGTGTACATGATTTGATTTTTTGAGATGTACCCAATGATCCCTTCTTTGACCATGAAACCAACTTGGATGATAGAATTCTCTAGACCGCCTTATTAATGAAGAAAAAGACAAAAGTATGGAAAATTCTAGAAACCCTTCATTTAATGAAGGGGTGAGTTGTTCTTGGAATAGTCAAAAGTCATGATGGCGGCAAAAATATCTTTGGAAGTTCTAGAAAAAGTGACGTATATGTGGACCAATTGGAACGTGCTACACGAACCCTCATTATGACCAAATATTCTAGAATTGCCGAGTTGGCAACCTAGAGTAGCGTCATCATTAGACTTCATTAAATGCCCATTAAATGCAGGATATTGGTGGACCAATGGGAGAGTGAAAAGCGAGTTGTCATCAATGATGCCTACGAGCCTAGATTGCCAAGCAAGATGTTCTAGCTAGCCAACTCATTCTTTAGGTCTCAATTATTCAACTAATAGGCTTGCCACCCAAGAAATTTAGGCGGGACACTTGGAAACATTAGGGTGGACCATTTGGCTTGGTAATGATGGCTTGAGATTTGCCTTGGAGAAGAAGTTAACTAATTCATGCTTAGGTGTCCTCTAGAATTTTAGGTTATGATGAGCTTAAAAGATAACCTTGGTGAACAAGGCAAAGGCCAACCAATCAAGAGAGGACATTAGGCATCAAAGGGGCTTATGTGTCCCCTAGGACCATAGGCACATCATGAGCCTAAATTGAGCCCCGGAGAGCAAGTTAATAAATGATCCAATAAGAAGATGGCAAGTGTTCTCTTAGGACCCTAGGCATACCACCTTGCAAACTAGGCTTGCCACCTTGATGCCATAGCCGTGCCACTTCAAGAAATGTGATTGGGTCGCTTGGATAAGTAGTGATGGCATTGAGTAGTATAAATAGGAGGATCCCTTCTCATTTTTCACCATGCCATTCACTTTCTCCTTTCTGCCTCTATTTCCTTTCTCTCAGCCTTGCATCCTCAAACCCTCAAGCTAATCTAAGTTGGTCTTCAACGTTGCCAAGGTAAGTAAGATTCCTATGTCTCATCTAGGGCGATAGTCTCCATTGTCGAGTCTAGTTAGGTGCTCACTTGTTAAAGCCGTGGATAGGATGTTGGATCTTTTATATGGTTTTGCTCATGTTTGTGCTTGAACATGTGCTTGAGTTGTTCACGTTTGGAATAGAGTCTAGGTTCGTTTGGATTGAGTTCATTATAAGACAAAGTCTTAAATCGACATTGAGGTGTGTCAATCTTATGCCTTGATCGGTACGAGGATCGCCCAAATCCATGAGGTCTTGGTAAGACACCAAGGCACGCCGATTTCCATAGTTCAAATGGATGCAGGGACTTTGCACTTGGCATTGAATCATACTGTGAGTCGAGGGTCATTCTCAGTACATGCGTATTCACATTGGGTTGGAGCTGAGGTCCTTCAAGCTTGGGATCGTCACTAAAGCGAGGTGTACCCAAGCCTCGAGGTCTTGGATTGGTATTGATGCGTATCGTTTCCAAGCCTTGTCCGATGTGAGGATCAGTGCTAGGTGATTGATTCAAGTTACGGACTAAAGATCCTTCCCGACATATTTGCTAGTGAAGTATAAGAAGCTCATGACACACATGAATGAATGAGCACACCCTTGGGCCATGCACGTGTTGACTAAGAGAAAAGATAAGAACTGGTTTGTATGATGTATTTATGCATGCACTTAAAGAAGAAAAAGTGCCCGTCGCCACACAGCGTTGGCAGCGATGCCTTGTTCATTGAACGGGATGCCTCGATTGAGCCGAGATGCCTTGGTTAAGCCAGGATGCTTGGGTTTTGAACCCAGAAGCTTCGAGAAGCCTCGGTCGAGCCTAGATACCCTGGTTGAGCTAGGAAGCCCAGCAAGAAGCTGGAAGCCTTGGTCGAGCCGGGAGGGCCTGGTCAAGCCAGGACGACGTTAAATGAATTTGTATGAGTGCCGGTTATGCATAAGCATGATATGCTGATATATTTATTGATAAGTCAAAGGTAAGTATGCATTGAAGAATGTTGCAATGGACATCTACATGTAGTCGAAGGTAGCAACAAGTTTGCTATTGATTTGCCATCGACATTGTTTGCGAGTGCTATACTTGCTAAGCTTCGATGATGAGATGCTTTCCTAGTAGAGAACTAGGAATTTTACTTACTGAGTTTCCCCAAAGCTCACCCCCTCATCTTTCAGTCTTGTAGATATGGAAATCTCATGTCAATTTTGGGAGCTGCAGTCAAGCTAGAGGAGATAGGATTTCCCATGGCTTATGTGGAAAACTTGTACTGTGATGTAAAAAGAAAAGAGAGCCCGTAGAGAAAGGGCTTGTAAAAGTACTGTTATAATATAAGTCAATGTGTTCAATATGATATATGTCCTAGTCTTCTAGCTGTTGTTTTTCCAGGGAGTTGTTTGTTCACGTTTTCGCATGTGCACGATGACAAGATAAAAAGAATTAGGACGGCGACGAGCCTGGGACGTCGTGAAAATAACCCTTGCCGCTTGTGACCCTAGAGATGAAGTTGGGGTTGTGACAATGTGGAACCCAGGCCTCAGCGACCATCATAGGACTAGTTAGATATGCTTCTACATGTCCTTAATAAAACATGCGTCTATTTTATTGAATGAAAAAGGATAAGGCCACATTTTAACACACACGACCCTCGACCAATGGCTCAAGATTGGGGTTGAACATAGTTCACGTTACGAATGACCTATACAAGCAAGAAATAACAATGAGATCCCACGTAGGGGAGAGGACATAAAACAGAAGACTAGGCTAAACGAGAACCGCCCTGCTCTGGAGGAACAACTACGACTTCGGAGGACTCAGCTTCCTCGCACGCTAGGATGGTGCATATGACGTTCTCTTCGAGCATTTTGGCCACACCATTGATGGCTTCCTCTTCCTCGGACAGCATCTTGCAGGTCCCGGAAATGTCTCTTCTAGCAGCGGGGGAAAAGGCTACTAACTACCTCCGTTCTCATTGGTTTGGGCAATGCGTTCATCTTGGTCACCATACCAACCTCGGCCTCTTCGGGCACCCTGACTTCTCTGCCTTCCATGGCCTTCTCAGTTGCCACGGCCACCCTGTTCGCTGCGGCCTCCTCGCCTCTCAACATATCCTAAACCTTTTCTTTTCGAGCTTTTATGAACTTCGATAGGTTTTCACATGCCTTGGCCATGCGATCCAAGGCCCTCTCCAGGGTTATACCCGCTTGCGAACATGATTTTTCTCATCGCTATGGCCGGCTTAGACAATTTAGGGGCCTTTGTGAAAGAGCCCGTAGGCACATGAATCATGGATACCAACTCGAAGGTCTGAAAGCTTGATTCTTCGGTACACTCAGCTCCACATATGGGATGGTTGTCTCATGGTCAGGCTCCACATATGGGATGGTTGTCTCGTGGTAGATCTTGAAATCGGATTCCCCATGCACAGTGATAAGCCTATTGCCAATCATAAATCGCACCTTCTGATGAAGGTTGGAAGGAACGGCGCCTGCCATGTGGATCCATGGCCTCCCTAGCAGAAAATTGAAGGCGCTCGGTATATCTAACACTTGGAACAAGACTTGAAAGAGTACAGGGCCAATTAGCAACTCCAGTTCGATCTCCCCTATCACCTCCTTCTTTATCCCATCAAAAGCCCGCATAGTTGACTTGTCGGTGCGGATCCTCCTAAGATCAATGCCAAGACGATGGAGTGTAGCCAACAGGCATATATTGAGTGTAGAACTGTTGTCGATCAACACTTTACAGACAAGAGTGCTCTCACACTTCACTCTGATGTACAGCGCTTTGGTATGATTGGGACCATCGGGGGGAAAATCCTCATCAGTAAAGGAAATTTGATCCTTCAATAGGATAGCCCCAATAAACTCTTCCAATTGAGCTTCATGGATTGTTTTTGGCACGTGTACCTCGTTAGAGACCTTCAGCAAGACGTCCCTGTGCTTATCGGAAGATTTGAATAGCTCTAGGAGAGAGATTTGAGCCGACAATTTCGCAGTTGGTCCACTACATTGAATTCATTTGATTTCACCACAGCTAGGAATTGTTTCACCTCTTCCTTAGTCATGGCCTTCTTTTCGACTCCTTTATCGGGTGCGTAACAGCAGCCGAATCGTGTGACTATGTCCACCTCATTGTCCCATAATTTCAAAGTACTGCTTTGGGATCGAATTTGGGAGGGTGCTCTAACACTATCATTCCATCTTCCTCTTGGGGTGGCAATTCAATTGTGACTGGTGTCATGCTCCCTCCCATGACTTCAATCACCGACAACTCCTCAATCATAAGGTTAATCACCGTGGGCTTGGTGATTTCCATCTCGACATCACCAGCGGGTTCCTCATCAGATAGTTCTATCACCATTTAGGGTTATCATAGCTACCATCCCTTCCTCATACAGTATTGGTGTCTTTGGAACTCCAAGCACAAGCTTCTTTGCCCGGGAGATACAAGCAAGATGGCAAAAAGACGAATGGAATGATGACGACACTATAATGGACACGGCCTCTCTTCCTCTTATTTACGTCAGATTACCCCTATGACTACCATTTTGCAGACGTGGTTTAGTTTCTCCTCTGTGGTCACATCTTCCTCACCTCCATAGTATCTTGGCAGCATTAAGAACTCATATAACTTGGAAGCATCTACCACTACAGGCCGTTGACTTGCCCGCGTCTCCTTGAAGATTAAGTTCACTCCCTCTGTATGATTTGGTAGGGGGTTCTACTGTACGTTAGGCTGAGCTTCCCTGAAAGTCAAGATGTCCTTATCTAGCAACTGTTGGACTTTGTACTTTAGCACGTAGCAGTTATCTATGTTATGCCCCCTCTCTCCCATATGATACTCGCATGTTTTAGTCACATCAAATCCGATAAACTTTGCGGGGTTATCTTTAGGTACCTCCCTTGCAACCATCCTCTTTTCGAGAAGCATGGGCAACAGTTTTGACAATGGGCCCGGTAGAGGGGTAAATTCCCTTCGAACAAGCCTCTTGCCATTGTCATATGCCTGGGATGAGTTCCCTTGAATGACTACAGGCTTATGCACAGGTGTTGGGGGTGGTCTAGGAAGAAACAACTCTTGCACAAGCGCTACCTCAACCGCGGTCTCTTTATGTTTCCTCGCCGGGAATTTCTTAGTGCTTTCGGTGGGTATCCTCCCCTTGATAATTGCCCATTTGACTCATTCACCCACATCTACAAACTATGAAATCTGGCATCCTGAGTATACCAATCCCTGAAAGTGTTCGTGGGGCAACGTCTTGAGGAACAGTTGCTTCATCTCCCTCTCATTCAAGGTCGGCTTCACCTGTGAGGCCATGGTTCTCCATTTTTGTGCAAAGGCCTTAAATGACTCATTCCTCTTCTTTTCTACGCGGATCAACTCTTCCCTCGTGGGGGCGAGCTTGGTATTAAACCTACATTGTTGCAGGAACTTATTGGCTAAATCCTCCCAACTGGTAAACTCTTCGATGTTTAGTGCGATGAATCACGTCAAGGTAATGCCGTCTAAGCTATCTTGGAACATGTGAATGAGAAAGGGCACGTTGTCGGAATAGCGAGCCATTTTCCTCAAGTAGTATCTAAGGTGAGTCTTGGGGCATCCAGTTCTGTCATACCTCGTGAATTCAGGCTCTTGGCAAGTCTTGGGGAAGTTTGTCTTGGTACACGAGGACAGCTTATCAACTCCTTTTAGCTCGTATCCTTGCAAGGCGCACAGTCGCTTCTCCATCTTAGCTAGATGCTTTTCACTTTTTTTTTTTGTCTAGGCAGGGCGTTGGCTCTTCCTTCAGAGGAGGATCTAAGTTGGCGATGATTGATGTGACGGAAAGAGCTTCTTTGGCAGTTTCCTTTCCGGGGAGGTCGGCGACGTGCAAGCCTCCTGTCAATAGGGGAGCGTGTCCTGATGACGTAGGAGTGGATGTCCCGGTGACAGCTATGACAGGGGGCTCTTTGAGCTTTTGGCTTATCTCGAGCATCATCGCAGTAAGTTGGGCCAGTTGGTCCTCCATCTTGGCCATGCGCGTGTTAGTGTCCTCATTCTCCATCTTGACTTTCGCGTGAGTGCGAATCAGGGATCTCCACTTGGCCGTGTCGACAATCGACAAAAGGCAACCAATTGGCTAGTACCTGTTGAAAGGGTGGATAAGCATATATAAGCACGAGAACGATTGGCCTATGACAAAGATCTAACCACCCCAATTCGTTCGTTTCATTGAAAGCAAATTTGCTATATAACGCAGGAAGAGACACGAGAGAGAATCCCTAAACATTGAGGCTATCTTGAAAATGGAAAGGCATGACTCTTAACTCCTAACATTGAGACAAAACCCCTTAAACACTCCTAGTGAAGCAACGTGTGTGGGGAGGGGCCCACTACATGTCGCACTTGACTCGATCTATACTAATGGAGGACAGCTTCTGCTCGTGGCAACCCACTAATTCAGGCCAACTTTGAGGCACGTTCCTCGGCTTCCTCGAGCTCCCTCTTAAGGCGCTTGATCTTAGCTCGATGGGTGATCTTCAATGGCACGTAAGGAATTTTCGTGCGTAAGTAATCAGAATCTTGTGCTGTAGGATATGCTCCATCAAGGCATAGTAGGTCCTCTCTTGCCCCTCCAACTCCTCTTTAGGCCACATCAACTTTCGGGGGTGGTACATATCCCACATCGACTTGATCAGCATGACAGAGTCCTCATGATCTTGGTATCCATTGGGGAAGTCTATCCTGAGTGGGTCCTCTTGAATTGCTGATGGAAGCTGTTGAACCTCTTGGAAATGGCAGGCGACTCGGGTTGGATAATATTTAGTGACTCTAGTGATTCCCAGTAAAGGAATAGGTCTAGTAAGCCCACACATAAACTGCGCTTCATGAACTCGGAGCCATTTAGCATGCCATTGGAAATCCTCAGGGGCAAACGTTTTCCTATCTCTAAACTTCAGGATAGGGTGGCTAGAGTCAGAAATGTCGCTCACGACCATCAAGCTACCGAACCCTTTAACGTGAGAGAGGAACCAAATTTGCAAAAGCTCAGGAGGGGCGTGGAAGGCTTTGTCTTTGTTATCTTTAAAACGAGTAAGGGAAAGAAAAGTTTTAGCCAGGATGGTATTGACAAAGCCCTTTCCCATGCATACCTCATGAACTACCCATGCCACGGAGGGGTTAATAGCATTCCTACAATGTGGGAATATCATGAACTCGAAGAAGGCTAGTAGGAAGATCCTATTCTTTTGGAAAGATGAGGCATTTTGGAAAAACTCATTTAGGAATGAAAACGGATAGGTTTTGCGATTGGCTTTGAAAATTTTTCTCACGTCCTCTCCCTTAACCCTAAGGAACTCAGATAAGGTCGATGCGTGCTCAATCCCTATGAGTGTGCTAACTAACTCTGACACTAGGGGTTTTCCAATGGCAACACTATATTGCTCCAAGGTTGGAGTGAGTTCGTGGTCATCGAATATGAACATGCAAGTCTGGGGACATTAGGTGTGCGCCAACGCTTGCACGACACTATAATAAGTCTCTATCTCCAATAAAGGAAGTAGTTGCCTGACATAGGACTTCACCTAGTCATGGCTTGTCAAATCCAACCTATCCCACCATGCGCAAAGCTCCGCTTTCGGGGCGGAAATGATGCGAAGCTCGGGTACCCCCATCGTATGCAAACCAAAGCTATGACCAACCTAATTTGTCATGGACCGATCAAAAGGGAGACAAATAAGTAAATTGCGAGTAAAAGGGGTCGAAAAACTTTCCCTACTTATCGAGTAGCAATGCCAATGACATAGACATGTGCATGGGTGGTGATTCGATTTCTACTCTAAACGGCCTAAAATGGAGCCATAGAATCATCGGACTGAACCAGCATCATCGTGGCTAGGTCGTGTTACCCATGACTCCGACTTCGTCAAAGGGCCAACCTATCTCTCGTGGTTGTAGACCAGGGTGTGGACCTTTGACATTAAGAAGGAAATTTCGGGGTTGAGATGGGCGACTCGTACTACATGGTCGTAGTCAGAGTGATATCTACATCAACACTATCCTAGGTGATCGTATGCGGCCCAGGTCCAGCGGTAGGTAATGTGTGCTACGGTGTAGTGCAATGTAGGGGACATAGGCATAACAATTTATAAGCAAATAGCACTTCATACGTAAATAAATAATTCATTCCTACACCCCCAACAAAACAAAGGTTAGCAATCACTTCCCCTTATACCTCCCATTCTACATGAACATTTAACACCTGACATGTTAGGGACGTACCTTGGATCCTTACTGCCAAACAAAAGCATTTTTTTTTTTTTTAACAATATCAATTTCGGCCTAAGTCCTTTAAGGTCTAAAACTTTTCCCTAGTGGAGTCGCCAAGTTGTCGTGACCTACCCCTTTGGGGAAGGGAATAGGTTTAGGGGTTGCCTAAAGGACGAGTTCATGGCCCATGAATAAGCGTGGACTCTCCTAAGCCCATACCTCACACGACATTGAGATTTTTATGAAGATTCATATAGAGAGTTGCCACTAGCCTATTAGGGTCGGCTAGAAACCAAGTGAGGTATGGGAGTGTACCTCGCTTCTTATGCAACTAGAGAAATCAGGGTTGGGGACTTGATTACACTAACCAACTAATTAGTGCCCTTTCGATACCTAATCTTGTTCATTTTTAAGAAAGGCTTTCTTTCTAGTCTAGATTAATTTTAAGCCTATCCCCCTAACATGTGAGGAATCCACGTTTGTGCGCAAGCATCATAATAACCATCAGCAATTATTGTAGTATTATGTAAATTGCATATGGAAAACAAGCACCTAAACGTGAAATAGACATTAATTCAAACCAGTCTAGGGACAAGTGATAACTAAATAAACATAGCCTATGCTCTCTTTTAGAACCAATGGCCACTTTTGGAGAAATTTTTGTTTTTGTTTTTGTTTTTTTAGTATAATAATAATAATAATAATAATAATAATAATAATAATAATAATAATAATAATAATAATAATAATAATAATAATAATAATAATAATGAAAATAATAATAAAAAATAAATAAATACATAAAAAATAAAAAGGAACCCGGGTCGGATTCGGCTTGACCGAACCCGGGTTTGACTCGCTTTGGGGGCTGGTCGATCAGATCTGCTTGAGAGGGACTAGCTCAATCAGAGTCGTTCGGGCCTTGTCCGATTTGGATTGGGTCTAGCCGACAAGCCCAACCGCTCCACACGCCTACAATCCAGACTAATTTTAGGCCCAAAATAAAGGACAAAAGGCCCATCTCGGCTGGGAGGCTTGTGGAGCGAAAGAGGCCGAGCAGGCTAGATCTGTGATCTGGCTTGGCTTGGCCCGCACCCCCTGTTTTGCGACTGCTCAGTTGCGACTGGGGAAGCAGTGACGGCGTACATCTCGGGTGGCTCTCTGGCCAAGGCACGACGACCCTACTTCGATTAGGCGAGGGGCAACTCTTGACCTCTAAGGTCGGAGATTTCGACGGTAGCGGCGAGGGCCGCTTCGGGGTGAGCTCTGGTGATGACATGTACGAGGACTCGTTCGACTCCATTCCCCCTCGGCTTCGGCGACGCGGCTTTCGGTAACCCGACCTAATCAACGTGTAGAATAGAGAGAGGGAGAGATGGAGAGAGAGATAGATATGGCCGAGGCTCTAAACAACGAAGCCAGGGGTGGGTTTTAGCTGGGTATTTCAGCAAACAGGTGATGTGTAGCATGAAGATGTGAGTATTCTGATTCAATTTGAACTCAACTTGAGCTAATGTTGATGCTCACCATACCAGAAATGCTCCAGGGCGGTTCATGGGTCAAACTTTCTGTCTAACGTGTGTGAAAAAGGAGGGTTATGACCTCTCGACCATAAAAACATCAAAGGGAGAAAAATTTCAATTAGGCATTTTTGCAAACACTAGGGACGCACTTTCACAGCCGAAGATTCTCGGCTCAGTCGGGATTCAAGGGTGAATCTAGGAGCCTAAGGGGACCTACCAGATTATCAGGAACTGTGATGGTGAATGGATGGAGGCCGGAGCTTGCCCGAATTGGTCGGGGTGAGCTTCGGTTATCTTTGTTCCAAATTTGCACGCCAAGTGTTCGATGGAATGGTAACCTGGTTCCAGGAGGGATAGAGGCGGTCGGCGTCAATCAGGCGGCTTTTCGGCAGCAACAAAGTGTCCTAGCGAGCTCCTCTCATTCTTAGTTCCTCTCTCGAGCCTTCCTTTCTCCTCCATCCTCTCTTGCTCTCTTCCCCACTTCCTCTGCTGCTTCTCCCCTATTTTTCCTTTGTCTCTTCGCTCTGCCCGGACGCCTTAGCTAGTGGCCGTCCTTGTTGTCCTCACCTTCTAGCTGTGCAACATTCCCTGTCCTTGTCCTTCCATCCTTGTCCTCGCTTATCCGTTGCTGTTGTCCTTTTCTTTCTTTTGCAGGTCACATGCACGAAGCTAGCTTAGAGGAAGAAGACAATCCGGGGGGCAAGCCGGGCCAAAGGGAAGGAAAGGTTGGGCCAAGCTCGGCTGTGTGAGAAAAAGAGGAAGGAAAAGGAAAATTGGGCTGGGCTAGCTTAGAAAAATGAATAAAAAGGTAAGGGAAGGAGGGGTCGGGGCCTAGGTCCACGTGGGGAGGGAAGGAGAGGCGGGTCGGGCCAAAATTGGATTCGGTCCGACCCATCTTCTCTCGAGCTCCCCCTTTTTTGTGTTAAAAACTATCATTAATATTTTTTGAAGGTGTCAACAGTGCCATATTTTTTCAAAAGTGAGACACTTCAGTGTCACCTCTGGTGAACCCGGTTGAAAATCTTACGTGGTAATTAAATATTAATATTGCTCGCCTACATGGCTCACCGGAGAGCTGACTCAACTCTGATTTATCCAAAACGACGTTGTTTCTATAGTTGGCCAAAATAAATCCCATAAATTGGCCAAAACGACGTCGTCTCCCCAATTACCCTAAATCTAAAACCCTAAATTGGGCAAAATTCCATTGAAACGCTCGAGCTCTAATCTCGAACCCTAATTCAATTTGCCCCAAATTCTATAGCCGAATATTGGAAATGGAGAGTAGGATTTTCAGCAGCTGTTCAAATTCCTCTCGCCGAAGTGAAGGAGAATGCAAGTGTTTCTATTTTTGTGGGTTACCGAGTCCAAGAAGAACATCGTGGACTCGAATGAATCTTGGGAGAAGATTCTATGGATGTGCCCAATATAGAGAAGTGTCGAAGTGCAAATATTTCAAATTGGTCGATGCGAAATTCTCTCACTGAGCCATAGAGGTGATATTGGATTTACTTGATGGACGACATCAACCTCTATCAACGCTTATGGACGACTTGGATGATGTTGACTCAATGTAAGCTCAAGCATCTTCTGCTAACCATTTGAAGTGTTACCAAGCGTTTATTGTCGTGCTGTTATTTTGTCTATCTTACTTTATGATGAAATGTAAAGTACTGGAAGATGAGAAGAAGTTTCTCTGACTGCCATAGTTGTAAATGAGTGTTTTGGATCAAATGTAACTTATTTTTTTAGAAGATGATGAGAAGTTTTGTGTTGTCCACAAGATTGTTGTGTTTTTTTTTTTTTTTTGTGTTGTCATATGTACTATGTGTTACTTCTTATGCTTGTGGGGAGGTCAAGGAAAGGGAATGAATGAATGAATGAATGAATGAATGAATGAATAAGTTACTGTTTGTACTATATTTTTTTTGCTTATTCTTGAATATAAACCGGTAAGGATGGATGTGTAATGGGTCAATGTGTTGTGATAACTTCTTTACTTGAACTGAATGTAAACTAGTAGCAGACATGAATTGAATGGAGTTGCCATAAGTTGAACCGAATATATAAACCAGCAGCTTCTTTGGTTTGCTGCAAACCAGCATATACATAGTACAGGCACGAGTGATTACTCGAGTGCTATAAGTTGTATTTAGTGATCAATTAAGTGTCAGTCGTGATAAAAAAAGAATCATTTAAGTGTCAAGTTATTATTAAAAGTGATCACTTAAGTGCCACTTGTGGTTAAATGTGAATACTAAAGTGCCAAGTTTTTTAGAATGTGATCAGTTAAGTGCCAATTTTTTGGTACGTTTTCTCTATAAATTGCACCAGCTACCACCACTACCCATCACTGACCACCATCGGCCTCCAGCCATCACCACCAGCCACACCAGGCATCTCAGGCACCACATTGAGCCACTACTAGCCACCATTATGTTGGTGGTGTATTGCTGCAGAAGTTGCTGGTGAAAGGTGCCTTGCACCAGCATTACCTTCTACAAGATGTGCATACTGCACACTTGCATCTTGCACCAAGTGCAACACAAGCCCCCAACCCAACCCTTATAATAGACCTATTACCACTAGGCATCGGCAGCCACCACTAGCGACCACCACCAGCGACACCAGCATCCCAGCCACCACACCAGCATGCAGCCACCACCATAGACCCACCATTAGTAGCCACTACTGGTGGTGGTAGGTCTATTGCAAGAGGGGCTAGTGCATGCTATGCACGTTGCACACTTGCACCAGTACTAAGTGCAGCTTGAGTCCCCCAATCCAACCACCACAATAGACCTACCACCACTAGGCTTCACCAGCCGCTACCACCAGCCACACGAACACCTTAGCCACCACCATAGACCCACCACTAGAAGCAATAAGTAAGAGCAAAATCAGAAAAATGAAAAAGGCAAAAATGACAAGCAACAAGATCGTTCCATTGATATTAAAATTAAGTCTCACAAATTCAATGACAAACTAAAAAAAAAAAAATCCACAGCAAATTATAAACAAAACAACTGACTCATCAACTCCACAAACCCTATCCCATCCCATTTCATCAATCAACATGTACACCACCTCCTGTTCGTGCTCCTTTTGAAGGACCTTTCACTTGATTCATAATCCTTGCACTTTTTCTAACTGGTCGTGCGACTTCTTCTTCAATTGTCTCAAGATGCACTGATTTTGATGGAGCTGCAACTATCCTGGCTAAACTGATTCAGAAGGAGCTACAATTGTCGTAGGCTGAACTGATTCAGATGGACCTGCAATTAGGTTCTTCTTACTCTTCTTTCTTGTTGGCGTAGCCGATGTCTTCTTCTTTGTTGGCGTAGCCATTGATTCTTGAGTTGGGTTTTGAGAGATAAGAACTTTTGAACTTCACCCAGGCTACAACAAGAAAACTCAATTATCAGCAAAAGTTTGCATCATAAATTAAATTAAACGCATCCAATAAAACTTACATTAAGAATGATTATTCAAGTACAGTCATCTATATAAAGGCTATAACCATATTGTTTTAACCTCTTCCCAAGAGCCCCTCTTGTTCGAAGGGGAGCGTCACTTGTAGGTACTTGTGATTGGTTGGCTCTTCTTCTCGCCTATGATTTCTTGGGCTCTTGTTTTGGCTGTTTAGCTACAGTAGGGGCTTCTTCGGTCAATTCTTCAACTAGGCGTCTTCTAGATGACCTTCTTGTAGCTGGCCCTTGATTTGGCTTTCTTCTGGTTGTTCTTCTATCTAGCCATTTAACTTCGGTGACACCTTCTGTTGGCTTTTGTGGTGGCCCTTGTGATGACCCTCCTGGTTGCCTTTATGGTGACCCTTGTAATGGATCTTGTGGTGACCCTTCAGTTGGGCCCTTTGTTTGCAGTTGAGCTCCAGCTTGCCTTCTTGGAATATGAGAAAGAGGCAAAGGACATCATAAATATAACATCAGGCCATATGACAATGTAAAGGAAAATTAAACACAAATTATTGAACTTAATGGGCATTTTTTTCTCTGCTGCTGAAGAACAGTTGACTTAATTGGCCCTTCAATTGCTTTGGCCAATCTTATAGCTGGCTGTCTTCTACCTTGCCTTCTTCGAACAGGCCCTTCAGTTTTAGGTACAGTAGGGGCTTCGACCAATCATTCACGTGTCATTCTTATGAACTAACAAAGACAAAAACATTACATACATGCCAATTGTATCAATGTACATATTTGTAATAAACCATAAAGCAATATAAACACAAATGCCCTAACTTACTAGGTTTCTTGTTGTCAACTGAAGAACAGTTGACTCACTTCGCCCTTTTGTTTGTCCTTCTTCAATTATCCCTTCACTAGGCCCTTCGGCTGGCCTTAACTGTTCCTGCTGCTTCCTTAATTGACAACCTTTAGTATTGTGCCCTGCTATGTGGCAATAGCAACACGTAATCTTTTTACCTGTCTTACTCATCCTACACTGACCTAAGACCTCTCCCTCTGTCATTCTTTGTTTTCGCTTTGGCCTTCCCATTTTCTTCTTTAGTGGCAAAGGTTGAGGTGCTTCACGATTTGTTAGTTGCCAGAACTTGCTACTTTTGATTGGCTGCATCATAAATTGGTACGAAGCAAGATATTTCAGTTTCTTGTACCAATCATCAATGTAATCCTCTACGTTGTGGCCATTCAATTGGATGGCACATATGATATGTGCATAAGGAATTCCACTTAGTTGCCATGCTTTACATGCAACCTTGTTGTATATAAATGGACAACATACTTATCGGAACCCTTCATTATCTCAAATCCTTCATCCCCATTCCAAATGGGATGACAATACTTACTTGTAGCCAAGTTCTCATCTAATTTCTTAGCAATCCTAGGACCACATTGCCTAGTCCACTTTGCAGCCTCGTCTCTTTGTTTGTGCAGCCGAGCCATAACCATAACTCATATATCTTCAAGCATAGAGATGATTGGTTTGCATCTGACATCTATTATCCTCCCATTGAATACTTCACAGATGTTGTTATCGATGTTAATCAAACTTGAATTCCTCGTTGAAGAACGCCCTACATCAATACTTCAGTTCTGTTTGGAATAGTGCATCATAACCTTCCTTTGTCAATTGAAGCAGTTCTTCTTTGGTCATCCTAAAGTCAGCCATATTGGTGTTCTTTTCTAGTTGCCAAAATTGTGACTACAGTTTATCCCCTTTATAGGTTTTTGCCCAATTTGCGTATATGTGCCGCGCACATATTCGATGTTCTGTATAGGGCAACAACTCAACTACTGCTGGAACCAGTCCCTGCAATAATTCAAAATAAGAAATGTAAGCAAATAGCATGTTGATATCAAAAAGCAAACAATTGACTAGATTTTTCAAAAAGCAAACATTACCTTTTGTTGGTCGCTTATGAACGCTCACCCTTCCCCATTTGTTATCTCCAAATCAGTTAGAAGATTTTTTAGGAACCAGGACCAACTGTCCTTGTTCTCTACCCTTACAATAGCCTAAGCCAATGGAAACATTTAGTTATTCGCATTTCTTCCAATTACGGTCAGTAATTCTCCCTTGCACAAGCCCTTCAAAAAACAGCCGACCAATCCTATAATCCGTCTACAACTAGATAAAAATCCTCGTTTGCATGCATCGAAGTACACATAGAACTTATCGAACTTGATCCCACTATTAGGAAGTGACCTCTCCATGACCTCTACATACACTCTACTTGAAGGGGTTTGCAACCTACACTCCCAAGTATAATCCCACAACTGTCCATATTTGCTGTCGTACTGACCAATGAGTATCTTCATCACCTTTTGTTTCGATCTTTTGCATTGATTTCTAGATACATTGATGCCTACATGCTCCTTCACCAGCATCCTGAACTTAGTACTCTTCATATAGGGCATCAGCTTAATTAGATCCAAAAAGTGCTTGGACAACCATGCACTTGTTACATTTTTATTTTCAAAATTAATGGAACAAGTATTTTCCTCTTGGTAAGCTTTAATCTAGAAGGATCCACTTCTCCTAACAAATGTGCCATAGATCTTCCATGGACAATTTTGCTGCGAACACCTAGCTCTTACAAAGGTCTTTGTGTTTCTAATGAAGTTAATATTCCTTTGTGCAGCAAGGGAGTTCTTCAGTATAGCTTCCCTAAATTGTTTTGCATCTTAAAATTTCATACCTACTGACAAAGTATGAGAGACAACGGATGGATCATAAGAAGGAAACTTATTTTTCCTTATATGCACAGCTCCTTCATCTTCTTCAAGCTCATCTTGGGAAGTAGCATTCTTGATGCTTTCTTCATAATCGGTCTCCTCGCCAGTAACACCAGCATCTACAGGACCTTCGGTCTTGTTTGGAACTTCATTAGTTACTTGTAAAGCTGCAAATATATTTGTCAAAAAATCCCTTTGCTTTTTTTCTTGATTGTACAAGCTCCTCATTGTCGTCATCACATATGAATTTTCAGTAGGCAACCCTTCATTGTCATCATCATTGGATTAAGCTACTTTCCAATCTAATTCAGTGATTGTGACATCACCTATGTCATCATCACTTTGGTGAACTGCATCCGCACCCCTCTCCTCTCCATCATGTCTATCCTGCCCTCCTTCATCCCTAACCTCAGTACTACCTTGAATACCATCTCCCTCTTATCCTACTTGGGCACTCTCTTCATCATCATCTTCATCCTCACTATCACTATCGTACTCAACGTATACTTTTACCTCTTCACCATGAAGATAATGGTATAGAACATCCTTAAAACCATTATCATCTTCTAAGCTTCTCAAACCATCTCTTAAGCCTTTCCCAAGAACACAATACAGTAACTTTTGAACTTTACAAGGCAAATGGGTCACTATATCCCTAACAAATCCTATATAAGATGCATTCTTTACATCGATAAAGATGATGCCCTCATTTCCAACCTCATACTCCCACTCATCCTCCCCAATCACAAAATCCCCACCATAGCAAACTATGACAGCGACATAATCCTTGTCATAAGCCATTTCTGCACCAAGAAAAATAATAATTAACTTTTGGGACCACATCCACAAAGAGTAACATACAATTACACATGGAAGTCCCCTCACTCTTATGGACTTTATTAAAGAAAAGAGAAGGGGGAAGAGATGTACATGTCAAGCCATTTACTAAAAAGATACCCTCCTTGACAAAAAGAGGTCCCCACATTGACAATATTCCCTTACATGACAACCAAAAAAGAGGTCGCCACTTTGATTATTTACCTTCCTTTAAAATATTAACAAAAAAACAAAGGTACCTATAACAAGCATAGGTCCACAACACCCATTTCAACACTTCAATTTAAAAAAAAGTGACTAGACATCCCCACGACACCCACGACAACCACTCTGAGTAGTCAAAATCACCGTCGCACATCATATTTCACATATGACCCCTAAAAATTGCCCTCACACATCACAATACCACATCCAAGCTCTAAACACACATCATAGTAGCGTCGCTCTAAGTCACACATCGCAATAACACCACATCTTTGAGGTCGAGCTCTAATGTTCTCCTTGTCAAACCCTACATTTTGAGGCCGAGCCCTAAATTGCTAATCCAAACCCTCATTAGGGTTATAGTACTGCTTCTGACCCTTAAATCACACATCAAAGTACCATCCGAGCCGACCTCCAAATTTCACCGCGGAAACCCAAATTTTCCATCGGAGCCCTAATAAATGAATTCGAGCCCTAATTTCATCACAGGGGAGGGGGAGAAGGGGCTGAACCTGGACGAGCGACGATGGTGAATGGCAATGGCGACCAACGACAACGACCGATGACGGCGACTGATCACCACCTTTGGGCGAATGGTGATGGAGAGAAGGGCCTCAGATCTAGTGTGAACACGAGTGAATGGAGAGGAACGACGATGGCCAGGTTTGCTTAAGCCAAAATAACCTAAACAATGTCGTTCAGCACCAAGGAAAAACGACGTCGTTTAGGTCGGTTAAGCTAGCGTGGATGGACGACATCGTTTTTGTTACTCACGTGTGCTTTTAAAAAAAAATATTTGTCACCTCATGTTGACACCTAATTTAAACTCATCTTTTAGAAATAGAAGATAATTTTTTATTATAGAGGGAAATTTTGAAAAAAATTGAATTCGAAAATTCAACAGCCATGGGAATTTGGAGCCATTTTGTTGTTGAGAAGTTGAGCGAAAATCTCCACCTGCAGAAACAAATTCGAGTTTCACTTTATAAATAGAGGGGGCGAGACGTGAAAAGGGGGGGGCTTCTCTTTGTCTTCGTCGAAGGAGAAAAGAATACAAAAGTGAAAAAAAAGAAGAAAAGTGAGGGGACGTGAGGGGAGCTCCTCTTGGTAAAAAAGAGAAAGGAAAAAGTCTTCGAGGAAGAGAGAAGTCAGCAGAAGTTCTGCTGAAAAAAGTGAAAAGTTCGGCAGAGAGAGGAGACCGTGAAAAGACGTCAATCAGTAGGGAAAGTAAAAAAAGCAGGAACAATGTCGTCTTCTTCGCGTGGGTAGTCCCGCGCAATGTCGGCCACTGCTCGTTCCCTTTCGACGTTGCTACGGCTCCTGTTCTGCTCGTTGTCACACCTACCGCGTCTCCACCCACTGCCGACAGTTGAACCGCCAGCCATCGCCGCTCCGCCGGTTGTCCGCGCCGCGCCACTGCTGATCGAGGATTGCTCCACCACTGCTGCTGCGATTCGTGCACAACGCCTCTGCCCAGATCTCCTTGCCGAAACGCGACCCCGACGCACCGCGCGTCTGCGCGTCGCCACCACTGCTGCTAACCTGCAACGCCAGCACATCCCGAGCCTGCCTTCGCCGCGCCTTTGTAATCCGCACCCGGAGACCTCACCCGCGACCTCCTGTTCGCCCACTGGAGCACCAAAGCGCCACCCGATCCGCACCTCTGCAGCAACCGACGCCGCCGCGCCGGCACCCCCGACTCGCCACCCCGCCGAAACTCGACGCTGTCGCCACCCAGCAGTCCCGACGCCGCCCTAAAGCCCCGCCGAGCCACGACCTGTTCCGCTCACACCACAGCCTCGCGTCTCCCTGCACTCTGCGACCCCAGGTCCGCGTCCGACGCCGCCGCCGCACCTGCCCTCGCCGGAGATCCGACGCCGGCTGCCCCTTGGAGACCCACGAGCCGTGCTTGGAAAAGAAGAAAAAACAGGAGAAAAAACAAAAGAAAAAAGGAAAATTAATTAGGTAGTTTATTTTTTATTTTATTGCCATTTATTTATTCATTTCAAATTTTGTTATTATTATTTAGTTTAGAATATGGTTTGTCAATGTTAATATTTGTGCATTTTGTAGGTATTATCCGTTAGGATTTTGTCCGGAATTAATGTAATTATTAATTTAATCCGAGAGACATCGGATTATTTTTTTAATTATATTAATTTTTTGGGCTTTTGGTAGGATTTTAATTATTAAATCATTATAATTATTAATTTGATCCGTAAGACTTCGGATAAGATTTTTAATTATTTTGATCTCTTTGTCGTGATAATTAGGGTTATGATAATCGTTAATTTGACTGTGAGACAACAGGTTATTTTTTCGATTATTTTAATCATTTATTTTGTTGATAGCTTAGATTTGATATTTATTTAATAATTACTTATTTTAAAAAAGTCAAAAAATCAAAAAAATCAAAATCTTGCATTAGAGCATGTAGGTTTATTTAATTAGAATTTGTTTATTAATAAAATTATATCATATCTAGAACTTAGGTACTTAGGTCCATACACATTTCATATTTAAGGCAATGCATTTTGATTTTTAAGATTCATATAGAATTAGGATAATTTTCTTTCAATAAAACCAAAACTAAAAAAATATTAGTGGGTCATAGGTTAATGTTTTAATATTCCCGTCGTATATTTTTTTAATAAAAAAGCCAAAGATTAGTATTGCATCATTATGTTGTTTTTCTTAATAAGAATTATTAAGTCATTTAAAAAAAAGAAAACACAAAAGTCATTTATTTGTTTAGTTAATAGGTTAGTTCATAATTAATCCCATTTCATGTCATCATTGTTAGTGTAGGTTGCATATGTGTAATAAAAAAATCATTAAAAAATCATAAAAAGAACATGCATATAGAATTACCACGTCATACATCCCATATCATATAGCACATGCACATTTAGGGTTATGTAAATTAGATTGCACACATATTGTAATTATTTAAATTATGTCACATGAATTGCATCTCATATGTCATTAAAGTAAAACTCATGCATACCAAATTTAAATCAAGATTGCATATAATTAACATTTTTAAAAGAAAAAGAAAAATTAGGTGTCATGTCATTTAGAAACCATGTTTAGGGCATGCATTTTTATTAGCATTTTTTTTATTGAATGTTATTTTATTGATTGTGCACCCGCATGACCACCATTTGCATGTTAGTAACTTAAGTTAAAATTAATCAACATTGCCTGCAAAATATTTTTGAAATTAAAATAAAAAGGTACCGAAAGGGCGTTAGACTAATCTAGCGTAACCATGTCCCCGGACCTATTGAATCTTTGGTTCGCAAAAGTAAAGTAGTCTCCCATACTTTACTTGGGTTTCTAATCAATCCTAATTGGTTAGTGGTGGCTCCAATTTGAAATATAATTGCATGTTTTAAATTAGTTAATTTCTTAATATTAAGTCGCGATTGGTAGGACTTGGGAGAGTCCGTACCAAGTCTTCGAACTTAGTAATCCATTAACCTAGTTTTAGGTGGTGCACCCAAAATTTAGGTCGCGACACCTTAGTAAAAGATGTCGTCGAAAAATGCCACGTATGTAATTTGGCCGGATTCTCGCCGTTGGCACTTAATTGATCCATTTTGCTCCAATTTTGTGTCACTTTCGTAACTTTTGGCACTACGTGTCCCTTCGTGCCAAGTTTTGGCACTCCAGGTGTCCCAGTGTCTGATGTTTTCTATGTTGTGTAATTTTATTGGGGCAATTTGCCCATGGGTCCATTGCTAATTGTATTGATTTTTTTTGCCCTGTTATGTGACATTGTGTATCGACTTTCTACTGTGTTTGCTTTCTAGAATTTTTTAGGTCAATTTGCATGTTGAATTTACTTCACATGTCTTCCAAGGACTTTGGTCCTCACCTCTTCAACTCTTTGCACAAAAATGTTTAGAAAATAAAAAGCACTTTGGTGTGTCGTTCAGATCCCTAAATTTTAAAAACTTGTCAGAATTTTCTTGTTTTTGTTGATTTGAACTTGACTTTAGTCCAGGTGATGCTCATGCACACACTTTTCATATCACCTTTGAATTCCAAACTTTCAAACCATGCTCTTGGTTTAATATTGATATTTGTCTAAAGTTTGGAATGTGTTTAGGGCACCTATGAAGCTCGATTAGAGTGCACAGGATGCACTTGAGTTAGCTTTGGTGTCTAAATGCTTCCATAGTTGTGACGCATTTTTACTATACCATTAGCATATTTTCTCTCAATTCACTACCCAATTGATTTTCAAGTGCCTTTTGAGCATCATTTGAACTTCAATAATCTTTGACTTGTTTACTTTTCTCAAGTGTCTGTGATTGTAATTAGCGCTTGTTGAATGAATAAGTGATCCAATTTTGGCTCACTGAAATTGTTTGATTATTTGAAAATCAAGGCTGTAACATCTTACAGTTTTGCTTTCAATTAAATTAATCGGGCATTTCATCGATGCGCCTATAGTGTTATTCTCAGAGCTGATCACTCCTGGATAACTAGACTATCTAGGGAAGTCATTAAGAGATTTTAATGCAATAGACTTAAGGATTTGACCAGGACTCGACTACTCGACCGTGCTCATCTGCAGAGATCATTACGGCATAGTTAAAAATCGCGTAGAGATCAGAGATAGGTCGGTTTGATTGAGATGTATGGTTAAACGTGGGTGATTCCACTAAATTACAAAATTCTCGTCGATCGACACTAGAAAGATTTTTCTGTCATTTTAGTACCCTGTGTCCGTATTTGAATCCTCGAGATTTTCACGACATCCAAGAGTTGCCAATGTGTCAAAGAGGTTCATTGTGGCTTGAAGAAAATCGACCACAGGTCATTTGCACTAAAAATTTCAAAAAGCTACCTGGTAGCCTAGGTCACGCTAAAAACGCGTTAGAGTGAAATTAATCGCAAATTTGAATCAGATTTCAGAAATTGAAAGTTCTGTCATGTCACAAGTCATTTTAGGAACGTCGACTCAGCCTCCGAAGATTTTTCTGCAAACCGAGACTTTTTGAGAAAAAGTCGAGGTAGGGCCATTTTTGTTCAAAATTTTTAGAGGATTGTTTTTTTATTATGGAATTGGGATGCAAGTGGGATCAATTGGTGATGAAAAATACCAATTTGATCGAGGACTCGATAGTTGAATTTTCAAAGGCCGAATTGAATTGATTCAAGAGGGATTGAACTCCAATGTGTGCCATCTCCCTTGCAAATTCGTATGCGCCATCATCCTGAACCTTTGGACCGCTTAAAGGCTTCTAGAAAGGGAAAATTGGTCTTGGAAATGAGCTGGAAGGCCAGCTGGGCTAGAAGACTAGTCAAAGGGGGGATAAAGGGATGAGGATAAGCCATTGGTGGCCCCCTCCAATTGAAGCCGGTCCCTTTCCCTCCTCCAAGCTCGTCGAGCAGCTTCTTCTCCCCCTCTTCTTGCTGTTTGCAACCCCTGAAGCCCAGAGAAACCGCAGCTCCTCCTTCCCTAGCCGCCGAACAGCCGTTCGTCCGCCAAGACCCACCGCAACGGCGTCGCTTGCCCGCACGTGCCTCTCTGCCTCTACCGCGACCAGCTGCCCCTTTTGTTGCCGATGTGTCGTTCTACGACACCCCGGGACCACCGTCGCAAGCTGCTCACCGCCGTGCGCCACCGTTTCACCGTCGGTCAGCCTCGCCTAGCTCGCTAAAGCCCCACCGGTCCACTGCCAGCCTTGTCTTGCTGAGCCAGCCCCTGCTTCCTTCTCTCTCGGACCAACACAGAACAGGTTCAAGTGGGTCTTCTCAGCACTGTTTGGCCCGTTTTTGTGGGGTTCTTGACCTCAAAAGGCTGTCCCCCTTTGGAGTTTGTCGAGCTCCTCCGTGTCCCCATCATTTTGATCCGAGTAGATCGTCGAACAAGTGAGTTTAACTCACTAATGCTTGCTTAGTAAGTTAATGAAGTTTAAGGGTTGATTAGTTCAGACTAAGTATGGATTAGGTGGATAGTTAGATTAGATTAGCAATTTAATTTATTGTTATTGCATGTTAGGTGGTTAAGGTAGTGTAGTTAGGGCCTAGACAAGCTCTAGTATTTATCTAGAATGATTCGGAAATTTTCCAGATCCGTCTCGGCTTTTAATTAGGCTTTACGGGCCTAAGTTTGCATTTTTGCTATTTATTGGCATTATTTAATTATTTTCTGTAATTATTTAATTAATTAATTATTTTCCGAAAATTAGATCGGGATAGCCGGTGATCGGAATTTCGTACTGATTTCAGTGGTGTGACTTGTTTATTTAATTGAGTTCTAATTTGCGCTGATTGAGGGTGATTTGTGGTTGGGGGCATTTATCCCAAAATTAATTAATTTTAGTAATTAATTAGAGAATCATCAGGCGTCGGTTTACAGCGCCAAAAATATGTTTATGGACTGTTGAAACTAGTGGGATTTTCAAAGGTGAAAATACCATATTTTGGTTAAGGCCGACCGTGTACCCATACACGAGTATTTTTATTGAGTATGATAAAAATGATGAATTGGTTATATATCAGATCAATGGATCTGTCAGCTTCTGGTGAGCATAATCAAGATATCAGATCAGTGGATCTGGCATCTTCTGGCGAGCATATACTTAGTATACTATATCGGTTTATCCGGCAGCTTCTGGTGAGCTATACTATCTATTTTTAGCTTAGAGTAAGCTATTTGCAAGGTGGTCGGACTTTATAGATAGAATTGATTGAGATGACCGGGGGATGGTCTTGTTGACATGTAATCGATTAAGTCGATTGATCGATAGTTCGATCCGAATGATTGAATTGTTTGGGTGAATTGATTAGTCGAGTATTCAAATTGTATTGACTTGCAAGAAGAGATTAAGGCCAAGGTAAGTCCTCCGACTCATGTCTGTGCTTAGGCAGCCCTCAGGACGTATTTTCTTCCCAGTCAGGTCTTAGAGGGTAGAACTCGCTGATACGTCGTCTCACCCCGTTGTGGGATAACATTTCAAGTCCTTAGATGGTAGCTCCTGAGTTTTTTGGACGACCTAGGAAGGTTATAGAGCAGACATCTTATATTCCGATGATTCAGGGCCCTAAGGGTTGGGACTATGAGCTAGTAAGGTCCATAGTCTGGGTCGATGCGGGTCTCAACCACAAGGTGCCCCACAAATACAGATCGTGGTACCGCCAGGCTCAAGATGGCCAAAGAGAGGGTCCTATACCGGAGTATGAGATTCCTCTGTACGTCTTGGAGGTTGCTTTTGGAAAGGGCACATTAGATCCTCCTCAAGGCTCGATCATAGATGCAGTAGACCTGGTGTTGACACCTAAATTTTGGCGATTTGGTCATTTATTTATTGCATAAAAATTAGGGATTAATTTTATCCCTGAAAAAAAATATTAATTGCATAGCATATAAATCTAGGTACATTTATTTTTAGTTTGCATATTTTGCATTTTTACATTTATTGGACCGGTGACAGATGGGTTCAAATTAGTTTGTCAAGCCTATTTTTAAATGATCGGAAATTATCTTGTGAGAAATTCGAAATTCGAATTTTTTTCCGGGATATAATGATTTTTTTTTATAGGGCAGATATGTGAAAAAATATTGTGATTTGTTTTTGAAAGATTTGGATTTAGAGAAAAATTATATCGTAATCTCGAATCTTATCGGTATGGGATGAAATTTGTGAAAAATATTTGCAGATGTGGATTCGAGGAAGAATTTGAAAATCCAATTCCTTTCCCTATAAAAGGCCGTGCGTGCGAGATGTTTATGGGGGGGGGGGGTTCCTTGGCTTTCGGTTTTAGGGTCTTCGAAAGAGAAAAAAACAAAATGGTGAAAAGTGAAAAGTGAAAGGAAAGTTGCAGCAAGTGACGTGAGAGAGAGAGAGAGAGGGAGAGAGAAGAAGAAACAAAAAGGGAAACACATCAACTTCTTCGCGTGGGGGGAAAGGCCCTCGAACCGCGCCAGTACCCCGCGCCGGCGGCCGAGTTGTCGACCACCTTTGCTCCGCTGACGACTCCCCAAGCTACCGACCACCGCCGCTCCGCTGATCTGCTGCCGGAGCTGCAAATCGAAACCAGCGCCCCTCCTCCGCTCAGATCTGCTCAACGCCTCTGCTCGAGCTCGAAGCCGGTCACTGCACCTCGTCAACCGAGCGACCAACCGTCACAGCCGCACCACCGCCCTCATTGACGTCGCTGCGTTGATCTCCCTCGCCGAGCCCCGCTGCCGAGTGCCGACGCCCGAGCTGCTCTGCTCGCCGGACCTCGAGTCGACCCGCCGACCCACGACCCATTGTCTCCATCCTTGCGCGTCTGCCCGAGCACCGGATTCGGAGTCCCCGCAACGCCAGCACTTGGAGCCCCCAGGCGCGACGCGGTTTCCGCTAGACCAGACGCCTGCTCGTTGCTGCTCTGTGCCAGCCCAGCGCCTCTACTCCACCTCCTGTACTGCTGCTCCGTGCCTCAAAATCCCGACGACCGCACCTCTGCAAACCGTAGCCCAGCCGATTCCGAGCCGGCCTGTCGTACCTCTGTTGTTGATGCGCCCCTGATTGCCCGAGTACCAGCAGCCCCCCGTCGCTCGAGTCGAGTCGCTCCACCCACAGCCCGACGCCGATCCTCTACCATAACCCGACGCCGATCCTCTGCCTGAGCCCGAGTCGAGCTGCTCCGCTCTCTGCCCGAGCCTGAGCGAGGCTGCCTGCTGCTGCTCCTCGCGACGCCACCGCCCGCCGCCGATCAGCCCGTTGCTGATCTTTGCCGAAGCTCTGAACACCGGCGACCCAACCCCCGGTGATCCATTGAAGCCGCTCAGCCGTGGGTGAAGAAAGCAGGAAAAGAAAAACAAAAAGAAAAAGAAAAATCCAATTAGGTAGATTAGTTTATTATTATTATTATTATTATTATTATTATTATTATTATTATTATATTCATTTATTTATTTTGCTTTATTTGATAGCTTTCTTTAATTCATTTACATTGTAATATCGGATGCCGATATTTATTTCAAAAATCTTTAGGCATTATCCATAGGGATTTGGCTCAAAATTAATGTAATTATTAATTTGATCCGTAAGATGTCGGATCAATTTTTTAATTATATTAATTTTTAGGGCTTGTTGATAGTATTTTAATTGTCGAATCATTATAATTATTAATTTGATCCGTAAGACTTTGGGTTAGATTTTTAGTTATTTTGAATGTTTGTCGTGATATTTAGGGTTAAAGTAATTGTTAATTTGACCTGTGAGACAACAGGTTATTTTCGATTATTCTAATCCTTTATTTGGTGGATATCCTGATTAGTTTAGATGTAATTTCATGATTGCTTATCTTTGAGAAACACAAAAAAAAAAAAAAAAAAATCAAAAATCAAATCTTGCATTGGAGTTGTTGGTTTAGTAAATTAAGATTGCATTTTAGGATTGCATTTTTAGATAATTTTTGGAATAGATTAAGATTGATTTTAGATTATGTTTGCACATCTAGATAATCTTATTTTTCTTTAAAAAATAGTTTTCTAAGATAGGATAGGGTTTAAGTCAAATTAATCCCTAAAATGAATTAGAAAATTATTCTTTTTTTAGATAGTTTAATTAGGATTTTTATTAATTCCGAATTTCAATAAAAATACAAAAAATACTAGGTGCATGTTAACTAGTTTGCATCATAGGATCATTTAATTTGAGTTTGTTAGTAAAATTAGGTTCATGAAATGCATGTAACTTAGTCATTGTTGCTAAGTTCATTTAGTCAAAAAATTGATCGTCATTAGAATTAGGCCATTCGATTAATTTAGATTGCATATTTAATTGTTGCATTTCTTTAATTTCAAATTTCATGAAAAATATAAAAGAATTAGAATAAATTCATTTCATGCTTTAGGATAGATTGCATGCTTATTTATGTCATATAGTTTAGGTCATGTTGTCATATCATTTCATGTTAGATTAGTAACATGCATTGCATAAATCATGATTTTTATTAAATAAGTGAAAACAAAAATTGAGTGATTGCATGTTAATTAGAAATCATATGTAGGACTGTCGATGTGATTTCTAATCTAACATTGCAGATGCTTTCGTTGCTTTGAGATAAGTTTTGCAATTTATTCATTGCTTTCTTGGATGTTAAATGTAGCACCCCGAACCCTTCGTAGGTCGCCACAAGCACCAATGTTACATCTAATTTCCCTGTTGTTCTTACACTTAGAAGAAGCATCGTTATTCACAAGTATATATATATATATATATTTTTAATAAAAAAAAGCTGTCCCAGCGCGACTCATTAGCGGAAGCAAAATAAAGCATCACCATCTCTCCCCCTACCAACCATGATACAAATACACACCACTAATCATCATGATTTTATAGACAAGCCACGACACTTTATTTACATATATTTTCAAGATGGGACTTCTTTTGGGTCGATACATCAGAAGGAAAAGCTAGGACTCAGCCATGTCCAGCCTAAAACCTCAAAAAGAACCCTCGACCCTCTACATCACACGTGCACAACCCCCATCATAAGTGTCGGCTAACTATCCCCAAAAAACACAGCCCCTACTCGTCACGCACGGCCTCACACCCAGTCCGGTGCGTCAGGCGGTGGCAACATCCCTCTCATCACCCCGTCGCGGCGAACGTGGACGGAGACAAACTCCTGGACGACTGGGCCCCCAGCCAGGCCTATGTCGTACGTGACAAAACAGCGCACACGTATGTATGTCAGTCCAGGCACATAAGGACAGTTGAACTCCTCACACTCTACCTCGACATCGGACGGTAACCCGTAAAATGCACCCCGCGTGACGGCAGGAAGCGGCATGCTGCTAATCTGAAATGTTGGTCCCCAAAGGGGTGAGTACAACCACTCAGCAGATAAAGGGATCCAATAACCACTCAATGCATCATACAAGTCATACATGCATTGCAGGCGTTACTTACCTTGAAGCCATGCGCATACTATCATGCACCATCATCACAATCATAACACATACATGTGTATCATCATCATATTATATACATGTCATCATCATCATCACATCATCACATCACACATGTCATCATCATCATGGCATCATCATATCATACATGTCATCATCATCATGGCATCATCATATCATACATGTCATCATGCCATATCATGTATCATCGTCATCATCATGCATATCATATATCATCATCATCATCATGACCTCATCACATCACGCATGTCATCATTATCATGGCATCATCATGTCTTACATGTCATCATCATGCATATCATATATCATCATCATCATCATGACCTCATCACATCACGCATGTCATCATTATCATGGCATCATCATGTCTTACATGTCATCATCATGCATGTCATCATGCCATGGGTGATCATCATCATATCACATCACATATCATCATCATCATCATGCATATCATCATGCCATGGTTTAATTTCCACTTTTAACTTTCAATTTGATCACCACATCACCCATTCCTCAAATCATCAATTTCATCATCCCCTCGGGCAAAGACCTCCGAGGCTTTCGGCATTCAGCCATTTCAAGCCACCGGGCATCCGGCCCCCCACATTCCGGGCATCTCGCATCCCAACTAGCATCACGAGGCATTCCCCTCAGGCAGAAACCTCCGACAGGGCTTCCGGCATTTACACTCCCTGGCCGGGCATCCCGCACCCCAAATCCTGGCATCGCGAGGTATTCCCCTCGGGCAGAAACCTCCGACAGGGCTTCCGGCATCCCCACGTTCCGGGCATCCTGAATCTCCCAGGGCCATCCGGCAATGCATCTCTATACATTCCGGGCATCATCCTCCACCACAACCACCTCCTCATTTATCATTATCCATGTTTACCAATTTCAAATCTTAATTTAGCATGGCATATGACGTGACATCAAACAAGTCATACTTGGCATGGAATTCACACATGCATCTCAATTCAATGTCATGCGTACACCAAGATCTCATCATACATGTAACATGGTATAATTATAAATTTAATGGAATTTATGGCCAATAAAATAATCCATTTCTTATTTATTTAAATTTCAACTTTTGTCATTTTCAAAAATATTAAATTTAATATCTATAAATTCCCAAAATTATAAAAATTAAGGCAAGTAATAAACTAGCCAATAGGATAATAATTTCATGCAAAATATATGGCCAAATAGAATTTCACACAATTTCACAATTCTCACAAAACAGCATACAATTTTCGGATGAAATCAGTATGCACAGTTTCCGAAGAAATTCGATTAAAATGTCTATACAGCCTCCCAAAATTACGAAATTTTACCGAGTTATATCCAAGACATTTTCGTACATCTTTCATGAAGACTTCCTAGCCAGATTCTTTTTAGATTATTTTCTACAGTCTCACGAAGCTCCTGGATCCATTACCGCATCGTCCAGTGCATGCTTCTCCGAAATACTGAGTTTTCACCTACCTATTCTCTTTATTTTCCTCTAAAATTTTGATATGTTATACATCAAGATGTCCTCTACAACTTTCATGAAGAAATCGAAGAGAGATTCTTAGCACAAACCAACATGCAACCACAATTCCAACAAGATGTCAGTGAAATCGTTCCAGATCTGAGGTCTCCGTAGAATGAGAGTTTAACCCCTCAAATCTCCATTATTTTCCACGAAATTTTAGTATGTTGTAGTTCAAGATGTTAGCTACAACTTTCATGAAGAGTCCAAAGCCAAAATCGGACTCTAAACATGCATACAAGCTCACCCAACATTCTGACTCAAACTGTTCGAGCGAAAACAGTCATACCATTCAAGAACAAGCCATCAATACTTCGGTTTTCCTCACCTAAACACCCAAAAATTCAACATACAAGTAACATACACACATGCAAGAGCAGCTAGAGGACTCCCACTTGCCTCTAGACCGGACAGACGACGGCACAAGGCGGCGAGCACGGCGGTCGGACGGCGGCTCCTCCTCGGCTTCTCCTTCTCTCGGCCACTCTCCCTCTCTCTCGAAGCCTCTCTCTCTCTCTCTCTCTCTCTCTCTCTTCCCTTTTATCCCCCCTAATCCTCATCATTGATAATCATTGCTTGCCTTCAAATTAGCCAATGCATGGCATTCTCCTTTGTGCCACTTGTCCTATTGCATGCATAATGGGCTTTGAATTTGGGCTTGGGCTTGGGCCTCCTTTGTGGCCGGTCGACCACCCCTTCTTGGGCCTCCATGGGCCGGTTAGCTTGGCCCACTAAAGCTTAGGCGAATGGGCCTAAGGCCCAACCCAAAAAAATTGACTTTTCCCCCCTTTTTTTTTTTGAATTTCTTCTATAAATATTTTTAAATTTTAATTTTCAACATGGCCAAAGTCTTGTGACATTTTGTTTATTGAAATTTAATTTATAAAGTGCATGGCCAAGCATAGATTATTATCATTAATCTATCAAATTTAAATTCTCACAAACATATGCACAATTCATCAAATCTTAAAAGACTAATGGCTAAAGCATAAGCTTTAGGAAATTTTATTTCCTAATTAGAGACTTTAACACACCTTATGGCTTGACTTTGAATTTTGGGATGCCACATTAAATTGGTGGTTTGCGTACCCGCATGATCACCTCACATGTTAGGAAAATAAATTAAAATCAATCCAAGCTGCATTCAAAAACATTTTTGAAAATTAAAAAGAAATGGTACCGAAAGGGCATTAGAGAAATCTAGTGTAACCAAGTCCCCGTACCCAAAATCTCTGGTTCGTAGAAGTAAAATGATTCTCCCATTATTTTACTTAGGTGTCTAATCGACCTACCAAAAGTAGATTAGTGGCGACTCCTAATTGAAAATAAATTGCATGTTAAGAATTTGAACCTAAATTGCGAATTGGTATGGGCTTGGGAGAGCTCGAGTTAAGTCTAGGCTTAATAATCCATTAGCCAAACCCTAGGTGGTTCGCCGAAAAATTGGTCGCGACAGCTTGGCGACTCCGCTGGGGAATTGTGTTAAAACACCTAGTGGACTTAGGCCAATTTTTCTTTTAAAAATGTTTTTGTTTGGCAGCGAGGACACCAGGTACGTCCCTAACATTCCTAAGGTGTTAAATGTTTTTGCAGATAAGAGGTATAAGGGGAGTAGTCTTTGCTAACCCCTGTCTTGTAGGTTGGAGTTAGGGATGAATGTTTGAATTTAAACTATAGAAGTGTTGTTTGCATTTAAACTGTTGTGCATGTTTTATTGCTTTTAAGCACTACACTATTGCACACACAACCTGCGGTCGGACCTGGGCTGTGATAGGATTTCTAGGATGGTGTTGAGAAAGGATACTTCCTCCAAAGCGAGACTACTATGTAGAGGTTGACATTCTCTTCCCCGAAATTTCTTTCATGGTGTCGAATGTATTTGTCTATATCCGTGAGACTGCGTGATTATTGGGCATTCCATTCGACTGAGCCGGGGTTAGGAGGACCTGACACATTAATGCTATTGGAGAAAACTTTCTTATATGTTTTGAAGTTGACAAAACGTTTCCATCAGTCTAGTCTGAAGATCAGAAGACTCTTTCATCAAAGTCTGAAGACTGTCAGACCGTCAGACTCAAAGACTTAAAGTCAGCTCTCACTGACTGTTTCTAGACCGTCGAAGAAAAACTTATCCAGATTTGTATGAGGATTTGATTCTAGCGGTTAAAGAAGATCTCACGGCTGGAGATAGTATTTCAAGACTCTTATTCGTTTTGAAATTAATTCGAGTAAGTTTAATCTGTTGATTGGCAAAACGTACATGGAATGTTCTCCTTATGGAAACCTAGATCCTGATTGTATGGGCGAGCAGGATTAGTGGGCTATCCTCACATTCCTTAAGTAACTCAAGAACTTCCTAATTGATTCCGTCCAACGGGAAGTTTGGAAAAACTCCTTTGGAAGGTGCCAATGGTTATGAAGGCATGGAGGAGTATTTAAGGAAGACGTTCTAGTTACTCGAGTGTGTGCGCGATAGATAAATTTCAAAGTCTGAAGCTCCTTGTTCTTTGCTGATTCAATCTTTGAGTGAGAATTTGTATTCAAAAGAGAGTCTAGTCTTTTGTTAAGCCTTGAGGAAGTGTAGTTGAGTCTCTACATTGTGGAATCAAGGACGTGATGCTGTAACAACTCTTTTTGATTCATAGTGAAATCCAGCCAGTGGGCTGTTAGTGCGGGAGAGTGGACGTACGCTTGGATTAAGCCGAACCACTATAAAACTTCGTGTTCCTTTTCTCTTCCCTGATCTCTCTATTTCAGTTCGTAACTTTATTTGTTTAAATGTGATTTCCTTTGCAAAGTCTATTGTTGTCCAGACTCAAGTCATAAGTAAGATCTTATCTTATATTTTGCAAAATTTGGTTCGAACAACTATTCACCCCCCTCTAGGTGCACATACTAGCACTATCAAATGTGAGACTGCAACGGTCAGATCATCCTCTTAGCTCCACCTTGTTAAGCCATCTAGACAGAAATCGAGCCTCACTAATGGCTGTAAGTCATGAAAATGAATTGGGATAAGTGTCCAGAGGGACCGACGCATGAATTGTAAAGGTCAACCTAAGGCCTAACTTGAATCTTGTTTTAGTTGTTAGATGGGGAAAGTACATTAGAAGTGCCAAAAGTTGTGTACGACGCTCACTTTGGTGCCAAAAATTTCTGTTGCATCACTTAAGTGCCAAATCGAAGAAAAAACGATCACTTCGATGCCACCGGCGAGAGATTTCGGCCAGATTAATTATGCGGCTTTTATATTTAAAAAAAAAGTTGTTGTGGCTTTTAAACGACGTCGTTTTCTATCCTCCTTAAGAAACGACGTCATTTTGCCGTCATATGTGGACATCCTCACAAAAACGACGCCGTATAGCTCATATGGGGATTGAAATTAGGGTTTCTTTATCGTTCGTTGCTCGGCCACCGTCGTTCGCCCGCAGTCGCTCGGCCACCGTCGTTCGGCCACCATCATAGTTGCTCGACCAGATGAGCGAGGAGAGGCTGAGATTGTTGCTCATGCAAGAAGTGGTAGGAAGAGTAGGAGGCGAGGGCAGAGGAGGAGAAGGAGGAAGAAGAGGGGTCGAAGGTGCCGCTGCTGGTGCACTGCTAGTGCTGTTGTTGGTGCCATTATTGGTGCCGCTGTTGGTGCGCTATTGGTGCCGTTGCTAGTGCTGTTACTGGTACCGCTGCTGGTGTTGTTCTTCGAGGAAGAAGATGACATGCCTTCTCTCTCTCTCTCTCTCTCTCTCTCTCTCTCTCTCAATTTGGGGATTGGGGTTCTAAGTTGGGGAAAAGACGCTAAATGGTGTCGTTTTATTGTTTGGATGCTGACTGTACTCTCCGACGAGTCATGTCAGCTTCAAAAATTAATAAAAAAGTGCCACATCGGACTTCCGGCCAATTTGATCAGAGTTGGCACTGAAATAATCGTTTTTCAATTTTGTTGGCACTTAAGTGATCCAAAATAAACTTTTGGCAACAAAGTGAGCGCTGTACACAACTTTTGGCACTTCTAGTGTACTTACCCCGTTGTTGGATTGTTTCCATTTGTTTCATAATTGTGATTGTTTTTGCCGTGAATGGTTATTTCTTTTCTATTGTATGTGCCTAGCTTTAGTGCTAGATTAGAATTAGATTAGGTCCTTGGCGATAAAAGTCCTTCAAGACTTGAAGACGGTGGAAGGTCGATATCCATTTCAAACGTATTTTTGTATCATTCATCCTTGATATATGTTTCGAGTTGTTTCATGTTGTCTAAACACCCGACGAGGTGCGGGTTTTATTTCTTCCGTTTTATTTTAGGGTTGCATGTTAGGTTTATTGCTTTCTCTAAGATTGTCTATTTGATCATTTATTTTCCGCCTTGTCTTTAAATTTCAATTGTGTGCTTTCTCTTCTCTTTCTTAGAAATATAATGGCTTGAAAATAACTACTCACATATGATCACTTAGTTAGTGTTATCGACTTGAAAAGTAAAAAGAAATGTATGAACAACTTAGGAAACACGACATACTGGTGGATACCAAAAGGGCGCTAATAAAAATATTAGTGTAACCTAAGTCGCCGAACCTAGAATCTCTAGTTGTGTAGGAATCGAGGGACCACTCCTGACTCTCGATTGGGTTTTCTAGCTGACTCCCAAAAATGAGACTAGTGGCGATTCCTGTTGTGGCACCCCTCAACACAGCCCCCGATCCGCTAGGGTCACCACAGCTAACTCACCTATCACTTGCCCTAATAACATGTCACTTTGATACCATTTCAAATGCAGCGGGTCCATAAAACCTGGGGGTTCGCATCTTTTAGATCGGTCCCAGCACAGTTTATAACGGAAGCATACTCAACATCTCCCTAATCTGTACACAAACTAAACAATACGATGCAATACACACCAACTACAACCTTTCATATATATATATATATATATATATATATATATTTTAGGGCCGAATCACTTTTATTTACATAACTAAGATGGATTTAACAAGTCGGTACAACAAAAGGCCAAGACTTTAAGTAAGCTCGGCTAAACCCAAAAAGAACCCGACTATACATCAAACATGAACATCTATCCATCAGCTAGTGTCGGCCATCCCAAAAAGTGTCAGCTTCCACCCATCACACGCTCCCATCACATCCAGCCCGGTGCATCGGCCGGTGGCGGCGGCAGTATCCCCATCATCCTCCCATCTCGACGTACATGGACAGACAAGAACTCTTGAACTACAGGGCCATCAGGTAGACCCACATTGTACATGACCAACACACGGACACGAATAAACACCAAACCATGAACACTAGCGCAGGGGTGCTCTAAGCACTCGACCTTAACATCAGATGGTAAGCCATAGAATGTACCACATGTGACAGGCGCAAGAGGCATCTCTAATCTGAAATGTTAATCCCCAAAAAGGGGTGAGTACAACCACTCAACAGTAAAGATCCATCAAACTACACAATGCAACAAGCAAGACAATCACAATTTCAAGTAAAATGTACATATCATCCATGCTATCAAGCATACATCACCATGCAATCGTGCATATATCGCCATGCAGTCATGCAAATCTCACCATGCCATTGTGTATATACCATCATGTAGTCATGCTTGTATTTCCATGAGGTTCATCCCATGCCATATGCACACACATATATATAAATTTTAATGTTTATTAATGAATAATGATATTATCAATGAATAAAGCAGTATAATTAGCATAATATGTGATTTTGGTGATTTACTACCCCTATCACTAAAGTTAAAATCACATGTATATGGTGTATGTGAAAAGTATAGTTTATATCCCTGATATGAGAGAATTTTATGGATTAAATTGAGTTGTGATCACCAAAGTGACACACTTGATTAGGTTTGAGAAATTTTGGTCTCGTATATTGATTGGGATGTCTCCTGGTCTAATGCGTAGTCATACTCCCAAAGGAGGTGATTGTGTATTAGTTCATGGAGGGATACATGATGGTGTGGTGGAGGAGTGACTGATCTTAGTGGTTCATATGCCCAAAAGTGATGAATTCACGAATATAACCGTTATCATGTCGGGAGTGTATAACTGCATGTCATGTATTCTGCCCAAATGTGATTATATGATTATGTGCTTTACCATGTGTGTAACTCTCTGAATGTGCACTTGTACGTCAAGTTACACAATGCTCACATAATGTTAATTATATACATTGCTTGTTTTTCAGTCACATTTTCTGTAATTAATAACTCAACTGTTATTGAGGTTTTTACTGCTTCAAATTTTAGTTGTGAACATATGATTTGCTGCTTGGGAAAAGAGCGATAGAATTTGCTTACTGTCCATGAAACATTCCATTCAAGAACACTTAAAAAAGTGATTTACCAACTGACTGCACTGCCAAAAGATGATAGAAATCTTAGTGGCTTGAAATTATGTCTTGTCTAATACCGAAATTAGGACACATCTGCAAAAATTATGTTTAAGTCCTAATTATATATACGTTTCATATAAGGTTGAAAAGGTTATTTCCAAAAGTTTTCTGTTTAAGAAAGAGTAGTAAAGTTGACAATGTTGATATTCTGTCTACTCTTAACGGTTATCTAAAAACTTCTATAGATTTTTGTGGAAGTAATGTATGCAGAAATTTTATTTCAACAAAGTCATTGATGACTATTCTTCTGTACTTAATTAAGAAAAGTTAGAATTAGTCTTAAAGGTTGTCAGGCTTAATATTGGTAGTGAGTATTTTGGCAAGTATAACAATGCGGAATAACTTAAAGGGTCATTTGTCAAATACTTGGTAAATTCTGGGGTGGTAACTTAATTACTATGCCTGAAAATCCTAACAAAATGATTTGGCCGAAAGGCATAATTGCACCATAATGAACATGGAGATGAGTATGATGAGTAAGACTAATTTATTAGGTCTTCTGTGGGTTGATATTTTGAAAAAAAAAAAAACTCTTTTCGCATACAAAAACGTGTTTCTTACCAAAGTTGTTCCATAAATTTCTTTTGAGTTATGGACTAGACGTAAATTTTAACTTGAATCATATTAAAATTTAGATGTGACATGCAAAAGTGAGGTTATCTAATGCAATATTAAGTGCGTTGGAATTTGAATCCACTTAGAATTATTTTGTATATTACCCAGATTGTTCAAAGGGGTTTTTATGGCCCTAATGAAGGTACAAGAATTATGGAATCACATACAATAAAGTTTTTAGAGTTCGACGTAATTGTAGATGATAGTTGCTCTCAGATTATTAAGGATAATAGTACGATGGAGGTTACTGTGTCTTTGTCTTTATCTTTGTCTATACAGACAATTGTGGAATCTCCTGTACCATAGACTAAACTTGTTGAGGTTCAGGGTACTATTCTTGATATAGTTATGATGAAATTTCTAAAGCCTCTCAAGTGTAGAATGAATTGGTTATAACTTTATTCAGGATATTTGTTAAGGAAAGACGATCAGCTATACCATCAGACTATATAGTTTATATGTCATGCAATATCCACTACATAGTTGATTTAGCAACTTATATAAATGTTGTTTCTTATCCTCAATCAAGTATGTGATTATATGTCATAAAAGGCGATATGCAATCTATGAAACATCATAGTATTTGGAAACTTACTGACTTGCCTAAAGATCAAAAGTTCATTAGTTGCAAATAGGCGTACAAAATTAAAAGGATTTCAAAGAAAGATTGTGGAATTTAAAGCCAAATTGATAGCTAAAGTTTTTACTCTGGAAGAGGGGTGGACAGTTAATAGTGAAGAAATAATTATTTCTTTCTAATATTTCTAAAGATTCTTTCAAAGTGAACATGGCATTAATAGTTTATTTTTTATATGGAGTTACGCCAAATAGATACAAAATCTATATAGTGCAACTAGAGCATTTTGCAGTAGATGATTCAAGTAAACTTGTGTGTAAACTGAAAAGTCTTATTCATGGTCTTAAGCAAGTTTCTAGACAATATTATTAAAGTTTCATAGTATTGTTATTTTGTTTAATTAGGAACTAAGTAATTTAATATACTGCAAGGTTAGTGGGAGGAAATTTATTTTTCTCATACTCTATGTACGTGATATTTTGCTTACAAGTAGTGACCTTGAGGCATCTTTTGTCCTTTGCACTAAGGTCCGTAAGAATTGTTCTCGCCATATACATTGGATTTTATTAGATTTATCTCAGAGGACATTTGCTGATCGTATTTTGGAAATATTCAATATACATCATTGCAAGCCAGAAATTGCTCTTGTCATTAAGGGTGATGGACAGAATCCATTACATTGTCCTTATTTAGATATTGCTAGTTAAATGGTGTACCTTGTGTCAATGCACTTAAAAGTATAATGTATGCTTGAATTTGCACTAGACTAAATATCGTATTTGCAACGGGCTTTTTAGGCAGATATCAGTGAAATCCAGGATGCGATCACTAGGTTGATGCCAAGAAAGTTTTAAGGTACTTAAATAAGACAAGAGATTATATGCTGATTTACAGACATGTTCAATTCTTGCAGCTAATAGGGTATTTAGATGAAAAATTTTGCCGACTGTTAAGATGACATGAGATCAATAATAGAATACATATTTATGTTAGCAGGAAGTGCAGTAAATAAAGTTCTATGTCTACTATGTAAGTAGAGTTTGTAACATTCTTTTAGGCTGTTACCTGGGCTATTAGGCTCGGAACCTTATTAAAGAGTAAACCGTTTTTAACTTTATGGATTGACCCATATGATTGTATTGAGACAATAAATTTATAGTATTTTTTATTAACAACAGAGGTTTCAAGGGATCTAAATATATGGCGGTCAAAATTTTGACCAAAAAAAATGGTACAGAAAGGTGACGTTATAATATAGCATATTTCCACAGATGATATGGTTGTAGATCCACTAAGTAAAGGACTTTATTCTTCTGTTCTTGAATGACATGTCATTAATATGAGCTTAAGAGCATCATGAGATGCTATTATTTAGTGGGAGCTATTTTGGTTTTACTCTAATAAAGTTTACATTTGTATTCGTTACACTTAGTAACAGTTTGATATGTATCAACTTTTGCATTCAATAAAATATTTTGAATGTGTTGTTATAATGTTGAATACATATTGATAAAAGTCTCAAGGTATTGTATAAACCTTGAGTGAAAGCTAGGGGCATCCGGTAATTAGCATTATGCATATGTCTTGGTATACATAAAAAAAAGGTTAACCAAAAGGACAAAGCATATGTGGGTTCATTGGAATAGTGTCACAAGTTTTTTTATGACGCTTAAGATAAGAGAATGGTGACTGACAAATGAGATCTCTCTATGAGAGATGTTATCCATTTGCTACACTACCATATTAAATCCATATCAATAAAGTTGAAAGCACCTGTGACCATAGAAGGCTCTGTGTGTATACATGCAGTTACCGCCATGATCCGGTATTTGAAACTTTATGGGATAGGATTGACTATTAAGAATTATCTCTAGACCAATGTGCGTACATACAGTACAATTTCAATTAATATAGCCCAAGTGAGAGAATGTAAGAGTTTTCCTGATGTGGGCTACATTAATTGATATTGTAATTTACCATTTTACGGGGTTTGGTCTAAGATGAGATAGAAGGTTTCTTAATTAGTCTAATATGAGACTGGCTAGTGTGGGCCAAGTTGAGCCTGGCCCGTAATGAGAGGGCCTGGTTGGAAACTCTATAAATAGTGCTCAAATCTCTCCTCTAACCCTAATTCTCACATGTATCCTCACATAATGAGCGTTAAGCGCTAAAGGGTGAGGGGGTTGTCTCATTGAGCCAGTGATATGGAGGGCAATAAAGGAGAATGACTTGCACGTGGAACATCAGTTTTCCACTTCCGCTTCAAGAACGATAGTTCCAAAAACAGGTACGTTAATCTTTCTACTCAATTATGCATGGTCTTATTCTGGTTATGGATATCATGAGATTGCACAATTTGCGTCCAACATCAAGTGCAAGGTGTCGACGCCAAGACTTGGGCCTCAATGGTGAGATGGTTGATTATGGTGGTATAAATTGAAGTGAACTTTTTAAAATGGCTAGCTTGCTTGTCCCTATGTTGCACTGGATTTTGTGTAAGCTTTAAACTTGAAAATGAATTTCATACATGGCATAATATAAATTAATTATAATAACACGCATTTGGATGCTGCAACAAAAATTGTAACGCGTTCATAGTATATTTTATTTACTTATCTAACTTTTTCTTTTCAACTTGAGGTATGATTTAGTCATAAAATGAACTTAAATATTATCATAAGTGTTATGTCCAAGAAAAGATTTGGTGATAATCTGAATATAATTGTTGCTAAGTCAAGTGTGAGTATCTAAATAAATTGCAAGCGAAGCTCATTTCCATGACACACACACACACACACACACACACACACACACACACACACACACACACATATATACATATATATATATATATATGTGTGTGTGTGTGTGTGTGTGTACAAACCAAAAACTCTTGTTTAATCGAAGAATTAAATACTAAATCCAAAGAATCAGTCGAGATATCGTATGAGTTGTGATTCTCTCGATTCTAGTGTGAAAAAGCTTCGCAAACCATTATTTAGATTGAATATCTAGTTTCTTACTTCTTTCTCCTACGATTACGAAGTCGATGGCAACATATAGCTAAAAGTAGTTTATTGAATATTCAGTTTTTGCTTTTTAGGTCATTTGATGGTGGATAATATTAAATAGAAACCGTTTGCTCTTTTAATTAATGAAATTAATACATGCTTATGTCATGGGCCGAGAGTTTCCTTGGCCCCAGCGCGAGCGCCTGGCGAGCGAAATTCGTCAGGCCAGCCTTCCTTCTATAGCTGTTCCACAAACAATACGATGAATGCTTCTTCGTCCGAGATCCTACCACGCCCAGCTTCGCTCGGGCGTCTAGTCCATTGAGTGAGACAGCAGATCTCTTTAGGCACAACAACTGGTTTCGGCCTGCCATGGCCTCGTCAGGAGAGCGGCATCAGCTCCCGACCAGTTTGTGCACGGGAGGCCTACCCCGTCTTCGGAGCTCCTAAGTGATGTAATCCTTCTATCTTAGAACTCCTAGTACCAACCGTCCTGACGCCACTCCCACAGACCAGTTGTGTTCTACCCTTCTGCCTCCTCACTCTTCACCCGATAACCCCAAGCGCCACTCACAAGTGTCACGAGTACAGGAGAATTCACGGACCGTGACATTCTCCCCCACTCAAATTCGCAACGTCCTCGTTGCAATCTGTTCTGTCGCTTCCTTGCGTCAATCAACCATTAATGTGCCACTTTTGGGATTTCACATCGAATGGCCACGCTCGCCCAACAAAACAGGTTTCGCTCCATCGGTAACCTCTTTTGATCTCCGCCGCTCGGCCATTCTCAGTCACCTGCGCTTTCTGGCAAGTGTGGCATTTTTCGCCAACCGCATCTTTTGGCAGCACCATTTCAGCCTAACCAGCTTCTTTGACCCCAGCAAACCAATGGAGGTTCTTTCCTTGTTGAAAACGTGGCAGTAGACCTCTTCTTCGTATTCACCGATCAATCCAGGAACGTTATCCCCATTCAGCAAGGGTTCGGTTCTTCTCGAACTCCCTATCGGCTCAGCGGTAAACAAACTCGTCCCAGTACCCATTGTCATCCTAGGAGCTAAGAGCCCCGCTACATTTGGGCATCTTTTTGGCCCCGACAGATTCCTCTCCGCCCACTAGGACTGGTCCCACTAGGACTTATCTGTTCGACCCGCACTAGAGCGAGAAGCCCGATTCTCTGACTCGCTCACTCGCTTACTGGAGGGATTCCTGCTCTGATACCATTTGTCACGGGCTGAGAGTTTCCTTGGCCTCGGAAACGACCCGTGGGCGCCTGGCGAGCGGAATTCGCTAGGCCAGCCTTCCTTCTATAGCTGTTCCACGAACAATACGGTCTTCGTGCGAGATCCTACCACGCCCAGCTTCGCTCGGGCATCTAGTCCATCGAGTGAGACAGCAGATCTCTTTAGGCACAACAACTGGTTTCAACCTGCCATGGCCTCGTCAGGAGAGCGGCATCAGCTCCCAACCAGTTTGTGCACGGGAGGCCTACCCTATCTTCGGAGCTCCTAAGTAATGTAATCCTTCTATCCTAGAACTCCTAGCACTAACCGTCTTGACGCCACTCCGACGGACCAGTTGTGTTCTACCCTTTTGCCTCCTCAATCTTCACCCGATAACCCCAAGCGCCACTCATAAGTGTCACGAGTACAGGAGAATTCACGGACCGTGACACTTACGTAAATTTTAAGCTGAAATATTCTATGATATACTAGGCTATCGTGCTCCATGCATGCATATAACACGACCAACTATCGATTAATTTCCCTTCCAGAAAAGGCAATACCTTAATATAGTGAAGTATAACGGTTATATAAAAGAATCGGGCACCTACTTTATCAATTAAATTCGACTTGCTACATTCCCTAAAATGCTCGACGTGATCAAAAAATTAACAAAGCAAAGTTGTTTGGGAAAAAAGAAATCAAGATATAGAATGCTCAACGGATAATGCTTAAGTAACAGTCACTATTATTATTGCTGACTAACGGTGGCATCTAAGCCACAAGATGCGATTGATAAAAAAGGCAAGATAAAAAAGTTTTACTTCCCTCCATTACATTACAGCTAGTTTCATGCTAGCATTAACTAGTGATTCACACATCACCATTACTTCCAAATATACCGATGATTGTCATGCTATCATCATCCAATGCTCAACAAACAAGGTTAATCCTCGCTCCCCTCCTAAATAAAAGCTTATGATCCACTGCCATATGCATGGTATTGGTATATTTACATTTGTATTTATTCATATAAATTTGCCGATTTCTAAATGAAATGACCAAAAAAAGGTTTAATACTACGAAAAACTCCAAACCGGTACATTCGCGACATATTTATTTTAAACTAATTTCCAAAAATTTCAAATTGTTATCTTGTAACTAATTTAACTTAAGCTAATTTTTTGACAACTAATAACTCCAAACTGATATAATAACAATAAATTTACTCTCCGTTAATTTTCATTAAATTGGATTAATATTTACAAATGTGATAAATGGAGAGTAAAATACCAAATTTGTACATTTGTTAACTCTTGCGTGTTATCAAACTTAACAATTATCGGTAAGATTTAATGAAAATTAATAGGAGATAAACTTATTATTAGTGTATTAATTTATAGTTTTTCGTGTTAAAAAAAAAACCATCGTTTGACTTTGACCGGAAAAGGTAAGAGAGACGAGCGAATCCAGGACCTGTAAAGGCGGGTTCAAGGATTGGCGTTTGAGTTCGTGCATGGGGTGGATAGACTCGCATTAGAAAAGCTTGGTGTGCCATGAGAATCCAGCACAAGCAAGCGACACGTGTCTGCAATTCAAGCTCTTCTTTTATCACCCACTTGTTTGAGTTCGTGCATGGGGTGGATAGACTCGCATTAGAAAAGCTTGGTGTGCCATGAGAATCCAGCACAAGCAAGCGACACGTGTCTGCCATTCAAGCTCTTCTTTTTCATTTTATCACCCACTTGCTCCTTTATTAATTTAAATAACAATCTCAATTATTTGTTGCACGGTGAAAATTAACTAAATTAAGTATGATTACTAAGGAATAAATGATAAGTCTGCACCCAACGTGGTCATTTCGAGATTGCTTTCTTTCTTTAGTACCCAAGCGATCATCCATTCCATTCACGATCCCAAGCAAATAATGCCAGCCGAGTAATCGGCAGGTGGGGCTTGCGAGGAACCATCCCCAACCATAGTCTCGAGAGGAAAAGCGTGACGACGGAATCTACCTTGAAAAATTTGAGTGTTGAATCCTTGAATGAACAGTATTGATTTGATGCTGCTGTGGCCTATCTTAAAGTACGGACTGCAGTACACTCGAGCATTGCGATGGATGATCGAGATAGATCGGTGGTACTATTGAAGGATCGGTTGAGCGAACAAGAACCTCATGGCTTGGCCGAAGCACAGATTGTTGCTCTTAAATCGGAATGCAGAGGGACTGGTTCACGACCGTGATGCATCGGCACAATGCGAGTGCACGAGCATGGCTTGCATGGACAGTGAATGAGCGTGGTTCAAGCTTTAGGAATCGGCATTGGGCATTGCATGGACGGTGAATGATCATATAGCTTGAACGAAAGGTGAATGAGTTCGGCACTACTTATGCCAGCAACCAAGCCTGGCATGCGAGCTGCACCTTGGCCATGACCCGGGCCATGTGCCGGTGAGTAAGCTTATGATCAATCACATGTTCTAGGAATAAGGACGGCTTCAGACAAAGTAATCACCCAATGATAAAACTGAGATACTCTAGGAGGATATCTAGAATTGCTTGTAACCCAAATGCTTGTAAAAACCTCGGGTGGCCCAATGTAAGCGATGTCCTTTCTTGAGAAAGTATTTGGTGGTTGGATACCATCACGTCAAAGGTTGACATGCATATATTTTTGTATTGAAAACCAACAAAAAATCGACACGTGTTCATGTCGTGGCAAGTAAATGAAAAAAATAAAAACTTATTTTTTATTTTTTTTCTCTATCTTCTTCCTCCTCCTTCTATAGCCATCTCCTTCATTCGGTCACTGGCAACTCATTGGCACTGTGTCAAAGTCGACCACTACTGCTCATGGAACGAGCCATCGTTGCTCACCAAGTGAGCCGTCATCGCTCATGACTTCAAATCCACAGAGCACTGCCCTATCCACGGTTCCGCCTTCTTGCTTGTCCATGGTGTTGCTTATCAATCCAAATCTGGCCTCGTGGAATCTTGGCTGGGCTCAATCTTCCCAATGAAGAGCTTGTTGGTGTTTGTTTCGATAAACAATCATATGTGCATAAGTAAATTAAGATCAAAAGTTTGATTGCAGAGGAAGTAAAAACGCCTATACACGTGTTTTTAAAGCATTTTCATGCATTTTAGCAAAAACACATAGAAGAGCTAACGGGCTAATCATAGTAATCTTATACAGTACTCCAAATTTGGTTTAGAACTTTCTTCGGGTTCTAAGTATAAATGTCTGATGTCCTCACAACAGTAACAAATGTCCTCACAGCAGTAACACCGGTTCTGACACTCTTGGATTCTTGACCACGAACATCTGACGCCTTCCGATAATATTGGTTTTGACGTTCTTCAAATGCAGAACGTCTGATCTCTTCGCAGGTTCTAACGTTCTTCAGATCCAACCCCACAAGTGTCGGGCCTCTAATTCAGACACACCACCAATTCTCACATTAAATAGAAGAGAGAAATTGAGAGATCTTACAACTACAATTGTGCTAGCAATTGCTCTCATGTGAGTGATTTTGTTGATCAGTATCAGCACTCTTAATTATCGATTATCGATTATCCAGTGATCTGCTCTTTGTATTGAAAGTGCTAGTATGAACACCTAGAGGGGGGTGATTAGGTGTAAAAACAGATTCTGCAAAATGCAGTGAAAACCTTTACTTTTAACCTGAGTCTGAATAACAACAAACTTTTGAAACTGAATCTGAAGAACAATAGACTTTGAGCAAGTTCAGACTTTAGCAGTTAAATAAAACTACGAACAAAATAAAGGAGTTCAGGGAAAGAGAATAAGAACACAAGGTTTATAGTGGTTCGGCTTAGATCAAGCCCACGTCCACTCTCCTACGCTAACAGCCTTCTAGCTGGATTCTACTATGCAATCAACAAGAGATTACAACTTTGAGTGCAAACACTTAGTAGTAGATCACACTATCTCACTAAGTCACTCTTTTGGTATTTCTCTCACGATCACAAACGTTTAAGCTCACCAAAGACAAGTGTATGCTCGAAGGTCGCTCAGACTTTAGAATTATAAATTCTACGCTCCGTCTCTTACTTGCTCATCGGTCCTTCATCTCCTTAAATACTCATCCACTTCCAAACTAGCCGTTGGATAATATCTTAGAGGATCGTCTTCCAATCTACCCGTTGGACAGATCTATATCTAGAAGATTTGGTAGTCGTTGAGTGACAAAAGTAGAATCCCAAATTGATTTCGATCGCCCATACAAACAGAATCTTGGTTTCCATAAGTAGAGCTTCTTCGTATAGAAAGTTCTTGTCTTCAAGATCCAATTGTCAATTAATTAGATTGAGTCAATCAAATCAATCTTGATGTAGAATCCAAACCAGATCACTAGCCGTTGTATGTTTAGGGCTTGTGTTACGTTCTGTCGAATCTGGATGTAAAGTCTGAGTGTAATAGACTTTACAATCTAAGTCTGAGTACAATAGACTTTACAATCTGGACGTCAGTTTGATCAAGTTCAGTCTTCAGCATAGAGTCTGTCTTCTGGTTCAACTTCAGCATAGACTCTGTCTTCTGGTTTTTCATTCATGCTCAGTCTGGAATTTGTCAGAGTTGGCAGACTTCTGATGTAGAACAGACTTTGACACTAAAGTCTAGCAGTCTTCAGACTTTGACACAGAAGTCTGGAAATCTTCATAATATACTTTCGACATGTGTTACGTTCAGTTTTCTAGCCATCTTCAGACTTCGACAATATCCTTTACATGTTCTATCATCTGCATAGTCTGTTACTCAACCATTAAACATGTTAGTAGCCTTTGATTTATTTTGTCATCTTCAAAACATCATAAGGGATTTCCCTTACAATCTCCCCATTTTTGATGATGACAAAACAATCTCTGAATATGCAGATGTGTAATCACACTTTCTAAAATATTGATAAATCAATCATCAAATTTTAGATTTTTAAAAAGAAAAATGTGATTTGAATAAAAAGACAGCAAATAGATTGAGCATAACGATATAGAAAAAATAATTGCATCTCAATATTATAATATCAACCAATCAACACATATGCATATTTATATTCTCTCCCCCTTTTTGTCATAATCAAAAAGCGATAATAGTGGAAATAGTATCATGTAGAGAATATAAAACGATAAATATATCTTGCATGAAATACAATTTCCAAAAAAAATCAGCTTTTACAAAGTAAGTCGAATATCAAAGATATGTAATATAGCTCACTTCAATCATATATATCAGCAAGTATCCAATAAAAATCACGGATGCATTATAAAATTCACTTGACCTTTTTGTCATAATAAAATAATAATATCAATAAAAGATTTGTTAATGACAAAAGGTAATAAAAGATGCACTAACCGGATCTTGACAAATTATGTCACATTTACATTTTCCTTCCTTCCATAATAATCAAGATCACGATCAATTCAAAAAGATTTTACCATAATTGATCAACGCTCCCCCTCAATTTGTTGCCTTTTTTAGATGATCACGATTCTTTCCTTTCTCGTGGATTCGCTTTCTCCCCCTGTCATCATGGCAATATTTGCAATAGCACTAATTGTGGCTTGTGCACGTTAAGCTAAGCTGAATATTTTTCCATTATTTCCTCCGTAACAACAATATCCACAACAATCATTTGCATTTTGAAATTCGAGGCAAAAATATTCTTCAATCAAGCTCGTCTCGAATTCAACCCGCATAAACCTAACGAACTTTTTGCACAAATAAGCTGTAATAATATCCATATAATATATAATGCCCTTTCTTCAAATAAATAAATTGATTAGCATATATAAAATTAAAATTCAGAACTACTCAACTTTTCATACGACACATAAGGGATTTCCTTAACAATTTGCAAAAACTTTGCACAAGGAAGAGAATCTTTGAGCTTCCAAAAATAGTACTGAATCTCCACAATTTTCTGATCAAGCTTTCCAAAATTCATATGGAAGATTCTATTGCCACCAGCAAAATCTTGTATAATAGATAATAATCTTTGCAAAAAGGTCACGTAATATCTTCCTTTGATTTGCGGATCAAACTTGCTAGATATAAGATATCTTTTATAAATATAGCAAGAATATCCATAAATATGCAATAATATCTTTCGAGATCAAAGGGATTTTCTTAAGCATAAATCTCATGCATTTCGCAAAAAGAAAGATGATATTTCTATCACATGCCAAATCAAGTAAAAACTCGCAATGCCTTATATTTATGACAATAGATATTTGCAATATATATCATATATAATTCATAGGCAATCATCTAAAATCATGATAAATGTATTTAGAGATTTGCAAGGTAGGATAAAAATATTCTCTTACCCAAGGTATATGTTTGCAATATACCACTGATTAAAAAACATTACCAATCTTCGCATGAGATACATTTTTGATTGCATCATGATTTGTGTAGATTTGCGATCATCCTTCCCTTAAAGAATTTCCTGTGATCAACTTATTTCCCTTTTTGGTATCCATCAATTTGGATCCTTCCATGACATTAGAGCAAAATATGAAATCTCCATAATCAAATATTCTTTCTTAATTCATCATAACAAAGTATTCAAAGAAAGAATATTATGCACAATGATATCTTGAAAAATAAATTCTCACTTAGTCATAGTACGATAAAAACAGAGAGAATAAAATCCTTGAGTATCTAAGAATATCTTGCATAATAAATTAATATTACGTAAAACAGATTTTTACTTGGCAAAATATGATAAAATCTGAGAGTATAAAATCAAATCAAATAAACTCAATTGTCTCTAAGCATGATATCAAAAATGATCACACGTATCAAATCAAATCTCGAATCACAAAAACAAATCATATGATTCTTTCTTCAATAAAACCAATCAAAGAATATGATCATTATAAAATCTAAATCAATCAAGGATATATCGAATATCAAGCATAATGAGAATTATGTGCCAAAAAAAAAAAAACATACATTCCTTACCAAATTCTCTTTCTTCTTTTCTTTTATTTCTTGCAAAAACAACTCATCTTTTCTTTGGTACCCATTTTTTCTTGAGTCCATGAGAGTTAGTAGAGTATGCTATTTTTCCCCAATCTTTCTTAATAGGTCTCTAGACTTTAGGACATTCTTTTTCAAAATATTCTGAATCTCCACAATTTGAACACTTGAGGGCATTTCGACCAACACGTTTTATAAACACTATTTGAAAATGATTTTTGTAAAATGTCTTTGGAGGTCTTTGTCTAAGTCTCTCTTTGACTTTAGGAAAATCAATTAGAGAATCACTTTCCTTATTGAAACCAAGTCCCGACTTATTATAGTAAGGTACTTGTATGGAAAGGATATGCTCTAATGTTTTTGATCCATTTGAAAATCTTGTCGAAATATTTGAAAATTCTTTCTTCAAAGAATCATTTTCTTTAACAAGTAAATCTCGACTTTCTTTTGTTTGTAGAAAATCTTTTTGCAAAATTTCAAAATTTTCTTTTTGAGAAAGATCCTGTTGCCTAAGCCGAGAATTCTCCTTTTTAAGTTCAGAGATCCTTTTAAGAGAAGATTTGATATTTAAGCAGAGCTCATTTATATACTTTGAAACTTTGATAGGAATTTTTGAATGGCTTACCTCGATTTCCTCACCGGATTCTAAGTCTAAGTCTGAGTCAGACTTTGATTCTGAGTCTGTGTCTGAGTCAGACTCTGATTATGAATTTGAGTTTGAGTCTGAATGTGCCATCAAGCATATATTTCCTTGCTCGTCATCTTCTTTCATGGTTCTTTTCTGGCCATTCTGCTTGTATTGTCTTCTTTTACTTAATTTCCTTCTTTTTCTACTCAGCTTTTTGAATTTCTTGATCATAAAAGCAAGTTCTTCGTCATCCATGTCATTTTCTGAGTCTGTATCATCAGAATCAGCGTTAGATATTAAAGCGATGGACTTCTTACCTTTGGGATTTTCATCAATGATTTGTTCCACTTTGTAGGATTGAAGAGTGCCGATGAGTTCATCAACGGAGAGTGGCATAATCCTCTGAGTCTCTCTTATTGAGGTCTTTACATGGTTCCAATCTTTTGAGAGACCTCGCAAAAGTTTGTTGATCTTCATTTGAGAAGAAATTGGATGACCTTGGTATGCCAAACCGTTTACAATTTCTATAAAACGATTGAACATATCTTGAATCGACTCTCCTGGTTTCATCTTGAAGGATTCATATTGACCAAGCAGAAAGTTTACTTTTGTCTCTTTTACATGATCAGTCCCTTTATATGTAACATGAAGTCTATCTCAAACTTCTTTTGTTGTTTCACATGAAAAGATTCTGTTATATTCAACATGAGACAAAGCGCAATATAAAGAATAAATAGCTTTTGCATCAAGAGCTTCTCTTTTGGACATCTCCGTCCGAGACATAGGAGCGGGGGGTTTGGTTTTTTTGTCTTTGCCATTCTTATTTGATGTAGACGTAGCAGTGGGATTGATTCCTTTTTCCACAACATCCCATTGCAAGGGATCTCTGGATCTTAGGAATGCTTTCATTTTGTTCTTCCACACGTTGTATTCATTTCCATCAAAATATGGTGGCCTGGTGTTGCTTTGCCCTTCCATAAGTCCTGGTGCCAAGATACTAGCCATAGAAGATCTTTAACTCAAAAGTAAAAACACTTTTATAAACTGAGCATTTGGCTCTGATACCAATTGAAAGTGCTAGTATGAACACCTAGAGGCGGGGTGAATAGGTGTAAAAACAGATTCTGCAAAATGCAGTGAAAATATTTACTTTTAACCTAAGTCTGAATAACAACAGACTTTTGAAACTAAATCTGAAGAACAATAGACTTTGAGCGAGTTCAGACTTTAGCAGTTTAAATAAAACTACGAACAAAATAAAGGAGTTCAGGGAAAGAGAATAAGAACACAAGGTTTATAGTGGTTCAGCTTAGATCAAGCCTACGTCCACTCTCCTACGCTAACAGTCTTCTAGCTGGATTCCACTATGCAATCAACAAGAGATTACAACTTTGAGTGCAAATACTTAGTAGTAGATCACATATTTTACTAAGTCACTCTTTTGGTATTTCTCTCACGATCACAAATGTTTAAGCTCACCAAAGACAAGTGTATGCTCGAAGGTCACTCAGACTTTGGAATTATAAATTCTACGCTCTGTCTCTTACTTGCTCATCGATTCTTCATCTCCTTAAATACTCATCCACTTCCAAACTAACCGTTAGACAATATCTTAGAGGATCGTCTTCCAATCTACCCGTTAGACAGATCTGTATCTAGAAGATTTGGTAGTCGTTGAGTGACAAAATTAGAATCCCAAATTGATTCCGATCGCCCATACAAACAGAATCTTGGTTTCCACAAGTAGAGCTTCTCCGTATAGAAAGTTCTTGTCTTCAAGTTCCAATTGTCAATCAATTAGATTGAGTCAATCAAATCAATATTGATGTAGAATCCAAACCAGATCACTAGTCTTCAGACTTTGACACAGAAGTCTGGAAATCTTCAGAATATACTTTGGACATGTGTTACATTCAGTCTTCTGGCCGTCTTCAGACTTCGACAATATCCTTTACATGTTCTATCATCTGCATAGTCTGTTACTCAACCATCAAACATGTTAGTAGCCTTTGATTTATTTTGTCATCTTCAAAACATCATAAGGGATTTCCCTTACATGTATTACCTTTTATAGCCAGTGCAAATCATATTTAAATCAGCGCATTAACTCTAAACCGTTTTAGAATTAATTCGATTGTAATTCCTGACTGACGTAAAATCTAATACCGTTTCAGACACTAATTCGGGCATTAACTCTGTAACTGTTACAGAGCATCATTCCAGACATTTATTTGTAACTATTACAAGTCTTTATTCTAGGTATTAACTTTATAACTATCACAAATATTTAATTTTGATCGTTACTTCTGAAATTGCTTCAGAGTATTAATTATTCATTTAAATCTGAAACCGTTTCAGATCATTAAATTGTCCATTTATTCTGAAACCATTTCAGATCATTAATATAACTGTTAAGTTCTAAAACCATTTCAGAACTTAATGTGACCGTTAAATCTGAAACCGTTTCAGATCTTTAATTTAGGCATTAAGTCCAAAACTGTTTTAGATTATTAATTTGGCTATTAATTCTGAACTCACTTCAGATCATTAATTATGCAATTAATTCTAAACGTACTTCAGATCATTGAATCTAAACACGCTTAAGATCTTTGATTCGGCCGTAGAGTCTAAAACACGCTTCAAACTTTGTAAACTCTGAAGCCCTTTCATCAAAACTTTTATTTATAGCCCGACTCAATCTAATTGGCTCAATTGCAAACACATTTGCAATATTTTCTCCCTTGTTCAAATGTCATTCTAATTGGTTATGGTGTAAGACATCACTAGGTTCATCACTGAGTTGGCAGTAGGACTTATACTAACACATTAACACAATCAAGAGAACCGATTGTCCAGATCAATCTCCTATTCTTGCAAATCATGAGTGACATATAGCAAAATATTATGGTTACTTAGACAATGCGAAATGTTTTTAGAAGATAATGAACATGTTGAAAGGGCTAGTACCAACACCTAGAGGGGGTGAATAGGTGTTAAAAGAGATTTTTGCGGAAACATTTATAAATACTTTTTCTTTCGGACTAGAATCTATAAAGTAATGAACCAAAGCAAGTTCAGCAAGTAAATAAATTTACGAATAAATAAAAGAGTTTAGGGAAGAGAATAAGAACACAAAGTTTATAGTGGTTCGGCTTAGATCAAGCCTACGTCCACTCTCCCGCACTGACAGCCAACTGGCTGGATTCCACTAAGAATCAAAAGAGGTTTTACAGTCTCACGTCCTTGACGTTATAGTGTAGAAACTCTTCTTTCAAGGTCTCACAAGTGTTTGCTCTCTCTTTTGAGTACAAGTTAAGCTCAACAGATGAAATAGCAAAGAACTGTGAAGCTTCAGACTTTGAAATTTTTCTTTCACGCACACACTTTAAACAACTGGAGAGTCCACCTTAAATACTCCTTCATGCCTTCACGACCGTTGGCACTTTCCAAAGGAATTCCTCCAATTTACCTGTTGGACAGAATCAATCAAGGAGATCTCGAGTTTGTTTTAGGAATGTGATGAGAGCCCATCAATCCTGCTCACCCATACAATCAGGATCTTGGTTTCCATAAGTAGAACCTTCCAAGTTTGTTCGCCCTTCAAAAGATCTTCAGATCGGGGTAGATTCTAATAAGAATAATCAATCATCTAAATGCTATATCCAGCCATAAGGTCTTCCAAAATCATACGAACCAAATCCTTGAAGATAATCCTTCATCTGGATAAGTTTTCTTTCTTCGTCTGGAAAACTGTCAGTGAGAGCAGACTTTGAGATTAAAGTCTAACGGTCTTCAGACTTTGACAGTAGAATCTGAAGTTCTTCAAACTATAGCACTTGAGTCTGCAAGTTTTCAGACTAGACTTTTTGGAAATGTTTTGTCAGCTTCAAAACAACTAAAGAGTTTTCTCTAACAATCTCCCACTTTTTTATGGTGACAAAACTTTCCTGCAGATTTGAAAATTTTGACCTGCAAGACAACACTTAAGCAAAACGTGATATCTTATAAAATAAGTTGATTAGGACCTGAATAGCATCGATTCTGCAACCACGGAAAATAAGTTAATCCTGCAAGATAAATAACTATCCTGCCATAATCAATATCATAGACTTAGTTACTGCAAGTGTCAAAAGATTCAAACAGCAATCAAAAGTCCAAAGTAGTTCAAGTAGTTCAAGGTCAAACCAAAATGTCATCAAAATCAAACCAAATAAAGAAAGATAAAAGTAAGTCAAATCTGTAAACTCTCCCCCTTTTTGTCATCAGCAAAGAGTGGAGAAAACTTAAAAAAGGTTGGATAAAATCATGGCTGTTTGGGGATGCGAACGATCTGGAAATCCCCCATAGACTTGACAGTCTCTTCCAGCTCCTTCAGAGTCTCCTTCAGTTGTTGAATATCATTACCCTTTGCATTATCTTGAACTTGAAACTTTAAGGCTTGAACTTAATCGTGCAGAGAAACTAAAGTGGCTTGATGTACAGATTTCAAGGTCTGAATGTCACATTCTAACCCGTATAGCTAAGCCTTTAATTCCACCATAAGCTCGAGCAAACTTCGAAGGTCTGTTGAAGGTTCTATTTGAGTACTAGCATCAGCATGGTCAGATTGAGGAGTGTTAATCGATGATGGAACCTCAGCTAGAACATCCAGACTTGGAGATGATGTCTCAACATCAGCTTCAGGGAATTGAGAGGCATAGACATATTCTGGATCTACTGGAGATCTACTAACATCACTAGTGAAAACAGGTGAAGAAATACCTCTTTTGTCAGCAGCTCCCCCTATTTCTGTGCTTTCAGGTGGAGAAAAGAATTCTTCTTCCTGTTCTTGCTCCTCTTCAACACTTGAATGATGTTTTTCTTTCCTTTTCCCAGCAGTTCCACTCCTTGTCTTCTTAGAGTCACTTGACAAGGATACAGCCAAGGTTGGTTCAAAAGAGTCATCTTGACCCTCTTCTTCTTCTTCTCCTCCTTTTTCTCCTTCCTCTGTTCTTCCTTCCTCTTCCTCTATTCTCCTCTCTTCTCTCCCTTCATCTCTCTTCTCTGTCTCTTCTCTGTCTCTTCTCTTCCTCTTTTCTCTCTATCCTTTATCTCTTGAAAGCTAACAAAACTCTGTAAATTCCGTAAGGTAGAGGCGGTGAGAGTGATGTCATCCTCATCTTCTTCATCCTACAAGATAAGTGTTCTCCTCTTCTTCATAGGTTCGTTCATTGGTTCCTTGCCTTTTCTTTTTGTTGCTGCAGAGTCTTGCTTTGCCTTGACAGAGGACTTTACCTTCATGCTCTCCAAAACTTTGTTGAACTCCTTCAGACGCATCTTTGAAACCATTTTCAATCCAATCACCATTGGGCAATGCTTCTAACACACAGAGAAGCGGGAATGTGAATATTGAAATGTCTGAAGAGTAGAGTGATAAGAGTAAAGTAAGGAAGTTGTCCCTTGTCCTTCACCACCGTCCTGTACATGTGCATGAGGATAGTGTGAGGTAGAGAAAACTTGTAACCAATGTTAATGGCATACATCAACTTCGCTTATGAGTGTGAGACATCAGTCTTTGACGTTGATTTGGGCCTGATACAGTTGATCACGATCTTGTGAAGCAAGATATTGGAGGCATTCATCCTATTGTAGGAAATCTTGCCCTCAGCAAATCTATCCCTAACAAGTTCTAGTGTAGCGTGAGCAACCAACACATTGATTGGTTGGAAACGCCCTCATTCAACCCCAATCAAATCAGCCAATATGTCTACATCGACCACAAATTCCTTGTCCCTTACCGCAAAGGAGAATCTATTCGCATCCAAAAAGGATAGATTTGACTAGTAATAGGCTGTGAGTTCTAGGTAGGCAACTGTCGTCTCAGAGCAAAAACATCCGAGTTGAAGGAGTGCAAACTTCTCCCTCAGTTTCACTTTCAACGAATCAAGAAAATCAAAATCAATACTTTTAGGGTTCATAACCCCTCGCTTCAACAATTTCGAATAAGTCCTCTTATGGTCCTTAGAACGAAAAAGGTCCGTCCTTCACCACAAACATTTGCAACAACACCCATCCTAGGCTAAAAATGCGTGAACATCCTTTCATCATCGTCTTTTTCTTTAGGCTGGTTAAAAGCACCGAACTGCGGATCGCTTGGAAAATTGGCAAATGTCCTTGCTGCCAACCCTTCGAGTGCTATGCCCATTCTTTCCATGGATTGCAAGAACAAGGTTTCGTTCTTGTAACCCCTCTCTCTCAAGAATTCATCGATGAAAGTCATAGCAGTGCCACCCTCTTTTAACTTTTTGTAAAGTTTAAAGCAAATTCAGGTTTCAGCGTTCTTACTAGTTCCACATCTTCCAAAACTTCTTCTTCTTCGGCCTATTGTTGCTGTGAAGGATCTTGAGTCCTTTGTTGAGAAGAGTGACGCGGTTGAGAATGTTGTTGTTGACTTTGTTGTTACTGTTGAGGAGAGTCTTCTTCCTCGGTCAGATCGAAGTGCGTAGGACCCTCACGCATATGCTGTGGTCCCCTACTCGCAATTCTAGAAGACTTTCTTTGGGAAGACATTGTCACTTTCTTTGGAGGATTTCTTGAACTTGCTCGAAGAAAAAGGTGAAAACTTTTTGGATTAAACTAGAGAGAAAGTGTGAGAAAGTGGAGTTATGTATACTAGGGTTTGTGAATGAAAGCGGAGAAGAAGAAAATCGATAGTATGTAAAGCAAATGAAACGAGGTGGATTGTCACAAAGGAAAAAGTAAAACTGCCTTTTTGAAAATGAAAAACTGCCAGAAATTTAAAGACGAAAAAGATAATTACTAAAAATAAAATAAGAAAATAACGATTTAAAAAGCAATCAATACCTTTTTAAATTTTTATCCAAAATTTAAATAACTTGCACAGAAATAACTTACAGTCGCAACTCTTGGAAGTTCTGAGTCTGATCATCTTCAAACTTTAATCGATAGAAGATATGATGTTCAGTCTGGTGCGAATAGACTCAAATAGATTTTTCTCCAGTGGCTTTGTAAATATATTCGCCAACTGATTTTTCGAGTCAATAAACTGAATCATAACTTCTCCATTCTGAACATGATCTCTAATGAAATGATGTCGAATTTCTATGTGCTTTGCTCTTGAATGAAGAATTGGATTCTTTGTGAGCTTAATGGCGCTGGTATACCACCGCTTGAGGTGGCCCAGTTGGATAAGGCTCTGCTAATCCTTTGCGAGGAGGTGAGGAGTTCGAATCCCGCTGGACGCACGGGGTTTTAAGCGCGACGTCGGGGTGGTGGGTCCTTCGCTAGCGTCGCTCCAGGGTTTACCCGCCGGCTACCGGCTGTACGGGGTTCCCTGGGTAACCAAAAAAAAATGGCACTGGTATTGTCACATTTGATCTCGGTGCACGATTCTTCAATTCCAAAGTCTTTTAGATATTGCTTCATCCATAAGATTTGAGAACAACAGCTTCCAAGAGCTACATACTCAGCTTCTGCTGTTGAAAGAGCTACAGTATTTTGCTTCCTTGAAAACCAGGACACCATTATTGCTTAGCAATTGACAAGCACCAGAAGTGCTCTTTCTATCAACTCTGCACCTTGCTAAATCTGAGTCTGAATATCTAAGGATAGTAAAGTCTCATTCTTTGGGATACCACAGACCTAGCTTTGAAGTAGTTGCAACGTATTTGATGATACGCTTTGCAGTAGTTAGATGAGATTCTTTAGGATCTAATTGAAATCTAGCACAAATGCAAACACTAAAAAAAACGTCAGGTCTAGATGCAGTAATGTAAATAAGTGAACCAATAATACTCCTGTAAAGCTTTTGGTCTACACTCTTTCCTCCTTCATCTTTATCCAACTTCGAAGAACTTGACATTGGTATCTCAGTCTTTTTGCAATTCTTCAATCCGAACTTCTTGATAAGGTCTTTTGCATATTTTTCTTGGTGAATGAAGATTCCTTTCTTTAATTGTTTGACTTGTAATCTGAGAAAGAAAGTTAATTCACCCATCATGTTCATCTCGAATTCATCCTGTCATACCAAGCTCGAGGTGCCTGCTTTAATCCATATAGGGCCTTCTTCAATCTGTAGACTGAGTCTGGTTTTCTTGGTTCTTCAAAACCAGGTGGTTGTTCCACATAGACTTCCTCTTGGATGAATCCATTAAGGAATGCACTTTTTACATCCATTTGGAATAACCTAAAATTTTTATAGCAAGAAAAAGTAAGTAATAATCTAATTGCTTCTAATTTTGCTACTAGTGCATAGGTCTCATCATAGTCTATTCCTTTTTCTTGCGTATATCCTTTGGCTACGAGTCTTGCTTTGTTTCTGACCACTTTTCCTTTCTCGTCCACCTTGTTCCTAAAAACCCATTTAGTTCCAATAATAGATTTACCCTTAAGTTTAGGAATTAGTTCCCAAATGCCGTTGATGTTGAACTGTCTAAGCTCTTCTTGCATAGCTTCAATCTAACTTTCATCAGCTAAGGCTTCTTCTACACTTTTGGGTTCAATTTCAGAAACAAGTGCTAAAGTACTAGATTCTTCTCACCTTTTGGATCTGGTACGAATTCCTTCATCAATATTGCTAATGATGAGCTCTTTGGGATGCCTTGACTTATGCTTCCAGTTGCTGGTTTGTTTGAAAGTCTGCTGATCCTCTACTTCAGTTGAATCTTCTGGTTCATCTTATTGTTTTTCTTCAGAAGTCTGAACCACTTCAGGGGAAGTAGACTTTACAAGATCTGGAGCAGGTTTAGATTCTTCTAGTTGAGTCTGATTCAGTTGATTCTGCACAGTCTTGAAATTTGACGTTCATAGATTCTTCCATAGACTGAGTCTTCTTGTTGAATATTCTGTAGGCTTTGCTTGAGATTGAATAGCCAAGGAAAATTCCTTCGTCTGATCTTTCCTCAAACTTACCAGTTCAATCATTTGCATTTTTCAAAACAAAACATTTACAACCAAACACATGAAAATAAGAGACATTTGGTTTTTTTCCTTTAAATATTTCATAAGGAGTTTTCTCTAGAATAAGTCTTAAAAATACTCTGTTAATAATATAGCAAGCTGTAAAAAATACTTCAGCCCAAAATCGAGAAGAAATATTGCTTTCAATTAAAAAAGTTCTTGCCATCTCTTGTAAAGATCTATTCTTTCTTTCCACAACCACATTCTGTTCTGGAGTATATGAAGAAGAGAAAACATGCTGAAAACCAGATTCATCACAAAATTTAGCAAAATCTTGATTCTCGAACTCACTTCCATGGTCTGTGCGTATGCTTGAAATAGCATAACCTTTTTCATTCTGAATCCTCTTGGCAAATTTTGAAAAGTAAGAAAATGTTTCAGACTTACTTGCCAGGAAGTATACCCATGTAAAGCGAGAATAATCATCTACGATTACTAGGCAGTATTTCATTCCACTAATGCTTTGAGTTCTGGTTGGACCAAAGAGATCCATATGCAAAAGTTGCAAAACTCGATTAGTAGAAACTTGATTTATGGGTTTAAAAGAACTTCTAACCTGTTTTCCCAATACACATGGTGTGCATAATTCAGACTTTTGATAAGTCAGGTTGGGCAGTCCATGAACAAGCTTCTTGGAGGAGATCTTGGCAATCTGCTTCAAGTTAACATGGCCAAGCTTTCTATGCCAAAGGTTTGCTTCATCTTGAATTAATATTAGACACTGAGAACTTTCTGATTTTATTTCTAGAAGATAAATATTCACATGTCTTCGTCTAGTGAAAGATTGAGAGAGATCTTTACTAGTTCCCGAACAAATGCCTTCTTGGAAATTAATTTTGAATCTAATGTCGCACAGTTGACTAATGCTAAGAAGATTATAATTCAAACCTTCTACCAAGGAGACATTGTTGATTGTGAGACTTCCAATATTTACAGTTCCACATCCAACAATTCTTCATTTGTTGTTTCCACCAAAAGAGACTTTTCCACCATTTATTTGCACAAGTTTTTTGAAACAACTTGAATCTCCTGTCATGTGTCTCGAGTAGCCACTATTCAAATACCGTTTGATCTTCTTTTTTATAGTGATCTACAATTATAAAAAGAACTCAAGCTTTCTTTGATACCCACATTTTTCTTGGGTCTAGGGGAGTTAGTGTTAAAAACAGTTTTTACCCAATCCCTCTTAACAGGTCTCCAAACTTTGGGACATTCCTTCTCAAAATGTTCTGAGCTGTTACACTTTGAACATTTGAGAGCACTTCGGCCAACAAGTTTTACAAATGCTTTTTGAAAGTGGTTCCTGTAAAAAGTTTTTCTAGGTCTCCAAACTTTGGGACATTCCTTCTCAAAATGTTCTGAGCTGTTACACTTTGAACATTTGAGAGCACTTCGGCCAACAGGTTTTACAAAAGCTTTTTGAAATGGTTTCCGGTGTCATTCCCAAACCAAATTTGTTGAAATAAGGTCTTTGAACTAAAAGAATCTTTTCCAACTTCTCAGATCCTATTGAAAATCTTTTCGTGATATTTGAAATGTCCTATTTTAAAAAGGTTTTTTCCTTTGAAAGAGAATCTACATTTTCTTTTAAATCATTGAGGCTTTTATCTAGATTTTCAAACTTTCCTTTCCAAAAAGTTTCATGTTGCTTCAGTTGGGAATTCTCCCTCTTTAGCTCGGAAATTCTCTTAAGAGATGTTTTGAGACTAAGACAGAGTTCATCTATATATTTTGAGACTTTAATAGGAATTTTTAAGTTACTAATCTCGATTTCTTTGTCTAAGTTTAAGTCTGAATCTGTTTCAGAGTCTGAGTCTGATTCTGAATTTGCCATTAGACATATATTGGCATATTCTTCATCACTGCTTCGCATTCAGTATCGCTCCATGTCTCTTCTTTGAGAGCCTTTCTATATTTCTTTGCTTTTCCCTTCTTTTTCTTCAGCAAAGGGCAATTGGGTCTGATGTGCCATTTTTTCTTGCATTCAAAACAAATCACTTCTTTGTTGACTTCATCATCCTCTGCTGATTTGTTCTGGAATTTTTTAGTGCCTTGCTTCTTCCAGTTGAATCTTCTTCCCTTTCTATTTAACTTTCTTAATTTCCTTATCATGAATGCTAGTTCTTCATCGTCCATGTCATCTTCTGAATCTGTATCATCAGAATCATCATTAAATTTTAAAGCAATTGACTTCTTACCTTTAGGATATTCTTCCTCATTGATTTGTTCCACTTCATATGATTGAAGTGTCCCAACTAATTCATCTACAGAGAGAGGCATGATTCTCTGGGTTTCTATTATTGATGTCTTCACGTGATTCCAATCTTTGGAGAGTCCATGCAGCAATTTATTGACCTTCATTGGCCCTGAGATTGGATGTCCCTAATATGCTAGACCGTTTACTATTTTTGTAAAACGACTGAACATGTCAGTGATGGATTCTCCTGACTTCATCTTGAAGGCTTCATACTGTCGGAGTAGGATATTGATTTTTGTTTCTTTAACTCGATTAGTTCATTCATAAGTGACATGCAACCTGTCCCAGACTTCTTTTGTTGTTTCACAAGATGAAATTCTATTATACTCAGTAGGAGATAAAGCACAATATAAAGATTAGATGACTTTAGCATCAAGAGCTTGTCTCTTGGTTAATTCTTCTTGTGTTATTTCGCCAGCGTCTGCAATTTCTTTTCCTCTTTCTGAGGTTGATGTAGCTTTAGGAATAATCCTTTTTTCTACCACATCTCATTCCAATGGATCTTTCGATCTTAGAAATGCCTTCATCTTGTTCTTCCACACATTGTATTCCTTCCCATCAAAGTAAGGAGGTGTGGTGTTACTTTGGCCTTCAACCAAACTTGGAGCCAAAGTACTAGCCATAGATCTTTAACTCAGAAGAAAAAACACTTCAATAAAATGAGCACACAAGCTCTGATACCAATTGAAAGGACTAGTACCAACACCTAGAGAGGGGTGAATAGGTGTTAAAAGAGATTTTTGCGGAAACGTTTATAAATACTTTTTCTTTCGAACTAGAATCTATAAAGTAATAAACCAAAGCAAGTTCAGCAAGTAAATAAATTTACGAATAAATAAAAGAGTTCAGGGAAGAGAATAAGAACACAAAGTTTATAGTGATTCGGCTTAGATCAAGCCTATGTCAACTCTCCCGCACTGACAGCCTACTGGCTGGATTCCACTAAGAATCAAAAGAGGTTTTATAGTCTCACATCCTTGACGTTACAGTGTAGAAACTCTTCTTTCAAGGTCTCACAAGTGTTTGCTCTCTCTTTTGAGTACAAGTTAAGCTCGACAAATGAAATAGCAAAAAACTGGGAAGCTTCAAACTTTGAAATTTTTCTTTCACGCACACTTTAAACAACTAGAGAGTCCGCCTTAAATACTCATTCATGCCTTCATGACCGTTAGCACTTTTCAAAGAAATTCCTCCAATCTACCTGTTGGACAGAATCAATCAAGAAGATCTCGAGTTTGTTTTAAGAATGTGATGAGAGCCCATCAATCCTACTTGTCCATACAATCAGGATCTTGGTTTCCATAAGTAGAACATTCCAAGTTTGTTCGCCTTTCAAAAGATCTTCAGATCGGAGTAGATTCCAATAAGAATAATCAATCATCTAGATGCTATATCCAGCCATAAGGTCTTCCAAAATCATACAAACCGAATCCTTGAAGATAATCCTTCGTCTGGATAAGTCTTCTTTCTTCATCTGGAAAACTGTCAGTGAGGGCAGACTTTGAGATTAAAGTCTAACGGTCTTCAGACTTTGACAGTAGAATTTGGAGTTCTTCAGACTATAGCACTTGAGTCTGCAAGTCTTCAGACTAGACTTTTTGGAAATGTTTTGTCAGTTTCAAAACAACTAAGGAGTTTTCTCTAACAATCTCCCCGTTTGGCGACCATGTAATTAGATCCTTCTATCTCACCATGTCCCAATCAAACAAAGGCCATGGAATTATTGGTCAAGTCACCAATTCGATCATATGCTCAAATCTAATTGACATGTATTTATTCGAGATATTAACCATTCATTCTTGATTACAACTCCGGCCGAGGATTTCAATACAATGTCACGATTATATCGCATAGGATATCAATCTTGTATATCTATATATAACAAAAAAAAAAAAAAACAAATTCCATATTGCGCACGCATGTGCCTTCATATGTGAACAAACTATGACCATCAAGTACAGAGACGGTTCGAAGAAGTGTCAATATGCATACTTGTAAACCATAGCCATCCACTATATAAGTCAGCATCGTGCCTCAGGTCTAAGGATCTTATACCTGATCAAAGCATGAACGATCAGACATTGATCCCGCTAAAAGCTTCCATGTCGCCAATCATTCTATGTATGTCACGTTCAGTGAACTTGTCCAAGACAAGCACTTGTGTTCTAACTCGGATATCACAAGACCCATTGACTTATGACTCATCATCCCCTCAAGTATCCAATATTGAATGGTGAAACTTGAGAACACACCGGTCTCAATAGGATCATCAATATCCTCTCAATGATCCATCGACTGGGAACTATTTAAATATTCAGTATAACTGTAAACTCGTCACACATGTTCTTAACATGTTAAGACTAGATTTAATCATAGCTGATCTTATGGACTTCATTCATATAAATTGGACGATGGATGAAAAAACTTATTTGCCATTAAATAATCCCTAACATATAACTATTGCATGGTTGCTTTAGACATACAGCTAACAGAGCTCCATCTCTAAATCCGGAGGAAGTCGTTGATGGTCCATCTCCAGAACGAACTCAAAATCCAATGCCATAATCATCGAGGAAATCCAAAAGTTTCATCGTGCCCATCGAGGAAGCTTCATTCCAAACAAAAAATGAAAAAAAAAAAAATAGAGGAAGGATGATGGTCCATCTCTAGGATGAACTCCTAATCTAAGGCCATGGCTCGTCGAGAAAACCCAAAAGTTTCACACCCATTGAAGCTTCATTTCGAGCGAAAATAAGAAAAATATAGGACATTTGTACATGCGGCGGTGCCCTGTGGATGGAAGGCCACCAACAACGACGGCTCATCAATGAGCAGTAGTGGTCGGTTTTGATACAACACCGGTGAGTCACTAGTGACCGAACAATAGAGAGGACCCCAGATGAAGGAGGAAGAGGAGAAGAAAAAATAGAAGTCGATTTTTGATTTTTTTTTTAATTGGCTTTCAATACAAAAATATATGCCACGCCATAATTTTTTTATTGTCTTTCAATACAAAAATATGTGCCACGCCAGCCTATGACGTGTTGGTGTTTCTCCCTTCTACTTTCTCTTGTGTTGTGCCTGAATCCATATATAAGTGTGTGTATGTTGTTTTATCTTATAATAAGCCTTAGTAGTCTCAATCAATGTTGGTTGTTTAATGAATAAAAATTGCGGGGAAGCTTCCCCTCGTTCGTTGCGAATTTAATACAACATTGGATGTGCGGCAGCATCGGGGCAACTCTTGGCCCTATTGGGCTTTTCGGCCGGCCATGACTAGGGCGTTCGTGACATCGTCGCCGGGCGCGATTGGGCACGCAACCTGGACATCATGGCCTGGTTCGTGGATAGCGAAGTTGGTGGTGGGACCGTGATTCGTAGCTTTAACTCACGAAAGCTTGTTGGCTGTCACGTGCCGGAATCGGGCGTGGCACCAGGGCATGCTGCGCTGCGCTCGACGGCATTGGAGATTTGAGAATTTCATGGCTGAAATCGAGATTTCTCTTTCCACGAAGGGGAAACTGGAAAGGCTATAGTGGTCAAAAAGGCGTTAAGCTCGAACTCCTGCACGCCTATAATTAAAAAGAACGCGCGGACGTGCTCCCCGCCAAACTAAGAAAGTTTAATTGGAAAATAATCATATTTATCTCTTATTTTACTTGTCTAATTTAATAATCCTAAAAGATTTGCCGGGTGCTTTTTGGTTTGGAGGCGCTCTCGCAATGACTTTTTCACTTCTTTTTATTTTATTTTATTTTAATTTTTAGTTTTTTTCTTTCGGCCGTAAGTATTATTACGTGGGCTCAACATTCAATCGGGTTCTCAACCCTCGCCACGTGCTCATTTATTGGGGGTTCCCAGAATTTTTTTTTTTTGTTTTAAAAAACACAAGGGGTGGGGCGCACTGTCGGGGGAGGGGCGAGCGGGGCCCACTTCGCAGGATTTTGTCCCGTCACGGTTGCTGAAAAAACGAGTCCCAATCCCGCCACACCCCCCGGGCAGTGCTGTCCTCCGCACTTGCTGCTTTTGACAAGATACAGTGTTTGGCGAATCGGTTCCATCGTTCTCTGATAAAATTTTATTAAATAATAAATTATATTAATACACCTAGACTACTAAAAAATCTAAAATATGTAATAAATAGAAACACTAAATACATTTTATATATTAAATTTATATTATAAAACAGAAATAAATTCGAATATATAAATGAAAAGAAATTGTTATTATTGTTCTGTTATTTTGAATTTTATTAATTTAAGAAGTTTTTTTTTTGAAAAAAATAAATTCTATATTATGAAAATTAGAAATTTTATCCACCTTTATTCTATCTTCCCTATGAGATAATTTTATTTAGACTATATCATTTTATATCTAACTCTATTTTATTATGAAATTTATCCTAATTACTAAAATTAGCCTTATGTCTTTGTGCGGGATAGATCCCCAAAAATGAAATCACAACGTTCAAAGCTATAATATGCATCATGTATCCTTCCTAGCCATCCCGATTCAATGAGTTTTGAAAGTTCCTTCTCAACAGTTTAATCGCTACCGATTGAAGATGATCACGAGCATGGCAGCTCAAGGGGTTCATCTGGGACCGAGTGGCACAAGACTTTGGTAAGAAGTTCCCTTCTTAAACTTGATTTGCTCACTTCGGAATGTGTAGACGAGAATTTTTTTTTTTTTTTTTGGTAAAAATGTGTAGACGAGAATGTTCACATGTGGAGAATTCGATAATCTTTTCACGATAGGTGGGCGTGGGCATGGATTGTAAATCCAATGAGTTAAGCTTGACCCGTTCAAGCATACCCGCCACCAGCCACCAACTTCTTCCCATGCCTTCAATCCCTTGCGATTAAATGGAAAATTGCAAACTAATGTCGACGATATACCCGCTCTAAGTGATGGTGAAAAGGGCAATGCCCGGATGATCTAGTTTAGGGCTTCTCAAGGTTGGTGCCAAACTTGCCTAGGTTCAGTCCCTTTCACTTTCGAGATCGGCCCCAGTAGGGAATAAATTTTCCCAAGTGATGGGATGGCATCGTGCGGTAGAAGTCGATTCATCGCAAAGATCGTGAGAACTGACTCTTCACAATCGCTTTCTCCCCCTAATCAAACGTAAGAAAGAAAGAGAAGAAGATATTTAAATAACGTAGATGTGCAGTAAAATTTTAAGGGTGAAGATTTTACCCGAGCATATATTTCAAGAGAGTAGGAAATAATTAGTGCGTCTGAGAGGAAATTATCAAGAAGGTTTTAAATTTATTGTACTCATATCAATTCAGTTTCAAAATTTTTGATTTTTTTTCTTTCTTTTCCTTTCCTTCTATTTACCAATGGCTACACACTAGCTTAGGTGAGCATTGGTGAGGGCCCTCTTCATAAGGTGTTGAGAGTGAGGCCCGGCGAGGCTGCCTGGGCTGGGCTAGGGTTGGCCTTGTTGAGCGTTGCTTGGGCAAGGGTGACCCTCGCCGAGCATTGCCTGTCTAGTAAAAAGAAATGGGAAAAACAAAGAAAGTCAACATAAAAAAAAAGATTCAAAAAAATTACTAAAAAATTATCCGTATTAGTGCCAATTATATCATATAGGACACTTGACATTCACGTCAGTAATTTCTAACTAAAATTAGCGGAATGAACTAATTAGCAAATCATGAATATATTTAGAATTGAGTTAGTACAGGTACAATAAGTTTAGAACATTTTTGGTAATTTCTCCGTTTGCATGATTTACTCATAATGCTCCTAATCTTGAGATGTTGTGATCCATCACTAGGATGTTTGACCTCAATGGTAATTGGTAAGCCTGTTGACAAAACAAAAAGTAAATGAATTATTCTATAAGTGTTCATGAAAATATTTTGGACTCGCACATCAAAGTAACTTGGATTTTGGAAGTTCTCAATAGAAATTTGGAGATATTTGTTTTCAAAATAGATTGTGTTACCAAATTAACAAGGTTGAAATCTAAAAATAATAAAGCCAAAATAACAATTCTAAAAACACATAATAGCCAGTATATAAAAAAAATTCACGATGACTCAAACAGGGAGCGACAATAATGCGTCCATAATGAGATCTTCCATTTTTGTTGTGCACACATTAGCCGATATTTGATAAAACAAATCAATCTAATATATCTCAGATGTATATATATGTTATGAAATGAGATCGCTTGTAAAAGCAAATTCCCAGCATTATAATTATTATTTGCGTATTGACTATAGGAATTTTATAATGAACAGCACGGTCTATGCTTTACCTCTTGCCTTTATTTTCTTATGATTTATAAGCGAGGTGGGTCATAGATTTGACTTTGAATGAACCCTTTTTACCGAAAAGTGGCTTTCTTTCCAATCGAAAGCGAGATGGACAAATGCAGAAGTTAGGTGACCGGGAATCGAAAAGAGCCCATTACAGAGTGACAACGAGAGACTTGAAGCTGGCTTCATTGGACACGACCAACGCGTATCGCTATTTTGCCGTGACTGACTGGGCATATCACAAGAAATTGCGTGTCTTGAAAGGAACCTATTTCCTGCTCCATGCCCGACAATAGATGTTTAGGCACATCATCCTTAACAGTCGTCTTCTAAGTTCTTGAACATTTCCCACTTAAAAGGCACGGCAACGTTGATTAGTCGAATCTTTGGCACGACTGATTTCATGAATGCACGATTCGTCCGTGCGAAATGTGGGATAAGATTACCCCATAAGCGATCCGATTTCAGCTCTGCTTGCAGAATTTGATCAGCGCCGAGCTAATTACCATTCGTAAGAAGTAGAAATCTATAACGACGTAGACTATCAATCCTATCGAAGTGAGCTACGTGCCAACGCGAAATGGCAATTCTCTATTGTTGGCCAGGTCCACCCGTACGCGAGGCCCAGCTAGTATGAAACAAAACAAAGAGAAAAGAAAAAAGGTCAAAAGTCAGAGAGGGAGAAAGGCTTCGTGCAAGCGCGTGCCCGAGAGTGAAGAAAAGAGAGTGCGCTGAGAGCTTACCGAGAAGAACAGGGAAGAAGAAAGAAGAGGGGTTGTGTTTTGCAGTCCCAATTTGAAGGCTAAATATAGATGGAATTCGCTCAAATTTGAGTAGTTAGTCGTGAGACTGAGAGCTATGAGTTGATCGATTTCGTTCATTGAGAACAACCTTTAAATTCTTTTATCGCAGTTAGAGTTTTCTTATTTCAATTATGTTAATCAATTTTTGTGGTAAGAAAATATGATTGTATTATTGATCTTGAGCCTCTAGTATGTGACTAGAGAAGAACACTTTGCGTATCTTGTTATTCTTAGGGTGCGCATGAGAAAATTTCTAGAATAAAAATCAAATTTTGGCCAAAAATTGATTTCTTAATTTCTATTCTATGGACGAGTTTCTGAGCAAAAAAATGTATTTGATAACGATTCAAAAGTTCTATTTTTGAAATAAAAAGTCGTTTGATAATATAATAAAATTTCTATTTCTAAGAGTAGCAACGACTGGCGTCCAATGGCTAGAGTTTGACTTCCGGCGATTGGCGTTCGGTGTCCGATGACCGAAGTCTAGAGTCCGGTGACTCAGTGGGCGGCTGAAGTCCAGAGTCCAACGTCGAAGTCCGGTGACTGGCAACTGGCGTCCAACGTCCGTAGCTCGACGTCCGACGTCTGACATCCGGAGTTCGGCGACGGAGGTTGGCAGCGGGTGGCGAGCGGCCGACATCCGGCGGCCGGTGTCAAGCGGCGGACGATCGGCGACGGACATCCGATGGTTGGTGGTGAGCCTTCGGCATCCGATGATTGGCGATGAGTGGCCAACGATTGGTGGACATTTGGCATTCAGCAATCGGCGGTTGGCGACGGGTGGTCGGAGTTTGGTGGCCGGTGGTCGGCAATCGGCGGCGGGCGTTCGGCATCCCATGGGCGGCAAGTGGACGACAGGCTGTGACGAGAGTGAACGATGAGGAAAATTTTGATTTCTCATTTTTGTTCTAGAAATAGAAAAGTTAAAAATTTTAACTTTTTATTTTTGCTCCAAATCTATTTCTGGAATAAAAATCAGTTCTAGAAATAGAAAAATAAAATTGTGTTACTAAACGGATTTCTATTCCAAACATGTTTCAGAGAACAGAAAAACAGAGAAATAGAGAAACAAAAATGTTGTCATGCGCGCCCTTAGTAATTAGTTGAAGTTTTTGATCGGTCCGTGATTTTTCCTGTATTGAATTTTCACTTTGAATTTTTAGTGTTGTTAGCTTTGTTTTTTTATCATCTCGGCATTATAATATTCCCCAACATCCATGCACACATAATCTCCATGTGGTGCATTAGATTGTCACCGGAAAAGGAAAGGAACTAGAAAGAGAGACGTCGCTCTCACACTGATAAGGAACAAGCATCTGTCGACGAATCCGACGCATCAAGATCATCCTCATGCACGATCGATAGAGCAGCCGAAAGACCAGAAATGAAAAAGAAGAAGAAAAGAACAAGACCGAAAGCATTCCAGGTTTGGCCAGAGCGAAAACGAGCCAACCCCGGGCGCCGATGAAGTCGAGCGAAACGAAGGGCTCGGCCTCTTCGGGAGTGAGCTCCCTCGACCACGACACACGCCCGCCGGAGGAAGCCCCCAGTCCCGTGCAGTTGTACTGCCCGTAAAACACCGTCCTGCATCGCACAGATCAGTACCACAGTGGAATTTTCTCGATCCATGCAGAGTATTTTCTTGATGACAGGACGAGAAAGATTGCTTACGTGTCACTGTTCTTGTCGCCCCAATCGTATTATCCTTTCGGGGTGACGATCCGATCCATGTACATGTGCGCGAAAACCACCCGGGAGAAAGCGCCCCACGCTCGGCCAAGGAACAGCGCGCCCGACCCCGTCACCTTGCTAACGAGAACCCTGTCTCCTCCAGCAGGCTCTCCCTCTTCTGCGCCGTCACCGCTCCGTATCTGTTGCTCGCGCTGTGCAGATGGCAGCTCCTGTAGAACGACAAGCCATTCCCGAACACGAAGTCCACGGACCCCTCAATGTAGCAGTCCCTGAAGTGATGCCTCCCGACGTGGTCGTAGAGTGTGTCCTACGACCCGACGAAACGGCATCCCACGAAGGCCGCTGCGTCTGCGGCAATGCGGAGGGCCACCGCTTCCTTTCCAAGCGCTCGCAACGCGGGCAATGGCGCTTTGTTCTTGAAGGTGATGTTCTTGGCAACGAAGAAGGGTGAGTTGACGGCGAAACTGGCCGAAGCGAATGTGCCCAATGGTGGACCGTTGGGTCCGATTCTGTCTGCTGTGTCGGCCCACTCGATGGCCGTCTTGTCCACACCGGCTCCTTTCACGGTCGCATAAGCCATCGTTGCTGGGATCTCAATTTCCCTCTACGCTCAAAGTAAAAAATTAAATTTAAAGAGGACCAGAGCATTGAAGGTATGAATTAGGTTTTCAAAGCCCATGCATTTATCGACATTTAAGCATTGACCAGATGCACTTACATTCACATTTAGATATACCTTATGTGTGCAAGAGGATATAAGGAAAGATTAGAAGAAAAGAAGGTCATTAAACGCCATCGTTCGAAAATTGCTGAATTACAAATGTTGAGTGAGAGTTACATTGGGCTAAGAGATTTTGGAAATGCTAAACTCTAACTCAAAGCCTTTGGGATAATGTTACCAAACACCTCAACTTTTGGCACAGGGGTCTCGGAAGGCCCAAGGTCTGTTGCTATAATAATCCTTAAAAGATTGAAAGGGGACCTAATTTCATATGTTTGACTCTGACAAAGTCAAGTGTGCAATCGTCCGTTATAAAAACCAATTATTAGAAAATGTGAAACACGCATATATTTTGTAATTTGACGAATCACTTATGCACATACAATTGGTGTTGATTGAGGGCAGACTTCATCATTCTGATGAACCCCGGTAACTGGATTGCCCCAGCCAAATCAGCTCAAAGGGCAAAATGGATGGACTTCGGCAAACAATTCTAGTCTTGAGACCGGCACGCCTAGGTCTGATCAATTTTGTAGAAAAGACTTTCAACAATTTTTCAATCAGCTGCTGGCCTTGGTAAGGATTTTCAGGTTCAGTTCGAGGTCCTGCTCATCCAAGCCTTCGCATTGACCCAGTTTGTTTTGGATCAAGCATGCTTAACACTTACCTGTAAGTTCCAGCGCTAATGGAGATCACCACCCGGCAAGTATTGACTATCGGCACTGAACGCAGAGCCGCCCCACCTGAAGCAAATCCTCCTAACCTCGGCTTTTTGCTCACTCTCAGCCTCAAGCATGGCTTGAGCCTGTTCTTGGCCTTCCTGAGCAGAGAACCATAGACGGACGAACCTGAACCCGAACCATCTGTCTCACCCAATTCCGATACCTTTCATCGATTGAGTCGAATGAGGAAGGAGCAGAGCCGATGGTGCTTGCAAACAGTAAAAGCAATAAGCAAACCTTGACACCACATTGCTTGCATGTTTGTTGTTGTCCTCTGAGAGACCTTAGAGAGATAAGAGGCAAGCTCTCTGGACAACGTTATCGGAATGACAGGTTTGTAAAGCAGAGAGGCGAGCTTTTGGACAACGTTTGAGCGTGTCCTTTTGTTCAGCTTCTGTTGGTGCAACCTCATCACTCGTTTGACCTCAGCAGCTGACTTTCAGACGACTCTCTTAACTTCTTTTTGTCTACTTTAGGTCTGTTTCATGGTCGGTATTCATCCCCCCAAATTTGCCAACATAACTACAATACCCGACCACGATCATTTAAAAAGCACAGGCACGATACGAGGCAAAATACGAAATACGAAGAGAAAATTCGAATATACGACCATCACAACACGATTAGCGAGTATATCAGCAAGAAATACGGTGTTTGTGCCGTAATTCAAATTTTTTTTTTTTTTGACTTGTTAAACGAAAGTTATATAATATTTCAACTATTGACATGAAAATATATGTCGGAAACCTATAAATAACGTGGGGTTACTCCAAATTAGCAAAAGAAAAAAGAAAGAGAGAAAGAAAAGGATATTTGAACTTTCCTTGAAACTAACAAACATATTGTTTGGCTGCCGAAATTCCCATAGTCAAATGACGATACTAAATTTAGAGGCTGTTTATGATAGTGTGGATTTCTAATTGGTAGATTATAAGCTGTAGGCATCGATCATATATAAAATCAACTAAATTATATTATTATGAGTGATGTCTATGAAGTTCAGTTGAAGGAAGTTTCCTTTTCTCCGAACAGGAGATGGAGACAACATGATCATTATATTGCAAAAAAAATAAATTATCATCTATATTTTTGTGTCCATACATCGGTTTACATCCTCATTTTTTAAAACCTGCATTTTGCATCTTATGCTTTGTTGCTAGATTTCAACTTCTGTCTTCTCCCAATGATCCTTATTAATTTATTTATCGAAGTACCATCTTCTTTCTCAAACTGCCCTCTTCGCTCTCTGTCCCTCCAAAGGAAAACGTAAACCTCTGTAATTCCTTCCTCTTTCATCCTCCTCCTCTCTCTTTTCCCCACCCTCTCAGCCACTTCCCGCCGGACTCGGTTACTGTGGCTGGCGCTTTCTCAGTCCGAGCAATCATCCTTGGTGACGCAGCTATCGTACCAAGGTCCACATGCCAGGAAACAAATTTTAGAACCTCGCCCTTAATCTCCAGGTTGTCATTCTAGATGGGCCCCTTTTATCCACGAGGAGAGAGCCCAACAAGTTTGGGACGAAATTCTCAACTTCTTCCATATTCTTCCTGCTGAACAACAACTTTTGTTGGTCTCGATCATGCCGCAGAAAGTTCTGGGTGTCCCACTGCCTCCCCCACCTTCTCTCCACTGTGCAGTGTTCGTGCCAAATTCAGTCAACAGGAGAATGAGATCATTTGCATAGTCACGTGCTTCTTCGGTCCCTCGTGAAATGAATCATGCATTTTCTCCCTGATGTCTTCCCTCGTGAGATGAATCGCAATTCGCTCCTTCTGCGTACGCCACTCTTAAACTCCTGTCAAGGGAATTTTTTTTTTATCGAAAATGGGTGATTTTTTTCATTCATTCATACGATAATTACAAGACAAAAGTAAACATACTTTTCAACATAAAATATCCCTAGGAGATTGGGGATGGGAAGATGCCCAATTGAGAGGGAGTTTTTTGGAATGGTGGCCTTTTGCTATCCAATCGGCGGCTCGGTTTCCTTCCTTGAGACAATGATTCGTCTTTGCTTGACTGAATTGGGCTAGAATTCTTTTTCCTTCATTGACTATGTTCCTCACGGCCCAAGGTGCTTCTTCTCGGCCCATTATGCTCTCCACTACTACCAAGTTGTCGCTTTTACAAATAAGATCTATTCCTTTCTTCTGACTTACCCACACGTGATCCTCTTGGATTTGCTTCAGGAAGTTTAGACCTTTCACAAAAGCTAGGGTTTTGGCTTGAAGAGGGGATTTGGCTCGGATCTCGCACGCAAAGCCTCCCTCCACCATTCCGTAGGAATTTCTCAAGATCCCGATGATCGAGCTCGGGATTTTTCTCCCCGCCCAAGATGCATCCACATTCAGCTTGAGGTTTGAGTTTGTTGGGGGCGTTCCACTTTGTTTCTTCCTTTCTAGATCTGGTTTTTAATTTGCTGTTCTGTTGGTTTTATCTGAGGTAGGTGATGGCCTGAGCTTTCGCCTCTTCTAGTATGGTTGTGGGATCCAGTTGCTGTCCTCAGAATACCGCGTTGTTCCTCGCCTTCCACATGAACCGAGGATCGTAGCTACTTCCTCTCGCTTCGAGTTTTCGTTGTTTTCAAAGAAATCTGTTAACCATTTATTTGCTCTAGTGATGTTTTGCATGCCATTGAATTTCTTCAAAGTTGGGTATGACCGTATTCCTACTTGTCCAGCTGCATGAAAGAGCAAATGTTTGATTGTCTCGGGGTACTTGGAATAAAGTGGGCATATTGGGTCCGGTAAGACTCTTCTCTTGTAAAGTTTTTCACGTGTTGGTACGGCATCTTGGCATATGCTCCATAGGAAAATTCATTTTTTTTGGGGGTGGGGGGCTTGGGTATTCCATACTTTTGTCCATAGTTGTCTCAGTGGTTGGGATGAGGTTGATGTCGTGTTTGTATCTACCTCGAGAGACTTGGATCGCTCCTTGTTGTAGCTGCTCTTAATCGTATAGCTTACAGTTTTGTTTGCTGTCTAGTATAGGGTGTCTGCCTCAGGGAAAGGATTGCTGGGGATTGCTAATAATTCTTCGACAACTTTTTCCGCAAAGAGGTTTTGCAAAGTTTGCTCTTCCCACTTCCTTGTGTCATAATTTGTCAGTTCTGCCATTTTGTATGGCTCATCCCTATTTGTAGGGCCCCCAATTATGCTCAAGGCTAGCCACTTGTCCTCTTGGATTTTTATAGATTTGTCATCTCCTATTGCCCATCTAACCTCCGGCTTGATGACTTCTCTTCCGGTTAAGATACTCTACCAACCCTAGGACGGTCAAAATTCTCTTTTGGCTTTCCAAAAGTCCCCACCTGGGAAGTATATGCCTTTAAGAATTTGACTCTACAGTGCTGAAGGATTTTGATGTAATCTCCAAGCTTGTTTTCCCAACATGGCTTTATAAAGATTTGCAAATCTTTAAAGCCTAAGCCTCCTTCATTTTTCTGAAGTTTCATCACTTCCTATTTTTTTCCAATGCATTCCCCTCCTGGCATTGCTTCGTTTCCACCAAAATGAGGCGACTCTCTTCTCTATAGCATTACAAATAGAATTTGGTATCTTGAATATCGACATGGCATATTGGGAAATGGCTTGCACTACACTCTTTATCAATATTTCTTTACTTGCTTTTGAGATAAATTTTTCTTTCCATCCTTCCATCTTCATATTAATTCTAGCCAAAATCCAAGCAAACATATATTTCTTTGATTGACCCAATTGAGGTACTTCCCGATCTTCTCTATAATCAGGACGCGTAATTCTTGAGCCATATTTCCTTTCAAATTTTGTGGACAACCACTATTGAAAGCAATTCTAGATTTGTTCAAATTGACGGTTTGATTCGTTACATAATAGTATTGGTTTAAAATTGCTGCCATGCTTTGGCACTCCCTTACCGTTCCATCCAGGAAGAAACTAGCATCGTTCGCAAATAATTGGTGGGACAATGTCAGGCAATACCCATTTAGAGTGATTCCCCTGAGGTTTCCATCCGCTTTTGCTTTGTGCATCATCCATGATAGCACATTTGTCACTAATATAAATAGGTAAGGGGATAATGGATCTCCTTGTCCGATGCCCCGTGTGAGTGAAAAATGCTGCGTAGGTTTTCCATTCACTTTCATGTGAAACGATACTGTTGAGATGCACTACATGATTAGATTGACCTATCGCTCACAAAAACCCATTTTCAGCATACACACTCTCAAGCAATCCCATTCAATCCTGTCGTACGCCTTTTGCATATCCAGTTTGAGAATGACTTGGAACTTCTTCCTTCTCTGTTTTACCCTCAGTTAGTGCAGCACTTCCTTGACCATGAGAATGTTATCTTGAATTTGCCAGCCTTGAACAAAAGCACTTTGTTCTATCACTATTATCTCTTGGAGCCATGGTTTTAGCCTATTAGGGCGCGCATGACAACGTTTCTATTTCTCTATTTCTCTGTTTCTCTATTCCTCATAATAGGTTTGGAATAGAGATCCGTTTGGTAATGTAATTTCATTTTTCTATTTCTGGAATATAAATCTATTCCAGAAATAGATTTTGAGTAGAAATCAGAAGTTAAAATTTTTAGTTTTTTTTTTTAATTTTTGAAATAAAAATGAGAAATCAAAACTTTCTTCATCGTTCACTCTCATCATCACCCGTCGCCCACCTGCCGCCCATGGGATGCCGAACGCCCACTGCCGGTCGTCGGCCGCTCGCCACCGATTGCCAGCCACCGAACGTCGGTCGTTAGCCACTGGATTCCAACTGCTTGTCACCGTTGGCCGTCGGATGTTGGACGCCTGTCGGTCATTGGCCGCTCATTGCCAACCATCAGACATCAGAGGCCCACCGCTGACCATCGAACGTCCCCCACTGACCACCCGTTGGTCACCATCGATCGTCGGACTTCAGCCGTTGGCCACCCTCCGCTAGCCGCTGTTGCTGACCGGCGGCCGCTGGACTCCGACTGTTGGCCCCCTGCCACCAGTCTCTGGACTCCGGCCATTGGCCACCCGCCGCGAGCCGCCGGTCACCAACCTCTAGATGTTGGACGCTAGACTTCGAACATTGGCCGCCGGATGCCGGACTTTGACCACCCGCCATTGATTGCCAAACGCTGAAAGCCGGCCGTCGCCGCTCCTAGAAATAGAAATTTTATTCTTTTGTCAAACGAATTTTTACTCTAGAAATAGAAATTCTGAATCGTTCTCAAACGCGTTTCTTTGCTGAGAAACTCGTCCATGGAATAGAAATTGAGAAATCAATTTCTGGCTAGAAATTGATTTCTATTATAGAAATTTTGTCATGTGCGCCCCTAGCCATCAGTTTTGATATAATTTTATAGTTAAAATTGCATAGGCTTATAGATCTAAACTGGCTAATATCCTTTGGGTTTTTAACCTTAGGAATTAGAGATATATGAGTCATGTTTAAATTTGGGTCAAGGATACCTATGTCAAAGAAATTATGGACCAGCTGAAGTATATCCTCCTTGATTTCTTCCCAAAAGTTCTGATAGAATTGTCCTTTCACATCATCAGACCTAGGGCTTTTGTTGCTCCTAGCTGAAACACGGCTATTTTGACTTCTCCATTGTAATGTTGGCCATCAAATTTTCATTTATCTCGTCTCCGATCGAGCTCAAGCATTGGTCTAGGATAGGCTGGAAATTGTGGGGTCCTACTGATTCATATAAGTTTTGGTAGAATTCCCTTATATGATTTTTAAGAATATTTAGTTCTCTAGACCAATTCCTTCTATTAGTCTTCAACATTGTTATCCTGTTTCGATGCCTCCTCTGGATCGTTGTTGCGTTAAAATATTTGGTATTTTTATCATACCACTGCAACCACTTAATATGGGATCTCATCCCCCAGTACATTTCCTCTTGTTTCCATAATTTTTCCAGTTGTTCCACTATCTTCTGGATTTCTTCTTTGCTGGTGGTTGCTCCTACTCTGTTGTTTATCTCCGTTAGTTTCCTTTTTAGCCCTTTAATTTGGTGTGATGTAATGGAAAACTTCCCCCGACTCCATGATGCTAGCTTTTTTGACACTTCTTGGGTTTTTCTTGGGAAACTTAAGGCGCGCATGACAACGTTTCTACTTCTCTATTTCTCTGTTTCTCTATTACCAAGAACAGGTTTGTAACAGAAATCCGTTTGGTAACACAATTTTATTTTTCTATTTCTGGAACAAATTTTTATTCTAAAAATAGATTTGAAGCATACATCAAAAGTTAAAATTTTTAAATTTTCTATTTTTGAAATAGAAGAAATCAAAACTTTTTTCATTGTTCACTCTTGTCATCGCCGTCACCCACTCGCGCCCGTGGATGCCGAATGCCCGCCGCAGCCGCCAACCGCCCGCCACCGGCCTTGGCCATCAGCCGCTTGCCATCGACTACCAGCCATCGAACGCTGGCTGTCAACCATTGGACTCTCGTTGCTTGTCACCGACCGGCGGCCGCCGGATATTGGACTCATGTCGGTCGTTGTCCGCTCATCACCAACCACGGGACATCGGAGGCCCATCATCGACCATCGAATGTCCCCCGCCGACCGCCTGTTGGTCACCATCGGCCGTTGGATGTCGACCATCAAATTTCGGCCGTTGGCCACCCGCCGCTAACTGCTAGTCGCCGGCTGCCGGACTCCGGCCATTGGCCCCTTGCCACCGGCTGCCAGACTCTGGCTTGGCCACCCACTGCTAGCCGCCGGTTGTTGGCCTCCGGACGTCGGACATCGGATGCCGGACTTCGGACTTTGGACGTCGGCTGCCGGACGCCGGACTCCGACCACCCGTCGTCGATCGCTGGACGTCAGACTCCGGCCACCGAATGTTGGCAGTCGCTACTCCTAGAAATAGAAATTTTATTCTCTTATCAAATGAATTTTTACTCTAAAAATAGAAATTCTGAATCGTTATCAAACACGTTTCTTTGCTAAGAAACTCGTCCATGAAATAGAAATTGAGAAATCAATTTCTGGCCAGAAATTGATTTCTATTCTAGAAATTTTGTCATGCGCGCCTTTAGTGGCTGAAACTATTCCTTTTGCCATGTGCTTCTTATGATTTCCCCACATTTTTATTCTTCTAGCCAATAAGCTTCAAACTTGAACTCTTTTTTTCTTTTGTTCTAAAATGGATAAAAATAGAGCATAAGCGTGTTATGATTTGATCCCACAGCAAGTAGTGCCACCACTTCTGCATTTGGGAAGATCACCCTCCACTCCATAATGCATAACACCCAATCGAACCTTTTCCCCGACTAGTGCATTGCCTTCCCGCTTGTTTGCACAAGCGTAGACACAACCTCTACTCTCCATGTCCATGAAGGAACGGTCATTTGTGAACTCCTGGAAAGCTATAATTTTGTGATGATCGGCCTCTCTCATGCTTTCTTTCTCCCAATTATACAAAATCTTGTTAAAGTCACCCATGCATATCCATGGAAGTTGGTTTGTCGCCTGGAAGCTTCTTATTCGTTGCCAAAGTGCTAATCTCTCTCGAAAATTCATGGACGCATGGAGGAATGTGATTCTCATATGGTTCCCACTTTCCGGTTCTTTTTACTTTAGATCAATGATTTCTTTTGTGTTGAAATTCACTTTGATTTCTACATCTTCAAGCCACATAATAAAAAAACTCCTGTTATTCCTTTCCGTTGTACTAGATGTGAATGTGAGAATTTAAGCCGTCCTTTTACCCTTTCCATCAGCAGCTCCTTGTTCTTTGTTTCCATTAGAAAAACTATAATGGGCCTATCCTGAGCCACTAAGGCTCTTAGCTCTTGAACTGTCAAGGGATTGCCCAACCCTTGATAGTTCCAGCTCAAAACCCTTATGTCGTTTCCGGTGGCTTATTAGGGCTAGCCATTAAAGCCCACTCATTTCCTTCTCTTACCACGTGAATGGGGGTATCTAAAAGCTCTATCTCGTCTACCAATGCTATGGTAGATTCTTGAATCTTCTTATGTTTCTTTGCTTTTATGAAAATATAGCTTTTCTTGACACTTGGTGCTTTGATCTTGATAACTTTAGCAAGGGTGGTTTGAATATAACTATTTGCTTGCCTTTACTTTCCTTTTCTGCTGCAATTTGGTCCACGCTTCCCTCATACTTCTCTTGTAAAGGGCTGTCGTCTCTTTTTTAGCTTTTGGTTGGATTTGGACTTTTAAGGCCTGTTTGGCAACTTGCCAAACAAAGCTTGTTTCTCGTTCTTTTGTTCCCGGGAGCATTTGGAACAAAAATGCGTTTGGTAAAATTTTTGTTCCCGGAACAAATTTCTATTTTTTTTTTCTAAGAAGTAGATTTGGAAAGAATCGAGAATAAAAAAAAAAGTTGATTCTTTGTTCCCGGGAACAATTCTAGAATCAAGTCCAACCTATTTTTTTCTTCTTGTTCTTCTTCCTTCTCCCTTGTTCTTCAAGTGCTCGCGCGCCATTACCGTCTCGTTTGCCGCGCTCGCCCGTCGCTGCCGTCCGCCGTTTGCCATCGCCGATCATTGGCAAGCTCGTTGGAGGCTCGCCTAGTCATCGGCGAGACCGAGCCTCGCCCGGGCCTCGCCTAGCCATGGCTGGGTGAGGCTCAACCTCGCCTAGTTGCCAACGAGGCACGGCCTCGCCGAGGGTCGGCGACGCTCCAGTGAGGTTGCTAGCCCTCGTCTAGCTGGTGGGATGGCCAGCAACCGGCCACCTTGAAGAAGAAGGAGGGGAGAAAGAAAGGAAAAAAAGAAAAAATAAGATTATTTAAAAATAATAATTTGAAATAGGAATTGAAATTTTGCTATATATAGAGTGAATATTTAATTTTGTATTTTAATTTATTATTTAGTATTTATATTTATAGTTTATACTATAGTTTATTATTTACTATTTAATAAAAATTTGATAAGTTAATATTTTTATTACTTAGTATAAATATAATTAATCAATAAAATTTCTATGATTTGATAGAATTTTAGAATGGAATAGAATTCTAAATTCGAATTATTTTGAAATTGAAAATATAATAAAATATAATATGATTTTTTCACTCATAAGAAGATAATTATATTGGTGAGTGATCCATGAGAATTCAATATCAAATTTACACTCATCTAGAAAAGTAATTGAAAAAGAATTGGAATATAAATTTTATGCAACCAAACGTATTTATGTTCTTTTTCTATTCTAGAATCAGAAATTTTGTACAATTGCCAAATGCGTTCTTTTACTCAGAAATTATTCTCGAGAACAGAATAAAAAAGAATCATTTTTAATCAGAAATTGTTTTCGAGAACATAATGGTTACCAAACGCGCCATTAGCTCCTCCCTCTCTCACAATAATTTCCATTCCAATTGGCTGGATTTGCGTTTTTGGAATCTTGTTGCTGGTTTATCGCACCATAGAAAGCCTCCCAATGTGGACTTTTTTCTCGCACCTCAGCCTTCAACCAGAGTCCATACTTTCTTGCTTTGTTCTCAACCCATTTTGTTTGCTCATAAGGGATTTCTTCACAATACGATGCATAATGGCCCATTCTTCCATACGAGTAACAATAGTGGGGTAGTCATTCATACTTAAATTCCACCCACAACATTTTTTTCTCTTAATTTAACGATAGTTCCATATGTCAGGGGAGCCGTTAAGTCCACTTCATCCTTCACTCGTCTTGTTTTATAGGGTCCTCCTTTAGTTTCTAGCTGAACATCCATAACTTTTCCAATTTTTTGTGGCTAAATTTGAATAAATATCTTCCGAGAATTCATCCCGGGATGTGACATATTGAATTTCGACCCCGTCTCGATTTAAATGAAATGGGCATTTCGTCGACGCGTCTATGGTCATTTTTCTCTAAGTTGGCCACTCACGAGTTAATTGATCTATAAGGTGAAACCATTAAGGGATATAAACACGGCAGACTTGAGAATTCGATCAGAAATCGACTACTCAACCGTGATAATCGGCAAGGGTCAATACGACACCGTTATAATCGATTAGTGATCGGATATAGGTCGATTCGACGGAAACAAGTAATTGAATTGAGGTGATTCCGCATAATTGCAAAATTCTCGTTGAACGGCACTAACCTGATTTTCTGTCGATTATGTACTCGGTAACCATAATTGAAGCTTTGAGATTTTTACGAGAATCGAGAGTCGCCGACGAGTCGAAGATGCACAAATGTGGATCGAAAATTATCGACCACAGGTCAAACGCGATAAAATCCTTAAAAACCACCCAAGAGGTTGGGTTGCGTTAAAATCGCATTCGGTCGATTTTAACCACGAAATTGAACTCGATTTTGGGAATTGAACATTTGAGCGTGTCACGATTTATTTTTAGGATCTCGTCTCATCTTTAGGAAAATTCCGTCGAGCCTGGAATTTTGGCGGAAAAAATCGAATTTGACAAATTAAACTCAAGGAAATTTGGAGGGGCACCTTTAGTTGGAATTTTGGCCATCTAAATGAATTGTTATATGAAGGGTTGAAGGGAAATTCGTATGGGCTGCTGCCATTGGAATATTGGCCACCAAAATGACTTGATTTGGTGAGGAATTGAAGGAAAATCAAAGAGAAATTCGTATGGACAGCTTGGGAGGCATTTTTGGTCATCAATTGGGTTTGTTTTGTGAAGAAATTGGTGGAAAATAGCCATTGGAGGGCCTAAGGACTTTTGTGGCTAAAGACTTTAAAGGCCATTGCACTCAAGTGGCTAGATATTTCTCTTGGCTACCCATTGGCTCATTGTTTGACTCCTTTGGCCTTTATCCCCTCTCCTTCTTCCTTCTCTCTTCCCCCTTTTGGCGAGAACCCCGGCCAACCCCCGCTTCGCTTCAGCCTTTAGCTTCTTCTTCCTCGCTTTTTCTTCTTCCTTACTTCTTCGCCATTGTTGTTGTTGCCATTTACCTCACCAAAACCACCATCGCTTGCCTCGCTTGATCGCACCCCGTCCGCGTCCCGGTCGTCCCCACGTTCACTGGTCCAGCCACTTGACCAGTGCCAGCCTCGCTCATTCCCGCCGTCCGCTTCACGTCGTCCCCGAGCGCCAGCCGTGATCGTCGACTAGCACCGTCACCCGTCTCGCGCCCGGTGGTCCGCCCATCCCCGCGTTTGCTAGCTCGCCACCGCCATCCCACCCGTTCCAACCACCGCTTCTTCCACTTCCAGCTCGCCTGAGCTAGCCGCACCACCTTGCGTCCTCACCACTCGCCCCCAACTCCGCCTGCCGAGCGGCCAAGAACCGCCCGCTCCGCCCGTCGTTGCCTCTAGCCGCCCGCCATTCCGTGTTTGCCTAGCGCTTGCTCGTCCAGCCACTTGCCGCCTAGCTCGGTCCAACCGCGCCTCAACCAGCCCCTCCAAAACGTAACCGAAACCAGCAGCAAACCGTGAGGCTTGTAAGCCGATTTCAGCCTTGTTCGGGCCTCCGTTGGAGTTACCGTAGACACAGGATCTCACCGCCGTTGCGCCACCGCCGCCGTGAACCCGTTGCCTCGCTAATCCGGTGAGTTAACGCCTAATCTTAGATTAGGAAATAGGTGGATTATTGTTAATTAATGATTAGTATAATCCTAGTTAGTGTAATTAGTGGTTAGGATAGTTAGTTGCCTAAGCTAGATTAGTTAGGTGGTTAGTTAGGTTATTTAGTTAGCTTAATTAGATTAAAATAGTTAGCTTAGTTAGATTAATTTAGTTAGCTCAATTAGGTTAGTCCGGTTAGCTTAATTAAATTAATTAAGTGCATTAGTTTAAATAATTTGTAATTTATTTAATTAATTACAATTTATTTAATTAATTATAATTAGCGTAAATTTTACCGGATGGCCGTTAGTGGAATTTTACGTTGATCGTCGTGATTGAATTGATTTGTGAAATTGATTGTTTCATTGTGCAATTAGGTGCTTGGTGATGATTTTTTATTATTATTGCAAAAATAAGATTTTATGGTATTAATTAGAAAAATACCAAGTGCCGGGTTTTGACGCAAAAAATATTTTAGGTATTATATAAAATCGTGGAATTTTAAAATGAGAGCATACCGTTTTATGAATCAATTTAAATGTGTGACCACACACAATTATTTTACCGGATATTTTTAATACGAATAAAATTGGCCCAGGTCTATTATTTGAAATGGAAGTATTTGAGTGCAAAGCACGATATTCTTGGCTGAGCATGGATGTGCATGTGGTCATTATCGGAACCTGTCCTGATGCGTTCACGCGGGACGATGCCTGATTAAGTTCAGATGCCATTGACAACTGATGCTGGTCGCAGTGGAGGCAGGATTGATGCTCCCTTATGGAATGCCATTTAGATGTAGACGTTACCGTACCCAAATGAGTGGGACGACGCTTGGTTATGCCGGATGACCCCGACTGTTGAGTTGGTCGCGACCGTTGGGTCATAAATAATTGGAACACACTTGAGTGATTGAGATAGCCGTGCCTGATTATGGGACAAAATTGTGTGGCACGAAATAGGACGTGTCATAACGATTTGGCCTTATAATCGGGATCCCTGTGATTGTTGAGAATGAACCAAAGTATTCCAATTATTGAATGCATTTACTATATGCATATGATATATGAGATGTATTAATGTGCAAGGAGGTGTTGATGCAAGGTAAGTCCTACATGGTACATGTTTAGGCCGTCTCTAGGTGAATTCTCATCCTAGTTGGGGTTTAGGGTGTAGACTCGTTGAGATTTATCTTACCCAGTCGTGGTTTAAAATTTTTCAAGTCCTTAGAATGGAGAACCTGGAGCCCGAGGCGAAAGGGTCCGGAGTGTAGGTGACCTGGTAGTTTCTTTTGAAACAGACTTATGTGAATAGACCTGTAAGACTAACTTGGCATGTATATAAAGTGTGGTTTATGAAAAAGGGTGTCAGTATGTTTTACTATCCCGGTGTTTGATGGTTGTTAGGGTATCTGTTTAATTCGCTTTCACATGTGTTTAATTGAAAGATAAAAAGAAAGGGTCAACGACGCATCTTAAGAACGTCGCATTTTAATCGACCATCGAGGGGTGTGCGCGTGCCCAAGGTTCGGGGCGTGACAAGGGGTATCCCTACTAGTTGAACCCAGAAGGCACACTTTTTAAATTATAACAATGTTCGGGTATATCGGCAACACACTATTTCAGCACTAATAAATTGCTTGCAAAGGACCACGGTCCCGATTTAGAACTTTTTTCTTTTTTCAGCATTTGATTCAAACAAAAATGAGTAAAACTTGGCTCTTTCTGATTACAAATCATTGTATCTATCTTCTAAGCCTTCTTCATAGTGTTTTGGAAAGCCTGAAAGTTCACGTTTGGCTTTGAAAAGTGTTTTCTATATAGGGTTAGTTTACATCCTATTCTTTTTTCAATTAGGATTTCACATCTCACATTCACAACATCATCCTCCGACCACAAATGGTGTTATAGATGAAGCCAAATATTTGTTTTTAGGGGCTTTTTTTGTCTTTTCTATCAGATTTGCTTTTAGGTTAAAAGTGATACCTTTATATTAGCGATGGCAAGACCCTAGCCGTCAAGACACTAAAAAAGGAAATAGAAAGGCAATAAAACGAGAGAAGAAAAAAGTGAGTTTTTTTTTTCTTGATGGGGGTTCTCACTCTCTTTGTGCCCTGATCTTGAGAGAGATCATCGTTGTATTCCCACTTTTTTCGAAGTCTAGTGGATTCGCAGATTGCCTCTGCACGGAGACGTAGCCCGGGTTTGGGTGAACTTCGATAACAAATTTTCTGGCGTGTTCATCTGATTATGTTATTTTATTATTATATTCTGCTTGGTAAATTGTTTGCGAGTGTTATTTTTCTGGAATCGACGTGCGATTTCGTAACAACCGTATCGAGCCTGGGTTGGCTAAACAAGAACATCGAGGGTTTTCGGTGACGTTCGATTGAAAGCAAACAGCATGGCAGAATATACAATCAGAATCGATAAGTTCAATGGGGAGGATTTCGGATGGTGGAAACTACAAATAGAGGATTATCTTTATCAAAAAGATCTCTATGCACCACTTGAGGGTTGGAAACTCGAGATGGCAGAAGTGGATCTGACGGCAGAAGCCGGATGGAAAATTCTTGATCGAAAGGCATTAGGTGTGATTCGTCTAGGGTTGATGAAAAAGACAGGGTACCACATCGCGAAAGCAAAAACTACAAAAGAAGCCATGGATATTCTAACGAACATTTATGAGAAGCCATCCACATCAACTCAGGTATTTTTGCTGAAGAAATTGGTTAATATGAAGTTATCTGATAGAGGTTCTGTGGCAGAACATATAAATAGTTTCACGCAGGTCACGGGTCAATTGGAATCCGCAGGCATAAATTTAGATATGAAGCTTCAAGCTTTATTATTTTTATGCTCTCTTCCAGAAAGCTACAATACCGCAGTGCAGAGAATTTCAAGCACCATGAAGGATGATTTAACTCTTGATGATGCTGTGAGCAGTATCATGGATGAAGAGATGCGAAGGAAAGTCTCAGGTGGAAATAATTTTTCTGCATCTACATCTTCAATGGCACTCGCAGTGGAGAACCATGGAAGAAGTAAAAGTAGAGGAAAATTCAGTGGGCATGGCAGATCACAATCAAGGGGTAAGAGACAGGTTGCAAAAGATGAGTGTTGGTTTTGTCACAAAACCGGACACCAGAGGTTTCAGTGTGAAGCCTACAAAAAGAAGTAGCAAGATGAGAATCGAGGTGCTAATGTGGTTAGCGATGAATCTTTGCTAGATAACTTGTGTTTGTCTCGTGTGGTTTGACTTGACGACGGATAAATGGTTTATTGATTCTGGTGCTTCTTTTCATTGCACCTCGCAAAGAGACATATTTGATGATTATGTCAGTGGAGATTTCGGACAAGTGGTTGTGGGAAACGGCCACATGTGTCCAATTGTTGGGAAAGGAACCGTGACTGTGAACATCTCAGGTGGAGGACGTCTAGTTTTGCGTGAAACTAGGCATATTCCGGAATTAAAGAAAAATCTGATTTCAACCAGTAAACTTAACCAACAAGGTTTGGTAATAACCTTTGGATGCGGAGAGTGGAAGATAACCTCAGGGGCAAGAGTAGTAGCAAAGGGAAAGCGTACAGGTACACTTTACATTCTCCAAGGAGATAATATCAGTGATATGGTTGCAACTACAATGGCTACAAGTAATTTGTCTACTCTTTGGCATTATCGTTGGGACATCTTGGTGAAAAATGTGTAAAGCGAGTTACACTCGAGGAAATTACTTCCAGGTTTGCAAAACGTTGAGTTAGATTTTGTGAGAGTTGCATTTATGGAAAACAAAAAGCTGTTAGTTTTCAATTGAATGGGCGACAAAATAAAGGTCGGGTTAGAGTTGGTTCATACTGATGTATGGGGACCTGCGCAGGAACTCTCTTATGGCAGTAAGAGATATTTTGTCACCTTCATTGATGATGCGACAAGGAAGACTTGGGTTTATGCTCTTAGAGAAAAGTCAGAAGTATTTGGAATGTTCAAAATGTGGAAGACCATGGTAGAAAAAGAGATAGGTTATCATATTAAAGTTTTGAAATCTGATAATGGTGGTGAATACACGAGTAAGGAATTTGCAGAATATTTGAGTCGAGAAGGCATACACAAAAGTTAAAGACTGTTCCTAGAACTCCTCAAGAGAACGGTGTAGCTGAAAGAATGAACATGACTATTCTAGAACGTGCGAGATGCATGAGACTACACGCGGGTCTCCCGCTACACTTATGGGCTGCCACAGTTGATGCAGCTGTTTATCTTATCAACAGAAGTCCATCTAGTGCGTTGGATGGAGAAATACCACAAGAACGGTGGTCAGGTAAAAAGATTAATTATTCATATCTAAAGGTGTTTGGTTGTATTGTATATGCTTTGATTGACAGGGAGGATAGGAAAAAGCTTGATGCTAAGTCTCAGAATTGCGTCTTTATCGGATACGGTGGTGACGAGTATGGCTATAGGCTTTGAGATTATGAGAATAACAAAGTCATCCGCAGTCGCAATGTGGTATTCCATGAAGAAAAGATGTACAAAGATCGTCAGACAGAGTATGAGAAGGTAGTAGAACTAGAATATGTTGAAGTAGACACAATGCTCGTGAAGATGTTTATAGTAGATCAAAGTGCACTTGAAAGAGAGGTTCAAGATGAGCCTATTATCAGTGAAGAGGTAGTTCAAGAGGAACGCAATGATTCGGAGCAGACTAACAACCCTGAAGTACCTGTCTTGAGGAGGTCTACACGTGTGAGAAAGCCAAAGGTAATTTTTGATCCATCAGCTAATACTGTTCTGAGCGATGTCTTATATACAGATTCAGGAGAACCGGAGACTTACGATGAGGCAAAGGTAGACACGTCTCACTTGCAGTGGGAGTGTGCTATGAAAGACGAGATGAACTCGTTAATTCAGAACAAAACTTGAGAGTTGATCAAGTTGCCCACAAGTAAAAAAGCTTTATTAAATAAATGGGTGTACAGGATTAAGAATGAAGCAGATGGTAGCATTAGATACAAGGCGAGACTTGTAGTCAAGGGCTTTTCTCAAAAAGAAGGGATCGACTACTCCGAGATATTTTCACCTATAGTGAAAATGACATCAATTAGAGTTCTGTTGAGTATAGTTGCAGTGGAGGATCTTCATCTTGAGCAGTTAGACGTAAAAACAGCGTTTTTACACAGTGACTTAGATGAAGAATTATACATGGCATAACCTAATGGTTTTGAAGTTAAAGGTAAGGAGCACATGGTATGTCGTTTGAAGAAAAGCTTGTATGGCTTGAAACAAGCTCCGCAGCAATGGTACTTAAAATTTGATGGTTTCATGAATGAAAAAAGGATTTGTACATTGTGAATCTGATCATTATGTTTATTTTCGCAAGTATGATGACAAGGTGACATTGTGTATCTCTCTTTATATGTGGATGACATGCTAGTGGCTAGTTCCAATATGAAGAGAATCGTAGAAGTAAGGAAGATGTTATCATCACAAACTTTGTTATGAAAGACTTGGGAGAGGCTAAGAATATTTTAGGCATGAAAATCATTAGGGATAGGAAAAATAAGAAATTATGGTTGTCGCAGAAGACAGTGAACAAGGTGTTAAAGAAATTTAACATGGACAAGGCAAAATTGGTTGCAACTCCTTTAGCGAGTCTGTCGCGACCAAATTTTCGGGTGTGAACCACCTAGGGTTTGGCTAATGGATTGCTAAGCCTAACTTAGCTCGGGCTCTCCCAAGCCCATACCAATTCGTGACTTAGGTTCAAGTTTATAACATGCAAATGATTTTTCAATTAGGAGTCGCCACTAATCTATTTTTGGTGGGTCGATTAGAAACCTAAGTAAAGTAACGGGAGATTTACTTTACTCCTACGAACCAGAAATTTATGAGTTCGAGGACTTGGTTACGCTAGATTTCTCTAACGCCCTTTCAGTACCTTTCTTTTATTTTGAAAAATGTTTGGCAGGCAGCTTGAATTGATTTTAAATTTGTTTTCCTAACATGTGAAGTGATCATGCGGGTGCGTAAACCACCAATTTAACATCCAAGAAAAACAATGAATAAATTGCAGGACTTACCTCATAGCAACGGAAGCATCTGCATTGTTAGATCAGAATTCACATCAACAGTCTTAGATATGATTTCTAATTAACACGCAATTTCTTTTTCTTTTTTGTTTGTTTTCACTTAATTAATGAGAATCATGCAATTTATGCTACTAATCCAACATGAAATGATATAACATGGCAAAGATAGTCTGAACTATATGAATGAGTAAATTTTTTTTTTTTTTTTTTTGTTTTCTTAATGAACATGCAATAACTGAATATGCAATCTAAATTAACCAAAATGACCTAATCTTAATGACGTGTAATTTCTAATTAAATGAACCTAACAACAATCACTAAATGACGTGCATTTCATGAACCTAATTCTATATGACATGTACATGACATTTTCTATTTTCTTAAAAAGCATGCAATCTATCCTAGAGAATTGAATTAATTTATCCTAAGACATTTTCTTTTGTATTTTTTTTATGAAATTTGAAGATTAAGATTCTATCCCGCTTATATTAAGGATTAGGTCATGCTAAACCCTAATTTAAACAAAGATATTATCTTAACTTAGCAATCTCTAACCTAAGATGCGGTCTTTCTAAATCAATCTAGACTTAAAATGAAATATGCAATTTTATCCTAATGTGCAATGACGTACAAAGGATGCCTTAATTCTACATGACATATGCATGATGATTTTTTGTTTTTTTTTTTAAATTTCTAAATTTAAAATTGCCACATAATTAAACATGCAACTTAAATTAAACAAAAACTAACATCATAAATGAATGCATTTTTTTTCATTTAACAAAATAAAATTAATTCAACCAACATGACAAACAGATCTGATCGATATCCACAAATTGGCGAACCATATCTCGCGCATGAGATCGGGTTGGTCAATTTTTAAATAAATCGCGAATCGAATCTCGGGTGGGAGATCGGATTACGATTTTGCAAGCGATGCGAGTCGGATTTGGCGTGAAAATCGAACCATCAATCCCAAATTTCAGAAGCAATTTCATGTCGGACAATCTCAATCTTACATTAAAGAATAATTATACTAAAAGAAAGCAAAATGAAAGAAAAATAATAAAGTAAAAAAATAGAAAAACTACCTAAATTAGTTTTCCTTATTATTATTATTTTTTTACTTTGGCCTTCCACGGTGTTGGCGACCGTGGTGAGTCGTCGGGGGTTGGGTTGCGGTATTTGGGGCGAAGATCGAGCGGTGAGCGCAATGGTGTGGGCTCCAATGGCGTCGGGTCGCAGCCGAGGACAGCGGCGCGTGCAGTGAGGAGGAGCAGCGCTCGCGTTTAGGGGCTTCGGCGCTACGCGATCGGCGATGCGTAGGCGGAGCGGAAGGGCGTCGGTGTCGAGAACAGCGAGGGAGCGCGTCGTCGTGCTGGCTCGAGCGGAGGCGGGGCGACGAGCGGCGGTGCGAGCTTGTGGGTGAGCCGGGTGCTGGTGGAGCGACGAGGTAGCAGCGGGCGTGGAGGTGGGGTAGGTCGACGGGACAACGCTCGAGTAGAAAGGGCGTCAGGTCGTTGCGGCTGTAACGAGGGCGACGAACGGCTGTGCTGGTGCGATGACTGGCGCGAGGGGACGATGACTGGTGGTGTAGCTGAGCGGATAGCAGCAGCTTCGTTGCTGGGGTTGAATGGCGTAGGAGCAGAAGCTTCGTCGCGGCTGGGGTCGAAGCGAGGCGCGAGGCGAAGTGGACGGCGGTGGTCGTCGCAGCAAGGGACCAGAGCAGAAGCAGAGCTAGCTGTCGCAGGGGGCGGAGTGGAAGCAGGTCGGTCGTCGCAGGGGGGCCGCCGTGCGGCCAAAGAACCTCCAAAGAAGATGAACAGTAGGGGTCTTCTCCTCTTTTTTTTTTGGGATAAGTGTTCTAGAAATCCTAAAACTTGTCACGAAAATGCATTTCAGTCTTAAAACTTGCAAAAAGTGCATTTAAGTCCTAAAACTTGTCAAATTGTTTCAAACGAGTCCTAAAATCGACGCCGTTAGCCTTTTCCGTTAAAAATGCTGACGTGGCATTTTAAATAATTTTTTATTTTCCGCGTGGATTTTTCAATTATTTTTTATTCATTTTTAAAAAAAATTAGATTTAAAAAACTAAAAAATTTAGATTTATTCATTTTATCTTATTTTCACTAAAAAATAAAAAAAAAGTTCAAAATTTTATTTTTAAAAACAAAGAAGCGGCTGATTTTCTTTTTTTTATAACAATTTTTAAAAATAAATTTTTTAACTTTTCTTTTTATTTTTTTGTGAAAATAAGATAAAAAATAAATTTAATTTTTTAGTTTTTAAATCTAACTTTTTTTATAAAAAAATGAATAAAAAATATTAAAAAATACACGTGGAAATTTAAAAATTTATTTAAAATGCCATGTCAAGATTTTTAACGGAAAATGCTAACGGCGATTTTAGGACTCATTTGAAACAATTTGACAAGTTTTAGGACTTAAATGCACTTTTACATGTTTTAGACCGAAATGCATTTTCGTGACAAGCTTAGTTAGACTTCTAACACTTATCCCTTTTTTTTTTTTGCTTGTCGGTCACTTCTTTTCTCTGTCTCTCTCTCACTTTACCTTCTTTTTGGTTTTTCTCTCTGACAGACTCTCTATCTCTCTTCCTTTTCTTTTCTTTTTCTTCTGCCAAACCTCTCAAATGAATTCTTTCCGTTTTTTCGTTCCCCCCTCCTGTGCGGCCTCCCCCTTTGCTTATTTATTGGGCTCTTGAAGTCCAACCGACTTTAGTGTGAAAGGAGGCGGCCGTAATTTTTCCTTGCTGTTCACGTCCGGTTCTTTTTTCAAATAAGGAGGCCACCGCCCGACACTCATTAATTTAGCCGCAATTGTTGACTTTTCTTGTTTGTTATTTGCTTCCTTCTTCAGCAAATTTCTCGTTGTTTCACCTGACAACCCACACTTGAGAGAGCATATTATATAATATATTATGAGCTTCCTTTTGCTTCTTTGAGGCCTTCTCTAGAATCCCCACGTCCGCCGACTTCTTGTGCATGCATGTGCATGCATTAATGAGGGAGAGACAACGGATGTGCAAGAACTTCTTTCTTTGACTTTCATTGTGTGTTTTCAGGCGAGCGAGAGAGAGAGACCACCTTTTGCGCATCTTATTGATCGAGAGCCCCCTACTTCTTGTCATTTTTTTTTAATGCAAACGCAACTACATATATTATTATTATTATTTTTTTATTTTATGCAACTAATTACTAAATGATTAGTCAAAATTTAGGTGTCAACCGAGTCACTTCAAACTTTCTAAGGATATGTGTCCAAGCACTCAGCCTTTGAAAGATGAGATGACGGTAGTTCCATATGCATCAGCAAGTGGGGGAGTTTGATGTATGCCATGGTGAGCACGAGATCAGACATTGCACAAGCAATGAGAGTTGTGAGTCGATATATGCAGAATCCAAGCAGAGAGCATTGGAATGCAGTAAAATGGATATTGAGATATCTAGCAGGTACTTCCAATTACTCACTTTGTTATGGTGGTACACTCTAGAGTTGCAGGATTATGTAGATGCAGATCATTCGGGTGATCGAGATAGTGGTAAAAGTACCACTGGATATGTCTTTACGATTCGAGGTGCACAAAGCAGTGAGCAAGGTATCTCGACTACAAAAAGTAGTGGCTTTATCGACGACGTAGGCTGAATACGTGGCGATCACGAAGCCTCCAAGGAAATCATATGGTTACAAGATTACATGGAGGAGCTACATCGAAAATAGCCAATCGACACTCGTGGAGTGATAGTCAAAGTGCAGCGCACTTAGCAAAGAATGCAGCTTATCACTCAAGGACTAGACATATCAAGAAGCGTTATCACTTTATCAGGTCAGCATTGAAAGATAATGAGTTAAAGCTACAAAAGATTGATGGCTTGAAGAATCCGGTGACATGTTGACCAAGGTAGTAGACAGAGAGAAGCATATTTTCTGTACTACTACCATTGGTATTACTCCATGTTGATTGATGAGGAGTATCGCAGAGGCACAAGTTTTTCAACTACTATTTTTTGAAGAAGATGGATGCAAAGTTGCTTGGTGCTTGGGTATATTTGTCTTCAAGTGGGAGAGTGTTATAGATGAAGCCAAATATTTGTTTTTAGGGGCTTTTTCTTGTCTTTTCTATCAGATTTGCTTTTAGGTTAAAAGTGATACATTTATATTAGCGATGGCAAGACCCTAGCCGTCAAGACGCTAAAAAAGGAAATAGAAAGGCAATAAAAAGAGAGAAGAAAAAAGTGAGTTTTTTTTTTCTTGATGGGGGTTCTCAATCTCTTTGTGCCCTGATCTTGAGAGAAGATCATCGTTGTATTCCAACTTTTTCGAAGTCTAGTGGATTCGCAGAGTGCCTCTCGCGCGGAGACGAGCCCGGATTTGGGTGAACTTCGATAACAAATTTTTTGGCATGTTCATCTGATTCTGTTATTTTATTATTATATTCTGCTTGGTGAATTGTTTGCGAGTGTTATTTTTCTGGAATCGACGTGCGATTTCGTAACAAATGGCCCAAACTTTTACATAACGCTGCAAGGCGTATTTCATTCTCATTTTCTCTCTCCATTTTCCTATCTTGTGGGCGACTGAATTAGAGGACTTACTAGTGAAGATCTAGTTTGCAGCTTGCTTTGAAGGGAGCTTTGAGGAAGGTGGTCGTCGAAGTACTGCAGCCAAAACCCAAAAGGCAGGTTCTCCCGAAATGTTCGGATTTGCAGCTAGAGAAGTTGGTCACAGCCCTACCCAATGGAGCAGCCATTGACCTGAGACGAAAGCGTGAGGCGCCCAAATCTGGGTTGTGATGTGGCGAAACACCTAGGGGATGAGTTGCTCGGCAAAGTCTTGAAAATTTCCTTACCCAGATGTAGGAGCAGCGGTTTTGTTGTGGTTTTGGGGAGGAAACCTTGGGTTTTCGTATGTTAGGGTTGGGGTTTTAAAAGGCTATGGGTGGTTTGGAAAGAAAATGTTTTTCTTCTTTGGTGAGGATGATGCTATCCTCCATATTGATTGTAACTGGAGAAAACTTCAGCGGGGTTTTTGAGATTTGATGACACTATCACCCTTTACAGGGATAGGGATTTGCTCTACCGAGGTGGAGAGGAAGCAACACTTCCGAGAGAAGAGAGTGGCTAGAGGGGTTTGTGCTTCTAACGTCGACTTGGTTGAGAGCACGGAGTTGGTTGCTTGTCAAGGGAATTGAATATCCATGAAACTACCATGAAATTACAAATGTCCCAGACATAAATTGGGGAGCCATTTGATCCGGCTTCTCTAGCGGTCCATCAATAAACCCAATATTTTTAGCCCGCAATTGACATCTCGTTGCCTTCGACCATGTTGTATAGTTATCCCTAGTTAGCACGCATGAAACGAGTACACTTCTAGGATTATTGAGGTGTTAAGATGATATGGTAAAAAGGATCGACCACTATCTTTGTAGATGCTCCCACAGCCATATTGTAAACGATGCAGGTCGAATGTTTAACTTGTTCAAGCTCTTTGCTTTGATACCAGTGTTGGTGGTAGCAGGCCTTTTTTCTCCCTAAAATTAGCTCTAAAGGTAAGGCTTTATTTCTCTCTTACACATCAAGTCCTAGGTCGGAGACGCAATAACCCGTAACTTTTCCGTATGACTATTGGGTCTATACTTATTAGCAACCTGGGCTATAATTATGAGAGATTTTGTATGACAATTTAAAAGTTTAGGTTATTTGATAAATGCATGGGTTAATATTTAATTATTCTAACATCTCGCTTTACTGAACTTTAATCTTGGGCTTTTCCGGTCCATAAAACTCGCAGCTCGTTATATGTTGACCACCGTGAATTCACAGGCCCACTGAACTAGCATGCCGAGTTCTCTCGTGCGCCTGAATAATCATGTCTTCAAATGCTTATGATTTGAGGTTGGAACACATGCTTTACTAGTCACATGCGAGTTTGAAAAAACAGGCCGTGGACAATTCAGCCGCAGCGATGGAGAAAAATTACACATAAACGTACAATTTGAGGGGAAAAGCAATATAATTTCCTTAGAAGATAATAGAAGAAAATGATATTGCTTTAGATCCTGTCCTACCTCTTCATCCTTTTGAAATTTTGAATTAATCTTTCCTTACCTTTTACTTTTCACCAAATCTCTATGAACATACACAAAATTACCGAACCTCAAAGGCATTTTCTGCTTCCCTGCTGGTTTTTCTAACTATTTAGATTGATCATAAAATATCAATTACGTATTATCAGGAAATTTCATATGTAAGAAAATATTTTGTGATAACCGTTAGAAAAAGTGATTTTTGATTTCCTAAACTTTTGTTGTTGCTAGCCAAGCGTTGATGTCTAAGTAATTTGCAAGTGAAGTTCATTTCCATAGTTTTTTTTTTTTAATTTAGCTGTCAAACCAGAAAAGTTATGTCTAATCAAAGGATTAAAGACTAAAGTCAAAGAATTAGTTGTAAGATTGCATTAGTTGTGAATCCCTGTAATTCCAGTATGAAGAAATGGTAGGAATGAATAACCTCAAGGAATTAAAGAAATAAAATATGTTTAAGGGACCAATCTATAAATCACCAAAGGGTATGGTTGCGATTTTGCACAGATATTCGCATTTTCGTTGCTCTTCATAAACGTGATGTAAAATAAATATGACATTATCAACAAATCGAAATTAAAGTAGATTTGGTCAAAATCAGATAACAATTCTGTCAAGGATAAATTTTTGCCTGGTGAAGTCATTTTTGTGGCTAACTTTCAAGACATGGAGAAGTTGCCGGATAATTTATGGAGATAAAAAGACAGAAACCAATATGGGGATAGAGATCAGCTCTTTTTTTCCCCTTCTCCTCCGATTACCAAGCTGAAGGTAAATTTCATTAGAAAGTAATTATAGAATATTTAGTTATTCATTTTGGATCATACGACGATGGATGTTACTAATAAAGATTTTTTTTGAAAAATGAAAATAATCTATGCATATAGAATTTGAAGTGAAATATTCTCTGATGTAGTAGCATATTGTGCGCTATGCGTGCGTATTGTTTAGCAATTTATTAAGAAAAATTAGCAAGAGTTCATATATAAAAAACAAAAAAAAGATCAACTCTCAAATAAGTTTCCTTAATGCCAAAGGCGAAGCCTTGACCTAGTGGAGTATAACGACCAAATGAATCGATAAATATAGCATATGTGTACCCTCCCAAATTATACCAAATTACTACATCCCCAAAAATGCTCGACATAATAGAAAATTTGGTGGCAATATTTTTGAGACTAATTAAAAGTAAACCTATTAAACCATTCTATTGCGTTAGTAGATGTAAGACCAAAAAAAAAAAAACAACAACAACAACAAAAAAGTTTCTTTCTTACTCTTACATATCCAACTTGAATGAAAATATTATCGTACTTTGTGCATATTAGGAATCATGATGGATTTACATGTATTTTGAAATAAATTTCTCTATAATATAATTGTTGTTCCTAGTTTATTTTACAATATAAAAGTCCATAATACTATAAGATGTTTGCAATTAGATTGAGACTTTAAAAATATATCTCAAATTTTGTACTTTGATTAGCTCAAATTTTAAACTTTTATTCGTTAAATTTCTACTGTCAAATTATTAAGTTATATGACATGTGACAATTGACGATATATCAATTTGAGATTTTACGCTCCGATTTTTTTTGTTGTATTAATCTAATTTAGCAGATGGTATATTTGTTACAAATTTACCGGTTGGGGTTTTTTGTGGTCGAATAAACTAGTTTGGAGTAAATTTGTCATAAATATACCCGGTTTAGGGCTTTTTATGGTCGATTTGAGTAAATTTGTCACATATGTACCAGTTTGGGATTTTTCATAGTCAAAAAAATAATTTAAGGTAAATTTGTCACATGTGTACCAGTTTGGGGTTTTTCAGGGTATTAACTCTAATAATAATGAGCAAAGTATTGCGGACACTTCTTCAAGATTTAAATTGACTTGACTATTTTCAAGATTAAGTGAGTGAGAACAATCATATAATGGGAGACGGTATCCATAATCAGAAGTTGGAAATCCTTAGATAAATTTCGGCATGGATAGGTCTTCCATAAAGTTTTAAAATATTTCCAGCCAACAAAGGGTGAGGTTATATCTGGCAAGTCAGCTATTCAATATGTGTTAAGGTGGAGTGCAAAACATCCATAAGTGGAAAACTTTTTTTGATCTGCTATATTATATTTGACATGGTAGTAGGGAGGCACATGACGGGCTTTGGAGACCACAATTATGAGAAGGGACATCATATTCACTCTCCATTAAGCACTAGAGCTTCTCTCTTAGGTCATCCATCACTTGGTCTACATATTCTAATGTAATCAATTTCAAGTTCTATGCCATGTGCATACCATTTGAACAATGACACTGTTCTCCAAGATGTTTAAGGCTTTCACTATATTGTATTGGAAGCATCAAAACAATTATTGCTGAATATATAAATTCGCATCTAAATGGTTAAGCCAACTTGTAATAGATTAACTGAGAGTGCAATATTCATGTACTGAATAATGATGTCAAAGTAATCAGGCATACATAATAATATCAGAAGTATGGGACAGCAAAGGACAAAAAGTGCAAAGGCAAAGAACTTTTAAGTCCTAGTTGGGATGGATGCTCTGGTTTCTTATTTTTGCGAAGTGTCTAGTCAATGGCATTATTCAAGCATATATGGATAAGCCACTCCATTGATAGAATGAAGATGGGACCCTCATAAATTGCCCATGCCATCTAAAATAATCTATTGGTCGCACAAAGAACTAAAAGCAGAGAAAAGAGAACTACATGAGCCAACAAAATTGTACATACCATGAATGGACTGACATGCAGGGGCTTCGCGACCAAATCAGAATTTGGATTGAAAACAAACAAAACCTTCTCACCCCATGGTGTATTAGTTACCTATACCAATAAAGTCCATCAACTAACTGCAAATGCTGACATAAAAGTAAGCATCTTTACAAAAACACAAGATGTCAAATCATAATATAATTGCCAGTTGACATAGTGAAAGGTTTTAACATTTAATGGTTGAAGTCGGTGGCCGTAACAATAATCGCACAAAAAGCAAGCAAGAAAGATACGTCAGATGCATTTACATGAGAATACAAGGAGAATATACGGGATAAGATGGTCGGCAATATATTCCAGTGACTTTACTGTATTACATATAATAAAGAGTGGTGGCTCTAAATTCGACATGTCAATACGAGACCCTTACACCCCTGCATTATGCAGATTTCATACTGACAATCCTACGTTTTTGATTCCATAGTTTCACCTACTAATGCTTTAAAAACATGCACTGCTTATGTGTTGATCACATTGAATCAATCCCCGTGAGCCAAAGATTAGATGTAGTCATAATTAGCAGATTATCCAATAACCACAACTATATAATCCATATGATATATGTTTGGCTGGCTGATATCCATTTCTGAAACAAGCGAGTCTCTAGTTCGTCTCTAGTTCGATGTCCCATGCAGGCGATAGCATAATACTTAGTAAAATAAAGCAAAGCAGCACCCTCTACATAAACCAAATTCCTTAATGCTCACTGCACTAACTGCAGTTAGTCGAATAGGTCTTAATTTTTGCGCATTTCCATGAGAGGGTATCAATTGGTTTCCTACTTCGGTGTTGTAGCTACTACAAGTCCGTCGAAAGGGTTCTCTAGATTTCAAGCAAAACCAGGTTTCGACAGCATTCTGAACAAGCCAAAACAAGCGTCCCCACAATTCACGCAAACCTTTGTAAGCAAACGAATCGGAAAACTCAGCATACCTCAGCAATACACTTGTGCAGATGTTGAGCGGCACCTTCTAGATCATAGCAATAGTACAAGCTCGATGGGTTCTGTTCATATCCCTCGCTAGGAGGTATTGTTAAGAGAAATCTGCAAAAGAAAAACGAATACCTTAGCTTCCAGAAAACCACACCTCAATAACTAGAACTTAGTAAAAAGATAACTTGAACCAAACGAAAAGGGAAATGAAAGAAGAATTCACGCATTTGAAACATGTGCAATTTAAAGGTTTGATCACAATTGCGGTCGCAGCGGAAGCGGGGATTGCGAACACATTCTTGAAATGACTTCATAAAGCACGGCATGACGAAATTGAACTAAAACAAAGTAAAGGGAACTTTTTGCAGAAATCATTACATGGGTCCGCTCGTATCAGCGAACCGTTGAGCCTCGTTGGCGGAGAGGTGGCCGGGCGGCGTGCGGGGCGCGCGGTCGAGGTCGATGAGCGCGTACTTCCCGGCGTACCGGAATGAGTGGTGGCGGGTGGCGGCGCTCGTGCCAAACGGTGCCCTCGTAGAGAGCGGCCGAGTCGCCGCCACCACCGACGCCGTCGACCGGGGAGGAACCGCCGGTGGAGGCGGCGGCGCGGTGGCGGAGCAGCCGCTGGAGGAGCGTGGAGGGGGAGGACGAGGGAGAGGACGAGGGACGTGAAGCACGTAGCGACGATGGAGCCCAGCAGATAGAGAGCTTCCATCGCTGATAGTTGTGGCGGGGGGATGCCATGCGGAGCTATTTTTTTAGCTTTCTGTCGCGATCCTCAACGGTTGGATCATCAATGGTCCTATCACATCCGTCCATTTTTTTCACTTCACAAAGTTGACCGGCTTAAGGGAGAGCGGCGATGGCGGAGGCGGAGACGCAAGTGACGTGCCAGAGGTGGCGGACCGGAGCTCGGGATGCGATGGGCGAGCTCCCAATAGATATTTAAAAGAGAGCTTTGTGCAGCCTAAGGGAGTGTCTCGAGGACAGCGGAGGCGTCGTGCCGGATGCGATCGAGCGATTTTGTGAGAGAGAGACTTCGTGCGGCTTGATGGAGAAGACACAAGAGAAAGGCATTTCAAATGTGAAGGGCGGGAGAAGATAGGAAAAGGACACAGTCATTAATGAAGAGAAGGAGAAGGCAAAAATTTGGCTAAAAACAAAAGTGGGACCCGACTCATGGTGGAGCCACGTTGCGACACGTGTCGCATCATGATTGGGCGGGCGCACGGTGACGTGGCGCGCCCGCCCACCCAATATTTTCTCAGTTCTTTACTTTTCAAAGGAGACACGCTTTGAATTAAAGGAAAAAATAGGCTCACATAAAACTGTGTGGCTAAAAACTGGGAAGAGTTTCTCCCAAGACTTGAGTACTCCAGTAACAACTGTCCTCCACGCAAAAACTTATGGTATTAGGTCATCATGACCCCAATCAAAATTTTAATCATCGAGTCCTCAGCAACAAGTCCTCCAGAACTCACCAAATGTTCAGGTCATCAAGACCTTAACCATATTCAATTACAGACCTAGCCTTCAAGGCCCCATCTGGTTCGTGAAAAGGAGTCAAAGATCATGCTGTCTTATTGGAGATGAAGCGATTAGGCCCCTCGAATTGTTTTCGTATCAATGGAATACCACATATTAATCTTACGTCTTCAAGAAGTATGATATATATTTTTTTTATAGAAATATAAGATATTGCCGTTGGACAAATGCATCTTTTTCTCTTACATGAAGTCTCATATTAATGGAATATTATTATGCATATAGATAATGCACACTGGTATAAAGTGTTGGCCAGGTAACTAGTAAAAAGTACACCTTGAAGAAGAAGATGCCACTAGAATAAAAACCGTCTCTTTTCCCGCTTTGCATTACCTAAAAAGCACTAGTTATTCCATTGTGAAAGCTCCATACAAATGTTGTCGTGGCTCCCCTGTCAAAGAATCTGCTCTTTCGGTGCGCAAAATATAATTCTTATCCTTTCCTTTACATGTATGTGGCAATTGGCAAGTCATCGTGAGATGACACCTTCAGAATAATCCCTTCCTTCTTCTGGAGATTGATAATCTAACACTTAATGGAAACACACAATTTAGAATGTTTGGTAACATTTCTATTCCTAGGAACAATTTTTAAATAGAAATAGTTTTTTTATTTATTTACGTTGAAGCGATTTCGAATATAAGAATGTGCTTGATAATTGCAAAAACTTTCTACTCCAGGAATAGAATGCGTTTAGTAAATTTGTATAATTTTTTTGTTTCATTTAATTTTTCAATATTTTTATTATATTTTTCCTTTTTTTTTTCTTTTTTTTTATTCTTTCTTCCTTTTGCCGGGCAACCTCGCCGGCCCAGCCTGAGGCCTCGGCCTCGCCTTAGCTAGGCGAGCTCGAGCTCGGCCGAGTCACCGATAGGTCGTCGCCTAGCGGTGGCCCGACGAGACTAAGCCTTGGATGGCCGGGCGAGCTCGGCCTCGCAGATTTGGACGAGCTTAAGCTCGCCCGGCCAAGGTGAGGTTGAGCCTCGTCAATCGGCGCGAGGCTCAACCTTGCTGCTGGGCGAGGCCGACCTCGCGCCACTTGGGCGAGGTCGAGCCTCACTAGTGACCTCGCCTAGCCACCGAGGCCACGGGCGAGGCTCGACCTCGCCCGTGCGATGCGAGGTCAACCTCGCCGGCGCCGGGTGAGGTCGCTTGCCCTCAACGGCCGGTCACGGGCCATGGCCGAGGCCGACGACCGACTAAAAGGAAGAAGAAAAAAAGAAAGAAAAAAATGTTTCTTGGAATTATTCTCGGGGAACAAAGTTTTTTTCTACCTTTTGTTTCTGTTTCCAAATTCTTCACGGAACAAAAGTGTAAACAAACGCGTTTTTATTCTTTTTTTGTTCCCTGAACAAAAGAATAGAAATTTTTGTTTGGGAACAGAAATAAAAATAAACAAACAGGCCCTTATGGACCATTTTTTCCCCTTTTTTGAGTCATAAAAAAAAATTATCCTAAAAACGTATATTAGGTCAACTTTTTCGTTACACTAATGGAATCAGTTCCTCAGGTTGGTTTGGATTTTGGGAAAGTAGACCAATTCTATTATCAAATAAAACCACACTCGAAACGACGTTTTTTTTCGTACATTAAAACATTGCTTCTAAAAACAACATTTTCATAATATGTTCTTATATATGGAGAACTTTTAATTCTATGAATCAAACACGACATTTTCAAGAAAACAAACAATCTAAAAGCACAATATTTTTTTTTTGTTTATATTTTCAAGGAAAATAAAAAGCTGAAACACTTTTACGAATCGAACTGGCCTTGATTGCTACTTCCACACCATTTGCAAAGTCAAATAGAATCAAATGAGAACGTTCTGTGCGCACTTTCTTTTATAAAAGAATTGGAGTCTTTCTTTATTCCTCAAGCTATAAATTGGATAGCGAAGCATAATATTTTGCGTTGTACATCGATTGTGGAAAATCTCATTTCCATTTTAAGCCATGCAAACATCATATCACATAATGGAGAGTTCTGTTGGACATATCAAATTACATTTAACAAGACTTCATAATCGACACTAGTCTTAGCAAAAGTAACTCTTTCATATATGGTGTGAATTTACTGATAGCACCAATAACCAATTAAATATGTAATTTCAATGAGTCTTATGTACGTGTTATTCTTCTCCACAGACAGCAATTTCACCTTTTGTATAGGATATCCCTTAACTTGGGTTCAAAGCCTCGAGCCAATTTCTCTTTGCTCCAGTTATCAATCAATCATTCCGTATGTGGACCTGGTCGATTTAACACGTCCACTGTCTCATTTTCTCCGTCTAACTATGGAGTTTGGATTCTACTCCACACAATTATTCTTCTCACAAAGAATCGATGATCCCAAGAGACGTAAAATCACTTGTAGTGAATGGCCCCAATAAAGAATCTAGTCCTTATCTCATGTAACCCTCTTCTTCCACCATTAGCTTTGGAATATGAAACTTTATTCTTTACTTACGAAGGAGACACACCTTGAAATATAAAAAAGGGCTCAAGTACAACGTTTGGGTGGCTCTTGGCACAATATTCCTGTAGCGAAGTAGACAAGATCGAATTGGACAAGATAAGTATACTTGTCCTTATCTCATGTAACTCTCGTCTTCCACCATTAGCTTTGGAATATGAAACTTTATTCTTTAGCTACGAAGGAGACACACTTTGAATTGAAAAAAAAGGGCTCGAGTACAACGTGTGGGTGGCTCTCGGCACAATATTCCTGTAGCGAAGTAGACAAGATCGAATTGGATAAGATAAGTGTATTTGTCACAAGCGCAGGTATATCTAATTGGTATTTTGAGTCTTGTGTAACCAACGCAGTTGATCAATGAGCTTTTCAGATAATTTGGATTTAGACAAATATGAATCTATTAATGAATTTTCATTGAGAGAGAGGGGGGGGGGGGTGGGTCTGCGTAGACAAAAAGTATCTATACATGAGCCATTATAAATTCCATGGAAACATAATTCAGAAAAAGGAGGGGTAGAAAAAGAAGAGAAAAGAAAAAGGAAGGAAGAAAAGGTGGGTTAATTATTCCCGTTCTGAACAGAGAAAAGACCGAACTAACCGTGATAGTGCATGCTATGCAGTATATACAAGCCCTTCTCTAAGATAGATTGATCGGCATCAAACATCACTGAACGAACAAAATGGCAAAATCTTGGTTGGTGAGCATGAGGGAAGCCGGCCTCCGAAAGGATTTTGGCGGAGCCGATTCCAAGACGAAGGACAAGCTTCCCACGGCAAGCATCCTCTCTCCCCTCCCCCCCCGCGCTTCTTCTTCCCCCTCTCTCCTCCCTCCCTCCCTCCTCCTCCTCCTCCTCCTCTCTTCTTTCTCTATCTCGATCGATTGGATAATGGATACGTATGAAAAGATATGCTTGTATGTCGTTGCGAAATTTTCAAAAAATTCCTAAATCCTTTGCAATTATATCAATTCAATTCAAAACTCTTTTTTTTCCAATTGAATTCTAAACTTTTTGCATTTTGGCCAATTCAATTAATTCGGCCCATTTTAGTTGGTAATCACCGACGTGGATGTTGGCCATTTTACTTGATGCAGTTGACGATGTTGTGGATAAATTTTAAATTTTTTTCCAAATTTTTTTAAAGTATTTATCATTTCTTTTCTTTTCTTTTTTTTTTTCTCTTTCATTTTTATTCTTCCCTTCTTCCTCTAACCAGTTGTCGGACCTTAGCAACTGCGCAAAGGCAATGGCTGACGAGGTCAAGCCTAGCCAAGGCCTCGTTGACTATAGGTGAACATGGCCATGGTCTTGCCAGCCACGGGCGAGGTAGCATTCACTTGTGGCCGGCTAGGCTATGGCGAGGCTTGCCCTTCCCCGATCTAGGCGAGGCCAAGCAAGGGCTTTGCGCCCTTGCCTTCCGGCCGATTCTTGCCAAGGTTCGGCGACCAGCTAGAGGAAGATAGAAGAGGAAAAAAAAAAAAAGAGAAGAAAAAAGGAGATAGAAAAGAAAAAAAAAATGAGAAAAAAAGAATAATTCAAATTAATATTATAATATTATTAAAAATTGTACACGTTAGCGTTGGTCATGCCGTAGGACGGCTAGCGTTCATGTCAGTAATTTCTTACTAAAATTAGCCGTGAAGAGAATAATTTACATGCCGAAGAGATTGTGGTTGTCGATTAAATCAACCACGATGGCGTCATCTTCTCTTTTTCATTCTGTTTAAGTAATTTTCTGTGTGTTACATGTCCAACCAGATAAGTGTCTAAACGAATAGGGATATATCGTACAATCACTTGAAAATGTCATTTAGAATGGGTCGATAGCAACTTTTAGACAAAGTTCCTCTTCCTCCCACTTTGACCTAAACACACATACTGATTAGGCTCATATTTTAAAACGTTGATTGTGCCAGAATTATTGGAATGAAAACGGCCGGGACCGCTACGAAATCTATGCTAGGGGACTCAACATCGACAACAGTCAGATACGTGACTATTGGCAGTGGACTAGCAGGTACTTACGAATCCTTAGAAAAACATATCTACGGATCTTTTATCATATAGTGCACCTTGCCTTACACCACGGGTCTAATTAGGGTTTTCATATCTTAGTAAAGTATGAATGACATCGGATGAAGGGGAATCTAAAAAAGATAAAGGAAAGCATTCCATGGGATTTCTTTAGGGAAAATCTAAAATGAGGAACAATTGAAATAGACAGAAATTTGTTTGAGGGTATTAATGCTGGTCTACATAATATCGATCTTCCTCTTCTCTCTTATAATTGATAATTCTTGGAATTTAGTCTTTTTAATATAATGTTGTAGATGTTTTTCCCCCTCTTATGCTATATCGATAAATGGCTAGGGGATTCTGACCCAAAAAAAAAAAAAAATTGGCTAGGGGATAAAATTTGTTCTACTTGAACACATTAAATATCCATGTGATTTCACCAACTGAACTTGAGATATAGATTTTTACTTGTATCCTAGCGTGCACAGGTCTAATCTTATCTATTTGCATAAATATGTCCATATTATGAATGAATCGAGACTTAACCATTGAAAAATATTAATAGTAAACTCTAAAGTCATAAATTTTGGCTTGCATATACTCCATATACCAAAGTAATACGTCTATTGTAGTCCCGAATCATTAAGTCATTACTTTATTCTAACCCATAATACTATGATTAGACAATTTCAAACCCAAACAAATTATGGTATTGAAGTCTCCCTATTGGTATCTATATATACTTTCTATATATGGTCGGAATAATTCCGATTAATTCCACCATCTAAGGAAAACTGTATTAATATCCCTAGCAAAGAAGGGACCGTTCTTCGGTCTTAGTATCTAAATTTTCATTTTTGCCTTCATAAGGCCGTGATAAGCCAATTAAACTAAGAGCACAAGATAACATTAATGAATAAAAGTTTAGTTTCTTCTTCAAATATTGCTGTCAAAGTTAGTAAGGTCGTTATATATTAAGAACTATATACTATGACCTATTTGACTTGTTTAAAACTTTAAATATTAGAAGTCAAATTTTTTTTTAACTTCTCTAATCTTTTTGTAGTTGTAGTGTTCTCTTTTATCCTGTTCACTTAATTGATCAAACCTAACTAGTTATAATTTTATCAAATTGGAATCCACATGAGTTTTTTCCAATATTTTCTTCTATCCATTATAACCTTTTTTTTTAAATTTTTTGACTTGATGAAAAATAAGGAGAGAGTATGATGGGTTTCTAGGGGTAGTGGGCTTTACGGTGGTTGGGAAAAAATACGGAGAGAGTAGAGATGCTATTTCGTCTTTTGGTGAATATATGTATGTATGTATGTATGTATGTATGTATGTATGGTTGGCCAAATTTTTTTTTTTGGTCAGTTAGTTGGCCAAATTAAGAATAATGATAAAGGAGGAAGAGGAGATTGAGAGGTGAATAGGAAGAAAAGCCCGTTGAGCTTCTAAAGAGTACGCATTATTCTACGAGATATCCTTTTATTATTATGGAGTGAGAGAAACGGACTTAGCGGTTATTCCTATATATCATTTAAGTAAAATTATTTGCTTTCTTGTTCCAGTAATTCTTAATTTCATAATAAATATACCTCATTAATGTGGCATCCAAGTTGACTTTTTTCTTAGTTGTTTTTTTTTCTATAATTAATAAATAGGTCTTGTTATTGGAGTGTCTTGAGGCACTTACTAGACATACGTAATATGGAATACTTTGATTTTTCAAAGTGTCGAATACACATAACAGAGAAAAAGAGTGCATGGAAAATTGCGAACTTACCTTCTTACCAAGTGCCAACAAAATTTTTTACATTTTTAGTTAACTAATCAGGATAATTAATTAATAAGGAATGGTGAAGTCAATATATTTATAATTTCTAATATGCTTTTTACTTTTGTTCTCCGATTACCCGCTTGACTTGTAGAGTTTGTCTAATATCGATCTCTATATAGTTATAATTAAAAAAAATTTATGATGGTCTGCTCTCAATGTAAAGAACTTTTTTACATTTATTCATTTACACGTCATCTGTCCAATCAACATAATAATCATCCCGATAATGACGTTTGAACAAAACTACTTCAGCGATGGCGTCGAGGTGGCAGAAGCGGTGAAGGTGAAGTGGCTGGAGTCAATGGGTCATTCAAGACCATTAACCTTACGTATGAGGTTGAGCACTAAAGTCTCTGTTCTGGTGAAGACGACGTCCGCGGGCAATATGAAAAAGCAGATGGTGAATCTGACACTGACTCTCCCGAACAATACCAACCAAGAGAAGCAGTTGTACCAAGAGAAGCAGTTGTCGTTGCCCGAACCGTCAGCAGAATGGTCGGAACTGGAGGTCGGACGTTTTAAAATGACGGCGAAGGTCGTGGGCGAGATGAAATTTGCCATAGGGCAACAGTTCGATAGTTGGATGTGTGGGCTCATCATCAAGGGCGTTCCGGATCAAGCCCCTGGAGATCAAGCCCCGTGATCACAAGCTGTTATATTATACGGCAAGAGCAATCGCTGAGCAATCGCCCTCATGGAAGTGACTATCGTGATAGGTGTATGGTCGCACCACGCGTGTGTTTCATGCGCACTTTTCTTAGCTAGTAATAGTAAATAAGAAACTCCGATTACTTATGTGTTCGAATGTCTTTCATTTCCGGACCCCATTCTCTTATCTACGATATCTATATGTCTATTTGTCTAGCTATATATCTATCTATCTTAGATTACTAACCATTCATGGGAAGTAAATCAAACCGTGACTCAAACATAGTTTGATTTATACTTTTCCAATTTAATACGTAAAAGTCATTTGCGTATTTAATTATTCACTTCACATTTAGAATCATAATTTAAAAAAAAAAAAAAAAGAAGGTAAAAAGAAAGGAGAAAGCAATAGTGTTTGGATCAATAGTTGTCAAGAAACACCGTGCAAATTCGTTGAGTTAGAATCCAACGTCACAAACTTTTTGAGTTTTATGGCTATTATATGTCGGTTCTTGGAGAAGCAGAATCTTTGTATAGGCACTGCGATTTTTCTAGAGAGACTCCGACAGAACCGTATATATCTTGATCCATTGTCAAGTTATGGTTCAACGGCCGCTGATTTCGTGCGATTTGACTGCCCGGTTAAGGAGAAACGAGGTCGAACGTGTCGAGCGCGCGGGCTGCAAATCGAACTGCGACCAGCCCAATTTGGACCTAATCAGTCTGTCTTCTGGTAATTTTGTTGCTTCAAAATTATTATATTTAAAGGAAGTTGTGTATAGCCTCCGTAAATACCTGATTCTACGTTCTGAGTATCTTCGAGAATTTTCATAATTTTTGTTATTTTCTGCAAATTTCTGAAAAATAATGGTAAAATAAAACAAAATTTGGTTCGGTGGCTGAAAATCTTGTATTTTTTTCATTAGTGTAGATGGAAAAATATTATACATTGTGTATTGTACATTGTGATATTATGGGGAAGTGACCATGTGAGTGCGGAAGTTTTCGAAAAGCTGAACTTTTCAGTCTATGGCTCCGGGGATTGATCATCCCCTTGGTTTCCTCGACGTTAGCCAAGCAGTTCGGAGAGAACTCTGATCATGAGGGTTGCGATGGCATCGGCCAATAGGTACGTAGTCCAAACCACGACTTGGATCCAGTTTGTGAAGATGGATTTCCTCGGGTAAAACACTTGGGGCCCTGAGACGCCAGGGTCAATGGCAGAGGAGGACAAGCAATCGCAGTAGAGTTTTCTAATGTGGATTACATTAATTGATATTGTAATTTACTGTTTTTACGGTTACATCAGCATAGTTGAAGTCCCTAAGGTGAGATATAATGTTTCTTAATTAGTCTAATATGGGCTGGCTAGTGTGGGCTGAGGAGTTGAGCCTGGCTCGTGGCCAGAGGGCCTTACTGGGGAAACTCTATAAATAGTACTCAAGAATCTCTCCTCTAACCCTAATTCTTACATGTATCCTCACATAGGACTGATTAATAGCATAAGGTGAGGGCAGATATCATTCTCAAGCGGTGATGTGGGCTGAAAAGAGGAGAATGACTTGATGCGTGGAACATCGATTTTCCGCTTCCGCTTCAAGAACGATGGATCCTAGAACAGGTGCGTTAATCTTTCTACTCAATTATGCATGTTCTTGTTCTAGTTATGGAAATCTTGGGATTGTGCAATTTGCATCCAACATGTGGTATCAGAGCCTCCATAACCCTAAAACTTGAACGCATAAGATTTTGTCATAATTTGAGATTTTTGAGATTTTTTGTTCAATAAAAATAAAATAAAATTATATATTTAGACTAGGTTCGTCGAGACGGAGAACCATGGGCTGCGCGTCGCCGGAGGAGCACGCACGCGCCCCACGCGCGGCCGCGCCGGTGGGGCGTCGAAGATGCGCCCGCGCCTCCACGCACGAGGCGCGGCGCACGCGTGCGATGCGTGGGTGCTAACGTCATGATGACGTTAGCGACCCGGATCCGATCCTCGCGCGTGTGCCGCACGCGGTGTGCCGACACGATGGTGTCGCGACCGGACCCTACCTGTTTGGCGACCGACCTAACCCGACCCAACCCGACCCGGTCAACCGGTCGGATCGGATGGCTAAATCGGACAGTTGAGCTGCGAACTAGTCGGACTGGTTTTTGACCGAAATCTTTGCCCGCGCTGAGCTCCACGCGCTGCGCACTCAAGCGGAGTGTGCGGGCGCGTGGAGAGTCGTTAGCGCGTGGCTGGCGGGTTCGTATGAGTGTTCTCTATCTTGTGGTGTATTTATTTTACATGTTTGATGATTTTATGGATGTAAAAATACATATGAAACCCTAAATACGAGTATTTTTAGTATATTTTTGCGTATTTTTCTTGTATTTTCTGTGATTTGGAAATACAGGTGTTGAGTTATTAGTATATCATCACATAAACATTATAAATGTGTGATTCATTAATAAAAATTAAATTTTATTGTGAACTGAAGCTGGTTTAATGAGATACAACCATTATGGGATAGTAATTGAACTATGTTTTGAGGTGATGAGAAACGGTAAAAGTTATGATACTTTTGTTGCTCAAGCATACTCTTTTATGCTGGTAACTTTTGAATGATGGATATCTTAAGAACTCGTAACCAAATTGATTATATTACTTTTTACATCTGCTGAATGTGGGTAATGCATGTCGGTTAAGTTATTGCATATTGTACCTAAATTCATTTGGTCACTTGTTAATGTCTATCAAGTTGAACATTTTTTATGGTTAAGAAGTATAACAACATTTACGCAGAGCAATAGTATCTACTGTTATAGTTTAGATATTTGGTTTTGTGTTTTGACTCAATTTATAGGCCACGGTTGATGCAATGATAATTTGTTATTTAAAATTGGCTAATAAATCAGCTAGTGGCCTTGGAGTCATGTTTTGCCTTATGAAACTCATCAGCAATAGTTGATCAGCTATCAAGCTTGTCAATCTAGAATACCCTGTATTACTGTGTGTGATGTTAACGACGGATCTTTTGGATTACATTTTATTTATGTTGTTATGGTAATCAATCAATTGGGTGCACAAGATATGCTTTCTTCTATGTTATGAGAAGTTTATTGTATTGCTGTGATCAGTAGTCTAATATTGTGATTTTTATTAGTGAATAAAATTGGATATAATTAACATGAAGCATATAGATTTTAATAATTTATTACCCTATACTCATTAAAAATCACATCTATATATGATGTATGTGAGATATAAAGTTTATATCTGTATGAGAGGTTTGAAGTTGATTGAGTTATTGTGTGTGTAGAAATTGTGTTTGTTGATTGGATTTGAAATTCGGTCGTATATTGATTGGGATGTGTCCTGGTCTAATGCATCGTCATACTCCCAAATGAGATGATTGACATATTAGTTCATGAAAGATTTACATGATGTGAGCGATGAAACCAACGTATGAAGAGGTTTCTCATAAGAGGTCCGGTGATTAATAAGTCATAAGGAGATGGGCGGGAGATTTACCAGAGAGAATCGGAAGATCCGACGTGTCCGCCATTCTAAGATATAGAATAAGCCTGATACATTCATTTCGATCGCGGTTGAAAACTTCTCGACCGGGATACACCTTCTAACACTTTCTGTGGAGTTATTACACGGTACGTGGGTCCATTTAACTAGCTTCCTACATCATGGAAGATGGTGACATTGGGGTTTGAAGATGGCAACCGGTGAACAGAAAAGCTTGTTGACTAATTGGCCGTAAATGAACTTAATCACACAGGAAGATAAGCACTCGCATTGTTTAATTGGAAACAATTTCTCAAGTGAAGTTCCGGAACACGCCTTCCTTTTTTATTGCATTCCTGGTTGATATAGCTATGACTGTTGTTATGTTTTGACACGGAAGCCTGGCCGGCTCTTTACAATTGAATCATCATGAGAGAAATTGACAGAGGATTAAAATGTGAGTGGATAAAGTGACGAACAGATGACAAACATTCAACAAGATTCGCACTCGCATCCATGTGAGTAGAAGCAATGGTAACAATTCACTGATCAATCAAAGAATTACATGGCTATAATCCATACACTTGAGTGTTTTCTGTCCTGAAAGTTTCACCTAATACCCTCTTTGTTTTTAGGAAAATCTCACCCATTAGCCAAAGAGGGAATCCCTTCTGGTTGGATAAGATAACAGAAGGACCATAGGAGACAAGAGTATGTCTTTAGACTGTTTTGCATGAACTTTGGGACATAAAATTTGGGGTATTCCTACTTAAGTGGGGAAGACAAATATACAGGAAACAGAAGGAGGTGTCGGTGGTGAAAGAGAAATATTCACAAGAGGGAGTCCTTTCCGGTTGGATAAGATAACAGAAGGACCATTGGGCCACTCAAAAATACACAAAGGACATATGACAAAGCATAGACAACAAAAGAACCATGCGTCACTCAAAACACAATGATTTTGCCCTTTTTTTTTTTTTTTTTTTTACTTTTGTTTTGGCTTTTCTCTTCATGTCTTCATGTGGGAATTACTTCTTTTTATAATGCTAAAGGCAGAAAAATTGTCCAAAAAATCCTAAATGTATTGCACTTTTACCACTTTAATCCTAAATTTTTCAATTTTGTCAATTAAATTCTAAATCTTTTCATTTTTTGCCAATTGAGTCAATTCGATAATTTTAGCTGAAAATCGTAAATGTGAACGTTGGTTGACTTTTGTGACACACAGTTGATGCTAACAATGACAAATTTTAATGATATTTTAATATTTTTGGAATATTTTCATTTTCCTTTGGTTTTTTCCTTTGCTTTTGCTTTTCGCTTTTGTTTTTTTTTTTTTTTTTGTTTTTTTTTTTGTTTTTTCCGGCGAGGCTCACTGGCAACTCTTGTTGGTCGCGAAGGCCTTGCCCATGGCTGGTGAGGCCATTGGGCCTTCGCAGCCTCACTAGTTGCAAGCCAAGTGTGTGAAGGCCCTCATCGGATCTGGTTGAGGCACACGGCTCACCCGCATGGGCGAGGTGATCCTCACCTAGATCGGTGAGGGCCTTTAAGCTTTTGTGGCCTCACGTTTGCCAGGTAGCTTCGGGATGCGAAGGCCCTCATTGGATTCGGTTGAGGGCCTTTCGCGCCCTACCGGCATGGACGAGGTGATCCTCACCCATATTAGGCGAGGGCCTTCAAGCCTTCGTGGTCTCACTGGGTGCATGGGCTAGGGGGCAAAGGCCCTCATTGATCAAGTTGAGCCTTTAAGCCCTAGCCCGCAGCCTATGAGGGTTGCCGATGACCCTCATCAAGACAAAAAAAAAAAAAAAAAAAAAAAATTATAATAAAATTTCAAAAAAATATTATTAAAAATTATCAACGTTAGCGTCGAATACGCCACATAAGGCGGTGACGCCTACATTAGAGATTTTTGAACAAAATTGACCCCGATATACTCAATTGGTAAAAAATGAAAAGATTTAGGACTTAATTGGTAAAATTGAAATGTTTAGAATTGAATGGTAAAAATGTAATAAATTTATGATTTTTTGAATAATATTTTCAAGAGATAAGGCGTCTCCATTATTGCTTGTCCAAAGTCCAATTCGCATGAAGGGAATTGAAGTCTTCGATGCCTCTAGTAAAAAATATACCACCCCATTTGTCTTCAATAGCGAACAACAAATCTCTCGCGTGATTTGCGGCTGAAGAACAAATCTCTCCCCTGCGGCCAAACTTGAACGAAACCCATGTGCAGCTTGTGAGATTCAAACAAATTAAGACAAGCGTGCTGCTTTTCGCTTCTTTCTTCCACGCATGAAGATAGAATTAACGTTGGAAGAAAAACAATATCTAAGACCCTCACAAAAGTTCAACTTTGATTCCATATTCACGAGCTTTGGACCATGTTTATACGATGGGTTTAAAATAAATTAACAAATTTTCATCTTGACTCGACTTCGTAGTCTAAGTCATTTCATTATCCATGCCAGATATCCCAATGCCTCAATGGGCATTCACTCTCTACGTAAGCCAATTAAACACCATCAAAGCTCAAGCTTAAAAGAATGGGTTTGTCATCATGTCTATCGGGTTCTCTGCTATTGCAATTTTCTTCATAAGAAGCTTGCCCCTTGCTATGACATCTCGCACGACGAAATGGTCCTTAAAGTCGATATATTTTGTTTGCTCATGATAAATCCTATTATAAGTTACATATATTGCACATTGGTTGTCACGGTGTATAATGATGCTTTTCTGCTCCAATCTAAGGTCCGAGAGAAAACCCCTTAACCATATGCCTCCTTTTGCTATATAGGTCATTAACATGTATACTACCTCGGTCAAAGACAATGCAACATCTTTTTGTAAGGAGGCTCTCCAAAACTCATTGCACCACCTATCGGCGTAAACATATGCCTTGCTAAAGATGTGTGGTCATCAAGTCATTGACATGGTTTGAATCCATATAACCCATGGTCTCACTGCCATTATCGACCTTACGATACACTATACTAAAGTTTGTTGTCCCATTTGAATATCTAAAATCCACTTCACAACTCCCTAATAAAATCTTGCTTTGGCGCTTCATGTGACGCTAACAACTCTCGCAACTTGTGATATGTCGAGCCTATGCATACCATGGCATTCATTATACTACCCATCACACTAGAATAAGGAACATGGGAGATATGCTCATAGTCCTGCTCCCCTTCCTCAATTTATAGTGATAAATTATTAGAAGGTTTAAAGTGCTTGGTTAAATGGGAACTTACAGATATTACTGACTATAGGCTAAAACATGCCATGATCTTTTGAGCTTATTTCTTTTAAGATAGAAAAGAAAAAATATTGACATGATCTTCAACAAAACTGCTATCCTTCGAAAGAAGAATCTTGAGACTCAATTGATAAAACAAATAGTGAGATGTAGCTTCAAGGGAACCTCTAAAGACCTTAAAGGTAACAAAGGTTGAGATTGCAGATAAATCATAGTTCCTAGGACCAATGTGGGAATTGACCTGGGTCGAGCAATATGGTCAGTCCATGTTGACTCGAGTAGAATGGAAATTTCCAAGGGAGCGGGAGCCTCCTAGGACGTGGAGGAGATTCTTGGCTGGTTCGGGTTGTCCTATCTTTTGGATGTGTGCCTTAAAGCTACCATGTAATGGTTACATATTAGGGATTTCGGTTGTACTATCATTATTATTATTTAATTAATGACAGTGACGTATTCATTCATTTGTCCAATTATTTTATATTTACGAATGATTCCATAAGATCAGTTGCAACTAGATCCATTCTTGAGACGTTAAGAATATATGTGACGGGCTCATAGTTAGACTGAATCTTTAAATCGTTCTCGGTCGATGGATTATTGAGTAGATATTAATAATCCTATTGAGACCGGTGTGTTTTTAACTTCACCATTAAGTATTGGACACTTAAGGGAATGATGAGTCGCAAGTCATTGGGTATTGTGATGTCTGAGTTAGAACACGAGTGTTTGTATTAGACAAGTTCAGTGAGCATGACGCATATGGAATGATTAGCGACATAGAAGCTTTTAGCGTGGTCAATGTCTAATTGTTCATGCTTTGGTCTTGTGTAAATAATCCTTAGACCTAAGGCACATGTTGTTAACTTGTGTGTCGAACAACTATGTTCACAGTGCACGTAATGCCGGGTTGTTGATCCGTCTTTATACCCGATGGTCATAGTTTGTTCATATACGAAGTTGCAGGTGTACGCAATATGGAATCTGTCTCCTTGTTACATGCAAGGTATATTAATGATGTCCTATGCGATCTAATTATGACAGTGCATTGAAATTCTCGGTCGAGGTTGTAATCGAGAATAAATTGTTTATGTCTCGAATAAATTGCATGTCAATTAGATTTGTGCATATGATCAAATTGGTGACTTGACAAATATTCCATAGTCTTTGTTTGATTGGGACATAGTAAGACAAATGGATTGAATTACACTGTAGCTAAAACTCGGGTTTATTATATTCTTAAAGCATTCATATTATATGGGTAGCCATGACATATTGCTTGATGTCAATCATGGCTTGTAGACCCAAAGATTAATCGGGACAATTAATTCTTTTGGGAGTACTAATATGTTAGTACAAGTCTTACTACCAGCTTAGTGATGAACCTAGGGATGTCACACACCATAACTAATTAGGATAACGTGGAACAAGAGAGAAATAATTTTGCAAATGTGTTTGCAATTACTGTAATCGCATTGAGTCGACATGAAATTAAATTAAATGAGACTTAATTTAATTTGTATTATAGTCATGAGCCTACGTGCATATAATGCACACGCATGCCCAAAGTGAATACATGTTAATGTATTCTAAATGCGCACACAAAGATTATGTTTTTTTTTTTTTAGGAATCGATTAATTAATTATTTAATTAAATAAATTATGCACATGGTCAGCAATTGTTGCTGACCGTGTGCAACACACATCATGTGCGTGGTTTTATTTTGAATAAAAAAATTGCGGCATGATGGTCAGCAACGGTTGCTGACCATCATGCATGACTTTCATGCATGAACCCACGACCAGCGACGGTTGCTGCTTGTGGGATCATGCATGAACCCATGACCAGCAACGGTTGCTGGTTGTGGGTTGTTTCTCGCACGTAGAACAGTTTTTATAAAAAGCGTGAGTGTGCGTGTACGTATGCAAACGAAAAAGAAAGAAATAAGGGATTCTCTCTCATTTGGGCCGTGGCTAAAAACATCAAATATACAGGGATTGCTTTCACGAGATTGCTAGCACGATCATAATTGTGATTATCTGAAAGTTCTCTCTTCCATTCGACGTCCATTAGTGGTGTGTCCGAATCTGAGGTCCGACGTTTGTAGGGCTCAAATTGAAGAACATCCAAACCAATTCGTTTAAAGCGCACTTCGAGAGTAATTCGTTTAATTCCCTTTTATATTCAGATTTTTGATTAAAACGCACGAACAACGCATTTGGAAAATCATGTATAAAATATATCATCTTTGTTTTCGCTATATTTTTGTTAATTTTACCTATACATGATTCTTGAAACCTCAACACTATCTTCCCATGACCTATCCAAATTGGCCCTAAAATAGGCATGAGAAGAGTGCATAGAAGGTTCATGATGAGCTCAGGCCCCATTGTGCGATCTCGCTGGAAAAAGAGAAAAGTAGATAATCATATATACGAACAGGTTCTTTACAAGAGCACTCAGTCATTGTACGATGAAATGGAGATAAGGAAACTTTGGAATTAAACTAATGGAACATCTCCAGAATGAACCAGAGCACAAAGGCCAGAAAAAAGGTGCCAGAATGAACTGCAGGTTTGTGATTATAGAGCGCCTGTGCTCGTTCATGCTTAGAGTCCGTACATGCCATGTTGAGTCTTGTGATCCGAGCCATCAAATGTGTGGGCTCCGCACTCACCCCACCATGCAACAAATGGAGTTCACCTAAACAAATCTCATCATATTCGACTGCTCATCACACTCACCCAATGAAGCAAAACTCGTCATATGTTATTGCTCATTACCCTCATCCACCATACAATGGATGTAGATATGTTTTTCACTTCAGTATTTAAAAAAAAAGACTTTTCATAAGAAGATATTGCACAAAACTATAAATCAAGTCAATCACATATGTGAAAACAACACTTTATCTCACGAGAAAAATGCAAACTTTTCGAAGATTTTTGCAATGTGATTGTCCATATTCCGAGCTTATCTAAGAATAAGATTAATACACTTCAGTTGGTTGAGTGGTGGAAAGGTGACCAGGTGAGTTTCATGAAGAACTGACACTGGCCCAAATGATCGGCGGGCTTGCTGGAATGAGCCGAACTTGGGCCGGCGACAGCACAGGAGCAAAAACCTGACAGAGCATGTTCGCAACCCGACACGGCATTGTCCCCGAATGATGATGCGGATAAGAAAATGTCATCGTTCGCTTCTCTCAAGCAAACAAGGACAAAGTCGAAGGAAGCAAATCTTCGTACCACAGAGCTGAAAAGCGAAGGAGAGCATTTCAACGTCTCGTTGCATTACATACAATGGAAGCTCTGGGATTCCCTCCCTCGGCCCTCTCACGATTTCGTAGTCCGCCACTTCCCGTAGAGTGCGAACCGCGAGGAGCTCGCGGACGAAGACGCACTCACGGGGCTTTATGGAGCTCCTCCTCTCGGATTGAATTCGTCTTTCGCAGTCCGCCATAAAGTTCAGTAATTTGCTCATCCTTCTCGTTTGCGCGAAACTGGGTCGATTTGCTTTTCATAGTTCTTGTCATTTTTCGTTGGTGGGTCGAAGTGTTAAGCTCTTCTGATAGCATTCGTCTTGTTCTTGCTTTCGTTTCTTTAATTTTGTGCCTATGTTCTTGCTTGTTTCGACTCTCTTATTCCTTTTTCTCGTTGTGTGTTTTTGATCCCAGAAGCGGAGTGTTATCAGAATGATAGCTGACACGGATGACTACGACTTGAGGCAAATGAAGGATATGGCTGCTGCCCGAAAGAGATGGGATTCTCTGGTACTTACACACATGTATCCACTGGAAATTGCTAAATTCTGCAACTTTCGGACATTGGAGTTTGCAGCGTGTTTCATATTCCGAGAGTCGAATAGCTGCTTTTAGTCCAGTCTAGTTACATCTAGAGACAATTCACGGGGAGGATGAGAATCGAACTGGCTGTTTTAAAATCTAACTGCTTTTAGGGCCCTCTTGTTGCAGTTGTTTTACTTGATGCCATATGAATGCCGTTTCCTGTTTCATTTTCTAAATATGGAATGGGATAATCTCAAGCCCCTAGATTGTGGACCAAAAACTGATTTTTAGGCTATTCATGTCTGTGCAAGCATTATGAATTAGACATTCATTAACACGTGTTTCTGGTTCAAAAGTCAAACCTTTTCGATCATAATCAGTACTTTAGGCTTAAGTCAGCACTCTTATTATATCATCACATTTGTCTTATGCTAAATGAGACACTGTGTGACAGCCGAATTTTCAGATTTCGTTTTTGATAATAAATCAGGCCTTTCGTCGACGCGCTTATAGTGCTATTCCCCGAGCTAATAACTCATGAGATAACTAGACTATCCTGGGGAAGCCGTTAAGGGATTTTAACACAATAGACTTGAGAATTTGACTAGGAATCGACTGCGTCGACCATGTTGATCTGCAAGGGTTATTATGACACCGTCAAAAATCGATTAGAGACTGAGATAGGTCAATTCGATAGAGATATGTGATTAGTGTGTGGTAATTCCACATAATTGCAAAATTCTCGTCAAACGGCACTAGACCGATTTTTCTGTCATTTCGTACCTAGTGTCCGTATTTGAAATCTCGAGATTTTCATAACAACCGAGAGTTACCAATGTGTCAAGATATACATTGTGACTTGAGATAAATCGATCACGTGTCAATTGTGAAAGTGCTAGTATAAACACCTAGAGGGGGTGAATAGGTGTAAAAACAAATTCTTCTTTTCTTAAAGACTTAATTCAAAACAAGGATGCGAAATAGTATAAACAAATAGACAATGCTACGAATTAAGTAAAGAGATAAGGAAAAAGAATTGAAACACAGAGATTATAGTGGTTCGGCTTAGACCAAGCTTACGTCCACTCTCCCACGCTAACAGCCCACCGACTAGATTTCACAATGAATCAAAAGAGATGTTACAATCTCACGTCCTCGATTCCACAGTGCAGAGACTCTACTACACTTCCTCGAGGTCTCACCAAATTTTCTCTTTTGAGTACAGATGTATGCTCAACAAATGAATTAGCAAAGAGTAAGGAACTTCAGACTTTGGAATTTTTCTATCTCGCACACACTTGAACAACTAGAGCGTCTTCCTTTTATACTACCCCATGCCTACATAACCGTTGGCACCTTCCATAGGAGTTCGTCCAATCTATCCGTTGGACCAAATCAATTAGGGAGATCTCGCGTTATTTAAGGAATATGAAGATAGCCCACCAATTATGTTTGCCCATACAATCAGGATCTAAGTTTCCATAAGTGGAACCTTCCAAGTATACTTCGCCAATCCACAGATCTGTCTTACTCGATTTACTTGTCACACGAATAATAGATCTTTATATGCCTTCTCCAACCGTGAGATAATCTTTGACCAATCCAATCAAATCCTTAAGGATAACCTCGTATCTGGATAAGACTACTTTGACGATCTAGAAGCGCCAACGAGGCGACTTTAAATCTTGAGTCCGCGATCTTCGTCTCGAAGTCTTCGAGACTTTGATAGATGAGTCTGGAAGTCTTTAGATTAGGAAACGTTTTGTCAGCTTCAAAATACCGAAGAAAGATTTCACCAACAATCTCCCCCATTTTGATGGTGACAAAACTTTCTTGCAAATTTAGACATTCGACTCGCAACACTTAAGCAAACCAAGATTTTCTTGAACAAATATTATTAAGGATTAGAAAAAGATAGAAGTGAATCTGCAACCACAGAAAACATGTTAGTCCTCCAATCACAACTATCTTTAGCATAATCAATAATAGCTTAAGTTACTTAACAAGTCTCAGTAATCCAAATCAGTCCAAAAACAGAAAAACACACCAAACAAGATAAAGTCCAAACAAAAAATCATAAAAAAAATATGCATAAACATCTCCCCATTTTTGTCAACAGCAAAAAGTGGAGACCGATCAAAAAGAGATAGATTGAAAAGATCAAGAATTAAGGCTGCTTGGGTAAGCGAACAAGCTCGTATTCTCCCATTGAGTGCACTGTCTTTTCAAGCTTGTCAAAACTTTGCTTCAGCGCCTAAAATTCTTCACCCTGCACGTTAGACTGAACTTGATTCTTCAGGGAATTTATCTGTTCATGAAGAGACACTGAAGTGGCCTTAACAGCGTTCTTGAGATCCAGCATCTCAAAACTCATAACATATTGCTGATTCTGCACATCCAAAAGAATTTCCAGCAGTCTTGAAAAGTTTGCTGTATGAGCAGTTGTATCATTTGAACCAGCAGAATGAAACTCAGGAAAATTTAGAAAATATGTAGTCTCAGTGGAAGGTCTATCTTCGGATAATGTGAGGCATACACTTCTTTCCGGATCTGGGCCGTGCAACGACTCACATCACTAGCAAGAAAGGGTGAAGAGGTACCTTTTTGTCCATCAGCTCCCCCTGTTTTGATGCCCTCAAGTGGAGAAGGTAAAGCTTCCTCAGCCTCAGAGTGATGCGCTCCATCAGATTCTTCTCCTCTTATCTCAGAATGACTAGATAGAGAGATAGCCAAGGTTTGCTCGAAGGAGTCTGCTGCACCCCGATCTCCCTCTTTCTCTGTTTCTTCTTCCCTTTCTTCCACTTCTTCTTCAGCTTCTTCTGCTTCCTCCTCTTCTTCTTCTTCCTCTTGTTCTTCCTCTGCTTCTTCTTCCCTTCTTTCCTCTGTTTCCCTCTGTTCTTCCTCTTTTTCTGATTCTTCTCTCTCTCTTCCTTCCTCTGACTCTTCTCTTCTCTCACGAAAGCGACAAAGGTCTTTAGATTTTACAAGGCGATATAGTAAGCTCATCCTCATCTTCTTCATCTTCCAGAATGAGAGCTCTTTTCTTCTTTACGGGAGCAACCATGGGCTCCTTGCCTTTTCTTTTAGCCGCAGCAGAGTCTTGCTTTGCCTTGAGAGGAGATTTCTCTTTCATCCGCTCCAGCGCTTTGTTCAGCTCCTTTAAGTGCATCTTTGTCACCATTTTGAACCCAATTACCATCGGAGTGATGGCTTTTAGACTCAATGGTGCCAAGATATGAATTTTGAAGTGCCTAAAGAGTCGAGTGATAAGAGCAGAATAAAGAATCTGTCCCTTATCCTTCGTCACAGTTCGATACATATGGAACATAATGGTGTGAGGCAGAGAGAACTTAAAACCAGTATTGATTGCACACATCAATTTGGCTTCAGATTGCGAAACATCTGTCTTGGATGTCAATTTAGGACGAATGCAATTAATCACAATTTTGTGCAGCAGAATGTTCGTGGCACTCATCCTTGTATAAGAAAGTTTTCCTTCAACATCTCTGTCTCTCACCAAAGACAGAATAGCATGAGTAATGGACACACTAATCGGCTGGAAACTTGTTCTTTCCACCTCGATTATGTCAGCCAAAATGTATGTGGTCACCAAAAATTCCCTGTCCTTCACAGTGAAGACAAAGCTTTGTGCATCCATGAAAGATAGGTTTGAATAAAAGTAAGCAGTAAGCTCTGGGAATGCAGGAGAGGATTTAGAATAGAATTGTTCCAATTGCAATAAAGCAAACTTTTCCCTCAAATTAACTTTCATCGAATCCAGGAAATCGAAATCAACAGTTCTAGGGTTCATCACCCCTCTCTTCAAAAGACTTGCATAAACATTTTTATGATTTTTGGATCTAAAAAGGTTCGAACCATCAGTGATGTTTGTAGCCACCCCAGATCTAGGTTGAAAGTGAGAAAACAACCTCTCATCATCATCCAGAGATTGCGGTTGATTCGCGCATTCATATTGTGGGTCACTTGGAATATTCTTAAACGTTTTCTCAATCGATCATTTCTCCACAACTCCTAGCCTCTCCAACTCTCTCAAAAACAGCGTTTCATTCTTGAACCCTCTATCTTTTAAGAACTCATCAATCAAAGACAATGGCGTTTCTCCTTTCTTCAAATTTGAGTAGAGTTTGAAAGCATTTTTTTGGAGTTAGAGTTCTTATAGGTTCAACCTCTTCTATAACTTCATCGCCTGGTTGATTCGAGGAAGGTTGACGCTATTGAGAAGGTTGATGCTGACTTGGACGCATAGGAGAATCTTCTTCTTCGGTTAAGTCAAAGTGGGTAGGACCCTCGGCATGCGACGTGGTCCCCGCTTGCAATCCTTGAAGACTTTCTTGAAGACATTGACACTCCAATAGAGAGAATAACCAACTTGTTCGAAAAAGATGAGAACTTTCGAACGAATCGAGAGTGAAAGTGAAGAAAATAGGAATTTTGTATTCTAGGGTTTCGGAGTAAAAGTGAAGAAGACGATATGCAGTGGTATATAAAGTAAGTGAAGCGGGTAAACGAAACGTCATAAAAGGAAATAAAAAAGATGTCTTTTCAAGAAAATAATAACTTCCCTTTATGAATTTAACTGAATTCCTTAAAATCGATAACTGCCTTTTTGAAATAATGAGTAAATTAAGAAAGATAAATCAATCAACCAATGGCCAATAAATAAACTTACCTTTTCAAAATTAAAATTAGAAACAACTTACAGTCGAGGCTTGAGATCTTCTGAGTCTGAGCATTTAAAGACTTCTAATTTTGAGTCTTGAAAGTATCCAGACTTTGCTGAGTAAGAGATATGATATTAAGTCTGGTACAAATAGACTCAAATAGATTTTTCTCCAGAGGCTTTGTAAATATGTCTGCTAGTTGATTCTTAGAGTCAATGAACTGGATCATTACTTCTCCATTCTGAATGTGATTTCTAATAAAATGATGTTGAATCTCTATATGCTTTGCTCTTGAATGAAGAATAGGATTCTTGATAAGATTAATAGTGCTGGTGTTGTCACACTTGATCTCTATGCAAGAATCTTTGACTCCAAAGTCTCTCAGTTGTTGTTTTATCCATAAGATTTGTGAACAGCAACTTCCAAGAGCCACATATTCTGCTTCTGCTGTTGAAAGGGCAACTGTATTTTGTTTCCTTGAAAACCAAGATACTGTCCTATTACTGAGCAATTGACAAGTACCGGAAGTACTCTTCCTTTCAACTCTGCAACCTGTTAGATCTGCGTGTGAATATCCAAGGAGAGTAAAGTCTCATTCTTTGGGATACCATAGACCTATCTTTGAAGATGTTGCAACGTATTTGATGATGCGTTTAGCAGCACTTAGATGAGATTCTTTTGGGTCTGATTGAAATCTGGCACACATGCAAACACTAAACAAAATGTCGTCTAGAAGCGGAAGATAAGGAAGTGAACCAATAATACACCTGTAAAGTTTCTGGTCAACTTTCTTTCCTCCTTCATCTTTATCCAGCTTCAAAGAACTAGACATTGGAATTTCAACCTTTTTGCAATTCTCTAAACCGAACTTTTTAACAAGTTCTTTAGCATATTTTTCTTGGTGAATGAAAATCCCTTCCTTCAATTGCTTTACTTGTAAACCGAGAAAGAATGATAATTTACCCATCATGCTCATTTCAAATTCATCTTGCATAGTCTTAGAGAATTTCTTGCAAAGACTTTCGTTAGGAGAGCCAAAAATTATATCATCAACATAAATTTGAGCAAGCAAAAAAAATTTTACCTTCTCTTTTGATAAACAGAGTTGTATCCACTTTACCTTTGGCAAAACCATTTTGAGTTAGGAAATTACTTAACCCGTCGTACCAAGCTCGAGGTGCTTGCTTTAAACCATATAAAGCCTTTTTCGATCCGAATATAGAATCTGGCTTCTTTGGGTCTTCAAAACCGGGAGGTTGTTCCACATAGACTTCTTCTTGGATAAATGCATTCAGGAATGCGCTTTTAACGTCCATTTGGAATAACCTGAAATTCTTATAACAAGCAAAAGCAAGTAATATTCTAATTGCTTCTAACCTTGCTACTGGTGCGTAAGTCTTATCATAGTCTATCCCTTCTTCTTGTGTATATCCTTTGGCCACGAGTCTTGCTTTGTTCCTTATAACTTTTCCTCTTTTGTCCATCTTGTTCCTAAAAACTCTTTTTGCTCCAATAACAGATTTTCCTTTCGGTTTAGGAGTTAATTCCCAAACCTCGTTAACACTGAACTGTCTGAGCTCTTCTTGCATAGCTTCAATCCAGCTTTCATCAGACAAAGCTTCTTCTATGCTTTTGGGTTCTATTTTAGAAATAAGAGCCACAGCACTAGACTCTTCATGTCTTTTGGATCTTGTACGAATTCCTTCATCAATGTTACCAATAATGAGTTCTTTGGAATGACTGGACTTGTACTTCCAGTTGCTGGTTGGTTTGACAGATTGCTGATCTTCCTTTTCATTTGATTCTTCAGCATTTGAATCATGTTGTCCTTCTATAGTCTGAGCTGCTTCAGGGATGGTAGACTTCGTAGAGTTTGGAGCAGGTTCAAATTCTTCGATTTGAGTCTGGACTGGTTGATTTTGCAATGAATCTTGAAATTTGACATTCATTGATTCTTCCACAGATTGAGTATTCTTGTTGTATACACTGTATGTTTTACTGGAAGTTGAATATCCAAGGAAGATTCCTTTGTCTAACTTTTCTTCAAACTTACTAATTCGATCATTTGCATTTTTCAAGATAAAACATTTGCAACCAAACACATGAAAGTAAGAAACAATTGGCTTCTTTCCTTTGAATAACTCATAGGGAGTTTTCTCCAGAATTGGCCTAGAGACAACTTTGTTAATAATATAACAAGCTGTAGAAATAGCTTCAGCCCAAAAACGAGAAGAAATATTGCTTTCAATTAAAAGAGTTCTAGCCATTTCTTGCAAAGATCTATTCTTCCTTTCCACAACTCCATTTTGTTCAAGAGTGTAAGGAGAAGAGAACATATGCTGAAAACCAGATTCATCACAGAATTTAGCAAAGTCTTGATTTTCAAACTCACCTCCATGGTCTGTCCGAATGCTTGAAATAGCATACCCTTTCTCATTCTGAATTTTCTTGGCAAACTTCGAAAAGTAGGAGAAGGTTTCAGACTTACTTGCCAAGAAGTAAACCCAAGTAAATCGTGAATAATCATCCACTATTACTAGGCAATATTTCTTTCCACCAATGCTTTGAGTTCTCGTTAGTCCAAATAAATCCATATGCAGGAGCTGCAGTACACGATTAGTGGAAACTTGATTTATTGGTTTAAAGGAATTTCTCACTTGTTTTCCTACTACACAAGGTGTACATAAGTCAGATTTTTGATACTTCAGGTTAGGAAGTCCACGAACAAGCTTCTTTGAAGAAATCTCGGCAATTTGCTTTATGTTGATGTGACCAAGTTTTCGATGCCAGACATTTGCTTCATCTTGGATTGAGATTAGACATTGAAATCTTTTTGGATTGATATCCAAAAGATAGAAATTCCCATGTCTTCGCCTAGTGAAGGATTGTGAAAGATCTTTACTAGTGCCAGAACATATTCCTTCTTGAAAATTGATCTTGAATCCATGTCGCATAATTGGCGATACTTCGAGCAAGTTGTAGTTGAGTCCTTCCATTAAAGAGACGTTGTTGATTATGAGACTTCCAATTTTTACAGTTCCACTTCCAATAATTCTTCCTTTGTCAAGTTTCCGCCAAAGGAAACCTTTCCACCCGTTACTTGTGTAAACAATTTGAATCTCCAAATCATATGTCTTGAGCAACCACTATCCAAATACCATTTTACATTTTTCTTGATAGTGACCTGCAATTAAAAAGGAAACTCAAGCTTTCTTTTGTACCCACACTTTCTTGGGTCCAATAGAGTTAGTACTATAAACAGTCTTTGCCCAATCCTTCTTAACATGCTTCCAAACCATAGGACAATCTTTCTCAAAGTGTTCTGAGCTACTACACTTAGAACATTTAAGAGCACTTTGACCAACAGGTTTTACAAAGATCTTTTGAAAATGATTCTTGTAAAAGGTTTTTGTTGGTCTCTGTTTGATTCTTTCCTTTACTTTTGGAAAATCAATTAAAGGAATGGTTTCAGAGGTCATTCCTAATCCTGATTTATTAAAGTAAGGTCTTTGAACTGAAAGAATCTTTTCTAATTTTTCAGATCCCATAGAAAACCTTTTTGAAATGCTTGAAATGTTAATTTTCAGAAGTGTGTTTTCTTTTGAAAGAGAATCTACATTTTCTTTTAGAGTAATGAAACTTCTATTCATATTTGCAAACTTTTCTTTCCATAAAGTTTCTTGTTGCTTCAGAGTAATATTTTCCCTTTTCAGTTCGGAAATCCTCTTAAGAGAAACTTTGAGACTAAGACATAGTTCACTAATGTACTTTGAGACTTTAACAGGGATTTTTGAATTACTTACCTCGATTTCACTGTCTGAATTTGAGTCTGTATCAATTTCAGAGTCCGAGTCTGATTCTGATTTTTCCATTAAACAAATATTGGCATAATCATCATCACTCTCTTTGCATTCTGTATCACTCCAAGTTTATGCTTTCAGTGCCTTTCTGTATTTCTCAGCTTTTCCTCTCTTTTTCTTCAGCAAGGGACATTTGGGTCTGATGTGTCCCTTTTTCTTGCATTCAAAACAAATCACATCTTTATTTGAGTCATCATCCTCATCTGGTTTGTTTTGAAATCTTTGAGAGCTTTGTTTCTTCCAATTGAATCTTCTTCCCTTTTTATTCGGTTTTCCTGAATTTTCTTATCATGAGAGCAAGTTCTTCATCGTCCATGTCATCTTCAGAATCTGTATCATCATAATCTTCGTTAGATTTTAAAGCAATAGACTTCTTACTTTTGTGATCTTCTTCTTCATTGATTTGCTCTACTTCATAGACTGAAGTGTTCCAACCAATTCATCAACGGAAAGTGGTATGATCCTTTGTGTTTCCCTTATTGAAGTCCTTATGTGATTCCACTCTTTGGAGAGTCCACGCAGCAATTTGCTAACCTTCATGGGTCCTGAAATTGGTTGACCTTGATATTCAAGACCATTCACAATTTCTGTAAAATGGCTAAACATATCAGTAATAGATTCTGCTGGCTTCATTTTGGAGGTTTCATATTGACCGAGCAGAATATTGATTCATAATGCTCATAAGGAGTCATATTAAAACCAAGAAGTATAGGCTTGCTTGCCATCCACACCAGAATAAATGGAGTTTTCCGAAAAAACCTGCTAGTGGAGGAAGACTCGATCTGTTCCTTCATAAGTAATATGCAGTCTATCCCAAACTTCTTTAGTTGTTTCACAGGAAGATATTCTGTTATATTCAGTAGGAGATAAAGCACAATATAAGGAGTAAATAGCTTTTGCATCAAGAGTTTGTCTCTTGGTTATCTCTTCTTGAGTCATGTCGCTAGCCTCGTAACCTCTTTCCCTCTATCTCGAGATTGTAGCTTTAGGAATGATTCCTTTATCTACCACATCCCATTCCAGAGGATCTTTTGATCTTAGGAATGCCTTCATCTTGTTTTTCCATATGTTGTATTCTTTTCCATCAAAATATGACGGTCTTGTGTTGCTTTGACCTTCAACCAAACTTGGAGCCAACATACTAGCCATAGATCTTTAACTCTGAAGTAAAAACACTTCAAATGAATGAGTACACAGCTCGATACCAATTGAAAGTGCTAGTATAAACACCTAGAGGGGGCTGAATAGGTGTAAAAACAAATTCTTCTTTTCTTAAAGACTTAATTCAGAACAAGGATGCGAAATAGTATAAACAAATAGACAATGCTACGAATTAAGTAAAGAGATAAGGAAAGAGAATTGAAACACAAAGATTATAGTGGTTTGGCTTAGAGCAAGCCTACGTCCACTCTCCCACACTAACAGCCCACCAGCTGGATTTCACTATGAATCAAAAGAGATGTTACAATCCCACGTCCTCGATAACACAGTGCAGAGACTCTACTACAATTCCTCGAGGTCTCACCAAATTTTTCTCTTTTCAGTACAGATGTATGCTCAACAAATGAATTAGCAAAGAGTAAGGAACTTCAGACTTTGGAATTTTTCTATCTCGCACACACTCGAACAACTAGAGCGTCTTCCTTTTATACTTCCCCATGCCTACATAACCGTTGGCACCTTCCAAAGGAGTTCATCCAATCTACCCGTTGGACGGAATCAATTAGGGAGATCTCGCGTTATTTAAGGAATATAAAGATAGCCCACCAATCATGTTCGCACATACAATCGGGATCTAGGTTTCCATAAGTAGAACCTTCCAAGTATATTTCGCCAATCCACAGATCTGTCTTACTCGATTTATTTGTCACACGAATAATAGATCTTTATATGCCTTCTCTAACCGTGAGATAATCTTTGACCAATCGAATCAAATCCTTAAGGATAACCTCGTATCTAGATAAGACTACTTCGACGATCTAGAAACTGCCAACGAGGGCAGACTTTAAATCTTGAGTCTGGCGATCTTCAGTCTGGAAGTCTTCAGACTTTGATAGATGAGTCTGGAAGTCTTTAGACTAGGAAACGTTTTGTCAGCTTCAAAATACCGAAGAAAGATTTCACCAACAAATTGCACCAAAAATTCCGGCAGAAGAACAGCCCAAGTGCCAAAACTTGGCACGGAGGGACACTTAAGTGCCAAAACTTCGGAAAGGTACACTTAAGTGCCAGTTTCGGAGTAAAGTGGAATACTTAAGTGCCACTCTGGCCAAAATCCGGTCAAATTGCTGACGTGGCAATTTTCTGGCGAGTTGGGTGCAAAACGGCGTTGTTTTGCTCGCTGACGTGGCAAGAAAATGCAAAAATGACGTCGTTTTGTGTCGATGTGTAAATAATTAATATAAAAATTAATTAAATTAAATTTAAACTTAATTTTATTTAAAATATTCTAAAAAATAAAAATTAAAAAAAAAAGGGGGGGGAAGCCGAAGGGGGCAGCCGAGGGCCGAGCCCTCGCTGTCTGCCGCCTCCACGCCGCCGCCGGAAGGGCCGGCGACAAAGTGGGAGGGTCGGCCGGGTCGTCGGCCCCGGCCGACCGGCGGCAAGGGGCCCGCGAGCCCTCGCCGGATCTCGGGCGAGGGCCGATTGGCCGCTGTTGCCGTCCCCTGGCCAGGGCCCGGTGACCCCGGTTGATGCTCCCCCCACCGTCGCCGGCCCTTCCCGGCCAAAATGATGACAAGCTCTGTCATTCCCCAATCAAGGGTTATGAACGTTGTATCAGCTCCTGCTGCAAACATATCTGGCGAAATCCATATGCTACGTATGAGAGGTTTCTTCTTGCTAAGGGATCTGCATGGCTATACAAGTATATTGATGTTATAAAACACTGAACCAAAGGGAAGGATGATTCACAAACCAGGATGATGGCTTTAACATTGTCCCTGGTGAGAGGCGTATCACCATAACCAGTCTTCAGTATATCAAGTAAAACATCCACAAGATACTTGTGCGACTCCGTAGCTTTGTTTTCTTTTTGATGATCTCTTAGTATCTCGTTGAAAAGGTTATCAAAGCGCTAAAATGTGTGCTGAAGTCTAGACTTCATCCCGGTCAAGCTGTGGATGAATTCCATGGAAGGAAAGAAATCTCCTATGCTGAATCCTCCGAGCAACTCCTGATACTCCTCCAGCATCTTTTGAAACCCATGCCTGTCGTAGTCCCCTTCTCCTGAAAAATCCCTCCCAAAAGCTACCTGACAGAGAACATCATTTGCATAGAAACCAAGCAGTTTAGTTAGATTTGTGGCGCCTGGAAAAGACTCTGTAATACGGTTAACTAACCGAGCAACTTCTTCTACCCTGACATGACCGTATGATCGAACCCATCTTGCATTAAGCAATTCAAGTATGCAGATTCTTCTTATATGCCTCCAATAAGCACCATAGGGGAGAAGACCATGTCGGTGCAATCATAGAACAAGTGTTTGCGCAGAAGATCTCGAGGACGGCTTGAAAGTGCGAGGTCGTGGGTTGTCATTACCTCCTTCGCCATTCTAGCTGAGGAAACAACTACGGTTGGGATTTCACCTAGCTGTAAGAAGATGATCAGGCCGTATGTTCTAGCAAGGTGGTGGAGGGATATCTGTGGCAATTTGCCTAGCTGATGGAGATTTCTGAGGATCGGTAACTTGGGAGGGCTTGGTGGGAGGTTGTACTTTCTTTTCCTAGGCTTGTTCTTTAAGAGAACTACAATTACAGCCTACTACCAAGGTTGAGAGAAACAGATGCTGAAGAAGAGCCATTGCCATTTCACGAGAAACTTGCACAGTATGTGATGTTGCAACCGTGGTCTTATTTGATCTCGTATATGTTGGAGAAAACTCCTATTAGATTTTGAAGCCGACAAAACTTCTCCGGTTCTATTCTCATTTTAAGCAATATGAGACTTCTGTATAACTCTTTCAAAGTCTATCTTACATCAGAAGTCTGCCCCACTCTGACAAAGACCCAGACTAAACGCAAGTGAAGAACGAAGATATAATCATACTCAAGATTATTTTCCTTCCTTCAAGGCTTCGGTATAAACAGGGTATATATGGCTTTCTGGATGGAAATCTTACTTACCTTCATTGGATATCATTATCAAAATCAATCAAGAATGGTAATATCATTTTGGAAGGCAAGTTTATTTGGAAAGAATCTACTTATGGAAATCTAGATCCTGATTGTATGGATGACCAGGATCATCGAACTTTCATCTCAATCTTGAAACGGCTCGAGATCTCATTGATTGATTCTGTCCAACGGGATGATTGGAAGAATTCTTCTGGAAAGTGCCAACGGTTGAAAAGGCATAGAGGAGCATTTAAGGGGCTTTTCAAGTCATTCGAAGTAGTGCGTGAAAGAAGAATTCCAAAGTTTGAAGCTTCCAAATTACTTATTCTTCCTCCTACAGTGCTCAAACTTGTATTCAAAGAAGAGAGAAACTCTAGAGAGTGATTTTGTGAGAGCAGTAAAATCCCTTCACTGAGAAGTCGAGATCATAAGGTTGTAACACTCTTTTTCGATTCATAGTGAAAACCAGCCAGAAGGCTATCAGTGTGGAGAGTGGACGATCTAAGTTGAATCACTATAAATCTTGTGCTCACTTTCTCTTCCCTAAACTCCTTTATTTTATTTGTTGTGATATATTTCTGTGTTTCGAAATAGTTGTTAAAGTCTGAATTCTTTTTCAAAGTCCGTTGTTCATCAGACTCAGTTTAAAAGTAAGAGTATTTTTACTGCATTTCGCAAAATCTATTTTCACACCTATTCACCCCTCCTCTAGGTGTTTATACTAGCACTTTCAGTATACAGTGTCTCTTCCTATACAAGGACTTGTAGAAACTATCTCAGTTTGCTAAAAAATCTTTCGGTTTAGTTAATATAAGTCGAGTTAGCAGATGTCACCCTTTATTTTCGTACTTCTCTGATAGGTTCATCATGGTTCAAGACATCAGCCCTAGTTGCAAGTTGGCGTGTGTTCCTTCATCTTATCCCCTTAGCATTGCCTCTGGATAATCATCTTTGGTGGGGTTATGATAGTATACTACCAGGATAGGGGTAAAAATAGCAGGAAATATGAATGCTGTCGTGACACAAGTTGCCCAACTATCTAGTGATCGCTCAATTACTAGTCTCAGAATTATTTGGACTGTTGTGTGGACAACTGGTTTATGGTCCTCCTTTTCTAGATTGATACGTAGTCCACAGTCAGGCCAATCATCGGAAGCCCCATGCCTTTGGAAAAATCTCATCAGTCTTGGAATTGTCATGGTTTAGAAAATTCCCTTTTGATAGAGATCTACCAAGAAATTAGGTCCTTCAAAGACTTTTCTTGATGTGTCATGTGATGGAAATGAAAACGCTAATACTAACAACTAGAGGGGGTGAATAGGTGTTTAAAATAAATCTTGACAAATAAATTCGGAATAAAATAAGTTGCGAGCAAAGTTTGAAAAAGGATCAGAGTCTGATTAAACGAGCTACCGGACTTCTCGTGAAAATCTAGAATTAGATAAGAGATGGAATAGATTTTTGCGAAACTTAAGACATTACAACGAATAAAGCTGAAAAGAGTTGAGGGAAGAGAAAATTGCATACATGATTTATAGTGGTTTGGCTTAGATCAAGCCTATGTCCACTTTTCCATGCTGACAGCCTTCTGGCTGAACTTCACTAAAGTATCAACAGAGAAGTACAATATTTCGAGTGCAAACACTCAGTGAAAGATTTCTTTTTCCCACACTAAGTCACTCTTCTTATGATTTTCTTTCTTGAATACAATTTGTAAGAGCTGTCATTAAAGAATAAGTGGTTGGAAATGCTTCAGACTTTGAAATTTCAATTTTCACGCTCTATCTCAAATAGACTGAATGACCACCTTAAATACTACTCCACGCCTTACTAGCCGTTGGCATTCTCTAAAGGAATTTCTTTCAATCAATCCGTTGGATAGAATCGATTAAGGAAATCTTGTAACCATTTGAAGATTGGGATGAAAATCCATTGATTTTGGTCGCCCATACAATTGTCTTCAGGATTAATTTCATCAATTCGTGATTGATTCCATCAATGTATTTATAAAAGATAAGTGAGATTCTTTGCCAGAAAGCCAGATATTAAGGAATTAATCTCTATTATGTTCATATTGAATCCTTATCGCAAGATCAATAAATCTGAGTCGAATTATATCTTCGTTCTGGACTTGGTTTCAGTCTGGATTGCATCAGAGTAGGAAAGACTTCTGGAATGAATAGACTTTGACAAGAGTTTGCGATATCTCTTCAGAAGTCTACATTTTTTTAGAATGAGAACAAGAACAAAAACAAGAAAGTTTCGTCAACTTCAAAACCTGGTAGGAGTTTTATGAATAATCTCCTCCTTTTTTATGATGACAAAACTTTCATGCAGATTTAAGCATAATATGAAGGTTATCCTGCAAAACAATACTTTAGTAGCACATGATAATCAATAGAGATAACAGACAGTAAGCACAATAAAGTCTACATTCACAAAACACACCAATCAAAAATTTGCATAAAATAAACCACACCGGCATAGAAAAACTCAGTTAGCACCAACTAAAGCTTCAAATCTGTAAAACTCTCCCCCTTTTTGTTAACAACAAAAAGAGAAAATCAAACAAGCACAAAGAAATATAAGATAAAGAGTTTGGTTCTAAAAGAATTAGGGTTGCCTAGGAACACAAACAAGTCAAAAATCCTCCAAAGTCTGCACGGTCTCCTCAAGCTTAGTTAAGCACTGAGGGAAGACAGTCTCAACTTTCGCTAAATTCTGAGATGCCTGTTGATTCATGGTCTGAACTTTATTATCAAGAGATTGTACCTTTCTGGTAAGAGAGTTTGAGGTAGTACTGAGAGCAGCATGCAACTTCTGGATTTCAACCTCCATTCCATATTGCTATGCCTTAATCTCCAAAAGGAACTCCACTATTCGATGATAGTTTGATTATGGTTCAGTTTGGGCACTAGCTTTAGTAAACTATATTGGTGGAGTATCCGGAGGTGAAGGAACATCAACCTGAACATGTAAAATTTATTGCTCCCCCGAACATTAGCTTCTTTGTCCTAACCCTCAGGAGAAATTTCAAGGAAATGAGATGCATAAATATCTTCAACATTTAGAGGGGATTGACTGATGCCATCACTAGCAGTTGGTTCAACAATCTAGTCATTAAAATGAGTTTTCTCATCTACTCCCCCTGTCACAGTGCCTTCAGTCTGTGGAAGAACTCATTCTCCTTCTTGCACTCCTTCTACTCTAGCACTGGTTTGTTGACCAATTCCCTTCTCTCCAGCATCTCCTGCATCAACTTCCCTCGTATTTTCTCCTTCCTTGTTAGAATGCTCATGTCCCTTGTTCATATTGGCATCTCCCTCTTCATCATCCGAGTCATCCTCCTCACTCTCTTTTACTCCAGTTTCTTCTTCTTCACTTTCTTCTTCCGGTTCTTTTTTGCTCTCATCCTTTTCTTCTTCCTTTGAATCGGCTATACCACCAAGAGGATCACGCATGACAATATTTACCACAGTATCAGAGACGGTCTCATCTTCATCATCTTTCTCTTCTTCGTTTTGTAGAAGAAGAACATGTCATTTTCTCTTTGGAGTTTGTGAGACAACACTCTTCCCTTTGCATTTCTTCTCAGCCGGAGATCCTAACTTAGCTTTGCTAGTAGATTCTTTCTTCAAAAGTTTCAAGGCTCCAAATAGATCTTGTAATCTCATTTTTGAGATCATTTTAAGTCCAATTTGCATGGGAACGATGGCTCTTGAGCAAAAATTGGATGGCGGTTGAATCTAGAAGTGTTAGAAAAGTCTGGTTACCAATGCTATTTATGGAAGTTGTCCTTTTCCCTTCATGATAGTTTTGTACATGTGCAGTAAGATTGTGTGAGGGAGTGAGAAAGCAACACCATTGTAGATGACCCACATCATTTTTGCCTCGAATCTGGAAACATCAGTTTTGGAAGCAGCCTTGGGTGTCATGCAGTTAATGACGATTTTGTGGAGTAAAATATTAGAAGCAAACATCCTAGAGTAAGTAGTGCTTCCCCTAGGAATCTTGTCCTTCACCAGAAACTTGGTGACCTCTTCGTTGGTCACATTGATGGGCAAGAATCCACTCTTTTCTACTCCTAGAATATCAACCAACAAATTAACATCAATATCAAACACTTTATCACTCACAGTAAATTGAACATGAATGGGATCCAAAACAGATAGGTTGGAATAAAAGTAAGCAGTCAATTCGGGATAAGCATTAGATGACTCAACACAGAACCTTTCCATCTGAAGCTTGGAAAATTTTTCTCGCAAATTCACCTTGATGGAATCTAGGAAATCAAAATATACGGTTCGAGGGTTGATGACTCTTCTATTTAGCATCTGTGAGTAGACTTTCTTATGGTCCTTTGACTAAAACAACTTTCCTTTTGTTCCAGTGATTTCTGCAGCAACACCCATTTTGGGTTGGAAATTTTAAACACCCTCTCATCATCATCTTCCTTTTTGCTTTAAGTTTGACCTTTTGTGCCAAAGCAAGGATCAGCGGGAAAGTTTGAAAATTCATTTTCTACTCTTCCAGCCTCTACCAGCCCTAAGTTTTCCATAGCTCTCAAGAAAAAAGTTTCATTCCCATAGCCATTTTCTTTCAACAACGAACTTATGAAATCCACGGGACTTCCTCCCTTTTTCAAAAACTCATAATGTTTGAGATGTACCTCGGCTTTCTTACCAAAATAGGTGTCACTTCATGAGTAATCTCTTCTTCCACTGATTGTCGACTCGTGCTTTGAGGCGATTCATCCTCAGTGAGATCAAAATGCGTTGGACCTTCAGGGACAAACCAAGGCCTGCGACTAGCAATGTGAGAGGATTTCTTTTGATAAGACATCGAAACAGACTTGGAGGATTTTGATGACATGTTCGTGAGTGTGTTCGTGAGTGATCAAGTGAGAAATTTTACAAAGAATGTGAGAGAAGCGAGAGTTTGAGAGAAAGATTAAGGTTTGTAGAGAGTCAAATTATTGGGGGAAAATGGTCAAAGATTTTATTTAAAGAAAATGAACGAGGGCAATTGAATAGGCAAAAATAAATAAATAAATAAACTTCTGTTTAAAAAATTTTAAAAGTAACTATCAATAATTTTTGAAATATTAATTCAGAAAAATTAGTAGAGATATAATAATTTCCATAAATATAAAAAGCAAGTAATAAGTCAAGAATAATCATACCTATTCAAGAAGGAAAGAAACTTACGTGTCAAAATTTGAAATATAACTACCCGAGTTTGGAAGGCTTTCAAAAGGATGTTTCTACCATAGGTTGAACTGATGAGACCGCTTTCGTCCATAGACTTTAACCGATGCAAAACTAGTATTAAGCTTTTCATGAATGAACTCGAATAATCCTTTATCCAGTGGCTTAATGAAGATATCTACTAGTTGATACTTCGAATCAATGAATTGAACATTGATTTTGCCATTTTGCACATGGTCTCTTATAAAATTATGGCGAATTTCAATATGCTTTGCTCTTGAATGGAGAATATGATTTTTGATGAGGTTGATCACACTTGTGTTGTCTCATCTGATTTCAGTGCAAGGTTCTTCTATTCAAAAATCCTTTAGTTGTTGCCTCATCCAAAGAATTGGTGAGCAACAACTTCCAAGAGCAACATATTCTGCTTCTGTTGTTGAGAGTGCCACAATACTCTGCTTCTTTGAAAACCAGGGCACTAACATTTGTCCCAAGAGTTGGCAAGTTTCTGAAGTACTTTTCCTGTCAACTTTATAACTAGCTAGATCAATATCTGAGTATCCAAGTAATGTAAAGTCTCATCCTTTTGGATACCACAGACCTAACTTTGAATTCATTGCAATATATTTGATAATATGTTTAACAACACTGAGATGAGATTCTCTAGGATCGGCTTGGAATCTAGAGCACATACACACATTGAATAGAATATCGTGTCGAGAAGCGAAGGTAGAGAAGAGAACCAATCATGCTTTTGTATGTTTTTTGGTCAACTTTCTTTCCATCTTCATCCTTCTCAAGTTTGGAAGAACTTGACATGGGAGTCTCGGTCTTCTTTAATTTTCCATCCCAAACTTCTTGATAACATCTCCGGCATATTTTTCTTGATAGATGAAAGTTCCTTTCTTTGATTGTCTGACTTATAGACCCAGAAAGAATGTTAACTCACCCATCATGCTCATTTCGAATTTTTCCTGCATAGACTTTCATTAGAAGACCCAAAGATTATATCATCTACATATATTTGAACAAGTAGAAAGTCCTTTTCTTCCATTTTGATAAACAAAGTTGTGTCGACCATTCATTTTTTGAAACCATTGCTTAGTAGAAACTTACTCGTCTCTCATACCAAGCTTGAGGTGAGTATTTCAGACCATATAAGGCCTTCTTCCATTTGTAGACAAAGTCTAGTTTTCTAGGATCTTCAAATCCTGGTGGTTATTCCATATAGACTTCTTCTTGTATGAACTTATTTAGGAATGCACTCTTGACATCCATTTGGAATAACTTGAAATTATGGAAACATGCATATGCAAGCAATAGTCTTATGGCTTCTAACCTTGCTGCAGTGCATATGTCTCATCATAGTCTATTCATTCTTTTTGTGTATAACTTTTTGCAACAAGTCTTGCTTTGTTCCCTATTACTTTACCCTTTTCATCCATCTTGTTTCTGAACACCCACTTTGTTCCAATCACAGATTTTCCTTTTGGTTTTGGAACTAACTCCCGACATCATTAATTTTGAATTGTCTAAGTTCTTCTTGCATTGCTTCCATCAAGCTTTCATCGATAAAGTTTCTTCTACTCCATTTAGTTCTATTTCAAAAATAAGAGTTAGGGCACTTGTGTCTCCTTTTACTTTGGATTTGGTACAAATCGCTTCTTCTATATTGCCCATAATGAGCTATTTAGGATGGCTTGATTTGTGTTTCCAGTTACTGTTAGATTTGTCACTTTCTGCAAGGGTTTTCTAAACATCAATTTTCTTTGATTCTTCTGACTTTTCTTCTGCCTGACTTTGATCACTAGAAGACTGAGGTTCCTTGGGGCAATAAGACTTTATTAAGTTTGAAACTAGTTTGGACTCTTCAAGTTGAGTCTAATCTTGTTGGTTCTGAACACTTTCTTGAAATTTGACATTCATGTATTCTTCGACAGTCTGTGTATTCTTGTTGAAGACCCTGTAAGCTTTGCTTGAAGTAGAGTAACCAAAAAATATACCTTCATCCGATCTTTCTTCAAATTTCCCAGGCCAATCATTTTCATTCTTCAAAATGAAACACTTGCAACCAAACATATGAAAATAAGATATATTTGGCTTTTTTCCTTTGTAAACTTCATAGGGAGTTTTCTTTGGGATGGGTTTTAAGAATACTCTGTTAATTATATAACAGGCAACTGAAATTGCCTCTGCCCAAAAATGATAATAGACTCTACTTTCAATTAGTAGAGTTCTGGTCATCTCCTGTAACGACCTATTTTTTCTTTCTACAACTCCATTTTTGTTTTGGGGTGTATGAAGAGGGGAAAACATATTGTAGCTCATTCTCATCACAAAAATTTGCAAAATCTTGATTTTCAAATTCTCCCCCATGATCAGTCCTTATGCTTGAAATGTCATAACCTTTTTCATTATGAACCTTCTTAGCAAACTTTGAAGAATATACGGAGGTTTTTGTTTTATTTGCAAAGAAAAAAACCCTCATGAATCTTGAATAATCATCCACAACTACCAAACAGTATCTCCTACCACCAACGCTTTTGTGTTCTAGTTGGTAAAAAAAGATCTATGTGAAGAAGCTGCAAGATGTGATTAATGGAAACTTGATTTATAGGTTTAATTGAGCTTTTGACCTGTTTTCCCAAGATACATGGAGTACGCAACTCAGACTTTTGGTACACCATTCTGGGAAGACCACAAACTAGCTTCTTAGATATGATAGTTTAGCAATTTGTTTCATACTCATATGACCAAACTTGCGATGCTAGAGATATGATTCATCTTGAATTGAGATAAGACATTGAGAGTTCTTTGGACTTATGTTCAGAAGATAAATATTGCCATGTCTTCGCCCGGTGAAAGTTTGAGAGAAGTCTTGATTAACTTCAGAACAAACATCTTCTTGGAAATTGATTCTGAATCATGTATCACATAGCTGGCTTATGCTCAGAAGAATGTAATTCAAACATTTTACCAAAGAAACATTGTTGATAATCAAACTTCCAATTCTCATTGTTCCATATCCAATAATTTTTCCTTTGTTGTTCCCACCAAACGAAACATTTCCTCCTTTTTGTTTTTATAGTTTTACGAAACTACTTGAATCTCTAGTCATATGTTTAGAATAGCCACGTCCAAGTACCATTTTTTTTTTCTTTTAACAGTAATTTGCAAAAAAAAGAAATCTCAAACTTTATTTGGTACCCAAATTTTCTTGAGTCTTAGCAAGTTAGTTTTAAAGACAGCCTTTGCCCAATCCTTTTTAATAGGTCTCCAAACTTTAGGACATTCATTCTCAAAATGTTCTAGGATGTTACACTTAAAACATTTAAGAACACTCCGGCCAACAGGTTTTATAAAAACTTTTTGAAAATGAGTTTTTAAGAAAATTTTGGAGGTCTTTGTCTGGGTCTTTTCTTGACTTTAGGAAAATTGATCAAAATAGTACTTTCTTTACTCATACCCAAACCAGATTTGTTGTGATAGGATATTTGGGCTGAAAGGATTTTCTCTAAAAAAATTTATCCTTTGGAGAACTTTGTAGAAATATATGTAATCTCCTTTTTCAAACATTAATTTTCTTTTGAAAGAGAATCAGTATTTTCTTTCAAATTATTAAAATCATTTTTCAGATTCTCAAACTTTTCTCTCCAAGAATTATCATGTTGCTTGAGTTTTGATTTAATTTGGAGATCTTTTTAAGAGAAGATTTGAGGTTTAAGCAAAGTTCATCTAGATACTTAGAAACTTTAATATGAATTTCTAAATGACTTACCTCGATTTCCTTATCGATTATGAGTTTGTGTCGAGTTTGACTTTGATGCTTTGAGGCTGATTCTGAGTGAGCCATCAAACAAATATTTGCAAACTTCTCCACTTTCCTCACATTCTGTGTCACTCCAGGTTTATGCTTTTAGAGCTTTCTTGTATTTTTCATACTTTCCTTTCTTTATTTTCAGCAAGGGACAATTAGGCTTGATGTGTCCCTTTTTCTTACACTCAAAGCATATCACATCCTTGCTAGTTTTAGCATCTTCCATCAATCTTTTTCTAGAAATTTTGCTTGCTTTACTTTTTTCAGTTCAATCTTCTTCCTATCCTATTTAGTTTCTTGAATTTCTTTATCATGAGAGCTAGCTCCTTGTCATCCATATCATCATTTGTGTCTCGTATCATCGAATCAACATTAGACTTAAGCGCAATTGACTTCTAACCTTTTAGATCCTCTTTATCATTGATCTGTTCCACTTCATGCAATTGAAAAGTGCCTATAAGCTCGTTAATAGAAAGATGCATGATTCTTTGTGTCTCCCGAATTGATGTTTTCACATGGTTCTAGTCATTTGAAAGTTCTTGCAGAAGTTTGTTAACCTTCATTGGAGTAGAAATTGATTGACCTTGATATGTCAACCCATTTACAATTTCTGTAAATTGATTGAACATATCTCTAATAGACTCTTCAGGTTTCATTATGAATGATTCATATTGGCCAAGTAAGATATTTATTTTTGTCTCCTTTACACGATATGTTCCTTCATAGGTGACATGAAGTCTATCTCGGACTTCTTTAACTATTTCACATGAAGAAATTCTATTATATTCAGCAGGAGACAAGGCACGGTATAAAGAATATATGGCTTTTGCATCAAGAGTCTGTCTTTTGGTAATTTCTTCTTGGTTGGATTTCTCAGCATCCTTATCTAAGACTTCTTTTCCCTTGTTTGTGTTGGAGAAATCGTCCTTGAAATATTTTGAAGCTGACAAAACGTTTTCATCAGTATAGTCTGAAGACTTGTAGACTCTTCCATCAAAGTTTGAAGACCTCCGGACCACCAGACTCAAGACTCAAAGTCTATCCCATTGACAGTCTCTAGACCGTCGAAGAAGGCTTATCCAGAACTGGATGTTTCGTTAAAGATTTGACCTTATCGACAGATTAAATCTCTTGGCTGGACATAGCATGTCGGAATCCTTCACTCAAATCGGGATTGATTCCGGGATGATTGGATCCGATGATTGACGAAGTATTCTTGGAAGGTTCTCGCTTATGGAAACCAAGATCCCGATTGTATGGGCGAACAGATTGATGGACTATCGTCATGTTCCTTAAATAGCTCGAAGATCTTCCTAATTGATTCTGTCCAACGGGAGATTGGAAGAATTCCTTTGGTAAGTGCCAACGGGTATGATGGCATAAAGGAGTATATAAGGAAGGCGTTCTAGTCGTTTGAGTGCGTGCGCGATAGAAGAATTCCAAAGTCTGAAGCTCCTATTCTTAGTCAATTAAACTATTAAGCAATATCTTGTACACAAAAGAGAGTCTATATCTTTGAGAGACCTTGAGGAAGGGTAGTAGAGTCTCTACTCTGTGGAATCAAGGAAGAGCTACTGTAACATCTCTTTTGTTCATAGTGAAATCCAGCCAAAGGGCATCGGTGGGAAGAGTGGATGTAGGCTTGGAATAAGCCGAACCACTATAATCTATATGTTTATATTCTCTTCCCTACTCTCTTTTACTTTGATCGTATCTTGTTAAGAGAAAAACTCTCATCTCTCTATCTATTATTGAATGCTGCACACTTATCTCGAAAATATTATTTTACACCTATTCACCCCCCTCTAGGTGCATATACTAGCCCTATCAATTAGTATCAGAGCTTGTGTACTCATTTGAATTGAAGTGTTTTACTTCAGAGTTAAGGATCCATGGCTAGTATGTTGGCTCCAGGATTGGTTGAAGGGCAAAGCAATACCAGACCACCTTATTTTGATGGGAAGGATTACAACATATGGAAAAACAAGATGAAGGCTTTCTTAAGATCAAAGGATCCTCTGGAATGGGATGTAGTAGACAAAGGAATCATTCCTAAAGCTGCATCTGTCCTAGAAAGAGGAAAAGAAGCTGTTGAGTCTAGCGAAATGACTCAAGAAGAGACGACCAAAAGACAAGCTCTTGATGCAAAAGCTATTTATTCTTTATATTGTGCATTATCACCTACTGAATATAACAGAATATCTTCTTGTGTTACAGCCAAAGAAGTCTGGGATAGATTACACATTACCTATGAAGGAACTGATCGAGTGAAAGAAACCAGAATCAACATTCTACTCGGTCAATATGAAGCATTCAAAATGAAGTCAGGAGAATCTATCACTGACATGTTTAGTCGTTTACGTATATCGTGAATGGACTTGAAAATCAAGGTCAACCAATTTCAGATCCCATGAAAGTAAACAAGCTACTGCGTGGACTCTCCAAGGATTGGAATCACATAAAAACCTCAATAAGAGAGACACAAAGAATTATGCCACTTTCTCGTTGATGAATTGGTTGGAACTCTTCGATCTTATGAAGTGGAGCGAATCAACGAAGACGAAGATCCTAAAGGTAAGAAATCCATTGCATTAAAGTCTAATGATGATTCGATGTCACGGACTCGAAGACAACATGGATGATGAAGAGCTTGCTCTCATGATAAGAAGATTCAGAAAGCTAAACAGAAAAGGAAGAAGATTCAATCCAAAGAAACAAAGCTTCCAAAAGCAACAGAGTAAGTCTGTTGAAGATGAAGAATCCAATAGAGATGTAGTCTATTTTGAATGTAAGAAAAAGGGACACATCAGACCCAACTGTCCCCTTTTGAGGAAGAAGAAAGGAAAAACTGAGAAATCTCGAAAGGCATTCAAAGCAGAAACTTGGAGTGATACAGAATGTGAAGAAAGTGATAATGATTATGCCAACATTTGTCTCATGGCGCAATCGTACTCGACTCGGACTCAAAAGCAGACTCGGATTCGACAAAGAAATCAAGGTAAGAAACTTAAAAATTCCTACTAAAGTTTCTAGATACATTGATGAACTGTGTCTTAGTCTCAAAACCTCTCTTAAAAGAATTTCTGAACTTAAGAGAGAAAATTCTGCTCTAAGACAACAGGAAAATGTTTGGAAAGAAAAGGTCAAAAGTTTAGATGAAAATGTTATTACTTTGAAAGAAAATGAAGATAACCTCTCAAAAGAAAATGGTTTCTTGAAAAATGACATCTCAAATATTTCTAAAAAATTTTCAATAGGGTCTCGAGAAACTTGAAAAAATTCTTTCAGTTCAAAGACCTTATTTCAACAAATCGGTTTAGGAATGTCTCATGAAACTATTCCTCTAATTGATTTTCCTAAAGTAAAGGAAAGAATCAAGCAAAGACCTACAAGAGATGCTTATAAAGATCATTTCCAAAAAGTTTTTGTAAAATCGTAGGTTGCGTGCTCTTAAATGTTCTAAATGTTACGGTTCGATCATCTTGAGAAAGAATGTCAAATGGTTTGGAAACCTCGTTAAGAAGGTTTGGGCAAAGACTATATATAGTACTAACAACAATGGACCCAAGAAAGTATGGGTACCAAAGAAAGTTTGAGTCTCTCTTCTAAATGCAGGTCACTATCAAGAAAAAGATTAAATGGTACTTGGATAGTGGTTGCTCGAGGCATATGACAGGAGATTCAAGCTGCTTCTTAAAGCTTGTTCAAGTTAATGATGGAAAAGTTTCATTTGGAGGAAATAGCAAAGGAAAAATTGTAGGATTCGGTACTGTAAAGATTGGAAGCCTCATGATTAGCAATGTTTCCTTAGTAGAAGGACTCAACTATAATTTGCTAAGTATCAGTCAGCTATGCGACACTAGTTTCAAAATCAATTTTCAAGAAGGAATTTGTTCAGGAACCAGTAAGGATTCCTCTCAGTCTTTTGTGGGTCGAAGACATGGAAATATCTATCTTCTGGATGTCAAACCAGATGAAACCCAATGTCTAATCTCGATTCAAGAAGAAGCAAATCTATGGCACAGAAAGCTTGGGCACATTAACATGAAGCAAATAGCCAAAATTTCAGCAAAGAAGCTTGTACGAGGACTACCCAAATTGTCATATAAAAAGTCTGATCTATGCACACCATGTGTGTTGGGAAAACAGGTAAGAAACTCATTCAAACCATTAAATCAAGTTTCCACTAATCGTGTTCTGCAGCTTTTGCATATGGATCTCTTTGGACCTACCAGAACTCAGAGCATTGGAGGTAAGAAGTATTGTTTAGTAATTGTGGATGATTATTCACGATTCACTTGGGTTTATTTCCTAGCAAGTAAGTCTGAAACCTTTTCTCATTTCGTAAAGTTTGCCAAAAAGGTTCAAAATGAGAAAGGATATGTTATTTCGAGAATTCGGACAGATCATGGAGGTGAATTTGAAAATCAAGACTTTACAAAATTCTATGATGAATCTGGTCTTCAGCATGTTTTTTCTTCTCCATACACTCCAGAACAAAATGGAGTCGTGGAAAGAAAGAATAGGTCGCTTCAGGAAATGGCTAGAACCCTTTTAATTGAAAATAACATATCTTCACACTTTTGGGCTGAATCTGTTTCTACAGCTTGTTATATTATTAATAGAGTCTTTTTGAGGCCTATTCTGGAAAAGATCCCCTATGAGTTATTCAAAGAAAAAAACCCATTGTTTCATATTTTCATGTGTTTGGATGTAAATGTTTCATATTGAAAAATGCAAATGATCGAGTTGGTAAGTTTGAAGAAAAATCAGATGAAGGAATTTTCCTTGGATATTCCATTACAAGCAAAGCTTACGAGTATATAACAAGAAGACTCAATCAGAGAGGAATCTATGAATGTCAAATTTCAAGACTCTACGCAAATTGAATCAATTCAGACTCATCTTGAAGATTATGATCCCGCTCCGGACTCTACAAAGTCTAAATCTCCGAAGCATTTCGAGACTTCACAAGACCAAGAACAATTGATCGAAGAAAATTCAAATGAAGAAAAAGATCAACAATCGACAGATCTAACAAAGAATCGGAAGCATAAATCCAGTCATCCCAAAGATCTCATTATTGGCGATATTAATGAAGGAATTCACACAAGATCCAAAAGGCGCGAAGAGTCTAGTGTTGTGGCTCTTATTTCGAAATAGAACCCAAAAGCATAGAAGAAGCTTTAACAGATGAAAGCTGGATTGAAGCTATGCAAGAAGAACTCGCACAATTCAACATCAATGATGTCTGGGAATTGACTTCTAAACCAAAAGGTAAGACTATTATTGGTGCTAAATGGGTTTTCGGAACAAGATGAATGAAGAAGGAAAAGTCGTAAGAAACAAAGCAAGACTCGTAGCCAAGGGATATACGCAAGAAGAAGGGATAGACTATGATGAGACTTACGCTCCAAAGAGCAAGGTTAGAAGCAATTAGATTATTACTTGCTTTTGCTTGTTATAAGAGTTTCAGGTTATTCCAAATGGACGTTAAAAGTGCCTTCCTGAATGGATTCATCCAAGAGGAAGTCTATGTGGAACAACCACCCGGTTTTGAGAACCCAAGAAAACCGCACTCGTATTCGACCGAAAAAGGCTTTATATGGTTTAAAACAAGCTCCTCGAGCTTGGTACGACAGACTAAGTAAGTTTTTAATTCAAAATGGGTTTGTCAAAGGTAAAGTAGATACTACTCTTTTATCAAAAGAGAAAGCAAAAACTTCTTACTTGTTCAAATTTATGTTGATGATATTATTTTTGGGTCTTCTAATGAAAGTCTATGCAAGAAATTCTCTAAGTCTATGCGGGATGAATTTGAAATGAGCATGATGGGTGAACTAACCTTCTTTCTCGGACTTCAAGTGAAACAACTGAAGGAAGGAACTTTTATTCATCAAGAAAAATATGCAAATGAACTTGTCAAAAAGTTTGGACAGGTGAATTGCAAAAAGACTGACACACCAATGTCAAGTTCCTTGAAGATAGACAAAGATGAAGAAGGGAAGAAAGTTGATCAAAAGCTATACAGGAGTATGATTGGATCACTTCTTTATCTTACTGCTTCTAGACCTGACATTTTGTTTAGTGTTTGCATTTGTGCCAGATTTCAATTAGACCCTAAAGAATCTCATCTTAGTGCTGCAAAGCGTATTATCAAATACATTGCTTCAACTTCAAAAATAGGTCTCTAGTATCCTAAAGGAGGAGACTTTACTCTTCTGGGATACTCTGACGCAGACCTAGCCGGATTTAAAGTTGATAGAAAGAGTACCTCGGGCACTTGTCAACTACTTGGAAACAGGACAGTGTCTTGGTTTTCAAGGAAGCAAAGTACAGTAGCTCTCTCTACAACGTAGCGAGTATGTAGCTCTTGGAAGTTGTTGCTCACAAATTCTGTGGATAAAACAACAGCTAAGAGACTTTGGAATTGAAGATTCTTGCACCGAAATCAAATGTGACAACACCAGTGCAATAAATCTCACCAAAAATCCGATTCTTCACTCAAGAGCAAAACATATAGAGATTCGGCATCATTTCATTAGAGATCATGTTCAAAGTGGAGAAGTATATATTCAGTTTATTGACTCAAAGAATCAACTGGCGGATATCTTTACAAAGCCTTTGGAGAAAAGTCAATTTGAAGTTATTCGTTCCAGACTCAATATCTTAAAGTCTGAAGAGGTTCAGACTCTGATCTAAAAGTCTAAAAGCGCTCAGACTCAGATGATCAAGATCCATGTCTGTAAGTTTTGTTACTATTTCTCATATCAAATCTTGAAAAGGTAAAATCTTCCATCCAAATTTGATTGGTTCTAATTCCGCGATTAATTCATTTTTTTTTCCTTTTTGAAAAAGGGGTTTTAGTTTACGTTATCTAATATTTTGAAAAGGCAGTTATTTTAAAAAAAAAAAAAAAGGCATCTTTACATTTTCTTTTTACGGCGTTTCGTATGCTTCGTTTCGATTGCTTTATATACTAGAGGTTTATCTTCGTTTCTCTCACAAAAACCCTAAGAAAGCATCGATCTTCCATTACTATCTTCTTCCCTTGTTTTTCGAAAAGTTGTCATCTTTCTGAAAGAGAAAAAAAAAAACAAGCTTGGAATCTCTCAAAGACAGTAAAATATGTCGTCCCAAAGAAAGTCCTCAAGAATAGCGAACAGGGGACCACAGCAAATGCAAGAGGGGCCTACGCATTTTGATCTCACCGAGGAAGAAGAATCTCCGAGACAAGCAAGAGCCCACAACATTCTCGCGGCGTCAATCTCTTCCTTCTAGTCCTCGATTGTTGTACATCAAGAGGAGGAAGAAATTATCGAAGACGCAGATCCCGTAAGAACTCTCAAGCCCGCTTTCACCTATAAACTTTATCGTGCTTTAAAGAGGAGTGGTACTCCGTTGAATTATATTGATGAGTTTCGAAGGAAAGAGGGTTTAGAAATGAAACATTCTTTTTACGCACAATGGAACGATTGGGAATTGCCCCGCCGGTTCGGCAGATGAGGCATTCGCAAATATTCCATTGATCCACGTGTTGGAGGGCCGAGTCACCGATGGAAATGATGATGACAGGATGTACAGTGAGTTTAAACCGAGAATGGGCATTGCAGCAAAAATCCGAGCGAAAAGGACGGACTTGTTTCGATCGGATGAACACAAGCAACTATACTCTAAGTTGCTGAAGCGTGGGGGTGATAAACCCTAGAAGTGTGGACTTCGATTTTCTTGACTCTGTAAATATCAATCTGCGGGAAAAATTTAATCTTCTTCAACTCGAACATTTCTGTTCTGACACCACGAAGGTCATGCTGAACTTATCGCTTATTTCTATTCGAATCTCGGTTTTTGACTCGCGAATAGATTTTCTTTTAGTGTTCGAGACCGGATTATGTGGTTGACATGAATGCACCGGCTGATGTGATTGGAGTGGAAAGAGGAAGATATCAACCCATCAATGTGTCTATTGCTCATGCAACGTTGGAGCTTGTCAAGGATAGAAAGACGGAAGAAAAAATCTCTTATTCGAGAATGAATGCGTTCAACATTTTGCTTCACAAGATTGTGATCAACTGTCTTAGACCAAAGTCAACTTCAAAGACAGATGTTTCAAACTCGGAGGCAAAATTGATGTATGCCATCAATGCTGGTAAAAAATTCTCTCTTCCACACATTATCATGTTCCACATGTACGGAGAAAGGTAAAAGACAAGGGTCAACTTCCGTATGCAGCTCTTTGTGACCAAATTATTCGGACATTTGAATGTTCAGCCTCCCGGGATTTTCTGTGTTAGAATTGCGATCACATGGTGGTGGGACCGAGAATGGTCACTAAGATGCGTCTCGAAGGAACTCAACAAGGCGTTGGAGAAATTCAAGGAAAAAACGCCATCAAATCCCATCTCTTATCTTCGGCCGCAAAGAGAAAAGGGAAGGAGCCCATGGTTGCTCCTCCAAAGAAAAGAAGAGCCCTCATTATTGAGGATGAAGAGGATGAGGATGATATCACTATTTTTGCTTTGGCTTTGAAGAATTTGAGTCGTTCTGCTCGAAGTTTCACTAAGCAACAAGAAAAAGAGACTGTTGAGACAGAACAGAAAGAAGCAGAAGAAAGAGAAGCAAAGGAGAAAGAAGCAGAAGAGGAGAGAGATGCAGAGGAGATGAGAATTCAAGAAGAAGAAGCAGAAGAGAGAGAAGCAGAGGAGAGAGAAGAAGAGGAGAGAGATGCAGAGGAGATGAGAATTCAAGAAGAAAAAGAGAAAGAGAGAGAGGAAGCAGAGCAGGAGGAATACTTTTCTCCACATGAAGGCTTGGAAACAGGGGGAGATCATGAGAAAATAGGAACGTCCTCATTCCCTGTCACTAGTGAGGGAATAAGTCGTTCTCCAGCCGATCCAGAGGACATCTATGCTTCTCAATTTCCTGAGGAGGAACATGAAATTTCATCGCCTTATCTCGCGTGCTGATCGCCATCATCTCGCACATACTCCATCCGATCGTGCGAAGCCGCACTCGACCGATAATTCGGCGGACTTTCGCAGAATTCTTGATGTTCTTTTGGAAATGCGAGGTCAAATTTATGCTCTGGGATGTGAAGTACAGAACTTGCAGAATGTAGGGCAAACCTCTTCAGTCTCGTTGCATGATCAAATTCAGGCCCTTGCTCGTCAAGTTCAATCAACTGCTAAGGGTGAAGATGTTGAGCAACTAAAGGAGGACTTGAAAAAGCTGGAAGGGATTGTTCAGTCAATGGGAGATTTCCAGCTTGTTCGTGTCCCCAAGCAATCTTAAGCTTTTATTCTCTTTTCATCTCTACCTTTTTTAATGATGACAAAAATGGGGAGAGATGTGGTGCAGATTTGTTTTAAACTTTACTTTTATTGTTTGACTTGTCTTTGGTTGTTTGATTCTGGACTGTTTTTGGATTTGACTTTGACTGCTTGAACAATTGGTTGTCTTAAGTAATATTGTTATCTCATGGCTTTGTTCATTTACATGACTAACCTATCTTTTGTGGATGCAGACTTTAGTGTTATTTCTAAGCCTCTTATCTTTATGAGATATCCATATTTGCCTAAGTATTGTTTTGCAGGTCAAAGATATCCAAATCTGAAGGAAAGTTTTGTCACCATCAAAAAGGGGGAGATTGTTGGAGAAATCGTCCTTGAAATATTTTGAAGCTGACAAAACGTTTTCATCGATCTAGTCTCAAGACTTGTAGACTCTTCCATCAAAGTCGAAGACCTCCGGACCACCAGACTCAAGACTCAAAGTCTATCCCATTGACAGTCTCTAGACCGTCGAAGAAGGCTTATCCAGAACTGGATGTTTCGTTAAAGATTTGACCTTATCGACAAGATTAAATCTCTTGGCTGGACATAGCATGTCGGAATCCTTCACTCAAATCAGGATTGATTCTGGGATGATTGGATCCGATGATTGATGAAGTATTCTTGGAAGGTTCTGCTTATGGAAACCAATATCCTGATTGTATGGGCAAACAGGATTGATGGGCTATCGTCATGTTCCTTAAATAGCTCGAAGATCTTCCTAATTGATTCTATCCAACGGGTAGATTGGAAGAATTCCTTTGGTAAGTGCCAATGGGTATGATGGCATAAAGGAGTATATAGGAAGGCGTTCTAGTCGTTTGAGTGCGTGCGCAATAGAAGAATTCCAAAGTCTGAAGCTCCGATTCTTAGTCAATTAAACTGTTGAACGATATCTTGTACATAAAAGAGAGTCTATATCTTTGAGAGACCTTGAGGAAGGGTAGTAGAGTCTCTACTCTGTGGAATCAAGGAAGAGCTACTGTAACATCTCTTTTGTTCATAGTGAAATCCAGCCAAAGGCATCGGTGCGGAAGAGTGGACGTAGGCTTGGAATAAGCCGAACTACTATAATCTATATGTTTATATTCTCTTCCCTACTCTCTTTTACTTTGATCGTATCTTGTTAAGAGAAAAACTCTCATCTCTCTATCTATTATTGAATGCTGCACACTTATCTCGAAAATATTGTTTTACACCTATTCACCCCCCTCTAGGTGCATATACTAGCCCTATCAGTTTGAAGCTGAAGTTGCCTTCGGGTTGATTTCTTTTTCTACAACGTTCCATTCCAGAGGATCTCTAGATCTCATGAATGCCTTTTTTTTATGCTTCCACATAATGTACTCTTTTTTTTTATCAAAATAAGGTGGCCTGGTATTGCCCTGCCCCTCCATGAGTCTTGGTGCTAAACAACTAGCTATAGAAGATCTTTAGCTCAGAAGTATAAACACTTCAACAGAAGAGCATAGGGGTCTGATACCAATTGAAAACACTAGTACTAACACTTAGAGGGGATGAATAGGTGTTTAAAATAAACCTTGACAAATAAATACGGAATAAAATAAGTTGCGAGCAAAGTATGAAAAAAGGATCAAAGTTTGATTAAACGAGCTACTAGACTTCTCATGAAAATTCATAATTAGATAAGAGGGAATAGATGTTTGCGAAACTTAAGACGTTGCAATGAATAAAGCTGAAAAGAATTTAGGGAAGAGAAAATTGTACACGAGATTTGTAGTGATTCGGCTTAGATCAAGCCTACGTCCACTTTCCCACGCTGATAGCTTTCTAGCTGAAATTCACCAAAATATCAACAGAGAAGTACAATATTTCGAGTGCAAACACTCACTGGAAGATTTCTTTTTCCCACGCTAAGTCACTCTTCTTGTTATTTTCTCTTTTGAATACAATTTGTAAGAGCTGTCATTGAACAAGTGGTTGGAAAGACTTTAGACTTTGGAATTTCAATTCTCACGCTTTATCTCAAATAGATTGAATGTCCTCCTTAAATACTCATCTATGCCTTACTAACCATTCGCATTCTCTAAATGAATTTATTCCAATCAATCCGTTGGACATAATCAATTAAGGATATCTTGTAGCCGTTTGAAGATTGAGATGAAAATCTGTTGATTCTGATCGCCCATGCAATTAAAATCTAGGTTTCCATAAGTCGATACTTCCTAAAAAGGAACTTGTCTTCAAGATTGATTTCATCAATTCATGATTGATTCTATCAATGTATTTATAAAAGGTTGTTGACACCTAAATTTTGGCTAGGCACTTTAAATTAAATTGCATAAGAAAATTAGGGACCGATTCGGGCCCAACAAAAATAATTTTTGCATAAATTAAGGCTTAGCTTAGCTTTGTTTTTTTTTTTTTTTTTGGTAAATAAATATGGCTTAGCTTTTATTTGCGTCCATTAATCTTTATTTTCCTTTTTTTTTACTTATTTTTCACTTTTTTCGGATAATAGTAATAATAATAATAATAATAATAAAAAACAAAGAAAGCAGCTCGTCGAAGGCCCAGTCCCTTTTTTTTCCCCCTTTTCCCGCAAAGGCCCAAGGCTTGGCCTTTTCTTTCCAGGCCTAACCCCTCCTTTTTCCTCATTGTCTTTTTCTTCGCCTTGTCTTTTTCCTCATCTTTGCAGCACGACAGAGGAGGTGGACGCGCGCAGGAGGAGACGGCGATGTACGGCGCAGGCGGTGGGGACGCGCCATCAATGTCGAGCAAGCCTCCGTGGAAGGGGAAGGATTGACGCCGGTTCGGCCATCAAAGGAAGGCCGGTCAGCACACCAAAGACTGTCGGCCCAGCCTCCATCGACCAGTCCCCCCTCGCCTATAAATAGGGCGTCGGGGGAAGGCCAAAATAACGACGCATAGGGAGATTGAAAGCATGCGAGCTTCGAAAGCTTTCCTCGAGAGACTTCAGGGAGGCCCAATTGCTCGCAAGCCGAGATTTGAGAGTTCGCGGGCGGAAGAGACCAACGGCGAGCGAACCCGAGCGAGAGGGAGTAGGTCAGATGTGGGGGAGCATGGGGTGGAGAAGGGTCTTGGCCGTGCACGCACCCAATTGCCGGTCTTCCGGCGACGCCCTCGGGCCGAGCAGGTAAACCCTGGCGACGCCCTTGCCCTGTTCTTGACCGCTGTAGGAAGGGGTCTTCGAAAGCCGTTGGTTTCGTTGTTGTGTGGGTCTGTGGGCGGCGGCAGCTGCTAGACGGAGGCCGAGCCCTACGCTCGGAGCGGCTGGGACAGGACCGGGCACGCCCTTGGCCGCACCAAGGCGTTGCTCGCCTCAGTCTCCGTCGCGGCGAGGCGAGCGGGCACGATGGACAGAGGAGCGGTGAGCGGGAGGAAGAGGAATCCGGGAGGCCGAGCGGTGTCTCGATCGACAGCAGCTAGCCCAGCGGAGGGTTGGTCCTCGGCCTGGGCTGGCCGCGGCGGCGCCGGAGGAATCGCGTGACTGGGGAAGGACACCACTCGTCGCTGTCGTTGAAGGGGCAGCGGCATTCGCAGGAGCCGGATCTGGCGTGGGTCGATCCGAGCTATGGCTTCGTCTGTCCGAGTTAGGAACCGAGTCAGATGAGGGCCCCGGTCGGGTAGGGTTTCACCCATTCGAAACGAGTCGGGCGTGTGGGTCTTAACCGGGTAGGGTTTTGATCGGTTTGGGCCAACCGGGCCCGGTCGCACGTGGGCTGGTCTCGCGCGGGCCTAGGGATAGGTGGTCCTTTTTGTTTTTTTATTTTGTGGGCTTTGATTAAAAAAAAAGAAAGAAAGGAATTTTGGGCCGGGTTCATCCCTCAGGCCCATCTGGGCTGGCAGTCGGCCATTCGGGCCGGAGGTCAGCGAACTGGGTCGGTCCCAGCCCGGGGATCCGACCTGGGTCGTTTTGTTATATTATAATAATAAAATTAATATTTTAATAATATAAAATAATTAATAATAAAAATAATTTATTTTTCAAAAAATAAGAAAAACCTAAAGATATTCTATGTGTTTCCAAAATATTAGAAAAAGCCAAAAAAATAATTTATATTTTCAAAAAAAAAAGATAAAAAATCAAAAAATGCTTTTTATGTCCAAAAAATAGAAAATGACCAAAAAATATGTTTTTCCTTCATAAATGCATGGAAAATCCTTTGAAAATCCAAAAAGCAGGCATTAGTGATTAACTAGTATAATCAACTCCCCAATTCTAGTTTTTATACTCTAATTGCGCGGAGCGAATATTTCTCTTAATATTCTTTACCAAAAAAAATATATATATTTCTCTTAATATTTTGCTTGGGTTTCTAATCAATCCACCACAAATTGATTAGTGGTGACTCTTTTTAAAATTAACTTATAAGTTAAAAAATCAAAACTTTTTAGTCGTGAATTGGTGGGCTTGGAAGAGCTCGGGTTAAATCTAATAGACCTAGCCAAGCCATTAATCTCTGCCAGCGCATACAATCAGGCATCGAAAAAAGAGGTCGTGACAAAGGTAAGTGAGATTTTTCGCTAGAAAGTCAGATATTAAGGAATAAATCTCTATTTTGTTCATACTGAATTTTTGTCGCAAGATCAATAAATCTAAGTTTGATTATATCCTCATTTTGAACTTGGTTTCAGTCTGGATCGCGTTAGAGTGGGAAAGACTTCTTAAATGAATAGACTTTGACAAGAGTCTGCGATATATCTTTAGAAGTCTACTATTCTTTAGAATAAGAACAAAAACAAGAAAGTTTTGTCAACTTCAAAACCTAGTAGGAGTTTTCTCAACAGGAAACCTAGCAGATGGCCTATTTTTGCAAGATTATTCTTAAGTTGCTTATCTGGAGTGGCGTGAACACAATCTTGTGATACAGTGTCCCTTTTGTATGGTATTCTACTGTATTTAAAGAGGAAGTATGTTATGGTTTTGGTTTTTTCTGGAGAATTTGACAGCAACTATATTGATGAAAGTGGGTTGAAGTTCCACGTAATCCAATTATGCAAAATGCCAAAAGTGCGTCTGGAAACTTGTTGATTTTTGGATCTCTGGTACCAATGCTGGATTGTGGAATCGTGATTTTGATATCATCGTTAGTTTGTATTTTGATGTGCGAGTGTGAATGTCTGTGGGATATATTTGGTAGAGGAATAAGAAGGGGACAAGGTATATAAATTTAAGATTTTATGGGACAAGGATAGTTTGTTTAGTTTAACAAAATAGCTGTCCAGGTGAAGAAGTATTGATGGAGTAGCAAATGTATGTTATGCTCAGCTCCCCACACGGTGGAGGATTACCCGCCACCTACCTCCACGATCAATCTATTCTCCATTCATAGAGCACATCCACCGCCTTAGAATGTTTACCACAATTCCTAACTGCCATGAAATATGGAGGAAAATTACTAAAAATGTCTTATATTTATTATGCTTGTATTAATTTAGTCATACACATCTCAATTTGGCCAACTTAGACATAAATCTTTTGTTGTCAATACAGTCGTAAACTTTTCAATTGTGCTAATTTAATTATAAACATTTCAACGATTTGTCAATTTAATCATTTCTACCAATTTTGATTGAATAAATGTTGACTTGAGAGTCTAGTTAGCGCTAGTCCTCTCACATGGCATGGCCCACGTTAATACCCACGTAAACAATTTTTGGTAGTTTTATAAACTTTTCTCTGAACTTTTTATTCTTTATTCTTTTCTTTTCTCTTCCAATTCCTGGCCACTAAGATTGCAGAAGTTGCTGGCCATAGGAGTAGGCCAATGGGGCGAGGGACGCCCTTGTCGGTTAAGAGTTAAAAAAATAAAAAAATAAAAAATAAAAATAAAAAATTCAGAAAAGTTTTTAAAAAAGTTCAAATTTTTTTTCACATAAGCATAGACCATGCAACATGTGATGAGCGTTGACCATACTTTCACGTTAGCTTTTTTCTTGTCAAGATTGATTGGAAATGCTAAATTGACATAATTGAAAATGTTTAAGACTCAATTGACAAATCGCCAAATGATTTAGGATTAAATTGGCATCATTGAAAACATTTAGGATTGAATTGATACATATGCAATATGTTTAGGACTTTTTTAGGAATTACCCCCAAATTAAAAACCATAAACTTTAACTTCCTCCTAAGACTAGATTTCTACATGCTACCCTATTCTAGAAGTTGGATTACAAATTCCAACAAAACCTAACGTTCCTATTGTTGAGAAAACTCATATCAGGTTTTGAAGTTGACAAAACTTTCATTCTCTTATTCTTACTCTTACTCTGAGGAATATTAGACTTCTGTGATATATCGTGGAATGCTGTCAGAAGTTTTTCCCACTCTGACGAAGATACAAACTGAACTCAAGTCAAGAATGGAGATATAATCAGACTTAGGATTATTGATCGTTCAACGAGGATTCAGTACATGCAAGATTTATCCTTAATATCTGGTTTTTTGGCGAAGAATCTCACTTACCCTAATCTAAATATATTGATGAAATCAATCATGGATCGATAAAATCAATTTCGAAGACAAGTTCCTTTTTGGGAAACATCTATTTATGGAAACCTAGATTTTGATTGTATGGGCGATCATGATAATTGGATTTTCACCTCAATCTTCAAACAGCTACAAGATTTCCTTAATTAATTCTGTCCAATGGGTTGATTGGAAGAAATTCCTCTGGAAAGTGCCAATGGATAGAAAGGTGTGAAGGAGTACTTAAGGAGGTCATTTGATCCTTTGAGAGTGTGCGTGAGAATTGAAATTCCAAAGTTTGAAGCCTTTCCAACTGCTTGTTCTTCATCGATAATGCTTACAATTGTACTCAAGAGAGAAAAACACTAAATAAGTGACTTAGTAAGAGAAAAATAAACTCTTCATTGAGTAATCGTACTAAAATCGTTGTAATTCTCTATTGATTCCTTAGTGAAATTTAGCCAGAAGGTTGCCAATGTGAGAAAGTGGACGTAGGCTTGATCTAAGCTGAATTACTATAAATCTTGTGTCTAATTTTCTCTTCCTTTAACTCTTTTAATTTGTTTGTTGCAATAAATTTTTGAGTTCTGCTAATTTTCAAAACATCTTATTTGAGTCTGAATTTATATTAGAAATCTAGTGTCAATTAGACTTTGTGTGAAGAAAATAACTTTTATTATCTTTATTAGCTTAATATGTTTTTACACCTATTCACCAATCTAGGGAGTAATACTAGCACTGTTACCTAACCATAGGTCTCCTTTGCCTAATAATCCAGTCCTAAGAAGTTAAAGCTAATTTGCCGTTATCTCGTGGTAGGACTTCTCTTGATCACATTGTCGACTTTAAAATAAAATAAAAAAGAAAAAGAAAAACTTACAAACAATAGCTGTCCACATAAATTTGGTCGGCCATTCAAAATATCGATCCATCAAATCTACTCGAGTGAAATCGCCTAGCCGTGCTCATGCTTGGATAACTGTCGCGGAATAAGAAAAAGTAGCCGAGGGCATCATTTTCCTCTGCAACCAGTTCAGAATAGTGTCTCAGTACCTTCCTCAGGTAGCACCCGTTCTTATGTGACATGTCACAAGGACACACGGCATATAGGACTTGATTAAATGAAAACAAAGGAGCTTTGATGGAGTAATATTAAAGTGAAAGACCATCTGAAGGTGAATAGGAAGAGGGGTAAAATTAACAAGGTGAATGTGAATGGCATTAAAGTGGCATCAGGAGAAAAATGGCCCGAAAGAAAGAAGAGAGAAGAAAAAAAGGAAAATGGAAAAAGATATGAATGATCCATATATGTCACGACTACACTCGGTATAATTATGTTGTTTAAACTATGGTTCTTCTTTCAAAATCTTCGGGGCCTCCTACAGTCTTCTAGAGACCAATCTCCCATAACTTGTCGTAACCACGAGTATGTCATAACCCTTAAAATCGTCATACAAAAGCTAAGTTGTAGAAGCCACCAAGTCGCGGCCCCCGGCGGGGGGGGGGGGGGGGCGGTGGCGCGAGGTGGGAAGAGCTCTCATGTATGATTTAGTTATTTGACTTAATGAAAAGTCACATAGACTATTTATGGAACATAGAAAGACACTTCAAATCCCAAATTACCTTATTTAACACCACCTTATTTTATTTTTGGTCGAAATAACACCCCCTTATTAACTAGTGGTAATTAAGTCCACTAGCTAATGCTTCAACACCGAGAATACGTAGACTGTTCATGACTTAAACTAATAGTACCTGCCTAGTGATGCAGACCAAGCACATATAGCATATGCTTAATTCTTCAACGATAGATAGCATCTAGCGGAGCTTCCATAACAAGCGAAAGCTTAGATATTATTAAGCCAAGACCAAGAGGAGATTTTCAGCGAGCTTGTTTGTTGTTCATCTTTGTCTAGGAGAAGCGGGGTTTGGAGACGACAACAAGGTTTTCGATCCTATGCATTGTGATGCCAAAAGCTTCTTCCATATCCAAATCTTTTGGTTGGACACCAGGAGGAAGTTGCCAATCGAAACTGTGAAGAAGTTGAGCTAAAGCAATCTCTACACTGGCATTTCCAAATGTAATAGCTGGGCAGCTTCTTCGGCCTGCGCCAAATGGTATCAGCTCGAAGTCCTGTCCCTTGAAGTCGATGGTGCTATCCAAAAACCTTTCTGGTAGAAATGCTTCAGGATCAACCCAGGATTGCGGATCACGCCCTATTGACCAAGCATTAACAAAGAAACGCGTTTTTGCCGGAATGCAGTATCCATCAATTATTACTTCCTCCATGGATTCTCTTGGGACTAACACAGGAGCAGGAGGATGCAGTCGGAATACCTCCTTGATGATAGCCTTCAAGTATGGTAATTGAGGTAGGTCAGTCTCTTGCACGTATTGTCTCTCTCCCACGACGCTTTGTAGTTCGGCTTGTGCTCTTTCGATGGCTTTAGGGTTCATAACAAGCTCTGTCATTGCCCAGTCAAGAGTGATGAATGTTGTATCTGTTCCTGCTGCAAAAAAATCCTGCAACATGTATGGGCTACATGTTAGAAATATTTTCACGCATGTCAGGTATGCTTTGCTGTGCAAACTTTATGGCATATTGAAGATGATCACGGGAAGGTGCTCGGGCGAGTCAAGCTCAACTGCACTCATAGCAAAAGAAGACCGCACGTACAATTCTTTAGGCCAGACATCCCTTGGCTTGGGTTGAGTTGAACCTTCTATTAAATAGTTACATGATCTCGTCTATTCTCTAAAGCTGAAAAATGTTCTTCACACCCATTTGGCGTGGCCTCTCAACCCCATACTCTTGTCTATTCTCTAAAGCTATGTTTGGTAGCAAGATAAAATACGGGATAGGATAAATTATCTTATCTTGTATTTGGTTCCTGTCTAAAGTTGAATAAAGTTCAAAATAAAAAAGATATGATCTGGATAAAAATATCTTATAAGAGATGTGAGATAAATGCAAATGTGATTTCTAATATTCATTAGATAAAAGTTATTTTTCTCGAATAACAAATACCTTAAATTAATAAAACTTAGATCATAATTAAATAAATAATATTGAAATTCTAATGTAAAAAAGAAAAGTCAAAATAACGACAAATTTTGATTTTGTTTATTCCTATTTTTAATTATATATTCGAATTTCTTTTTATCACATAATATATATTATATATATTTAGTATTTATATTTGTTACATACTTTAGGTATATTAGTCTAGTTCACATTTAATAAAATTTTAATTAAGAATGATGGAAGGGAAAAAAGAAAAAAAATAAAAGAAATAAAAAAGAGAGGGAAAATAATAAGAAGTAAATAAAAATGAAGTAGGCAAGAGTCCGAGAAATTGTTATTATCTCCATTTGTGCATTTTTTGGTTCATTTACGCTAACATACCTTTAATACTAAACAATTGAACGATGGGATGTGAAAATAATTTTGTTTTATTACTGCGATTCACTAAATAATTAATATCTTATAACAAAATTCGTGAATGTCATATCCCATCTTATCCATTCTTGTTCTGATTAGCAATCTAGACGAACTCAATCTAAAAACTTAAATGGAATGTTAAGCTAGAGGGGAGAATGATTCGCTGACCAGGATGAGGGCTTTAACATTGGCTCTTGTAAGGGGCATGTCACCGTAACCATTCTTCTCGATATCGATCAAAACATCCACTAGATCCTTCTGCGCCTCCGTAGCTCTGCTTTCATTTGAATGTTCTCTCAGTATCTGGTCAAAAAGATTATTGAAGCGCTTGAAAGTGTGTTGAAGTCTAGATTTCATCCCGGTCAGGCTATGAATGAATTCCATGGAAGGAAAGAAATCTCCTATGCTGAATCCCCCAAGCAGCTCCTGATACTCCTCCAGCATCTTTTGAAATCCATGCTTACCATAATCCCCTCCTGCTGAAAAGTCCCTCCCAAAAGCACTCCGGCATAGAACGTCATTTGCATATAAACCGAGCAGTTTGGAAAGATTTGTGGTGCCTGGAAAAGACTCTGCAATCCGATGAACTAAACGAGCAACTTCTTCCTCCCTGACATGACTAAATGACTGAACCCGTTTTGCGCTAAGCACTTCGAGTATGCAGATTTTCCTTATGTGCCTCCAATAAGCGCCATAGGGAGAGAAGGCCATGTCTGTGCAGTCATAAAACAAGTGCTTGGCAGAGAAGATCTGAGGGCGGTTTGCGAGCACTAGGTCATGGGTTTTCATCACCTCCTTGGCCATTGCGGCTGAGGAAACGACTATGGTCGGGACTTCGCCGAGCTGCAAGGACATGATTGGCCCGTACTTTCTCGCGAGGCGATGGAGAGATATGTGTGGCGATTTGCCAAGCTGGTGAAGATTGCCGATGATCGGCAACTTAGGAGGGCTCGGTGGGAGGTTGCTCTTTCTTTTCCTAGACTTGCTCCTCAAGAGAACTATCAGCAAAGCTGCTACGACCAAGCATGTTGGGAGAAACAGTTGCTGAAGGAGAGCCATTGCAAAATGTGTGATATTGCTAAACTGTACTTCTTAATTAATTCCTACATAGTTTTTATAGACGGATGTCACTGAATCCATCTGATTTGCTGGTCTTTTCGTTTTTTTCATTGTCGTCAATGTCAGTCATTTTAAAAAGAATTGTACACATTTTCTTGTAAATATATGATCCATTCGGCCAGGACAAAGACAATTCACTTGCAAATTTGGTGTCCCGGGGTCGAATTTTTAATGCTTTTCTGACTAATCATTGGAGATGCCCCAGTTATCAAGAGATAATCTTGCTTGAGCAAGTCGCTGCTTGATAGATATCTGCTAAACAATAATCACGTTGTTAGATCTTTATTTAATGTTTTAAGTGATTGAGGTAATCAAAAGGACGACTGATGAATCTATTTTTTCTATTTTTTCTGTTTAATGTTTTAATATCCTTCTCGCCTGCTTGTCGACTAATAATGCTAGGATATAAGCTGATTCGCCCTTCAATCTTGAGTACCCCTCCAATGTGAAAAATCACTAGATGTTGGACTTTATTGACTATCTGAACAATTTTGTCGTAAAGAACAAAGAGAAAATCTGATTCTCCAACGTCATCCACATGAATATGGTCATTGTCCGTCCAAGATTACTCTCAGCTGGATCGACAGGGCTGTACTAAAATCTCTTGTTTTTGCTCATACATGTGTTGGCCTGTCCTGTAGGACAAATACCGTATGCCCGTTTCCACAAAGAAATCACCGCCTTCCTCTAGCATAAAATGTATGCGACAACATAATTCTATAATGTGGAAAATACGAAATATAGAATCATTGATCTTCATGATTCTCACGGTAAGAGGGATGGAGACATACTTTTATCTATAGCGATTCCCTTGAAGATAATTGTCGCGGAAAACTGAAAAAATGAAGAAATATGATTTCTCTCCCTTAACTCACTTTTTCCTTAACATATTCTGTCTGATGGAGGATGGAATACAACGTTCTTTTCACATCGTGGGTGGAGAGAGGACCAGACTCTTATATATATATATGTGTGTGTGTGTGTGTGTGTGTTATCAAGAGATGCCTTCTATCAAAGCGTCAATTAACTTTCATGAGACCCGCACCTCTTCGAAGAAAAACGGTAACTTCTCAATGAGGATTGTACCCTTTCATTAGAATGGTAACTTCTCATAGCCAATACAATTTTAGCATTAAATATTTATTAAACAATTAATTATTAAAAATCATGTCGGTCACACATTAATTCTTACGTTCTCCCACTTAGCCCATATGACATTCCTTTCATGGTTTAATAAAGACCACAATGTGCACAATAACATAATGCTAAAATTCTCCTTAAATTGGCTATTACATAATAATCACAATTAAGTAAAGAAAACTAATGCGAGTCATGGCGGTCGTATGTCATTAATCCACATAGTCTCTTCCATGTACTACAACATAGCTCTCTACTTAACATGATCCATAAAATGATAAGTACAGTAATGGTCCAATCATAATGTCTCTGTCAGAGACTATCCTGTTTGACATTAATTTATTTCCATAATGTATACTAAATAGAAAATAGGAAATATCAGAAACACATAATTGAGCTCAGAGTGTCAAATACATAAACTTAATGCAATCATAATACAATAATTAATGATGTCCAATAATGTCCATCATTTCAACATGTTCATTAAATGTCTTGGGCGGCAATCCTTTTGTTAAGGGATTTGCTATCATAAGGTTGGTGTTAATATGCTTAATTGACACTCTCTATTTCTAAACTTCTTCTTTAACGGACATGTATTTGATTTCCATATGCTTAGCACCCTTATAATACTTGTCGTTCTTTAGGAAGAAAACTGTAAAGGAGTTATTACAATAATTTTTTAGCGGCTTGGCAATATTGTTGACAATCACAACCCTTGAAATAAAGTTCCACAGTCATAATCCATGAATAGTGGCCTCAAAGCATGCCACAAATTCAACCTCCATAGTAGATACAGCAATAACTAACTACTTTGCACTTTTTCATGATATTGGCCCTTTAGCTATAACAAACAAGTAACTGAACGTTGATTTTCTTGTATCGGCACATTCGATTAAGTTTGAATATGAATATCCGATCACCTCAAGATGATTGGATCTTTTATAAGTGACATACAACTCTTCGTTCCTTGCAAATATCTGAGAACTTTCTTTACAGCTTTCCAATGAACCAATTCAAGGGTATTTTGATACCTGTCCAGCATCCCGATAGCAAAACTAATGTCTGGTCTGGTGCAAGTTTGAGCATACATTAAGCTCCCAATTATAAATGCATAAGGAATACTTTTCATTTGTTCTTTTTCCAATTCACTTTTCGAACATTACATAAGACTAAATTTTTCACTTTTTTGAATTGGAACTAATCCTACTAATATTTATACATATTAAATCTCTCTAAAATTTTCTCAATGTAGGCTTTTTAAGACAATTCTAACAATTCTTGTGATCTATCACGAAAATATTTTTATTCCTATCACATAGTTGTTTCTCCCATATCCTTCATTCCAAATTCTTAGAGAGAAACTTCTTGGTTTCATGTAACGAACCAAGATCATTAGTAGTAAGCAAAATCTCATCAACATAGAGAACTAGAAAAATAAACTTGCTCCCACTGACCTTCATAAATACACACCGAGCAATGATGTTTTTCTTAATTCTCTATGAAGTTATGGTATCATTAAACTTAAAATATCATTGTTGGGAAACTTGTTTAAGTCCATATATTGATTTATTTAATTTACACACTACGTGTTCCTTTCCTTTAATTGAAAAACCTTCGGGTTGGTCCATATAAATCTATTCTTCTAAATTCCCATTAAGAAATGCGGTTTTGACACCCATTTAGAGTAATTCTAAATCACAATGAGCTACCAACGCCATAATAAGTCTAAGTAAGCCTTTCTTGGAAACCAAAGAAAATATCTCCTTATAGTTAATGCCTTCTTTTTGAGTAAAACTTTTAGCAACAAGTCTAGCCTTATACCGCTCAATATCGTCTTTTGAATCGCAATTGGTCTTAAAGACCCATTTACACTGGACCTTTTTACATCCTTTAAGCAATTCAACATGGTCCTAGACTTGATTTGGATGCATAGATTTTTACTCTTTTTTCATAGCTTAAACCATTCATTAGAATTTTCACATACCATGACTTGAGAAAATGAAGCTGCATCATTTTCAATTCCTAAGTCAATTTTTGACTCTTATAGAAAAACCACATAATCATCGGAAATAACCGATCTCCTTTCTCGTTGAGATCTTCTTAATGCTCTTTATTTGTGGTTAAATTACCGTAAGTTTAATGTTGACATCTTCATTATGGAGTGTTTGATCATTAATTTGTTCTTGATTATTGTTGGGTTGAAATGTAATATCGCAACAACAACTTTAGAAGTGTTTGCTATAGGAACTTCTACCCTTACTTCTTGAATGCAAGTATCATGCATTCTATCACTCTTAATGATGTAAATTAGACTAATCCCTAAACCCCAGATTTTCTGCTTTCTCTTTTTCTCTTGTTACTGCATCTTTGATAACTTCTTGGCAGCCACCACTTAAAAAATAGTGAGAAACCCTATTTCTCCATATAACTTATCATATGAGCTTAAGTCATTTTAGGCTTGCTATTCATTGGGCTTCCTTCACATGAGAGTGAACTCAGCTAACAAATCACCTCCTCACGACGATGTGGAGGGATTCATCATCCCTGTTATTAATTAACAATGTTCAACTTCTCCCTTGGTAGAATCTTCGTCATCATATCGGAACCATTATGATCCATATGAATTTTCTCAAGTTCCAATAGCTTCTCATCTAGAACATCATTTATCTAATGATATTTAACATCAATGTGTTTTGATCTAGAATGGGAAGATTAATTCTTACCAAGATGAACTGCGCTTTGATTGTCACAAAATAACATATACCTCTTTTGCTTGAACTAGAGTTCTTCCAAGAACTTCTTCAGCCAGAACATCTCTTTACTAGCTTCAATCGCTGCAATAAATTTAGCTTCTATTGTGGAAAGTGCAACACATTTTTGTATACTTGACTTCCATGACACAGCCCCACTAGCAAAAAAAAAAAAAATTAATAACTAGAAGTAGATTTATGAGTATCAATATCTCCTACCAAGTCAAAATCTGTGTATCCAACTAGCTCAAGTTTCTCAGTCCTAAAACTGAGTTTTAAACTAGAAGTCCCCTAAAGATAGCTCATGATCCACTTTATTGCATTCCAGTACTCTCTACCTAGATTTAACAAATAACGACTGACAATGCCAACTGCATGTGCTAAGTCTAGACATGTGCATATCATCACATACATTAAGCTTCCTACTGTTGAAGCATATGGAACACTTTCCATGTCCTTTTTCTCTTTATCAGCCATAGGACTTTACTTTGCATTTAACTTAAAGTGGGCAGCAAGAGTAGTACTAGCTACTTTAGATTTGTCCATGTAAAATTTCTGAACATTTAATGAAGTTTGACAATAATTGTACCATAATTGCCAACTCGGGAATTCTAGAACATTCGGTCATTAATGAGGGCTCGTGTATCGCTCTCTAATTGGTCCACATATGTGCCGCCTTTTTCTAGAATCTTCAAAGATATTTTGGCCACCATCATGACTTTTGACTATTCAAAAAACAACTCACCCCTTCATTTAATGAGGGGTTTCTAGAAATTTCTTTACTTTTGTCTTCTTCTTCATTAACAAGGCGGTCTAGTGAATTCTATAATCCAAGTCGGTTCTAGGGCTGGCGAATGGATCATTAGGTACATCTCAAAAAATCGAATCATGTACACCCGAGGTTTGGCCATCACGCCCCATATTCGCTCAAACTGTTCCTTTGGATGGTCGGTCAACCAATAGGAACGATTGTCCTTTGATTGATTCGAAACTAATCCTAAGGCTACCCATAGCCTAACACTAAGTTAAGGCACTCATGGACCTTAGAATTAGTGATGGAATAGCCAGGTCTATCCCTAGGCTCATTTCGGTCGGCACCCAATCCTCCGGTAGGGTTCATGGTCAGTGTGTTACTGATCCATGATCGGACATCACCAATTTGAGATTCTATTTCGATCACTAAGAGTTAAATAGAGAATGATGCATTTTTGGTCGGAAGACGGTTGTATTTGATCAATTTGGATCGTCCGTGTATCGGTGCATAACTAGGCGGAATCACCCGCGGCCGGAAACTACAACCAGTCGGATCAACCCATGACCATCCACCGATCCAAAATCATCCCGTGACCAATTCTCGTGATAAAAAAGTGATCTTATGAGTTGGTGATCCTATCCCATTGGTATGGTCAGTAGAAATTCACGGTCGACACCTCAGCCAATTCATGACCGGTCGGTCGATCGGTCGATCGAACCATGACCGATCCGCAATTCCTTGTCGATCGAACTAGTCGATCCATGGCCAATGGCCCATGGTCGACTCATGTAGGACCTTATGGCCAATCCTTACTGGTTCGGAATCGAGGATGTTACATACCATCTTGATATCGCAGAGCCATCATCTGTTTTATTAGAAATAACTTATTGTTCCTAGTTTTTTTTGCATATAAATAGTTGAGCTTATCCCACAAACTGCATACATCTATTTCCTCAATGATATGGTTCAAAATATTATCATCCACCCACTGCCTAATATAACCACACACTTAACAATGGAATATAGACCGCTCAGCATTAGTTTTATTCTCTAGTTTCTCTTCAACAAATACAAGTAGATAATAATCATTCACATATAAAATGTCTTCCATCATTCCTTTCCAAATATGATGATTTGAACCATTCAATATAACCATTCTACTCGTATTCATTTCCATTGTTTAACACAAGGCAGAATAATCAAGCAATAACCAATGCTTTGATATTACTTTGATGGGAGAACAGTAACAACCCGGATAATATCGGATTCATTTAGAGGAATAAAATAATCTCCCCTTATGTATAAACCTAATAGGATTCGATATAGTGGAGCAAAATAAATATCAAGTACACAAATATAAGACAATTTTTTTACGTGAAAAACTTCCTTGTTATGAAGAGATAAAAAACCATGGGACCGGATTCCACCCAAAAATCTTCACTGTCAACAAAATTGGGTGAACACAGTTCTTCTATAATAAATTATTAGAGATACATAGTAGCAAAGACCTCAAGAACATCATTATTGGCAATACTTTTAAATTTTACAAGAGATCAAGGATAAATCTGACAAAAAACGCAAGTTTTGATTAATCCACAAAAAAATCTGGTGTAGAGAACTTCAAACAAAAATCAATCTGTCTAGATTCGAGAAGAGTGCGCCACAAACACATTGACAAAATTTCAGCTCAATCGGACCATGAATCGACCTCCAACGCTAGCTTGATGCAAATTAGACTAATCCCCAAACCTCAAATTTTTTGCTTTCTCTTTTCTCTTCCTACTGGGTCTGTGATAACTTCTTGGTAGGTACCACTTAAAGGATATTGAGAAACCCTATTTCTCTAATAACTTATCATATGGGCTTAAGCTCTTTTGGGCTTGTTATTCATTGGGCTTCCTTCACATGAGAGTGAACCTAACTAACGGCATACTTAGGACTGGAAGAGGTATTACATCATCCGTTCGGCCTAAATCCCTTTAAAAAATAATTTGGATCGATCCCAATTCTTCCTAACCTTTTTTTTTTTGTCTTTAAAAAATCACAAATTTTTACTATAGTCCTAAATCTATACCCACAACCGCCTCCCCCTCCCCCCCTCCCCCAAAAATGTTGATAATTTGGAAGAAATAGGTAGCTATTTTTGGACACAAGAGTAGATTTAGAACTAGAGAGAAAATTTGTGATGTCTTCTAGACAAGAAGAAGAAGAAGAAGAAGAAGAAGAAGAAAGTTTGGGATAGAATTGCGATTTGACCTAGAATTGAGGTTTTTCTAGGGAATTAAGCCTCATCTTTTAGCAAGAGATATGCATTATACTAACAAAATAAAAAACATGTAGAGACAAAAGTCTATAATGGACTGAGTGGTCTGAAACATTAGAAGAGATCGAGGCCAATTTATTCAATGGTTCATATACAAAGTTTGCAAAAGAAAGGTGAATTTGAGCCATACTTTTGAAAAAAGTAAAGGAACATACGAAGACCAACGGACACCCATACCTAAAATAAAAAATTCGGAGAAACCTATTTTCTACTTCCATAGTTGCGGTCGATCTAGATGGAATCTCCATCATACCAGTGGTGAGACAAAAATATGGGAAAAGTACCTAAAAAGTCATAAACATATTACATTGGTACCAATTTAATCATAAACTTTTCAATTGAACTAATTCAATTCTAAACTTTTTTACATTAATACTAATTCAGTCAATCCAATCAATTTTGGCCGGCTGGCACCAATGTGGATATTGGCCATGGTCGGACACTTATATGGCAAATTTGTTTATAATTTTTTATTTTTTTAGAACTTATTATTAATTTTTTTCTTTTATTTTTTCATTTTTCCTTTTTTTTTTTTTCTCTTTTCTTTTTCTTTTTCATTTCTCTCTTCTTCCTCCTTGGACTTTCCTCATAGTGGCTAGCGAGCCTTGGGCAAGGCTCACCAACCACCAGTGAGGGTCACAGCCCTCGTCGACGTCACCCAAGGCCGCGGGCGAGGCTAGCCTTGCCTAGATCTAGGCAAAGCTACCTTGCTTGCCACCCTAGGTAAGGACTGTGACCCTCACTAGTTGCTGGTGCGGGCTTCGTAGTCCTCATTCAATGGTTGGCAAGCCTCATCGGAGGCTCCGGCCACTGCGAGAAAAGTCCAAGGAGGAAGAAGAGAGAAAAGAAAAGGAAAAAAAAAAGAAAAAACAAATTAATGAAATTTTTGAAAAAAACCACAAAATTATTAAAAAAATTGCCACATTAGCATCCGCCCACCGCTCAGTGTCCATGTCAGTGCCGGCCAACTAAATTTAGCCGAATGGATTGAATTGGTACCAATATAAAAATGTTTAAGACTAAATTGGTCTAATTGAAAGGTTTATAACTGAATTGGTACCAATGCAATATGTTTATGACTTTTTTGAAACTTTTCCCCCAAAATGTTGACATAGCATTATTTAAATTAAAAAAAAGGCGCATGGGAGTGACTTTATCATTACATTAATCATGTCACCATTCTCGGCTAGTAAATTTAATGAGTAAAAATCAAAATTAAGGAACTTAGATGCGTGATCCAAAAGTTGTAACACTAAATTAAGTGCCGTACAAATTAAAAAAATTTAGCATACTTTTCCAACCTTTAGTGATTCTAAGAAACTAGGCTGCAAGCCATCCTTCTTGAGTACCATCCATTATTAAAGATCATTATACACTAATCTTCCTTGATTATTTGAACTATTCGGTCATTAAGAAAACGGAGCAATTCTGAAATTTTGTAAATCAAAATCCATCCAAGATTTGGATTGATCGAATTGACTCTCAGATGAATCTCCGGGGCTAACATAAAATTTGGTGCCTTTGCTCATACGTGTTGGCCTGTCCCATTTCGTGTTCGCAGAGAGCCCTTCACCTTCCTCAGTACCGAAGCTCGTACATCGGTTCATGATGTTCATCGCTTATATCTTTGATTACATCCCTAATTCGGATCGTCTTCTTCTCACAATAACTGTTTTCCACATGCGCATATAGGCCTAATTGATACTTCACTGAACCTACCTTTATGAAAAGAGTGTATCCCGACTATCAGATTGGATAAACCCACATACATTTAGAAAAAATGTCATATAAGAAATCCAGCCTAGGGGTGGGATATACTTGGATTTAATATAAAAAATTTAAAAAATAAAGTGATGGAGTGATGCATCATAGATTGCTTCGCAAGCTGGATCACGCGAGGATGCTACCAAGATAGCCCATCATCATTAGTTCCAACCACTGCATGATCATCGTCAACTCCGACTAGGCCAGTCGTCCCTGTTGGTCAGTAATCGTGTTCCGATGATTGAGGGTGAAAAGGGATCTAAAAACGATATCATGCTAGGTTTGCATAGATCATACTTTCCATACAATTGCATGCATGTTTAACGTTGATCTCGACCTTTCATGCATGACTTGCAAGCTGGCTATTCACCCATTGGTTGACCAAGAAAGATTAGCACACCATTGGCTTCCTAGGGACCTTGCTCTCAAGTATTGAGTTCCACTCAATGTGCATCAAGAACGCCACAGTGGCATTGTAGCGCAGAACCTCCTCCCACCTACCTAACTTCTTAGAAAACATCCGATAGATAGCAGCTACCTAAGGCACTTCTAAGCCCTTCAACAATCACGGGCTTTCATCTAGTAAGTCCTAGTACTATGTTCTCCAAGCTTGACTAATAGAATAGGCAGGCCTTTTGGAGAACAGTAGAATGTTGGGTTAGCTCTGCCTTTAAGTGATACGGGACTGAGGGGTGACCGATTCGGTCAGTCAAAAAATAGGTTAAAGAGCCCACCCCATGACACATACCTTCTCCATTATCGCTTCCCTTAGCTCCTCCATGATGGAAGAGCCACTTTCTTCGGCGATGAATTTTAGCCATATGACCCACAAGAAGTGCATCCCACTACTCACGAGGCTATCCCAGAAATACGTAAACTCGTGTCAATTGAGAGTCCTCATGCTTTGAGGCTGACTTTTCCAAATACGTGATCCGAAGGGTTTGAATCTCGTAGGAGATGAGAATTTCAATGATTTTCTAATATAAAGAATTTTCAAAGATTTTCAATTCTTTTTTAGATTGTAGATTTTCAAAGATTTTTTTTTTTTTTAAAATCTTAAATCTTAGGTTGCACCATAAATACAATAGAATATATTTACAATCCAAGAATATTTGGAGGATTTCAAATCCTTCTTTATCCAATCCTATCCGAATATGAATTTGGACAACCAAACGCAATCTAAAGGTCTAGATTTAATTAGCATAATTGAAAGATTTATGACTTAAATTGGTAAATCGCTAAATGGTATAAGACTAAATTGGCAAAATTAAAATTTCAAACTAAATTGGTACACATACGATAAATTTAAGACATTTTTTAGAATTTCTCTCAAAATAAACCAAAACCGTAAACGTTAACTACCTAATGAGACAAGATTTTTTGTCGGATACATCTAGAGTTCTCTAGTATTAAGGAGATATTTCTACATGCTACCCTATGCTATTCTAGAATTTGGATCACAAATTCTAACAAAACCTAACGTTCTTAACCATAGGTCTCCTTTGTCCAACTATCCAATCCCAAGAAGTCAAGCTGATTTTCCTTTCTATCTTGTCTCTGGACTTCTTTTAATCACATTGTCGACTTTAGCCATAAAAAAAGCTTAAGACAATAGCTATCCACATAAATTTGGTTGATCATACAAAATATCGATCCATCAAATTTACTCTAGTGTAATTCAACTGGATCACATGCATGTCATGTGGATAGTATTGTTACATCCTCCATCATTGATAGGCATAGGCGTGAAAATCCAACGGTCGACAATAAGGTAGGGGATTGTCACTTGTCCCCTTATTGAAATTCGATGATGGGCAGTTGGTATCCACGTAAATGGATTATGAAGGTATACTTTTAGATGAAAGCACTTATAATATTACTCAAGAACACCGGAATAATAGGCACTAAGGATGCACATCGTTAAGAAGTAGTTACTATTTGAAGACCCAATCGTGGAACGGCCACGAATAACAGGCACTAAGGATGCACATTGTTAAGAAGTGGTTACTATTTGAAGAACCAATCATGGAATGGCCACCGATAACTGTAATATCTCTAGAACACGATAGAAGCAGTTATGATGACCATGGGTAAAGTGATTTGCAAAGACAAAGGGACATGAACAAGGTTAGAAACGTCAATTACTGAAGAATACGCAACTACCCAGTGGTTACCAAGTTCCTCTATAAATACCACCAGTTGTCCAGCAAAGAGCCCACCCCATGACACATACCTTCTCCACTATCGCCTCCCTTAGCTCCATGCTGGAAGAGCCGCTTTCTTCGGTGATGAAGTTTAGCCATATGACCCACAAGAAGTGCCTCCCACTGTTCACGAGGCTATTCCAGAAATACGTAAACTTGTGTCGATTAAGAGTCCTCATGCTTTGAGGTTGACTTCTTCAGAAACGTGATCCGAAGGGTTTAAATCCCGTAGGAGATGGGAATTTCAAAGATTTTATAATATAACAAATTTTCAAAGATTTTCAATTCTTTTTTTGATTGTAGATTTTCAAAGATTTTTTTTTTTTTTTAAATCTTAAATCTTAGGTTGCACCATATATATGATAGGATATCTTTACAATCCAAGAATATTTGAAGGATTTCAAATCTTTCTTTATCCAGCCCTATACCAAAATGAATTTGGATGACCAAACGCAATCTAAAGGTTTAGTTTTAAATTAGCATAATTGAAAGGTTTAAGACTTAAATTGGTAAATCGCTAAATGGTATAAGACTAAATTGGCAAAATTGAAAAATTTTGAAATTGGTGCAAATACAATAAATTTTAGACTTTTTTTTTTTAAATTTCTCTCAAACTAAACTAAAACCATAAACTTTAACTACCTAATTAGACAAGATTTTGTTGGATACATCTAGAGTTCTCTAGTATTAAGGAGATATTTCTACAAGCTATCCTATCCTATTCTAGAATTTAGATCACAAATTCTAACAAAACATAAGTCTCCTTTGTCCAACTATCCAATCCCAAGAAGTCAAGCTGATTTACCTTTCTATCTTGTCTTTGGACTTCTTCTAATCCCATTGTCGACTTTAACCATAAAAAAGGCTTAAGACAATAGCTATTTACATAAATTTGGTTCATCATACAAAATATCGATCCATCAAATTTACTCCACTGCGAGCCAACTGAATCGCATGCATGTCATGTGATTAGTATTGTTACGTCCTCGATCATTGATTGGCATAGGCGTAAAAATCCAACGGTTGACAATAAGGTAGGGGATTGTCACTTGTCCACTTATTGAAATTCGATGATGGGCAGTTGGTGGCCACGTAAATGGATTATGGCGGTATACTTTTTGATGAAAGCACTTATAATATTACTCAAGAACACCGGAATAATAGGAATTAAGGATGCACATTGTTAAGTAATTACTATTTGAAGACCCAATCGTGGAACGGACACGAACAACACGCACTAAGGATGCACATTGTGAAGTAGTTACTATTTGAAGACCCAATCATGGAATGGCCACCGATAACTATAATATCTCTGGAACACGTTAGAAGCAATTATGAAGACCATGGGTAAAGTGATTTGCAAAGACAAACGGACATGAGCAAGGTTAGAAATGGCAATTACTAAAGAATACGCAACTACTCAGTGGTTACCAAATTCCTCTCTAAATACCACCAGTTGTCTAGCAAAGAGCCCACCCCATGACACATACCTTCTCCCCTATCGCCTCCCTTAGCTCCTCCATGATGGAAGAGCTGCTTTCTTCGGCGATGAAGTTTAGCCATATGAATGACCCACAAGAAGTGCCTCCCACTCCCACTGTTCACGAGGCTATCCCAGGAATACGTAAACTCGTGTCGATTAAGAGTCCTCATGCATTGAGGTTGACTTTTCTAGATATGTGATCTGAATAGTTTGAATCCCGTAGGAGATGGGAATTTCAAAGATTTTCAATTCTTTTTTAGATTGTAAATTTTCAAAGAATTTTTTTTTTTTTAAATCTTCAATCCTAGGTTGCACCATATATATGTTAGGATATATTTACAATCCGAGAATATTTGGAGGATTTCAAATCCTACTTTATCTAATCCTACACAAATATGAATTTGGACGACCAAACGCAATCTAAAGGTTTAGTTTTAAATTAGCATAAATGAAAGCTTTAGGACTTAAATTGGTAAATCGCTAAGTGGTATAAAACTAAATTGACAAAATTGAAAAATTTCAAACTAAATTGGCACAAATACAAAAAATTTAACACATTTTTTAGAATTTCTCTCAAAATAAACTAAAACCACAAACTTTAACTACCTAATTAGACAAGACTTTTTTTCGGATACATCTAGAGTTCTCTAGTATTAAGGAGATATTTCTACATGCTATCCTATCCTATTCTAGAATTTGGATCACAAATTCTAACAAAACCTAACGTTCCTAACCATAGGTCTCCTTTGTCCAATTATCCAATCCCAAGAAGTCAAGCTGATGTACCTTTCTTTCTTGTCTTTGGACTTCTTTTAATCACATTGTTGACTTTAGCCATAAAAAAAGAAGAAAAAAGCTCAAGACAATAGCTATCCACATAAATTTGGTTGATCATACAAAATATCGATCCATCAAATTTACTTCAGTGTGAGCCAACTAGATCGCATGCGTGTCATGTGATTAGTATTGTTACATCCTCTATCATTGATAGGCATAGGCATAAAAATCCAACGGTCGACAATAAGGCTGGGAATTGTCACTGTTGGACGCAAATTGCGCAACCCTAAGATCTCCATAACCAGAACAAGAACATGCATAATTGAGTAGAAAGATTAACGCACCTATTTTGGGATCCATCAAACATAAAGCGGAAGCAGAAAAAGGATTACCCACATATCAAGGGGATCCATGCATTAAGTCCTTCTCCTCTATTACCCTCCGTATTACTGGCTCAATGAGGCGGCCCCCCTCACGTTTAGCGTTAGATAAATGCCCCTTAGGTGAGGATACATGTGAGAATTAGGGTTAGAGGAGAGACTTGAGCACTATTTATAGAGTTTCTAGCCAGTTCTCCTCATTACGGGACAGGCTCAACTCGGCCCACACTAGTCAGTCTCATATTAGACTAATTAAGAAACCTTCTATCTCACCTTAGACCAAACCCCGTTAAATGGAAACCGTAAAACGGTAAATTACAATATCAATTAATGTAGTCCACATTAGGAAAACTCTTACATTCTCCCACTTGGACTATATTAATTGAAATCGTAATGTATGTGCGCACATTGGTCTAGAGATAATTCTTAATAGTCAATCATATCCCATAAAGTCTTAAACATCGAATCATGGCGGTAACTGCATGTATACACATAGAGCCTTCCATGGTTATGAATGTTCTCAACTTTATTGATATGGATTCAATATGGTAGTGTGGCAAATGAATAACATCTCTCATAGAGAGATCCCATTTGTCAGTCACCATTCTCTTACCTTAGGTGACAAAAAAAAAAAAACTTGTGCCACTAGAGAATGCTTTATGGTTCCAATGAACCCACATATGTCTTGTCCTTACGGTTAACCTTTTTTTATGTATAACAAGACATATGCACAAGGCTAATAACCGGATGCCCCTAGGTTTATATAGTACCTTGAGACTTTATCAATATGTATTCAACATAATAACAACACATTCAAAATATTTTATTGAATGCAAAAATTGATACATATCAAACCGTTACAGAGTGTAACGAACACAGATGCAACATTTATCAGAGTAAAGCCAAAATAGCTCCCACTAAACAATAGCATCTCATGATGCTCCTAGGCCCATGCTAATGACATGTCGCTCAAATACACATGGGTGTAGGCCGTTAATTAGTGGATCTGCAATCATATCATCTGTGAAAATATATTATATTATTACGTCACCTTTCTGTACCGTTTGCTTTTGGTCAAAAATTTTGACCATCATATATTTAGACCCATTGAGACCTCTATTGTTAATACTACAAATTTATTGTCTCAATACAACCGTATGGGTCAATGCATAAAATTAAAAACGGTCAACTCCTTAATGAGGTTCCAGAGCCTAATAGCCCAAGTAACAATCTAAAAGAATGTTACTAGCACTGCTTACATAGTAGAAGATGACATAGAGCTTTATTTACTGCACTTCCTACTAACATAAATATGTATTATGTTATAGATCGCATGTCATCATAACAGCCAGTAAAGTTTACATCCAAATACCCTACTAACTGCAATAATTGAACATATCTATAAATTAACATATAATCTTTTTTCCTCTTTAAGTACCTTAAAACCTTCTTGACAACAACCTAGTGATTACGTCCTGGATTTGACCGATATCTACCTAGAAGTCCCGTCACAAAGACGATATTTAGTCTAATGCAAATTCAAGTATATATTATACTTTTAAGTGCACTGACACAAGGTACACCCTTTAATTAGATTTTCTCAATATCTACATAAGAACAATGTGATAGATTCAGTCAATCACCCTTAACAACATGAGCAATTCCTGGCTTGCAATGATGTATATTGAATATTTCTAATATACAATCAGCAAATATCCTCCGAGAAAATCTAATATAATATGGAAAAGACAATCCTTACGGACCTCAGTGCAAAGAACAAGAGATGTCTCAAGGTCACTACTTCTAAGTGAAATATCATGTACATAGAGTATGAGAAAAATAAATTTCCTCCCACTGACCTTGCAGTATATTGAATTACTTTGTTTCCAATTGAACAAAATAATAACACTATGAAACTTTAATAATATTGTCTGGAAACTTGCTTAAGACCATGAATTAAGACTTTTCAGTCTACACACAAGTTTACTTGAATCATCTGTTGCAAAATCCTCCAGTTGCACAATATAGATTTTGTATCTTTTTGGCGTAACTCCATATCAAAATAAATTATTAATGACACGTTCACTCTGAAAGAATATTTAAAAATACTAGAAATAAATATTTATTTCTTCACTATAAACTATCCACCCCTCTTTCAGAGTGAAAACATTATTATCTTTTTTATGGTATCTAATCACATACTTAATTAAGAACAAGGAACGACATTTATATAAGTTGCTAAAACAACCATGTAATGGATATTGTAATCATGCTCTCACAAATAGACTATATAGTCTGATGGTATAATTGATCGTCTTTCCCTAACAAATCTCCTTAATAAAGCTGCAACCACTTCATTTTGTACTTGAGAGGTTTAAGAAATTTCATTATAAACTATATCAATAATAGTACATTGAACCTCAACAAGTTTAGTCTATGGTACAGGAGATTCCATAATTATCTGTATAGGTAAAGACAAAAACACAGTAACCTCCATCATACTATTATCTTTAATAGTCTGAGAGCAGTTATCCTCTACAATTACGTCGATCTTAAGAAACTTTAGAGTATGTGATTCAATAATTCATGTACATTCTTTAGGGTCATAAAATCAATACCCCTTTAACAATCTAGATAAGATGCAAAATAATTCCGAGTGGATCTGAATTGCAACGCACTTAAAATTGGATTAAATAATCCCACTTCTGCATGACACCTCTAAATTTAATATGATTCAAGTAATCTATGCCCAGTTTATAACTCAAAAGAAGTTTATGAAACAACTTTGATAAGATACACATTTTATATGTGAAAAAGTTGCTTTTATAATATCAGCCCACAGAAGACCAGATAAATTAGTCTTACTAATCATACTCATCACCATGTTTATTATGGTACTTCATGTCTTTTAGCCAAATCTTCTTGTTGGGATTTTCAGGCATAGTAATTAAATTACCACCCCAGAATTTACCAAGTATTTGACAAATGACCCTTTAAGCAATTCAGTATTGTCATACTTGCCAAAATACTTACTGCTACTATTAGGCCTGACAACCTTCAAGATTAATTTTAACCAGTTTATTCTTTATCTCGGCCATTTTTCTTAAATAGAAAACTTTTGGAAACAACATTTTAATCATATACGAGATGTATATGTCATTAGGACTTAAACACAATCTTTGCAGATATGTCCTAATTTCAATATCAGACAAGACATAATTTCAAGCAACTAAGGCTTCCATCATCTTATAGTAGTACAGTCCACAGGCAAACCTCTTTTCAAGTGTTCCAGAATGGAACGCTTCATGGACAGTAAGCAAATTTAATTGCTCTTTTCTCAAGCAACAAATCATATGTCCACAACTTAAAATTTGAAACAGTAAAAACCTCAATAATAGTGGAGTTATTAATTACAGAAAAGGTGACTGAAAAAATAAGTAATGTATATAATTAGCATCATGTGAGCACCGTGTAACTTGACGTACAAGTACACATCCAGAGAGTTACACGCATAATCATATAATCACCTTTGGGCATAATACATGACATGCAGTTGCACACTCCCCACATGATAGCGGTTATGAGAATATATTTCAATTCTTCGTGAATTCATCACCTTTGGGCATATGAATCACTAGAATTAGTCACTCCTCCACCACACTATCATGTATCCCTCCATAAACTAATACACAATCACCTCCTTTGGGAGTATGACTACGCATTATACCAGGAGACATCCCAATCATCATATGAGACCGAAATTTCTCAAACCCAATCAATCATGCCACTTTGGCGGTCACTACTAAATTAAATCCTTGAAATTCTCTCATTTTAGGGATATAAACTTTACTTCTCACATACCCCATATACATGTGATTTTAACTTTAGTGATATGGGCAGCATATCACCAAAATCACATATCATGCTAATTACATTGCTTTATTCATTAATAAAAATCAATCATCTGTATATATGTAAAGAATCTGAAAGACAGACTCCAATGAGATCACCGATTATAGAAACACAAGAAACTTCTCATAACAGAGAAGAAAGCATCTCTTATGTACCCCGATTACAAATTACTAGAACAACATAAAAAGAATGCTGATCTAGAAGATCTCTCACAAATTAACATCAACAGTAATACATAGTACATCAAATCAACAAGCCTGACAGCTGATCCATTATCACTCATGAGTTTCATAAGGCAAACATGACTCCAAGGCCAACAGCTGATATATTAGCCAATTTTTTTTAAGTAACAAATTATCATTGTAATCAACCAGTGGCCTATTAATTAAGTCAAACCAAAGAACTAAATATCTAAACTTTAACAGTAGATTCTATTGCTCTGCGTAAATGCTGTCATACTTCTTAATCATAAAAAATATTCAACTTGATAGACATTAACAAGTGACCAGATGAATTTAGGTACAATATGCACTAACTTAACTAACATGCATTACCCACATTCAGCAGATGTGTTAATCAGTACAATTAGTTTGGTCACGAGTTCTTAAGACGTCTATCATTCAAAGGTTAACAAAATAAACAAAAATACATCAAGATGCGTATAAACTATGCTTGAGTAACAAAAGTTCCATAACTTTTACTATTTCACATCACCTCAATACATAGTTCAATTACTATCCCATAATGATTGTATCTCAATAAACTAATTTCACTTCACAATAAAATTTATTTTTATTAATGACTCACACCTTTATAATGTTTATGTGACAACATATCTGTAACCCAACACTTGTATTTCCAAAATCACAGAAAATACAAGAAAAATACGCAAAAATACACTAAAAATACACGTATTTAGGGCGTAGTATGTATTTTCACATCCATAAAATCATCAAAAATATAAAATAAATACACCAAAATATAGAGAATGAGCATACGAATCCAACACCGCCATCCATGCGCCGAACGGAGGCTCCACACGCCCACACGCGCCACCTGAGTGCGCGGCGCGTGGAGCTCACGTGCGGCGCGCGTTCGATGCCCAGGTGGCGGGTGGCCGCGCGTGGGGGCGTGTGCAGCCTCCTCTGGCGACGCGCGGCCGACTGTCTTGTTCGTCTCATCGAGCCCAGTTTGAATTTGTGATTTAATTTTATTTTTATTGAACAAAAAATCACGAAAATTAGAAATTATGGCAAAAATCTTATGCGTTCGAGTTCTAGGGTTATGGTTGCTCTAATACCACATGTTGGATGCAAATTGCGCAACCCCTAGATCTCCATAACCAGAACAAGAACATGCATAATTGAGTAGAAAGATTAACGCACCTGTTTTGGGATCTATCAAACATAAAGCGGAAGCAGAAAAAGGATTACCCACATATCAAGGGGATCCATGCATCAAGTTATTCTCCTCTATTACCTTCCGTATTACTGGCTAATGAGGCGGCCCCCCTCACGTTTAGCGTTAGGTAAATGCCCCTTAGGTGAGGATACGTGTGAGAATTAGGGTTAGAAGAGAGACTTGAGCACTATTTATAGAGTTTCCAGCCAGTCCCCCCCATTACGGGCCAGGCTCAACTCGGCCCACACTAGCCAGTCCCATATTAAACTAATTAAGAAACCTTCTATCTCACCTTAGACCAAACCTCGTTAAACAGAAACTGTAAAATGGTAAATTACAATATCAATTAATGTAGTCCACATTAGGAAAACTCTTACAGTCACTTGTCCACTTATTGAAATTCGATGATGGCCAGTTGATGGCCACGTAAATGGATTATGGTGGTATACTTTTAGATGAAAGCACTTATAATATTACTCAAGAACACCGGAATAATAGGCACTAAGGATGCATATTGTTAAGAAGTAGTTACTATTTGAAGACCCAATCGTGGAACGGCCTCGAATAACAGGCACTAAGGATGCACATTGTTAAGAATTAGTTACTATTTGAAGACCTAATTGTAGAATGGCCACGAATAACAGGCACTAAGGATGCACATTGTTAAGAATTAGTTACTATTTGAAGACCCAATCATGGAATGGCCACCGATAACTGTAATATCTCTAGAACACGTATGAAGACCATGGGTAAAGTGATTTGCAAAGACAAACGGACATGAACAAGGTTAGAAACGGCAGTTACTGAAGAATACACAACTACCCAGTGGTTACCAAGTTCCTCTCTAAATACCACCAGTTGTCTAGCAAAGAGCCCACCCCATGACACATAACTTCTCCCTTATCGCCTCCCTTAGCTCCTCCATGATGGAAGAGTCACTTTCTTCGGCGATGAAGTTTAGCCATATGACCCACAAGAAGTGCCTCCCACTCCCACTGTTCATGAGGCTATCCTAGAAATACGTAAACTAGTGTCGATTGAGAGACCTCATGCTTTGAGGCTAACATTTCCAGATACGTGATCCGAATGGTTTGAATCCCGTAGGAGATGGAAATTTCAAATATTTTTTAATATAAAGAATTTTCAAAGATTTTCAATTCTTTTTTAGATTGTAAATTTTCGAAGATTTTTTTATTTTTTTAAATCTTAAATCTTAGGTTGCACCATATATATGATAGGATATCTTTACAATCCGAGAAGATTTGGAGGATTTCAAATCCTTTTATATCCAATCCTATCCGAATATGAATTTGGACGACCAAACGCAATCTAAAGGTTTAGTTTTAAATTAGCATAATTGAAAGGTTTAGGACATAAATTGGAAATTGGCTAAACGGTATAAGACTAAATTGGCAAAATTGAAAATTTTCGAGCTAAATTGTTACAAATACAATAAATTTAAGACATTTTTAAATTTCTCCCAAAATAAACCAAAACGATAAACTTTAGCTGCCTAACTAGACAAGATTTTTTGCCGGATACATCTAGAGTTCTCTAGTATTAAGGAGATATTTCTACATGCTACCCTATCCTATTCTAGAATTTCGATCACAAATTCTAACAAAACCTAGCGTTCCTAACCATAGGTCTCCTTTGTCCAACTATCCAATCCCAAGAAATCAAGCTGATTTTCCTTTCTATCTTGTCTTTGGGCTTCTTTCAATCACATTGTCAACTTTAGCCATAAAAAAAGCTTAAGACAATAGCTATCCACATAAATTTGGTTGATCATACAAAATATTGATCCATCAAATTTACTCCAGTGTGAGTCAATTGGATCGCATGCATGTCATGTGGTTAGTATTGTTACATTTTCGATCATTGATAGGCATAGGCGTAAAAATCCAACGATCGACAATAAGGGAGAGAATTGTCACTTGTGCATTTATTGAAATTCGATGATGGGCAGTTGGTGGCCACATAAATGGATTATGGTGGTATACTTTTAGATGAAAGCACTTATAATATTACTCAAGAACACCGGAATAATAGGCATTAAGGATGCACATTGTTAAGAAGTACTAACTATTTTGAAGACCCAATCATGGAATGGCCACCGATAACTGTAATATCTCTGGAACACGTTAGAAGCAGTTATGAAGACCATGGGTAAAGTGATTTGCAAAGACAAACGGACACGAACAAGGTTAGAAACGATAGTTACTGAAGAATACGCAACTACCCAGTGTTTACCAAGTTACTTTCTAAATACCACCAGTTGTCCAGCAAAGAGCCCACCCCATGACACATACCTTCTCCCTTATTGCCTCCCTTAGCTCCTCCATGATGGAAGAGTCGCTTTCTTCGGCGATCAAGTTTAGCCATATGACCCCCAAGAAGTGCCTCCCACTCCCACTTTACACAAGGCTATCCGAGAAATACGTAAACTCGTGTCGATTGAGAGTCCTCATGCTTTGAGGCCGACTTTTCCAGATACGTGATCCGAATGGTTTGAATCCAGTAGGAGATGGGAATTCCAAAGATTTTCTAATATGAAGAATTTTCAAAGATTTTCAATTCTTTTTTAGATTGTATTTTCAAATATATTTTTTTTTAATCTAAAATCTTAGGTTGCACCATATATATGATAGGATATCTTTACAATCCGAGAATATTTGGAGGATTTCGAATCCTTCTTTATCCAATCCTATCCGAATATGAATTTGGACGACCAAACGCAATCTAAAGGTTTAGTTTTAAATTAGCATAATTGAAAGGTTTAGGACTTAAATTGGTAAATCGCTAAATGGTATAAGACTAAATTAGCAAAATTTGAAAAATTTCAAGCTAAATTGGAACAAATACAATAGATATAAGACATTTTTTAAATTTCTCTCAAAATAAACCAAAACCATAAACTTTAGCTGCCTAATTAGACAAGATTTTTTGTCGGATACATCTAGAGTTCTCTAGTATTATTGAGATATTTCTACAAGCTACCCTATCCTATTCTAGAATTTGGATCACAAATTGTAACAAAACCTAACGTTCCTAACCATAGGTCTCCTTTGTCCAACCATCCAATCCCAAGAAGTCAAGTTGATTTTCCTTTCTATCTTGTCTTTGGACTTCTATTAATCACATTGTCAACTTTAGACATAAAAAAAAGCTTAAGACAATAGCCATCCACATAAATTTTGTTGATCATACAAAATATCGATCCATCAAATTTACTCCAGTGTGAGTCAATTAGATCGCATGCGTGTCATGTGATTAGTATTTTTACATCCTCTATCATTGATAGGCATAGGCGTAAAAATCCAACGGTCGACAATAAGGCTGGGAATTGTCACTTGTCCACTTATTGAAATTCGATGATGGGCAGTTGATGGCCACGTAAATGGATTATGGGGGTATACTTTTAGATGAAAGTACTTATAATATTACTCAAGAACACCGGAATTATAGGCACTAAGGATGCACATTGTTAAGAAGTAGTTACTATTTGAAGACCCAATCATGGAATGGCCACCGATAACTGTAATATCTCTTGAACACATTAGAAGCAGTTATGAAGACCATGGGTAAAGTGATTTGCAAAGACAAACGGACATGAACAAGGTTAGAAACGGCAGTTACTGAAGAATACGCAACTACCCAGTGGTTACCAAGTTCCTATCTAAATACCACCAGTTGTCCAGCAAAGAGCCCACCCCATGACACATACCTTCTCCCTTATCGCCTCCCTTAGCTCCTCCATGATGGAAGAGCCACTTTCATCGGCGATCAAGTTTAGCCATATGACCCACAAGAAGTGCCTCCCACTCCCACTATTCACGAGGCTATCCCAGAAATACGTAAACTCATGTCGATTGAGAGTCCTCATGCTTTGAGGCCGACTTTTCCAGATCCGTGATCCGAATGGTTTGAATACCGTAGGAGATGGGAATTTCAAAGATTTTCTAATATGAAGAATTTTCAAAGATTTTCAATTCTTTTTTAGATTGTAGATTTTCAATTTTTTTTTTTAATCTTAAATCTTAGGTTGCACCATATATATGATAGGATATCTTTACAATCCGAGAATATTTGGAGGATTTTGAATCCTTCTTTATCCAATCCTATCCGAATATGAATTTGGACGACCAAACGCAATCTAAAGGTTTAGTTTTAAATTAGCATAATTGAAAGGTTTAGGACTTAAATTGGTAAATCGCTAAATGGTATAAGACTAAATTGGCAAAATTGAAAAATTTCGAGCTAAATTGGTACAAATACAATAGATTTAAGACATTTTTTTAAATTTCTCTCAAAATAAACCAAAACCATAAACTTTAGCTGCCTAATTAGACAAGATTTTTTTGTTGGATACATCTAGAGTTCTCTAGTATTATTGAGATATTTCTGCATGCTACCTTATCCTATTCTAGAATTTGGATCACAAATTCTAACAAAACCTAACGTTCCTAACCATAGGTCTCCTTTGTCCAACTATCCAAGCCCAAGAAGTCAAGCTGATTTTCCTTTCTATCTTGTCTTTGGACTTCTTTTGATCACATTGTCAACTTTAGCCATAAAAAAAAAAAAAAAAAAAAGCTTAAGACAATAGCTATCCACAAAAATTTGGTTGATCATACAAAATATCGATCCATCAAATTTATGATCAACCAAATTTACTCAAGTGTAAGTCAATTAGATCACATGCATGTCATGTGGTTAGTATTGTTACATCCTCGATCATTGATAGGCATAGGCGTAAAAATCCAACGGTCGACAATAAGGTAGGGAATTGTCACTTGTCTACTTATTGAAATTCGATGATGGGCAGTTGGTGGCCACGTAAATGGATTATGGCGGTATACTTTTAGATGAAAGCACTTATAATATTACTCAAGAACACCGGAATAATAGGCATTAAGGATTCCCATTGTTAAGAAGTACTTACTATTTGAAGACCCAATCGTGGAATGCCAATTGTGGAATGGCAACCGATAACTGTAATATCTCTAGAACACAATAAAAGCAGTTATGAAGACAATGGGTAAAGTGATTTGCAAAGACAAACGGACATGGACAAGGTTAGAAACGGCAGTTACTAAAGAATATGCAACTACCCAGTGGTTACCAAGTTTCTCTATAAATACCACTAGTTGTCCAGCAAAGAGCCCACCCATGACACATACCTTCTCCACTATCGCCTCCCTTAGCTCCTCCATGATGGAAGAGCTGCTTTCTTCGGCGATGAAATTTAGCCATATGACCCACAAGAAGTGCCTCCCACTGTTCACGATGCTATCCCAGAAATACGTAAACTCGTGTTGATTGAGAGTCCTCATGCTTTGAGGCTGACTTTTCCAAATACATGATCAGAAGGCTTTGAATCGCGTAGGAGATGGGAATTTCAAAGATTTTCTATTATGAAGAATTTTCAAAGATTTTCAATTCTTTTTTAGATTGTAGATTTTCAAAGATTTTTTTTAATCTTAAATCTTAGGTTGCACCATATATATGATAGGGTATCTATTCAATCCGAGAATATTTGGAGGATTTCGAATCCTTCTTTATCCAATCCTATCCGAATATGAATTTGGACGACCAAACTCAATCTAATGGTTTAGTTTTAAATTAGCATAATTGAAAGGTTTAAGACTTATAAATCACTAAATTGTATAAGACTAAATTGGCAAAATTGAAATATTTCGAGCTAAATTGGTACGAATACAATAAATTTAAGACATTTTTAAATTTCTCTCAAAATAAACCAAAACCATAAACTTTAGCTGCCTAATTAGACAAGATTTTTTGTCGGATACATCTAGAGTTCTCTAGTATTAAGGAGATATTTCTACATGCTACCCTATGCTATTCTAGAATTTGGATCACAAATTCTAACAAAACCTAACGTTCTTAACCATAGGTCTCCTTTGTCCAACTATCCAATCCCAAGAAGTCAAGCTGATTTTCCTTTCTATCTTGTCTCTGGACTTCTTTTAATCACATTGTCGACTTTAGCCATAAAAAAAGCTTAAGACAATAGCTATCCACATAAATTTGGTTGATCATACAAAATATTGATCCATCAAATTTACTCCAGTGTGAGTCAATTGGATCGCATGCATGTCATGTGGTTAGTATTGTTATATTTTCGATCATTGATAGACATAGGCGTAAAAATCCAACCATCGACGATAAGGTAGGGAATTGTCACTTGTCCATTTATTGAAATTCGATGATGGTTAGTTGGTGGCCATGTAAATGGATTATGGCGGTATACTTTTAGATGAAAGCACTTATAACATTACTCAAGAACATTGAAATAATAGGAACTAAGGATGCACATTGTTAAGAAGTAGTTACTATTTGGAGACCCAATCATGGAATGGCCACCGATAACTGTAATATCTCTGGAACACGTTAGAAGAAGTTATGAAGACCATGGGTAAAGTGATTTGCAAAGACAAACGGACATGAACAAGGTTAGAAACGGCAGTTACTGAAGAATACGCAACTACCCAGTGGTTACCAAGTTACTTTCTAAATACCACCAGTTGTCCAGCAAAGAGCCCACCCCATGACACATACCTTCTCCCTTATCGCCTCCCTTAGCTCCTCCATGATGGAAGAGCCGCTTTCTTCGGCGATCAAGTTTAGCCATATGACCCACAAGAAGTGCCTCCCACTCCCACTATTCACGAGGCTATCCCAGAAATACGTAAACTCATGTCGATTGAGAGTCCTCATGCTTTGAGGCCCACTTTTCCAGATACGTGATCCGAATGGTTTGAATCCTGTAGGAGATGGGAATTTCAAAGATTTTCTAATATGAAGAATTTTCAAAGATTTTCAATTCTTTTTTAGATTGTAGATTTTCAAATATATATATTTTTTAATCTTAAATCTTAGGTTGCACCATATATATGATAGGATATCTTTACAATTCGAGAATATTTGGAGGATTTCGAATCCTTCTTTATCCAATCCTATCCGAATATGAATTTGGACGACCAAACGCAATCTAAAGGTTTAGTTTTAAATTAGCATAATTGAAAGGTTTAGGACTTAAATTGGTAAATCGCTAAATGGTATAAGACTAAATTGGCAAAATTGAAAATTTTCGAACTAAATTGGCACAAATACAATAAATTTAAGACTTTTTTAAAAAAATTTCTCTCAAAATGAACCAAAACCATAAACTTTAGCTGCTTAATTAGACAAGATGTTTTGTTGGATACATCTAGAGTTCTCTAGTATTATTGAGATATTTCTACATGCTATCCTATCCTATTCTAGGATTTGTCCAAATTCTAACAAAACCTAACATTCCTAACCATAGGTCTCCTTTGTCCAACTATCCAATCCCAAGAAGTCAAAGCTGATTTTCCTTTCTATCTTGTCTTTGGGCTTCTTTTAATCACATTGTCAACTTTAGCCATAAAAAAAGCTTAAGACAATAGCTATCCACATAAATTTGGTTGATCATACAAAATATCGATCCATCAAATTTACTCCAGTCAGCGTCGCATTTAAGCGGTCAGCGTCTCCACTCCAGGTAGCTAGCCCTTCCCCTGAAAGGGGGTGTGGACCAGGTCCAGCAGTGGGGAGGGAATCTTTATCGAGGCCCCTACCTACCTCTATCCTGTCTTTCTAGGATGCCACAGCCTTTTAAGGACTTGCTTAGGTCCTTTTTTTTTTTCCGGACTGGTCCGGTCCACCTTCTACCCCGCGAGGGAGGAGACCCTTCATTGTGGAGGTTAGCCTTGCATTTAAGCAGTCGGCGTCTCCACTCCAGGTAGCTGGCCCTTCCCCTTAAAGGGGGTGTGGACCGAGTCTAGCAGTGGGGAGGGAATTTTTATCGAGGCCCCTACCTGCCTCTATCCTATCTTTCCAGGATGTCACAGCCTTTTAAAGACTTGCTTAGGTCCTGCTTGGGCTAGGTCCAGGCTCGGTTGACCTAAGGGTCCCGTCCCCCGGGTCCCTTCATTGCCTGCACCCGGGCTTGTTCCTTGGGATTTTTAGGAGATCTCTAGGATAGAACTCCGTAACCAGTGGTTAACCCCGCATGGCCTTGGGGGAGCAGTTTAAGGACCTACTCGGGTCCGATCCTATCCTATTCTAGGATTTGTCCAAATTCTAACAAAACCTAACGTTCCTAACCATAGGTCTCCTTTGTCCAACTATCCAATCCCAAGAAGTCAAGTTGATTTTCCTTTCTATCTTGTCTTTGGGCTTCTTTTAATCACATTGTCAACTTTAGCCATAAAAAAAGCTTAAGACAATAGCTATCCACATAAATTTGGTTGATCATACAAAATATCGATCCATCAAATTTACTCCAGTGTGAGCCAAATGGATCACATGCATGTCATGTAATTAGTATTGTTACATCCTCAATCATTGATAGGCATAGGCGTAAAAATCCAATGGTCGACAATAAGGTAGGGGAGTGTCACTTGTCCACTAATTGAAATTCGATGATGGGCAATTGGTGGCCACCTAAATGGATTATGGCGGTATACTTTTAGATGAAAGCACTTATAATATTACTCAAGAACACCGGAATAATAGACACCAAGGATGCACATTGTTAAGAAGTAGTTACTATTTGAAGACCCAATCATGGAACGGCCACAAATAACAAGCACGAAGGATGCACATTGTTAAGAAGTAGTTACTATTTGAAGACCTAATCATGGAATGACCACCGATAACTGTAACATCTTTGGAACACGATAGAAGCAGTTATGAAGACCATGGGTATAGTGATTTGCAAAGACAAACGGACATGAACTAGGTTAGAAACGGTAGTTACTGAAGAATATGCAACTACCCAGTGATTACCAGGGTCGTCTATAAATACCACTAATTGTCCAGCAAAGAGCGCCCCTCCCCCGGGGAACAAATCAATCAAAATGTTATCTCTTTATCTTTACATTTCCTATACTACATTTTAATTTCTCTACCTATAGCTTTTAGATTCTGATGTCTCTATATCTTAGTACATTATTGTCGATTAGATTCTGACATTGTGTCATCCATCCTGATGCATCGTTGTTGATTAGATTCCGATGTTGTATCTCAATATTTTGGAGTAGTGTTGTTGATTAAATTCCGATACTATGTCTAATATCCCCAAATTGTGTTGTTGATTGAATTATGGCATAGTTCGGGTTTGGTATTGTAATTTACGGGCTTTGTTGTTGACTATATTTAAATTTAGCCCAGTACTGCACAATGTTGTTTGGATCCAAAAGTTTATAATTATATTGCATTTGATATCCTGTGTTCGGAATTGGAGTAAAAACCTTTGGCCCTTTTATTAAAAACCAAAGAAAGACTCTAGGCAAAAGATATTTCATTGTAGAAGCAATTTGCCAAACAAACAATGAGATCTCGATTTGGGTATCGAGAATTCTAGTTGTAATGGAGCATTGAGGAAAGAATTAAATCTTTATAGGTTTGCTTCTTACTCTGGTGGGGCATTCTGTCCAGATGCAACCTGGAAGTGTCTGACATGTGGCTCCCTGAATTTATTAGGAAAAGTTTTAGGATCAAGAATAGATACACTGATTTCAGTATCAATAAATGCAATAACCTCAATATGTGTATCTTATTTGTTTGCCAGGTTTTATGTACTTTTCTTACAAAGTATTATATGAAATTGCAATTTTTAGTTGTGTGTGTCAGAAATTTGAGTGAAAGAATTGGAGGATAAGTGTATTGTATATTGCTTTTCACTAATTAATGATGTACAATCTGGTTCCTATTTGTGATACATAGGTTAGGAAGAAAAATATACAGAATGTGGAAAAGAAAGAAAAGAAATTTTCCTAATACACAATATTCTAATTTTCTAACAATAGACTAATCAGTATTAATTAAAATCAATGTCAATATGGCAATGGTATTTTCAACACTCCCCCTCAAGCTGGCGGTCTATACACATCCAGAACGCCTAGCTTGCTCAATAGATACGAATGTTGCCTCTGACATAAAGGTTTAGTGAAGATGTCTGCGGGCTGCTACGTAGTTCTTATCCCTCTTGTCTTGATCAATCCGTCTTGAATTTTGTCTCTGACCAAATGGCAATCGACTTCTATATGCTTTGTCCTCTCATGGAAAACTAGATTCGCTGCAAGTTTAAGCGCGGCATCATTATCACAAAATAGAACAGTTGGTTCCTTTATCCAAACCCCAAGATCTTGGAGTAATCCTCTTATCCAGACTATCTCACAACTTATCTTTGCCATTGCCCGATATTCCGCCTCAGCAGATGATAATGAAACAGTTGACTGTTTCTTTGTCTTCCAAGAAAGTAATGAGTTGCCTAATTTGATGCAGAATCTTGTTACTGACTTCCGACTCATCGGGCAAGTAGCATAATCTGTATCACTGTATGCTGTCATCTCCATGTTGTTGTCACAATATAGTAATATTCCCAAACTTGGACACCCTTTTAGGTATTTTACGACCTTCAGCGCGGCATTCATGTGTGATTGTTTTGGATTATGCATAAATTGGCTAAGGATTTGCACTGCATAGCATATGTCAGGTCTGGTCATGGTTAAGTAGATAAGCTTCCCAACAAGTCTCTGATAAACGAAAGGATCTTTGAGTAAAGGATCCTCATTCAAGGATGATAAACCCTTGTCATACTCAGCTATCGTTAGCTTGACATTCTGCTCAATTGGGATAACAGCTGGTTTGGATCCCGAAAGTCCGGCTTCTGATATGATCTCCAGGATAAACTTGTGCTGGCTGAGACAAATACCCTTATCCGATAGTGCAATCTCTATCCTGAGAAAACATTTGGGAGGCCCTAAATCCTTAATGTGAAAGCTTGAATGCAAATACCGCTTAAACTTCTTGATGGCAGTCTCGTCATTTCCCATAATGAGTATTTTATCAACATATATAAGTAAGTAAACCGATGACGTACCTTGTCTCCATGTGAATAAGGCATAATCATGTTTGGACTGCTGGAATTTTGCAGCCATGAGTGCATTGGTAAATTTCGCATACCATTGCCAAGAAGCCTGTTTGAGTCCGTATAGGGATTTACGGAGACGACACACTCGGTTCTACCCCTGTCCGCGTAAACCCGGCGGAAGGTCCATGTAGATTTCCTCTTCAAGATCACCATACAGGAATGCATTATGAACATCCATCTGATGAAGAGGCCAATCACGAATAGCAACAATAGAGAAAAATGAACGTACAGTGACTTCCTTTGCTACTGGAGAAAAGGTTTCGGTGTAATCAAAACCTTCTCGTTGAGTAAACCCCTTAGCCACTAGTCTTGCTTTATAACGCTCGATCGAACCATCCGCCTTGTATTTGATCTTAAATAACCACTTGCACCCAATTGACTTCCGATGAGTGGGTAAAGGAACTATGTCCCAAGTTTTATTCCCTATTAGAGCTTGCAATTCATCCGCCATTGCTTGCTGCCAACGAGGGTCTTGTACAGCTTCTTCATATGAAGATGGCTCCTGTCCTTCAGATATTTTACTAATGCAACACATGTGCTCCGGTGAAAGATTAGCAAAACTAACATATGAGGAGACGGGATATTGTGTACCAGATGACTTCATTGTAGGACAAATGTAGTCTACTGTCCAAGTGGGCGGTCGAGTAATGCGACTTGAACGGCGAGGGGTAGCTGGTGTGACTGATGGAGCACACTCATGTGATCCAGGAGAGATATCATCTAGAGATGTTGGTGATGAAGGAACTACAGGAGATGCTGATATCCCTTCCTGTGGAAAATCTGGAGTTGTGTCATGTATATCTAATGGTGACCCTGCATCGTATTCCGGAGCTGAAGATTCAATGGGAGGTACATGAGGAATCATCATTTGAGTAGGAGTTGAGATATCGTCATCAGCCAGAAATTGGCGACTCTCAATAGTTGGATCGCTTGGTTGAGAAGATAATTCCTCTTGAAAAGGAAAAACATCCTCATGGAATATAACATCTCTATTGACGAAGAAGCGCTTGGTGGAAAGATCATATACTGAATATCCCTTCTGAAGATTAGGATATTCCATGAAAATGCATTTGATGGCACGAGGTCCTGATTTGTCACGGGTGCCCATGGTAGATGCATAACATAAACAACCAAATACACGAAGATGCTGAATGTCTGGATATTTCCCAAAAAGTAATTTGAATGTACTTTTGCCATTGAGGACCCTGGATGGCATCCTATTGATCAAGTATGCTGTCGTGACCACACAATCTCCCCAGAACATTTCAAGAATAGAAGCTTGATATTTGAGGGCACGAGCAACTTCTAGGAGATGACGATGTTTTCTTTCGACAACACCGTTCTGCTGAGGGGTATATGTGCAGGAACTTTCTTGAAGAATGCCATTTGCAGTGAACAAGGCAGAACATTCACGATTAAAAAATTCCCGAGCATTGTTAGTGCGAATTCGCTGTACGGATTTATGAAACTGATTTTTGATGAGGGTGAAAAAATCTTTTAGGTAAGAGGGAACTTGGGCTTTGGACTGCATCAGGAAAACCTAAGTTGGTCGTGTATGATCGTCCATAATTGTGAGAAAGAAGCGGGATCCATCACGATGTGGAATGTGATATGGTCCCTAGATATCCATGTTCAAAAGAGAGAAAGCTGTTTTGGCACGAGAAGTGCTTTTTGGAAAAGGTAATCGCGATTGTTTAGCCAAAAGACAAACATGACACTTTGGATGAGGAAAAGAGGCGCTATGACCTAATCGCTGATGAAATAAAATGCTTTTATTGATGCTGGCATTACATAGAGTGCCCTTATTCAAAGGAAAATGTAAAGTATTTTTTGGAAGAGTAGCCCAGAAATAAAGCCCCTCATAAGTGCTACCCAGGCCCATCAGTTTCCTAGTCGAAAGGGCTTGAAAGAAACAAACGTCAGAGTTGAAAAGGACTCGACAGGAGTTATCTTCACAAAGTTTCGACACAGAGATTAGGTTAAATTGGAATTTGGGAATGAGTAAGACATTTTTGAGAGTAATGGAAGGACTAAGCTGAACGTCCCCAATCTTAGTGATAGAGGTGTCTTCCCCATTTAGAAGTTGTACGGATGTATGAGAAGATGCTTTATAGGTTTTAGAAAAAAAGCGTTCATCGCAGACTATGTGATCGCTAGCACCTAAATCAATAATCCATGCTTTACTGGAAATAAAGCTCAAGTAGTGAGAAGTACCTGCATAGCTGCTCATCTTTTCCTTTGTTCCCAATTGACTTAAAGTGCTCATAATATGCTGCAGTTGATCCTTGTTGATGGGTTGATGAGCCTTTGCATGTGCTGCAATAGAGATTTCTCGTCCTTTTTTTTCCTTTCTCTTGGTTTTCCATGCAACTTCCAACAATTTTCTCGAGTATGATAGGGGCGTTTGCAATAATCACAAATTTTACCTTTTCCTTTAGAATTTTGGGCATATAATTTGTTGGAAGATGATGAAAAATTCTGGCCATTTGATCCTTTCCAAGCTGGTGCTGATGTGGCTTGATCTGGGCCGTTCGATCTTGGAGCTACAAGGATAAAACCAGAGTCGTCTAATTGGGCAGGATTATTGAGCCCATCGTCCGATCGAGCGAAATAATGGGTGCCGTCCATTTGCGCAATCAGATCTGGACCGTTCGTGCTTAATGGGTAACGCACCCGTCCTGGGCCGTTGGATTGCTGAATCAATCCTGGCCGTCCATCTGAAATGAGGATGGGTTTTCATCTTCTTCCTCCAGAAGCCCTAATCCTCGCGCAGCTGCTGCGTTGCTCAATCCCTTGAAGACTCCATGGCCGGACCTTACCGCGAGTAGATGTTGGTTTGGCGTCGCTTTGGCCGCGAGAACAACTCGAACTCCAACCTTGAGGTACTCCGTCGAAGCCACCCGCTGTGATTCCTCCTGTATAGCAAGCTGGTAGATCCGGCCAAGCGGAGGAATCGGCTCCATGGCAAGGATTTGGCTGCGAAACGGCAGGTAAGTTTCATTTAGGATCAACAAAAAACATTTCACTTTTTCTCTTTCTCTAATTGCTCGGTATTGAGCTAGAGTTTCTTCTGGCCCTTGAAGCTTCTCTTCTGCTTCTTCTAATTCGTTCCACAACGCCGAGAGTTTATTGAAAATGGCCGAAATAGATAGATTTCCTTGTTTTAGCTCTGATAGGGCTTGGGTTATTGAGAAAATTCTAGCCCTATCAAGCTTGCCATACATTTCTTTTATGCTTTTCCAAAACTGGTGAGCGTCCTCGGTCGAAGGGAGTCTGGCGGCGACCTTCGGCGTAAGGCAATTATCGATCCAAGTCCGGACTAACTGGTTGCATTTCTTCCAGTGCCAAGCCAGTCGTTCATCGGCTGGAATGGGTATGGATCCATCTATAAAGCCATCTTTGTCCTTTGTTATAAGTGCCCACCGAAGCTCCCGGGACCAAACGGAGTAGTACTCTAGTCCCGAGAGTTGCTGCGAAATCAGGCGGAGCTGGGGTCCATCGGTAGTGGTCGTGTATAGGGCATCTCTTGGTTTTGGCCGGCCGCCGAAGATGCCTGCAAAAGGAAAAAAACTAGGTTCGAATCCCTGGTAAGGGAGACCCATCTAACCTGAGAGATTCGAGTTCGGATAGGACCAAGTAGATCCGGATCCTACTGTTGAGCCTCCTCCTGGTCCGACGCTTTCTGTAGAACCTGTTGCTTTCTGTAGAACCTGTTGTGCTCTGGGCTGGTTGAACTTGAACAGGAATCCATTGTATATGTGAACCTTGAAAAAATTGCACCGGATTGGGCTGAACGGGACGTTGTAGCACTTCATTGAGTTGCGATTGATCCTGTTCTTGTGTCTGGTTTTCTATTACAGGATTTGAATGTTGGTTCGAAGGTGAATCATCCACCTCTTGGACGTTGGAGGAAGCTTCTGGATCTTGAACAACTCCAGATTTGGTTGTTGGGTTTCTCGGCATACTGTTCCTTTTGCTTATCTAGCTCAAAAAAAATTTGCAGGATGGGGACGAAAGTTCTGCAAAATCGAGGGTGAAAGGTGGAGAAAAAAAAAACTTGAAAAAGGAGCGGAAGCTAGAAGACTCGCTCTGATACCATGTCAGAAATTTGAGTGAAAGAATTGGAGGATAAGTGTATTGTATATTGCTTTTAACTGATTAATGATGTACAATCTAGTTCCTATTTGTAATACATAGGAGCAAAACTATCTTAGGAAGAAAAATATACAAAATGTGGAAAAGAAAGAAAATAAATTTTCCTAATACACAATATTCTAATTTTCTAACAATAGACTAATCAATATCAATTAAAATCAATGTCAATATGGCAATGGTATTTTCAATAGTGTGAATTACAACTTTCTTCGATTAAGTTATCAATTTTTTTTTTTTATCAACTCTCATTTGAAGTGTTTATCAAAGTTGATTCATTTTTCCTTAATTTTACAGACTTTTCTGTTTAGTTACTATTTTTATTTGCATTTCTTAGCAATACCTTATATTTACCAACGACTTTTTAGAAATTACCAATAACAATGACTACCCAACATTTTCTCGATTACGTTATCAATTAGTTTTATATTACAAATTCTTATTTGAGTTAATTACCAACATTTATTTATTTTTTAATTTACCATGTAGTTCTCTAATCTCTGGCAAAAAAAAAAAAAAAAAAAAAGCTTCTCTTATTTTTTATAAACTTTCATTTACCTTTTTTTACCAACATCTTCAGATTCATCAACTCTTATTAAAAAAATATATATATACTTGGAAAAAAAGTCAAGAATCAATGTTTTTTTACAAACAGCTCTTGACACGTATAAAGTCTTATTAAAATTTACTAATAAGTAAAATAAATCCATACTTTTGGGCAAGGAGCAGTAGAATTCTGCTCTATAGATAGATACTTAGAAAAACATAATAAATTAACTGCGATACCGTTATTGTTAGAGTGATTCAATCAAATGCAGAAAATTAACAACTTCCACATTTAATTAAGTGGAGCCTAATGTATCAAAATTTAATGATGTGCTATTGGCTTTGTTAGAACAAGTTTAGTCAAATCTTTCTCATGTAGACATACATGTTAAATTATGTCTTAAATTTTGAGTCTGTGTACGAATCCTGATCCGAATTGGATGACGTAGACCAGCTTGTAATATAGAAGCGATTTCGGAAGTGTGGCTATTACAATCTTTTAAGTTGGTTAGAATTCTAAGACCAACTTCGCGAGAAAAGAAAAAATTATATTTGTTCTTGAGGGCCACATCCTTTCCATTCCTTGACTCCTTGATTGATGCTTTACTGTTTAAGAGATAGTTTATGTATTTTAGTGCTTCCCAAGATGTGAAGTCTTGGTTTATCCTCGATGTATGTCTGGCTCCTTATCCCAAACAGTTACTTTTGTTCGTCTCTATACATCTCCCTACACATATACACGCACGATTTAGATTATGGAGCAATTACGTCAGGCTAAACATTGCGGACAGCAGTTCAGCTTTTAAACGATTGTAATTTTATAATTTTCCGATTGATTAGTCAATTATTTATGATCGACTCTTTCCGTAGAGAAGTTACACGTAAATCTCTCATATCCTATATTATTTCTTGTTGATATCTCCAATGATTTTATCACTTGCATTAATTTAATTACAAGATCAATAGAATTCGCCTCAATTTTACAACAATACATATAAGGTAGTGATAATGGGTCTTAACTAGGGAATGGAGTGGCAACGGCAAGGACATGCACTTTCCTGTGGATGGTAAGACCAGTGCATTCGGTCATGTCCAAATCCTCCGCTTTCAGACCCTCGGGCAGTGCCCAATCGAACTTGTTCACCAGATTTGCCAAGACAAGTTCTTTAGTCACCATCGCGAATGACGTACCAGGGCAACCTCTCCTCCCGGCACCGAAAGGAATCAGCTCGAAATCCTGTCCCTTGAAGTCCACCGAGCTGTTCAAGAATCTCTCCGGCTTGAACTTGTCTGGCTCGTCCCACGTGCCGGGGTCCCTTCCGATGGTCCACGCATTTGTGATCACTATAGTCCCTGCTGCGATGTCGTAGCCTCGGATTTTGACGTCCCGGGTCGACAGTAGCGGGATGAGGAGCAGGATCGGAGGGTGTAGGCGAAGAGTCTCTTTGAGGACTGCTCGCAAGTAATGCATTTTCTCCAAATCCACATCGGTTATGTTAGGCTTGCCGTTGGCAATTTTGCGAACCTCAGTTTGGAGAATGTTCATGGCACGAGGGTGTCTTAAGAGCTCGGTCATTGCCCACTCCAGGACTGTGTACGTTGTATCAGTTCCAGCGGCAAATATATCCTGCACAAGCACAAGCGTACTTAATAATCAACCATCAGGGACAACTAATGATGCTTATCGCTTCATTCAGTTATGACTCACAAGTATTCTTTGAAACGTATGAGTCACAACTGAATGAAGCGAAATATATATAGAGAGAGACTTATAATTTCTACTATATCTTAAAAAATTGGTGTCCAAATTTGTGAATATTTTCGAATTAATGAGAACTTATTACATAAATTTGTAATTTGAATCTTTAGAATTCTTTTAATTAAGTCATCAACTCGGTTACCCGACTAATCTTGGTAGGCACAAAAGAACAAATGGTTATATCTTTTATTCCTAATTAGGAAACATATTCATTTAGTGTTATATGATTTGTAGGGTAGAAACATAACATCATCCATGATTAAATAACTTTAATTAAATGTAAGTAATGTTTATATTTGTAATTCTTCTATAAACAACTGTTGGATAAAGTTTTCTTCAAAAAATATGGGTGGACAACATTGTTGTTGGGGTTTATTCTAAGTCGGCTGTGGAAGAGGTTAGTGGTCAGTTTATAAGTGTGAGGAAAAGCCTCATCCTTTGAGTCTTTGGGATGAAAGGAGCTCAAGACTACCTAATTTGATAGAAAAAAATTTGAGTGCATTAGATAGTTGGGGGGGAAAAGAGGGAGCTTACCAAGACGAGTGCTTTGATGCTACCGGCACCAAGAGCAAAACCAACAATGTTATCCTTCTCAATCTTCAGCAAAACGTCCACGAAGTCTCTCCTGTCTTCACCTCCGCCGCCAATGCTTCTCTCCTCCATCTTCCTCCTATGCTCCTCCAACACCTCATCGAGGAACTGGTCAAACTCCCTCGCGACCCGCTCCACTTTTGCGTCTAGACCAGTCAGCTTGTTGATCCACCCGAGGCTCGAAATGAAGTCCCCAATGTTGAAAATGCCCAACAACCCCATCATATCTGCCAACAGTCCCTTGAACTTCTTGCCCTGCATGCCTTCGCTGTACTTCCTCCCCAGAGCCACTCGGTGTTGGAGGTTATAGGTTTGAGAGAGAAGAAGCGGTTGCTTGAAGTATTACACCAAGAGACGTCAAGTTTGGAACGCTCAACAGTGTTACCTCCAGCGTAGGGAAACCCTAGAGTTTTTATATGCAAGTTATTGGGCTCCGGCCCATATGGACCCAAATAACCATGCTTTTACCTATTGGGCTTGTATGTGAACATATTATTTTGGACTATATTAACAATATATCCAACAACCTCCTCCTATGTTCACCATACAGCACAATCCAATAAGGTGGTCAGTGTAATGTTCAGACAAACATGAATCATCCACATTCAGTCCAAGACAATCAACTCGGATCGGTCAAAGAGTTTTCAGCAGTAAAGTATTAAACTCAATCATCATATGCAATATAAATAAGTGAATCATTCTTATCATGAATCTGTTCTGAGATCAATAAATCAAAATAATTATTAAGAGTTTTATATTCAGTCTAAACTCATCCAAATCCCAAAATAAATCTCAGACTCAGTTCACAACTAACATATGCATACTAGTCAAGTAAGTATAAGTAGGCCAGTCAAAATAGTCCATGGCTTTACAAGTATAATAATGTTCACAAAATAGAAATAGCAAAATGTAAGTCTCAAGTAAATGGACTTCATCAAAATAGTATTCATTCATCAAGTAGGTCATCCTGGTCAGGATCCCACTCATTAAGCTCTCCTCCATCTCTGCCATCCCCTATAGAATGTCAAATATGAATTTCATATTATCATGAATTCAATCATTTGAATAAAAATTTAGCAACATTCCATCAGGCAGAGAAGAACATATATTGATGTCATAAAGCATCATAATATCATGTTCATAAGCATCAAGCCAGTTTCATAAATTATGAACAAGACCTAAACAATGTGATTTACAAAGAGCCATCAACTTAAGTTTATTCGTAGGAGAATAACTATTGTCTAGTTTCAAAGAACAGGACCAATAGTCAAGTCACTTATAGTAACTTAGTCATGTAATATCAAGTTTCAATTAAGAACCAGACCAGCAGGCTTCTTATGTAAACAATTATTTCTATGTTTCAATTTGGAATGTCACGGTTACTGATTTCTTAAAATCAAATAATCTAGCATCAAATTTGGAATGAGATCATTTAACCAAAAGGATAGTCCAATCTAGTTGAATTGTATCATCAAATTTGGAATGACACAAGTTTCCCCGATAGAACATTTGAATTAGGTTAAAGTCATCTTCATCAAATTTGGAATGAGACAACTCACCCTCTTCAAATTAGTCAGCAACTGTGAACATCGATGAAACATATAAATTGTGCTTACCATTGTAGTCAATAAAGAAAAATTCAATAATTCAAAACACACAATGAGAAGGTAAGTAAATGGTAGTTAAGACTTGCCTATATAGTCTTTAACCCAAGTTCCCCCACTGTTTTGAATAATCAATCTTTAGGCATACCTTTGGTAAGAGTATCGGCTATGTTATCCTTCGATCTCACATCGATCAAGGTGATAACCCCTTGTTCTCTCAGATAATTCAACAACGCATGTCTCAGTCTCACATGTCTTCTCTTTGAATTAAAAAGAGCATTTTTTACGACTTGTACAACTACTCGATTATCATAGAATAGGCTTAAAGAATTAATTTTTAACCGAGTCAAAGGAATATCCATAATCAGATTCTTTATCTACTCTGCCTCTTCACCGGCTGAGGCTAAAGCAAAAAGTTCCGATTCCATAGACGACAATGCAATACAAGTCTGTCGTTTGGATTTCCAAGTAATAGCAGCTCCACCTAAAGTGAATACATATCCACTAGTGGACTTACTATTTCCAATATCTGAGCACCATGAGGCATCAGAATATCCATACACAGTTGGAGGATAACCAGAATAATAGAGAGCATAATTTTTAGTACATTTAAGATATCTCATTAGTTTATTAAGGGCATCCCAATGCTCTTTACTAGGATTACTAGTAAAACGACTTAGCATGCCAACTGTAAAGGCTATGTCAGGTCTAGTGCAACTCATAGCATACATGAGACTACCAAGCAGTTTCGAGTACTTTAACTGATCCACGCTGGTCCATTCATTAGGACTCAGTTTGATATTATATTCACATGGTGTCTCACTCGGTTTACACTTATCGTATCCCCAAGTAGAAAGTAGCTGCTTAATAGAATGAGTCTGGCTAAGGGAGATGACTTGCCATTTAAAGCTTACTTTCATACCAAGAATGGTATTAGCAACACCAAGATCTTTCATGTCAAATTCTTTAGCTAAAGTAGCTTTCACGTTACTCACTACAGAATGATCGAAACCAAGAATTAACATGTCATCAACATACAAGCAAATGATGACTATCTCATTTGACATAGAACGATGGTAAAGGCATTTATCTGAATAACTAGACTGAAAGCCATAACTCTTTACCACTTCATCAAATTTAAGATGCCACATCTTAGGTACTTGTTTAAGACCATATAGAGATTTATTCAATTTATAAACTTTGTCCTCAAGACTTTTCATAACATATGCTTCTGGTTGTTCCATGTAAATTTCCTCATTTAAATCCCCATTTAAGAAAGTTGTTTTTACATCTATTTGATGCACTACAAAGTGTTCAATAGATGCCAAAGCAAGAAGAATTCTTACAGTTGATAGATGACACACAGGTGAATAGACATCAAAATAGTCTATTCCACTATGTTGTTTATAGCATTTAGCTACTAAACGTGCTTTGTATCTAGCTATTGATCCATCACTATTCAGTTTCTTCTTCAACACCTATTTACAGCTTATAGCTTTAGCCCCTTTTGGCAAATTTACTAGCTGCCAAGTGTGATTCTGCAGCAGAGAGCTCATTTCATTATCTATGGCTTCTGCCCACAGTAGAGATTCCCTAGATCTCATTGTTTCCTATTAGGAGAATGGATCATCCTTAAGATGGTAAGCAACAAAGTCCTCACCAAAACTTTTGGGAATTCTCTCTCTTGTAGATACTCTAACTAGAATTTGTTCAATAGCCAACTGTGTGGGATTAGTGTCAGAAGGCTTGCTTCAGATTCTACAGGAGATTCTGAAATCATATCTGTAGATCCAGAAACATTCAAGCCTTGATCTCTGAGAAACTTGTTTTCAAAGAACACTGCATCTCTAGATTCTATCACTGTATTAGTAGATAGATCTAAAAACCTATTTGCAGCACTATCTTCTGCACTACCTAGATATACACAAGTAATGGTTCTAGATCCCACCTTAGGTTTCTTAGGATCTGGTATACTTACATAAGCAATATAGCCCCAAGTCTTAAGAGTATCATATCTACAAGGATGCTTATGCCATATCTCATAAGGTGTCATGGACAGCTTAGAGTGCGGCAACCTATTCAAGATGTGATTAGCAGTTAGAACTGCTTCTCCCCAGTAGGAGGAAGGCATGCCAGCTGTAAGTAACATAGAGTTTAACATTTCAGTTAACGTTCTATTCTTACGCTCGACAACACCATTTGATTGGGGTGAATAAGGAGCAGTGGTTTCAAGTATTATACTTTCTGAAGCACAAAATTCCTTGAACCTTGACATAGTATATTCTCCTCCTCTATCACTTCTAAACCTCTTAATTTTCAAGTTGAGTTGATTTTCTACTCTAGACTTGAAAATCTTAAATTTTTCAAAAGCCTCATCTTTCGATTTCAACAAATAAACATGACAATATCTAGAAAAATCGTCTATGAATGTTATTAGATACTTCCGACCACCTTTAGTAATGTAATTTCTAAAATCACAAATGTCAGAATGTATTAGCTCAAGAAGTTGTGTGCTTTTAGAAACCACCTTAAAGGGTTTTCTAGTGATTTTAGCATGTGCACACACTTCACATTTGTCAAATTGAATAGAAGTATCTAATGGAATGTTGTGAGTTTTAGCTAGATGTTGCATTTTCCTATAATTCACATGTCCAAGTCTATTGTGTAGCAACTTTGGATCAATCAAAGTAGAATTCACATGAATTATGCTATTAGTATTTAAACTCAACCTATACGTACCATTAACCATGAATGCACAACCGAAATAATATGAGTTAACAGATAAAGTTACTCTACCATTCATAGTTGAAAAGGATATACCAGCTTTATCAAGTAAACTCATAGATATCAAATTCTTTTCAAGTAAAGGTACTACTCTAACATGTTTCAGAGTTAATAATTTACTTGAAGAAAGCATCAAATTTACAGTTCCAGCATGAGTTACCTTTGCCTCACCACCATTGCAATTTTCCACAATGTCTTTCACTTCTGTGACCTTAGTGAGTAAGTTCTTGTCATTTGTAGCGTGACAAGTAGCACCACTATCCAACCACCACTCAAAAGAGACGCTGGCCTTTCCATTCTTCATCATTCCAATGAAGATTCGAGGCTCAGATCCTCTAATTAGCATATTGGCCTCATTTTGTGGTGTGTCATTCTTTGGCTTCTTCGGCAACTTACACTCTGCTGCCCAGTAACCCCACTTTCCATAGATATGGCACTTGCCTTTCTTCTTCTTTTTGAAGATAGTCTTTTTGGCCTCTAACTGTAAAGATGATTCACCTTTTAGTGACTTGGACTTTTTCTGAGGTTTATTGGAGTGTGAAACTAAGTTGGCAACTGACTTTTGTTGTTCCACTTGTTCTAAACTCTTCCTAGTAATATTTTGATTCTCAATGTGAATATACCTCTTTAATTCATCCAGTCCCATCTGTACCTTCAGTCTGTGCATTTCAGTCTTGAAAGAACTCAATTCAGTTGGTAGTTTGCTCAACACAAGACCGACAAAGAGATTTCGTACATATCAGAGTTATCATCTTTCAACTTGTTCCTCATGTTCTCAAATTCAACTAACTGAGAGGTGATGCTTGAATTCATAGTGAATTTAAAGTCAAAAAATTTCTCCGCTAGGAGAGTTTTAGAGAGCCCCTCTTGTTTTTGAAACTGAGCGTTCAAGTGATCCCATATCTCTTTCGCCGTCTTATACTCACTATAAGTCATAGCTAGATTAGGATTTAGAGAGTTCATCAAGTAATCTCTACAAAAATCTTCATCTTTGTTCCATTGATATTCATCCACATCTTCAGTAGTAGATGTAAAATCACTTAATACAGTATAGAATATGTCACGTTCTTTCATGCCAAATTGAACATGTAATTTCCAGCCATGAAATTCAGTAACATCAAATGATTGTAGCTTTATAATATCATAGGAACTCCGCTTTGCCATTTTAATCAGAGCAAATTGTTAGAAAGAGTGCACCTTGGAGTCCTTGGAGCCACAACCTTGATCAAACTGCTTTGTAGTGATGGAATTTGCCAAAACAAAACCCCAAAAACGGATCTGGAGCACCCAAAAACCTTAAGATGGACTGCCCTTGTCGTTGAAACTCGCTGGAAATTTCCGCCCCCGAAATTCGCTAGAAATTTCATCCCCGAAATTCGCTAGAAATTCAGATGGAAATTTCCGGGTGCCGTAACTTCTCCGTCCGACCTCCAATTGACGCGAGTGACCAGTCAAAATGTTTGTATCGACGAGTAAATCAAAGCCCAAGTGGTTTCACCCTCTAAAATTGGCTATAATTTTTGGGTTTTTGAATCAAAGATTTCGGTCACCCGAATCTTCAAACTCAGATCCCGGCCAATACCATCGTCGAAATCGAAAGTAAATTATAGTCGCAAGTTCTTCTTGACGAAATCTTCAAGAAGACTTTTTACTCGTTCAAATCCGACACATGAACCTAATACTTCAAGATTGTTGGAGGTTATAGGTTTGAGAGAGAAGAAGCGGTTGCTTGAAGTATTACACCAAGAGACGTCAAGTTTGGAATGCTCAATAGTGTTACCTCCAGCGTAGGGAAACCCTAGAGTTTTTATATGCAAGTTATTGGGCTCCGGCTCATATGGACCCAAATAACCATGCTTTTACCTATTGGGCTTGTATGTGAACATATTATTTTGGACTATATTAACAATATATCCAACACCCGGCATATGATGTCGTTCGTCAACGATGCAAACACGTCGCTCAGGTCCACCGAGCGATGCTGCTCGATCTTGTCCATCAAAAGAGAGGTCTCTTCTTCTCGGACCGTCCGGAACGAGTGAACCCTCTTGTTGCTTAGCAGCTGGAGAACACAGATGCTCCTCATTTGCCTCCAGTACTCGCCATACGGTGCCAGTGACACGTCCTTGCGCTAGTACAGAGGTCTCTCGAACAGGGTTGACCCGAGTCGAAGAAATGACACGAATCGGCACAAGGTCATTGTCCATATCTGTAGTCCACCGGGACCTTCTCCATCATAAATGCTAGAAAACATAACAACAGAGAATTAAGATGCATGAACAATGGTTGACAAGCTTAGCCTATACCTGGGTCGGTTAGAGAAAATGAGGTCATGGGTCTTCAAGATGTCCCATGCACAATTGGCGGAAGATACGACTAGGATGGGCGCGCTTCCGAAGTGGAGCATCATCAAAGGGCCATAGTGTCTCGACAGGGCTTGGAGCGAGTGGTGAGGGTAATCACTGAGCTAGTGGTGTAGAAAATTATTCACATAAACAATTTATTAATAAAAAAGAATCGGATTCATATATGACTGTAAAACACCGACATCAATAAGCATAGTAGAATTAAAGCGTACCTATTTGAACCATTGTTTCACTCGAAGGAAAATAGATCACTCTAATAATTAGAGATCTATTGGAATGCCAGATTTTTTCTCTATGATCTATTTTAGTATAGTAGCTTTCAATGGGATTAAAGCAATTGATAGGTATAACCTACCAATTTATAGGCTAGAGAGGGGACCTAGCAAACCCTAATCAATAGTGTATCAAATTGACCTCTCCCATTATGGGTTTCAGTTAAACACAATTGCCTACACTTTGCTGCCTCAACTAAACCCGTTATTAATAGATGCCAAAACTCAGTTCAATAAAATCACTTAAGGGTTTAACAAATATTGGAATATTCATTAACCCGATTATTTAAAATAGAAAATCAATTAATTAATGTAAGTCCATATTGTATAAAATTTCCAACATTCTCCCACTTGGACTACATTAATTAACTTATTTTTATTTTGAAAAAGATTTTATATTAAAAACGACACTATCGGGTTAGTAACTGAAAATTTTGTTTTATGTGGCTACAACTTTAAAAATAATATTCCAATAACGGCATCTCAAAACCAATAAAATCCTATATAACTTCAGTATAGGACTATGGAGATCAATGTGTTAAAAAAAATACCACAACACATGACCTTCCATAATCACATATAATAAACATTATATTTTCATGGATCATGGGTCTAGTAGTGTAGTAAAAAATAGTGCAAACATGTGATCAAAATATACGTTATTTTTTTATCAGTCATCAATATAATTTATCAACGACATGAAACTACATTAGCGCAATTTCTAAACAACATGAAATTGTACGACTATGTCACAATCCAACATGAGATTTCATAATCAGTGACATCCAGTCATCTTTAAACTCAATTTTGTTTAAATATACTATTTTATACTTCCATTTCTCAGCAACAGGAGAAATGATAACAATAGGATCAACAATAATGATCATTAAAAATAAATGCTTTAATAGACATCATAAAAGTATTATCATTTTGCATATAACTATAATATCCAAAAATACAAATTATATATTTCCCACTAACAAAATAAATCAAAAGAATCTAAAACACTCATATTCTTTACATGTTCTTTAAACAAAATGGGTCATAAGCCTTTTGTTAGAGGATCAGCCAACATGACCTCAATTTTGATATTTTCGATCACAATGTCTTCCTTTTTGACCAAATCTTTAACTAGTATAATATTTAATCTAGTTAACATTTCAACCGTGGCAATGTTGTTGTTTACAGCAAAAATAACTGTTTGTCACATATAATGCAATAAGATCAATCATGGGCAATAAGCAATTCAATAAAAATAATTAGTACACTATAAACTCCCCTTTGGACAGAGTATATAATGTACCATTATTTTCCACAGCATGAAGTTTATAAAGCAACAACAACAAGGAAAATTACATATAATTGTCAATGATTCATCCCCTTTGGGCAGATAAATATTTTTCAATTATACATCCCTATCTTTTAAATTTAGGAATTAATCTTCATGCTATTTTCCAAATTAATATACACAATAACCCCCTTTGAGCGAGTTATTGTAGATACTAATTTTTATCAATAGGGAACTCCAAAAATTTATGCCCAAAATTCATTAAACAATATGAAACACTTTACAACATATGCTTTCCAAGATCATATCGTATTTATCAAGCAACAAATTTTTGCCAATTTTTTTTAAAATTTTATTATTATTTTAATATTTCGGACCCTCTCGCTAGCCCTGACCCGCGAGCAGCCCAGATCAGACCGTGGGCCCAGACCCACGAGGCCCAAAAGTCTGGCTCAGCCCACAGGAGCCCATGCTCCTTTTAATTAAAAAAGGCCCATAATTTGGGCTATAGGGCCACACGAAAAGAATGATTAAAATGGGCTTATTTGGCCCCGGTCCAAGAGAATTTAAAGCCCCAAGATTTTGGGCTCACACCCATAATCCGAATTTTAAATAGAATATGGGCTAAAGCCCATAGTTTGGCCCAGGCCCGGCTGGAGGTCATCTTCAACCTCCAGCCGGGTCCCGAAACCTTGCAAAACCGGGTCATACGACCCGGTTTCAACGCGAAACCAAAAAAAACATAGAATAGTTGATTTTTTGATGAAATCTCTCCATGGGTCTTGCTTCTAACATTAATATAATTTACTAGAATGAATTAAACGAAGAAAAAACGAGTAAATCTTCCTTATATAAGCTTCAAAATTTCGGATCTAAGCCTCCATGGCCAAAATTCGATTTTATTAAATTTAAGCCCTAAAAACTTACCTTAATGCAACAAAGGATAACAAGACCCATTCAAAGATTTACAACGAACATCAATTAATTGCAAGTAATCTGAAAATTCCAAAACATTTTCATGTATAAACCCTAGAATTTCAAATTTAAAATTCTCTCTCAATTCTCAACGAAATTATACAAATGATATATGGTTGGGAAGATCTCAACATGTAGAACAAAAAGCCTATAGTTTCAGGATCAATCAAGCAAAAAATTCACATGAAAAAATAACACCCATATTTGGCTCGAAGAGGAAAATTTCAAATTAGGAAAAATTATCAAAAAAGTCATAAACCTATTGCAATTTTCCCAATTCAGTCCAAATTTTTGTAGTTATTTCAATTCTAAACCTTTCACAATCATACCAATTTAGTCCAACCGTGGATAATTTTTAAATAATATTTTAATTAAATTTTTTATTTTTATTTTAGTCTTCCTTTTTCTTTTTTTCTTTTTTCTTTTTTTGCCTCCTCCCTCCTTCTTCCTCTTGCTCTAACCACCGATCAAAGGGGAGGGCCAGTCTCCAGACTGAGGTGGCTAGCTAGTGGCAAGCTCACCTCTCTATTGCTGGGCAAGGCCGACCTTGCCCAGATTTGGTAAGGCAAGCCCTTGCTAGTGGATCAGCAAGGCGAGCATTGCTAGGTGCTAAGCGAGGTTGAGCTTACGGATCCACTGGCAAGGGTCGCCCTCACCAGATTTGGTCGAGACTTGCCTCGCTAGTGGCTAGGTGAGCTTGCCCTTGCCTGGCAACGGTGAGGTCGAGCTCGCCGATCCATTAGCAAGAGCTTGCCTCATTGGATTTGGGTGAGGTTGGCCTCACATAACCAATAGCAAGGTGAGCTTGCCATTGGTTGGCTGCCTCAGCTCGGCGATTGGCCCTTCCCTTTGGCGTTGGAGCAAGGGAAGAAGGAGGGAGGAGGAAAAAAAAAGGAAAAAGAAAAGAAAAATAATAATAATAAAACTTTTTAAAAATTAAAATATTATTAAAAAAAATTTCCATTGGTGTTGGTCGGCGTCCTATGTCAGCACTGGCCAAATAGATTGAATTTGCACAATTATAAAAAACTTATGACAGAATTAGAAAAATTGCAATAAATTTAGGAATTTTTAGGTAATTTTTCTGACAAGGTGTCTCTATTATTGCTTGTTCAAAGTCCATTGCACATGAAGGGAATTGAGGTCTTGCTGCCTCTAGTGCAAAATACACGATCCCATTTGTCTTCAATAGCAAACAACAAATCTCTCACATGATTTGTGGCTGAAGAACAAATCTCTCTCCTACGGCCAAACTTAAATGAATCCCATGCACAACTTGTGAGATTTGTTAGAGTAATTAAATATTAAACCACGTTTTTTTTAATAGCTTAAACTTTGCAATGGTCTTATCAAATCTCACATGATATTAAAGTAGGAGGTCTTAAGTTTAAATCTTTTCAGGCCTCTATTTGTCTCAATTATATATTTTCCACGCTGTTGACACCTAAATTTCACCTAAATTAATTAATTTAAAGTAGCATTAAAGATTATGAATTAGTCATAAAAATTATTATTATTAAAAAAAAATGAAAATGGTCGGGTCGGGCCGGATTCGACCTTGGCCCGACCCGCCCCTCTCTTTTCTTCCCCTTGCACTAGGCTTGGCCCAATCCCCTTTCTCTTTCAACCTTGGCCCAGCCCCTCCTCCTTCTCTTCTACTGGTCTTTGCTCGAAGACCTGCAGAAGACAGAGCAGCAGGAGGGCAGCAAAAACAGGGGCGGCAGAGGATCGGTGGAAGGCGAGCGGCGTGATCCGCGGGTCAGGGGTGCAGTCCGGCCAGCAAGCTGGCAGCTGCAGAGGCCATGCACGCTTGCTGGTCGGGCATAAAACTAAGGGACAAAATCGATACCATCGAGACACCAGGAGGAGAACACACAGAACATAGAGGGAAACCAAGGGGGAAAGGAAGGAGAATATGCCGGATAAGGAGCGGAGGAGCCCCGGACGTCCAGCTGCCGCCGGTGAACTGCCGGCCGCCGCTGTAATCTTCAGAACCCAACAGCACAGGGAGCATCGAGACCAAAAACCACAAAGTCGAGAGCGAGCGAGAGAGAAACACTAAGGGAAGGAGAGACTGAACCAGAGGCAGGAAGCTCAAGGAAGCAGCTCGTCATCGTCAGAGGTCCGTTCACCCGCCGTTGTTCGCTGTAGCCCATCACCAGACGAGGTAGGTCTCCTGAACCCTGTGGTCCTGTTTCTGGAAAACGCTGGGCCGGAGCTCACGGTCGACCGATTCGCGTGAGCTCCGGTCCACGTCGCCTTTGCACTTTGCTCCCGTGTCCTCCTACGTTATATTTTAAGACCCCCAAAGCATGTTCGGTGTTTGGTGGAGCTGAAATCCTTCGGGTTTGGTAGTGCAGATCACGTGTTCGACAAAATTCCTCAAGGAAAACTGAATGGTAGCCTACGTTTTAACGCCAAACCCACTCATTTTTGCCCCCGTGCTTGCTGAATCCTTGTTGCCTTGCTTGTATTCGTCGTGCTTTCGAGCGATTTGCGTGAGATATTGGCATGTATTTGGATCGAAGACTCGTTCCGTCGGAAATAGATTAGTGGTTGCCGGAATAGGTAACCGGCGCCGGTCGAGGGGGATGACCGGTGAGTGGCAGTAGTCCGGCGACTCACCTTAGGGCGGTCGGTATTCACGGAGTAGTCGGCGTCAGTCCGGCGAGGGAGGGGCAGGAGCCTCGGCGTGTTGCAGTTGCAAGAGAAGAAAGTCCGAAGAAGACGATCTGGAAAGGGCTGGAGAAAAAAAAAAAAAGGAAAAGAAAGCATAAAAGGGTTAAAAACAATAGAAAAAGAGAAATGGGTTTCGTGTTGGGTTGTTTTTTTATTTTTATTTTCGTGGGCTGATTAGGTTGGGCCGGAAATAGAAATTAGAAAATTGACCCTCAAATGGGCTGAAGTAAAAAATTGAAAATGGGCTTTGGACCGAAAATTATCCCCATTCCTTTTTTAAAAATTCGTGTGGGCCTAACCCAATTGGACCAAGCTCGATCCGGCCGAGTCAAGCCCGGGTCGGGTTTGACCCGACCCGACCCGGTCCTTTCCCAAGAATATAATAATTTTCTGAAAAATTTAAAAAAAGTAAATTAAAAAAATTAAAAATTAAAAAATTAAAAAAAATTAAAAATGTATAAAAAAATTTTAAAAATAAGAAATTTATTATTTTTAAAAAAAAAAAAAAGAAAAAAATTTTCAAAAATCCAAAAATGATGGGGTTTAGTTAGGAATTGCTATATCTTGTCTCCCTAGTGTAATTAGGCTTTTATTTACTCGTATTTTGCTTAGATCATATGTTTAATTTACATATCTATTATGTTTATTTGCACGTGTTTAATTTAATTACAATTAGGATTTTGGTAGCTATGATTGTTATTCTAATGATTGCGCACTTGCATGATCACCTCATATGTTAGCGGATAGGTCTAAAATCAATCCAAACTGCCTGACAAAAATCTTTTATTTTAAAATGAACAAGATTAAGTACTGAAAGGGTACTAATTGGTCAATTAGTGTAATCAAGTTCCCGATCCCAAATCTCTGGTTGCATAGGAAATGTGGCATGCTCCCGTGTCTCATTTGGTTTCTAGCCGACCCCAATAGGCTTGTGGCGACTCCTTTGTGCAGAATTCCTAGAAATATCCCAATGTCACGCGGGGTATGGGCTTGGGAGAGCTCGCGTCTAATCATGGGCCTTAGACCCATCCTTTAGGCAATACAACCTAAACCTACTCCCTCCCCCCGAGGGTAGGTCGCGACAGCTTGGCGACTCCACTAGGGACTATCAGTTTTAAACCTTAGAGGACTTAGGCCAAAATTAATCTTGTTCAAAATATTTTGTTTGGTAGCGATGATTTCAGGTATGTCCCTAGTAGTAAAGGTGTTAAATGTTTTTGCAAAATGGGAGGTATAAGGGGAAGTGTTTGCTCACCTTTGTCTTGCAGGGAGGTGTAGGAATGAATGGTTTATTTATGCATGAAGTGCCGATTTGTTTATCAATTGTCATGCCTGTGTCCCCTGCATTGCACTACACCATAGCACACATAACCTGCCGCCGGACTTGGGCTGCATAGGATCACCTAGGATGGTGTTGAGGTGGATACCACTCCGACTACAACCGCGTAGTACGAGTTGCCCACCTTAACCTCGAAATTTCTTTCTTCATGTCGAAGGTACCCACCCCGGTCTGCAACCGCGCGACACGGGTCGGTTCTTTGACGAAGCCGGAGTCATGGGTAACCCGACCTAGCCGCGACCTTGATAGTTTAGTCCGGTGATCCCACGGCTCCATTTTGAGCTGTTTAGAGTAGAAATCGAACCACCGTCTATGCGTATGTCTATTTCTTTGGCTTTGCTACTCGATGAGTAGAGTAAGATTTTCGAATTCTCTCCTTTGTAATTTACTTATTCACTTTCCTTTTTTGGTCGGTTCATGGCAAATTAGGTTGATCGTAATCGTGAGTAGTATACGATGGGGATACCCGAGCTTCACATCATTGCTGCCTCGAAAGCCGAGCTGCGCACATGGTGGGATAGACTAGACTCGACTGGCCATGATTGGGTACGATCCTATGTCGGACGATTACTTCCCCTCTTAGAAATAGAAACTCATTATGGTGTTATATGAGCGTTGGCACATGTCTGGTGTCCCAAGACTTGCACGTTCATGTTCGGTGACCACAAGCTCACTCCCACCTTGGAAGAATATGGCATAGCCATTGGGAAGCCCTTAGTGTCAGAGTTAGTTAGCCCACCTGTAAGAACTGAGCACACTGTGACCTTATCTGAGTTCCTTAGAATTAAGGGAGAGGACGTGAGAAAAGTTTTGAAAGCCAATCGCAAAGCCTGCCCGTTTTCATTCCTAAATGAGCTTTTTCAAAACGCCCCATCTTTCCAAAAGAATATAATCTTCCTATTAGCTTTCTTCGGGTTCGTGATATTCTCACATCGTAGGAACACTATTAATCCCTCCGTGGCATGGGTAGTTCATGAGGTGTGTATGGGAAGGGGTTTTATTAATGCCGTCCCGACTGAAAATTTTCTTTCCCTTACCCGCTTTAAAGAAAACAAAGACAAGGTTTTTCATGCCCCTTCTGAACTTTTGCAAATTTGGTTCTTTTTTCACGTTAAGGGGTTTGGTAGCTTGATGATCGTGAACGACATCTCTGACTCTAGCCACTCTATCCTGAAGTTTAAAGATAGGAAGACGTTTGCCCCCGATTATCATTATTTTGAGTGGTTAGTTTTCATGACCAACCCTGGACCCGAAGATTTCCAATGGCACGCCAAATGGCTTCGAGTTCGAGAAGCCCGGTTCGTGTGTGGGCTTACTGGACCTGTTCCTTTGTTGGGAATTACCGGAGTCACTGAGTATTACCCAACCCGAGTCGCCCGCCAGTTCCAAGAGGTTCAACAACTTCCATTGACGATTCAAAAAGACCCGCTTAGGGTAGACTTCCCTGATGGATGCCAAGATCACGAAGACTTCGTCGCGTTAGTCCAGTCGATGTGGGATATGTGCCACCCCCGGAAGCTGATATGGCTCGAAGATGAGTTGGAAGGGCAAGAGAAGACCTACTATGCCTCGATGGAATACATCCTTAGGCACAAAACTCCAAAGAGCCTACGCCCGAAAATTCCCGACGTGCCATTAAAGACCACCCACCGAGCCGAGATCAAGCGTCTCAAAAGGAAGCTCGAAGAAGCCGAAGAGCGTGCCTCGAAGTTGACCCGAGTTAGTGGGGCTACCACAAGCGGGACCTGTCCTCGTTAGTTAGATTGAGTCAAGTGCGATATGTAATGGGCCCATGCCCACATATGTTACAATGTTAAAAAAATTTGTCTCGTGTCGCAATATCGGAAGATAAGAGTCATGATTAGCTTCGTTGTTTAATGGTTCTCCCTCATGTTTTCTCCTGCGTTATGTAGCAACCTTGCTTTCAATAAAACGAACAAATTGGGGCGATTAGATCTTTGTCATGGACCGACCGCCTAATCATTACTCCATGCTTATATGTGCTTATCTATCCTTGTCCAGGTACTAACCGATCGATTGTCTTCTGTTGATCGTCGACACGGCCAAGCGGAGATCCCCGATTCGCACGCGCGTGAAAGTCAGAATGGAGAATGATGACGCTAACGTGTGCATGGCCAAGATGGAGGACCAACTGGCCCAACTCACCTCAATGATGCTTGAAATAAGCCAAAAGCATAAGGAGCTCCCTACTGTAGCTATCACTGGAACATCCACTCCTATGTCATCAAGAGATGCTCCCCCGTCGACTGGAGGCGCGCACATTAATGATCTCCTCGGGAAAGAAACTGTCGGAGAGGCTCCTTCTGTCACGCCAATCATCGTCAACTTGGATCCTCCTCCGAAAGAAAACCCAACACCCCGCCTAAGTGAAGAGAGTGAAAAAAATTTGGCAAAGATGGAGGAGCGATTGTGTGCCTTGCAAGGTTACGAACTAAAAGGAGCTAATAGGTTATCTCCATACACCAAGACGAACTTCGCTGAGAACTTCCAAGAGCCTGAGTTCACAAGAAAATATGACGGAACGGGATGCCCCAAGACTCACCTTAGGTATTACCTGAGGAAAATGGCTCGTTATGCTGACAACGTGCCATTTCTCATACACACATTCCAAGATAGCTTGGAAGGCATTGCCTTGACGTGGTTCATTGCACTGGACTTTGAAGAATTCACTAGTTGGGAAGACTTAACCAATGAGTTCTTACAGCAATACCGGTTTAATACCGAGCTCGCCCCCGTGAGGGAAGAGTTGACCCGTATTGAGAAGAAAAGGAACGAGTCATTTAAGGCCTTTGCGCAAAGGTGGAGGACTATGGCCTCACAGGTGAAGCTGGCCTTGAATGAGAGGGAGATGAAACAACTGTTCCTCAAAACATTGCCCCCTGAATACTTCCAAGGGTTAGTGTTCTCGGGTTGCCAAACATTTTCGCAACTAGTTGAGGTAGGTGAAGGAGTCGAATGGGCAATGGTTGAGGAAAAGATTTCAACCGGAGGCACGAAGAAATTCCTGGCAAGAAAAGATAAGGAGGCCGCACTTGAAGTAGTGCTTGTGCAGGAGCCGCCTTTCCCTCAACCGTCCTCAACACCTGCGCATAAGCCTATAGTGGTCCAAGGTAGCTCGTCACGAGCATATGATAACGGCAAGAGGCCCTTTCGAAATGATTTTTCTCCATTGCCATGCTCGCTGTCAAAGCTGTTGCCCATGCTCCTCGAAAAGACGATGGTCGCGAAGGAAGTACCTAGAGACAATCCCCCGAGGGTCGTCGGGTTCGATATGAACAAGACCTGCGAATACCACATGGGAGAAAGGGGGCATGATGTAGATGATTGCAACGTGCTGAGATATAAAATTCAACAGCTTCTAGATAAGAAGATCTTCACTTTCAGGGAGGCTCAACCTAACGTGCAACAGAACTCTCTACCAAATCATGCAGGGGGAGTGAACTCAGTTTCTAAGGAGACACAGGCGAGTCAACAGCCTCTAGTGGTAGATGCTTCCAGGTTGTATGAGTCCTTAGTGTTGGCAGGATACTACGAAGGTCAGGAGGATGTGACCCCAGAAGAGAAGCTAAACCGCGTACGTAGGATGGTAGCCATGGGGGTAATCCGACGCGGAGGAGATGAAGAGAGGGTCGTATCCATAATAATGCCATCGTCATTCTGCTCATTTTTCTATAAGTTTGCTTGTATATCTCGGGCAAAGAAGGTTATGCTTGGAATTTCAAAGACCCCAGCTCTGTACAAGGAAGGGATGATAGCTATGGTAACCCCAATGGTGATTGAAACCTGATGAGGAGCCCACCGACGATATCGAGATGGAAATCGTTGAACCCACGGTGATCGACCTTATGGTCGAGGAGATGTCGGCAATCGAGGTCACGGAAGGGAACACAACGCCAGTCACGATTGAATTACCACCCCGGGAGAAAGATGGAGTGATAGTGTTGGAGAATCCTCTTAAATTCGATCCCAAAGCTGTACCTTGGGACTATGGAACAACTGAGGTAGACACTGTCATGTGATCAGGCCGTTGTTACGCCCTTGATAATGGAGTAGAAAAGAAGGCCGTGATCGAGGAGGAGGCAAAGTAATTCTTGGCCGTAGTAAGGTCCAATGAGTTCAATGTGGTGGATCAACTGCGGAAGCTACCGGCTCAAATCTCCCTCCTAGAATTATTCAAATCTTCCGAGAAACACAGGAACATCTTGCTGAAAGTCCTTAATGAGGTGCACGTGTCGGAATCAATCGATGAAGTCCAATTGGAAGAGTTTGTTGGGGCCGTTCTACTGAAAGACCAAATCTCCTTTACTGATAAAGATCTCCCCCCTGATGGCCTTAATCATACCAAAGCGCTACACATCTCGGTGAAGCATGAGAGCACTCTTGTTTGCAGAGTGTTGATCGATAATGGTTCGGCGCTCAATATATGCCCATTGGCTACGCTCCACCGTCTCAGCATTGATCCTGGAAGAATTCATATTGGCAAGTCAACTGTGCGAGCTTTTGACGGAATGAAGAATGAGGTGATAGGGGAAATTGAACTCGAGCTGCTGATTGACCCTGTACTTTTTCAAGTCCTGTTCCAAGTGTTAGATATACCAAGCACTTTTAATTTTCTGCTAGGGAGGTCATGGATCCACACGGCGGGTGCTGTTGCCTCCAGCCTTCATCAAAAGGTATGATTTGTGGTGGACAACAGGCTTATCACGGTCCATGGAGAGTCTGACTTCAAGATCTACCACGAGACGACCATCCCTTATGTGAAGCCTGAATGTATCGAGGAATCCAGCTTTGAAACATTAGAGTTGGTGTCTGTGATTCATGTGCCTGTGGGTTCTTTCACAAAGGCCCCTGAATTGTCTAGGCCAGCTATAGCTGCGGGAAGGATCATGCTGGCGAGCGGGTATAATCCTAGGGAGGGTTTGGGATCGTGTGGCCAGGGTGTGCGAAAACCCATTGAAGCTCATAAAAACTCCAAAAGAAGAGGCTTGAGATATGTCGAGAAGCGGGGAGGCCATAATGAACGAGGTGGTCGTGGCAACCAAGGAGGCCATGGAAGACATAGAGGCCGAGGGGCCCAAGGAGGCCGAGATGGGTATAGAGACTAGAGTGAACGCGTTGCCCAGACCGAAGAAGACGAGGGCGATCAAAGCCCGTTTCCCTCGTTGTTGGAAGAGACGTTTCCAGGACCCCTAAGGATGTTGTTCGAGGAAGAGGAGGATACCTATGGTGTGACTGAAATATTCGAGGAGGACGTCATATGCACCATCCTAGCGTGCGAGGAAGCCGAGTCCTCTGAAGTCATGGATGTCCCTCCAGAGTAGGGCGGCTCTCGTTTAGCCTAGTCTTTCATTTTATGTCTTCTCCCCTGTGCGGGATCTCGTAGTTTTTCTTTCTTTATTTCTTGTTTTTGTCATTTGTAACGTGAACTATGGTCAGCCCCGATCTTGAGCCGTTGGTCGAGGGTGGTGTGTATTAAAATACGGTCTTATCTTTCCTCATTCAATAAAATAGACACATGTTTTATTAAGGACATGTGGAAGCACATCAAACTAGCCCTTCGATGGTCACTGAGGCCTAGGCCTCCACATGCTCCCTTATTTGACTGTTTTGCAAGAACGAGGAAATCCGAGGATATGAGGACGAGTTCTTGAAATTTTCACAAAAAGTACTTCAAAAAAATTTTGAAAACGACATACATCATCTTTGTTGTTGACATTACTCTAACTCATCTCATTGCATCCCAGGCATTACATTATGCATAATCATGATAAGGACGCATGTGACTCAAATGTGCATGAAGAAAATCCCTCAAGTTCCGATGACACCGACGATGACGATCAGAAGGGGATTGAGCACGAATGGAATCGACACGAAGAATCGAAGCCATTAACTGAAGAGTGAACAGTCATTATAAATCTGGGTGATGCGGAGAATGTCAGAGAAGTAAAAATCGGGGCATGTCTCTCGGAGTCAGAAGTGGAAAGGATGACTAATCTTCTGAAAAAGTATCAAGATGTGTTCGCCTGGACATATGCCGACATGCCGGGATTGGATCCTGAAATTGTGGAACATGCTTTACCAACGGATCCCAATGTGCCACCCAAGAAGCAAAGACTCAGGAGAACTAAACCAAAGTTGTCCAAGAAGATTGAAGAAGAATTGATGAAACTACTAAAAGTAGACTTTATCGAAGTGACCCGTTATCCTGATTGGGTAGCAAATATCGTGCCTGTAATGAAGAAAGATGGGCGAATCAGGGTGTTTGTTGACTATCGCGACTTGAATCGAGCAAGTCCCAACGACGACTTTTCGCTCCCACATATCGATGTCTTGGTTGACAGTACATCGGGATTTGAGTTATTCTCCTTCATGGATGGCTTTTCCGGATATAACCAAATCCGTATGAAGGAGGAAGACAGGAGCAAAACATCATTCATAACTCCTTGGGGAACTTTTTGCTACAAAGTGATGCCTTTTGGTCTAAAGAATGCTGGGGCAACGTATCAGAGGGCCATGGTCACGTTATTCCATGACATGATGCACAAGGAAATCGAAGTATATGTCGACGACATGATTGCGAAATCGAGACGTGGTGAAGATCATGTTAAAGTCTTGCAAAGGTTGTTCGAATGTCTTCAGAAGTTCAAGTTGCGCCTCAATCCCGCAAAATGCGTTTTTGGAGCGAAATCTGGGAAGCTATTAGGATTCATGGTTAGTAGTAGGGGCATAGAGATTGATCCGTCGAAGGTTAAAGCCATTTGCGATTTACAACCCCCGACTACCGCCAAAGAAGTTCGCAACCTGATGGGACGACTTAATTATGTGGCGAGGTTCATTTGTCAGTTGTCTGAAACGGTGAAGCCATTCTTCAAGCTCCTGAAAAAGAATGCAAAGATTGAGTGGAATGCCGAGTGCCAGGGTGCATTTGAGAAGATAAAACATTATCTCACTCATGCACTAGTCTTAGTGCCCCCACTCCCTAAAATTCCCCTGATTTTGTACTTAACCATACATGATGAGTCGCTGGGAGCCATGCTAGCCCATAAAAGACCAAATGACGGGAGAGAATGCGCAATATACTACTTGAGCAAGAAGTTCACTGTTTCTGAAATGAACTATACGGAGGTTGAGAGAACTTGTGTGGCTTTAATTTGGGTCTTGCACAGGCTGCGGCAGTACACACTTCATCACTGAATCATGTTGGTGACCGAAAATGACCCCATCAGGTATCTCCTAGAGAAGTCGGCATTGGTTGGCAAGTTGGCCAAGTGGCAAATCTTAATTTCTGAGTTTGATGTTCAGAGCTTGGGATAGAAGTCTGTTAAAGGTCGAGCCATAGCAGACTTGTTGGCAGAAAATTCCGAGAGGTCCAGAGCATCTGATGAGGATAGTGATGTAGAAGAGCGAATCTTACTTGTATCAAACGACAAATGGACAATGTACTTTGATGGTGCGGTTAACTTAGCCGGGTCGGAAACTAGGGCAGTTCTTATCTCCCCGGATGGATAGCATTACCCTGTCGCTGCTAAATTGACGTTCCCTTGCACGAATAACATCGCTGAATACGAAGCATGCATTCTCGGCTTCCAAGCTGCCATTGATATGAAAATTCAGAAGCTACAAGTTTATGGTGATTCAGCCCTTATCATCTTACAGACTGAAGGCAAATGGCGAACACAGGATTCTAAATTGATTCCATATCATGAGTTCCTGAGGGAGTTGACAGAAGAATTTCAAGAAATATCATTCGAATACTTACCAAGGTCTTAAAATCAGTTCGCTGATGCCCTAGCTACCTTGTCTTCGATGTTGCAAGTAACTGGAGGCTTGGACATTGAACCGTTGAGAATTGAAATCCTTAGGCACCCGGCTTATTGCATGACGGTTGAAGAGGAACCGGACGGACAACCTTGGTATCATGACATCTTGAAGTATCTGCAGAAGGGTGAATTCCCTTAAGGAAGTGAAGCAGCAGACAGAAAGCATTTGATAAAGCTAGCATCAAAATTCTTCACCAGTGGAGATGTCCTCTACAAAAGGTCCTTCGACTCGACATTGCTAAGGTGTGTTGATGCTAAAGAAGCTAATCGTTGGATGAAAGAGATACATGAAGGGGAGTGTGGCCCCCATATGAATGGACACTTCTTGGTGAGAAAGATCATGCGACTTGGTTATTATTGGCTGACCATGGAGTCCGACTGCATTCAGCACGTACGACAATGTCACCAGTGCCAAATTTATGGAGACAGGATAAATGCCCCTCCAATTGAACTTCACCAAGTATCTCAACCCTGGCCCTTTTCAATGTGGGGAATTGACGTGATTGGACCCATTAACCCCAAGGCTTCAAATGGGCATCGATTTATCTTGGTGGTGATAGACTATTTCACCAAGTGGATCGAGGCCAACTCGTATGTTAATGTTACTACCAAGAACGTGGCAAAGTTCATTCGTCCCGACATTGTCACTCGTTACGGGGTGCCGGAGGCGATCATTACCGACAACGGCACTAATTTGAATAACAAAGTCGTGGATGGTTTGTTTAGTGAGTTTCAAATTAAGCATTTGAACTCATCACCGTACTGTCGTCAGATGAATGGAGCAGTGGAGGCGGCGAACAAGAACATAAAGAAAATCTTATCAAAGACCGTTGAAAATTATCGTGATTGGCACGATAGGCTCCCTTACGTGCTAATGGCATACTGAACTTCTATCACACCTCCACAGGGGCAACTCCTTTCTCACTCATGTACAGGATGGAGGTAGTCTTGCCTGTTGAAGTTGAAGTCCCTTCTCTAAGGGTCCTTTCCCAATCTACGCTCGATAAGACTGAATGGATGCAACAGAGGCATGAGTAGTTAAACATGATCGATGAGAAAAGATTGCAAGCTATGCGTCATGGTCAATGCTATCAGAGACGAGTCGCAAAAGCCTTCAATCGAAAGGTGCGTCCCAGACACTTTGAAGTCAACAACCTGGTGTTGAGGAAGGTGTTTCTGATCATACCAGATCCTTGTGGCAAATTCACCCCGAACTACGAAGGGCCATATGTCATTAAGAAGATTCTTCCTGGTGGTGCCATGATTTTAGTTGAAATGGATGGCAGTGAATTGCCTAGACCTGTAAACGCTGATGCAGTCAAGAAGTATTTTCCATGAATGAAATCAAGGCCGATGGGTCACTTCATGCACAATTCAAGTCGCATAGCATCATGCATAGCATTGTAGATACCATGCATATGTTGCATACAAGCATATCTATTTGTGTTTCAGGCACCCTACCGTCTGACGAGGAAATGGCAGAGGAAAGAACTGACTCAAGAATCCATCGAGTCTTCGCACAAACGGTTGAATGTCTCTTTTGAGAAGTAAGTCAAAAAAAAAAAGGCAAAACAAAACAAAACAAACAAACAAAAAGAATAAGGACAAAAACAAAAATGCATGACATGATTCGCATGACCTATTCTCTGGTGTCACTATGCGCGCTTCACGTCTACGACCCTCAAGAAAATAGCCCGTAAAAATGACTTTGTTCGGGCAAAAGAGTGAAACGTTAACCATGCCAAACGAGAAGTACTTAGGATGAAGAAAGACAAGCCTATTTCCAAACACATCCATCAAACACTTTTGAAAGTTGAGTGAAAAGCGACATTCTCTTAAGACAAGATTCATTCGCATTGAGCACAAAGATCGAAATGTTAAAGGCATTTCCTTCGTCAATCCCAAGCATTGCACTAATCTCTTGCTACCCCTTCGGGCAAAAAAAAAAAAAAAAAAAAAAAAAGATGATCCTCCAAAGTACCCCTGTTAAGAACGACCTTACAATGGGGCAGCATAGGAGGTTTCGGTTGAGATGTAGAGCGAAAGATTGAGAAAGATTATATTACTTTCACTTGCATCAATCTTCTGGTGATAGCTTCAAAGGAATTCTCATTAGATCTTTGACTTATCCTAAAGTGAAGAAGAGCATTTCCTTCTCTACCCAAACACTGATATCCATTGCTTTAACCAACTTGGGCCTGATTATTCATTTATGAACCTCGAGTGGTGATCATCTCCCTTCACTAGAGCAAGGCATAAGAATTGACCAAATATAATTGATAGTCATGAGAAAATGTGAAAAGCATCTCGAAAGTCATAAAAGCTCCAAAAGTTCGACAAACTAGGGGGCATGAAAAAGCAGTGTGCCTGGTAAAAGTAAGGCCAATGCCTGTTAAAAAAAAAGAAGAAGCTAAAAAGCTGCATCTTATGTAGAAGAAAAAAATTATCAAAGTCCAAGTGCCTGCATAAAAAATCATCGCAAAGGCGAAGGAAATTAGAGAAAAGAGCAAAGCTCCCATGCAGAAATGATTAGTCAAGGGACTTTAAAGATGTGCAGTGTTCCAAAGGCCAAATGATTTCAAAAGATCGAGTGACCTGGTCACGATGCTATGATGATCACCAACTCTTAAAAATCCTCTTGAAAATCTTAAGCCTTTCGAGCCTCTCCCAAGCCAACATTACAACCCTCTTCCAAAGTCTCTTTTGATTGGGACAGCTTGAGTGAAAATGAGAATACCACAAAGAAGCTACTGCTTGAAGGAGTGGAAGTAATTCTATCTTGTCTTATCTTCCAAGTTCTCGACTTGTAAACCCGATGAATATAGCGATAAATGTTCCTCTATTGGCCTCAAAGCAATAATTCCTTTATGTAAGCCCTAACCGAGCCTATATTGCAGGCCTTTCAAAAGACCTTTTTGATCGATTAGATTGTGCTCATAGCGAACGTTTCTGAAAGCCTTTAACATGGGTTATGTGAGATACTCTCAGCAATCAGTTACTTCCCACATGAATGGATGGGATCAAGCAGCCATTTTATCAAGAGTGTGTGAGAAATCCTTTTGACTAAGAAGCTCTAGTTTGGCATGATTAATGAGCCTTCTTCATGAGTCGTAGTCGTTTTGATAAGAACTCGGCTCTTAGAAAATCTGATGATTAATGATATATCCACGAACAAGATGACAGTTTTGCACCACATGATGCTAACTGACATCGAATGTTTTTCTAAAGTACTCGGACTTAGCTTAATTAGCTTGTTCAATTAATGTTGTAATATTTCCAATACGTCTCTTGATGACGTCTCTAATGACATTTGCTCAAGTTGAGTTTGATAGGATTCCTCAATGAAATCATGTAGTTTTCAAGGGGTTAGCGGGTGCTTCCCTAAAAACCAAAGGTTCATGGTCAACCTTAAACCATGCCATCTCCAAAGGTTCATGGTCAACCTTAAACCATGTCATCTTCTTATAACTCGATGGGCTTCTATAGCCCAGAGTCTTCCTTCTCCCCCTTCTTATAACCCGATAGGCTTTCCGTAACCCGGAGTTCTTCAAACCCTTTCTTATGACCCGGTGGACTTTCCGTAGTCCGGAGTCCTTCAACCCCCTTCTTATGACCCGGTGGGCTTTCCGTAGCCCGGAGTCCTTCAACCCCCATCTTATGACCCGGTGGCTTTCCGTAACCCGGAGTACTTCAACCCCCTTCTTATGACCCGGTGGACTTTCCGTAGCCCGGAGTCTTTCAACCCCCTTCTTATGACCCAGTGGGCTTTCCATAGTCCGGAGTCCTTCAACCCCCTTCTTATGACCCGGCGGGCTTTCCATAGCCCAGAGTTCTTCAACCCTCTTCTTATGACCCGGTGGGCTTCCGTAGCCTGGAGTCCCTCTCCCTCTTCTTATGACCTAATGGGCTTTCCGTAGCCTGGAGTCTTTCTTCCTCTTATTGACAAGACGCGCTTTCATAGTTGTGAGTCATTTCCATCGACCTGATATATGCATATGCACCTAAGGTCGCTATATCGTCAAAATAATTTAGGTGTCTTCTATCTTTGATCGCAACCTCTTCGAGGCTACATTCAAAGAGGGGCAGCAGTTGACACCTGAATTTCACCTAAATTAATTAATTTAAAGTAGCATTAAAGATTAGGAATTAGTCACAAAAAATTATTATTATTAAAAAAAAACGAAAATGGTCGGGTCGGGCAGGATTTGACCTTGGCCCAACCCGCCCCTCTCTTTTCTTCCCCTCGCGCTGGGCCTGGCCCAATCCCCTTTCTCTTTCGACCTCGACCCAGCCCTTCCTCCTTCTTTTCTGCTGGTCTTCGCTCGAAAACTTGCAGAAGACAGAGCAGCAGGAGGGCAGCAAAAACAAGGGCGGCAGAGGATCAGTGGCAGGCGAGCAGCGTGATCCACGGGTCGGGGGTGCAGTCCGGCCGGCAAGCTGGCAACTGCAGAGGCCATGTATGCTTGCCGGTCGGGCATAAAACTGAGGGACAGAATCGACACCACCGAGACACCAGGAGGAGAACACACAGAACACAGAGGGAAACTAAGGGGGAAAGGAAGGAGAATAGGCCGGATAAGGAGCAGAGGAGCCCCGGATGTCCAGCTGCCGCCGATGAACTGCCGGCCGCCGCTGTAATCCTCGGAACCCAGCAACACAGGGAGCATCGAGACCAAAAACCACCAAGCCGAGAGCGAGCGAGAGAGAAACACTGAGGGAAGGAGAGATCGAACCAGAGGCAGGAAGCTCGAGGAAGTAGCTCGTTGTCGTCAGAGGTCCGTTTGCCCGCCGTTGTTCGCTGTAGCCCATCACCGGACGAGGTAGGTCTCTTGAACCCTGTGGTCTCGTTTCTGGAAAACGCTGGGCCGAAGCTCACGGCCGACCGGTTCGCATGAGCTCCGGTCCACGTCGCCTTTGCACTTTGCTCCCGTGTCCTCCTACGTTATATTTTAAGACCCCCAAAGCATGTTCGGCGTTCGGTGGTTTGGTAGTACAGACCACGTGTTCAACAAAATTCCTCAAGGAAAACCGAAGGGTAGCCTACGTTTTAACGCCAGACCCACTCATTTTTGCCCCCGTGCTTGCTGAATCCTTATTGCCTTGCTTGTATTCGTCGTGCTTTCGAGCGATTTGCGCGAGATATTGGCATGTATTTGGATCGAAGACTCGTTCCGTCGGAAATAGATTAGTGGTTGCCGGAATAGGTAACCGGCGCCGGTCGAGGGGGATGACCGGTGAGCGGCAGTAGTTCGGCGACTCTCCAGCGGTCAGTATTCACGGAGTAGTCGGCGTCAGTCCGGCGAGGGAGCGGTAGGAGCCTTGACGTGTTGCAGTTGCGAGAGAAGAAAGCCCGAAGAAGACGATCTGGAAAGGGCTAGAGAAAATTTAAAAAAAAAAAGGGAAAAGAAAGCATAAAAGGGTTAAAAAAAATAGAAAAAGAGAAATGGGTTTCGTGTCGGGCTGTTTTTTATTTTATTTTCGTGGGCTAATTAGGTTGGGCCGGAAATAGAAATTAGAAAATTGACCCTAAAATGGGCTGAAGTAAAAAATTGAAAATGGGCTTTGGGCCGAAAATTATCCCCATTCCTTTTTTAAAAATCCGTGTGGGCCTTACCCAATCGGACCAAGCTTGATCTGGCCAAGTCAGGCCAGGGTCGGGTCGGGTCGACCCGACCCAGTCCGGCCCCAAAAAATAATAATTTTTCGAAATCTTTTTTAAAAAATAAAAAAAAATTAAAATAAATTTTAAAAATAAAAAATTAATAATTTAAAAAAAAGAAAAAAAAAAATTTCGAAAATCCAAAAATGATGGGGTTTAGTTAGGAATTGCTATATCTTGTCTCCCTAGTGTAATTAGGCTTTTATTTACTCGTATTTTGCTTAGATCATATGTTTAATTTACATATCTATTATGTTTATTTGCACGTGTTTAATTTAATTACAATTAGGATTTTGGTAGCTATGATTGTTACTCTAATGATTGCATACCTGCATGATCACCTCATATGTTAGCGGATAGGTCTAAAATCAATCCAAACTGCCTGACAAAAATCTTTTATTTTAAAATGAATAAGATTAGGTACCGAAAGGGCACTAATTGGTCAATTAGTGTAATCAAGTCCCCGATCCCAAATTCTCTGGTTGCGTAGGAAATGTGGCATGCTCCCGTGCCTCATTTGGTTTCTAGCCGACCCCAATAGGCTAGTGGCGACTCCTTTGTGCAGAATTTCTAGAAATATCCCAATGTCACGCGGGGTATGGGCTTGGGAGAGCCCGCGTCTAATCATGGGCCTTAGACCCGTCCTTTAGGCAATACAACCTAAACCTACTCCCTCCCCCCGAGGGTAGGTCGCGACACATGCCTTTAGGTTAGGCCAAAGTTTAGCCTAGGCATAAGGGAGAGTGTTAGAATAATTAAATATTAAATCACGCATTTATCTAATAGTTTGAGCTTTTAAAACAATTGACACTAGTCCCACCAAATCTCATAAGATTAAAAAAAAATTAAGACAAGCGTGTTGCTTTCTTTCGCTTCTTTCTTCCACGCATGAAAATAGAATTGATGTTGGAAGAAAAACAATATCTAAGAACTCACAAAAGTCCAATTTAGACTTCATTTATTCACAAGCTTTTGACCATATTTATTTAATTGGCTCAAATTCGAGATATAATTTAACAATTCTCGATCTTGTCTTGACTTCATAGTCAAGTCATAGTGTTTATTATCCATGCCAGCTATCCCAACGCCCTGACAGGCATTCACTCTGTACATATGCCAATTAAACTCCATGAAACTTGAGCTTTGCCAAAAGAATGGGTTGGTCATCATGTCTAACTACTGCAATTTTCTTCATAAAAACCTTGTCCCTTGCTATGACATCTCAGACAAAATGATCCCTAATGCGGATATGTTTTGTTTGCCTGTGATAAATCAGAGTATAAGTTATATATATTGCAACTTGGTTGTCACAGTGTATAACGATGCTTTTCTGCTCCAATCTAACGTCCAAAGTAAAACCCTTTAACCATATGCCTCATTCGCTACAAAGGTCATTGCCATGTGTTCTACCTCAGTCAAATACAATGCATCATCATTTTGTAGGGAGGCTTTCCAAAACGTATTGCACCACCTATAGGCGTAAATACATACCTCGCTAAAGATTTTAAGTCATCAAGTCACTAACATGATCTGAATCCATATAACCTATGGTCTCATTGTCATTATCATCCTTACCATACACTATACTAATGTTTATTGTCCCCTTTAAGTATGTAGAATCCACTTCACAACCTCCTAATAAAAACTTACTTTGGCGCTTCATGTGACGCTGACAACTCTCATAGCTTGTGAAATGTCGAGCCTATGCATACCATGGCATTCATTATACTACCCATCACACTAGAATAAGGAACATGGGAGATATGCTCATAGTCCTGCTCCTCTTCCTCAATTTCTAGTGATAAATTATTAGAAGGTTTAAAGTGTTTGGTTAAATGGGAACTTACAGATATTGCTGACTATATGCTAAAACATGCCATGATCTTTTGAGCTTATTTCTTTTAAGATAGAAAAGAAAAATATTGACATGATCTTCAACAAAACTGTTATCCTTCGAAAGAAGAATCTTGAGACTCAACGTAAAACAAATAGATTATGATGTCAAAATTGAGGTGTAGCTTCAAGTGGAACCTCTAAAGACCTTGAAGGTAACAAAGGTTGAGACTGCCGATAAAACCATAGTTCCTAGGACCAATGTGGGAATTGAGCTGGGTCAGAGCAATATGGTCAGTCCATGTTGACTCAAGTAGAATGGAAATTTCCAAGGAGCGGGAGTCTCCTAGGACGTGGAGGGAGATTCTTGGCTAGTTCGGGTAGTCCTATCTTCCCAGACCTATCCAAACCGGCCCTAAAAGAGGCATGAGAAGAGTGCATAAAAGGTTCATGATGAGCTCAGGCCCCATTGTGCGATCTCGCTGGAAAAAGAGAGAAGTAGATAATCATATATACGAATAGGTTCTTGACAAGAGCACTCAGTCATTGTACGATGAAATGGAGATAAGGAAACTTTGGAATTAAACTAATGGAACATCTCCAGAATGAACCAGAGCACAAAGGCCAGAAAAAAGGTGCCAGAATGAACTGCAGGATTGTGATTATAGAGCGCTTGTGCTCATTCATGCTTAGAGTCCGTACATGCCATGTTGAATCATGTGATCCGAACCATCAGATATGTGGGCTCCGCACTCACCCCACCATGCAACAAATGGAGTTCACCTAAACAAATCTCATCATATTCGATTGCTCATCACACTCACCCAATGAAGCAAAACTAGTCATATGTGATTGCTCATTACCCTCGTCCACCATATATTGGATGTAGATATGTTTTTCACTTCAGTATTTAAAAAAAGAAAAAAAAAAGAAGACTTTTCATAAGAAGATATTGCACAAAACTGTGAATCAAGTCAATCACATATGTGAAAACAACACTTTATCTCACGAGAAAAATGCAAACTTTTCGAAGATTTTTGCAATGTGATTGTCCATAAACCGAGCTTGTCTAAGATTAATACTCTTCAGTTGGTTGAGTGGTGGAAAGGTGACCAGGTGAGTTTCATGAAGAACTGACACTGGCCCAAATGATCGGCGGGCTTGCTGGAATGAGCCGAACTTGGGCCGGCGACAGCACAGGAGCAAAAACCTGACAGAGCACGTTCGCAACCCGACACGGCATTGTCCCCGAATGATGATGCGGATAAGAAAATGTCATCGTTCGCTTCTCTCAAGCAAACAAGGACAAAGTCGAAGGAAGCAAATCTTCGTACCCCAGAGCTGAAAAGCGAAGGAGAGCATTTCAACGTCCCGTTGCATTACATACAATGGAAGCTCTGGGGCTTCCCTCCCTCGGCCCTCTCACGATTTCGCAGTCCGCCACTTCCCGCAGAGTGCGAACCGCGAGGAGCTTGCGGACGAAGACGCACTCACGGGGCTTTATGGAGCTCCCTCCTCTCGGATTGAATTCGTCTTTGGCAATTCGCCATAAAGTTCAGTAATTTGCTCATCCTTCTCGTTTGCGCGAAACTGGGTCGATTTGCTTTTCATAGTTCTTGTCATTTTTCGTTGTTGGGTCGAAGTGTTAAGCTCTTCTGATAGCATTCGTCTTGTTCTTGCTTTCGTTTCTTTAATGTGGATGCTTAACTTGACTTTGTGCCTATGTTCTTGCTTGTTTCGACTCTCTTATTCCTTTTTCTCGTTGTGTGTTTTTGATCCCAGAAGCGGAGTGTTATCAGAATGATAGCTGACACGGATGACTATGACTTGAGGCAAATGAAGGATATGGCTGCTGCCCGAAAGAGATGGGATTCTCTGGTACTTACACACATGTATCCACTGGAAAATTGCTAGATTCTGTAACTTTCGGACATTGGAGTTTGCAGCGTGTTTCATATTCCGAGAGTCGAATAGCTGCTTTTAGTCCAGTCTAGTTACATCTAGAGACAATTCACGGGGAGGATGAGAATCGAACTGGCTGTTTTAAAATCTAGCTGCTTTTAGGGCCCTCTTATTGTAGTTGTTTTACTTGATGCCATATGAATCCTGTTTCCTGTTTCATTTTCTAAATATGGAATGGGATAATCTCAAACCCCTAGATTGTGAACCAAAAACTGATTTTTAGGCTATTCATGTCTGTGCAAGCATTATGAATTAGACATTCATTAACATGTGTTTCTGGTTCAAAAGTCAAACCTTTTCGATGATATTCAGTACTTTAGGGCCAAGTCAGCACTCTTATTATATCATCACATTTGTCTTATGCTGAATGAGACATTGTATATCACATAATACGCAGCCATCACTTCCTCAGCTGCGGTAGGTAACTTTCAGAATATGTGCCTTAGGCTCTGCTTTTTCTGGAATCTTTACAGATTAGGGAACAAAAGGTTAAGTGTCTAACCCCAAGGGAAGCTGGATATGCAATACAACTCTCAGATAAGATCCTATTAGATGTTCGCCCTTCTGTGGAACGCAGCAAGGCAAGTGCTTGTTTGTTCAGTTTTTTCCTACCAAATTCTGTGTCGAGCCCTGAAATGAACTCCACCTTAGGAGAATTTTATGCAAGCTGGTAAATTGGCGTTGTTCCTCAGTCAACTCTTGCTAAATGTCAAATTTGCATTACGTTTTTTGGCCAAATAAAATGCTTCTACCTTGTCACCTTGTGGATTGTATCATATTAAATTGCATTTTACTGTATCTGACGATTGTCTCCTGCTGTGGGATTTGGCATGTCGTTTGCCACCTGACTTGTGGCTGTATTCTTTACTGTCAACAGAGGTTTTTTTATTTTTATTTTGTATGTTGAGGTTGTCTTATTAATTGTTCTTCCTTATCAAAGATTGAACCATTCTTGTTATTTTGTTTCTTTGCTGCTTAAGGCTTGGGTCAAAGGATCAACTTGGATTCCCATATTTGGTGACAATAGTGGATTTGATCCCGGGACTCTTTCTAGGAAGATGACAAACTTTGTGATGGGTACTGCCTTTTGCTTTACTTGCTTCTTAGACAGGTGACTGTCTTTGGCAAAACCATCTTTTTCAGTTATGATCTAGCACTTGTACATTCGAAGAAATCCTGCTTGGGATCTTAAAATGTGCTGAGATTAATCTTCTTTCGACCATATGATCTGCTAGAAATGAAAGATATTGGTGTTGCTGGACTTTGATGCTTTAGGCATGATTGATGTTTACAGGTTGTGATGTCATGTAACTTAGAGAGAATGGCCATTGGCAGTTATGACCAATTTCTCCATGTATTTGTAGGTGGTTGGTGGAGTGGTGCTCCTACATTGTCCTATAACAAGTTCGTTCTGAAAATACATGCTGTCATTCTTTTTCCCTAGTTACATGCAACAGTATATAGATTATTTTCTCTTTAACAGGCAGTTCTTACCAAGTATTGAGGAAAAATTCCCAAAAGACTCGGATCTTATTGTTGCATGCCAGAAAGGTTTGAGGTAAGAATTTTTGCTCGAAATTGTCCAATCCAATGCTGACTGCTTGGGTGGCTTTGGTTTCTTATTAATTTGCTCACATGCCTTTGTTGAAGAAACCAATTTTACTTGATTTCGTTATCCACTATGCATAATGAATGCCGCTTTGCTCTAGAATGATCAATGGTCCATCATTTGCTTCTAGCTTTTCTCATGAGAAGCTGACCTTTTGAGTGATGTGGCAAAGTTGGAACCATTTAGTTTTCTGGCGGAGCAGTGAAAGTACTGGACAATTAAATAAGAAGCCTTCCAGTTGAAACCCGTCCAGTTGCTTTAGCATCAGAAGCATGGTCATAACATGCATCTAAGCGAACCATGGTTTCCCAATCTTGGAATTGTAACAATGAAGGGCTTGTAGAAAATAATGTGTTTGCATCGTTCATGCAAGTGTAAGGATATTCAGGCTAGGATCTTTGTTTGCACACATTTGTTCTCAGATGTGGGCTTGCTTTTATGTCTATTGACAATTAATCAAACTATGGTTTATCCTCATTTCTTTTCATTTTCTCTTCTTTTTCCCAGATCATTAGCTGCTTGTGAGCTCCTATACAATGCTGGTTATAGAAATCTTTTCTGGGTTCAAGGTGGCCTAGAGGCTTCTGAAGAAGAGGTAAGCATCTTCTATGATTCTTCATCCATGATTAGAGTTGATAAGCTAGTTATGATGGTGGGTGCGACCAATTTTTAGCAGGATCTCCCCAGAGAGGGCCCCCAGCCTCTTAAATTTGCTGGAATTGGCGGTGTTTCGGAATTTCTGGGGTAAATATCTCATTATTTGAGCCCTCTTCTTCAGATTTGCATAACTGTTCTGTAGCTTCTACTTTATTTTCTAATTTTCTTGACAATGACAGCCGGAGTACGGAAAGATATGCATTCAAAGACTCTGTCTGCGCATTCCTTTATGCTTTCTAGAACTCACAATATGCCATGCAATGGTAGAAGATTCGTTGAGAACATTCTGCCAGAGTTTGAAATTTGTAGATACAGATAATCATAGATCATGTGGCTGGATGGTTGAAAACATCATGAGGTTGTGCATTAATTCAGGTTGAGTTAACCTGATCTATATGAGCACAAACAGTTGACTGGGTGTGGTTGTGACTGGCTGTTTAGTATTAGGTGATAAATATAAGGCCAAATGATAAGATAAATCCCAACTTTTTCAAAGATTTTTTATCTTATCCCAACATTTCTGAGAAAGAATTTTTAGAAAGAATCCTTCCCAAATTCCATTTTTTTTTCTCTTGGTGTTACGCCCCCACCCCAACCCCCCCACACACCCCCCCCCCCCCCCCCCCCACCACCCAACCCTCCTTCTTTCATGTCTCTGTCTTGACCTTGTAAATTGGAAAATGTTTATGCGACTTATATCAACGATTTTTAACTTACTATGAATTTCTCAATTAATTTTGTGCATAAAAAAAAAAATACTAGGTTATTCCTAAAAGGATGGCCTTAATGGGATTCTTGTGAATACACAATGCTAAAAAGTGAAAAAAGGTAATTAAACTGTAGTTTTGTGAGGGAACCTAATCTTGGGATAGAATTGATTCAAAAGGTGAGATGTGTGCACATAGCGCCCGGGATCAGTACGGTCCCAACTCCCCATGTTTAAAGCATCCTAAACTTTTTCCACACTTGTAAGTTAGGAAATAGATTTCTTTGGATGGGTTTTTATTGACTTTGTGATACATTTGATGATCAATATACTTTTTAATATGACTAGCTTCAAGGTGAAGTAAACTATATATTTTTTTTTTTCCTTTTCTTGTAAAATCATCCTGGGCAAGTATGGTTCTCACTAAGTAAAATGCAAAAGAACTTGGCAGCAGATTTTTCTTTTACCATTCATTCTTATAGTTTTATGCTTTTACCCATTCTCAGTTGGACTGACCAACAAAGAGCAGCAGCTGCCAAAGAGGGTTGGGCTTATCGATTAGTATTTTCTGCTCGTCTGGTAATTCTTCTATTTGATAGATTTGTGAAAAGTCCCCTCACGGTGGCTTGATAGATTAATTTCTGGTTGTTCGCCTAAAAGGACTAATTTCTGGTTGCTACATTCTGGTATAGGTTGGGCTCTTTCTCGTTGCCGATGCCTTATTCCTTGGTGCGCAACAACTGGGTCGTTATCTTCAGGAGCTAAGAACTCACTGATAATAATTGCCAAGTTACTGATGAAGTACCTTCAGACCTCAGTTTTGGACCATGAGATAAAGACCTTGAGTTTTCCTAGCATAATGGTGGAAGTAGCTCATAGGATGAAAATAGAGTCCCTTCTCTTTTCTTTTGTAATCCTTTGCATCTCTGCAAGGGAATGCAGCTTCGAGCTGTCAATTTAGGCTTTGTTTTGGCTAGTTGAGTAGCTATTAGACTAGCTGGATTGCAAACTATCTTGAGCACTTTTGGTGAGAGAAGCAGTATTTCATCAAAGAAATTTTGTTGAGCTCTTGCTGAGTCGGACATTGGTCCCATAATTTGTACGTAGTTGATGTGGGATAATTGTGCCTGCAACGACTAATGCAGCAATGCCTTTGTGTTTTGTTTTCTCATTTATTTTACTGCTTTATCTACCCTTTTCTTTGTCCATTGCCACAGTTTTCACATGACATTATCTCGAGTGGTAAAGGGAGCTTTTATTTGGCATTTAATCGCATGAGCAGTTTTTTATTTGGGACAACATTTGTTCTAAGTGAGGCATATGCTCATAAAACCCATTATTTTGAGAATAACATCAAGAGTGTTCTGCATTGTTGACAACCCACTTGACACAGCTAGACCTGATATATAGGTTTTACTTCTAGTCTGCTCCTTGGTTTACATGTTTTGGAGAAAGGGTGTTGGTAGCAAGAATAAGTTTGGTAATACTGTGCATTTTGTTGCCAAAGCATGTCTGGTTGCGCTTTGATGCCGAAACATGAATCTTCAGACTGGATATCATAGGAGAGCCTGGTTATAAGCTTCATATTTGAAATGGGGTTATATGCGTGTGCATGTATGTGATGATCTCAGAAGCTAGCTAGTCCTTGACTTAAATTGCTTGAGATTATCTATTTGCAGACCAAGTACATGACATATTCTTAACTATAGAACGATAGATCACAGATAGCATGCTTCTGTAATAAGCAAAGGGTGATTGATTACTAAGTTGGAAAGAAGATTTCTAGCCAGCTTGTTCGCTTGTCTCTGCTATCGTCTAGGAGAAGCGGGGTTTGGCTACAACCATGAGGTTGGCAATTCTGTGCATTGTGATGCCAAAAACTTCGGTCATATCCAAGTCCTTAGGCTGGATCCCATCAGGAAGCTCCCAATCGAAACTGTGAAGAAGTTGAGCTAAAGCAAGCTCAACACTGGCATTTCCAAATGCAATAGCCGGGCAGCTCCTTCTACCTGCACCGAAGGGTATCAGCTCAAAATCCTGCCCTTTGAAGTCAATGTTGCTATTTTCATTGAGAAATCTTTCTGGTCGAAACGATTCTGGATCGACCCAGGATTCTGGGTCCCGCCCAATTGACCAAGCATTGACGAAGAAACGGGTTTTTGCTGGGATGGAGTACCCATCAATAGTTACGTCCTCCATAGATTCTCTGGGGACTAACACTGGAGCAGGAGGGTGCAAGCGGAATATCTCCTTAATGACAGCCTTCAAGTATCGCAGTTGAGGTAAGTCAGTTTCTTGCACGAATTTTCTCTCTCCAACGATGCTTCGTACTTCGGCTTGTGCTCTTTCCATGGCTTTTTGATTGATGACAAGCTCTGTCATTCCCCAATCAAGGGTTATGAAAGTTGTATCAGTTCCTGCTGCAAACATATCCTGCAAAATCCATACGCTACGTATGAAAGGTCCCTTCTTGCTAAGGCATCTGCATGGCTATACGAGTATATTGATGTTATAAAATACCGAACAAGAGGGAAGAATGATTCACAAACCAGGATGATGGCTTTAACATTGTCCCTGGTCAGAGGCATATCACCATAACCGTTCTTCAGTATATCAAGTAGAACATCCACAAGATACTTGTGCAACTCCGTAGCTTTGTTTTCTTTTTGATGATCTCTCAGTATCTCGTCGAAAAGGTTATCAAAGCGCTGAAATGTGTGCTGAAGTCTGGACTTCATCCCGGTCAAGCTGTGGATGAATTCCATGGAAGGAAAGAAATCTCCTATGCTGAATCCTCCGAGCAACTCCTGATACTCCTCCAGCATCTTTTGAAACCCATGCCTGTCGTAGTCCCCTCCTGCTGAAAAATCCCTCCCAAAAGCTATCCGACAGAGAACATCATTTGCATATAAACCAAGCAGTTTAGTTAGATTTGTGGTGCCTGGAAAAGACTCTGTAATCCGGTCAACTAACCGAGCAACTTCTTCTACCCTGACATGACTGTATGATTGAACCCGTTTTACACTAAGCAATTCAAGTATGCAGATTTTTCTTATATGCCTCCAATAAGCACCATAGGGGGAGAAGACCACGTCAGTGCAATCATAGAACAAGTGTTTGGCGGAGAAGATCTGTGGACGGCTCGAAAGTGCGAGGTCGTGGGTTTTCATAACCTCCTTCGCCATTCTAGCTGAGGAAACAACTACGGTTGGGATTTCACCAAGCTGTAAGAAGATGATTGGGCCGTATGTTATCGCAAGGTGGTGGAGGGATATGTGTGGCAATTTGCCTAGCTGATGGAGATTGCCGAGGATCGGTAACTTGGGAGGGCTGGGAGGGAGGTTGTTCTTTCTTTTCCTAGGCTTGTTCTTTAAGAGAACTGCAATTACAGCCGCTATTACCAAGGTTGAGAGAAACAGATGCTGAAGGAAAGCCATTGTCATTTCACGAGAAACTTGCATGTTATGTGATGTTGCAACCGTGGTCTTGTTTGATCTGTATACAATGTCTCTTCTTATACAAGGGACTTGTAGAAACCATCTCAGTTTGCTGAGAAATTTTTCGGTTTAGTCAATAAAAGTCAAGTTAGCAGATGTCACCCTTTCTTTTGGTACTTACCGTGATAGGTTTGTCATGGTTCAAGACATCAGCCCTAGTTGCAAGTTGGCGTTTATTCCTTCATCTTATCCCCTTAGCATTGCCTCGGGATAATCAATCTTGGGTGGGGTTATGATAGTATACTAGCCGGATAGGGGTAAAAGCAGGAAATACAAATGCTGTTGTGACACAAGTTGCCAAACTATCTAGTGATCGCTCAGTTACTGGTCTCAGAATTGTTTGGACTGTTGTGCGGACAACTGGTTTGTGGTCCTCCTTTTCTAGATCGATACGTAGTCCACAGTCAGGCCAATCGTCGGAAGCCCCATGCCTTTGGAAAAATCTCATCGGTCGTGGAATTGTCGTGGATTAGAAAGTTCCCTTTTGATAGAGATCTGCCAAGAAATTAGGTCCTTCAAAGACTTATCTTGATGTGCCATGCGATGGAAACCTGACAGTGACCTATTTCTGCAAGATTATTCATAAGCTGGTTATCTGGAGTGGCGTGAACGCGATCTTGCGATACAGTGTTTCTTTCATATGGTATTCTACTGTAATTTAAAAGGAAGTTTATTATGCTTTTGGTTTTTCTGGAGAATTTGACAGCGACTATATTGATGAAAGAAGGTTGAAGTTCCACGTAACCCATTTATGCAAATTGCGAAAAGTGCGTCTGGAAACTGGTTGATTTTTGGATATCTGGTACCGATGCTGGATTGTGGGAGCGTGATTTTGATGTCACCGTTAGTTTGTGGTTTGATGTGCAAGTGTGAATGTGTGTTGGTAGAGGAATAAGAAGGGGACAAGGTATATAAATTCAAGATTTTATGTGACAAGGCTAGTTTGGTTAGTTTAACAAAATAGTTGTACAAGTGAAGAAGTAATGATGGAGGAGCATATGTATTTTATGCTGAGCTCCCAACACGGTAGAGGATGACTCCCCACTTACCTCCACTATCAATCCAATCTCCATTTATAGAGCACATCCACCGCCTTAGAATATTTACCATAATTCCTAACTACCATAAAATACGGAGAAATTACTAAAAAAGTTGTAAACTTATTGTACTCATGCAAATTCAATCATAAACCTCTCAATTTGACCAACTTAAACATAGACCTTTTGTTGTTGGTATAGTCGTAAACTTTTCAATTATGTCAATTTTGTTCTAAATATTTTAACGATTTGCTAATTTAATCATTTCAATTAATTTTGGTTGGAAAATGTTGATTCAATAAGTAAACTATTCAATTTTGTCAATTTTGTCCTAAATAATTCTTCTGCAGTTTTGTGAACTTTTTTCTGAATTTTTTATTCCTTTTTTTTTTTCTTTTTTTCAACTCTTGGTCAGCGAGGTTGTAGAAGTTGTTGGCCACAGGAGTAGGCCGGTGACCCTCACCTGGCTGGCCCTCATCGGCCAAGAGTTAAAAAAAAAGGAAAAGAAAAAATAAAACTAAAACTAATGAAATATTCAAAAAAGTAAAAAAGTACAAAAAATTATTCACGTCAATGTAGACTATGCCATGTAGGATGGCCAACGTTAACCATACTTGCATGTTACCCTTTTTTCGGTTAAGATTGATTGCAAAGACTAAAGTGGCATAATTAAAAAGGTTTAACACGCAATAGGAAAATCGCTAAATGGTTTATAACTAAATTGACATAATTGAAAGATTTTGAGTTGATTTCGTATAAAGGCAATAAGTTTATGACTTTTTTAGGAATTTTCCTTAAAAAAAACTAGAACCATAAACTTTAACTACCTCCTAAGACTAGATTTCTACATGGTACCCTATTCTAGAAGTTGGATTACAAATTCGAACAAAACCTAACGTTCCTACGTTAGAAACATTGCAATGTCAGAAACTAGGAACAAAGGCAGAAGGAATTTCAGATGTGAAATCTGTCTTAAGATTGATGCCAAACAACAGATTTTTAATCAATGCCAGTGTTGGGGTTTTTTGAAGGAAATCTTTAATTGACATATGCGACATGTCACAATGACACTCGGCATATAGGACTTAATTAAGTGAAAACAAAGGAGCTTTGATGCAGTAACAATAAAGTGAGCGACCATTTGAAGGTGAATAGGAAGAGGAGTAAAATAAGCAAGGTGAATATGAAGGGCATTAAAGTGGCGTCAAGAGAAAATGACCCAAAAGAAGAGAAGACAAGAAGAAAAGACTAGGAAAATGGAAAAGATATGGATGATCCGTACATGTCACGACTAGACTCGGCATAATTACCTTGTCGAGAGAGAGAGAGAGAGAGAGCACCCACATGTGTTTACTTATTTGACTTAATGAAAAGTCACATAGAGACTCTTTATAGAACATAGAAAGACACTTCAAATCCCAGACTACCTTATTTGAAACCCCCTTATTAACTCATGGCAATCAAGTCGGCTAGCTAATGCTTCAACACTGAGAGTACGTAGACTGTTCATGACTTGAACGTAGTCATGCAGACCAAGCACATAGACCATACTCTTAACTCTTCAACGATAGATAGCATCTAGCTTCATCTCCTTTCGGAGCTTCCATAACAAGCAAACATTTATGGATAATTAAACTAAGTCGAAGAGGAGATCTTCAGCGAGCTTGTTTGTTGTTCACCTTCGTCTAGGTGAAGCGGGGTTTGGCAACGACAATGAGGTTTTCGGTCCTATGCATTGTGATGCCAAAAGCTTCTTCCATGTCCAAATCTTTTGGCTGGACGCCAGGAGGAAGTTGCCAATCGAAACTGTGAAGAAGTTGAGCTAAAGCAATCTCTACACTGGCATTTCCAAATGTAATAGCTGGGCAGCTTCTTCGGCCTGCGCCAAACGGTATCAGCTCAAAGTCCTGTCCCTTGAAGTCGATGGTGCTATCCAAAAACCTTTCTGGTAGAAATGCTTCAGGATCAACCCAGGGTTGCGGATCACGCCCTATTGACCAAGCATTAACAAAGAAACGCGTTTTTGCCGGAATGCAGTATCCATCAATTATTCCTTCCTCCATGGATTCTCTTGGGACTAACACAGGAGCAGGAGGATGCAGTCGGAATACCTCCTTGATGATAGCCTTCAAGTATGGTAATTGAGGTAGGTCAGTCTCTTGCACGTATTGTCTCTCTCCCACGACGCTTCGTAGTTCAGCTTGTGCTCTTTCGATGGCTTTAGGGTTCATGACAAGCTCTGTCATTGCCCAGTCAAGAGTGATGAATGTTGTATCTGTTCCTGCTGCAAAAAAATCCTGCAACATGGATGGGCTACATGTTAGAAATATTTTCACGCATGTCAGGTATGCTTTGCTGTGCAAACTTTATGGCATATTGAAGATGATCACGGGAAGGTGCTCGGGCGAGTCAAGCTCAACTGCACTCATTGGCTTGGGTTGAGTTGAACCTTCTATTAAATAGTTACATGATCTCGTCTATTCTCTAAAGCTGAAAATGTTCTTCACACCCATTTGGCGTGGCCTCTCAACCCCATACTCTTGTCTATTCTCTAAAGCTAAGATAAAATACGGGATAGGATAAATTATCTTATCTTGTATTTGGTTCCTGTCTAAAATTGAATAAAGTTCAAAATAAAAATGATATGATTCGGATAAAAATATCTTATAAGAGATGTGAGATAAATGCAGATGTGATTTCTAATATTCATTAGATAAAAGTTATTTTTTCTCGAATAACAAATATCTTGAATTAATAAAACTTAGATCATAATTAAATAAATAATATTGAAATTCTAATATAAAAAAGAAAAGTCAAAATAACAACAAATTTTGATTTTGTTTATTCCTATTTTTAATTATATATTTGAGTTTCTTTTTATCACATAATATATATTCTATATATCTTTAGTATTTATATTTAATACATACTTTAGGTAGATTAGTCTAGTTCACATTTAATAAAATTTTAATTAAGAATGATGGAAGGGAAAAAAAGAAATAAAAAAGAGAGGGAAAAAATAATAGATAAGAAGTAAATGAAAATGAAGTGGGCAAGAGTATGAGAAATTTTTATTATCTCTATTTGTGCATTTTTTGGTTCATTTACGCTAAAATACCTTTAATACTAAACAATTGAACGATGGGATATGAAAATATTTTGTTTTATTACTGCGATTCACTAAATAATGGATATCTTATAGCAAAATTCGTGAATTTCATATACCGTCTTATCCATTCTTGTTTTGATTAGCAATCTAGACGAACTCAATCTAAAAACTTAAATGGAATGTTAAGCTAGAGGGGAGAATGATTCACTGACCAGGATGAGGGCTTTAACATTGGCTCTTGTAAGGGGCATGTCACCGTAACCATTCTTCTCGATATCGATCAAAACATCCACTAGATCCTTCTGCACCTCCATAGCTCTGCTTTCATTTGAATGTTCTCTCAGTATCTCGTCAAAAAGATTATCGAAGCGCTTGAAAGTGTGTTGAAGTCTAGATTTCATCCCGGTCAGGCTATGAATGAATTCCATGGAAGGAAAGAAATCTCCTATGCTGAATCCCCCAAGCAGCTCCTGATACTCCTCCAGCATCTTTTGAAATCCATGCTTATCATAATCCCCTCCTGCTGAAAAGTCCCTCCCAAAAGCACTCCGGCATAGAACGTCATTTGCATATAAACCGAGCAGTTTGGAAAGATTTGTGGTGCCTGGAAAAGACTCTGCAATCCGATGAACTAAACGAGCAACTTCTTCCTCCCTGACATGACTAAATGACTGAACCCGTTTTGCGCTAAGCACTTTGAGTATGCAGATTTTCCTTATGTGCCTCCAATAAGCGCCATAGGGAGAGAAGGCCATGTCTGTGCAGTCATCAAAACAAGTGCTTGGCAGAGAAGATCTGAGGGCGGTTCGCGAGCACTAGGTCATGGGTTTTCATCACCTTCTTGGCCATTGCGGCTGAGGAAACGACTATGGTTGGGACTTCACCGAGCCGCAAGGACATGATTGGCCCGTACTTTCTCGCAAGGCAATGGAGAGATATGTGCGGCGATTTGCCAAGCTGGTGAAGATTGCCGATGATCGGCAACTTAGGGGGGCTCGGTGGGAGGTTGCTCTTTCTTTTCCTAGACTTGCTCCTCAAGAGAACTATCAGCAAAGCTGCTACGACCAAGCATGTTGGGAGAAACAGTTGCTGAAGGAGCGCCATTGCAAAATATGTGATATTGCTAAACTGTACTTATTTGATTCCTACACAGTTTTTATATACGGATGTCACTAAATCCATCTGATTTGCTGGTCTTTTTGTTTTTTTTTCATTGTCGTCAATGTCAGTCATTTTAAAAAGAATTGTACACGTTTTCTTGTAAATATATGATCCATTCGGCCAGGACAAAGACATTTACTTACAAATTTGGTGTCCCGGGGTCGAATTTTTAATGCTTTTCTGACTAATCATTGGAGATGCCCCAATTAATCACGTTGTTAGATCTTTATTTAACGTTTTAAGTGATCGAGGAAATCAAAAGGACGACTGGTGAATCTATCTTTTTTTTTGTTTTTTTTCCTGTTTAATGTTTTAATATCCTTCTCGCCTGCTTGTCGACTAATAATGCTGGGAGAAAGCTGATTCGCCCTTCAATCTTGAGTACCCCTCCAATATGGAAGATCACCAGATGTTGGACTTTCTTGACTATTTTAACAATTTAGTCATAAAAAACAAAGAGAAAATCTGATTCTCCAACGTCATCCACATGAATATGGTCCCTTTCCGTCCAAGATTACTCTCAGCTGGATCGACTGGGCTGTACTAAAATCTCTTGTTTTTGCTCATACATGTGTTGGCCTGTCCTGTAGGACAAATACCGTATGCCTGTTTTCACAAAGAGCTCACCACCTTCCTCTAGCATAAAATGTAAGCGATAACATAATTCTATAACGCGAAAAATATGAATCACAGGATCTTTGATCTTCATGATTCTCACGATAAGAGTGATGAAGACATTTTTATCCATAGCAATAGCTTGAAAATAATTGTCACGAAAAACTGAAAAAATGAAGAAATATGATTTCTCTCTCTCAATCCACTTTTCCCTTAACATATTCTGTTTGAAGGAGGATATAATACAATGTTTTCTTTTTTACATTGTGGGTGGAGAGATGACCAAATTCTTATATATATATATCAAGAGGTACCTTCTATCAAAGCGCCCTTTAACTTTCATAAGAGTTGCACCTCTTCAAAGAAGAACGGTAACTTCTCGATGAGGATTGTACCCTTTAATTAGAATTGTAACTTCTCATAGCCAATACATTTTTAGCATTAACTATTTATTAAACCATTAGTTATTAAAATCATGTGGGCCCCACAATAATTCCTACATTCTCCCACTTGGCCCATATGACATTCTTTTCATGGTTTAATAAAAACCACAAAGTGCACAATAACATAATGCTAAAATTTTCCTTAAATTGGCTATTACATAATAATCACAATTAAGTAAAAAAAAAAAACCTAATGTAAGTCATGATGGTTGTATGTCATTAATCCACATAGTCCCTTCCGTGTATTACAACATAGCTCTCTACTAAACATGATCCACAAATGAAAAGTACAGTAATGGTCCAATCATAATGTCTCTATTAGAGACTATTCTGTTTAACATTAATCTATTTCCATAATGTATACTAAATAGAAAATAACAAATATCATAAACACATAATTGAGTTAAAAGTGTCAAATACATAAACTTAATGCAATCATAACATAGTAATTAATAACGTCTAATAATGCCCATCCTTCCAACATGTTTATTAAATATCTTGGACGGCAGTCCTTTTGTTAAGGGATCTACTATCATAAAGTTGGTGTTGATATGCTCAATGGACACTCTTTTGTTTATGAACTTCTTCTTTAACGGACAAGTATTTGATTTCCATATGCTTAGCACCCTTAAAATACTTGTCGTTCTTTAAGAAGAAAACCGTAGCAGAATTGTCACAATAAATTTTCAGCAGCCTACAATACCGTCAACAATTACAAGCTCTGAAATAAAGTTCCACAACCATAATCCATGAATAGTGCCCTCAAAGCATGTAACAAATTTAGCATTTATAGTAGATGCAGCAATAACTGACTACTTTGCACTTTTCTATGATATTGCCCCTTCAGCCAAAACAAACAAGTAACCAAACATTGATTTTCTTGTATTGACACATCCGGCTAAGTCTGAATCTAAATATCCAATCACCTCAAGATGATCAAATCTTTTACAAGTGACATACAATTTTTCGTTCCTTCCAAATATCTGAGAACTTTCCTTGTAACTTTCCAAATGATCCAATCCAGGGTCACTTTGATACCTGCCCAGCATCTCGATAGCAAAACTAATGTCTGTTCTGGTGCAAGTTTGAGCATACATTAAACTCTCAACAACAGATGCATAAGGAATACTTTTCATATGTTCTTGTTACAATTCATTTTTCGAACATTGCATAAGGCTAAATTTATCACTTTTCTGAATTGGAACTAATCTTGCTGAACATTTATACATATTAAATCTCTCTAAAATTTTCTCAATATAGGCTTTTTAAGACAACACTAACAATTCTTGTAATTTATTATGAAATATTTCCATTCCAATCATATACATTGCCTCTCCCACATCCTTCAATTCAAAATTCTTAGAGTGAAACTTCTTGGTTTCATGTAACAAACTAAAATCATTAGTAGCAAGCAAAATATCATCAACATACAAAACTAGAAAAATAAACTTGCTCTCACTAATCTTCATATATATACATCGATCAACGATGTTTTTCTTAAATCCATAAGAAGTTATGGTATCATTAAACTTAAGATATCATAGTCGGGAAACTTGTTTAAGTCCATAGATTGATTTATTTAATTTACATACCATGTGTTCCTTTTCTTTAATTAGAAAACTTTCAGATTGGTCTATGTAAATCTCTTATTCTAAATTCCCATTAAGAAAGGCAATTTTGAACCCATTTAGTGCAATCCTAAATCATAATGAACCACTAAAGCTATAATAATTCTAAGTAAGTCTTTCTTGGAAACCGATGAAAATATCTCCTTATAGTTATTGCCTTCTTTGTAAGTAAAACCTTTAGCAACAAGTCTAGCCTTATACCATTGGATATCATCTTTTAAGTCACGCTTGGTCTTAAAGACACACTTACACCGGATCTTTTTACATCCTTTAAGCAATTCAACATGGTCCTAGACTTGATTTTGATGTATAGATTTTAACTCTTCTTTCATGGCATTAAACCATTCATTAGAATTTTCACATTTCATGACTTGACAAAATGAACTTGAATCATTTTCAATTCCTAAGTCAATTTTTGACTCTTGTAGATAAACTACATAATCATCGGAAATAGTTGATCTCCTTTCTCGTTGAGATCTTCTTAATACTCTTTCTTGTGGTTCAATTACTATAAGTTTAATGTCGACATCTTCATTATGGAGTGTTTGATCATTAATTTGTTGTTCTTGATTATTGTTAAGTTGAAATGTAATATCAGGAGCAATAACTTTAGAAGTATTTGGTATAGGAACTTCTACCCTCGCTTCTTCAATGCAAGCATCATGCATTCTATCACTCTTAAAGATGTCGTCATTTTCTATGAACCTAGCATTTCCAGATTCAACAATTCTCGTACTATGATTAGGACAATAAAATCTATACCTTTAGATATCTCTGCATAACTAATGAAGTAATCACTGATTGTTCTTAAATTCAATTTTTTTTTTCATGTGGATTGTAAATTTTTACTTCTATAGGAAATCCCCAAACATGCAGGTGTCATAAACTAAGTTTCCTTTTTGTGTACAGTTCAAAGGGAGTTTTCGAAACTACCATACTAGGAACCTTCTTTAATAAATACATAAAGGTCTTTAGCACATACATCCACAAAAATAAGGATAAAGATGAGTGACTTATCATACTCTTAACAATTTTCATTAAAGTACAATTACGCATTTCCACTACACCATTTTGTTGTGGTATATTTGGCATTGTGTATTAAGTATAAATGCCATGCCTTTCAAGGAATTTAGCAAATGGACCTGAACATTATCCTGATTCATTGTATTTTCCATAATATTCTCCACATCTATCTAGTCTTACTATTTTCACATTTATTATCTAATTGTCTCTCAACCTCTTTAATATACACCTCAAGTGCATTCACCGATTGAGATTTATCATGCAATAGACATATGTAACCATAATGTGAAAAATCATCAATAAATGTGATGAAGTAACTTTCTTAACCAAAAATGAAACATCAAAATGATCACATATATTAGTATGTATAATTTCAAGAAGCTCTATGCTTCTTGCGGCGCCTTTGTTAGTGTGTTTTGTTTATTTACTTTTAATAAAATCAATATACACTCCAAGGTTAGTAAAATCCAAGTTTGGAACATTAATCTTTGCATTCTTTCCTTGGATATATAACCCAAATGTTTATACCACAAGTAAGCAAAATTTTCATCCACTAAACCTCATTTAGTACCAGCATTATGATGCAAGGTCATTAAGGTTTCAACAAAAGTATTATCAAATTTAAACTTGTAGAGACCATCACATAAAGTTCTAGTTCCAATAAGATTATCATTCTTAAACAAATTGAAAGAACCAAAATCAAACTTCGATTCCTACCCGGTTCTATATATGAAGTCACCAAAACCATCTCCTTTGCTAGTCGTTTGTTTTTCATTTTAGTCAATGTCGGTCTCAGTCTCAAGAAAAATGTCCTTATCTGGTTATTTAATGATGCATCTGTCATGGGCAAAGCCATTCACATGCAAGGTGGTGTTCCGTGGTCGAATTTTTTACGTCCTGAAATCCGTCCTAGGATACCTTCGGGTGTAGGGTGATAGAATGCAGCTAGGATTAGGGATGCGCCAATAGCGACGCAAAATCAGTGCTCGCCTGACTAACCAATGGGGCCACCCCAATCATCTAGGCATGGGGTTGATCACGAGATCATCATGCTTTAAGCATGTCACTTTTTGATAGATATCTGTGAAACAATAATTAGGTGCTTAGATCTTTTTTAAGTATTTTAAGTGACTGGGGAAATCAAAGAGATTACTGATGGGGTCCTTTTTTTTCTTTTTTTTGGGTTCAGTATTTTGGGAATCCTTTGTCAACAAATTGAACTCTTTAGGATCAATTGATTAGGTTGAATTAAGTTTCAATCAGCCACAAATTAAAAATTACGAGTTTGTGCCTTCTTATCATCTAATGATTCTAGTCATTAAGAAAACAAAGATTCTAAATTCTGTAAATTGAAATCCATCCAAAATTTGGATCGATCGAAACGACTCTCAGATGGACCTCCAGAGCTAAAATAAAATCCGGTGCTTCTACTCACACATGCATTGATCTATCCTGTTTCGTGTTCAAAAATAGCCCACCACCTTCCTCCAGTGCCAAAGCTTGCACATCAGTTCATGATTTTCATCGCTCATCTCTTTGATTTCATCCTCAATTTGGATCGTCTTCTTCTTACAAATTTTCACTATAGTCCTAAATCTACTCCCACAGCCCCCCCCCTCCCACGTTGATAATTTGAAAGAAAGAGGTAGCTATTTTTGGACATGGGGTATATTTAGAACTAGAGAGAAAATTTGTGATGTCTTCTAGACAAAATAATAATAATAATAGTAGTCTCATAATTCTCTGTCTCTAGCCACCCAAGACTAGCTAAATCACTCAAGTGTAATTACAAATAAGAAAATCTCTATCAAGCAAAACTCTTTGCACAGTCCTCTTTATGTAGTCTCAGAATTCTCTCTCTCTAGCTACCTAGGACTTGGCTCCCCTTTGTTCCCTCTCTTCCCCTTTTATAAGAATAAAGTTTCCAGAAGACAAATCAAGTCGGACCTGAGTAGGTCCTTAAACTGCTCCCTAGGGACAAGGGTAAGGGACCCCCCTAGGTACAGATTGGTTGCCTTAAGCAACCCGCCTCGGTTGCATGAACGTCCCCCCTGGCATAAAATTAGGGGGGTAGAGGCAGCTCCCACGCCTCGAAAAATATAGTGCCTAGGTTACAACCCGTAAGACTTTGGACCTAAGTAGGTCCTTAAACTGCTCCCCAAGGACAAGGGTAAGGGACCCCCCCTGGGTACAGATTGGTTGCCTTAAGCAACCCGCCTCGGTTACATGAACCTCCCCCCGGGCGTAAAATCAGGAGGGTAGAGGCAGCTCCCACGCCTCGAAAAATATAGTGGCTGGGTTACAACCCGTAAGACACCCGCCCCAGTTGCATGAACCCTAGCCACTATATTTTTCAAGGCGTGGGAGCTGCCTCTACCCCCTTGATTTTACGCTCGGGGGGAGGTTCATGCAACCGAGGCGGGTTACAACCCGTAAGATTGGACCTAAGTAGGTCCTTAAATTGCTCCCCAGGGACAAGGGTAAGGGACCCCCCTGGGTACAGATTGGTTGCCTTAAGCAACTCGCCTTGGTTGCATGAACATCCCCCCGAGGAAGGCGTTGCGGGGATCTAAGGTGGCCCCCTTAACCCCCTTAGAGGGGTGTGGATGGGGTGACCAATGGGGAGGGGATCTTTTTCGAGGCCCATGTCTGCCTCTACTAGGACTTTCCCTATGGTCAGAGCCTTTTAAGGACATGCTCAGGTCCAAATTACGCCAAGAGGGAGGTTCATGCAACCGAGGCGGGTTGCTTAAGGCAACCAATCTGTACCTAGGGGGTCCCTTACCCTTGTCCCTGGGGAGCAGTTTAAGGACCTACTCAGGTTCGATCTTACGAGTTGTAACCCAGCCACTATATTTTTCAAGGCGTGGGAGCTGCCTCTACCCCCCTGATTTTACGCTCGGGGGGAGGTTCATGCAACCGAGGCGGGTTGCTTAAGGCAACCAATCTGTACCCAAGGGGGATCCCTTACCCTTGTCCTTGGGGAGTAGTTTAAGAAAATCTCTATCAAGTAGAATTCTTTGCACAGTCCTCTTTATGTAGTCTTAGAATTCTCCCTCTCTAGCTACCCAGGACTTGGCTCCCCTTCGTTCCCTCTCTTCCCCTTTTATAAGAATAAAGTTTCCAGAATACAAATCAAGCCGCAACTTCGGCGCCTCCCACATTAATTCTCCTAGACGTGCATCAAGGGAAATGATTACCTTTGATTTCCTCCTCTTTCACATTCACATGACCTTTGACAAAGTCGACAGAGGGCAAGAAGGGAACACATGTTAATGCAACGTGGGCCACTGTCCTCTTCCCTCCATTCATTTGATGCATGGGCGCATGGCTTTGAAGATGGACATATGTTGACACCCAAAGTTGATTTAATTATCAGTACACACGCACTTGGCACAAAGATGAGAAATATGTAGCATATGGACAAAAATAAGCGAAAGTCACGTGCACAATGCACAAATATCATGTTATATATATTGGGCTGTCAACGAATATAGGAGCAGACATGAAGTGTCGCCAAGCTTTAATGCCACATGTCTAGTTGTTGAAATATGACGATGGATGGTTGGTGGCCACCTATATAAGCACTGGTACAATTTTTCATTCGAAGTGTATTATATACTATTCATATTACCAGGATGGTTGGCATCGAAGACAAATTGTAGAGGGAGCAGTTGCCATTCAAAAACCCAGTCATGAGTGGTTATGGATAACTATACAACCCTCAACATACGATGAAGACGGTTATGCAAAACAGGGGCAAGAGAAGTTTGCGAGAATAAAGATATATGGGTGAAACCAATGGAAGTTACTTGGGAAGACACATTTGACAGCATAGTCGAAGAGCGGTTACCACACCTTCACTATAAATACCACTAGCTATTCAACAAGGAGCCCCTGCACAAATAAAAAAATGTTTGTCTTTTTATCCTTACTTTTCCTATGCTGCATTTTAAATTTCCTTAGCTATAACTTTTAGATTCCCATCGTCGATTAGATTTCGATGTGTCTTTATATCGCAATACATTGTTATTGATTAAATTCTGGCGTTGTATATTAATATCCTCAATATGTGCCGTCGATTGAATTCTGGTATAGTTCGAGACAAATCTTCTAACTTTTGGGCTTTGTCGTTGATTAAATTCCAACCTGGTTTAAGATTGTATAGTGTTGTTTGGATCAAAGAAGTTTGATTCCTTATTGCATGAGATATCCTCTATCTGGAGTTGGCAAATACTCACTGTCTCCTTTAATAAAATTAAAAAACGACTTTCAATAAAAGATATTTTATTGTGAGAGCAATTCAGTCAAAACAACATCACATGCATTCCTTTTTTTGGGGGGGGGGGGTTATAAATATGTAAATGCCATTAGTTAGATGAAGTACAGAAGCCTAAATGCTTCCCCATCATTACAAACACAGCTAATTATGCCAGAGTATGGAGGTAGGAAGCCTCCACATAGTTGCCAACAAAATATATGCCTAGGAGGGTCTACATTTATGGAAAAGTGAAGCCCTACCTCTTACAAGTTTACATATCCTAGCCAAGAGAAGGTGCATATCAATTGACTTATTTTGGAAATGTCTACGATTGCACTCCATCAAATATAATATACGGTTGCTAAGACATATAACTTGATGAGCCTTGCTCCCAAATTCTTGCCCTTTGTAGCTGTTATCATCCAATGAAGTTCAAAATCCCCGAATATGGGATACCATTCTTTGCGAGGATACTTTGCCATGTACTCCTAATCTAGTTACACTAGAAGAGTAAATGAGTTATGTCTTCTATACTAGGCATACAAAAGTTACATTAAATACTAACTGAAGACTTCCATTGCGATACGACTTCTGCTATCGGTAATCTATCTTTACAAGTAAGCCAACCCATAAAATTATGTTTGCTAATACACTGGTCCATATCAAAACAAATAATTTATAGATCTTCTTTCAAGATCAGGTGCGTATGCAGAAGGGACATCTCAGCTTGCATTCAAACAGCCATACGTCCATGCTTTAATTTGCACCATGTCCATTTGATGGGCTCAAACTTGAGACATATTTCAACATTTCCATTGCATGAGAAATTTGCAAAATATGTGATGTTGCAACCGTGGTTTTGTTTGACCTGTATACAATCTGTCTTCTTATACATGGGACTTGTAGAAAACATCTCAGTTTGCTGAGAAATTTTTCGGTTTAGTCAATGTAAGTCAAGTTAGCAGATGTCACCCTTTCTTTTTGTACTTCCGTGATAGGTTTGTTATGGTTCAAGAGATCAACCCTAGTTGCAATTTTGCGTATGTTCCTTTGTCTTATCCCCTTAGCATTGCCTCAGGATAATGATCTCAGGAGGGGTTATGATAGCATACAACCAGGATAGAGGTGAAAATAGCAAGAAATACGAATGCTGTTGTGACACAAGCTGCCGAACTTCCTAGCGATCCCTCAGTTACTGGTCTCATGATTGTTGGACTGTTATGTGGAAAACTGGCTTGTGGTCCTCTTTTTCTAGACCAATACGTAGAGCCCCACGTCGGAAGCCCCGCGTCTTCGAAAAATCTCATCTGTCGTGGGATCGCCATACTTTTGGAAAATCCCTTTTGATAAAGATCTGACAAGCAATTATGTCCTTAAGACTTTTCTTGATGTGCAATGAGATGGAAACCTAACAGATTACCTATTTCTGCAAGATTATTCTTAAGTTGCTTATCTGGAGTGGCCTGAACTCAATTTTATGATAGTCTCCCTTTTACATGGCATTCCACCGTATTTTAAAAGGAAGTTTTTTTTTTTTTTTATGTTTTTGATTTTTCTGGAGAATTTGACAGCGACTATTGATGAAAGTAGGTTGAAGTTCCACTTAACACATTTATGCAAAATGTGAAAATTGTGTCCGAAACCTGTTGATTTTTAGATCTCTGGTACCAATGCCGGAGTGCGGAAGCGTGACTTTGATACCACCGTTAGTTTGTGATTTCATGTGTAAGTATGTATGTGTGTTTGATATATTTGGCAGGGGAATGACAAGGAGACAAGGTATATAAATCTAAGGTTTCATGGGACAAGGATAATCTGCACACTTTAACAAAATAGTTGGACAAGTTATGAAGGAGCATTACAAGAGATATGTATTTCATTCTTAGGTCCACACACACGGTGGAGGACTACTCCCCCACTCACCTCCACCATCAATCCAATCTCCATTTATAGAGCACATCCACCGCCTCTGTATATTTTTACCACAATTCCTAATTAAACTCGTCCAATTTAGTCATTAACCTCTCAATTTAGCCAAGTTAGACTTAAATATTATCACAATTTGCCAAGTCAATTGTAAAGCTTTTAATTTTGTTAATTTAGTGATAAATATTTTGTCAATTTAGTCTTGAACCTTTTAATGATTTGTCAATTTAATCATTCCGATCAATTTTGACCAGAAAATACTAACATGATGATTTAGTCAACGCCAACCATCTTATCTAACATGGTTAGCATTAGCGTTGACATGGACCATTTTTTGCAATTTTGTAAACTTTTTTTCTGATTTTTCTATTCTTTTTTTTTCTCCCTTTTTTTTCCAACTCTTGGTCGGTGAGGTCAGTGGCCCTCACTTGGTCTGGGTGAGGGCATCATGGTCCTTGCCGGCCAAGAGTTGGGAAAAAAAAGAAGGAAAAGTGCAAAAAAAATTATTCGCATCAACGTCTACCATTATGGTCAATGTTGACTAGATCGTCAGGTCAAAAAAAAAAGGCTAAATTGGCAAATCATCAAAGGTTGAGTTTGGATAGAATAACAAATTATCCAATCCAATATTTGGTGACGCTCTTCAGATCAGATAAACCCAAATACATTCAGAAAAAAAATGCCATATAAGAAATCTAGCCTAAGGGGTGGGATAAATCCGGATTTAGTGTAATTTTTTTAAAAAAATAATAATAAAGTGATGGAGTGATCCATCATATATTGCTTCGCAAGCTACATCACGCGCAGATGCTACCAAGATAGCTCATCATCATTACTTCCAACCACTGCATGATCATCGTCACCTTTGACTAGGCTAGTCATCATTGCCGGTCAATAATCGTGTTCTGATGATTGAGGGTGAAAAGGGATCTAAAGACAATATCGTGCTAGGTTTGCATAGATCATACTTTCCATACAATTGCATGCATCTTTCACATTGATCTCGACCTTTCACGAATGACTTGCAAGCCGGCTGTTCACCCGTTGATTGACGAAGAATGATTAGCACACCATTGGCTTCTTATGGACCTTGCTCTCAAGTGTTGAGTTCCACTCGATGTGCATCAAGAACGCCACAATGGCATCGTAGCGCAGAACCTCCTCCAGCGAGCCTACCCCATGACACATACCTTCTCCACTATCGCCTCCCTTAGCTCCTCCATGATGGAGGAGTCGCTTTCTTCGGCGATGAAGTTTAACCATATGACCCACAAGAAGTGCATCCCACGGTTCACGAGGCTATCCCAGAAATACGTAAACTCATGTCGATTGAGAGTACTCATGCTTTGAGGCTAACTTTTCCAGATACATGATCCGAAGGGTTTGAATCTCGTAGGAGATGGGAATTTCAAAGATTTTCAAATGTAAAGAATTTTCAAAGGTTTTGAAATCTATTTTAGGTTGTAGATTTTCAAAGATTTTTTTTTTTCAAAAATCTTAAATCTTAGGTTGCATCATATATATGATAGGATATCTTTACAATCCAAGAATATTTGGAGGATTTTAAATCCTTCTTTATCCAATCCTATCCGAATCAGAATCTGGACGACCAAACACAATCCAAAAGTTTAGTTTTAAATTGGCATAATTGAAAGGTTTATGACTCAAATTAGTAAATTGCTAAATGGTATAATACTAAATTGGCAAAATTGAAAGATTTCGAACTAAATTGGTACAAATACAATAAATTTAAGATTTTTTTTTTGAGAAATTCTCTCAAAATAAACCAAAACCATAAACTTTAACTTCCTCATGAGACAAGATTTTTTTTCAAATACATCTAGAGTTCTCTAGTATTAAAGAGATATTTCTACATGCTACCCTATCCTATTCTAGAATTTGGATCACAAATTCTAACAAAACCTAACGTTCCTAACCATAGGTCTCCTTTGTCCAACTATCCAATCCTAAGAAGTCAAGCTGATTTACCTTTCTATCTTGTCTTTGGACTTCTTTTAATCACATTGCCGACTTTAGCCATAAAAAAAGCTTAAGACAATAGCTATCCACATAAATTTGGTTGATCATACAAAATATTGATCCATTAAATTTACTCTAGTGTGGGCCAACTGGATCGCATGCATGCCATGTGGTTAGTATTGGTATATCATCGATCATTGATAGGTATAGGCGTAAAAATCCAACGGTTGACAATAAGGTAGGGGATTGTTACTTGTCCACTTATTGAAATTCGATGATGGATAGTTGGTGGCCGCCTAAATGGATTATGGCGGTATACTTTTAGATGAAAGCACTTATAATATTACTCAAGAACACTAGAATAACAGGCACTAAGGATGAACATTGTTAGGAAGTAGTTACTATTTGAAGACCCAATCATGAAACGGCCACCGATAACTGTAATATCTCTGGAACATGATAGAAGCAGTTATGAAGAACATGGGTTAAGTGATTTGCAAAAGACAAACGAACATGAACAAGGTTAGAAACGGCAGTTACTAAAGAATATGCAACTACCCAATGGTTACCAAGTTCTTCTATAAATACCACCATTCGTCCAGCAAAGAGTCCCTCCCCCCTTCCCCGGGCAACAAGTCAATCAAAATGTTATCTCTTTATCTTTACATTTCCTATATTGCATTTTAATTTCTCTAGCTATAGCTTTTAGAATCCGATGTGTGTCTATATCCCAGTGCATTATTGTTGATTAGATTCCGACGTTATGTCATCTATCCTGATGCATTGTCATTGATTAGATTCTGATGTTGTATCTCAATATTTTAGAGCAATGTTGTCGATTAAATTTTGATACCGTGTCTAATGTCCCCAAATTGTGTTTTTGATTGAATTCTGGCATAGTTTGGGTTTGGTATTGTAATTTACGGGCTTTGTTGTTGATTATATTCCAATTTAGCTCCGTGTTGCACAACGTTGTTTGGATCCAAAAGTTAATAATTATTTTGCATTTGATATCCTATGTTCGGAATTGGAGGAAAGACCTTTGTCCCTTTTAATAAAAAACAGAAGAAAGACTCTCAGTAAAAGATATTTCATTGCAGAAGCAATTTGGCAAACAAAATCCTTTGCTCACGCTCGGATAAAGGTTGTGGAATAAGAAAAAGTAGCTGAGGGTAGGGGTGAGCATGGTCCGGGTTGGTCCAGGCCACCCCCTAACCCTAGGACCAACCCGTACAATGTCAGTCCTCAATTTTTAGGACCGAGGACCAACCCTATTGAGCCTGGGACCAAGGACCGGACCGACCCAATGGGTTCGATCCGGTTCCAGGGTCAACCCGGGACCAATCGGTAATTTTTTTCGTCTTATTTTTTATACTCCCTAAAAAAGCAAACCTACAAATTCAAATTACACATCCATCGATAATGTGGCATTGTGCAACTAAATACCAATACATATTTAGCAAATTTAAGATGACACAATAATAGAAATTTCGTACCTGCTAACCGCTCATCGAGATATGGGACAAGATGGAAAGTTCGTGTAATCATCTATCTTTAATCCTCATAACACCATATGCAAAAGCGTTTTCCTGCATTTGATCATGTAGAGTCCACTCAACCAAAAAATGAGCTTCACACCACTTGACTAGCAAATCATTGTAGCAACTGCAGTACTACTCTACTCTTCAAAAACTTCTACCATTTGACACAAATTGAAAAGCAAAGTGCAGCTGAAATTCATTAGTAAAATACAATTAAACCATAAAAAGTTCAAAATACTTAATATAAACCATGAATATATAACTTCACATCTTATTAATTCACTTGAACTTCTAAACACCTGAAAACAAAACAAACGACACATAATTAATACTCAACAAAATTTTAAATTGAAATTACTATTAGTGATATTGATAGAACATCTCAATATAATATAATATAACAGATATTTTACTTAGGTTTGAATATTTAAAAGAATTATAAATAATATAATATAATACAATATAATATACAGGGTTGGTCCAAGGTTGGACCGACCCAAAACTCTTAGGACCAATGACCAACCCACACAGTGTTGGTCCTGGAATTTCAGGACCAAGGACTAACCCAGTCCCCTTGGGAACCGGACCAGGACCGGCAGGGTTGGGCCGGTCTAGGGTCGGTCCAGGGTCGACCCTAGACCACTGCTCACCCCTAGCTGAGGGCATCATTTTCCTCTGCAACTAGTTTAGAAAGCATTTCAGTAACTTCCTCAGGTACCACCCGTTCATAGATTGTTCAAGATGCTCATCGCCGATACCTTTTGGACACATCCAGGATTTTCATCCGTCTTCTTCTCACTATAATTCTGTGGCGCCTCTATCTCTATTAAGGGTTCTCTCTCATGCTATTAACGTTGTTCGCATGTGCCCATGTGCTGAATTTTGCAGCATCTCTGACTCTCATTGTCGATCCCGACTAATTTTTTTTGTTGGACCTACGTATACAAAGAAATTGTATCGCGGACGTTGGACCACATAATGCCTACATAGAACCTATGTTAGAAACATTGCAATGTCAGAAACTAGGAAAAACGGGTAGAAGGAATTTGAGATGCGAAATCTGTCTTAAGATCGATACCAAACAACCGATTGTTAATCAATGCTAGCGTTGGGGTATTTGAAGGAAGTCTTTGGTTGACATATGTCGCATGTCACAATGACAGTCGGCATATACGGCTTGATTAAGTGAAAACAAAGGAGCCGCATGGGAGTAATAATAAAACAAGTGCTTGGCGGAGTTCTTGGCCATTGCGGCCGAGGATACAACCATGGTTCGGACTTTGCCAAGCTGCAAGGACATGATCAGCCAGTACTTCCTCGTGACGTGATAAAGAGATATGTGCGGCGATTTGCCAAGCTGGTGGAGATTGGCGACTTGGGAGGGCTCAGTGGGAGGTTGCTCTTTCTTTTCCTAGACTTGCTCTTTCCCAAAACAATCAGCAAAGCTGCTAGGACCAAGCATGTCGGGAGAAACAGATCGTGATATTGCTATTCTCTACTTCTTAATTGATTCCCACGCAGTTTTATATACGGAAGTCACTGAAATTATCTATCTGATTTGCTGGCCATTTGGTTTTAATTTTAGTCAATGTCAGTCTTATAAAAAAAAAATGTCCTTCTCTGGTGATTATATGATGCATTTGTCATGGACAAAGCCATTCACATGCAATGTAGTGCATCGTGGTGGAATTTTCTTATGTCCTGAAAGCCATCCTGGGATATCATCCTGAGCAGGGTAACAAAAGAATGCTGCTAGGATTAGCGATGGCAATAGCGACGCAAAATCAGTGCTCTTCCGACTAATCATTGGAGCTGCGCCAAATCATCTAGGGATGGTTGATCACGAGATCATCATGCTTTAAGCATGTCGCTTTTTGATAGATATCTGTGAAATAATAATTAAGTGCTCAGGTCTTTTTAAGTGTTTTAAGTGATTGGGGAAATGAAAGAGATGACTGATGGGCATATTTTTCTTTTTGTTCAGTGTTTTCGGAATCCTTTGTGGAGAGTTTGTCAACAAATTAAACTCTTTAAGATCAATTGATTAGGTTGAATTAAGTTTTAATCAGCCATAGATTAAAAATTTAGAGTTCGCGCCTTCTTGTCGACTAATGATTCTAAGAAATTAGGCTGCAAGCCATCCATCTTGAGTACCATCCATTATTAAAGATCATTATACACTAATCTTCCTTGATTATTCTAACTATTCAGTCATTAAGAAAACAGAGCAATTCTGAAATTTTGTAAATCAAAATCCATCCAAAATTTGGATTGACCGAATCGACTCTCAGATGAATCTCCGGGGCTAACATAAAATTTGGTGCCTTTGCTCAGACGTGTTGGCCTGTCCCATTTCGTGTTCGCAAAGAGCCCTTCACCTTCCTCAGTACCGAAGATTGTACATCAGTTCATGATGTTCATCGCTTATATCTTTGAATACATCCCTATTTTGGATCGTCTTCTTCTCACAATAACTGTTTTCCACATGCGCATATAGGCCTAATTGATACTTCACTGAACCTATCTTTATGAAAAGAGTGTATCCCGACTATCAGACTGCAAAAGAACTTTGCATTGCCAGAAATATATGGAAAATAGGAAGAAGGAACTTCATCCGCCACATCTGTCGGACAACATTGCCTGAATTAGATGTAAAAATAAGTAAAAATCTTTGGTAGCATTATGGAGTGGCTATAGCAGCAGAAGCAATGAGAGGGAACTTCTTGTGAATGGTTAGACCAGTGGACTCGGTCATGTCCAGCTGCTCCATGCCATCAGGCAATCTCCAATCGAACTTGTGCAAGAGATTGGCCAAAACAAGCTCATCCACAGCAATGGAGAATGCGATTCCTGGACAGCCCCTCCGCCCTGCTCCGAATGGAATGAGCTCAAAGTCATGTCCCTTGAAATTGATGGATGAGTTCAAGAACCTCTCTGGACGGAACTCGTCTGGCGAGTCCCACAGCGAAGGGTCTCTCCCGATGGCCCAAGCATTGACAATCACTCGCGTCCTTGCCGCGACGTCATAGCCCATCACCTTGGTGTCTTGGGTTGACTCTCGGGGGATTAGTAGTGGGATCGGAGGATGCGATCGGAGGGTTTCCTTGATCACGGCCTTCAAGTAGCACATTTGGTCCAGGTCTTCCTCGGTTATGCTCGACTTGTGACCGGCAATCCTTCTGACCTCGGCTTGTGCTTGTCGCATTGCATTTGGATGTCTCAGAAGCTCGGTCATTGCCCACTCTAGGGCAGTGTATGTAGTGTCTGTTCCCGCTGCAAATGCATCCTGCAATTATAACAATGTAGTCGGCATGACTATCGTACGCCTGCTCGAAAGTATTATTGCCTGATGATTAACCTTGTTGCCAACATTGGGGGACTAACATTAAGATGAAATTACAATTGGCCCATCAATCCAAAGTGCCCAAAATAGTGCTCCTTGACCAAAAGGAGAAAGCTCAATCAGAAAGGAGAGTGCTAGGATCTAGACTATACAATACTCTGTTCATTTTAATCTCTCTACCTACATGATCAGTACCATCACGTAGCAATCTAGAGTGATTCCAAGTTTTTTCATAGGCTAATTAAAGTGCAACTTTGGCCAAAAACTTGAGTGCAAATTGCTAAAATGACATCGACTGACATTGCATGCTCACAACCGGAAGAGGTATTACACCGTCCGTTTGGGCTTAATTCCCGCCCCCCCCCCCAAAAAAAAATGTAAATTTTAGGTCAAATCTCAATTCTGCCCAAACTTATTTTAGTCAAAAAAAAATTCATAAATTTTCACCATACTCCCAAATTCACTCCTGCAGCACCCTCACTTTCGCATGGAATAACAGTAGTCTCCTGATATTGATAATTTGGAAGAACTCGGTGGCTATTTTTGGATGCGAGAGCAGATTTAAAACTAGAAAGAAAATTTATAATTTTTATTTAGAAAAATGTTATGGATAGAATCAGAATTCGACTTAAAAGTTTGGAGTTTTTAAGGGAATTAAGCATCATCTTTTTGCAAGAGATGTGTGCTAAACTAACAAATTGAAAAACATGCCGAGACAAAAGTCTATAATGGACCGAGTGATCTGAAACATTAGAAGAGATCGTGGCCACATATCGATGGTTCATATAGCTCCGCGCACCGTAGAATGATTCTAGGAATAAGGATTAGCCAAATAAACAAAAAGGGCCGTGCAAGAACTTGCGTACCAAGATGAGAGCTTTGATGGTAATTTTATCGATGGAAAAACCGACGGAGCTATCCTTCTGGATAGAAAGCAAGATATCCACAAAATCTTCTTTGCCTTCTTGTACGTCGACGCCGCCTTCGCAATTCATCCTCTTCTCAACATGCTCTTCCACAACTTCATCCAAGAAACCATCAAGCTCTTTAGCCACCTTGTCCAGCCGCTCATCCAAACCGCTTACCCGATCCACCCAAGCAAGCCAAGGAATATAATCCCCAAAGCTGAGAGCTCCCAACAACTCCACAAATTCCATGAGCATCGCCTTGAACCTCTTCCCACCATACTTCCTCCCCAAAGCCACCCTGCACACCACGTCGTTGGTTAGCGCCGCGAACCTCTCGCCCAAATTCACGGTCGTCGGCGATGCGGAAGAAAGTGAGCCCTCGATATCGGTGATCAGGTTGGCCACCTCTTCCTCCCGGACCGGGCGAAATGACTGGACCCTCTTGTTGCTCAGGAGTTGCAATACGAAGACGCTCTTCATCTGCCTCCAGTACTCACCATATGGTGCCATCGACACGTCCTTGTAGTCATACAGAAGCTTTTTGAAGATCTTCGACTTTGGCCGGTCAGCAAACGCGAGGTCGTGGGTCTTCATGATCTCACGGGCTGCATCCGCCGAAGAGACCACGAGCACCGGCACGCGGCCGAGTCGGAGGAGCATGAGAGAGCCATGTTTACGGGACAAGTTTGCAAGTGAGGAGTGAGGGCGCGAGCCGATCTGGTGGAGGTTTCCGAGGATGGGAAGCTTTGGTGGGGAAGGTGGTGGGTGGTGGTGTTTTTGGGTGGTGGAAGGTGAAAGCAACCATTTGAAGAGGAGCAAGATGCAGAAGGTAAATGGTATTAAAAGGGGATAAAGATATTGCCTGAGAAGTGCACTTGACATCATTTTCTTCTATCAGAACCCCAGATACAACTTGCTTCCTCCTGCGTCTGGTTCTTTTTATAGTGAGTAGGAGCAGGCGTTGAGGAACCTTTACTCGCTATCCATCCAAAACGAAAGTCACGAGATGTCATTCAAGAATGCATTAGTATCGAAATGGGATGTGCGGTAAAATGAAATACCAATCCAACTTCTTCGCTTGCACGATACATTGGCCTCAACAATTTGGACACGGGAACTGAGTTGCTCCGAATCAAACATGTATGTGCGACTAAGGGTGAGTACTGAAACTGAACCGAATTAGAGCAAATCGACCGGTTCTGGACAGCTCCCCATTCCTAAAACTTGGAACCGGTGACTGTTGGTCCGGTTCTCTATTCTAGGTGTAAACCAAATCATCCGGACTACCTAGACTGGCTCGATATTTTTTTATTAACAAGTTAATGATACTTGATTTACTTTATCACACCTTTAATATCTTTCTATCAAGATTTTTATTGATTAAATATCCAAGACACCAAAGAGTAAGAGTTTAGACTATGCAACTACACTAGAGGGGAATAGGGGAAAAAAGAAGAAGAAGATATCACCATTGGTTCTTGACTAGATGGGACTGGTGGGTCCGATTTTAAAACCGAATAATGGGCCAACTGTCATTCCACGAATTGAGAATTGACTCTTCTAATTCGACTTTTGATTTTAAGATGGGGGTTAAATCATTTTGAATTTGACCACTTGTACATAAGATAAAGTTTAAGACCACTAAGCCTTTCAAAGCAAACGATGTTTGGTGATGGACATGGTAACGTGGCTGGCTCATTGCCAATCAATTACTTGCGAGATTTCAACTATATCTTCGATAATTAATTTTCTTTTCCGTCACCATCAATCGGATCGACCTGATTCGTTTCATATCTCCGTCAAATCAATGTGAAATCGATGACAGAGTTTGTATGGTCCAGCAATCGATGATAGAGTTTGTATGGTCCAGCCGCCCCATCGGCCGCCGGAATAGACACGACATTTGCATTTTGCAATCCTCTTGTCACGTGGGGTCTTCTTCAGGGTGGACAGTTTGTGTGAACTAACCTATTCGTTTCTATGTATGGACGATCCTCTGGCTTTTAGAAGAATAAAAAGGAAAATTTTCATCACACACGTTGATAAAATTTTTCTAGGTGGCCAGAAAGCCGACCTACTGTTCGTTGGGCTTGGAAGAATATCCTCCAACTTAGGACTGAATTTCGAAGTTCTTCTTTTGGAGAATTGGGAATGGTTGCTCGGTATCCCTCTGACTTGATAATTGGCACCCCAAGAATCCTTTGAACTTGTATTTTCCGGACTCAGCCATATATGCATTTGGCATGTCTAGGCAAGCGACAGTGGTGGACCTATTCACCGACCGTGGAACTACGATCAAGTTGGTCTTGGACTCTTGGGCGGAACCCCTTGCCACCCTTTCCTACCTCTCCGATCGTTTCGGTTGGAAGGGAAACACCTCCCATCTCTTCACGGTGGCCTCAGCTTGGGATTTGACTAGGAGGAGGAAGACTCGAGTCTCCTGGCACAAGTTCATATGGAACAACTCGATCACTTCAAGGTACCGATTTAACCTATGACTTATTGCCAAATGAAGGCTCCCCACCCAAGCTCTTTTATTATCTTATGGTAGGATAGATAGTGCCTTGTGTCCCTTCTGCAATGAGGTGCTAGATTCTATAGACCACCTAGTTTTTGGATGTTGCATTTCCACTGGCATCGCTTTCTTTTGGGCCTCCAGATGCAATCTTCCGTGGCGGAATAGGTCGTGGGTTGAGAACCTCAATTGGGCTGCCTCCTTCCTTGCGGACAAAGACTTCTACTAGTGCATTGCTCGCTTCTCTTTTGGTGTTCTTTGTTATTTCATTTGGAAACATAGGAATGGCATCCTCTTTAGAGAGCGGAGCTTATCCATTCCAGCGGTGAAGAATCAACTCATCAAGGTCGTCAGAGACAAGGCCACCACCTTCAGGAGTGTGGACGATACTTTCAGAAACCGGAGGCTGCAGCGTAGCTGGGGTATGGATCCAATCATTTTTTCAGATGGGGACTCTTTTGTTTCTGCAAGGCCTTAGCGGTGCTTGCTGTCTGGATACTCTTCCTCTGCGCGGCTGCTTCCTTGACGGTTCTTCACGTTTTTCGTTGGCGGATGCGGGTGTAGATTGTGGTTCATCTGGTCTTCAATGGCCTCCCGCTACTTCCTTTTCTTTTGCCATTATTTTGGTTGTTTCTGCTTCTTTAGGCCCGCTCCTGCGGTCCTCTTTTGCATTCGGCGCCCTTCTACTCACTCTAAATTGTTGTCTTGTTGAGTGCAAGTTTTGTGGCACCAAATCTTTTGTAATTATTGGTTAAAGCTCTATATATTCTTACCTTTTACCAAAAAAAAAAAAATTACTAGTTTTTTTTTTTTGTTGGTATTTTTGGATAATTTATGGATAATAAATAAATACCTTTAAAATAGTCAACTCTTTTTCACAGTTACTATTCATGAGTAACTATTTATAAGGTCAAACCCAAATTAAAGTCATAGGGACACTGCCTCTACATAATTGATAGGGAGTATGAACTACATCCCGATAGTATGGCGCCAATGACACGTCCTTGCGATGGTACAGAAGCCTCTTGAATAGGGTTGACTTGAGTCGAAGAAATGACATGAATTGGCACATATTTAGTACATATGAAGCTTTTGTCTTGTTAAATAAAAAATACAACGTTTTAAAATAGCATGAGTTGACGCATGGTTGATGTCCTAGTCCATCGGGACCCTCTCCAATCATAAATGCTAGAAAATATAACTCTAACAAAGAATTAGGATGCATGAACATGGGTTGACAAGCTTAGTCTATACCTGGGTTGGTCGGAGAATATAAGGTCATGGGTCTTCATGATGTCAAGTGCACAATCAACGGATGATACGACGAGGACGGGCAAGCTCCTGAAGTGGAGCATCATCGAGGCGCCATAGCGCCTCGACAGGGCTTGGAGTGATCAGTGAGGATAATCGCCGAGCTGGTGGAGGTTCTCGATGATTAGGAGCTTCAACAGTGACAGTGAGGGAGTGAAGGAGAGTAGCGGTGAGGCATTGAAGCTCAACATCACCGGTGGCGACGGTGGTTTTCCACCGTTTCTGTGTCCCAAGTGATTTTAGGGTTGTGAAGACGAGGTGTCACGCCCCGATCCTCAGGCACGCGCACATCCCTTACCTTTGGTCGATTTTAAAATGCGATATTCCAAGACTATGTATCGCCGACCCTTTCATTTATTTGGACATGCGGAAGCAGTTATAAATCTCCAAACAATAAAATAATGGGATAGAAAAGCATGCCATATTTTTTATAGCGAAAATTCACAACCACACCTTTCTTACACGTATCTCATAGTATTCTACAATACTATATATATGTAAATCTAATCTAACATTTATTCACATGCAGACCAGGTCTGACAAGACAGGACGGGATCTCAGTCCTCATACGGGTCGTACTCGGGGTGATCCTCGGGGTCCTCCTCCACGTACTCCTCTTCGGGTTCCTCGTCATGGATCTCCTCGTCAGATTCCTCCTCCTTAGGCTCCTCATCCGGGTCCTGAAAATGGTTATTCAATAACCACTGAGACAACGTCTCAGCAAGTTCTACCCCCTAAGACCCGATTAGTAAACCAATACACCATCCAAGTTGCCTAGGCACAGCACGAGTCAGAGGACTTACCTTAGCCTTAGATTCCACCTGCATATTAGCACAGATCAAATAGGCACCCAAGCAATCACGTCACAGATCGAAGCATCGATCAAATTGACATAGTCGATTACACGCCAACAAGACCACTCACGGTCATTTCATTCAATCAATCAATTCACAACATCAGACCCAAACAATGATCAATCGACCTAGTCGATTACATCTCAATCAACCATTCACCGATCATTTCATTCAATCAATCAATTCACAGCATCAGATCAAAGCAATGAATCACATCAAATCACACTCAGATCGAATCATCGATCAGTTGACCTAGTCGATTACAAGTCAGTCGAATCATTTCTAAGTCATTCACTCCATCCCATATAACCTCCAATAGTATACTTAGTCACAGAGCTCCATTAATACTCTCGGGTATCGTTTTCGCCAAGGTGACATAAGTAACAGACGGTCTACGTGCGTTCTTTAAGGAGCCATTTTCGCACAGTGATATTCCTCATCACCGAACCACACCCGTCATAGATCACAGACAGTCTACGTGAGTTCTTTAAGGCGCCGTTTTCGCACAATGATGTCCTTCATCACCAAACCACGCCTGTCACAATTCATAAGCAGTCTACGTGCATTCTTTAAGACGTCGTTTTCGCACAGTGATATCCTTAATCACCGAACCACGCCTGCTACAAGTTATAGACAATCTACGTGCGTTCTTTAAGGCACCGTTTTCGCACATTGATATCCTTAATCACCGAACCACGCCTGTTTATATTTCGTGCCTGATCGGTCTCAGCCAATAGAGTTCTCGGTTCACCCTCACAATTCTTTCCACTTTACAACTCATCAAAGCATTATTAATGCTAAATAGCCATACTCGGCCATCTACCAATCAATCATTCAATTCCACTCAATTTCAATCAATTAAGGAATAATTCCTTAAATTGCACAATCAATTTAATTAAGCATAACGTGGAGCTCAAATAAATAAATGGACTGCATCACGACAATTAGCACAAAATTCCAATCATTGGCCATCCTGGTTGAATTTCCGGAAAATAAATAATTAAATAATTAATTTCAAAAAATAAATAAATAAACACGATAATTCCAATTTAGCACAATATAAAGCTCAATTAAATAAACGGATCATGCGATCATCAGATAAAATCCCGGTCACTTGCCATCCCAGTTGAATTTCCAAAAATAAATAATTAAATAATTAATTTCGAAAATTAATATTTAATTCCTAAAAATTCCAATTAGGCTCAAATTGCCTAATTAACACCCGATAAGGGTCGGGAAAAATCCCACGAAGCATCCAATAAATACTATGGGCAATTCTCTATCTAAGTACACTAACCAAACAACTAATATGCAATGCAATTAACTAATAATCGCTAATCAATTCTAATCTAACACCTAATTACACTCAACTAACACTAATCAACCTTTAAGTGTAATTAGCAAACTAACAAGGCATTAGTGAGTAAAACTCACTTGAGACCAAAATGCTAAGCTAGGCTCAAACGGGCTTCAAGTTGCAGACTGGGCTTCAATTGAATTAAACCAACTTGGGCTGAGCTTGCTAGGCCACTTGGTCTTGTGGGCTGATGTTCACTTGGGCCAAAGATCTGTTGTCTTTGCTGGGCTTGAAGACTGCAGGAGATGGGCCGGCTTCTTGTGGATTCGGTGGCCCAAAGGAGCTGCTGAAAATAACACTGGTCTGAGCTGCTCTTGAGTGGGCCGAATTGCTGGGCTCTTGAACTTCAATTGGGCTGAATGCTTCCTCAAACGGGCGAAGGAGAGAGGCAACGCAGCCGCTTCGGTTTGCTGCTGGGAATGACCGAACATGAAGATGGCAGCTGCTGGTGACGAGAGACCGTGGAGAGGGCCGCTTGAATTGGAGTCAAATAACCAGCTTGGTGTTGACTGGTTCCGAGAGCGGACAATACGGGCGCTGAATTTCTTGCCGCGAGGAGAGGAGAACCGGTGGCTTTGTGGATGCTGCTCAGTCAATAAATTGAAGAGAGAGATCGTAGTGCTTGAGAGCTGAAGGACGCGCGAACGTGGGGGCGACAGCTTCAGTCGCCGCTTGGACGCGTGGGTTGAGGCAGGCGGCCGAATGGACAGGGGAGATGGCGCACGAATTCGCTGGCTTCGAGAGACGTGAAGAAAGAAGCAGCAAAGCAGAAGCCGCTCCAGTCGATGGCCTCGCGCAGTTGAAGATCTTCGGTCAACAATCTTTGAGAGCGTGGCTTCTTCGGTTGACCACGTGTCCAGAAGCTCGCTGGTGGAGAGACAGCAAGAGAGATAGAAACGTGGGGCTGCTCGAATGCCAAGAATGCGAGGAGGAATGAAAGTGAAGAAGTCGAGCTGCCCAAAGAAATGAAAGAAGCTGAAGTTGCCGAGCCAATCCAATTGAAAGCCAGAGCAGCGAAGTAGATGGGGATGGAGGAGGCGTGCTCGAGACGTTGAGAAGAAAGTGGGCAAAAGTCAAGGGTTATCCAACTCATTGAATGCATTGTCCCCTCAAAACTTGCATAAATATCACCATGTTCCCCCACTATTACTTTCCAATATAAATTCCACCAAATTAATCCATTTTTTAACCCAAAATTCCAGCTCCAACCAAGGCTCCGAATTTTGTAAATATTGGCTTCAATTTCTTCATTTGATTTTCCAAATCAACAACCCATTTTGCTGAAGAAAAATCCCAAACAATTTTCTATAAGTCCCTGACACTCAAGAGCTCAGCTTGAAAGTCCAAAATCGCTTAAATTTGATCCATACGAATTTCCGTTAATTTTCTGCGACGTCCGAAACGGTTTTCCATAAAAGTCTCGGAATCTCCGAAAAATCTTCTGAGACTGAGTCGACACTCCTAGAATTTATTGTGACATGACAAAAACTTCAATTTCTGAAATCAGACTTGAAAATCTGGATGTCACACGAGGGGTGAAGGAAAAAGATTGCAAAAATGTGAATTTATATTGTTCGTGCTGTTGTGGAGCTCCACGTGAATTCTCCTATGTAGAATACCAGGATATTTCCTGTCTTGTTCACTTGCCATAAAAATGAATTGACTCGTTCCCCTCCGGTAATTTTGAATGAACAGCTCTAACTAAGGATAAATAAATATTTACTATTCTTTTGCCTTGTGATCATTATACATGACCAACAACGATTTTCTTCCGAATTGAGACAAATATATTAATATTATTATCATTATTGGTAGATCGATATTGTAATCATTGTCTTAATATCTAATTTCTTTTGTGACCATCTGTAGGCTTAACTTTACAATAGTACCTCTTTGCAAAAATTTTATCTTTTTGCCCGATGTGTAAGGAATGATATGTGGGGTTCATTAAATTTTAATTGATTGTTTGAAAGCGAGTCGACTAAAACGAGTTGAACGCGCAAAGATGCACGCATCCATTTTCACAGAACTTGCAAAAATATCAACATCATCGACCGCGACTCCGCCTCAAAATGGAACTATCGCTCGCTGATGACCTTGCTAGTTTCGTCTAAAGAAACAAAAATCAGCCAGAAAAAGGAGTCTCCGTAGTTTGTCCAAGAACGAAATGGACAGAAAACCTAATACAAATTTGTTTTATCTGATCTGCAAGAGCGACGCGAAGGGTGAACCAAGAAGATGGCATGCTCCTCTTGCGACCCCGCCTCATTTTGATTAGTGGTTTATGGGTCAGTGTCATCATAGATTGGAAACGGATCGAGACATGTCGAATTGTGTTTGGCTTTTAAGTTAGTGTCGCCTTCATGTCATCTCGGGTTCAAGTTTCCCTCTTTTAGTAGATTCCGTGTTCTGATCTTGTAGAAAATTCAATTGTACTTTCACAGTTTAGTAAACAAAAATCGTTCAAAGCTGAACTTTTATTGGTTTGTCCTTAATGGGGATTTGATTAAATATCTCAGAGAAGGTTTCTCGAGATGATCATCACGGCTGTGAATCAAACATTGCCATTACAGTTGGTTTGGCAGAGTAGAGACCGGGATGGGTCACGGCTGGTGCTTTGGAATAGAAGCTGTTCCGAGTTGGTGATGATGGTTGGTCCTGGCATTGCACAGCTGCCATACAGAGCAACGAGGAAGAGATAAAAATTAATAAATAAATAAGTAGTTAAAAAAATATTAAAATATTATTAAAAATTATTCACATCAACTACGGTCGTACATACGACGATCGCGCAGCCTAACGTCCATGTCAGCAATTACTTCTTTTAGACAAAATTGACCGGATGAAGTGAATTGGCACAAATACAAAAATTTTATGACTCAATTGGCCAGAAAAAAAAAAGAATTTATGATTGAATTGACACAATTGTGATAAATTTAAGACTTTTTTAGTAATTCTCCCAAATTTAAAGGGAAACAGGAATTTCTTACTTTGATATATCTATCACTTTTCAATTATGTATGGACTGACAATTTGTAATTGAAAAAAAAATAAAATAAAGAGAGCCATTATCCATCATCAATTCTTGCATTTAATTAAAAAACATTACAAATCAATCGCAAATTGGTACGAAACCGTGACTAAACTATTATAAAACATTACGAAACCATTATAGATTAATGACGGATGAAAATCATTACAAATTGATTATGGTAAAAAATCATTACACAAACATTCGCCTCGATTTTACAACAATACATATAAGGTAGTGACGATGGTCTTAACTAGGGAATGGAGTGGCAACAGCAAGGAGATGAACTTTCCTGTGGATGGTGAGACCAGTGCATTCGGTCATGTCCAAATCCTCCGCTTTCAGACCCTCGGGCGGTGCCCAATCGAACTTGTTCACCAGATTTGCCAAGACAAGTTCGTTCGTCGCCATCGCGAATGACGTACCGGGGCAACCCCTCCTCCCAGCACCGAAAGGAATCAGCTCGAAATCCTGTCCCTTGAAGTCCACCGAGCTGTTCAAGAATCTCTCCGGCTTGAACTTGTCCGGCTCGTCCCACGTGCTGGGGTCCCTCCCGATGGTCCACGCATTCGTGATCACCATAGTCCCCGCTGCGATGTCGTAGCCTTTGATTTTGACGTCCCGGGTCGACAGTCGTGGGACGAGGAGCGGGATCGGAGGGTTTAGGCGGAGAGTCTCTTTGAGGACTGCTCGCAAGTAATTCATTTTCTCCAAGTCCGCATGGGTTATGTTAGGCTTGCCGTTGGCGATTTTGCGAACCTCAATTTGGAGAATGTTCACGGCACGAGGGTGCCTTAAGAGCTCGGTCATTGCCCACTCCAGGACTGTGTACGTTGTATCAGTTCCAGCAGCAAATATATCCTGCACAAGCACAAGGGTACTTGATAATCAATCGTCATGAATAACTAATGATGCTTATCGCTTCATTCAGTTATGACTCATAAGTACTCTTTGAAACACGAGTCACAACTGAATGAAGCGATATATATAGAGAGAGACTTATAAATTCTACTATGACTTAAAAAATTAGTATCTAAAACTGTGAGATATTTCCAAATTAACGAGAACTTATCATTAAACTTTTAATTTGTACTTTAGAATTCTCTTAATTAAGTCATCAACTCGGTTACCCAACTAATTTTGGTAGGGACAAAAAACAAATGGTTATATTTTTTATTCCTAATTAGGAAACATTTTCATTTAGTGTTATATGATTTGTAGGGTAGAAACATGAACGTTATCCAAAATTAAGTTAAATTAAATGTAAGTATAGTTTATATTTGTGATTCGCCTATAAATAATTGGTTGGAGAAAATTCTCTTCAAAAAGTACGGTGAACAATATTGTTATTAGGGTTTATTCTAAGTCGGTTGTGGAAAAAGTTAGTAATCGATTTATAGATATGAGAGAAAGCCTCATTTTTAAAATTTTTGGGATGAAATAGCCTCAAGACCATCCAATAATTATCTTGAAAGAAAAAAGTTTGATTGCATGAGATCGTTGGTGGGGAAAAGAGGGAGCTTACCAAGACGAGTGCTTTGATGCTATCCGCACCAAAAGCAAAACCAATAGTCTTGTCCTTCTCAATGTCCAGCAAAACGTCCACAAAGTCTCTCCTATCTTCACCTCCGCCGCCGATGCTCTTCTCCTCCATCTTCCTCCGATGCTCCTCCACCACCTCATCGAGGAACTGGTCGAACTCCCTCGCGACCCGCTCCACTTTTGCGTCTAAACCAGTTAGCTTGTTGATCCACCCAAGGCTCGGAATGAAGTCCCCAACGTTGAAAATGCCCAGCAACCCCATCATATCCGCCAACAGTCCCTTGAACTTCTTGCCCTGCATGCCTTCGCTGTACTTCCTCCCCAGAGCCGTCCGGCATATGATGTCGTTCGTCAACGACGCAAACAAGTCGCTCAGGTCCACCGAGCGATGCTGCTTGATCTTGTCCATCAACAGAGAGATCTCCTCTTCTTGGACCGTCCGAAACGAGTGGACCCTCTTGTTGCTCAGCAGCTGGAGGACGCAAATGCTCCTCATTTGCCTCCAGTACTCGCCATACGGCGCCAGAGACACGTCCTTGCGGTGGTACAAAAGCCTCTCGGACAGGGTTGACCTGAGCCGAAGAAATGACATGAATCGGCACAAGGTCAATGTCCATATCTGTAGTCCACCGGGACCTTCTCCATCATAAATGCCAGAAAATATAACTATCAACAGAGAATTAAGATGCATGAACATGGGTTGACAGGCTTAGCCTATACCTGGGTCGGTCGGAGAAAATGAGATCGTGGGTCTTCAAGATGTGTCGTGCACAGTCGGCGGAAGATACGACGAGGATGGGCGCGCTTCCGAAGTGGAGCATCATCAAGGGGCCATAGCGTCTCGACAGGGCTTGGAGCGAACGGTGAGGGTAACCACTGAGCTGGTGGAGGTTCCCGATGATAGGGAGCTTCGGCGGTGATGGCGGAAGGTGAAGGTTAGTAGCAGCGGCAGAGGAGAAGAGGAAGCGGAGGCATTTGAGGGTGAGGAAGGTGATGAAGAGGACGAGTGTGATTGAGGCCAGCGAGGGTGTGAAGGAGAGTAGCGGTGACACGTTGTAGCTGAACATTGCCGGTGGCGACGGTGTTTTTTCGCTGTTTCTGCGTCTCGAGTGAATGCCTATCTTTTAGGGGTTGTGGAGACGAGTGGTGGAGGGACTGGGAGCGAACATGTGAATTTATATTGCTCGTGCGACTGTGGAACTCCACATGAATTTTCATATGCAGAATATCAAGAAACTGCCCATCTTGTTCACTTGCAAGAAAGAGAATTGACTCTTTCGCCTCCGATAATTTTGAATGCACAGCCATCTTAAGGATAAACAGATATTTGCTATTATTTTGTCTTGATCACTATATATGACCAACAACGTTTTCTTCCGGATGCGACAATTTTATTGATATTGTTATCATCATTGGTAGATCGATTATGTAATCATCCTCGAAATATCTATTTTTTTGGGCCAACTAATGCACCTTTGAAAGCAAGTATACTAAAAGGAGTTGAACGCATAAACATCTACGTGTCCATTTTCACATAACTTACTTATATCCCTCAAGAATCAACGGTGAGTCCGCTTAGAAATAGAATTATTATTCGCTGACAATCAATGACCAGCTGGAAGCAAGGGTGAGCAAGCTCAACCCCGCCGGCCACTAGTGAGGACGAGCCTCGCCAACCCCAGTGAGGCTTGACTTCACCATGGCTAGTAAGGTCAAGGCTCAACCTCTCCTCTACCTTGTTGAGGTTAGAGGAGGAAAAAAAAAAGAAAAATCAAAAAATATTAAAATCAAAAAAATATTTTAATATTATTAGAAAGTGTGCATGTTAATGTTGGTTGCATTACGTAGGACAATCGGCGTTCACGTCAATGATATCCAGTCAAAATTGGCCAGAGTGATTAAATTGACATAAATACAAAATGTTTATAATTAAATTGGCACAATTACAATAAATTTAGGATTATTTTGATAATTTTCCCCTTATTGATCATCTTGTCAATAAGAAACAAAAATTAGCCAGAAAAAGGAGGAGTTAGAATTCATTTGGCCACGAACGAAATGGACAGAAACCGAATACAAATTGACTTTATTATGCCTAATCTGGCGACCCCACTTCATATTGATTAGGGAGTTTATGAGTCGTGTCATTACAGTTTGGGAAATGGATCAAGACGTGTCAAATCGTGTTAATTTTCAAGTTGATATTGCCTTCATGTCATATTGGACTGGAGTTTCTCTCTCTTTGTAAATTCTATATGTTCTAATCTTGTTGGAACTTCATTTGTACACTCAAAATTTAGTAAACAAGATTCACTTAAAGGTGAAATTTTTATTCGTTTGCCCTAAATGGGGATCCGTTTTTGATTAAATATCTCAAAGAAGGTTTCTCAAGATGATCAACACGGTTGTCGGTCAAAATTTATAGTTACTGTCGGTTTGACATGATAAAGATCTTGGATCACGGCGGGTGTTCTGATATAAATGCTACTCTGAAATGATGATGAAATAAAACTAAAATTGTCATATCTCTCTCTTTCATCTCCACAATAACACCAAGTAATATCATTGCGAGAATTTTGGTTTCTTTTCTCCGTTTGTAGCCAACAATGTGAAGTTCGGAAAATTAAAACATACACTGCCAATATATAGAAAACTTCTCTTAAACGGTTTAATCCACCCTTAATTTGAGGATTTAAGCTGCCCAATCCCTCACTAAACATCAAATCCAAGGTGGATTAGACCGCGTGATTAGATATTATCTTTCCTTTCTTGTAGTCTTTGCCGCGTTGACGTGAGATTTTGTCACCAAGTACTTCTTGTTCGGCGTCTGATCCCTCTCCAAATCTCGGGATTATGGCAATCGCAGGGTCTGCAGGTCTGCAACGTTCACGTACTGCTCACGTACTCCCCCCCTATGGACAAGGGAGCAAGGACAAAAAGGCTCGACTTGGACTCGATCTTGCCTCTTCCACTCTCTACTTAGTCAACCATGGGGTTCCCCAAACACCCTTAAAAATTAACGGGCGTTATTGAATAATTAAAGTTGCAAAAGGGTTTTACTCCCCGCGCCGCCCCCCACCACCCCCCCATATGGACAAGGGAGCAAGGACAAAAAGGCTCGACTTGGACTCGATCTTGCCTCTTCCACTCTCTACTTAGTCAAACATGGGGTTCCCCAAACATCATTAAAAATTAACGGGCATTATTGAATAATTAAAGTGGTGGGTGGTGGTGTTTTTGGGTGGTGGAAGCTGAAAGCAACCATTTGAAGCGGAGCAAGATGCAGAAGGTAAATGGTATTAAAAGGGGATAAAGATATTGCCTGAGAAGTCCACTTGACATCATTTTCTTCTATCGGAACCCCAGATACAACTTGCTTCCTCCTGCATCTGGTTCTTTTTATAGTGAGTAGTGTCATGACTTAGCCCTTGGGGGAGGGAATAGATTTAGAGGTATTGCTTAAAGATCGGGCCTACGGCCCATGGTTAGGTACGGGCTCTCACAAGCTCATACCTCGTGCGACATTGGAGGATTCGTAGGAATTTTGTAATAAAGAGTTGCCACTAGCCTATTTGGGTCGGCTGAAAACCAAGTGAGGTATGAAAGTATACCTCACTTCCTACGTAACAAGAGAATCTAGGTTCGGGGACTTGATTACACTAATTAACCAATTAGTGCCATTTCGGTACCTAATCGTGTTCATTTAAAAAAATGGATGTTTTTGTCAAGTAATCTGAATTGATTTTATACCTATCCACTAACATGTGAAGTAATCACACGGGTGTATAATCATTACAATAGCAATTAACAGTCAAGGAAAGCATTTAAATAAATTATATGGGAGAGCAAAGATTTTACATCAAAGAAAAGATAAATAATAATCCTAACTAGACTAAAGGGAAGCCAAAATTAATATACCAAAATTGCACAGTAAAGGGTATTCGTCTTTAAGGACAACTAAAACTCCTTGAGCCTATTTTAAAAAACCTTTTTTGCTTTTTTTAATACTAATAATATTTTTAATTAAACTTTTTAATTATTTTTTTATCTTTTGCCTATTTTGTCTTTTCTACTGCACTTCCCCCTCCCCCTCGACGATGCCTCTGCACACCGGAAGCCAACATTTACTTTCTTTTTCTCTCTTTTTTTTTTAAAAACTTTTTGCCGCACTTTTATTTCTCTTGCTTTTTCTTTTGTTTTTTTATTTGTCCCTTCCCTATGCCCATCTTCTTCCTCAACGATCTTCCTCAACGATCTCCCGCCCTCACTGAAGCTCCTACGTTTCTAGAGAAACCTCGTCCAAATCTCAAACCGTCGCCGAGCTACTACCCTTCACCGGTCGTACACCCGACCACCACTCGTCGGCCAACCTCCCCGTCGATTTCCTTTTGTCATTGGACGGCCATTATTGGCCACAAAGCATGAAACACAAAACAATGTAAACGATGACGGGGGCGGTGGCAGCGAAACGACCGAACGACCAATGCCTGGGGAATGCTAATCACCAAAATGACATCTCAACAGAATAAATCAACTTGTGGACATTCAGTTTTGGCCAAAAAGGGCAAAAGCAAAACTAGATCTCGGTGAAGCATTTCATCGAGCGGGTGGCGTGCGATATCAAGCAAAGGGTTTCCGATTCAATCGGGACTCGAAATGGGGCCGAGATTCTCAGCAAACATCCAACAACGCCCAACGACTTAGCTAAAGACCTACGAGGGCCAGAGTTCTTGTGAGCCGAATGGCCACGAACCCCAGCTCGGCGTACCCAAGAGGGGCAGCAAACAAAGGCAAAAACGAAAGCTTACTGGTTCAGGCTTGAGGACTTCTACCAGGAGGGGTCGTTGGACGGAGCTCGCATGTGGCCAAGTGGTCAGCCGAGGCTCCCTCTCGCTCTTCGTTCAGTCTCAGCTTTCACTATCTCGACTCCTCTCCTCTCTCGTGGCTCTCTCTCACTCCCCCAAAACGAAAGCACTCTCACACTTTTAAGCACCGGTGCGCATGGCCTCTTGCCATGCCTATTGCCATTGCAGGCCTACCCCTCTGACCGAACATCTCACGCGACGCTCGCCCCTGTCCTCTCTTTGACATGTACACATTTTTTGCTCGCATACCTCCTCCTCTTTTCTGTAGAACGTGTGGAGGACAAATAAGGAGAGGAAAATAAGGCTGGGCTCATCTTGGGCAAAATAAAAGAAAAGTGGGCCAGCCCAGGCGAAGAGAAAGAAAAGGAAAGAAAGAGGCTAGGTTGACCTGCTCACAGCCTGATCTCATTTTTCCCGTTTTCCTTTCTTTATTTTTTTTAACTAATTTCTTTAATAATTTTTTAATTAATTTTTTTAGTGACTAATTCCTAATATTGTATGAGATTAGGTCCTAAATAAATTGGTAAAATTTAAATGTCAATAGCTGCCCCTCTTTAAATGTAGCCTCGAAAAGGTTGCATTCAAACATAGAAGACACCTAAATTATTCCGACGAGAAAGAGACCCTAGGTGCATAAGCACGCACCAAGTCGACGGAAAGGATTCAAGACTATGGAAGCGCGTTGTGTTGATAAGAGGAAGAAAGACCCCAGTCTACAAAAGCACGCCGTGTCATAGGAAGAAAGGACAGCCCCGGGCTACAGAAGCACGCCGTGTCATAGGAAGAAAATACAACTCCGGGTTACAGAAGCACGCCATGTCATAGGAAGAAAGAGAGACCCCGGGTTACAGAAGCACGTCATGTCATATGAAGAAAGAGAGACCCCCGGTTACAGAAGCACGCCATGTTATAGGAAGAAAGAGAGACCCCGGGCTACAGAAGCACGCCGTGTCATAAGAAGAATGAAAGACCCCGGGCTACAGAAGCATGTCATGTCATAAGAAGAATAAAGAAATGAGGTCTCACCGTGTAACAACAGGTTTCGACCAGGTTGAAAATACATGATTTAAGAAAAACCCATGAATCTTTTGAAAATCGTAGTTTAAAGATAGACTCATAAACATTTTAAAAGCGTGGTTTAAGGATAGACGCACGAATCCCGTAGTTTAAGGATAGATCCACCAATCTTGTGGTTTAAGAATAGACCCACAAACCCCGTGGTTTAAGGATAGACCCATGAACTTCGTGGTTTAAGGATAGACCCACCAACCGTGTGGTTTAAGGATGACCACGAACTGTGTGATTTAAGGATACACCCACCAACCATGTAGTTTAAGGATAGACCCACTAACCTTGTGGTTTAAGGATGACCCATGAACAGTGTGATTTAAGGATATACCCACGAACCATGTGGTTTAAGGATAGACCCACTAACCCCATGGTTTAAGGATAGACCCATGAACCCTATGGTTTAAGGATAGACCCACGAATCATATGGTTTAAGGATAGACCTACCAACCGTGTAGTTTAAGGATAGACCCATGAACCCCGTGGTTTAAGGATAGACCCACCGACTATGTGGTTTAAGGATGACCCACGAATCATGTGGTTTAAGGATACACTCACCAACCGTGTGATTTAAAGATTGACTCACAAATTTTGTGGTTTAAGGGTGACCCATAAACTGTGTGATTTAAGGATACACTCACCAATCATGTGGTTTAAGGATAAACCCACTAACCTTGTAGTTTAAGGATAGACCCATGAACCCCGTGATTTAAGGATAGAACCACGAACCCTCTAGTTTAAGGATAGACCCACTAACTGTGTGATTTAAGGATAGACCCACGAACCCCGTGGTTTAAGGATAAACCCACCAACCCTATGGTTTAAGGATAGACCCACAAATCTTGTGGTTTAAGGATAGATCCACGAACCCCGTGGTTTAAGGATAGATCCATCGATCATGTGGTTTAAGAATGACCCACGAACGGTGTGGTTTAAGGATACACCCACCAACTGTGTGGTTTAAAGATAGACCCACGAACCCCGTGGTTTAAGGATAGATCCATTAACTGTGTGGTTTAAGGATAGACTCACGAACCCCGTGGTTTAAGGATAGACCCACTAACAGTGTGGTTTAAGGATAGACTCACGAACCCCGTGATTTAAGGATAGACCCATTAACCGTGTGGTCTAAAGATAAATCTACGAATCCCGTGGTTTAAGGATAAACCAACGAACCGTGTGGTTTAAGAATAGACTCACGAATCCTGTGGTTTAAGGATAGACCTACCAACCGTGTGGTTTAAGGATAGACCCACGAACCCCGTGGTTTAAGGATAGACCCACCGACTATGTGGTTTAAGGATGACCCATGAATCATGTGGTTTAAGGATACACTCACCAACCGTGTGATTTAAGGATTGACTCACAAATTTTGTGGTTTAAGGGTGACCCACGAACCGTGTGGTTTAAGGATACACCCATGAACCGTGTAGTTTAAGGATACACCCACCAACCATGTGGTTTAAGGATAAATTCATCAATTTTGTGGTTTAAGGGTGACCCACGAATCGTGTGATTTAAGGATACACCCACCAACCATGTGGTTTAAGGATAAACCCACTAACCTTATAGTTTAAGGATAGACCCATGAACCTCGTGATTTAAGGATAGAACCACGAACCCTATAGTTTAAGGATAGACCCACTAACTGTGTGATTTAAGGATAACCCCACGAACCCCGTGGTTTAAGGATAAACCCACCAACCCTATGGTTTAATGATAGACCCACAAACCGTGTGGTTTAAGGATAGATCCACGAACCCCATGGTTTAAGGATAGATCCACCGATCATGTGGTTTAAGAATGACCCACGAATGGTGTGGTTTAAGGATACACCCACCAACTGTGTGGTTTAAAGATAGACCCACGAACCCCGTGGTTTAAGGATAGATCCATTAACCGTGTGGTTTAAGGATAGACTCACGAACCCCGTGATTTAAGGATAGACCCACTAACAGTGTGGTTTAAGGATAGACTCACGAACCTCGTGATTTAAGGATAAACCCATTAACCGTGTGATCTAAAGATAAATCTAAGAATCTTGTGGTTTAAGGATAGACCAACGAACCGTGTGGTTTAAGATTAGACCCACGAATCCTGTGGTTTAAGGATAGACCTACCAACCGTGTGGTTTAAGGATAGACCCACGAACCTCGTGGTTTAAGGATAGACCCACCGACTATGTGGTTTAAGTATGACCCATGAATCATGTGGTTTAAGGATACACTCACCAATCGTGTGATTTAAGGATTGACTCACAAATTTTGTGGTTTAAGGGTGGCCCACGAACCGTGTGGTTTAAGGATACACCCACCAGCCGTGTGCTTTAAGAATAAATTCATCAACATTGTGGTTTAAGGGTGACCCACGAATCGTGTGGTTTAAGGATACACCCACCAACCGTGTGGTTTAAGGATAAACCCACTAACCTTGTAGTTTAAGGATAGACCCATGAACCCTGTGATTTAAGGATAGAACCACGAACCCTGTAGTTTAAGGATAGACCCACTAACTGTGTGATTTAAGGATAACCCCACGAACCCCGTGGTTTAAGGATAAACCCACCAACCCTATGGTTTAAGGATAGACCCACAAACCGTGTGGTTTAAGGATAGATCCATCGATCATGTGGTTTAAGAATGACCCACGAACGGTGTGGTTTAAGGATACACCCACCAACTGTGTGGTTTAAAGATAGACCCACGAACCCCGTGGTTTAAGGATAGATCCATTAACCGTGTGGTTTAAGGATAGACTCACGAACCCCGTGGTTTAAGGATAGATCCACTAACAGTGTGGTTTAAGGATAGACTCACAAACCCCGTGATTTAAGGATAGACCCACTAACCGTGTGGTCTAAGGATAGATCTACAAATCCCGTGGTTTAAGGATAGACCCACGAACCCTTTGGAAATTCATGGTTTAAGGATGACCAAGAACCCTTTAGAAAGTGTGGTTTCATTTGGCTTGGCATGTTACTGAAAGCTTGGACAATCCAATCTTCTGCAATGCATCGGTCAAAAAGAGTGCTACGAGCTGCGCTAATGTTTCATGCGAAGACAATGCTCCGAGCTACGATGATGCCCCAGTCAAAAGAGACACCATGAGCATTCCAATCAAGAGTATCCCAATTTGGGCACAACACGTCTAACAGAATATATCATAACAAGTACCCTGGTAACGGAGGCGTACCATGCAAGATCAATGTCATTTAATAAATGTCATGAGAGACAATATCAATGAAGTGCTAGCAGTGAGAAAGCATTGACTGCTTGAGTAAATCAAGCCGATTTCAGGCATTTAGTAAACATTTGGTATCATTTAATATCTCCAACTTGCCATGAGACTTGGAAGATATCATTAATCATCTAATTCCCCAAAGAGGAAAATCTTTGTTGAAATCATCTTCACTCATGAAAAAGTCTTATTAAGCATGCCAAGCAAGAGCTCTCAGTCAGAAAGGACTTCTTGCATACTCTCAAGAAAATGCTATATGATCCCATCCATTCATGTGGGAAGTAATCTGATCACTCAATACACCTCGCACTTCCAACGTCGAAGGATTTGAGAATCATTCACAATAAGTTCACATTGACCAATCTAATAGGTCTTTTAAAAGGATCACAATGCAGGCTTGGCTACGGTTTTAGCAATGGATAAACATCATTGGCTATGAAATGAAGTAATAATCAATCGGCATCTTCGCCAAGTTTACAAGTTAAGAAACCTTAAGATAAGATAAGATAACCCTACTCTCACTTCTTCGAGTAGCAGCTTCTTTGGAGAAGTCCTAATTTCCTCTCAAATCATCCCAATCTGAAGAGACTTCGGGAATGGATTGTAATGTTAGTTCGGTGAAAGGCTCAACCCTTTTTCGAAGAGGGATTTGAGAGTTGGTAATTGCAATGACATCATTGTCATATCATCTGATTTTTGAAAGCACTCAAATTTGTCTCGAAAGTCACTTGACTAATCATCTCAAAATAAGAGCTTTGCTATTTTCTCTCATGACTTTTGCATTTGCAGTGATTTCCTTTTGGTACAAGCATTTTGTTTTTTGGTCATTTTTGCTTTCACAGAGACATTCCTCTTGATGCAATTGCTATTCCTTCTACTTTTTTTGGGTGATGGGCATTAGCCTTGCTTTTATTAGGCATATTGTTTTTTCATGCCTCCTAATTTTCATTTGACTTTTGCTCTTTTGAACTTTTTAAGCTCTTAGGACTTTCGAGATGCTTTCCACATTTTCACATAAACATTACTTGCCTTGACAAATCATATGCCTTGCCCCAATGTAGGGGAGATAATCACCACTCGAGTTTTGGAAATGAACGATTAGGCTCAACTTGGTTTAAGCAAAGGGTATCGGTGTTTGGGTAGAGAAATGAATGCTCTTCTTCACCTTGGGATGCTTCGAGCTTCCATAAGAATTCACCTGAAGTTACCACAAAAAGATTTATGCTAGTGAGAGTAAGGAAGCATTTCTCATCTTTCCTCTCCAAATAATGTCGACCCAAAACTCCATAATTGCCCCCTTTATGGGGTGATTTTTGACAGGGGTATTTTGTAGAAAATTCTCCACATTAAAAGGCTCAAATGGGCTACCTATGGTCACTTGTGGTGTATAGGATAGAGGAAAGAAATGCCTATTTTCATTTTAGTCTATGTACCACTTGTGAATGAATCTCTCGTCCTTAAACGACTGAGGTTTTCTCTTCTCACTCAACTGTTAAGGTGTTCATAGGACGTGGTTGGGAATGACTTGCCTTTCTTCATTCTAAGTATCCTTTGCTTGGCATGATTAACATCTCCATTTCACTCTGCTGAGATCATCTGAGTAGATTAATCTCCATAGGGAATTTTGATTCAAAATGAATAACCCACATAACGTGAAAACAATTTTGAGGTAAAGAGGATATTCAAAAGTTTGTAGAATTTTTTTTTCTTAATTATCCATTTCTGTGTTTTTTATTTATTTATTTAGGAAAGTACTAAAATTTCTTTTTTGTAATGGAAATCCTCCATATATTTTTTTTCATTTAATTTTGAGAAGAATGGTACTTACTTGCAGCATGACGACTTGGTAACACTGTAAAGAATGTGAAAGAATATGTTAGTGCAAAAATCTTTAGGGATTGAAATGTTGGAAACGATACATCATTACTCTACATTCGCTTTTATCCTTTGGGTGCTAATATTTCTTGGATTCACCTTCGTGGATATTTGGTAACTCAACATTACCCTTCACTTGCATTTGTCTTTAAGTGTTTGATGTTTTCATTCCAAGATTGAATTGGACCGACTTAAGAACGATGCACTCTTTGTGATGAATTTGATTATTTTGTCCCAGCACACTTCAATGGTGGGGAAGGAGAGATTTTTTCCTAAGTCAAGTGCTGCTCCACCGTGCTTTGTCTGAAAGTCTTTGTTTTGTTCGAGTCTATTCTTTTTTTTTTTTAGAGATTGTGTAGTTTTGGCCCAGGTTGTCCTCACGTAGTCTTGTTATTTGCTAGGTATTTGCCTCACGAAATTCTGCACAAATGGAGAGACAAGTCATTCCTAAAACAAATCAAATTTAACTTGGAATGATTACCACCTTTCACTCGAGGGCAACATTTGATGACCGATTCTTTTTTGTATACATCTAAATCTTGAAGTATTGTCTTAGTCTTATAGACCACCAACAATCATCTCCATGCAAGAATGGATGCCCAGAAGAGATGAAAATGGTGAGTAGATAATTTGATGGTGACATTTCCAACATGGCTTCAACAAAGTACACTAGATGATTGAGCTTATCAAAATAGATGAGTGCAAAAATCAATCCTCGTCCTAGCTTGAAAGTCCACTTATTTGTACAGTCAAATGAGAAAATGTCAAAGAGTGACCGTTATTCGCATCCTGCGAGAAGAAGACAATGTCAATATGTGAATGAGAAAATGATCTCTTAATGAGGTCGCCTCTTACAATGAAATCAAGGCGACGGTATATGCCCCATAGTCCCTATTACGGGATTTTTGTATTTCGCCAAGATTTTTATCATAAGAGAAAGACATCATTAAAAAATCAATCCACGGCCATCAATCGAATGTCCACTCGGGAACTGAGTTGCTCCGAATCAAACATGTATGTGCGACTAAGGGTGAGTACTGAAACTAAACCGAATTAGAGCAAATCGACCGGTTCTGGACAGCTCCCCATTCCTAAACTTGGAACCAGTGACTGTTGGTTCGGTCTCCTGTTCTAGGTGTAAACCAAATCATCCGGACTACCTAGACTGGCTCGATATTTTTTTTTATTAACAAGTTAATGATACTTGATTATACTTTATCACATCTTTAATGTCTTTCTATCAAGATTTTTATTGATTAAATATGCAAAACTCCAAAGAGTAAGAGTTTAGACTATGCAACTACACTCGAGGGGAATAGGGGAAAAAAGAAGAAGAAGAGTATCACCATTGGTTCTTGACTAGATGGGACTGGTGGGTCCGATTTTAAAACCAAATGGGCCGATTGTCGTTCCACGAATTGAGAATTGACGCTTCTAATTTGACTTTTGGTTTCAAGAAGGGGATTAAATCATTTTGAATTTGACCACTTGTACATAAGATAAAGTTTGGGATCACTAGGCCTTTCAAAGCAAAACGTGGGTGGCCCATTGCCAATCAATTACTTGCGAGATTTCAACTATATCTTAGATGATTAATTTTCTTTTCCGTCACGATAAATCGGATCGACCTGATTCGTTTCATATCTCCGTCAAATCAATGTGAAATTGATGACAGAGTTTGTATGGTCCAGCTGCCCCATCGGCCGCCGGAATAGACACGACATTTGCATTTTGCAGTCCTCTTGTCACGTGGGGTCTTCTTCAGGGTGGACAGTTTGTGTGAACTGAACCTGTTGTTTTCTATGTATGGACGATTCCTCGTGTTTTCAGGAGAATAAAAAAGAAAATTTTCATCACGCGTTAATAAAAAATTTACTGGTTTTTTTTTTGTATTTTTGGGTAATTTATGGATAATAAATAAATACTTTTAAAATAGTCAACTCTTTTTCACAGTTACTATTCATGAGTAACTATTTAAAAGTTCAAACCCAAATTAAAGTCATAGGGGCACTACCCATACATAATTGATAGGGAGTATGAACTACACCTCAATAGTATGGCCCCAATGACACGTCCTTGCGATGGTACAAAAGCATCTTGGATAGGGTTGACCTAAGTCGAAGAAATGACATGAATTGGCACATATTTAGTACATATGAAGCTTTCGTCTTGTTAAATAAAAAAATACAATGTTTTAAAATAGCACGAGTTGACACATGGTTAATGTCCTAGTCCACCGGGACCTTCTCCAATCATATATGCTAGAAAATATAACTCTGAAAGATAATTAAGATGCACGAACATGGGTTGACAGGCTTAGTCTATACCTGGGTCGGTCGGAGAATATAAGGTCGTGGGTCTTCATGATGTCAAGTGCACAATCAGCGGATGATACGACGAGGACGGGCGAGCTTCTGAAGTGGAGCATCATCGAGGGGCCATAGCGCCTCGACAGGGCTTGGAGCGAGCAGTGAGGATAATCGCCGAGCTGGTGGAGGTTCTCGATGATTAGGAGCTTCAACAGTGACAGCGAGGGAGTGAAGGAGAGTAGCGGTGAGGCATTGAAGCTCAACATCGCCGGTGGCGACGGTGGTTTTCCACTGTTTCTGCGTCCCAAGTGATTTTAGGGTTGTGAAGACGAGGGGTGAAGGAAAAAGATAGCGAACATGTGAATTTATATTGTTCGTGCTGTTGTGGAGCTCCACGTGAATTATCCTATGTAGAATACCAGGATATTTCCTGTCTTGTTCACTTGCCATAAAAATGAATTGACTCGTTCCCCTCCGGCAATTTTGAATGAACAGCTCTAACTAAGGATAAATAAATATTTACTATTCTTTTGCCTTGTGATCACTATACATGACCAACAACGATTTTCTTCCGAATTAAGACAAATATATTAATATTATTATCATAATTGGTAGATCGATATTGTAATCATCATCTTAATATCTAATTTCTTTTGTGACCGTCTGTAGGCTTAACTTTACAATAGTACCTCTTTGCAAAAATTTTATCTTTTTGCCCGATGTGTAAGGAATGATATGTGGGGTTCATTAAATTTTAATTGATTGTTTGAAAGCAAGTCGACTAAAAGGAGTTGAACGCGCAAAGATGCACGCATCCGTTTTCACAGAACTTCCAAAAATATCAACATCATCGACCGCGACTCCGCCACGAAATGGAACTATCACTCGCTGATGACCTTGCTAGTTTCGTCTAAAGAAACAAAAATCAGCCAGAAAAAGGAGTCTCCGTAGTTCATTTGTCCAAGAACGAAATGGACAGAAAACCTAATACAAATTTGTTTTATCTGATCTGCAAGAGCGACGCGAAGGGTGAACCAAGAAAATGGCGTGCTCCTCTTGCGACCCCGCCTCATTTTGATTGGTGGTTTATGGGTCAGTGTCATCATAGATTGGAAACGGAACGAGACATGTCGAATTGTGTTTGGCTTTTAAGTTAGTGTCGCCTTCATGTCATCTCGGATTCAAGTTTCCCTCTTTTAGTAGATTCCGTGTTCTGATCTTGTAGAAAATTCAATTGTACTTTCACAGTTTAGTAAACAAAAATCGTTCAAAGCTGAACTTTTATTGGTTTGTCCTTAATGGGGATTTGATTAAATATCTGAGAAAAGATTTCTCGAGATGATCATCACGGCTGTGAATCAAACATTGCCATTACAGTTGGTTTGGCAGAGTAGAGACCAGGATGGGTCACGGCTGGTGCTTTGGTATAGAAGCTGTTCCAAGTTGGTGATGAATAAATAAATAAGTAGTTCAAAAAATATTAAAGTATTATTAAAAATTGTTCGGGTAAACTATGGTCGTCGCACGTCGACAATCACAAAGTAACATCCATGTCAACAATTACTAGACAAAATTAATTGGATGAAGTGAATTGACACAAATACAAAAATTTTATGACTCAATTGGCCAGGAAAAAAAAGAAGAATTTATGACTGAATTGACACAATTGTGATTAATTTAAGACTTTTTTAGTAATTCTCCCAAATTTAAAGAGAAACAAGAATTTCTTACTTTGATATATCTATCACTTTTCAATTATGTATGGACTGACAATTTGTAATTGAAAAAAAAAAAAAACAAAGAGCCATTATCCATCATCAATTCCTGCATTTAATTAAAAAAACATTACAAATCACTCGCAAATTGGTACGAAACCGTTACTAAACTATTATAAAACATTACAAAACCATTATAGATTAATGACGGATGAAAATCATTACAAATTGATTACGGTAAAAAAACATTACACAAACATTCGCCTCGATTTTACAACAATACATATAAGGTAACGACGATGGTCTTAACTAGGGAATGGAGTAGCAACAGCAAGGAGATGAACTTTCCTGTGGATGGTAAGACCAGTGCATTCGGTCATGTCCAAATCCTCCGCTTTCAGACCCTCGGGCGGTGCCCAATCGAACTTGTTCACCAGATTTGCCAAGACAAGTTCGTTCGTCGCCATCGCGAATGACGTACCGGGGCAACCCCTCCTCCCAGCACCGAAAGGAATCAGCTCGAAATCCTGTCCCTTGAAGTCCACCGAGCTGTTCAAGAATCTCTCCGGCTTGAACTTGTCCGGCTCGTCCCACGTGCTGGGGTCCCTCCCGATGGTCCACGCATTCGTGATCACCATAGTCCCCGCTGCGATGTCGTAGCCTTTGATTTTGACGTCCCGGGTCGACAGTCGTGGGACGAGGAGCGGGATCGGAGGGTGTAGGCGGAGAGTCTCTTTGAGGACTGCTCGCAAGTAATGCATTTTCTCCAAGTCCGCATGGGTTATGTTAGGCTTGCCGTTGGCGATTTTGCGAACCTCAGTTTGGAGAATGTTCACGGCACGAGGGTGCCTTAAGAGCTCGGTCATTGCCCACTCCAGGACTGTGTACGTTGTATCAGTTCCAGCAGCAAATATATCCTGCACAAGCACAAGTGTACTTGATAATCAATCATCATGGATAACTAATGATGCTAATCGCTTCATTCAGTTATGACTTATAAGTACTCTTTGAAACACGAGTCACAACTGAATGAAGCGATATATATATAGAGTGAGAGTTATAAACTCTACTATGACTTAAAAAATTAGTATCTAAAATTGTGAGATATTTCCAAATTCATGAGAACTTATCATATAAAATTGTAATTTATACTTTAGAATTCTCTTAATTAAATCATCAACTCAGTTACTCGACTAATTCTGGTAGGGACAAAAACTGAATGGTTATATTTTTTTATTCCTAATAGGAAACATTTTCATTTAGTGTTATATGATTTGTAGGGTAGAAACATGAACATCATCCAAAATTAAGTTAAATTAAATGTAAGTATAATTTATATCTGTGATTCGTCTATAAACAATTGGTTGGAGAAAATTTTCTTCAAAAAGTACGGTGGACAATGTCGTTGTTGGGGTTTATTCTAAGTCGGTTGTGGAAAAAGTTAGTGATTGATTTATAGATATGAGAAATTCTTTAAATTTTTGGGATGAAATAGCCTCAAGACCATCCAATAATTATCTTGAAAGAAAAAAAAAATTGATTGCATGAGATCGTTGGTGGAGAAAAGAGGGAGCTTACCAAGACGAGAGCTTTGATGCTATCCGCACCCAAAGCAAAACCAACTGTTTTGTCCTTCTCAATGTCCAGCAAAACGTCCACAAAGTCTCTCCTATCTTCACCTCCGCCGCCGATGCTCTTCTCCTCCATCTTCCTCCGATGATCCTCCACCACCTCATCGAGGAACTGGTCGAACTCCCTCGCGACCCGCTCCACTTTTGCGTCTAGACCAGTTAGCTTGTTGATCCACCCAAGCCTCGGAATGAAGTCTTCAACGTTGAAAATGCCCAGCAACCCCATCATATCCGCTAACAGTCCCTTGAACTTCTTGCCCTGCAGGCCTTCGCTGTACTTCCTCCCCAGAGCCGTCCGGCATATGATGTCGTTCGTCAACGACGCAAACAAGTCGCTCAGATCCACCGAGCGATGCTGCTTGATCTTGTCCATCAACAGAGAGATCTCCTCTTCTTGGACCGTCCGAAACGAGTGGACCCTCTTGTTGCTCAGCAGCTGGAGGACGCAGATGCTCCTCATTTGCCTCCAGTACTCGCCATACGGGGCCAGAGACACGTCCTTGCGGTGGTACAAAAGCCTCTCGGAAAGGGTTGACCTGAGTCGAAGAAATGACATGAATCGGCACAAGGTCAATGTCCATATCTGTAGTCCACCGGGATCTTCTCCATCATAAATGCCAGAAAATATAACTCTTAACAGAGAATTAAGATGCATGAACATGGGTTGACAGGCTTAGCCTATACCTGGGTCGGTCGGAGAAAATGAGGTCGTGGGTCTTCAAGATGTGTCGTGCACAGTCGGCGGAAGATACGACGAGGATGGGCACGCTTCCGAAGTGGAGCATCATCAAGGGGCCATAGCGTCTCGACAGGGCTTGGAGCGAGCGGTGAGGGTAATCACTGAGCTGGTGGAGGTTCCCGATGATAGGGAGCTTCGGCGGTGATGGCGGAAGGTGAAGGTTAGTAGCAGCGGCAGAGGAGAAGAGGAAGCGGAGGCATTTGAGGGTGAGGAAGGTGATGAAGAGGACGAGTGTGATTGAGGCCAGGGAGGGTGTCAAGGAGAGTAGCGGTGAGAAGTTGAAGCTGAACATTGCCGTTGGCGATGGTGGTTTTTCGCTGTTTCTGCGTATCGATTGAATGCCTATCCTTTTAGGGTTGTCAAGACGAGCGGTGGAGGGAAGGGGAGCGAAGACGTGGAAGGGGAGCGAACACGTGGATTTTTATTGCTCGTGCTACTGTGGAGCTCCACATGAATTTTCATATGCAGAATATCAGGAAATTTCCCATCTTGTTCACTTGCCATGAGAGAGAATTGACTGGTTCGCCTCCGATAATTTTGAATGAACAGCCTTCCTAAGGATAAACAGATATTTGCTATTATTTGGCCTTGACCACTATACATGAACAACAACGTTTTCTTCCGGATGCGACAAATATATGGATATTGTTATCATTATTGGTAGATCGATTTTGTAATCATCCTCTAAATATCTACTTTTTTGGGCCAACTAGTCCATCTTTGACAGAACCTCTCAAATTAGCCAATTTAAATTTAAATATTATGATAATTTGTCAATTCAATTGTAAACTTTTTAATTATGTTAATTTAGTGATAAATATTTTAACAATTTGTCAATCTAGTCTTAAACCTTTTAATGATTTGTCAATTTAGTCATTCCGATCAATTTTAGCCAAAAAACACTAATATGATGGTTTAGTTAGCGTCAGCCATCCTATATGACATGATCAACATAAGTGTTGACGTGGACCCTTTTTTGCAATTTTGTAAATAAACAAAAGCAAGTAATAATCTAATTGCTTCTAACCTCGCTACCGGTGCATAGGTCTCGTCATAGTCTATCACTTCTTCCTGTGTATACCCTTTCGCCACGAGTCTTTATTTGTTTCTAATCACTTTTCCTTTCTCATTCATCTTTCTGAAAACCCATTTAGTTTCAATCACAGATTTACCTTTGGGTTTTGGAATCAGCTCCATACATCGTTGATGTTGAATTGTCTGAGTTCTTCACGCATAACTTCTATCCAGCTTTCATCAGACAATGCTTCATCTACTCATTTTGATTTTATCTCATAAACAAGTGCGAGAGCACTGGACTCTTCTCTTCCTTTAAATCTGGTGTGAATTCCTTCATCAATGTTGTCAATGATGAGTTCTTTGGGATGACTTGACTTGTGTTTTCAGTTGCTGTTTGGTCTGAGAGACTGTTGATCCTCTGCTTCATTTGAGTCTTCTCGATCTGCTTGTTGCTGTTCTCCAGAAATTTGAACCTTTTCGAGGGAAGTAGACTTTGTTAAGTCTAGAACGGGTTCAGACTTTTCAAGTTGAGTCAGATCTGGTTGATTTTGCACATAATCCTAAAATTTGACGTTCATAGATTCTTCCACGGATTGAGTCTTCTTGTTAAAGACCCTGTAGGCTTTGCTTGAAGTTGAATAGCCAAGGAATGTTCCTTCGTCTGATTTTTCTTCAAACTTCTCAATCCGTTCATTTGCATTCTTTAGAATAAAACATTTACTGCCAAAGACATGAAAGTAGGAAACATTCGGCTTCTTTTCTTTATACACTTCTTAAGGAGTTTTCTCTAAGATAGCCTCAAGAATATTCTGTTGATAATATAGCAAGCAATAGAAACTATTTCTACCTAAAATCGAGAGGATATTTTGCTCTTTATTAAGAGAGTTTTGGCCATCTCTAGTAAGGATCTGTTCTTTCTTTCTACAACCCCATTTTATTCTGGAGTATATGGAAAAAAGAAAAATGCTGAAAACCAGATTCATCACAGAACTTTGCAAAGTCGTGATTTTCAAACTCACTTCCATGGTTAGTTCGTATACTCGAAATAGCATAACCCTTTTCATTTTAAACCTTCTTGGCAAACTTCGAGAAATAAGAGAATGTCTTAGACTTACTTGCCAGAATATATACCCAAGTAAAATGAGAAAAATCATCATGATTACTAGGCAATATTTCTTTTCACCAATACTTTGAGTTCTAGTAGGTCCAAAAAGGTTCATATGGAGAAGCTGCAAAACTCGACTGGTAGAAACTTGATTTACAGGTTTAAAGAAACTTCTGACCTATTTTCCCAAGACACAAGGAGTGCATAATTCAGACTTTTGATAAGCTAGATTGGGAAGGCCTCTAACCAGCTTCTTAGAGGAAACTTTAGCAATTTGTTTCATATTAACATGGCCAAGCTTCCGATGCTAGAGGCTTGCTTCGTCTTGTATAGAAATAAGGCACTGAGAGCTTTCACATCCAGAAGGTAAATGTTGCCATGCCTTCGCCCAATGAAAGATTGAGAGAAGTCTTGACTCGTTCCAGAACAAATGCCTTCTTGGAAGTTTATTTTGAATCCAATATCGCAAAGCTGACTTATACTGAGTAGATTGTAATTCAAACCTTCCACCAAGGAAACATTGTTAATTGTCAAGCTTCTAATCTTCACAGTTCCACATCCTACAATTTTTCCTTTGTTGTTTCCACCAAAAGAAACTTTTCCTCCATTTAATATAACAAGTTTTATGAAGCAGCTTGAGTCTCATGTCATATGCCTCGAACAGCCATTATCCAAATACCACTTAATCTTTCTTTTAATAGTGACCTGTAATTAAAAGAAAAGCTCAAACTTTCTTTGGTACCTAGATTTTCTTGGGTCCAAGAGAGTAAGTATTATTAAAGACAGTCTTTGCCAGGCCTTCTTAACTAGTCTCTAAATCTTAGGACAATCTTTCTTGAAATGTTTTAAGTTATTACACTTTGAACATTTGAGTGCACTTCGGCCAACAGGTTTTACAAAAACTTTTTGAAAATGATTTTTGTAAAATGCATTTATAGGTCTTTGTTTAATTCTCTCTTTGACTTTGGGAAAATGAATCAATGGAATAGTTTCTGAAGTCATACCCAAACCGGATTTGTTGAAATACGGAATTTGAGCTAAAAGAATTTTTTCCAGTTTTTCGAATCCTTTTGAAATTTTTTTTGTAATATTTGAAATATCTCTTTTCAAAGTATCATTTTCCTTCGAAAGAGAATCTGAAGTTTCTTTTAGATTATCAAAAATTTTATTTAGACTTTCAAATTTTTCTTTCAAATAAACTTCATGTTGCTTGAGCTTAGAATTCTCCTTTTTTAGTTCGAAATCCTTTTAAGAGAGGATTTAAGACTGAGACAAAGTTCATCTATGTATTTAGAGACTTTAACAGGTATTCTTGAGTCACTAACCTCTATTTCTTTGCCTGAGTTTGAATCAAAATTTGTTTCTGAATTTGAGTCTGATTATGAATTAGCCATCAGACATATATTGGCATACTCTTCTTCATTTTCCTCACACTCGGTGTCACTCCAAGTTCCAGCTTTGAGAGCCTTTTTATATTTCTTAGTTCTTCCTTTCTTTTTATTCAACAGATGACAGTTAGGTCTGATATGCCCATTTTTCTTGCACTCAGAGCATATTACATCATTGCTAGTTTCATTGTCTTCTGTTGGTCTCTTCTGGAAATTATGCGTACTCTGCTTCTTCCTGTTGAATCTTCTTCCCTTTCTATTCAGCTTTATGAACTTCTTAATCATAAGCGCCAGCTCCTCATCGTCCATATCATCATCTGAATCTGTATCATCAGAATCATCATTAGATTTTAAAGCAATTGATTTCTTACCTTTAAGATCTTCTTCATCATTTATCTGCTCCACTTCGTATGACTAAAGCGTGCCTATCAATTCATCAACTGATAGAGGCATGATCCTTTGGGTTTCTCTAATTGAGGTCTTCACATGATTCCAGTCTTTCGAAAGTCCTCGCAGCAGTTTATTGACTTTCATTGGTCTAGAAATTGGTTGACCTTGATAAGCTAGGCCATTCACAATCTCTGTAAAGCGACTGAGCATATCAGTGATAGATTCTCCAGGCTTTATTCTGAAGGCTTCATACTATTCGAGGAAAATGTGTATTTTGGTTTCTTTCACATGGTCAGTCCCTTCGTAGGTAACATGTAATCTGTCCCAAATTTCCTTTGCTGTTTCACAAGAAGAAATTTGGTTATATTCAGTGGGAGATAAGGCACAATGTAAAGAGTAGATAACTTTTGCGTCAAGAGTTTGTCTCTTATTAATTTATGCTTGTGTTGCTTCGTTAGCATATATAACTTCTTTCCTCTCTCTGAAGTTGATGTTGTTTTAGGGTTGATCTCTTTTTCGACAACATCCCACTCTATGGGATCTCTCGATCTGAGAAATGTCTTCATCTTGTTTTTACACACATTGTGTCTCGCCCCGATCCTCCGAGCGCGTGCCCATCCCTCCTTGGTCAAGTAATAGCAACGTCCTAGGATGCGTCGCCGACCCATTTTTTTTAATACGCATGCGGAAGCATAAAAATAATCCTTAGACAATAACACAATGTGATAGAAATGTAGGACCCTAAGTTTTTCGAACTAAAACACAACGACACTTATATATATATATATATATATATATATATATATATATATATATATATATATATATGTACATAGCAAACCATGTCATGTCATATATAATACAAGCCATTCCAAGAAAACAAGTCTAAAAGCAGGGGTGGGGTTTCACAACACTACGGCTCCTCGTCCTCCCTGTCATCTTCGATTTCACCATCATCCACACTCCAACTAGAGCCTTCAGTAGACTGCACCGGGGACTCTAGAACTTCGAGGGCAGGGTCCACCGCATCTACTACTAAACCTCTGGGAGGATCTGCTGTATCATTTCCAAAAGTAACCTCCAGAATGTACAGAGGAATCTCAAACTCTGGAATAGGACCCTCTCTCTGGCCATCCTGAGCCTAGCAATACCACAACCCGTATCGATGGGGCACATTGGGGGTGAGACCCGCATCGACCCAAACTATGGACCTCACCAGCTCATAGGTCCAGCCCCTAAGCCTCCCATGATGTGGAATGTAAGATGTCTACTCTATAACATTCTTAGGTTGTCCAAAAAAACTTAGGAGCTGCCTTCTAAGGACCTGAAATGTTATCCCACAACGGGGTGAGACGACGTCTCAGCGAGTTATACCCCCCTAAGACCCGATTAGGAAGAAAATACACTCTAAGGCTGCCTAAGCACATACAAGAGTCAGGGGTCTTACCTTTGCTTATGTTCCTTCCTACAAGTCATTATAATTCAAACAATCATTCAATCACTCAGATCGAAACATCGATCAATTGACGCAATCGATTACATGTCATCACGACCTTCCCCCGATCGGCCAAATCAATACTATCTAATAAGTCCGATCAAGTCAGGATTGCTCCCTCTAAGCTGATAATAGATAGTAGCTTGCCTCAAAGGCTAATAAATAGTATATTGTTCCTTCTCCAAGATGACATATTGAGTCATCAAGCTGATATAGTATACTAATGATGCTCACCAAAGCTGTGCGAACTTTACTTGCTCTCCGAAGCTATGCGAACCTTATTTCCTCACCGAAGCTATACGGACTTTAATTGCTCACCGAAGCTGTCCGAATCTTAATGTATACTATTACTTTAAGCAGAGGTATTAAGCCTGGAGGCTGATACAGTATACCATTTTAATCAACCAATGATTTCTCAACTTTTAACATGCCAGATAAAAATAGCTGTGTGTGGGTACACGGTGGGCCTTAGGCAAAATACAATAATTTTCTTTTTATAAATCCCACTATTTTATATGGTCCACCAAAATATTTTTGGCGTTGTAAGCTAACGATCTGTTATTTTCCAATTAATTACTGAAATTAAATAAATTTAGGAATAAATTCCCAAAATCATAATCACTCACAATTAGCACAAATTCAAACTCAATTAAATAAACAAATTGCATTACTGAAATCAGCATGAAATTCCGGTTACAAGTTATCCTAGTATAATTTCCAAAAAATAATTAATTAAATCATTACGGAAAATAATAAATAAATTCCAATGAATAGAACTTAGGCTCGAAAAGCCTAATTGGAAGCTAAGACACTCCCGGAAAATTCCCGAACCACTCTAGATAAATACTAGACCTTGTCTATCTAACCACCTAACATGGAATATCGGCTAATTAAATCACTAGTCTAATCTAACTAATCGCCTAATTCATGCTTAACCTAAACTAATCAACCCTTAAACGTCATTAACCTACTAAGTGAGGATTAGTGAGTTAAACTCACTTGTTCGACGATCCGCTCGGATCAAATTGATGGGGACGCAACGAGGGGCAAGAAACTCCAAAGTGGGACCGACTTTCGGGGTCAAGAAAGCATCGAAATGGGCCTAAACAGTGCTGTGAAGACCCACTTGAACCGATTTTGTGTTGGAGGAGATCGGGGCTGCTCGGCAACCGGTTGGGTGAGTCAAATCTGACGGTGGATTGGCGAAGCTTCAGCAGCCTAAGGCGGGGCTACACGGCGGTTGGAGGCGGCTGGACGGCGGCCTAAGCTAGTCGGGGGATCTCCTGGGCGCATGGATAGAGTAAGACGAGCACGGATGGGATAGTGGGGGACGACGGTACGGCAAGGCGAGGCGCGGTTGGGGTGTGCTACGGCAAATGGCAACAAGCAATGGTTCCGCTTGGATTGCTGGCTGCTCCGACGGCTTTCCTAGGCTGCTAAGCGTTGAATAGCAAAGAAAGGAGGGAGAGGGGATGTCGATGGGCTGGAGGGGGAGAGGAAAGAGGGAGGAGGCAAGGGGGGACCTACTTGGCTTCATCCTCATCTTCATGTCCCCTTGACTAGTCCTCTAGCCCAGCTCATTTCCAAGACCAATATGCCCCTTCTAGAAGCCTTGAAGAGGTCCAAAATGTTAGGTCCGTGGGTTGTTACGAATTTTGGATGATTTTGCTTCAAATTGAACCCAAATGCTTCTTGAATCACTCCAATTTGGCTCTTGAAAATTCAATTGTTGAACCCTCGATCAAATTGGTATTTTCCCTCACCAATATAACCCACTTGCATTCCAATTTCGCGATAAAAACCGGTCTTCTGAATTTTTTGGACAAAAACGACCTTACCTCGACTTTTTCCCAAAAAGTCTTGATTTGTAGAAAATTCTTCGGAGACTGAGTCAACGATCCTAAAATGACTTGTGACATGACAGAACTTTCACTTTTTGAAATCGGATTCAAATTCGCTGTTAATTTCACTTAGGCGCGTGTTTAGCGTGACCTAGGCTACCGGGTAACTTTTAGAAATTTTTAGTACAAATGACCTATGGTCGATTTTCTTCGAGCCACAATGAACCTCTTCAACACATTGACGACTCTCAGTTGTCGTGAAAATCTCGAGGATTCAAATACGGACACAGGGTACCAAAATGATAGAAAAATCAGTCTAGTACCAGTCGACGAGAATTTCTCAATTTGGTGGAATCACCCACGTTTAACCACACATCTCAGTAGAACTGACATATTTCTGACTTCCAATTGACTTATATCTGTGCCGTAATGATCTCTGCAAATGAGCACGGTCGAGTAGTCGATTCCTGATCGAATCCTCAAGTCTATTGCATTAAAATTTCTTAATGACTTCCCCAAGTAGTCTAATTATCTCTAGAGTGATCAACTCTGGGAATAGCACTATAGGCGCGTCGATGAAAAGCCCGATTAATTCAATTGAAAGTAGAACTAAACATTTGGGATGTCACACATTATACTCTTTCCCATTGAAGTAAGGAGGTCTGGTGTTGCTCTAACCTTCAATCAAACCTAGAGCCAAAATACTAGCCATAGAATATCTTTAGTTTAGAAGTAAAATACTTCAATAAATAAGCACATGAGTTCTGATACCAATTGAAAGTGCTAGTATGAACACCTAAAGAGGGTGAATATGTGTGAAGACAATTTTCGCAAAGAGCAGTAAGAATATTTTGCTTTTGAAACTGAGTCTGATGATCAACAAACTTTAAAAGAGTTTTTGACTTTAACTACTGAATCGAGATACGTATAAGGTAAAGGAGTTCAGGGAAGAGAAAAATGACACAGAATTTATAGTGGTTTGGCTTAAATCAAGCCTACGTTTACTCTCCCAGGCTGACAGCCTTCTAACTGATTTCCACTAAGAATCAAAAGATAATTTACAATCTTGCGATCTCGACTTCAAGGTGAAGAGTCTCTAGTACTCTCACAAAGTCTCACTTTGAGTCTCTCTCTCTTTTGAGTACAAGTTTGAGCACAGCATAAGGAATAACAAGTAAATGGGAAGATTCAGAATTTAGGATTCTTCTTTCACGCACTCTATCAAATGATTGGATAGCCCTCCTTAAATACCCCTTCATGCCTTCTTGACTGTTGGTATTTTTCAAAGGAATTCTTCCAATCAACCCATTAGACGGAATCAATCAAGGAGATCTCAAGCCATTTGAAGATTGTGATGAAAGCTCGTTAATCCTGTTCGCCCATACAATCAAGATCTTTGGTTTCCATAAGTAGATTCTTTCCAAATTAACTTGCCTTCAAAAAAGATTTGATATATCTAAATTGATTCCAATAAAGATAATCAATCTCGTATATAATATAGCCTACCGGAAAGCTATTTGTATCTTGTACGAACCGAACTCACGAAGAAACAAAGATAATCCCACATCTGGATGAGTCTTCATTCTTCACTTGTGTTCAGTATGGAATTTCATCAAAGTGGGCAGACTTCTGTTATAAGATAAACTTTGACACAAAAGTCTGACAACCTTCAGAATAGAACTTAGATAAGGTTTGTCAGCTTCAAAACATCATAGGAGTTTTCTCTAACACCAATCTGGTGGAGGTTTCTGAGGATGGGAAGCTTTGGTGGGGAAGGTGGTGGGTGGTGGTGTTTTTGGGTGGTGGAAGGTGAAAGCAACCATTTGAAGAGAAGCAAGATGCAGAAGGTAAATGTTATTAAAAGAGGATAAAGATATTGCCTGAGGAGTTCACTTGACATAATTTTCTTCTATCAGAACCCTAGGTACAACTTGCATCCCTCTACGTCTGGTTCTTTTTATAGGAGTAGGAGCAGGCGTTGAGGAACCTTTACTCACTATCCAACCAAAACGAAAGTCACGATATGTCATTCAAAAATGCATTAGCATCGAAATGAGATGTGCAGTAAAATGGAATATAAGTCCAACTTCTTCTCTTGCACCATACATTGGCCTCAACAATTTGGACACGGGAACTGAGTTGCTCTGAGTCAAACATGTATGTGCGACTAAGGGTGAGTATTGAAACTGAACCGAATTAGACCAAATCGACCAATTTTGGACAATTCCTGATTTCTAAAATTTGGAATCAGTGACCATTGGTCCGGCTTCTAGTTCCAAGTGTAGGCCAAACCATTCGGACTACTTGGATTGGATCGATTTTTTATTTATTTATTAGTAAGTGGATGATACTTGATCATATTTTGCCACACCTTTAATGTCTTTCTATCAAGATTTTTATTGATTAAATATCCAAAATACTAAAGAATAAGAGTTTAGACTATGCAACCATACTTGCAGGGGAATAGGAAAAATAAAAAAGATATTACAATTGGTTCTTGACAAGATTGGACTAGTCGGTCTGATTTCAAAACCAAACCGGCCAATTACCGATTCCACGAACTGAGAATTGACTTTACTAATCCGACTTTTGGTTTTAAGATGGGGATCAACTCATTTTGAAACTGACCACTTGTACATAAGATAAAAGTTTGGGACCGCTTGCAAATGATGTTTGGTGATGGACATGGTAACGTAAGAGGCCCATTGCCGATCAATCACTTGCAAGATTTAACTTTATCTTCGATGATTAATTTTCTTTTCCGTCACCAAGAATCGGTTCGACCTGATTCGTTCCATATCCCCCTCACATCAATGTGAAAACGATGACGGAGTTTGAATGGTCCAACCGCCCCATCGGCCGTCGGAATAGAGACGACATTTGCATTTTGCATTGGTCTTGATGAGACATATAACATGAGTCCTCTTGTCACGCGGGGTCTTCTTTATGGGTTGGATGGTTTGTCTGAACTGAACCTATTTTTTTCAATGTATGGACGATTCCTCTGGTTTTCAGAATTTTTTTTTTTTTTTTAAATTCATCACATGTGTTGATAAAAATTTGACCGGGTTTTTTATTTTTCAGTAATTTATGGATAATAAACAAATACTTTGATAAATGGCCAACTCTTTTTCAAAGTTAGCAAAATATCAATTTTCTTTCGATAATTTTTATTTACCTTTTCTCGATTGATGCCTTAAATTTGACAACTATTGTATAAATTCACTAATCTTTTCATCAACTTTTTTCTGATTAAATTATCATCTAAGTTTGAGTTACCGACATTATTCAAGTTACTTACCAATACTTATTTGTCTTTTTGGACGGTTGTTTTCATTTGCCATTTTTTTTAATGTGTTTCTTCAATATGCGTTGAATTTATTAACTCTTAATTAATAACCTTTAATTGTGTGACTTCGCAGTTTTCTCGCATTAGGCTAACAAGTAGTTTTGGTTTAAGAACTCATATTCTAATTTCTCACCAATATCTATTTTTTTTTCAACTTTTATTTGTCTTACTTACCAACCCGCTAATTTACCAATTCTAGTTAGAAATTATCAACCTTGATAACACTGATTACCAATTTTTTCTCGGATTGAGCTACCCAACTAATTTTTCTTTAACAACACTTTTAAAGTTAGTTATCAATGTTTATTTGGCTTTTTCAGATTACCAACTTCCCTCACGTGATGTGGGACTCAAATCACTTATGCAGCAAAGGAGTTGAACCATCCCGTGATAGACTAAAACTTGACTCTGATACCAATCAAGGGTATAAGCCTAGAATAGAATTCAATAAATGTAGGTAGTTAATCCCCTTGTATGCGGTGCCTCACTCAAGCCTTACTCTATTTGAGACCGACTTTTAGCATCCAACTAAATTTATCTACTAAGCATAAGGCTTTTTTTGCAACAAAATTATGATGCACATTCTCATGGAGGTGAGTACAAAGCAAACTACAAGGACGAGGTGCTATGCCGCCATTCTAAAATCTCTAACATCATATAGAGATGTTGAAGAGGAGGAGGAAGAGGATTAGCTCATGGTGTTTACAAACAAACACGACTTTATTATCGAAGGCTACTCTACCCCTTACATGTTGGAATGCATGCCTTATATAAACACTAAACGAAACTAAGGAGTGGCCAATAATACAATACAACGACAAGCTAGATGGTCAATAATACAACATGGATGGCCAACGGGTACCAATAATGCAACGTACGGCATGCAACGTACGAGTGACAAGTACCAATAATGGAACGTCCAGCGACAATTACCAATAATGCAACGGAAGGCTGGCAAGTTTTTTTTTTTTTCGTTTGATGAGGGAGATGACTATCCTGTCTTCATTGCCTTCTCACTTCTTTGGATAACACTTTTCCTGTTCCACCTTCTTCTTCTTTCTTCTATGCTTTCCTATTCTGCTTGCAGAATTCCAGGTCGGGGAATCTCAAAAGGATTCGTACCTTTTTAGGATGTATTTGATTAGACTTCTGAAGAAAACTTTTGAAAAAATACATAAAAGTTAAGCGATTTTTTTAAAATGCAAATTATGTTTGTTAAATTATAATTTGAAAGTCCATTATGAAATACATTTGAACAAAATAGTGTTTAGAGATATTATATTTATAAAAGGCTTTTGTGATAAAAAAAATTCGTCAAATAGAAAATAAAAAAGTTAGCCGACGAGGGCAAGCGATCGCTAGCGAGCTAAATCTATCGTTGGTGGCCAGCATCTGATGTTGCAAGACCTCAGGCAGCCCCTGGAGACAACTTGCGAGGGTCGTTGGGGGTCAGACGACCCTCAAAGACCACTGACAAGGGCCACCTAGGGTCGGGCAACCCTAGGCAAGGGCCGCCTAGTCATGCGACCTTAGGTGGCCCTTCACAGAGGTCGCGTGACTCAGATCTAGGTCATCGAAGGTCGCACGACCCAAATCTAAGTTGTCAAAGGTCGTGCGACTTTATTGCCGTCTAGATCTGGGTTGTCGGAGGTCATGTGACCTCAACAAGGGCTGCCTAGTCACACGACCTCAGGTGGCCCCTCTCAGAGGTCGTGTGACCCAGACTTGGGTCTCAATGATGCAACTCGTAAGGGGTTGCCGCGACTCACCAAGGTTGCACAACTAGCCGATGATGGTCGCCGGGGTAGCCACGACCTCGCTGGTCTCTCTCCAATCCATTTCCAACCCATCACAGCCACATGCAACCACGCCACACAACTCAATGGAGAAGAAGATGAACAGTGAATCACAAGGGCAAAAATGCAAAAACAAAAATTGAGTGGAGATAGTTTTGGAACAAAATTTTTATACTAAACCCTAGGGAAGTCTCCCGAAAATGCTAAAAGCCCAAGACAACCTAGGACCTGCCTTGGGCTTTTAGCCTTTCAAAGACAAACATTCCCTCAAGGTGGGTTTCTAAAATTTTACTAAACACCTAATATTTGGTCAAATGGGCTTTGAACGCCCAAGGTAGTTCCCGAATGCACCCTTAGGAGGAGATTGAGAGGAGCTCGATGGTATTGAGAAAACTTCCTAATATATTGGGAAGTGGAAAAAAATAATCCATGATTCCTTATGAGTTCGATAGATGCAAGTGTTTTTTATGCCTCAAGTAATATCCGCATAAAAGAAACTTAGATATACAAAGTGAAAATATCCAAAATAGCTTGAAGGACCTATGTGAACATGTCTATAAGATAGGAAGTTCCTTATGAGCTACACTACTTTAGAGGTATTAAGGTGAACAGTCAACAGGATCTTGTTTACCATTGTACTAGAAGTACCTAGTGAGATGCAGTTAGATATAACGAGGAAGCCAAATATAATCGGAGCCCGATACCACCAAACGCCTGATATAAGCGGGAGTCTTATATCACTAGGAAGTCATAAATGACTAGAACTGTTGACATTAGTGAAGCGACCACACTACCAAGGCAACAACCTTGTCATGTTCTCTAAGGATAATATCTCAAGATAAGCTATCTTATCTTTTGATAACTTGTGATCTAATATGAATCTGTTTTTTTAAAAGAAAGGGATTGGCCATCAATCTCAAAGATTATCTACAAGGAAGATATCAATTACATACGATATCTTAATTGATTGACAATCATTCCAAAGACAAATTACTTTCCTTAGTCGAGCTACTCTACTTTGGGGAACCATGGATTGGATTGTATGGTTGGCCAAATCTAGGGGAACTTAGATTGATTGACTTCAATGACTACATTGATTTGCTCAACAATTGTTCAAAGGATAGCTTAGAGATTGATCGTCGTGAAGATAATTCAATGGGAATATTGGATGCTGAAGAGTATAAAAGGAGATCAACAAGACACTAAAAAAAGGAGATCAAGAGTGACAACCAATTCAAATAGAGAAAGCTTTCATTCTTATACTATCTTATTATTACACGGAATTTGTAATCTCTTGAAAAGTGTTGTCGGTATTATAGTTTGTGCTTAAATGTGTGATAATGAGGTCTATTTGCTTAGGTATAAGGAGCATCAGTTTTGAGCAAAAGGGCTTGCATATAAGCAACAAGTACTATTATAACTACTCTAAGATTGCTAGTGGAATCAAACTAGTAGACATAAATTGTTAGTTTAGGAGTAAGCATATAAGCTTACACCAACCTAAGCCATTATAAAGCTCTATGTGCATCATTTTCTATCTCTTTGCTTATATTATTATTGCTTGATAAAAGCAAACTGCATCAAACGATATAATGTGCTTCTATGTATATCAACACATTATGTTTACCCAATTTTTGCTCATATCAAATTGCTTTTATTTAAGCAATATTTTGTCAAGTTTCTTAAAATCACTTAGGGCACATTTGGTAACGTTTCTATTCCGGGGAACAATTTTTGATGATAAATAGTTTTTTTTTTTTGTTCCTAGGAACAATTTTTGAGTATTAGAACGCGTTTGGTAACTGTAAAAATTTCTATTCCAGGAATAGAAATACGTTCGGTAAACTTGTATAATTTTGTTATTTCTTTTAATTTTTCAATAAATTTATTTTTTCTTTTCTTTTTTTTCCTTCTTTCTCCTTTGTGGCCGGTCGCTGGCCACGATGGCGGCCGACGACTGGCTGGGTGAGGTCCGACGAGCTCGCTAGAGCCTCGCCAAGCAACCGCGAGGGCCGGCGAGCTTGCTAGAGCCTCGCCAAGCCACCGCGAGGGCCGGCGAGCTCGCTGGAGCCTCGCTAGGCCACCGCGAGGCTTGGCTCACCAGATCTGGGCGAGGCCGAGCCTCACCAGTGACCTCGGTGGCCAGGCGAGCCTCGCTAGGCCATTGGCAAGGCTCAACCTCACCCAGGTTGTGCGAGGTTGGCCTCACCCTGGCCTGGCGAGGCTGAGCCTCGCGTTGGTCGGCAAGTGGGCGACGCTGACCTAACGGTGGCTCGACGAGGCCGAGCCTCACTGGTGGCTAAGCGAGCTCGGCCTCGCCCAGCCACAGCGAGGCTCGGAGTCACCGAGGGACGAGGACGCTCTGGTGAGGTCGGCCCTCATTGGCTGGTCACCGGCCATGGCCAAGGTCGACGATCGGCCAAAAGGAAGAAGAAGGAAAGAAAAGAAAAGAAGAAAAAAGAAGAAAGAGAAAAATTGTTTCTTAGAATTGTTCCTAGGAATAAGAACCAACTTTTTTTCTACTTCTTGTTTCTATTCCAAATTTGTTCTCGGGAACAAAAAAATAGATTTTTTGTTTTCGGGAACAAAAGTTTTACCAAACACCTTTCTGTTCTTTTTTTGTTACCCGGAACAAAAGAACAAAAATTTTTGTTCCGGGGAATAGAAATACTTTTTAACAGACAGACCCCTATTCACCCCTTCTAAGTAATTCTTTTAGCCAATATCATATGGGATGTAATTAGACCTTGATGGAATCTACGGTGCAAGGTTTCCTAGGCCAAGAGATAGGTGCGTTCCAGGCATGATTTGTTGGAACCAATTGTCCACATTCATCAATGATGAAGAGCCTTCTAGTCTATAATCAAAGGGATCTTGAGAAAGTGGTCTGCCCCACGGATCCTGTGATGATGATGGCTGATTCAAATAATCATCCCTCTTTTTAAATTCCGTTAAAGCAACCTTAATCAAGGGCTTTGTTTCAAAATAATCCCATGAATAACCTAAGGTACATCAGTGTTGTCATATGACAAGACTCCAAGTGAAATGGTGCCATTGGTTTCACAAAAGGCTCACTGAAGTTCTTTGTATTCCCAAGGGAGAGCACCACTGTTGCGACCAACCTTGCGGTGCACCACTTTGGGGTTTGACTCATTAAGCTTAGATTTAACTTGAGCTCTCCCAAACCTATACAAATTCATAACTTATGGTTCAATTTATTAACATGCAAATGATTTTTAATGATGAGTCGCCCTTAATCAGTATATGGTGGGTCGATTAGAAATCAAGTAAAGTAATAGGAGATTTACTTTACTCCTACAAACAAGAGATTTTGGATATAGTGACTTGATTATATTAAATATCTCTAATATCTTTTTGGTGCTATTCTTTTTATAAAAGAAAAAAATTTAGCAAGTAGCTTGGATTTATTTTATTACTCCTTAATATGTGAGGTAATTATATGGGTGCATGGCTCATCAAATTAATACCCATTAAAGCAATAAATAAATTGCAAGACTTAGTCAGACCAATAAAGAGAGCTTAAAAAATCACATCATCAACCCTCCATATGATTTCTAGTTAACACATAATCACTCAATTTTTTTTTTACTTTTTTATTTTGGGGTTTTCACTTATCTAATGAAATCTAAACTACATGCAATGCAATGCAATTATTGTAAATGCAGTGACATACAAAATATGAATATACTAAAATGACATGCGATATACAAATAAATAAGCCTAATATGCTAACTATATGTCACACGATTTCAATTAAATAACATAATCTAATGAGGCAATAATTAATGCAACTATTTTAACATGTCACATATTTTAATTACTAAATGATGTGCAATTGATGAACTCATTCTACATGACAAGAGCATGATACTTTTTGTATTCTATATGTAATTAAAATTCGTAATGAAAAATACCCAATATTTAAGTATGTGATTTAATTTAAGAAAAAGAAATATAATCTATTCTAGGCAACGTTTTTGCATTTTTTTTAAATTTGGAATAAATAAATTACCTAATCTGAGCATGCAATCTAATCTAAAATGGGCAATATTAGTAACAAAAATAAAATCAAATTGAATCTAATCTTTTGGGTTTTTTAGGAAAACAATCAAGCAATGGATAATTATTCAATAAAATAATGCAATCCACAAAACTCTTATCTATTTAAATTTGGAGACACAATAAGTCAGCGATCATATCCAACTAGTTAAGGATATTCATGGAATGTTATCCATTTAATTTGGAAATGGATAAATTAACGATCATATCCAAATAGTTATGGATATGATACAAGATTTTCTATGCTGTCGAGTATCATATCTAGTACTTAGAGATCAGATAACCAAGCACGTTGTTAAGTTAGGAAAGTGAGATGATTTCTTTTAGGATTTTGTGGATATGCATATATATTTAAATATTTAACGGAATATGACAAATCATTCAAAATAGACAATCTAATATTTCAAATCAATTAAAGACAAGTCAATTCCATAGTTTTGAGAATTAACATTCTGAATTTGAACCCGACATGATTGGACCAAAATTGTGAGATCGCAGCACTCAAGGGTGGTGGGCGATAGCGGGCAGCTCGCGAAGTATTAGGCGATGTAGGTGGCTGGTGGCGGTTCACGGTGATGATTGAGGAGACTCAGGGTGCATTTGGGAGTAGCTTTTGTTGGAGAAAACTTCCTTATTTGTTTTGAAGTTGACAAAACGTTTCCATCAGTCTAGTCTGAAGACTTGCAGACTCTATCGTCAAAGTCTGAAGACCTCTAGACTCAAGATTTAAAGTCTACCATCACTGATAATTTCCAGACCGCTGAAGACAAGGTTTATCTGATGAAAAAGACTTATTCAGATGCGAGTATATCTTTAAGAATTTGGTTCGTACGGTTGAAGAAGATCTCACGGCTGGAGATAGCATTACGTGATCGGTTATTCGTATTGAAATTAATTCGGATAATTAGATATGTTGATTGGCGAAGTATACGTGGAAGGTTCTACTTATGGAAACCTAGATCCTGATTGTATGGGCGAGCATGATTGATGGGCTATCATCACATTTCTTAAATAACTCGAGATCTCCCTAATTGATTATGTCCAACGGATAGATTGAAAGAACTTCTTGGAAGGTGCCAACGGTTATGAAGGCATTGAGGAGTATATAAGGAAGACACTCAAGTTATTCGAGAGTGTGTGTGAAAGAAAAATTCCAAAGTCTGAAGCTCCTAGTTCTTTGCTATTTCAATTGTTGAGCTCAAATTATATTCAAAAGAGAGATTAAATACTTGTGAGACCTTGAGAAAGTGTAGCAGAGACTCTACACTGTGGAATCAAGGATGTGAGGCTGTAAAATCTCGTTTGGTCCTTAGTGAAATCCAGCCAAAGGGCTATCAGTACGTGAGAGTGGACGTAGGCTTGGTCTAAGCCAAACCACTATAAATCTTGTATTTCGATTCTCTTTCCCTAATATCTTTACTTTAATTCGTAGATTTATATATCTATTTATAGTATTTTACATCTTCAGTCTATTATTCTCAGAAAACGAATTAATCTGTTAAGTTTTGCAAAAACTTCTTTGATCACCTATTCACTCCCCCTCTAGGTGCTCTTACTAGCCCTATTAGCCTTGAGAAGCCACTTTGAACCCATAAAGATCCTTGGGCCAATGTAGGGGTGTTTGGTAAAAAATTTTCAAATCCCATTTTGAAAATGCCAACCTTCACAAGGCTGAAAGCCCAAGGCAGGTTGGGGGCTGCCTTGGGCTTTCAGCCTTCTCAGCATGCTGAGTTGAGGGAGTAAAATAAAAAAATTTCTTCCCTAATTATCCTCGTTGGTTTTTCGTTTTTCCGGTTTTGCCCTCACTATTCATCTTCTTCTTCTTCTTCTCTGTGAGCGGTAGCCGGCGAAGGGCAGGCAATCGCCGGTTTTGCCCTCACTATTCATGTCCTGGCCTTGTAATCAACGTGAAGCCCCCTTGATTGTGAACCTATTTGTCTTTATATAGGCTCCCCTCACCGAATTCCTCTTGGGACCACCATCTATTTTCTTTCCCCTTTCAACCAACTAGCTTAATTTGTTTATTTGGTCAAATCCTACCCTCATTCATTAGCTGTGAAGACTTTTTCGTTCCTTTTACATTTGGTATCCACACATAATTGTGCACGCGAGGAAATTAAGCCGATTCCCAAAAATCTATGATATAATTGCTAAATCACTTCTCATAATCTGTCCAAGTTTAGCACCGACGTGCATATCATATGTGAATTTTGGCCATCATATCCTTCTATTGGTTTAGAGAAACATTTAATCGTGTGGGCTCAATCAAGCTCAAAACCATTCATTAAAACTCATCCACCGCCAGTCCAATGCAAATATATTGGTTTTATTAACTACTAGTGCAAAAGATCCTAATATTTATATGCATTTTAATTAATATTTTTGTTTAGCGGCCGGAATCAGTCCCTAATTTTCATATGCAATAAACATCTAATTGGATTGTCAAAATTTATGTGTCAACAACCACTACAACATGGAAGTGTTTTGTGAAGCTTAGCAAGGATTGTTTCTGCTCTGCAAGGTCATAACTCCTACATTTTCATGGTATCTAGGATAAGTGTCATCTGGCTTGATAAACCTCCATGACCTATAAGAAAAGGATTATCGTATGCAGTTCCAAACTTGGTATGTAAACTTTTAATTGCTTTATATTCCATGCTCCCAGAGTCTTGATCCCCAACAAAGCATTTCTGCAAAGTGAAAGTGTTTGCCGCTTGGCTAATAATTCCTCACATCTTTACTAATGGAAACTCAATGGCTATATTATTACAATTAAAGGCAAACCAATAAAACCAATTAAGTTCTTCCGGAAATTCATCATCGGGTGAGAAAGATATAGGATATGAATGTAGAATCCTCTAAACTCATCAATGTAAATTTGTGAGCTAAAACTAATTAGTTGAATATCTTGCAGATAGCTTTCTGGAAAAGAGAACATGTGGTTTTCAAACCAAAAGGAAGTACTTTTAACTGATGAATTGCAAGCTGTCGAACACCTACTTTGTGGTCAAATTTGGAGTACATCCTTGCATTGACCAAACATGAGAACTCAGCTTTTTTGTTCGGGAGAGCAAATTTATCATCTTACAAGAAATGATTAAGAGGCCAGTAACTTATTGCCGATCTTTTTTTAACTCTATTCTGCTAAGCTCTCTTGTTGACAAAAATGCTTCATGTGCCCATTGAGAGTGAGAGGGCTCCACTAGTCCTTGCAGGACCAACGGCATTCTTGAAGAACTAAAGCTGCAATCAAGCTTCGTTCCTCAATGAGTTGCCTTTGTCGGGTTGATATCTCTATTTTTTATTTTATTTTTTTGAAAAGCAAATGGACAAAGACCTCATAATTTTGGCGCAACGAATTGAAGCATTTCTTCAAAATTCTGAATGTGTTTCCATACACAAACTGAGCAACTACTGCAGAATTAGCTCAATTTGTTCTGGTTGCAAATAATACATTCCTTTAGTGTTGGCAAACTCCTTGAACTGATCTTTAAAACACAAGCCATTTGGGAGTATTCAGAGAGTAGATAATTGGTTGAGAATATCCCAACCAACACTGAGATCTCGATTTGGGTACCGAGAATTCTAGTTGTAATGGTGCATTGAGGAAAGAATTAAATCTTTACAGGTTTGCTCCTTACTCTGGTGGAGAATCCTGTCCAGATGCAACCTGGAAGTGTCTGACACGTGGCTCCCCGAATTTATTAGGAAAATTTTTAGGATCAAGATTAGATACACTGATTTAAGTATCAATAAATACGATAACCTAAATATATGTATCTTATTTGTTTAACAGATTTTATGTACAAAGTATTATATGAAATTGCAATTTTTAGTTGTGTGAATTACCAACTTTCTTCGATTAAGTTATCAATTATTTCTTTTATTATTAACTCTCATTTGAAGTGTTTATCAAAGTTGATTAATTTCCTTAATTTTACAGACTTTTCTGTTAAGTTACTACTTTTATTTGCATTTCTTAGCAATACCTTATATTTACCAACAACTTTTTAGAAATCACCAACCATAATAACAATGACTACGCAACATTTTCTCGATTACATTATCAATTAGTTTTATATTACCAATTCTTATTTGAGTTAATTACCAACATTTATTTATTTTTTAATTTACCAAGTAGTTCTCTAATCTCTGGAAAAAAAAAAAAAAAAAAGCTTCTCTTATTTTTTGTAAACTTTCATTTACCTTTTTTTACCAACATCTTCAGACTCATCAAATATTATTTAAAAAATACTTGGAAAAAAATTAAAGAATCAATTTTTTTTTTTTTACCAACAGCTCTTGGCACTCATAAACTCTTATTAAAATATACTAATAAGTAAAATAAATCCATACTTTTGGGCACGGAGCAGTAGAATTTTGCTCTATAGATTTATACTTATAAAAGCATAATAAATTAACTACGATACCGTTATTGTTAGAGTGATTCAATCAAATGCAGAAATTAACAACCTCCATATTTAATTAAGTGGAGCCTAATGTATCAAAATTTAATGATGTGCTATTGGCTTTGTTAGAACAAGTTTAGTCAAAACCTTTTCATATTGACATTCATGTTAAATTATGTCTTAAATTTTGAGTCTATGTACGAATGCCGACCCGAATTGGATGACGTAGACCAGTTCGTAATATAGAAGCGATTGCGGAAGTGTGGCTATTACAATCTTTTAATTTGGTCAGAATTCTAAGACCAACTTCGCGAGAAAAGAAAAATTTATATTTGTTCTTGAAGGCCACATCCTTTCCATTCCTTGACTCCTTGATTGATGCTTTACTGTTTAAGAGATAGTTTATGTCTTTTAGTGCTTCCCAAGATGTGAAGTCTTGGTTTATCCTCGATGTATGTCTGGCTCCTTATCCCAAACAGTTACTTTTGTTCGTCTCTATACATCTCCCAACACATATACACGCACGATTTAGATTATGGAGCAATTACGTCAGGCTAAACATTGCGGATTTAGGTGTACAGCATTTCAGCTTGTAAACGATTGTAATTTTATAATTTTCTGATTGATTAGTCAATTATTTATGATCGAGTCTTTCTGTGGAGTAGGTACACATAAATCTCTTATGTCTTATATCGTTTCTCGTTGATAACTCTAATGATTTTATCACTCGCATTAATTTAATTACAAGATCCATAGAATTCGCCTCAATTTTACAACAATACATATAAGGTAGTGATAATGGGTCTTAACTAGGGAATGGAGTGGCAACAGCAAGGAGATGAACTTTCCTGTGGATGGTAAGACCAGTGCATTCGGTCATGTCCAAATCCTCCGCTTTCAGACCCTTTGGCGGTGCCCAATCGAACTTGTTCACCAGATTTGCCAAGACAAGTTCGTTCGTCGCCATCGCGAATGACGTACCGGGGCAACCCCTCCTCCCAGCACCGAAAGGAATCAGCTCGAAATCCTGTCCCTTGAAGTCCACCGAGCTGTTCAAGAATCTCTCCGGCTTGAACTTGTCCGGCTCGTCCCACGTGCTGGGGTCCCTCCCGATGGTCCACGCATTCGTGATCACCATAGTCCCCGCTGCGATGTCGTAGCCTTTGATTTTGACGTCCCGGGTCGACAGTCGTGGGACGAGGAGCGGGATCGGAGGGTGTAGGCGGAGAGTCTCTTTGAGGACTGCTCGCAAGTAATGCATTTTCTCCAAGTCCGCATGGGTTATGTTAGGCTTGCCGTTGGCGATTTTGCGAACCTCAGTTTGGAGAATGTTCACGGCACGAGGGTGCCTTAAGAGCTCGGTCATTGCCCACTCCAGGACTGTGTACGTTGTATCAGTTCCAGCAGCAAATATATCCTGCACAAGCACAAGTGTACTTGATAATCAATCATCATGGATAACTAATGATGCTAATCGCTTCATTCAGTTATGACTCATAAGTACTCTTTGAAACACGAGTCACAACTGAATGAAGCGAAATATATATATAGAGAGAGAGAGAGAGAGAGAGAGAGAGAGAGAGAGAGAGAGAGAGAGAGAGAGAGAGAGAGAGAGAGAGAGAGAGAGAGAGAGAGAGAGAGAGAGTTATAAACTCTACTATGACTTAAAAAATTAGTATCTAAAATTGTGAGATATTTCCAAATTAATGAGAACTTATCATATAAAATTGTAATTTGTACTTTAGAATTCTCTTAATTAAATCATCAACTCAGTTACCCAACTAATTCTGGTAGGGACAAAAACTGAATGGTTATATTTTTTTATTCCTAATTAGGAAACATTTTCATTTAGTGTTATATGATTTGTAGGGTAGAAACATGAACATCATCCAAAATTAAGTTAAATTAAATGTAAGTATAGTTTATATCTGTGATTCGTCTATAAGGAATTGGTTGGAGAAAATTTTCTTCAAAAAGTACGGTGGACAATATCGTTGTTGGGGTTTATTCTAAGTCGGTTGTGGAAAAAGTTAGTGATCGATTTATAGATATGAGAAAAAGCCTCATTCTTTAAATTTTTGGGATGAAATAGCCTCAAGACCATCCTATAATTATCTTGAAAGAAAAAAAAATTGATTGCATGAGATCGTTGCTGGAGAAAAGAGGGAGCTTACCAAGACAAGAGCTTTGATGCTATCCGCACCCAAAGCAAAACCAACAGTTTTGTCCTTCTCAATGTCCATCAAAACGTCCACAAAGTCTCTCCTATCTTCACCTCCGCCGCCGATGCTCTTCTCCTCCATCTTCCTCCGATGCTCCTCCACCACCTCATCGAGGAACTGGTCGAACTCCCTCGCGACCCGCTCCACTTTTGCGTCTAGACCAGTTAGCTTGTTGATCCACCCAAGGCTCGGAATGAAGTCCCCAACGTTGAAGATGCCCAGCAACCCCATCATATCCGCTAACAGCCCCTTGAACTTCTTGCCCTGCAGGCCTTCCCTGTACTTCCTCCCCAGAGCCGTCCGGCATATGATGTCGTTCGTCAACGACGCAAACAAGTCGCTCAGGTCCACCAGCGATGCTGCTTGATCTTGTCCATCAACAGAGAGATCTCCTCTTCTCGGACCGTCCGAAACGAGTGGACCCTGTTGTTGCTCAGCAGCTGGAGGACGCAGATGCTCCTCATTTGCCTCCAGTACTCGCCATACGGGGCCAGAGACACGTCCTTGCGGTGGTACAAAAGCCTCTCGGAAAGGGTTGACCTGAGTCGAAGAAATGACATGAATCGGCACAAGGTCAATGTCCATATCTGTAGTCCACCGGGACCTTCTCCATCATAAATGCCAGAAAATATAACTCTTAACAGAGAATTAAGATGCATGAACATGGGTTGACAGGCTTAGCCTATACCTGGGTCGGTCGGAGAAAATGAGGTCGTGGGTCTTCAAGATGTCCCGTGCACAGTCGGCGGAAGATACGACGAGGATGGGTGCGCTTCCGAAGTGGAGCATCATCAAGGGGCCATAGCGTCTCGACAGGGCTTGGAGCGAGCGGTGAGGGTAATCACTGAGCTGGTGGAGGTTCCCGATGATAGGGAGCTTCGGCGGTGATGGCGGAAGGTGAAGTTTAGTAGCAGCGGCAGAGGAGAAGAGGAAGCGGAGGCATTTGAGGGTGAGGAAGGTGATGAAGAGGACGAGTGTGATTGAGGCCAGGGAGGGTGTCAAGGAGAGTAGCGGTGAGAAGTTGAAGTTGAACATTGCCGTTGGGGACGGTGGTTTTTCGCTGTTTCTGCGTATCGAGTGAATGCCTATCCTTTTAGGGTTGTGAAGACGAGTGGTGGAGGGAAGGGGAGCGAACACGTGGATTTATATTGCTCGTGCTACTGTGGAGCTCCACATGAATTTTCATATGCAGAATATCAGGAAATTTCCCATCTTGTTCACTTGCCATGAGAGAGAATTGACTCGTTCGCCTCCGGTAATTTTGAATGAACAGCCTTCCTAAGGTTAAACAGATATTTGCTATTATTTTGCCTTGACCACTATACATGACCTACATCGTTTTCTTCCGGATGCGACAAATATATGGATATTGTTATCATTATTGGTAGATCAATTTTGTAATCATCCTCTAAATATCTACTTTTTTGGGCCAACTAGTCCATCTTTGACAAAACCTCTTATCTTTTTGACCGATGAGTAAGTTATTATAGTTTGAAAGCAAGTATACTGAAAGGAGTTGAACGCGTGAATATCCACGCGTCCATTTTCACATAACTTACATATATCCCTCAACATCATCCACGGCGAGTCATGTCGATACTAGTCACGTTACATAAGATGGTTATTATTCACGTCAGCGATCTCCGGTCAAAATTGGCCAAAGTGACATAAATGCAAAAGATTTATAACTTAATTAGCACAATTACAATAACTTCAAGATTATTTTGATAATTTTTCCTTTATTGATGATCATGTCAGTTTTGTCTAAAGAAAAAAAAAATTAGCCAGAAAAAGGAGGAGTCAGAATTCATTTGGCCACGAACGAATTGGACAGAAACCAAATACAAATTGACTTTATTTTGCCTGATCTTGCGACCCCACTTCATATTGATTGGGGGGGTTAATGAGTCGTATCATTATGATTTGGGAAATGGATCGAGACATGTCAAATTGTGTTAACTTTTAAGTTGATATTGCCTTCATGTCATATAGGATTGTAGTTTCTCTCTCCTTGTAAATTCTCTGTGCTCTGATCTTGTTGGAAATTCATTTGTACGCTCAAAATTTAGTGAACAAGATTCATTTAAAGCTCAAACTTTTATTCGTTTGTCCTAAATGCTGATCCGTTTTTCATTATATATCTCATAGAGGGTTTCTCAAGATGATCAACACGGTTGTCAGCCAAAAATTGTAGTTACAGTCGGTTTGACAGGATAGAGACCATGGATCACGACGGTGTTCTGGTATAGAAGCTGTTTTGAAATGGTGATGGAATAAAATTAAAAATTGTCATATCTCTCTCTTTCATCTTTACGATAACACCATGCAATATTATTTTGGGGATTTTGGTCTCTTTTCTCCGTTTATAACCAACGATGTGAAGTTCAGAAAATTAGAACATACACCGCCAATATAAAGAAAACTTCACACAGACAGTTTAATCCACCCTAAATTTGAGGATTTGAGCTACCTAATCCCTCACTAAACATCATATCCAAGGTGGATTAGACCGCGTGATTAGATATTATTTTTCCTTTCTTATAGTCTTTGCCGCGTTGATCTGATATTTTGTCGCCAAGTACCTGTCGTTTGGCGATTAATCCCTCCCCAAATCTCGGGATTATGGCAAACGCAGGGTCTGCAGGTCTGCAAAGTTCACGTACTGCTCATATACCCTATTCCACCCTATGGCCAAGCAAGCACGGACAAAAAGGCTCGACTTGGACTCGATCTTGCCTCCTGCGCTCTCTACTGAATCAGTCAAACATGGAGTCCTCAAACATCCTTGAAAATTAACGCGCGTTATTGAATAATTAAAGTTGCAAAAGGACAAAATTAGGGTTTAATCTCTCTGTTTTGCGGTTCTTGCGGACAGATTAACCTACCATTGGCTGCGTTTGGTTGAGCTTTGGACGCATTCCCCGAATATTTTTTGGCTCAGGGTGTATTTATTCAAAGCATCCCAGTCTTTTTTCCCCTTGTCACCTTTACTGTTACATGGTATTCGAATTCCCAGTCCGGCGTCAATACTAATAGTAATCATTGCATACTCTTTCTATTTGTCAATTAACCGTGCAAAGAAAATGAAAGAATAAATCGTAGTTCTAATTTTATAGGAGAGGTTGAGAAGACGTACCTAGTACACATTAAAGTAATTGTTGTTCTGCAAGACCATAATAAAAATGTAATTTTTGTTTTTCATCTTAACGAATATGATATTGAGATTTTTTTTTCCCAAAGCGTGATTAGTTTCTAACATCGCTTCTGGCTCTAGGCCTTTTATTAGTTAGTCTTGGTAAAGCCCCAAGACAGCGTATTTTTTTCTTCTTTGAAACGAGACCTAACGTGACATAGAGACTCCTTTACAACTCACCAATTAGCTCAAATCAAATGATGCAATCTCATATATATGAAGCAACATGAAGGGTTAAGTGCAACGCTTACTGCTGGATTTTAGAGATCACTTGCGTCAGATACTTAAGAGAAATTCGTGCTTCAATGTGGCCGAATGATATATGATTGGACTAACTTATGTGTAAAATATCAAATGAATCAAGTTTCAAGCAAGTTGGGGTCTTCAAGAGGAAGTCGTGTTCAAAATACTAAAAGGTGGTCGGCAAATCAGAGAGCGGGTCTTTTAATTTTTCTACGTTCTTGTCGAGTCCAATGCACACTGCACTTTATCTCTACAGTCGAGAGTCAATGTTCTTAGTTTTGCGTGGGGATTGTTAGCATTATCCTGGGCAATAAAAATGTTAGAAATCACGGGATTTGTCTATGCTAGGAGGGTCATCCCAAGTTTAACCTATATAAATCCTTTTTTAAGGTTTTGAGGATAAGTGAGTATCTTAATGAATTTTTGAAATTGAGCTCTTAGATTACAATATCACGAAAGAACTTTGTATCTCTTTGATGGATTCGATTGAATCGTGAGTCCTATTCCATGTATCTTAAGGTGGATTTTCTTCGGTGATGAATATTCATGTTGTCGTACTTGTGTTACATATAAAATTGCCGACTCTTTTTAGATCAGTATCTTAAAGAAGAAACAAAAGTACATGGAGAACAAAGAGTAAAATTGAGAACATCGTTTGGGATGGCCCAGTAAGCATTTGTCAGGAACCAACAACGACATGGTCAACACCATAATGCACTTTGACGTGGCTTGCGCATTGCTGAAACATGTACTGCAAGAAAGCGATTTAAAGGGAACGAGTGAATAAGTGCCCCCACCTCAACTTGAACATTACAAAATGGTCATGAGATTTGGTCTTCAAGGGGCCGGCAGACTGAGAATCAAACGCCTGGCCTAAAAGAAACCGACGGTGGCCGGCTCAATTTGTATGCTTAATTCAAGCTTTTAGAGTCAGGTCATGAGAGTACAGGTCATTGTGAATCTCTTTTTATTCCGACATAGATGACTTGCAGTTGACCAGATCGAACATGTGGAATTAGTTCGGTGATCGGAAGGTGACTTGGAATGCATGGTCGTAACTGCAAAACAGTCAAGAAAGGAAAAAAGTAAGTCGATAATAATTTTTTTTTTTGGTTGGTTGTCGATAATAAGTTAGATACCATTGAGACTATATCAAGCAACCATCCCTAAAGTCTAAAAATTTCTTAATTACAAAGTTATGAACAGCGTGGTCATCTAAATGCATAAATTTTCATTTTCGTCGTTTAGTGACGAGGAACGGAGTACAGCAGAAGATACGAGTTATCCATTCTTGACTTCACGTCTACGCAAGATGGCTTCACTCTTATCTGATAAAAGTAACTAAATTTTTATGACTATATTTGTTTAGTAAAAAACAAATGATTTATAATACATTTTTCCTAAAATTGATCACTCGTCTCGCTTACAAAACGGAATGAACAAAGAATATCCTAATTGTCTGTGAAAATATTAGACATAAATTATTACCGGTAATGAAGATATTTGTCATTGACTACTTATTTCTAATAACACAAACGATCATTTATAATTAAAAAAATTAAATTATTTATTTTTTACCAAATAAATAGAGATCAAGTGTGACCTACATGCACGTGCCTTTGAACAAAGGGTTGGATCATAATTTTCATTGGTATGCCTTTCCACGAATCTGCAAGTCCTTTCGTCATAAATGATTGGCCAATTCGTTATAAATATATTGGATTTATTTAGTGGGAGAAGATGGTGACCTTGATGGACTTTACTAATCTGACTAGTCTTGGGAATTTCTGACAAATCATACCAAGTAATTAGCAAGCATGAAGTCTATAGCATCAAGCTTGTTATACCAACTGAACAAATATTACATAGACAACTGCATTCCATAGGTGTTTGTACATGTCATATCCTTCTATGATTAGGGTTTATAAGGAGCCAACTAATACTTGGAAATTACGAGAAACTTGAGCTCGCCTAATTGCTTCTAACTATTACAGAATTCTTTAGCACTCATCTTATGAACTACACGTGTATAATTTTCTCCAAAGTCACTTGTATCTTATGTTTTCGTGGATCTTGAGGACCGATTGACCTCCCATCATCCCAATCTTTTCCCCCTTTCAACGTTGCCGTTAGATGGTGTTAACTCCTACCTTTTGGTGACCTCCCTGCGTCATTCATTGCTTAGGAGATGACCTCGACCCTTGAACGAAAATATTAGTATGCATTTGTGTATTAGGAGCATTTTCATTTAGTAGCATTAATCCCACGTAAATTGCATGTTAAGATGCATGTGTAAGTGAATTGTGTCAAAATAGAAAAATCCCATATCGGAAAATTAATGTAATGTAGAATAATTAATATATCATAGTTGGCTCATAACTCATTAGCTTAAACTTTTGAGTAAAGGTGAATCCAAACAGATATATTGACGAGGTCGGACTTAGGACCTCTCTTGGTGATCTCCCCATGTGAAGGTGTCAGATTTCTGCTACTCGCCCCTAACAAATGGTATCAGAACCGATTGTTGCACCCTTCAACCTAAGCTCGACATGTGAGGGGTAGATTGTTGAGGTTTATCCCACATCAGTTATGGAAGAAGCAGACGGTTAGTTTACACCTCTTGAGCTAGTTTTTGGGGTGAGAGGAACCCAAGACCAAAAGCCTAGGTTACCAATAAATATGTACCCAATAGCCACTCGGAAAGGGTTGTTGCGACCTCTGACCTAAGCCCGATGTGTGAGGGAGAGATTGTTGGGGTTATTAGAGCTTCCATGGTTGCGGTAATGAAATTGGGCTAGAAGGATACTTGAATTAAGGGAGAGCAAACTTAACACTGGAGCTCACACGTGAGGGAGAAATTGTTAGGATGCACGTATACGTGATTTGTGTTAGAAAAATCCCACATCGGAGAATTAATGTGGTGTAGAGTAGTTAATATATCCCGATTGGCTTATAACTTATTGGCTTAAGCTTTTGAGTGAAGGTTGATCCAACTGAATATATTGACGATGTCATGCCATGAGAATGCGGCGACCGCTTCATCGGGATTAATTTACGACCTCCCAAGAGACGTCGCCGTCCCATTGATTTTTATCTTTCCTTTAAGCATTATGCGGAAACATACAACTCAATCACCCAATCAATAATGTCAAACGGATAGTAAGGAAAACACACATAAACTATACATCTTATATGCTTCATTTATATATATCAGAACAATTCATTTGCAAACCCACTTTTTTAGGGTCATTCTGATTTTCATCCCACAAAAAAAGGTATAATGGAGGAGGGTTAGTCCTAACTCCTTCTACGAGAGTAGCTACCAAAAATGATTCCCATCAAAAGCCAGTGTCCTCATGGCTGGGGCTTGGGCTCTGGGTTGTAATCTGGGTCTGACTCAGGGTCATCCATGATGCCATCGGGAGGGGACACCATCGACCCATCAGCATCACCGGGTGAACCATTGAATCCACGAAGAGGACCGTAGAAGTCCTTGTCAACCCAGGTGAACCAGGCCACGTAGAGATGGGGAACTAGGTACCCCATGACCTCATCCACCCACACCATCGTGGTGTGGCGTTAGAAGAGGATGCTGATCGTAGAGTCTTCTACATCAAGCACCATAACCTCCATATATACAAGGAGACCAAAATGCGATGGCGGAAGACTCATACCTATTGGCCTAAAAAAGGTTAAATAACAACAAATGAGTTGAAAACTTAATAAGTAAATAACCTAAATCTCATATAGGCGGATGCCTCGTATCAAAACCTTACGATTACTCGATCCAAACATGTCAATAGCAAATCAATAGCAAAGCCTTTGCTTTGCTTAAACTATATACATGAGGGGTGCCCATCCTCTACCTAAACATCCATCCTAACAAGAATCTATGAAGCATCTCATGCTCATAAAAATTCCAAGAACGCCAATTAATCACTTCAACAATGTACACGTTTCCTAGAGTCCTAAATAATAGCATAAAAATTCACAAATACTACACATAGTGCAATTAATAGCCAATAATATTCTCATGTGTCAAATATTAGCGTCTAAAATATTATCATAGCCTTCGAGACTCTAATAGTCACTACCAAAACATCCACTTATTGCTCACATGATAATTAACGGCATTTACAACATACATATGCCTTCCCAGTCACTAAAAGTGATAATTAAATTATGCACGAGTCTCGGACATCTCATATAAGGCCATATCAAACATGTGCGAGCCATATAGCAACTTTGCACATCACACTCAAATGCTTCACACACATTTAACACCTCAAGAATCATATAATACCTCGTAATAATATACTATCTTGAGTCCAATTGTTAATCACACATAGCCAACCCTACGGTTTTCTGGAAATATCCGGGACATCGTCTCATCTTCTCGAGCACGGCATCCAAACTCCCGTCACGTATCCTTTCGTGCGTCCTTCCGTAATCATCACTACAAACGGCATCTGAAAACCTTTGGGCGATATCTCTCGGTGGTGGCATTGTCTCCTGAAACTTTCAGTAATAGAATCTCTCGTGTGACCAGACGAATTAAACACACAATCTGTTTTATCTTCCAATTTAGTCTCAAATAAAAGTACCCAAAGGGCGTGTCAAGCGATGTGTAGCTCATGACCTATTGGAAATGTATTAATAATTTATGCCGAGCACAAGACAAGAATCGTGGCTTGACCCATTACTTTCGAGCACCGGCCTAAGTCAAACCCGGATAGGAGGAAACTATTAAAAAAATATCCACCTTGTAGTATTTGCAAGAAAGCTATTCATTCAGAGAGAGATCGTTGATTTAGAAATGAACCACAATGTTGCTTTTGTAAAAGATATGACCACATAAGAAAAGATTGTCTTTCGAAAGCAAGTTATCAAACCAGCTATGTTGAAGAAAAAGAAGGTGAAGACAATACATTCTACATAGGCCAAGCAACAAATGATAAGAAAAATGATATGAGGTACATTGATTGTGGGGATGTAGCAATCATTAGGGGTGAGTGATTCCAGATTCTTTACAAGTTTCACCTGAAACTTGAAACTTGAAACTTGGAACCTTTCCATTAGAATAGGTTCCTTACTTTTTGGAACCTGACACTTACGTTGCATATCCTGAAATTTGGAGCCTACCCTGTCATAGGTTCCCATGTCTAACAAGTTCCTTTTCATTTTAAATTATTTTTTGGCCACATACATCGATTTTATTTACTAATTGGGAAAAAATATGGTTAGAACTTACGGACAAATACATTTGCATGTAAATGTATGAATTCATGGGTATAAATTTAATTTATACTTGTTTACATTCAATCACAATTGATAGGTGACTTGCTCTCCTTAATTGTATGGTTTCTCATAGATATTCCTAGTATGCTGATGAACACAATGTCTAATAGCTAATACACATCACCTAAAAAACTAATTATATGGCTAATACACATCACCTAAAAAACTATGTTATTGTTGATTTCATGATAAATAATGGGTCAAAAGAGAAGCTACATAATACATAGACACCCAGACCTCTGGAGTGTCAAAACTTGACACGAGAGGACACTTAAGTGCCAAAAGTTAGGAAATATATACTTAAGTGTCAAAATCAAAGTAAAATGAATCAGTTAAGTGCCAACGGTGAAAAAATCCGGCCAAAATACTGAAGTGGCAATTTTCCAAGGAGACAAATACAAAACGACATCGTTTTGCACGTGATGTGGGTAGAGAAGCAAAAAATGAGATAATTCTGCATGCTGGCATGGCTAAATAACAAAAATGACGATTTTGCCTTGGTTTGAATTTTAACATAAATATTAAGTAAACTAAATTTAAAAATAAATTATTTATTAAAAAAACAAAAGAGGAAGTTGCAGGCGTTGGGCAAGGCTTGTGCAAGCCCTCACTGCCACCTCCCCCCATCACTGGAAGGGCCGGTGACGATGGGGGAAGGGTTGGCCGGCGTCATCGAGCCTTGGTTAGGGGCTAATCACCCTGGCTGACTGGCAGTGAGGGCCCACAAGCCCTTGTGGGATCTAGGGGAGGGCCACAACCCTTACCCAACTCGAGCCAAGGGCCGGCGACCCTTGTCGAATTTGGGGGAGGGCCATGACCCTGGCTCCAGATCTGGGTGAAGGCTTGCGGACCCTTGCCGCTGGTCAGCTAAGGTGACCGACCCCTAGCCAAGGCTCGGCAACGTTAGCCGACCCTCCCCCCACCGTCACCAGCCCTTCCCAACGACAAGAGGAGGCGGCAACGAGGGCTTGCACAACCCTCATCCAACGCCTAGTACTTCCTTCTTCTTCTTTTTTTATAAATAATTTAGTTGAATTAATATTTATGTTAAAATTCAAATTAGAGGCAAAATGATAACTAAATTCAAAACCTTTAGATAAAAAAAAAAAAAAGATTGTAGAATGACAAGGGCTATGCAAGCCCTCACCATCGCCTCACCACCGTTGCCAAGAAGGGCCGACGACCCCAACCAACCCTTCCCCCACCATCACCGGCCCTTCCCAGCGATAGTGGGGAGGCGACGACATGGGCTGATCACTTGCCTTCTGCCTCCTCCTCCTTTAAAAAAAAAATATTTTTTTTAATTAAATAAATATTTATATAAAAATTCAAAAAAGAGGCAAAACGATGTCATTTTGCCTTTTCTTTGCTGACTTAGCTCTCTAGCGAGCCACGTAGACGAGTTATATTATTAAGATATTGCCACATATGATTTTTGACTAGGGTCACCAGATTTGGTACTCAGGTGTCCCAATTTTCCAAAAAAATGGCATTTAAGTGTACATTTCGTAACTTTTAGCACTTAAATGTCCCTCCTGGGCCAAGTTTTGGCACTTACGCTATTCTTTTGTTGTAATCTATATATTGACTCAATTTTCTTTATAAGAAACTTAAATATGTACTAGTTACTTTTTCTATTCTTGGTAGTAGTAATTCTAAAACGTTTTCATGTAGGTAACTGAACAACACATAGGTAAACGAGACTCATGTTAAACACATAATAGATAAATTTAATCGCTTTTTTTTTTAACATACTATCTATGTTTTTTTATTGGTTTACTAATCAAATTCGCTTTTGGTTGGATGGAAAGTGGTGGGGAGTTCGTCCTTTAAATTAACGTGAGGATTGAGAAAAACAATTCCCACAAAGATTCATAGATGTATTTTCTTTTTCTCTTTTTTGCAAATTTTAAAATAACATTCCCTAATTTTGCTTAGTACATATTGCCCTTCTAAATATAAAATATGGATTATTTTCACCCAACATAGCTAGTGGAGGAAAAATTCAAACACAAGCAACATCGATCTTGGCACGAGTATCTTTATAGGTAGTTATTAAGAATCAAGACTATTCGTGGAAAGTATTTAATATGAAAAAAAATGAAGAGCCACAATTTAATTTTCAAATAATAAGGCAAAAATTAGTCAAGAAAAAAATCCGTTGATATAATACAAAAGAAGAAATCAAATATTGACAAAAAGAAAAAAGAAATAAAATGAAATCTTTCAAATAAGATATCGTCATTATAAAAGGAAATAATACCGGATGACCCTCATTTTTTTTCTTGGTCCGATTCCTAGTTCCTAGTTCAGCTCTAGTGAGAACCAGGAACCGGGAACCAACAGTTCCTAAAAAAATGGAGCCGGAAAGCATATCAGAGCACATTGAAACTTGGAACATGACCAATTCCCCGATTCTCGATTCCATCGTGAAACCATACTCACACCTAGTTCACATGTGGGTTTTAGTTTGCAGAATAGATGCGCAAGTTTATGTATAGTGTTGGCTGTTCACAGAAAGGAACCAGGATCAAGAGACAAGGGAATAACATGGCTTTTATTGAGTGAGAAATGGTTACAAGGCTAGGCTATGGGACTAGTTCTTAGGCTGAAGGCTGTAGCCGTCCGTTAGTTGGTTTCTTTTATGCTCTTACACGGGGAGAATTACCAAAAAAGTGCTAAACCTATTGCAATTGTGCTAATTCAATCATAATTTTTTTTGGCCAATTTAGTCATAAATCTTTTACAATTATGCCAGTTGAGTCCATCTGGAAAAAATTGACCAGCTGGCACTGACATGAATGCCGGCCGGCGACAGCCGTCTGGTGAACGCTAACATGGCTTTTTAAAATATTTTTTTTGATTTTTTAATTTTTTTTTCATCCACTTCTCCTTCCTCTGGCCGGCCGGCCAAAGGCGAGGCCCAGTGAGGTTGGCCTCGCTAGCCAATGGCGAGGCCAACCTTGCCGTCGCTAAGCAAAGCCCCACCAGATTTGGCGAGGCTGAGCCTCGCCAAATCAAAGGCGAGGGTCGACCTTGCCGGTGGCCGACGAGGCTCCTCGCCCAGGGACGACGAGGCCGAGCCTCGCCAGATTTGGTGACGGTGGCCTAACCGTCATTGGGCAAGGCTCGCTTGCGCCAGTGGCTGACGGGGACGAGCCTCGCCACTGGTCGACACTGGCTGACTAGAGGAAGGAGAAGGTGGAAAAAAAAGAAAAAAAGAATTGAAAAATTCAAAAAATATTTTAAAATTTGAAAAAAATTATTTAAAAATTGCCACGTCAACTTTCGCCGAACAGCCATCGTCAACCAGCATCCACGTCAGCACCGACCGGCCAATTTTGGCCGGATGATTTGAACAGGCACAATTGTAAAAAGTTTAGAACTAAATTGGCAAAAAAAAAAAAAAGTTTGTGACTGAATGGCACAATTGCAATAGGTTTAGGACTTTTTTGGTATTTCTCCCCTCTTACACGAGCACCATCAAGCCTATTCACAAGCAGGTTTTACCGTTGTACCACTTCATAAGAGGGGTAAAAACACGAGGTACGCGTCTTCTTTTTTAACCTTTACACTAGGTTACTTTTATCCATTATTATTATTATTTTTTACAAAAGCTCTAGACAACTCCACAGCCTTCAACTACCGCCTGATATTTTGTAATATTCTTCTAGATTTCTCTTGTAAACGGATCACTTCTCAATACTCCTCCTTGATCCATTTACGCGATACTCCAAGCATGCTTCTTAGCATCTCAAGTATGGCTTGTGGTAGCACCTATATAAGTTTGTCCACAACTTGATCTTCAGTTTGCAATATTTAAGCTCGGTCTCTCCATTAATTTGCACTTCGCATATAAAGTGATATTTGATGTCAATAAGTTTTGCTCTTCTGGGAAAGCCTAGATGTTTCTAGAATAGCGATCACAGACTTTTTATCACAAAATATTGGAGTAGGGTTGTTTGTACTTCTCCAATGTCTTTTACTATTCTTTGAAGCCATATTGCTTGACTAGCGGTCATAGCAATTGCGATGTACTCTACTTCTACAATGGACTGTGTTATTGAATCTTATTTTTTGGATGCCCACAAAAACATTTCAAAGCCTAGAGTGAATGCATAGCTGATAGTGCTCTTTCTATCGTCATTCGAACCAATCACCGTTGGTGTAGACAATAAGCTTAGCCGTTGCACTTGGCCAGTACCAAATGGCATAATCTAGTTCCTTATAAGTATCTTAGAATTCTCTTGGTAGTTCCAAAGTGAATTTCACTCGAACTCTACATGAACCATGATAGTAGACTTGCCGTGCACATGATGTTCAGTCGTGTAACAATGAAATATAACATACTGCCAATCAAACTTCTATAGAGATAAACGTCGACTTTTTCTGCTCCATCTTCCTTTTACTAGCTTTCCTTTTGTGAAGAGTGGGTCGGCGACATTTTTGCAATAATTCATCTTGAATTTCTTTGGGAGGTTCTTGACATATTTCTTTATTGAGATTAAAATTTTCATTTTAGTCGACTTTGATGCCAAGGAAGTAGTGCATCAAGCCCAAGTCTATCATCTCAAATGTTTTCATCTTTTTGTCTTTGAATTCTTGAATCATCTTCTTATTATTGTTCCCCGGTTATTGCAGGTCTCCTTTCGCCACGAGTCTAGCCTTATGCTTCTGAATAGAACCATTTGCATTGAGCTTCATCTTGCAGACCCACTTGACACCAATGATTTCTTTGTCTTCAAGGCAATCTATGAGCATCTGTTTCATTTTTCTCTATCATCTTGATTTCTTCCTCCATGACTTTTCTCCATGCACCTCTGTATGAGAAAGATTGCCTTTGATGTTTTCCAAGCAGGCAACTCTCACAAACATCTAAAATTTTAGAAATGGCTGGAATATCTCTCATCATATTTTTTTTGATGGAGAATTTTTAGCCTAGCCAAGCTGAAGTGGCCAAAATCCTGAATGCCGTACTCATGAATCATTAATTTGAGCTTTCATAGATATGTCATTGGCATATTTCCATCAAATAGAAAAAATTCTTATTCTCCATCTTACCAATGGCAATAGTATTTTTATATTTGTCATAAATTGTACAATTTTTCTTTTTTTAAAGCATAGAGAGTACCCATTTTGTATCATTCGGCCCACACAGAGTAGATTTTGGACAAGACTAAGGACTAGATATACGTTGTGAATTTGGGCCTTTATTTGTTTTAACGGCGATAGTCAGGGGTGAGCATGGTTCAAGGGATGAACCTGGGACCGAAGAACCAGCCTAGTAAGAACATGTTTAGTTCTAGGTTGCAAGGTATGTAGTGTAGGTTCCAGGTTCCAAAAATTAGAAAACTTGTTTCAACGGGTACGTCCAAGTTCTAGGGAACCCAAGACTTGGAACAAGTTTTTGTGTTTTTCTTGATCTATGTTCTCACGTGATTCTACAATATTCTATAGCATTTGATAATGAATGTATAATCTAGAACTATTAAATATAAGTTATGGTAAGTGGATTATAGCAACAACTGATGGTCATTAAAGATGATGATTTACGACAGTCGTTCAATTAATAATATAAGTGGAATTTGGGTAGACCTTGGAATTGATTTTGAAACTTGTGATAGGGTAGGTTCTGATAGTGCTAGAATGAACACCTAGAGGGGGGTGAATAGGTGTTTAAACTAAACCTTGGCAAATATATGCGGAATAAAATAAACTTTGAACAAAATAATGGTGTTAAGGAAGAGAATAAGAACACAAGATTTATAGTGATTCGGCTTAGACCAAGCCTACGTCCACTCTCCCACACTAACAGCCTTCTTGCTGGATTCCACTATGCAATCAACAAGAGATTACAACTTTGAGTGCAAACACTTAGTAGTAGATCACACTATCTCACTAAGTCACTCTTTTGGTATTTCTCTCATAATCACAAACGTTTAAGCTCACCAAAGACAAGTGTATGATCAAAGATCACTCAGATTTTGGAATTATAAATTCTACGCTCTGTCTTTTACTTGTTCATCGGTCCTTCATCTCTTTAAATACTCCTCCACTTCCAAACTAGCCGTTGGACATTATCTTGAGGATCGTTTTCCAATCTATCCGTTGGACAAATCTGTATCTAGAAGATTTGGTAGCCGTTGAGTGACAAAAGTAGAATCTCAAATTGATTCTGATCACCCATACAAACAGAATCTTGGTTTCCATAAGTAAAGCTTCTTCGTATAGAAAGTCCTTGTCTTCAAGATCCAATCGTCAATCAATTAGATTGAGTCAATCAAATCAATCTTGATGTAGAAACCAAACCAGATCACTAGCCGTTATATGATTGGGGCTTGTGTTACGTTATGTCGAATCTGGATATAAAGTCTGAAAGTAATAGACTTTACAATCTGAGTCTGAGTACAATAGACTTTACAATTTGGGTCTGAACATATTCTGCTTCTGAACAGATTTAGCTTTAAGGTCTGGATACAGTCTAAATAAGTTCAGCTTCAGCATAGAGTCTGTTTTCTGCTTTAGCTTCAGCATAGAGTCTATCTTCTGGTTCTTCATTCACGTTCAGTCTAGAATTTGTCAGAGTTGGCAAACTTCTGATGTAGAACAAACTTTGACACTAAAGTCTGGCAGTCTTCAGATTTTGACACAGAAGTCTAGAAATCTTCATAATAGACTTTGGATATGTGTTACGTTTAGTCTTCTGGTTCTTCCAAGTATAGACTTTGATAATATCATTTATATGTTCTATCATCTGCATAGTCTAATACTCAACCAATAAACACGTTAGTAGCCTTTGATTTATTTTGTCATCTTCAAAATATCATAAGAGATTTCCCTAACAATCTCCCCATTTTTGATGATTACAAAACAATCTCTGAATATGCAGATGTGTAATCACACTTTCTAAAATAATGATAAATCAATCATCAAATTTTAGATTTTCAAAAAATGTGATTTGAATCAAAAGACAGCAAATAGATTGAGCATAACAATATATAAAAAAAATAATCACAGCTCAATATTATGCAATAATATCAACCAATCAACACATATGCATATTTATATTCTCTCCCCCTTTTTGTCATAATCAAAAAGCGATTTCAATGGAAATAGTATCACGTAGAGAATATAAAACAATAATAAATGTATTGTAAGAAACACAATTTCAAAAAATCAGTTTTTATAAAGTAAATCAAATATTAAAGATATGCAATATAGCTTTGATCATATATATCGGCAAATATTCAATAAAAATCACGGATGCATCATAAAATTCACGCACCCTTTTTGTCATAATAAAATGATAATATCAATAAAAGATTTATTAATGACAAAAGGTAATAAAAGATGCACTAACCGGATTTTTTAGAACTTAACAAATTCTGACACATTTACCTTTCCTTCCTTCTATAATAATCAAGATCACGATCGATTCAAAAAGATCTTTCCATAATTGATCAATGCTCCCCCTCAATTTGTTGCCTTTTTGAGGTGATCTCAATTCTTTTCCTTTTATTTTTGGATTTGCTTTCTCCCCCTTGTCATCATGACAATATTTGCGAATAGAAACAATTGTTGCTTGTGCACGTTAAACAGAATATTTTTCCATTATTCCATTTGTAGCAACAACATCCGCAACAATCACTTCCATTTTGAAATTCGAGGCAAAAATTTATTTTCTTCAATCAAGCTCTTCTCGAATTCAACCTGCATAATCTTAACGAACTTTTTGCACAAATAAGCTGTAATAATATCCACATAATATATAATGCCCTTTCTTCAAATAAATAAATTGAATAGTATATATAAAATTATCAAATATTTAAATTCAGAGCTACTCAACCTTTCGTACGACATATTAAGGATTTCCTCAACAATTTGCAAAAACTCTGCATAAGGAAGGGAATTTTTGGACTTCCAGAAAATAGTATAGAATCTCCATGATTTTTAAGTCTAGCTTTCCAAAATCCACATGGAATATTCTTTTTCAACTTGCAAATTCTTGTATAATAGATAACAATCCTTGCAGAAAAATATCACGTAATATCTTCCTTTGATTTGTGGATCAAACTTGCTAGATATAATATATCTTCTAAGAATATAGCAAGAGTATCCATGTATATGCAATAATATATTTCGAGATCAAAGGGATTTCCTTAAGCATAAATCTCAAAAATATATTATGGATGCATTTCAAAAAAAAAAATGATATTGCTATCACGTGCCAAAATCAAATAGAAAATATTGCAATGCCTTATATTTATGAGAAGAAATATTTGTAATATAAATGATAAGCAATCGTCCGAAATCAGGATAAATGCATGTAGAGCTTTGCAAGGCCGAATGATTAAAAAAATATTCTCTTACCCAAGGTATATGTTTGAAATATACCATTAAAAACAGATCATTACCAATCTTCACAGGAGATACTTTTCTGATTGTACCAAAATCTGCATAGATTTGCGATCATTCTTCCCTTATAGGATTTTCTGCAATCAACTCATTTCCTTTTTGGTATCCATCAATTTGGATCATTCCATTTCGTTAGAGCAAAAATATAAAATCTCCACAAATAATCAAATATTTTTTCCAAGCTCATCATAACATATTATTTAAGGAAAGAACGTCTTAATAATATCTTGAAAAAGAAATTCTCACTTAGTCAAAGCACAATAAAATCAGGGAGAATGAAATCCTTGAGTATTTAAGAAAGAATATTCTGCATAATAAATTAATATCACGTAAAACAGATTTCTATTTGACAAACTATGATAAAATCTGAGTATAAAATCAAGCCAAATAAATTCATTTGTCTCTAAGCAAAATATCAAAAAAATAACCACACGTATCAAATCTCAACTCTCGAATAATAAATCACACGATTCTTTCTTCAATAAAGCAAATCAAAGAATATGATCATTATAAAATCTAAATCAAATTGAAAAAAAAAAATGTATTCCTCACCAAATTTTCTTTCTTCTTCTCTTTTATTTCCTGCAAAAAAATAACTCATTTTTTCTTTAGTACCCATTTTTTCTTGGGTCCATGAGAGTTACTAGAGAATGATGTTTTTATCCAATCTTTCTTAACAGATCTCCAGACTTTAGGACATTCTTTCTCAAAGTGTTCCAAATCTCCACAATTTGAACATTTGAGGGCTTTTCGACCAACAGATTTTGTAAAGATTCTTTGAAAATGTTTCTTGTACGCAAGTCTAGAAGGTTTTTGTTTAAGTCTCTCCTTGACTTTAGGAAAATCAATTAGAGAATCACTTTCCTTATTGAAACCAAGTCCCGACTTATTATAGTAAGGTACTTGTATGGAAAGGATATGCTCTAATGTTTTTGATCCATTTGAAAATCTTGTCAAAATATTTGAAAATTCTTTTTTTAAAGAATCATTTTCTTTGACAAGTAAATCTCGACTTTGTTTTGTTTGTAGAAAATCTTTTTGCAAAATTTCAAACTTTTCTTTTTGAGAAAGATCTCGTTGCCTAAGCCAAGAATTCTCCTTTTTAAGTTCGGAGATCCTTTTAAAAGAAGATTTGAGATTTAAGCACAGGTTATTTATATACTTTGAAAGTTTGAGAGGAATTTTTGAATGGCTTACCTCGATTTCCTCATCAGATTCTGAGTCTGTGTCCGAGTTAGACTCTGATTCTGAGTCTGTGTTCGAGTTAGACTCAGATTCTGAATATGCCATCAAACATATATTTTCTTGCTCATCATCTTCTTTCATTGTTCTTTTTTGCCCATTCTGCTTGTATTGTCTTCTTCCATCAAATTTCCTTCCTTTTCTATTCAGCTTTTTGAATTTCTTGATCATAAAAGCAAGTTTTTCGCCGTCCATGTCATTTTCTGAGTTTGTATCATCAGAATCACCATTAGATATTAAAGCAATGGACTTCTTACCTTCGGGATCTTCATTGTTGATTTGTTCCACTTCATAGGATTGAAGAGTGCCAATCAATACATCAACGGAGAGTGGCATAATCCTCTGAGTCTCCCGGATTGAGGTCTTAACATGGTTCCAATCTTTTGAGAGACCTCGCAAGAGTTTGTTGACCTTCATTGGGGCAGAAATTTGCTGACCTTGATATGCTAAACCATTTACAATTTCTGTAAAACGGCTGAACATATCTCCAATCGACTCTCCTTGCTTCATCTTGAAGGATTCATATTTGCCGAGTAGGAAGTTTACTTTTGTCTCTTTTACACGATTGGTTCCTTCATATGTAACATGAAGTCTTTCCCAAACTTCTTTTGCTGTTTCACATGAAGAAATTATGTTATATTCAACAGGAGACAAAGCGCAATATAAAGAATAAATGGCTTTAGCATCAAGCGCTTTTCTTTTGGACAACTCCATCCGAGACATAGGAGCGAGGGGTTTGGTTTATTTGTCTTTGCCAATCTTATTTGATGTAGATGTAGCAGTGGGATTGATTCCTTTTTCAACACCATCCCATTGCAAGGGATCTCTAGATCTTAGGAATGCTCTCATTTTGTTCTTCCACACGTTGTATTCATTTCCATCAAAATATGGTGGCCTGGTGTTGCTTTGCCCTTCCATTAGTCCTGGTGCCAAGATACTAGCCATAGAAGATCTTTAGCTCAAAAGTAAAAACACTTTTATAAACCGAGCACTTGGCTCTGATACCAATTGATAGTGCTAGTATGAACACCTAGAGGGGGGTGAATAGGTGTTTAAACTAAACCTTGGCAAATATATGCGGAATAAAATAAACTTTGAACAAAATAAAGGTGTTAAGGAAGATAATAAGAACACAAGATTTATAGTGGTTCAGCTTAGACCAAGCCTACGTCCACTCTCCCACACTAACAGCCTTCTTGCTGGATTCCACTATGCAATCAACAAGAGATTACAACTTTGAGTGCAAACACTTAGTAGTAGATCACACTATCTCACTAATTCACTTTTTTGGTATTTCTTTCACGATCACAAACGTTTAAGCTCACCAAAGACAAGTGTATGATCAAAGATCGCTCAGACTTTGGAATTATAAATTCTACGCTCCGTCTCATACTTGCTCATCGGTCCTTCATCTCTTTAAATACTCCTCCACTTCCAAATTAGCCGTTGGACAGTATCTTGAGGATCGTCTTCCAATCTACCCGTTGGACAGATCTGTATCTAGAAAATTTGATAGCCATTGAGTGACAAAAGTAGAATCCCAATTGATTCTGATCGCCTATACAAACAGAATATTGGTTTCCATAAGTAAAGCTTCTTCGTATAGAAAGTCCTTTTCTTCAAGATCCAATCGTCAATCAATTAGATTGAGTCAATCAAATCAATCTTGATGTAGAATCCAAACCAAATCACTAGCCGTTATATGATTGGGGCTTGTGTTACGTTCTGTTGAATCTAGTTATAAAGTCTGAAAGCAATAGACTTTACAATCTGAGTCTGAGTGCAATAGACTTTACAATCTGAGTCTAAACATATTCTGCTTCTGAACAGATTTAGCTTTAAGGTCTGGATACAGTCTGAATAAGTTTAGCTTCAGTATAGAGTCTGTGTTCTGCTTTAGCTTCAGCATAGAGTCTATCTTCTAGTTCTTCATTCACGTTCAGTCTGGAATTTGTCAGAGTTGGCAGACTTCTAATGTAGAACAGACTTTAACACTAAAGTTTGGCAATTTTTAGATTTTGACACAGAAGTCTAGAAATCTTCAGAATAGACTTTGGACATGTGTTACGTTCAGTCTTCTAGTTCTTCCAAGTATAGACTTTGATAATATCATTTATATGTTCTATCATCTGCATAGTCTATTACTCAACCAATAAACACGTTAGTAGCTTGTGATTTATTTTGTCATCTTCAAAACATCATAAGGGATTTCCCTAACAGGTTCTAGGTTTCAAGTTTCAAAAGATGAGTAAACTATTCCAACGGTTAGATTCCTATGTGGCACCCCTCGACGGCCCCCGATCCGTTTGGGTCACCACAGTTCGATTAACATTCGCTTGACCTGATAACATGTTACTCTGATGCCATTTCAATTGCAGCGGGTCCATACAACCATGGGGGTTTACATCTTTTAGATCGGTCCCTGCGCAGAAATATGGCGGAAGCGTATCCAACAACTCCTTTCCCTACATTCAAAAAACGATGCACACCAACTAAACATTTATAGGTAAAAGCCGTACATTTTTATTTACTTAAACCAGATGGACATCATTCATCGGTACATCAAAATGCCGTAGTCTTCTATACTCGGCTGTATTTCAAAAGATGACCGACATCTCCTCCAACAGTCGTACACTTAAAGTCCATCGATCAGTGTCGGCGTCCAAAAGTTCCTTCCTTTACTATCCTCCTCCTCCCCGCGGTCATATCCAACCACTTGATCCATCTACTGATAGTAGTGGCAGCAGAGGTATCTTATCTAATCTGAAATGTTGGTCCCCAAAGGGGTGAGTACAGCCACTCAGCAGGTAAAGGACCAATAAACCACTCAATGCATCATACAATACAATCATAACAATCATAGCACAATACATGTCATTCAAGCATCCATGCATAATTTACCTTGATACCATGCGCATGTCATCATACCGCATGTACATACATCCTCATATAATCGTCACCATCATCATGTCACATATACCATCATGCCATAGGTGCACATACATCCATGCACTTACCATCGTCATGTCACATGTACCATCATACCATAGGTGCACATACATTCATGCACGTACCATCATCATGTCACATGTACCATCATACCATAGGTGCACATACATTCATGCACATACCATCATCATGTCACTCATGTACCATCATGCCATAGGTGCATATACCACCATGATTCATATCATCCATGCTATCAAGCATACATCACCATGAGATCCATTCATGCCTTCATGATCGCATTTTCAATATCAAATAGCATCAATTTATTTTCATAAGCCGATCATGCATCATGCCATATGCATACACCCATGCACATGATTCATTTTCAATTCTTATCTTTCACAAGGATCTCATCAGTTTTTCTTTCCAGGGACCAATGTTTGCATCCCACAATTTATCGCTCGCATCCAACTAGGCATCGCGAGGAACCTCCATGATCCGACGTCTTACGAATCAAATTAATAATTATAATAATTTTGGGCAAAACCCCTACAGTTAATGCCTACAATATTTATAAAAGAAAATCACATTCCAATATTCTAATTTGAACAATAATAGCAAAATAAATAAAATAAGATAATATAAGATAATGTGAAAAAATAAGAATAAAAAAAATAAAAAGCTAACTACCTAAGGGGGAGAACAGTGGAATCGACAGGGGTAGGCGCGGGTGATTGCTAGCCGGCGTCGGAGCTCCGGCGAGGGGACCGACGAAGGTGCGGCATCTGGCGCGGCTGGCGGACGGCGACGGTAAAGTTGGGCGGAGGAGCGACGTTGGCGAAGGCAGGAGCACGGTCGTTGGACGCGGGCTGCTAGCTTCGGGCGCTAGGTTGCGGCTGCTGTCCAAGTCGTGCGTCGGAACTGAGGTGTCAACCGGCAGGTGTGCTTGTGCAGGCGACGTGGATGGAGGTGGTGCGGGCTGAGGCGCGTCAAGCGGCGTTGAGAGGATTAAGGCACGGAGGAGCAATGCGTTGCAGGTTGCAGGTGAAGCGAGCAGGCGGGCGCGACCGGCGAAAGGCTTCGGCGGACGAGCGGCAAGTCGCGGGTCACAAGCGCCAATGGCCGGCACGGCGGAGTAGAGTTGCTAGCGATGCTGCGGGCGAGCAATGGAGGCGTAGATCGCAGGTGGGGGCGTCGGACGATGGCTACAGCAGCGCGGCGGCCTCTGGACAGCAGCAGCAACGCGGGCTCGCGGGCGATGGAGGGTTCCAGCAGAGGTGACCAGCAGCGGTGATGAGCGAGCAGGTCGCGGGCTACTACAGGTCGTTGCAGCGATGTCTGGCGTCGGCAGAGGCGCGTTCGGAGCGGAACTCAAGTGGAGGCGCGGGCGCAGCGGCGATGCTGCTGCGTGTCAAGGGTGAGTCCAACGAGGCAGCGGTGGCGGAGGCGCGGTGGAGGTCGGCGGTGCAGCTCGGAGACCAACAGTGCAGGGGTCAGTCACGCGGCAAACGGAAGCCACGGAGAAGATGAACGGGGGCTTTTTTTTGCTTTTCTTCTTTTTCTTTTTTTTTCTCTCTCCTCCCTCACGTCTCTCTCGTGTCCCCTCACATCACTTTCCCTTCACTCTCTGCAGAATCTCCGAAAGAGAAAATATTTGGTGGGTCTTACCCTCCACGTAGGCGTAGGGTAAGACCACTCAGCGATCGACACGTGGCGCCACGTAGGCGACGGCGTCAGGGTTCAAAATTTGGGCGCGCCGCTCCTAGGGCCCACCACTCTGACGCTCTCTGTCCTCTCAACAACCCAACGCTTCTTTCTCTCTCCTCTCTCTCCTCACTCTCTCCCGAATAACTCTCGGCTGTGGCTCGGCTCGGCTCGGCTGGCGGAAGAAAGGACGGGCGAAGGGATGATAAATGCGCGCTTAAAATTTCTCTCTCCTCAATCGAATATTTTTGGGTTCTCTTCTCGTGGAAGAGCGAGAGAGAGAACAAGCTGCACTTCCTTCTCGCGCATCCCACCGCCTCCGCCTCCCCAAAAGCCTCGCCGCTTGCCTCCGTCCGATTGCCTCCCTCCGACGAACTCGTCATCAACTCCAACTCCGAGCCGCCGCCGCCGATGGCGTCCTCCGTCTCTCGGCATTTGCTCGTCCTCCCCCTCCCTCGAGGCCGAAGATGGCGCCGGCCTTCGCCGCGAAGCCGTCGACCTCCGGCAGAGGAGGCGGCCTCGGTCTCGTTCCCGAGCGGCGTCGGGATCCCCGCCGTCGACCGGGTGTTGTCCCCGTCGCTGGCCCGATCGGTCGCGAGGGAGATCTCGGAGGACTCCGGCGGGGCCGACGGCGCGGCGAAGAAGGAGAGGCGCGGGCTAGAGGGCTGCGAAGGATTCCCACGCCGTGGACAACCGGCTGCACCAGCACCGGAGCTAGGGCTTTTCCTTGGACGTGAGCCGAATCGGGTTCACGGACGAGTTCGTGGAGAAGATGGAGCCTCGGTTCCAGGCCGCGTTCAAGGCGATGGAGGAGAAGGGCGAGATCGCGAACCCGGCCTCGGACGAGGGCCGCATGGTCGGGCACTACCGGTTGAGGAAGTCGAACTCGCGCCAGCCCGATTCTTGAAGGCGCAGATTGAGAGCACGCTCGACGCCGTCTGCAATTTCGCTGCCGACGTGGTCAGCGGTGAGGTCTGGAATTCCGGTCGTTGTTGCTCTCCCCGTGGTAAGAGAGTGTAGTTCCCTGCGTTCTTTTTTTTTTTTTTTTTTTCTTCTTGGGAATCGGTTTGCTTTGTCGTAGATGCCTCGTGTCAGTTTTCTGGTAAATGCCAGCATTGTCTTTAGTAGCTCGAGGAAGCGCGAGCTGGTGATAAATTGAATTGGTTTCTGGTCGAAGAGATGGAGAGCTCGTTTACGTATTATTCACTTGAAATGACTATGTATGGAGATTTCCGACTCTTAGACTCAGTAATTTCAAAATTATCTTCAGGTTTTCCAATTAATGTCAGCATGAAATTCGGTTTTTGATCGATGGTTTTCTTTTAGTATGCTTAGCTGATTGCATCGGACATGGACGGATTGATTGACTTGATAATGTTTGACGCTTAATTCGCAGAATAAGCCCCCTCCTACTTCTCCCGTGGATCGCTTTACTCAAGTACTTTCAGTTGGAATAGGAAGTTCAGCTCTTGGGCCACAGTTTGTTGCAGAGGCATTGGCTCCCGATAATCCTCCATTGAAGTGTTAAAGATCGGAGTGTCCATCCTCCTCTCGCAATCTACCCTTCAGGTATCCAGCTTCATGGATTGTGCTGCTCTGCTCTTTTAATGTTTTATACCTTCATTGATCTATCCGTTTAAGTTGTCGGTCGATGCACATTGCACCGCTGATAGTGGAGGTGAGCACGGCCCTTTTTCATTCAGTTGGGCACCGAACCAAACAAACTGCATTAATACGGTTTACCAAACCAAACCACACTATGTTATTTTTGGTAACTTATACTCCATCCTATTTTTCAATGCAAGCTGAGCTGCTCACTTCCTTCAGTTTTATTGGCAAATTGTGCGGCAAGCCAGACTCTGTTTTTCTGCTTAGCGCATTCCTTCCCCCTCAACAAAAAAGAGTCCCTCTAAAATCTATGGCATGGACAAATATGTGCACTATTTGGTGGTTTAAATCAGCACCTAACCTAGCTTTTCACTGTATGTCAAGTTTTATTGTCTTTATTAGGAAGCAGCCTTGCAGGAGTTGGTATTGCTCCATGCTAAAGAAGTGGACGAAACTGATGTTCAAGGTGAATCTGCGTTCAAATCATTGGATGTATAGATCTATGAGAGAATCCCTATTTGAGCTTTGCTGTTAAATTCTTTATGATATCTGACATTACCATGTTTTTCTTTTATTTAATTTTTCCACATGAATCGATGAGCTCTAAACTTCTAGAATTGAATTCACTGCATTTTTTTGCAATTGATTAGGATATCTTTCCTCACAAAGTATCATTCCGTATCATGGACACGGCATGTAGAAGATCTACTCTCATCATGTCTATGCTCTCAGCATGTCCCAAATGAACTTCTTTTATACTTCTCTTATTTATTTCTTCCTTCAATGAAGTAGTTTAGAGTTTAATAAAGAAAGTGATCTATCTAAATTACTTCCATTCACATCATCTACAGCTTCATGTTTAATTGCCAGAATCAAAATTTGCTACCTGTTTTATCGCATTTCAAGTAACTTCAATGGTTAATTGTAATAATAATAGAAAACTTTCATGGTTAATCACATTTAAAATAAAGCGAGGTACAGAGGATGTATATCCACTGGATAAGAAGACCTTAAATCCCAGTACTCATTTCAAATTGTTAAGTTGCTCAACATTTGACGCTCATAATAATCTTTTAGTACCAGGGAAAGGTGTTGAGAGATGAGAATATGAGCCCCAAAATTATTATTTGATACTCCTGATAATTGCTTAGTCGTAGGTGGCTTAAGGACACATAAAAGAGTTACATATTGCTCTACGGCTTCAAATTTCAGCTTCTTCATGCTCAACTTAATGTTAAATTCTACATTTGGTTCTCCCTCATCTTATTCCGCATTTTCGGCTCCCTGTTCTATTTCCCGTCCGTTTTGCTTTTGCATGTGAGAGGGAGCATTAATCTATCCGGCATCGATTGTTAGCCTCCTTAATAGCAAGGTAAGCTTTTAGGCTGGAATGTCTTTGCTGTTGAGTTAAGGAGTTCCGCGATTATGAAAACTCGGGATGCTCTCGCTTGTTACCCGACTTGAATTCTCTGATGGGGAAGGAGGTTCTGCTGTAACCTGTCGGGGGTCCATTCCAATTTAAGTAGTTTTTTTTATTTTATTTTTCCCCTTTGATGTAGTACAAAGTTTCATTCTGATGCTTTTTTGACCAATTTACCATCACAACCCTTGCTTCGGTATGTACATGCTTGAGAGTGGGATATGATGGTGTCCCAATGCGATACTGTATGATTAATTCCTATGTGCAGACATGCTGAAATTAACATTTGATGACAATTGATAACAAGGCTATTTTACATATTAAAATGCCCCATAATGTTCAATCGAGGATGAACTGATGCATAAGAATCTATAGTGCACATATGCAAAAGCCTTTTTTTTCCTATTGTTCTGAACTTTATCTGGAGCAATTTTAGTATTTAGCAATTCATCCGTGCCTTTTTTCTATCTTCTTTTTAGGGAATGCATTGTTTACAACACATAATTCTATGTGGTCGCTTTAAGTATTTCGTTTGACAGATCCGTGATATACTTTCATGTGAAGCTGTGAATTGTCGATGGTTGCACACAACAAGCTAGAGACTATGTCTGATTCAGCTGTATTTCCTGGATTAGAATCGACTTGTAGCTTCTGACTTCATGCAAAAAAATTTCTTCTTTTTGCACTTGCCTTTACACATAACTTGTCTTGTTTGATGTGCTTTCAGACATACATTTTTGTGAAGTGATGGATCATAAGGCGTGGCTTTGGAAAAAGAAATCTGCAGAGAAGACCATTGCAAATGATAAAGTTGAGCTTCCCCTAAAGGCAAACGAGGAGCAGCAGGTAATTGTTGTAATTTCCTGAGGTCACATAATGAGCAATAGACCCTTTTTTCAAACGGAAGTTTGCTTGGTGCAATCCTAAGGAGGCAGGGATGGGGTATTCATGTCTAATGGGTACTTAAAGCAGAGTGGAGGCAACTGTCAAGACCATCTTTCGTATCTTGCCCCTCGCGATGTGAGAAACTTACAATAAAAAGTAGTTGGCCAAACTACACAAAATAGAAGTCTGGGTACATTGTCATTTTTTTTTGGTTTGTTTGCATACAGAATTCTGTATCACATGCATCTGAGTAGTCAGATTCTTATTTTTTAATGAGATAAGGGGTGGCAATGCTTGATACCATCGCCATTAAGGTTATTTACAAGTTTAACTGCTTTCTAGTGTGCATCATTTGATCAAGTGAATGACCTGCGTCCCGTGTAAGACTACAGCTTGGTAGTCCCACTAAACAAAAACCTCCTTACCCGCTGCTTTACTCTAAACTTTTAAGTCCGGCTTCTAAATGAAAGGGAAAAGGGTCAGCAATTGGTTTATGAATGACAATGAACTTGTACAGGACAGACCAGAAAGTTGTGTTCTTCTTCAGGAGCCGCATCTTGAGGAAATTGCATGTACGATCTGTTAATCTGTTGTGCAAGGTCTTCCTTCAATGGAAAAATGTTATAACCTTAGGAGAACATACAGCATCTCTTTCATATAGGTGCGTACCATGCTGGAAATCACTTTCCAGATATAACTCAACAATAAAATGGATGAGTATAATCAAACTCATAGCTATATAGCATGCATCTGAAAGTGAATTTTACACGGAGATAGACAAGTAACTTGTAGTGTGATCTCTGTGAATTGTTGAAGCCCTCAGACAGTAATCTTAAACTTAGTAGCTGCTCCCCCTGCCCCTCCTCTCTCTCTCTCTCTCTCTCTCTCTCTCTCTCTCTCTCTCTCTCTCTCTCTCTCTCACATGTATAGGTCTGTGGTACAAATGTGGGTGCATATGCTAGATGTGTGTAAATTATATATCCTTGATCGATGCGTGAAAATTAATTTCACCTGACAGGTAGAGGCAGCTTCAACTGATAAAGCAGAATTGGAAAAAGAATTGAAACATTTGACTGATAAGCTTTCTTATGTTCTTTCCGAATGTAATACCAAAGATGAGCTTGTAAAGAAACATGAAAAGATGGCCCAAGAAGCTATTGCAGGTAATTCCTTTCCCTTCTCGACTATTTTATATGACAGAATACCTGCTTGGATATTTCTATTCCTCCTGTTCATTTTTAACTCTCCACTTACAATCTACTCATTGTTAAATTCATTATCTGAATAGGATGGGAGCAAATGGAAACTGAAGTGGTTTCTCTAAAAAATAGCCTAGAGGAATCGTTGAAGGAGAGACTAGCTGCTGAAGAGAGACTCACACATCTTGATGCGGCTCTGAAAGAATGTATGCGGCAACTGCATTTTGTCAGAGAAGAGCAGGAGAAAAGAATTCACGATGCTGTTATGAAGACATCAAAGGAGTTTGAAAAGTCCCAAGTAGTTTTGGATGGGAAATTAGAAGAAACAAATAAAAGGCTTGCCAAGATGGGCATTGAGAATACTCATTTCAGTAAATCTCTAGCATCCAAGGAAAAATTGGTTGAAGACTTAAATAAACAGCGAAAGCGGGCTGAGGCAGATATTGGTAGCCTAATGGCTAGACTTGACTCCACTGAGAAAGATAATGCTTCTCTCAAATATGAGGTCCGTGTTCTTGAGAAGGAGCTTGAGATTCGGAATGAGGAGAGAGAGTTCAACCGTAGGACAGCTGATGTGTCTCACAAGCAACACCTAGAGAGTGTGAAGAAAATCGCGAAGTTAGAATCAGAATGTCAGAGGTTATGTCTATTAGTTCGAAAAAGGTTACCAGGACCGGCAGCCGTAGCTAAAATGAAAAATGAAGTTGACATGCTTGGAAGGGATTCAGCCCAGACGAGGAAAATAAATACTGGGCAAATAGGTTCCATGTCTGACTTGACGGTTGAGAATTATCCTGAGACACCTAGTAAGAGAATCAGCATTCTCACAGAGCAGTTAATTGTCATGGAGGAGGAGAGCAAAGCTCTCAAAGAAGCTCTAAGTAAGAAAGAAAGGGAACTCCATATCTCTAGGGTCCTGAATGCTCACACGGGCTCCAAATTATCGCAGATTGATTCACAGGTTGAAGGACCACTACAAGGTCAGAAGGGTGTGGAGGTGACAAGGACCATTCATTTGTCACATGAACCATCTCTGGCATCAGTATCTGATATTGGCAGTGATGATAAAGTAAGTTGTGCTGAATCATGGGCAACAGCTCTAATTTCAGAGTTGGAGAATTTCCGTAATGAGAAACAGAGGCGGTCATTATCCTCCAAAACAATTGGAGCTTCCGACATCAGCTTAATGGACGACTTTGTTGAAATGGAGAAGTTAGCTATTGTCTCTGCAGATGATACATCAAAAAATTATGACACGCTTTCTCAGCAAGCTAGTGCACTTGCTCACTCCCCAGAGACAAATGGTAAATCTGGCTTCTGTCCGGTAGACCAGGAAGCCAATTCCAATGGTACAATCCTCTTTGACGTCCCTGAATGGCTTCAAAAGATATTGAAAGTGATTCTGGAGCAACATCATTCCACTGGAAGACACCTGGATGAAATACTTGAGCATGTTAGAATTGCTTTGGCACACGTGCTTCGTCAAAACCCCGGAAAGTTTGGAGATACAAAGGAAAGGGCAAGTAGCAATGAGAATAACTTATCTAAGCCTCCTCATAGTTCTTCGAGGTTGGGGTTATCTCATAAAATTGTTCGCCCTGATTTGTCATCAATAGAAAAGAGCAATCAGAAAGTAAAGCCAGATTTGAGCAAATCAATGTCTAGAATAATTGAGCTTATGGAGAGTATTAGTCTTCCTCATCAAAACTACGAGGATCCAGATATTTCTTTGAAGAAAGAAAGGAATATTTCTTCTAATAAGAGTTCAGAAACACCCACAGGCTACATGGTTTGTGTTTTTCCATGGAAAACTTCTGAACTCGCTGATGTCTTAGAGCACTTTCTCCGTACATGTTATGATCTTTTGAATGAAAAAGCTGATCTCTCTAATTTGAATGAAAAAGCTGATCTCTCTAATTTTTTTAAAGAATTAGCTTCAGCTTTGGAATGGGTTCTGAACCATTGTTTTTCCCTTCAAGATGTTTCAAGCATGAGGGAAGAGATTATGCAAAATATAGATTGGGATGAATCACGAAGTGAAGGTGAAGTAGAAGCAGGAATTATACGTCAGCTATCTGATGCCGATAAATTGCATAATCCCATCAAACAACTTTGTATCTCTAGTAAATTTGCAAGTGGCGGTGACAATATGGCTCAGCTGGGAGAACTCCAATCTGATCAGAAAGAAGAAGAAACAAAATTGGAGGAAAACCTGGAAAACAGAGACTCTGCAAAGGAAGGATTGGAAGGTCAGCTTCAGTCTGCTATTGGTGAAAATAAATCTTTGATAAATCAACTTGAAGCATCCAAAGAAACTATTGAGAGCGTGCATATGGAAGTGAACAGCTTAAAAGAATCAAAGGGTTTGGTTGAGGACCAGATTGTAAATCACAAGTTGAGTTATGAAGATCTTGATAGACAGCTTGCCATGGCCAAAGTTGAAGTAAATGAGGCTCATCAGCAGTTCTCTCCACTAGAAGTGGAACTGGAGAACAAAAGCAGCTGCTGTGATGAACTGGAGGCCACGTGTCTTGACTTGCAATTGCAGCTGGAAAGGTAATTATGATTTCTTGCCCCGATGATCATATCCTTGCTTGAATATAGTCTGTAATGGACATTCCTAATTACTTGTATTTCTGAATCTCACGGACATGTCCATGTCATTTCCAGTATGAAGAAGGATGAGAGTCTGAAAAATGATGTCATTCAGGAAGGAAAGCAGCTACGAACTGTAAGTCACCGTCAATGTTTGCTTTCTCAAATCCTGAAAGTTGATACCATTGCCGAATCCTCTTGTCTGGATGTGAAGCAGTCGCTTAAGAGGAACTTTTCGATGGCTCGATAGTTTCTCTTCGTCCTGTCTCATAAGAAGTACACCATCATTACCTAATCGTCCCATGCATTTTTTCAAGGATACACATTTTTTCTTCTTTTTCCTTTTAGTCACGCATTCTTTGAATCATTACATTGCACATTAATGAAGTGATTTGGAATAAAAATGGCATTAAGAAGGCTCATTACATTCCCTCTTTTGCAAAAAGTTGTTGAGAATAGACTTCACTTTTCAATGTCTATTCTCATGGTCTGGAACTTTGTTCCTAAGTAATAAAAGTGTAGAATGTTATACAGAGGGAGTCGAACTTGTGATCTAGATATGAACATGAATTGTGATAGAGTTAGGGGCCCTTTATTCTGGAGCAGCATTAAATGATCTTGTATTCTTTTAAAAGCTGTTAGTTCAGAGTAATTGAGGTGAGGAACATTTTCTTTGGGACAAGAAACTCAGATCCTTTGTTAACTGATGCAAGAGTATTTGTTGCAGAACTGGGAGATCGCAGCTGCTTCTGAAAGATTAGCAGAGTGCCAAGAAACCATTTTGAACTTGGGCAAGCAGTTGAAAGCTTTGGCTCCAGCAAAAGATGCTGCTCTTTTTGATAAGATCATCCCTACTCCAACAGCTGCAAACTCCAGCGTTGCCACCAATGGCACCATGACAATTATTCAAGAGTCACCCAAGAACAAGAGTATGGCCCGTCGAACTTCTCTGTTGGACAAAATGCTTGCAGAGGATAATGCCGATGTTACGAACCTAGAATCCTCTGACATGAAAGGAGAGAACAACGATTGTTCTATCCTCCCGGGTGGATTGAAGGAGCCTTCAGAAAAGCTTCTCAGTTCGAATGGAACTAAAATGACAGACGACCACGAAGCAGTTGGTTCTTTCGCCATCACGCCAGTGAAAAAACAGGGAGTTGGGAGTCTGTGGAGAAAGCTTCTGTGGAGAAAGAAGAGAGTTAACAGCAAGAAACCATCTCTTCCATTCGACCATTGAAAACCATGCAAGTCCAACGGAAAGTTGCTTTCCTCTTTCTCATGACTAACAGAGGAGTAAATAAGAACGCTTTCGCAGAGAGCCACTGGGTTTGTTTGCACTGCTTGTGTACATAGCGCAAGCTCCTATAGTTAACACGTGCAAGCTCCTATAGTTAACACGTGGAAGTTCACACGGTTCTTGAGAAAACGGCTCGTCATTTGTTCTAGTGTAAGCTAAGTTGCCATGGGTTGTATATTCACTTCTCCTCCCAGTTTTGTAGTGATGAATAAATGTCTATTGAGGTGGGTATTTCCTATAAATCAGCGCTTCTTTTTTAACCCTTAAATGCCTTGAGAATTGTCGGAGTGTCACGAAACATATAATATTTTGTAGATGTGGCTTTTTTTTTGTGGATCTGCACAAGCCGTGAGAACCAAATCTCTTCTCAATTGCGGTTTGGCAGAAAGTATCTTCAGATGGCTGAATAAGAGGATAACGATGCATGAGCGAACATCAGCAAATAAATATATAGTTTGAGGACTCGACTGCCCGAAAAAAAAAAAAAAAAAGTCTGGAAATTGCACAACTTGAAAATGTTCAAAGACCTCCCATGTCATTAATTGGGTCACCATCGTCACTGAACTGTAATTTCTAACAAAGGTTGCTACACAATCGCTATGACAAAAAGATGAGCAATTACAACAGATCTTTCTACTCCTAGCAAGATTTGTCATGGTTCTGAGCAAAGTGCCTTTAAATTCATATCAGCCAGCTGTGGGAAAGAATCCACTCTAGGAGGAAATCTAGTTGATGTGGCAGCGGCAAAAGACCAAAGTTCAAGAACCTGAGTACTTTTCTCTTCTGTATTGAGGATGGTAATGACAGAACACACTAAATCAAACTAGGTGTCAGATGAGTAATCCCTGGCTTTATGCTGACTCTTGATATCGTACGAATTGTGCAATATCGTGAAGTCCAGCGTCTTCGTAACATTTCCCTATCCTATCAACAGAATCATCCCAAGTCCCCTTCACTGAAGCTAAGTCCATTAGAAAAGCAGCTTCATCCAATGCAATCTGTGAGTTCAAAGCAGAAGTCTGTTGGCATAAAACTGATGGCGAAGAACAATTCCTAGTTTTATCTATAATCCACAACCGCAATTCAACCTTCCAAATAAACATGCGTATACCTATTGATAAAATGGAGATTGACAGATAATCTCAGACATACTACCTGAGCAGGTGGCTTTCCCTTCATCAGGTCCTCTTCCCTACCCCTTTCTGCGATTTTCTCTTTAATGCGTTCAATTTGCTCATCCTCCCATTCTGCTATTTCAGCAACATCCTGCGAAGAAGTCGAAAAGAATCAAACTACCAGTGGAAGGCGGGAATAGCATGCAGAATGGTATTAAAAGAAGAGCATACCTCATATTTACAACCCAGAGTCCACCATGGCAGTTTTAGAGCCCCTCTTGCTGCGTCTTTGGCTTCAAGGCAACGGCCAACCCTTAGAAAATGAACATAAGGCTTCTCTGAGCAAGTGGTCACCTCTCAAACCATTTAGGAAAGTTTAATGAAGAGAAGTGGTGGAAAGAGATTATTCACGAACTTCAGTAAAAGCACTGCATTGAAAACAAAAGGCCGTGCAAATCCTGGAAAGTTTTCCTTCTTCGTGTAGAACTCTGCGGTGACTAGTGCTGAAACCTTTGACAAATAATTACAGATGAGAAAGCCTTTGGATTTAGCTAAAAAAAGTCTCATAGAAAACTGTAATAGATGATGCTCACATGGTCTCCTTTCTCAAAGTGGTTCATTGCCTTGCGTTCCAGGATATCCGGAAATAAACCAACCTGAAATTGATCTGTTCATCATACCTTTTCACAGAGCTCACTTATAGCAATTAAGCTAATCAGTACCTTTTTGAGGAGATAGATATCACGGCTTGAGATTTTAGACTTAGTGTAATCTCCCTCTTTATAAAGTCTTCCTCTAGCACCAGCTGAAGCATGAAGTAGCTTGCTGCTTGCATCCTGAGAACCAAGGTCATCGTCTTCTAGAAGAACTCTATGAATAAACTGATCTACCTGAACTTTGAAACAAAAGAACAACCATGATTTCTGGAAAATGTTATCCACCACCTGTATGTATGTAGCTATAGACAATATATGCACATGAGTGTTTTACGCCTGTGTATTGGTGTATATGCATATAAATTCATACGAGAGAGAGAGAGAGAGAGAGAGACGTAACTTCCGAGTAGAAGTTCAAACAAGAACATGGGCAGTTGCAGCACTTAAATTGGGAAAACTAATATGCCAATAATCTGGCAGATATATGCATGGACTATGCCAACAATCTGGAAGAGAAATATAGACATACTTGGGTTTGCAAAGGACAGTTTGCATGTGCGAGTGTGATGCTTGTAAAAACAAATCTAGCTATGCCTATGCCCATATGCTCAACTTACAGTTTTAGCTAATAGGTACACTCCATGCTTGTCAACCTCAACCACTGGCATCTCCATACTGTACACAATACAATATAGTAATGCAACCATAATTATCCACAAAAAGAAAGCACCATCGATATTGGTTTCTCACCCAGATGGAGCTGTAGGCCATCGTAGCAGCGCAGTAATAGCCCCTATCGCAAGCAAAGTCATAAGTGAAACTGTATTTGCCACTGAGAAAACATAACTCTTTGAGATGGATCATATATACCTGAGCAACTTTTTGCTAAAGGAATGGCGAGGGGAACCATCCCTTTCCTGTTTCCAGGAGAAATTATTGATTCACCTATGGTAAACAAAATGTGCAGCAAACTTCGTTAGGACTAGATCAGCCACTTCACACAGACAACGCATACCAAGTCATGTCATTAGAAAAATGTATTATTTAAAGAGAGATTTTCAGTAAAAGACATTTCTTTTAGCTAATGTTATCCATAGTCGTATAAGGTACATTGGTCAAATATAAGTGCAAATTTTATTAGCTTTCAAACTGCTTCATATGTCAGAAGTCATGCAAACAGTAAATCATTATGTGGTATTTGAGATGAAGATAATCCTTTAGGAGCCTAAAAAAACTTAAGTGCAAGAAACTCTATAATTAAAATCCAAATTATAATTGGACGTCAACAGGAACTTCAGGAAGTAACAAGGACACGTTTATCGGGATGAGTTCTTAGCCAGCTGGATTACTAGCCAAAGAGGGTTGCAAGTTAGGTAGGCACTCTAAAATCCAGTAATTCATCTTCTTCTGCTGGTAAGGTGCTCCTCATATACTATGTTATCTTCTGCCATGTCTGTCAAGTTTCCTAACCTAAAAGTAACGAAGTAAATCCTTATGGCCTACAATACACAATCAACAAGACAATTGCCCTGTTTAAATAAGTCGAGCCCTTTTTTCCTGGATCTATGGGTTTGTGCAGATTGTCCTAGTCTGATCCCACCATTCTGGCCTGCTCCATTGTTAGTCATCCAAAAAAATTATCCATCTCCAGATGAATGCCCCTCTTTTTTCTGGTATGCCACGAAGTCTTCATTTCAGAGACAAACTAGAAATGACAGCCCAAGCTAGCTTAACTGCTCTATAACTTTCTCTTAGCACACAAGACAGGGTGCTGTTGGTGGCTTTGGCTTCAGATATTCTCAATATGCTGATAGCCTATGTCAGGTAGTCACAAGTAAGATAGATGTGTAACTAACCACTAAAACTAAGCCAAGGCCCAGCGACAGAGCTACCTTAACTGCCCGTATAACTTTCTCTGAAAGAAACCAAATATACATAAATCGTAAGTTCATTCAGCTTGAGGTTTTCCTTACTTCGTATAGCAGTGTTGTTGCTGACAAACTAATGCATATCAACATATTTCCAAAGTGGGCATGTTTCAGAAAGAAATCTTCATATTCCCAAAGCATACGTAAGAAGTGCCTTCCGGACACTAGCATTATCCTAATTTTTATTGAAGATTTACCTTATATACTTCGGTCAATTAATTTATTCTTCATACATCAAAGTGTGCATACAACACTTAATAGTAAATCCATTCGAAAAATTCAGGCCACCAAAATGTAAAAGCTGAAAAGTTCTAACCATAAAATCAATGCATGATACAAAAATAATGAAACTGGATTTTGTAAAATAATATAGATACAAACGGTAAGATTACCACAAAAGTTTGACGCCTACAAACTTTCATAAAGAATACTAGTACTACACTAGAGATGTGACTTAGAAATTTCGGAAATTTGCAAAAGGTCTATCGGTATGTACTGTATGAGCTTAGAGTGGGATGGAATACAAGTTTACTTATAAAATCGACTGCATAAAAGCATCTTGATGAAGTTATAGGCTAAATGTATACGACACACAAATCGACACTCAAAATCGAATCGTACAGCTCGATTCCGAACTGAACCAGCCATAAGCTTCGGTTCGTTTTGTGTTCACAACAAGAAATCCCAAGCAAGCCATACCGCATAATGTCAGCTCTGATGCCAAAAACACACATCTGGTCGACCAGCAACATCGACGCGATCACGACTCACAGGTAGTGAAAAGCCCGAATCTTTATCCAATCCCCGTTAGTTTAGCTGACTCGTATTGAAAAGGGATAAATGCAGTCTCAAGAAGAGAGACCTTTCACTCCAGAGATCCAAAATGACCCAAGAAGCCAGTATTGAACGCAGGGAACTACACTCTCTTACCACATGGAGAGCAACAACGACCGGAATTCCAGACCTCACCGCTGACCACGTCGGCAGCGAAATTGCAGACGGCGTCGAGCGTGCTCTCAATCTGCGCCTTCAGGAATCGGGCCGGCGCGAGTTCTGACTTCCTCAACCAGTAGTGCCCGACCATGCGGCCCTCGTCCAGGCCGGGTTCGCGATCGCGCCCTTCTCCTCCATCGCCTTGAACGCGGCCTGGAACCGAGGCTCCATCTTCTCCACGAACTCGTCCGTGAACCCGATTCGGCTCACGTCCAAGGAAAAGCCCTAGTTCCGGTGCTGGTGCAGCCAGTCGTCCACAGCGTGGGAATCCTTCTGCAGCCCTCTAGCCCGCGCCTCTCCTTCTTCGCCGCGCCGTCGGCCCTGCCCAGGTCCACCGAGATCTCCCTCGCGACCGATCGGGCCAGCGACAGGGACAACACCCGGTCGACGGCGGGGATCCTGACGCCGCTCGGGAACGAGACCGAGGCCGCCTCCCTCCTGCCGGAGGTCGACGGCTTCGCGGCGAAGGCCGGCGCCATCTTCGGCCTGAGGGAGGGGGAGGACGAGCAAATGCCAGAGACGGAGGACGCCATCGGCGGCGGCGGCTCGGAGTTGGAGTTGATGACGAGTTCGTCGGAGGGAGGCAATCGGACGGAGGCAACTGGCGAGGCTTTTTGGGGAGGCGGAGGCGGTGGGATGCGCTGAGAAGGAAGTGCAGCTTGTTCTCTCTCTCTGCTCTTCCACGAGAAGAGAACCCAAAAAATATTCGATTGAGGAGAGAGAAATTTTAAGCGCGCATTTATCATCCCTTCGCCCGTCCTTTCTTCCGCCAGCCGAGCCGAGCCGAGCCACAGCCGAGAGTTATTCGGGAGAGAGTGAGGAGAGAGAGGAGAGAGAAAGAAGCGCTGGGTTGTTGAGAGGACAGAGAGCGTCAGAGTGGTGGGCCCCAGGAGCGGCGCGCCCAAATTTTGAACCCTGACGCCGTCGCCTACGTGGCGCCACGTGTCGATCGCTGAGTGCTCTTACCCTACGCCACGTGGAGGGTAAGACCCGCCCAATATTTTCTCGAAGCGAAAGGCTTCTTTTTCTTCTTTTTTTTGTTGACTTTTTCCTCTTCCACCTTTTTGAATCCTCTTCTTTTTCTCACGTTTTTTTTCGAAATTTTGACACAAATTCTTTCTTGCACGAATTTTCTCTCTGAATTCGCTCCTCCTGTCATGAAAAATGAGCATCTCTTTTATAGTGATTGAAACTAACTTTTACGTGGCGTTTCCCGAGCTTACCATTTTTCACATTAAATCAAATCAAATCTGTATGATTTGTGATCAATTCAATTCTCGCCCATTTTTCACTTGATTTGAAAATTATTGCTGCATTTAACAAAATCTGAATATCCTTAAGAATTCCAATTTTCCATGCATAAACAATCAAATCAATTTCCTCTAATTTTTTCATTTTTTCCTTTTATTTGTTCAAAATGCAATTTTTATTTTTCTTATTTCCCTAGGTTTGCTAAAATTAGGTGTCAATACGGTTGAACCTTCCTCTGTGAAAAAAGAGTGTATCACGAGTATCAAAATGTATAGCAACTATGTAACCCAAGTAGTTTTTGGAAAATGGGAAGAAAGGAACTTCATATGCCAAACCTCTCTAGAAACAGTGCCCAATTGGGCAAATTATGTATGTGTATGGGAGGAGACCATCCTAAATTAGATGCAAAAATAAGTGAAACTCTTCGATAGCTATATGGAGTGGCTATTTATTTGACTTGAATAAAAACTACATAGATACCATATTTTAGAACATAGAAAGACACTTAAAATCCTGACTACCTTATTTAACACCCACTCGTTAACTAATGGTAATAAAGTCCAATAATGACATTTCAACACCGAGGATATGTAGACTTATAGCATATTCTTAACTCTTCAATTATTGAAATCATCTAGCTTCTTATCCTTTGTAGGATTCTATAGCAAGCAAAAGCTTATGGATAATCATATGAAGTGGAAGAGATCTTCAGCTATCTTGTTTGTTGTTCACTGTTGTCTAGGTGAAGCGGGGTTTGCCGACTACAACGAGGTTTTCGATCCTATGCATTGTGGAGCCATAAGCTTCATCCATATCCAGATCTTGTGGTTGTACACCAGGAGGAAGTTGCCAATCAAAACTGTGAAGAAGTTGAGCTAAAGCAATCTCAATACTGGCATTTCCAAATGTAATAGCTGGGCAGCTTCTTCGGCCTGCGCCAAATGGTATCAGCTCGAAGTCCTGTCCCTTAAAGTCAATGGTGCTATCCAAAAACCTCTCTGGTAGAAATGTTTCAGGATCAACCCACGATTGCGGATCATGACCTATTGACCAAGCGTTAACGAAGAAACGCGTTTTTGCCGGAATGCAGTATCCGTCAATGGTTATGTCCTCCATGGATTCCCTTGGGACTAACATAGGAGCAGGAGGATGCAGTCGAAATACCTCCTTGATGATAGCCTTCAAGTAAGGCAATTGATGTAGGTCGGTCTCTTGCACGTATTTTCTCTCTCCAATGACGCTTCGCAGTTCCACTTGTGCTCTTTCCATGGCTTTTGGCTTCATGACAAGCTCTGTCATTGCCCAATCAAGAACTGTGAATGTTGTATCTGTTCCGCCCGTGAAAAAATCCTGCAAGATGCATGGGCTACGTATTAGAGATATTTTCAAGCAAGTCAATGTGCTTTATTATGCTAACTATTTTCTATATTAGAGATCATTGGGAGAGGCTCAGGCCGAGTCGGGCCTTTATGTCGGGCCTAACTTGTTGCTTAACCCTGCTCGTGTCTAAAGAAAAACACGTGGATAGTTCTTTAGGCCAGATAGGGCTTGCCTTGGATTTAGTTGGGCTTATAACTATAAAGTCTTACTCAAACCTACTAAAAAATTGCTCTTCAAACCATTTAGCCTAAGCAGGCGGTGGGCTATCTAAGCCACGATCAGATCTATCATCGAAAAACTTAAATGGAACTTCGAGCTAGAGGGGAGAATGATTCACCGACCAGGAGAAGGGCTTTGATGTTAGGCCTTGTAAGGGGCATATCACCGTAACCGTTCTTCTCGATATCGATCAGAACATCCACAATATCCTTCTGCGCCTCCGTAGCTTTGCTTTCATTCGAATGTTCGCTCAGTATCTCGTCAAAAAGACGATCGAAGCGCTTAAAGGCGTGTTGAAGTCTAGCCTTCATCCCGGTCAGGCTATGAACGAATTCCAAGGAAGGAAAGAAATCTCCTATGCTGAATCCCGCAAGCAGCACCTGAAACTCCTCCAGCATGCTCTGGAACCCATGCTTATCGTTGTCCCCTCCTGCTGAAAAGTCCCTCCCAAAAGCACTCCGGCAAAGGACGTTATTCGTATACAACGCCAGTAATTTAGATAGATTTACGGTGCCTGGACAGGACTCTGCCACCCTGTGAACTAAACGGGCAACTTCTTCCTTCCTCACATGACTAAATGACTGAACCCTTCTCACGCTAAGCAATTCAAGTATGCAGATTTTCCTTATGTGCCTCCAATAAGTGCCATAGGGAGAGAAGGCCATGTCCGTGCAGTTGTAAAACAAGTGCTTGGCAGAGAAGATTTGAGGGCGGTTCGCAAGCACTAGGTCGTGGGTTTTCATCACCTCCTTGGCCATTGCGGCCGAGGAAACAACTACGGTCGGGACTTTGCCGAGCTGCAAGTACATGATCGGCCCATACTTCATCGCGAGGCGATGGAGAGATCTGTGTGGCGGTTTGCCAAGCTGGTGGAGATTGCCAATGATAGGCAACTTGGGAGGGCCCGGTGGGAGGTTGCTTCTTTTGTTCCTAGACTTGCTCTTCCCGAAAACTATCAGAAAAGCTGCTAGGACCAAGCATGTTGGGAGAAACAGATACTGAAGGAGAAGCATTGCAAGGTATGTGATATTGCTAAACTGTACTTCTTATTTGATTCCTACATATTGCTATATATGGAAGTCACTGAAACGATCTATCTGCTTTGCTGACCATTTGTGTTAGAAAAATGCTTAGCTGACCGTCTCCATCAAGTGACGGAGTGACGGTCAGCATTAGGACTGCTCATTTTGTGAGGAAACCGGTTGACTTTTTCAACCGGTTTCCTCTTACCCAATTTTTTTATTTTTTATTTTTTTATTGCAAGGGTAAATTGAGAAATAAAATCCTAAGGGAGCCCACACAATCAATTTTCATGAATATGATGAAAAGATAAATTAGATACTACAATATCTCTATATATATATATATATATATATATATATATATTATAAATAAAAACATTGTCACCTACTAAAGAGAAATTGTTGATGACATTATATAGATCTATAAAATTTAAAAGATGAAAAAACACTTCGGACTAAGATTGATTTTATAATGTTTTAGGCTAGTAGAAGTACAGTAGAAGTGTCAAAACTTGACACAGGGGACATTTAAGTACAAAAAGTTATGAAATGTACAAATAAGTGTCACTTTTTTTTAAAATTGAGACATTTGAGTGCTAAGTTAGGCGAAGGCTTTTAGAAATCCTCACGACATTTTTTTAATAATATAACTCACTTACGTGACTCACTGGATAGTTAAGTCTATAGAGAAGAGCCAAAACGACGTCATTTTGCCTCTTATATGAATTTTAATATAAATATTAATTCAATTACTTTTAAAACTTTAAAAAAAAAAAAGTTGCCGAAGGCGTTGGGCGAGGGCTGTGTAAACCCAAGGGCTGGTGACAGTGGGGAGGCGATGACGAGGGCTTGCACAACCCTCACCTAACGCCTTTTGCAACTTCTTTTTCTTCCTTTAAAAAAAAAAAAAAATCTAGTTGTTGAAAGTGCTAATATAAACACCTAGAGGGGGGTGAATAGGTGTAAAAACAAATTCTTCTTTTCTTAAAGACTTAATTTAGAACAATGATGCGAAATGATATAAACAAATAGACAATGCTACAAATTAAGTAAAGAGATAAGGAAAGAGAATTGAAACACAGAAATTATAGTGGTTCGGCTTAGATCAAGCCTACGTTCACTCTCCCACGCTAACAACCCACCGGCTGGATTTCACTATGAATCAAAAGAGATGTTACAGTCTCACGTCCTTGATTCCACAATGCAGAGACTCTACTACACTTCCTCAAGGTCTCACAAAATTTTCTCTTTTGAGTACAGATGTTTGCTCAACAAATGAATTAGCAAAGAGTAAGGAACTTTAGATTTTGGAATTTTTCTATCTCGCACACACTCGAACAACTAGAGCGTCTTCCTTTTATACTCCCCCATGCCTACATAACCATTGGCACATTCCAAAGGAGTTTGTCCAATCTACCCGTTGGACCGAATCAATTAGGGAGATCTCGCGTTATTTAAGGAATATGAAGATAGCCCACCAATCATGTTCGCCTATATAATAAGGATCTAGGTTTCCATAAGTAGAACCTTCCAAATATACTTCGCCAATCCACAGATCTGTCTTACTCGATTTACTTATCACACAAATAATAAATTTTTATACGCCTTCTCCAACCGTGAGATAATTTTTGACCAATCGAATCAAATCCTTAAGGATAACCTCGTATCTAGATAAGACTACTTCGACGATCTAGAAACTGCCAACGAGGGCAAACTTTAAATCTTGAGTCTGGCGATCTTCAGTTTGAAAGTCTTCAGACTTTGATAGATTAGTCTAGAAGTCTTTAGATTAGGAAACGTTTTGTCAGCTTCAAAATACCAAATGAAGATTTCACCAACAATTTGCCCATTTTTGATGGTGACAAAACTTTCCTGCAAATTTAGACATTCTGACCTACAACACTTAAGCAAACCAAGATTTTCTTGAACAAATATTATTAAAGATTAGAGAATGATAGAAGCAAATCTGTAACCACAGAAAACATGTTAGTCCTCCAATCACAACTATCTTTAGCATAATCAATAATAGCTTAAGTTACTTAACAAGTCTCAGTAATCCAAATCAGTTCAAAAACAGAAAAACACACCAAACAAGATAAAGTCCAAACAAACAATCATAAAAAAAAATCTGCATAAACATCTCCTCCTTTTTGTCAACAGCAAAAAGTGGAGACCGATCAAAAAGAGATAGATGGAAAAGATCAAGAGTTAAGGCTGCTTGGGTAAGCGAACAAGCTCGTATTCTCCCATTGAGTGCACTGTCTTTTCAAGCTTGTCAAAACTTTGCTTCAACGCCTGAAATTCTTCACCCTACACATTAAACTGAACTTGATTTTTCAGGGAATTTATTTGTTCATGAAGAGACACTGAAGTGGCCTTAACAGCGTTATTGAGATCCGGCATCTCAAAACTCATAACATATTGCTGATTCTGCACATCCAAAAGAATTTTCAGCAGTCTTGAAAAGTCTGCTGTTTGAGCAGTTGTATCACTTGGACCAGCAGAATGAAACTCAGGGAAATTTAGAAAAGATGGAGTCTCAGTGGAAGGTATATCTTCTGGATAATATGAGGCATACACTTCTTCTGGATCTGCTGCAGAACGACTCACATCACTAGCAAGAAGGGGTGAAGAAGTACATTTTTATCCATCAGCTCCCCCTGTTTTGATGCCCTCATGTGGAGAAGGTAAAGCTTCCTCAGCCTCAGAGTGATGCACTCCATCAGATTCTTCTTCTCTTATCTCAGAATGACTAGATAGAGAGATAGCCAAGGTTGGCTCGAAGGAGTCTGCTGCACCCTGATCTCCCTCTTTCTCTGTTTCTTCTTCCCTTTCTTCCACTTCTTCTTCAGCTTCTTCTGCTTCCTCTTCTTCTTCCTCTGCTTCTTCTCTTTCCTCTGTTTCCCTCTGTTCTTCCTCTTTTTCTGATTCTTCTCTCTCTCTTCCTTCCTATGACTCTTCTCTTCTCTCACGAAAGCTGACAAAGGTTTTAGATTTTTCAAGGCAGATATAGTAAGCTCATCCTCATCTTCTTCATCTTCCAGAATGAGAGCTCTTTTCTTCTTTACAGGAGCAACCATGGGCTCATTGCCTTTTCTTTTAGCTGCAGCAGAGTCTTGCTTTTCCTTGAGAGGAGATTTCTCATTCATCTGCTCCAGTGCTTTGTTCAGCTCCTTTAAACGCATCTTTATCACCATTTTGAACCCAATTACCATCGGAGTGATGGCTTTCAGACTCAATGGTGCAGAGATATGAATTTTGAAGTGCCTAAAGAGTTGAATGATAAGAGCAGAATAAGGAAGCTGTCCCTTATCCTTCGTCATAGTTCGATACATATGGAACAGAATGGTGTGAGGCAGAGAGAACTTAAAACTAGTATTGATTGCACACATCAATTTGGCTTCAGATCGAGAAACATTTGTCTTGGATGTCGATTTAGGATGAATGCAATTAATCACAATTTTGTGCAGCAGAATGTTCGTGGCACTCAACCTTGTATAAGAAAGTTTTCCTTTAACATCTCTGTCTCTCACCAAAGACAGAATAGCATGAGCAATGGACACACTAATCGGCTAGAAACTCGTTCTTTCCACTCCGATTATGTCAGCCAAAATGTTTGTGGTCACCAAAAATTTCCTGTCCTTCACAGTGAAGACAAAGCTTTGTGCATCCATGAAAGATAGGTTCGAATAAAAGTAAGCAGTAAGCTCTGGGAATGCAGGAGAGGATTCAGAACAGAATTGTTCCAATTGCAATAAAGCAAACTTTTCCCTCAAATTAACTTTTATCGAATCTAGGAAATCAAAATCAACAGTTCTAGGGTTCATCACCCCTCTCTTCAAAAGACTTGCATAAACATTTTTATGATTTTTGGATCTAAAAATGTTCGAACCATCATTGATGTTTGCAGCCACCCCAAATCTAGGTTGAAAGTGAGAAAACAACCTCTCATCATCATCCAGAGATTGTGGTTGATTCGCAGTACCATATTGTGGGTCACTTGGAATATTCTTAAACGCTTTCTCAGCCGATCCTTTCTCCACAACTCCTAGCCTCTCCAACTCTCTTAAAAACAGCGTTTCATTCTTGAACCCTCTATCTTTTAAGAACTCATCAATCAAAGACAATGGCGTTCCTCCTTTCTTCAAATTTGAGTAGAGTTTGAAAGCATTTTTTGGAGTTAGAGTTCTTACAGGTTCAACCTCTTCTATAACTTCATCGCCTGGTTGATTCGAGGAAGGTTGACGCTGTTGAGAAGGTTGATGCTGACTTGGACGCATAGGAGAATTTTCTTCTTCGGTTAAGTCAAAGTGGGTAGGACCCTCAGGCATGCGATGTGGTCCTTTGCTTGCAATCCTCGAAGACTTTCTTGAAGACATTGACACTCCAATAGAGAGAATAACTAACTTGTTCGAAAAGATGAGAACTTTCGAACGAATCGAGAGTGAAAGTGAAGAAAATAGGAATTTTGTATCCTAGGGTTTCGGAGTAAAAGTGAAGAAGACGATACATAGAGGTATATAAAGTAAGTGAAGCGGGGTAAATGAAACGTCATAAAAGGAAATAAAAAAGATGTCTTTTCAAAAAAATAATAACTTCCCTTTATGAATTTAACTGAATTCCTTAAAAATCGATAACTGCCTTTTTGAAATAAGGAGTAAATTAAGAAAGATAAATCAATCAACCAATGGCCAATAAATAAACTTACCTTTTCAAAATTAAAATTAGAAACTTACAATCGAGGCTTGAGATCTTCTAAGTCGAGCATTTAAAGACTTCTAATTTTGAGTCTTGAAAGTATCCGACTTTGCTTTGAGTAAGAGATATGATATTAAGTCTGGTACGAATAGACTCAAATAGATTTTTCTCCAAAGGCTTTGTAAATATGTCTGCCAGTTGATTCTTAGAGTCAATGAACTGGATCATTACTTCTTCATTCTAAACGTGATTTCTAATAAAATGATGTCGAATCTCTATATGCTTTGCTCTTAAATGAAGAATATGATTCTTGGTAAGATTTATAGCGCTGGTGTTGTCACACTTAATCTCTGTGCAAGAATCTTTGACTCCAAAGTCTCTCAATTGTTGTTTTATCCATAAGATTTGTGAACAGCAACTTCCAAGAGCCACATATTCTGCTTCTACTGTTGAAAGGGCAATTGTATTTTGTTTCCTTGAAAACCAAGGTACTGTCCTATTACTGAGCAATTGACAAGTATCGGAAGTACTCTTCCTTTCAACTCTGCAACCTGCTAGATCTGCGTCTGAATATCCAAGGAGAGTAAAGTCTCATTCTTTGTGATACCATAGACCTATCTTTGAAGATGTTGCAACGTATTTGATGATGCGTTTAGCAGCACTTAGATAAGATTCTTTTGGGTCTGATTGAAATCTGGCACACATGCAAACACTAAACAAAATGTCAGGTCTAAAAGTAGTAAGATAAAGAAGTGAACCAATAATACTCCTGTAAAATTTCTGGTCAACTTTCTTTTCTCCTTCATCTTTATCCAGCTTCAAAGAACTAGACATTGGAATTTCAACCTTTTTGCAATTCTCTAAACCGAACTTTTTAACAAGTTCTTTAGCATATTTTTCCTGGTGAATGAAAATCCCTTCCTTCAATTGCTTTACTTGTAAACCGAGAAAGAAGGATAATTCACCCATCATGCTCATTTCAAATTCATCCTGCATAGTCTTAGAAAATTTCTTGCAAAGACTTTCGTTAGGAGAGCCAAAAATTATATCATCAACATAAATTTAAGCAAGCAAAAAAATTTTACCTTCTCTTTTGATAAACAAAGTTGTATCCACTTTACCTTTGGCAAAACCATTTTGAGTTAGGAAATTACTTAACCTGGCGGACCAAGCTCAAGGTGCTTGCTTTAAACCATATAAAGCCTTTTTCAGTCTGAATACTAAATCTGGCTTCTTTGGGTCTTCAAAACCGGGAGGTTGTTCCACATAGACTTCTTCTTGGATAAATCCATTCAGGAATGCACTTTTAACGTCCATTTGGAATAACTTGAAATTTTTATAACAAGCAAAAGCAAGTAGTAATCTAATTGCTTCTAACTTTGCTACTAGTGCGTAAGTCTCATCATAGTATATCCCTTCTTCTTGTGTATATCCTTTGGCCACGAGTCTTGCTTTGTTCCTTATAACTTTTCCTCTTTCGTCCATCTTGTTCCTGAAAACCCATTTTGCTCCAATAATAGATTTTCCTTTCGGTTTAGGAGTTAATTCCCAAACCTCGTTAACACTGAACTGTCTGAGCTCTTCTTGCATAGCTTCAATCCAGCTTTCATCAGACAAAGCTACTTCTATACTTTTGGGTTCTATTTCAGAAATAAAAGCCACAGCGCTAGACTCTTCATGTCTTTTGGATCTTGTACGAATTCCTTCATCAATGTTACAAATAATGAGTTCTTTGGGATGACTGGACTTGTGCTTCCAATTGCTGGTTGGTTTGACAGATTGCTGATCTTCCTCTTCATTTGATTCTTCAGCATTTTAATCATGTTGTCCATCTATAGTCTGAGCTGCTTCAGGGAAGGTAGACTTTGTAGAGTTTGGATCAGGTTCAGATTCTTCGATTTGAGTCTGGACTGGTTGATTTTGCAATGAATCTTGAAATTTGACATTCATTGATTCTTCCACAGATTGAGTATTCTTGTTGTATACTCTGTACGCTTTACTGGAAGTTGAATATCCAAGGAAGATTCCTTCGTCTGACTTTTCTTCAAACTTACAAATTCGATTATTTGCATTTTTCAAGATAAAACATTTGCAACCAAACACATGAAAGTAAGAAACAATTGGCTTCTTTCCTTTGAATAACCCATAGGGAGTTTTCTCCAGAATTGGCCTAGAGACAACTCTGTTAATAATATAACAAGCTGTAGAAACAGCTTCAGCCCAAAAACGAGAAGAAATATTGCTTTCAATTAAAAGAGTTCTAGCCATTTCTTGCAAAAATCTATTCTTCCTTTCCACAACTTCATTTTGTTCAAGAGTGTAAGGAGAAGAGAACATATGCTGAAAACCAGATTCATCACAGAATTTAGCAAAGTCTGGATTTTCAAACTCACCTCCATGGTCTGTCCGAATGCTTGAAATAGCATACCCTTTCTCATTCTGAATTTTCTTGGCAAACTTTGAAAAGTAGGAGAAGGTTTCAGACTTGCTAAGAAGTAAACCCAAGTAATTCGTGAATAATCATCCACTATTACTAGGCAATATTTCTTTCCACCAATGCTTTGAGTTCTCGTTGGTCCAAATAAATCCATATGCAGGAGCTGCAGTACACGATTAGTGTAAACTTGATTTATTGGTTTAAAGGAATTTCTCACCTGTTTTCCCAATACACAAGGTGTACATAAGTAAGATTTTTGATACTTCAGGTTAGGAAGTCCATGAACAAGCTTCTTTGAAGAAATCTTGGCAATTTGCTTTATGTTGATGTGACCAAGCTTTTGATGCCAGACATTTGCTTCATCTTGGATTGAGATTAGACATTGAAATCTTTTTGGATTGATATCCAAAAGATAGATATTCTCATGTCTTCGCCTAGTGAAGGATTGTGAAAGATCTTTACTAGTGCCATAACAAATTCCTTCTTGAAAATTGATCTTGAATCCAGTGTCGCATAATTGGCTGATACTGAGCAAGTTGTAGTTAAGTCCTTCCACTAAAGAGATGTTGTTGATTATGAGACTTCCAATTTTTACAGTTCCACTTCCAATAATTCTTCCTTTGCTGTTTCCCCCAAAGGAAACCTTTCCACCTGTTACTTGTGTAAGCTTGATAAAACAATTTGAATCTCCAGTCATATGTCTTGAGCAACCACTATCTAAATACCATTTTACATTTTTCTTGATAGTGACCTGCAATTAAAAATGAAACTTAAGCTTTCTTTGGTACCCACACTTTCTTGGGTCTAGTAGAGTTAGTACTATAAACAGTCTTTGCCCAATCCTTCTTAACAGGCTTCTAAACCATAGGACAATCTTTCTCAAAGTGTTCTGAGCTACTACACTTAGAACATTTACGAGCACTTCGACCAACAGGTTTTACAAAGATCTTTTGAAAATAATTCTTGTAAAAGGTTTTTGTTGGTCTCTGTTTGATTCTTTCCTTTACTTTTGGAAAATCAATTAAAGGAATGGTTTCAAAGGTCATTCCTAATCCTGATTTATTAAAGTAAGGTCTTTGAACTGAAAGAATCTTTTCTAATTTTTTAGATCCCATAGAAAACCTTTTTGAAATGCTTGAAATGTCATTTTTCAGAAGTGTATTTTCTTTTGAAATAGAATCTGCATTTTCTTTTAGAGTAATGAAACTTCTATTCATATTTTCAAACTTTTCTTTCCATAAAGTTTCATGTTGCTTCAGAGTAATATTTTCCCTTTTCAGTTTGGAAATCCTCTTAAGAGAAACTTTGAGACTAAGACATAGTTCACTAATGTACTTCGAGACTTTAACAGGGATTTTTGAATTACTTACCTCGATTTCACTGTCTGAATTTGAGTCTGTATCAATTTCAGAGTCTGAGTCTGATTCTGATTTTGCCATTAAACAAAATATTGGCATAATCATCATCACTCTCTTCGCATTCTGTATCACTCCAAGTTTCTGCTTTCAGTGCATTTATGTATTTCTCAGCTTTTCCTCTCTTTTTCTTTAGCAAGGGACAGTTGGGTCTGATGTGTCCCTTTTTCTTGCATTCAAAACAAATCACATTTTTATTTGAGTCATCATCCTCATCTGGTTTGTTTTGAAATCTTTGAGAGCTTTGTTTCTTCCAATTGAATCTTCTTCCCTTTTTATTCAGTTTCCTGAATTTTCTTATCATGAGAGCAAGTTCTTCATCGTCCGTGTCATCTTCAGAATCTGTATCATCAGAATCTTCGTTAGATTTTAAAGCAATAGACTTCTTACATTTGTGATCTTCTTCTTCATTGATTTGCTCTACTTCATAGGACTGAAGTGTTCCAACCAATTCATCAACGGAAAGTGGTATGATCCTTTGTGTTTCCCTTATTGAAGTCTTTATGTGATTACACTCTTTGGAGAGTCCACGCAGCAATTTATTAACATTCATGGGTCCTGAAATTGGTTGACCTTGATATTCAAGACCATTCACTATTTCTGTAAAACGACTAAACATATCAGTAATAGATTCTGCTGGCTTCATTTTGAAGGCTTCATATTGACCGAGCAGAATATTGATTCTGGTTTCTTTTACTCGATCTGTTCCTTCATAAGTAATATGCAGTCTATCCCAAACTTCTTAGTTGTTTCACATAAAGAAATTCTGTTATATTCAGTAGGAGATAAAGCACAATATAAGGAGTAAATAGCTTTTGCATCAAGAGTTTGTCTCTTGGTTATCTCTTCTTGAGTCATGTCGCTAGACTCTGTAACCTCTTTCCCTCTATCTGAGATTGTAGCTTTAGGAATGATTCCTTTATCTACCACATCCCATTCCAGAGGATCTTTCGATCTTAGGAATGCCTTCATCTTGTTTTTCCATATGTTGTATTCTTTTCCATCGAAATATGGCGGTCTTGTGTTGCTTTGACCTTCAACCAAACCTGGAGCCAACATACTAGCCATAGATCTTTAACTCTGAAGTAAAAACACTTCAAATGAATGAGTACACAGGCTCTGATACCAATTGAAAGTGCTAATATAAACACCTAAAGGGGGTGAATAGGTGTAAAAATAAATTCTTATTTTCTTAAAGACTTAATTCAGAACAATGATGCAAAATAGTATAAACAAATAGACAATGCTACGAATTAAGTAAAGAGATAAGGAAAAAGAATTGAAACACATAGATTATAGTGGTTTGGCTTAGACCAAGCCTACGTCCACTCTCCCACGCTAACAGCCCACCGGTTGGATTTCACTATGAATCAAAAGAGATGTTACAGTCTCACGTCCTCGATTCCACAGTGCAGAGACTCTACTACACTTCCTCGAGGCCTCACAAAATTTTCTCTTTTGAGTACAAATGTATGCTCAACAAATGAATTAGCAAAGAGTAAGGAACTTCAGACTTTGGAATTTTTCTATCTCGCACACACTCGAACAATTAGAGCGTCTTCCTTTTATACTCCCCCATGCCTACATAACCATTGGCACCTTCCAAAGGAGTTTGTCCAATCTATCCGTTGGACCGAATCAATTAGGGAGATCTCTTGTTATTTAAGGAATATGAAGATAGCCCACCAATCATGTTCGCCCATACAATCAAGATCTAGGTTTCCATAAGTAGAACCTTCCAAGTATACTTTGCCAATCCACATATCTGTCTTACTCGATTTACTTGTCACACGAATAATAGATCTTTATATGCCTTCTCCAACCGTGAGATAATCTTTGACCAATCGAATCAAATCCTTAAGGATAACCTCGTATCTGGATAAGACTACTTCAACGATCTAGAAACTGCCAACGAGGGCAGACTTTAAATCTTGAGTCTGGCGATCTTTAGTCTGGAAGTCTTCAGACTTTGATAGATGAGTCTGGAAGTCTTTAGACTAGGAAACGTTTTGTTAGCTTCAAAATACTGAAGGAAGATTTCACCAACAGTTGTAAATTTAATTTAATTAACATTCATATGAAAATTCAAATTCGAGATAAAACAACATCATTTTTTGCTTATCTAGTCACACTAGGATGCAAAATGACGTCGTTTTCGACTTATGTAGCTAAGTCATGTCTTGCTAGAAAAATGTCACGTCAACATTTTGGTCGGATTTTCTCACCGTTGGCACTTAACTTATCCATTTTGCTCCAATTTTTACTCTTAAGTGTACATTTCCGCATGCGTCTCGTTTTAGGCCTAACACATCTTCATCTACGAGATTTGGATCAATTGAGTAAATTTTCTTCTCTACTAATTCATTATTCTTATTTTGTCATTTTCTTTACTTCATTCGTTTTATGCGTAATCGATATCGACAATATTCATTTTAAGTCACCAGAGAATCATTCTAAAGCAATTTGATTTTGGGGAAAAGACTGAGAAGCCAACCGTGAATTTGTTAATAATTACAAAGCCAACATCTCAAGTGTTTTTTTTTTATCTTTTAAATTTAATAGATTTATATAATAACATTAACGATTTTTTTAGTAGGTGATGATATTTTTTTACTTTTAATTATTTATTTATTTTTTCATCATATAGACAAAAATTGATTGTGTGGGCCCTCTTAGGATTTATCTCTCAATTTAAGCTTGCAATAAAAAAAACCATAAAATTAAAAAAAAAAAATTAAAACAATCAGGTGAGATGAGACTAGTTGGAAAAGTCAGCTAGTTTCATCACAACATGAGCGGCCATTAGTTGACCATCACTCCTTCATTGGATGAAGGACGGCTAGCTAAGCCACATTCATGAATATATATTGTTCAATATCTTTTATTTAAGAAAAATGCTTAGCTAACCGTCTCCATCAAGTGACGAAGTGACAGGCAGCAATAGGACCACTCATTTTGTGAGGAAACCGGTTGACATTTTCAACTAGTTTCCTCTCACCCAATGTTTTATTTTTTATTTTTATGTTTTTCTATTGCAAGCGTAAAATGAGAAATAATTAATGTCACCTACTAAAAAGAAATTATTAATGTCATTATATAGATCTATTAAATTTAAAAGATGAAACAACACTTGAGACTAAGATTGATTTTGTAATGTTTTAGGTTGGTAGAAGTATTACAAAAGTGACAAAACTTGGCACGAGAGAATACTTAAGTGTCAAAAGTTATGAAAGACACACATAAGTATCACTTTTTTTTTTTTTTTAAATTAAGACATTTTAGTTTCAAGTCTAGCAAAGGCTCTCGGAAATCCTAGAGCCAAAACGAAGTCATTTTACCTCTTATTTGAATTGTAATATAAATATTAATTAAATTAAATTCAAAACTTTAAAAATAAAATAGTTGTAGATGGCATTGTGCGAGGGCTATGCAACCCAAGGGCTAATGATGGCGGGAAGGCAACGGTGAGGGCTTGTACAGCCCTTGCCCAATGCTTTCTACACCTTCTTCTTCTTCCTTTTTTAATAAATAATTTAGTTATAAATTTAATATTATTAATATTTATATTAAAATTCAAATCCGAGGCAAAACAACTGCCATTTTTTGCTTATTTAGCTACCTCGTCATGCAAAATGACATCGTTTTTTACTTATGTAGCCACGTCACGTCCCGTTGGAAAAATGCCACATCAGCATTTTGGTGGGATTTTCTCGCCGTTTGTACTTAACTGATCCATTTTACTCTAATTTTGGCACTTAAGTGTATATTTCCTACCTTTTAGCACTTAAGGGTATGCATGACAACGTTTTTGTTTTTCCCAATTTCTGTTCTTTTGTTCCCCAGAACAAAAAAAGAACAGAAATCTGTTTGGTAACGCCAAGTTGTTTTTTTATTCCCCGGAATAGAAAGTTAGCCCAGGAATAGATTTGGAGCAGAAACGAGAAACAAAAAAAAAGTTGTTTCTTATTCCCGGGAACAATTTCTAGAAATAAGCCAATTATCAATTTTATTTTTCTTTTGTTCCTCTCTTTTGCCGTGGCCACCTCCAACCGCCCGGAGCCACCGCCGACCGTCGGCCACCACCGTCGCCGCCGACCGCCACTGTCGTTGACCACCGCTGCCACCGCCGACCGCCGCCATCGACCGCCGACCGTTGCCAACCACCGCCGACCGCCACCACCCGTCGCCGCTCATCGCCGCTGACGATCACTGGCCGCACGACCGCCGATCGCACAACCATCGGCCACATGACCATTGGCCGCCGACCATCACCGTTGATCGCCACCGCACAGCCCGTGGGCCGCCGACTGTCATTGCCGACCGTCACCGCACAGCCCGTCGGCCGCCGACTGTCGCCGCACAGCCCATCGGCCGCCGCCGACCAGTGGCCGGCAGCTGGCGGTCAACAATCCGTGATCAAGAATAAAAAACAAATAAATACAAAAAAGAAACTGTTTCGTACCAAACACATTTCTATTCTTTTTCTATTTCTAGAATAGAAATTTTGTCTAGTTACCAAACACCTTATTTTACTCAGAAATTGTTCCTTGGAATAGAAATAGAAAAGAATTATTTCTGAAAAAAAAAAAATCTCTTCCTCAGCCAAGAAACGTTGTCATGCGCAGCCTAAGTGTCCCCCCCGTGTCAAGTTTTGGCACTCCAGGTGTTCGCATCTCATTTTAGGCTTGACACATCTTCATGTACGAGATTTATGCCAATTGGATAGATTTTCTTCTCTACTAATTCGTTATTCTTATTTTGTTATTTTCTTTACTTCATTCGTGTTATACATAATCGATATTGCTTGTCTTAATTTTAAGACACTAGAGAGTCTTTCTAAAGCAATTTGATTTTGTCAAAAGGACTAAGAAGCCAACATTGATTTTGTTATTAATTACAAAGCCAATGTCTCAAGTGTTTTTTTATCTTTTAAATTTAATAGATCTATATTATTACATTAACGATTTCTTTTTAGTATGTGATAATATTTTTACTTGTAATTATTTATATTTTAGTATCTAATTTATTTTTTCATCATATTCACAAAAATTAATTGTGTGGGCCCTCTTAGCATTCTATCTCTCAATTTAAGCTTATAATTAAAAAAAACATAAAAATCAAATTTAAAATAAAAAAGAAGAAGAAAAGTTGATTTGATGAAACTAGTTGAAAAGTCAATTGGTTCATCACAAAATGAACGGTCATTAGTTGACCGTCACTCCATCACTAGATGGAGGACGGTCAGCTAAGCCGCACTCATGAATATATATTGCCCAATATCTTTTATTTAAGAAAAATACTTAGCTGATCATATCCATTAAGTGACGGAGTGACGATCAGCATTAGGACTGCTCATTTTATGAGGAAATCGGTTGACTTTTTCAACCGGTTTCAAATCAACCAATTTCCTCTCACCCAATTTTTTTATTTTTTATTTTTATTATTTTTATTGCAATCGTAAATGGAGAAATAAAATCCTAAGATAGACAACACAATATGATAAAAATAAATAAATTAGATACTAAAATATAAATATTACAAGTAAAAAATATTATCACCAACTAAATAGAAGTCGATAATATCATTATATAGATATATTAATTTTAAATGATAAAAAATGAGACTGAGATTGATTTTATAATGTTTAGGCCGGCAGAAGTGCCAAAACTTGGCACATGGGACACTTAGGATGAGTTTGATAACTATTCTGTTCCCGAGAACAATTTCTAAGCATTATAAGGTGTTTGATAATTGTCCAAAATTTTAACTTTCAAGATAAAATTGTGTTTAGTACCATTCTCAAAATTTTTAATCCAAATAATTTTCTTTTAATTTTTAAATAATTTTATAACTTTATTTTTTTATTTTTTTCTTTCTTTCTTTTCTTTCTCTTCTTTTTCTTCAAGCTTCGGTTGGTTACGCGACCGGGGGATGACCGGCAACTGGCCAGATGAGGGTTAGTGACCTCATCGAAGCGTTGCCAGCCCCCAGCGAGGCTGTGCCTCATCGGCGTCGCTTGGCTCAGCCAGGCGAGGCTTGACCAAGCCTTCACTGGGCGAGCTCAGGCGAGCCTCACTCAATGAGGCAAGCCTCGTTGGTGGTTGAGGGAGGCTAGGGCGAGGCCCAGCCTCACTGGTGGCTAGGCAAGCCTCCAGCGAGCTTGCTTAACCTCACCTAACCAATCGCGGATGGCGAACAGCAGCAACGGTGGCAGACGGCAACGGCGGTGGCGGCAGTAGTGGAAGAAGAAGAGAGAGGGAAGAAGAACAAGAAGAAAGAAGAGAAAAGAGAAAAAAAATTGGGTTGGCTTTGATTCTTGAATTGTTCCTAGGAACAAAGAATCAACTTTTTTTCTACTTCTTGATTTTGTTCCAAAATTTGTTCCTAAGAACAAAAATTTTGCCAAACGGATTTCTATTCCAAAGCTATTCTCGAGAACAAAAAAATAGAAATTTTTACTGTTTGATCAATCGCCAAACACGCCCTTCAATGCCAAAAGTTACGAAAGGTACACATAAGTGTCACGTTTTTTGAAAATTGTGACATTTGAGTGCCAAATCTAGCAAAGGCTCTCGAAAATTCTACGTGGTATTTTTTTAATAATATAACTCGTTGACGTGGTTTGCCGGATAGCTAAGTCAGCATAAAAGAGCCAAAACAACGTTGTTTTGCCTATTATTTGAATTTTAATACGACTATTAATTAAATTACATTTAAAACTTTTTAAAAAAAAAGTTGCAAAAGGCATTGGGCGAGTCTGTTCAATCCCAAGGGCCGGCGATGGTGGGGAGGCGACAATGAGGGCTTGCACAACCCTCCTTCAACGCCTTCTACAACTTCTTCTTCTTCCTTTTCTTTAAATAATTTAGTTGTAAATTTAATTCAATTAATATTTATATTCAAATTCAAATCCGAGGCAAAATGACGTCGCTATTGGCTTATGTACCACGTCAGCATGCAAAATGATGCCGTTTTTTACTTATGTAGCCACGTCATGTCTCGTCGGAAAAGCACGGCGTTAGCATTTTAGCTGAATTTTCTCATCATTGGCACTTAACTGATCCATTTTACTCTTGTTTTGGCACTTAAGTGTATTCCTAATTTTTGGCACTTAAGTGTCCCTCCATGCTAAGTTTTGACACTCCAAGTGTCCACATCTCATTTCAAGCCTAACAAATCTTCATCTACGAGATTGGATCAATTGGATAAATTTTCTTCTCTATTAATTCATTATTCTTATTTTGTTCTTTTCTAATTGATGGTCTTAATTTTAAGTCTCCAAACAATCCTTCTAAAGCAATTTGATTTTGGGGAAAGGACTACCAACAGTGATTTTGTTATTAATTACAAAGCCAACATCTCAAGTGTTTTTTTATTTTTTTTAATTTAATAGATATATATATATATATATATATATATATAGTGACATTAACGATTTCTTCTAGTAGGTAATGATGTTTTTTACTTGTAATTATTTATATTTTAGTATCTAATTTATTTTTTCATCATATTCATGAAAATTGATTGTGTGGGCCCTCTTAGGATTGTATCTCCCAATTTAAGCTTACAATAAAAAAATCAAAAAGAAAGAAAAATTAGGTGAGTTGAAACTAGTTGAAAAAGTCAACTGGTTTCATCACAACATGAGCGGTCATTAGTTGACCATCACTCCTTCATTGGATGGACGGTCGACTAAGCCGCACTCATGAATATATATTGCCCAATTCTTTTATTTAAGAAAAATGCTTAGTTGACCATCTCCATCAAGTGACAGAGTGACGGGCAACAATAGGACCACTCATTTTGTGAGGAAACCGGTTGACTTTTTCAACCAGTTTCCTCTCAAGCAATTTTTTTATTTTTTATTTTTATGTTTTTTTATTGCAAGCATAAAGTGAGAAATAAAATCCTAAGAGAGCCCACACAATCAATTTTCATCAATATGATAAAAAATAAATTAGATACTAAAACATAAATATTACACTAAATTATTTACTAGAAAAAAGGAAGAAGAAGAAGTTGCAGAAGGCGTTGGGCAAGGGTTGTGCAAGCCCTCACCATCGCCTCCCCACCGTCGCCGGCCCTTGGGCTTACACAGCCCTCACCCAATGCCTTATGCAACTTTTTTTAAAAAAGTTTTAAATGTTATTATTATCACCTACTAAAAAGAAATCGTTGATGTCATTATATAGATCTATTAAATTTAAAAGATGAAAAAACACTTGAGACTAAGATTGATTTTGTAATGTTTTAGTCCAGCAGAAATACGGCAGAAGTGCCAAAACTTAGCACGAGAGACATTTAAATGTCAAAAGTTATGAAAGGTATATATAAATGTCACTTATTTTGAAAATTGAGACATTTGAGTGCCAAGTCCAGTGAAAGCTCTCAGAAATCCCACGTGGCATTTTTTAATAATAATTTATATATGTATCTAATTTATTTTTTCATCATATTCATGAAAATTGATTGTGTGAGCCGCTTAGAATTTTATCTCTCAGTTTAAGCTTACAATAAAAAAAATAAAAACATAAAAAGAAAAAGAAAAAAGAAGCTGCACTCTTTTTTCATTTTAGTCATTGTCGGTCTTAAGAAAAATGTCCTTCTCTTGTGATTATATGATGCATTTGTCATGGGCAAAGCCATTCAAATGCAAGGTGGTGTCCCGTGGTCGAATTTTTAATTTCCTGAAAGCCGTCCAAGGATATCATCCTGTGCAGGGTGACAAAAGAATGCATCTAGGATTAGTGATGCTAATAGCGACGCAAAAATCAGTGCTCTTCTGACGCATGGGGCGGCTCCAATCATCGAGGGATGGGGTTGATCACGAGATCATCATTCTTCAAGCATGTCACTCTTTGATAGATATCCGTGAAAAAATAATTAGGTGCTTAGGTCTTATTTAAGTGTTTTAAGTGATTGGGGAAATCAAATTGATGACTGATGGGGCTGTTTACTTTTTGTTTAGTGTTTTGGGAATCCTTTGTGGAGAGTTTGTCAACAAATTGAACTCTCTAAGATCAATTGGTTAGGTTGAGTTAAGTTTCAATCCTACAGAACAAAAATTAAGAGTTCATGCCTTCTTGTCGACTAATGGTTCCAGGAATCTTAAGTACCCTTATGCAGAAGAAACTGATACCAAAAAAGGGAACAAAATGAAAAGATTGAAATTTGGAATTTTGTTTGGGATGTTTTAGTGAGCATTTGTCGGGACCCAAAATGACGGGGGCAACACAAGCATGTTGGACGCAAATTGCGCAACCCTAAGATCTCCATAACCAGATCAAGAATATGCATAATTGAATAGAAAGATTAACGCACCTATTTTGGGATCCATCGAACATAAAGCAGAAGCAGAAAAGGGATTACCCACATATTTAAGGGGATCCACGCATCAAGTCATTCTCTTCTATTGCTCTCCGTATCATTGGCTCAATGAGGCGGCCCCCTCACGTTTAGCGTTAGGTAAACGCCCCTTAGATGATGATACATGTGAGAATTAGGGTTAGAGGAGAGACTTTAGCACTATTTATAGAGTTTCCAGCCAGTCCCCCTCATTACGGGCCAGGCTCAACTCGGCCCACACTAGCCAGCCCATATTAGACTAATTAAGAAACCTTCTATCTCACCTTAGACCAAACCCCGTTAAACAGAAACGGTAAAACGGTAAATTACAATATTAATTAATGTAGTCCACATTAGGAAAACTCTTACAAAGCATACAATTTCACGTCTCTCCCACATTGCTATTGATATATTGTGCAAGAAAGCGATTTCAAATGGTACGCGTGATCCAGTGCCCCCACATCAACTTTAACTTTATAAAATGTTTATGAAATTTGTCATTTGCTCTTTTAATGCGACAATTACTCGTATTGTAAGGTCAACGATATACGTAAGTCACTACGCGACAATAAAATAGCCGGCCTAAAAGAAACCTAAGGTTGCACGCTTGATTTGTACACTCAGATTCAAGCTTTAAAAGTTAGGTCATGAGATTATTCACTCTTTCAGAAACTCTTGATGCCGATATGAATTACTCGCCTTGATTGGATCGGACACGTGGAAACTCGAAATGTATATACGTGATACTAGACAGGCAAATTCAAAAAGAAAGAGTTATTAGTGCCATGGTCTTATACATTGAATGATCAATTAACCGTGCCTAAAGTATAAACATTTCTTAATAACAGTATATATATGTGGTCATGCATATGTATAGGTACGTATTTTCTGCAAATCTATTAGTTAATTACTAATAATGTGCAACAGACCAGACAAGAATTTATTGTCCACGAAACCTTACATTGTTTTCTGAATCATCATACCACGATTATATCTATCACATGATTTTTCTCGTGATGAATTGACACGTACCACGGCAAGAAACGTAACTACGATATCGACATTTACGTACCTTGCCATCGAGTCCTGATATGGTGCTGAGTCACCTCATCCATGGTGCTCCTGAATGTCACCAGTTGCAAAGGACAAACTTAGCATCTAACTCTCCGTCCGATCTCGTGGGTCTTTTGGATTGGTTAATCGGTTAACACGCCATCTTCGCAATCTTTTTACCCTTTTTTACCCTGGATATTAGATGGCATTCGAATAAGTCCAGGTGCTATTCACAGTAATCATCTATCCATCTATCTTATCATCTGAAAATTATCTCTATATGCAAATAATTTCCCTGGGTAGATAAACTTAAGCGGTGAAGATTTATGTTATCACGCTCATGTTATCTTCCGAATCAAGTTTTGAGCAATTTGGAGTCTTGTAGAGGAAGTTATGCTCAAAGTACAAAAACTGCAACAGGGGAATCTGGTATTGAGTCCTTTAGTTTTTCTGTGCTCTTGTTGGGTCCAATGCAATGTATTTTATTTCTATAGTCAAACTATTATTTATGTTTTGTGTGCAGAGCATTTAGCCTTGTCTTGGGAAATAAAAGGTCAGAAGTCCTAGGATTTGTTTATAGTTGGAGGGTTGCTCCAAGTTGCGTCTATATAAATCTCTCTTAAGGTTTGGAGTTGAGCACTTGAATTAGAGTATCGCCGAAAAACGCCGTATCTCTTTGATGGATTCAATTGAATGGTGAGTTATATGTATCATATCTTAAGGTGGATATCCTTAAGTGGTGAACATTTATCAAATCGCTGACCCTTCGCCAACCCTTTTGCGGTCGATATTATGCAGAAGAAATTAAAGTACAAAAAGAAGGCAACAAAATGAAAATATTGAAATTTGGAATTCTGTTTGGGATGTTTCAGTAGGCATTTGTCAGGACCCAAAATGGCAGGGGCAACACAAGGGTACAATTTCTCCTCGCTCCCGCATTGCTATTGATATATTATGCAAGAAAGCGATTTCGAATGGGACGCGTGGTCAAGTGCCCTCACATCAACTTCAACTTTATAAAATGGTCATGAGATTTGTCATTTGCTCTTTTAATGCAACAAGTACTCGTATTGTAAGGCCAATGATATTGGTAAGTCGCCTCGCAAGATTAAAATGGCCAGCCTAAAAGAAACCTAAGGTCGCATGCTTGATTTGTACACTCAAATTTGAGCTTTTAGAGTTATTGACAAGATTATTGACTCTTTCTGAAACTTTTGATACCAATATGAATGACTCGCCTTTGATTGGATTGAACATGTGGAAAATCAAAATGTACATACGTGATGCCAGAAAGAAAGAATTATGAGTGTCACGGTCTTATATAATGAATGATCAATTAACCGTGCCTAAAGTGTAAACATTCTTAATAACAAAAATATGTATAAGTGCTCATGCATATGCATAGGTATGCATTTTTCGCAAATTCATTAGTTAACTACTGATAATGTGCAACAGACCAGACAATAATATATTATCCATGAACCTTACATCCTTTTCTGAATCATCATACCACGATTATCTTTATCACATGATTTTTCTTGTGATGATTCGACATGTACCACGGCAAGAAATGCAACTTCGATATCGACATTTACGTGCTTTTCCATCGAGCCCTGAGATGGTGCTGAGTCACCTCATCCATAATGCTCCCGAACGTCACCAATGCCTCCGCATTGAAGAAGCTCGTGAGCATCTCCTTGCAAGCCCTTCCTTCGTCGCCGGCTTTGTTTATGAGCCTCGTTCCGATGAGCCTCCGAACCGAGCTCGGCTGTGAGAGCCTCAAGTTCTTATGGGCCAAACGAGGCGGGAACTATAAGAGTTTTCCTAATTGTGGACTACATTAATTGATATTGTAATTTACCGTTTAATGTTTACCGTTTTACGGGGTTTGGTCTAAGGTGAGATAAAATGTTTCTTAATTAGTCTAATATGGGCTGGCTAGTGTGGGCCGAGTTGAGCCTGGCCCGTAATGAGGGGGACTGGCTGGAAACTCTATAAATAGTGCTCAAGTCTCTCCTCTAACCATAATTCTCACATGTATCTTCACCTAAGGGGCGTTTATCTAACGTTAAACGTGAGGGGGCTGCCTCATTGAGCCAATGATACGGAGAGCAATAGAAGAGAATGACTTGATGCGTGGATCCCCTTATATGTGGGTAATCCTTTTTCTGCTTCCGCTTTATGTTCGATGGATTCCAAAACAGGTGCGTTAATCTTTCTACTCAATTATGCATGTTCTTGTTCTAGTTATGGAAATCTTGGGATTGCGCAATTTGCATCCTACATGTGGTATCAGAGCAACCGTAACCCTAGAATTTGAACGCATAAAGTTTTTGCCCTAATTTGTAATTTTCGAGATTTTTTGTTCAATAAAAATAAAATTAAATCACAAATTCGGACTGGGCTCGACGAGACGAGCAAGACGGTCGACGGCGCGTCGCCGGAGGAGGCTGCACGCGTCCCCATGCGCAGCCACGCACCGCCTGGGCGTCGAACGTGTGCCACGTGTGAGCTCCACGCGCCGCGCACTCAGGCGGCGCGTGTGGGCGCGTGGAGACTCCGATCGGCGCGTGGCTGGCGGCGTTAGATTCGTATGATCTTCCTCTACGTCGTGATGTATTTATTTTATATTTTTTATTATTTTATGGATGTGAAAATACATACAAAGCCCTAAATACGTGTATTTTTAGTGTATTTTTGCGTATTTTTCTTGTATTTTCTGTGATTTAGGAAATACAAGTATTGGGTTATAGGTATGTTATAGGTATGTTATCACATAAATAGTATAATGGTGTGATTCATTAATAAAAATTCAACTTTATTGTGAACTAAAGCTGGCTTAATGAGATACGACCATTATGGGATAGTATTTGAACTATGTATTGAGGTCATGAGAAACAGTAAAAGTTATGAAACTTTTGTTGCTTAACTATAGTTATTTATACGCATCTTGATGTATTTTTGTTTCTTCTGATAACCTTTGAATGATGGACATCTTAAGAACTCGTGACCAAATTGATTATATTAATTATCACATCTGCTGAATGTGGGTAATGTATGTCAGTTAAGTTATTGCATATTTTACCTAAATTCATCTGGTCACTTGTTAATGTCTATCAAGTTGAGCATTGGTTTATGGTTAAGAAGTATGACAACATTTACGCAGAGCAATAATATCTATTGTTATAAGATTAGATATTTGGTTTTGTGTTTTGACTCAATTTATAGGCCACTAGTTGATGTAATGATAATTTGTTACTCATAATTGGCTAATAAATCAGCTATTGGCCTTGGAGTCATGTTTTGCCTTATAAAACTCATGATTGATAGTTGATCAGCTATTAAGCTTGTCAATCTGGATACTCTATATTACTATTGATGTTAACTTATGAGGGATCCTTGGATCGACATTCTTTTTATGTTGTTTTGGTAATCAGTAATCGGGGTGCACAAGAGATGCTTTCTTCTATATTATGAGAAGTTTCTTGTGTTGCTGTGATCGATGATCTCATTGAAGTCTGACTTTCAGGTTCTTTATATATATATGATTATTTTTTATAAAGCAATATAATTAGCATGATATATGATTTTGGTGATATGATGCCCCTATCACTGAAGTTAAAATCACATGTATATGGTATATGTGAGAAGTAAAGTTTATATCCCTGGTATGAGAGAATTTCAAGAATTCAATTGAGTAGTAAACGCCAAAGTGGCACGCTTAATTGGGTTTGAGAAATTTCGATCTCTTATGATTATTGGGATGTCTCCTGGTCTAATGCGTAGTCATACTCCCAAAGGAGGTGATTGTGTATTAGTTCATGGAGGGATACATGATGGTGTGGTGGAGGAGTGACTGATTCTAATGATTCATATGCTCAAAGGTGATGAATTCACGAAGAATTGGAATATATTATCATAACCGCTATCATGTGGGGAGTGTACAATTGCATGTCATGTATTCTGCCCAAAGGTGATTATATGATTATGCGTGTAACTCTCTGGATGTGTACTTGTACGTCAAGTTACACGATGCTCACATGATGCTAACTATATACATTGCTTATTTTTCAGTCACATTTTCTGTAATTTATAACTCCACTATTATTGAGGTTTTTACTGCTTCAAATTTTAAGTTGTGGACATATAATTTGTTGCTTGAGAAAAGAGCAATAGAATTTGCTTACTGTCCATGAAGCGTTCCACTCTAGAACACTTGAAAAGAGTTATGCCTGTGGACTGCACTGTTATAAGATGATGGAAGCCTTAGTTGCTTGAAATTATGTCTTGTCTAATATCGAAATTAGGACACATTTGTAAAGATTGTGTTACATATACATCTCGTATATGGTTAAAATGTTGTTTCCAAAAGTTTTCTATTTAAGGAAAATGACCGAGATAAAGAATAAAATGGTTAAAATTAGTCTTGAAGGTTGTCAGGCCTAATAGTAGCGGTAAGTATTTTGGCAAGTATGACAATACTGAATTGCTTAAAGGGTCATTTGTCAAATACTTGGTAAATTCTGGGGTGGTAATTTAATTACTATGCTTGAAAATCCTGACAAAAGATTTGGTCGAAATGCATAAATGCACCATATTGAACATGGTGATGAGTATGATTAATAAGACTAATTTATCCGGTCTTCTGTGGGCTGATATTTTGAAAGCAACTTTTTTACATACAAAAGGTGTCTCTTATCAAAGTTGTTTCATAAACTTCTTTTGAGTTATAGACTGGGCATAGATTACTTGAATCATATTAAATTTAGAGGTGTTATGTAGAAGTGAGATTATCTAATCCAATTTTAAGTGCGTTGCAATTCAGATCCACTCGGAATTATTTTGTATCTTATCTAGATTGTTAAAGGGGTATTGATTTTATGACCCTAAAGAAGATACAAGAATTATGGAATCACATACTCTAAAGTTTCTAAAAATCGACGTAATTGTAGAGGATAGTTGCTCTCAGACTATTAAAGATAATAGTATGATGGAGGTTATTGTGTTTTTGTCTTTACCTATATAGATAATTATGGAATCTCCTGTACCATAGACTAAACTTGTTGAGGTTTAAGATACTATTCTTGATATAGTTTAAAATAAAATTTCTTAAACCTCTCAAGTGCAGAATGAAGTGGTTGCAGCTTTATTAAGGAGATTTGTTAGGGAAAGACGATCAGTTATACCATCAGAATATATAGTCTATTTGTGAGAGCATGATTACAATATCCACTACATGGTTGTTTTAGCAACTTATATAAATGTCGTTTCTTGTTCTTAATTAAGTATGTGATTAGATGCCATAAAAAAAGATAATAAAGTTTTCACTCTGAAAGAGGGGTGGATAGTTTATAGTGAAGAAATAATTATTTCTTTCTAGTTTTTTTTTTAAATATTCTTTTAGAGTGAACGTGGCATTAATAATTTATTTTGATATGGAGTTATGCAGAATAGATACAAAATCTATATAGTGCAACTGAAGGATTTTGCAACAGATGTTTCAAGTAAACTTGTGTATAGACTGGAAAGTCTTATTCATGTTTTTAAACAAATTTTCAGAAAATATTATTAAAGTTTCATAGTGTTATTATGTGTTATTATTTTGTTCAATTGGGAACAAAGTAATTCAATATACTGCAAGATCAGTGGGAGGAAATTTATTTTTCTCATACTCTGTGAACATTATATTTTGCTTACAAGCAGTAACCTTGATGTATCTTTTGTCCTTTGCACTGAGATCTATAAGGATTTTTTTTGCCATATTGTATTAGATTTTCTCGGAGAACGTTTGCTGATTGTATATTGGAAATATTCAACATACATCATTGCAAGCCAGGAATTGCTCATGTTGTTAAGGGTGATGGACTGAATCTATCACATTGTCCTTATTTAGATATTGAGAAAATCTAATTAAAGGGTGTACCTTGTGTTAGTGCACTTAAAAGTATAATGTATGCTCGAATTTGCACTAGACTAAATATCATTTTTGTGACGAGACTTCTAGGCAGATATCAGTCAAATTCAGGACGTGATCACTGGGTTGCTGCCAAGAAGGTTTTGAGGTACTTAAAAGGACACGAGACTATATGTTAATTTACAGACATGTTTAATTCTTGCAGTTAGTAGGGTATTTAGATGTAAATTTTGCTGTCCGTTATGATGACAAGAGATCAATAACAGAATACATATTTATGTTAGCAAAAAGTGCAGTAAATAAAGTTCTATGTCATCTTCTACTATGTAAGCAGTGCTAGTAACATTTTTTTTAGGTTGTTACTTGGGCTATTAGGCTCTGGAACCTCATTAAAGAGTTGACCGTTTTTAATTTTATGGATTGACCCATATGGTTGTATTGAGATAATAAATTTATAGTATTAACAACAAAGGTCTCAACAGGTCTAAATATATGGTGGTCAAAATTTTTGACCATAAAGAAACGGTACAGAAATGTGACATTATAATATAATATATTTCCACAGATGATGTGATTATAGATCCACTAACTAAAGGCATACGCCCATGTGTATCTGAACAACATGTCATTAGCATGGGCCTAGGAGCATCATGAGATGTTGTTGTTTAGTGGGAGCTATTTTGGCTTTGCTCTAATAAAGTTCACATCTGTGTTCGTTACACTTTGTAACGGTTTGATATGTATCAACTTTTGCATTCAATAAAATATTTTTGAATGTTTTGTTATGTTGAATACATACTAATAAAGTCTCAAGGTACTGTATAAACCTTGAGTGAAGGCTAAGGGCATCCAGTTATTAGCCTTGTGCATATGTCTTGTTATACATAAAGGAAGGTTAACCGTAAGGACAAGACATATGTGGGTTCATTGGAACCATAAAGACATTCTCTAGTGACACAAGTTTTTTTGTGACACCTAAGGTAAGAGAATGGTGACTGACAAATGTGATCTCTCTATGAGAGATGTTATCCATTTGACACACTACCATATTAAATCCATATCAATAAAGTTAAGAGCACTCGTGACCATGGAAGGCTCTGTGTGTATACATGCAGTTACCATCATGATTCGGTGTTTAAGACTTTTATGGGATAAGATTGACTATTAAGAATTATCTCTGGACCAATGTGCGCACATACAGTACGATTTCAATTAATATAGTCCAAGTGGGAGAATGTAAGAGTTTTCCTAATTGTGGACTACATTAATTGATATTGTAATTTACCGTTTAACGTTTACCGTTTTACGGGGTTTGGTCTAAGGTGAGATAGAAGGTTTCTTAATTAGTCTAATATGGGCTGGCTAGTGTGGGCCGAGTTAAGTCTGGCCCGTAATGAGGGGGACTGGCTGGAAACTCTATAAATAGTGCTCAAGTCTCTCCTCTAACCCTAATTCTCACATGTATCTTCACCTAAGGGGCGTTTACCTAACACTAAACGTGAGGGGGCTGCCTCATTGAGCCAGTGATACGGAGGGCAATAGAGAAGAATGACTTGATGCGTGGATCCCCTTATATGTGGGTAATCCTTTTTCTGCTTCCGCTTTATGTTCGATGGATCCCAAAACAGGTGCGTTAATCTTTCTACTCAATTATGCATGTTCTTGTTCTAGTTATGGAAATCTTGGGATTGCGCAATTTGTGTCCTACATGGAACCAAGGCAAGTTCATCCGAGAGCAAATCAACGGGTACGCCTCCCCATATTCAAGACCTCGCTACTGGGCAAGCAGATGGTGATTCTGTGTGGCTTGGCAAGTAACAAGTTCTTGTTCTCAAAGGAGGGCAAGAAGGCGGTGCTATGGTGGCCACGCTTGGTCTGGAACTTATCGGGACAGATCTCAAAATCAAAGTCGGTGACAAGGGGAGGTTCTATGTGACGCACTGCCATGTAGCAATTTCCGGCGAAAATTAGTCATAAAGACTAATCGGAATTTTGTATAAAGATTTAAGATTAAATTAATAAAATTGAAAAATTTAGAGTTAAACTGGCATTTGTATAATAAATTTATGAATAATTAGATAATTACCCTAGTGTTATAATGCAAAAGATACAACATGCTTTGACTTTGCCACTATAGTTGGTCACTATCCCCTCCCCCAAAAATTTTTTTTTTTAAATAATAATAATAATAATAATAATAATTCCACATGGTGGCTTCACTTTCATCTAATAAACTCTCAGGTCCGTCCCTTTGCAAGAGTCTCCCTCCCCCATCCCCATTCCCTCAGTGTTTCCCTCTTCTCTCTTTTGAAGCTTTTAATCTTTCTTTTCTCTCCCAATCTATTCTGGGAGTTGTGTGTGTGAATAAATTTCTACAACTGATCTTGGATGAACGTGGAGACCAATTTGGCCATTCATTCAGTTGACAGTCATCGAGGAGAATGTTCGTAACATGGCTCCACAGTCTCTTTGAGATTAGACTGCTCTCCTCTCTCGATTTAGATTTAGGTCAAATTTTGAAAGTTTTATTTTCTTGAAGTAGATCTAAATATAGATCTGGGTGCTCCGTATAGATATTTGATCCGTGTTCTTTCAATATTTTGATGTTGGTGTCTTTGAACAACGACGGTGTTGAGAACATTGAACTTAGATACGCACTACAAGTCATTACAAATGGAGTGGGAGATCTTGATCTGTGTGATAAAGCTAGTAAGAACACCTAGAGAGGGTAAATAGGTGTTTAAAACAAATTTTGACAGCCAATTTCAAAATAAGGTAAGTAAGGTCTAGATAAGAGATAGAAACAGTTTTATGAAACACTAGGCTTCTGATAGAATTTCAAAATGTGATATTCAACAGAACAGACTTGCACAATAACCTGTAGTAATGTAATAAACTTAAGTAAAGGAGTTAAAGGAAGAAAAAATTGCATAAGAAATTTATAGTGGTTCAACTTTAGTTTAAGCCTACATCCACTCTCCCACACTAATAACATTCTGGGTAAAATTCACTATAATGTCAATAGAGAAGTACAATTTAGGAGTGCAAGCACTCAGTGGAAGATCCCTCTTACTCACTAAGACACTCTTTTTGTGATTTTCTCTTTTGAACACAACTTGTAAGATGCTCCGAAGAACACAAGTAGACGAGAGAAGCTTCAGACATTGAAATTTTAATTTTCAAATCCCACATTTATCAAACTAACTAAATGACCTCCTTAAATACTCCTCAAAGCCTCACTAGCCATTGACAATTTCCAGAGAAATTTCTTCCAATCAAACCATTGGACTAAATCAATTAAAATGATCTTGTAGCCATTTGAAGCTAGAGATAGAATCATTTAATTATGGTCGCCCATACAATTAGAATCTTGGTTTCCATAAGTAGATGCTTCCCAAAAAGGAACTTGTCTTCAAAATTGATTTCATCAATTTGTGATTGATTCTATCAATGAATTTGTAAATGGTAAGTGAAAACTAGATGTTGTAGAATAAATTCTTAATAAGATCATTCTGAATCCATGTTGCAAAATCAATACGCTTGAATTTGATTTCTTTTTCGTTCTGGACACGATCTCAGTCTGGATTTTGTTAGAGTAGAAGGTACTTTTGGAAATGAATAGACTTTGGCAAAAGTCTTCAATATCATCTCGGAAGCAATTTTAAATGCATTATGTTCTTCAAAATAAGAGCAAAAACCATATTGTTTGGTAGGAGTTTTCTCAACAGTGTGCTCATCACTAAATTTGGTGATCAGCCACCCGATCATTTACGGTGTTAGATTTGTTATTTGGGGATGAGAATATACTTCTAGCTCTAGATTGTGCTTTTTTGTTTGCTTTCTACATTTTGCTTTGTTCTATAATTATTTAGGTTTTGCTAGGCTTGAAAGCCTTTTGTGTACCCCCAAGCATTATTCTGATATATGAATTGTATCTTTTTTTCAAAAAAAAAAAGGTTGATCAAATAGTTTTGATTCGTGTGCTTTTCCATGAATCTCGTGAGTCCCTTTCATCAGATTCAGTTATCTTGGATTTTTTTTAGTGGGAGAAGACGGCCTACGTTGATAAACTTCATTAATCTAACCTGTCTTGAGAACTTCCAGGAGAAATCATACCAAGTAATTAACAAGCATGAAATCTCTAGCATCAAAGCTTGTCCATGTCATTTCCTTCTAAAATTGGGGTTTCCAAGGAGCCAATGAGTGTGAGCCTTCATCTTTTATATAATTTCTCTAGGAGCCATCTCATGAATTATACGTCTATAAGTATCTCGAGAATCACTTATCTTTTATGTGAATGATATGACTCTGATATGATCAATGAAATCAATGTTGTCGATGCATGAAAGTTGGCTCGAGCATAGCCTAAAATCACGTAATAAGACAAGAACTCTTCTAGAAGAAGGTGATTAAGATATCGATGAATTGTGTTCATATGTAATTTTCTCAAGAGCCAATTGTATATATGTTAATGATATTGTATCCATAAGATTGATGAAATAGATGTTATCAATGCGTGAAAGTTAAGCTTAAGTACGCCCTAAAGCCCATAAGAAGATGAGATCTCTGCCCTAAAGCCCATAAGAAGATGAGATCTCTTTCCTCCAGAGAGCAATTGAAGGTGATTTAGATATTTGATGGATCAGAAATTATGGGTCCTCAGCCTCAAGATGACTTAGCAATTTAAAGACTTCCCACTTACTTCGGCAATAGCAGAGGATTTGTCTAGAATGCAAAATGCCATACAATTGAAATTAATACAGGCCTAAGTGGGAAAATTTTTGATCTATTGACCAATTCTTTCTAACCACCTCTCTCCTTTTCCGAGTAAAACAACGATATGTATCGTTTGTATCTATCATGGGACCGGACAAAGACTAGCATGGGTTGAATGCACATGGACCCCTTTCATGTTGAAATTATTTAGGTTAATACTATAAAACACCATAAACTGATATATATATATATATATATATATATATATATATATATATATGACAAATTTACCTCACAATAATCTTTGGACCACCAAAAAACCTAAACTGGTATACTCATGACATATACCCTCCATTTGAGAGTGCTAGTATGTGCACCTAGAGGGGGGGTGAATAGGTGCTTAAACCAAATTTTGTGAAATATAAGATAAGATCTTACTTTTGACTTAAGTCTGGTAGACAATAGACTTTGCAAAGGAATCACACTTATGCAAATAAAGTTATGAACTTAATTAAAGAGATCAGGGAAGAGAAAAAGAACGCGAAGCTTTATAGTGGTTCGGCTTAATCCAAGCCTACATCCACTCTCCCGCACTGACAGCCCACCGGCTGGATTTCACTATGAATCAAAAGAGTCGTTACAGCATCACATCCTTGATTCCACAGTGTAGAGACTCTACTACACTTCCTTAAGGCTTCACAAAAGTCTAGACTCTCTTTTGAGTACAAATTCTCGCTCAATAATTGAATCAGCAAAGAACAAGGAGCTTCAGACTTTGAAATTTATCTATCGCGCACACACTCGAGTAACTAGAACGTCTTCCTTAAATACTCCTCCATGCCTTCATAACCGTTGGCACCTTCCAAAGGAGTTCTTCCAATCTTCCCGTTGGATAGAATCAATTAGGAAGTACTTAAGTTACTTAAGGAATGTGAGGATAGCCCACCAATCCTGCTCGCCCATACAATCAAGATCTAGGTTTCCATAAGTAGAACCTTCCATGTACGATTTGCTAATCAACAATTCAAACTTACTCGAATTAATTTCAAAACGAATAAGAGATCTTGAAATGCTATCTCCAGCCGTGAGATCTTCTTTAACCGCTAGAATTAAATCCTTATACGACTGGATAAGTCTTTTCTTCGACGGTCTAGAAACAATCAGTGAGGGCAGACTTTAAATCTTTGAGTCTGATGGTCTGACAGTCTTCAGATTTTGACAAAAGAGTCTTTTATTCTTCAGACTAGACTGATGGAAACATTTTGTCAGCTTCAAAACATGTAAGGAAGTTTTCTCCAACAATCTCCCCCTTTTTGATGGTGACAAAACTTTCTTGCAAATTTGGATATGGATACCTTTGTCCTGCAAAACAATATTTAAGCAAACAAGAAAATCTTCATAAAATAAATGGATTAGGTTTAAGATAGTATCGAATCTGCATCCACAGAAAATGGGTTAGTCCTGCAAAAACAACTATCTTTGCCATGAATACCACAATGCTTAAGATACTGCAAGTTTGCAACCATCCAAACAATCCAAACCAAAGTGCACAGTCATCCAAAGTCAAAGTCTGCATGACTGTGATAGTATCGAATCTGCATCCATAGAAAATGGGTTAGTCCTGCAAAAACAACTATCTTTGCCATGAATACCACAATGCTTAAGATACTGCAAGCCTGCAACCATCCAAACAATCCAAACCACAGTCTAAACAAACCAGTCCAAACCAAAAATTAAAGTTTAACAAACCAAATCAGCAGCAAATTCTCCCCCTTTTTGTCAGCATTAAAAAGGTAGAGAAAGACAAAATGAGATAAAGTTAAGATTGTTTTGGAACGTGAACGAGCTGGAAATCTCCCATCGACTGGACAGTCTCCTCCAGCTTTTTCAGATCTTCCTTCAGTTGTGCTATTTCCTCACCCTTGGCATTTGCTTGAACTTGAATAGAAAGGGCCTGAATTTAATCGTGCAATGACACTGAAGAAACCTAAGCAGCATTCTACATATTCTGAAATTCGCATCCCAAGGCATAAATCTGCCCTCTCATCTCCATAAGAACATCAAGCAACCTTTTAAAATCTGCGGAGTTGTCAGTTTGAGTACTTGCTTCAGCATGATCAGTTTGTGGAGTATTTGCAGATGATGGGATTTCAGCATGAGCACCCAGACTTGGAGATGAGACCTCAACATATTCTTCAGGGAATTGAGAAGCATATACATTGTCTGGGTCTATAGGAGAACGACTAATGCCATCACTGGTAAAAGCAAGTGGAGATGTACCTCTTTTCTCAACAGCTCCCCCTGTATCAGTGCCTTCAGCTAGAGAGAAGTACTCTTCATGCTCTGTTTCCTCTTCAACTACATAACGACCCTCTTCTCCTCTTGGTTCGTCTTCTGCAGTTCGTTCTTCCTCTGCTTCTTTCCTCATTGATTCCCTCTCTTCACTTCTTTTATCAGCTTCTTCTCTTTCTTGATTCTCTCTTTCCTCTATCTCAGTAACAGGCCGCTGTAGGTTCCTTAAGGCAATGGTGACATCTTCCTCATCTCCTTCATCCTACAAGATGAGTGCTCTCTTTTTCCTTGAAGGACCTGACATAGGTTCTTTGCCTTTTTCACTTTGCAACCACAGGGTCTTGTCGAGTCTTGACAGGGGTTTTCTCCTTAAAACGCTCTAAAGTCTTGCTCAGTTCTTTCAAACGCATTTTTAAGACCATCTTCAGTCCTATCATCATTTTATCACAGGTGTGAGTGCACAAAATCTTAGGAGGCTGAATATTGAGGTGTCTGAACAAACGAGTAATAAGAGCCGAATAAGGAAGCTGTCCCTTGTCTTTGACCATCGATCTGTACATGTGAAACATGATAGTGTGCGGCAAAGAGAACTTTTCACCATAGTTGATAGCATACATCAACTTTGCTTCTGAGTGGGAGACATAAGTCTTGAATGTGGACTTGGGTCTAAGACAATTAATCACAATCTTATGCAGCAAGATATTTGAGGCATTCATCCTCGAGTACGAAATTCGACCTTCCGCCATCCTATCTCAAACAAGCTCCACAGTCGCACGACCAATAGACACACTTATCGATCAAAACATCCCTCTCTCTACTCCAATCACGTCAGCCTGAGTGTCCATATCCACCACATAGTCTTGATCTCTAACACTGAAGGAGAATCTATTTGCGTCCAGGAAGCTTAGATTGGAATAGAAATATGCAGTAAGTTCTGGATGGGCAACTGTTGTCTCAGAGGAAAATCTTTCCAGTTGAAGTAACATGAATTTCTCCCACAGCTTCACATTCAGGGAGTCGAGAAAATCAAAATCTACACTTCTTGGGTTCATCACTCCACGCTTCAGCAACTTAGACTACAAATATTTATGTTCCTCAGAACGAAACAAATTTACCCTTCTTCCTCGAATCTCCACGGCAATACCCATTCTAGGGTTGAAATTAGTAAACATCTTTTCATCATCATTTGTTCCATCAGACTGATTAGGACCCCCAAAACGTGGATCACTAGGGAAATTTGCGAAAGCTTTTTCTGTCGACCCGGCAGGAGCAATCCCCAAACGTTCCATCGTTTGTAAAAAATGGGTTTCATTTCTATACCCCCTTTCTTTCAAAAATTCGTCAATGAAGGTCATCGAAGAACCTCCATCCTTTAGGGCAGAGCAGAGCTTGAAAGAAAAGGCAGGTTTAAGAGTTCTTACAGGATCGACATCCTCCAAAATTTCCTCTTCTTGATGTTGCTGAACAGCCTGAGGACTAGCTTGACGTGGTTGAGAATGTTGTGGACTATGTTGTTGCTCTGAAAGATCTTCTTCCTCGGTAAGGTCAAAATGCGTAGGACCCTCACGCACATGCCGTGGTCCCCTGCTTGCAATCCTCGAAGACTTTCTTTGGGACGACATTGTCACGGTCTTTGAGAGAGTTTCCAAACTCGATTCGCGAGAAATATGAAAACTTTAACGATTAAACTCGAGAGAGAAAGTAAAAAGTGAAGATCTTTGTCTTTAGGGTTCGTGAAGAAGACAAATGGTATTTAAAGAAAGCGAAACGAGGTATACGAATCGATGGAAGAGAAATTCCTTTTTAAAAATAAACTGCATTTTTAAAAAAATGGATAACTGTCATTTCAAAAAGATAACTTCTTTTTCGAAAATAATAACTGCGTCTGAGTATCCAAGGAGAGTAAAGTCTCCTTCTCTAGGATACCACAGACCTAATTTAGATGTTGTGGCAACGTATTTGATGATGCGTTTCGCAGCACTTAGATGAGATTCTTTAGGATCTGATTGAAATATGGCACAAATGCAAACACTAAACAAAATGTCAGATCTAGAAGCAGTAAGATAAAGAAGTGAACCAATAATACTCCTGTACAGCTTCTGGTCAACTTTCTTTCCTCCTTCATCTTTGTCCAGCTTCGAAGAATTTGACATCGGTATATCAGTCTTTTTGCAATTCTTCAAACCAAACATTTTGACAAGTTCTTTGGCATATTTTTCTTGGTGGATGAAGATTCCTTCCTTTAGTTGTTTAACTTGTAGTCCAAGAAAGAAGGATAGTTCACCCATCATGCTCATCTCGAATTCATCCTACATAGACTTATAGAGTTTCTTGCACAAATTTTCGTTAGGTGATCCAAAAATAATATCATCAACGTAGATTTGAACAAGTAGAAAGTTTTTATTTTCCCTTTTAATAAATAGAGTAGTATCCACATTTCCTTTGACAAAGCCATTTTGAATTAGAAATTTACTTAACCTGTCATACCAAGCTCGAGGAGCTTGTTTCAATCCATATAGCGCATTTTTCAATCTGAAAACAGAGTCTAGTTTCCTTGGGTCTTCAAAACCGAGAGGTTGTTCCACATAGACTTCCTCTTGGATAAATCCATTCAGAAATGCACTTTTGACGTCCATTTGGAATAACCTGAAATTCTTATAACAAGTAAAAGTAAGTAATAATCTAATTGCTTCTAACCTTGCTACTAGTGCATAAGTCTCATCATAATCAATCCCTTCTTCTTGCGTATATCCTTTGGCCATGAGTCTTGCTTTATTTCTTATAACCTTTCCTTTCTCGTCCATTTTATTCCTGAAAACCCATTTAGCTCCTATAACAGATTTACCTTTTGGTTTATGAGTCAATTCCCAAACATCATTGATTCTAAACTGCCTGAGCTCTTCTTGCATAGCTTCAATCCAGCTTTCATCAGTTAAAGCTTCTTCTATGCTTTTGGGTTCTATTTCAGAAATAAGAGCCACAGTGCTAAACTCTTCGTGCCTTTTGGATCTTGTACGAATCCCTTCAGCAATGTTACCAATAATGAGTTCTTTAGGATGACTAGACTTGTGCTTCCAGTTGCTGGTTGGTCTGACAGATTGCTGAACTTCTTCTTCATTTGATTCTTCAATATTCATTCGTTGTTGTTCTTCTGAAGTTTGAGCTGCTTCAAGGGAAGTAGACTTTGTAGAGTCTAGAGCAGGTTCAGATTCTTCAACTTGAGTCTGAATTGATTGATCTTGAAATTTGACATTCATTGATTATTCCACAGATTGAGTCTTCTTGTTGTATACTCTGTAAGCTTTGCTGATGGTTGAATATCCAAGGAAGATTCTTTCGTCTAATTTTTCTTCAAACTTACTAACTCGATCATTTGCATTTTTCAATATAAAACATTTACAACCAAACACATGAAAATAGGAAACGATTAGCTTCTTTCCTTTGAACAACTTATAGGAAGTTTTCTCCAGAATTGGCCTTAGGAAAACTCTATTAATAACATAACATGCTGTAGAAACAGCTTCAGCCCAAAAACGAGAAGAAATGTTGCTTTCAATTAAAAGTGTTCTAGCCATTTCTTGCAACGATCTATTCTTCATTTCCACAACTCCATTTTGTACGGGAGTGTATGGAGAGAAGAACATATGTTGAAAGCCAGATTCATCACAGAATTTAGCAAAGTCTTGATTTTCAAACTCACATCCATGGTCTGTCCGTATGCTTGAAATAACATACCCTTTTTCATTCTGTATTTTCTTAGCAAACTTTTCAAAATAAGAGAAAGTTTCAGACTTACTTGAAAGAAAGTATACCCAAGTGAATCGTGAATAATCATCCACAATTACTAGACAATATTTCTTTCCACCAATGCTTTGAGTTCTTGTTGGTCTAAAGAGATCCATATGTAGGAGCTGCAATACACGATTAGTTGAAACTTGAGTTATTGGTTTAAAAGAACTTCTAACCTGTTTTCCCAACACACATGGTGTGCATAATTCAGACTTTTGATATATCAGGTTGGGTAGTCCACAAACAAGCTTCTTTGAGGAAATCTTGGCAATTTGCTTCATATTGATATGACCAAGTTTCCAATGCCAGAGATTTGCTTCTTCTTGAATTGAGATTAGACATTGAGATTTTTCTGGATTGATATCCAGAAGATAAATATTCCCATGTCTTCATCCCGTGAAAGTCTGAGTGAAGTCTTTACTGGTCCTCGAACATATTCCTTCTTGAAAGTTAATTCTGAAGCCTGTGTCGCAGAGTTGACTAATGCTCAACAAGTTGTAATTGAGTCCTTCTACTAAGGAAACGTTGTTTATTGTGAGACTTCCAATTTTTACTGTTCCACAACCAACAATTTTTCCTTTGCTGTTTCCACCAAAAGATACTTTTCCACCATTCACTTGCTCAAATTTTATGAAATATCTTGAATCTCCTATCATATGTCTTGAACATCCACTATCTAAGTACCATTTGACATTTTTCTTGATAGTGGCCTGCATTCAAAAAAAGGAACTCAAGCTTTCTTTGGTACCCACACTTTCTTGGGTCCAATTGAGTTAGTGCAATATACGGTCTTTGCCCAATCTTTCTTAACAGGCCTCCAAACCATGGGACATTCTTTCTCAAAGTGTTCTGAACTGTTGTACTTAGAACATTAAGAGCACTACGGCCAATAGGTTTTACAAAGAATTTTTGAAAATGATTTATGTAAAATTCTTTTGTAGGTCTTTGTTTGATTCTTTCTTTTACTTTTGGAAAATCGATTAGAGGAATGGTTTTAGAAGTCATTCCCAAACCTGATTTGTTAAAGTAAGGTCTTTGTGCTGAAAGAATCTTTTCTAATTTCTCAGACCCTATAGAAAACCTTTTTTAGATATTTGAAATATCAGTTTTTAAAAAAGTATTTTCTTTTGAAAGAGAGTTTGCATTTTCTTTCAAGGCAATAAAATTTTTGTCTAAATTTTCAAACTTTTCTTTCCAAACAATCTCCCGTTGCCTTAGTGTGGAATTTTCCCTTTTTAGTTCGGAAATCCTCTTAAGAGAGGTTTTGAGACTAAGACACAATTTATCAATATATTTAGAGACTTTAGTAGGAATTTTTATGTTACTTACATCGATTTCACTGTTTGAGTCTAAATCTGTCTCAGAGTTTGAATCTGATTCTGATTTTGCCATTAAACATATATTAGCATAATCATCATCACTTTCTTCGCTTTCAGTATCACTCCAAGTTTCTGCTTTGAGTGCCTTTTTGTATTTTTCAGCTTTTCCTTTCTTTCTTGGGTCTAATGTGTCCTTTTTCTTGCATTCAAAACAAATCACGTCTTTATTTGATTCGTCATCCTCAGCTGATTTATTTTGAATCTTGTGAGAACTTTGTTCTTCCAATTGAATCTTCTTCCCTTCTTGTTCAGTTTTCTGAACCTTCTTATCATGAGGGCAAGTTCTTCATCATCCATATCGTCTTCAGAATCTGTAACATCATAATCATCATTAGTTTTTAAAGCAATAGATTTTTTACCTTTGGGATCTTCTTCTTCATTAATTTGCTCCACTTCATAGGATTGAAGTGTGCCAACCAATTCGTCAACGGAAAGTGGCATGATTCTTTGAGTCTCCCTTATTGATGTTTTTACGTGATTCCAATCTTTGGAAAGTCCACGCAACAGTTTGTTAACTTTCATAGGTCCTGAGATTGGTTGACCTTAATATTCAAGACCATTCACAATTTCTGTAAAACGACTTAACATGTCAGTGATAGATTCTCCTGGCTTCATCTTGAAGGCTTCATATTAACCGAGCAGAATATTGATTCTGGTTTCTTTCACTCGATCTGTTCCTTCATGGGTAATGTGTAACCTATCCCAGACTTCTTTAGCTGTTTCACAAGAAGATATTATGTTATATTCAGTAGGAGATAATGCACAATATAAGGAATAAATTGCTTTTGCATCAAGAGCTTGTCTCTTAGTTATCTCTTCTTGAGTCATCTTGCTGGCCTCTGTAGCGTCTTTTCCTCTTTCTGAGACTGTTGTAACTTTGGAAATGATTCCTTTGTCTACCACATCCCATTCCAGAGGATCTTTCGATCTTAGGAATGCTTTCATCTTGTTTTTCCATATGTTGTATTCCTTTCCATCAAAATAAGGCGGTCTGGTGTTGCTTTGTCCTTCAACCAAACCTGGAGCCAACATACTAGCCATGGATCTTTAACTCTGAAGTAAAAACACTTCAATTTAAATGAGTACACAAGCTCTGATACCAATTGAGAGTGTTAGTATGTGCACCTAGAGGGGGATGAATAGGTGCTTAAACCAAATTTTGCGAAATATAAGATAAGATCTTACTTTTGACTTAAGTCTGGTAGACAATAGACTCTGCAAAGGAAATCACACTTATGCAAATAAAGTTACGAACTGAATTAAAGAGATCAGGGAAGAGAAAAAGAACACGAAGCTTTATAGTGGTTCGGCTTAATCCAAGCCTACGTCCACTCCCCACACTGACAGCCTACTGGCTGGATTTCACTATGAATCAAAAGAGTCGTTACAGCATCACGTCCTTGATTCCACAGTGTAGAGACTCTACTACACTTCCTCAAGGCTTCACAAAAGTCTAGACTCTCTTTTGAGTACAACTTCTCGCTCAATAATTGAATCAGCAAAGAACAAGGAGTTTCAAACTTTGAAATTTATCTATCGCACACACACTCGAGTAACTAGAACGTTTTCCTTAAATACTCCTCCATGCCTTCATAACCGTTGGTACCTTCCAAAGGAGTTCTTCCAATCTTCCCGTTGGATAGAATCAATTAGGAAGTTCTTGAGTTACTTAAGGAATGTGAGGATAGCCCACCAATCCTGCTCGCTCATACAATCAGGATCTAGGTTTCCATAAGTAGAACCTTCCATGTACGATTTGCCAATCAACAGTTCAAACTTACTCGAATTAATTTCAAAACGAATAAGAGATCTTGAAATGCTATCTCTAGCCGTGAGATCTTCTTTAACCGCTAGAATCAAATCCTTATACGAATCTGGATAAGTCTTTTCTTCGACGGTTTAGAAATAGTCAGTGAGAGCAGACTTTAAATCTTTGAGTCTGATGGTCCGACAGTCTTCAGATTTTGACGAAAGAGTCTCCTATTCTTCAAACTAGACTGATAGAAACATTTTGTCAGCTTCAAAACATGTAAGGAAGTTTTCTCCAACACCATTAACTTTAACTTCTGTTAAATTTCATCATGAAATTACTGAATTGGATGACACATAGCAATAACTCATTGACATGATAAATTAATGTGAAAATCCATATCGGTTTGGGATAAATTTGTCAAGAGTGTATCAATTTGAAGTTTTTCGTTGTATTAATCCAAAATATTTCAGCAATGAACTTCATGTCAATGTGGCCTTGTGGATTAGGTAGGGGTCACATCTCTTTGTAATAGACTTTAGTATTAGGAAGTTTTCTAACATGAGAAGGTTGGATTGTGGAATTTGGGGGTAAAAAAGTGTTAAGTGAAGGAAAAGTCAAGGATGAAATTTGTTTGCTTTAATAATTTATCAACTCCATTACCAGACCAATCTTAGAAGGCATGAAAAATGTTATATTTAGAGTCTGTTTGTTTCGCGGAAAACAACTTCATGGAAAACATTTTTCGAAATTTCCAGTGTTCGGATGGCAGAAAATAGATAGTCAAAGAAAATGTTTTCCGGTCAATGAAAAATCTCTTTATAAGATTGTGGAAAACATTTTCCATAACTTCTTCCACCTTGTTTCTTTTCACCAACACATTTATGCTTTCTTTTTCCTTTTTGTTTCTTTAAAATTTTGAGTTTTAATTTTTTTTTCCTTTTCTTTTTTTCTTTTCTTTTTTTCCATTTCATCTTCTTCCTTGGTGGCCGGTCGCCGGCCACAGCGGCAGTCGACGACCGGCCGCGAGCCAGCTCGAGCCTCGCCCCAGGCCGGCGAGGCTCTGCCTAGCCTGATCTCGCGAAGCCGAGCTCGCCTAAGCCCGGCGAGCTCGGGCCTCGCCAGATCGGGCGGGGCAAAGCCTCGCCGGCCTAGGGCGGAGCTCGAGCCTCGCCAAATCCGGCGAGCTGGGCGGGGCTCGGGCCTCGCCCGAGCTCACCAAAGGTTCGCCGGGCTCTGGCGAGCCGCGAGCTCGCCGGATCTAGCGGTGGAGCTCGGGCTCCCGATCCAAGCGAGCCCGAGCTCCGCCACCAAATCCGATGAACTCGCGGCTCGCTAGAGCCCAGTGAAACTCTAGCAAGCTCAGGCAAGATCGGCCGAGCCTCGAGCTCACTGGATCTGGCGACCGAGTCCTGGTCGGCCGCTAGGCAGCCGACCATCGTTAGGCATGCGGTGGCGGAAGAAAGAGGGGGAAGAAGGAGGAGGAAGGAGGCGGCGGTGGAGGAAGGAGGAAGGAAAAGGAAAAGGAAAAAAGAAAAAGAAAAAGAATTAAAAATTTCGATTTTTTAAAAATACAAATAATTAAAAATTCATTTTTAAAAAATATATATAAAATAAAACTAATTTTTTGGTCAATTAAAAACATTAAAATTCAACTTTTGATAATTTTTCTCAAACAATCAAATTAGCTAACGAACGGTGGAAAATATTTTCCACTCGAAGTTTAAGTTTCGGCTGAACACTGGAAAATAGAGTCATTTTCCTAGAAGTCATTTCTAGGAAAATGTTTTCCGGAAATATGATATTTTCCGTGAAACGAACGGACCCGTAGAGTCGTTGGACAATGTTGCCCGGAAAGAAAAAATCGAGTGTATGAGATGGTTGGTGGAGAAAAAAGGAAAGAGCTTACCAAGATGGGGGCTTTGAAGCTATCGGCAGCGAGAGCAAAACCAACGGTCTTGTCCTTCTCAATCTCCAGCATAACGTCCACAAAGTCTCTCCTATCCTCACCTCCGCCGCCAACACTCTTCTCCTCCATCTTCCTCCGGTGCTCCTCCACCACCTCATCGAGGAACTCGTTGAACATGCTCACGACACGCTCCACTTTCGCATCTAAACCAGTCACCTTGTTGATCCACCCAAGGCTCAGAATGAAGTCCCCAAGGTTGAAAATTCGCAGCAACTCCGTCAGGTCCGTCAACAGTCTCTTGAACTTCTTGCCTCGCCTGCCGTCGCTGTGCTTCCTCCCCAGAGCCACCCGGCATATTATGTCATTTGTCACCGCCACAAACATGTTGCTCAGGTCCACCGAGCGATGCTGCCTGATCTTGTCCATAAATAAAGAGATCTCTTCTTCTCAGACCGTCCGAAACCGATGCCAGAACAACTTTATTTGACAAATTATTATTATTATTTGATAGACCAATTTTGTAGTCATAGTCTAAATCTATATTTTTGGAAACAACAATCCCTCTTTGACATAAACTTTTGTATTTTTTACCGATGTGTAAGTTATGATATGTGGAGTTCATTAAATTTTAATTGATAGTTTGAAAGCAAGTATACTAACAGTAGTTGGACGCGTAAACATGCACGCATCCATTTTGACAAAACTCACAAAAAACTCAACATCATCGACCGCGACTTCACTTGGAAATGGAATGATCACTCGCTGAAGACCTTGTTAGTTTCGTCCAACGGCCAGAAAAAGGAGGATTCGGAATTGATTTGGCCAAGAACGAAATGGACAGAAACCCAATAGTTTCGCCGGTTTTGTCCAACTTTGAGTGTCAACACCAACACATTTGTCTGATCTGCAAGAGCGATGCGAAAGGCGAACCACAAATATGGTGCGCTCCTCTTGCGACACGGCTTCATATTGATTACGGGTTCATGAGTCGTGTTGTTATAGTTTGGAAGATGGATCAAGACGTGTCATATTCTGTTAACTTTTAAGTTGACATCGCCATCATGTTGTATCGAATTCAAGTTTTTCTCTTAGTAAATTCTCTGTGTTCTAATCTTTAGGAATTTCATTTGTACACTTAAAGATTAGTGAACAAAATTCGTTCGGAGCTGAATTTATTGGTTTGGCTTAAATGGGGTTTCGGGTTTGGTTGAACATCTAAGAGAAAGTTTCTCAAGACGATCCACACAATTGTCAGGCAAAAATGGTCGTTACAGTTGGTTTGGCAGAATAGAAACCATGGGCTATGACGGGTCTTCTGGTATAGAAACTGTTCCCAGTTGATGATGAATGGTTGTTGCACTGCAAAGCTGCAATACATAGCGACGAGGAAGAGATTGAAATTGAGATATGCTGGTGTGAAAAATGACGGCCTAGATAAAGCTATACTTTGCGGAAAAAAAATGATAAAGCTAGACTTGGCCTAATGCATTAAAAAGGAGTTGGAGATTATGGAGGTGCAAGAATGAAGGGTGTCAAACGAAATCCCTACATCACAAAACTATACGAGTGAAGATAAATCACATTGGATGAGTATAGATATAAGGACATTAGAAGTGTCAAAAATTTTGTATGATTCACACTACAACACAAAAAGTTTTTGCTGGCTCACTTAAGCATCAAATCGGAAAAAAAAAACGATTACTTAAATGCCTTTGATGACAAATTCCAACCAAAAATATTACGTGACTTTTTAATTAAATATTAATGATATAAATAAAATTCACATGGAAAAAAAGGGCAAATTATTTTTTTATGAAAAATGCAAATGAGGACGCAAAATATCTAAATCCTCGCCAGGTTTTTCTTGCTTCCCCTCATTGCCTGCCATGATCGCTTATCCAGCACTCACGTGCCACTCTCTCATATTTCTTTCCGGATTTCTAGCAAACACTTGCTATCCATCTCTTACCCTCCCGCACTTAGAACACGCGAACAATAGAGCGAGGACTCCCTCACACTCATCCTGTCCATCAATGCATAGCTCTCCTTAGCAAATGATGCCAGGCCACCTCCCATGCACTCTTGCGATTGCTCTCATATGGTCTCTCCAAAGACATACACACAAGAAACACTCTCATCTCAAAGCTATCTCTTCTCCAAATACAGGACCTCTCTCTTGGATATACCATGTCCATTCAAGCTTAATCTCAACCCTTCTCAAAAACCATTTCCATGGTGCGCTGTGTGTCCCTTATAACCGAAACAGACCATATTAGAGCAAGACGAGGTTGAGCTATTCTACTAGGATTCAATGCATAAACACAACAAAATATAGATTAATGGTAAGAAATAGAAATCGAGACACCTGATTTATCCTAATTCTTTCTTAAACTATGATTACATCTAATAAAGGATTCTACTATAATTAGCACCTCTCACTTCTCAATTATAACTCTCAATTATAAGAGAAAGAGATTATATATAGATAGCAGTAGTTATTCATAGGCCCAAACTCAAAATGCTCAAATTATAAAAGCCCTCTAGCGGCTGGGGGTGCTACAAACCCCTGCTAGGGTAGAGCCACACCATGCCTTATTGTTACTAGAGAATATGAACCATACCCCAACATTCTCCTACTTGGTAAATATTTCAAATGCTTCTTTAGACCCAAAACAATTGTGCTCTAGTAAAACTTTTCCACACTCACTACCTTGGTCAAAAAAATCTACATTATTCACCTATGTGTCGACTTTCTCTAGCACTACAAACTTCTATTCCACTTTTCCTCAGATGAAGTGATATTTGTCGCGACCTGCCCTCGGGTAACGGTAGTGGACTGCTTTGGGGCATTTGGCTAATGGAATGCTAAGTTTAAATCTTTGCTCGAGCTCTCTCAAGTCCACCAATTCACTACTTATGGTCCAAGTTTTCAACCTACAAGTCATTTTCATTTAAGAATCACCATTTATCGGTTTGTGGTGGGTCGTTTGAAAATTCAAGTAAAATATTGGGAGAATTACTTTACTCCTACGCAACCAGAGAAAATAAGATTGGGGACTTAATTGCACTAGTTAATCAACTAATACCTTTTCGATTCCTAATTTTGTTTAAACCTTTGGGGTTTGATTATTTTGCAGGATTTTTCATGCAATTTCTTTGAAAACTAGCTAAAACCATATTTTAAACCTTTTCCTAATTTCAGATTTTTTTTTAAAATTCTTTATATTTTGAAATATTTTTTAAAATTTTTGTCCGAAAATAGGGATCCGGGTCGAGTCCCCAAATCTGATTGGGGTAGGGACCGACCCGCGTCTACTAACCCAAGGCACAAAGCCTCGGGCCCCAGGTCGGACTGGGCTTAATGCATGGGCCCAATCTGGGTAAACCAGATTCTCTAAAACAAAGCCCAGCCCAACTCAACTTTAATTTTTTTCAACCCAGCCCAAGAGACAAAATAAGCCCTAGCCCTTAGTGCATAGTTAAAATAAACCGACTCACTGAAATTAAACACCTAGCCCAAAAATTATTCGGCCCACGCACGAAAGCCCCGGTGATAAGACCTGCGACCCAGGACCGATTTGGATCCAGCCCTGGCCGACCCGAATAGCACCCTGCCCCTTGCACCCGCACGACGCCGACGAAGATGGCCACGGCGAGCGGCACCGCTCGTCTCGGCTTAGCCGCATGCCCACTCCAGCATCGTCACAGCCAGCCCAGGCCAAAGGCTCGGCCTTCGCCTGGGTCCCCGTTCTTCGGCGGGATTTGAAGTCGCCGGTTGAGTGTACCCTCTTCGGCTAAACCACCAAACGAACAACGGCGATGGCAACCAACACCCGAGATGCCAAACGAAACAACACAGCCTTACCAGAACTAATCAACTCAAGTGCACTCAATTTTGGCCAAAAGCAAGGCATGAAAACTAGATCTCATTGAGGCATTTCGTCAAATGGCTAGCGTATGCTACTGAAATGAGCTTTTTCCGGCTCCTTCAGGACACAAACTCGAGCTGAGACACTTGCTGAAGGAACGACGACCCACACAACAGCCAAATGAAGGATGGCCGGGGCCGGAGTTCGCATGAGCCGGACGGCTTCGAGTTCCGGGCCAGCACGCCCAAAATAGGGGAAAAACAAGGGAAGGAGGCATGGCGGCGGGTCATTGGCCGCAATTCAGACGCGGTGACTAGCAGTCTCTTCCCCCAGCTCTCTTCCTTCGCTCGAACTGTAATATTAGAGATTTTTGAAAAATTCAAAGAAAAGGTGGTGGGACCCACTCTAAATAAAGAAATAAAAGAAAACAAAAAGGAGGAGATAAAAAGGAAAGGAAAGCCCACGTTCGGCCAGCAAAAAGAAAAGAGGAAAGAAGAAGAAAGAAAGAAGAAGAAGAAGAAGAAGAAGAAGAAAGAGAAGAAAGAAGAGAGAGGGCTTTGTATGTTCACGCCATAGGCAGCTCACCAAGCTTATTTACAACGTCCGGTAAGTTATCGCACATTTCGTTCTTCCAATCAGAGTAGTTTCGGAGTTAGGGTTTGAAATTCGGAATTTGGGAAAATCGAGCGGCGAAGTCCGATTTTGGAGTTGTTGAGCCGCGTATTTTTGTAAGAATGATAGTTTAGAGTGTTGTAGAGCCGTAGGATTTTACAGATCGTGATTTGAGCTTATGGTTTGTCTGAAACAAAATTTTGAAGTTTCCCGCACGCAGTGAACAGTACACGTCCAGCAGTTTTGGGCCCGTATTTTGTCATTTTTCGGCTTGATTTTGGGACGGCCAAGTTGGGATTCTTGTAGTATGTTTGAAGGGCTTTCTATTGATTATGAGTATGTTCGGATTGGGGTTCGGAGGAGAAAGTTAAGGCGCGATCAAGTTTTGCGCTTAAACTCCGTGTTGCAAATGGCTTGAACAATCGCTTTGGTTATGCAATTTATTAGCGCATAAGAATCGTTTTGTTAACATTTAGACATATTATAGTTGTTTCATGGTTAAAGTAGTGTGTTACCCAAATTTAATGTTGTTTCTCGCCTATTTGATAGGACCGCGAGATCGAAGGATCAAATAATGTGTGTTATTTGATTTTGGGGCATCCCCAGGTGAGTAGCACTAATGTCTTCTTTGGTTTTGTGAAACTCATGTACTAAGGTAAGATTAATCGACATATACTTGTGAGGAAGTAAGGACCTATTTGTTATATATTGATGGATATAGTGCTTGGTAATTTTGAGTTATTGTGGGATGATTCAACAAACCTCTCTTGAAGGGTTATGCATGCTATTTTGGTACAATCGATTTATGTGGTTATGTGATGACTATTGAAATCAAATGTGTTGTGAATATGTAAAGGACTAAGTGCTACACAACAACGAAATTTCGTGTGAGTAACCTCTAGGGCCTTATAGTCAAGGGCTAAGTGCTACACGGCGACTTGAGTCACATGGGAGTCACCTTTAGGGCATTGTACTACTGACATGCATAGTAAAGGACTAAGTGCTACACGATAACGTAATTTCATGGGAGCCACCTCTAGGGCCTTGTACTATTGCTATAAGTGGTCAAGGGGTAAGTGCTACACAATAACGCAATTTCATGGGAGTCACCTCTAGGGTCTTGAGTTTGGATATTGAGCGTGGAATGAACCGTTGATATGAGATAGGATGAGTCAATGCTGATTTTGTTATTATGGATGAATGGAAAATTTGGCTATTTGATATAGCTAGGTTGAGGTAACATTTAACACATTTTGTTCATGCAAGTCATCATATTTTGTTTGGCAATAATAAGTCATGTCTTGAGTTTTAAATGTGTAATGTGGAAGTTTGATATGCTTTTATGGTATGTACTACTCACTGAGCTATGGTTACTCATTCCATTCATCTTCCAGATTTTCAGGTCCCAGGGTTAGCAACTAATAGGATGAGAGTGCTTTTGGAAAACTTTTAGGAGTTCTATTTTGGGTATAGTTTAAGAAAGTAGTATACATAATCTTTGCTAGTGGTTGGACTAGTTGAGTTCTAAATGTATATTTCTTTTTGGTGGATTATAGAAACTCTAATGTGACAACAAATTTGTTAGTTATCTGATATGTATATCTATAGCTTGAGATATATATATTTCATGGAAGGTTGGCCATGTCATCCACATTCCTTGTAATTTTGGGGTGTGACACGAACTCTCACTCACGGCTCTCTCTCTCTCTCTCTCCCTCTCTCTCTCTCTCTCTCTCTCGGATGCCCTCTCTATCCGAACTTCTCCTCAAAATTGCGCCCCCCCCCGCGGTCCACCATTTTTCTCCTCTCCCTAACCGAGCTCGTGGCCTTGGTATTTATAAGCAAGGAGCTTAGTCGACAAAGGTGGCTTAGTCGCTGGATCCGGGCACACTAACTGGCCCTACTTTGGCTGAATCAGGGTCCAATCCCAGTCCCTTCAGCGGCATGTCTAGCCCTACCTTGGCCAGACCTAGCCCTACTTGGACCAGACCTGCTTCACTCCACTTGGCAGCATTGAAGACGCCTACCTAATAAAATTTTGGTGTCAACAATATTATATATTGATATGCTTTGTTCTTACATGAAATGCGAAACTCTTATTCAATAATATAGCACCCTAGCTATTAAGCAAATGATTGGCAAATTTGAGGGCTTACAAGCAAATGCAAATAAAAGATCGTAAAAGATAAGAAAAATTGATAAATTAATAAAAATTATAACGCTAGTAAGAAACTAAACTGGGAATTGGTAACCCGCTAGTAGTTGGCAACTTATGTAAGAAAAATTGGGAAATCATGCTAATTTAGTTCGATATATATATATAGGTCAGTAACTCAAATATGAGTTCCCAATTTCAAAGTAGTTGATAATCTAATTTGACAAAAGTTGGTAAGATGTTTCTAAATTAGCTTAGAAATTTCATATAAGAGAGTAAGTAAATTTGAAGCATTTGTAAATGTGTTAAGGTTTGCCTTTTGTCTATAATTTAGCTCCAATTTGTCAATTTCGGGCAAGAACAAGGGCGAATGACGTCATTTTGCTAATAGGATTTCTCTAATGAGCCATGTCAATCAATTTATAATAAATTAATGCCCTGATGGATTTTTCGGCAAATGAAATTGCCCATGGCACCGAAATGAACGACTTTTGGCCAATATGGCAAGCAAATAATTGAAAAAAATAAAGTTATGATCTCAAGTAAGTGCCATATGAAATATGACACTTGTGGTGTGGTGTTCATATATCATTATTAAATTATATAACGCAAAGTTGGCAAGTTTTTACAAAACTGATAATTTGCAAACTTTAAAAAAGGTTGGTTATTTTCTAATTAAAAAAATTGCTAGATTCCCAACAAGTTAGCCTGGACAAAAAGTCATTAGTCAATTTTTTTCTAACCTAACTTATTGAAATTTATCCACACGAAAAAAAAAAATCCGCAATATTGGGCATGGAGCAATGGAACGCATACATACTTTAACAAAATAATAATAAATTAAGTACCACAAAGTCATCGCTAGAAAGAGTCAATCAGACTCAAAAAATTAATCGCTTCCACATTTTCTTAAGTAGAGCCTTATTATCACCATTTAATGACGTGAGATCGACTTAATTGAAACAAGTTTAATCAGAACCTTTTTATAAAGGCATAAATATAAAAGCAATGTTTAATCATTAAGAAGTTCTCTATGTTAAAAATTTGATTAATGGATGATGCCAATGGCTGAATCTCCTCACAAAAGATTACGAGGTGAGAAAACTTTAATTTTATTACCATTACGAAGGGTGACAATATCCATGATACGAATGGCATGTCAATTATTTCTTGTACTTTCACTACATAAGCGTGTGCATTTGGTCTCTCTCGTCCACCATATGATACAAAAGTAAATAATCACACGCTCGTCATGTTTGCAGCCTCGCACAACCTTAGCTTGGAAATGGAGTGGCGACAGCAATGAGATGAACTTTCCTTTGGATGGTAATACCAGTGCATTCGGTCATGTCCAAATCCTCCGCTTTCACACCCTCCGGCAGTACCCAATGGAACTTGCTCACCATATGCGCTAAGACAAGTTCGGTCGTCGCCATCGCAAACGATTTCCCGGGGCAAACCCGCCTCCCAGCACCGAAAGGAATCAGCTCGAAATCTTGTCCATTGAAGTCCACTGAGCTGTTCAAGAATCTCTCGGGCTTGAACTCGTCCGGCTCGTTCCACGTCATGGGGTCCCTACCAATGGTCCATGCATTCACAATCACTATAGTCCCCTCCGCGATGTCATAGCCTCGGATTTTGACATCCTGGGTTGACAATCGCGGGAGGATCGGGATCGGAGGGTGCAGGCGAAGAGTCTCTTTGAGCACTGCTCGCAGATATTGCATTTTCTCCAAGTCCTCGTCGGTTATATTTGGCTTGCCATTGACGATTTTGCGGACCTCGGTTTGGAGAATGTTCATGGCTCCAGGATGCCTTAAGAGCTCAATCATTGCCCACTCCAGAACCATGTACGTTGTATGAGTTCCACCGACAAACATGTCCTGTACAAGCACAAAAGTTAATTAAGGAATGAACTAGTGGAGATGAAGAAAGTGAACGGATGGAAGGCTAACATTTGAAAAAGGAGGTGCTAGACAACAATCAATCATCGAGGACAACTAATCATGCTTATCATTTCATTCAATTGCGGCTCATATGTTTCAAGATAAATTAATATATATTAATAATTCATCAACTCGGTTACCGGACCAATCTTAGATGGCATGAAAAAAGTTAATTTAGAGTCGTCGGACAATGTTGCCCGGAAATAAAAAATCAAGTGTACGGGATGGTTGGTGGGGAGAAAAAAGGAGAGAGCTTACCAAGATGAGTGCTTTGATGCTATCGGCACCAAGAGCAAAACCAAGAGTCTTCTTCTTCTGAATCTCTAGCAAAACGTCCACAAAGTCTCTCCTATCTTCACCTCTGCCTCCGACGATCTTCTCCTCCGTCTTCCTCCGGTGCTCCTCCACCACCTCATTGAGGAACTCATCCAACAGGCCCGCGACATGCTCCCCTTTCGCATCTAAACCAGTCACCTTGTTGATCCACCCAAGGCTCGGAATGAAGTCCCCAACGTCGAAAATGCCCACCAACTCTATCAGGTCCGCCAATAGTCCCTTGAACTTCATGCCCTTCATGCCTTCACTGTACTTCCTCCCCAGAGCCACCCGGCATATGATGTCATTCGTCAGCACCACGAACATGTTGCTCAGGTCCACCGAGCGGTGCTGCTCAATCTTCTCCATAAACAAAGAAATCTCTTCTTCTCGCTCCATCCGAAACGACTGGACCCTCTTGTTGCTCAGCAGATGGAGGACGCAGATGCTCCTCATTTGCCTCCAGCAATCGCCGTACGGCGACAGCGACAAGTCCTTGCGGTCGTATAGAAGCCTCTCGGCCATGGTTGACCTGAGGAAAAGAAATGACATGAATCAGAACGAAATTAGTTTAAATGAAGCATTCGACGTGTCAAATAAAAACGATAATGATTTGTAATGCCACGAGTTGACACGGGGTTTATCCCATATCTGTAATCAACCGAGACATTCTCCAATCATAAATCCAAGAAAAAACAACTCTAATACAAAATTAAGATGCATGAACATGAATTGACAGGCTTAGGCTATACCTGGGTCGTTGGGCGAAAATGACGTCGTTGGTCTTCATAATGTCACGTGCACCATCGGAGGACGAGACGACCAGGATGGCCGCGCTCCCAAAGTGGAGGCGCATCAAGGGGCCATAGCGTCTCGACAGGGCTTGGAGCGAGCGGTGAGGGTGATTCCCAAGCTGGTGGAGATTCCCGATGATTGGGAGCTTCGGCGGTGATGGCGGGAGGTGGAGGTTAGTGGTGGCGGCAGCAGAGAAGAGGAGGCGGAGGCATCTGAGGGTGAGGAAGGTGATGAAGAGGACTAGTGCGATTGAGGTCAGCGAGGGAGTAGAGAAAAGCAGCGATGAGATGTTGAAGCTGAACATTGCGAGTGGCGACGGTGGCTTTTCGCTGTTTCTTCGTCTCCATAGGAACGATCTTTTCTGCCTTTTTATCCTTTTGAGTTGTGAACTCGGAGTGGCGGGGGGACGGGGAGCGGACGTGTTGGATTCATATTGCTCGTGCTGCTGTTGAGATTTTTATATGATTTTCTCTATGTAAAATATTATAGAGTTCCTATCTTGTTCGCTTGTTCATAGGAAAAAAAAAATTGACTAGTTCCCCCCATTAGTTATGAATGAACTTAATTGCCTTACTAAGGATATACTATCCGTAAAAGAAATACACACACACACAAATACACATAAATATCAGCATCATCATCATCATCATCATTATACATGTTAGAAAATCTGACCCAAAAATTTAAGTTGTAGGTGTAGGAAGATCACACACACACACACATATATATATATGCTCTCAAATTTAAAATCTTTCTTGATTATCTCCCTCGAAGAGTTATTGCATTTCCCAAATAAGAAGTAATTGAGAGATTCCGATTTCAAATATTTCTAGATCTCCCATTATTTGCAACCCAATTATTTATATTTACACACTTTAGTTTTTGCGCAAAGTCCAACCTATATGGGAGGAAAAATGTTATGGTAATTAAATATTAAATTACATATTCATTAATTGATTTTAACTTTTAGAGAGTTCTACAAAATTTCACATTATAAATAGGCTGGTAATATATAACTCAACCATTACATGCATATGACTGATCAATAAGCTTCATAATTGAAGTGACAAATTCTTCATAACATCATGCATAATTATTCTAGAAAATTAAAGGATACACCATTAATGTAAAGAAAATTTCAAATAAACAGTCTAACCCACCCTTGATTTGATGATGATTTGATAACTTTAACTATCCCATTGCTCACAAACTATCAAACTACTGATAGATAAACCGCTTGTGAAAAGATATATTTATACTAGCGGTGTATGTTATAATCATTTGTCAGGTTTCAACAAACCAATACAAATAGTACGTATTTTCACTATAGCATCCAAATAACTTCTATTATCATAGTCAAAATTTTCAATTTCATTATTGTTCAAGTCTAGCTATTCTTGCCAAAAAGTTTGCTGTCCTCCTTTTTCCAAATAATCACTTAGGGTGTGTTTGGCAAAATGTATTTCTGTTCCCTGGAACACGAATTTTTGTTCTTTTGTTTCGAGGAATAAAAAAACAACAAAAACGCGTTTGTTTACACTTTTGTTTCTGGGAACAAAAAATCTATTTTTTTGTTCCCAGGAACAAATTTGGAACAGAAACAAGAAATATAAAAACTTGTTTTTTGTTCCCAGGAACAATTCCGAAAAACACTTCTTCTTTTTTCTCATTTTTCTTCTTCTTTTTTCTTTCCTTCTTCTTCCTTTGGCCGGTTGCCGGCCTGGGCCATGGCCGTTGAGGGCCGACAACCTCACCAGAGCGTCGCCGGCCCCCGGCGAGGCTGACCTCGTGCTGCCTGGGCGAGGCCGAGCCTCATCGGTGGCCTCGATGGCCAAGCGAGGTCACCGGCAAGGCTTGAGCTCGCCCAAATCTGGTGAGGTCGAGCTCGCCCAGCCACCAGCGAGGCTCCGTCTCACCGGGCCACCGCTGGGCGACGCCGACCTAGCAATGGCCCGGCAAGGTAGCTGGCCCTCGTCGGTCAGTCGTCGGCCATGGCCAAGGCCGGCGACCGGCCAAAAGGAAGAAAGAAAAAGAAAAAGAGGAAAAAAAGGAAAAATATAATAAAAATATTGAAAAATTAAAAGAAACAAAAAAAAATTATACAAGTTTACCAAACGCATTTCTATTTCTAGAGTAGATGGATATTAGATGGTATTCAAATAAGTCCAGGTGCTATTCACAGTAATCTGCCATCCATTTTTCTTATCATCTGAAAATTATCACTATATGCAAATAATTTCCTAGGCTAGATATCCGTAAGCAGTGACGATTTATCTTATCGCACTCATGTTATCTTCCGAATCAAGTTTCAAGCAACTTGGAGTCTTGTAGAGAAACTTATATTCAAAGTACAAAAACTGTGATAGGGAAATCTGATAGTGAGTCCTTTAGTTTTTCTATGTTCTTATTGGGTCCAATGCAATGTATGTTATTTCTAAAGTCAAACTGTCATTTATGTTTTGTGTGCAGATCAATTAGCCTTGTCTTGGGAAATAAAAGGTCAGAAGTCCCGGGATTTGTTTATGACTGTAGGGTTGTTCCAAGTTGAATCTATAAAACTCTCTCTAAGGTTTTGAGGGTAAGAGTGTTTTAATGAATTTTTGGATTGAGCGCTTGAATTAGAGTTTCACCGAAGAACGCCATATCTCTTTGACGGATTCAACTAAATGGGGATTAATACGTACCATATCTTAAGGCAGATATCCTTAAGTGGTGAACTTTTATTGAATCGTCGACCCGTGGGATCGATATTATGCAGAAGAAACTAAAGTGCAAAAAAAGGAACAAAATGAAAAGATTGAAATTTGGAATTTTGTTTGGGATGTTCCAGTAAGCATTTGTTGGGACTCAAAATGATGGGGGCATCACAAGCATAATATTTCGCGTCGCTCCCGCATTTCTATTGATATATTATGCAAGAAAGTGATTCCAAATGCTACGCATGATCAACTACCCCCATATCAACTTCAACTTTATAAAATGGTTTTGAGATTTGTCATTTGCACCTTTAATGCGACAATTACTCGTGTTGCAAGGTCAATGATATAGATAAGTCGCCACGCGAGAATAAAATGGCCGGCCTCAGGTCACACGCTTGATTTGTTCACTCAAATTCGAGCTTTTAGAGTTAGGTCACAAGATTATTAAAAACGGATCGAGACGTATCAAATTGTGTTAAACTTTTAAGTTGACATCGCCTCCATTTCGTATCAAATTCAAGTTTCTCTCTCTTAGCAAATTCTCTATGATCTAATCTTGTTGGAATTTCATTTGCACACTCAACGATTAGAGAACAAAATTCGTTCAGAGCTGAATTTATTGATTTGGCCTAAATGGAGCTTCGTGTTTGATTGAATATCTAAGAGATGGTTTCTCAAGATGATCAACATCAACACGGTTGTCAGCCATAATTGTTCGTTAAATGTTCGTTATAGTTGGTTTGGCAGAATAGAGACCATTGGCCATAACGAGTATTCTGGTGTAAAAGTTGTTCGAGTTGGAAGAGACTAAAATAGAGATATGCCACTTCGAAAAACGACCACCTAGATAAAGCAAGAGTTGGCCTAATACAGTACCCTTTAACAAGTTTTAGAGATTATTGAGGGGCATGAATGTATGAATGTGGGGTGACAGGCGAAATCCCTACATCGCGGAACTATACGGTGTCAACAAGTTAAGATATTCTAATTGGTTCATAAGTCATGGTCTTAAGTATTTGAGGGAAAATAAATCCCATTGGATAAGTATAGGCATAAAGATAACTAAAAGTGTCAAAATTTTTGTATGGCACTTACTTTAGGATTTATTCGTTTCGTGAAAAATATCATGTTTCTAGAAAATATTTTCCAAAAAGTCATTTTCCAATCAAATGATTATATTTTTCGGTGTTCGACTGAAACATGAAATTTGAATGAAGAATATTTTATATTGTTTGTTATCCATTTGATTTTTTGGGAAAAATTACAAAAAAAAAAAAATTGAATTTTAATATTTTTAATTGACCAAAAAAATTAATTTTATTTTATATATTTTTTTTAAATATATTTTTTTAATTATTTTTATTTTTAAAAATCAAATTTTATTATTTTAACTCAGAAGTAAAAACACTTCAATAGGATGACCATAGGGCTTTGATACCAATTGATGTAGCTAGTTATAACACCTAGAGGGAGATGAATAGGTGTTTAAAAGAAATCTTGACAATCAAACAAAAAATAAAATAAGTTGTAAGCAAAGTCTGGATGAAGATTAGATTTGCGAAACACAGACTTTTGCAATGGCCAGAAAGTGTGCAACAAACTTTAAGAAAAAAAAAAGGAGTTAAGGGAAAAGAAAATTACATACGAATTTATAATAAGTCAACTTAGATGAAGTCTACGTTCACTCTCACACGCTGATAGTAGCTAGGTTTTACTATAAAATCAATAGAAGATTACAACTTATGAGTGCAAACACTTAGTAATAGAACTCTCTTTCTCACCAAGTCACTATTTATGTGTTTTCTCTCTTGACCACAATTTGTAATGCTCGTAGATGAAGACAAGTAATTGAGAATAGCTTTAAACTTTGGAATTTCAAATTCACATTCCCACACTTTCTTAACCATAAGACCTCCTTTAAATACACCCCTATGCCATACTAGCCATTAACATTCTCCGAAAGAATTTCTTCCAATCAAACCTTGGATAGAATCTTTCAAATGGATCTTGTGGTCGTTAAAGATAGGAATGGAATTTCCAGTTGATTCTGGTCGCCATACAATCAGAATCTTGGTTTTCATGAGTGATGCTACCCAACAAGGAACTTGAAGATTTCATCAATTTGTGATTGACTCAATCAATAAATTTACATATGGTAAGTAAAATCCTTTGCTAGAGAGATAGACATTTAATTTCCAAATAAGTTTCATTCTGGATCGAGTCACAACATGAGTATAGTTCTGACCTTCTCCTTGTTTTGGACATGAACTCATTCTAGCCTTGTGAGAGTGGTATATGCTTATAGAATAGAATGGACGTTGATAGAAGTCTTCGATAGTTCCTTAAAAATATCTTATAAACAATTTGTTCTAAAGATAGATAATAGAACCAGAATGTTTTGTCAACTTCAAAACCTTATAAGAGTTTTCTCAACAGCGAGCTTGTGACTCGCTCGATCCAAGTGAGCCCAAGCTTCGCCAAGGCCGGCGAGCTCAAGCCTAACCCTCGCTGGATCTAGCCTTGGGCAAAGCTAGAGTTGGCCTGTGGCCAATCACTGACCGCTGTTGAGGCCAGTGATTAGCCAAGGAAGAAGAAAAAGAAAAAGAATTAAAAACTCAATTTTTTTAAAAAAGAAAAAGAAGACATAAAAATAAAAGGAAAATGTGTTTGGTGAAAGAATGAGAGGTGGAAGAAGTTATGAAAAATGTTTTCCATTTTTCAGAAATAGAAAATATTTTCCCCACTTTTGAAGATGTTTTTTTTTTTTTTTCAAATAGCGGAAAACATTTTACTTGACTAGTTCATTTTATGTGCAACAAACACTGAAAAATTCAGAAAGCGTTTTTCTAGAAGTTATTTTTCGTGAAACGAATAGAGCCTTAGAGTCGAACAATTTTCCTTCCCCTACATGATTGCCATCGCTAGAAGAAAGTTGCTGTTTGAGCAAGATACCACCATTTCGGTTGAAGAATCTTTCCTTTTGCTTTCGCCTCTTCCTCCTCTTCATTACTCTGCATGAGATCCTCAGAAGAAGAAGCAAAGCTAGCACAACAAGGCCCATGCCTGTGCCTTATTTGTAGCAAAAAAAAACCGTTAGTCAGTCAAAATCTTCAGCCGCCCCAAATGTAGTGTGCATTCTGTGATTAAAAAGTCTTCTACATTTCATTATTGTCAAAATTTTCAAGATTCACGAAAACTATTCCAATCGATTTTTGTTTAGTGCTCAACTATTTTATCATTTTGAGCAATGCACGAAATCACGAATAATTCCATCTCCATCTCAATTTAGTTAAAACTTGGAAAACTTTTTCCTATTATTTTTACATTTCTAGAAAGAGCTTATGTTTTCCTTGGTCTACTGTTGTCCACTGCGGAGTGCCAGAATTTTGTTCTATTTACATGACAAATTGCAATTCGCCTATTAAAGGACTAACGGAACATTCATAAGCATGATGCGCATACTATTCATTCATCTAGAAGGACTTTAAAAGTTTGTAGAACGCGATGGAATACTGTTAGCGACGAATCTAAACATCCAGTCGGGATGCACACATTCACAGGACCCTAGCCAATTCTCACACATCCAAGGGCAATTGTTCAGTGCTGGATCTTCGCATTCGTCAACACAGAAGACAATAAAAATTCTGGTCACTCATCAACATACCTAACTGCTCATCATCATTTTTGCTGGAAAAAATTTACGTGAACAAAAGACCACCTCCTTTTAAAGGTTAGCTTTTGTTTCTATCTACTCATTTCACGAAAAATATCACGTTTCTAGAAAATACTTTCCAGGGAGCCATTTTCTAAGAAAATAACTATATTTTCCGGTGTTTGGCTAAAACATGATAATAAAATGGAAATATTTTCTACTGTTCGTTATCTAATTTGATTTTTTTGGAAAAATTACCAAAAAAAAAATTGGATTTTAATTTTTAAAATTGACCAAAAATTTTAATTTTATACTATTTTTATTTTTATAAAGTCACATTTTTATTTTTATTTATTTTTATTTTCCCTGTTTCCCTTTTCTTCTTCCTTCCTCCTCCTTCCTCCACCTTTCTTCGCCGCCATGTGCCTTGATAATGGCTAGCTGCTTGATAACCGACCAAGCTGCAAATTGCTAGATATGGCAAGCTCAAGCTCCTTTGAGGCTGGCAAGCTTGAGGCTTAGCCAATCTAGGCGAGCCCGAGCTCTGCCAAGGCTGGCAAGTTCCTCATTAACTTATGGCAAGGCTGGAGTTGGCCTGTGGCCAGTCGTCAGCCACCATCGTGGCTAACGACCAGCCAAGGAAGAAGAAAAAAAAAACTCAATTTAAAAAAAAATAAAAAAAAAAAAGAAGAAAAAAACATAAAAATAAAAGAAAAATATGTTTGGTGAAAGAATGTGAGTAGTAAGAAGTTATGGAAAATGTTTTCCATTTTCAGAAATAGAAAACATTTTCCACACTTTTGAATTTTTTTTCCAATAGCGGAAAATGTTTTCCTTGACTAGTTCATTTTTCATGAAACGAATGTTGGAAAATTCGGAAAATATTTTCCTAGTAGTTATTTTCTGTGAAACGAACAAAGCCTTAGTGTCAAAATTTTTCACTAATAGATATGTCAGGAATGATCTTTGATCCGTAACTTGAATCAATCACTTAGCACCGATCCTCGCACCGGACAAGGCTCGGAACGGCACGCCTCAATGCCGAACTAAGACCTCAAGGCTTGGGTACACCTTGCTTTAGTGACGATCCCAAGTTTGACGGACCTCGGCTCCAACCCGATGTGAATACACATGTATCAAGAATGACCCTCAACTCGCGGTTTCATTCAACACCAAGCACAAAGTCCCCGCGTCCATTTGGACTATGGAAATCGGCATGCTTGGTGCCTTACCCAGACCTCATCGATTTGGGTGATTCATGTATCGATCAAGGCATAAGATCGATACGCCTCAATGTCATCTTAGGACCTTGCAGCCTTAGGCGATTCGCGTACCAAGCGAGGCTTGGACCAGGCATCCTATTTATGCAAAAACCAAGGCTTCATGGCTAAGGCCGAATGAACCTCGGCCTCATTCCGAGCGTGAACAACTCAAGCACATGTTCAAGCATAAACATGAGCAAAACCATACAAAAAATCCAACATCCTACCCACGGCTTGATGGGTGAGCACCTAACTAGACTCAACAATGGAGACTACCGCCCTAGAGGAGACATAGGGATCTTACTTACCTTGGCAAACCTCGAGGACCAACTTATATAGTTTGATGGATTAAGGATGCAAAGCCAAGAGAAATGAGAAGGAGGAGGAGGAGATGGATGACAAGGTGAGGAAAATGAGGAAGGGCTCCTCCTATTTATACTACTCGGTGTCATCATTACCGAGCCAAGCGGTCCATTCCAAATTCTCCAAGTGTCCCGTCTACTTTCCTTGGGTGGCAAGTCTATTTCGCCTCATGATTATGCCTAGAAAATGAGTTGGCCAAGCTAAAGGCCTTACTTGGCAATCTAAGCTCCTAGGCATCATCGATTATGGCCCACTTTTCGTTCTCTCATTGGTCCACCTCTACCCCACATTCAATGGGCATTTAATGAAGCCTAATGATGATAGTGCCAACTCGGGGGTTCTAAAATATTCGGCCATAGTGAGGGCTCGTGTAGCACGTTCCAATTGGTCCACATATACATCACCTTTTTTTCTAGAATATCCAAAGATATTTTGTCGTCATCATGACTTTTGACTTTTCAAAGGGACAACTCACCCCTTCATTTAATGAGGGAATTCTAGAACTTTCCTTATTTTGTCATTTTCTCTATTAGGAAGGCCGTCTAGAAAATTCTATCATTCTAGTTCGTTCTGGGGCTGGAGAAGGGATCATTAGGTACACCTCGAAAAATCAAATCACGTACACCCGAGGTTCGGCCCTTACATCCCATATTCGCCCAAACCGTCCTTTGGACGGTTGGTCGGTTGGTCGGTTGTCCTTTAATTGGTTTGAGATCTATTATAAGGCTAACCATGGCCTAGCACAAGGACAAGGCATCCATAAACCTTAGAATAAGTGACAGAATAGCCAGGTCCATCCCTAGGCTCATTCCGGTCGGCATGCAATCCACCAGTAGGGTTCATGGTCGGTGCATTGCCAATCCATGATTGGACATCACCAATTCGAGATTTCGTTTTGATCACTAAGAATTAAATAAGGAATTATGCATTTTTGGTCAGAAGGAAATCACATTTGGTCAATTTAAATTGTCCGTGTATCAGTGAATAACCGGGCGAAATTACCCGCGACCAGAAACTACGACTGGTTGGATTGACCTGTAACCATCCACCGATCCAAAATCATCCCGTGACCAATTCTCGTGATCAAAAGTCATCTTATGAGCTGGTGATCTTATCCCCTTGGTATGGTCAGTAGAAATTCACGGCTGACACCTCGACCAATTCATGACCAGTCGATCGGTCAGTCATGACTGATCTGTGATTCTTTGCCGATCGAATCGATCGATCCATGGCCAATGGCCCATGATCAATCCTTTTAGGACCTTATGGCCAATCCTTACGGGATCGGAATCGAGGATATTACAATAATGGCCCGTGACAAAGGGGCTTGTAAATGTAACTAATGTAATTGTATGTATTTAAATGGTTGTTTTCCTGGCTGCTTATTGTTGTCTGGGTGTTGTTTGTAATGTTTCTACATGTGCTTAATGAAAAGATAAAAAGAATGGGATGGCGATGTGCCTGGGACGTTGCAAAAATAACCCCCATCGCTCATGACCCTGGAGATGGAGTTGGGGTTGTGACAGGAAAAAGCACAATGAATCAACACACCACCTTAAAAGTGGGGCAAAACACCACCAAAGGTCCCTAATAAGTAATTATTGACCCCAAAAACTGACTTACATTTGTTGCGGGCAAGAGCATGTTAGACATATATTACTATTGTGATTACTATATAGTATTAGGGTAATTACAATTCATATTAATTACAATATATTCATTTATATGTAAATTGGCCAAAACAAACATCTCTCTTTTGTAATGGATTATGTCATTTCTTGTTCGGTTGTTCCTAATCGAAGGCGGGCAACCAAGCTAACGAAAGCTTAGATAGTCAAAGTAGAAGATCTTTGCTTGGTAATCTATTAATTAACAAAGACCAATACTACATATATGTGCACATTTGTTTCCCCAGAAAATTCTCCATTGAGAAAATAATTTTTTTCTAAAAGTGATCATTTGTGTTACTTACAAAAAATAAATGAATGAGAAATATTTTTATCATTGGTGAAAACATTTAAATATAAACTATCGCAACAATGAAATTTAGTGTAACATTCGGAAAACGAGGATAGCGAGGAAAAGGACGAGGATGATATCAAGTATAAAACATGGGCCAGTAATATTGGTACAAATTCTGTGACAGAGCAATTTTCGCAGACAATATTCATTTAGATCCAGATAAACTACTTTAACATTAAAAACGGTCCGGCCCAAATTAACCTATATTGACCCATTTTTATGTAATAAAGTTTTAGGGACTCATAGCTATCAAAAACCCAACACATTCCCCAACCAATTGGAGATCCAATTTTTAGCAATTTTTTCCTTAAATATCTAAAATAACATACTAAAAGTAACCAATTTTTAAATTAGAATACACAAAAATAATTGTCAAATAAGAAATTACTAAAAATAATTCTCCCAAATAACTCGTATTTTGAATGCATTAACAAAGACCTCTATTATTTTTCGGCAATCATCATCACACCGTTAGCAAGTCACACTAATGTTCTCAGAAATTCTGGAGATTAAAAAAAATGAATTTGATTTCTTTTCTTTCTCGGCACCCTTCCACTCGTTTGGACTAGTTGTCTTTTGAGTGTATGTTTTTGGTGCCGAGAACCCCTTTTGTATAGTTCTGGTTAAAGTCAATATATTCTTACCTTACCAAAAAAAAAAAAGAATTTGAAATAAAAATTATGTTAGGACAAGATCAAAAATGTCTTTTCCACCAAAAGAAAGAACATATAGACATATAGAAGAACAAACTTCATCCAACCACCTTATGTTCTCAAGAGAGCTAATTGGGTGATTGGACCTTTTTGCCCGTGTCCCTAATTTATTAAAAATGGAGAGCTGATTGAGGTAATAATTACTTGTTTCTCTTATTTTTCAATCGTGCATTGCATCATCTACATATCTAGAGCAAGGTTTAAATTGGTTGAGCACAGACGCGATCTCAAAGTTCGCATCTTTTGAACACGATACGGCAGTCAATTATCAATCTTTCTACATATGTGTTCAAAGAAAACCAATTAACAATCCAAAGACAAAGCTTGTTCAATCTAAAGTCTTCTTCACACTCAACCTTTTTAAAGGGGTGACTATGTATATTAAATAATCCACCAATTTTTCGGTTCCATCTGGAGAAGCATCTGGAAGCACTCGAATTTTTCCAACCAGACCAGAATTACAATTTGGGCCAATAGTGATGTGGACATCGAGCCATATTGAGGAGGAGGTGCTAGGGACCCATTGTCTATTCCTACTAGTTCGATTACTCGAGTGCAGGCCAAGCAATCCAGGCAAGCTGTTGGCGTCATGGTTCATGATCTTCGGCGTGGAGATGACCTTGGATCAAATCTTGAAGAATCTTGGAAATCTTGGCGCAATTTGATTATCTGGTCACCAAATAATTGACCAAGCCAATTTATATATATATATATATATATATATATCTTCTTGTTTAGTAATATTCTAGAATAGGAATATTCTAGAGTATGATGCATTAGATTTTTAGGGTTGGTTTTTAGGGTTTGTGTGGTTGCTAGAAAGCCTATATAAAGGATTTGTCAAATTTCTTTGGGGACAGATATATTTTATTTTTGAGGAAAAGAATGGAGAGGAACTCTTTTACTATTCTTTTGAGGACTTGACCTTATCAAGATTCTCTTGTGGCGGTCAATTCGACTTATCGAGCGAGATAGCGAATTCTTTCGCTCGTGGTGTCTATAACATTGGTTGGTTGACACGCGTTCATCAACAAGTCACGTTCATACCGAGGTTGTCAATTACAGGTTTGATTAGAGGTCGAGGTTCGCAATTCGTACCATCCAGGCCTTTTGTAGAACGATCTTTCTGCAACGATTCACATCATTTGGTATCAGAGCCAGGTTTTACAAGGTCTATTTATCTTTAATTTTCTGTTGATATTCATCAATTTGAGATTTATTGAGCTAGGGTTTCGGTTCTAGCCAATTTAGGGATCCGATTGCTTTTGTGCTTCCATATGTAGTTGTTTGCTGTTAGTTTTAATTTTTTTTCCTAGCATCTTAAATTGTATCTGAGTTCATAAATAAAAAAAAGAGAAAGTTCATCAAAAAAAAAAAAAGAGAGGAAGAAAACGCACAAAAAAAAGTGCGCAAAAGAAAAAAAAAACAGATTCGGCAAAAAAAAAATAGCTGAACAAAAAAAATCAAGAAGGCGACTCGTTTGTTAGTGGACCGAATTGAAACAAAATCAGTAGTGATTTGCATTTCAATTGGAATTTTGAAAGTTGTATTTATTGGTTTGAAATTGTTACTTGCTGAAACAAAATCAGTAGTGATCTAATCTTATTTGATTAGTTTGATTGATTGTCGTGAGGGGGTTGAGAGACAGGTTTTAAGTCCAATAAAGAGCTTGTGAAAAGAGAATACAAGAGGGAAAAGGCAAGAGTGTGTAAGCTTAATTGAGGGTGGAAAAAGCCTAGACTTGAGTTAAACACGAGGGGAGTGACAAACACCTTGAGAGAAACACGTGAGGGAGCGATTGGTGAGGATTTTTGTGACTAACGTTTACTTGCAGGTCTAAAATATGTCGCGCGGAGAAAGCATGAATCAAAGGGAGGTTGACTCCATACGAAGGGATGAAGCACTCGTGGAAAGAATCCAACAATTGAGGGCCGTAGTGGAGGAGCTTAGTGGCCGAATGATAGGGAATGGCACGAGGGTTGATGGTGACCGAGAGCTACCTCGGGGAAGGCCGCAACATCAACGAGACACCTCTAGAACACGACATAGAAGGCAATGGCATCATGATGATGATGAGGCCGACATGGAGGATGATCGAGATGCTCGATTTGACAGGTGGAATGGAGCCCAAGGGTTTAGACACTGAGAAGATAATGAACTTGGCAATATCAAGATGAAGATTCCTTCTTTCCAAGGGAAGAATGATCTCGATGCGTATCTAGAATGGGAGAAATGCATAGAGATGGTATTTGATTGCCAACGATACTCCGAGCTCAAAAAGGTAAAAATTACAGCTATTGAATTTACTGATTATGCTATAATTTGGTGGGATCAACTTGTGACTAGTAGGAGACGCAATGGTGAAAGACCGATAGAGACATGGGATGAGATGAAAGCGGTGATGAGGAGGCGTTTTGTACCAAGTCATTACCACCGAGATTTGTTTCAAAAGTTACAAAATCTCACACAGGGCAATAAGAGCGTGGAAGAGTATCACAAGGAGATGGAGATTGCCATGATCCGTACTAATGTGGTGGAGGATCGTGAGGCCACAATGTCAAGATTTTTGAGTGGTTTGAGCCGAGACATAGTAAGGGTGATGGAGCTACAACACTATGTTGAATTGGAGGAATTGGTGGACAAAGCCATCAAAGTTGAGCGGCAATTGAAGTTGGACCGAAATCACAAGAGTGGAGAAGGTTCAAATCAGAATTGGAGATCCAATTGGAAGAGACATGAGAAGCCAAATTGGAGAGGAAACAACACCAAAAACGAAACCTCAAAGGAGAAGGAGAAGGACGGTAAAGTTGGAACGAATCTGGCTTCAGGTAAAACCGAAAACCCTAACACTAGAACTCGTGAGATTAAATGTTTTAAGTGTTTGGGTAGGGTCATATGGCGAATCAATGCCCTAATAGGAGGGTGATGATCATGACTGGACATGGTGTTATTGAGTCCGAAAGTGAAAGGGAAGAAGAGGATGATGAGATGCCACCATTGGAGGATTGTAGTGATGGAGAAGTGGCTATAAAAGGAGACTTATTGGTGGTTAGGCGTTCTCTGAGTGTGCAAGTAAAGGAGGAGGAGCATCACCAACAAAGAGATAACTTGTTTCATACAAGATGTGTGGTGAATGGTAAGATCTGAAGTATGATAATTGATGGAGGTAGTTGTGCGAATGTGGCAAGTTGTACTATGGTGGATAAGTTGGGTTTGAAAACGACAAAGCACCCTAGGCCTTATAGACTTCAATGGTTAAATGATAGTGGTGAGGTGAAGGTATCGAAGCAAGTTCGAATCCCATTTGAGATAGAGAGATATAAGGATAAGGTAGAGTGTGATGTTGTACCTATGCAAGCGGGTCATATCTTGCTTGGAAGACCATGGCAATATGATCGAAAGGTACATCATGATGGGTATATTAATCGTTATTCATTGGTGATGAATCAAAAGACTTATACCTTGGTACCAATGACACCTAGTGAGGTGTATCAAGATCAGTTAAAGTTACAACGAGAAGCCGAGAGAGAGAGAAAAGCTGAGAAATCCGAGGGCTTGCATGGTGTGTTTGAGACGCAAGGAAAAGGAGAGACTGAGAGAAAGATTGTGGTAAAAACCGAGGGAAAAGAAGAGAGGAAAGAAAAGAGGCAAAATAATTTTTATGCAAAATCAAGTGAAGTGAGGAGAGCTTTAGTTCTAGATCGACCAATGCTTGTACTTTTGTACAGGGAGGTTTTGTTTTCTACTAACGATCTTGACCCAAGTTTGCCTAGTCCTATTGTGTCTTTATTGCAGGAATTTGAAGATGTCTTTCCTGATGAACTTCCTGAAGGGATACCACCGATTCGAGGCATAGAACATCAAATCGACTTGATTCCTAGTGCGCCATTACCTAACCAACCCGCATATTGAAGCAATCCCAAGGAGACAAAGGAACTTCAGCGGCAAGTTAGTGAACTATTGGAACAGGGGTATGTGAGAGAGAGTCTTAGCCCGTGCGCCGTCCCTGTTTTGTTGGTGCCAAAGAAGGATGGAACTTGGCGAATGTCTATCGATTGCCGAGCAATCAATAACATTACGGTAAAGTATCGACATCCTATTCCTAGGTTAGATGACATGTTGGATGAGTTGCATGATTCTTGCATTTCTACTAAGATCGATTTGAAAAGTGGCTATCATCAAATTAGGATGAAAGAAGGTGATGAATAGAAAACTGCATTTAAAACCAAGTATGGATTATATGAGTGGTTAGTCATGCCATTTGGATTAACTAACGCACCGAGCACATTTATGCGACTTATGAATCATGTTTTGTGTGCTTTTATTGGTCAATTTGTGGTTATCTATTTCAATGACATCTTTTTATTTAGCCGGAGCCCTGATGACCATATTGAGCATGTGCGAGCTATCTTGCAGGTTTTAAGGGACGAGCAATTGTACGCTAATCTAAAGAAGTGTTCTTTTGCTACTAACAAATTAGTATTTCTAGGATTTGATGTTAGTGCTAATGGTATACAGGTTAATGAAGAAAAGGTCAAAGCAATCCATGAATGGCCAATGCCTAAGACCGTAGGAGAGGTGCGTAGCTTTCATGGATTGGCGAGTTTTTATCAGCGATTTGTGAGAAATTTCAGCACCATTGCCGCACCTTTAACTGAGGTTATCAAGAAGCACGTGGGTTTCACGTGGGGAGAAGAGCAAGAGAAAGCATTTAATCTGCTAAAAGATAAGTTAACTAATGCTCCTTTGTTATCTTTGCCAAATTTCAGTGCTACTTTTGAGATAGAGTGCGATGCTTCTGGTACATGAATTGGAGCTGTGTTGATGCAAGGAGGGCGTCCCATAGCTTATTTCAGCGAGAAATTGAGTGGAGCAACATTGAAGTATCCTACCTATGATAAGGAGATGTATGCTTCAGTGCGAACTTTGGAGACTTGGCAACATTATTTATGGCCGAAGGAGTTTGTGATCCACACCGATCACGAGACCTTGAAGTACTTGAAAGGGCAGCAAAAGTTGAATAAAAGACATGCTAAATGGATGGAGTTCATCGAGACTTTTCCATATGTGATCAAGTACAAGAAAGGTAAGGAGAATGTGGTAGCCGATGCACTTTCTCGAAGGTATGCGATTCTAATTACTTTAGAAGCAAAGTGTTTAGGTTTTGAGTATATCAATGACTTATATATTGATGATGATGACTTTGGGAGAGTCTTTGAAGCATGTGAACATACTGCATTTGATAAATTCTATAGGCGTGAAGGTTATCTTTTTCGTGAAAACAAACTATGTTTACCTAAGTGTTCTTTGCGTGAATTGTTGGTGCGAAAAGCGCATAGTGGTGGTTTAATGGGGCATTTTGGCATTAATAAGACTTATGAAGTGCTGCATGAACATTTTTATTGACCACATATGAAGAGAGATGTCACACGTGTCTGTGAGAGATGCATTGCTTGTAAGCAATCGAAATCTACAACTAAACCGCATGGCTTGTATACACCATTACCTATTCCAATGCATCCTTGAACTGATATTTCTATGGATTTTGTGTTAGGATTGCCTAGGTCTTAGTATGGTAGAGATTTTATTTATGTGGTTGTTGATCGGTTTTCAAAGATGGCTCATTTTATACCTTGTCATAAAACTGATGATGCATCTCATGTTGTTGATTTGTTCTTTAGGGAGGTTGTACGTTTACATGGCATGCCTAGATCGATTGTTTCAAATCGAGATTCTAAATTTCTTAGCTACTTTTGGAAAACATTGTGGAAAAAACTAGGAACACGGTTGTTATTTTCTACTACTTGTCATCCACAGACCGATGGTCAAACTGAGATAGTTAATAGAACTTTAGGGGTATTATTGCGTGCTATTATTAAAAAGAACATTTAATCTTGGGAAGATTGTCTGCCACATGTTGAATTTGCATATAATAGGAGCATGCATTCTGCTACTAAATTTACACCATTTGAGGTTGTCTATGGTTTTAATCCGTTAACTCCATTAGATTTAACCCATTTACCTATTGATAAGCGTGTGGATTTAGATGGGGCAAAGAAAGCCGAATTTGTCAAGGTGTTGCATGAGAAGACGCGCGCAAATATTAAGTGCAAGACTGAGCAATATGCAAGACAAGCCAACAAAGGACGCAAGGAAGTGGTGTTTGAACCCGGCGATTGGGTTTGGGTTCATATGCGCAAGGAGCGATTTCCTGAGCAGCGACATTCTAAGTTATTACCGTGAGGGGATGGACCATTCATGGTTTTGGAAAGAGTTAACAATAATGCCTATAAGCTTGATCTTCCAGGTAAGTATGACGTTAGTGCTACATTTAATGTTTCTGACTTGACTCTTTTGGATGCCAGTGATGATTTGAGGGCAAACCCTTTGCACGGGGGAGGGAATGATGTGGACATCGAGCCATATCAAGGAGGAGGTGCTAGGGACCCATTGCCTATTCCTACTGGTTCGATTACTCGAGCGCGGGCCAAGCAATTCAAGCAAGCTGTTGGCGTCATGGTTCATGATCTTCGACGTGGAGATGATCTTGGATCAAATCTTGAAGAATCTTGGAAATCTTGGCGCAATTTGATTATCTGGTCACCAAATAATTGACCAAGTCAATTTATATATAAATATATATATTTATATATCTTCTTGTCTAGGAATATTTTAGAATATGAATATTCTAGAATATGATGCATTAGATTTTTAGGGTTTGTGTGGTGGCTAGAAAGCCTATATAAAGGATTTGTCAAATTTCTTTGGGGACAAATATATTTTCTTTTGAGGAAAAGAATGGAGAGGAACTCTTTTACTGTTCTTTTGAGGACTTGACCTTATCAAGATTCTCTTGTGGCGGTCAATTCGACTTATCGAGCGAGATAGCGAATTCTTTCGCTCGTGGCGTCTATAACGTTGGTTAGTTGACACGCGTTCGTCAACATGTCACATTCATACCGAGGTTGCCAATCACAGGTTTGATTGGAGGTTGAGGTTTGCAATTTGCACCATCCGGGCCTTTTGTAGAACGATCTTTCCGCAACGATTCACATCATTTAGCCGGCTGTACCCATAGGAAAATGGGTGTAATTGATAATTCAAAAGTCACCAACAGTGCGATTTATACTTAACTTCCAACCCATCAATAACTAGGATTGGTGAACGTTCTCTCCAATTAGAACTTTTGCAAGTCAATAAATACCCTTTTTGAGCAATGTGTCGTGCCATATAGATCAATGTACCATTAGCTACATTCAAAATTTTGGAAACTTATGGTGGCTGACAAATCACTAATCACTTTCAAGCAATAACTTGTAAAAAGGTTTCAATAGTAGGTGATCAAAGATTTCAATAGTAGGTAATCACTTTTAAAAAAATGATCGCTTAAGTGTCAACTCCGATTTGGATCGTTGAAAATCCGACAATGTCATATATTAATAATGTCTCTGTTCTACATGGATCATCTTTCTCTCATATTAGGTGTTAACCAACAAGAGGAAGTTTGTTAGCTTTACAGTGAAAATTTCATGAGGGAAACTTCAGAACAATTGCTTTATTGTGAAAATTTTATCTCTTGGCTACTCTGTGTTATCTTATCTTACTCTCTATTGCAAATTTATTGTACTTTTGCCTCAAATTGGAGGAATTGGGAATAGTTTTTTTTTAAGAAGAACATAAGCAATTTTGCTCCAATTTGTTAATTTGTGGCAAAGAATGTGATAAACGACATCATTTAGAAGCTTTGCAGGCAAGTCACGTCAGACGATTTATATTAGATTTTGTCAAGTCGAATTTTTTGGCCACACAAATTGCCGATTAAAATAATCGATATGTTTTAACATTCAAGTAATAAAAAAAAAATTATGACATTAAGTAAGCACCGTCCTAACAAAACCCTACATCAATATTATTTAGCGTAGGATTGACTTACGACCCAACTATTATATATTTACTATGTGCCAACTCAGAGATGGCTCGGATGGTAATTTAAAATGCCGAAAGATTACTCGGTGCAGTGAATAGTATGATCGTGCTGAGGGGAGGGCGGAGACATGTTGGGACTCTCCCTCAGGCTACACGACTCCACTGCTTTCCTCTTCTTGTTCAGCCTGAAATCAATGTAGGAATCAAGACCAATAACTTCCTTGAGTTTGAACCCACCACCTAATGCTTTTCTTGTGGATCCCATCTTGCTCTCTTCGCGTCCACCTTCGTTACACAATTTAAAGAAAACCTAGGGTGAGTCTATCAAGTCGGAGAAATAATCATACACTCATTATCAACTAAGGTGAACTTGTTCACCATAAGGAAAGAAGAAGAAGAAAGAAGAATGATGGTGATACATATTACCAGGGGCATTAGGAACATGTTGAGCAGGAAGCAAAGAGGCACTCGTTGGTGAAGGCAGTATATCCACCATGATGAGTAGATATGCCACTACCGCTATCGCCACCCACTTTCTCTCAATGCTCTTCTTCTTCATCATCACTCTTAGACCATGCAAAATTGCAATGCAATCCCACTACAAGTGTCACACCTCAAATTCTATAGGAATGGGGTTGACACGACCATCCTTCCACCCAAAGAGCGCAATCTCAAACCACCAAAAATCCAAGCCCCCGCATTAACACTCCCACTCTAAAGGTCACTAACTAAAGGACCTAAAAAGATTGGAAAAGAGAGGGGTGAGCAATTACAACTCAGTGAGTAGGGCATATCTCTTCTAAGCAAATCGAGCAGCCACTACATGTAAATATATAAAGCACTACCATGAACTCATAATCCAACGCTTTAATATACATATCAAATCATATACAAGTCGGTTCTTTTCAACAAAGTTTTGTACAAGTCAGAAATACACATTTAAATCAACTATCACAATTCAGATATTAGTGGTCAAGTCCATTGATTAATTTCTATCAAAAACTACACCAATGGTCCATTCATTGATCCATCTCATATCAAAACGCATGTTGATGGTCCATCCATCGATCAATCTTTTGCTCAATATCAAACCATGGTCACGATACAACATTTTGTGACAAGGTGATTAAAATTTCCTCCTTAAAAGGGTCTCTACCTACAAAGTCGATGGCTTGACCCAAAAAGATATCATAAACTCGATATGCATACTCACCAGCCTCCCATGGGCTCACAACAATATTAAGCACCAAACTCACATCCTCCAACATCCAAAAATTCAATCCATAATCAATACCATAATCCATAATGCATTTCATAAATCAATCATATAACTTTTCATACTCTGTCCATCCGATAGAAATACTTTTTTATAAAGCATTTCTCATACCATTTCATAAACCAAATTCACAATTTGATATATATAACCTTTTGTAACGTTTTTCATAAAATGCTTCTCAAATCATCTTAGAACTCATTCCACAAACCAGTTCGCAAAGCGATATATATATATATATATATATATATATATATATATATATATATATCTCATTTCACAATACCTTTTATAAAACCATTCTCAAATATTAAGAGGTAGTAATTGCCCGATCTAGAATTTAATGCAACAAACATACTTTAATTACTCTTAAAATACTCAAATACGTATTTCTTTCAAGACATAAGTTTACAATTCCATAGAAGAAATAGCACAACTCACCTAGATATGTCCCAAACCAAACAACACTTGGCTAAATGAGCCAATAATCTCATAATCCTAACAATTAAATAAGAATCGACATTAAAACCAAATAAAACTCTACCTCAACAATGAAATAGTTAACTATGCATAAACGCCAACAAAATAACTTCAACATGCTAACAAATCACCCATCCAAAGCGATTACACGAACTTACGCTCAGCGTCAAACCCTAAAATTCTCACTCCCACAAAACCGGGTGCCAAAACGACTCGCATCAAAACTCACAGCTCCACAACACCATATACCTTAATTTCCATGAAATCTCAAAGCTCCACAAATCAAGAATCAAACTCCGTGCCTCAAATTTCCCAAAATTCTGAATTTAAGCTCTACTTCCAAAAACTACCTCAATTAGACAAATGAGGGGCGCGAGTACTTACCAGGCTTTGTGATACGTAATCGACTCAGCTTGGCGAGATCCTTGTGGTGTGCGTGCACAAAAACCCCCTTCTTTCCTTCCTCTTTCTTCTTCTTTCTTTCTTTTCTCTCTTTTTCTTTCTCTTTTCTCTTCATTTTTTTTTCTGCCCGAGCTCTCGATTTAAGAAGAGCTGAACGTCCCCTCCTTTTCCTTTTTTTCTTTGAGTTTTCAACACTTGAGCTGTTCTTCATTTTTTTTTCTTTGGCGGGTCCCACCACTTCTTTTTGACCAGTCCAAAATCTCAAGTATTACAACAAGAGCCACAACAATGGGCAACAGATCATCGGCAAAGTCCGAAAGTGAAAAGACTAGACCGCTTGAATACATAATGTAGCAAGATTATTCAGCCCCACTGAGAATGATCGCTTTGCGAAATTCACGGTTCGATCGAAGTTGTTCATCTCTTGACTTTGAGTCTACAATAGAGCCATAATTCCAATGTATTGGGGCCCATCTGAACTTTTGGGAGGCTTCCTCATCCTTGCCCTCAAAATACTAGTCAATCTCTCGGATTCGAGCAACCATTTGTGATTTATTCCATCATTGACTTCATCTTCCTCGTGATGATCACGAAAGCTAGTGGTCAAGAATTTGCAGAAAATCTCTTCATAAGATTATTGAAAGCATAATGATAAATCAATAAATCAAAAGACATCCGTTTTTGTAAAATTTCAGGTTTTGGTGGCCAGTTACTTAAATGGTCTGAAGAAAATCTATGATTACGCATTTGAAACAAGAACAAGAGCAAGAACGCTCAGAAGTGCCTCCAATCTCTTCACTAATCAATCTGGCCAAAAACCCGACCAATCGACAATCTCCACCAAGGTCATTCTTCTGTCTTCAGCTCATATCAAAAACGCTAACACACAAAATGGGTATAGAGCAATCGGTCCTGTTTGTTTTTGCGGACATTACAAATGAGATAGATCTTGGGTTTTCTCTTTTTAGATGTTCATGTTGAGAAAATGTTCCGGATGAAATGGAATAATAACGGTTGAGAATTGGCAAGATCTGCTGTTTCTTTTCTTTTGGCTGTTCAAAGAAGTCCATGTCGTGAACAGAGTGAACAGAAGGAGGAGGAAGAGAAGGCCAAAGAGAAGAAGCTAAAAGGTTGAAGGCCAAAGAGAAGGAGCTAAATGGTCTATTCGAGACTGCTGTCCGGCAGCCATAAGTGCTAGTCGGTATGTAATTTGTACTTGAATTGTAATTACTTCGTACTTTTAGCCTCTTTTAGCCTTTTATTTAGCTGCCTTGCATCTTATATTGGAGCTATTCTACAGTTCGATGATAATTTGATAATCATCATAATTTTATAATTATCACCACCTTGTAGAACGTGTTAAAATTGTTTGTTATATTAGACTTCATGGGCCGAGTGTGGAGGATGATGAGTATGAAATGAATATCACTATTTTACCAGGCAATGCCCTCTATCTTGATGTGCATGGGACATCATGTGTCCTAGCAAATATAAAGTTCGTTGAAAATTTGGACAAAAAGAATGTGTAACCAATTAAATAGTCTTGTTGAAAAAGACATGCATGCACAAGATCATCTGTGATCGTGGCCATGTTGACTGGATAACGACAAGCTTCGCCTACTAATGAATTATGGATTGGACATTCTTTGGCCCATTTGAAAATAAAGAAATGAGTCATTTCTATGGTGTGTGTGTGTATGAAGATACATAATGTGTCAATATGGATTGGCACGTGATGTCTATCCCGTTTCACACGCATTATAGAGTTGTAACCTAGAGTATTGGAACTTGTGAGCTCAGAAAACTCCGCGAGAGAAACCTCGGAACAATTGCTTTACCGTGAAAACTTCGTCTCTCACTCACTCTGTACCATCTTATCTTACTCTCCATTGAAAATTTCGGAAAGAAGTTTATGCCCCAATTTGAGGGATTGGGATTGGGGTTTTTTGAAGAACATAAGCAATTTTGTCCCAAATGGGGCAAAGAATGTGAAAATCGATGTTAATTCGGGAGAATTTTGCTGACTTCGCTTTGCTGGCGAGTTATGTCGGATGGATTATATGAAAATATCATCATATCAAATTTTTCAGCCATATAAATCATTGATGGAAGTGATAGATCTTTTTTATCAAAGTGACACTCAAGTAATTAAAAAAAAAAAAGTTAAGACTCTTTTATTAAGTCCTTGGATCAATATCATTTAAAGTAAGATTGATATACATGCCCAACAGTTACACGTCTATTATGGCTCACTGGTTATCCGCTTCTCAAGGCCAGCCTTTTACTTATAGAAGGGGGGGAACATAATATACCTCAAAGAGATCAACAGGGTAGATAATGACTTTGGCATAGACATTTCATGGGCAAAGAAATCAATGAATAACCTCCGGATCGGATTGCCCACATGGAATATTCCGAAGCGGCGAGGGCATATACACAATGGGGCTCGCCCTCAGTCTGCGCGACTAGTGCTTTCCTTCTCTTTTTCTTCTTGCCGAAATCAACATAGGAATCAAGACTAATGGCCCCCTTGAGTTTGACCCCAACACCTAATGCTTTCCTTGGGGATCGGGTCTTGCCTTTTTGCTTTCACCTTGATTGCACAATTTAGAGAAAACCTAGAGTGAGTCTATCCAGCTGGAGAAAGATTCCTATGTTTATTACATACTTAAGATGAACTTTCTCGTGATATTTATTATCAGGGACATCGGGAAGATGCTGAGCAGGAAGCAAAGCAGCATTCCTTTGTGGAGGCAATAAATCCAGCATGATGAACAGATATGCTGCCGCTGTTATGACGACCCACTTTCTCTCAATGCCCTTCTTCACCGTCATCGCTTTCGGACCACGCACAATCGCAATTCAATCACGCTAAAAGAGCATCAACGATGAGCAAAGGATCACAGGCAAATTTCGAAATTGAAAGGACTGGACCACTCAAAATATTATAAGGTGTCGATATTCTTCAGCCTCACCAAGAGAAAGTGGCTTTGCGGAATTCATGGCGTGATGCCTGTCGTTGGTTTTGATTTTCTGCATTCCAACATTGAATTCATCTCCCTCGTGATGACCACGCGAGCTGAGTGGATGGCCTTGCGTCCTCTATTCGAACTATTCTATAGTTCAATGATTATTTAACCTTATAATTATCATCGCCTTGCAGACCATGTTAAAATTGTTTGCTATGTTAGACTTCACGGGCGGAGTGTGGATGATGATGAGTATAAAACAAATACCACCATTTTAGCAAGCAAGCGCCCTATATCTTGATGTGCATGGGACGTGTTCCGTTAAATCTAAAGTTCGTCAAAATTCGGGAAAAAGGAATGTGTAACCAATTAACTAGCCTTTTTGAAAAAGAGAAACGTGTGAAGGATCATCTTGACTTTCGATGACCGAACTCAGCATATGATCTGTGATCATGACCGTGTTAATTGGGATAACGAGAAGCTTCGCCTCCCAATCGATTATGGATTGGACATTCTTTGGCCTTTTCAAAAAAAAAAAAAAAATGAGCTTTTTCTATGGTGTGTGTATAAATGCACATATTGTCTCAATTTGGACTGTTACGTGATGTCTAACGGTTCACAAGCACTACAGAGAGTTGCAACCTAGACATGAGACATGCAACAGGACCACTCAACTCAAAAGAATTTGCTTAACATGAGGTATAAATAATAATATATAATAACATGAATCTGGAAGAAAACCCTGGTTTTTGCGTAGAATCGTGAACTAGTCTAAAACTGACTGGGTCGGTTTCATGCTTGTTTCAAGAGCACCCTCTTCAATACGCGATTCCAATTTTTTTTAATTGAGACTTATAGAGTTGGTTCCAAGTTCCGGCCTTGGAACTTAACAGATAAGATTAAATCATTATATCAGGAAATGTTGCTCCAAATGGGCCGAGGTAAGCAGAACTGGCCCACTAACAGGAAAAAAGCTTAGCTTTCAAAGTGCAAATGGATTGTGGAAGCTAGACCCCCATCATGCCCCAGACCTTACCCTCATCACAAGAATGCAACATCCACCACATCAGAATTCATTTGTGACATCCCAAGAGGCATCGCTATCCTATGAATTTTTATCTTTTCATTAAGCATATGCAAAAGCATGCAATCTCCAAAATCCAATTAACAACAATAAGGGATAGTAAGTAAAAACACACACATACATATTGCATAGCTTCCACGCTTTATTTATTTACTCATAATGTCTAAAATTTACAAGCCCTCATCTTTAGGGCCGTTATGACTAGTCATCCCCCCATACAAAAAGGAGATACGAGGAGAGGTTAAAAGCTACGGGGGAAAGCCTATCCTCTAACGAGATCTAACTGAAAGCGGCTTCCCTATAAGGACCTGTTACCTAGGCATCATCCATAAGGCTCTCTGGTGGGCCTACGTCCCCATCCGGTCCAAGTGGACTACAGAACCCATAGAGGGGTCCAAAAAGGTCCCCATCAAACCATTAGTACCATGCCTAGTAGTAGTGTGGAACGAGGTCGCGATACCCCTCATCAAACCAGACAGTGGTGGTGATCCGTCAGAAAGCAACGTCCTCCCTAAACATGTCCATTACCATGACCCCATGCTCACAAGTACCCTAAAACACATGAAGCGGTGAGGTAGGGGATCCATACCTATTGCCCTGAAAAAGATTAAACGACAACAAATTAGTTGAAATTCAATAAGTAAAAATCATAAGCCTCGTATAGATGGATGCCTCACATCAGAGCCTTATGATTATCTGACCCAAACATATCGATGGCAAACCAATAGTAAAGCCTAAGCTTTACCTTAACTATATACATGATGGAACCTATTCTCAACTTAAGTCCCTTGAGCCTTAAACAAAGGCATATAAATCCACACGTCACAAATAGTGCGAATAATAGCAACACGTGTCGGATATTAGCATCTATCATATTATCAAAGCCTTCGATACTCAAACAACAACCTTCAAAATATTTACACGCCTCTTGCTTTTAAATAATGACGATCATGGCATGCACTACCTTCTAAGTCACTAAAATGACATTTGAATCATGCATGTGTCTCATGCATCTCATATATGGCTATATCAAACGTGCAAGAACCACAAAACAACTTCCAAGGTATGCATATGCCACTCAAACGCTTCACACACGTTTAGCACCTCAAGAACAACATGGCATCCCATACTACCATGCTATCTCGAGTCCAATTATTAATCACACATAGTTGAAACCCTACGGCTCTTTCGGAAACATCCGGAACATCGTCTCGCTTCATCGAGCACGGTATCGGAATTCCCATTGGACATCCTTTCAGGCATCATTCCAATATAACACTCCTTCAAACGGTATCCGTTGACACGGGCCGTCATCTCGTTCTCACTAACGAGGCATCCGGTTGACAAGGGGGCATCGTCTCCCGAAACCTCGATGACGGAATCGCTCGTGTGACCACACAAATCAAGCATACAAGCAATCGGTTTTATCTTACATATTAGTCCAAGTATGAATGCCCCAAGAGCATGCCAAGCAATGTGTAACTCATAACCTATCGTAAATGCATTAATAAAGTATGTCGAGCACAAAACTAGAATCGTGGCTTGACCCGTGACATTCGAGTATCGACTTAAGTCAAACCCAAATCGAATGATACGTCTCAATATTGTCAAACCAAGGGAGTGACCCGACCCAATGTACTTCTACGCACGTCCAAGAACCAATGTCATCCTAGATTCGATGGCTCGATGTGAACTCAAGTTTCGACCATGACCTATGGACTTCTATATGCAAAACTCACATCCATATTACAACCATAATGCTTGAATAATAAATCTCATAACAACTTAGGGACGATTCTACCATGACAGTCATAACATACAATAAACCACATCATATAATCTTATTCAACCAATCATTGCACTCAAACATGAATTTCTAGCCTAGATAACAATAACAAACAATCCACAAACAGCAATCAAGGCAATCCTTCTAATACAAGTGACAACCTAAGCCTAAACAGACTATTTCCACAAATCACGCCAACACGAGCAACCTCAACGATCACACACCCATTCCTCACTCATTCCCCATCCTTATAGTCCAAGCATATCATGAGCAAATCATACAAAATTAAACACGTGAGTTCCTCAACCTAGGATAGTCCTACGACATTAGAGGCAGTCCTAAATCCTAGTCGCGTAATGCAACGGTCTGGCCAATGTTTAAGAAATCTACTTACAAACAATGAAGACGAGACGAGGGGTGATAGGTGGTGGCTCGACTCATGGCAACAACAACATGGCGTGGCATGAGGGTGTCACGACAACGGCGAACAGCGCGAGTGGGCAGTGGTGCGGCAACAGCAGCAAGTAGATGGCATGCAGTAGTGAACGGCAGGACGGCGAGCGAATGAGCAGCGAGTGGTGAGGGAAAGAAAGGAAAAGGAAGAGAAAAAGAGAGAGAAGAGACGAGCAGAAGGGGTTCGGCCAAAGGGGGTGAGGGTGGGAGAGAAGAAGATAAAGAAGAAACATAAGTAAGAAGGTAAGCTTGAAGAGAAGGGGGTCTTTTACATTTATGCATTATTGTCCTTTATTCATGATGACTATAAACTTGAGTTGCAAGAAGAGATCTTGGCCTTTCATCTTGCCAAGATCATTATCCAAGATGTAGGGTCAAGATTACTTCTTCACTTTCAATTACTGATTAAACTCAAGAAGGGCAAAATGGTATGTTCCTTCTTATCTTCCTCAATCGGGTGCCTACTCCCTTTCCATGGCCTCACAAAATTTGTCTCATCTCAATTTAAATCTTGATAAGCTAAATTGGTCTTACATCTAGGTTCGTCAAAGTCTATATCATCAAATTAACGCATTTCTCCAATCGATCCATGAGTGACTCTTGGTTGTCATGTAATCGAGTAGGATTGATCAGCCTGCCCTAGCTTACGATCATTCGGAATCGGATTATGGTTGTTTACAATTGGTACATTGATCGTGCAGCGTCATCCACAACCGATATATACTCGGATGGCGATCCTTATAGTCAAACGGTCCTTTCATGGTCAAATGCTCTGGTCTGTCGTAACCCCGATTGTGAATTGCTTTGCCCCTAATCAATTGGTCGGCTCTTGAATAATCCCTAAGATTGAGTCATGACTTATCCTCGTTACTGATGTACCAATCCTTCGTCCATTCCTCACAGTCTAAATAGGGACTCAAATTAAGGATGTCACACCCCTGTATGCAAATCAAAATTATATGTGGTCAAATTTGGGCCTATTATGTTTGATTTGGGCATCAGCAATTTTGAACTATGCTCTAGCTTTAACACAGAATAATTAACAAATCACCATAACCCATGTGCTATAAATCTCATCTTGCTCGGCATTATATGTGTCATGCATCTCACTTTTCCTTGACTTGTTCGACCACGTCACCACCTTTTGGTGTGATCATTACATTAATTACTTACTCCAGAGGTAGAGAGATTAACCGATGCGGTCTCATTAAAATGTGATTTTCTCAAAAAACTTACCCTTAATGATATAGCTATATCCCTCGGAAACTTATTAGCATGACGAATTTCTTGAATTTATCTTTTTTTTATCTTAATTTATGTATACATCGAATCGAACACACCACATTATTGGGTGAAACCCACTAAAAAATATGAAGTGCTAGGTGATGTAATTGAGTCTCATGCAATACCCAATATATAGATTAAAGTACACTGCAAGTACCAAAACTTGATACAAATAGATATTTAACTGCCAAAACTTTCAAAATGTACACTTAAGTGCCAAAATCAAAGAAAAATGAGACACTTGGGTACCAAAAGCGAAAATTTCCAAATTGCCGACATAGCACTTTTTCGATGAGTTAAGTGCAAAACGACGTCATTTTTTGCGCTAACGTGGCTATATAAGCCCAAAAAGACATCGTTTTACCTTCGGATTCGAATTTTATTATAAATAATATTAAATAAATAAAAAGAAATAAATTTATTTTAAAAAATAGCAGCAGTAGCGTTCAATGAGGGCCTACATAGCCCTCACTGCTGCTGCCCCACCATCGCCGACAAGGACCGCCGACCGGGGTCACTGAACCCTAGGCAGGGCCCAATGACCCTGGCCGACCGCCACTAAGGGCCTACAAAGTCCTCTCCAAGGGCTGGCAATGGTGGGTTGGTGGCGAAGGTTGTGCAAGCCCTCATCAAACGCTGCACCTACCTTTTTTTTTTGTTCTTTTAATTTATTTTAGTTAATATATACATTAAAATTTGATTTTTGGGGCAAAACGACGTCATTATGTTTCTTCGTTACTAAGTCAACTTTCCAGCGAGCCATGTAGACCACTTATATTATTAAAAATGTGACACATCGGATTTCAAGCTACCTTCGCTGAACTTGATACTAAAATGTCCAAATTTTCAAAAAAAAATGGTACTTTGGTGTAATTTTTTGAAGTTTTGGTATTTAAGTATCCACTTGTGCCAAGTTTTGGCAATATATATCTTAATTTTACTTTATTAGAAGTACAAAAAGATACCATTATGTATAAAGAACCTTAGTTTTGGTGACACACGGCAATGTAATATTAGGTTATTTCCTATTTCTCCATAATATGATATCATATTCTTCTATAATTTCATCGGTTTGCCTTAGATTCAGTTTAATCCATCGTACTATCAAATTAGTTCTAATGAAGTGAGGATTATATTATGAAAGAATAAAGTCGCTAATCTAATTATTTCTCTTGGAGATGAATGGCCTTTGAACTTCAAGTGATGTCCACATATGGTACCCAAAAAAGATGAACTTCTGATAAAAGAAAACAAAAAATCTGTTCATTTCAACTTAGGAAGGATCTGGATTTACGTCTTCTTGATGCTGGTTCTTCATTTAGCCTTGGAGGGAGCAGACATCTTTTTTAAGAGAATTCCTTTCCACTTCCCGAACTCATCTTCCTCTTCATCTTCACCATCGAACCATCTTCAGGATCTCGGCTCCTTCACCTTCATTTTCACAATCCTGGATTCTTGGTTCTCCTTTTCTGTTGATAGCCAGAAACTAGGGATAAGTACACTATCAGTACTATAAGTTGTGTACGGCACTCACTTTGGTGCCAAAAGTTTCTGTCGGATCACTTAAGTGCCAAAAAGTTTGAAAAACGATCATTTTAGTGCCAACTCCAATCTGGTTTGCTGGAAATCCGACGTGACACTTTTTTATTAATTTTTGAAGCTAATGTGGCTCGTCGAAGAGTATAGTCACCATCCTAACACCAAAACAACGTCGTTTGGTGTCTCCCCCAATTCAAAACCCTAAATCTCCGGCCAGTCGCCGTCCTCGATGGCCCCTGCGCTCGGCGGCCGCGACCCCGACCCCGACAATGGCCACTTGGTGGCTGCGGCTTCGACCCCGACCCCGACCCCGACCTCGACCTCGACCCCGACGATGGCCACTTGGCAGCCGTGGCTCCGACCCCGACCCCGACCCTGACAATGGCCACTCGGCGACCACGGCTCCGACCCCGACCCTGACAATGGCCACTCGGCAACCACGGCTCCGACCCGGACCCCGACCCCGACCCCGACCCCGACCCCAACGATGGCCACTCGGCGACCGTGGCTCTGACCCCGACCCCGACCCCAACCCTGATGACGGCCACTTGGCGGCCAAGTCGAAGGCCGTGATCTAGCCGGTGCTCGAGGAAGCCGCCGACAAGTGCGCCGCCATTGATGTCTCCCTCTCCACCTCCAATCTCCACAACGAGTGCCTAGCCTACGTCTTCAAGTACCTAGGATGCGGTGACCGGGGCTGATGCTCCCTCGTGTGCCATTGAGGGCGTCCGAACAACGCCAAGCAACGGCGGCCGAGCGAGCAACAGCGGCAAAGCGAGCGACGGTGGCCCAGAGACGGCGGAGGCCGAGCGATGACGGTCGAGCGAGCTAGGTCGGAAAAACCCTAATTTCAATCCCTAAATAAAAAAAAAATCCCCAAATGAGTTAAACAGTGTCGTTTTTGTGAGGCCATCCCCGTAGGACGGCAAAACGACGTCGTTTTCTTAAGGAGGACCGAAAATGACGTCGTTTTAAAGCAATCGGAACTTTTTTTTTAAATATAAAAGCCACGTAATTAATCTGGCTGGAATCTCTCGCCAGTGGCACTAAAGTGATCGTTTTTTCTCTGATTTGGCACTTAAGTGATCCGACGAAAACTTTTGGCACCAAAGTGAGCGCCGTACACAACTTACGGCACTGATAGTGTACTTCCCCCTAAAAACTATATCCAGATTCTTTCTCCATCATCCAAGTTCATCTCCTCCATTTTTACATCCTGACCTCTATCTGCGGCTGCTAAACTTTCTAAGCAGCTCATTTTCATTTAGTTGGCTAGTTTTCATCCGCTTTATTGACACAAACTTGAGCCGCTTGTGCTGATTCGTCTCTCCATTACAAGATTTAGCTCTTAATTTTGGGCCAAAATCATTGGTACGATTAGGGTTTAAAGAATAGAGCAAAATTGAGCCAACCTGTCCACCTTTTTGTTAAATATGGGGCTTTTCACAGTAACGAAGTCATTTTAGGGTCTTTTTCACTAAATTTCACCATGTAAAATTTCAAGCAAGCCATGTCAACCAAAAATAATGTTAAAATTTGCCACGTCTGATTTCTAGTATATCCAATCAGAGTTGGCATTTAAGTGATCATTTTTTTACAAAGGTGGCACTAAACTTTTGATATTAAAGTAAGTATCCCACAAAACTTTTGGCATTTCTAGTGAACTTATATTTACAATTAATGCATGGATTTTCATTGCATTCAATGACTAAGATGTAGTATCCGAGGACAGAAAAGAATTCAACTTGAAGGGGAGGGGAACACAAGTGAGTCTATCAAGCAAGAGAAAGAATCATAGCTCATTATCTATTAAGGCGAACTTTCTTGCCATAAGAAGAAGAAGAAGAATGGTGATACGTATTACCAAGAGCATCAGGAACATGTTGAACAGGAAGCAATGAGGTATTCGTTGGTGAAGGCAATAGATCCACCATGATGAGTAGATATGCCACCACTGCTATTGTCACGCGCCGAACCCCAGGCACCCGCACATTCCTCGATAGTCAATCAAATTGTGACGTTCCAGGACACGTCGCCAACTCTTTCTTTTTATGCTCATGCGGAAGCGAATTCATAATTACCCTACCAACAAACAAACGCATGGGATAGTAAAAGCAAGACAGCCAATTAACACAAACTAGGTTAACCTACTGGTCTATACATACCAGTCTGTCTCCAAAAAGAATTACTAAGCCACCTACGCTCCGGACCCTTCAACCTCGGGCTTCGGGTTCTCCACCCTAGTGACCTAAAAATATTTAAACCACGATGGGATGAGAATAAATCTTTGCAAGTCAGCACCCTAAACCCCGATTAGGACGAGAACCATATAGTACTTACCTCGCCTCAGCATCTCCATGCACATTAGTACATCTCATATATCATATGCATACAGTAAATGCATTAAATAACTAGAACACCTCATATCATTCATCAAATATTCATAGGGGTCTTGATTATAAGGCCAAATCGTTATGACACATCACATTCCGTGCCACACAATTTCGTCCTATAATCAGGCACGGCTATCTCAATCACTCAAGCGTGTTCCAATTATTTACGACCCAACGACCATGGCCAACTCATCAGTCGGCGGTCATCCGGCATAACCGAGCATCGTCCCACTTTGTCGAGCAAGGCAACATCTACATTTAGACAGCATTCCCGAAGGAGCATCGGCCCAGCCTCCATTGCGACCGGCATCCGTTGTCAAGGGCATCCAAACTTAATCAGGCATCGCCTCCCCAACTCTCGTTGGGTGACGAGTTCCGATAGCGACCACATGCACATCCATGCTAAGCCAAGAATATCGTGCTTTGAACTTAAATACTTCCATTTCAAATAATGGACTTGGCCAATTTTCTTCATATTAAAAATACCCGGTAAAATAATTGTGCGTGGTCACACATTCAAATCGGACCATAAAACGCAGTACTCTCCCATTTCAAAATTCCACGATTTTATAGTACATAAAATATTTTTGGCGTAAAAAATCGACACCCGATAGTTTTCTATTTAAATACCAAAATCCAGTTTTTGCAATAATAATCCATAACAACAACCAAGCATCCACTTGCACAATTAAGCAATCAATTTCACATATTATCAAGAATAAGTTCTAAGCATGCCAAAAGTCAACCACATCACCAAATATACATTATCTATCAAGCTAGATACCAAGAACACCATAAAACTACAATCGGCCCTAAACGGCAGAAACCAGGATCACTCGCACGCCCCCAAGTTTAATTCCAGAAACCTAATCAAATGAGTTTGGAAAATTCTCAAATTTATATGTTGTAAAGGACACAAAAACGAACACTTTTCATGAAGAAACCTTAGCCCAGATCTTTCTAGATTAAGAGCAGTAAATCGCTCAATCCGTTACCAAAACTGTGTCCGTTTCCAGAACTCATATTTTCCAAAACCAGCTTTTTTCGAGATCCAAAACTAGTTTTTTTGATCTGAAATTTGACTATGTTAAACTAAATATGTGATGAACAACTTTTGTGAATGAACTATTTCGAAAATCAAACCCTAAGAGTTGACAAAAATCCATTAAGCACCAAAAGGTCACTGATTTCAGACAATCTGAGATTCTGTTTTGCAAATAACGAAGCTGAAATCTCATTCTTTTAAATCCATAAAATCTTGAGTAAAATATATGTTATAGCTAAAGATGTCTAAAACATTTCTTAAGAAGGAAGAAACCTCAAAATCGTAGCACATTTTTCCCCACAAAAATTGCAAACGGTGAGGGTCCAGTAACCAGATCCGAGATAAATCCACTAAATTAGACTAAACCACCCTCATTAGTGCTAATCTAACCAATTAGATTAACACTAATCCATATTAAGGCTAATATAACCAAACTAGATTAACACTAATCTATCTTAAGGCTAATCTCACTTAATACTAATTTAACTAAGTTAATTAGCACTAATCTAACCCCTTAAGTGCAATTAACAACCTAATCAAGAATTAGGGAGTTAACTCACCGAATTAGCAAGAAAACGGGTTCACAGTGACGGCGGCGCGACAGTGGTGAGATCCTGTGTGTACGGCAACTCCAAAGGAGGCCCGAAAGAGGCTGAAAATAGCCTTGCAAGCTCATTGCTTGCTGCTGGCTTCGGTTCTGGATGGGGCTGGATCGAGTTAGCTACGGGCTGAGGCGGCGAGGCAGGTGGCTGGACGAGCAGGGTCGCAACTGGAGTTGGGATGGCACGGTTGGATGGTGGTGAGTTGGGCGGAGCTGGACGATCGAGCGGCGTGAGGCGGTGGCTGCTCGACGGGGATGGAGCAGCCAGGTAGACGCGGGGACCAAGCAAACTAGTGGCAATTGCGGCAGCTAGAAGGTGGCGACGGTTTAGGCGATGCAAGAGGAACCGGTGGGCGAAGGGTCTTGGCTAGAGAGCCGGTTAGTTCTGTGAGGCAGCAAGGAGAATAAAAGTGAAGAAGAAGAAGAAAGGAAGAAGAAGCAGAAGATAGAGGTTCGGCCAGGGGGGTTGTCGCATGGGTGAAGAGGGAGGGGGAACAAGGGCCATGCAAGTCAACCAGCTGGCCAATGACCTTGCAAGCAAAATATCTTTCACTTGAGTGCAGCCACAAAGGCTTCAGCCACCCCTAAAGTCCATGCTTCACCCAATGGCTGATTTTCTCTTCAATTCCTCACTAATAATCCAATCTGAAGGCCAAAACAGACCCCTTCAGCAGCCATACGAATTTCCATCCCATTTCCTCACAAATCTTCACAAAACCACTTCAATTTGATGGCAAAAAATGCCAAGGAGGCTGCCCCTACGAATTTCCCTTCAACTCTTCACAAACCAACTCAAATTGGTAGCCAAAATTGCCAATTAAGGTGCCCATCCGAATTTCCAAAAATTCTTTTTATCCAATTTGATTTTTCTGCCAAATTTCCAGACTCGACAAAAATTTCCCAAAAGATGAGACGATGTCCTAAAAATAAATTGTGAGAGGCTCGAACGTTCGATTCCCGAAACCGAGTTCAATTCCGTGGTTAAAATCAACCGGATGCGATTTTAGCACGACCCAACCTACCGGCTAGCTTTTAGGGATTTTAGCGCGTTTAACCCGTGGTCGATAATTTCGATCCACGTTTGTGCATTTTCGACTTGTCGGTGACTCTCGATTGTCGTAAAAATCTCAATGTTTCAATTACGGGTATTGGGTACAAAATCGACAAAAAATTGTGTTAGTGCTGTTCAACGTGAATTTTGCTATCATGTGAAATCACCCACAATTTAATTATGCCATTCCATCGAATCAACTTATGTCCGATCACTGATCAATTATAACGATGTTGTATTGACCCTTGTCGATTATCACGATCAAGCAGTCGATTTTCGATCGAATTCTCAAGTCTATCACGTTTATAGCTATTAACGGCTTTACCCGATCGATCAATTAACTCGAGAGTGATCAGCTTCGAGAAAAAGGACCATAGATGCGTCGACAAAATGCCAATTTCATTTAATCGAGATAAGGTCAAAATTTCAGGATATCACAACTCTTCCCCTCTTATAAAAATTTCGTCCTCGAAATTTAAACCATTACAATTCTTCTTCAAAAAGGTGGGGGTATTGACATCTCAATGATTCTTCGCTTTCCCAAGTCACTCCTTATGTTCCGTGGTGTTGCCAAACCACTTTAACCAAAGAGATCTTCTTGGTGCGCAGCACTTGCTCCTTTCGATCCACGATCTGAATTGGTCTCTTCACGTACGACACTCTCTTGTCCACGTCTAATTCTTCAAAATTCTACACGTGGGTCAAGTCAGGCTCGTACTTCCTCAACATTGACACGTGGAAGACATCATGCACTTGTGCAAGTCTCGGCGGCAACGCAAGATGATATCCAAAGTCCCTATTCGCTCCAGAATCTCAAAGGGATCGACATACCTCGGACTTAACTTCCCTTTCTTGTCGAAGCGCGAAGTACTCATCATCGATGACACTTTAAGAAAGACGTGTTCACCAACTTGGAATTCTAATGGCCTTCGCTGCTTATCTACATAACTTTTCTAACGACTTTGAGTAGTATTGAGTCTTTCCCGAATAACTTTAACGTCGTCGACTAACTGTTGGACTAACTCAGGGCCCATAATCTTTCGCTCCCCAATTTCGTCCCAACAGATAGGAGTTCTGTAGGCTCTACCATACAACACTTCAAACGGTGCCATCCGAATGCTCTGCATTAACAAGTACACACAATCTTCCACGAAAATTTTAGCATTCCATCCTCAGAAACTTAAAAGTCAGCCTTTCTCTTTTCCATATCTTCTTGCAGAATCTTCTGGATCTTAGGGTCTATCAACTACAACGTCTTAATCCTTAGTTGCACCTCTGGTTTAATTCTAAGGGTGGCCATAAGACTTGAAAGGTGGCCTACCTCAAATTTGAAAACCGAATCTCGAGCTCCTTCGAGTAAGATCCACTCTTGAATCATTATCTGCGCAATCGAAGACTTCCAACTCAACGCATTTGTGACCTTGTTAGCCTTTCCGGGATGATACAAGATGTCACCATCGTAGTCCTTGAGAAGTTCCATCCAACGACGCTGTCTCATGTTCAACTCCTTCTAAGAGGATAAGTACTTTAAGCTCTGATGGTCCGTAAAGATCTGGAACCTTTCTGTGCAGAAGTAGTGTCTCCAAATCTTCAGAGCGAAAATAATCGCTGGAAGTTCTAAGTCACGCGTTGGGTAATTCAACTCATAAAACCTCAACTGACAGGATGCGTATGCAACCACTCTTCCATGTTGCATTAAAACGCAACCCAGTCGTCAGTACGACGCATCACTATAGATCTCATATCCTTCAGGTCCAAACGAAATCGTCAGCACTAGTGCGGTAGTCAACTTCTGCTTAAGCTCTTGGAAACTACGCTCGCACTTATCCGTCCATTCAAACTTCTTTTCCTTCTTTAGCAATTGGGTCAGGGGCATGGCTATTGTTGAAAATCTTTCCACGAACCATCTATAATAACCTGCCAACCCCAAGAAACTTCTGATCTCTGTCACTGTCGTCGGTCTTGACCAGTTGATCACGGCTTCAATCTTAGTCGGCTCCACGAAAATCCCTTCACCAGAAATCACGTGACCTAAGAAAGTTACACGAGTTATCCAAAACTCTCACTTACTGAACTTAGCGTACAGTCCATATTCTCGTAGAGTCTGAAGCACTGTCCTTACATGTCTTTCGTGCTCCTTTGGATTCTCAAGTACACCAGGATGTCGTTGATAAACACTATCACAAATTGATCCAGATATTCCTTGAATACTAGATTCATCAAATCCATGAAAGTAACTGGGGCATTGGTCAAACCAAACGGCACTACGGTGAACTCATAATGGCTGTATCGAGTATAAAACACCGTTTTCGATACGTCTTCCTTCTTGATCCTCAACTGATGGTACCCTATCCTCAGGTCGATCTTAGAAAATATCGACGCTCCCTGCAGCTGGTCAAACAGGTCATCAATCCTTGGCAACAGGTACTTATTCTTGATCGTCACCTGATTGAGTTGCTGATAGTTGATGCAAAGACGCAACAAACCATCTTTCTTCCTCACGAACAGAACTGGTGCTCCCCAAGGTGATGCACTAGGACATATAAATCATTTATCCAACAACTCTTGCATTTGCACCTTCAGTTCCTTCAATTCTGACAACGCCATACGATAAGGAGCCTTGGAGATTGGCTCCGTCCCGGGGGCCAACTCAATCACGAACTCAATCTCCCTTTCTAGGGGTAAATCAGGTAATTCTTGAGGAAACATCTCTGAAAACTCTCGTACCACAGCAATGCTCTCCATCTTCGGTTCCTCAACTGTCGTATCTACAACAGTCGCCAAGTAACCTTGGCAACCCACATCTAATAAACGGGTTGCCTCAAACAACGAGATTAAGGTAATCAAGGGTCCTCCTCGACTTTCAAAAACTCGAAACTTTCACCTGCTAACGAGTTAAACTGGATTACTTCACAATAACAATCCATTACGGCAAAATGCTCCTTGAGCCAATCCTTTTCATTTATGACATCAAAGTTATACATAGGCAAAATAGCCAAGTACAACTCTAGCTAGTGATTCTCCTTTCTATGACTTCATTTCAATAAACCAAAGTTCTACAAGCTTAACTATATTTCCGCTGCGCCCCTCTGATAAAATTATCCTAGAAACATTCTTCTCATGATCGATGCACAACTCGGTTCGTTCCTATCTCCTTCGCTATCATAGTAGCGCCTTATCTGTGGTAGTGGTACCTATGCTCCCCTGGACCTATGCGGACAGTTCATCACCTGGTGGCCGTGCTGACCACATCCGTAACACGCTCCCGTTCTGCCAGGACACAAGGTTGGTCCATGCTTCCTTCTACAAATTCGGCTCATGCCGTTCGGGTTGGGTGCCGGCTTTCAAATTCCACTCTTTCGGTTGGGACGAATGGGGTACTTTCCTTCTATCATTGGCTTTTTCCCAGACCAATTGTTATCTCTACTGTGCACGAACCGCAACCTAGACACAGTAGCTCGCTCCCCGATCACATTTCCAAGTTAGACCTTAGCAGGTGCAGCAGCAACGGCGGCTACGGCATTGGCGATGGCAGTGACAACGGCGGTAGCAGCGGCTTAATTTTGTGCTCGCTATCCCATCAAGTTCCCCAAGGTCTCAAGCGCCTGAACGATCCTGTCTAACCTAGGATCGCCCAGTGCTGCTACACCAGTACCAGCCCGCGGTGATACTTTTACACTCGTGCTAGCCTAAGCCTACACTCTACCTCAGGCATTGACCCTAGTCGGCGTCCTACCCCGAGTGACAGATGCGACCGTCCTCTTCCGAGGAGTCCTCTGCTCCTGATCGCTCATGATATAGACTCTTTATAGAACTTGCTTTCCAATTCCACTTTATACACACTCACTTTACTTTAAGAGACTCCTTTGTTGATACTCTTGGTGAGAGTGATAAATTCGAGTTTATGGTTTCTTATGCTCCAACACCACCACCAAAGTTCGCCGCTCCACCCTCTGTTTCATCAGATCCACCACCATCACCACCATCACCTCCTCCTTAGAAACAAACCAGCCATTTCCCCGTTTATAAGCCAATCCTAAATGGGGTAAAGAAGCATTCCTACCCACTCGAAACTCCACAAGCAACACCACCAGCTCTTCCATTGCTATGTTCCGAGAGGCAGATTTTCCTCCTCTTGCACAGGAAAGCCCGAAACTATCATTCCCTGCTCTAGAAGAATTTATTGATCCACAAGGCAGATACCGACATATTCCCAAAATACCTGCCCCACTTATGTGGACAAACATGGAAGACAAAAAAGGACTCATTTTGCTGAAGCTGTCCTAAATTGGCAATCGGAGACTCTTTTAGCACACAACAATGCTTTCAAAGCAATTGATTCCAAAATTGTGGATGTGCAACAGATCTTCAAAGATATGATGAAACCACCAAAAAGATGCTTTCAAACTTCCAGAAAAGGCTTCACACCTTGGAGTCCGGACAACATTTGGGATATCATCATCTCGAAAGTCCCAAGGCAGAAATAGAGAAGCTCAAAAGGCAAATCCAACTCCTTGAAGAAAATCCTTTCAACCCATTTCCGACTACATTACCGACAAAACATTCGCCTCCTCCACCATCTCAGACGTCTATCTTTGCTGCTCTCACAGACGCTCCTATCAGAAAGGACAAGACAGATGTGGTAGATATGCGAAATCGCCTCAAAGAACTTGACCGAATGAGAAAAGAAAAGGGAAAGGAGAAGATGCCTAAAGAAGCTCCACTTGTTATAAAGGAAAAACCAAGCAAGATGATGTTATCAAACCCGTTAGAATCATTCCTAAAAGATCTAAGTAATCAGGAAGAACAGCCGGATCCTGCCACTTCAAAGGACCATATTCTAGTAGACAACTCCGAAACTGAGACAGAATCAGTATCCCTTTCACCCTCTTCATCCTTTTCAATTCCTAACTTTGACTCTTTCCCTATTGTACTAGTAACTTCATCGATATTCATGGCCGATCCCCCAGATCAAGATATGGAATCTAATCCTTCTAAACCAGATGTGGTTCAAGTGAATAATCCTTCTTCGAATATGACCACTTCCTCCAAACAGTTTTTTACTGTTGATGATATTCCCTATTCCAAGTGGCCAGAAAGATTTGAGGAATTTCATACTTGGTTAAATGCCCAAGCTCTTACCAATCAGGATAAATATGATGTCATTTTTGGTTTTGTCATAAGGTTCACAGGAAGCCTCAAACATTGGTGACAATCGATGACAGAACAAGACCAGGTTCAATTTTTACTCTCACCAGACTTTAGCCATGCCATTTCCCTCTTGTATCATTTCTTTATTGGAAAACCTTCTGACCTTCATGAGCTTAAAAGGAGAGAATTTTTTTGAAAGAAAATGTTGCTCTCTCCAGAAAAAACATCTTGACAAACATTATAAGGAAATGCTCAAGCTTTTCTACGGTATTAGAGCAGATCCAAACCTAAAGCAAATCTTCCTGACCTCCATCCCCAGAGAGTTATCCCAGCAGGTTGAAAAATCATTTCTTAGCGGACAAAGAAGAATTATGGATATTCCTTTGGGAGAGATACAACAAGAAATCCATCTGTGCCTTGATGATTTGTGTTTAAAGTGCCAAATGGTCAAAACTTATCTCATGGACAACAGAGAACTCAATAGAGCCTGTTCTCACCAGGAGCTGAAGATCAAATGCTCCAAAAAAGACTGTGATAGTTCTTATGGAAAGTCTTCCAGAAAGAAGAAGCACTTTAAGAAATTCTGAATATAGAAATCCAGACATGGCTCTAAGCACTTCCGGAGAAAGAAGAAATGGCGATTCCTACATGGAAGGAAAGATCGTTTAGAACAATCAGGCCATAAGAAATCAACCCAATGTTTCATGTGCAATCAAAAGGGTCATTTTGCTAAAAACTATCCCCGGGCAAGAAAATGTTAGAATCACTTGATACATCACATTGAGAACAAAACAGGTATTTCACTTGAAAATGATGATGTCGAATCTTATTCTCTACGGATGAAGAACCATCTAAGCAAACTCTTTGTGTCATTACTTGTTATCAAACTTCTAGTAAAACTGATTCAGATTTAGATTCTAAAGACATTTTTCACATATCCCTCACTTCTTCGGAATAAAACCCTGACATATTTTCAAGCCAAATCCATTGTCCCCATTTTCCAGTAAAAATCTTCACTTCAAAGTTTGCTAAGCCTATCACTGTCATTACTCTCATGGATACTTGAGCGAGTTGTTCAATTCTAGACACTAAAGTTCTTCCTGAAGAATATTTGACTTCCTATGTTCGATATTTTAATTATGCCTCAGGAGATACTTTTTCTACTAATGTAAGAACTACTCCAGTAACTGCTTAGTTTTTTTTTTTTTTCAGTGTTCTATAACCACAAAAATCTTCAGATCTAGCCTTCCCAACAAAGATTTAATCATTGGTTGGGACATCATGACTCGGATTTCTCAGCTTCATATCATTCCTGGAAAATGTCTCAAATATAAGGACCAATTCTCTGAATTTGTCAATATCCAAAGACTTTTTTCCATCCAAATGAGTCTGTTAGATCCAATCATGCAGAAGTTGTTAGAATCCTATTCAGAATCTCATTCTGAACTCTCTCAAAAGTGTTCTTATCCTTTATGGGAAAATACGGAATTCTTTGTTCACCTTCCCTTCAAGAAGAATGAAGATATCAACCCAACTAAGGCGAGTCATATGGGAATGAATCCAGAACATTTAGTTACTGCTCAAAAGGAATGCTCAGAATTGCTCCAGTAAAGCCTTATTGAAATTTCAAATTCTCAATGGGCTTATGAAGCCTTCTATGTCAATAAGCGAGCCGAGCAAAAGAGAGGGAAGATGCGGCTAGTAATAAACTATCAGCCTCTTAACATTTTTCTTCAAGATGACAAATTTCCTCTACCTTCCAAAAATTCCCTTTTTACCGGAATATCAAAAGCCCATAACTATTCCAAGTTTGATCTTAAAGCCAGATTTTGGCAATTGGGCATCCACCCTGAAGACAGACCCAAAACAGAGTTCTGTATTCCGAACCAACATTTCCAATAGAAAGTTCTTCCTTTCGGCCTAAAGGTAGCACCATCCCTTTTTCAGAAGGCCATGTGTCGAATTTTCCAACCAATCCTGTCAAGTGCAGCAATATATATTGATGATATTCTGCTCTACAGCCCTGATGAGGAATCCCATTGCCAACTTCTTGGGCAGTTTGCAGAAATCGTGAAAAAACATGTGATTATGCTTTCTCAAAGAAAGATGAATATTGCTCAAATAGAAATTGAATTTCTTGGTATGCACCTTAACAAAGGGACATACTATTTAGGGCCACACATTGCGTAGGAATTGTTAAAATTCCCTAAAGAGAACTTTACGACAAAACAAGTTCAGCAATTTCTTGAGATAATCAATTATCTCAGAGATTTTGTTTCAAACATTGGAAAACTGCTGATTCCACTACAATTAATGCTGAAGAAGAATCCCCCATCTTAGGGAAAATCTCAAACTAAAGCAGTCACATAACTTAAGGAGATTATGTAGACTCTACCCCCATTGCCAATCCCTTCATCAGGGAAGAGAATTTTCCAAACTGATGCTAGTGATGAATACTGGGTAGCCATCCTGTTCGAAGAGATTGATGGTAAGAGACACCTGTGTGCCTACAAAATTGGAAAGTTCTCCCAGGCTGAAATGCACTATCACTCCACTTTCAAAGAAATCTCGGCGGTGAAAAATGGAATACAAATGTTCGAGTTCCATCTCATTGGCCATCATTTCCTAGTTGAACTAGACATGGCATCCTTTCCTCAGATGACCAAGTTCAAATAAAAGCAGATTCCAAATTCTTGTTGGAGAAAACTTCCTTGAGTGTTTTGAAGCTGACAAAACATTTCCATCAGTCTAGTCTAAAGACTTGCAGACTCTTCCATCAAAGTCTGAAGACCTCCGGACTGCCAAACTCAAGACTCAAAGTCTATCCTCATTGACAGTCTCTAAACCGTCGAAGAAGGCTTATCCAGAACTGGATGTTTCGTTAAAGATTTGACTTTATCGACTGGAGAAGATCTCTTGGCTAGATATAGCATGTCGGAATCCTTTATTCAAATCAAGATTGATTCAGGGATTTTGGATCCGTTGATTGACGAAGTATACTTGGAAGGTTCTACTTATGGAAACCTAGATCCTGATTGTATAGGCGAGCAGGATTGATGGGCTATCGTCATGTTCCTTAAATAGCTCGAAGATCTTCCTAATTGATTTTGTCCAACGGGTAGATTGGAAGAATTCCTTTGGTAAGTGCCAACGGGTATGATGGCATAAAGGAGTATATAAGGAAGACGTTCCAGTTGTTTGAGTGTGTGCGCAATAGAAGAATTCTAAAGTCTGAAGCTCCTTGTTCTTAGTCATTTAAACTGTTGAGCGAAATCTTGTACGCAAAAGAGAGTCTATATCTTTGAGAGACCTTGAGAAAGTGTAGTAGAGTCTCTACACTGTGAAATCAAGGAAGAGCTTTTCTGTAACAACTCTTTTGTTCATAGTGAAATCCAGCCGGTGGGCTGTCAGTGCGGAAGAGTGGACGTAGGCTTGGATTAAGCCAAACCACTATAAACTCTGTGTTCATATTCTCTTCCCTACACTCTTTTACTTTGATCGTAACTTGTTTATTTGAAAAGAGAGAAATTTCATTTTCATAATCTATTATTGATTAGTGTTGCACACTTATCTCGGAAATTTGTTTTTACACCTATTCACCCCCCTCTAGGTGCTTATACTAGCTTTCACAATTGGTATCAGAGCCTGTGTACTCACTTAAATTGAAGTATTTTACTTCAGAGTTAAAGATCCATGGCTAGTATGTTGGCTCCAAGACTGGTTGAAGGACAAAGCAATACCAGACTGCCTTATTTTGATGGGAAGGAATACAACATATGGAAAAACAAGATGAAGGCATTCTTAAGATCAACGGATCCTCTGGAATGGGATGTGGTGGACAAAGGAATCATTCCTAAAGCTGCACCTGTCTTAGAAAGAGGAAAAGAAGCTGTTGAGTCTAGCGAAATGACTCAAGAAGAGATAACCAAGAGACAAGCTCTTGATGCAAAAGCAATTTATTCTTTATATTGTGCATTATCACCTACTGAATATAACAGAATATCTTCTTGTGCTACAGCTAAAGAAGTTTGGGATAGATTACACATCACCTATGAAGGAACTGATCGAGTGAAAGAAACCAAAATCAACATTATGCTCGGTCAATACGAAGCATTCAAAATGAAATCAGGAGAATCTATCACTGACATGTTTAGTCGTTTTATAGAAATCGTGAATGGTCTTGAAAATCAAGGTCAACCAATTTCTGATCCCATGAAAGTAAACAAGCTACTGCGTGGACTCTTCAAGGATTGGAATCACATAAAAACCTCAATAAGGGGAGACACAAAGAATTATGCCACTTTCTGTCGATGAATTGGTTGGGACTCTTCAGTCTTATGAAGTGGAGCGAATCAACGAAGATGAAGATCCTAACGGTAAGAAATCCATTGCATTAAAATCTAATGATGATTCTGATGTCACAAATTCTGAAGACGATATGGATGATGAAGAGCTTGCTCTCATGATAAGAAGATTCAGAAAGCTAAACAGAAAAGGAAGAAGATTCAATCCAAAGAAACAAAGCTTTCAAAAGCAACAAAGTAAGTCTGTTGAGGATGATGAATCCAATAGAGATGTAGTCTGTTTTGAATGTAAGAAAAAGGGACATATCAAACCCAATTGTCCCCTTCGAGGAAAAAGAAAGGAAAAGCTAAGAAATATCGAAAGGCACTCAAAGCAGAAACTTGGAGTGATACGAATGTGAAGAAAGTGATGATGATTATGCCAATATTTGTCTCATGGCACAATCGGACTCGTTCGACTCGAAATAGACTCAAATTCAGACAGTGAAATCAAGGTAAGTAATTTGAAAATCCCTACTAAAGTTTCTAGATACATTGATGAATTGTGTCTTAGTCTCAAAACTTCTCTTAAAAGGATTTCCGAACTTAAAAGAGAAAATTCTGCACTAAAACAACAGGAAAATGTTTGGAAAGAAAAGGTCAAAAGTTTAGACAAAAGTGTTACTACTTTGAAAGAAAATGAAGACAATCTTTCAAAAGAAAATGCATTCTTGAAAAATGACATCTCAAATATTTCTAAAAGATTTTCTATAGGATCTGAGAAACTTGAAAAAATTCTTTCAGCACAAAGACCTTACTTCAACAAATCAGGTTTAGGAATGATTGCTGAAACCATTCCTCTAATTGATTTTCCTAAAGTAAAGGAAAGAATTAAGCAAAGACCTACAAGGGATGCTTACAAAAATCATTTCCAAAAAGTTTTTGTAAAACCAATAGGTCGTAGTGCTCTTAGATGTTCTAAGTGCAATAGCTCAGATCATTTTGAGAAAGAATGTCCTATGGTTTGGAAACCTATTAAGAAGGTATGGGCAAAGACCGTATATTATACTAACACCAATGGACCCAAGAAAATATGGGTACCAAAGAAAGCTTGAGTCTCTTTTCTAAATGCATATCACTATCAAGAAAAAGATTAAATGGTACCTGGATAGTGGATGCTCAAGGCATATGACAGGAGATTCAAATTGCTTCATAAAGCTTGTTCAAGTTAATGGTGGAAAAGTTTCATTTGGAGGAAACAGCAAAGGAAGAATTGTAGGATACGGAACTGTAAAGATTGGAAGCCTCACGATCAATAATGTTTCCTTAGTGGAAGGACTCAACTACAATTTGCTAAGTATCAGTCAGTTGTGCGACACCGGTTTCAAAATCAATTTTCAAGAGGGAATTTGTTCAGGAACTAGTAAAGACTCCTCTCAGTCTTTCATGGGTCGAAGACATGGAAATATCTACCTCTTGGATGTCAAACCAGATGAAACCCAATGTCTAATCTCAATTCAAGAAGAAGCAAACTTGTGGCACAAAAAACTTGGGCACATCAACATGAAGCAAATAGCCAAAATTTCAGCAAAGAAGCTTGTTCGTGGTCTACCCAATCTGTCATACCAAAAGTCTGATCTATGCACACCATGCGTGTTGGGAAAACAGGTAAGAAACTCATTCAAACCAATAAATCAAGTTTCCACTAATCGTGTACTGCAGCTTCTGCATGTGGATCTCTTTGGACCAACCAGAACTCAGAGCATTGGAGGTAAGAAATACTGTTTAGTGATTGTGGATGATTATTCACGATTCACTTGGGTATATTTCCTGGCAAGTAAGTCTGAATCTTTTTCTTATTTCGAAAAGTTTGCCAAAAAGGTCCAAAATGAGAAAGGATATGTTATTTCAAGTATACGGACAGACCATTGAGGTGAATTTGAAAATCAAGACTTTACAAAATTCTTCGATGAATCTGGTTTTCAACATGTGTTCTCCTCTCCATACACTCCAGAGCAAAATGGAGTCGTGGAAAAAAAGAATAGGTCGCTTCAAGAAATGGCTAGAACTCTTTTAATTGAAAGTAACATATCTTCACGTTTTTTAGCTGAAGCTGTTTCTACAGCATGTTATATTATTAATAGAGTCTTTCTAAGGCCTATTCTAGTTATTCAAAGGAAAGAAGCCCATTGTTTCATATTTTCACGTGTTTGGATGTAAATGTTTTATATTGAAAAATGCAAATGATCGAGTTGGTAAGTTTGAAGAAAAATCAGATGAAGGTATTTTCCTTGGATATTCTATCACAAGCAAAGCTTATATAGTATACAACAAAAAGACTCAATCTGTGGAGGAATCAATGAATGTCAAATTTCAAGACTCTATGCAAAATGAATCCATTTAGACTCAACTTGAAGATTCGAACTGCTCCGAGACTCTACAAAGTCTAAATCTCCGAAGCGCTCGGACTTGAAGACCAAAGCAACAAATGATCGTCGAAGATTCAAATGAGGAAAAAGATCAACAGTCTGACAAATCAAACAGCAACTGGAAGCATAAGTCCAGTCATCCCAAAGATCTCATTATTGGCGATATTAATGAAGGAATTCGCACAAGATCCAAAAGGCGCGAAGAGTCTAGTGCTGTGGCTCTTATTTCTGAAATAGAACCCAAGAGCATAGAAGAAGCTTTAACTGATGAAAGCTGGATTGAAGCTATGCAAGAAGAACTCAGGCAATTCAGCATTAATGATGTCTGGGAATTGACTCCTAAACCAAAAGGTAAATCTATCATTGGAGCTAAATGGGTTTTCAGGAGCAAGATGAACGAAAAAGGAAAGGTCGTAAGAAACAAAGCAAGACTCGTAGCCAAGGGATATACGCAAGAAGAAGGGATAGACTATGATGAGACTTACGCACCAGTAGCAAGGTTAGAAGCAATTAGACTATTACTTGCTTTTGCTTGTCATAAGAATTTCAGGTTATTCCAAATGGACGTCAAAAGTGCTTTCCTAAATGGATTTATCCAAGAGGAAATCTATGTGGAACAACCACCCGGTTTTGAAAACCCAAGAAAACCAGACTCTGTATTCAGACTTAAAAAGGCTTTATATGGTTTAAAGCAAGCACCTCGAGCTTGGTACGACAGACTAAGTAAGTTTTTAATTCAAAATGGCTTTGTCAAAGGTAAAGTAGATACTACATTGTTTATCAAAAGAGAAAGCAAAAGCTTTCTACTTGTTCAAATTTATGTTTATGATATTATTTTTGGATCTTCTAATGAAAGTCTGTGCAAGAAATTCTCTAAGTCTATGCAGGATGAATTTGAAATGAGCATGATGGGTGAACTAACCTTCTTTCTTGGGCTTCAAGTGAAACAACTGAAGGAAGGAACTTTTATTCATCAAGAAAAATATGCCAACGAACTTGTCAAAAAGTTTGGGCTGGAGAATTGCAAAAAGACTGATATACCAATGTCAAGTTCCTTGAAGATGGACAAAGATGAAGGAGGAAAGAAAGTTGACCAGAAGCTATACAGGAGTATCATTGGTTCACTTCTTTATCTTACTGCTTCTAGACCTAACATTTTGTTTAGTGTTTGCATTTGTGCTAGATTTCAATCAGACCCTAAAGAATCTCATCTAACTGCTGCAAAGCGTATTATCAAATACATTGCCTCAACTTCAAACTTGGGTCTCTGGTATCGTAAAGAATGAGACTTTACTCTTCTTGGATACTCAGACGCAGACCTAGCCGGATGCAGAGTTGATAGAAAGAGCACCTCGGGCACCTGTCAACTACTTGGAAGCAGGACAGTGTCTTGGTTTTCAAGGAAGCAAAGTACAGTAGCTCTTTCTACAGCAGAAGCAGAGTATGTAGCTCTTGGAAGTTGTTGTTCACAAATTCTGTGGATAAAACAACAGCTAAGAGACTTTGGAATTGAAGATTCATGCACTGAAATCAAATGCGACAACACCAACGCAATCAATCTCACCAAGAATCTGATTCTTCACTCAAGAGCAAAACATATAGAGATTCGACATCACTTCATTAGTGATCGTGTTCAAAATGGAGAAGTTACGATTCAGTTTATTGACTCAAAGAATCAACTGGCGGATATATTTACAAAGCCTTTGGAGAAAAATCAATTTGAAGTTATCGTTCCAGACTTAATATCTTAAAGTCTGAGAAAGTTCAGACCCAGGACTAAAAGTCTAAAGACTCTCAGACTCAGATGATCAAGATTCATGACTGTAAGTTATGTTATTTTATTATCTCTCAAATCAAATCTTGAAAAGGTACGATCATCTATCTGGAATTGATTGTTGCTATTTTCAATTTCCGTGATTATTTCAATCTTTCCTTTTCAAAAAAGAAGTTATTTTTAAAATGACAGTTATCTAATTTTTGAAAAGGCAGTTATTTTTTTTTAAAAGGCATCTTTATATTTCCTTTTTACGACGTTCTGTATGCCTCGCTTCGACTGCCTTATATACTGTCGGTTCCTCTTCGTTTTACTCACAAAAACCCTAAAAGAGCATCGATCTTCCACTTTTGTCTTCTTCTATTGTTTAATCCTCGAAAAGTTGTCATCTTTCTTGGAAAACAAGCTTGGAATCTTTCAAAGACTGTGAAAGATGTCGTCCCAAAGAAAGTCTTCAAGGATCACGAACAGGGGACCACAGCAAATGCATGAGGGGCCTACGCACTTTGATCTCACCAAGGAAGAAGAATCTCCTAGACAGCAGCAGAGCCCACAACATTCTCAGCAGTGTCCATCTCCTCCATCTAGACCTCAGAATGTTGCACATCAAGAAGAGGAAGAAATCATCAAAGATGCAGAACCCGTAAGAACTCTTAAGCCCGATTTTACCTACAAGCTTTATCGTGCTTTGAAGAGGAGTGATACTCCGTTGAACTACATTGATGAATTTCTTAAAGACAAAGGGTATAGAAATGAAACTTTCTTTTTACGCACAATGGAACAATTGGGAATTGCCCCGCTGGTTCGGTGGAAGAGGCATTGGCAAATATCCCAAGCGATCCACGTGTTGGAGGGCTAAGTCAACCAGATGGGAATGACGATGATAGGATGTACAGTCAGTTTAAACCTAGAATGGGTGTTGCAGCAAAAATCCGAAACAAAAGGACGGATTTGTTTCGATCGGATGACCACAAGCAACTGTACTCTAAGTTGCTGAAGCGTGGGGTGATAAACCCTAGAAGTGTGGACTTTGATTTTCTTGACTCTGTGAATGTCAATCTACGGGAAAAGTTCCGTCTTCTTCAACTCGAACAATTTTGTTCTGAAACTACAGAAGCTTATGCTGAACTTACTGCTTATTTCTATTCGAATCTTAGTTTCTTGAATGCGAATAGGTTCTCTTTTAGTGTTCGAGATCAAGACTATGTGGTTGACATGAATACATTGGCTGATGTGATTGGGGTTGAAAGAGGGAGATATCAACCTATCAGTGTGTCTATTGCGCGTACAACATTGGAGCTTGTTAAGGATAGAAGGACGGAAGGAAAGATTTCCTATTTGAGAATGAATGCGTCCAACATTTTGCTTCACAAGATAGTGATTAACTGTCTCAGACCAAAATCAATTTCAAAGACCGACGTTTCAAACTCGGAGGCAAAGTTGATGTATGCCATCAATGCTGGTAAAAAGTTCTCTCTTCCACACACTATTATGTTCCACATGTACAGAGCAGTGGTGAAGGACAAGTGTCAACTTCCGTACACAGCTCTTGTGACCAAGTTATTCAGACATTTGAACGTTCAGCCTCCCCGGATTTTTTGTGTTCGAACATGCGATCAAATGATGGTAGGACTGAAAATGGTCTCTAAAATGCATCTGAAGGAACTCAACAAGGCGTTGGAGCAATTCAAGGAGAAAAGCCTTGTCAAGACTCATCAAATCTCTTCGGCTGCAAAGAGGAAAGGGAAGGAGCCCATGGTTGCTCCATCAAAGAAAAGAAGAGCTCTCATCATTGAGGATGAAGAGGATGAGGATGATATCACCATTTCTGCAATGGCATTGAAGAACTTGAGTCGTTCTGTTCCAAAATCAACGGAGAGACAAGAAAAAGACACTGATGAGACAGAACAGAGGACTGGAGAAAGAGAAGATTTGGAAGCAGAGGAGAAAAAAGCAGAGGAGAGAGATGCAGAGGAGGAAAGAATTCAGGAAGAAGAAGAAGGGGAGAGAGGAAATCAAGCGGAAGCAGAGCATGAGGAACACTTTTCTCCAACTGAAGGCATGGAAACTGGGGGAGATCCTGAGAAAAGAGGAACGTCCTCATTCCCTGCCACCAGTGAAGGAATAAGTCGTTCTCCAGCAGATCCAGAGGACATCTATGCCTCTCAATTTCCTGAGGAGGAACATGATGTTTCATCGCCCAATCTGCGTGACCATGCTGATTTGCCATCATCTGCCTATACTCCGTCTGATCGTGTAGAAGCCAGTACTCAGACTGATAATTCAGTAGACTTTCGCAGAATTCTTGATGTTCTCTTGGAGATGCGGGGTCAAATATATGCTCTGGGATGCGAAGTACAGAACTTGCAAAATGCAGGTCAAACCTCTTCAGTTTCTTTGCATGATCAAATTCATGCCATTGCTCTTCAAGTTCAAACAAATGCCAAGAGTGAAGATGTGGCGCAACTGAAGGAGGATTTGAAAAAGCTGGAAGGGATTGTCTTGTCAATGGGAGATTTCCAGCTTGTTCGTGTTCCCAAGCAATGTTAATTCCATTCTATTTTCATCTCTACCTTTTTAATGATGACAAAAAGAGGGAGAGATGTGGTGCAGATTTGATTTGAACTCTGAACTTTGAAACCTTTTGAACTTTTGTGTCGATTATGTTTGATTGACTTGACTTTTGTGTTTGGCTGTTTGGATTTGGACTGGATTTGGATTTGACTGTTTGAACATTTGTTTATCTTAAGTACTATTGATATCTCATGGCTTTGTTCATTTACAAGACTAACCTACTTTCTGTGGATGCAGATTCTAGTGTTATTAATAAGCCTCTTATCTTTGTGAGATATCCATATTTGCCTAAGTAATGTTTTGCAGGTCAAAGTTATCCAAATCTGCAGGAAAGTTTTGTCACCATCAAAAAGGGGGAGATTATTGGAGAAAACTTCCTTGAGTGTTTTGAAGCTGACAAAACGTTTCCATCAGTCTAGTCTGAAGACTTGCAGACTCTTCCATCAAAGTCTGAAGACCTCCAGACTGCCAGACTCAAGACTCAAAGTCTATCCTCATTGACAATCTCTAGACCGTCGAAGAAGGCTTATCCAGAACTGGATGTTTCGTTAAAGATTTGACTTTATCGACTAGAGAAGATCTCTTGGCTAGATATAGCATGTCGGAATCCTTTATTCAAATCAAGATTGATTCAGGGATTTTGGATCCGTTGATTGACGAAGTATACTTGGAAGGTTCTACTTATGGAAACCTAGATCCTAATTGTATGGGCGAGCAGGATTGATGGGCTATCGTCATGTTCCTTAAATAGCTCGAAGATCTTCCTAATTGATTCTGTCCAACGAGTAGATTGGAAGAATTCCTTTGGTAAGTGCCAACGGGTATGATGGCATAAAGGAGTATATAAGGAAGACGTTCCAGTTGTTTGAGTGTGTGCACGATAGAAGAATTCTAAAGTCTGAAGCTCCTTGTTCTTAGTCATTTAAACTGTTGAGCAAAATCTTGTATGCAAAAGAGAGTCTATATCTTTGAAAGACCTTGAGGAAGTGTAGTAAAGTCTCTACACTGTGGAATCAAGGAAGAGCTTTTCTGTAACAACTCTTTTGTTCATAGTGAAATCCAGCCGGTGGGCTGTCAGTGCGGAAGAGTGGACGTAAGCTTGGATTAAGCCGAACAACTATAAACTCTATGTTCATATTCTCTTCCCTACACTCTTTTACTTTGATCGTAACTTGTTTATTTGAAAAGAGAGAAATTTCCTTTTCATAATCTATTATTGATTAGTGTTGCACACTTATCTCGAAAATTTGTTTTTACACCTATTCACCCCCCTCTAGGTGCTTATACTAGCTTTCACAATTCTCAACTGCTTCGATGGGCTGAATGGTTTTTAAAATACTATTTTGAAACCAAACATATTGCTGGGAAGAAGAACGTGCTTGCTGACTTCTTGTCAAGACCAAAGGCAGCAGCAGAAATCAACATGTACATCATGAGGCATGTTTTTCATACTCTTCATCACAATAAAAAGTTAAGATTGAAAGAATACGAGATTGGCCAAGCTAGCGATACCCCTAGGAGATTGTTGAACAAATCCAGAATGACAACCTCACTGAAAATATGGAAAACCTCATGTGGCAATGCCACACAGATCAATTCAGACTCTATGGAGGTTCAATTCTTTATCCTTTTGGATTAAGTTCAGATTATCCGTTCACACATCCTTTAATCTGGAAGGAATAAGACTTCTCTAATCAATTGCGATGGTTATTATGGTACTTAACCAATAAGTACTTAATAGCTATTGAAATTCCAACCAGGAGATTTATTGCCAACCTCATAGTAATATTCAGACTCGATCGAAACATTGAAAAAGAAAGTGACAGAAACCTCTTAGACCTCCTCAATTGGTTTTACCCTCCCACTTGCTGGAAGCATCTCTTACAGCAAGAATTGAGAGCCACCCCACTAAACCCTGAAGTCCACACTACTCTGTTTTTCTGACATCCATGGGCTTTTATAAGAAACAATGGTAGTATCACTGATGCTCCAGAGATTATAGGTACTACATCCTATAAACCTCAGCCACACCTTATAGAAGGTCGGATTTACAAATCCTTTCCAGGACCTATTGGTTGTTGTGAACACCAGTACCGAGAACTCCAAAGAGTTTTATGTCAAGAAAATATACACTACAGGCTCCTCCTAGAATCAAGAGGAAGCATCCTCGTCAAATCAGATTCTCTCGCCATATTCACTTGCAGGACTAGAGCAAAAGTATGAAGAACATCTTCTAGCAACAATGCATAGTTCCGATGACTCAGACAATGACTACAATGCTCGTGACGGACGAAACTGCTAATTGTAGCGGCCTGTAGCAGATCACTATAGCAAGTAACTGTAGCATTACTGTAGCAGTAGGTTAGGGAAATCATTGTTCATTGTCACTGTTCAAAACACCAAAAATAATTCCCTACTGGAAGTTTCCGGAACCTCTATCTGTTTCAGGACCCGTGAGCATGGTCCTTGTTTGTGTATGACCTCCCACTGTCTATAAAAGGCAAGGAGGATGTAATGTGTTGGGCAAAGTCCCTTAAAGTAAAGTGAGTGTTTTGTGTAAAACTCTCAATGGCTTTCTAAAACTCCTCTTCTTCTCAAGCCTAGTAGGATCCTCTAAGAAATGCAGCTTGGACAGTTATAAATGTTACCATCCTGGCATCTCTGAGTGTCTCTAGGCTCTGAACTAAAGGTCTGAGTGGTTTTATGCTAAAATGCTATCCCTGAAGGGCTTGAACGGGAGTGTTCGCCTACTGAAGGGAAGGCATACCTGCAGAAAACTGACTCTGTCTTCCTTGGTTCTAAGCCTAGGTCAAACTTGAGCGACCCACACAAAACAATCAATCAGTCAGTCACAGGTGTCAGCATAAAGAAAAGGTCGTTCCTACTAACTATCCTAAGACCCATCACACCTTATCACTCCAAACACTGACCAGCTCTAATACCACTTCGGGCAGGGATGTCACGCCCCAAACCCCAGGCACGCACAAAACCCTCAGCGGTCGATCAAATTGCGACGTTCCCAGGACGCGTCGCCGACCCTTTCTTTTTATGCACATGCGGAAGCAAACTCATAATTACCTAACCAATAAACAAACACATGGGATAATAAAAGCAGGACAACCAATTAACACAAACCAGGTAAACCTACTGGCCTATACACACCAGTCTATCTCTAAAAAGAATTACTAAGCCACCTACGCTCCGGACCCTTCAACCTCGGGCTCCGGGTTCTCCACTCTAGGGACCTGAAAATATTTAAATCACAACGGGATGAGAATAAATCTCAGCAAGTCAACACCCTAAACCCCGATTAGGACTAGAATTCACCTAGAGGCAGCCTAAACATGCACCGTAAAGGACTTACCTCGCCTCAGCACCTCCCTGCACATTAGTACATCTCATATATCATATGTATACAGTAAATGCATTCAATAACTGGAACACCTCTTATCATTCATCAAATATTCACAGGGGTCTCGATTATAAGGCCAAATTGTTATGACATGTTTCATTCCGTGCCACACAATTTCGTCCCATAATTAGGTGCAGCTATCTCAATCACTCAAGCGTGTTCCAATTATTTACGACCCAATGGTCACGGCCAACTCATCATTCAGTGGTCATCCAGCATAATCGAGTGTCATCCCACTTCGTCGAGCATGACAACGTCTACATCTAGACGACATTCCCGAAGGAGCATCGACTCAACCTCCACTATGACCGGCATTCGTTGTCAAGGGCATCTGAACTTAATCAGGCATCGCCTCCCTAACTCTCGTTGGGTGACGGGTTCCAATAGTGACCACACGCACATCCATGCTTGGTCAAGAATATCGTGCTTTACACTCAAATACTTCCATGTCAAATAATGGACATGGCCAATTTTCTTCGTATTAAAAATACCCGATAAAATAATTATGCGTGATCACACATTCAAATCGGACCATAAAATGCGATACTCTCCCATTTCAAAATTCCATGATTTTATATAGTACATAAAACATTTTTGGTGTCAAAAATTGACACCCGGTATTATTCTATTTAAATACCAAAATTCAATTTTTACAATAATAATCCATAACAACAACCAAGTACCCAATTGCACAATTAAGCAATCAATTTCACATATTATCAAGCATAAGCTCTAAGCATGCCAAAAGTCAACCACATCACCAAATATACATTTTGGGTGCATGCTAAAGGGATCTTAGCTGTCCCACATCGCTTGGGAGAAGCCCTCTGGCCTGCTTTATAATCGCTACGGTCCCCCTCATCTCTCAAGACGTCTTTTGAGGCTGAGGCCCCTACATCAAGAACACCATAAAACTACAATTGGCCCTAACCGGCAGAACCTGGGATCACTCGCATGCCCCCAAATTTAATTCCAGAAACTTAATCAAATGAGTTCAAAAAATTTTCAAATTTGAGTATGTGGTAAAGGACACATAAATGAACATTTTCATGCAAACACCTTAGCCCATATATTTCTAGATTAAGAGCCGTAAATTGCTCAATCCATTACCAAAACTGTGTTCATTTCTAGAAATCACATTTTCCAAAACCAGCTTGGTTCGAGATTCCAAACATGTCCATTTGATCTGAAATTTTACTATGTTAAACTACAAGATGTGATGAACAACTTTTGTGAATAAACCATTTTGAAAATCGAATCCTAAGAGTTGATAAAAAAATCCATTAAACCCCAAAAGGTCACTGATTTCAGCACAATCCGAGATTCTATTTTGCAAATAACGAAGCTGAAATCTCATTCTCTCAAATCCATAAAATCTTGAGTAAAATATACGTTATAGTGGAAGATGTCTAAAACATTTCTCAAGCAGGAAGCAACCTCAAAATCATAGCACATTTTTCCCCACAAAAATAGCAAACGGCGAGGGTTTAGTAACCAGATCCGAGAGAAATCCACTAAATTAGACTAAACCACCCTCATTAGTGCTAATCTAACTAATTAGATTAACATTAATCCATCTTAAGGCTAATCTAACCAAACTAGATTAACACTAATCCATTTTAAGGCTAATCTCACTTAATACTAATTTAACTCAGCTTATTAGCACTAATCTAAACCCTTAAGTGTAATTAACAACCTAATTAAGGATTAGAGAGTTAACTCACCGGATTAGCGAGAAAACGGGTTCATGACAACGGTGGCGCGATGGCGGTGAGATCCTGTGTCTACAGCGACTCCAAAGGAGGCCCAAAAGACTCTAAAAACAGTCTTGCAAGCTCACTGCTTACTGCTGGCTTTGGTTCTGGATGGGGTTGGATCGAGCTGGCTACGGGCTAAGGCGGCGAGGCGGGCGGCTGGACAAGCAGGGCTGCGACTGGAGTTGGGATGGCACGGCTGGATGGTGGTGAGTTGGGCGGAGCTGGACGGTCAGGCAGAGTGAGGCAGTGGCTGCTTGACGGGGATGGAACAGCCAGGTAGACAAGGGGACTGAGTGGACTAGCGGCAATTGAGGCAGCTGGAAGGTGGCGACGGTTTAGGCGGTGCAAGTGGAACCGGCGAGTGAAGGGGCTCAGCTGGAGAGCTGGTTAGTTCTGTGAGGTAGCAAGGAAAATGGAAGTGAAGAAGAAGAAGAAGAAAGGAAGAAGAAGTAGAAGATGGGGGTTCAGCCAGGGGGGTTGTCGCATGGGTGAAGATGGATGGGGAACAAGGGCCATGCAAGTCAACCAGCTGGCCATTGGCCTTGCAAGCAATATATCTTTCACTTGAGTGCAGCCAAAGTCTTCAGCCACCCCCTTAAAGTCCATACATCACTCAATGGCTGATTTTCTCTTCAATTCATCACTAAATAATCAAATTTGAAGGCCAAAACATACCCTTTCAGCAGCCATACGAATTTCCCTCCCATTTCCTCACAAATCTTCACAAAACCACTTCAATTTGATGGCCAAAAATGCCGAGGAGGTTGCTCCTACGAATTTCCCTTAAACTCTTCACAAACCAACTCAAATTGGTAGCCAAAATTGCCAATTAAGGTGCCCATTCGAATTTCCAAAATTCTTTTTATCCAATTTTATTTTTCTGCCAAATTTCTAGGCTCGACAAAAATTTCCCAAAAGATGAGACGATGGCCTAAAAATAAATCATGACACGCTCAAATGTTCGATTCCCAAAACCAAGTTCAATTTTGTTGTTAAAATCAACTGGACGCGATTTTAGCGCAACCCAACCTATCAAATAGCTTTTAGGGATTTTAGCGCATTTGACCCGTGGTCGATAATTTCGATCCACGTTTGCGCATCTCCGACTCGTCGGCGACTCTCAGTTGTCGTAAAAATCTCAAGGTTTCAATTACGGGTACCGAGTACATAATCAACAGAAAATTGGGTTATTGTCATTCAATGCTGCAATCATGTGGAATCACCCATAATTTAATTACGCCATTCCATCGAATCAACCTATATCCGATCATTGATCGATTATAACAGTGTCATATTGACCTTTGCCGATTATCACGGTCAAGCAGTCGATTTCCAATCGAATTCTCAAGTCTGTCGCATTTATATCCCTTAATGACTTTACATGATAGATCAGTTAACTTAAGAGTAATTAGCTCTGAGAAAAAGGACCATAGGCGCGTCAACGAAATACCTATTTCATTTAATCGAGACAGGGTCGAAATTTCAGGATGTCATAGCTATCGCTGCCCACTTTCTCTTGACACTCTTCTTTTTCATCATCCCTCTCGGACCGTGCAAAATCGCAATGCAATCACACTATGAAGGAGGCAATGATGAGCAACAAATCATAGGCAAAGTCTAAAAGTTAAAGGACCAAATGGCTTGAATAAATAATGTTGAGAGATTTTTTTAGCTCAACTAAGAAAGATGGCTTTGTGGAATTCATGGTTTGACCACAGTCGTTCATCTCTTGACTCTGAGTCTACAACAGAGCCATAATTTGAATGTATCGTGGCCCATCTAAACTTTCAGGAGGCTTCCTCGTCCTTGCCCTAAAAATCATAGTCAGTCTCTCAAATTCAAGCTACCATTTGCAGTCTATTCCATCATTGACTTCATCTCCCTCGTGATGACCATGTAGGCAGCAGTCAAGAATTTGCAGAAAATCTCTTTTGAAGATCATTGAAAGCATAATGTTTTGATGGCTGGTTATTTAAATTGTCTGAAGGGATATGCATTTGAAACAAGAACAAGAGCTAAAGCAAGAACGTTCAGAAGTGCCCCCAAGCCCCAATCTCTCCACCAATCGGTCCAGCCAAAACCCGACCAATTGACAATCCCTGCCAAGGTCATATTTCTCTCTTCAACTCATATAAAAAACGCTAACACGCGAAATGGGTATAGAGCAATCGGTCTTGTTTGTTTTTGCGAACATTACAAATGAGAGAGCTATTGGGATTTTATATATAAATATATATTCATATTGAGAAAATGTTCCGGATGAAATCAAATAATAATGGTTGAGAATTTGCCAAATTTGTTGTTTCTTTTGTTTTTGTTATTCAAAGAAGTCCATGTCGCGATCAAAAGGAGGAGGAAGAGACGGCCAGAGAGAAGGAGCTAAATGATCTACTTAAGATTGCCGTCAATCAGCCAAAAGGGCTAGTCAGTATGTAATTTGTACTTGTATTGCGATTACTTCGTACTTTTAGCCTCTTTTAGCCTTTTATTTACTTGCCTTGCGTCGTATGTTCGAGCTATCCTATATTCCGACAATGATTACGATAATTTGATAATCATCATAACCTTATAATTATCATCACCCTTATAATTATCATCACCTTGTAGTACAAGTTAAAATTGTTTACTATGTTAGACTTCAGGGCCAAGCGTGGAGGGTGATGATTATAAAACGAATATCACTATTTTACCGGCAAGTGCCCTATAGCATTATGTGGATAGGATGTTAGGTGTCCCATCAAATCAAAAGTTGGTTGACAATTTGGATATAAAAAAAATGTATGTGTAACGAATTAAGTAATCTCATTGAAAAAGACAAGCATGCAAAACATTATCTTGACTTTTGATGACCAAACTCGGTGTATGATTTGTGATCATAGCCGTGTTGACTGGGATAACAACAATCTTCACCTACCAATGGATTATAAATTAGACATTCTTTGGTCCCTTCAAAAATAAAGAAATGAGTCATTTTCATGTGTTGACACTTGATTTTTAATCGACGCGTCATTAATAAAAATCGAGATTTTGGATTTCTAATTGCGACGAAGCCCCATTTCTCAGTCAAAAAGTGTCATTTTTCATTTCTTTCTTAGGCATTGTCGTTTTTAAGTAATTTCTAGTTCATTTTCAAGAAAAACCCGAAAAGTCAAATGGTTGACTTTCAAGTTGACTTTTTAGTCAACTCTTTGACAAAAAGTCAACCCCGAGTCAAAAATTGACTTTTTATCCCCAAAAAAATGAATATTTTAGGAAATGTCAACTAAAATATTGACTTTTGCTCAAACTTTTGACCCAAAAAAATCAAAAATTCACAAAACACTTTGTTTTAGTGCCAATTTGACTTTTGTCTCAAAAATTTCACAAAATCCAATGAAGAACCTTGATTTTTGAATTTTAAAATTTTAGGTTCTAAATCGACCAAAAATAAAATTACTTTTATTATAGTCATACTTAGGTGTAGTTCTTTCTTCGACATTTGGTTTATGAGCTATTTGAAATCTGCTTACGCATTCAATTTCACGATTTATCGAGTCAAAGTATAAATTGCCGTTTTGAGCTCTAATTAGGGACCAAAAATTGATTTTCATAACTTGCAAACGAACGATTGTTTCTCACTAGTCCAAATTCAAAATCGATTTTGAGAAATTCATATTAGAACTTATCGATTTGAAGAATTTTATCCTCCCGAACATAAGAAAATCAAACAATTAAGCTTCAATCATCAAAATTCGAATTGACTCATTCATGGCTATAGTTTAATTTGATAATTCTAGGTCCAATTTTGACATTAGGCCTAGATTTATTTTTCACATAAGCCCGAGCGCTTCAATTTAAGGCCAATTTGAAGATGATGAGTTGTCTTGCACATGGATAATTCATTAGATAGGGCAATTGTGACATTAATTGAATTCAATTTTGGTTAATTTGCAATTTTGCCCATTGAATTGCAAATTCAACCATTTTAGCCCTTTAAGCCCAATTTAAAGCACTTATGCTTTTGACCCATTGTCTTTCATGATAAACATTCAATTAGGTCAATAAAAGACCCTTAGATCATGTTCATAAGGTTTAATTAGTTTAATTGAATCACGATAGGCCAATTTCGTCTTAGAAAAAGATAAAAGTCATTTTCAATTTGGTCCTTTAAGGACCAAATTGCATAAATTTTGGACTCACAAGGGTCCCAAGTGGGCGAAATGGCAACCACCGGACCAAATTGATCAAGAATCGGTCAAAACCCTGCCAAACCGGACCGAACTAGTTTGACTGGTCTAACTAGCCGCCGGCAAGGATGACCGATTCAACCCCTTGTCGGTCGATTCCGAGATTCTCTCAATGTCAGTTTCACTTATGCACTTTCAATTTCTCGAAATTTTATAGATTAGTCCTTGAATTTCATCAAATTGTAAATTAACCCATAATTAGACATTTCGTTGCAATTCTCAATTTTGGCTTGCGTTTTCACAAATCAAATCCACTAGATCAATTACTCGATACCTCTAGATCATATTGGAGCCTTCGAAATAAATTTTTGACTATGCAATCAAAATTTCAACTGTTGGATCGAACCGACGACCAAAATTGCTTAACTTGGGGTAGTATATAAGTCCACTTTTCCTTCCATTTTGGAGGGGGTTCATGCACGAAATCTCTCTCTCTCTCTCTCTCTCTCTCTCTCTCTCTCTCTCTCTCTCTCTCTCTCTCTCTCCTTCAAACCACCCCAAGCTGATTCCTCCAATCGCCGCTCGCGGACCTTGAACCAGCAACTTACCGACCACCACCAGCCCACGCAATGGTCTTCACCCTCTCCCCATTCAATCGAAGCACTAGCAAGGCCAGACGGTGGCCAACTCTTCTCATCTGGTAGCTCTCTTCAACCGAACCAAAGATTGGCAATTAGGCCAGTCTTGTCTTCGATCGATTTAGTAGGGTGAATTGGCCACTGTCCGGTGGTTTTCGGCATCCCGATCAATGGTGATTTGTCCACAAGAGAAACCCCGACCCACTGGTGGTCAGGGCCTTGAAGATCGATGGTCGGACTACTCCCGGCGGCCTGATCTTCCTTCGAGGCTCCAAAACCGGTCCAGGCGGGATCGGTTCTGTTCCAGCTTGAACCAGCAACCATAAATGCTCCCAGGTGCCTCGCTAGCTATCATTTGCATTGGAAGTCCCTGACCTCGTGTGGCCAAGGATCGGCTAATCGGCCACCAGCGGGCTCCAACCAGCCAGATCTTCCTTCGCCGACGCACGAAGGGCAGTCCAATTGCACCGGTTCTAGTTTCTATTTTTGCAGGTTGTCCAACCAGTTTTGTGGTGGCTTGTGGTGGTCCAATTGTGATTAGAAGGATTAAGGATTAATTCGGAGAATTTTATTTGATCGATTGCAATCAAAAAAAAAAAAAAAACCGCATCAAAAAGTAATTTCTCGGTCTTGAACCCCATGAAGCAAGGCCAATTTAACTGGCCGGGGCTAGGGTTCAATTTTAAGTTAATACATGATGATTAGATGTTAGATGATGGACTTGGATGATGATTTTCTGCAATTAATTATTCTTGAATGATTATAGTTAATTTAGCTTAAATCTGCAATTTCATAGCTATGGGACTAATAAGATGGTTTAAAATGAGGTCTGAAATGACCTCATTTCAACTAAAGTCCTCTTAGAATTAGATAATTCACATCACAAACTTCGAATCGATAGGTCGTATGCCCCAATCAAGCATCATTTGGCCCTAAAAAAAATCTCCAAAGATGAGTGATTCTACAATAGTTCAAGTGGATTTTCAGTTCTATATCAACTCCGAAATGTGAGTTTACCATTATTGTGTAGCCTTTTGTGATGATTTCTGAACAATCTTGTCTTCATGAGTTTTGTTCCAAGTTGTCTTGTACATTATCTGTAATTTTTTTATGATTTTTTGATGTGTTTAACTAGGTCAAATATACTCAAATCTGAGCCTAGGTCAGTTTGTTCGATGTTGATCTCTGATTTTGTCATTTTTTGTACCGATTTCTGTCCTAAGTTCTGGAAGAACTTTCCTTCACGAAAGTTGCTCAAAATCGTGTGGAGCATATGCTGTATTTTTTTTTTTTTTTTGAAATTTTTCGACATGTTTAACTAGGTCAAAATCGCTTAAATCTGAACATAGGACAGTCTGCCCCACATTGGTCCGAATTATGTTTGGTAAAATTGAGTCCACAAATGAGGTTGTTTGGTCTCAAATCCTTCTTGAAAATTAAAATACATGCTGTATATGTTCAATTGATATATGTTTTGCAAAGTCTTGATGTTGGTAAGTGAGTCAATTGCATGAATTAAGATGAAAATGTACTGCAGCAATACATAGCTTAGATATGCATCTCTGTTTTGCCATTTTTGCTGTGACTCCTATGATCACATTTAGGTTTTGAACTCTTAACGAGAAATGTTTATCATTGTATGCTCTATATGTATATTTTTTGTAGGGTTTTTACATGTCTTGAGATCACTGAAATCATGGACATTCTATGAAGTTAATGCTGAAACGAAAGCTTGTTTTATATGTATCTTGCCATGCTTGTTTGAGTCATTTAGAGACCAAGTTTTGCGGTCATGCCTTCTTGACGATTAAACCGCATGTTATAAGGTTCGCATATGTAACATTCTCGATTCCAGCCCCGTAAGGATCGGCCATAAGGTCCTAAAAGGATCGATCATGGGCCATTGGCAATGAATCAATCGATTCGATTGGCAAGGAATCGCGGATCGGTCATGGTCCAACCTACCGACCGATCAACCGGTCACAAATTGGTCGAGGTGTTGGCCTCGAATTTTCTACCGACCATACCAATGGGATAGGATCACCGGCTCATAAGATGACTTTTTGATCACAAGAATTGGTCACGGGATGATTTTGGATCAGTAGATGGTCATGGGTCGATCCAACCGGTTGCAGCTTCCGATCGCGGGTGATTCCACCCGGTTATGCATCGATACACGGACGATCCAAATTGATCAAATGTGACCATCTTCCAACCAAAAATGCATCATTCTCTATTTAATTCTTAGTGATCAAAACGGAATCTTGAATTAGTGATGTCCAATCATGGATCAGTAACGCACCAACCATGAACCCTACCGGTGGATCAGGTGCCAACCAAAATGAGCCCAAGAATAGACCCGGCTATTCCGTCGCTAATTCTAAAGTCCATGAGTGCCTTGTCTTAGTGCTAGGCCATGGGTAGCCTTACGATTAGTCTCGAACCGATTGAAGGACAATTGACCCTATTGGCCGACCAACTGTCCAAAGGAACAGTTTGGGCGAATATGGAACGTAATGGCCGAACCTCAGGTGTACACGATTCGATTTTTTGAGGTATGCCTAATGATCCCTTCCTCAGCCCCGGGATCAACTTGGACAATAGAATTCTCTAGCCCACCTTCTTGAGGAAGGAAGACCGTCTTCTTGAGGAAGGAAAGGATAAAGTAAAAGAGAATTCTAGAATCTCTTCATTAAATGAAGGAGGATGAAGTGTCCAAGCTAACCTAGGACCTAGTTGGAAACTTGGGAGATAAAGATGCCCGACAATTAATGCTTCTTGACCAAGTGGGACGCCTCCTTTTTCCAACTAAGGTTGCCATTTTTTATTTTCAAAATTTCTGGACCTCCGTTATTTGCCAATTTTACACAGATTTTTGTGGTGCGAATTTAAAGAAATTTCCTTCATGAAAGTTGTTCTAAACATCTTGATCTAAAACATAAAGTCAATTCTTCGCTGGTTCAATCGAGGTAAGCATGATAAAACTCTTTTTAATAGTGTTCGATGAGGCGAGAGTTTCTCGTGTCAAAATACATGATCGACAACAAAGGTTCGGGGCCAGGATGCGTTGCAAATCTAATTAGAATCAATGCTTGAATGACCTGGAGTTGATTATATTTAGATCTTGTGGTTTAGTGATTTTCGAGTTTGGATGAGCATGTTTCTGTTAGGTCGGTTTTGAGCTCTTAGATGTTGTTATTTTGCAAAGTTATGAACTAGAAGTTTGATGTATGCATCACGAGCTTCGAAACGGTAGGTCACATGCCCTAATCAAGCATTGTTTGATGCTTGAAAAACACCTCCGAAGATTAACGATTCTGCAGTAGTTTAGGTCTTTTCTCGGTTCTGATCCTGTTCCGCCTTCGAGCTTTGTTATTTTTTTTCGATTTTCGTGATCATTTTTTGATAAAATTTTCTTCATGATTTTTGTTCCAAATTGTCTCATACATCTTCTGTAATTTTTTCATGATTTTTGGATCTGTTCAACTAGATCAGATCTACTTAGATCTAGGCTTAGGTCAATCTGTTTCATATCGATCTCTGATTTGCTATTTTTGTGCTGCTTTTTATATTGAGTTCTGGAACAACTTTCCTTCATGAAAGTTTCTCATACAGGTGTTGTGCATGTTTTTTATTTTTTTTCAAAATTTTTAGACATGTTTAGCTAGGTCAAAATTTCTTAGATCTGAACATAGGTCAGTCTGTCCTGCATTAGTCCGAGAGTTGTTTTAATGAAATTGAGTTCATAAATGCACCTATTTGGTCTCAAATTCTTCATGAAAGTTAAAATACATTATATATATGTTCAATTGATTCATGCTTTGCAAGGTTTTTATATTGGCAAACTGAGTCAATTGCATGCAATAGAGTAAAAGGTACTGCAGCAATATCTGCTGGACATATAGGTTGGTCTGTTTTGTCATTTTTTCCACGACTCATGTGATCTTAATTGAGTTTCGATCTCTTAATGAGAAATCTTCATCATTGCATGCTCTATATGTGAGATTTTTGGTAGGATTTATGCATATCTTGAAGATTGTTGAAATCATGTTTGTTCTATAAACTTAATACTGAAATGAAACCCTGTCATATATGCACATTTCCATGCTAGTTTGAGTTATATAAGGATCAAATCTTACAATCATGCCTTCTTGATGATTGAACTACATGTTGCAAGATTTGCATACATGTTTAGGTCATGTCATTTAAGTTTCATCTTGCACATTAAATTGTCTCACAAAAAGTGTTCATCACACTTAGAATTCTCAAGCATATCATTAGGAATCATGAATCATCCCATAATGTCATTTAAATTGTATGATATTTTGCATGCCGACTTAGGATTAAATGACTATCCAAACTTTCTGTCGCATCCAATCATAAGTCCAGTGTGATTTCTTCATGCCGTTTGGGCATTCTTTGAGTGATTTTAAGGTTTTCTAATGAATGCTTATGTTCTATTTTCTTAATTACTGATGCGCACACTTTTAAAAATCTCGATCTTAGGATACCAAATTGACCTAGTTTGGACTCGAGCTCTTCTAGGAAGACATAGGGTACATTTAGAAGTTTCTAATGCCGCTAATTTCATGCCAATCACTCATTGTTTGGAATAATTTTCCATTTTTTCAAAACTAGATTACAATCTGGACAAGGAATCAAATTCAGACCCCTGTTCTAACCCCTATTTGAACAGACTTTTGATATTTTTGTTTCATTTTTCCTATTTGAAATCTGAACTTGGCCTCTTAATGAAACTTGCCTGTCATCATGTTAGCTATATTGTTTGTAAATTTGATGATTCTTAGACATGTTTTGATAGGAAAAATCCTCGTAACATTAGCTGAATGTCCTGTTGTTTTGGCAAATTTCTGATGTATTGTTGCTTGTTATTTGATTTTTGTAAATTCATATGTACATTGTTTGAGAAAACTTTCTTCACGAAAGTTGTTCATCATCATATCATGCATGTTAGAAAATTTTTCATTGCCAAATTTTCATTAGGTATTGCCCAATTTTGCTATGTTTACACACTTGTTCTGAAATTGCCTGTGATTGTGATTGTTGCGTGCCTTTTGTCACGTCCTGACCCTCCGAGCACGTGCCCATCCCTGCTTGGTCGATATAATAGCGATGTCCTAGGATGCATCGCTGACCCATTCTTTTTACTATATGCATGCGGAAGTACATATAAATCCCTAGACAATAAAACAATGGGATAGGAAAGTAAGACCATAAATTTTTCAAACCAAAACCAACCTTTTATAAACACACTGGTTTATTTACAACATCAGGTCACTTACAAAAATATCGGCTTAATCAAAAAGGGATTGTCCTAAGACTAGCAAGTCAGACAGGTTTGCCGACTCTGTTTCCTTTAGTTCCCCAAACTCCAGAACTTCAAGTTCTCCCCGAACACCATCTAAGGACCTGAAAATTGTTATACAATAACCAGTGAGACAATGTCTCAGCAAGTTCAACCCCCTAAGACCCAATTAGGAAGAAAATTACGCCCTAAGGGTTGCCTAAGCACAATCAGGCGTAAGAGGGCTTACCTTGGCCTCAGTTCCTTCCTGCAAGTCAGTTCAAATAGCAGATACTGACAATCATATCATCCAATTAATCAAAATGACTTAACAATCAATCGACTTAGTTGATTACATGTTATCAAAACCACTCTCCGGCCATTTCAACTATTCCATCTCAATTCTCAATCATGGCTCAACGAGCGGTCTATAAAATTCTCAGCTATAATTCACGGTCCAAAGGACACAACCTATCTTTAGGTGGTAATCACAGCCCAATAGGCACAACCTTAAACAGGTGGCGGATCACGGCCCGGTTGGGCACAACCTCTATTAGGTGGCAAATCACGGCCCAATGGGCACGACCTCTATCAGGTGGCAAATCACGGCCCAAAAAGGCACAACCGATTCCGAATTCGGTGGCGAATCTCGACCCAACTGGCACAACCATACTTCGGTGGCTTTCTATGTTCAACTCACGACCTCTCACGGTCGAATACCAACATTTCTCAATTTTGGGATATTTCCCCATATTCACTAATCACATTCAATTTTCACAAACATGTACTCAATTAAATAAATAGAAAGCACCATGATAATCCATATGAAATTCCGGTCGTCGACTATCCAGCTTAATTTTTGGAAAATAAATAAATAATTAAATAATTACATAAAATATTAAATAAATGCAATAAATCTAATTTAGGCCCGTAATGCCTAATTGGATGTCGAAACGGACCCGGAAAAATTCCAAGGTTTGTTAAATAAATAATAACACGTGTCTACTCGTTAAATACACTAACTTACCACCTAACATGCATTGGCAGATAATTAAATTAACTAATCTAATATAATCTATCCACCTAAGCATAATTAACCGACTAAGCAGGGATTAGTGAGTTCAACTCACTTGTTAAATGCGAAGACCGGAACACTGCGACGACGACGTGATGACGGCCGAATTCCGAATTTTCGGCGGCGTCGATGGACACTTGGACCAAGCCAAAAGCCTTGCAAGCCCACAGAAATTTCTGGACTTAGACTTGGGCTTGAGAGTCGCTGAATTGGGCTTGGCTTCGCGGGCTTATGGGCTGACTTCAATTATGATTTGCAGGGGGTTGGGCTACGGAGAGTTGGACCGAACAAATGGTGTGGACTGGACTGCAGGCTTTGTTGGCTTCTTGGGTTGCTAAACTTGAGTGGACCAGTCAAATTTGTGTGGGCTGAACAGAAAGCCCGAAGGAGCTGCTGAATTCTTGGGCTGGATCCGAGCTGGGCTCCAAGTGGCGTGCTTTAGTGGGCTGCTCGATTGAAATCCACGGAGATCTTGGGCTCGTGAAACTGAAAGCTGTTGTTTCGGTGGATCACGTGGGCTGAAGAAAACGCTTCGCTGGGCCAAGCTTTGCTGGAGGTGCTGCTCGGTGAAGAATTCGGTGGAACGGCAAACTCGTAGAGGTGTGAGGAAGTATGCTGGTGGCGGTCACTGGGAGGAACAGGGAGTGGACTCGGTTTGTTGCACTCGCATGGATGCGAGAGGAAAAAGGAAGAAGTTTTGGTGAGATGTGGGCAGTGTGTGCTGGCAGCTCACGCTTCAGTGGATTCTTCAAGCAGCCGCATTGAAGAAGCTGCTGGATGACCGGTTGGCAAGTGGCAACGGAGAGGAGATGGATTGATTCGGAGCTGCTTGATCCGCGTGAGCTGGCATGCGGTCAAAGAGCAACTACACTCGGTGGATAAGGAGACGCTGGCAGGCGGTGGATTCGTGTGGGCTGAACTGCAAGCGCTGGATTGGAGTCCACCACGAGGCTTCGAGGGAGAGAGAAATTGACGCGATCCAAGTGTGAGGGACTTCGGTGGAACTGCAGCAAAAGAGAGAGACGCACGGAGGATAAGGGGCGGCGGTCTTGGCCAGTTGGAGAAGCTACGGGTGGGGAAAAAGAAGTCCACAAGCTCATCTCCTTAATTAAATGCTTGCCCCCCCTCAAGTCCTCATAAATATCCTTTGTGTCCCCCCCCCCCCTCAACACTTTCTTGAACTATAATTCAACAATAACCAAATTTGAACGTAAAAATGGTAACCCCTTGCCAAATTCTGAATTTCACAACTTTGGGTTGTCAATTTCTTCACGAATCTCTTCAATTTGATGTACAATTTTGCCAAGGAAAAAGCCCACAAAATTTCTACAAGTCCCCTTCGCCATACTGATTGGTATAGAAGCCAAAATTCCCTTCAATTTAGCTAAACCGAATTTCCATTCATTTTCCGAATCGTCCGAATCGATTTTTCGTAAAAATCTCGGAATCTCTGAAAATTCTTCGAAGGATGAGTCGACGTTCCTAAAATAGATCGTGACATGACAGAATTTTCAATTTCTGAAATCAGATTTAAATTCGTGGTTAATTTCACTCCGACGCGATTTTAGCGTGACCTAGTCTACCGGGTAGCTTTTAGGAATTTTTGGTGCAATTGACCCGTGATCGATTTATCTCAAGTCACAATGTACATCTTCGACACCTTGGCGGCTCTCGGTTGTCGTGAAAATCTTGAGGTTTCAATTACGGGCACCAGGTACCAAAACGATAGAAAAATCAGTCTAGTACCGATCGACAAGTATTTTGCAATCAAGTGGAATCACCCACACTCTGATCACATATCTCAGTCAAATCAACCTATCTCCAGTCTCTAATCGATTTCAACAGTGCCGTAATGACCCTTGCAGATCAACACGGTCGAGTAGTCAACTCCTTGTCGAATTCTCAAGTCCATTGCATTTAGAATCCTTAATTACTTCCCTAGATAGTCCAGTTATCTCATGAGTGATTAACTTAGAGAATAATACTATCGACGCATCGATGAAAGGCTCGATTTATTTAATCGAAAACAAATTCTGAAAATTCAGGCTGTCATACCTTTGGTAATAAGCGACCTGCCGACAGTTCACTTTCTTGCTTGATTGGTTGAGAAACAAGGTTCAAAAGACCCACATGCATGTTTAAATTTTTGCAACGCATGTGACTTTTAGATGAATGGTAGGGTTAATGCATGATGTCAAAGGAAAGACCTAGGATCACATAGATCACTTGATTAGGAGACTTATTAGCGTCAATGGCCATGCGAGAATACAATTGGTCAACAATTCCTATAAGTCACAAAAAATGGATGGGGTAGGTATCTTAGTGGGACCCTCACATGAAAGACAAAGGCTGACCCCGAGGCCCCAAAATTTAACTTTCGTATTGCACTTCCTTTAAATAATTGATCTCAACATGATGTCTTGTCAAAATTAAAAAATATAGGATGTTAGATTGTCGTTTCATTAATTTAAATTGCATGTTTAATTATTTGGCAATTTTAATTTCGAATTTTATAAAAAAAAAAACAACAAAAAAGAAAAATTAGAACTAGAGCATTCTTTGCGCGTCATTGCATATTAGGGTAAAATTGCATGTTTAGGTTTATTTTCTAATTGATTATCGGTTTAGATAATTTATCCTACATAGATTGCATTTTAGGGTTACTTGGTTAAGTTAATGTTCTAGTTTAAATTAGGATTTGGCTTAACCTAATTCCTAATATAAATTAGATGACATCTTAATTTAGCTAGATAATTTTTGCATTTTTCTTAATTTCGAATTTCATGGAAAATACAAAAAAATAAAACATCTTAGAATAAATTAGTTTCATTTTCTAGGATAGATTGCATGCCTTTTTTAAGAAAAAATAAAAAAAAATGTCATTGCATGTCATATAGAATTAGATTCATAAAATGCATGTCATTTAGTGATTGTTACTAGGTCCATTTAATTAGAAATTACCTGTCATTAGAATTAGGTCATTTAGTTATATTGCATTGCATAAAGCATGATTCTTATTAATTAAATGAAAACAAAAAGAAATTGCATGTTAATTAGAAATCATATCTAGAGTTGATGATGTGAATTCTGATCTAATAATATAGATGCTTTCGTTGCTACAAGGTAAGTCCCGTAATTTATTCATTGCTTTCTTGGGTGTTAAATTGGTGGTTTGTGCACCCGCATGATCACCTCAAATATTAGGGAAATAGATTTAAAATCAATTCAAGCTGCCTGCAAAACTTTTTTTCAAAATAAAAGAGAAAGGTACCGAAAGGGCGTCAGAGAAATCTAGCGTAATCAAGTCCCCGAACTCATAATCTTTGGTTCCCAGGAGTAAAGTAAATCTGCCGTTACTTTACTTGGATTTCTAATCAACCCACCAAAAATATATTAGTGGCGACTCTTGATTAAAAAGCAAATGCATGTTAAGAACTTTAACCTAAGTCGCGAATTGGTATGGGATTGGGAGAGCTAGAGCTAAGTTTAGGCTTAGTAATCCAATAGCCAAACCCTAGGTGGTTCACCGGAAATTTGGTCGCGACAGCTTAGCGACTCCACTGGGGACTTGAATTAAAACTCTTAGTGGACTTAGGCCAATTTTTCTTTTCTTTAAAAAATGTTTTTGTTGGCAGCGAGGGTCTCAAGTACGTCCCTAACGTTTAAAGGTGTTAAATGTTCTTGCAAATTGGGAGCTATAAGGGAAAGCGATTGCTATCAATTGTCTTGCGGGTTGGAGTTGGGAATGTATGGCTTATTTTCATGTTGAAGTGTTGCTTGATATAAACTGATGTGCATGCCTTGCATTTAGCACTACATTATTGCACACACAACCTGCCACCAGACTTGGGCCGCACTAGGATACTTAGGATGGTATTAAGTTGTATACAACTTCGACCGCGAGGCCGCGTAGTAGAGGTTGCCCAACTCAATCCCGAAAGCTTCTGTCTTGGTGTCAAGAGTGTTTACCTCTGCCCGCAAGACTGCATCACATTGGGGTATCATTTTTTACTAAGCCGGAGTTAGAAGGACTTGACTTAGTATGCGAGGCTGCAACTAAGTCATCCCACCCTATTAACTCCACTTTGCTTAGCCTTCTTAGATAGAAATCGAACCCCATATTTCATTTACTTGTCTATGTGGTTGCCATCAATTTTCCTTAGTGAAGTAAGTCTTCTATCCCCATACTATGCAATTTTCTTATTTTGTCATACTTTTGGTCCATCCATGACAATCTAGGTTAGTCAATTGATTTAATTCCTTTGTCAATTAGAAATGAAATGAGGAAATTGTCATGCATTGAATTATTTGGAAAATAACAAAAAAACTTTGGAAATTTGTTTTCAATTCCTATCTTTATTGTTCTTATTAGGAAGTTTCAAATTTTGGCTTTTCCTAGTTCATGTTTAGGAAATTTGGTTCTTGCTAGGGTGTCCTATTTTTATAGTTCTTTTTTTAGGAAATTCCCTTCTTGTACACACTTTTCAATGATTAAATGAAAAAAAAATGAAAAATTGATTAGATCATTGTCATGGATTGACTTTCTATTTTCACCTCATGCTTACATGTTCCTGTTCATTCAAATTAGGTGATTATGGAGCGGTCCCGCTCACCCATCCATACATGGTCAAGAGCTAAAATGATAGATCAAAACAAGTGAAAATTGCGACTCGAAGAAAAGAGTCAAGAGAACTTTTGAACCGTCTCATTTTCCTAAGGTAGCTGAATTTGGTGCCACCATGAAGAGACTAATGACATAACTAGAAGGAAGAATCTCTAACCTGGAGGGTTCGCATCACAAGACTAAGGAGGGTGAAGAATTCAAGCACACATAATTCATGGTCCTAAGCAGTTCGCTTTCCTTACTTAATTAGGGGCATGTTCAGTTGCACCTTCCCATGCGTGGGAATTTTTAGGGATTAGTTTTAATTTCTTCTACTTGAATATTACATTTTTCATTCCAATAAATGTAATTTGATTGATGAATATCAGTATAATTACAAGTTTTGTTTTGAGGACATGATGGGGTACACCAAACTTGCCCGGTGACGATATCCAACAATAAAAAGAAAATATCATCCAAGGAGAATTCTGAGAACTGGGCTTCTTCATGCTTCCTCATCCAAAAAAATTCCAAAAAAAGAATTAAAAAAATCATTTTTCAAGCCATTTCCAAAAGCATGCATTAGGTTAGCCCTATTTAATTTTCTAACTCATTTACTTCATGTTTCATAGCGTTACTTTCTTGACCTGATAAGAAAGCATCTAAAAAAGGCACATCAAGTTGTAATTCGTTCAACTGTTACTCAACAAGTTTCTAAAGAGTTAATGTCGGTCACATCTCGATACTACTTGAAATATCCATCTTGAAGAGCCAAACAAAGTGTGTTCCATTTCCGTGCTTGACGGAATTTTCATTCTTGCCCATTAAATAAAGGGCAAGTTAAAAGAGGATCATCCATCTTTGGTGAAAGAGGTACATCTCGTCTTTGAACATAAATAATTTTGGGAGATGACGCTTTGTTCTTTTCCTTGCAGATGACGAATTGGGGGGCACTACAGATTCTAGTAGTGACATGACTGAGACAAAATCTCGATCCGAGCCAAAATGGTTGTGCAATTTGAATTTACTTTGATGTTGCATAGTATCCTATTCATGCACGTTGTTTTGTGCAGGGGCAAAAGCAAGATTTCATCAAATCAAAGATCGAATTTTCATCCTCAATTGATCGATTTGTGTGTTTGTTCCCTTTCGATAGGGGCAATCTAAGGACACCCATTGCTGAGACAGTCCCTTCGTGGGACAATTCCTTGAATGAATGCTTGAAATCATGTTTTTCATACTTATGAGAGCATTTTTAGTGTAGTAAATTGTTTGTTTGAAGTCACAAAAGCTTTTCATGCTTAAAGTTGCTGGACTATTTTGAAAAATAGAATTTCCATAGTGATTTTGCCTATTTAACTCACCAATTTCATGTGGAGATTTGTCAAGATGGACAATTCAATGGATTGAGCATGTTGAATGAGACATGTCAGGATGATGAAAGGCAAGCCTCATCCTATACACAGTCCCCCTATTTATACATTTGTGAGATGAGTGTAGAGAGTTCCATATCTACAAGATAAATAGTTTTCTTGTGAAAGGTACGATGACCAAAATGATGAGGGGCAATTCATTTCTCTATCCTAAACACTACAAGAGATCCATTGCTTAACTCCTTTTGAGCCTTATACACTTGTGGAGATTCTTTTAAATTACCCCTGTCAAGAAGCACCCCACATTGGGGCAAATGGGAGGTAAGATGGCATCATGAGGTGAGGAAAATGAGAAGAATTTTTCTTGCTCTCACTTGCACCAATCTTCAAGTCGTGCTATTATATTGAATTCATGTGGTAATTTAAGTGCCTTAGGATGACGAAGAGCATTTATTTCTCTATCATATACACTTATATCTTTTGCATAGCCCACTTGAGCCTGCAATTTCATTTCTTCAAACCCAGTTGGTGATCATCTCCCACACTAGGGCAAGGCAAAAGGCAGATGAAGACCCTTGAAAGTTCGAGTATCATTCAAAGTGTAATTGCTTGATGCGTGCATTGTGCGCAAGAATTGAAATCAAAATAGAACCAAAGGGCATGAAAAAGCAGTGTGCCTGGAAAAAGCAAGGCCAATGCCCATGGAAAGGAAGTGAAGAAAAAATGAATGAAAACTAGGGGCATGAAAAAGCATTGTGCTTGATAAAAGCAAGGCCAATGCCCAAAGAGAAAAATCAAACACTTGATGTAGTGAGTCGTATCCCCAATAAGGCAGTACTAAAAAACTCAAATGCTATTACAATCAATGGAGTTTTAATATGAAGAAAATGTTCGACGGTGGAAAAGAAAATTGTTGGAGATGTCAAGATGATCACCAACTTTAACCCCCCCTAAACACTTTTGTGCCTAACAATCCTTTTGTTTCTCAACCCATGAACATAGCTTACGTCCCTTGCAAAGTCTCTTCTGATTATGGCACTTGAATTAACGTAAGGGTTTGCCTGTTTTAAGTATCGCTCGAAGAAGTGTGAGCAAGATTATTTATTTCTCATATTGCAGGGTTCTTGACTTGAAAACCCAGAGATGATTACAGAATTATTCTTTCAATAGCCTTGACTCAAAGAGTCCCTTTGTTAAGCCATTGACCAAGCCCACATTACGGTCCCTATTAAAGACCTCTCAGATTGGTAATGTCGTATTGCTTGCGAGAATACTCGGACCCTTGTCAATATGATGATGGTGAGATGGAGTGATTCTCATAAAATAGTCATCCTGAATGAGAGTGAGTGAAAATCATTTCTAACTGAAAGTCTCTCATTTAAGATTCTTAAGAAGTCCATGCCATTGTCTTGAATGACAATTCTTTCTTGTGGAAATTTGAGTGATACAAATATGATAAAATTATTATGCATGAACCTTGATTGAATTAATGAAAATTTCAATGAATTTTGCATTTTAAGGTAGCTCAAATTGTCTACGTCTTTAATGAATGCATATCAGTTTTTGATCTAATCTTGTCTGAGAGGTAGTATTTCCTTGAAGACCGAGTAATACTTGACGTCCAAGTTGCTCCTCAAAGCCCTCTCATTGACACGGTGTTCTTTCGTACCTCGTTGTCCATTTTTATTGACCCGGCGTGCTTCCGTAGCCCGGAGTTCTTTTATATTAACCCGGTGTGCTTTCGTAGTCTAGAGTCCCTCTCATTGACACGGCGTGCTTTCGTAGCCCGTTGTCCCTTTTTAATAGACCCGGCGTGCTTTCGTAGCCCGGAGTTCTTGACCTAGCATGCTTTTATAGCCTAGTGTCCCTTTTCATTAACTCGGCGTGCTTCCGTAGCCCGATGTCCATTTTAATAGACCCGGCGTGCTTCCGTAGCCCGAAATTCTTTTTATCGACCTGGCGTGCTTTCGTAGCCTAGAGTCCCTTTTATTGAACCGGCGTGCTTCCGTAGCCCGGATTTCTTTTATCGACCTGGCATACTTTCGTAGCCCAAAGTCCGTTTCATCGACATGGCGTGAGTTCCTCTTCATCGACATGGTGTGCTTCCGTAACCCAGAGTTACCTAATTAATTTGGCTTTACGTGAGACATATCCCCCAGGAGCAGAGATGTTACCGGGTAAGTATATCTCCATCCATACCTTAAATACTTGTTATACGCACAGGTATTCCCTTTTGAGTATACCAACATTCGATTGAGTTTCCCCCAAAGATTTTTCTCCAGATTCAGTCTTATTAAGGCGATCGAAGAAAGGTTCGGGTCCTAGCCAAACAAAACCTCAGTTTAGGCGACTGTAAAATGGTACGGGTCCTAAACAACATTTATTGCTCTAACAAGTGACCGTAGAAAGGTACGGGTCCTGGAAAATCAACTTTTTTGTCAAGGCGACCGTAGAATGGTATGGGTCCTAGACAACATCTATTTCCCCATTCAGGCGACCGTAGAATGGTACAGGCCCTGGAAAGTGAATCCCCGTTTAGGCGACCGTAGAATGGTACGAGTCTTAGACAACATTTATTACTCTAACAGGCGACCGTAGAAAGGTACGGGTCCTAGGAAAGCAATTTCCCCATTCAGGCGACCGTAGAAAGATACGAGTTCTGGAAAATCATTTTTTTTATCAAGGCGACCGTAGAATGGTACGAGTCCTAGACAACATCTATTTCCCCATTCAAACGACCGTAGAATGGTACAGGTCCTAGAAAGTGAATCCCTATTAACGCGACCGTAAAACGATACGGGTTCTAGACAACATTACTGCTCTAACAGACGACCATAGAAAGGTACGAGTCCTGAAAAATCATTTTTTTTTATCAATGCGACCGTAGAATAGTACAGGTCCTAGACAACATCTATTTCCCCATTCAGGCGACTGTAGAATGGTACGAACCTTGGAAAGTGAATCCCCGTTTAGGCGACCGTAGAATGGTACGGGTCCTAGACAACATCTATTTCCCCAGTCAGGCGACCGTAAAATAGTACGGGTTCTAAAAAATCAATTTCTTCGTCAAAGCAACCGTAGAAAGGTACGGGTCCTAGACACAATCAAACACTGCCATACTGGGCGACCGTAGAAAGATACGGGCCCTAAACATGTAACACCAACTATCTCGAATTACTCTATCGTCCTTGAAGGTAAGTTTTTCCAGGTAGGTTCCTTTGCATTAGCATTTCCATGCATCATAAAAATTGCATTAGAAAATGGAATTCATTTTCCAACAAAAAATCATTCATTGCATGCGCGTAACCAAAATTTAGGTCTCAATTTATCTTTGAAGGCAACCTCTATGAGCTCATCTTCAAAGAGGGGCAGCTATTGACACCTAAATTTTTGCATAAAAAATAGGTTAATTTTTACCCCAAAAAATAAATAAATAAAAATTGCATGACATATAATTTAGGAACATTTATCTTATTTTGTTTTATTGGACCGCCGGTGAGCGCAAGATTTTTCACATATTCCGCTGAGATTTTTCACATATTCAAGTAATATACACTTAGGGACATATTATTGAGCAAAAAGGAAATTCTCAGATGGAATATTTGGAAAATACAAAAGGGAATATTGCGCGGGATGCAACGATATATTTAGGGGACTATGCACAAGCGAAATTGGAAACAAAATATGCAACAAAGATTTAAATTTTTCCCTTATAAAAGGTGCAGTGCGTGTACGGAGACTTGGGGGGGAATTCAAAAAAAAATTGAGGAAAAAACGTGAGGGCTTTCCTTCGGTTTTGAGAGGAAAAGAAAGAAAAATGGGGGAATTGACCGGTCTGTAATGAGGGAGAGAGAGAAGACCGATGAGGGGACGTGAGAGAGGAGAGAGAGAGAGAGAAAAGAAAAAGAAAAAGAAAGAGGGGCACTGCATTGTCTTCTTCACGGAGACCCCTAACACGCCGGCCATGCGTTGCGCCGACACCGCAACGCTAGCCACCACGCCTCCGCAATGCCGCAAATCTGACGACCCGATGCTCCGCTGCTGCTGTTGTGTCTTCATTGGAGCGCTCCATCGTCCGCAAGCTCGTAGCTCCGCGTGTTTCCGAAGCCCAGCAACGACGGTTGTGCCTGACGCCCGATGGCCGCACCTCCACTACCGCTCCGCGCCCCTGCGTCCACCATCGCCGCTGCAGCGCCAGTGTCATCCCTCACCCGCGACCAGATGCAGCTCGCCACGATACCCCTACTCGATGTCCCAACGTTGTTTCTGCCTTGTTTGTTTTTACAAATCCCGTGACCCCTCTACCTCTGCTACTATCGTCGTTCACCGCCACCCTCATAACCCTAGCCGCCGTCGCAGCCCTACAGCAAAGCGAGGCTGACGATTCCCCTTGCCAAAGACGTCCCAACACCTGCTGCCCACATCGTCGCCGTGTTGTGCAAACCGGATTCATGAAGCCGACTTGTGCATCTCGCCGTGGACAGAAGCCCATGAGCTCCCTTACCAAGCCTCTGCCACGTCTCCACCACCGCCAACCTATGAGCGACCCCCTGCTCTGCCCGCTGCTGCTGCTCGACGCCGCTGCTCACCCCCACCGCTGTGATCTTGCGACGCTGCTGCTCTGCCTTCGCCGTGCCCTAAAGCCCGCAACCCACAACGACCTTGCCTAGGTCCGAGCTTTCCCCAAGCGACGCTACTGTAGCACCCAACGTCCGACGTCCCCCTGCTCACTGCTAGTCGTCCTCGCCGGAGCTCCAACGACTGCAACCTCCGACCGAGCACCCACCACGAGCTACGAACGTCATTTGAAAAGCAAAAGGAAAAAAGAAAAAAAAATCAAATTAGGTAGATTTACTTTATTTTATTAGGCAGATTTATTTTATCTTGTTTTATTTTTTGCATCTTGCTTTCTTTATTTGAAATATTTCTCCATACATAATTGAAAATCTCGACGTACCACCTAATTCGCAACCGCACATGGATTTTTTACTCCATCTATAAGACTTAAGATGGAATAATTAATCAAGCGGGAATAAAATTGATATTTTGATCTTTAATGCTTAAGATCAATTTATCGATTTTATTAGCGAGATATTGTCCCTTGATTTGAACGATGTATGATGTCTTTGATGATTTTGAATTGTCTATTTTGTCTTGATTGTTTTATTTATCTTTAAATATGTTTGAGCTAGATTAGATTTACATTAGAATGTTTAATGCTTTATGTTATTTGCATATTTAGACTAAGCATTTTTATTTATTCTAAATTGTCGAAATGAAAAAATACCAAAAAAACATAAATTTAGGATGTTAGATTGTCGTTTCATTAATTTAAATTGCATGTTTAATTATTTGGCAATTTTAATTTCGAATTTTATAAAAAAAAAAACAACAAAAAAGAAAAATTAGAATTAGAGCATTCTTTGCACGTCATTGCATATTAGGGTAAGATTGCATGTTTAGGTTTATTTTCTATTTGATTATCGGTTTAGATAATTTCTCCTACATAGATTGCATTTTAGGGTTACTTGATTAAGATAATGTTCTAGTTTAAATTAGGATTTGACTTAACCTAATTCCTAATATAAATTAGATGACATCTTAATTTAGCTAGATAATTTTTGCATTTTTCTTAATTTCGAATTTCATGGAAAATACAAAAAAAAAAACATCTTAGAATAAATTAGTTTCATTTTCTAGGATAGATTGCATGCCTTTTTTAAGAAAAAATTAAAAAATAAATGTCATTGCATGTCATATAGAATTAGATTCATAAAATGCATGTCATTTAGTGATTGTTGCTAGGTCCATTTAATTAGAAATTGTCTGTCATTAGAATTAGGTCATTTAGTTATATTGCATTGCATAAAACATGATTCTCATTAATTAAATGAAAACAAAAAGAAATTGAGTGTTAATTAGAAATCATATCTAGAGTTGATAATGTGAATTATGATCTAATAACGCAGATGCTTTCGTTGCTATAAGGTAAGTCCTGTAATTTATTCATTGCTTTCCTGGGTGTTAAATTGGTGGTTTGCGCACCCGCATGATCACCTCAAATATTAGGGAAATAAATTTAAAATCAATTCAAGCTGCCTGCAAAACTTTTTTTCAAGATAAAAGAGAAAGGTATCGAAAGGGCGTTAGAGAAATCTAGCGTAATCAAGTCCCTGAACTCATAATCTCTGGTTCGCAGGAGTAAAGTAAATCTCCCGTTACTTTACTTGGATTTCTAATCGACCCACCAAAAATAGATTAGTGGGGACTCCTGATTAAAAATCAAATGAATGTTCAGAACTTCAACCTAAGTCGCGAATTGGTATGGACTTGGGAGAGCTCGAGCTAAGTTTAGGCTTAATAATCCATTAGCCAAACCCTAGGTGGTTCATCGGAAATTTGGTCGCGACACAAATAAAAGTTCGTAAAAGGTAAGAAAATTTGGCAAAGTAAGAAAAATTATAAATATCGCTAAGAAACTCAACTGGAAGTTGGTATCCCAATGGTAGATGGCAACTTATGAAAGAAAAATTGGGGAATCACGCTAGTTTAGCTCGGTACTTTGAAAAGAATATTAAATGTAAGGGTTTATTGTTCAAGGCAAATAAAAGTCAATATCCTATTAGAAAAAATTTAAAATATATATAGTTAAAGGTTGGTTGGTAACTCAAATGCGAGTTGCCAATTCATAATTCGTTGATAATTTAATTAGACAAAAGGTGGTATGTTGCTTCTAACTTTTCATATAGGAAAGTTGGTAAATTTGAAGCATTTGTAAATGTGTTAAGGTTTGCTTCTTGTCCATAATTTAGCCCCAATTTGTCAATTTAAGGGAGGAACAAGGGCCAATGACATCATTATTATGGGCTTTGCTAATAGGATTTCTCATATGAGCCACATCAGTTGAAATTAATTCCCCAACGGATTTTCCGGCAAAGAAAATTGCCCATGGCATTGAAATGAATGACTTTTAACTAATATGACACGCAGGTAATCGGGAAATATATATATATATATATATATATATATATATATATATATATATATATATTATTTCAAGTGAGCACCGTTTAAATATGACACTTGTTGTATTTTTAACCCATTAGTAAATTATATGACTAAAAGTTATTGGTAAATTGCAAACTTTAAAAAAGGTTGGTTATTTTCTAATAAAAAAAAAAATTGGTAGATTCCTGCAAGTTTACCTGGACAAAGAGTCGTTAGTCAATTTTTTTTAACCTAATAGTTTTTTACATTTGTCAACAATAAAAAAAAAAAAACCGCATTTTGGGGCATGGAGCAATAGAACACATACATACGTTAAAATAATAACAATAAATTAAGTACCATACGGTCATTGTTAGAAAGAATCAGACCCAAAAAAATTAATCGCCTCCACATTTTCTTAAGCAGAGCCTAATGTATCACCATTTAACGATATGCGATCAGCTTTCTTAAAACATGTTTAGTCTGAACCTTTTATATAAGCATACATATAAAAGCAATGTTTAATTATTAAGAATTTCTCTATGTTAAACATGTGATTAATGAATTTTGCCAACGGCTGAATCTCCTCACAAAAGATTTTTTTTTTTTTTTGGTCGGTCTCCTCACAAAAGATTACCAGGCGAGAAAAACTTCAAATTTTTTACTATTCCGAAGGGTGATAATATCCATAATACGAATGACATGTCAATTACTTATTGTACTTCACTACATAACTGTGTGCTGGTCTCTCGCATCCACCATATGATACAAAAGCAAATAACCACATGCTCGTCATGTTCACAGCCTTGTACAACCTTAACTCGGAAATGGAGTGGCGACAGCAAGGAGAGGAACTTTCCTTTGGATAATAATACCAGGGTTTTCGGTCATGTCCAAATCCTCGGCTTTTAGACCCTCTGGCAGTGCCCAATCGAACTTGTTCACCAGATTCGCCAAGACAAGTTCGTTCATCGCCATCACGAACGATTCCCCGGGACAAACCCGCCTCCCAGCACCGAAAGGAATCATCTCGAAATCCTGTCCCTTGAAATCCACCGAGCTCTTTAATAACCTCTCAGGCTTGAACTCCTCCGGCTCAGTCCACGTTGATGGGTTCCTACCAATGGCCCACGCGTTCACGAACACTATAGTCCCCTTTGCGATGTCGTAGCCTCGGATTTTGACATCCTGGGTCGATTGTCGCGGGAACATCGGGAGCGAAGGGTGTAGGCGAAGAGTCTCCTTGAGCACTGCTCGCAGGTAATGCATTTTCTCCAAGTCCTCGTCGGTTATATTTGGCTTACCATTGGCAATTTTGCGGACCTCGGTTTGGAGAATGTTCATGGCTTTAGGGTGCCTTAAAAGCTCGGCCATTGCCCACTCCAGGTTTGTGGACGTTGTATGAGTTCCACCGGTAAACATGTCCTGTACAAGCACAAAAGTTGATGAAGGAATGAACCAGTGGAGATGAAGAAAGTGAACGGATGGAAGATTAACATTTGAAAAAGGAGCTGCTAAACAACAATCAATCATCAAGGACAACTAACCATGCTTATCATTTCATTTAATTGTGGCTCATATGTTTTAAGAAAAATTAATATATATATATATAAATAATTCATCAACTCGGTTACCGGACCAATCTTAGAAGGCATGAGAAATGTTAAATTGAGAGTCGTTGGACAATGTTGCCTGGAAAGAAAGAATCGAGAGAGTATGGGGTGGTTGGTGGAGAAAAAGGAGAGAGCTTACCAAGATGAGTGCTTTGATGCTATCGGCACTAAGAGCAAAACCAACAGTCTTGTCCTTATTAATCTCCAGCAAAACGTCCACAAAGTCTCCCCTATCTTCACCTCCGCCGCCAACGCTCTTCTCCTCCATCTTCCTCCGGTGCTCCTCCACCACCTCATTGAGGAACTCGTCGAACACCCTCGCAACACGCTCCACTTTCGCATCTAAACCAGTCACCTTGTTGATCCACCCAAAGCTCGGAATGAAGTCCTCAACGTTGAAAGTGGCCAGCAACTCCATCAGTTCTGTCAACAGTCCCTTGAACTTCTTGCCCTGCTCGTCGTCGCTGTACTTCCTCCCCAGAGCCACCCGGCATATGATGTCGTTCATCAGCACCGCGAACATGTTGCTCAGGTCCACTGAGCGGTGCTGCTCGATCTTCTCCATAAATAAAGAGAGCTCTTCTTCTTGGACCGTCCGAAACGACTGGACCTTCTTGTTGCTCAACAGCTGGAGCACGCAGATGCTCCTCACTCGCCTCCAGTAATCGCCGTACGGCGCCAACGCCACGTCCTTTTGGTCGTACAGAAGCCTCTTGCCCATTATTGACCTGAGGCAAAGAAATGACATGAATCGGCACAAAATTAGTTTAAATGAAGCATTCGACGTGTCGAATAAAAACTATAATATTTTTTTTATGGGTTTTATGGTTTGCTGGACCGCCCATGTTGGGCTAATCCAGCCGGTAATTAAAATGGGCCCATAACTAAAAAGAAAAAACAACCACCAAACGGCAGTTATTGGAGGTTACTTCAAAAGGGAAAAAAGAACGTTCTCTTTTGTGTGTGAAGCATGTGTTCATAATAGGTGTGATAAGAACATAGAAAAAAATTCTCTCTCACTTGGTGGAAAAAATCACTCTCAACAAACAAAAGAGATTACTCTCTCTCACGGCACTGAATAAGGATGCATTTAATCCGTGAAAAATATTGTACTTGATTCGGATATGTCTACTTAATTTTTCATAAGACTAAGGTATTAAATTACTTCAAGAAATTTATGAACTTGGTAGAAAATCAATTAAATAAGAAAATAAAAGCATTAAGATCCGATCGAGGTCGAGAATATTTATCTGATGAGTTTAGAAATTTATGTGATGCAAAAGAAATCGAAAGACAATTTTTTATTCCATATACTCTTAAGGAAAAACAGAATTCTACTAGAAATGGTTAGGTCCATGTTGGCACAAGCTAACTTACCTATTACTTTTTAGATGATACTTTGTTAACTACTGCCTATATACTTAACCGAGTGTCTTCTAAATTAGTTACTTCTACTCTATATGAGTTATTAACAAGTAGAAAACTCAATTTAAGTTTTCTTAAACCTTGAGGATGTGTTGCTTATACCCACGAACCCTCTCACAAGTATGAAAAATTAGGTCCAAGAGATTAAAAAAAAAAAAAGTATTTTCATAAGATACTCTGAACACTCGAAAGGGTATGTATTCATAGGCGAGTAATAAAGTGGAAGTATAACTGAATTTAAATTACAAGATGTCGCATTCTTAGAAAATGAATTTCCTAAAAATGGCGAAATAGGTAAGGATTACTCACTATTTGAAACATCGAATCAAGATAATAACTTAATAAAGTCCATCCAGATAATCAAGATTACTCACTATTTGAAAAGTGAGATGTCACATTCTTAAGATAAGGGTTACTCACTATTTGAAACATTTGATCAAGATAATGACCTTAATGAAATTCATTCAAATGGGAGCAATGCAAGAAGTGGGATGTAACATTCTTATAATAAGGATTACTCACATTTTCGTAAGATACTCTAAACACTCGAAAGGGCATGTATTCATAGGTGAGCATGAAAGTGGAAGTATAAATAAATTTGAATCAAGAAATGTCACATTCTTAGAAAATGAATTTCTTAAGGATGGCGAAATACTTTAAGGATTACTCACTATTTAAAATCTTGGATCAAGATAATGAACTTAATGAAGTTTATCCAAGTGAGAGCAATCTGAGAAATGAGGAATTAAATTTGACTCAGTCTCAATTATAGCCAACCAATTAGACGATATTGTTATTATTTAATCCAAGTGGGAGCATAATATAGAATAATGTACAAAGTGTACAATCTCCCATATGGCGAACAAGTCACAAGAGCATTCGCCGTCAACATTTTGACATCAAAGGGGAAGCTTTCATGGTCTCTCCACAAGATGAAGATGAGCCAAAGAATGTAAATAAGGTTCTAAATTACCCCAACAAGGAAAAATGGATACATGCAACGGAAAAAGAAAAATTAAGTCAATAAAATCAAATCAAGTTTGGAAATTGGTTGATCTTCCAAAGGGATGCAAGGCCATTGGAAATAAATGGGCTCTCAAAATAAAGCGTAAAGTTAATGGCTCAATAGAGATATATAAGGCTCACCTTGTAGTGAAAGGGTATAATCAATAGAAAGGAATTGATCATGAGAAAACCGTTTCTCCTATAGTGAGATTTACCTCAATTCACCTTATCCTAGCAATAGTGGCAAGTACGAATCTCGAATTACATCAAATGGATATAAAGACTGATTTTCTCAATGGAGAATTAAAAGAAAAAATTTACATAGATCAACTTGTTTAAAGGTCAAGAACAAAGGGTATGTCGACTTTTAAGATCGATATATGATCTTTTAAGCAATCTTCAAGACAATATTATCTATGTCTTCATAATGCCATAACGGCGTATGATTTTATAATGATTGATGAAAATCATTATGTATATATCAAAAGATCTAAAGATCGATTTGTCATCTTATCATTATATGTGGATAATAAACTAATTGTCGAAACCAATAACGAGTTTGTTAATATAATTAAGAATCAATTATCTTTTAATTTTGAGATGAAAGATACAGGTGAAACTGCATATATTCTTGAAGTTATTTCAAGAGACCGTTCAAAAAGATTATTATTTTTTTCGTAAGAGACTTATATAAACAAAATTCTTAAATGATTTCGTATGCAATACTATAAACCCATAGATACTTGTATTGCAAAAGGTGAAAGATTGAGCCATAAACTATATCTCAAGAGTAGAGACAAATGAAATGTATTCCTTATACTAGTGTTGTTGGAAGCTTAATATACGCTATAATGTGTACAAGACCTGACAAATATTTTGCAATTAAAATGGTAAATCAAATCCAAGTTAAGCACATTGGGTAGCCATCAAAAGAATCTTGAGATATCTAAAGGGTACTGCTAATTATAGGCTGAGTTATCAAGGAAGAGATTTGCTACTTGAATGCTATTCAAATGCTAGTTGGAGTGGAGATTTAGATGAAAGAAAATCTACCTCTAGGTTTGCATTCTTACTGAATGACGGCACTCTATTTTAGAGTAGTAATAAACAAATATTATAGTCTTATTCACAATGGAAGCCAAATTTGTGGCATTATCAGTAGCAGTACAAGAGGGTATCTGACTTAAGAGATTTTCAAATCATATAGGTATTGTCAAGAATGCTGCAAATTCATTGTTGGTTAATTGTGATAGCCAAACAGCGATTGCTTACACCAAAAATCCAAAATATTATTGTAAGACCAAACATATAAATACCAAGTATAACTTTGTCAAAGATATGGTTGCACGAAGAGATGTACACTTATAATACATATCTATACATAGAATGATGGCAAAGCCAATTCTTAGAAATGTTTTCCATGGTCATGTAAAATCTCTAGGACTGTGTTGAAGCTGATATACTGAATATTGTAATTTCCCTCAGTGTTCACTATTTATGAAGTTTTCTATTATTATTAATGTCTGTGAGTTTATTTGCTACTTAATGCATTATACTGAGAAAATATGTTGGACAGATAGGGGATTAGCCCACTTACACAACTAATTGCCTCTATTTACTGTATGATAGATAGAGATGTGACAATTTTAAACTTATTATCTGGGAGATAATTGAGAGCTCAAGCTTAAAATGGCAAAAGAACGCTTCAAGTGCCATAACTTGGTACAAAGGGACACTTAAGTGCCATAACATACGAAAGGTACACTTAAGTGCCATATTCGAAAAAAAATGGATTACTTAAGTGCCACTCCGGCCAAAGTCCGGTCAAAACGCCGACGTGGCATTTTTCCGGCGAAGCGAGCCCAAAACGACACCGTTTTGAACGCAGACGTGGCCAAATAATGCAAAAACGGCGTCATTTTGAGCCGACGTGGTAAAAAAATAATATAAAAATTAATTAAATTATATTAAAATTAAATTTAGTTAAAAAATTTAGAAAAATTTAAAAAAATTTAGAAAAATTTAAAAAAAATTTAAACAATTTTAAAAATTTTAAACAATTTAAAAAATTTAAAAAAAAAAAAACGGAAAAGGAGGGGGGGAGGCGGCTAAGGGATCGGCCCTCAGTCGCCGCCGCCCCACCACCGCCGGGAAGGGCCAGCGATGGCGGGGGGAGGGTCGGCCGGGGTCGCCGGGCCCTGGCTAGGGGCTGGCGACCCTGGTCAACCGGCGGCGAGGGTCGCCGGCCCCCACCCAGTCGGGCCAAGGGCCGCCAACCCTCGCCGGATCTGGGCGAGGGCCGCAACCCTCCCCAGATCTATGGCCAGTGGCGAGGGCCACGATCCTCGCCAGATCTATGGCCAGTGGCAAGGGCTCGCGGCCCTCGCCGCCGGTCGGCCGGCGACCTCGGCCGACCCTCCCCCCGCCGTCGCCGGCCCTTCCCGGCGGCGGTGGGGCGGCGGCTGAGCGCTCATCCCCCGCTTGCCTCCCCCACCTTTCCTTTTTTTAAAATTTTTAAACTTTTTTTTAAAATTTTGTTAATATTTTAACTAAATTTAATTTTAAAATTATTATTTTAAAATATTTTAACTAATTTTAATTTTAATTTAATTAATTTTTTTTACCACGTCAGCCCAAAACGATGCCGTTTTTGCATTATTTGGCCACATCAGCGTGCAAAACGGCGTCGTTTTGGGCTTGCTTCGCCGGAAAAATGCCACGTTGGCGTTTTAGCTGGATTTTAGCCGGATTGGCACTCAAGTAATCCCTTTTTACTCCGATTTTGGCACTTAAGTGTACATTTTGTAAGTTATGGCACTTAAGTGTCCCTTTGTGCAAAGTTATAGCACTCCGGGGGTCCGCACGTCAGCTTAAAATGTAGATATCACCTTAACAAATTATTATGATGAGGTTATAATGTTATTATGTCCAAAAGTAAAATAACCTGCATATTTTAATTTATTTTTCTTTGATGTCAGAGGTGAGTTCTGATGGATTCTTATATATATATATATAAAAAGAGTAATTTTGTGAACTTAAGTTTAACATTGGGAATGTCTGAAGTATCACATGTATGATATTTAATGCGAAGACATACGCTCTATGGGAAATGAGTTAATATCGTAATACGTATTTTCATATTACATATGCATGAGACGACTAATTAAAATTGGCAAAAGTTTTAATCTCAACTTTTTAGCCGTGTAAGACTCTTGAGGATAAGAGTTCCTTAGTTAAGTGCCCTCACGACGCTTACTTATTATCAAAATCTATATTCAATGTTTGTTATCTTAAAATGTTGCCAATGATCATTAATTGATTCGATTTAATGAAACATTTCTTAAAAAGCAAATTGAACTAAAATTAAGAGTTTTAAGGTAAGAGGAAGGTCAATTTGTTATTGATGTCACATTCTATTTTATATTCACAAGTCAACCAATTATGATTACTTACGTTTAATCGTAATTGTGATACAATACACACACACACACTTAAAGAGATCAAGAGAGATATAAATGTGACTAATTGATATAGGGAACATCATACTGAATCTACTCAAAATTGTTATGCCCAATTTGAGCTGCTATATATTCCTAACAAATAGATAGCAATGAGCTCTCAAAGCATGTTAGTCGCACGGATTATTTGCTAGCATGAATGTTGCAGAGAAGAGAGAGAGTTATGTTTAGCCCATCATGGGCAAGTAGGAGATGATGGGTTTTATGGTTATTGGGATGCCTATGTTCGACTAACCCAGCCCGTAATTAAAATAAGGCCACAACTAGAAGAAAAGATATAACTACCAAAAGGCAGTTTGTGGGGGTTACTTCAAATGGGAAATAAAATGTTCTCTTTTAAGTGTGAAGTGTATGTTCATAATAAGTGTGATAAGAATATAGAAAAGAATTCTCTCTCATTTGGCGGAGAAAATCGCTCTCACTCAACAAACAAAAGGGATTATTTTCTCTCACTACACTGCAATAAAGGTGAATTTAATCCATGAAAAATGAGGTACGTCCTTTGGCGATGTGCTTTTCGATCAATGATTCAAGTTTATTTGGGCACATTTCTCGTAAGTGGTTTTGCGTTACTTGATAGTTCGAGATATGTTTTTTAGGAATTCGTTTCCTTCGGTTTTGTATTGCCACGAGTTGACACGTGGTTAATCCCATATCTGTGATCAATCGAGACCTTCTTCAATCATCAACTCTAATACAGAACTAAGATGCATGAACATGAATTGACAGGCTTAGGCTATACCTGGGTCGATCGGAGAAAATGATGTCGTGGTTCTTCAAGATGTCACGTGCATAGTCGGAGGACGAGACGACGAGGATGGGCACGCTCCCGAAGTGGAGGCGCATCAAGGGGCCATAGCGTCTGGACAAGGCTTGGAGCAAGCGAGGAGAGTAATTGCGAAGCTGGTGGAGGTTCCCAATGATCGGGAGCTTCGGCGGTGATGGCGGGAGGTGGAGGTTAGTGGCGGCGGCAGCGGAGAAGAGGAGGCGGAGGCCTTTAAGGGTGAGGAAGGTGATGAAGAGGACGAGTGCGATTGAGATTAGCGAGGGAGTGAAGGAGAGTAGTGGTGAGATGTTGAAGCCGAACATTGCGAGTGGCGACGGTGGCTTTTCGCTGTTTCTGTGTCTCCCGAGAATGATCTTTTCCGCCTTTCTATCCTTTGGGTTATGAACTCTGAATGGGGGAAGGAGGATTTATATTGCTCGTGCTGCTGTTGAGCTCGGTTGACTCTACGTAAAATATTATAGAGTATGTGGTGTAATCTGTATATATCCCATATGGAAAGTAAATGAACTTATCTAGAGGATGAATATCTAAAATAATATGTTATTAATTCATATTAAAATAGGACATGCACAAGCAAATGAAAATAGTCCACAATCTTGAGAGATTTGCAGAATTAAGGAAGATATACAGAATCAAGAGATCTAATAGTGAGTAAGGAAGATACACATAATTAAGGAAGATATAAAATCTGCTAAATATATCTCTAACACTTACATTAGAGAATTATATGATTTCAAACTATCAAGATATGCTAATTAGCTCATAATTCATGGTCTTAACTTTTTAAGTGAAGATAAATCCAAATAAATATCTATATGTGCTCAATCTTAAGCTCTCTCTTGATGATCTCCCTTGAAGAGTTATTGCATTTCCTAAGTAAGTAGGAACAGAGCAAGAAAGATTCTGATTTCAAATATTTCTAGATCTCCCATTATTTGCAATCCAATTATTTATATTTCCAAACTTCAGTTTTTGCAGAAAGTCCAACCGATGCAAGAGGAAAAAGGTTACACTAGTTAAATATTAAATCACATATTTATTTACTGACTTTAACTTTTAGAGAGTTCTACAAAAGTTCACATTATAAATAGATTGGTAATATATTACACCGTTAAATACATATGACTGATCAATAAGCTCCATAACTGAAGTGGCAAATTCTTCGAAACATCATGCATAGTTATTCTAGGGATTTTGGTTTCTTTTCTCCTTTACAATAATGATGTCAAGTTTGGAAAATTAAAGGATATATCGTGAATGTAAAGAAAATTTTAAATAAGCAGTCTAATCCACCCTTGATATGATAATGATATGATAATGATATGATAAATTTAATTATCTCATTTCTCACAAACTATCAAACCAATGATGGATAAAACTGCTGGTGAAAAGATATATTTATACTAATCATGTATGTTATAATTACTCCTCGAGTTTCAAAAAACCAATACAAAACACATACTATCACTGTAGCGTCCAAATAACTTCTACTATCCTAGTCTTTTTTTTTTTTATTTGATTGTTGTTCAAATCTAATTATTCTACCACCGCCTGCGGTGGCCCAGTTGGATAAGGCTCCCATGACCTTTTGCGAGGAGGTGAGGAGTTCGAATCCCGCTGGCCGCACGGGATCTTAAGCGTAACGTCAGGGTGGTGGGTCCTCCACTAGCGTCACCCCGGGTTTACCTCGCCGGCTGCCGGCTGTACGGGGGTTCTCGGGTTACAAAAAAAAAATCTAATTATTCTTGCTATTTTTTGTCAAAAAGTTTATTGTCCTCCTTTTTTCAAATGATCACTTTTTTCTATTTATTCTTCGCGGTGTTGATGTGACATTATGTCGCCAAATGCTCGTCATTTGGTGCATAATCTCGGGACCATTGCAATTGCACAGTCTGCCGACCTGCAAAATTGCCGCCCAACTCATTCATCATATACCACGCCTACCGACAAGGAAGTGAAACGAAAGGCTTGACTTGCGCTCGATCTCGTCTCTCCTCCACTCTCCTGTGAATCGGTCAAATATGGAGTTCTCTAAACATCTTTGAAAATTAATTTGCAAAGGACAAACTTAGGAAGAAGTACACCCCAAGTATTAAAACTTGACACGAAAAAACATTAAATGCCAAAACTTAAGAAAGTGTCATATCCGGCGAACTCCACTGGAAATCCTACATGATAATTTTTTATTATTTTTCTTACCTACATAACTCGCCGGAGAGCTGACTCAGCAAAGAAACGCAAGAACGACGTTGTTTTTGTGCAGATTCGAATTTTAATATATAATTTAATTTAATTTAATTATAAAAATAAATAAATGAGGAGGGATGAAGAAGGTGGCTGAGGGCTGGGCCCTCGCCACCACCGCCTCCCCGCCGTCATCAGGAAGGCCACCAACCATCGCCAGATTTGGGGGAAGGCCGCAACCCTTGCCCTAGAACTGGGCGAGAGCTCGCAGGCCCTCGTCGCCGGTCAGCCAGGGTTGTCAGCCCCTAGCTAAGGTCTGGTGACCCCAACCGAAGCTGCCCCCACCGTCGCCAACCCTTCCCGACAATGGCGGGAAGGCGGCAACGGCAAGGGCTTAGCCCTCGCCGCGTGCCTCCTCTCTCCCCTCTTTTTTTTAAATTTAAAATGTTTTAAATAAATTTAGTTTTAAATTTAATTTAATTAATTTTTATATTAATTATTTACCACGTCAAAGACAAAACAACATATTTTTTGCATGTGTCTAGCCATGTCAGCGTGCAAAACGACGTCGTTTTACATTTATCTCGCCGAAAAATTGCCACCTCAGCATTTTGGCCAGATTTTCTTACCGTTGGCACCTAAGTGATCCATTTTGCTCCAATTTTAACATGTCATTTTCCTAACTTTTGGCACTTAAGTGTCATTCCGTGTCAAATTTTCGCACTCCAGGTATCTGGCACTCAACAAACTTAGCATCTAATCTCTCCACCCAATTTCGCGGATACTTTGGACTAGTTAACAGGCCATCTTCGCAATCTTTTTGCCCTTTTTACCGTGGACATTAGATGGTATTCAAACAAGTCCGGTTGCTATTCACAGTAATCATCTATATGCAAATAATTTCCCAGGGTAGATATCCTTAAGCGGTGAAGATTTATCTTTTCGCGCTCGTGTTATCTTATGAATCAAATTTCGAGCAATTCAGAGTCTTGTAGAGGAAGTTATGCTCAAAGTACAAAAACTGCGACAAGGAAATCTGCTAGTGAGTCTTTCAGTTTTTCTATGTTTTTGTTGGGTCCAATGCAATGTATTTTGTTTCTAAAGTCAAACCATTATTCATGTTTTCTTGGGAAATAAAAGGTCAGAAGTCCTGGGATTTGTTTATAATTGGAGGGTTGCTTCACGTTGGGTCTATATAGATAATAAATCTCCCTAAGGTTTGGAGCTGAGCGCTTGAATTAGAGTATCGCCGAAAAAGACCGTATCTCTTTGATGGATTCAATTAAATGGTGAGTTACATGTACCATTTCTTAAGGTGGATATCCTTAAGTGGTGAACATTTATCAAATCACCAACCCTTCACTGACCCCTTGGGGAACAAAATGAAAATGTTGAAATTTGAAATTATGTTCGGGATGTTTCGGTAAGCATTTTACGGGATCCAGAATGGCAGGGACAACACAAGGGTATAATATATTATGCAAGAAAGCGATTTCAAATGCAACGCGTGATCAAGTGCCTTCAACTTTATAAAATGGTCACGAGATTTGTCATTTGCTCTTTTAATGCAAAAATTACTGGTATTGTAAGGTCAATGATATAGGTAAGTCAGCACACTAGAATATAATGGCCAGCCTAAAATAAACCTAATTTCGCACGCTTGATTTGTACACTCAGATTCGAGCTTTTAGAGTTAGGTGACGAAATTATTAAATCTTTCTAAAACTTTTGATAGCGATATGAATGACTCCCCTTTGATTGGATCGAACACGTGGAAACTCGAAATGTACATACATGATGCCAGAAAGGCAAAATCAAAAAGAAAGAATTATTAGTGCCATGGTCTTATACATTGAATGATCAATTAACCGTGCGTAAAGTATAAACATTTCTTAATAACAAAAGTACATATAAGTGCTCACGCATATGCATAGATATGCATTTTTCGCAAATCTATTAGTTAACTATTGATAATGTGCAACAGACCGGACAAGATTATATTATTCATGAACCTTGCATCATTTTCTGAATCATCATATCACGAGAATGTCTATCACCTGATTTTTCTCGCGATGAATCGACATGTACCACGGCAAAAAATGCAACTGCAATATGACATTTACGTACCTTTCCATCGAGTCCTGAGATGGTGCTGAGTCACCTCATTCATAGTGCTCTCGAACGTCACCAATACCTCAAGATTGAAGAAGCTCGTGAGCATCTCCTTGCAGGCCCTCCCTTCGTAGCCTGCTTTGGTTATGAGCCTCGTCCCGATGAGCCTCCAAACCAAGCTCGGCCGTGAGAGCCACGAGTTCTTCTGGGCCAACCGGACCCGGAACCAGGGCAAGTTCATCCAAGAGCGGATCCACGGGTACGCCTCCCCGTCTTCAGGACCTCACTACTGGGCAAGCAGATTGGTGATCATGTGTGGGCTGGCAAGTAACAAGTTCTTGTTCTCAAAGGAGGGCAGCGCTGTGGTGGCCAAGCTTGGTCTGGAGCTCATTGGGAGAGGCCTCAAAACTGAAGTCGATGACGAAGGGAGGCCCTGCGTGATGTGCCGCCATGTAGCGATTTTTGGCGAAAATTAATCATAAAGACTATTCAGAATTTTATGTAAAGATTTAAGATTAAATTAGTAAAATTGAAATATTTAGAAGTAAACTGACATTTATATAATAAATTTATGGCTACTTAGATAATTGCCCCAGCGATTATAATGCAAAAGATACAAGTCTTCCAAGCTTTGACTTTGCCACTATAGGTGTTCACTACCCGCCCCATTAATTCCACAAGGTGGCTTCACTTTCTTCTAATAAACTCTCAATGTCTGTCCCTAAGCGAGAGTCTCCCTCCCCCCCAACCCCAACCCCAACCCCAAGCCCCATTCCCTCTGTGTCTCCCTCTTCCCTCTTTTGAAGCTTTCGGTGTTTCTTTTCTCTCCTAATCTGTTCTGGGAATTGTGTGTGTGAATAGATTTCTACAGCTGATCTTGGGTGAACGTGGAGACCAGTTTGACCATTTGTTCAGTTGACAGCCATTAAGGTGAATGTTCGTAACATGATTCCACAATCTCTTTGAGTTTAGGCCGCTCTCCTCTACCGATTTAGATGTAGGTCACATTTTGGAAGTTTTATTTTCATGAATAAGATCTAGATATAAATTTGGGTGCTCCTTATAGATATTTGTTCTGTGTTCTTTCACTATTTTGATGTTGGTATCTTTGAACAATGACGATGATGACGACATTGAACTTAGACAAGCACTACAAGCCATTGCAAATAAAGTGAGAAATTTCGATGTGTGCTCATCACTAAATTTAATAATTAGCCGCCCGATCATTTATGGCGTCAGATCTATTCTTTATGGATGAGAATGTAATTCTAGCTCTAGATTGTGCTTTGTTGTTTGCTTTCTACTTTTGCTTTGTTCTATAATTATTTAGGTTTTGCTAGGCTTGAAAGCCTTTTATGTACCTCCCAATATTATTCTATTATATGAATGGTATCTTTTTCTCAAGAAAAAGGGGTTGATCAAATAGTTTTGATTCGTGTGCCTTTCCACGAATCTCGCAAGTCCTTTTCATCTAGTTCAGTTGACCAATTCAACAAATATCTTGGATTTTTTAGTGGGAGAAGATGGCCTACCTTGATAAACTTCATTAATCTAACCTGTCTTAAAAACTTCCGTGAGAAATCATACCAAGTAATTAGCAGGCATGAAATCTTAGCATCAAAGCTTGTTTATGTCATATCCTTCTAAAATAAGGGTTTCCAAGGAGCCAATGAATGTGAGCCTTCATCTTTTATATAATTTCTCTAGGAGCCATCTTATGAATTATACATCTATAACTATCCTGAGAATCACCTGTCTTTTATGTGAATGATGTGACTCTGATATGATCAATGAAATCGATGCTATCGACACGTGAAAGTTGGCTCGAGCACGGCCTGAAATCATGTAATAAGACGAGATCTCTTCTAGAAGAGGGTGTCACGCCCCAATCCTCCGAACGCATGCCCATCCCTCTATGGTCAATTAATAGCGACGTCCCCGGATGCATCGCCGACTCTTTCGTTTTAATACGCATGTGGAAGCAAATAAACAATCCCCTAACAATAACACAATGGGATAGGAAAATAGAGCCTCAATTTTTCAAACCAAAATAAGCCTGTTTATAAACATACAGGTTTATATATAATGACAGGCTGTTTACAAAAATATCGGCTTAACAAAAATGAAACTATCCTATGACCCTCTAGTCAGACATCATGCCCTGATCCTCGAACGCGTGCCCATCCCTCACCTGGTCGTTTAAAAGCGACGTTCCAGGACGCATCACCGACCCTTTTTTTTTAATACGCATGCGGAAGCAGATAAAATAATCCTCAGACAATAAAATATTTGGGATAGAAAAGTAGAGCCATATTTTTCGAACGGGAGAAGTATACTATTGGTGCTATAAGTTGTATACGGCGCTCACTTTGGTGCCAAAAGTTTCTGTCTGATCACTTAAGTGCCAAAAATTTTGAAAAACAATCACTTTGGTGCCATCACCGATTTGGTTGGCCGGAAATCCGACGTGGTAGTTTTTTATTAATTTTTTACGTCGACGTGGATTGCCGGAGAATACAATCAGCATACAAAGAACAAAACAACGCCGTTTACCATTTTCCCCCAAATAAGAAACCCTAAATCTCCAATTTCGACTAGAACCGGAAGTTGAAACCCTAAATCCCCAATTTCAACTAGAACCGGAAGTTGAAAACCCTAAATCCCCAATTCGACCATTTCGAGTGCATACTTCGATTTTCTCCCAAAGTTATCAGCTCGCTTTTGCAAATGGAGGACAGAAGCTTCACTAGCGGCTCACATTCCTATAAGAAAAGCAAATTAGATGGTGAGTGTTACTGTTATTGTGGGTTACCGAGTTCGAGAAGAACATCTTGGACTCGGTTAAATCCCGGGAGAAAATTCCATGGGTGCGGCAGATATAAAGAATGCTCGAAGTGCCAATATTTCAAATGGGTTGATAAGAAGTTCTTTGCTCGAGTGACAGAGGTGATATTGGAGTTACTTGAAGGCCAAAATCAACCTCCACCTACGTTAATGGACAAGTTGAAGGATGTTGACTCAATGCAAGCTTAAATGAAGGGTTTAACATCTCTGGTGGACCATTTGAAGATGGAGGTTTCTAAGCTGAAAAATTGAAAGAAACTTTTATCGAGCGTTGATTGTGTTCTTATTCTCTTGGGTAGTTTATTCAAATGTAAAATGAGTAATGAGAAAAAGTTTGTATGTCTACCATAGTCGAAGACGTGGAATATGCACTTATATTGGATTATTTATAAGTAAAATGTATTTTTGGTTTGCTACAATTTTTGTATGGAGCAGAAGGTTTTGTTGTTGTAATCTATGGGTAGAAATGCAAGGTTGGACTTGGAATGCATTAGTTGTGAGCACTTAAAAGTTTTGTTGTTTAATTGTGTATTGTCAATATTTGTTTTGGTTAGTTTTTGCTTCAATATATAATGGTTTACTGCATTTTTTATTTGGTAAAGGTTTGCTGCATTTTTTTATTTGGTAATGATTTGCTGCATTTTTTTATTTGGTAATGGTTTGCTACATTTTTTTTATTTGGTAACGGTTTGCTGCATTTTTTATTTGGTAACGGTTTGCTGCATTTTTTATTTGGTAATGGCTTGCTGGTTTACTGGTTTGTTGCAACTGCAAACCATGGCGAAATTAAAGGATGGTGGCAAATTCGCGATTGACCATTTTAGTGCCATAACTTGTAAATAGTGATCGCTTGAGTGCCAAGTTTTTATAAAAGTGATCATTTAAGTGCCAGTCACGATTACAGAATGATCACTTATGTTGCACAAGTTTTTTAAAAAAGAACATGTTAGTGCCAAACGTCACTTAACTTGCACCTTGTTCTTGCACCAGTTGGGTAGCTGGTGCATCTCCTTGCACCAGCCCATACAAGTGTTGATGCAACAAGATGTACCAGCACCGAAAATGTTCTTGCAGCAGCACATATAACCAGAACCCCACAAATTCATTATAATCCACAACTTCAACCAGCAACAGCAGCATTGCAGCAACAGCAAAAATAAAATATACGGCATAACTAACTCGCTAGCATTCTAGCTGAAACCAACACAAGTGAAAATAGTCATTCCAGTACTTGCCATTAACATTGATTAATTGTTTACAAAAGAAAAGAAAAACATGTCTAACTTCAGTCCCCAATCATCGAAAGTTCAACACCCTCTAAAAAAAACAATGGCAATATGCAGGCAGCAACTACCATCAAGAAGCTCAAATATCCAACACCCTCCTAAAAAAAACATGAAAAGAGACCATGTCCAGCACCACATAAAAAGAGACCATGTCCAGCACCCTCCCATCAGTCAATAATGACAACACCCTGATCTCATTTTCCTCTTGGAGCTTTGAATTGATTCATAATCCGAGCACTCTTTCGAATTGGATGTGCAGGTTATTTAACTGGGCTTTCTGTCACCTCATTTTCCTTTTCCTTCTTTTTTACAGCGGCTATTTTTGTTCTAGCATGTGTTATGTGTTGATCCATATCATCACTATTGCTCTCAATCGTTGGTTGAGATGGAACTGGTGCTGGGTTCTTTTTGGATGGCTGTTTCGCAGCTATACCCGCTGCCTTCTTCTTCTTTGGAGCATTCTTCTTTGGTTGCGCCCTTGATTCTTGAGTTGGCCCACCTTGAGAGAAAAGTACCTCCGAAGTTCCCCCAGGCTACAAGAACATAATGATACTGTCAACCAAATGAATTGAAGTACAACAAATTAAATGCATGAGACCTACAAATCTTACATTCAAAATAGTCATTCCAGTACATTCATCTGTGTAAATCCCATAACCGTATTGCCTTAATCTTTTTCCAAGAGCCCCTCTTGTTCGCTGTGGTGCATCATTTTCAACAGTAACAATCCTTGTAGCAACCTCTACAACTTGTGCAGTTGCTCGTCTTCTCACTTGAGAAACACATAACAAATGTAACCTACAAATCTTAGATTCAAAATAGTCATTCCAGTACATTCATCTGTGTAAATCCCATAACCGTATTGCCTTAATCTTTTTCCAAGAGCCCCTCTTGTTCGCTGTGGTGCATCATTTTCAACAGCAACAATCCTTGTAGCAACCTCTACAACTTGTGCAGTTGCTCGTCTTCTCACTTGAGAAACACATAACAAATGTAAATTCCAGTCCATAAAAGACCAAACACAACGATGTACAACTTACAAGATATTTTTTTCTTGTTTGCTCAACAGTAGACTCAGTTGTTATTGTTGCTGTCCTGCCCATTCCAGTCCCTATTCCTGCACTTGAGCCTACAACAGGGCCTTTTTCTAGCCCTTTAGTAGGCCTTACAACAATGTACTGTATTATGATTATGACCAACTACAACGAATAATTAGACATCTACTCATTTTCATGGTGGAAACAAATGGAAAAAACTTCTCAAATTACAAGTGCATGATAGAGGAAAAGCACAAGAGAAGCCAGTACACATGGTCAACCATCAAACTCTATCGAATGAGAACTGTAAAGTTACTGAGGCAAAAAGGATACTTACCTTACAACATGGCTTTCTGTTTGCCCTTCAGTATGCTTACAGCAGGGCCTTCTGTCCTCCCTTCAATAGGCCCAACAAGAAGCTCTTCAGTAGGTCCTATCCCTGGCACTGAATCAGCCATTACATCTTGCTGTTGATGCTGTTTTTTCAGTTCACAACCTTTCTTATTATGCTCTTCTTTGCGGCAATAGGAGCATTTCATCTTTGACCCAGTCCTACTCATCCTCTGACTTGATGCCTCTTCATGTTGCATTCTTCGTCTCTTTTTTGGCCTTTCTATTTGCTTCTTCAGCTGTAAAGGTAGAGGGCTTTCATGATTTGTTAGCTCTCAAAAGTTGCTGCTTCCGATAGGCTACATCATGAATTGGTATGGAGCAAGGTATGAGCTTTTTTTGTACCAATCATGTAGGTAATCATTTGGGTTTTCTTGCTTCATCTTAATAGCACAAATGGTATGAGCACAGGGAATTCTATTCAGTTGCCAGGCTCGGCATGAACACTTTATTCTATCCAGGTTGATAACATACTTATCCTGATTTTAAATAATCTCATATTCATTATCTCAATTCCAAACTAGATGGCAGAACCCACTAGCAGCAATGTTTGCATCCAATCTCTTCACAATCCTAGGGCCACAGTCTCTACTCCATTTCGTAGCCTCATCTCTTTGCCTATGCAGTTTAATCATAACCATAACTCGAATATCATCAAGCATGCTGATGACTGGTTTGCACCTGGCCTCTAAAATTCTGCCATTGAAAGCTTCACTAAGGTTGTTATCAATGATATCGCATTTGAACTCTTCGCTAAGAAGGCCCGACACTAGTACTTAGCTTCTATCTGGAAGACAGCATCAAAACCTTCATTTGTCAACTGCAACAATCCTTGTTTGGCTAATCTGAAATCAGCCATGTCCGTACTCTTTGCTATCTGCCAGAACTGCTTCTACAGCCTATCTCCTTTGAAGTTCCTTGACCAATTTGCATATATGTGACTCGCACACATTCTATGCTCAGCATGTGGCATCAACTCAGCCAATGTAGGAATAAGTCCCTACAAAAATTCAAACCAATAAATATAAGTCAGGAAAAATATGCAAGTGATTAATATTAAAAGGGAGTGAATTAATTGACAATGAAATTACCTTCTGTTGGTCGCTCATGAATGCCTATCCTCCCCCATCGGTTATCTCAAGGTCAACCATTAAATTTTTTAGGAACCAGGACCAAATATCCTTGTTCTCTATCTTCACCACCGCTCAAGCTATAAAGAACATTTGATTATTGGTATCTCTCCCCACAGCAGCCAACAACTCCCCCTTGCATAAACCCTTTAGAAAGCATCCATCCAATCCTATAACTCTTCTACAACCAGCCAAGAAGCCCTATTTGCATGCATTAAAACAGACATAAAATCTATCAAATCTAGGCCCAAGATCAGGGAGTGGCCTCTCCACAACCTCTACATATACCCTACTAGATGGGTTTTGAAACATGCATTCGCCAGCATAATACCATACCTGCGCATATTCTTCCTTATACCCACACATCAATATCTTCATCACCCTCATCTTAGCTCTCTTACATTGATTTCTCGACACATTAACCCCCACTTACTCCTTCACTAACTATTGAAATTGAGGACTCTTGATCTCGGGCATTGCTTTGATCGTATTGAAAAAATGCTTTGATAACCACAGACTTGTTACCATTTTATTGTTAAAGATAATTGGACAAGTATGCTCCTCTTGAAATGACCTAATTTGAAATGACCCATTCTTACTCAACGCGCCATAGAGCTTCCACGAACAAGTGGGTTGTGAGCACTTAGCTCTCATAAATTCTTTCGTATTTCTAATGAATTGAACACTCCTCCATTCACCAATAGAGTTCTTCACAACAGCTTCCTTGAACTGTTTGGCATCGTCAAATCTCATGCCCACCGACAAAATAGGTTTATCAACAAACGGGTTGCCTTCAAGCGACGAGATTAATGAAATCGAAGGTCCTTCTCGACTCCCAATAAACTCGACACTTCACATGCTAATGGATTAAGCTGGATTACTCCACGACCACGATTCATTACTACAAGATGTTCCTTGAGTCAAACCTTTTTACGCATGATGTCAAAGTTACACATCAGCCAACCAGTCAAGTACAACTCTAGTCAGTGGTTCTCATTTCTATAGCTTTAATACAACAAGCTGAATTTCCACAAACTTAACCAAAACTCTGCTGCGCTACTCTGATAGAATTACCCCAAAAACATTCTCCCTCTGATCGATGCATGGTTCGATTCAATTCCTGTCCCTTTCGCCATTCTAGTGGCGTCCTATCTACGGTAGCAGTGCTTGCGTTCCCTTGGACTTATATTGACAGTCCCTCACCTGATTACCATGCTGGCCACATGTATAGTACGCTCCAATGACACTCGGACACTGGATTGATTCACACTTCCTTCTGCTGACTCAGCATACATCTGGTGAGTCTTCTATCTCCTATCGAGTGACAGCATGCACCCTTACTTGCACCTGGGGCCTATTCCAAATGCCCCACTGAATATCTTGAAGTACATTCCCTCTATTCTATCCCATCAGCCTTCTAGTACAGTTTCTAACTAAGTGACCCTGCTGGCCATGCTTAAAACAAGTACCCGTCCTAAAATGGCACGGGGCGTAACCATGGCGTCTCCTACAGGAACAATATATTCTATTCTGATTCAGTGCTGACTTATCTATCCCCACCCTTCTTATGAGACGAAATAGAATACATTTTTCCAGTCATATGCTCCTTTCCAAACCAGTTTCTATCTCTGCCTAAACTAAACCTTGACTCAAATGTGGTAGCTTGCTCCCCAATCACAATTCCAAGTTGGACCTCGGCAGGGGCGGCAACAATAGCAATTACGGCACTGGTAGCGGCAGTGACAACGGCAACAATGGCGGCTCGGTCCTGAGCTTATTGGCTCAACAAGTTCCTAAGGAACACTAGCGCCTGAACGATCCCATCGAATCTAGGATCGCTCGGTGCTGCTACCCTAGTACCGGCCTACGGCGGTACTCTTACACTCACGCTGGCCTAAGTCGGCACTCTTTCTCAACCACCTTAGGCACCAATTCTTGTCGGCATTCTACCCCGAGTCACAAAAGCTACTGCCCTCTTACTAGAAGTTCTCAGCTCCTAATCACTCATACTATAGGATCTTTATAGAAACATGTTTTCTAATTCCAATACCATATTGGAATTTGAGTGAGCCACACAACACGCTATCAATCAGCTATTACAGACATGCACCGGCATGAAATAAAGGTCATTCCTACTAATATCCCATGACTCATCACACCTTAATACTCCAAACACAAACCTGCTCTGATACCACTTAAATGGGGATGTCATGCCCCGATCCTCCGAGCGCGTGCCCATCCCTCTATGGTCGATTAATAGCGACGTCCTAAGACGCATCGCCGACCCTTTCATTTTAATACGCATGCGGAAGCAAATAAACAATCTCCAGACAATAACACAATGGAATAGGAAAATAGGGTCTCAATTTTCAAACCAAAACAAAACCTTTTTATAAACATACATGTTTATATACAATGCCAGGCTATTTACAAAAATATCGGCTTAACAAAAAGGAAACTCTCCTATGACCCTCTAGTCAGACATGTTCGTCAATTCTTCGGTCTCCACCTTCCCAAACTCCGGGCTTCTGGTTCTCCACCAACACCATTTAAGGACCTGAAAATGGTTATACAATAACCAGTGAGACAATATCTCAGCAAGTTTAACCTTTTAAGACCCGACTAGGAAGCAAATACACCCCAAGGGCTGCCTAAGCATAACACAAGTTAGAGGACTTACCTTAGCCTTAGTTCCTTCCTATCAAACAGTATAGTTCAAATTATTATTCAATTATCATTTCACAAATCACTTTACTCAACCAGATCGAATCATCGATCAATTGACTCAATCGATTACATGTCATCGAGACCATCACACGGTCATTTCAATTATTCACTCTCAACTCTTAGTCACGGCCCAACGGCACAACTTAGATTAAGTGGTAATCATGGCCCCACTGGCATAATCTAGATTTAGTGGTAATTACGGCCCCACCGAGCAATTTTCTAGATTTGGTGGTAATCACGGCTCCACCGAGCAATTTTCTAGACAATTTCCAAAGTTGTCAATTTTTGGAATAATGACCCACAATCACTACTCACACTCAAATTGCACAATCTAGTACTCAATTAAATAAATATAAAGCACCACTGTAATCAACATGAAATTCCGGTCCACCGGCTATCCCGCCTAATTTCCGAAAAATAAATAAATAATTAAATAATTACGAAAATTAATAAATGAATGCAATAAATAGACTTAGGCTCAGAAAAGTCTAATTGGAAGCCGAGACGGATCCGGAAAATTACCGAACCACTCTAGTTAAATACTATAGCTTGTCTAGGCTTTAATTGCACTAACTATCCATCTAACATGCATCGGTAATTAATTAAATTCACTAATCTAATCTAACTAACTACCTAATCCATATTTTACTTAAACTAATCAATCCTTAAGCGTCATTAACCTACTAAGCGAGGATTAGTGAGTTAAATTCACTTGATTAACGATCTACTCGGATCAAAACGACGAGGACGCGCCGAGGAACGAAAAGCTCCAAAGCGGCGACGCCAATGGGGCACGGATCGGGCCCGAAATTGGCCCAACAAATCTCAGCCCAAATTGAGATTTGTTATTGAGTTGGGCTAGGCCAAAAGTTGGGCTGAAACGGGCTTCAATTGGACTGGGAATTGCGGGCTTGCTAGACTGAATTCGCAGGGCTTCAAGTGGCGAGCTAAGAAGAAAGCTTCGTGGGCTGTTAAACCTGGGCTGCTTCGGTGGGGATGTGAAACTCGCTCAGCTGTTGCTTGATGAAAATTCAAATGGACTAGGCCAGTTAATGAAGCAGCAAAAGCTGCGGTTGGGCCTCGAGAAATGAAGACCGATGTTGTTAGAGAAGACCATGCGATGAAGAAGCTACTTCACTGGCGTGCAGTCGAAGGGGAAGCAGGGAGTTGGGAATTTCTGTGGAGACATGTAGCTGAGTCGGTGGAGTTTCAAAGGTCAACTTCGTGCAAGGCTTGTGGTTGGTGGTTGAATGGGCCGAGCTGATGAAATGAAGACGAGCCAAACTTACGGGCGAAGGCGGGAGGCAACGTGGCTGCATCGGTTTGTTGCCAGGGAAGCTACTTCATGGATGGTGTCGCGGTAAGGAGTCAACAAAAGGAGAGAGAGCTCACTTGCGTTGACCGTACACTAGCATCAAAAGGGGCTGAGGGGGAACAATTCTTGGTGGAGCTGCAGGGAAAATCACGCCGGTGGAACAAGGAAAAGGAGATGGGACGAAAGAAGGAAAGGAGGAAGAAAATAAGCAGCTGCTGGCATGTAGTGATTTGCGAGAAAGAGAAAAAAGAAGTGGTGTGCGGTCTTCGAACTCCAAGAAAAATGAACGCAATTGCTGGTGGAGAGAGAGAGACAGCGACGGACAAAGGGAAAGGCAGCTGGATTTGCTTGCTCAAGAGGAATGGATCAAGGGGCAAAGTCCACAATTTTATCCCCTCTATTAATTTCTTTGTCCCCTATTTCTTTCTTGTAAAACAATTCACAATTGAGCCAATTTAAATGTCAAAATTATAGCCCCTTGCTAAAATTCCGAATTTCACTCAATTAGTTTCAATTTCTACATTCGATTCCCCAAATCGACGTCCAAATTTTGCCAAGGAAAAAGCCCATACAATTTTCTACAAGTCCCCAACACCCAAAGGCTCGGCTTTGAAGTTTAAATTTCCTTCGACTTAGCCCACCCGAATTTCCGTTATTTTTCCACAACGTCCGAATCGATTTTCCATAAAAATCTCGAAATCTCCAAAAATTCTTCAAATGATGAATCGATGTTCCTAAAATGAATCGTGACACGACAGAACTTTCAATTTCTGAAATCAGGTTCAAATTCGTGGTTAATTTCAATCTGACGCGATTTTAACATGACCTAACCTACTGGGTAGCTTTTAGGAATTTTTAATGCAATTGACCCGTGATCGATTTATCTCGAGTCACAATGTACATATTCGACACATTGGCAACTCTCGATTGTCGTGAAAATCTCGATATTTCAAATACAGACACCGGGTACCAAAACGACAGAAAAATCGGTCTAGTGCCGATCGACGAGGATTTTGTAATCAAGTGGAATTACCCATACTTTGATCACATATTTCAGTCAAATCGACCTATCTCCAGTCTCTGATCGATTTCGATAGTGCCGTAATGACTCTTGCAAATTAGCATGATCGAGCAGTCGAATTATCAAGTCTATTATATTTAGATTCCTTAACGGCTTCACCTGATAGGTTAGTTATCTCGTGAGTAACCAACTCAGGAAATAGAACTATCGGCACGTCGATAAAAGGCCCGATTTATTTAATCGAAAACAAAATCTAAAAATTCAAGATGTCACAGAGGGTGATTAAGACGTCGATGAATTGTGTTCATATGTAATTTTTCTCAAGAGCCACTTGTATTTATGTGAATGATTTTGTATCCAACGTGATCAATGAAATAGATGTTATGTGAAAGTTAAGCTCAAGTACACCCTAAAGCCCATAAGAAGATGAGATCTCTTTCTTGGAGAAAGCAATTGAAAGTGATTCAGATATTTGATAGATCAAAAATTACGAGTCCTTAGCCTCGAGATGACTTTGCAATCCATAGTACCTTAAGGAATTCAACTTAGTACATGATCTTGTACTCTCTAAACTCGATTTGTTTGGACAATACCAGGCAATAATTCTAGATACACAAAGGTTCACGACTCTCTCAAGAACCAGACATAATCTTAAGGCCTCAAAATCACTTGGCCGATGGTGAATAGGGAGACTATCACATCCTAATAAGAAACTAGCAAGTAGCCAATTTAATGCCGAACATCGCAACATCGTAAAAAAAAATGTAATTCTATCCTTATGCTAAAAGAAGTGTTGGGGGTCTCCCTCATTGATTATTGGGCCGAAACCTCGACCCTCCAATCAGCTCCCCGTTTGGGCTTTCACTGGGCCACCCATCATCCATTGGGCCCATTACGCAAAGAGGCCAGTCCACTCTCCAATCCACCCAACATTTCATTTGGTTCGGCGCGTGCAAACAAGCGCGCGTGTTGCGTGTTGACCATTTCTTCACCACAACAACCGCGGAATGAAGATAAAGTCATCTGACTCAACCATGGTTAGAATCCAGCTCAACATCCTGACCATGGTTAGTTAAAGCGAATATTACGACCGGCCAAAAGAGCATTTCATGCGCGAACAGGAAGGATCCTCCCAACCCAACGGTCGACGCATCGCCACGTGTACGTCCGGATCTCTCCCCAACCGCCTCACGCGTCCTTGTCAGACCTAACCCAAAATTAGGGTTTCGTCCTGGTTGGCCTTCCTTCCACATCGCTCTCCTTCCTCCTCTCTGCAAATCGCGAGCAAGAGAAGATCCTCATCTCCTTCTTCGTCGAGACTCGTATCTGCTTCGCCTTCGCCTTCGCTCTTTGCGCTTTCTGCTTTTTCTCCGTTCGATTTTCTGTTCCTCCGGTTTTAGGGGTTTTCCCAGATCATGGAGATGGAACGCGTGACCGACTTCCCGCACACGCACATGGATCGGCGGCCCAGGAAGAGGGCGCGCCTTGGCTGGGACGTGCCTGAGGCTCCCGAGGTATCGATCCGTTTTCCCTCAGATCGGGAGATCTGTCGCTGTTTTTTTTGTTTTTCTTTTTTTTTTTTGGCGTTTTCTCGACCTGTGTTTGACTGGATCTGGGAGATGTGTTTGCCTCGGTTGTTGTGATTGTCCGATCTGTGTCGATCTGGTTGGGCTAATTCCTTATACGGTGTTTCTGGTACGAGAATGATGTGGCGATTGTGTTTTTTTGTGTTTTCAGAAGCGGATCGGGAACGTATCTCGTTCTGTGTTGGTCTTAGCGTTTCGTAATCGTCATGGGAATGAATTTTTGGAAGAATTTCTTGTGTATCTGTGCAGATAGATGTAGATTTGATAGCACATATGGAAGTTTATCTTTTTTTCGTTGTTCATGTCGACCAATCTTTTTCCGGTTATTTTCTCCCCCTGTTGATGTTAAGCATCGAGGAAGGTAGAGCTCAAGATCTGTCTGAAACATGGTTTGACTTGAGAGAATTTCATACGGTCAAAGTTTGTTTTTTGATTTCTGGATGTTATTGAGATCTGGGTTTTGCCTGGTTAGATGTTTATATTCTCGGGCTAAATGCTTATGTTCTTACCGGTACAAGGGTGTGTGCTAATTCACTTGCGTTGTTTATTTCTCAGTGATGTTCCCGATTTTCAAATGTTTTAACTAGTTCTGACAGAATTATATTGGTGGTGTGAGGTTTGATGATGGAGATTTTGATTTATATTATTGAGTGGTACATGGATGGATGGCTGTGTGTAGGCTCAGGTAGGAATGTTTTGTGGACAAGAGGTTGGCATTATGACAAGCTTTGCACCATCAACAGCACCCTCAGACTATATTTCTAGCTCTCTATTTGTAAAGGGAGTTGCTCGAAATGGTTCTCCTCCATGGAGAGAAGATGACAAAGATGGGCATTACATGTTTGAGCTTGGAGATAATTTAACATCACGCTGTAATTACACTTTCTACTTTCTAGTGAAGTGTTGTTGGATCCAATCTGCATAAAGAAATGTTTTCAGTAATCATTGTTTTACTTGTTTCTTTATCATTTTAAAGTTCTCCATTTTGTTTTTAAACAACAATAGCCTTTTCATTTTAATGTTCTAAGTTCACTTATTTAGAAATTTTTTGCTCCTGACTTGATCATGAAATGTACATTTTTGGTACTTCTTGTTAGTGAAGTTCTTCGAGTACTGCAAAGCAGTAACTGAAACTAAAATGGCTCATTCCTTTTGATTGAATTGTTACATTTTGATTAATCATCAAATGTACATTTCTGACTTTGTTCTTAACATTTTGCAGACAGGATTCACAGCAAAATGGGTGAAGGTATTAATATATTTGTGCTCATCTCATGAGTACTATTTTCAGTGCTGAACAGCATGTGATGGATGCTGTATTCTTTCTCATAGGAACATTTGGCCAAGTACTAGAATGCTGGGACAGGGAAAAGAAGGAAATGGTTGCTATTAAGATTGTCAGAGGGATTAAGAAGTATCGTGAGGCAGCAATGATCGAAATTGATGTTCTACAGCAGCTGGGAAGGCATGATAAGGGTGGCAATCGGTAAGCGTGCCTCCCTCTTGGTTAGATTTCTCTTACTTTTATGTGTAACATGAGATTTCCTTTTTGTTTTCACATCTAAAACTGTCAATGGTTGAATGGGTTTATTCCTTGCAGTTGTGTACAAATACGGAACTGGTTTGACTATCGTAACCATATCTGTATTGTAAGTATATGATTGGTTTGTGATAAATTGATTTCCCCAATTAACCAACAGTTTGGGGGTTGAAGTTTTGGATGAATTTAAATGGTGCTGAACAGGTGTTTGAGAAGCTTGGACCAAGCTTATACGATTTTCTACGGAAAAACAATTATCGCTCATTTCCCGTTGATCTTGTCCGTGAGATTGGAAGACAACTGTTGGAATGTGTAGCATGTGTGTAGTAATCACTAAGCTAGTCTCTTCTACTCACACATCTGCTTTATAGTTTGGAATGCAGTTGAATTTCATCTTAATATATTTGTTGTGGGAGAGAGAGACATATTTTTATTTTTTTTTTGGCTTTCTTTTCGTTTTCTTCTGAGAGTGGAAACAGCTTTTGCCTTTTAAAATAATCATTCTTTAAGAAACCAAACAAGAGAGTTTTTATGCTGAATATACTTGATTTCTCACCTCGCTTTTCGGATTTATGTGCAGTTATGCATGATTTGCGCCTCATACACACCGATCTGAAACCTGAGAATATACTTCTTGTTTCTCCAGACTATTTGAAAGTCCCAGATTACAAGGTATCATCACCTGTACTTTGATTTTCATGTGTTTAATAATCATGGTCTTCTCTCAGTTATAAAATATAGGATGACTATATTTATCAATATGATGTTTGCAGGGCTCGTCTCGGTCACCAAGGGACAGTTCCTACTTTAAAAGGGTCCCCAAATCAAGTGCCATTAAAGTGATTGATTTTGGTAGCACAACATATGAACGTCAGGACCAGACATACATTGTATCAACACGGCATTATCGGGCTCCTGAGGTCATTCTTGGTAAGGGAATAGTTACTCTGCTTTGTATTTTGTCACTTGAGAGAGAATGTTTTTAATAGATGATGCTGTGCAGGACTTGGATGGAGCTATCCCTGTGATGTGTGGAGTGTTGGTTGCATTATTGTGGAGTTGTGCACGGTATGGGTCACCTTCAAGTCCATCTTAGTCACGCTTGCCATGATGACAAGCGATTTCAAACTCAAGGTGTCTGTTGACTTGCTTAATGACAGGGTGAGGCATTATTCCAAACCCACGAGAACTTGGAGCACCTTGCAATGATGGAAAGAGTGCTAGGTCCTCTGCCACAGCACATGTTGAAGAGAGCAGAGTCAGTGCTCATCTTTTTTGGTGGTTCTGATGTTATTCTACTGTAGCTTTACTCATACTAATAATTCTTGGATGCATCGGGGGTTTTCAGCCGACATGCGGAGAAGTATGTTAGAAGGGGTAGGTTAGACTGGCCAGAAGGTGCCGCCTCTAGAGAAAGCATCAGAGCAGTTCTTAAGCTTCCGCGTCTTCAGGTGACTCCCGGGTGTGATCACTCTTCTCGGATTTTTAGGCAGTGCCCCTTGAATTGCATTGCTGAGTGATATACTTTGCAATTGCAGAACTTGATAATGCAGCACGTAGACCATTCGGCAGGAGACCTGATACATTTGTTACAAGGGTTACTCCGATACGAACCCTTGGACAGGCTGACAGCTCGGGAAGCTCTCAGGCACCCTTTCTTCACCAGGGATCACCTCCGGCGGTAGCCCCCCCTCCAATCTGCCATGGCAGAGCAGGCGAGACCCCTTGTATATAGCTAGCGCAGGTGCCCTTTGCCAGGCAGCAGCACCTGAACAAAATTCTCCTCTGGCGGCTGCTTTGCCAAATGGTCCCCTGCGATGCTATCTAACTTCGGGGCTGTCGCCTACCAAATTCTGATAATGTGTAGTTAACAGCAACAGATAACCTGAATTAGTGATTTATTACTGACTGCAAATCCTTGTATTTAATTTTTGGTTTGGCGATTTCCGCAGCTCAAATTGGAGTCCTGTGAATTTTTCTTCATTTGGTCCCCCCTCCAACTAACTGTTCAAGAGAAGACCCCGCGCTACCAAAAGATTATAAGCGCATTGCAAAGCAGCAAATTTGGTTGTCGACTTATAGGCATTGCCTTTTGTTCCAAATTTCATAACAAGAGAATAATAAGCATCAGGAAATTGTGTACCGAAATTCAAGATGATCGGAATTGATTCTTTCTTGCCTAATTATTATTAACGAATGATGCCTAGAATATTTTCTTGTCTAATGATAATCCCCAAATTCTATTCTAATCTCAAACCTTTACACATGATTAAAAATGGTCACTATTTATTTATTTTTTTAAAAAGTATCAGCATCTAGCCAATTAGAGGTTTGTTTGTGCAACATGTGCCTTCATCGTCACCATTATCTTTCAACGGTAGTGCCATGATGTTGGTAATCTTGAATAATAGTAGCTAGCTTTTAAATTTTTTTCTAATCACGAGATGACGTATTTAAACTTTCCAATACCATAATAATAGTAATGGTAACGATGAATTATGGTTAGATGGACGATTTTATCATGTGGTAAAGATAAAATGGAGATCATATCAGGATTTGGTAATTCATTATATATGTCCTCTTTAACTTTCAAAACAATTTTTGCGATTCCCCTTTTACGTTTTACGATGAAAACTAAACTACATGTGAAAACATGTACTCACGCACGAATAATATTTTAATTATATTTTAACCATCAAGGCAAACGATTTCATTTCACGTGGCCTAGTAGAAAAAGTTCTTGGAACGGACCACACGTGCTACGTGAGTTAATCTCTTCACGTTCCCAACCAACTGCACCAACCTCACCCGTACTATTCAATTTCCCATTAGTCGATTCATAGGGGAAAAAAGGAAATCATTTAATTAAGCCGAATTCACTAATATATGATAAATAAATAAAAATAAAAAAATCGATGGCCCAGGACAAATTCCGACGGGCCTTGGAAATAAAGGCCATCGAAATTACATTGGTACCCCGACACGTGCCTACCGAACACCGACCCCGAAACTACACCGACAACTTTTTTAAATATTTTCACTTTGGGAACAAATTCCGCGTCGTCATCGTTCGCTCGCGATCGTCCTTTTGTCCTCCGCCAACGACCAACCTCCCGGACGAACGGCGGAAGAGCACACGCGGTGCCATCTCCGGCGAGAATCTCCGACGAGGCCTCGATCGCCTTCGTACCGGCACACGTATGTCCCTCGTGGCTCCTCGCTCTTCTCGCCTTCTAGTTCTAAACCCTTGCATCTTACGGAAACTTATGTCGTTCGTCGTTGTTTTTCTTTCTTTTTCTTTCTTTCTTTTTTTTTCCCTGTTCCGATGGCCCTTCGCCGACCCCTGTGATTCGAATTGCGATTTCCCTTGTGTGGTTTTGTTCTTGATTTAGATGGGATTGTATATGCTCCGGGGTCCGCTAGTCGGCTATGCAGAAATTTTGGGTCCTGGGTTTTCCTTCTGCAAATGGGGAGCGAGGGAGGGAGGCGAATGTGATTATGCTGCCGGTAGATGGGAAACAACAGGAATGTGCAGTTTTTTCTGAGATATAACTCCTATTAAAACTTGTTGCCGAGGTAGATTCCTAGGAATTTATATTTCGAGTTTTGGTCTGTAGGATCAAGGGTCACACGAGCAGACCTGTGTCGCCACAGTGCGCGCGTTGTGACCGGTGCAGGATTATGGCGACAAATGCTGTAGATAACAGCTTTTTACAACGTTTTGTGTAAGTGGGAAGATTGGTTTTGTTTTTAAGAATTTGGGTGTGGGCTAAGGTTGCATATGAGGTCTGTTTTGGACATCTACTCTGGGCCGATGGTAGTTCCTTCCTGGCCATTGGTTTTTCTAACAAGAAGTGCAGTGATTAGGCCATATATGCATTGTAGGAACTTGATTGAAACAAGCTGAGAACAGATTAAACTGAATGGACTTTTTTTCCTTTTCTTTTAAGGGTTTAACCGTTTCTAATGTTCTATGATTACCAAGTAAATTGGGCCTCGCACTTTATTGAATGATTGTGCTTGGCCAAATTGTATGGGTTGAACAACTTTCTAAATAAAGGTAATTGTACTTACATTTTTAGGATTCGGGATGGTTACCTCTGAGATCAACTCGATGTATTAAGACTGCTTCTTCTGTTGAAGAGGGGCTAATGGCAAACAACTTGGATTAAAATGTGGTATGTTGTAACTAATACGGAAGATAGTAAATAGATCTAGTAATGAAGTGGGCAGAAGATGGATATACATATGTAAGTATGCACATAGTGGAAAAGCATGGTGATCTTAGGGTGGATTATGAGCCAATGCTGGTACTGCTCGGTGCTAGTTAGCTAGTTTTGGTCCTAAGGTGGGAGCTCATCGAATAGACATCCCCTTCATGCATTTTCAGATCAGTTCTCTTGTTGTCACTATGCTGTAGATGGTTTCACAGCCCCTGCCATCAGTGCTCTTTAACAATGCTCTCTTTTTTATTTTGAGTGAGGGAAGGAATGGGAAGAGAAAGAAAAGCGAAGGGTACTCGAGGGCTGGAGTGATCATAGGTCTTCGTGGAACCTGTAATTAATATTGAACTTGATTATCCAGTAATGTTGGTGGCCCGTCTGCTCTTATTATGACCTTGAAAGGAAAATTCTGTTTTCCACATGTTTCATGTTCTCTATGGTTGGGTAAATCTTACCACTCAAGTTATTTTTTAACCTCATGTCCGCATTATTGGTCGGTCTACATTTATTTTGAGATGATTGGCAATACAGTGATTGAAGTGTAGTTATTTACCCTAGTTGTTTTGCTTCATAGTCTTAAATCCAGGATTGGGGCTCCATCTACAGCATTATGGGCTCGGTCAACGGGTTAACAAGTTTGCAAGGAAAGAAACCCCTCTTCTCTTTTGGGGTCATTTCCGATGTCCAACATGCTGATATTCCTGACGGTCGGTCATTCCTTGGTGTTCCACGATACTATCGGAATAGCATTACCGTATTGCAAAGGGCAGTTATGCAATGGAACCATCATGGGAATCTCAAATTTGCAGTTAATCTTGGGGATATTGTTGACGGATTCTGCCCCAAGGACCGTTCTCTTGATACTGTCTCAAGAGTTGTGAATGAATTTGAGAAATTTAATGGTCCCGTCTATCACATGATTGGCAACCATTGCCTCTACAATCTGCCCCGTATAAAATTACTTCCATTGCTGAGGATTCCAAGCATTGATGACTGTGCCTACTATGATTTTTCTCCAACATCAGAATACAGATTTGTTGTGCTGGATGGATATGACATAAGTGCCATTGGTTGGCCTCAAGATCATCCCAAGACACAGCAGGCCTTGAAATTTCTTCAGGACAAGAATCCAAATTCGGACAAGAATAGTCCGGTTGGGCTAGTGGGGATTGAGCGACGGTTCCTTATGTTTAATGGAGCTGTTGGGGAAGAACAGCTTCACTGGTTGGATAGTGTTCTTCGTGATGCTACAAATTTGAAACAGAAGGTAGTGGTGTGTTGTCACTTGCCTTTAGATCCAGGTGCATCAACTGAAGTAGCACTCTTGTGGAATTTTGATGAAGTAATGGGCGTGATCCATAAGTACGACTGCGTGAAGGTCTGCCTTGCTGGACACGATCATAAAGGTGGCCACTCGATCGATTCACATGGAGTACATCACAAAGTGTTTGAAGCTGCATTGGAGTGCCCTCCTGGAACAGATGCTTATGGGTATGTCGATGTCTATGATGACAGGTTATCGCTTTTTGGTACCGGTAAAATGGAGAACTGTGATATGCATTTTAACCATTGAGCTCATGTAAACACATCAGAGTGTATAGAATTTGCATTATTGTCGCCATCATTGTAGAGAATGTCTTTGTGTTGGGATTCTATTGATTACCGGGCTTCCTTTTTACGTAGCCTGGGGAAGTTTTCTCAAAAATATGGAGCGCTGATGCAATGCAGCTTGACATGCAATTGTTGATCTATTAAGTGTGGTCATTCGATCTTTCGCGCGACAGCACGAGGCAGTCATTTGTCTGATAAAAATCCGAGAATGTTACTGTGGATGTCAGCCGTTATCTAACACAATCGTTTCTTTTCGTTTCTCGTTTGGATATGAAACATTGCTTCCCTTAGGATTTTGAATTTCGTTTCTCGCAGCGCACAAAAACGCAACTTTCTATTCATTCCTTATATCTATATAGCTTCTTTGCAAGTATATGATGGATCGAGCTGTACATCTACCTACAGATAGGTGTTAAAAAGGGTATCGTGATCCATGTCTCTCTGCAGCATCAGAGCCGGAGGCTTCCAGAATGGAACTCGAAAGGGACCTTGTTGCAGCTAAGCGTCGAGCTTGCCAGAGTTTCGGCTTCATACTAGTGTCTATCCCACACCAAATATGGAAGCAAAACGTTTAACTGGTTTATCTTATGGGGAACAACTTCTGAAGTACCAGTTTGAAGCAGGGGCGAGCTTAGTTCCCAGTTCTAAGGAAGGAGGTTTTGGTTTCTAATTCCTACTTTTTTTGGAACCGGGAATGGGAATCATACAAGGATTTCTAAACCTAAAATTGTTTATGCCTTTTGCTTTTCTTTTTGCCTTTTACCAACGTGTTTTGAATCTTATGGGATTTCCATCATCAAATTCACAAAACATGACACTAATAGACTCCATCCATTTTGAGTCGTGCACATTTATGGGTCAATATAAAGATAAACAAGAGATGAATTCGAGTTCATTTCCCATGATTTTTTATGTAATTTAGTGAAATATCCATTGGGTTAAAGAGTGAAATTTGTTTTGTCTTCCCGTTGCTTTATTATTCTTCCCAAGCAAGTATATTCTAAATAAGGTATTTATTTTTGTTCTCTTTCCTTTGCTTTTTTTCATGATTGCGGTTACAACCTACTTATGGTTTCTCTTAAAAGAATGTGGGAAGAATGAAATAATTATAAAGAACTCATATATGAATGATTATCCAATGTTAGAAAAATTTGAAGTTAACAGGCAATAGGGTTTCTATATATTTCTTTTAGGAAGTTCTTTTGTCACTCTTTCATCATTTTTAAGAATCAAACATGTCTAAACTTGTTCATTATTGTTATGTTCATTTTAGCCAAAGAAAAAAAAAAGAATCTGTTCGATCTTGGAACAGAATTTTGAGCTTTTGACAGGTTTCAAGTTTTAATTTTAACGGGTCCAAAAAATGAGCAACTAGTACTTGAGGATAAATTCCAATTTTCAAGTAAAACTCGTAAGGAATCTAGAGCCATTCACCTCTAATTTGAAAGCATCCAAAAGACAGCAATCCTTGCGGTCGATCCTTGCAGTAATTTATTTAAAACATGTGCAATTCGGGCAAGGGGTCATGCTCCTTTCGGCATCGCCTTTCCGCTTTTCTGATTTTACAAAATGGGTGGTAGTGGGCCAGCAGCAACTGACCCACTTTCAGCGGCTAGTTTATTGCAATTCACGTACATTGCACTAGTTTTAGTCAGGTCCTAAGTTTAATCCTACGAACCCACGCACAATCATCGCCATTGGCTCGTTCTCGGTGCTTTCCGCAGAATAAGCCACTAATTTTTGTTTTCATCATTCGGTCCTCCTCTCTGGACACATAACCAGCTCCCGAAGATGTTGGATGTGCGACAGAAACCTGCTTCAATCAAGGAAGCTGATGAATAAAACCATTAGCTAACCCTGGCATAACCCACGATTTCATTGCGTCTTAACTTTCCAAGTTGAGTGAGAAGACAAAAATAAATAAATAAACTTTCCGAGGAACTTATCAGGGTTGTGGTATCTTAAGCCTCACGGCGCTGAATCAGTCAGCGAACAGGCCATGTTCGACTTTTGGAGTTCATTTCACATCATGGCAGAAATCTGTGTTAATTAGATGTTGACCATGCACCACTCATAACCAGCAATTATGGCCCCTTACATATCTTTCTTACTTTTTCTCCATCACATCAATCTTCCATTTTGATAGGTGCGCATCATTAAAAAAAAAAAATGTATACTTTTCAAATTTTCATTTTCCTTATTAATCATTTTTAATAAATTACTGAAAGTCCCAAAAACTAATTCCCATATAAAATTTTCTCTCAAACAAACACACTATTACAAACGCCAAATTTCTTTATCATGATATTCAGCAAAGAAAGATCATAAATATATACTTTTCAAATTTTCATTGTCCTAATTAATCATTTTTAATAAATTACTGAAAGTCCCAAAAACTAATTCCCATATAAAATTTTCACTCAAACAAACACACTATTACAAACCCCAAATTTCTTTATCATGATATTCAGCAAAGAAAGATCATAAACTTCCAATTTCAAAACCATATGCAACAAACATCCCTTCACTTATGAACATGGAACTCCCTAGTCCATCCCACCCCCAAGTAAAGCCTGACCTCGTTCACACCCTAGTGGCCATTATTAGGAGCTCGCATTACATCTTCGACCGTCCAAAACCTTAATCATCCAAGTCGAGCCTGCTTTCCATGGACGGCGTAGATACAACTGTAACGTCGACGTACAAAGAGAGCGATATATGACAAATGACGCATTAGTAGAACTATAGGAAAAGAGAGAAGTGCTCCACATAGACTCTTAGACCATGGAAACATTGAGTCACGTCTAAGTTTGATGGCGTTGTTAATTGGCAGCCGAACTTGGCTTGGCCTTTCTCTTCTCGGCAATGAAGAAGCCGATCAGGGAGACCACGGAGAAGGCACTGAAGCACGCGGAGGCGATGTCGAGCGACGCGTGCCGCCCCGTGATGGCCTGGACCTGGAACAGGTCAGTGGTCTTGGTCTTGTCCGTGGTCTGGCCGAACCCGACCTGGACGCCCTCGGCATTGAGGGCGTAGGCGCGCACGAAGTAGGTGGCCTCCGGCACGTCCTTCTGGACCAGCCAGTCGTAGCTCTGGTCGGCCGGGGAGTAGGGCCTGGCCACGATCGCGTGCTGGCAGGTCTTGTCCTTGGCCAGGTTGTCCACGGTCTTGCGCCACGCGCGGTCCACCTGGCTGACCGGGGCGTAGCACAGCTTCACCTGCACCGTCTTGTAGGCCGAATCCGTCCCCGCCGGGAAGCTCTGGTTGTACCCCCACGTCACCGTGATCTTGTCCTCCCCGGCTTTCAGCACTGACAGTTTCAATTCAAGCCACGAAATCAGCTCATAAATCTTGACAAAATCAATCAATCCTGAACTCAAGAACCTAAAACTCACATAACGTGCGAAACATGGGTTTTCCCTAACGAGGTAATCACCAGATTATGAACGAAGAATACGGTGCAATTTGGAGAGGAGGAGAGAGAGAGAGAGAGACCTTGGCCAGGCTGAGGCGAAGCCGAGACGATGAGGGTTCTCTGCAGAGAAGAGAAGAGGACGTTGCCATAACAAGCCTGAGCCAAGCAAGCCAGAACCAGCGATGCCAGAAGGGTCCTACGCGCCGCCATTGATTCCTTCCTCCCACCTCTCAAGCAGTCGCTACACAAGCAAAGCTCAAGAGGACTGATTCAAGGAGCGACAGAGAGAGATGCCAGAAGGGTTTTTGGATTCCCTTCGATACCTGTTTGATAGTTGAACGAAACCCGTCTCCCCCATTATATAATCCGGCAAATCTCCACCATTAAAATAAGAAGATGCTAATAATCAAACGGCCAAAGGTTGGGGCAACTACTGTAAGTCGATCAAGTCAACGGCCGACTTTGAAACGACGAGAAGGGGAGGGATGTGCAGAACGGAAGTGGCCCTATATCATGGCGAAGAGGCACGATCGAGATCTGCAGAAACTCTCCCCCGTCTAACTCTTGCGATGCGTTTTGGGTTTTAAGATTATTTGCTTGACCTCGTATCGATGCTCCTGTCCACAGCATCATCATCGGCAAGATAAGGTGAGATGGATTCTTTTCTTTGGCTCATCAGCTCATTATTCTAAGATTTCACTGTCTTGTCCCCTTGTGTCTCGGAAAGAGCAAAGCGGACGAAGCTTGAGCCGTACGGTCGAGCATAAAGCCAACTCCGTCGTGTGCAGAGAAACGTCCGTCGTTCCTTCAACTTGGCGTCGATGTCGACTTTAGGACACTTGTTCATTTCTTTTTGTCTCTTGCGAAGATGGTTCGTCTTATTATCCAAAAAATAGCTTCTCGCCGAAAGCAATAAAGAGAAAAAAGAAAAGATAATTATGTAGTTCGCGGGAATATCCTCTTGAACTGCAGATCCTAATCCGTTGCACGAATTGCAATCACGTGCTGATCAATAAACCGATGCTCTACTGAGACGGAAATTCGATGAACTAGCGACCGAAAATTACGGCACTGAACAAAGTGGCTAGAGTTTTCTGTACCTTGGATTTGTCTGGCTTCGCTAACATTCCACCATCACTATACATTCGATATTTCTTTTCTTTTTTTCCCCTTTTTCACATTTTAAAATATGGAGCATTGACTTTAGGGAGGCCAGATTTAATAGGGTAGAGTAGAGAGGCAAGGCAAATCGTTGACTTTTGATTTTGCATATGGGTGGGTGATGGAGTGTTCAGTGTATGCGCCCGCCCCTCGCGCGTCAAGAAAGCAAAAGTTCGGGTCTATGCAGGATGGTGGGCCGGGCCCAACATTGAGGCTGCTCGTAGATTGGGCTTGGCGATTTCGAGGCCCAAACTTGTGGAAGCCCAGCCCAACATCGATCGCTCGTCTCCTTCTCCTCCTCCACGGCCGTAAAACCCTCCTGCGCTAGGGTTCTTCCGTCTGCGATTCCTATCTGAATTCGTTCGTCGCGGCTTCTGGTCGGAACCCACGACGATGCAATTCCTCCGTCGCGGGATCGGAGCTCCCCGGTGGCGAACCGTCGGAGGCGCCGCCGCCGCCGGCTTTCCGGCGAGAAATGCCGCGCCCTTCGGCCCTGCGGTGCGTTGCTCGCGTCTCTTCGAGCTGTTTCTTTCTGGAGATTCGTGTCTTGCTGTGTAGTCGTTTCTCGTGCTTCGATGCTCTCTTGCCGCGGTTCGGATCCATTGAGCTGTCTCTACGTTTATGCCTTGGTCTTAGGAGAGCATTCGCGACTGTGTCTCGGCCGCGCTTTTGGAAGATAGTTGTCGCGGGACTTGTCGGTTTGCGATCTTGAATTGCTATGGCCGTCTGAAACTGCTCTGAGTAACATTTCTTTGCTTGCCCGGAATTTTATTCCCTCTATTGTTCTCCTTTTCGATTGCGAAGTTTTCTTATCGATATGGGAAGAAGGAAATTGCATGCATTTCGCTAGTATATATCGTTCGTCACGAGCTTAGGTGCAGTGTGAATTGTGATGGTCATAGGATTTCTTGATTTTGGTTGTAATGTTGATAAAGATCTTGGTTCTATTCACTTGGTAGAATTTGATAAAATGCGACAATGTGTGATGCTTACCTAACAATTTAACAGTCAACAATGGGGTCCCAAACTGCGGCACCAACTATGGCTCGCGATGTCACGATTCCGAGGGCCGCGGCATTGCCTTCTCTCTTCAATAGATGGATGACCACAGTGGGAGATTCAGCGCCTTTGCAAGATTCTTCAGTGCATTTGACTGACATGCCTCCTCGCATCAAATTTAAGAGGCTGGACAAAACTGCTAGGAACATAATGAAGGTGTGTATCTAAGCATGGTGGTTTCACTGTAAAGAATGGCGACGTATTGATTATTATCAGTTCTTATCTGCAGATTCTAGATAAGGAAGCAGTGGAGGAAGTGAAGGCTCAGAGAGACATGCCTGATATAAGACCCGGTTACATAGTTCGAATGAAAGTGGTATATTAAGTCCTGACCAGGGTGTCTTGTGCTTGTATTCATGGATTTGCTGACTTCTCTCTTGTGAATTTAATTAATGGGATCTCTCTGCACAATGGCCAGGAAGTTCCTGAGAACAAAAGACGTTTATCAACTGTAGAGGGGATCGTCATAGCACGACGTAATGCTGGTTTAAATAGTACATTCAGAATAAGGAGACTAGTTGCTGGAATTGGAACTGAGTCTCTTTTCCCACTGTAAGTAAGCTTTAACTTACTTGATTCCCCAATTTGGTTGCTATTGATCGTTATTGTATTGGAACCTATTTATTGAACTTATGGATACTACACTGTGATGGCATAATGTGAAGTGCCATGCTTATGCTCGGATTGGTGAGTTGGATGCATGGGAGAATTTGTAGGCGTCTGGTTAGTTTTATCTCGAAGCTGTCATTTGCCACATGCTTCTTATTTGACTACTACAGGATGGCATTTGGGCTCAATCCTCTTTACTCATAAATGATAATAAGCAATTAAAGGCAATCCAGTTGTTGTGTTAGTCTTTTCTACAATGTTCTGACAATATGTTTTTTAAAATTCCATTCTTTATTTTATTTTATGCTACTCTCAATTAGAATATGAATGATTTGCTTGCAATTGCATGAACTCTTATGTCTGCGGTAATATGGATTTTGGCTGGTCTTCTGCTAGGATTTTCTTGTTCTCTTTAACAATGGCTGGTTGACACCTTCAGTGGTCCATTGTGATAGGTATTCACCAAACATAAAGGAGATAAAGGTGCTGGACAAGAGAAAAGTAAGAAGGGCCAAGCTTTATTATCTAAGAGAGAGGCTGAATCCACTTAAGAGGAAATAGCAACCTCTGTAGTTAGTGCGTGACGATTCGCACTTAAGTGCAGAAACGGGGTACGGTTTGTTTTGTTGATGAGAAATGGTGCAATTTATCATGATTATTGTCATCCTTAGGTTAATATGTGGATGCTTCTGGAATTCTAGTTCAGGTCTATACTATGATTGCCTGCTGAGCTTCCAGAGGTGTTCTTGTTTTTGCTGTAGCTGTGATGTTATAGTTTCAAGAAACTTTAGCTAACCGATCTGTGGCGCACCCAGGAAATATTCCTTCAACCGGGTTCTGAGTTTTCAATAACAGCTGCATTTTTTTGGTTCATCGACTAATGCTTGTATTGGGATGCAACATCTTCTGTGCCATATGATTGTGCTTATCCTTGTTGTACAGCTCACCTAGCATCTTGAAAAGCTGTCGTAATGGAGAATGTTGACCAGGTTAATTTTCATCTGATTTCTGTACCGATAAGCTAGCCCTAGGGACGGGTAAACCTGTCCCTCTCCGGCCCAAAAGACAAACTGTTACTTCACCGAAAAAAATCTGCTTGTCCTCCATGATGTGCCTGCATCCGATCCTTGTCTGCAAGGAGGGAGCATATATTCTTAGCATGGAATAACGGAATTTCGAAATAAGCAGTATTATTGGCAAATTACATATTGCTTCATAGGACGATTACCCGAAGATGATGGTAAATCGACCACTTTATGTTTCTAGGATTGTTGTAAATTTTGTAATTTGTCCCTTGAATTTTAGAAATGGGTGCGATGTGTTCCCTGGTATAGAGTATAACCAAATTTTACTAGGAGCTTTGACCATGCGACTTATCACAAAGGGCAAATTTGTCGAGTTTCGGTGAGAATTTGTCGAGTTTAAGTACACATGGATATATAATTCTAAAATATAATTTTGAGTAATCCCTATACTTTTACTCACATATATAGATGGTATAAGATTAATTTGCCTTCCGCAACTAGTCACAACATTAGATATATGTGAATAGGTTTTGTTGGAGTCAAGAATATGGGCAAATTACAAAAATTGAAATGACTTTGTCGCATTCTCGAAGACTTGAGGGCCAGTAGTATTATTGTCCATCCAGTATTTTGTACAATATCCGCTCAAGCTCTAGCTATGGTGATTGATTGATTCCATCCTGGATTCTGAAGTAGATACTATAAGGTAATTCACGGAATAGTACACCATGTGGTGCCGCCCTTTATTAAAATGGCTGTGAATAGATCTTAGTTTAGTTGTGCTGAACCTTAGAAAAGAGAAGCAGCCCTGGAGAGTGAAAACTATAGTCGACAGCTACCCTCCTCTTGTAAAGAGGAGGAGGATTGGATCTTTAAAGGTCAACCTGAACCATTCATTCAGTAGCAATTCCTGAACTATTGCTCGGCTGGAAGGCCTAGACAGCTGCTGAGGTGAGCTGGAAGGCCTAGACAGCAATCCCTCTGTCAACGTGAACCTCATTCAATACAAAATCTCAAACGTGGGTTTGATTTGTCCTGAAGGCATGGATGAAGAAATCCCCAGGTTCTAGGGGGATCTCGTGCACGTTAAAGGATGTCAGCCAGGTCTAGCACTTCCCTGTCCCGCCAGGTCGAACGAAGGAGTTTTTTCTAAAGAAGTTCCCCCTCGTGCCGGGAGTGAACATCAACATCGTATTTTATTGCAAAAGAAAAGCAATCCCAGTTCCAACCCGGCCGTGCTCAAAATGGTTTTGGTGGGTTCTTGCGAGACTTTGCCTCTGCTTCTGGAGTAGTCCGCCGGTGCGATGTGACGTGACGCTTCGATAGCAATTCGCCTTGTCTTTGTCCTGGGGCCCCCGCAAAACCGGACGAACTTGTAGACTTTGAGACCATGTGAGGACGAAATCGGGTTGTTGGCAGGCAGCCGATATTGGATTTGCATGTTTCGTGAAAAAAAGATTCAAGGCAAGGTGTTGCGTGATCGAAACGACCGTCACTTTCCCATCCTCTCTCGTTAAAAGTTTTGCTGGTGCGGAACTTGGAACGGGATGCCCGATTGTGGTGGTCCTGCTGCTTCGCTGGGCGTAATAATTCCATGCTAGTAGCTTTCCTAGTCAAGGCCGAAAGACATTGTTAACGGGGAAAGCATTTCGGCTATTGAAACTTTTGTGTGTCATCGGCTGTTCATACTTATTGGGGATTGTGGGGTTGTTCGCAAGGTCCAAAGGCCTAACTAAATTAGTTCGTGAAATTCGTAATGTGATCCATATGCTTTTAATTGGGTATATCTTTGCTTTGTCTCTCTAACTTGTGAAAAATGAAAAGGGTGTTTAGACATATTTATTATACGGCTCTTCAATTCTGGTTGGTCAACAAGGAACAAATTTCTTGTAATGAATAGTCACGGAAAGAATATGCCCCACTGACCATTCTCTTCTCGCACCATATTGTGTTGCCCCACTAATCCATATTTTTTATTGACCCTCTAAAAAAGAAATCTGTACATTATTTTCCCCTTGAAAATGATGAAGAGATTCATTATAATTTTAAGAAAGTTAATTTTGAAATTCGTACTTTCATAAACGCAGCACGTGAAATAAAAATGTATAGTTTTGCTCTTATTTAACATTTTTATGAAATGAGTTTTCGTCGGAGGGTAAAGCTTTTGCTTTTTTTATGTTGTCAAAGAGTTGTAGCAAGTGGAAAGTTCTTCTATTTACGTCTCCTAAGAAATCAAAAGCAACTTATCTTCTTTCTCGCTCAACATTAAAATATTCTTCAAACTCTAAAGTTACGAAACTAAAATATATAAATTTACATTTTGATATTTATATATTATGAAAGTTTCAAGTGCATGAAATTGAAATAATAAAAGTCAACATACGTACCCTGCAAAATTTGAAAAGGTATAAAAAGTCACTACAAATTTTTGATAGTAAAATACCCATACGGACATAAAAATACTTCAAGCCCTTTTTACTTATTTTACACCTTTTGATGTGTCAATTAATAATGTAACATGACATATATATATACACACACGGCATATATGATTATATAATGTCATATTCACATAACCAAGTATTATATCATTTTAATTTTATAATTTAAATGTCACGTGATAATATCAAAAACATGTAATTAGATTAGGTTTATTTTTATGCGTTGATTTTATTCATCTATATGTGACACATCTAACGAGATTTATAAATTCCATCACTATCCCATCGAGTTTTTTTTTTTCACGCAATTTTAAGAAAAACGGCGGCACATATCCATTCGCGACACACACCGTTTTAATTTCAATCCCATACATGATTAACAGAGCCATGAGCAGCTATGCACATTCCCAAAAATGTTCTGAATTGAACAACCCCAACATATTCAATGAAATGAATTTTTAGTATTTTACTATGCTTTGACATTGCAATGGCAAACACGAAATTTTTGTGGTGGGGCAAGATTGGGTTTTGATAAGTAGTATATTGGCTGCTCCACAACCACACGCCCCTCTTTTAAATTCCTTTGTGGGTATGTATGTGGACGGGCCCTACCATAAAATTTCACAATCGCAGAGGTGACTTCTAATAAGTGTAGCCCAAAGCTCTGTCGGATCAAGATAATCACAAAAGAAAAACGCTCCCCCAGATCAAGAAGATCAGGAAGTAATAAATGGTCGTGTTAGAGGTAAGAAACGCCAATACACAGTTCAGAAGAAAGCTCAAAGGACATTAGATTAGGTGGGAAACAACGTTATATCGCAAGTCAATCTGTCTGGGTATTTTGTCTGAGATCGAAGCTCGAGCCTTCTTTATTGCCTTTGACAAACGACGGAGACCCTGTTTTCACACGCTGCTCTCCTCTCTTGGGTCAGAATTTTCCTTCGCCATCTTGGAGGTCGGCTTGTCTCTGGCGGTGGGTCGAGGTTTGCCCACGTTGATGCCAATCATTGTAGCGGCTTCATAGGGCCTTCATATTGCGTGGGATCAGGACAATTTCGTGCCCCTTTTCCCCCCCCGTTTGACCTCGAGGGCTTGGGCCGACGGTTCTTGAAATCGCCTTGGTGCTTGCTCGAGAATGCCGCAGGACGTGTCTTCTGATCAAGAACCCGATGACCCCGATGTCGAGTACGTCGAAATTGATCCCACTGGTCGATATGTTCGGGTCTGTACTTCACCGTAATTGTTTATCTTCTCTAATTTTCTGTTGGGATGCCCTTTTCTTGGGAGTTTTTATTTTCTGATGTGATTCATCGGTGACTAAAATGCGTGATTTTTTTATGGCTGATTGCTTGCTTTGGCATGAATTCAAGTCACTGCTCTGTGTGGCATTTCGATTATGGTCATTTGATGGTTGTTTTGGTTGAATTTGGAAGATGGGATGAATTCGTCCTTCTTGTTTTAGTGTTTGACATTCTCTCGAAAATGGTTTCTTATGGCAGTACAAGGAAGTTCTGGGAAAAGGGGCCTTCAAGAAAGTGTATCCTTTCTCAATTTGCCACTGCAATCCCTATTGTGTTTCTTCGGATAAAAGTTGCTTGATTTTCTTCTAGTTGAAGTGCATTGTAGAAATTCTTGTTGGTGGATTTGAGTTTATCCTTGACGGCACATGGAAATGTAGATATAGAGCATTTGATGAGTTGGAAGGAATTGAAGTGGCCTGGAATCAGATTAAGGTGACAGATCTCTTGAGAAATTCGGAGGATTTGGAGCGTCTCTATTCAGAGGTTCACCTGCTTAAAACTTTGAAGCACAAGAACATAATCAAATTCTACAGTTCGTGGGTCGATACGAAGAAAGAGAATATTAACTTCATCACCGAGATTTTCACATCAGGAACATTGCGGCAGTGAGTTTTTGTTGATTTTAATCCTCCATCAATCGGAGATAGGCTTGTTGGGATCATTAAATGACCATCTTCTCCAGGTACCGGAAGAAGCACAAACATGTGGATTTGAGGGCGTTGAAGAAATGGTCTATACAGATTCTTGAGGGGCTGCTGTATCTGCACAGTCACAATCCACCTGTTATTCATCGGGATCTGAAGTGTGACAACATTTTCATTAATGGTAACCAAGGCGAAGTGAAAATCGGTGACTTGGGATTTGCTGCCATTCTGCGTCATGCTCAATCAGCTCACAGTGTCATTGGTGAGGACCCTGTTATATTTGTGTGCTCAATACTCTCGCAGAGAGTATGACATGTGACACGAGTCTCCATGACCCAAGAAAAAATTTCAACGTTTTTGCACTTGCAGGAACCCCAGAGTTTATGGCGCCTGAGCTTTATGAGGAGGAATACAACGAGCTTGTGGACATTTACGCATTTGGAATGTGCTTGCTGGAGTTGGTGACCTTTGAGTACCCATATGTCGAATGCTCAAATGCAGCTCAAATATACAAAAAAGTGACATCGGTAAGGCACCAAGTATCTCCTCTTTTATTTATTTGTCGTGCTTTTTTTTCCTGCAACATCTTTAAGTTGAGTACCATGAGCTCTTCATCTCTGCTAATACTGACAAATCTCCATGCCGTGGATTCACAACTTCTTTTGTGGGAGCGATTCAAGTCATGGTCAAATGTTAGTGTACGCTTGGTGTTGATTAGGTTCCTCTCGTTTATAGGAGTTGAGGCTGTGGTAGATACCATTGTCGATTACTAGATAGCCAGCTGAATTAGGGAACGGACTTGGGCACAAGTTGCAGAAATTTCAGGCTCATTGATAGTGTATTCTCTAATGCAAAGTTCAATTTGCAATTCCTCAATAAGACCTTGTCATATCCTTTGTTCTGTTTGCAAATCACGCAGCATACATTCAATGAAGCTGCTTAATTCACATTCAGTCTTCTTGTTCAGACTGTGTTCTAATCCTTCCCATCGCTGAAACCTAAGCAGTGGAAATATTTGAAGTCTCAAAAGTTTGCCTTCCTGATTGATTGTTAGTTCCATTTCAAAACCGAGGATTGTGCTTAAATATGATGAGAAAAGTATAAAAAATTTGATATATAAAAGCTTTAGAAAGTTCTTATATTTTGACTCTTTGGTCCTTGACATTTACATCCATTCTTCCACAAAGTGTCTTGTGGGAGGATATATTTATCTTCTACGTCGCTGTAGGAGATTAGGTCATGTTTCTCAATGCAGATTTACATATGTGCCCACATAGTCATGCATGCACACATGTAGAAAATGAGTTAATTTACATATGTCCAGTGGTGGCAGTTAATCTGGTCATATCAGTGGCTGGAATTACACACTGTTGCACTCTTCAGCTCCTTGATCATGTATGTAATATATATTCTGATTATTGGTAGGGAATAAAACCTGCATCACTGGAAAAGGTGAAAGACGATCGAGTCCGAGAATTCATAGAAAAATGCATTGCAAACGTTTCTGAGCGATTGAGTGCCAAGGAACTTTTGATGGATCCTTTTCTGCATTCGGAGGAAGAAAGTGATAGTGTTAGCAGATTGTTGCCTTCATCGAGACCTCAAGAGCTGGGTAAATTCTAGAACTTTGCTGAGCTTCTTGGCTTCTGCTCTCGTCGTCCTGCCACTTGATGTGCTTTTTTGATTAAATGCAGGTAATCCTCATAATGTCAATGCTGGAAAGGGGGCAAATGATTCTACAGCAGAGACTAGTAGGGACTTTACCGTGCAGGGTCAAAGAAAAGATGTCAACACAATATTTCTGAAATTAAGGATTGCAGATTCTGCAGGTGCAAGCATTTCCTTGCATTTTAGCAATTCAATGGTTCCGTTTTACTACAAATGAGTATTTCATCTCTGACACACTTCCTCAAACTTGCACAGGTCACTTTCGGAATATCCACTTTCCGTTTGATATTGAGGTAGATACAGCAACTGCAGTTGCCAGTGAAATGGTCGAGGAACTAGACTTGACTGATCAGGATGTTTCGGCGATTGCTGCAATGATCAATCATGAAATTCGTTCTCATATACCAGATTGGACACCGGCAGAGCCTTCTGGGGATGACTTTAGTGAAGAAGTTCAAAACTCTGATGCCTGTGCCTCAGCAAATGCAGACGATACTTCTGCTTCAACGACTGAGCCATCTGCTGCTAATCTTTTGTTGGAAAGAACAAATTCTGGTCGGAAGTACTGGGCTGACTCATCGAAACCAGATGGAATCTCTCCTGCTCGATATGGCCCTTCTAACTTATCTTTTGTGGATTTAGCCTCTATTGAAAGTAGTTTGCTTGAAGAAAACATGCAATCTTCTGTCAGCGAAAGTGATGGAGAGAGGCCAAATGGCATTCCTGAACTCGAACAGCGTGAGCATGAATCTGCTTCTGGTGGTGAAAGGAGCGTAGATGCAGAAGATAATGCATCTACAGAACAATGTGATGGCACGGGTAGTGCAACTAAAGATCTGCCTAGTGGCAGTGAGTGTGCTAACTCGCTAGTTGCGGATGGTGTTGGATCTGAAGAGTTAAATATAATTGCTGATAAGCTCGAGCATCTGCTGATAAAGCAGCAGGAGGAACTACAGGAGCTAAGGAGGAAGCATGAAGCCGCCATTTCAGATCTTTTGGATGAACTTTCTCCTGAAACCCGTGAATTGGTTCTAAATCTCTGTAAGAAAAAAATTCCGTGGAGTAAAGAGTGAGGCACCCTGCCAACTCAAGGATACACATTACTTTTAAAATGGGGAACTTCGCTGTCTCGTGACTCTCGTATATGGATGGTCATGGTACGAGAGATTCCAATTAAAGAATATTCCGCTAAAGAGACTCGGGAATGGAGATAGCCAGTTAAGGGTATACTGATTCAACCTTCGACGCAGTGATTCCGTTAGCTGCTAGGAGGACCTGGTTTGATGGTGGAGATGCACGAGATAACACTCGTAATTTCAGTTCGCATGGCGATTGAATATAAAAGTCTGCGTTGCTTGGAGATGAATACATGTTGGTTTTCATTCATTGTTTGTTTATTCTTGATCTGATCCATCCACTATGATTTGTTGGCTTGTATACATGTACAGATGCAAAAAGGTTATTCTAAAGTGTCAAGTGTTGCTCCAATTTGGTTCTTCTTTGTAAAAAACTGAGGTTTCTGACCAAGATGTCTCAGTTTGGTGCAGACCGCTTCTTGCTCCTTTGAAGTCAAATGTGCTCTCATTCTTCGGTTCCAAAGTCATGGGATGTGAATGTCAATTGCTCTTTCTAACTCCAAGAAAAGAAAATTTTCATCTACATTGTTGGATTAAATACCAGCCCATCTATATTTTCTTTGTTTCCTATGTTAAAAAATCATAATTTGTCGAGGATTAATATCGCGAAAAGCCATAAATTAATATACCAGTAACAAAATGTTCAAGTCGATACACTTGTAATAAATTTATTCTTCGTTAATTTTCATTCAACTTTATAATCAAATTACTAAGTTAGATGACACGTGACAATTAACGAGTGGTGCTATTCTCGTTGTGAAGAACATGATAACTAGGGTGGTGCAAATGGATGGTGCTATTCTTGTTGTGTTAGGAGCTAATGGACCTATGCCTTAGACAAAGGAACATATACTATTGGCTAAACAATTGGGTGTTTCCCAGTATGTTGGTTTTCCTTAACAAGCAAGACCAGGTTGATGATGGAGCTCTTACAGCTCATCAAATTGGAGGTCAGGGAGTTACTTTCTTCATATGAATTCCTTGGAGATGATGTTCCCATGGCTTTTGGTTCGACCTTGTTGGCTTTAGAGGCTCTGATCGCTAATCCTAACATTAAACGCGGTGAGAACCAATGGGACGATAAAATTTATGAACTTATGGACTCTGGGGACAGTTATGTACCAATTCCACAAAGACAAACTGATCTTCCATTTGTACTTGCCGTTGAAGACGTGTTCTCAATCATGGATCACGGAACCATTGCCACAGGCCATGTTGAGAGGGGCGCAATTAGGGTAGGAGAGATGGTCGATATTGTTGGCTTGAGGAAACTAGGAACACTACTGTTACGGGGGTTGAAATGTTCCAGAAAACTCTTAATGAGGCGATGGCAGGGGATAATGTGGGTTTTTTGCTTAGATGTATTCAGAAGGTCGATATTCAGAGAGGGATGGCGTTGGCAAAGCCTGGAACAATTACACCCCATACTAAGTTTGTTGCCTTTGTGTATGTGTTGAAGAAGGAAGAAGGTGGTGAGCATTCACCGTTTTTCACTGGGTATAGGCCCCAATTGTATATGAGAACAACTGATGTCACAGGAAGGGCGGGTTCAATGATGAATGATGGAGATGCAGAGTCTAAGATGGTTATGCCAGGTGACCGTGTTAAGATGGTGATTGAGCTCATTATGCCTTTGGCTTGTGATCAGGGAATGAGGTTTGCTATCAGAGATGATGGGAAGACTGTTGGTGCCGGTGTTATTCAGTCCATTATTGAGTAACAGTGGCACTGGAAGCATCTGGTTTGGATTCGAAGTGCTCTTTATTTTATGAGTGGTGATGAAGTCGTATCTTGTCAACTCCTCCCAATCAGTTTGCTCTCCTTCACAGATATGGCGACCTTTGGTGTAACTGTTTTTTCCCCATATTTCTTTTTCGTCATTGATTTTCTTTGTGATGATATATAGCATAGTTGGACTATACTCTTCTCTAATTAAGATGTAACTTTTCATCATCTTTTTCTTAATTTATCTATTACTCGAACAACGTCAGCTGCTTATTATTGGAATGGGGTTTAACGTCTGTTGAAGGTGGCATTTGGCTGTTTGAGAACTCATTAAACTGAAAGACAAAATAGCTCACGAACTTGCTTTATAAACAGAAACGGAAGCTCATGCTTTTGCTAATTTTGGATCGAGAAGTTAGTGTATGTAAAACTTGACCACGTCAACTCTCTGATAATGCTGGGTACCAGCACTATTTCAAAAATTGAAGATCTATGAGGTAACAAAATTGTTTTCAATTACTTTGCTCATTCTTTCCACTACTTTGGCTGAAATACTTAGCAAGAAACATCTTCTGTGAAAAGGTGGATTTCAAATCCCCACCCCACGCATGCCATTGGGGGTGTGTGACCGCTAGGCTACAATCCTTGTGGCAACTAAGGAGATAAAGTTGGAACCGTGCATAATAACAGATAACAGAGAGCCTATTTCTGTAAAGGAATGGCCAACCTTATCATGCTAATCAAATTATTTTTTTTAGCTGCCAAGAGTAGTTGTGATCAATGGTATCTTAATATGTGGATTTTGGCTGTTTAGATGTCTGTAACTTATAGAAGAGTGCTAATCATTACAACAAGCCCGTCAATGCTGATTAACTGCATGTTATAAATTGATTCATAGTGCAATCATCATTCTCCTAGTAACAATGACAGACCATGCAGATCCATTGTACCGATTACTGTTAAGCTTATCTTCAGAGCTATATAGCTATTTGTGACTTCCCTGTGACGTTATTTTCATTATTATCCTATGTGTCTGTTTCTTAGTTATTCTTCTCTCTGCTCTTTCCCCCATGGTTGATGGTTATTTATGAAAAATCTTTGCATGGAGTAGGGTTAAATTCATGCTATCAGGGGGTATTGTGGGGTTAAAAAATGGATGAAATCTGGGGCCCTTACTACAAAAGTTTGTAATCACATGTAAATTACAAATTCTAGACATATTACATATACTAATCACATGAATAATTCATTAACCACATAAATTCTTCGCAGACAATCTTCCCTTGGTTTCGGGTTTGGTCTATTTGGCTTTAGAGGCTCTGAGGCTAACCTCACATCAAATGAGGCAAGAATCAATGCAAGAATCTTTCATTTTACTTGCTATTGAAGACGTGTTCTCAATTACTAGTCGTGGCAACATTGCCACAGGCTGTCATAAGAGGTGCTCAGTTAGGGTCAGAGAGATCATGAATGTCGTTGGCTTGAAGAAAAACAGAAACGCTATCGTTACTGGTGTTGAAATGTTCCAAAACATTCTCGATAAGGCAATGCTAGGGATATTGTGGGTCTTTTGTTTCGAGGTATTCGTTAGGTTGACATTTTTAGAGGGGTGGTTTCTGAAAGCCCAGAACAATTACACCCATAACTTAATTGTCCGCTACTATGTATGTGTTGAAGAAGAAAGAAGGTGGCAGGCATTCGCCTTTTTTCAAAGGTACAGGCCCTAATCCTACATAAGAGCTACCGATGCCAAAGGAAAGGTGACGTCAATCATGATGATGAGGATGAAGAGTCTAGGATGGTTATGCCTCGTGACTGTGCTAAGACGGTACCTGAGCTCATTATGCCTGTGGTTTGTGAGCAAGAAATGAGTTTTGCTATCAAAGAAGGTGGGAAGACCGTTGCAGCCGGTGTTATTCAGTCCATCAATGAGTGACGGAGACATTTCATTCAAACTACTCTTCATATTTTGAGATGCGATGGAAATTGTCTCTTGTCAACTCCATCCCCACCATTCACTCCTTTTCATAGCTATGGTGACATTTGATGTATCTTTCTCCTCCTCCTCCTCCTCCTCCTCCTCCTCCTTCTCTCTCTCTCTCTCTCTCTCTCTCTCTCTCTCTCTCTCTCTCTAGCATTGCATTTGCCATTCTCCATGTAAACAGAGCTTAAGTAGTCATTGATTGATTATCACTAGGAGATTTTTGAATGCATCTCTCTTTTGTTTTCCTGGTTCTTTATGCATTATTCTATTGATTTATTGTCTCTTTGGACTATACTCCTCATAATTCAGATGGAGTTGTTTACTATCTTTCTCTTCATATCTGTTGTCAAGTACGGCGTTGCTTTGGAATTTATGGGGTTCTTAGGATTTGTACCATTTCTATTCTCATTTTTTATATGGCCTTGCACTCGCCATTCTCTTTTTGATAGAGCTGAAGTACTTTATTGTCACTATGAAAATATTAGTGCTTCTCATTCCTTTCTTTTCTTTTTTCTAGTCCTTTATGCATTATTCATACTAATTACATATGGTGAAAACCGTTATATTGCAATAAGGTTTTTAAGTGATTTGCATTTCTCTTAGATAGGACTTATGCAATTGATCTTCACTTGCATTTCATTGTACAATCAGCATTCTCCAATGAACAATTGTAAAACCAGGCCCATTCCTATTAAGCTTATTGTCAGTTCCCATAGTGTTAGTTTTGTAACTGTCAGGTGTTGTTGACATATGGTTTTAAATCATGGTACACAAGACATTCACTGAAAACAGAAGTAATCTTCTTATTATGCTTTGGGGTTGAGACAACAGGATAATCCATTTATTAGATGGATAGCCTGATGAGATTAGCTAGATAGGACAATCATTATCTCTGTAAGTTTGTCTATTGTTTGCTTCAGGTATGTCTTGCCCATTTAGAATATATCATAGGATATTAAGAGTCGCAAACCAGTTAAAATTGTTTGGGCCAAAAGAATCCGATTAAACTTGCTTACACTAAATGAAGTGGAAATTGTCAGTTCCCATAGTGTTATCTTCATAACTGTCAGGTGTTGTTGACACATGATTGTAAAATCATGGTACACAAGACTATCACTGAAAACAGAAGGAATCTTCTGATTGTGCTTTGGCGTTAAGATGTCGGGTTAATCCCTATTTTAGATGGATAACATGATGTAGATTAACTAGATAGGACAGTCAGTATCTCTGTAAGTTTGTCTATTATTTACTTCAAGTATGTCTTTTCCAGTTAGCCTAATGTAGGATATTGAGAGTTGCAAACCGGTTAAAATTGTTTGGGCCAAAAGAAATCCAATTGAACTTATTTACATTATGTGAAATGAAGTAGAAAGTACTAAATCAAGAATCTTTATGTAATTAGCTAGGAATATGGTAAATAGCTTACTAGTAATGCTGAAGTTTGGTTTTTACTTGTTTGCAGTAACTGTCTAGTATCAAGATGCTATGACTTCATTCGATGGGCGGATGGAGTCATGAAGATTTTGAACTCTATGCGGAAGGACGGATTGATTTTGATGTCAAATCTTCATAGGAGTTTTATATATGATGCAATTTTTTATTTTTATTTTTTGTGTTTCGAAGGCCAAGAATACTTATGGACTCTGTAATTTAACTTGTTATCAGTAGGATAAGGTCTCGGCAATGCACGATAGACAGGATGTCTGTAGTTTTTGTGTACTTAAGAGTATATGCAATTTATCTAGCGATATCCAGGTCACGTTTGGAGCATTTTGATATTTTTTTATCTAGTTAGGCATCGGTATGGTTGGCTCTCAATGGATGGCAAGTGGAGTGAAGGTTTAGGCATTTTGATAGAGCTTTGGATCCTTAACAGGCGTCATGATAGTTTGTGCTTGATGAATGGTAAAAGAAGCAACTTTTTTCGACCCATACAATCAATAGAAATTGATAAATGAGCTTACTTGCTTTAGCTTCAGCCTAGGCCCATCGGCCTCGGTTAGGAAATTAGGCCCAATTGGAGCCTTCTATTTCAACTGTTTCGGCCCTTCCAAGCTCCACTATTGGGCCTGTCGGGTGTGCTATTAATGGTTCCTTTAAAGAGCTTATGTATTGAAACTTACTTGGGTCAAGGAAGGCCTATAGCTTAAGTAGGCCCATTTATTGGGCCCAGGACTGCACAAGCTACAAAACTTTTGCTTAAAAATGCTCAATTCTATTATTTAGACCCATGAGTCAGGCCAAATAAAGGATGGGCAAAGACCAATATTAGGGTAATTGGGCCATATTCTCGGTCGAAGATTAGGCCCATGCACCACTAAGGACCTCTCGGCCTGTGGCTGATTAAGCATAAAAGTTGACTTCTTAGGACAAGATCCATAGGCCTTAAGAAGACTTGGAACAAATTTAATGGACCAAGGCCCATATTTTAATGGGCACATCGCCCGCTAAAGCCCAGTAAGTTAGGCCATGTCCCGGGTTGAGGATCACTAGTTGATTCATGTGCCACTACGACTCAAAATTGGGTCTACTGGGTCTCAACCCACTTTTAGCCCTCAGCCCATGGGTCCATTAAAGCCCAAAACTAGATTTCTTGGGCCAAGGTTCATGGGCCGTATATAGCCTATACGGCGAAGCCAAGGTTCCTAAGTTGAGGCCCATTAAATTAGTTGAAGCCCATAGAGACTCAATCTAGAGAGATAGCATAGCCCAAAACTTGGTTTCTTGGGCCTCAGCATATTGCTAGGCTTAGTCTTATGATGGCCTAGTAAGGCCCAAAAGCATTTTTAGGACGGAGCCCATTTTTTTTGTGGTCAATGTACATACTGACATTTGGTCTGATGGGGTGAGGTCTATTTTTATTTGGCAGAATTTAGGCATTAGGATCGTAAAGCACAATTCTTGGTTTGATGGGTGAAATAAGACTTAATACTAGGATTTCCAGTGCTGAGTCTCATTATTTAGGCCTACGCTCCGGACCCAATCGGAATCAATAGGTTGAGATACACATTAGGCCCACCCAAGGCCCATGTTCTTAAACCTAACTTAGGCATTACATGCTCATCTTATCCTAAGCTTTGCTTTCATGTTTTGGCAATAACCATTTTTTATTCACTTTCATGAATGAGAAAGTATTTAGTGGTTAGCAATCACTACGTCAACAGTGTATGTGGGGAGCATGAGCCTCGATGGCTCCACTAATAAGTAAACACGAGGTGGCTAACATGGATTAAGGGTGCGTTTGGTTCAGCATTTAGAAAGCTCATTGGGAAAATGCAAAGCAACTTAGCCTAAAGGGCTTTAAAGGAAATGATTGTTTGGTAAATTCTGCTTTGAAATGCAACTTTGAGAGAAATGATGTTTGGTAAAAAACACATTTGCAAAGCCCATTTGGTGATTAATCTAAATATTTTAATTTTAATTTGTTTAAAATTAAAAAAAATAATGTTTGTGACTTTTTTAATTTATATTTGACAACAATGTTAAAGATGTTGTGTAAACAATTTTATTAAAATTAAAATTCCTTTTTTTGCTAAAAAACATCAAATGTAAAAAATTCACATGCTCTCTTTCTCAATTACAAGAATAATACTTTCATTACAATAAAAACATGATAACATATGCTTTGAGTCTCTTTCTCAATTACAAGAAGAATACTTTCATTACAATAAAAACATGATAACATATGCTTCGAGGAAAGAAGCTCATTATCATTAAAAATTACAAATATCCTTAATTACTTCCTAAATTCATAACTATTTGATCACGTAAACGTATCATATCAGAAATGTTGCAAACACTTATAGAAATAGGAGGATTCAACACTGCTGGGGATTGGACCCGTCCATTTTTAATCCTGCCAATATTCCCCTGTAAGTTCGGGTTCTTGGTGTTGCTGCTGCCTTCGCCGATTCTTGAGAGTTGTGGGCTGCTCGATTGGCTAGTTAGTTTCTTGTGCTGCTCTTCGGTGGGTGGGTATTGTTGAAGTTGGGAGCTGCATCTGGTATGTGAGGGTTGCCTCTGTCTACTGCAGATGATTTCTTGCAACTCCACCCTACCGACTTCAAGCCACCGAGAGCTGATAAAGAAAGAAGTCAAATTTTCATAGCTGATTTCCACTCATACAACCACAACAAAAGTGGTGCTCAAAGAGTGAAGGGAAGAGCAAGTTTTACACATTTAGTTGCACTACACATGAAAATGAAATATATCGATGCATTCAGTCTTCAAGTGGAGCATGCTCTTAGTCCAAAATCTAATATGGAGAATAACATGTTCAGTAGTCCAACAATAGTCCAACTAATAATTCACGGTAAAGAATGTTATGGGGATTCAAACAATTCACAAGCATTATGGAGATGTTGATCACTGGCATTTTTTGTCATATTAGTATTTACAAGAGAATGATGATATATAGTCAACAACAAAGCTTTAAGAAATGATTGTTGTTGGATTTTGTCTAAATATTATTATCTTATTGGTATCAAGTTTGTGAGCAGTGAGCTCAATGGGTTGAAAAGAAAAGAAAACAAACCATTTCAGCTCTTCCAAGCTAAACAAAGCAGCCTTAAAAATCATGCACGATTGCATTTCTTCAACTGTCTAGTCATGGTTACAAAAGCATAATGCAACTCTTTCTCCCAATAAAGTTTACAGAATCAGTGCTCATGTGGCCAAGCATCATAAGATCACGTGCATGTATTCATCGGTGTCTGGCAAAGCGAGAGAGGAAACATGGTGTACAAAAATATATGGACAAATAATGTTAAAAGAGAAAAAATCCACAGATGCCAAAGTTCATTCAATAGGAACCAGACGAGAGAACATAACTCCAAACAATTTACAATTAGCAGCTGTAAACCAAGCAGTTTCAGAGGCACATAAAAACTACAACATAAAGGATGAATGCAAAAGTTTTTTGTTGGTAATGCTTGATAGAAATGAAGAATCAAAACAACAGTATAAGGAATGCAGTATTTCTATTTTGTGAACTTGTCCTTTCAAATTCAAAACATTGAGGGGAGAACTCCAATTGTATGTCCTTTGAAATTCGAAAAAAAACACCCACGACCCACAACCCACAGCCCTTGCCGCTCACTACTAAAAATCTGTCCAACCTCGAACACCCAAATTGAATCTCAGCTCGCGAAACCCGCAAAGCAACACAAAACCCTTGCTTTCTAAGGAGAACTCCAAATTCCCATGCATTCGACCGCTAAAAAGCAACTGCCCCGAATTTCACCCTCGCACTCCGCCATGGGTTATACAATCATAGATCTCGATTACCAACTAGCGAGAGCATGGAAGAAAAAAAACAAGGAACCCGAAAGCAAAAGCAGACGAGATACAAACCGGCGGAGCAGGGGAATCAAATGGGATCATCAAACCCAGATGAGGAGAAGAATCGAGAGAGAGAGAGAGAGAGAGAGAGAGAGAGAGAGAGAGAGAGAGAGAGAGAGAGAGAGAGAGCTTACACGCTGAAGGTGCTGGAGAAGTGTCGTTGGCAGATCTGAAGGTGGATTCGATATCCAAGCTGATGTTGAAGTCGGCGTCGTCGTGGGGCTCTCGGGAGAGTGAGCGTGAGGAGTTGGGAGCGTGAGCGTTTCTGGAGGAGCTGCAAGGCGAAACCCTGGTTTTGTTCTTTTATATGAGGGTAAATTTGGGTTTCTGATGCTTTTATTAGGGTAAAAAAGGAACTCCACGAAATTTTATTAATGGAGCCCTTCAGCATTCTGAAAAATGCTGAAAGCTCAATGCTAGTAGAGACTTGCATTGAGCTTTCGGCATTCCCAAGGCCAACTTTCAACTCAAAGCTCATTGGAAAATAGTTGCCAAACACCCATTTTTTTTTCTCAAGGGGCTTTCAGGACTGAAGGGGCTTTCTAAATGCCCAACCAAACGCACCCTAAAATATAGACTGAAAACCACTTTATTCTATCTCCTCTACTAGATTAGCTGGATGCATTTATTGTTACATTTATTGCAATATTTATTTAATTCTCTGTCTCTCTATCCTTTTTGTAACCAAACACGCTTCTTCTCTTTCCTACTTCCGCCTCTCTCTTCCTTAAGCATTCCCCTCCTCACCTCTGTCTCAAACCTATCCCTCTCACTCACCTCAAGCGGTCCCCTCATTGCCTCTATCCTCGTTGCCGCCACCAACTTTCCAATCTCGACTCTAGAAACCACCAACTATCGACTGGCCTCTTGAACTCTTCTTCTTCTTTTTTTTTTTGGTAAGGACCTCTTGAACTCTTCTTTGCCTTCTACTCCTTATTCGATTTTGATTTTGGGCTCGAGTACGCTGCCAAGGATTTTGAAGAGGTTTGCGAGGTTGGATATACTATGGGTGGCGCTGAGTTTTGGGGTTTTGGCAACGCTCGCGACAACCGTGAAGCATATTGTGGCAAAGGAGAGAGAGACGTATGGGTACCATGAAACCTCTCTTTCTCCTATTCTTTTTTTTTTTTTTTCATTTTTCGTAGGCTTTGTTTCAGGTATGCAGGCTTGGTGATAATGGCTACTTTGCCTTCTAGGTCCAATTGAAGTCAAAGAGCTTATCGAGAGATTGGAGGGGAGAGTTCTTCATTGGCTATCGTGGTTCCTGTGAAGCAAGTCGCATCCTTTGCTATTTCCACTGGAATATTTGTCGTTGTGATCCTTGAATTGCTATGAGGAAGAGAGTGTGAGTGATTATTGTCTATGATAAGAAGCTTTTCTTAATTGAAATCGATTAGAACGTGATTATTTAAGGTTTGGCATCACACCAATTGTAGTTAACGCTGCAGGCGAGCGGTCAAAGCCGTGGATTGGAACTCGAGTTCTTAGGCATGCCATGCTCTAGCTCCTGCACGCACAGCGTATTGCACGCACGGATGAGCCACCATCATAGAATAAACTAACATTTTTTTAATTATAGAGGCTTGGTGATAGCAGCTACTTTGGCTTTTAAGTCCAACCGGAGTCGGAGAGCTTATCGGGAGGCTGAGAGGAAGAGTATTTCACTAGCAGTTGTGGCTCCTGTGAAGTAGATCTCGTCCTTTGCCGTTCCTGTCGGAGTATTTATCATTTAGCGCGTGTTGATTTGTTATGAAGAAGAGAGTATGAGTGATTATTATCTATGATAAGAAGTTTTTCCTAATTGAAATCGATTAGAACATGGTTGTTTAAGGTTTGGCATTGCACCTTACGAACAACACTAGGTGATATTGTTACTAGGTTTAGGATTGTGCTACATTTCGATTTTTTGTACGTATTTGATTGTCTAAGTGCCCCTAACTTCCGCTTGCTGCTTGAAATTCCTTTGTGGTAGAAATTTGGGTGTTTTTACTTTAGAACATGAGCAAAATATCATAGCTTCTACGGGTATAGGAATCTACACTTTAAAGGGTAATGGTGCCTTAATATTTTAATGGGATATTGTCAATTGTCATCAATATTACCTTTTTAGCTAGTAGCTACCTGAATATATCAGTGGTTATTCTCTTATCGACTGAAATTTCAATGGCAAAGCTGGAGGAAGAGTCGAAAACTATAATACTTAGTTGACAACATTTCATCTTTCTTCTATTGAGGTTGAAAGACATTGTGATTCAAGTAGGTTCCTCAGTGTAGGCTTGTTTTGTATAAAGATTACTTACCAAGTTTAGTTCAAATTCATGCTATATTGTTTTTCCTTTTTAAGTGATGAGTATATTCTCTTCTCTATTTTTGTCCTCTGATTTGCAAGAGAAGCCCCATATCCATTGCAATAGTTATTATTTATATTACTACTCAGCTCTCCGATGAGAAGAAGCCTCTTCGAGGTTTTAGTTTCTCCAATCCTATTCAATTCAAACAACTAAAGACATGTTGATGCATAAGTAAATGGCATTTGAAATAGCGTGTACATATAAATAACTAAATGTTTATGCAAATATATCACTGTATATCCTCACATTTTCAAGATAAATACCAAGCTGGTATGCCAAGGAAGAGTATCTATAGAATCTCTGCAATTCTTGAGTGTGTATAGATATATGAATGAAATCAACATTAGTTAACTTTCAATCAATTTTGGAAATCAGAACAATTTCAAGTTTTTAATTCTTGTTATAAAGAATATGGCAATTCTAAACTCTTTCACTCTTTGTATTGTTGCAAGATATCTTGAAAATTTTGTTATTCAAAGGTCGAAAGGCGTGTTCAAGTTCTTTTTGGCCCTCGGCTATAGAATATTTGTGTCATACAAAATACACTGCTTAGATTTCGCATGATAATGTGGGCAAGAAGACTGAGCATTGTCCAAGTCCACTGTGTAACATCTTATCTTAACCAACTTTCCACGCAATTGCACCTCCTGAAGTGATATACTTTTACTAATGGCAATCTGAACCAAAGAGGCATTTGCTAATACCATATGAGATTTGTTAAACAAGAGTCAGCCCTCTTATTTATTTAAATTTGACAACTATTGCAAACCCAAACATTAGGTTAAACTGTCACTCTTGTATTTGATATTGAAATCCTATTCATTTGCACAAGAAGATGAAAGTGATTTAACTAAAGAAACACTAAACTGAGTTCTACAACAGTAGCCTTAATCATGCAAAATGGCAAACAATGCCACAACAGATGAAATGAAAACAAAGCATATAAAAAGGGCAATTGTATATGCTGAAAGTTTCCTACGTCCACATATCAATAACTAAATCATTCAAAATAACATGATTATGCCCTAAAAGTTTCTTGCGCCCACATATTAAACGGGCACGCAGCTAGTGCTACGTGCTTCCTTGGCGTAGCTTCAATAACTACATTACCATCAGCTCCATAAATCAGCAAATATGCCAAAAAAAAAAAATTCCATCACCAAACGCAAAAAATTAACATAAACTCCAAAGGAAATAAAATAAGTAAGAGCGAATCTCATTACCTTCTCTAAAACCACTCTTGAACCTGTGAGGTTGAGTTTTTCTTCAACAACCATACTAGTTGTTGTCTCTACTCTAAACCCAATTGCTTCACAATACACTCATGCTTGTTCTAAACCACAATCAATAATTTAAGGGCAAAAAAAGGTAGATTCCTAAATAAAATTTAACAAAAAATAATAAATAACTAGTAATAGAGATTGTGTAGTCTAAATTAACAAAAAGATGCTTTCTTATCAATGACAAATCCTCTGATGCATCAATTATTTCCATATTGAAATTACTTGATGAAGGAAGATCCAACGATAATGACCGCAGAAAGTCAATCCTACACAAAAATGAGAGTATCATAAACTCTATGATTTTAATTAATGAAATCATTCTATCAAATTAACAAGCATCATACCTTATGTGAGGTGCCTCTAGTATATGAAGACGTTTTTTTCTTTCGCTTTTCACCAGTGCTCTTCAATCGAGTATTTGGTTTACCTTTTGATCTTCTCCGAAGGGGATCGAGTATTCAAAATTCACAGTTTTCTACATCTTTGGATTCATCATTTTCCACCAAGAAATTAATATGATAATTACCTCTCAAAGATTGCATTTTATTTGTGATATGAGTGAGAGCGAAGATGCAAGAAAATTATAGTCGCAAGCTCCTCTATAACTTCATGATCTGCACTATTCATCACACTGAAAAATAATTGCATCAATCTCTTCAAGCGCAATATTTTTTTACTTCACTTTAGCATGAGAGCTTTGTCTAACATCACAATAAGCCCCTTGTTTTGCAGCTTTTGTCCCTCTCTTTAGAATGTATTGTGAATAAATACTTGTGACATTTACAACATGTGTCAAGATGCATAAAATATGCCTACACTACCATCCTCACATTTCAAATAACTTACAATTACATGTAATGGTTAAAATCACCCGAAGTAAAACAAACGATATGCCTCATTTCACTATTTTCAGTTGCCATGATATGATTGTGCAATGGCCCATCTGTTTCCGATCTACAAACAAACACAGGCAAATCCTTTACCAAAAAAAAAAAAAAAAACAAACACGGGCAAAGCATGCAAGAATTCATCCTGAAAATTCCTATAAATGACATGAGTGTATACATTTGCAACATGTTTCAATATTCCACTATTTTCAACCATTATCTAGTGCACTCAAAATCATCAACAACTTCAGAGTTGTGCATTTTTTCATATTATTTCTCATAATGATTGACAAATTTATACAAACTCACGGTCTTACATGCTATATCTTGAAAGACATTATTTGTGCTCACTTCTTTGTGTAGATCTAATTCCTACAGAAAAAAAAAAAAAAAAAAAAAAGACACACATCTCAGTTAAATGCAGGATACCATTTATGATGCAACCGATACAGGTTATCCAACCACTTGTAGTCCCTTAAGCTCCATTCTTGACACAAGCTTTTTTAAACCTCCCATAAGAACCGTATTCTGACTTTTATCTGAAGAATATCCAACAATAGCTTCCATTGAATAAATAATTGATCCGGTATTGTTTCAAAAATTTTCCATTTCCATTTTAGATTCGCAATGATATAAAAGATTATGACAGTATTTATCACAAAAACCCTATTTTCCAATCAGATATCAAATATGATGTGTAACATTTTTCCCAATATGTCATACACATAAACAATTATTAGTATTTGGAAGAACAATCTTAATAGCATTCGCCATGGCATGATCTTGATCGGTAAAAATAGTCTTTGGTGCCTTATTACCCTTTGCTTCTAAAAAGATTGAAATGCCCAAACAAAAGAAATAATGGTTTCATTCAATAAAAATGCACCCAAAGAGGACATTTTTCTAATTATAATTTAAGCCAAAGAAAGAAGCACATATCATATTATACTTATTTGTATGGTAAGTTATATCAAATAACACTATATCTCTGATACTTTCATAATCTAGCTTGGATACACCATCAGACCAAAAAAAGTTGATTAGTCTCTATTCCTCATACAATTGAAACGTATATAAAAAAAAAAAAAAATTGCTTCCATTTTATGGTTAATGAGACTTTGACAATCACCCGCACTAATTAAATTCCTTCTTTTTTATTGTAAAATTTTTTGATAATCACTTAAAGTAAAGCCAATATTCTCCTATCTCCCGTCTTCACCACTAAGGTAGAAATATGCTTTTGTAGCCCTTATACCAGCTGCAACCATAGAAGTCAAAATACTTTTATTAGTATCCATCATGTGTCGATATGATCATATAAGATATTTCTGTTTATCATCGATGAAAGAATGATTATAAAAAACCTTAAACCTGTCCACTATCCATACTTCATTTTCGATTTTGAATTTTATACAAACTTGACATCGAGTTCTCGAGTTCTCTTCATAGTCCTATAAATATTTCTTTGTTCATAAGGTGAGATTGGTGGAGAGTATCCTCCACAATTATAAAAAAATATGCATTTTCACAATATTCATTTACTACTATTAGCCTTTTATCATTTTCTCACTTCAAACCTCTTGGAAATTGCATATGTATTGTATATCTTATATGCTTCATCCTCATCAACAAATGTCATGCCAATTCTAAATTGAAATTCTTTATCAATATCATGCACGATGATATTATCCTCTACAGCCTCTACAAAATTTTAAAGAAAAAAAATCTAATCATTTAAAGATGTAGATAAAGGGAAAACTAACTTTAATTCTAAAAAGATGAATCATACCCATTATCTTGAGAATAAGTCAAGCCAGTAGTGTAATACTCAAAATAATCAATCGAAAATTTGTACAAACGTAAGTTAATGACTTCAAAAGATCATGAAATGTGCATATTTCAATCATAATAGAAAATGACATACCCACTTATCTGCGAGGCACTCCTGGTTTGTTCTCGCTCTTGGTTTTGCAATCAACATAAACTTTCCTTCCTTCAACTATAAGCTCAACATACCACCATAAACAAATATGCAATTACATAATAAATTGAGCATAAGAGTTACCAAAGACAACCCACGATTAAAAAAAAAAAAAAAATCAGATTTAGTTTCACACAATTGAATAGCTTATGCATGAATTGTCAATTGCTCTGAACCCCTCATTGAACAATTCGACAAAAAAAAAAAACATCCAAGCAAATGGCCTAACTTTGTCAAAACCCATCAAAGACTTCCAATTGAAGGAAAAGACAACTTACAAGATAAGAAGGAAAAAGAAAGGAACTGTTAGCAATAATCGTCACATGAAAACTTAAAATGGACATTGATACAAAAGTATGAATCAAATCCATCGTTCTAGTCAATGTGGACACAAACTAGAATAATCCCACGCTTACAGATCGATGTAGATGCCAAAGCATGAAAATGCAGAAGTTTAGAATTAAAGATGATCCGACCTGCTTTGATGGAAGTTTGCTACTTTGTCTTAGACTTTTAAAAGTGATGTACTCAATGCCAATACTCAACTCATATGACAATGCAAAACTAATTTCGAGAAGAATGTGAACTTGTATCAAAGGTAATTATACATCAAACTTCACAAATTGTAAAGCATGACATCACTAAAAAGAACTATACTTTTCTCATGAAGCAAAAAAAAAAAAAAAAAAAAAAAAAGCTCTCTCTTTCCAAGCAGCAAGCGGAAGCCGGGAGTACCCAAACAATTAGATACCCATAGAAAATCGAAATGTAGCATAGTCTTAAGCCTACTAACAACATCACCAAACATTGTTATTTATAGAAGGTGTAACGCCAAACCTTAAGCAACCATGTTCTAATTCATTCCAATTAGGAAAAGCTTCTCATCATAGACAATAATCACTCACACTCTCTTCCTCACATCAAATCAACAATAATGTTAAAACTTTCATACCAAAGGTCATGACAACAAATATTGGCAAAGGACGCAACTTGCTTCACAGGAGCCACAACAGCTACCGAAGAAATCTTCCCCTCAGTCTCTTGATAAGCTCTCTGACTCCGACTAGACTTAGAAGCTGAAGCAGCCACTATCACCAAGCCTCCATACTTGAAAACCCTTGATTTATTCTACGATGGCGGCCCCGTCCGCGCACGCAACGCACTGCATGTGTAGTAGCTAGAGCACATCACGACAAAGAACTTGAGTTGTTGTCCATGGCTCCAACTACTCGTTTGCAGCGTTAATTGTAGAAGGTGTGACGCCAAACCTTAAACAACCACGTTCTAGTCAATTCCTATTAAGAAAAACTTCTCATCATAAACAATAATCACTCTTACTCTCGTCCTCATAGCAAATCAACAATAATGTTAAAACTTTCATACCAAAAGTCACGATGACAAATACTCCAGCAAAAACGGCAAATGACGCAAGTTGCTTCACCGGAGCCACAACGGCTAGCAAAGAACTCCCCCTCAATCTCTCGATAAGCTCTCTGACTCTGACTGGGCCTGGAAGTCAAAGCAACCACTATCACCAAGCCTCCAAAACAGAGTTGATGAAAAGGGAAAAAAATAAAAAAAGGAACGAGAGATAGAGAAGTCTCATGGTACCCATATGCCACTCTCTCCTCCATCACAATATCCCTCACAACTGTCATGTGCGTCGCCGGAATCGCAAAACTCAACACCGCCACCAATACATCCAACCTCGCAAACCTCTTCCGCTTCAAAATCCTTAGCGACGTACTCGAGCTCAAAATCGGGATCAAATAAGGGGTAGAAGATAGAAAAGAGTTCAAGAGGCCAATTAGTGGTTGGCAATTTCTAGAGCCAAGGCTGGAAAGTTGACAACAGCAACAAGAACGGAGGCAAGGAGGGGAGCACTTGAAGTGAGTGAAAAGGATTGGTTCGAAACAAATGTAAGGAGGAGAGGCGAAAGTGAGACGAGGGAGCACTTGGGGAAAAGAGAGGCAAAAGCGAGACGGAAAAGAAACATGTTTTGCTACAAAAAGGAGAGAGAATGCGGTAAATGTTTGTAATAAATGTAATAGTAAATGTAACCAGGAGAGAAAAAAAAGTGGCTATCATTTTTTTTTTTAATTCACGTCAATTGTCACGTGTCGACCTATTAGTGGAGCCACCTAGGCTCATGCGGTCACGTAGGCTGCTGACGTGATGATTGCTAAGCCCATAAAGGCCCAATTTAGAGAGATGGCATAACCCAAAACTTGATTTCCTAGGCCTCAACCTAATAAGGCCCAATAGGTTTTCTTGGACTGAGCCCATTCATTGTGGACAATATACATACCCACATTTGATTTGATGAGGCAAGGTCCATTTTTCTTGGGCCAAATTTGGGAAATGGAATTGTGCACAGTTCTCAGTTTAATGAGCCAAATAAGACCTAATACTAAGATTTCTAGGGCTAAGGCCCATTATTTAAGCCTAAGCTCCGGACCCAATCAGGGTCAATAGGCTAAAATACACATTAGACCCACCCCAAACCGATGTTCTTGAACCTAACTAAAGCATCCCTTGCTCGTCTTGTCCTAAGCTTTGCTTTCATATTTTGGCAATGACCATTTTTTATTCACCTTCATGAACAGTTTTGTTTAACCGAGGGTTAAGATTTATCGCTTTAACTTTTGGCCATAAGCAAGGGGTCATTGCTCAATAAGAACTTTCTCGAACAAACTATATCACTAGATTCCCAATGCTATATCACAATGCCTAATCATCCTCTAATCTTCTCAGAGGTATAGCGCATACATCTAGATGCAGATTCTGATTCAAGGATTAATGCACGTACAACATAGGAAAACGATAGAATACATGAGAAACCAAGAAATGGAAAAGCTGCTATTTTCTCTACAAAAGTGGAGGAGCATTGTGCGGCTTGCGGATTAGCCGATTGAATAATTGGATAGGTGCTTCTCGTGCTACATGCTCCCTTATCCTCCCAACGCTGTAGCGCCTGCCATAAAACTTGATTGATTTTTTAGTAAATCTGCTGAAATCTACTGAATACTCTGCAGAAAGAGGCCGCGGCTTTGATTTTAGAAAAGGTTATATGAGGACATAATACTTATGCCACCTTTGATCAGTAAATGCTTATCCATGCGGATTAGCTTGTCCCTCTACTGCATGGTGCACCTTCTCGTGACAGCAGAAGGCATAAGGAATTGCGAAAACTGTCACTTTACCCAGTAAACTTAGGCATGACATCTCTTGTACGTTACTTCAATCAGGTAGCTCAGTCTGCTCCTTTTTCGCTGTGTCTCTCATAGTACACAAGAATTTGGCTAGATCACAAGAATAAGCATCTGCAAGAGATGCATGTGTCAAGAACGGGAGCCTCCTTAATGATCTTCCGCTCAATCCCTAGACAAGGACATACAAGCATGGTCAATATAAAAAATCTTACATATTGCACGATCTCCTCCAGCTGTAAACTTGCAAATCTAACACAATGAAGAAGAATGGAACTCTCTGACCTCACATGTCTCTGCAACTTCAAGCAACATTTTGCAAAGTTCCTCCATCTCCGGTCCCTGGGCAACCTGCCTTTCTCGAGCAGTTGCATAATTTGGAAGAGTGAACTTAACCAGCTCCTGAAACAATTCCACTTGGCACTTAGTGCTGGTGAGAGTTGACCCAATCTCAGTACCATAGCCAAAGAAAAGTCCAAGTATCAAGCCAGACAGGTGATGGCATAAGGCATCGCAGCATATGAATTCAAGACTTGATAGACAGCAGCAGAAAAATGAACACAATTCTTTCATGGCAAAACAATCTTCCAGAAAAGTATAATCGTGGCTGTATCTATACCTGTGTATCTGACAGTATTCCTGCTCTCATAAGTTCCTGCACACAAGAACGTAAGATTTCGTATCGAGCATGAAGAGTCGGGGGACCAATATATGCTTTGATGTCAGCTCTATCAATAAACGCAACATCTGCAACGCAGCAAGGTATAATCTTTAAGTTAATACTTTTCAACCCTACTCTTACATAAGAACTCTATGAGATCACACAGGCAATAACAAGAATAAACCCCGCAAGTAACAATGAACTAAAATGAGGGACTCCACTAAACTTGGTGATTAAATTTCCAAGAAAATCTCTTGAAATCGACAGAATAATTCGCAGAAAAAAGAAGCTGCGGAGACTGAATTCAGAAAACGCTAAATAAGGACATAATATTATGAATGTAGAAAAGTGCAATCAAAGATATGAACGTATTACATAGAAAAAATCAACAAAAAGGTCCAACATAGCATGCAGCATCCTGTACAGATGGAAATCACAGGATATAAAGTTGATATAAATCAGTCTTACCAATAGCAGCTGTAATGTTTGATGTTGTCATAATTATTACGTTTGGTGATGACTTCAACTTGTCCATCTGAGTCAACAGTGCATTCACAACCTGAGGAAACAGTTCATGGTGAATTTACACTCATTCTTGTACAATGCATTCAGAGAATATTAGATTAGTCTCTCATTCCTCGATACTCTATTCTCTCAGGTCTCAGGCAGGTGCTTGAACAAAGAGCAGAATAGACATGTAAATTTGCTGCTGTTTGGAAAGTCAGAGAATTGCACTAGTACCCGAATTGAATCTGAAGGTTCAGAACCAGACAAAGCAGCTTTTCGGGCCGCTGCAAGACTTTCCACTTCATCTGCATCATCACCATGTAATATTAGTCTAAAGGAAGAGGAAAGAGAGCTAAACTGCAAAAACGCTACAATTATAATCTCACCAATCAAAACAAATACCAGATTGTTTTCTTCCTCCACCATCTCTTGAATTTTTTCAAAAAGCCTTGCAACCTAAAATAAAAAATCATGAGCAACACACTCCATACCTCCCAACTTATGGAAGAAACTCTTATTGGTGGAAATTTTAATCATATGTATACATGATATGAGGATGATGCATATCTGCTCAAGATCTCCATAGTGAAGTTAAAATTACTACTGCAGCATGGCTACATGCACTAATTATTGTGTCTTGCCCATGTGAAGAGTATCAAACAAACTATTTCCACTGAAGAAGAAACAGCACATTGAGCACACTTAGGGCGCATTTGTTTCACGGAAATCGAATGGTTTAACAAACATTTTCCAAAAAATGATCACTTATATTGCTTAAAATTATACTCATAAAGAATCTTTTCATTACTTTATGTCTAAACATTTTCTTGGATGATGAAATGTTTTTTCTTCATTCATTCTGTAAGCGATACAAGCAATCATTTTTAGAAAAATATTTTCTAAATCAATCATTTTCTATGAAACAAATAGAACCTAATTCATGAATTCTTTAAGGAAGAGAGTAGAAATTTCAAGGCAAAGGAAGGCTCATTATTTTTTGGACTAGCAAGAAGCGACATCAGTCACAATTTGGCCATTCTTTTAAAAAAAAAAAGTAGAAGAAAAAGAGGTAATCTTTTGTCCATGAGCATAGCATGTTGATTAAGAGGCGATTTCTCACAGGCAGAATTCAAGTCATCAGATGCTTAGATGATTTAAATTACTATCCTCATATTAATATTTCTTCTAAGATTTAATTAATTAATAAAAAAACTAAACGTAGACTATATGAAAGAGAAGAGAAGGCATCAGATAATTTATCTTGAGATGAATTAGGCACATACCAACTTGCCACTTTCAGAGAACCATTTGCTGAACAAAGAGTGTGCATTAACTTCAACTAGTTGGCACTGTGGATATCTGAGGGAAGAGAAAGTGGAAAATTTCAAAAGACCAATACCAGACTTTACATAGATTCCACCAAAAACATACAGGACATAGAAACCTTAAAGTCGCATGCCAACCTCAAATTAAAACGTATAGACAACTTCTGTGCTAGAGCTTTGCATAATGATGTCTTTCCTGTCCCTGGAGGTCCATGTAAAAGAATGATGCTGCAAAAATAGGACAAATCATTCACAAAAAGCTGACAACACCTTAATTGGGGGAAGTAAGTGATTAATGATATAGATATAATGATTACTACCTTCTGCCAGTATCAGTGTAAATTAATGCACTAGAGATTATTAACAGTAGATGTTGTTACTGGTTTCTTATTGCCATGTAATACGTTAATGACTGCACATTTACATAGCTATCCATTGATCCTAGACAAATGCTGACAAGATCATGACAATCTGAAGCTACATTTCTGTTCAATACATTGGGAACCATGCTATAAATACTGAACAAAAAACAAACAAATGTGCAAATGCCACTGACCGGTTCCAAGACACTAAAAAGGGATCCACACCCTTTTCAGTGAAAAGTAGTGCACTTTGAGCATACCGCAACAGCCTTTGCTTCAGACCTGGTTCATAAATTAAGCTGCATTTGGATATACAACAGTTATGACCAACAAACTTCCTGTGGTTTCCAGGAAAAAAGTCGCAAACACACCTTTCCCACATCCCATCAAATTCCTTTGCAGGGAGTATCCACTCGTGGAAACTAGATAGTTGGCCATCAGCACTTGATTCTTCACATGGTCCTTCCTCGCTAAGCTGCCAAGAACCATTTGAGCAGTGAGTTTAATGGGTTTGCTGAAATGCAGTATTTTGGAGTATCAAATTAAGTCCCACGCCAAGCAGTGCTAAGAAGCAGACATTAATACCGATGGAAAATGAAGTGACTGAGTATATTTGGGAGAACTGCACATTAGTAAGGGAAGGGAAGAGGGAGAATAAGTATATCCTATATGCTTGGGCAAAAGTTACCTGGAAAACATGCACGACAGGCTTGACTTGCCAGAACAAAAGAACGCCATGATCTTTGACACCCTCATCTACAAGGAGAAAATTCGAATAAACAGAGCTCGTGTGTAAAAAATTTTCTCCCATTTGACAAAGAAAGTTCCTGAAAAGAAGAAAGATTCCTATATAATCAACTTAAACATTGTCCACTACACAAATCCACCCACCCTAAACCACAAAACCACAAAGCATAGCATCAGGGATGTCATCAGGTTTTGTTTCTCAATCTGATATATCTTCTCAATGAGAAACGTGAAAATTTTTTCCCTCAAGAGTCATAACATACCAGTCTCGCAAATACGAATTCTCTGAACATTATCCACAAGAAACACGTCATCAATCGGCACAGGAACGGGGCCATCGCTGTAGCTCAAACTGCGCTTTTCAAGCATCCTGAACATTAAAAAAGTGTAAATTATTTCTGAGCTCTCACCTGCAAAGCAACCTACTCTCTCAAATCACAGGGCTGGAAATGGTACAAAAACACACGAGGATATATAACCAAAATTTCGCCTCGGCTTCCTCGTTTATCGGTCTAACCTTTTAACAAACAGAACATCTCATGCTTCGTTCATCAACGAGCTAATAGTCGAACGAACCATGGCCGCCGATCGCATGCGTCGTGCCAACATTAAAAACAAGTAATTCGGAGAGTTTCTCGGATTTACCTCTCGACGGCAGATCTGACATCGTCTAGGCGAGCCGTGCTGGAGGGTTTCAAGCAGACCTCGACTGCATCATCCAACACACGCAAAGCTCCGCTTGAGAAAAATCAACACGGATCACCGCCGCCTCGAACGGCGAGCTCGGAAAACCGAAGCTACGGGGCCGGGGACTCGAAGATGAAAGATCGGGGGAGCAGAGCGAGAGCGAGAGCGAGAGCTCACCGGGGACGAGGATCTTGTCGTCGGAGACCGGCGGCGGCGGCGGCGGAGACGGAGGCGGAGGAGCGGCGCCGTTCTGCTCGCGGATGGCCAGATCGGTGACCGAGATCTCCATCGGAACGCTCATCGTCGTCTCCGTCGCGAACCCTAGAGGAGGAGAGGGGTCTTCCGTCTTCGTCTTCGGTCTGTTTTTGAAATTTGGGAGGGAAAATGAATCGAAGCTCTGAAGCGGATATATGTGGTTGCCGAAGGAGTGGCACTATGGTAATTACGATTGGGCCGGCCTCCTTGATGGTCCGTTGAGATAATTGGGCCGAAACTCGGTCGAGCTATTCGCGAGTAGATCGGGCCCAGCTCGATAGTTGCTCGAGATCGACTCACCTAAATTCGAGCCGAGCTTGAGGCTCGACAAGATTGTTCGGGTCCGGTCGGGTCGCGTCGCGTCGGGTCAGGTATCATGAAACCCCGGCCTGACCCCACCCCTTGACATCAACTCATTAATACTCGACTCGACTAGCTTGTTCGCCTGATCGAGTTTTCATTTTTTTTTATATCTCTTTTTCATAATTACAAAAAAAAATGTGTGAATTGCTAAATCAAAAGAAAATAAAATGACCAAAATAAGGTTGAAAAAAATGTATTCCTTATTCATCAATCTAATGTTAAATTGAGGGCCATGGTTATTATTGTGATTACATCCTGGGGTCCATAAAAACGTATTGTCATGTAGAACCCATCTATACTATTTGAAACAGCACTTTATTCATTCCTATTAATGCTAAAAATATTTCAATCGGTATGTTAAATTGGAAAATTTCATTGTAAGTTGCAGATGGGTCTTTAAATAAATATGATATATCCATCGTTCCATAAAATCCTACAACATAGCTCGGTATATATTACGTGGCAAATTAATCTTAGTACATCTAGCATTATTCTTTTTCTTTTTTTCTATGTTTAAGTTCATTCCTTAAATTCCACACTTGCAACCAAAGTTCCTAGGCAGAGACAGAGACAAAAGCCTGGTCCTACACAGAGTTCCTGTGGAACAGCAGCATCTCACATCCACACAACCAAAACATCCTGCTCCATCAGATTAGATGGGGATTAGGACAATCAGACAAATCATTCATCTCCATCTTTTATCCTGTACTGGGATTCCCCTATTCTCTCAGAAAAAAAAAAACAGATATGGGTGCAAACCAACCTTTCCCATCTCATAATAGCAACAAAGTTATGTGAGGCTATGATTCTCTTCAACCATGGCTCATACCAGAAGCCAACCTCATGCCAACCCTGAATGCTGATGAAGAAGCAGCAGCAGCCAGAGAAGCATGAACCCGACCACGAGCTTGAGATCCTCAAGGCGGTGGCGCAAGCCTGGCACAGCCACTCCAGCGGCTCCAGAGTGGCCGCCAGCAGCGAGTTCGACACCCGCCGGCTTAACTTCAAGAGCAGGCCTTCCCGGTTCAAGATGGAGGCAATAAGTGGTAAGTCGGTGGTGCCTTCCAAGGGCAAGGGCGGTCTCGGCGGTGGTCCCTGGGACTTCAAGGAATCCCTGTGGGATTCGTACGAGATCGTGACGGTCGCCAAGAAGCTCGAGGCAAAGTTGAATTTGGACGATCCATTCGGGGAGTTGCCCGGGGCCGGTAAAGTCATTAGGAGGAAGCGGGAGAGTAGGAATAGCTTGAGGAATCTGTTCAATCTGATGTCATCAAGAAGATATAATGAGCCCGATGCTCCGAGTCCGAGTTTACTAGACGATCAATTTTGATCAGATTCACCTTACATTAGTCCCACAGCTTTTGGATGTTGTCAATTCAATTACATTTCTTGTATAGGCTTCTGTAAATTCCCATTGCTGAGATCTACTATTCCTTCTATCGATGTTGATTTCCGCGAATGCTTATCTTTGTAACACTTTGAATCTGCCGGTTTAGTCTGATTAGAAATGTGATTTTGTTGGCGAGCGTAGTATAAGAAGGCATCAAGCAAGCATGATTAAAAGAAACTGAGATGACAGCAAAGACAGGCGTTTTATTTATATTAAGGTTGCTAGTAACACCCTTACGAGATGGGAGGTTATTTTGCCTGCCAAATTAAGTGTGGACATTCTTAGCCCGACGGGCCTAATGCGGTTTTCAGGTGTCCCACTTGCACAGTTCAAATCCTCGGTGCTTCGGTGGAACGCAGCCATCAGACCTCACTTCGACGACTTCTTCAACCATTACAACCTCATCATCCCTGTTACGCCCGAACCTCTCCTCCTGGAACTTCATCACTTCGACCTTCTCCTGGAACTGAGGGGGGTGATGGTGGTGCTGGTGCTGGTGCTGGTGCTGGTGCTGGTGATGGTTGTGGAAAGATTCACTCTCCTCTTCATAAGTGACTTTTTGGTGGAACGCAGGGTGCACATTCGGGTATTGAGGGACGTTCGGATGGATACTGGGCGACCTCGCTATTCTTGTAAGGTGTTCATGGTATTCTTGGGACGAGGTGTCCCAGCCATTCTGCTGCCACGATTGGCAATCACCGCTCCTATACATCCCTTCAGGCGTTTTGTTCTCACACTTCAAAGTTCAGTTTCTGAAGTGAATTTATAGGCGAATTGCTGGCTTTGTCTAGGTATTCCAAGTGATAAGTGCGCATCTAATTCCTGGTCCTCAAATCAATTTCTAGCAAAAGGCGAATAAACCTGGAATAATTCCTGGCAAGTGGCAACAATAATTTATCGGGGTATCCTGCAAAGGCGAATAAACCTGGATAAATTCCTGATGTTATACATAAAATGTACAAAGAATCTTATCAGAGTATACTGTGAGGACAATGTTGCCTGCATATCAGTTTCACCGCATACGTCGCTATATCGAATCCGACCGGAAGTCTAGATTAGCCCTCTTGCAATCTATGTCGATCGAATATCGAATATAGTACATGAGATCAGAGGTGAAAATGCATACGAAAAACTTGCTTCTGATGAAAATTTCATCTCTGATTCAGGCATATATCTGTTTCTGCCACTCTACATCTTGTTATATCAGCAATTAATGGTCTTTTACTTTTCCTCGACGCGACCAATGTCCATTAGGGGGAAGTCGATCAGGAGTTTCACAGCAAAGAAATTCCCAGAAAATCGGGTCTTCGACGAGATTTACTTACATAAATGCTAAAGCTTAAATGAGCATGAGCATTCATTTTGACAGAAAAAGTAATGCCCGTTCATGACAAATAGGACACACTGGTTCATACATAAGAGCTTGACTTTCATGTTAGCCGTTGCAAGAAACTATGGCTTCTGCAACTCCAGCAACACCCGCCAAAAACATCAACTTCTTGACTGCCATACCTCAATTTCCAGAGAACCCCAAAACCCTCATCCTTCAACAATGCAAGAACGTCAGAGACCTGAACCAAATTCACGCACACCTCATCAAGACCCGCCTCCTCTTCAACCCCTCCATAGCCGAGAACCTCCTCGAGTCGGCGGCCCTCATCGTCCCCAACGCCATGGAGTATGCGGCCTCCATTTTTACTGAAATTGACAGACCCGATACGTCGGCTTATAACGTAATGATCAGAGGTTTCACTTTGAATCAGTCCCCTCTTGATGCCATGCTTTTGTACCGGGATATGGTCGAACACTCGGTGCCACCGGATGAATTCACTTTTCCTTCTGTTTTGAAGGCTTGCTCTAGGTTAGGAGCTGTAGATGAAGGTGAACAGATCCATGCCCAGGTTTTGAAAATGGGGATTAGATTAACTGGGTTCGTTGGCAACACTCTGATTCATATGTATGCAAACTGTGGCAAAATCAAGATTGCCCGTAAAGTGTTCGATGGATTGACTGAAAGGAACATTATGGCTTGGAATTCGATGTTTGCAGGTTACAGTAAGGGTGGGCATTGGGAGCAGATCGTGAAGTTGTTTATGAGGATGCGAGAATCAGGTGTTGGATTTGATGAAGTTACACTGATCAGTGTATTGACTGCTTGTGGGAGGTTAGCTGATTTGGAGCTAGGAAAGTGGATTGCAGACTATATAGAGGTAAATGGGATGCAGAAAAACGCTACTTTGATCACTTGTCTTGTTGATATGTATGCAAAATGTGGTTGTTTGGATGTTGCAAGGAGATTGTTTGATCGGATGGGACCAAAAGATGTTGTTGCTTGGAGCGCCATGATATCTGGTTACACCCAAGCAAGGGAATGCAAGGAGGCGCTCAATCTTTTCCATGAGATGCAGGCTGCAAATGTAGAACCCAATGAGATCACATTAGTTAGTGTTCTTTCTTCATGTGCAGTCCTTGGAGCCCTAGAAACTGGCAAGTGGGTTCACTTCTTCATAAAGAAGAGAGGGTTGAAACTCACTGTTTCTCTTGGAACTGCATTAGTTGATTTCTATGCGAAATGTGGATCAATTGTTAGCGCTATCGATGTGTTTATGAAGATGCCAGTGCAGAATGTGTATTCTTGGACGGTGCTCATTCAAGGTCTCGCTAGCAATGGACAAGGCGAGAGGGCCCTTGAGTTCTTCAACATGATGCAGGACAAAAAAGTTCCACCGAATGATGTGACTTTTATCGCTGTGCTCTCTGCTTGTAGTCATGTGGGTCTGGTTGATGAGGCTCGGTGTCTCTTTGCCAGTATGAGCAGAGACTTTGACATCGAGCCCAGGATGGAACACTACGGCTGCATGGTTGACATTCTTGGACGAGCCGGGTTGATTGAGGAGGCATACCAGTTAATACAAAACATGCCCATTAAACCAAATGCCGTTATTTGGAGAACATTGCTAGCTTCATGCAGGGTTCATAAGAACGTGGAACTCGGGGAAGAATCATTGAAGCATCTAGTCAAATTGGAACCCATGCATAGTGGGGATTACATACTTCTCTCGAACTTATATGCATCTGTTGGGAGATTGGAAGATGCAATGACAGTGAGGAGTCGGATGAAGAGGAGAGGAATTAGGAAGACACCTGGCTGCAGCCTGATTGAAGTCGATGGAGTCGTTCACGAATTTCTTTCTGAAGATGACGCGCATACTCACTCAAAGGAGATATACAGGGCAACTGAGGACATGCTAGGGGAGATCAAATCTGCTGGCTATGTGCCCAACACAGCGGAGGCTAGATTTGATGCAGAGGAAGAAGATAAGGAGGTCTCGGTTTCTCATCACAGCGAGAAGCTGGCAATTGCTTTTGCTCTTATCAGGACCCTTCCGGGAACGGCTATCAGAATAACGAAAAACCTTAGAGTATGCTTGGACTGCCATAATGCCACAAAGATGATTTCAAAGGTATTTAATAGAGAGATCATTGTCAGAGACAGGAACAGGTTCCACCATTTCAGAGATGGGCAATGTTCCTGCAACGACTACTGGTGACCACTTGGGTAGGTTAAGTGTTCGAGCTGCATGATGTTCGGTCTCAAATTCAACTATAAAATTCTCTGACCGTGTCCCAGTTGGCGATACAAATATTTACTCATTTCTTTAGCAATTGGGAGGGGGGAGGGGGGATAACATAGCTTTCTTTGGGCAGCCCCTTTGCAAAAAAAGGTGTGTATGGTTCAGTACAAACTCCATCTCCTGAAAACATTTTGAGAACCTCCGTGTACAATTACCATTTCCATCATACATGCTCTCATCATGTAAAGTCCTGGAATGAATTGGTCCGGCATCTTCTTAAACTTCTGATTTTGAAGAACATTTTTTTGCAGGGAAAAGCCACCAACTCGGATGATTCCCTCAAATGATTAAAAACTCAAGATTCATAGTCATTACAAATCTGAAATCGTGAGTGCAAATTATTGTGGCATCGGAGATGTAGAACCCTTTCATGTCGGGAAACTCCAAACCAGAATCATGCGGACATTTTAACGTTTGTGCACGCATTGCACTGAAAGGAGAAGTTTATTTATCTGAAGAACTCATGAAGTATTAAAGATAGTGCCGCTCGCCATTCGGTCAATAGTTTTGTCAATACAAGCATATCTTAGCTTCAGAATATTGCAGATGCTACTTTTATTATTCCTATTCAGCATTTAGTTAAGATCTGTTCAGCTGCATGTCTAGATAGTCACTCACTTTGACAGACTTAATTAATAAAACTTCCCTCTTCTCCATAGACTTCAACTATCCGTATACTCAGCGTATCATGGATGGAATGAAATTTTATATCCCCGTTTCGATGATGAACTTGCTGACAGAATTATGTCTAGGCAAACTGTCTAGTCAATCACTAGTTTTTCAGGAAAAAAATAAATATTAAACTTTATTTGCTAGATTGAAGCTAATAAAAATTAAAACCACGGGACATACAGATCAACATGGACAATGGTTTTCTCCCAAATGTGAAAACCGCAAAATGCATCTTTGTAGTAATAGACTTGTTTACACGCAAAGATTTCAAGGAGAGGCAGGGTTTTCCCTATCCATCTCGCAGAACTTCTCCGGATAATGTTGAACAATTTCCCATTTAGCTTGAAGCACCATACAATACCCAAAACTAAATACTCGAGTTTCTTCCATGACATATCTAGATAATCAACTAGGATCCTGTAAATTGAGAAAATGCATCAGATAGAGTAAAATGCATGAGCTACACGAATTTTGATGCAGGGACGATGACCTGAAACTTGCTAAGCTTCACTGAAATACATTCTCGGACACAGAGAAAAGGAAATATAGCATTTGAGGTTCGTAGCACATTTTGGATAGTGTGAAAAAAGTGTGCATTTTTATCCTTTTTATTTGGAATGTGCAATGAACGGACATAGATAAGCCTTTCTGGGTACAAAGTGAACAGATGGGGCAAGACCAAACTTACCTTTCTTTTACAGGTGTCTTGACTAGATGAAGGACCAGACTCCCATTCATTCTATCTTTATCTAGTGCAGTTAGTAACATTGGTCAAAGCAGAAGAAGCAGCCCTTTGGCTTGTTTTCCCTTGCTTTAGGCGTTTCTCCCGAGGCATCGCGTCTTGCCATCAAGGAGCTTGTACCAGGTGATTCCGGTGGCAAGACTTTGTTCTCAGAAGTGAAGATTCGCGAAGGAATGACTGGTTCGGGAGGAGATACGGTGTATAGATAATTAAGGAGCATTTGGATTATTTCACTGAAGTGGGGGCGATCATTAGGATCCTCTTTCCAGCATGAAGTGAGAATAGTAGCCAATTCCTCCGGAAGATTATCAGCACTGGGCCTCACATTCTGAAATTTCAGGACAACACTGCACACCATTAGACATAGCTAAGCCAAACTGGAAATACCACTTCTTTATGAGGATTCTTGTTACCCTCGAGACATTTGTTAAGCATACTTTATATGGAATAGTTCAAAGCATTGCATACCACAATGGCAATGCTTTAAAATTGTCAAAACATTATAATAGGTTGTCTAACAAGTGGCCCTATCCACCAGTTAAGAGGATCATTTTATGAGAGCCTGAGAATGTCTATTACCTTGAACGCAGCTGCATAAGCTGCCTGAAGATTTGACATGCCTTCAAAAGGCAATTTGTTGTGTAGAAGTTCCCACAACACTATCGCAAAGCTATAAGCATCCACTTTGTGGTTGTAATGCTTCTTCTCTCCCTGCCTTAACGTAACAGTGCTGTATAGCTGCCCCAACAGTAACAAAAACAAAAAGTAAGAGCTTACATCAAAATCATGCTTGTGCTCACGCTACAGCGAATCCATTATCCAACACATGTGATTGTGCGTGTCCATGTATCGAGTACCTCTGGAGCCATCCAACGATAAGTCCCTGTTTCAGCAGTCATCATCTCCGTTAATGACTCCTCTCTGGCTAAACCAAAATCTGCTAATTTTACTGTTTTCTGGTCAGCAGTCAATAGCAAGTTTTCTGCAGAGAAATCCAGTAAGGGGTACTTGAGCATGTTGTCGAGCATAATCAAGCATCCAAGACTCGGAAACGTGAAGATTACCGGGTTTGAGATCTCTATGTATAATCCCATGAGAGTGCAAGCATTCCATTGCACGTGCAATATCAAGGGCAAAACCAATTGCAACCCATGTCTCTAAGCATCTTGGGCGAATATTTAGCAAATATTTACGTAAAGTCCCTCCTGATAAAAGCTCAGTGACTATCACCATTATTGGTTCCTTGCAGGCTCCAATAAACTGGCCATACAAAAGGTTTAGCAAAGTGTCAGTAAAAGAGTCTTACACTCACAAGCTACCAATCTCTTCCATTAGCATGTAATGATGAAGATACAAAAGAAAGCAACAAGAGTAACTTCTCAATCCTACCTTGACCAAATTTTTGTGCTGAACTCTAGACAACATGGCCACCTCCCTTGCAAATCGTGCTTCTCTCTTGGCAATTTCCTCTGGAGTCTCCCCTTTATGGATGATTTTAATGGCAACCGTCTGGTTTTTATATCTGTATAACACCAACAACGAGAATTTCTCATTAATTGGACACCCCTTATCAGAATGCCGGGAAAAACACAAGAACATCCTTGAAATTTTCGGATGACAATTTTCAGCCGGAATAAAAACCAAACAGTAACATCCTTGACATTTCAGAAGATTGCTGCACATAGCCATTGAAACAAAGTACAGTCTAACTGAGTTCCAAAATGGACTTTTTCCTGGTCACTCAGTCAAAAGATGTCTTCGAACAACAACCAAAAAAAAAAAAATCAAGTGATGTCAGATCCCGTAACCATCACAATAGCAAAGTTGCGGCGCATCTGCGCAAAATCAAATCAAACAGAATTGTCCAAAAGAGAACAGACCCATATCAGCAACGCTCCACAGCCTGAACCAAGATCTGAAGCAACGTCACATGCAAACGAACAAAATGCGAAAGCAGAACACAAGTTCAATGACTTGAGAGTCCAGGAAAGAAACTTGAATCAACAAGAGGTTAAAAAAAAAAAAAAAAAAAAAACCTTACTTTCCCTCGTAGACTTTGGCGTGCGCTCCTTCTCCAATTCTTGGCCCAACAAACAGACTCTTCGCGTCAATAAGCCATTTAGCATCCACACGGAAATCGTCATTTGAGTAAATTCTACTCCCAGATTCCATCTCTCTCTCTCTCTCTCTCTCTCTCTCCCCCTCTCTCTCTCTCTCTCTCAAGCAAAAAGGAATATGATAACTATCTGAAGCACGTCATTCCAGTAGCTCCATGCCATTTCGGACTAAATTTGCAAAACGCACTTCAAAAACAGCGGGAAAAGGTTCGTTCAGCATTACCAACGGATAAGACATGTCCTGCAATTTACTGCATTTTTCATAAATGCACTGTCCCCAAAATCAAGAATCTTTTTTTTTTCTTTCTTATTTTCGAAAAGACCAGACCACCTTCAAAACTTCAAGGCGTGGCAAAAAGAAATGGGTACCCCAAACGTTTCAGACACAGAGATGGAGCACTGAAGCAGGAGGTGAAGATAGAGTACAGTTCTTGATAAGGACAGAACAAGAGAAAACAAGAGAGCTCGGAGACCCAAAAAAATTAAAAAGATGCTTCCGAGTTCATCGGGGAAAGAGAAGAATCCCCAAAAAGTGGAACAGGGGAAGAGAAGCAATCAACATGATTTCTCGCGGAAAGATCCAATCTTTCATCAGCGAACACAACGGAGATGGAAAGCTACTAAAAGGGTCGATTAGCCTTTTGGAAGTCTTGATTTGATTATAAATCTTTGCGGGGTGTGCAGGGCTCCACTCTTGATCTGCAGACAGAATCACGGAAAAAAGATAAGAGAGCGTGTTCAATAAACAAAGCAGAGAGAGAGAGAGAGAGAGAGAGTGAATAATGTAACATGGATTGGAAGACATAAACTAATGAAAGAGCACATGGGGACTGATCGTCAAACATGGGGGGCATGAAGCATGAACGGGAGAAAGAAGATGGTACCGTCCGTAAAAAATTTGAGGTACTGATGGATAACAGTAAAAGAGTTGGATGTGGCAAGAGAGGGCAGGACTGCAGAGATGAGGCAGACAGGTTTTGTCTAGTGAGTGACTCCACATTGCCTGTCTTGCATTTAGTTCTACCCACTCCCTGATTTCTTGTCCAGTGTAAGACAAATTGAGCACTTTCAATCTCAAGCGTTGACAGTCAATAAACACAAAATCCAGAGAATTAAGTACCATCAACTCAGGGAGTTGATGACAGAGACAGTACTAATCCCTACATCATTAATCCCACCATACCTCTGTTCTTTTGTGTCACAAATTCCAGGATGATGGTTAGTGTAGCAATCCAAGATCACAAGATGGTAGTCACGAAAACGGTTTCGGGGCTTGTATTACACACGCCTGAGTTGAATCATGTACATAGAGATGACAATCTACTGTATCTGTCCAAAAAACTTTGCCTTTCGAGTTCCTACTAACACGACACGCGGGCCACAAAGTAATGACGACAATGATGATAATGTTGCTGATTGACGATGATGAATGTTGAAGACCAGGGATGTTGCATGTGTCCAGTGTAACTGAAATTGCGGGCATTTGGTCCATGGAATGGGCTAAAGTACCATCCAAGTACACAAGCAGACTCCAAAAGATCAAAAAGTTTATCATAATTTGAAATGGCACTTGTACCTTTTTTTCCCTTCTCATCCAATAATTAACAAATGGAGCTGCCCCCACATATTGATTTTGGGAGGGACACAGCTTTGATTGTTATAAAAATGGTCCACGTGATTGCCTCTGCTTTCATGGGACGGCATGAATAAGAAAAAGAATCTCTCTTTCCTCGCAAGCATCAAAATTTGCTGAGACTATTAAAAAAACAAAGAGTAAATCTCACGCGGGGCGGGTCGTTTCGTATGCTCACGTGCGAGCTTTATTCTGTAATATAATTTTCATGGGTACTTTGAAAACTCTCTAATCTTAACAAATCTCTAAGTTTTGCGCAAATTTTGGTAATAATTCTCTGATCCATGTACAAGAGACTATAGAGCTATGCATGGTGATAAATAACAATGATTATGTGTGTGCATGTAGATTCTATTTAGATGAATGATCGAAGATTTATGGCAGGTTAAAGGGTGGCACTATTTCCACCCCATTTTAGCTAAGACTTTTCTTCTTCTTTTTTTTCCAATTAACTTATTAAAATACCCTCCTCTCTCATTTCAATTTAATGTTTCTTTTTTTATTAGGCTAATACACAAAATTGCCTTTATTTTTATCATCTCCTCATCAGTTTGATAATACCAATGCTACATTACACATAACAAAATATCACTTTACCATGCATCTTTTTATCAATTTATCAAATAGTACGAGTGAAACTATAATTAAAAGTCAAAATTAAAATTCAATTTAATTATCTAGCAGATCTTGAACAAAAAAGGAAAAGAAAAATTGACCAAAATATGAAAAAAGGTTAATTTGTCAGAAGCATGATCAAATGTAAAAATAAAAAAAATAAAAAATTATCTTTAGATCATATCTAAATATTAGCAAAAGATAATCGCATAAAGGAAAAAAAAAAAAAACGAAGGAAGAAACTTCTTGCTATTCCACTCCTACTATGAAGAAAGTAATTAGCATTGATTGTAGATTCAATATCATATCAAGTAGATCAAAACTTTAAAATATGCTTAAAGCTTTCCTCTGAGAAAATTCGATGCGAGTTTGAAGTTGTAAATAAATTTTCTACCCCGATTTTAAAATATGCACAAAACAACAATGTTTAACTTTATTTCACCAAAAAAAAAACAATGTTTAACTTTAAAAACCTACAAACTTATTCCAGGAGAACACCTGCGATGTCAAAATCCATGAGGTAATTGGACTGAATTTTAATTTTCAACTTTAAAATAAAGTTTCCCTCAAACTATTTGATAAAAATAGACAATTAATCATATGTTCATAAGCCCTTATGACTAAAAATTGCTATTCTTCTGTGTAACTTTTGCGATTAAAAATATGAGATCATAAATTAAATTTAATAACCTTCTCTATAAAAAGTGATGATAGGATACATGATATTGTTAGGTGTAATTTGACATTTATATTGTGAAAAGCTAATAAGATAAGAGAGATGATAGAAATAAAGGCAATTGTGAGTTAGCTTGAAGAAAAGGAAACAATAGATTGAAGAGAGAAAGGAGGATTCGGTAAGTTAACTAGAAAAGGGTAGTGTCTTAGCCAAAATGAAGGTGGAAATATTAGCAAATCAGATCCATGTAGGACAATTAATATATCAAATCAAAGCTTAAGATGTGTAGATTAGATGTCTGCCACCCTAGGTTAAATTCTATTTTATCCTCATATCTTTGTTCCTGAATTTAAAATGTATTATATGATACTTGTTATCACTAAAAATAGAACAAAGTCTTGCATGGAGGTTTTATGACATGATAATTCTTGTCACTATCAATAAGACTCATTTATGTGATACTGAAATTATTATCATTAAAACAAAACCTAAAGAAATGATATAAATTTATAAAATTACACGGTGACTGTTGTCAATATTAATAAAGCTCATTGTACAGTACTACAATCAATTTTCACAACTAAAATCAAATACGTGAATTCACATCCCTTATAACTGCTAAATAAAGGGCTAAGATAAGTTCTCAAGTGACAATTTTCAATAATTACAAAAAGTTCACGCAAGTAAAAATGAATTTCCGCGCATACCTCAAAATAGATGTTTAAAGATAAAAATTTTATAGCTCTTGATTTAAGGACCATGATAAATTTCTAATCATTACGAAAGTTTATAAAAAGGAAAGTATGGATTAGAAATTTGTGTTTCCTGACTGCGAATATTTCCCCAAATAATTATGCAGACAGGATAAAATGAGTGTTGGAATTTTCTCTCTACTGGTGTAGATGACAAATGGAGTTGGACCCTTGAATGCCACCTTCACTTTGATCTAAAGACTAGCATCTGGAGGGGTCCATGTGGGTCGAATGCATGCATGATGCAGTACCAGCTTCCTCGAACCGTGGTTTCAGCCGGTCTTTCTTTGCTGAACTTAAAGCCACCTCCTGATCACCAGCATTTTTGTTTGGTTTGAGGTCCTCACGACACGTTGCCATGCACCAAGTCCCGAGTTCTTTCCTTTGCCTCACGATCGCCTGTTCCTGCTGGGTGCTGGCAGTTCCCCGAAAGAGGAGGAATCAAGAAAGCAGTAACTGTGGAAACCCGATCGGTGATCTTTTGTAGCTTTGTGATGGGTAAAAGCAGAGTCTTGTTCCAGCCGCTAGAATGTCCAGGTGAGTTCATTTCTTTCATCTTTATCTTTCATGTAACGGAGCGGCTGCTATAAAACCCTCCACCTCTTCATGTTCACTCTGCCCAATTCTTGTGCTGTTTCTTGTTTGAAAACGATTGTCTCAAGGAATTGCAGGAAAGCGATGGCTACTTCTGCTGCTGCTGCTTGTAGTCCATGGCAGATCAGAGATGGTTGTCTCATGGTGGGAGATGAGGTCGTCTTGAGCAGAGTCGCTCCCAATATCACCCTCACAACGTTGAAAGATGGGGCTGCTTTTGTTGGAGCAACTTCGAGGAGCTCAAGCAGCCGCCACGTCTTCAACATTGGAGTTCTCAGGTGGGGTATCTTGTTTTTCCACTATTCTTTATGGTCATTGTATGATGAAAGTAGATTATTAAGGATATCTCGGGACGCAAAGAAGCGAGTCAATTACTTCTCGTTAGTTCACTACTTCACTTTGCATAGCATTGATCGTGTTGTGTGTTACCATAAGTAATGAAATCTCCAAATGATTGTTGGTGATACTTAAGCCTCTGTAACAGTTTTAAGCTTAATTGCAGGGGATACAGGTTCCTGAGTCTCTTCAGGTTCAAGCTCTGGTGGATGATCCCAACTTTTGGAGATGCTGCGAGCAAAGTACCTGTGGACACTCAAATGCTTCTCTTGGAGGCGAGAGAAGCCTCTGCCCCAGCCAGTGGGACAAACGTCAAAAGGGACGAGGATGCCGACGAAATCTTCTATGTTTTAATTTTGCCCGTGTTGGATGGACCATTCAGGACTAGTCTGCAGGGAACAGATGTCGATACACTTCAGTTTTGTGCTGAGAGTGGTTTGTTCGAGTTCAAAGCAACCACCATTTTTTTTGTACTGTCATCAATGTTATTCTGTTCTTCAGCACGATTATAATTATGTCTGTATTAGGGGATCCGAATGTCCAGACTTCCAAATTTTCAGAAGCTGTATTGATTAACACGGATACCAACCCATTTGATCTAATCAAGAAATCTATCAGGTTTGTCACCAAATTTCAGCGTAAATCTTGATTTGGGAACCTCTGAAAATGATCTATTTCTGAAGGGTCTTGTGACGAGCTTTTTCCTCCAGGATATTGGAGAAGCATAAAGGTACCTTCAGCTGCATAGAACACAAGAAGGTACAAAATCAGACATCTTTCGTCTGAAAGATTGCAAGTTTTTTTTCATTTTCATAATACTTATAAACATTTAGTGAAGAATTTCGTTGGATCTTCATCCATAGCTCCCCGCGCAAATAGACTTGTTTGGATGGAGCACTTGGGATGCCTTCTATGACGCAGTCGACCTCATCGGAATTGAAGAGGGTCTCAAAAGGTATTTTATGAATGTATTTTTATTGGTTGTAAGGCAGGTGCTTATTCGGTCTAATTTTTCCTTTTGGAGTAGTCTGTTGAAAGGAGGATTCCCGCCTAAATGGTTGATCATAGATGACGGTTGGCAAAACATTTTACATGACACTAAGGACAACCGTAGACTAGCCGATGTGGAAGGATTAAAGTGAGTCTTCTCTTCATCGAATTTAGTCATCTGCAGATATAGCAGGGATCTTGTAGCATCAATTTGTTTTATCAGCTAGTAGGCTCTCATATGTTGCTTTGCAGATATGTGTCGAGACAAGTGAATTTCGATGCCAATCCAAAGTTCAAGGGTTCTGGACAGGGAAAGCCAATCGAACTCCAGGAGTTTTGCAAAAGCATCAAGGAAAAATATGGGGTGAAGTGAGATTCTCCATTTGATTATGATCACTGTTGATATAATTATGACCCATATATTGAGAACCCACACCCCCCTTCTTGTTTTCAAGATCGGTAATATAATTGTGAAAAGACAATGCAGATATGTCTATGCCTGGCATACGGCGCTAGGTTACTGGGGAGGGGTAAGTCCAACGTCAGAGGGGATGAAGAAATACATGGCCAAGATAATTTATCCAGTTCAGTCACCCGGTAACTTGAGCCATGTTGTTTGTGGCACCATCCTGTGTGTAGAGGATGAAGGGGTCGCATTCATTGAGCCCTCGAGAATTCGTGACTTTTATGAAGATTTCCACCACTACCTCGCAAGTTGTGGTGTCAATGGAGTGAAGGTAGATGATCAGAATCTATTAGAACTTCTTGGTTCTGGTTATGGAGGTCGTGTTGCCTTGACCAGAGAATTCTTAGGAGCTCTCGAGGAATCAGTGATCAATAATTTCAAGGATATCAGCTTGATCAGTTCTATGTGCATGAGTACAGATTACTTATACAGGTTTGTCTTCTCTTTATGAGAAGCAACATGTAGCAGACAACATGAGTTAAAATGACTCCTGTCTTGTACAGTGCAAAGAAGGTTGCTGTTGCTAGAGTATCCGAGGATTTCATGCCAACAGAGCCGACATTTCAGACGATGCACATTGCTGGTGTTGCCTACACATGTCTTCTAGCAGGAGAAATAATTGTGCCAGATTGGGACATGTTTCATGTGAGATGGCTTCTGCTCGTAACATTGAAATATCCCCAGCATTTGACATATAAGTTTTGCTATTGCGGATCTAAGCTAACTTTCTGTGTTTGTCTCAGAGCAATCACCACACAGCCAAATTCCATGCTGCGGCAAGAGCAATAGGCGGATGTGCAGTATATGTCAGGTGGCTATTGAACATCCATGTCAATGATATTCTTCATAAATAATTTTTCGCCTGAAAAGAAGGTCATACCTTTCTTTCTTGAAACTGGTAAAACAGTGACAAGCCAGGTGAACATGACTTTGATGTCATCAAGAGATTAGTACTGCCTGATGGATCTATCTTAAGAGCGAGATATGCTGGTCGACCTACCCGAGATTGCTTATTCAGTGACCCCGTAACAGATGGGATGAGGTGAAAATCATCCAGAAAAATAAACAATTTTTTTTGATTTATTCCATTTTGAAATTGACTATTTGCCATTTATTAAATACCTTGAATTGGGCGATTGCAGTTTGATGAAGATATGGAACTTGAACAAAATAACGGGTGTCCTGGGTGTTTTCAATTGCCAAAGAGGTGGAATTTGGCCGCCTATAAGAGGTGCTCCATACAATCCACCTTCAGAATCTGTACCCTTCATCATATCGGGCATTGTTGGTCCTAGAGATGTCGAATTTCTTGGCGAGGTTGCAGGAGAAGACTGGCTTGGAGACTGCGCAGTCTACTCATATACTTCAGGTTCCACTTATAAGTTGAGCTTCAGATACTGTTAGATAAGTTTATTTTCCCATGAATTGGTTTTCTGACAGTCTGCTATATTGTATTGTAGGGGAACTGTCAAGAATGCCAAAGAAAGGGAGGCTTGAAGTGACTTTAGGATTTCAAGGATTTGAGATATTTACGATGTCTCCTATAAGGGTCGGTGATCCTTGCAGGGCTTCCCTTAAAAGCAAAATCTTTTACATATTCACATGAGATCTTAATCATTGGAGTAGGGATAATTCAGCCTGAGTTATGTGATATTCATTTTCTGCAAAACAGGTATTTGATGAGAAATATCAATTCGCTCCACTCGGGTTACTGGACATGTACAACTCTGGAGGAGCAGTTGAAGTAATGAACAGCTCCCTCGACTCCTCTGGACGTAAGATCGAGATTCAGGTGCGAGGGTGTGGACGGTTCGGTGCCTACTCCAATTCAAAACCGAGGTCTTGTAGCATCAGTGGGAAGGAAGAAGATCTCGGGTACAATGCCGAGAACGGGATGCTAACCATAACTCTTCCACAGGAATGCACCTTGAGAACCGTGGCTTTTGTGTATTAGTCAGCTTTTACAAATGTGTGGTTTTGGACAATGCAGAACATGTTTTTATCATGAATCTGTTGCAATGTGAATGAAAATGGCTGGCTTGGAAGTCTTGGAGAAATTAGTATCAGAAAAGATGAAATCTGCCCATAGACAAAATTATACGGTGGAAAGATACACATCTAAAACGAGCTCAATCGTGATCGGATTGATTTGCATCTTCAATTTTGAAGTTTTACAACAGTCGTATGACTTATCATCTCAGCTTTACAACAGCCCATCAAAGAGCCAAAGAACGTTTCTTGAGATTTTTCGTTTTCCAATCGGGGAAGGAAAGAATGCAAGGGGACATCATGAGTATATTGATTGTGTCTAGTTTGTATTGAAGGCTTGAAGCTGCAATCAGAAAAGCAAAACTTAAGGGGCTTCCTCAGGATCAGCATAAGCCTCCAATTGACTATCACCGAGTTATGATGAGTAGGCAGCTGAGGAAGGTTGCACAAACCAAAGCAACAAGTCCCTTCCCCCGGAAAGCAACCTCAACAACGTACATGGCGATGTCGGTGGTGATCTTCCTTCCTCGGAGAGCGAGGAACCGGCGACGCTTCCCTGAGAAGGCGAGCAGCACTAGGACAGTGATCCACATCATCAGCGTGGCCCGAGCTGCAACGACCAGCAACATGGCTGTTAACAAGACCCCTGCAACCGGGAGGATGGAGCCGCACAGGGCTAACCAGCCGGTGTTGATGGAGATGGAGTACAAGAGAGCGTGGAAGAATATGAAGAACGAGAAGAGCAACGTTGTCCTTGTCATCCTTGTCTCGTGGAAGTCGATGTTCATCCAGTTCATGTTGAAATGGACGCGACGGCGGTGGTTGCAGTGGTGGAGGAGGAGGAGGAGGAGCTCCGTGCGGTGTTAATGATTTGTAAAGGAAGAGATTAAGGATTGCCATTGAGTTTTGATTAAGTCTGAGACATGATTGAGGTGAGTGGGAAGGAATGGGGAGACATGTGCGCACATGGGGAGGTTGGCGACCAGCTTCTTTTCTCTTTTATAAAATGCCTCTCGCCTTCCATCCTTCCATGGCAGATGCGTGAGTCCTTCACTGTAAAGTTTCCTTTTTCGCCCATATTCAACGTTCCCTTTCCCTCTCGTAACACGGCCTTCCTCCGCTCGTGACGGTCAGGCGGGCGACTTAGGTCTCGTGCTTTACTTCACCTCAAGAAGCATAAGGCACGGGATGAGATCGGGCCGGGGAGGTCAACTTCGACATGTGCTAAACTTACTCTAAACCTCAGCAGCAGGTTGGCAGTGCAAAATAAGTACGCAAGATTATGGTATGAAAAAGAGGGTTTTAGCCTAGAACCTCGCCGACATTTCACGACTCGGAATATATTTTCAACAACCGACAGGGCCAGACCTTATGAATCACTCCACAGCATTTCCCGCTAGGGATCAGCTTGTAAATGAGTTCATGACATTTCTTATGAATTACTTTTTTTCTGATATAAACGTAGATCGGTTTCACCAACCACCATCGCTTGTGTTCCTTGAGAAAATCAGGAACAATCTGAAATACAAAATCGAGAAACCCAAAAAAACAGTAGAGGTCATCAGCCATCAGATAAAATTTCATTACAAAAGACTCACTCTTATGTGAAAAAACAAAAAACAAAAAACAAAAAACAAAAAAACGCTAGGAAAAGTATCTGCACTAAAGCAGCCTGAAACTTCCTGGCGACTTCGATATACATCAATGAAACAAGAACATGCAAATCGAATCATGCAGCGGCTGTTTGCGACCATTTGTTTTCTGCATAACCCCTCATTAAAATGTATCCCAAGGAAAGCAAAACTTCTGACCTTTATCCATTTCTAAAGCTTAGAGATATTAGAATGATCTGCAGCTTATATCTGAATATTTCACTCTTTCATCAGATGTCAATGCCATCACAAGAAGGCGCACAACTCGGAGGAATTTTTCAATCCCCCTAATCATAGTTGCTGATCAAGATAGGGGTCCCTTGGAGTCCTGGGGGAGCTCAGATATCCAGAAACGCCCCCCGAAACACCCGAGACAAAGTTATTCAACCAAGAGGTGCTGCGTGTCAACCAACCAGTTTGTGCCGGTTCTTTCACTTCAAGCATGCTCCTCCTCTCTTCCTCCATCAGTATGTCAAACCATCTCTTAGCCATGAATACCTTCACAGCTTCGACCCCCTGTTTGACAACTTCCACAGGGGGTATTACTAGGGGATTCTCTTCCAGATTAAGCTTGGCCAAGTTGTCAAGCCGACCAAAGGTGTCCGGAAGAGCATGAATCTGGTTGTTGCTTAGATCAAGCTCCTTGAGGTTTATCAAGTCCCCAAACGTGTCAGGAAGTTCTGTCAGGTCACTAAAATTACTGCTCAGATTAAGATACTCAAGGTTTGTCAGTTTCCCAATAGCAGCTGGCAGTCCATGAAGCTCGTTGAAGTGAGCATCCAAATGCCGCAAAGAGTACATTTCACAGACAGAAGTTGGTAACGAACGGATCTTGTTATATTGGATAGAAAGCCTCTGTAGATTGGGCAACTCATAACCAATGTTGGTTGGCAAGTAAGTGAGATTGTTGAAACTCACATCCAGCTCAACAAATGATCTAAGGCAGGCAAGACAAAAATCAGATATTATGGCCGATACAATCGCGAACAATGTCAAGTTTCATGCTGAAAGTTGACATTACCTGCAGTGACAGATACTGTCCGGTAAGGAAGTAAGTTTGTTGCTTGATACGTTGAGAATTTTAAGCTTCTGCAGCAGTCCAATTGAGTCTGGCAGAGACTCCAAGAGATTTGAGGAAGCATTAAGCTCCTCCAGATTTGCTAACCCAGCTATGGAGTCAGGAATGATCTGCAGGCAATCGAGAAGTCAGAAATATCATCTAGAAAAAACAAAAGCCTAACACACTAAATGCACAATATTCAAAAGCTCATCTTTCTAGAATTTTCTTCCTTCCAAGCAGGAATTCCAGAGCTGTAGCTAATGTCTTAGCATTGCTTGGTCATAAGAGACGTGTTACACCCAACATGTTCTCATGGATGCATTATGCAATTATAAATTGATGGTCTTTGGGTGTGGAGACCGTGGAAATTCCTTTTTAAGTAGCAAAAGAATTGGGAATATTATGATATGGTAAAAAAAGACGGTTCCTCTACTTATTGAGGCAAAAGCAAGCATACAAAGGAGGAAGGTAGAAAGATGTACCTAGATGTGCCTAGTGCAACTTACGAGCATTAAGGTGGATTTTATTGCTACAACAGAATACATGAAGTCATCAATTGCTATTGAACATTCTTGCTAGAACCTCAATAATTTGGATCGATCTTCTGCAGCTCACTCTTGCCTTAAGCAGTTAAGGGGCCAATGACTCAATGCATGTCGAATTCTTAGTACATATTTAGGCCTTATCTTTGCAAGTGAATAAAAACAACATGCACCAAATATCATAGGATAAAGACCGAAGAGGCATAACAAAATAGGATGTCTTCATTGGTCAGCCATCCATTCAATAAGGCAATTCTGGCACACAATTCACATAATATCTGATTCAGGTAAGAAAGTACCAATCAGCTGATCTACAAGGATCTTACCCCCGGTAAACAAAATCTATGCACGATTCATAAAAAAAAAACAATATTGGCTTTAACCACAGTAACCACCAAAGAAGTACTCCACTACCAACACAAGCAGTTGGCTATTGATTCATTATTAGATTTGATATCCAATGATATTCAATAGGACAAAGCAGCAAGCAAACCCTGCTATGCAGACAACAGATTTTACAAATTAACATCTAACAAATTCATTCTGGCTACATTACTTCCCTCTAAACTCCCAAGTCCCAAACAATCTTTCAAGAAACTTTTCTCGAGAGAGAAATGATACTACTTGTATGCCAGAATTCAATCTCAAATTTGCATACAATGGTGCCTAAACAGGAATAGTAACTTCCCAAAGACATAGAATAGACTCAATCCACAGTTTCCACTCGAGAAACATGCGGGATGTCCTTTCGAGTGGAATCAGCAGAGGGTGTAAGGATGAGTAAAGGCCACATCTTTAATTTAGCACACAGCAGCCATGGTAAGTACAAAGCCAATGAATCAGAATCACCCATTCACTGTACGAACCTCTAGCTGATTATTTGACAAATTGAGCACGACCAATCCAACAATCTGCCCGAACGCCTCCGGCAAGATCCGCAACCTCCTCCCGGACAAATCAACCCGGTCCAATCCCCCGTTCCCCGTCCCCTCCTGCAATATCCCCACCACCTCTTCGTTCACCTCCTCCCTCACGTTCAAATCGCAATCCCCATCGTTCTCCCCGGCGACGACGGAGGAGGAATCGTACATCCTGACCAGCCTCTCCTCCGCCTCCCTCAGCATCCTCGCGTACGCCTCGTGCATCTCGTCGAGCGAGATCACCGCCCGGTACGCGCGCTTCTCCCTCTCCGCGGCCTCGCGGCACTCCCTCTCCTTCTCCGCGAGGAGCGCCCGCCACTCGAGCCGCTCCACCTCGGGCGGCCGCGGGGAGCGCACGATCTCCTCGAGCTTCTTCGACAGGGCGGCCTCGACGTCGGCCAGCTTGGCCCGGGCATTGTCGACGACCTCGTGGTCGGGGCGTTCGCCGAGGGTCCGGAGCACGGATCGGGTCTGGGCGACGTCGGTGACGGCGTTGGCCATGGAGGCCAGGAGCTTGGGGTGGGCGAGGTGGGGCATCTGGTCGGTGATCTGGGCCGGCCGCGACGAGGAGGAGGAGGACGCGGACCACGAGGGGTCGGGCGGCGGCGGGGGAGGGGGCTGCTCGATGTCGATGGCGGAGAAGGCGTTGTCGGAGGGGGACCCGCCGGCGGCGGGAGAGGGAGGGGTGAAGCGGGGGCCCATGGAGGGGAGGCGGGCCATGACGTAGGACAGGACCGGGTGGGTCTTCGGGTTCGGGTCCATCGCCGGAGGCGGGTCGAGCTCGGGCGGGATAAGGGTTTCGGGCGGCGGCGGCGGGCGGCGGGCGGCGAACTGGCGGAGGTGCGAGAGCGGCTGGCTATGGAGGAAGATGTGGAGAGAGAGAGAGAGAGAGAGGGTTTAAAGTACGAGAAGTTAGAAGAAGGCGTGGATAGCCGAAAAGGGCGTTACCGGATTTCTAAACCGACGACTTTACCATATGCGAAACGCCACGTCAGCGCCACGTCAGCGCCACGTCAGCATTTTGTGGTCAATGAATCACGACCAAATTGGGATTCTTTGATCTTTGTTACTTCCTCATTATAAACTTCCTTAATTTCCCTTTATTTTTTGCGCAGCGATTTCAAATGAAAATCCGAAGGGGAGTGAACTTTCTCAAACAAAGGTTAGCCGGGCCAACTTTTGGTGACCTATTTCGATAAATAAAGCGTGGGCAGATTTGTTTGGAATTTATGACTCGATAAGAAAATGGATTTAAAATCATGAAAATTGGAAAACCCGAATAGAATTTTAATCAAGGTTCTTCATAAATTTCTTTATCTTCTTATATGGCTCCATGTATGATTATATATGAATTTCACTTTATCTTCATAAATTTGCAACCAGATAAGAAAATGAATTTATAATTATGAAAATTGGAAAACCCTAAATAGAATTCTAATCGGAGTTCTTCCTAAATTTCTTTTATCTTCTTACATGACTCCATGTCTGGCTGTATATGAATTTCACTTCGAATTCCATGTTAATATATCTTCGTCATAAACTCGTGGGGGACTCTCCTTCCTTGCATGCCATGTATGGTATGGTATCTTCAATCTATCCTCCAACAGGGATGGACCACCTCTGCTTTTGAGAAAAACGACAGTACCTGAACTTCTGGCAATGGCCGTTGGATTTTACCGTTTATGTACTGTCGGACGAGATCATGCTGTTCATCAATCGTCAAGTGAAGTGAAGGATTGGCTAACTGGGAATCCATCATGGTCCCACTTTGAGAAGAAGACCATAAAACGTCACTTCCCTTCCCCTTTCCCTCGGCCAATCTCTCAGCTGATGATGGTTTCTGATCTTGAAGAAGATGGACCCCTTTGGCAATGGAGGGATCTCTCTTCCCTGTCCGAAGTTGACAGATTCCCGTCCTTGCTTTTTCTATTATTCGGTAGAGATCATGGCCGCCAAGTTGCTACCAAGATAAGATGAGTGATAAGGCGCCTGTGGATACGAGGAGCACGACATGCTTATCACACCAACCTTGTCTCGGTCAAACCCCAGAGGACATCTCATCACGCAACGTTCGTAGTCTTTGGAAGCTTGTGCACCTAGTCGCCATTATCCTATGTGCCCCACGCTCTTAAGGCTGGCATGCACACGGAATTTTGGGAACATGGTACGAAATGATTCGGATCTTTCCGCTCCTCTTGATTTGGATCGAATGGAACTGTTCATTTCATCAAATGGACTCGTTGAACGAACCAGACAGACGCTAGCAAGTCGACGGTACAACGGGGACTGCAGCCTAAGAAAATAGTCCTACTCATCGAGACAAAACTGAACCAGCCAGTGCAACATTCGAATGCATTCAATGTGAGTATAGGATCAGACTGCAGAGCGAAACGAGAATCACCATAAACGCCTCCTGGTAAATGGTGAAGAACAGACATATCGCAACATGCCGAGTTAGAGCATGATGCAGTCAGCAGTTTCGGTTCATTCTGTCACACTTAACTGTCAATCACTGAGGAAAAAAAATTGTTTTCCTATTCAATCAACAAAGAAGAAACAGGACTATGACAACACGTGTGATATCTCTCATTGACTTGTTGATACAGTGATAATTTTAAGAGTTGGGGTACCTGTCAAGCAGACTTAAGAAGACGTGTTGCTAAGAGAGTCTCTCTCTACTAGCTCAAAAATGTCTTTTAATCTCTGGGACAATTTACTGGTTATGTTGCGAGTAATCCTGTGCTGGAACTTGGTGCTTTTGCGCCAGATGATGTGAATATAGACATCGCATTTGCAGGAGCTGTGATTTTGGCCTGATTTCTCGATCTTATATTTTAACTGCACCTGCAAATACAACGAAGAAAAACTTTTCAGGCTTATGAGACAAGATGTTAGGTAAGCCAGGCAGCTCAAGGAAAAAGCAATGGCAGGAGACTTTGACAGAGAAATTGAATGAAAAAGGCTTTGAGTGTCCAGAAGAATGGAAAAAATAGGACCTAAGACGTACTCGATAATAATCTTCAAATGGGATATTGTGGAGGGCCATGACCTCGTCGACTGTCCACCCATCATCAGTAGAAACTTTCTGCTGCGTGATGGTGACTTCCCCTCCAAATATCGAAATGTGGCGATTGAATTTGTACGACACCGAGCGCTCGAAGGTACCAGGCTTCACAGGTTCCCATTCAGTAGCTGAATAATTAAGGCAACCGGATTTTTCCATGATTCGATACTCCTTCTTCCCTCCACCAAAGAGTTCCATCAAGGAGCTCATCTGCACGTCGCTCGAAATGTCATCCCATGCAGTCATCCAAGCAGCCAGCAATGCATCAGGAAAAAAAATGTTCTCGACCTCTCCATTGGTTGGCGAGTGAATTTACTGACTGGTTTGGTTTGACTTGGAAAGGACATGAAATGAGGCAGGGAACCAGGAACAGATTATTCCAGATTCCACTTTTGCAGAATTATGTGTACTTTATGGGGAAAATAATAAAAAGAAAAGAAGAAAAAAGATGTTGGTCACAGGCATTAGAAACACACTGCATGGCCAGCATTTCCATCCGGAATAACAAGTCACAGTCAACTATTCAACAAAGGAGAAACAACCAGTACAGATAGAACACCTAAGTAGTTGATTCTACATCATATACAGCCTTACGAATTTCGTAGGAATTCACTTTTTGTTGCCCAAGCCCCAAGATACAAGGTTCGAACAATTTGACATCTCTCGGTTCCTAAAAGGAGAAGTTGCAAGGCAACATTACCAAGCAGAATTGGGAAAGAGTTGTCTGCTTACCTCAATAGGGAGTTCAGCAGAGTAGATTTTGGACATGTCTGCATCTTCTTTATCCAGAATGGTCGCTTCATCAACCAACACAGTAGAGTTTTCTTGATCATACTGCTCTTTGGCAATCTGCTCTGTCTGCTCAGGCGTCAGAGCTCGGGTCCTCCACAGGGCCACAATTGTCCTATCCACCAAAAATCATGATCGATCTCCTTCCACTTCCAGTAATCGCATTCATTTAGGGAAGTACAATGTAACACCTATACCTGCTTGCTGAATTAAACGATACAAATGATTGAAAATGGAACCTAAGCCTGCCTTCTTCATCTTGAGACTTTGCGCCGTGCATCGCATCCATACCTCGACCTTTACGCAAAATGATGACAAGGGATGGACTACCCACATAAATGAATGAGGGTGGAAGCTCTTGAATATCTTCAATGTCCTCCCAAAGAAAGAAAAACCTGGTTTTATGACCAAATAAATTGGCGTAAAACCCGACAATTCTTGAAGATAGGAAAAGGCGGCCCTACATCAATCAGTTGTACATGATCTAAGCTAGCCATACTTGCTTGAAGGATAAACGTCATGCAAGAAGAAAATGATAAGCAAATTGAACATACTGGCACCCAAATAAAAAGAGAACATACTGGCCACCAAATTAGATAAACTAACACATAACAACATCATGCATATAAGCCCACCTCATTCAGGCCTAACATTAGTCACAAAGCAATGTTCAAAAAGTCCCTTATGTTTGGTAATTATAGCTCTTTTCTTCACTAGCATTTACGTCTAGTTTCTTGGTCAAGCAAAAAATTCGCCATGAGATTCTAATTATATGTGTTGCTTTACAAATCTTTTCTGCTGTTTTGGCATATTGCCATACAATTGCAACTTCCAAGAATCCAAACCTAAAAAGGGTTAGAAGCCACATCAAGAGTAACCCTTACGCACAAAAGAACCAATTGCAGCAAAGGGTACAGCCACGAACAGGAGATGTGATTAAACCTGCAAGGGCAATTTTCTCTTGAGCGAACAGACAAAATCACTGATGAGAAACTCGTCCGGTGGCAACTTGAACAGTTTCTGGAATGTAGAATTTCTGTGAGGTGACCTCAGACTCAACTGCACGTGCCACAAATCGAATTAATGACATGTCATTATCATCAAACTGAACATACAATTGTCAAAACTAGAGTCTCAACAATGCCTACCTTCTTTCCCACTTCCTTCTCCATCTTTGTTAGATACTCCTTAATTGTTTCTACTCCGTTGTTGTTGTCCAAAAAGATTCTCAGGTGCAACTTCGACTGAGCAGACTGAGCCAGCTTGCCCTCGAGGAAGATCCACATATCCGCAAGATCAGTGGATGTATGTTTTAAAAAATTGATCTCAGCGTGCCCTAGAGAAGTGGCCTGATCAAATGGACCATCGAAATCGAAAACCTCCACATCTAAAACTGAAGGCGGTTCTTCCATAGCATCAAACTCCACTATTTCTGCAAAATATGCATCCAAAGGACTTATTGTTAGCCCATGATATGATGGAAACACAAACAGACCTGTACAATATAGGGTCTCACCGTTCCATTGAGGATCACAACTTTGGAGCTTAACAGAACTCGTCTTTGTTCTACCGTTGCATGTGAAAACCACATATGGATCAGAATATCCGGTTGAAGACAAGGATGCTATGTTCATCCCTTCTATCAAAGCTATCGTAAGAATCCATCCATCACCTTGGGCTTTGACGCCATGGTCGCTACCTAACAAAAACATATGGCCATGCTACTTAAGATGGCTTAATTACTCAGAGTCAAAACAGAGGTTAAAGTGTGCTTGAAATGTTATGAAGCACATACCTCTCCGCAACCTGGCTTGCACAAAATGTGAGGCCATGTAGAAAACACGTTCCACCTGAATGGTTATTATTCCGCATGCAACGAGCTCTCCAAGGCTATCTGGCAAATCAATACCTAGGAATTCCAAACCCCGTGGTTCACTAGGCTTGCAAAGTAGAATGTGTACAATTACATACACAACCATACAAATGGTGGAAAGCACGGTGAAATTGCAGAAGTATTTGATGGCCAATTGCCAATCTGACTGCTGTTCATTTTCCAGGGATGCAATGATCTGATCTTTGTCCGACAACTCTGCAGAATCCAGTGTCCTAAAACTTTGAGCCAGTAAGTTCTCAAATTGATAAAAACTGTCCTTTAGACCTTGACGAGCACCTCCTTCGATCATACCTCTCATCATGGTTTTCTGGTGGAAATTCACCCTCCAAGAGATTATCAGACGCGCAGACTCTTCTCCTGATCCTTCTTCTGGTCCAGGCATGATCTTGTAAAGCAACTCCACTTTGAATGCATTCCCATAAGGAACCTCGGGAGTACTTACCTCTACAAAGATAGCAAAGTGTTTTCCATCTGCTTTGAGGTAAGATTGTTGCTCTGTTGCTTTCACAGCCTTCACTAACTTTGTGGCAGCCTTAGTAGAGGTAACAGTTCGTGTTAAAAGTGGCGGATCTTCTTGTTTCAACGTCCACGGCTCCTCTTCTAAATCTGTCGTTCCCTCCAGGTTAGCCAGGTCTCTCCTGAACTTAGAGTCTGGTGCAAAGAGAAAAATGTTCAAATCATACGGTCGTACAACATAGATCTGATCACACAGAATGCCTCCTTGAAGGTCTTCAGGCATTTCTCTTTGGCAATCCCTTGACTGCATCATTGAAAGAGCTTCTTCAAAGCTGTAATCAGACTGTTGTTTTTCCACACAATCCTCATAATCTGATGGAGTACCAGATACTTCTGATGAGGCACAAGTTTCTGACACATCCTCATGTTTGGCAAAGATTCTCTCCAAGCGATTCGCGATGGCCTTCATCCAATGTTTCCCATCTTGTATCTTCTGGGCTTGAGATTTACCGAAATCCGTCTCTTCTTCAGCCTGATTGGAGTTGACATTGGAACTGGGAAAGAGCGGACTGTCGGAAGACGTGTCCTGGAGACTTCCATGCAAGGAAATTGATACGAGTATCTTCCCTGCATCATGTGGTGCATCAAATTTTAGAATTACTTTTCCCCCTGGCCAGACAACTTTATGATGGACAATGCCACTAAATCCTAAGTGACGAATATATTGAAGGATCATAGATAAATCTAGCATTTACTATGGAAGCCAGCAGACAATAACAAAAGGAGCCCAATGGCAGCATTATACAAAGCGTGGTTTCCAGAGTTCACACCAAATAAAGATAGTGTTGATGTGTGAAAGGAAATTCTTGTCATGGGTTATATAATAATTTCAGATGCTTGGTAAATTGATAAAATGACTTGTGCCATCACATGTATGATTTATATCCAAATGCCTGCAGAATTAAATATGCAATATCGACATAGGTCATTTGGACTGCTGGCCACCAAAGGATCCAAAAAAACCAACCCAAGTTGGACAAATCCATGAGGGGACATTTTAGCAGTAAAATTTAGATATCTCCAGAAAGGTTCCCCATAGTTTTCACGGGGAGAGAAATTAGTTGCCGCAGGTTCAAATGCTGTATGGAGGGACGCAGACCCAGTTACTCAACCTTACATAACCTGACCAACAAGGTCATTAAGTTCCTAGTTCCCTAATGTCTGAAAAATTTGTCTTCTTTAAGAAGCATCATCACAAAAACTAGTTCTAGTCCTTGACGATCGGTCATTTCCTAGCTTAATGAATTATCTTTCTCAGTCAGGACAACGGTAATGCGCCGTAATTTTCCTCTAGTCACGACAGACTCATTGCTCTCCTCAACATCCGCATCAACACAAATTACTTAAAGAGCAGCTCTACAATTTGCCCAAAGACGAATAACAATATGAAATATTTGCACATCTAGGACCTGGTCCCGGATAGACAGATCACAACATATGCAAGCAAGATAAATGGTCATGGCGTGCACATTGCTAATGAACTACCCAATTCACGACAGGACATGGAACACACTGACCGCAATCCTTTCGTATGAACTTCCCCGCCTTAGGCTTCCCGACAGCGAACCACGTTGGCGGCAATATCCGGTTCTCCTCGTCGGCGACGGACCAAACCGGAATCTTGACCCGACCCAGCAATTCCCCCGACGAGCCAAAGAGCCCCCCGCGGCCATCCTCATGGTGGTAAACGGACAGGACCACCTCCTCCTCGCAGTCGTGCACCCTGAACACGAACTCCTCGTTCCACCGCGGGTTCTCGGCGCGTTCCACGACCCTAGTCTTGGACTTGAGCTTCCCGACCTGGACCTTCACGTACGAGTCCCTCACGGGCAACCCCTTCGCCTCCAACACGTACACGTACACCCTCATGGCTGAAGCAAACGACCTCGGACGAGTCCTAGAGATCTCAAGTGGGTCTGCTATCGGTTTCGGATACGGAATGCGGGCTTGCGTTCCTGGTGGCGGTGGAGGTGGTGGTGGTAGATGAGAGAGAAGGAGAGAAGTTGAAGTGGAGCCACGGGGGGAAGGAACGTGGAGGCGAGAGAGGGGGACGCGTAGGAGATGGAGAGAGAAAACATCGAAGAGTGCAATAGCGGGGAGAGTAGAGGCGGTTCGGTTCAGGCGTTTCGGAGACGTCGAGGTGAGGACGACAACTTCTCGAAGACGGTTTTTTTTTTTATCTCGAAGCTTTTATTGTTTCGGTTTCTTGGAATTCTTCACGTCCTCTTCTAGGAAAAGTGTGAAAGAGAAGGTGATTTTTCGTGGGCATGGAAAAGAAGAGGTTTAGACCAGCCGGTGCTTTCGCTGTTTCCTATACATTTCTAGGAGATTTCCATTTAGAATTGTCAGAGAAAAACGAGGTTCGGTAGTTGAACGCAGCCTTTGTAATAGAATGTATAGACTAGAGTGGCTTTGATGTGATTTGATCTTCACGAGGATTGACGGGGCAGTCCTAAATTGCTGTAATTATTCAAAGTAGAGTAGAGTGGCTCTTTGTGTTCTGTGGTGTTACGCCATGTTTTGGAAATGACACAAATTTCCACGAGGGGGTCGCGCTTTTCCCTCCGTTTGGATGAGATGATGAAAGTCGACACCAACATTAGCTTAACGTTCGAAGTCAGCGCCGTATGTTGATTTTTGGTTGTTGAGAAAGATAAGGAGGGATGCATTGCGACATGGTACGTTCATGGGCATCCGACTCTATTAAGCCGGCAATCTTATCGTTATCCTTATTCATTCGTAATGAAAAGTTACCAAATGATGCTCAAATATTCGCGTTGGATCGTTTCATGTAATGCCTTTTTGTGAAAGTTATATAACAATTTCTCGATTCAGGGCGAGGGCTCAATTATTTGCATCGAGTATTTTCCATTTAAAAGTCTTTCCTTAGAACGCCCGCACTTGGCCAAGGTTGTTATTATGGCCATGCTCTCTAGCCGATGCCCGCATTTAACTTTTATGCCCGTCGGGCCAAGGTTGTTATTGCGCCCATGCTCTAGTCTATGGACATCCTTCTACCAACGTGACTGCGTATGCTATTGTTTTTTGTCCAATGCTTCCTTACTATGATTTAGGGAGGAAAAAAAGGTGTATAAAAGTTTTATTACCTCTTATATCATACATTTTCTTTTCGAAATTGAATTGGATAAGGACTTGCAGATCAAATTGTCCTTTTACCAGGTGAAATATAGTGGCCCTCTCGTTCACAAGGAGTATAAAATCTTTCTTATTTTTGGGTGAAATATAGTAACACCTTGGCTAAATTCCTTTATCTTTGAAGGCCTGCTAATTTTTTTTTTTTTTTTTTTTTTTTTTTCTTTGCGAGTTGCTTTCGTACTTCTTTTTGTTCATTATCAATGGAAACGGCGGGAAATGGCGATTGAACATCGGCAATTCCTCTCGACTGTCCCTGTAGAAGTTCCACATGAGTTTGTTTTTCATTTCAATTTATAATTAACATTCAATTTATAGGGAAAAGTACCAAAAAAATCATAAACATGTTGTATTTGTAACAATTCAATCATAAACCTTTCAATTGGATTAATTTAATTCTAGATATTTTTACATTTGTACAAATTCAATCAATTCGGCCAATTTAGGCCGGAAATCAGTGACGTGGAAGTTAGCGATCTTATATGGCATCGTCAGCCAGGATCGCCAACGAAAGATTGTCAACGCTAACGTAGACATCTTAAGATAATTCTTTACTTATTTTTCAATTTTTTAATTTTTTAATTTTTTATCCTTTTTTTCCCCATTTTCTTTGGATTGTGGCTAGTACCGGCCATGGACAGGGGCCAATGAGGGCCCTCGCCTAGGCCGTGAGGGTCTCACCCTTGCTAGCCCCCACTTATGGCAATCACCGACATTACAGTCAAAGAAAAAGACCAGAAAAAAAAAAGGAAGTTTATTTTCATTGCCCCCGCCCATGGTCGGTACTAGCCACAATCCAAAGAAAAGGGGAAAAAAAGGGAAAAAAATGTAAAAAATAAAAAAAAAATTGAAAAATTAGTAAAAAAATATTTTAAAATATTCATGTCAACGCCGCCGACGCCACATAACATCGCCAATGTCCACATGACTGATTTTCGATTTAAATTGCCAGATGGACTAAATTAATACTAATATGAAAAATTTAGGATTAAATTGATTCAATTAAAATATTTATAAATGAATTAATATCAATGTAATAGATTTATGACTTTTTTATTACTTTTCTTTCAATTTATGTATAGATTCTCATTTAGCATGCACTTAAGAATGTACTTTACAATAGGAAAATCAAACCATACGCAGCGGAATGGATAGAGCTAGTTTCCATTTTCCCCTTTCTTCTTTTCCCCACCAGCAATGTAAGAAAGATTATCTAGGTCTACGAATTATTCGATCTATACGAGTACAATCACCGTATCCGTATCAGTACGAGGCCCATGCCTAGTCAATTCGAGAACCCAATCCCGCTCCCAAAAAAAAAAAAGAAAAAAAAAGAAAGATAGCGTCTTGCAGAAGGTGGAAAAAACCGAGCAAAGGTGGCAGTCACTCACACGCGTTGCGTTCGGCGAGGGGCCGAAAGCCACGAGCCCCTTCCACACGGCATCGGAACGCGCACCGGAGCTTTCGAGGATCGTGCACCGGCGATTCGGCGCGGAGAAAAGCTCTCCGCGGACGGGGAACGATCGACGACGGAAAGAGATCGAACCGACACGACCCTGTACGATCGCTCGAAATTTGTACGTCGTTCAGACGGAGGAAGAGGAAATGAAAAGACGACGGAAATTTTGTCTCCCTTGCGAATCGGAAATCCAGGAGAAAAGACAAGCCTCTATAAAGCACGAAGGCTTTCAAAAAAACCAAGTCTCTATACTGTAATATTCTAATTTCCTACTGCTGCCGTTTGAACTGAAACTGTATAGTTTTCTCGATTCTCATGGCCCTACTACTGCTACGAGATCCGACCTGGCCGTTGCTATTGGCAGTAATTGCGGCAGCAGTGAACAGCGGCGCACGCGACTCCGGGCTGTACGGGGCCGTAGAAGTTGCGGTAGCGGCCGATCGTCGGAGATCCGCCGCCGCCGCCGCCGCCGCACCCGACGCCGGCGGCGATCCTGGGGGTGAAGCTCCGGCGGGGGCTCCAGCCGCCGGCCCCGAGCCTCGGCGACTCGCGAGGGGAAGAGCCGGAGCTCGACGCGGCGGACGGCGACGGGGAGAGCGGCGGCGGGGACGCTCGCTCGCGCGGCCTCGGCTCGAAGAGGACGGCTCTGATCTGGAGGCGCGCGCCGGGAGGAGAAGAGGAAGCAGAAGATCTCGATCTCCGCGAAGCCTCGTCGTATTCCTCGATCAGGTTGGCCAGATCCTCGTCGGACCTGACGGAGACCAGGGTCTCCAGGTCGCCGCCGGGCAACTCGCATTTGAGCGCCGCGACGGGGGAGCCGCAGAACTCCGCGAGCTTCGCCATCAGCTCTGCAACCGCAGATATCTCTCAGCGTCTCACTAAACCAAAGCATCGATCGAAACGGAAACGGAACTGAAAGCGAGAGGGGGAGGAAGGGTAACGCACCGGCGTAAGAGACGGAGCGGTCGACGGCGAGGATTCGGGTGACGCCGCCGACGTAGCGGAGCTTGCCGTCGGGCCGGCGAGGGAGGATCTTGCCGCCGTAGCTGCAGAGGAACTTCAGCGCGGCGGCGGAGCTCCGGTGCAGCGCGGTCTCCTGATTCGCCGCGGCCGCCGCCACCGCCACCATCTTTTCCTTCGCAGGGAGGAAGCTCGCTCGCTGCTGCTGCTGCCGCCGCCGCCGCTGGTGGTGGTGGTGGTGGAAGTGCGTGGGCGAGTGGCGTTCGTCCGGGGGAAGAGAGAGAGAGGCGGTTATTTATAGGGAGGAGGGGAGGAGAGGGATTTTGGAAGTTTCCGTTTTTGAGCGAGCATATTTGACAATTCAGTATGTGCCAGCAAAACAAATAAAAAGAGCCTCGGAGATGTGACGCGTGGCAAGGTGGGGTCCAAATTTCACTAACCATCCAACTAATTTCCTTGCGTTTTTGCGGAATTCTCTTTTTGGGATTTGCAAAATCACAATCCTCGGCCTTTGCACGAATTTGGCCCTAAACTTTTTAATTTTGTGAGTTTAGTCTTGCGTGAAGTCCCAATTTAGTTCTTTCGAGGAGTGACAATGTCCGTGTAGGATGATTAGTAATTTTTTGACAAAAAATGATCAGAATAATTGCATTTGAAGTTCTTGTGAAGGTTCAATATTAAATTGGTCAAATTAAAAATTTTAAAAATAAAAAAAGGTATTTGTATAATGTGTTTTGGACTAATTGGTTAATTTTTCTCTTATAATTTTAATCTGTCACTTGACATAAAGATCACTCGTGTTTTGAGTAACATTTCCTATAATAGATTTTTGCACATATTTATTACACATGACGTCACCAAATATCTTTACAAATTCTCGTTGAAAAGTATCGTAACCGTTAATTTCTTTTAATAAATAGAGCTTGGACATATATCTGGATCATTGTACATAAATATTTACATATTACTTCAATCTAAATGGCATGTAACGTGGAGATTACCATCAATGCGAGAATTCTATCTTTATATATAGAGGGAACAAGAATCCTTCTTTTACAAGTTACGACCATCGGTAACTTTAATCGGGCAAAAAGTCTTGAGTTCTACTACTACTTCCTGCCTCTTTTCCAAAAAAAGAGAAGGAAGAAGAAGAAAACAAAAAAGAGAAAAGTTCTGGTGCATGCTATACTTTTGATCTTAAAACGCCACGTGGAGCTATGACACGTCACCCCCTTCCCCTGCAAGTTCCTAAAAATCTCTTGCTGACCAGAATCTCTTGCTGCCAAATTATAGGTCATGATTATTTATATTTTTTTAAAAAATTAGCCCATATAAAATATTTTTATCATTGATAATTCTAAATACTTTTATAGATGATAAAAGAATTTCTTTCATTTTTTTTACAAGCGATATAATTAGTGAAATAAATTTTAAATTAATATTTTTTTGCCAAATAAATAGAGTATATTACCCTAATCATTGTCCCTTTCGTCACGTCAGTCTATCTTCTGACTAGACGCCACTCTTAATTGCCTTAATGTTGGGATTAGTCAAATTCTGGTTGATTTTCTAATTTGGAATTTTTTCAGGGTTTTGGATTTTATTTGATACCCGAAAATGAAGGATAAGGACAAGAGAGGGAGACGGATAAAACGAAATGTCTGAATTTCTCTTGGGCTAGTTGAGAACGGGGCCACGGCTCTTGGTCCAATTGTGAAAGATGGCAAATTTGTACTGAAGTCCCGTGATTGTTGCTTCACGTTTGTACCTACGTAGCTAGTCCTAAACCTTTTGAATTGCCGACAGACAAGTATCTTAACCTGAAATGGCGACTTGACTCTCTCATTAAAATTCTTAAAAATGGGAGGATTCGAAGAAAAAATGAAGAAAAAAAAAAATGAATTCTAGCCTTATTTATTTTGCAAAAATTTCATCTTTTTTAGATGTTTGGACCGTTTAAAATGAGTTAATTGAAAATATATTCCTAATCAACAACCCTAACTATCATTCCCACAATCCTTGGTGTCCAAAATCAAGTCAGGCACCTGAGTCCGAATTCATTGAGACCGAGGTTGAGATCCCAATGTTGTGCTCAGGTCATCGACATGTGCCTAGGTGCATTAAGGTCGGGACTAGGACTCTAGTTCGGGTCCATAAAAATCGTGCCCGGGTGAACAAAGGTCGTGTCCAGGTCCTTATCGCTCTAATAGAAATACAAGAAATGGTATCAACGCATTAGCTATTGATTTATATTTGTAATTAACGACAAAGATGCTATAATTCATTGGTTTACTTCCCCGGAACCTCAAAAAAAAAAAGAAAAAAAAAAAGAGCCTATGGCAAAAAAGTTTAGTGCTGCCTTGTCCAGGGGGGTCGCTTCCGGTGGCGGGAGAGGACGTGGAGGTGGACACGTGGAGGCGCGTGAATCAGCAAAGGCGACACGCGGAGCATGGTCGGGATGGACACTTCGCCGGTACGTCGATTTCAGGTGAAGGAATCTTCTGAGCTTTCAGTTGAAAATGTTTTTTGTTTTATGGGTAAAGGCCAAAGGGAGGAGGAGGGATCGGGGTGACGTCATCCCACCACTCGGCATTGTCCTTGGGAAACCACGACGAGGATTTCGTTCCTTGTCGTCTTCTTCCCGGGAGACCGGCGACATCCCAAAGAAAATTACTTTATTTGAAAAGAAATCACAATGAGGAGATAAAAACTATTTCTTTTTAAATAATCATAAAAAAACAATTAAATAAGAAGGAGCTTCGGCGGGCTCTCCACACCCACAAGATTTGATACGAGCTATAATAATAAATCACTCCGATTGCATTTTTGAAAGTTCGAATTTGAAATGTTCTTTAAGCTGAAAACGCCTAAATAAGATGATGAATATGAAATTTGAGAGAAGAGATGAAATAATCAGCATTGAATAAATGATTTTTTTTTAAATAACTTTAAATCAAGCTATTTCTTATTCAAATTCGTGATTTATTTAGCAAGCTTGAACAAATTGTAACCATCTCGAGGCTACAGTTTCCACACCATGCGTAAGGGTAGCAAATTCCCGATTCGTTGGAATTTGATGTTAAAAACCGAGGTCTTAAAATCGGCAATCATCTTGCAAGGCATCCTAATTTTGCTACCCTGTTTATAGCGAGACGACATGTGATGCGAGAATCCTGGTGGAGGATGCAGACCTCTCAAGGGGCAAGGTGAAGTTGGTGATGGAGAGAGGCTAGAGATCTTCGATATAGGCTGTGTTTGACAACCACTTTGCCAAGGATCTTTGAGCCCCTAAAGATCTTTGGGCTAATGTAGGGGTGTTTGGCAAAAAATTTTCAACCCCCATTTGGAGAATGCCAGCCTTGTGAAGGCTGAAAGCCCAAGGCAAGTGAGGACCTGCCTTGGGCTTTCGGCTTTCTTGACATGCCCACGCAGATACTGTTCATTCTTTTTTTTTTTTTTTCCCGAAATTGTCCTTACGAACTTTTTGTTTTTTCCTTTTTTGCCCCTGTGAGGAGACGCTGTTCATCTTCTCCGTCGATGGTGGCCGGTTTGGTTCTTCCTGATTGCGAGGGGTCGGTGATGGCTAGAGGGGTGCCGGCGTGGTCACGACAACCTAGGTGATCGTCGTCGGAGAGTCAGGCGACCTCCGCGAGTTGCGGCGTTGCGTGGCCTTTCGTGAGTCGCGGCGACTCAATGACCATGGCGAGGGGCCGCCTCGGCATGGTCGCGGTGGCCCAAATCTAGGTCCTCACGGCTCAAATCTGAGTCGTCGCAACCTTAGGCAAGGGTCGCGTGGCCCCGGTGGTAGCTGCTCGGGGTCGCACGACCACCGGCGAGGTCGCGTGACCCAGGTGCAGCCCTCGCCGAGGTCGCGCGACCTTAGGCAAGGGTTGCGTAGCCTCGGCGACGGCCGATTGGGGTCGCACGACCGCCGGTGAGGTCGCACGACCTAGGCGTGGCCCTTGCTGAGGTCCCCCGACCTCAGGTGAGGTCTCACTGAGGGTGGCGCGACCTCCGCCAGCGGTTGCTCGACCTCGGGCGGCCCTCGCTGGTGGTTTCCAAGGGCCGCCTGACGGCCGCTACCGGTGATCCCATATCGCCGGCAGCCACTGCCCTTATCGGCTAAATTTTTTTTCTTTTTTTATTAATAAATGTGCTTTGTAAATATAAGTCTTTCAAACACTATTTTGTCCAAAAATGCTTCGAAATGGACTTTTATATTATAATTTTCCAAATGCCATTTGCATTTTGAAAAACCCAAAGTCCTTTGCATTTTCTTAAAAACTTTCCTCAAAAGTCTAACCAAACGCACCCATAGTCAACAACTCGTACATCGATAATTGTGGACGTGAGAGAGCTCTTCACAGAATAAAGAGAAAAAAAGCGTGAGAGACTGAGAGAGAAGCACGGCGTCAATTCAGATTTTTTACAATATTTCTCTCCTCCCCTCATCACATTCACGCCTCTGCCCTTTTTTGTCTTCGAGCAAATCACGTACTCCACTATATTATTTTTACTCGATTACTCATCGATCCCAGCGGCGCCATCAGCTTCTCCATGCAAACGCTCGGATCTTCAAACGCCAGGTGCTGCTCCCGCTGCTCTGCCACGCCAGTCCAATTGCGTTTCAAGGACCGAACAGCATCGTCTCCAGCATTTGTTCATCATTGCACAAGCATCCGTCGGGTTTTCATGCCTGAATCTCACGGCCCAGCCCGACATTGGCGAAACCAGCTGGTCTTGTTGCATCAACGTTGTAGCTTCCTGTTCAACTCGACTCCGCAGATTTCTTGGTGTCCCGAAAGATAGCCCATCGAACTTGTTGCGACTTTGTCAAGTCATGCCGAGGTACCGCCACAGCCGTTGCCCTAGAGCCGTGCTGTGCCATGCTGTGACCATCGTTGGTCCATTCTACCGATTGGATTTTTGAAAAAAAATTCAAATTTAGGTAGAGATCTATTTTATTAGGTAGATTTATTAGATTTAGTTTGTTAGGAAGATTTATTTTATCTTGTTTTAGTTTTTTTGATATTTTGTCTCTTTGCTTGATTTATCTCTCGATGCATGGTTGAATTCCCTGATGTAGCATCCAATTCGCAACCACACGAATTTTTATTCCATCTATAAGGCTTTAGATGGAATAATTATTCACGCGGGAGTAAAATTGATATCTTAATCTTTAAGGCTTAAGATCAATTTATTGATTTTATTAGCGAGATAATCAAGTTTGAATTTCAAATTGAGTGATGGATAACATTTTTGATGACCATGGATGGTTTGATGTTTATCTCTTAATTGTTTTGTTTATCCAGAAAATACAAAAAAATTGCATTTGCATTCCATGTAGATTAGAATTGATTGCATAATAGGTTAGTTATTTTTTAAAATGCATGCTTAGAAGGTATTTAGAATAGATAACATTTCACTTTAGTTCTCACTTTAGTTAGATTTTTATTTTTAGTGGTTTTAATCACGAATTTTCATAAAAAATACAAAAAAAAAAATCATCATGTGCATGTCATGTAGGATTAGATTCATGAAATGCCCGTCATCTAGTAATTGTTGCTAGGTTCATTTAGTTAGAAATTGCTCCTCATTAGAATTAAGTCATTTGGTTAATTTAGATTGCACATTTAATTATTGCATTTTTAATTTTGAATTTTATGAAGAAAACGAAAAAAAATGCTTTACTCATGTCATATAGTTTAGGTCATATTGTTATGCCATACCATTTCATGTTAGATTAGATGCATTGCATGATTCTCATTGAATAAGTGAAAACCAAAAATTGAGTGATTGCTTGTTAATTAGAAATTATATCTAGGATTGTTGATGTGATTTTTGATTTAACATTGCAGATGCTTTTGTTGCTATGAGGTAATTTTTGCAATTTATTCATTGCTTTCTTGAGTGCTAAATTGGTGGTTTGCGCACCCGCATGATTACCTCACATGTTAGGGAAGTGAATTAGAATTAATTCAAGTTGCCTGTAAAACATTTTTTCAAAATAAAAAGAGAAAGGTACCGAAAGGGCATTAGAAAAGTCTAGTGTAACCAAGTCCCGTATCCAAAGTCTTTGGTTCGTAGAAGTAAAATAATTCTCCCACTATTTTACTTAGGTGTCTAATCGATCTACCGTAAACTGATTAGTGGCAACTCCCTTTTGCATACTAGATATTTGAACCTAAGTCGTGAATTGGTATGGGCTTAGGAGAGCCCGAGCTAAGTTAGACTTAGTAATCCATTAGCCTAATTTTAGGTGGTGCACCTGAAATTTTGGTCACGACACCCCTAAACCTATTCTCTTCCCCCAAGGGGTAGGTCGCGACAAGGTGTATGTGGAGTTGGTATTCTAATGAGGTCCTTGGTTATGGTGAAGTTCAAGTGAGGCTTGGACTTGGATAAAATCTGTAGTGGTTGAGCCTATTGGAGCTATGGGAGAGTAGCAACAAAGTTTGAATTTTAGCAAAGTGATTGTAACTTGGCTCGAACACGAGTCAAGGTGGAGATTGTTAAAATATATCTCGAGTGTAAGCCTATTGAATGAACATGACCCAAGTTTATTTGCATATTAACTTGGTAGATCGAAGTTCAAGTTCGGATCTTGCATGATGCGGAAACCTCATCCGTATCGGTGTTGTGATCAAGAACATAATTTATTTCCTTTTACAAGTTCAACTCGGTGAAGAAAGAAGACAGAAAAAGGAAAGTCAAGTTTGTGGGCTTTGTTGATTGAATTGGATTTCTTTAGGCAGTGGATATATATATATTTCAAACTTGTTATTGCTTGAAACATGGCTTAGTTAACAAAATCTTATTAGGATTATATGGATTTTCCTTATCCATATTGAAGTCGGTCAACTTCTGTTCTATATATATATTTGTTCTTTTGCCGCACGAGAAGCCGCTGTTGTTGATGCATGCAATAGTGAAGCGCCATTTCCGAGTGCTTGAGCGGTGGGCTATCCTCGTGGGTTTGTTCGTGAATTACATCCAAGAAGATACAAGTGTTCAAGCCAATAAAATCTTCAAGATTTGTAAATTTTTTCGTGAGATTGAGAGATTATTTTGCGAGAAGTTATGAAGCTAGATACTACTTACATTATTAGGTATAATTGGGGTTTGGGAAATATAAGAGTGTTTGAGTGACTTGAGTATGTAATTTTTATTGTATTACTTGATTTATAATGAAATTTGTCGCTGCTCTCTCTATGAACGTAGGTTTCTATGACCTAACCACGTAAATTTAATATGTGATTTATTTTTTTCTTTTATCTATATTATTGTTTTTTTTTTGTTGGTTCTACTTTATTCCTACTTAACTCTTACTCTTAGACTTTTATCCTGTCTCATTGCAAGGCGTGGGAGTCGAAACCTACACTTGAAACTAAATCGTCCCCATCCTAGCCCCTGAGAAGGTGGGGATTTGAACCCCCCACGTAAATTTTAGGGTTTTATTATTGTTTGATCGCTTGCTTTTTGTAACACACACAATTTTCCAAAAATAATTTTAAAAAAATAAAACCCTAAAATTCATAATTTGAAGCTCAACACTCATTGAATGAGTGTTGGTCTCGTCTTACTTTCACTTCATATGAGTTATCTTTTTATCTCTCACTCATGACCTTGACTATTAAGGTTAATGCCCATCGACTCATAATCTTGAATCTCAACTTTCAATATAAGCCCATTTTTTTTTTATTGATCTTACAATTAAGATTAGGGAAATTCTTTGCTTTTGCCTTCACTTTGGCTTGCTTGACAACGTTATATTGAGTGTATGAAACTTGTTGGAACTAGTTTTATAGACCCATCCGAGAATCAAACCAAATTGGCGGTCTAATTCTCGAGTGAATTAATGAAACCAATGAGTAGTTCTTGATTCAAATATTTTGGAATCGATTTTTAATATGCGATTCCCAATTCTAAGGGCCAGATCATGTTCACCCCAAAGCTGTCCTCTACGGTTACCTCCGTGTCCCTTTGCTCCCGACATTCTAGTACCCATGATCTCTTGGCACTGTTGTTGAGCAGTCATTTTCTTTGGAATGCATGTTTACTGCATATTGACCTTGTTCCGGTGGTTGCAGCCTTTTAGGATGCGTTTGGTAACATTTCTATTTAAAACTTGTTTCTGGGAACAGAAATAGAAAAAAATATTTCTGTTTCAGGGAACAATTTTTGAACAAAAAAACGCGTTTGGTAAATCTGTTTCAGAAATATAAAAAGAATAGAAACACGTTTGGTAAATTGGTATAATTTTTTTTATTTCTTTTAATTTTTTAATATTTTAATATTTAATTTTCTTTCTTATTTTCTTATTTATTTTTCCTTTTTTCCTTTTTTTTCTTCTTTTGGCCGGCGGCCTCGCCCGGCCACGGCGAGGCTCGCCGGCCCCCGGCGAGGCCGAGCCACTGCCAGGCGACGCCGACCTGGCGGTGGCCCAGAGAGGCCGAGCCTCGTCGGCCGCTGGGCGAGCTCGGCCTCGCCGGATCTAGGCGAGATCGAGCTCGCCCAGCCTGGCGCGAGGTTGGCTCGCCAGGGGCCGGCGACGCTCGGCCTCGCCGGGGTCTAACGACGCTCCGGTGAGTCACTGGCCCTCGACGGCCGGTCGCCGGCCATGGCCGAGGCCGGTGACCGGCCAAAGAAAAAAGAAAGAAAAAAGAAGAAGAAAAAAGAGAGAAGAAAATGGAAGAGAGAGAAAAAGTGTTCTTAAATTTTGTTCTAGAAACAAGAAATAACTTTTTTTTGTTTTTTGTTTCCGTTCCAGATGTGTTTCTGGGAACAAAAAAATAGATTTGGAATAAAAACGTAAACAAACGCGTTTCTGTTCCTTTTTGGTTCACAGGAACAAAAAAACAAAAAAACTGTTTTTAAACAGAAAAAAGAAGTGAAAACAAACAGGCCCTTGACATGCGTCCATTGGTTACCTGACGAATGCAACTTCCTGGCTACATTGGACTCACGATCGCGCTTTGTCCTGTCGCATTGACTTTCGCCGTTTGCGATCTCGAAAAGGAGATTGCAACTCTTTGCCCTTCTTACCCCTTGAAATTTTGTCGGTCAATCTGACCGATTTGCTGCCTCCCGCTCATCGATGCTCATGCTAACAGCAATTCGTGTCGTTATTCGTCGACGGCTGATCGATGGCCCGTCACCGTATGTCCGTCTTAGTCTCTGTAGCCATCGACACAACGATAATGTCGTTCATCAGCCACGTGGTCTCATGCTTGTCAATATAGATGGCTTGTTCATTTTCTGGTGTAAACAAAAAGTCTCTGAATTCTCGAAGTAACGTCCACAAATGGGATACGTATACAATTTGTTAATGTACACGTGACTCGCCTAGCTGATGATCTCTCCTCAATGGTCACAATGCACAAATTACTCAAACGGTCTTTTTATTAATTGCCCTGGAAGCAATATACTCAACGAGTCTCCATTATATTGGAGATGTTGTTTGCTAGGACATTGTACCGTACAACTTTAATACGCTTAATCATAATTATAAGCATAAAACGTTATGAGATATGATGATTTTTGTTTGACGCTGATTTCATCATTCATTGGCCTCATGCGATACCTTTATTGGCAACAGAGTGAGAGGCACTTTTTTGAACACAGCTATGCCAGCCCCTTCTTCGATGCTCACATCTCTCTCCGTCATCCCCTCCGGCAATTTCCAATCAAAGGAGTGCAAGACATTGGCGAGCGCCAGCTCCATCGTTGCCATGGCCAATAACATCCCAGGGCATTTCCTCCGCCCCGCCCCAAATGGTAACAACTCGAAATGATTCCCCTTATAATCGATTGGACTTTCCTCGAACCTCTCCGGCACGAACTCCTCCGGGCGCTCCCACAGGCCTGGGTCCCGCCCGAAGCCCCATACATTCACCAGGACACGACTCTTTGGGTCAACATCGTAGCCAAATAGCTTGAAATGGTCAATGGTTTCCCTTGGAAGGAGTAGTACACTTGGAGGGTGTAGCCTCATCACTTCTTTGAGTACTAACTTGATGTATTTGAGTTTGCTAAGGTCATCTTCTACGACCCATTTCTTGTTTCCGACGCAACTCCGGATCTCTTCTTGAGCTTTTCGCATCACCCTTGGGTTCCTGACGAGCTCGGCCATTGTCCAGTCCAGGACGATTGCACTAGTGTCCATACCTCCTAGAAATATATCCTGATAATGACCATGAAGTCGTGATTCACAAAAAAAGACATATGGATCCATTTTTGCCATGATATCATTTATACCCGAGGACTATGTATTCATTTAAGGAGTTCTTAAATTATATCCTGCAATATATAGAACCTTCAATTTTGCTTCTCGATTGTGTATATGATCTACATTAGGTAATACGTAGAGATTGTATGATGTACCATCAAGATGGCCTTGATATTTTCTTCCTTCAGCCGGGCCCCCGCGAACTCAGTCTGATCTTTCTCCATCTTCAGCAGCAAATCGACAACGTCCTCCTTTCCCTCGTCGCTCTTATTCGCATTCCGATGCTCTTCGATCACCTTCTGATAGAGATCGTCCAAATCGCGAAAGCTCTTCTCCAACCTCGAATGGAGACCCGTGAACCTGTCCACAATCCAGCCGAATCGAGGGAAATAATCAGATGCCGAGAAGCTTCCCAACATCGCCAGTGCCTCGTGAGTTATATGCATGAACCTTCCGTCTTCGAACTCCGCCCAGCGAAGTGCCTTCCCAAACGCAATCCTGCATGCAAGGTGTTCAAACAAGTCAGAGTTTCTAGTGAGCGATTCATGCTTCACTCTCAGGCTTGACAAGCTTCGGTTTGGAGCAGTGACTTGAATCAAAGCTGAAGTTGATAATAGCCAAATAATCGGCTAGCTTGTAACACTGATCGAATCTAATTAAACATAGTCAAGTTCGAATGTAGAACTCATCGTCAAGTTGAGCTTGAGTTTAAAGAACGAGGCTCAATATATTATCGAACCCTGAAGAATTCGAGTAGTGATTAAAGATGGCAAAATGGGTTAAAGAGCCACTTTTTTTATTCAAATTTAGTGGGTTGAGTTTATATGCGGGTTAGTTAAAAGTTAAAAAACAGTTTGTTATGAATTCAGAGTAATAAAGCCCGACTAGATATGAATTTTACGAATTTACAATATATTCATTTTCAACCAATTTCTAGCACTTAGGCGATTGCTCGGCATCAAACAAGTCGTCCATGCTTTTCGCCATGGCCATATCTCCTACTTCCTTGTGACGAGTGATGAGAGACATAAATATATAAATGGATTAATACCTTGAAAAACTCAAAACTGATATACGTGTAACAAATTTATCTGAAACTATTTTTTTGACCATAAAAACCCCAAATTGGCATAAACGTGACAAATTTACCCCGACTGATCATAAAAAAAAAAAATCTTAAATTGGTATATTTATGACAATTTACCCCAAACTAATTTAATCGACCGTCAAAAATCTCAAATTGGTACATTTGTAACAAATATACCCTATGTTAAATTGGATTAATATCACAATAAAATCACAAAAATTGTAAACCGACAAATGGAGAATAAAATCCCAAATTGGTATACTAGTCAGTTGTCACGTGGTATTTAATTTAATAATTTGACAGTAAAATTTAATGGAAACTAACAGAGGGTAAATTTGTCACAAGTGTACCAATTTGGGGTTTTTCAGAGTATTAGGGTGCGTTTGGTAAAATTTCTGTTTAAAAATTGTTTCGAGAATAGAAATAGAAAAAAATATTTCTACTTCAGGGAACAATTTTTGAACAAAAAAACGTGTTTGGTAAATCTGTTTCAGAAATATAAAAAGAATAGAAACACGTATGGTAAATTTGTATAATTTTTTTTTATTTCTTTTAATTTTTTAATATTTTTATTTTTATTTTTCTATTTTCTTTCTTATTTTTCTTATTTATTTTTACTTTTTTTCTTTTTTTTCTTCTTTTGGCCGGTCGCCGGCCTCGGCTATGGCCGGCTACCGGCCGACGAGGGCCGGCGACCGGCCGACGAGGGCCGGCGGCCTCGCCCAACCACGGCGAGGCTCGCCGGCCCTCGGCGAGGCCGAACTCGCCGGCCACTGGGCGAGCTCGGCCTCGTCGGATCTGGGTGAGATCGAGCTCGCCCAGCCCGGCGCGAGGTCGGCCTCGCCAGGGGCCGGCGACGCTCGGCCTCGCCGGGGGCCGGCGACGCTCCGACGAGGTCGCCGGCCAAAGAAAAAAGAAAGAAAAAAGAAGAAGAAAAAAGAGAGAAGAAAATGGAAGAGAGAGAAAAAGTGTTCTTAAATTTTGTTCCAGAAACAAGAAACAACTTTTTTTTATTTCTTGTTTCAGTTCCAAATGTGTTTCTGAGAACAAAAAAATGGATTTGGAACAAAAACGCAAACAAATGCGTTTCTGTTCCTTTTTTGTTCCCAGGAACAAAAAAACAAAAAAACTGTTTTTAAACAAAAAAAAGAAGTGAAAACAAACAGGCCCTTAATCTTATATAAATTGTCGACTCATGCCTATCTTTCTACGTTAAAATTTATCAATCCATTTTCTTTCATTAATTGGCTGTTTATATGGTCGCATGATCATTATGTAATACACATGAAAAGTTATTGAGTCGATATATGCCCTACCTAACGATGAATCAATATAATTAAATGGATGACTTAGTCGACTAGACTCCTCAACTACACCACTATGCCCTACCTGCAAGTGAAGTGAGCCGTCAGAGCCACGAACTTGTGGCTCATATTAATCGGAGTTCCACTCTCTGCTGATTTTGCGATCGACTCGATCATAAATCCCACCTCCTCTTCCCTGATGTATCGGTAGGACTGGACTCGCTTTGCACTGAACAACTCGAGCACATACAACTTCTTTAGCTCCCTCCAGTAATCGCCATACTCCACGAAGGCCACATCGAGGGAGTCATAGGTGAGGCGTCCTGTGGTGACTAGCCGTGGGCGACTGCAACAATCGAGGTCATGGGTCTTGAGGACCTCCCTGGCGGCTTCAGGGGAGGACAATACGATGGCAGGGACACCGCCGAGGCGGATGAGCATGACGGGGCCATACCGTTTGGAGAGTTTCCACAGAGACTGATGAGGCAAATGGCCGAGCTGGTGGAGGTTGCCTATGATGGGGAGTGGTGGAGGCCCTGGAGGGAAGTTCTTCTTTTTGTTATTGGAGTTTTTCACTGAGAAGAGGAAAAGGAGGAGAGGAAGGAAAAGAGCAAGCCACGTGAAGAGGATGTGAAGAGCCATTGTCGGGATGGTTATGTGCAGTAAGAATACTTAAAATGTTGAGTTAATTTGGCGTGGTTAAGTAGTGTTATATACAAAATGGATGCTGAAGAATCAACTCTTGGACTTGATACAAAGACTTTTCTGATCTGTTTGTAGTGACGATTTTTCTCTGATTACCCACAAAGACAAAAATGGTAGATGAATCCATGATAATCACTTCTTGCCTAATATGACCGAATCATAACTATTTGCAATATTGGTGAGATTTGCTTTCCTATTCAAGGAAAGGACAGATTGTGGGCAAATCAGATACAAAGACCTTAATGATAGGTTTCCTATTTTGAAATTTCCCTTTTTTTTTTTTATTGTGGTAACCTTGTGTACAAATTGCATAAGAATGTTATGAAAAAAAAAAAAAAAGAGTCGAGAGTCTTTTGTTCGAGGATGTAGGCACATTGCTGAACCTTATAATCCTTGCGTTCTTTTTTGATTGCCTTACTAAAAATTCAATAATAACATGTTGATGTTCAAGATGATATTTGTGACATCCTGATTTTTGACCCTGTTTTGATTAAATGAAATTGGCTTTTCATTGACGCGCTTATAGTCTTTTTCTCTGAGCTGATCACTCACGAGATAACTAATCTATCAGGTGAAGCCGTTAAGGAATATAAATGTGACAGACTTGAGAATTCGATAAAAAATCCCATGCTAATCTGCAAGAGTCAATACGGCACCGTTGAAATCGACCAGAAACTGGACATAGGACAATTCGACAGAAGCACGTAATTAAGTGTGGGTGATTCCACCTAATTGCAAAATTCGTGTCGAACGGCATTAAACCGATTTTTCTGTCGATTATGTACCATGTGCCCGTAATTGAAATCTTGAGATTTTCACGACAACCGAGAGTTACCTATGTGTCGAAGATGCGCAACGTGGATAAAAAATAATCGACCATAGGTCAAATGCACTGAAAATTCCTAAAAGCTACCTGGTAGGTTAGGTCACACTAAAATCGCGTCCGACTAAAATTAACCACGAAATTGAACCCAGTTTCAGGAATCGAAAGTTTCAGCGTGTCACGATTTATTTTTAGGACGTTAACTCATCATTTGAAAAACTTTCGGCAAGCCTGGGATTTTAGGCGAAAAATCAAAATTCGGCAAAATTGATTCAAGAATTTCAGAGGGGCCTCTTTTATTGGATTTTTGGGCTACCAAATTGAAGTAAATTGTGGGAAAATGGTGGAAATTCGTTTGGGCTGTTCCCTTGGTGTCACGACCTACCTTTGGGGGAGGGAATAGGTTTAGGGGTATTACCTAAATGACGGGCCTAAGGCCCATGATTAGGCGCGAGCTCTCCCAAGCCCATACCCCGCGTGACATTGGAATATTTTTTTAGGAATTTTACACAAAAGGAGTCGCCACTAGCCTATTGGGGTCGGCTAGAAACCAAGTGAGGCATGAGAGTGTACCTCACTTCCTACGCAACCAAAAAATCTAGGGTCGGGGACTTGATTACACTAATTGACCAATTAGTGCCATTTTGGTACTTAATCTTATTCATTTTAACAAAATGATTTTTCTTTTTTGACAGGCAGTTTGGATTGATTTTATACCTATCCACTAACATGTGAGGTGATTATGCAGATGCGCAATCATTAAAGTAACATTCATAGCTACGAAGATCCTAATTGCAGTAAAATTAACACAAGCAACTAAACAATTGCAAACATAGTTAAACATGTAAATTAAACATGCAATATAGTCAATATACGAGCAAATAAAAGTCTAATTACACTAAAAAGGCAATATATAACAATTCCTAACCAAACCCCGCAATTTTTAGTTTTCGAATTTTTTTTAATTTTTTTAAATATATTTTTTAATTTTTTTAATTTTCTAAAATTTTATTTTTATATAATAATAATAAAATATATTTAAAACGAACCAGATCGGATCCCCGGGTTGGGTCCAACTTGGTTCGTTGAACAGGGGCCCGAGAACGGGCTAGACGGCTCGAACCCGGACTAAAACGGGCCAGGCGGCTCGAGCCTGGATTGAGCCGGGCGGGGCCTGATGTGATGGCCCAATCTAGTCTAATTCTTTAAAAAAAAAAAAACAAAGTCCACACTAAACCAGCCCAAGCCCACAAGCCTCAAAGCGGCCCATACCCGGTTTGGATCCGTGCTCGACCCGATTCTTGGTTGAAACCCTAGGGCCTCTTGGCGGCACTGATGACGGCGGCGACAAGCTTGGTGGCGGCAGTGATGCGGCGGGTGGCGGCGATGACGTAGAGCAACTCGATGGAGGGCTGCTTGCGAGTGCTGGCGTCAGTGGCGAAGCTTGGGCGGAGCAGCGAGGCAGCGGCAGCTTCGCGTGGACAGTGACGGCGAGCCTCCTCCCTTCAAATCTAGGCCTGCTCATGCGAATCCTCTCTTGGCCGTTGCTTGCAGGCTTCAACTTCGCTTTAGCAGTGGCAGCCGGTGGCACAGAGGTGCGGCGACGGGCGGCTGCGGAGACGAGCGGAGGTGCGTTGTTGCGGGTCTCAAGCGTCGACTTTCAAAGGGTAGCGGTGGCGCGGCGAGGGGCTCGAACTACTGGCGTCGCAGTGGCGGCGGCGGCGCTGCGAGGGCTGCAACGGCGACGGCTTGGACGGTGTTAGGGTAGGAGGGTGGAGCTTCGGCTACTGGCACGGCGATGCTCGCAGTTGTAGAGATTGCAGCGGCGTTAGGTTGAGGCGACGAGGAGGCCAGCAACTCAGATGGCGTCTGGAGCTGGAGAACGACGGCTCAGACGGCATCGGGCTCGGACGGCGACGGGCAGGAGGGCGGCGGCTCGGATAGCGTCGAATAGCGCCGTCGCTGCCCTCCTCCCCTCTGTTCATTCTCTCTTTCTCTCTCTCTCTCTCGAACTCTGTTTGCTTCTCCAGCTCTCTTCTCTCTTTTTCTCCGTGTTCACCCTCCTCCCTCTTGTTTCACTCCCTCTCATGCTCCTGTTCTCTCTTCTTTTCTGCCTCCTCCCCTCTCCCTCTCTCCCCCGCTCTCCTCTCTATATGTTCTCTAGGGTTTCACGCGAAGGTGGAGGAGGGAGAAGGCGGCCTGGGCCGAGCCAAGGTGAGATCCAGCTTGGCCCCTTCCACGTTTTTCTTTTCTCTTTTCTTTTCTTTTTTGTTGGTTTTGCTTTTGTTTTTGTTTGTTTTGTTATTATTATTTTTCTTTTTTTATATATTTGAAAACGCAAATTAGGTGTCAACACTTGGCAATTATGGTCACCAAATTGGAGTTAATTGGTGTGAAATTGAGTTGATTTGGTGAGGGAATACATGAAATTCGTAGGGCCATGGGGGTCGCAACATTTGGGCATCCATATTGGCTTGTTGGAGAAGATTTGGAGGGGAAATAGCTGCTGGTGATAGCTGAAGACTTTTGGGGTCTTACACTCAAGTGTTGGGATATTTTAGCTTGACTTATTGGCTTCCTTGTCCCCTCCTTCCCCAGCAGCAACTTCTTCTTCATTTTCATCTCCCTCATTCTCCTTTGTTGCTGAAACAAAACTAGAGAACCAGCCAAGACCAACCAGCCCCTCACCGAGCCAGCTTGCCGAGATCGCAAGCCACTCGCGTGCTGTCCCCGCTTGCCTGCTTCCGTCCGACTCGCGCTCGTCGTGTCTCGCCAAGCCGTGACGCCTGGCTGCCCGTCGCTGGTCCCTAAGTCACCGTCACAGCTACCACCGTCTGTCCAGTCTCCTCACCACCTCTACTTACGCCGTTCCAGCTTGCCACCACCTCGACCAGCCACTGTAGCCCTTAGACCAACCCTAAAACAGAAGTAAATCTCAGCTATGGGCTGAGACTTGTGGGCCGAGACTTGTGGGCCATTTTTTGGGCCCTTCCGAGCCTCCCTTGGCATCATTGTAGGCCCGAGTCTTGCTCACCTTCGCGTTGCCATCATCGTAAACTCGTCGGCTTGTTAAACTGATGAGTTTACCTCCTAATCTCCAATTAGGATGATAATTACACTTAAAGGTGGATTAGCTTAGGCCTAGATAGGATTAAGGGTTAATTTAGTTAGTGTAATTAGTTATTTAGTTAATTAGTTAGATTAATTAGGTGGTTAGATAGCTTAGATGATTAGATTAATTAGTGTGTTATTTATCTTAAGCTAGGTTAGTTAATTAGTCCAATTAGGTGGTTAGATTATGATGCAAGCCAAGGTTAGGCTTTCTCAAACAGTAGGATCGGGAGAGTGACTCGCACACGAGAAACAGGACGAACAAAAATTTCAGCACTGCATAAGCTCAGGAGAACAGTCGTATCTTTGTTAATATAGATCGGATCGACCTGATTCCGAAGCCAAATGAACAAAGACTTCTGGATCTACAATTTCTTTATTTTGGGTTTTCTGAAATAAACACTGTAGGATGGTCGAATTTGGGTTGGAAGTGGATTAAAAAATAACGAACATAATAGGAAAAGATAGAAACTTCATTGGTTGCTCTTCTAGGCCTCCAAGGAAGTTGAGAGGGCACCGATTCTTCTAGATTGATGACTGCAACTTTTCAAGGATGCATATTTCAAAAAGCTGCGATTCTTCAAGGATGGAGTGAAAACTCTTCTAGGTTTTCAAGGGTACGAACTTTACAAGTTCACGATACTTGCTTGAAAGCAAAGTTTTCATTCATTAAAAGTCGTCTGTCTTGTACCGGAAATTGGATGGCTTATATCGTCAAAGAAATAAAGATAGAGCATTGAAACTAGGAAAACATTGAGTCTAGAAAGTCAAAAATGAGAAACTCGAAAGCATTTTTGAACTCTGAAACTAGAAAAATAGTAAAGAGCATAGAAACTAGAAACTAATAAAAGCATAACGTCTTCATGGTTCCCAAGGTGTCTTCTTTCAAGCTTCTGGGATGGACTCAAGATATTGATACGGCTTCTCGGTTGAATCGACAACTTCATCGATAAGAGGTTTCGTCGAGCTTGAATGCGGGCCGATCTCCTTGGTCAAGAGAGCTGGTCTTCAATGCGGGCTGCATCATCCTCCCCATCTTTAAAAGAATTCATCCTCGAATTCTCGCCATCATCATCAGAAGAATCTCCCACATAAGGTGTTAAATGTCAAACGTTGAAGACGTCATGGATCTTCATATGAGAAGAAAGATTTAATCGATACACATTAGGATTGATGCGCTCAAGAACTTCGAGAGGTCCAAGCTTTCGATCACTAAGCTTGTTATAACTTCCGACGGGATGCCGTTCCTGTGGCAAATAAGCCTAAACAAAATCTCCAGGTTCAAAGATAACTTCACGTCCCTGCTTGTTGATGTCCGTTTTATAGGATTCAGTTTTGCTCTCTAGTCTTTGGCGCACATCTTCATGAATTGTCCTCATTTGAGAAACAATATCGTTGACTTTGCTGCACGACTTCTCAGCAAAAGGAATTGGTGCAAGATCAAGAGCAGTGTTCGGTTGTTGACCATATATGATCATAAATGGACTATATCCAGTGCTAAGGTTCTCAGCATAATTTAATGCAAATTCTCCAAGTGACAACCGCGTCTCCCAAGAATGGGGATTATTATCGATCAAAGTCCTTAATAGATTTCCCAATGTTCGATTGACGACCTTAGTTTGTCCATCCGTTTGGGGATGAAACACATTACTATATTGTAGTTTAGTACCAACATTCTTCCACAGTTGTCGCCAAAAATGACTAAGAAATTTTGTATCTCGATCCAAAGTAATGGTCTTCGGAATGCCATGCAACTTATAGACTTCCTTGAAAAATAAGTCGGCAATACGTGAAGCATCCATAGTTTTTCGACATGGAATAAAATGTGTCATTTTTGAAAATCGATCGACAACAACAAAGATCGAATCCATACCTCTGTTTGTGCGTGGTAGTCCAAGGACAAAGTCCATAGAGATATCCTCCCATGGGGCATGTGGAATCGGCAAGGGCAAATAAAGGCCATCATTAGTAGCTTGTCCCTTTCCAATTTGGCAACGTCGACACCTCATCACATGTTGATGTACATCACGTTTCAAATGAGGCCAAAAGTATTTGGCTGCGACGAGTTGTACAGTTTTGTCGCGCCCAAAATGTCCTTCACTGTGAACTTCATCGATCACCCTTTGCCGGAGAGAACAGTCCGGCACACATAAACGGTTTCTTTTGAAAAGAAAACCACCACATACAGTAAAATCAGCAAGCTTCTTTTCATGTGCATTGAGAATGATCTTGGAAAAGTAGGGGTCTTCTTGATATAACTCCTGAAAAGAATCAAATCCAAGAACAATAGAATGCATTGTAGAGAGCAAGCTCTTCTTTCGACTAAGGGCATCGGTAACCTAATTCTAAGCTCTAGCCTTATGCTTAATAATGAAAGTGAACTCCTCGATGTATTTAGCCCATTTTGCTCACCTGGAATTAAGCTTTTGTTGTCCGGAAATATACTTGAGAGCTTCATGATCAGTATATAAAATAAACTCTTGATGAATAAGATATGGCCGCCAATACTCAAGTGTGCGAAATAATGCGTAGAATTCCAGATCATAGGTGTTGTAACGAAGTTTGGCACCATTCAATATTTCACTAAAGAAGGCGATGGGTCGACCTCCTTGACTTAGAACTCCTCCTATGCCAGTACCTGATGCATCATAATGCACTTCAAAAACAAGATCAAAATTAGGCAATGCAAGTACCAGGGCTATGCTCAATTTTTCTTTGAGCTATTCAAAACTTTTCTGAGCTACATTTGTTCATTCGAAAACTCCCTTCTTCATGCAAGAAGTGAGTGGGGGTTGCAATGGTGCTAAAATGTGCAATAAACCATCGATAGAACGAAGCGAGGCCATGAAAACTTCTAACTTCATGCACATTTGTTGGAGTTCACCATTCTCGAATCATCTTGATCTTGAATCATCCACCGGAATGCCATTCTTTGAAATATGAAATCCCAAGAAAAGGATTTGTGGTACCATAAAATAGCACTTGTTGAGAGCTGCATACAATCGTTCCTGCCTCAACACACATAATACTTCTTGAAGATGCTGCAAGTGCTCATTAGTAGACTTGCTAAAAATCAAGATATCATTGAAATAAACCACAACAAACTTTCCCAGAAAAGGCTTGAACACCTGAGTCATAAACCTCATTAATATCGATGGTGCATTTGACAATCCGAATGGCATGACTAGCTACTCATATAGCCCATCTTTCGTTTTGAATGCTGTCTTCCATTCATCTCCGGGTTTGATTCTAATTTGAGTTTGGCCTTGTATACCTTGCATTCTTAAAAACAATTTGTACACGCATTGAATTCGTGAAACTAGATATTGTACCGCGGTTCTCATTCATCGAATTTCTCAAATGATTCATGCACGGCCTTATGAAAAGTCTTGCTTTGAACTCAATGGAAAAAGGCCGAGAAATTTCATTTGATTACTTTCTTCTCGGTAAGTAATCAGTAGTCTGAATCAATTTCGACCTCCGCTTCTCTTGAATAATTAAGGCTCGGAATACAATTTCATTTGAGAAATTCGACCTGGAGCTTAGTCAAGCTTGATTTTTCAAGTTCAAGCTCTGAATGGATTAATCCATAGATTCCCTTGAAACTTGAATCAACCTCGCATAATTTGAGAACAAACTATCATTCATAAATTAGTAATTTGTATATATTTATTCATATTTGTGAAGTTATATGCGTGAATGACATGTACAAAAGTATAACTACTCGATTAAGTTGGGAATGATTCCAATAAGAAATTTTGAAGCTTGGGTTTAGCTCAATTTAATTTGAAAGTTTAAAAATAGAGTTGAGTTCAAGTTATCTAGGAATTGAATTTGAGTAACTCATGAGTAGCTTAGGATCCAAATATATAATACTTTTGCAAAAATAAAATATAAAGATATAAATATATTTAATTAAGAATGCATGAAACACAAAAGCATTAGAAATTTTATCTATCGAAAAAAATTAGGCACATGATTTAGATTAATACAATTACTACTGCATTCTGACAGCTTTAGAAATGAAAGCCCGATCCATGGAACCAACTTTTATCTTTTCAATTAAAGAGCTTACTATCGTTTCTACATATTTTGCTAAAAACACAGGCTTAAAATAGTAGAAACATCAATCCGATACAACTCTAAATGAGTTTCCACCATTATAGAGATCATAAGATAAAAAGAATTTAAATGGAACTATGTTGATATTTACATAGACCAAAAGGGTAACAAGGCAATAAAAAGGACAACATTGTTTTTTCATTTAGATAACGGATTACAATGAAAAGAATTTCTACAACATGGGCAAGAGTATAATTATGAGAATTTGTAAATAGTACTGAAGGATTAATTGAACAAATTGAAGGTTTAGAAACTAGATTCCACATTTCACATCAGTGGAGGGACTAATCAGCACATTCCGTGATAGTTGAGGGACTTGTGATGACTTTTTCCTTTGTTTAATCGAAAAAAGGATTACATTGAACATTTAAAGATAGTTCAAGTACAACTTTGAAGGAATTAAAAGCTTAAGGATGACATTACATATTAAGTCAAAATTTAAGTATCATAAGTGTCATTTCTGGATAAGTTATTAAACAAATGCAAATCATACTTTTATATTATTGATACCTAAATTTCAATGACCTATATACCTCGATGGTGGTTGCCTTGAAATTCTCTCACCTCCTCTCTGTCGCAGTCTCAAATCTATAGATTCGTGTCACCATGTAGAGGCAATGTCGGTGGTAGCCATCTTTGATGGCAACCATCTGTAATCCTAACACCTAGGGTTTTCCTTCTCTTCTATTTAATCTAATTGGTTTTAATTAATTAATTTATTTTTTCAATCTTATTTTGAAGTGTGTCAAACAATCGATAGGATTAAATATGTCTACATTTACTATCTAGAGGGTAATCCTGTTTTATCCGATCCCATTACAATTCTTTGAAAGACCAGCCATCCATGGATTTTAAACGATTTGGATGTCACTTACTCAATAGCATCTTGGGGCTCGTGCTTTTTTTTTCTTTACTTTTTTGTGAAAGTTCAAAATTTTATTCAAGTATAAAGAGAATACTAGCAAATGATGTTGTACCTAGCTTCACTTATTATGAAATTTTCAAGCGATCCGAATCAATTAAAAAAAGAAAAAGAAAAACTAAAGTAGGGAGTAAGCGGTCAATTTATACGCACACCCTTCTTTGGTAATTGGTAGAAGCGGATGGCTCGTGGAAATGTCTGTTCTAGGAAGGCGACAGAGAGCTCAGGAGAATCGTTGGTCTGGCTTCATTCAAAACCACTTGATTTTGGAAGCCTTTTGCTAAGATTAATTTGATCGGTCCACACATGTCAATTCTTCATTGATTGATTAGAAGACGCTCACTTTAGTGCCAAAATTTTTCGTATGGTCATTAAATTATTACTTTTTGTAAAAAAAAAATCAATTACTTCTGTGCGGTTACTGATTTGAGTAGTAAAAAAAACCTGTCTATGTCATTATTACAAAATAAATAGTCCCACGTGGCTTAGGGGATGATGTGATGATGAAGACGAGGAAGGCAATGAAGACATGGATGCATAAGTTGATGTCGAAGAAGAAGGAGATGAAAATGAAGATGAATTTTGGGATATGTGCAATAGAAGTTCTATAACTTACAAAGAAAGTATAATTGAGTCCTAAAACTTACAAAAAGTGTAATCAACTTCTAAAACTTGTCAAATTGGTTCAATTAAGTCCTAAAGTTAATACCGTTAGACTTACTAACGGAAAATGTTGACGTGGCGCTGACTCGGCATTTTAAATGAATTTTTATTTTCCACATGGCTTTTAACATTATTTTTATTCTTGTTTAAATTAGATTCAAAAACTAGAAAGGAAAAGCTAAATTTATTTTTTAAAAAAACAAAACTATTCAAAAAAAGAAAGGCACTGATGGAGCTTACGCCGCCGCCCATCATCGTCAGAGAGACTGTGGCGGAAATGCCCATTGATGCCATTTTTTTTTAACAGTTTTGTTTTTTAAAAAAAATTTAGTTTTTCTTTTTTTAATTTTTAAATCTAATTTTTAAATATTTTGAATAAAAAATAATTTAAAAAAGCCATGTGGAAAATAGAAATTCATTTAAAATATAACGTCAGCATCACGTTAGCATTTTCCGTTAATAAATCTGACAATGTTATTTTCCGTTAGTAAATCTGACAATGTTAAATTTAGGACTCAATTGAACCAATTTGACAAATTTTATGACTTGATTGCACTTTTTGTAACTTTTAGGACTCAATTGTACTTTAATAACAAGTTGTTGGACTTCTGTTGCACATATCCCATAAATTTTTAAAAGGTAAACGTTTGCCGACATTTATTTGCCTTATATCAACAAATCGAGGGTAAATTCGTTTTGTTTTTCAAACCCTGATCCCTCAATATCTCTCTCTCTCTCTCGTTCGTCTTCAGTCACTGCCGGCCTATAACTGGTTGATCCTTAACTCCACGAGATCTCGCTTCCTAGACAAAGTGACCCCATTAAGGTTGAAGTCGCAGTATCTGAACGCTAGGGGATTGCTTGTCCAGGTCAATCTGCAAGACGAAATAGATTTGTCTTCGTGCTTCAAGTAGTTGTAGGTTAGGCCGTCGACTTCAATCAAGTGCTCTCAACTGGGGGTTTCTTTGAGGGCCGAGTTAGGGTTCGAAATGACTGCAGATTTGGCTCCATCAAAGTGGAGGCGATGCTTGGATGGACTTTGGGTGCATTTGGTTTAGCTTTGGAGAAATGTCCTTGGAAAAATACAAATATTTTTGGGCTAAAAGGGTTTTTCGAATGTAAATAACATATGGTAAATTGTAATTTTAAAGTGTATTGGGAAACAATTTTGACTTAAATACCGTTTTGTAAAAATTACATTTTGTAAATGACTTTTGCTAATTTTTTTTTTAAAAAGGTTTTGAATCCTTTTTGATGGAGCTCAACTATAACATTCGTGATTTTTGACCATATGAGAAATAGTTATGAGTTCGGTGTACCAGTGGTAAGGATCGGCCATGGACCGATTGGCCTGATCGAAAGGATAACTGAGGGACTAATCACGTTCCAATCAAAGAATTGTCCACGGATTGATAAGGGATCAGCCACAGACTAATCTAATGACCACGTAAGTGCACCCAAGCTGTTCGGTTAATGGACAATTGCCTAACCATAAGAGTTGATCGAGGGATGGTCACGTATTATCACGGATTGATGGTAATCGATCCCGAGCGGTCATGTTTTGGTCACGAGTTATTCCACTCGGTCATGTACCAACCATAGACAATCATGAGTTGACTCGGTGCGATTGTGTGTCAATTGCGGATTGACCGATCTCGCACAACTACATGACAATTGGGAGTCGGCCTAGACAAAGCCTAAGGCCGGTCCAGAGTCAGTCTGATCAACTAGTGCTGAGCCAAGGGTCAACCATTAAGCCCATGCCCTAGGCCACTGACTTAGCTGAGAATACAATTTTTGCCTACAACAACCACACCAGAGGTTACTTTGCCATGAACTTCAGATGTGTCAAAATGGTCAATAGGGAAGGTACACAAAAAGCCCTTGCCCAGTTCGATGCACTTCTAATGATCTATTTCCCATGTTTGCCTTATTCTTTGAAGATGGACATAATAAAATATTCTAGAACCCCTTGGATCATTTAATGAAAGGGGTGATTCACCACCTTAAGTGGCATAAGGAGAATTTGGTAATCATTATTCAAGATTTGTCTTGGAGATTAAGTAAGGGACTCTTGGACAAATATATTGTTGACACCTAAAATTTGGCAATTCGATTAGTTTTTTATCTCGTTAAAAATTAGGGATTAATTTTTAACCCCTAAACAAAAATATTAGAATTAAATTGCATAACATATAGTCATTAGGAGCATATTTCATTTAATTGCATATTTGTAGGACCGGCGGTGAATGGATTTAGGTGAATGACTTTGAATATTGAAGCCCACAAGAGCATTAAACTTTGGATAAGTCGATAATTCCTCCATGGTGATTGATATTAAATTTACATGGGTGTCCTAAATTGTTAAAAGTTGATTAGGAAAATTCCAGCACATTGGCACTGATATATTCGTGCATGCTCACCTATTTGAGGGAACAAATGCAAAGAAAGGACAAAGTGTAAGCGGCCACCGATTTGTACATGGGGAAGCCCATTCACGTGAAGGAAAATTATGCACTTGGCCATAATTTGGTCAACATGGGGGGCAAGAAATTGGCCAACATTATTTTACAAGGAAAGAATTTTATGCATGATTTTCTGGTCATATTCACGCAATATTGGCAAAGTAATAAAGAATGGAAAGAATCAAAAAGTGAATCTCACTTGATGAGAGGGAATGAAAGAATATATTTCTTTTTACACAAAAACAGCACACGTGAGAGAGAATAGAAAGGAGGAATCGCGGGGGCTTCACAACAGAGAAACACGTGAGAATTGAGGAATAGAGAGAGAGATCTCGGTGTAACCTTGGTTGAGACCTCGCTGCACACCGCTCAAGCTTTGACGTGGGTCATTCTCCCGACGACGCTGCTGCTTTGGTCTCGCTACGATAGCCCGAGCTGCCATCCCTAGTTACGCGTCGCACGTTGCCCGAGACCCACGCCGCTAGCTCGTGTTGACGAACCTATTACGTCACTGGTTGCGAAGTTTTCTGCACCAACGAAGAAGTTGCCGCTCTCCGGTCCTGACCACCACTACGTTGTCATTCCTTGTGGTGACGGTGACCATCTGCTGCTGTTGCTCTACCAGACTCTTCTGACCGACGACAAGGCTCTCCTGCTGATTTTCTTCACTGACCGTCGCCTCTCCATCGCCTGCACTTGCGCCACGTCCTGTTGCAGTTCTTGACGAAGTCGCTGTCCAAGTTTCATTATTCCTAATCGCAACACCCCACAAAGATTCAACACTGACTAGCTCTCTTCTTGCTTGGGCTATCTCGGCAGTTTATAAATTTGTCTTCGCAGGCGTCCAAGTGGCTAGCTTTTTTTTTAAAGGTGGTCCTCCAGTAGCTTCCAATACATTCATATAGAGAAGGAACAAAAGAAGACCAAGTGAGAAGACATTCGACCACCGTTCTTCTCCGGATTACTGAATACGTGACATTGACCATTCCCCCGTTGAGCGCCACGAACCATCACCGACCACGGTTCACGATCCGTCGTCGAAGCTCCTTGTTTGCTGGTTCCAATTTGGAATCTTATCTGTACGATAATTTGAATTAGGTAATTATCTCGTTTGCCCTTAATTTGAATATTCTACGATTCAATTTGATTGGGAATATTATATTGTTTCTGAATTTTAGTGATAAGTGCATCCCCAATCAAAATTTATTTCCCAACTCGCAACCGCATATAATCTTTGATAGATGTTGGAAAAAGGATTAGAATACATATAATAATAATAATAATAATAATAATAATAATTATTGGAAATACATTACAAAATATTAGGAAATAAAGAGAAATGTCTAAGGTGCTTATCTTGCTTTAATTGCTTTATTTATGTTGAAAATACAAAAAAAATTGCATATCATGTAGATTAGAATTGATTTCCTAGATAGAATTGCATGATAGATGTTGGAAAAAGGATTAGAATACATAAAATAATAATAATTATTGGAAATACATTACAAAAGATTAGAAAATAAAAAGAAATGTCTGAGGCGTGCAAACACTATCCTTAAAGATAATTCTGCCCCTCGGAGTACGAAACTCGGTGCGTAAGGCTTCAGCGACTATCCTCCTAAGATACAATAGACCTTCCTCTATACTCCGTACTAAATATTAGAAGGAAACAAAACAACTTTTGTGTATAACCCAGCAAAAAGGAAAAAGGAAAGGAAAGATTTTTAAAGAAAGGATATTCTCTGTTTCATTCAGTGTATTTCTCTAGATTGTCTTATGAGATTTTATTTTTATATTCAGACAAAATAGAGCTGTTGTAAAATAATGGAGGATTTATTTGAGAAATAAATTAAACATTACAAAACGATTAAAAAGCCGTTATATGACCATCAAGAAGCTGTTATGTGACCGTTAAAAATAATGATGTTCTTCAATGTGGTCATAACTTTTATTGAAGCTATTATTTTAAATATTTCAAAATATTATTGAAATATCCAACAATCTCCCACATATTTCAAAAGATTTTGAAAATAAAATTAATAATGATGCCGCGTTATTAGAGTGTAACGCATCGGAACTGGTGCTTGTTAGGCTATGAACCAGCCCTAGAAAAAATGAAATACAATTCACGAAATTATTGGTGAAGTTTGAAACCTCTATGAACCAAAAATTTCTTTTGTGAATTATAATTTTCATCAATCACATTACACTCCCACAAACTTTGTTGTTCAACGCAGTTTTGCGTTAATAAACCATGCGTGTGCTTGGTTTATTCATAAGTGCTTTAGAGATTTTCGCCAAAAATTCTCATAGGAGCAGCCCCACTCCACACTTATATAGGTGATTCCATCAAGTATATTCTACAGTTTAATATACCACCAATAATGGCTATGGAATTTCATTAAGAGCTTAGCTCAACCTTCTTTTCCTTGCAATTTTGCACTATTTTCACCTTAGAAGAGACAATAAATTTTTAATGGTGCACTAGATCAACAAATGACTTGTTATTACCCATATGAACCTAATTCATGGGATCGCCAATCACATAGGTTGGGTTACCATCACTGTTTGGCTTGCCACATTCCCCTCGATGTATAGTTAAAGGATTGGCCAAAATCATTTTTGACTTAACATAATCAATCGATATGAATCCCTTTTTTAAGGAATTATTTTATCACATCACGTCTCAACTAAACATCTCTTTTTACCATTGAAAGTTTCATTCTTTGCAATAGCTATTGCCTTTTGGCAATCATAATGTCTAGACATAAGTGTCGTTTCATTTCCATAGGAACATACACTAAGAAATTTCTGAACTACTCAGCCTCAATTTTAATATGAGTTTGAGAAATTTTTATTCTTCCCAAGAACTTGAGTAGTTCTTCAATCATCAAGATAAATATTTTCTTCTCCTTCCTTACTAGAGGTTAGGAGGATAAAGCATTATGTTTTTAACATCTATGCTTGGTAGTGCCTGAGTCTACCACCCATAATTTCGATTAGCCACAATATTGGCACGGGAATGACTATAGCAATTATTTAATCAAATCATCTACTTCAACCAAGTCGAGTTTTGGTTAAGCAAGATTGCCATTTCCCCCATGATTTCATTCGACTACTTTTATGTCAAGCACTTCCACCGGGTGAACACATATTTAATGGATTTTATTTCATCTGAATCCAAGATCCAGTTAACATCACCGTATCCTTATAATACAGTGGAAAATCCACTATAATAAACTTGACAATAGTCACCCTTTAACAAAATATTTCACAAAAGACATCAATCTTATTCAATATAGATCTATGTTGGCTATGGATGCAAAGAAATAAAAATAAATTTCATCTCCACAACAATCACTAAAGGAGATTCTCTTTCCCAATGCAATATCAATCAAGTCTCTAATTATCATCATGCATGAATGGACATTCAACCTAAATCTGATACAATGGGAAATATAAAAATATCACAAAAGGCAAGATGCAAAAGGCATACTCACTAAATTGTCGATTACGCTAATTTAGCCATAAGAGTAATTAATGGAAAATATTGGGGTGTATCATTAGTCAATTGAATAGTTGTTGTCCAATTATTCTCTCAGCTTGTGCTTGCTAAATTGGGTCTCCATTCCCCTTCTATCAAGCATAATTCCACGTCGTCAAGAAGGCAAGAATCTGCCACCATTTTAATGCTAGAGAAGTTCTATATGTGCGTGGACGAAAGTGAATTATCATATCTTCATGTATTTATCAAACATACACATTGTCATGTAGCAAATACCAACACATGTATGAGCATATACATAGATAGAGGCCCACGCTACACTCCCAAGCAAGCATGAATAAAAACATGCCACCAAATACCGACACAAGCTCGTATCTACACTTACTTGAGCATATTGGCATGGACATCACCAACCGACTAATGATTGTATGCACTCTAGCATATTCCCAAGAATGACGAGACAACACTATGAGGAATACTGAAGAATTTTGTTCCAAAGTCAAATGACACCTATTTTTAAAATCTATAAGCACAATAATATAAGGTAAAAATAGCGTAATTTTAGTGGTAAAACACAAAAATCCCACATGACAACATCCATTGTTTTGCTGAAAACAATTGTATATAACCTGGTCCAACATGAGCAAGCTTGATAAGATTCTGTAGAGATAGAGAGACAAATTAAATAGCAGATAAAAACAGTTATAAACTGGCTTCATGAATGTACATTAAACAAATTTTAGCAGGAGAATAAGAAGAATTAAGGACAAATGGAAACTATTTTGAGTAATAGAGGAGCGCCCCAATTTCCAACCCTAAATGGATGATTATTAAAATAATCACGAACTTGAGAGAGAAAACACCTACACACGTCCGACTTTCTATTGGAAAAACAAGTATAGGTATTGAAGCCCCAAAATAAAAAAAATAAATATATAAAAGAAATATTAGCCCGATTTCTTTCCATTTCTTTTATGGTTTTCCTTTTCTATTTCTTTTTAAGTAGCCACACAAAATCACTATGCCATTTTTAAAGATTTTCTACATAGGTAATTTTGAAAATCTGTAAGGATCTTTCGTAATAGTATAAGAGCACACATTCATGGAATATGTCTAACAAGAAAGAGAACACACAAGCTCGTGACGCCAAATTTCAAATATTAGAATGAAAGGATCTCGACCTATGTGATGATGATTCCTCAAAATGTGGAAATAGCGTGCCAAAATGGCAATTACGCCCTTCAAGCATTAATTTAGAGTTTCCAAAAAACGACTTTACTTGAAACTCAATAACCTTACCAAAACGACCAAAAGCTATTTTGTGTTAATGCTTGATAATGTTCCATGACAAACTGCCCACCAATACGCAATGCTTGTCCTTCATCATCTTCGATTCCTCATTCAATTCCAACAGAGGTGGTAGCAACAGTAGTTCCAGTTTGGGAATCCATAAGGCACTTATCCTTAAGATTGTTGGAAAAAGGATTAGAATACATAAAATAATAATAATTATTGGAAATACATTACAAAATATTAGAAAATAAAAAGAAATGTTTGAGTCGTGCAAACACTATCCTTAAGGATAATTCCGCCCCTCAGAGTACGAAACTCGATGTGTAAGGCTTCAGCGGCTATCCTCCCAAGATACAACAGATCTTCCTCTATACTCCGCACTAAATATTAGAAGGAAACAGAACAACCTTTGTGTATAACCCAGCAAAAAGTAAAAAGGAAAGGAAAGATTTTTAAAGAAATGATATTCTCTCTTTCATTCAGTGTATTTCTCTAGATTGTCTTATGAGATTTTATTTTTATATTCAGACAAAATAAAGTGGTTAAAAGAGTCATTGTAAAATAATGAAGAATTTATTTGAGAAATAAATTAAATGTTACAAAACGATTAAAAAGCTGTTATATGACCATTAAGAAGCCATTATGTGACCGTTAAAAATAATGATGGTCTTCAATGCGGTCATAACTTTTATCGAAGCTATTATTGTAAATATTTCAAAATATTATTGAAATATCCAACAATTGAATAGTTAGATACCTTTCTAATTATATTAGAATGCATGTTCAGATGATATCTAGGTTAGATAATATCTTGGAATTAAATTGTATGTTGAGATAAATTTCTAAGTTAAGATAGGATTCGGATTAGTCTATTTCCCAACTTAACATAGATAATATCTCACTTTAGTTAGATTTTTATTATTAGTAATTTTTAATTACAAATTTTTATAAAAAATACAAAAATATCATGTGCATGTCATATAGGTTCATGAAATGCATGTCATTTAGTAATTTTTGCTAGGCCCATTTAATTAGAAACTGCTCATCATTAGAATTAGGCCATTTAGTTAAATTGCATGACATGTAACTTGGATTTCATTAAACAAGAGAAAATCCTTAAAAAAAATGAGTAATTGCGTATTAATTAGAAATCATATGTAAGGTTGTTGATGTGAATTCTGACCTAACATTGCAGATGCTTTCGTTATTATGAGGTAAGTCTCGTAATTTATTTATTGCTTTCTTGAGTGTTAAATTAGTGATCAGCGCACCCGCATGGTCACCTTATATGTTAGGAATTAAAATTAAAGCTGTTAAATGGGTGGGTCGGGTCGAGTTTGGGTCGGGTCATTAATGGTCCGACCCAAATTGACCCATTAACCCATTTATGACTCATTTATGTCTAATGTAAATTTTTCGACCCATACCCGACCCGACCCGACCCATACCCGACTCGACCCATATTAATAAAATATTTTCATATTTAATCAAATTTAGGAATACTTATTCTTATGTTTTTTTTTTTAAAGATTACATTACTAAAATACTTCCAAGCAATACAAATCTAATTAATAACTTTTCAATTTTTTATACTTTTTCAAAAAAACTTATTTTTTCTTTTTCTTTCTTTCCCTTTTTTTCTTCTGCATCCAAAGAGGTTCGCCGGCCAACCTATTTAAAACCCCCATTAAATCGCTAAGCATCCACCGACCAAAAAAAAAAAAAAAAAAAAATGCTAAGCAACCCATTTATGACCCATTTAAACTTGTTTTTAAAATAGATGTGGCAAAATGTGTGTGGAGTCCACATTTGATGATACACACAATACCCAACATGCCTAGATCCACAGCACCTAATCCTTGACAGAAGCCCCAAAAAGAAAATTTCATTCAATAGTAGATGTTGATGTCTCAAAGTGACTTGAGAAGCAACTTGTTAGTCACTTAATAATGCATTTGGCCAACAAGTGGACTTCTCTTACATTTTCTCTCATCCACAAAATTTAAGCATAAAAAAGCCACAAGTTACATGTCAAAAGTGTATTATTGAAGCAAATATTACGCGCAACAAGATATTAACTATGCACATCAAAAACCAAAACAAATATGTTGGATTATGTGAGTCTCAAGGGGAATTTAGAACTATAAAAGTTAATGTCCTCATTACTTTGTCACATTGTTGCACAATCTCATCATCACTTGGATGGAACTGTAGCTTCCCGGTCCTATAGAGGCCACAAACGACTGGCCTGCATAACATCAACTGCCAAATGTAAACAAGGAGCAAACATAAAATAAACTCTAGAGGATATATATAGCTTAGCAAATTCATGTAACCTCTTGAAATCCACGTCTTAACTGCCCATATTTCATGCCCACCAGATGAGGGAAACTGTGAAGATTAAACACATTTTCTGCAATATGATCAAGCAGATTATGTAAGTATTCTCACAAGGGTTCCAACATTAAGAGAACGGCTAAGTTGCTTTCTTTCTACTTTACAAGCATTTGTTCATTTTTTACTATGAGGCCGAAATAAACCAATGGAAAAAAGAGAAACCAATCTATCCTTCTCTAGTATCATTTTTCCAATTGGCCAAGTGACCGATTTTTCTAAAGAATTTTTTTTAATAGATGGAATGTAGTCTCAATGGATGTAAGAATTTAAGGAATATTAGTGCAGTACTTTGATAGTTGAGCAAGTGTCTATAGATCTTCATGAGCCCCTTTTGTCGAGAGCATTGAACAAATAACTTTGATGCAACATTCTCTACAGGTGCCACCTTTATGCCTGAGACTAATTTTAAAAGGTCACAAGTATTGGAATTTGAAACCCGTGAGTTGAGATGATAAGCCCAAGCCATCACGAGAATATTAACTTCCAGCATAAGGGAAGGCAAATGAAGATAAGCAATTTTGTTCTAGTACCTCAACAATGGTAGGCACTGATTCCATCTTCGGAATAGGTTGAAGCGCCAGCACTGACAAAAAGGCATTAGTATCAACTTGATACCTTAGGAAAAGGAATTTCAAATTAATTTATGCTTCAGCAACCCTCTGATAGAAGAAATAATTAGACTTTTGGTCATTCGGAGGAAGATGTGCTGTTGTCTCCAAGACTAAGAAATATCTCATTTAATAAGATGAAACTTCTTATGGAAAAGTGAAGTTTTCGTGTACCTCCTCATTATGACCCAACAACTAGTCTAGAACTTGAAAAGGAAAAGCATCAACTTTGATTAGAAGTTGTAGCACCACAATGTAAAACAAGAATACATCATTATGAAGACAAGTGTATTAAATCATATGAGCAAACGAAAAGAATGAGATGAAAAAAAGTACCTAATGCAAATAGTCTTGAAAGTCAATGATGAGAGACTCCTCATCCAAATCTTCCTCAGGCAGAACTCCAAATAACCAATTTCTAGTGCATAGCTCAGCCTCCACGCTTTCAGGGGAAAGGGAACTACAATATTTGTTTAAAATGCGTCCTCCAATGCTGAAGGCTGATTTCTGAGGCAACAGTAGTGATAGGAATGCTCAATATATCACATGCCATGAGGGATAACTCGGGATACCGATGAGAATGAGTCTTCCAATAATCAAGGACATTGAGATGCGAGAACTTCTTTCTATCAAGCCTATTCTCCTCCAAATACAAATCCAATTGTGACTTATTAGATTGTGATCCAAAGTGTTCACTCTCAAATGCATCATACTCATCAATGTCATCCCCAATGTTCTCATCGATGCCCTCAATTGAAATGTTACCTCGACTAGTTGAAGAAGTAAAGCGATCATCTCTAGACATAGAGGTCACATATTCATCAAAAAGTGTATAGAGTTTTTCTCGAATGCCTCGTACAAATTCCACATGATCATCCATGTCCAACTTTGAGTAGCAAAACTCTAACAAGTGTAACTTATAGCGCGGATCTAATATAACAGCAAATGATAAGACAAAACTATAACACTTCCAATATTTTTCAAACTTTTTGAGCATTGCCTTAGCCATAGAACTAATAGCCTCATCCTCAGTATCCCTTGCTTGTATTAAACGAAGTTGAATTTGCCATACTCCGTAAAAATATAAATTGGCCGTGGGATATCTAACTCCAGAGAACATAGTAGAAATATCATAAAAGGGTTTCAACAAGAAAGCAATTTTCTTTCCTCTAACCTAATCTTCAAAAGATGGACATGTGACAAAGTTATGGTCAATTAACTTCAAATGTGAAAATGCACATTCAAAGAAAAGGGCACCCTCAAGCATTAGGTATGTAGAATTCCATCTTGTGGCCACATCTTGGCGTACCTTTTTACTGGTCTTTAAGCATGACTGCGATATACATTCGGCAAATCTTACTCTCCTCCCTTGTATAGCCCTCACATACTTGATAGCTTCTCTAATATTATGTAATGATCTATCAATAACCTTTAAACCTTCCTGTACAAAAAGATTCAAAACATGTGCACCACAACGCACATGAAAAAACTGTCCATCACATAACAAAGAGGATCTCACAGAAGGTGTATTTCTCCAAATATCAACCATACTATCATTGTATGATGCATTATCTAAGGTAATGCTAAAAATCTTTCTTTCAATACCCCATTCTCTTAACAAAGTTAGCAATTTTTCTAAAAGTATGGGACCACTATATGAAGATGGCACATAGGAGAAACACAAGACTTTTGAATGCAATTCCCAATCATCATTGATATAATGAGCAGTGATAGTCATATAATGATATGTAGTAACAGAAGTCCATAGGTCAGAAGTCAAACATATTCGGCTCGAGAGAGACAATAATTTGGATTTCAAAATTCCCTTCTCTTTTTCATAAACTTTTACCACATCACTTCTTGCTATAAGCCTTGAAATGTGCTTCACATTAGGGTTGAGGTAACTAAACAACTCTCTAGTAGCCTCATGCTCCATAAAAGAGTATGTATAATTATGTTTGATTATCGCTCTTGCTAGCATATCTCTAAACACACCTTGGTCAAATTGTACTATGGAACCATCAACATTAACATCTTGGTTGGGACAAGTATCTAAGTGACGCAACAAGTTTTTTCTCCCATGACTAGCCATGTAAGTTACTTTGCACCACTTACATTTAGCCTTCTTCATGCCATCACCATCTGTGAACTTTTCAAATTCAAACCATACAATTGAAGTGCATTTTCTTGAACGCTTAGAGCAAGTAGAGTTATCTTCCTCGTCCTCACGAACTAAGGATGCAACTCTATGTCTCTCGAATTGTTCCATAGTTGAATATTCTTCTCGATCCTCGTTATCTCTTGACATGTCAACTAATTAGTTGGAGAAAACATAAATTAGAACAGGTTCAGGATTGCATGTTTTGAATTTAACATAAAGGGTAAAGAATGAGTTCATACATGGAACATGGATGTTAATGAAAAACCCAAGTCTCTAGCATCTATCAAAGAATTTGACCAAAGAAAAAAGCTAGCCAAGAAGCCATTTCATCCCATATAGGTTTTTGCCTATGTAGCTAATTTTTTTAGGATCCTACAATGTCTTTGGGTATCACCCATGAAGAAATTACAGCATAAGGGAAATAAAAAATGAAGATCAACTGCAGTACATGGCTATCAATGGTAGGAGCAGCACATAGGTAACGCTACATCTTACCAGCAACAACTGATTTGCCTCAATACACAAGGTGTCTTAACATGGTGGACTCACAACCAATGTAACTTACAAGTCAGAATCATAAAACCAAATGTTCCAACCTAACTCTCAAATAAAAAGGTCCGGGACAAATCGTCCACATGGAACGGGATTGACAATAACAAACAATAAATGGGCATTAGCAACACTATGAGGCCAATGGAACCATTAACACGCAAAGACAATCTGCTCTAACAATGCAATTCGGGCACCCTTCCAAATTCGCAGCAGAAAAAACACACATCAACCCAGCACAGAACAGACCACTTCCACTATCGAATCGACTCGAGCAAAATCACCACTTTCGCAAACGAATTGATGACACTAAGCAACTAGTGATCAATTAAACATGTCGTTGGGACCATCCCGCCACACGTGTGCGCTCGATTACGTAAAACAGCAAGCCCGAACTCAAAATGAAATCCACGAATGCGTGTTCAGACGGAGTACCTGAACCAAGCGGCTCCGTCCTCCAACGATGGATCTGCGAGCCATTCGCGGCGAGCAGACGAGTGCTGCTTTTAGGATGAGTGGCACCTTGACGATTGAGTTGTCAAACAACCTTGGCCACTAGAGATGGGTGGCGACAAGGCGACGATGGGTGGTGGCAAGCGGCGATGAGGCGACGATAGGCAGTGGCAAGCAGCGACGGGTGATGGAGGTGGCAGCGAATCGAAAGCGGAAAGGGGTACGGTAGACCGTAAACTCGTGGCCCTCGTGAGTTAGTGGGTTCATCTTTAATGGGTTGGTGAATGGGTCTTAAATGGGTACATAGTATACCCATTTAAGACCCATATATTTTAGTCCTTTTATTTTTAAAACCCATCATGGGTGCCTTAAGAAATAAGGCCTGACCCATTAACGACCCATTTAAGCATAAATGGGTCCATAAATGGGTTTTGTACCCATTTTAACACCTCTAATAAAATCAATCTAGACTGCTTGCAAAAATATTTTTTTTGAAAATAAAAATAATGATATTGAAAGGGCATTAGAGAAACTAGTGTAACCAAGTCTCTGAACTCTCAATCTCTTGTTCACAAGAGTAAAGTAAATCTCCTGTTACTTTACTTGGATTTCTAATCGACCCACCAAAGAATAGATTAATGGCGACTCCTAACTAATAATCTTTTGTATGCTGAATACTTGAACCTAAGTCGTGAATTAATATGAGTTTGGGAGAGTCCGAGCTAAGTTTAGACTTAGTAATCCATTAGCCAAATCCTAGGTGGTTCGCCCGAGGTTAGGTCGCGACATATACCAATAAAGAGGAGACACATGGGCAATTATTACTATTCTAAGGCTTAAGTGCCACATTACCCTCTTTATAGTGCCACTTATTCATAGTGACTTGTTCTCCAAGAATAAATCAAGAGCTTATGTGGACCAATAAAAGGGAGACAAACCATGCCTCCAATCATTCCATTAGGCTATTAGATTACCACTTCATAAGCTTAGGTGTGTCACCTTTCCAAATATGCATGCCACCTTGCAAATCAAACTTGCCACCCCGACTTTGTAGCTATGCCACTCCAAGAAAGGTGATTGAGCCATTTAGACAAGTAATGATGAGGATGGTACCTATAAATAAGAAGAGCCCTTCATTCATTCTCACCATTGAGTTTTCTTGCCCTTTGCATGCCACTCTTCCCTTTCTCTCAACCTTGCACCATCGCCCCTCATCAAGTCGCTCGCTCTAGCTTTCTTGAGATCCATTCAAGTAAGTAAGATCCATAATTATCCTCTAAGGCGGTAGACTCCATCGCTGAGTCTAGTTAGGTGCTTATTCGTTCAAGCTATGGGTAGGATGTAAAATCTTTTGTATGGTTTGCTCATCTTTGTCCTTGAATGTGTGCTTAAGTTGTTCATGCTTAGAATAAGATCAAGGTTCACTCGGGTTGAGTTCAATGTGAGGCAAGGTTGCCCAAGCCATAAAGCCCTAGATCAGCATTGAGGCGTGCCGGTTCTATATCTTGATTAGTGTAGGGACTTTATGCTAGGCAATTGAATCAAGTCATGAACCAAGGGTCATTCACACATGATATAGAATAATGTCTTAAGGTGCTTGAAGTATGTTCACACCGGGTCAAAATCAAGGTCCATTGAGCTTAGAATCTTCACAAGGAAGGGTTTGCCCAAGCCTTAAGGTTTTAGATTGGCATTGAGGCGTGTTGATTTCGAGCCTTGTTCAATGCGGGAATCGACGCTAAGTGTTCGATTTAAGTCATGGATCATGGATCGTTCCCGACATGTTGTATAATGCAATATAAGAATTCACGACACGCATGTATAAATGAGCACACCTTTAGGCCATGCATGAGTTGACTAAAGGAAAAGATAAGACATGTTTGTATGATGCACTTGTGTGCACTTAAAGAGAATCATGCTCATCACCACATAGCATGAACGGCGATGTCTCATTCATTGAACGGAATGTTCTAATTGAGCCAAGATGCTTGGGTTTGAGCCCGAATGCCTTGGGTTCATTAGCCTTGGGATGCACTGATTGAGTTAAAATGCCTAACAAGAAGCTAGATGTCTTAATTGAGCCAGGAGGGCCTGGTTGAGCCAGGACAGTGGTAAATGAATTTGCATAAATGCCGGTTATGCATAAGTATGATATGTTGATATGTTCATTATTAAGTCGAGGGTAGTTTTACATTGACATCATGTACTTAGTTAAGGCATGGCAAGTAATTTGCAAGTGATCTACTATCGATCCTAAAATTAGGCTCACTAGGTTATCACACGCCTAGCCCATATGCAAAGCCCATTAGACGATCCACCTATCTCGTTTCCTCTTCCGTCGACAAGCACTGGCTTAAGCAGAATTCTTAGACCAAAATTTTAGGATGTCACAATGCATGAGGTCATGCGACCCCAAGCAGTGGTCATGGGGTTGGGCGACTCCTCAAGGCGGCGGTCAACAACATGCACGACCATTATCAACCTTCATTCGATTTCTTCGTGCAAACCATGGAGAATATGAATAGTGAATGAACAATATTGATGAGGCAAAGACTTGTACTTCAAAAATGCTATTTCCCAAAGGATCTCCAAACCTACTTTGGGCTAAAATCCCTTAGGGTACGTTTGGTTGAGCTTTGCAAATGGGCTTTAAGGGAATGCAAATACTGAAAAGCCAAAGCCCTTTGGGGGAGTGCAAATTTATTTGGTACAAAATCTTTGCAAATGGGCTTTAAGTTCAAATGGTGTTGGGCAAAAAAACTTTTGTAATTGACTTTGGTTATTATTTTCATATTTTTTTTATTGAAAAAGAACATGAGCCCTTCCCTGGAGTTGCTGAAGGGCTACGATCGTTAGCGAGCCAAGTCTAGCGTCGGCGGCCATCAACTAAGGTTGCCCGGCAAAGGTTGCGCGACCTAGACAAGGATTGCCTAAGGTTGCATGAACTAGGCGACGTAGGTGGCGCGCAACCCAGGCAACAGTTGCTTGGGCCACGAGAGACCCTAGGCGAAGACTGCTTAAGGTCGCGCGACCTAGGTGATCACCGCATAAGTCTTGCCACCTTAGACCGCCCTTACTTGGGTGTCATGTGACCTCAGGCAAGGGTCGCTGGAGGTCATGAGACCTAGGCAACGGTCACTCGAGGTCGTGCGACCTCTAGTAGAGGTCGCCCGGGTTGGGTGACCCTCGCCAGCCAGATCTAGCCTCATCGACCCTTCGCCAGTCGCCGTCGCATAAATGAATACTTACACAAAAGGGCAAAATTGAAAAATTAAAGAATTGGTGAGAGTAATTTCGAAAGAAAGAAATTATTTTAATTTTAGTTTTGGCATTCCACAAAGGCTACTTCAAAAGGCTAAGTAGAAATAACATTAGATTTTCAGCATTTCCAAGTCCAGTATTTGGCTGAAAAACTATTTTAAAATGGTTGCCAAAGATCTAGCATTTCCGCAAGGGGCTTTAGGGTTTGAAAGCCCCTTGGGAAAGTTGAGCCAAATACACACTCAGGGTGTGTTTGTTTCACTAAAAGTATTTTACCAGAAACTATTTTCTGGATTTTCAACAGTTTGGTTCTCCAAAAAAAATTGGTCAACAGAATATACTTTTTAGTCAACACAAATATAATGTATTATTTGAGGAAACTGAATTCCTTAAAGTGAGAATGTGAAAACACTTTTCCTTTTCATCGTATTCTCTCTAACCTTTCACTTTTCCTCTTCAAACTCTCTCGCTTTTTCTAAGGTATGCGGCTTGCTCTCCCTTTGCTCTGTCGCTTGTCTTTCTTCTTTGGTTCTTCTTCATCGACACTCATCTTCTTCGCCATTGAAGGTCCAGATCTTCTTCTTCATCCTTGAAGGTTTGGCTCTTCTTTAACGACACTCAACACAGTTCCAGGTTCTCTCGCTTTTTTTGAGGTATGCCTCTCGCTCTTCCCTTGCTCTTTCACTCGCCCTTCTTCTTCAGTTCTTTTTCATCAACGCTCATCTTCTTCACCATTGAAGGTCCAACTCTTCTTCTTCATCCTTGAAAGTCTAGCTCTACTTCAACGATGCTCAACACAGTTCCAAGTTCTCTCTCATCTCCGGTTTGAGAATAATCTTGAAGAATTTGATCAATGCTTTACATCATTGAGTTGTTGATTCTCTGTGGAGATGCAGACCCCTAGAGTACCATAATTTGGCAGAAAATTGACATTTAAGTGCCATAACTTACGAAATGTATACTTAAGTGCCAAAATTGGAGCAAAATGGATCACTTGAGTGCCAATTCGGCCAAAACACTGACGTGTCAATTTTTCGGCGAAGTAAGAGCAAAATGGCGTCGTTTTGATGCTGACGTGGTAAAAAATTAATATAAAAATTAATTAAATTAAATTTTAAATTAAATTTATTTAAAACATTTATAAAAAATACAAATATTAAAAAAATTAATTAAAAAAAAAGGGATGCGGTTAAGGGCTGCCACCGCCTCCCCATCGCCGCCGGCAAGGGCTGGCGACGGAGGGGGGAAGGTTGGCCGGGGTCGCTGGGCCCTAGCCAGGGGCCGACTAGCGGTGAGGGCCCGCAAGCCCTCGCCCCGATCTGGCGCGAGGGTCGCGGCCCTTGCCCAGCCGGGCCAAGGGCCGTTGTCCGCTTGGGGTCGACCCTCGCCCACATCGGCAAGGGCTCACGACCCTCGCCCAGATCCAACGAGAGGGGAAGGAGGAGAAGGGGAGGCAACTAACGGCTAAGGAGTAAGAAAGAGGAGGAGGAAAAAAAAAAAGGGGGCAGGGGGGGAAGGAGGAGGAGGGAGGCAGCCGGTGGCGAGGGCGGGGGTCGCTGGTTGGCTAGGGCCGCCGGCCCTCGGCCAAGGCTCGGCGGCCCCGATCAACCCTCCCCCACCTTTCGGCGACGACGGGGAGGCGGCGGCGAAGGCTCAGCCCTTAGTCGCTGGCTGCCTTCCTTCTTCTCCTCCGTTTTTTTTTTAAAATTATTCTAAATAAATATTTATATTTATATTATTTTGTTTTAAATTTAATTTAATTAATTTTTATATTATATTAAAATTCAAATTATGCCAAAACGACGTCGTTTTGGGTGAATTAGAGCGACTTGGTTCTCCGGCGAGCCACCTCGGCGAGAAATATTAATATTTAATTGCCACATATGATTTCCGGCCGGCTTCGCCAGAGGTGGCACTCAAGTATCCCACTTTTCTTAAAAAGTGGCACTTAAGTGTACCTTTCATAAGTTATGGCACTTAAGTGTCCATTTGTGCCAAGTTATGACACTTGAAGAGGTCTTTTGCCATTCTCTGTGTTATAGTCTTTGATTTTTGTTTCCATTCATCTTCGTCAAGAAAAATTTTGGAAATCAGATCCTAGAGATTCCATTTATTACGAGGTCAACTGGAGATCTTATCTTACCGCGAGGGATATAAGGTAATCTATTTGAGTGCTTGACCTTTTTGTTTGATTTGTCATTGATTTGCTTGAAATTGATGTTCTTTTATCAAAACGCATATCAAAGGTAATCTATTGAGATGAGTCAACTCAGTTGGTGTTTCTTGGTTTGACGAGCCAATTTTATCACTAGTTAGGGTTCTTATCTTGAGATATGTGCTTTTATGTGTAGCATATTATGCCCTGTTAGGCAGAGTGATTGGTTTACATGTTCCTTCAAGAGTTGATTATGTTCTTGCTGAAATTGCAATTATGTTTTTACCTTCCTTAGGGCTAAATCTCTTTTGCGAAGTTGTTTAATTTTCTTTTGTTTGTTAAAATGTCAAGAGGTAAAGAAAATCATTGATTATAATTTATTGCAATACCTTGTCGAAATCATTCATAAGCCTTGTTGTCTAAAATCCATCATCGTGCACATGTGATGTTGCCGCACTAGCCTTCCTGATCCTTTTAGTGATTTTTTCTTCTTCTTATTCTTCTTCTTTTTGAATGTTTGCTATTGGGTTTACCTTTGAGATAAAACATCTGTCTTGACTGGCTCAAGTGAAAATTCTTATTATTGCTTGTAGATGGAAAATAATGATGTTAATGGAGCAATAATGGGTACAACTGTGTTAATAATGGCAGTTGGTATGTTAGTAATGGAGGATGAAGTTTTTTATAGTTAGATAACTAGAGTTCCAAGGGGGGAAAGAGATTTTGAGAGGGAGTTATTCATCAATCATATTTTACATTAAGAAGATACTAATTATGTCGATCAAATACGTATGAGATCACAAGTTTTCTTTGAATTATGTAGAGTTCTTGGGTCAAATAATTTGTTGCATGAAATGGTAAATGTGTCAATCAAAGAGCAATTGCCAGTCTTTTGCCATATTTTAGGGTATAATGTGAGGTTGAGAGTGATAGGGTCAAGGTTCAATAGGTCTATTGAGACCATTCATCGATACTTTAGAATTGTCTTACAAGCAATTCTAAAATTATACAAGCATGTTATAAGACCACCGGATGGCACTACACCCCTGACAATAACCAAGTATAGAAGATTTTATCCGTACTTTAAGGCATTTAATATGACAAATGTCACGAACTTCATTTTAACAGTATGTTGTTACATTTACTTACTTATCGAGTACATTAGGATTTTATTGGAGCTCTTGAAGGTACTAATGTCCGTGCATCAGTTCTCCTTGAAATTCAAGGAAAATTTCGTGGTTGAAAAGCGAAAACAATGCAAAATGTTCTTCCAGCTTTTACTTTTGATTTAAAATTCATTTATGTGTTGGCTGATTAGGAAGGCATTGCATATGACTCTCGTATTCTTACAAATGCACTTTCAAGGCCTTGAGGAATGAAAATTCCTAAAGGTATGGACTATTCCATATTTTCTATAAAATTTATACCCCATTATCCTAAAACACGTTGTTAAAACTTTACATAAAATTAGTAAGTAAATACTATCTTGCTGATGCCATATACGGCATCCAACCGAGAATAATTTCTCCATATGTTGGAGTTCGATATCACAAGAGTGAGTTTAGTGACTGCTCACTTGAGAACGAGAAAGAGTTGTTCAATCATCATCATTCATCTTTATGGACTATAGTGGAAAGGGCATTTGGGGTCCTAAAAAGGCGTTTTCATGTATTGGATGCCGAACCCTTTTGGTCTTTTGATACTTAAGTTGATGTAGTCTTAGCATGTTGTATTTTACATAACTTCATTATGGGTGTTGACCCTTATAATCCCTTTATGCAAGAACTAAATGTAGAGATCGAATCTCAAAGTCAAGAAAGAAGACATCAACAAATCCAAAGAGAGGAGAGGGAGGAAAACAGAGGGGTGGCAAAAAGAGATATTATTGCACATTTAATGCGGGATGACTATACTAGGTATAGAATGAATGTTTAGTACTTGTATCCTTAATGCGGGATGACTATACTAGGTATAGAATGAATGTTTAGTACTTGTATCCTTTTAGAAGTTGTCCGATTTTTTTGATGTGAAGTGAATATTTTGTGATTGGAGTTCTTGTAAATGTGAACTTGATTTACTACTCTATACCATTGTGATGTTTCCTTGTCTCAGTTGTCAAATGACGTCTATTTTTGTGTTATTCTTTGATTATCACAATTTCTTGTGTGGGATGTGTCCAATAATGTAACAATGGGCAAGACAAGAGAAGGGAAGACTAAGCATTTCAGATGGTTAGGACCTATGGAGCGTATGTTTTTAAAGATACCAGCTTACGAGGCTTCTAAAGGGAACAAACCTTCAGCCAACTTTAAACCAACATTTCTTTGTTCAAGTTGCTCAAGCTATAAATGAGAAATTTGGGACTGAATGTGAGCCTGATCATGTGGACAATCATCTTAGAACTATTAAAAACAATTGGGCTACCATCCAAAAATTGCAAGTTAAGAGTGGATTTTAGTGGGATCATAACTTGAAGATGATCACGGTATGACGAAGAAATAATGGTAATATGCTTTTTAGATTTCAATATAATTTAATACTCTTAGCATTTGATATCCAAAAATTGCAGGTTAAGTTTATGTACCTTAGTAGGCTACAGTTTGTTATATTCGGGCAATTAGAAATTCATTAATTCAAGAGGTTTATTATGCATGCAACATGTTGAGATATGTAGGAATTTGAGGCTGTAATAATTTTGTTTGCTTATGCATCATATGCTCTTTACATATAAGAAAACCAAGACATAGATAGATGATGAGTAGATTGTAAGAATTACCATAATCATAACTGGCAAATCTACCTATTTATATACTTGTGTTTTTGTGATTTTTCATAGGCACATCCTACCCATGAGAAGTATTAGAGCAAGAAAATCAAGATGTATGATGAACTCGCTTTGGTGGTTGGAAAAGACATGGCCACAGGATGCTTTGCAAAACAGACATCGACTTGCCTCCTTTTAGAGATGTAGACTTCTCAACTGAATTAGATGATAGTAATGGCAATACTATGAAAGGAATAGAAGATCTTTCAAGATTTAATAGAAAGCGAAGTTGTGCCACTAACAAGGATGATAGGTTTGCAATGCTCTCGGAGCAAAGTGGAGAGGTTGCTAATGCAATGAAAAAGTTGAGTCAAAATCAATTGGATATTGCTAAGCTCTACAAAGAAGTGATGGGGGTTGAAGTTTTGGATGAAGCTACCCTTACATATGCCTTTGATTATCTACTAGACAATAAGAGAGTTGCAAAAGCATTCATTGTCAAGAGTGCTAAGCTAAAGAAGTTATGGCTCGAAGATTTCTTAAATAGAAGAGAAAGTAGATATTGACAAGCATCAGACTTTGAATGTTTGTTCTTGATACTATCGGTCCGTTCGTTTCGCGAAAAATGACTTCCGGGAAAATGTTTTCCGAATTTTCCGGTGTTCGTTTCACGGAAAATGAACTAGTCAAGGAAAATGTTTTCCATCATTAGAAAAAACAACCTTTAAAGTGAGGAAAACGTTTTCCACTTTTGAAAAGTGGAAAACATTTTCCATGGCTTCTTCCCTCTTACTTCTTTTCATCAATACATTTTCATTTTATTTTTATGCTTTCTTTTTCTTTTTTCTTTTTTTAATCAAGTTTAATTTCTTTTCTTTTCTTTTTTCTTTTCTTTCTTTCCTTTTCATCTTTTTCTTTGGCAGTGGCCGGCGACTGGCGACCTTGCCGGCCTCGCCCCAGGCCGGCAAGGTTCCGCCTAGCCCGATCTGGCGAAGCCGAGATCGGGCCTCGCCAGATCGTCGGGCCTCGCCAGATCGGGCGAGGCGAAGCTCTCGCCGGCCTAGGCGGAGCTCGCGACTCGCCAGATCCGGCGAGCTGGGCGAGGCTCGGGCCTCGCCTGAGCTCGCCGTGAGCTTCGCCAGGCTCTGGTGGCGGAGCTCGCAACTCGCTAGATCCGGTGAGCTGGGCGGGGCTCTGGCGAGCCGCGAGCTCGCCGGATCTGGCGGCGGAGCTCGAGCTCTTGATCTAGGCAAGCTCGAGCTCCGCCGCTAGAGCCCGGCAAAGTTCGCTGCGAGCTCGAGCGAGATCGGCCGAGCCTCAAGCTCGTCGGATCTGGCCACCGGGTCTTGGTCAGCCGCCGGGCAGCCGGCCATTGTCAAGCAGGAAGGAGGTGGCGGCGGCGGCGGAAGGAGGAGGAAGGAGGAAGGAAAAGAAAAAGAAAGAAAATAATAAAAATTTCAATTTTTAAAAAATATAAATAATTAAAAATTCATTTTTAAAAAAATATAAAAAATAAAATTAATTTTTTGGTCAATTAAAAATATTAAAATTCAATTTTTGATAATTTTTCCCAAACAATTAAATGAGCTAACGAACGGTAGAAAATATTTTCCACTCAAATTTTAGGTTTTGGCCGAACACCGGAAAATATAGTCATTTTTCTGGAAAATGACTTCTAGGAAAATGTTTTCCGGAAACATGATATTTTCCGCGAAACGAACGGACCTTATATCAACATTAGACTTGTTCTTTGGTTATTTGTAGTAGCTATCCAAGCAACAAAGCATCAAACTTTGAATGCTTATTCTTGGTACTATCTAAACATTAGACTTGTTCCTTGGTTATTTGTAGTAGCTATCCAAGCAACCTTTTGTGGCACAATGTTCTTTGATTACTCGTTAGTAGCTATCCAAGCAGCTTTTTGTGGCACAATTTATCCTAATGTGTCATGGGAAGATAGAGACATTAGTACTAAACTCAACTATGAAATGTTTAGCTCATACACTACATGGGATATTGTGAGGAAAAAATGTAATAAAGACCTCTTGTTTTCTATGTGATTGCTTTTTAAAACTATACTTGCTATAGCAGCTTGAGAAACATGAATCTGCTTGGTAGCTTTAACAAGGGTAGAACTCATCAGCTTGAGTTGCTTGGTGAAACAGGAAGCATCCTCCATGGTGTCCATCAGCAATTCTGGACAACTTGTGGAGAGCCGCACGGAAGGCGCATCCATTTGAAGAGTGCCAAATGTATTGAAGTAATCGATGAGATTGTTTTGAGTTGTCCTTGTAATTGGAAATCATGTCTAGTTTCGAAGGATGTATGTTAACACCTAAATTTTTGGGGTTGATTTTTGCTAAAAAAATAGAAAGTCACATGGCATATAGTTTAGGAAAATTTTATTTTTGCGCAAAAAATAATTTTTTGGATAGAATATGTGAAAAATAAAAAGGGGAAGATTGCGCGAGATGGGTATATTTCAACAATATATTTAGAGGTATCATGCGCGAACAATAAAGGAAAAAATGTATACTGCAAAGATACATTTTTTAGACCTATATAATACCTCGCGTGCAATTTGTTTGGGAGGCCACACAATTGAAGACATGGCCGTACACTGAGTTGAGGGAAACAAAACACGTGAGAAAGAGAGGAGAGGTCCTTCGGCCAAGCCTTGGTCGAAACACCACTCGTGCTATCCCTCCGCCACAAAGCCCAGCGACATTGAGCACCTGCCGCCGCGAGCTCCAACCTCAATGACGAAGCTGCTGTTCGGACGTGCCACCAGCACCGACGCTCAACCAGAGAGCATCTCTGAAATTTCCGTCCAAAACTAGCTGTGATCCAAGCTTGCTCGGAGCCTGCTCCGCAACGTTTCAAGCTGTCCCGACAAGTTCCAGCAAGCGTTTGGGCCACGCTTCACTTTTGCCGCCAGAAGAAGTTTACTCTCAATCAACCTTGGAAGGAAGTCCATTCGGTGGAGAGTCTGCAATGGTGCAAAGGGAAAATAAAAAATATAAATCGTGAAAGTGGTGGGAGTCAGGCGAAGAAAATGTGATCTGGATCCAAGAAGAAGAAAGTGAAGTGGAGATCTTGAAGGAGAGAGAGCATCACAAGAGGGATAGTCCACAAATTCATTGCGGTCCTTTTATCTTTTTGCTCTAGCCAAGTTGAGGCGTCCATTGGGCCTACTCGTCCACTCGGTCAAGAACCACCATCGAAGTTTGTGTTTTGCAGGTCCATCTCGCCGTCGACGCGGCCGCTGTTTGCTGTCGTCAACATTGCCGCACGCTGCCCACCGCCATCCGAGCCTCAAAATTCACATAATTACGGCAACAAACCGAATGATTCTCGGCGAAGGCCTGGCTTTAAATTTGAAAATTTCTTTTCCATTGCTTGCGGTGTGGAATTTACGTGCGTGCAGGTTATTTGGGTCAGAGGGACATGTGAACCCGGTCAAAAGGACCATGTCAGTTTGAAGTCCAAGAGAGCCTTCGTGAGCCAGGCCCATCTCTTGGAACTTCAGGCATCCATAAAAAATTTATCGACCCATCATCATTGCTCGACACCATCGGATCGGTCCAGTGATATTGACGATCCTCGATGCTCCGGCGAGTCCTCCACCGAGCTCAGAGCCATCACCACCGCAATTCGCATGATTCGTTGTCCCTCTAAGTTTGGATATTGCAATTTAGGTAATAATTTTCATCAAATTGATCTTCATATATTTTTATTGCCTAATTTGTGAAATTGCTATCTCGTATGAATCTCTAAATGATGCTATCGTATCCATAAATATAAAGCATCTTTTTAAATTGGGAAATCTTCCTAATTTCACAACATGCGTAAATATGATTGACAGTCCGATTTCACGCTCAAAATACGACTTTCATGATCCGCACGAAAAAATCGCCAATCCGATCTTCCGCCCGAGATTCGATTCGCGATTTATGTAAAATTGGCCAACCCGATCTCCCGCCCAAGATACGGTTCGTCAATTTGGATATCTTGCTCGATTTGCTGTCGTTCCGTTTAAGTTAATTTTATTCTCTTAAAAAAAAATCCAAAAAAATCTAGGCTAGAATTAGGTTTATTTCTTATTTGAGGGTTTGCATGTTTAGAGTAGAAATTTTATTCTGAATTTTATAAATAAAAATCAAAAATCAAAAAAATCAAATCCATTAATTTAGGTTGCTAGTTTTCTTAACTTGGATTGCATGTTTAATTATTTGGCAATTATTAATTTCGAAAATAAAAAAAAAAAGTAAAAAATAAAAAATCATCATGCATATATCATATAGAATTAGGGTACCTCTTGCATGTTATTGCATATTAGGGTAAGATTGCATGTTTAATTTTACTTTCTAACTAATTTTAAGTTTAGATAGATTTCTTAAATAGATTGCATTTTAGGATTATCTGGGTTAAGATAATATTTTAGTTTAAATTAAGATTTGGCTTAGCTTAATTCCTAATATAAATTGAATAGGATCTTAATCTAGCTAGATAATTTTCACATTTTACCTAATTTCGAATTTCATGAAAAATACAAAAAATGCCATTGGTTGAATTAGTTTTATTTTCTAGGATAGATTGCATTCTTTTAGGAAAAAGAAAGAAAAGAAAAAAAAAGAAAAATATCACATGCACGTCATTAGGATTAGATTCATTGAAATGCATGTAATGTGGTAGTTGTTGCTAGGTCCATCCAATTAGAAATTACATGTCATTAGAGTTAGGTCATTTAGTTAATATTGCATCGCATATTGCATAATTTTCATTAAATAAGTGAAAACAAAAAAAGAGAAATTGCGTGTTAATTAGAAACCATATCTAGGGTTGTTGATGTGGATTTTAATTTAACATTGCAGATGCTTTCGTTGCTTTGAGGTAAGTCCTGCAATTTATTTACTGCTTTACTTGGGTGTTAAATTGGTGGTTTGTACACCCGCATGATCGCCTCACATGTTAGGGAATTAAATTTAAATTCAATTTAAGCTGCCTGCAAAAAACATTTTTTTTTTTGAAAATAAAAGAATGGTACCGAAAGGGCATTAGAGAAATCTAGTGCAACCAAGTCCCCGTACCTAGAGTCTCTGGTTCGTAGAAGTAAAGTAAAACTCCCGTTACTTTACTTGGGTTTCTAATCAACCCACCAAAAAATGGATTAGTGGCGACTCCTAGATAAAATCTATCTGCATGTTAAAAATCTGAACATAAGTTGCGAATTGGTATGGGCTTGGGAGAGCCCGAGTTAAATCTAGGCTTAACAATCCATTAGCCAAACCCTAGGTAGTTTACACCCCGAAAAATTGGTCGCGACAATGTATGTATGAATTGAGGTTTCATTTTCATTATGCAGGTTCAAATTCTAGATTTACTAGACCGATCGAGAAAAATCCGCTTATTAAATAACATGGACTAAATAAATTAATTTGACAGTAAGAAGCACGTTAGTTTCAATTATTAGTTCAAATGTTATTCAATCATTTTTCAAATGCAATCCAAACACCCGAAAATTCTCTCAGTCATGTATCACCAAATAAAGAAAAACTAACCATTCTCTTGAAAAATGGTTTCTAGGAAAACATTTTCTAGAAATGTTATGTTTTCTGTAAAACAAACAATTCTTAGAGCTCTTAAAATTGAGCAATAAACGAACCAAATGCTATTTGCATTTATCCGAGGGACTTTAGAGCCCTAAAGTCCATTTTGGAATATTGAACCAAACAGGGCCTTTGAAGATTGTGTGCGATTGATTCAATTTGCTAGAGCATGCAGATGTCATTTTATATATAAAAAAAAACCCAAATATGAAAAGATCACGAACTCTCTCATATTGCTAATGCTTTACAAGTGCTAAGCTTTGCTATTGTCCCTCCTCTTTGCCCTCTTCTTTTCCTTCTTCATTGATTGTCACGGCTTTTGTCGTTCATACAAATTGGCACTTTGTCTTGTTGAATTTTCAAGCTTTTGATTAGATTCTTCGCTTCTGCCAAACAGGTCAATTCCTCATCAAGTCATTTCGAATTCCAAAATGAGTGCCTTTTTTAGCTAGGTCATTATCATTTGCCTCTGAAAAGTCCTTTACTAAGTTTGGCGAGGAAATTTTATGTTTTGAGTTTCACTATCGACGATCCATTGCGTTTGGATGAATCACCCTAGGTAAGAGAGAGAGGGAGAGGGCGAGTCCGAAGAGAGAAAGATTGAGAGAGAAATTATACTCTAACACAAGGGTCAGATCATCTCCACGTTGATCATCTTTTTTCCATAAGAAAAGTCAAGTAAGAATTAAAATTTTATTAGAAATGCCAACGAGGGTGACTAATTGGAAATTATTAGCCAGTCTCGAGTTATAACATCCCGGCGTTTTTGTCCCGGCTGACTTCAGTCGTGGCGATCCAGGAGCAAACAAGAATTTCCCCGACGTGCAAGAAAAGAACTCATCAGACATGACGTCAGAAATAAAATATCTCCCTAAGTTGCAGTCCCCCGAGGGCCAAAAAAAAAAAATCGGCGCATTAGCTGACGTCACATTTCAAGACCGAAAATATCTCCACGTTCCTTAAAAACGATGGCCCCTTTCTCCTTCCAAACGAAACCCTAATTCGCACGCAGGCATCGAATCAGCAGAGCCAGCGAGAGAGAGAGAGAGAGAGAGAGAGAGAGGCAGCAGAAGGTGATCGAGCTTTGCCCCAATTAGCCGCCGCCCACCACCGCCGGCCGTCAACGTTGCGGCGGCGATCGCCAGGATGAACCCGATCGACCCGAGATACTCCGACCCGACTTCCTTCCGCCACCGCAGAAGGTACGCTTCCGATATTGCTCCGAATTGAAATCCTCGTGGTCGGATAATCACCTGAACTACCAGCGCGAAGAAAGTCGTCTCTTTTGTTGTTGTTGTTGGTTTTTTTTTTTTTTTTTTTTTTGGGAATGATTCGGGGATTACGCGGTTTTGTCCATTTCTAATTGCAGCGATTTCGTGCCTCCGAGGGCACCGCCGGTCTATGCAGCCCCGAGCTACGGCGGCGGCCAGGGGCCGTATGAAGGTCCGCCGCCAGGCGTGGGGGCCTCCGTGTACCCGCCCTTCCAGTCTCCGCCCGGAGGGTTCGAGATCGGTCGCGGCGGAGGGATGGCAGACGGGCATATGGGCGGCCACAGAGGTCGACCGGGCCAAGGAGGAGGAGGTGGAAGGGGTGGCCGAGGAGGAGGCAGCGGCGGCGGGGGCTATGGAGGGCACGGTGGGAATAGGGGTTTTGGTGCTGGCCGTTCCGGCGGTGGGAGAGGCGGAAGGCAGGGCGGCTGGTCGTCGCAGAGGGACCATGAGAAGTTCGATTTCCCGAAACCCAATTTCGACCAGCTGGTGGCGTTTGAGAAGAATTTGTATGTGGAGAGTCCTATGGTGGCTGCAATGTCTGAGCATGAGGTCAGGACGTATCGTTCGAGAAGGGATATTACTGTCGAGGGGAATGATGTTCCCAAGCCTATTCGGACTTTCCAAGAGGCTAGCTTTCCTGGTATTGCTATCTTGGTCTGTTAGTGATTTTTCTTTTTTGGTCGTATTTTCTTTCCTTAATGTTGCTCGATTCGTTGTTGTTTTCGTGATAGGATACTGCCTTGATGTGATTGTGAAGTTGGGGTTTGTCGAGCCAACGCCCATCCAATCTCAGGGATGGCCAATGGCTTTAAAGGGTAGAGATTTAATTGGTATTGCCGAGACAGGTTCTGGCAAGACTCTGGCTTATCTGCTACCGGCTTTGGTGCATGTCAGTGCACAGCCACCCTTAGGTTGGGATTGGTAACCTTTCTCCTGGTGGGTTACTTGGTTGCATTGTTTTTGCTCTCACTGAATATTGTTGGTACATCTACTTCAGTTAGAGGGGACGGTCCTATTGTGCTGGTGCTTGCACCTACTAGAGAATTGGCGGTGCAGATTCAACAGGAAGCTTTGAAATTTGGCTCGATTGGATCAAAAGCAAAGATCAGTATCAGAAGTACATGCGTTTATGGCGGTGCCCCTAAGGGACCACAAATTAGTGATCTTAATAAGGGTACAGGACTTGTCCTCCTTAGTATTCATATTACTATTCACTCCAGATCTTATGTGGGGGAAGCTGGTGATTTAATTGTCTGCGTGTTCTAGGTGTTGAGATCGTCATTGCTACACCTGGTCGTCTCTTAGATATGTTGGAAGCATATAAGACAAACTTACGGAGAGTGACTTATCTCGTGTTGGATGAAGCGGATCGAATGCTAGACATGGGATTTGAACCTCAGATAAGGAAGATTTTAACTCAAGTAAGTCTTCTATATGATTTCTTTATGTCTCCGTTTTTTTTTCTTTTGCCCGAATCTGAGACACTAGATTTAGGTTATGACATGCCCATGCTCAGTTGTTACCATGAATTTTTGTCATTGCTTTGAGTGAGGAATTTTGGGAACTTTGCAGATACGACCAGATAGGCAGACACTATTGTGGAGTGCAACATGGCCAAGAGAGGTTGAAGCTCTGGCGAGACAGTTTTTGAGCAATCCATATAAGGTTTGAGGTGTTATCTATTGTGGGGTAACATTTTGAGGGAAGTGAACGTTCATTAATATAGTACCTTCTTGATATTGTCTTCTTTAGGTTATCATCGGATCCACTGATCTGAAAGCAAACCAATCTATAAGTCAAATTGTTGAAGTAATAAAAGAGAGTGAAAAGTACAGCAGGTTTGTCTTTGGTGCCTATTTCTGCTATATAACAGTTGGCTCTCGGTCAATTTTCTGAGTATCTATTGCTGCTGCAGGCTGATTAAACTACTGAAAGCAGTGATGGATGGGAGTCGAATTCTGATATTTGTAGAAACAAAAAAGGGATGCGATCAAGTGACAAAACAGCTGAGGATGGATGGATGGCCGGCTCTATCTATACATGGAGACAAAAGCCAGTCTGAGAGGGAATGGGTGTTGGCTGAATTTAAGAGTGGCAGAAGTCTCATAATGACTGCCACTGATGTTGCTGCAAGGGGTCTTGGTAGGATCACTGTGTGTTAGGTTCATAGGTCTCTTCATATAGGCTTGGAAATTCCAAGGTAGGCGAGTTGGCCGGCTGCTTTCCAGTTTCCTTAGATTACAAGAGCCTGATGCCTTTTGCCATTGAAGTGAAGTGGGATGGGTCTCATCTGGCATTCACTAGTGTATTACACATAGAAAGTCCACTAAGTTATTGAGTGATGCTTATAGCTGATTTTCTGAGGATATAGGGATCATCATGGTTTATATTCCTAATATGCTGGTATAGTGCTTTGTGCTTTACTACATGTATAGGGGGTATAGAGGCAGAAACTTCGGTCGTGCAAATTTGTCAACTGCTAGAGTTGCCTAAAATTGCATGGCTCCTGTCTTTTTCAAGTTGATTAATTTGAATAATAGTTGCCCCATTCACAATTAGGAAGCTGGTTTTTGTGGCAGCCCGGTTGACTCGCTCATGCTTATTTTGGGGTTGGAAATGGATTGGTGATGGTGGAGATGCTCCTTATCCCTGCCAGGTTAAGGTGGGCACATTTAAGTGATGCATATATGTCATCATGAGTTTGATCTGTGAGTTTTAGGTGCGCAGGGATAAGGGGTGCTTGCCTTTTTCTTCCATTTTCCCCTTTTGAAGCTATAAGATAGATTCTTTTCTGACTTTTTTGTACTTAATAATGCAGATGTCAAGGATATAAAATGTGTGATAAACTATGATTTCCCGATGACACTTGAGGATTATGTGCATAGAATTGGTCGAACTGGACGAGCTGGTGCAAAGGGCACTGCCTTTACCTTCTTCACTGATTCTAATTCGAGGTTTGCTAGGGAACTTCTAAAAATCTTGCAAGATGCGGGGCAGGTTGTCCCTCCAGCTTTATCTGACTTGGCTCATTCAGCATCCTTTTATGGAGCTGGTAACTGCTCTCTCTCTCTCTCTCTCTCTGGTTTTTGTTAGGTTGTGATTGGTCATATTCCTTTTTGACATTATATGTTCAGGCAATGGTGTTCGCTCAAGAGGACATAGAGGGTTTGGAAACAGGGGCCGTATCTCTGGATCTAATACAATTCCTCTCGGTGGTGGAAGGCCTCTTGGTGGTGGAAGGAGGCCTTGGTAATCTAGGTGGTGGCCTGCTTGGTGTTTGTTGGCCACACTCCTTAGCTCTGTGATAGCTAATATGTGTGATTTCTTGTCTCTCCAGCCACCTGATGGCCGTGTTTGTTTTCATGAAGGTGTTAGAATTAGTGTGCTGCTCAAACTGTCTGGATCCTACTCTATTATTTTAGGAGATTATAGTTGATGAATTTCTTTCATGTTTCTGTGTATCATACTTTGTAAATCATGGCAATGTAGCAGCAGCAGTTGTTTCATGTGTTTGTGCACCAAATGGACCTTAGATGTGGCTTGTTAAATGGTCCCTGACCAGAACTCTTTTGGCTGGGAACAAAGACCACCTTGTAATCGACCTCAGATTTGTTGTCATTTCAATACCTTAGAGAAATTGAGTTGCATGACCCTTCTTCCCTAGTGGAAATGCAAGATGGTCTTTTGGCTGGCGTATAGGCGTCCCAAATGTGTCTCAAATATGCGTTGGGTTGCATTTACGATTCAGATGTGATAGAATTAAGGGTTGGTGCGATGGTTCGTTTGTAAAAGAACAGGGGGTGGATAGATTTACTATTGTTCGATGTAGTGAATTGTCGGGATCTTTTGAAACCTTCATTTAGAACTGTTAAGAGCAACAGAGGAATAATTATAAAACACAAAAATTGTCTTAACGCTTCTTGATCTCCGTTTCTCTTTCTTGGCCGATGCACTGTTACGATTGTTGCGGCAATGGAGGTCAAGAGGATTGTTTCAATCTCTTTATTGCTTCTGTAGCCGGAGAAAAAGTTTGTGCGTTGGACTTGGAATTGAGTTTAGCTTGTAACCAATAACACCGCAAGGAGCAAAGTGATGATTTCTGGGTTTTAACTAAGATGTGGAGTTCTCAAACTAAGCGATCATTTCAGGAGTGGATTTCGATTCCACACCCTGTAGGGTAAAAGTCTGAGGGTAAGTGTTAGAGTAGGATTAGAGTAGGACCAAAAAAAAAAAAAAATTAAGCGATCATAATGAAACGTTGCGGTAATAGCTATAAGAGGCGAAACGCTGCAACAATTGCTCGCGATGAGATGAATAAAACAGCCCAATAAGAAGTTCAATTCTTCTGTAACCTGGGCTTGCTGGGATACCTGCGAGCCGAGCGATGTAGGTGCATAAGAGTACTTTTTGCAGCATCGGCTCCTTCCACTGCGGACCGGGGCAACGCACTTAGCTCGACAAAACAAATGCCCTTCAGCAGAAAAAAAAAAAAAACCAGTCTCAATTAGCCCGATTGGCAGACTTGCACTAATGGAAACACAAACATCTGTAGAAGTCACTTCAGGATGGTGGGATGTCAAAGACAACAGAAAAGCTGATACAAGCAACAACTTATTGACATGGGCCACAGCGATCTCCATCACCTCGTCAGCGACAGAACCGGATGTGGGCCGTGTCGTGTCCGAAAGCTGCATGGCGAAGATGGGAGTGGCGATCGATCCTTGGCTTTCTTCGCTTCAGTTTCAATCGACCGTGGGGGGATGGTCCCAACTTACTTTTGCTTTTTTTCCTGGTGACGCAAAGGCCAAAAGAGGGTCAACGAAAGGTGGTGGCGCCACCGCCCCACGGTTTCCCCCCACTTTTCGGCTTGAATAATAATGACATCGGACCGCACCTTCTTTCGGAATCGGCTCCTTCCTCCTTGGCGCTATTAGATTTAGGCCATTCGTTTCAAGACCACAGAAAAGAAAGAAATTGGTCTTCCAACTTTTTCTTTTCCTTTCTCCCTTTGGCCTAAAGAAAGAGAAAAGTATCGCTTTTCCCCCACCCAATTTTTTTTTCTCTCTCTCTCTTTTCAATGGATTGAAGAACAAAGCAGCACTATACGAGTCTTCCCGGGGTTTTGTGAAAATATAGTCATCCCAGCAAAATTTCCATTTAGAAATCCGACGAGTATTATTGAGTATCGGTTGATAGGTGAGTGCCTTCATGTATGAGATTCTGAAACTAAAGCGCTTTCGTATATGAGATTCTAAAACTAAGTTATACTTTTGGTTTCCGCACTTTTAGGGACGATTGATATTTGTTGATGTGTTTAGATATTACTTTCGATTAGAAATTTAATTACTTTTGTTCTTATTAAGGCGTCGCATTGAACGTCACTATGAATTGATGGTTCCTATATTTGTAAGATAAAAGAAAAAGAAATTGTTCTTTCAAGTTTTTCTTTCCCTGCCTCCTTGGCCAAAAGAAGAGAAAAGAATAGCCTCTTCCCTCCCCCAATTTTTTTCCCCCTTCAATGGATCAAGAATCCTCCTGGCAAAATTTCGATTTGAAATCCAACAGGAATTATTGAGTAAGCATCGGTCATTGACACGTGAGCGCCTTTGTGTATGAGCTTCCAAAACTAAATTGTCACATCGAATGTCACTATTAATTGATGACTCCTATATTCGCGAGTGTGTGTAATCTCGTGGACACTCCCTTTAAGATTGATTCCATTGCAATCAATAATGACATTTCTCATTTTAGTTCAAATCCATATCAAATGTTGCGGGCATTTTTTTTATATGTAGCTAATTTCTATATATTCTAACTTCAAAATTAATTTATACTTAATAAGAGAAGTGATGACATGGAAAGCGATGACGTGATGATGGGTGGATTCATGTGAGGATGAGGAATTCAACAAGGATTATAACTTCCAAATTGAGTGGATTAGCTGAAATCATGAAAATTTCTTTGAAAGGCGATGGGGACAACTCCTGATGTGCTGGTATAGTGGTATTGTATTGTGTCATTCAAGGACCCATCATTAATGCTACGATCAATGTGTCATCTACATCATTAAGATAAAGTTCGTATCGGATTGGAGCAACATAAAAATGAACATCCTGTACTCCATTGCTCCACGAAAAGAGTCAACCCCATCACCTCCCCCAGGTACGTTTTGATGATCCACTAACCAGAATTTCAATTGGCTAAACATGAGCAATCCAATAAGATCACTAGGCTTTCCCACTTCATCGTCATCATTTTTTTAAAGGTAATTCGGGTTTATTTTATCTCCCTCCCTTATGAGATAAAGACATAATGTCTTGGTGTAACTCCATCCTTTTCTTCTTTCTTAAGATGAGCAAAGTTTTTTTTATTTATTAAAATTGAAAAGTATCACTTACTTTATTAGCTCAAATCGAACTTTGAAATAGTTGTATCGCGCTTCTGTCCAAGTGCACTAAATTCCATGAGACATCATTCGTGGTTAGATCAGGTGATTCTCTTGTCCTTCATAATGCACCAAACTTCATCAATTCACATTTTTTCCCATAAAGAAATGATGGATTGAGACATGGTTTCGGCACAAATATGTCCAAGTCTCCCATGTCACATTCACGTTAGCATTCAAAAAGTTTTGTACTTGAGCAATTAGAACAGTACGGATCAATGTGGAAGGTGTGGTAATAACTTTAAAATTTTATATAAGCAGAGTGAAAATATTCAAAATAATCTTGGTGGTGGTAGGTGGGACAGATGATGACTCAGCTTTTGTCATTTTATGATATGTAAAGTTGATTAAAATATTAGTGAAGTGGGTGTCTATTTGGTTCCACCATCAACAAAGGGCCTCCCTCATGACCATGATGGGGAAGTGAAAAAGAACAAAAAAGTGACTAGGAAGCAATAATAATGTTGTGGACTATAATGCTCCCATTTATATATTTCTATTTAGAAATAGCACAAATGATGTCTAAATTATGATTTAATATACAATATCACCTCTAAATTTTTAATTTATTCAATATACTCTCTAAATTTTTTATTAATATGCAATGACTTCCTCAAACTTTTAATTTATATAATGTGATCTTTTAACTATTCGTAAATGTTCTATGTAATCTCTAAACTAGATGAAAATATTTAAATGTTCAATAATAGCATTAAATATTAAATTAAAATTCAGATATCACATTAAATAAATTAATAATTTAAAAATAATATTATATATTCGATCAAAATTTAAATATTATATATCATTTTCTCTTTTCTTTTGAAATTTTTTCTTTATATGATTACCTTAGTTTTCTTCATTGGTGATCCTAGGAATCATGAAATCCTGACTTTTCTTAAGTAGGTGAAGACTTTTTGTTTTTTTGTTTTTTTGTTTTTTTTTGGTGATTAACAATGCCGTACCACTCTCTGCATCCAAGCTTTGATAAGCACGTCTGACCAAGCAAGTCAAAACGAAAGAAATGTTGTCAAGACATAATAGATGCGCTTGACATCTTTGGCGTAAATCACGTCTCAATGAGGTCAAGTGAATGGCTTTAAAGGAAAGTAGGGATTCTGTATAATACGAAGAATCCCTGCGAAATTTATTAGCTATCTCTTCGCAAATTGGACATTTAAAGTAATTTGATACTAGAAGGTGATTTTCTTGAATGGATAATTATCTAAAAATGATCATCACGAACAATTCGAGTTTTCTTACGAAATTTGGTGAAAATAAAATGTTATGTTAGATCAAAATGCTTTTAGCACCTTAATCCACCCCCTAAAAAAAACCCCAAACACCCAAAAAAAAAAAAAAAATGGACCAAGCATAGCTAGGACAAGGAGTGGGGTCCATGGCCATGATTTCACATTAATGGCCTGTTTGGTTCGAACTTTTAGGGAATAAATACCTTTGGGTGAAAGGGGTTTTCTGAAATGCAAATAACGTTTGGTAAAATTTACATTGAGAAACAACTTTGGCCAAAATACTGTTTGGTAAAATTTGCATTTGTAAATAACTTTTATTAAATTAACAAAACAAAAAAAAATTGTGTTTTTTTTTTTTTTTTTTTTTTTTAAGTTTGGCCACCGGACCGCTGGATCTAGTGGCCAGATGGCTAGATCTGGCCCTCGGAAGGCCGCCTGGGGTCGTGCAACCCCGGCGGCCATGGTCGCTCAACCCCAGCTACCGTCGCCTGAGGTCCGGCGACGGTCTCCGGGGTCGGGTGACCCTCAGGCAGCATGTCACTGGCACGCGCAACCCCTTGGCCGGTGGTCGTTGGCCTCCGATCGACTTCTCCATTGGAGAAGATGAACAGTAACCGGAACTTGCATATCGAAAATGCAAGTTTCCAAAGGACCTCTAGACCTGCTTTGGGCTAAAGACCCTTAGAGTTTTTTGGAGATGCAATTGCATTTGGTCAAAGTCGTCCAAAAAATCGAACCAAACATGTTTGCATTTGGCCAGGGGACTTTAGAGTCCCAAAGCCCGTTCCCAAAACCGAATCAAACGAGGCCTAAATCAAACGATTTTCGATTGTTTTACCTTTTTGATTTTTTGGCAATTCAATTGTTTCACCCTCAACCCTCAACTGCGTCCCTCAATCAGTTTGGGTGCATTTGTTTTGAGTAAACAAATAATTTAAAAAATATTTTTTAAATATGATTTTTTTTATCGATTACAAAAATGAATAAGTGAAAGCATTTTTATTATTCATGAAAATGTTTAGACATAAATTGTTATCGATGATGAAAATATTTTTCATTGACTAATTATTTGAATTGATACAAGTGATCATTTTTAGGAAAATATTATTCAAATCATTTGTTTTTTTTTAAACAAATGGAGCTTTATATTTGCATGCTTTAATTTCATACTTAGAATATCTTGCAAAGGAAAATCATGCGTAAAAGAGGGTGGACAATTATGCAGGGTAGCGGATGCGACGGCTAAACTGATTACAAAAGAGGGTAAATCGGCTATATTAAAACTGCCTTCTGAAGGGGTCCGCCCGTTCAAATCGCAAGAAAGGTATTGTGGGAAATTACGCATAATTACGACAGACATTACTTATCATTCTTTAGCATCTTTCTAATAATGTGAACCCAAGTCTCGTCAATTGGACACCAGAGGACAAACACGGCAATCATTTAGGATAACGGAGATGATGACTAGAAGGGGATACACATGGTTTGACAAATGTGCATCTTTCGACTTTTGGTAATCTTAGGTAGTCAATTTTGACATACTCTATGGTCGAATAATTTAGAAAATTTTGATAATCCATATAATAGTACAACTTCCGTATCATACCATAAGAGGAAATCAATTCCTTTTTCCAGAGATTTTTATTTCTCACATTTCATACCGTCCTTTTTACAGCCGTTTTCGAGTATATATCTAGATTGGACGGTGTATCAATTATAAGAGGATCGTTGATAGCCTATATTTATGAAATTAGTTTACATTTAGTGGTGTGTAAATCGGACGTGTGCACTCCTATAATCAACATACACAAATCCGTTCAGAAATCATAATTCTTCAATTTTGAGCTCCTCTTTGAACTTATAAATCGATACAAAAATTGAGGATGAATTCGAATGATTCTAATTTTTTTTTTTTTTGGGTACGCCCAACTCATGCGTAGATTAATTGGCATTATTATCCTTTATTTAAGCCTATCTCAGATGTACAAATTACGGGTCAAATTGAGCCAAGGTACTTGCGAGTAGCTCGGGCTTGTTTGATGACTACTTGAGATCGATTCACCTAATTTTGGGTCGAGCTCGAGCTACTCGATTATCTTATTCAATACTCAACTCCATAGACTCGTGTCGCCCAATTGAGTCAAGTAGAGCCTTCATTCTCTTTTTAAATATTAAGTAACAAGAATAAAATAGACACAATAATTAAAATTACATAATACTTGAGCTTAGAAACTAGAGCTTAAGTTTAATTTAGGGTTGGTACCACAAAAAACCTAAATTGGTAGACTAATGGGCGGTGGCCAATTTAGTCAAAATAATTTTTTGGGTCATCAATAATGTCAAATGATACATTCATGACATATTTACTTTCCGTTAGCTTCCGCCAAATTTTATCGTGAAATTTTATCGTGAAATTACTAAACATATAATAAGTTTATGTGGAAATCCATACTAATTTGGGGTAAATTTATCACGAGATGTACTAATTTAGAGTTTTTTTGTGAGTTTAGGGTAAATTTATTATATATGTACAAATTTGCGTTTTTTAGTGATTCGAAAGTTAGTTTGGAGTAAATTTATCATAGATATTAATATGAAGTTTTTAAGTGGTATAGACTGTTTTATTTGTATGTCGATTTTCTAATCTAGTCAAGCTTGAGTAGGGAAACCAATACTCGACGGAGCTGAAGTTTGAGTGTTGAGCACCAAGTACTTGAGTTGAGCTCGTGCTTAAAGTGTATTGACTTGATTCCATTCAATCACATCCTATTGTACAAATCGGTAGGGGTGAGCAATATGGACCAACTGAATCGGGAATCGCGTGGATTGATTGATTTTGGGCAGTTCTCAAGCGCCGATTAAATTTTTGATTCCGTTTAATGGAACTGATTATTTTCTATCCGATCCTCGATTCCCGAGGGAACCAAATAGATGATTTTTTTTTATATAAAAAAAAATAAATTTAAGAAAAGATAATTTGAAGATTCTTTCCCTTCTCTTAACTTGTGAATTGCGATTTTATTTCTCATCATCATAACCACCATGGGTTTTTTTATTAAACTTATTGGGAGAATTTGAGGTTGAAATCAATTGCTTATTTGATTTGCTATAAATAGAAATAAGAGTAGGTAGGATTTTGTTATGTTAGATATTCAAATATTTGCTTTTTTTTTCTAAGACATTTTCCCTAAGTTGCGCAACTACTGAAATAGTTTTTGAGAAGATATTTATCGCTTTCCTTCCAAGTATCGAAATTAAATTGGCAACCTACCTATTAAATTGCCCAGGACTAGTCAGGCTGGTTCTTGATTTCAGGGGGAGTGGGACTGATTAGGGAATCGATCACCCCTATAGATCAGTACAAAACAAGGACGGCTGAGAGGATTTTGAAAATCCCTCAGGTCCTTATACAAAGATAAGCAAATCCAGATGGTCTTATCATGCTAAATGTCATTGGAAGTGTACAAAGTACAATTTGGCTCTTGGTGCATGTCCATTACCTCCACAAGCAGATGCCCCTATCATGAAACCCACCCCAACCTCCACTTTGCTTATCTTATTGGCCCCTTTGATAAGACCCCTCATGTATATAAAGTGAAGACCAATAAAATCAAGAAAAAAATTGAATCTTTCCCTCTCTCTCTCTCTCTATCTAAAACCAGCCTTATCCCAAACCCCCCCTCCCCTCAAAAAAAAAATAAAAAATAAAAAAAACCCACAAAACAAAAAATCAGTAAAGCTTAGGCAAAAAAAATAAGCTCTCAAGTGGGAAGTATGCACGTGGGGTTCTTGCTCTTTTCATGTATATAAGTCCGCTCGCTCTCTCTCTCTCTCCGTCTCTCTCTCTCCCCTCGTCCCTCTCCCTCTCACAAGTAGAAAACATCCCCCACCCGTGGCTATTTCCATGCGTGGCATGATCTGTATTTCCACATTCCTGCCGGTGTCCCTGGTTCATGGACATCCGGGCATCTCGGGTCACGGGTATCCCTTGTTTCCTTGAATAAAGCTCACTCCTTTTCGCCCTTCCCACCCTCGAGTTCTTGAAGTTTCCGGGCGAAAGATTCGAGCTTCGGGTGGTGGGTAGGCGGGCGGGCGGGCGAGCGAGCCAGCGAGAGAGGGTGGCGGAGAGTTCTTGCTGTATGTCAGTAGATTGTGTGGAGACTCTGTGCACCGGTGGTTTAGGAGCGATTACCAACCCCCTACAATGGCCTCAGCTCCGCAAAAAGCGACGCCTTCCTCTCGTTTCCTCCAAGACGTTCCCCCGGCCGCCTCCGGTTGGGGCGCGCCGTCGGGCGCCGATCCCCGCGACGGTCAGCTCCCGATGAAGGCTTCGGTGATCCGGCCAGTAGATTCGCTTCCCGAGCCTTCCGCTACTGCTCTGACAAAAGGTTCTCGTACATGTCTTGCGTTTTGCTCGTTCTTTCTATTTCTTGGCGTTGGCTGGTGCATCTTTGGCCTGGTTTTCGGTGCGATCTTGATTCAAACTTGGGTTGTTGTTTGTGACCGTTTTTCTTGATGGGTGGAAGTTTTCTGTGAAGATGCGTTTTGGTGGTTGCTACATGATTGGTTTGTCTGATTAAATATCGAGCATTTCGGTGGCTTTTCTGATGATTGATTACGTTCTAAGTCCTGGCGGATCCGAAAGGAAAAAATGGTCGGTCCCATTTCTTTTAATGCGCGGATGGGTGCATGGCCTGGTTGCTTTCGCTGGTTTAGTCTTTTCTTGGAATTGCATTGTGTGTGATTTTGGAGTCTTATGGCATGTTCTTGGTTGGACCATTTTCATGTCAACATTATGAAGAGTAGGTAGAAGCTAGCTGTCTACATTTACTCTGATAAAGCTTGGATCAACCCTTTTTTTTCTCTTTTCGGTCATTCCTTAAAGTGTCCACACCGTCACTGTTTTGCTCGGTTGGTATCTGTTGATGTTTGTTCGTTTCTGCAGGTGTTGCAGTCATGCAAAGGGCTCAGACTTGTCACCCTTTGGACCCTTTGTCTGCCGCTGAAATTTCTGTTGCAGTGGCAACAGTTAGAGCTGCAGGATCCACTCCTGAGGTCTTACTTTTAATGAGATTGTTTTCTTTACACAAAGTCGTCTACATACATCATATTCCCAAATCTAACTGGTCTCATTTTCAGGAGCTCTATGATTGTATCATCATTTGATTGAGCTGCTCATCTCTATTTTTGATTTTTAGATCCGGGATGGCATGCGGTTTGTCGAAGTGGTTTTGTTGGAACCTGATAAACATGTTGTTGCATTGGCGGATGCCTACTTTTTCCCCCCATTCCAACCTTCCTTACTTCCCAGAACCAAGAGCGGACCTGTAATTCCCACCAAGCTCCCTCCAAGGCGAGCTAGGCTTATCGTTTACAATAAGAAGTCAAATGAAACGAGTGTATGGATTGTGGAGCTATCAGAAGTGCATGCAGCAACTAGAGGTGGACATCACCGAGGAAAAGTGATCTCATCAAAGATTATTCCTAATGTTCAGCCTCCAATGGTGAGCAGTCTTCGTTTGATCATGTTTGCATGTATGGCTTTCAAGCTGTAGTGATAAAACCATGAAAGATTGTTTGAGACTTTCGCTCATTAATCCCTGGATATGCGGCTGCTTATACTATCATGAAAGTTATTTCTAAGTCGCTCCTTTGAAAATGGGAATTATTTTATTAATGCTGAGCTATTTTGTACTCTTTTCCCCGGTATGTCTAGAGTTAGGAAATATTTGGATGAGTTTCTCTGATGACTGTTATTCAAGATGTGTAATTGTAACTAAGCTTCTTTTCGAGGAGGGTGCTGGGTTTACGTGTCATCAATTAAGTTGTTTTATGGATTTCGATACTAAGTCAATCAATGGCACAAATCAGTCTGGTTCTGAATTCTGAATATTGGGAAAATCTTCCTTTGGCTTCTTGATGCTAGAATATGCAGCTTCCAGAGAGTGGTAGATGTTCATCCAACCAATACAGAGAGCAAATTTGACCTCTGGGCTCCTTTTTCTCACTGTTTGACTTTATTTAGCATTTTCCACTCTTGCAATAGCTTCCTCATGGATATGATCTTGTCTTAACATTAGGATGCAAGTGAGTATGCTGAATGTGAAGCTGCTGTGAAGGAATTTCCACAATTTATAGAGGCTATGAAGAAAAGGGGTATTGAGGACATGGATCTTGTTATGGTTGACGCGTGGTTTGTTGACTTGACCTGTGTCTTTTTTCATGTTGCATTTGTTTTGCCTTTTTATTTATCCTAGCTGTTGCATTTATCTCTTCAGGTGTGTTGGTTATCATAGTGATGCCGATGCTCCAAGTCGAAGGCTTGCCAAGCCTCTTATTTTCTGTAGAACTGAGAGTGACTGCCCTATGGAAAATGGTTATGCACGTCCAGTTGAGGGCATTCACATACTAGTTGATATGCAGAACATGGTGGTGATTGAGTTTGAGGATCGTAAACTTGTTCCCCTACCTCCAGCCGATCCATTAAGGAACTATACTGCTGGCGAAACTAGAGGTGGTGTTGACCGGAGTGATGTGAAGCCCTTACTAATAGTTCAGCCTGAAGGTCCAAGTTTTCGTGTTAATGGGCATTATGTAGCGTGGCAGAAGGTGAATCTTAGTTCTTTATTTCCCGCTTTGGTTATGCAGTCGTATTCAGCGAATTTCCATTGAATCTCATCTTTGTATTGGTTCTTTCGCAGTGGAATTTCCGCATTGGCTTCACACCAAGGGAGGGCCTTGTTATCCATTCTGTTGCTTATGTAGATGGTAGTCGTGGTAGAAGACCTGTAGCTCATAGGCTGAGCTTTGTGGAGATGGTTGTGCCTTATGGAGATCCAAATGACCCACACTACAGAAAAAATGCTTTCGATGCAGGCGAAGATGGCCTTGGGAAGAATGCCCATTCTCTTAAGAAGGTCTGGAACTAATTCAGTAGTGAAATGAATATGAGTCCCTTCATGTTAGCTTTGTTATCTCTTTAATTGACTTTACATTTTTCCTGGAACATAAATCATCCTGCAGGGATGTGATTGTTTAGGCTACATTAAGTACTTAGATGCTTATTTGACCAATTTCACTGGAGGGGTCGACACTATTGAAAATTGTATATGTCTCCATGAAGAGGATCATGGGATCCTATGGAAGCATCAAGACTGGAGAACAGGATTGGCAGAAGTTAGGAGGTCAAGAAGGTTAAGTGTATCTTTCATATGTACCGTGGCGAATTATGAGTATGGATTCTTCTGGCACTTTTACCAAGTAAGTCCAAAACTAACATAACTTTACCCTATAACTTGTGGTTGACGTATTTAATTGGTGTGGTTGTTTATCTAACTGTATGTGTCTCCTCTGATATTTTTCAGATGTTAAAAAGGCTAAGTACCTATTTTAAGAAATATTTTGATTTGCCTCTCTACACATTTGGTGATGCAATATTTGATTTCTCATTCACGTTATTGGTATCTGGGAGCCTTGAGATGCATTATCTTCAGGACAAAAAATATCTCTTGTCCAGTCCTGTCTGTTATGTCTGAATTTACGTCTTTGATATGATGGAAATATTGGAATCCAAGCTGGGATTGTCGTAACTAATGTTGGTGAAATGTCGCTGTTATCGGAAGTTAGGATGACATGTAAATTGAATTTTGTGTACAGGACGGAAAAATTGAAGCTGAAGTTAAACTTACAGGAATCCTCAGCTTGGGAGCTTTGCTACCTGGGGAGTCCCGAAAATATGGTACAATGATTGCACCTGGTCTTTATGCACCAGTTCATCAGCATTTCTTTGTTGCACGTATGGATATGGCTGTTGACTGCAAACCTGGAGAATCATTCAATCAGGTAGATTGCCTTGGATTTGCTGAAACTTTTCATGTTCACTAAATAGAACTTAAATAACTTAAAACGATCCATGTCACTTGTCACCAAACTCGCATAGTGGAGAATGGCTTATTGATATTGTAGTACTCGACTACCTGTGTATCTATTTCTTTTTTGTTATAGGATATTATGAGAAAAATGATTATTAAAGCTGGAGGCTTGTTTTTCTTATATTGATGGACTGTAATGGATACACACCTTTGCAGTATGGTTGGTAAGGCAGGCATCGATTTACTGTTGTAAATAGCCTTGTCCTGTAACCGTACTTTTGTTGTATTTGGCTATTAGGAACAATATATTTCCTGACGCTTGGTTTTTTCAGATTGGAAAGAGTGTCAATAAAGGTGGTCTAAAACCCCTAAGACAAGGTATTGGTAAAAGCTTGAGATTTCTCCTGATTTAAGGTACACTAATCGTTTGAGGTTGCAATTGAAGCCATTTGCTGGTTCCCCAAACGATTGGTTGAGGAGGACCTTAGACTGCCTTCAACCCTGTTCAGATTGAGCACAATTAATGACTATATATCCTAAGGCTTGAGCACTGCCATACCCCAAGTTGTGTGAAGTCCTATCACGCTGTCACAGTCACGATACTTCTCAATTGTCTTTCAGTGTGTTAAGATGATAGAGGGAATAACGTCAATATTTTGTGGTTGGATTCAGCATTTTAAATTTTCTTGTTTGATTACCTCTTGATGATAAGAAGATCTTATCAGTGGCAGTAACACCTTTACATTGTTTGATTTTAATTCCAGTTTCTCAATATCCTTCCTGTTCTTCACAGGTTGTTGAGGTTGATGTTAAGGTTGAAGAACCTGGAGAGAAAAATGTTCATAACAATGCATTCTATGCTGAGGAGACACTACTTAGATCCGAGTTGCAGGCAATGCGTGATTGCAATCCTTTGACTGCACGCCATTGGATTGTAAGGCATTTCTTTGATTTCTTGGACTTCCTTGGACATTAATCGTCTATGGTTTGAAGGATTTTCACTTTGCAAACTGGTGCTATGTATTTATTAAACCTGTTTTATATGTCAATGCTTTAAAGTGTTGTTGAAAATTAATCTGCCAGTTATTTTTAGGTTTGCTATGGCATGGTCTTGCATCTGCATGCTAATATTTTAAAATCTGCTGCTGTTGCCCTTGTTCTCATAATTGATGAAGTCTGAGGAGCTTATATTGCATGACTTGGATCTGCCCGCTTCTTCTTTCTTGAAATTTGTTTTTTGTGGATACCCTTCTCGGGCCAGAGTTGTGAACACCACGAACTATTTCATTGACAACTGATTCATTAACACAAACATTTTTACACCATTCTTGAAGTCTAATGGCACATATGCTATTCCATAATTCAGGTAAGGAATACTAGGACTGTAAATAGAACTGGACAGCTAACAGGCTACAAGTTGGTGCCTGGTTCAAACTGTCTGCCACTAGCAGGTTCTGAGGCCAAGTTTTTGAGACGAGCTGCTTTTTTGAAGCATAACCTTTGGGTTACAGCTTATGCACCAGGTGAGATGTTTCCAGGGGGAGAGTTCCCTAATCAAAATCCACGTGTTGGTGAAGGGCTGTCTACATGGGTTAAGCGAAATCAACCTCTGGAAGAGACTGATGTGGTTCTTTGGTAGGTCTTCTCTCTCTCTCTCTCTCTCTAAAGAAAGCCTACATGTGTCCATTCATGGATTGCTATCTTATAGATTTTGAAGGTACTTGGTAATGATTATGTAAGCTTACTGTTATCTCTGAAACGTGGATGTGATTTGGGCCCAAGAGATTTTAGAGTTCCATCCATGTTGACCACAATGAGATGCTATTGTTTTATATGTCACTGATTGTGTCATTTATAGGTATGTATTTGGAATCACCCATGTTCCCCGCTTGGAAGACTGGCCTGTTATGCCGGTGGAGCGCATTGGTTTCATGCTTATGGTACATTCTTGGTCAATCTTTCTCTTGGCATAATCCATGTCCTCATTCTCAAAAGCGGGGTTACCTTTGTATCCACCCACCTGATTTCTGATTGTTCTTTCTGTTGACATTCATGCTTGAAGCCACACGGATTCTTCAATTGCTCGCCTGCAGTTGATGTCCCTCCCAGTACCTGTGATATGGACGCCAAGGACAATGAGGTCAAAGACAATGGTGAAAATAAACAAGTCCCTGGTGTAATTCCTGCAAAGCTTTGAAGAAAATTCAGCAGAGTGGTCTTCTCCCTTAGGCTGCGCCTACTTTTGTTGTCGCTCTTGATCCAGCAGCATTCCTGGTTCTGTCAAAGCAGGCTAAAGTGTTGCCCATGACCGAGTCTTGTAGTTTTTGCTTTTCAATGACATGAGACAAGACTGTAAATATCATTAATAACGTCCAATGTCCTAAATAACTCTTTCATGTGTCAGGATGTTTCTTCCCTTTCAGACATCTTTTGGTCGATTGGTTCTGAGAATGAACAATATTGGGACTATGCAGTTCTGGAAACTAATTTCTGGCATGTGCGATTTTCGTGATGCTTTTGCTGAACGGGTTCTCCTATTTTAGGAGCTGAGTATTTATAGCGTTTTCTATAATTTGACCAGTCTGTACTGTCGTTAATTTTCCCAGCTTTGCCTGGAGCCGATGCAGATCCTGAGTGCATACGGGGATGAAGTCCCCCTGAGTTCCTCTGCAGCCATCGAATCATGCCCGGGGGATCAATTTAAATCCCTTTTCACCGAATGTTTTGGATTGAGAAACGTTTCAGACAGTTCAATGATCCTTTGCCTTTGCTTCATTCTTAGGCTCTATTTGGTAAAATTTGTTTATCTTTTTTTTTTTTGATGATTGGGCCCCGCTTTAATCGCTAACAACGCATGGTTTCGAACCCTTGATCTCTTTTGTTGGAGGAGAGATTTCGACCAACTGCACTGCTCATGGGTGGGTTGTTTATGTTCTTTTCTTCTAGGAACGAAAAAATAATAAAAACTTGTTTGGTAAAGTTTTTGTTCCCAGAAACAAAAAAATCTACTTTGTTATTCTTGAGAATAGATTTGAAATAGAAATAAGAAGTAGAAAAAAAGTAATTTCTTGTTACCGGGAACAATTTCTAGAATCTTCTTTTTTTTTTTCTCTTTCTTCTTCTTCCTTTTGGCCAGTCGTCGGCAACCAGCCAAACGAGGGCTGACCTCCTGCTGTCGCCTGGCCATCGGCGGGGCCGAGGCTCGTCATGGCCAGGCTGGCCTTTGGCGAGCTCTCCGGACCTCGCCCAGTTAGTCGCCGCCACCAAAGAGAGAAAGAAAAAGGAAAAAGAAAAAAAGGAAAAAAAGTAATAAAATAATTAAAAATTAAAAGAAATAAAAAAAAGTTAAGAATCCTACCAAACGCATTTTTATCCCGGAAATAAAAATTTTGGGAAGTTACCATTTGCGTTTTTTTGTTCAGAAATTATTATTTTTAAGAACAAAATAAAAAAAAATTATTTCTCATAAAAAATTATTTTTCAAAACATAATCGTGTTACCAAATGGGACACCGGTAAACGGGGGAGAATTATGGAAGCGTTGGGAGTGGATGATAAGCTTTGAATTTGTCCTCGCCCTTCTTTGCCGTGTCAAGTCTGCGGTCCACGGACACCGCCCAGGGCCAAATTTCAAGCTGATTTCTTTACTAGGGTGGGCCTCCACAGTTCATACCGATGATGGGCTTTTCGCAGTAATTGCAACGAAGATGGCCTACCTACCCTTCTTATTCTTGCCATTTTACTTTTCGGACAAATGATTTTTCCCACTTGGAAAGCACTCCGGACATCACAATCCTCGGTGGAAGCACGACTTGGCAGACAAATTTTTAACAGACTTTGAATTCTTTAAAGTTTCTGATAGTGGCCGAAGCATCTTTCCCTATTCTTAGCCAAACCAAACAACGAACAACCCCCGGACTGAACGATCACACGAGCTTAAAATAAACCAGAGCAGAGACTTCTGCTTATCAAGCGTCCACTTTTTCTACTCTGCCGTCTGCTTTCTCTCTCCTCTGCACATTCCGAGAAGCAGAGGAGTGTTGCAGTACTTGGATTTTTGTTTGTTGGCTGTTCTCTGCAAGACAATGGAAGCTGCTGCTGCTTTTCAGGTGGAGAGAACCGTCGAACAAGAACTGTCTCTGCTCATCATTTTAGCTGGGCGCGTCATCAAATTGGCTCAAGAAGCAGAGTCCTCCAAGAACGAGTGCTCCGACCTCGCCAGGCAGACCGACCGCTTGTCCCAACTTCTCCGATCCGCAGTTCGTCTCGCTTCTTCGACCCAGTCCCTCTACGAACGACCCATTCGCCGCATATTCGCCGACGTCTCCAAGAACCTCGACAAGGCGCTTACCCTCGTCCGCAAGTGCAAGAAACATGGCGCCGGTGTTCTCAGGCAGGTCTTTGCCATCACCACCACCGCGGATTTTCGCAAGGTATCGACGCTTCTTGAGAATTCTATCGGCGACATGACGTGGGTCCTTTCAATCTATGAATCTGATGGTACTGACATTGCTCTGCCTCCAATTGCAAGCAATGACCCCATTCTTGCTTGGGTTTGGTCGTATCTAGCTACTGTTCAGATGGGTCAGCTAAAAGACCGCGTTGATGCTGCTAATGAGCTGGCTTCCCTGGCCCGCGACAGCGAACGCACCAAACAGATGATTGTAGATGAAGGTGGAATTCATCCTCTTTTGAAGATGTTGAAGGAGGGGGGATCTCCTGAGGCTCAGATTGTGGCTGCCAATGCCCTTATTAATCTTGCGACTAATCCGCAAAGAGTTAGAATGATTGTCGGAGAGTTTGGAGTTCGTACCATCGTGCAGGTTCTTAATGACTCCCCCATGAGAGTTCAGGTCGAGGTGGCAAATTTAGTGGCAAAAATGGTGGAGCTGGATAAAGGGGTGCAGGAGGAGTTCTCCAGAGAAAACGTGATTAAGCCATTGATGAACTTATTGTCCATGGATACTGTTTTAGATGACCCTAAAATACAAACAGGTAGAACTAGCATTCATTCGCTTGTTCAGATTAACAGGGAGTTAGCATCAAATAAGCACTTATATAGTCGTATTGGGTCGAATTCTTCGCATTCAGATGGTAGTAGCAGGGGTGGGCATCATAGGAAGGAGAAAGAGTTCGAAACTCCCGAAAGAAAGCTTAGGCTTAAGGTTAGTTGTGCTAGGGCTTTGTGGATGTTGTCTAAGGGAAGTTTGGTTAATAGCAAGAAAATTACGGAGATTAAAGAATTGCTTTGTTTGGTGAAGATTATCGAGGTGGAGAGAGGGGAGTTGCAGTATAACTGCTTGATGACCGTGACTGAGATAGCATTGGTGGCAGAGTCCGATACTGATTTTAGACGAGTGGCTTTCAGGCCCAACATTCCCTTTGCAAAGGCAGTTGTGGACCAATTACTAAGAATTCTTCAAGAAGAAAACAATATGGATTTACTGATTCCTGCCATTAAGTCCATTGGATCGCTCGCTAGGACTTTCCCAGCTAAAGAATCCCGAATTATCAAACCTTTAGTTTGCCACCTCGCTCATGGAGACATGGATGTGGCGATTGAAGCTGCTATTGCCCTGGGAAAGTTTGCTTGTCCAGAGAATTTCAATCGCATGGAGCACTCCAAGGCGATTATTGAATTCAATGGCCTTCCTCTTCTGCTTAAACTGTTGAAGACTAATGATCAGGCTCAACTACATGCGCTCGTGCTGCTATGTTACATTTCACTTCATGTCGGCAACAGTAAGGTGTTTGAACAAGCACCAGTACTGAATGCTGTTGAGTCTATGGCTCGTTCTGTCGCTTCTCAGCATCCTGAGCTGAAAGACTTGTTTGCCAAGACAGTTCACCATCTAACTATTTATCATGCTGGAGCTCACTCACACTGGCAATCACGTGCACCGTGATTAGTTTTTCTTTAGAGTTCATGACAAATCATCCATGCAGGTCTGTCTGATTACTTATGTATGATATCAGGGATACGAGAGTGATGCTTGTGAGGAGAGCTTTTCATTGTATAAAACGGTTGTACTCAGTTGACACCTGGACAGGTGTACAATGATTGGCTGCACATAAGTTGACTTGATTTCCATTGGTGATGTCATAACGTAGCCTATCTCTCGAGTCTCCTTATGCCATTATGGGTAGTCTTGAGCCTTCGTGTGCACTGTACTGCAAGTTTTGCCTTAACAGAAACCATTTCTGAGTGCCATAGAAAGGATACCTTTCAATTGAGATACTGGTTGTGCCTCTAGTGTCTTGAACATGGGAAAATGACTAGTTTGTCTTGTTATTCTTTAGAATTTCTCTCTGTTTTCTAAAAAAACTCATGGTTGATGAAGTTTTTGGTCGATAATTCAACGGGTCTTTGTCAAATCTTGTTAGTGGTTTCTTATGACATGTGATTTGCTACTTCTTTCTGAGCTACCTAGACGGTCTTCAAGCTAGTTTAACAAATCATATATGACTAGAAATTGATTTGCATTTCTATGGTGGGTTGTCTTTCTCATGCAAGTTTGTATAACTGCTGGATTTGTTGGATATGTGGTTATTGAAATTCTCTCCTGCTTCAGTTGTGTCTTATTCTATGCTGTTTTCCTCGTGAACCCTTTCACCGAGTCCCAGGCTAAGAGATCGGAGATGAGTTCTCTGGTGTACTTTCTTTCTCAATTGATGTAGATGGTAATGTGACTGGCTGGTACAAGTACGATTTTAGCTACTATTCTGTCCCCATTTTGGCTGGTGAAATACTAATCTTGAGTAGGGGTGTGCATTGATCACTGCCTGCCCATTTTCGACTGGTGATGTGCACGGGGTTCAGTTCAATCCAGGATCCTGACCAAACCGGTCTGCACTGATCTGTTTGTACCTGGTAGCTGGTTCAACCATGTCGGTTCCTGAGTTGAACCAGTTCTAACTGGTTTTGGAGCATCTTCTAGAAAAAAAAAAAAAGGGAAATAAAAAACATTTATAGTTTTACGACTAGGCCCGGCTTGGCCTGATCGGAAGTCCATATTGATTTTTTTTTTGGGTTGGGGGGTGGAGGGGAAGCTGGTGGGCTTGGGCAATAAAATTAGGCCCTAGCTCACATCTGATCAGGTCTAGTTTGCATTTCTACAATCACTCTTCCTGTGTGCTTTGGTGGGTTGGTTGTTCTTTACTCTTTGTTGCGTTTTCAGTTTATTTTTCCTACCCTGTAATGGCTGATTGGGGCATGGTTTGACTTCTTTGTAAGCTGTCATAAGTAGTATTCATGTCTGCTGTGTCAGGTCCTTGAGTAACAAAATCTCAATCTTGTTAACTAACTCTTACATTAGTAACCACCCTGATGATTCCATTTGAGGATGTGATTGGAATTGGGAGTTGAAAAAGAATATGAGATGGAAGTCTCCGGCTCACCTAACATCATATTTAAGTCAAGCAATGTAACCGGGTCTCCAAGTGGAGTGAAAACCAATCCCTAATCTCAGAAAAAACAATCATTAAGAAGGTTAATCCCCCGGGCCTAATTTGCTAAAATAGCAATCAACAGAGACATGAAAACAACGTGTCCCCCCGGAGCAACCCGGCTCACGCCCTAGCTTCACAATGAAGCCATGGGAGAGAGCTTTCGGATGAAGCGACAGCAACTCGTCTGGTTCCAAGTTCTGGTTTTTCTATGCTCTAATCCTGACCCGGAAGAGGAAGGAGTCCAAGTTTGGTAGGAGAAAACTTGTATCGAAGTTCATCAGGAAACATTCTGCTTAGAAAGATTTTCTTTGACATCCTTCTTGGACCGTGCCGACAGGCCGCGACATGGGTGGTTTCTTGTTCTCTCTTGTCTTGCCGCCGTGTCGGTGCGTTTGTGCCGGTCAAGAATGGCGAGACCGACATTATTCTTTTGTTCTCGAGCGCGACACAAACATGCGGAAAGCATAACACGTTGCGTACCTCAGTTTGACCAAGTATAAGTGGGAATCACTGCACCTTTCTTTTCCCTCGATTTTTTACTTTGCCACCGTTCTTGTTTGAATAGCTTTTCTCCCTTTCAATCGACACCCTGCTCTGACCGTCCGCATCAATAAGCTTTTACCCACTCTCTCCGACAATGCTAGTTTCGTGTTGGGAAAAGTTGTCCCAAAAGTCTATACTTATTATCATACGCGGTAAAAGTAATTTTGAATTTTTCTATCGTGTCAATTTAGTCATATATCTTTCAACAATTTGCTAATTCAGTAATTCTAGCCAATTTTATTGGAAATTGCTGATATGTCAATCTAGTTAGCATAGATCATTAATGTTGATATAAATAGATTTTGGAACTTTAGAATTTTTTTTTTTCAACTTCGGGTCGATGAGGTTGCCAACCGACCCTCACTACCCTTGCCTATGGCTGGCGAGGGTATAGAGGCCCCTGCTTAAACCAAGCAAGTGTCGTTGGCGTAGAGTTGGGGAAAAATAGAAAGAAGAAAGAAAAGCAAAGAGAAGAAGAAAACAAAAAGACAATAAAATAAAATAAAATAAAAATCGAAAAAAGTAGAAAATTAAAATTTACTTACTAGATTGTTGTTTCAGCGATTTCTAATCAAAATTAGCTGAAATGATTAAATTGACAAATTGTCAAAATGTTTGTTACTAAATTGGTAAATTGTCAAAAGTTGTGGGACTAAATTAACACAATAAAAGGTTTACGACTTAATTAACGAATCGCTAAAAAGTATAAGACTAAAATGACAGAATTAAATAGTTTATGACTGAATTGGTATTCATATAATAAGTTTAAAACGTTTTTATTTATTTATTATTTTCCCTTAGATATTCGAAAATTGCTTACCTCACAAGTTAATCGAGGGGCAATGCTCACCAAGTCAATCCAGATCAATGAACAGTGATTGATGGGCTAAAGTGGTCCCGTTAATCACTTTTAGCTGACCTCATCCTTTACAATCTTATTTTGGGGGGCTCCAGACTAGATGCTTGCCGTAAGAACTTTCCAAAGAAGGTAAATCATGCTTAACATGGGCGCCATTCTTGCTCATCCTCCTCATTATCACGCTTTTGAGCATGTGGAAAATATTTAATCAAAACCATATAATATCAACAACGTGGTGGTCCTTTCCTTAATTAAACAGGCCATGATGATCCCATGACAAAGAAGAAGATTAGTTTCTAAGCTATATCATCATACATAGAGCGAAAGATTATTGATTAACTTGAGATTATAAACATAAGCATCTACAGATCTTTCCTATAGCTTCTTTGGAAATGGATAGTGTTTCTCCTTTCCTTAATTAAACAAGGTCATGATGATCCCATAAAAAAGAAGATTAGTTTCTACGTGATATCAACGTACATAGAGTGCAAAATTATTGATTAACGTGAGATTATAAACATAAGCATCTACAAATCTTATCTATACCCTCATTGGAAATGGAAATTATTAGGGGTGAGCATCGGTCCAAGGTCAACCCTGGACTGACCCTGGACCGGCCCAACCCTGCCGGTTCTGGTGCGGGTCCCAGGAAGACTAGGTCGGTCCTTGGTCCTAAAATTCTTGGACTAGCACTGTGCGGGTCAATCATTGGTCCTGAGAGTTCCGGGTTGGTCAAATCCGGACCAACCCTAACTATATAATATATATAATATTATTTATAACTTTTTTATATAGAGAAAACCTTAAAATAAATCGTGTCAACAACCTTAAATAACTCTTTAGTAAGGAGTTCAAGTAATTTTACATTATTCTTTAATAACTTAAATTTTTAATGTCTTTTACAGTGTCAATAGTCATAATTTACGAAGGAGGAAAATGTTTTTGTAAGGAATCCTCACGGCGTCCAAAATGGCATAAACAACTCCTTGGCATCCTCCTCTAGTATTCGTTCTCTTCTATCTTATTTGTCCTCTTAATCTTCAATTTACCAAAATCGAAAGAAACAACTTTTCCACTCGCCACTCGACATTCGCCTCGCTCGCTTTGGGTCATTTGTGCCGCTCGCCGCTCGATGCTCGCTTGGCTTGTTGCTCCCCGCTCGACATTCGATACTCATTCTGTTCGACGTTCATCCCACTTGACCCTCACCACTTGCCTTTCTTAGCTGATCTTGCTCATCATTGAATCCATTGGATCGGTACGGTTCTCGGTTGCCCTTTCAAGGAGTACAAAAAATGAAATAAAAAAATTATTGGTTGGTCTTGGGTTGACCTAGAAATCGGACCAAACTCATTGGGTTAGTCCGGTTCTCAATCAATTTTTTAAGGAGTATAAAAAATGAAATAAAAAATTATCGGTTGGTCTCGGGTTGATCCTGGAACAGGACTGAACCCATTGAGTCGGTTCGGTCTTCGGTCCCAAGCTCAATAGGGTCGGTCATCAGTCCCAAAAATTGAGGACCAGCACTGTGCGGGTTGGTCCTAGGATTAGGGGTTGGACCGGCCCAACCCGGATCATGCTCACCCCTAGAAATTACTTTGTGAAATTATAATGTGCATAATGAAATTCACAACGAAAAAGATGTCGTCACTGATACATTATGAGTAAGCTGGGGATTTCATATTGTATAGTGTATGCACTTTGACTAAACTTACCTTGTATTTAATCTCGTGCCATCCTTTAATATCTCGAACTAGTATGCCATCGAGCATTGAGTTCTATATAGCCGGTGCACCGCGCTTAAGAAAGGATTAAAAATCTGAAAAAGCAATACAACATTCTCCTTCTTGTTTCGTCATTCTTCTTCTTTATTCTTCTTTAGTCTTCCTAGTGGAGCCTTATCTAAAGTTTTTCCATGGATTGGAAGATTATTGCACCAGTAGTTTCCATGGGTTCAATGTCCCATATACAGATAAAACACTTTTGACTCTCTCTCTCTCTCTCTCTCTCTCTCTCTCTCTCTCTCTCTCTCTCTCAATAATGGACATGCCAGCCAGTTTGAGCCTATAGGTGGGACTCAACTCCATGGCCAAATCAATCTTTTCGTGTCGATGCATGAAAGCCAAAGCAGTGTGGCCGCAGCCTGGACCATGCATTATGCTCGGAACGTATCCCAACTGCGCATCTGTGTGTAAACGCCAAGACTATTTCATATATCTGATGTCCACAACAGTCCGACGACTCCTGTCCCACTTATCATGTGGATGGAAAGCCACACACATCACCAATAACACGCAGACATACACAATGATTGACCCCCAAGCGAGTCCGAGAATGCAGCCATGGAAGAGTAGCATCAAAACTGCACACTGTTGCGGAAGTAAAGTTCATTAGATCAGGACCACGAAACCGAATTACAATCATGGAGGCTTACAGGAAAGAGAAACGAGAAAGAAGAATTGAAATGTTTTACTTATTTCTTTCAATAGCAAAGAAAATGAGATCACGATCATTCAAGATCTACATTCCTAAAACATTCGTGTTGCGATGTATTGCCGTGTACCGAAACATCGGACGAAAAAGGGAAACTTAGTCCAACCAAAAAAAAGAAAAAAATTAAACTCCCTTCCACTCTCTCAATGGGAATATGATCTCTGTATATATCGACATCTGTGTGTATCTTTTGTGATTAGCGCAAAACCGGGAAAAGACAAATAAGATGAACCGGATGTACAAGTTTACATCTGCTGAAAGATGTCGAAATTTGCTGCAGTTAGATCCTCCGAAAGCGATGTCAGCTGAAAGCTACCGAAATCTTCCGACGATGAATTAACAGGACCGATGTGTAGCTGGTCCTCTTGCCATGAACCTTGTGGTTTCAATTCTTCACTCTTGCTTGTCCCATTGGCCTGGTACTGGAACAAGCAGTCTAACTTGTTCTCACTAGAACACCAAGAGAAAGCAGCATTTTCGACCGAGCTGTTCACCTGAAACCCCGTGTAGTTGCCAATGCTCGAGCTATTATTAGTTGAGCATTGGTCTTTCGCCTCATGGAAGAAGAATGGACTCATTCTCGAAGTGGAATTGTTCGAGAACTCCGACCCGCTCATCGTCCCGCCAGGCTGGTCGAAATTAGTCAGGCTCGGCATCGAGGAAAACTCAAAGTTAGAACTAATATCGAGATGGCTTTGATCGATGGTTCTAGGAGGATCATGGTACTGGCTCAGCAGATTGGAATTAAAGCCGACCATGTCGACCCCGGACTGGAATTCAAAGTAAGGCAAAGAATCGAAAACCGGCCTGCTCATGTAGTTATTATTATCGGCGGACTCTCTGGATGGTTCTATTAGTGCTCCGCCCTCATAGCAAGTGTCGCTGATTAAGAATGCCGGCTCGTGCGCTCTCGAACTCGATATGGCTGGGGTGAGTCCCTTGAGTTGTGGTACTTGCAAGGACTCGTTCTCGGCGCATTTCTCTTCTTTGATCAGCTGGACCTCGCTGATCGGTTGGTGCGTCGCCGGGTCGATGCCTTGCTTCATCAGCTTCTTCTTCAAGCAGGAGTTCCAGAAGTTCTTTATCTCGTTGTCAGTTCTTCCGGGCAATTGCGCCGCAATCTGAGCCCACCTGCGTATCATTCCGCGAATTTTCCAGAAGAATTCATTCAAAAGGGAAATTAATAAACAACAAAGAGGGGAATGTTCTTGGTGGGCGTTTCTTGAGATCAGATAGCGCAGTATCTGTACCTGTTCCCAAGAACTTTGTGGAGACTGACAATGAGATCCTCCTCTTCTTGAGAGAACATCCCTCTCTTGAGGTCAGGCCTCAGGTAGTTTATCCACCTCAACCTGCAACTCTTTCCACATCTCTGGAGTCCTGCATTCGACGAGAGAATTCGATCATTCAAATGGTTTTCGAATCAAACTCTCTCCAAGAACAGAACTTATTCCCCAGAAAACGACTGTGAATGAGCTTCTCCTTTCTCGTCTGCCATCGTGTCTTACCGGCGAGCTTCGGTACAGAGCTCCAGCAGCCGACGCCGAATCGGGTGATGTAGTTGAAGAGCTTCTCGTCTTCCTCGGGCGACCACAGCCCTTTTCTCAGCTTCTGCTTCACACAGCAAGAATGTCTCCCCATTTCTTTGGCGCAACAGAGAGCCAGAGGAGTTGGAGAGAAGAGGATAACCGTAAGGACAACGATATCAGCTGAAAAAGAATCAACCCACCAAGCAGGCCCTGTAAGCCAGTGAATAGGAGAGGTTTCGATGGGGATTTATGCGCTGTTCTCGGGTGTCCGACGAACTGCGAACACAAGGAAAGATCAAGAACCCGGTTTAAGACAAGAGTTCAAAAGCCGAGAGGAGGGACATAAATCATACTTAGGATCCAAGTTAAGCTCAGAGAGAGAGAGAGAGAGAGAGAGAGAGAGAGAGAGAGAGAGAGAGAGAGAGGAAGGTGAAGCAATCAAGTGGGTTTTACGCAAATCTGGTGCTGCTTTTGGCACAGCAACTGGATTGGTTTTTAAGACATCTCTCTGCCGCCACGAAAATCAACGAGGAGCGATGCCAAAATTAACAGCAAATTCGAGCAAGAATGTAGCATTACACGTTCGTGCCATATAATATAATTCTTTTATATACCGAAATTCCTCTTTTTTATGGCCTTACGAAGTCGAATCCAGTAAAATATAGGACGATAAAGAGAGAAAACAATTAAGTCATCTTTTCGGGAAACTCAAAGGACGGGGCAAAAAAAAGAAGATTAATCTTTTTCCTTCCCCAATTTTTCTGCTATTAAAAATTAGTGAATTATGCAAGAGAGGGGTGCAATGTATTTCGATAATTATGTTGCTTCTTCTGATTAATAGCTAGTATAAAATACTTTGGCCGACACCATGTTTTTGTCGAGGAGGAGCGTGGGGCCCATGCATAGATTTGACTCCGGAGATCGAGATTCGATGGAAATGTTAAAGATAATCGGAAATAAAATTTTAAAAAAAAGGAGGGGTGGAAAGCTGAATGAATGAATAATTGCCGGTCGGAAACGCAGAAGGTTCCGAATTTCCGACAATCATTACACCCGCGCAATTCCTGACGAAGTCAGCGCGGAGATAACACGAGTCGGGTCGCCCGGAAAGAGGCTCCGAATAGGACTCTTCCGGAGCCCCGGACCCGGGTCGGATCTGACGGCAGGCGGGGCGGGGCGGGGCGGGGCGGGGCTGCAGCTGTCGGTGGATCCTGTTTCGATCCGAGTTGCTGATTCGGTCCATGGGATCGGATGACGTCATGCGGTCTCTCTGCGTACCTCTGTGCTTACGTGGTCTCCAGGACCATTTGAGAATGAACCGAGGTTTGACTTTGTTTACTCGAGTAATGATACAAATGAACCCCTTTTTACCGAGTCCTAAGTTTTAGCTAATACCGCGTGTAACGGTTACCTGCGTTTTACCGATTCTTCCAAATAAATTGACTTAATGACTCTTTAGGTAGAATCTGATGTAGGGATGACCTAAAGTGAGGTGTTGCTAATGTTTAGCACATTCTTAGCATGAAAATCATTGGTATTCACTACCAACCAAAAGGAGTGAGGCTTACAGGCACCGACGAATAAAAATAAAAAACATAATCCTGCTGGACGCCCCTAGACGATTACCCGAGATGGCCCTCACTAGGTGGAGACACCCATTGACTACCACCTATGGCCTACACAACCGAGCAAGTAGTCAAGGCCCCCGGTTGAAATTCCGTATCTGGTCCATGTTTCTAGAAAGTTACTTGGTATAGATTTTTTGTAACGAGTTTCATTTGTTGAAGTGATGATGTCGTGGACAGTCAATAAACTTTGATCTTCTCATTTTTTCTTCAATTTAGTCCATGACGTGATTTGGCATTGCATTTAACAAGGACTACACGAGCAGATTAATGCAAAGTCTATGGCCTAAATTGAAGAAAAAAAATGAGAAGATCGAGGATTTATGGCGTGTCTAGATGCATATTTTAACTTTTTTCCACTTGGAGACGTTAGGAACTTTCGCAATATGGTCATGGTGACATATAAATCTAATATAACCATTTTAATTGTTTGAAATTGGAATAATGTATTAAAATTTTTCAGAAAAAATATTAAGCTTTGCATAAACTAAGCATCCGTTTATTTAAAAGAGAGCTATTTTCTGGAAATTATTTTTCTACTTTCTAATTTTTGAATGACAAAAAATTAATCAGTTTACGGTTAACGTTTTAAATGGAGTGAAAATAATAAGCTTAAATTGGGAGAAGATGACCTCCCCTTTAGTAAGAAGGAAATCACTTTTTCTATAATAAATTTTTTTGGGTCAAAGTAACATTTTATTCATTTCCACGGAAATACAAGAGAGAAACACCGCACTATATATGCAAACCAAGACAAATCCCACAAATTTCAAAACAAAACAATCTTTAGATGACGAAAGGAATCGTCAAAACAAGATTAGGAGTTACTCGCTCAAAGAGCAAATGTGAGATTTCTCCAACCAAAATCGGCGACCAATCATTAAATTCGCCTTTAGTAATGAGCACATATTGAGGTCTCCATCTATAGCTATGGTTTTGTCTTTTGATGGTGTGCACCTAAGTTTGGCATCCCCAACACCATCATTGTTTAGAGAAACAAAATTATATAAATACGAATTTGATACTTGAGAGAGCGAAACCTTCGTGAAACTCTTTGGATCTCATTTGAAAATTGAACTTATACTTGAAGTAAACTCGAGGGAAGTGAAAACCTGGAATCATACGTACAAAATCCCAAAATCTAAATTAGATCGGGATAGAAAATCTTCTCGAAATGGGAGAGAGAAGCTTCTAGATTTAAATTGGATTAGAAGATGAAAGCTCCATAGAATGGGAGGAAAGCAAGAAAAGGAGAATAAAAAACCAAATCAGCTAAAGAAAAGGGAAGGGGTGGAAGAGATCTAGCTTAAATCTTTCCCATGAAGGTTAAGCAAGAAAGCTGTGCAAAAATTAAAGAGAGGGGAGAAAACCTTACGGGAGAGAGAGCATTAGACCTTAACATAAATGAAATCTAACTATTTTTTTAGATAAAACTATATTAATGAAAAATAATACCACGAAAAACACAAACCTGGTATATCTCGTGATAAATGGAGGGTAAAACTCTAAACTTGTATACTAGTCAACTACCTCATCAACTCAGCAATTTGATGAGGAGGGTACATCTATCATAGGTATCTTGGTTTATGATTTTTTACAGTTTAAAAATTAGTTTAATATAAATTTATCATGAGTATACCAATTTAGATTTTTCGTTGTATTGATTCTAAATTTAATATAATATAACTATACTAATAGTTTGAAATTTGAATGATATATTAAATTTCACCGGAAAATAATAGTACTTTTTGCAAAAACTAAGGATCCGTTTATTTGAATGAAATCTGTTTTTTTCGGAAATTATTTTCTAACTTTTCGGGTGTTTGAATAACGAAAAATTAATTGGTTGAAGAAAAATGCTTTTCATGGACTAAAAGTAATAAGTTTAAACCGGGAGAAAATGACTTCTTTTCTTAATAAGAAGGAAACCACTATTCCTTTAAATAAATGAAAACCAATTATTTTCTTTGAAAATAATATTCATGAAATTTTTTTTTTTATTGAGAAATTTTTATTCAAACAAACACATTCTGAATATTTTTTTTCCTGTCGTCCTCCGTTTCGAAAGCGACCGCAACGCACCGACGGTCGCGATCGGGTGCGACGCGCCCCAGCGCAGACCCTCGGATTCTTTTGACTTTGACTCCGGGATGCGGTGCTTGTCTGGCGTGGAAGGCAAGCGTCGACGGTTGGGATGATTTGTAGTGGAAAAACGTGGAGCATGCGATCCTTCACGTCGGACAGTACCTTGGATCGCACGTGAAAAATGACTTGTCGGGACGTGGAAGAAACACATCACATCATTTTGTCGGCTTTCAAATGAAGACCAAGGTTCTTTTCCGTAAATTCGATTTTCTACGTCAACCGCCAATTTTCTCCCTTATTGCCCGGCTTTTTTCTTCCTTCCTTTCTTTTTCCCCCCCTCCGTTCGTGGCCATCGTGAAAATGTAATCGAATCAATATCTTTTGTCAGGTTAGATATCATTGTTCTCGTGCAAAAAAAAAAAAAAGATATCATTGTTCAATCCCTTATTTTCCATAGGAGTTATACCGTCGCTCTTGGATTGATTCCCTTATTCATCTCATGGACTATAAATGTTGTTGAAAAAGAAGTCGTGTTACAACGTGAAAAGTAAAAAGTGAAAAGTAAAAAGTGCGCTTATGAATAACTTGATAATCTGAATGGTAGAAAAACACATATGTTCGAGAAGAGATTTTTGTTCTAAGCTTTCCATGTTTATAGTGCCCCAATCAAGTATGTGTTAGATGCTTCAAATCTTTCTCTTTTCACATTACTTTCTCACTTCACAAATTTTCGTTTCTTGGCAATTCAGGTGCATGAACATCAATTTCGCTTCAAGTGCTACAAAATCGTTCATAGACTTTTAATTTATTTAATGTGATTTTTAAAGTATTGATAAATGTTCACATAATCCCAAGATTATATGAAAATGTTTAAAGGCTTAAGGAGAGCATTGAATATTGGATCAAAATTTAAGGATTACATTGAATAAATTAAAAGTTCGTAAACAATATTAGGTCAAATTTTAGGGACTAATTTGACTATTGATTTATAACATCACCAAGTCTTGATGATCTAGAGCAAATCACATTATATATATATATATATTATGCAGACACCACTCGGTAAATAAATAAGTACAACGATTGCGCTTAACTAACTGAATAATATGTATTGTTTAATCACCTTGACAACGACTTTAAATGGTTTTTAATTATTATTCTTTTCCGAAATATCCCCCTCGTGGTCCGACAAATTAAAGTAATTCCTAGAGAGAGAGAGAGAGAGAGAATGAAAAGGGAGGAAAACCTTCCTGGCCTTCAATCATTGGATGTGGGCACAGCCCGACGAGAGAATTTTCAAAGGGGAGATTAATGGTTCCTTAAACGTAATTAAAAAACGGTCGTTCAAATTCGATCGCGAAGCTCACCTAATTGAATCATTGCATTCTTCTCAAGGGAAACCCGAGAGATAATATCAAAAAAAAGTGGTCGCGGGCCAATCGCCTCGGCGCATCCAGCTGGATCAGCGGGCGATTTTCAACATCTCAATTAGGACTTCTCCATTGCTATGAATTTGCGAGTAGTCACAAAGGTCACCATGACGTATAACTATAATCGGGCATGCCCGTCAAGACATTATAGTCAAGATCGCGAGATTCGCCGAGGATTAGGGATTTTGTTGTTTTGAATGCAAGCGGGTTGTTGATTAGTCGAAATAAGTTCTGGGTGCTATAATTATGGCTTCGATACCTCGGTTGTTACTATGTCGCGTCCTGTCGTATTAGGTGACGGAAAATCTTGTCATTTTGAAGAACGCATAAACTCATGATTTGAAATTATTGAAGAGATATTGTTGAATTTGTGAAAGTTTTGATAAGGTATGAAAGTATGTCCTATGTCCTTTTCTGACTACTTCACGTTTTAGAACAGGGCTGCCCATGCTAAGACCATGAGGTCAATCATGGTCAATCTTGTCATTTTGAAGAACGCGTAAACTTGTGATTTGAAATTGTTGGTGAGATATTGTTGAATTTGTGAAAGTTTTGATAAGGTCTGAAGTATGCCCTATGTCCTTCTTTGACTGCTTCACGTTTTAGAACAGGGCTACCCGTGCTAAGACCATGAGGTCAATCATGGTCTCCGCTGCCTTGATGACCTAAGATCAAGGCTCCGGGCACAGCGGCACATCCGTTGTACTAGATGTGTCTAGTGCTGGGACGGGCATTGGGGGCTAGGGTTCGTCGGCGGCGGCGGCGGCGGCGGCGGCGGCGACTGTGCAAGGGTGCTAGGGTTTGTGTATAATTTTTGTGTTGTATTGCCTTAGCAAGAGAGGCGTTTTGGAAAATAGGACGGTAATCTTGTAAAATAGATACATAAAGTAGCAAACTTGTAGTTTTAAAAATGGAGGTATGTCTTTGATCATTGGATTTTCACTCATTCATATTTTTGTTACCTTCCCTAATTAAACCTCCATGTCTCTAACTACACATATACAGAAGATCAGAACACTCTGATGAGCTCAAAAATAGAAAAAAAAAAAAAACTGTTCAATTAATCATAAACTTTCTAATTTTTGCTATTAAGTCTTATATTTTCTATACAAAATTCATCCTTTAAGCCAATTTTTGCTAGAAATGGCTAACATGGTAATGTATTATGTAAGATAGCCAATGATGATTGAATTATCACGTTAGTGATTTTCTACGAAAATTGACTGGGACAGCGTTTAGGACTAAATTAGTAAAATTGAAAAATTCTGAATCAAATTAACATCCATACAATAAGTATATGAATGATTGAATAATTTTCCGCCAGAGGAGGGTCCCGTTCAACATATAATTGGAGTCGAAATTGTCATGGAGCTATGCCTTTTTGCAAAGCGATGTCGTGAGTCAATTTTCTAGGGTACGTACATTACATCTGAAAAAGTACTGGCCAATGTAAAATCCACGTGAGAATTGAGGGCGGGTAACGTCACGGCTGAATCTCTCGGAAAGAGCTTCATTCATCATCATCGACCTTCAAAGCGAATGAATTTGTCTGGCTATATATGGAGAGAGTTCATGCATCTTCACATATGGACCAACGCAAGAGAGAGAGTTCACGCGTCTCACAACTTGATGAGTTTACATCTCATTACTAGGGACTTTTTTCCTTATATATACACACACATGGATAGCGTGCAATCGAAAAAAATTATGAAATTGTACGGATATCTTTAACCATAAATTTTTTAATTTTACCAATGTAATCTTAAATTGCCATGCGAAATTTCAACATAGCCCTTCTACCCAATTGCCATAAAAAAAATCACAGAAAAATTACTAAAAAAGTCCTAAACTTATACCAATTTTTTTTTTGGTCAATTGATATAAATCTTTTACATTTGTACTAATTTAATCAATCCACCCAATATTAGCAGACCAATGCTGACATGGATGTCAGCCGTCCTATGTAGTATGGCCGATACTGACGTAAATAATTTTTTTTTAATTTCTAATATAAATTTTTAAAATTCTTCATTAATTTTTTCATTTTCTTTTTTCTTTTCCTTCCTTCACCTATTGTGACCGATGAGGGTTGCCGAACCTCGCCAGCCACTGGGTGAGGGGGCTGCGAAGCCCCCTGCTTGGATGTGGGTGAGGCCATTGCAGCCGTGGGTGAGGGCAGCCTTGCCATGGCCTTGCCTAGATCTTAGGTTAGGCGGCCTTGCCCGTCGCCACTCGTGAGCACAGCCTACACAACTCATGCATATCCTCAAAAACCCAAAATCCTGACACGACAACCCTTTGTCGTTGCGTTGCTGTAAAAACCAAAACAAACCCCAAGCCCATTCTACGACCGGAGCAAAACCCAGGGAAAGTACAAAGCAAGATGAAGAAGATAACAGAAAGGAAAACGCATACAAGGGCATGGGACGACAAATAAAAAGGCTATAAAACTAGGAGGGCATTCATCGAGATGGGACTCACGGTGAGGCCGCCTTTTCCTGTGGATGAAGGAAGGAAAAGAAAAAAACAGAAAAGAAAGAAGGAAAAGAAAAACAAAAAATCAATTAAACATTTGTAAAAATATTAAGAAATGAAAAAGTGTCCAAAGTTAGCGACAGTCATGTCAGCGCCGACCTACCAAAATTGATAGGATGGACTAAACTGACACAAATTTAAAATATTTAGGATTTCATTGACAAAAAAAAAAGATTTAAAATGAAATTAATACAGTTGCAATAGGTTTAGGACATCATTTTTGTCCACATCAGCATGCCATATGGGATGGTTGACAATGACTAGACTTGATGTCTATGATTTTCTATGGCAGTTGGCTAATGGGACTACATCGGAACTTCACATAAATGCTTTGAAATATATTGACAAAATTATTAAGTTTAAAATTGAATTGACATATATAATAGGTTCTATGATTAATTTGGTAATTATCCCACGCAAAATGCTGGGTGACCTAAGACTAGTTTATAAACATGATACATTAGCGATATGGCAGATTGTAAACAATCATTTAAATAAATTGCCGTATCATTATCATAGGGAAAATTGTCCAAAAAGTCCTAAACCTATTGCACTTTTGCCAATTCAGTCCTAAACCTTTTAACTTTGCCAATTGAGTCCTAAACCTTTTCACTTTTTTGCCGATTCAGTCCATCCGGCCAATTTTGGCCGGAAAATGCTGACGTGGACGCCGGCGGTGCCACGTAGACCGCCGGCGACGTAGACAATTTTTAATAATATTTTAATATTTTTTTGAATTTTTTTTATTTTTATTTTTTAAATATTAAATTTTTAATTTGATTTTTTTGGATTTATTATTATTTTTGAATTTTTTTTTCCATTTTTTCTTTTTCTTCGGTCTTCTTCCTCCAGCCGGTCGCCGGACCTCGGCGACTGGCCAGAGGCGACGGCCGGCGAGGTCGAGGTCGACCTCGTCGGCCACCTCGCCGGATCTGGCGAGGGTCGAGCCTCGCAGGCTCGACCATGGCTGGCGAGGCTCGACCTCGCCAGATCCAGCGAGGGCGAGCCTCGCCCGCCCGGCACGAGGCCGCCCTCGAGGCCTGGGCGGCGAGGCTCGCCCTCGCCGAATCTGGCGAGGGTCGAACCTCGCCCGACGGATCGCCGCCGCGGGGCAAACCAGGCGAAAATCCGGGGCCGGAGCCGCGCGACCGAGGACACCCCGAGCTCCTGTAAAACCCTAGAGACGACGACGACGAGCGGAGGGAGGAAATTTCTAGGGCGAGATTGGAATCGGGGAACGGAGCGGGGAGAGCTGGCCTCACGCCCAGCTGGCGGGGCTCGCCCTCGTTGGCCCTCGAGGGCGAGCCTCGCCGCCCGGAGCCTCGAGGGCGGCCTCGCGCCGGGCGGGCGAGGCTCGCCCTCGCCGCCCCCGGTGCGAGGCCGCCCTCGCGGCCACGCGGGTGGCGGCGAGGTCGACCTCGACCTCGCCGGCCGTCGCCTGGGCCGGTCGCCGAGGTCCGGCGACCGGCTGGAGAAGAAGACGGAAGAAAAAGAAAAAATGGAAAAAAAATTCAAAAATAATAATAAATCCAAAAATTCAAATAAAAAATAAAAATTCAAAAAATATTAAAATATTATTAAAAATTATCCACGTCAGCGCCGGCAGTCCTACGTGGCACCGCCGGCGTCCACGTCAGCATTTTCCGGCCAAAATTGGCCGGATGGACTAAATCGGCAAAAAGTGAAAAGGTTTAGGACTCAATTGGCAAAGTTAAAAGGTTTAGAACTCAATTGGCAAAAGTGCAATAGGTTTAGGACTTTTTGGACAATTCCCCCCATTATCATACGAATGTAACTACGCATATATAGTTGCTGAACTTTTAAAACGCAAATGATAATCATTATGACAAAAAAATTGATTCTTGGAACAGATTTTTCTACTTCTATTCTTGAATGAGTTTTTGAGTAAACATCGCATTTAATAACGACATAAATTTCTCTTCTTGGAATAGAAATAAAATTTCTCATTCCAAGGCGTTGGCAACTGGTGCTAGTGATGGACAATAGCAGTGGGCTGTGGCGTGCGGGCTATTGGCTAGTAAAGAGGACGAGCAATGAGATGATTTTTTATTTCTTGTTTCAATTCCAAAAATAGAGAAGTAGAAAATTTTTACTTCTTATTTCTATTCTAAACCTATTTCAAGACTAAAAATTTATTCTAGCAGTTGAAAAAGAAAATTGCATTACCAAATGAATTTATGTTCTAAATTTGTTTCTAGGACCTAAAAATGGTATTGAAACATAAATCGAATGGTTATCATACACATCCTTAGTTATCTCTATTGAGCAATGCTATCTCTTTGACTCTATTATTTTTTCCTTTTTTTTTTTGGTGAGAGATTTAATTTACTCACCAGCATAGTCATATGAAATCATACCAATCTTCTAATTCCAAACCTCCATGTGCAAAGCAATCGTCACAAATGTGACACTTGGATTAATTCACTCGAGGTATTATTTACTTTGATTTGTTTTATACTGAGCCTCACCGTTTTGTCCCTTAGCTTATCTATAGGTTGGCATTTCCTAGGAGTTCATCCATCTCGGTAGTGCTCTTTCTTGAGCACGCTTATCTTTGGAATTCCAAAGCTAAGTCTTGCCATAACATTAAAAGACACATTTGCAAGTTGATTTCAATTTTCACACACACACGCGCACACACACACACACATTATAAAAATGTTCTCCCCTTATTTGATGTGCAATTTGGTTCATTGCTACTCTCTTCACCATCGTGGAAGCTTGCTATGAGCAACTTCTTATCTAAACCCTCATGCCCGGCAACCACCGCCCACTTTTGTCGGTCCATATTATTACAATAAATAAGTATAATGCATATCGCTTTCGAAATATTCATTTTCGAGCCGGGAGATGCCTTTTCGATTCATTCCCACTGTCTGCTTCAATGCATCGAGGCAGTCTTTCAACTACCCCAGGAGTACAGCTAATCTTCTCTAGCTCTTATGATATGGACTACCAATTCTTAAAGTTAATGTAAGTGGACAATTCGATTTTTGGGACTGTTTCGTTGGACACATTACAGTACCTCAAAGTCAGGTGGAAGAATAACTCGTGTCTTTATCTTTCCGTGTGTGTACTATAAAGTCGCTGTCCTTCTGTTGATACAAGTCCCCCTCAACCAACAAATAAAGCGTCTTTTTCAAGAGATGATGATCGCAAAATGATAGCAAACGCTAGACATTGGGGAATTCTTCTTCCTTCGTGCTTCCCTCCCAGATGATTAGGTCCTTTGCCCTAGTTGGGTTTTCAGGGGGGAAGAAGAAAGAGAAAAAAAGAATATTTCTTGTCGAGGGAGTAATTACTAACTTGGCCTTTGAGAACGCGCAATTTCTCTTCCATACCACCTCGACATATCTCCGAAAAAAAAAGCAACGGGAAGAATTGCTCGGATAACGGTTAGGAAATGCTTGTTTGGGTCTTGTTTCAATCCGGATTATGAACTCTTGGGCAACAAATGGTGAAATGCCATTAGTAATTGAAGCACTAATAAAGTAGAACTAATGAGAAGCACGATTAGTGAATTCACAGATCAATTATCATCATACGTCTACGAATCATAAGTTAAAAAATTATTAAAAGAACTTTTTTACATCGTGAGTATGATTGTTTGTCCTACTCCCCTTCTAATAACTTAAAATTCTCGATTCATTATTGTTAAGATTGGGTTACTTTAATCATAAATTCCCTGGGCAAAATTGAGTCAATGGATTCACATCTAATCAAATGATTACACGGTTAACTTGAAAACTAGGCTATTAACCAGTTTCAACACCTTTATTAAGATGGGTGCAATTGAGTTTCAAGATTCCCCATGGTCCCCATGAATTCATCCATGCACCAAAGCCACTCAGCTTTTTCCAAGTCAAAAGTTGCAATTAGAGTGCCCCGAGAACACAAAACCCCCCTCAGATGTCTAATCACAAACCCTAAGTTGGCCACTTCCTTTGATTAAAATCTCATGTCTTGAATTGATGTTTGCTCATATTTGATTCGACATCAACGAGAGTAAAAAAGCCCTTTTATAGCCCAAGACCTAGGTAAAATAAAGGTCCACATCTTCCTCTCTTTTCGATCCATTTCTCTTCACATTTAAGTGAATTATTGTATGTGCCGTACAATTTGACTTGTGCTAAAAGCAAAAGTAAGGAGGAGAGGTGGGAAATAACATGGTAATAGCAAAGTGGACGACAGGACCAGTGATAGTGTTGCACGAATTGAGCAAGATCGATGTTGATAGTACATGCCGACAGTGATTTGATGCGAGTATTTTATGCATGCCATCATCTTTGTTGTTTCTCATAAATTTTCAGCCATAGTTAAGCATATTCACTAGACCAAATGGTCATACTTAGGTCTTGAATTCATCGGATATTCCATTAATTTCATGAATGAGATAATATATGAGAAAATAATAAAAATATCCTAAACCTATTGTATTTATGTCAATTCAATTTTAAACCTTTTGACGATTTGTCAATTTAACATTCCAGCTAGTTTTGATCTAAAACTGCTAACATGGCAATTTAGTTAGTGCAGGTCATCCTAAGTGCATGACACGCATTGACGTAGATAATTTTTATTTTCTTATTTCGATTTTTTCCCCGCTACAAGCTAGTTACTAGACTACCATCCCAACGATTTCCAACTAAATTTGGTTGGAAGGATTAATTTGGCAAATCATAAAAAAATTTAGCATAAAATTGGCTAAATTGAAAGGTTCAATACTGAATTGGCACAAATATGATAAGTTTAGGATTTTTTTGGTAATTTCTTCGACAAAATATTATTGAGCGAAAAGAGGTTAGGTGCATAATCCAATAGTAGTGAACTTAGCTTTAGCCCTTGCCAAGCTAATTCTTTATTTTCAGCAAACTTGATTACATGGGGTCCCCTACGAGGGCTAGAGATTGGCGTTTCGATTTCAAGTCAATATTCGACCTCTGCTATCTAAAAGACAAAACTTGTTGAATTGCCAACTTTATTTGACAAGCAGCGCAAGATATTTTTAGACGAACATAATCTAAAAAGCTCTTCTTCTTTTGGTACTACACATGAGCATCACTTGAAGTTCAAAGCTCATTGATCTCCGAGGGAACTGATTGGATCAACGACTGCCCACTTTCATAATTTCATCATCACTTCATTAAAGATCCCTAATTTGATAGTAAGATATCCATATCTGTACGACTGACATCCAAGGCAAATCAAATGAAATTCCGGGAGATGTGATATCATGTTATGGAGACATAAAATCACCACTTTTGGTATAGATAATAGCCAAATGTTTGGATTTACTGCCATGTGCCCCCAAAACTGAGGGTGATTTCTCTATACATGATGGTATCTTGTTAAATATAAAATCAAGATATCATTGGGTTTTATGTGCGACTTAATTACATAGACTACGTCTTTTGAATGGGTTTCACCCAATAACGACGTATGTTCGATTGGTTGTATTCATAAATCAAAATAAATCCAAGAAATTCATTGCATTAATAAGTTTGTGAGACATAAAGCAATGGGTAAGCTTCCTGAGAAAATTATATGATAGTGAGATCTCCATTAGTTAATCTCTCCATCTCCGAAGCAAGTAATTCATATGATGATTACACCATGTGACACCGATATGTGATTTGACAAGCCAATCATAGTAAGATAAATGACGCATGTGGTGCCAAGTTAGTAACGGTTATTGGTCGGTTATAGTATCTCTTACTGCAAAGTGGCATAAACATTATGCTTTTTTCTACTTGAGGCTTAGACCGTTTTATAGCTAGAGCAATAATTCAATTGCCGTTAGTGGTTAAGCCCATAGCAAAAATAATAGGCCCAACGTTGGGCCTATATCTTGTCTTACACAGGGTGGAGTCATGCTTCCACGTTCAAATTTCACTTGGAAACCTAATAAATGGGGCCCATTCTACTTATCTCCGCCCATTTTTGAAGCAATTTCTTGATAGTGATTGGCAATTTGGCAATCGGTTCCATTGTTCGAGCCTGAATTTACCCTGTAGGTCTCGATTGTGAAAAATCAGTAGCACGAACTGAATTGAGTGCCTTTGAAATACATGGAGCCCAATGTGTCAGTTCTAGGCTGGTTCACGGTTCTACTGGGTAACCATTTTTTTTTTTTCAAATGAAAATCAAGTTACAACTACTATTCACTATCATTTATAGCTCATGTTTACTACTCTTAATAGTCAAATCATCGTGTTGCATACCTCGTGTTTGAGTTCACATGCTTCAATCCTTTTGGTTGCAACAAATTGTTCGACAAATTGACAGGATATGTATTGAGACAAACATGAATCCAACATTAGCGAAGGTCTCACTTAACATATGTTTAGTAGGGGTGAACGGTTTTAGGTCCTGTACAGATTCTACGTGGAACTTGAAATTTACCTATTGAAACAAGTTCTTCATTTTTTGGAAATTAAAATCTATCCTACATATCCTGAAATCTGGAACCTACTTTGTTACAGGTTCCAAGGTCGATTTTAAAGTCTACCCAAGTTTCACATATATTATTAATGAAATGATTGTAGTAAATTATCACATTTAATGACTATCACTTGTTATTACAATTCATTGACTATAACTTATATTTAGACCTACAAAAAATATAAAATATTAATAAAGTAAAACTCTCAATTATAAAATGGAAGTTAAAACTAGTGGTTTAATGTCATCGAAATATCGCAGGATTGCACACAAATATAGACAATGAAAAACACAAAAACTTGTTCTAGATTTTAGGTTGGTGAAATATGGAACCAATTCGTCGAAATAGATTCTCTAGTTTTTAGAATTTATAACCTACTTTGTATACCTTGAAACTTGGAATCAAATATATTCTCATTGATCAGACTCTCAGGTTTCAAGTTGTACCCTAAAACCATGCTCGTTTGCCAACTTGATATACATAGATACCATAGAAATGACTCGTTTCTTTATTTTCGCATGGGCGAAAAAATGTTCAACTCCATAATTCATCAGAAGGCGAAGCTCGTCGTTCTCCAAGTCGCCATGGCCCATGTGTTGAAATAATAGTTATTTCTTTTTGCACGTTTTGCTGATTTGGTTTTTCAGTTATTAGAGTTAGTGGAGTCATGTATGTTGGTTATCCTAGTTTTTAGGTGTTAGTGGGGTAAGTGTTTTATGCAGAACATGGGTAGTTATGGGTCCTCTTTTAGTGGTGTTTTTTTTTTTTTTTTTTTATGTAATGTATTTTATCTTTTGTAAAAGACTTGGTTGTTCTGTACGAAAGATGAAGTTTCAGCCTCATCTCTTCTCCCTTTAGCAATTTATTAGTGGTATCAGAGCCTGAGAGAAACGTGAGAGGTGTGAGATACTTTCGTCAGATAATTGCAGCAGCAATATTTCCAATGACCATCGACAATTTTATTCAACCAGCAATTCCACACTCTGATGGTCACTATGACCATTGGCGCATGTTGATGGAGAATTTTTTACGATCAAAGGAGTATTGGTCAGTTGTAGAATCTAGAATTCAAGAGCCACCAGCAGGCATGGCTTCGATAGATCTCCAGAAAGCAGAATTGGAAGCTAGAAAGTTGAAGGACCCGAAGGCAAAAAATTATCACTTTTAGGCTATTGATCGTTCCATCTTGGAGACTATTCTTTGCAAAGAAACTTCCAAGGATATTTGGGATTCTATGAAGAAGAAATATCAAGGCTCTATTAGGGTGAAGCGTGCACAGCTTCAAGCCTTAAGAAAAGATTTTGAGACACTAGCGATGAAGGATGGAGAATCTGTCACTAGTTATTGTGCTAGAACAATGGAGATCAGCAACAAGATGCGATTCCATGGCGAGAAGATGGACGATGTCACCATTGTGGAGAAGATTTTGCGTTTCTTGACGTCAAAGTTTAATTATGTTGTCTGCTCAATTGAAGAGTCGAAAGACATAGATGCACTCTCTCTTGATGAATTGCAAAGCTCCTTATTGGTCCATGAACAGAAGATGAACAAAAGTTCAACAGTAGATGAGCAAGCGTTGAAGGCTTCTACCAATACTCATTCCAACAATTTTAGAGGAAGGGGTAGAGGTAGAGGTAGAGGAAGGGGAGATTGAGGAAATAGAGATGTTGGCAGGAATTTCAAAGCCAATAATGACCAATTTCAAGGCAAAGGCAGAGGACGATATCCTAACAAATCCAAGGTTAGAGTGTTTTAGATGTCATAAATTTGGTCATTATGCATCTGAATGTTATACTAGGCTGCCTAATAATAAAGAAAAGGCAGAGAGTTCAAATTTTGTTGAAGAAAAGGAAGCAGAAACGTTGTTGATGGCTGTTCAAGATGAAAAGAAGCGCGAGTTAGATATTTGGTATGTGGATACAGGCTGCAGTAACCACATGAGTGGAAGTAAGTCTTTTTTTTCTCATCTAAATGAAGATTTTCATTCCACTGTGAGTTTTGGGGATCATTCTATTGTGAAAGTGATGGGAAAATGTGATATTAAAATAAAAACCAAGAATGGTTTTGTGGAAACAATCTCTAATGTGTTGTATGTTCCTGACTTGAAAAGTAACCTGTTGAGTGCTGGCCAATTACAAGAAAAATGTTATGTAATCACCATTCGGAAGGGTGCTTGTGAAATTTATGATTCTGTTAGAGGTGCTATTGCAGTTGTTCCTATGAGTTCAAATAGATTGTTTCCATTAAAGATTGAAAATATTCAATCTTGTTTGATGGTTGAAAAGAAAGATCCCTCATGGCTGTGGAATTTTCGCTATGGTCACTTGAGTTTCGGTGGATTGAAGACCCTCAAACAGAAAAACATGGTGACTGGTTTTCCTCAAATTATTATTCCTTCCCAAGTTTGCGAAGAATGTGTTGTTAGCAAACAATATCGTTCTCAATTTTCAAAAGAGAAGTCATGGAGAGCAAAGGATGTTTTGCAGTCGGTGCATTCGGACATTTGCGGTCCCATACACCCATCTCCTAATGGAGGTAAAAGATACTTAATTACCTTCATTGATGATTTTTCTAGAAAAACTTGGGTTTATTTTTTACAGGAAAAATCAAAAGCTTTCTCCACATTTAAAAACTTCAAAGCTCGTGTTGAAAATGAAGCACGAAAGACCATTAAGACTCTTCGAACATATCGTGGTGGTGAATATTGCTCAAAAGAATTTGAAGTTTTTTGTGCAGAGCATGGCATTCGAAGAGAGCTTACTGCTGCATATACACCACATCAAAATGGTGTATCTGAGAGGAAAAATAGAACCATTCTTAACATGGTGAGAAGTTTATTGGCAAGAGGAAGAGTTCCAAAGACTTTCTGGCTAGAAGCAGTAAATTGTAGTATTCATGTTTTGAACAGAAGTCCAACTTTTGCTGTTCAGAATATGACACCAGAAGAGGCTTGGAGTGGGAGAAGACCAGCTGTAGATCACTTCAAAATCTTTGGATGCATCGCATATGCCCATGTCCTGGATGTGAAAAGGAAGAAACTTGATGACAAGGCTGAAAAATGTGTATTTCTTGGTGTAAGTGAAGCATCCAAAGCATATAAATTATTCAATCCACTAACAAAGAAGATTGTGACTAGCAGGGATGTTGTTTTTGATGAAGAGAACACTTGGGATTGGAATAGGTAGCAGCCTACCCAAGTCCCTTATGACAACGATGCTAAACATGAGCAGATTTTAACACCTTGCATGCCCCAAAATTCATCAAATACGACTTCTACAGCTGCTGGAATTTCACCAACAAGCATTGAAGTCAATGAAGAAGAAGCCCAATCTCTTCGCCGCGTTAGAAGAAGGCCTGCTTGGATGGAAGATTATGAGGTAACTGGAATTGGAGATTCAATTACTCACTTTGCATTGTTTTCAGACTATGATCCTACAACTTTTGAGAGTGCTGTCAAAGAAGAAAAATGGCGAAAAGCGATGGATGATGAAATTAATTCCATTGAAAGAAATGATACTTGGGAACTATCCGATCTTCCGGATGGACAAAAAACCATTGTTATAAAGTGGGTCTTTAAAACAAAACTGAAAGAAAATGGTGAAATTGACAAATACAAAGCACGTTTGGTAGCCAAGGGATACAAGCAGCAACATGGGATCGACTATACAGAGGTTTTTTCTCCAGTTGCGAGACATGACACGATCAGATTGATGGTTGCATTAGCGGCACAGAATTCTTGGCCTATTTTCTAGCTAGATGTCAAATCGGCATTTTTGCATGGGTACTTGGAGGAACGGGTATTTGTCGAGCAACCCCCTGATTATGTCAAGATTGGAAATGAGCATAAAGTTTATAAATTGAAAAAAGCTCTTTATGGGCTAAAACAAGCCCTCGGGCTTGGTATAGTCGTATTGAAACTTATTTTCTTAAAGTTGGTTTTTCAAAGTGTCCTTATGAGCATATGCTTTTTGTCAAGATTAGAGATAAAGGGAAAATGCTCATTGTCTGCTTGTATGTTGACGATCTTATATTTATTGGAAGTTGTGATGGCATGTTTGAAGAATTCAAGAAATCTATGATGGATGAGTTTGAAATGTCTGATCTTGGTATGATGCATTACTTCTTTGGCATAGAAGTGGTACAATCGGATGATGGGATCTTTATTTCTCAAAAGAAATATGTGGGAGAAATTTTGGACATGTTTCAGATGAAGGATTGTAATCTTGTAAACACTCTAGTTGAGTTTAGCTTAAAGTTACACAAAGATCATGAAGGGAGGAAGGTTGACAGCACACTTTATAAACAAATTGTTGGCAATTTGATGTATCTAACTGCAACAAGACCACACATAATGTATTCTGTAAGTTTAATCAGTAGATATATGGAGAATCCTACAAACATGCATTTGTTAGCTGCCAAGAGAATCCTTCATTACTTGTAATGAACTAGAGACTTTGGGCTATTTTACAAGAAGGGTGAAAAGTCCAATTTGTTGGGATTTACTAATAGTGACTATGCAGGAGATCAAGATGATAGGAGGAGCACTTCGGGTTATGCTTTTATGTTTGGGACATGTGCTATTTCGTGGTCATCCAAGAAGCAACCAATTGTCACATTGTCAAGTACAAAAGCTGAATTTGTTGCTGCAACAGCTAGTGCTTGTCAAGCTATTTGGCTAAAGAGAATTCTTGAGGAGCTGCAATTCAAACAACCAGGAGCTACTAAAATTTTTTGTGACGACAATTCAGTAATCAAAATCTCCAAGAATCCTGTGCTACATGGATGAAGCAAGTACATTGATGTGAAGTTTTATTTCTTGAGAGATCTTAGCAATAATGGAACAATTGATCTAATCTACTGCAGGAGTGAAGATCAAGTTGCTGATATATTCACCAAGGCCCTCAAGATGGAGTCATTTGTAAAGCTCAAAAGGTTACTAGGTGTTTGCACGTTGAAAACAGTCAAAGCTTTAAACTGAATGTTAGTAAACATCAGTTTAAGGGAGGGATTGTTGAAATAATAGTTATTTCTTTTTGCACGTTTTGTTGATTTGGTTTTTCAGTTATTAGAGTTAGTGGAGTCATGTGTGTTGGTTATCCTAGTTTTTAGGTGTTAGTGAGGTAAGTGTTTTATGCAGAACATGAGTAGTTATGAGTCCTCTTTTAGTGGTGTTTTTTTTTATTTTTTTACGTAATGTATTTTGTCTTTTATAAAAAGACTTGATTGTTCTGTACAAAAGATGAAGTTTCAGCCTCATCTCTTCTCCCTTTTGCAATTTATCACCATGATCACTGATCATACACCGAATTCCATCCTGAAAAGTCAATGTCATCCTTTGCACGGTTGTCTGGGAGTCATCATTCACTGCAAACTTTTGAACGTCATCTTGGAGAAAGAGTTGACTTCAGAGGGACACAGCCTGGCTGTGACCCACAAAAACTTCTTTGCCCATTGTTTATTAAGGAGTTTCAGTGAATCTCTCTTGGAGTAGACTCGGAATAGCAGGCAGTCCAATCAAGAAGTTATTCCTCGTAAATCTCCTCACGCGCATTGCAGATGGTGACCTGCATTTTTTTTTTGGTGATCATGATCGTGGTCGTTTCAGTCTCGGCAAGAAAGTGATGACTTCACAATTACGCTTGCATTCAGCTCGGGAGGTCATCACGAGGGAGATGAATTTGATGATGGGATGGAGAAGGTCAAAAGTCCACGAATGGTTGGTCGACTTCAGGGACAGACTGTAATTTCGAGGGCAAGTACGAGGAAGCCTCCCGAAGTTTTCTCGTGGGGCCTCAACACATTGTGATTGTCTCTGCGTGTAGACGCAAAGTCGAGAGGTAAACGACTGTGATCACGCCATGCATTCCCCAAGACCATATCTCTTAGTGGGGCTGCAGAATCTCCCTATGAAGACTATTCAAAGTCGTCCAGTCCTACCACTTACGAGCTCTGCTCATCGTCGGCGCTGTCGTGTGATTGGTCCGGGAGCGATGATAACGAAGAAGAGGTTTGAGAGAAAGTGGGCGGTGACAGCAGCGAAGGCATATCTGCTCATCATGTTGGATAGAGTGCCTACACCGACTATTGCCTCTTTGCTTCCTGTTCAACAGCTTCCTGATGCCCCTGCTGATACATCTAACCATGATTCTTCTTCCTCTCTGTCTTGTTTCTCTATATAGATAATGAAAGATAGGATTGTTTCTCCAGCTTGATCGACTCACTCTAGGCTTTCTCCAAATTGTGTAATCAAGGTGGAAGGGAAGAAGGCAAGACCGGATCCCCAAGAAAAACATTAGGTGGTGGGTTCGAACTCATGGGGTCAATTAGTCTTGATTCCTACAATGACTTTGGGAAGAACAAGAAGAGGAAAGTGGTGAAGTCGCGAAGCCTGAGGGAGATTCCCGTCGTGTCTCCGCCCTCACCGCTTCGCCATCAGCGCACCTCCTGGGGGTCTCATGCCCCTCCTCTCCTCATCTAATGACTTGATGTCCATGTCGACCATGTAATTCTCCTTCCTTTGCCAATGAAATAATTGTCAATGCCGAGTCATTGTCAATGCTTGTTGATCCTCTGAGGTATATTGTGTTCCACCACATTATTTTTACTCCTAATTATATGAATGTGAGGACTTTGAGAGACGTTCATCAAATTTATAGGCTCAACAGAACGTCTTCAAAAGCAAACATTCTTCAGCCCAAAAGAAAACACAAGATCATTAAAAAAACGTAAATAGACTCTTGTTGAACGTTGAGTATGAATCTATAATTTAATAAATGAAAATGGAAGAATTTTGGATCCCTTTTAATGCAGCAAGGTGGTTTGATTTGTTGACGAAATAATCCCGTTTAATTAATGAAAAAAGAGGAAATTTGAATCCCGTTTAATGATAAATCAATATATCATTGAGTTTTGTGTAAGACTTAAATTCATAACCTTGCACTACGGCTATGAGTGGGTTTCACGCAATACCAAGGTGTGTCCGATTGGTTGTACTCGTTAACTAAGAAAAAAAAAGTAAGTTCAAGAAATTCATCCTATTAATAAGTTTGTAAGGGATGTAGCAACGACATTAAGGGTTAGCTTTTTGAGAAAAACACATGTGAATGAGACCGCATAGCTAATTACCTTACCTCCGGAGTAAGTAATTATTGTGACAATCACACCAAAAGGTAGTGACTATAGTGTGACAAGTCAATCAAAAGTAAGATGCATGACACATATGGCTTGGTGTGATCTAGCCAGAGCAATAGTTTAATTGTTGCTGGTGGTTTTTTTTTTTCGGTCTGTTGTTGGTGGGTTATATTGAACATAATAGGCCCAAATTTGGGCCCAGATACTGGTTTGCATACGAGAGTTCGACTTCCACATTCAATTTTCACTTAGAAAGCTAAACTCCTTTTGTGTCGGTGGGCCCATTCTGCTTATCTTGGCCCATTTGGAGCAACATTTCCTCATATAATAATGTAATCTTCTACTGTAGGTGATCGATTCCAAGGCCAGACCCTATAACCAACCCAAAAATGGAATCATGTACTGAACGGGGTGGCCTTTGGAACCAGCACAAAAGCGACTCGGTCAATTCTAGGCCCATTCCCTCTTCTGCGCAAGAACTAGGCGGGACCTATTATACTCTAATACTTATACCTCATGTTAAGTAAACTCTTATGAGTTGTGTGGTCTTGTTGCATGCCTCATGTTTGAGGTCAAAGCTTCCAATCCTCTTGGTTGCATGGAAAGTTTTGTCATCATAAAAAATGGGAGATTATTGAAAAAACTTCTCAATATATTTTGAAAATTGACAAAACCTTCCATGCATTTCAATTGAATCTGACAAAAGTACTTTTAGGTGAAATTCTTGAAGAAATGATGTTCAGACTTTGTTTTGAATATCATTAAACTTAGAAACTTATCAAGATGTTCTGGTTGTCTATGTCAAAGACATGGGGGTTTTATTAAATTATAAGGACAACAGTAAAGCTTGCATGAGTGTTGTCAAGGCGATGTACATCTTCAGACGTTATGTGAAGTTTATTAGATGATGAAGATGTTCAGAATTAGTTTGGTTTTTATGGAGCGCAACGGCTAGTAATTGGCTTGGATTTCTATCCTTATATGTATTGATTTTCTATCTATCCATGAAGGATAAATATCAATGTAATCCTCTTGTTTGTAAGGATTTGTGACTCATTTGACAATCATCTTGAGACAAGACGTTCTTTCCTAACGAAAACCGCTACTTATGGAAACTGAACCTTTCTTGTGTGGGTAGAAAAATCAAGAGAGACTCTAACTTGCACTCTAAGCTGAAATAATATCTTCTCATCTCATTCAAGTCCAATGAGTTGATTGAATGAATAATCCTTAAAAATATTGTCAAATGGTCAGTTTGGAAATCGAGGAGTATAAAAAGAGATTGTGGTGGTGAAGGAACAACAAGATCTGGAGTTTACAATTCCGAAGTTCAAAAAGAGCCTCGACCTTCATACACTTGTCTTGATGAACCGTAACTATAAATCTTTGGGGTTGTTGTTTAAGAGTGACTGTGTGAGTTCAGAAGATAAGATCACACATACTTGAGTAAAGAAGTATTCATACTTTGTAACCTCTGATTGATTTTTTTAGGACATCCAGATAATAGGCTATCAGCATGGAAGAGTAAATATAGGCTTATCATAAGCTGGACCACTATAATTGTTGTGTGCCTGCAATTTTCTCCATCTTTTAATCTCTCATTTGTTTTATTTATTACACACAATAAAGCCTGATCAATGCGTAGTTCATCTTTAGACATTGTTCGTTTGTAATATTGAATTCTATTGTTTCTAAATTCCATTTAATCACCTATTTACCCCCCTCTATATGATAGTTATAGCCCTAACATTCACCACTACCAGCCTCCTCCTCGCCTCGTCTAATAACTTAGACATCCATATCAACCATGTAATTTTCCTTTCTCGCCCATGAAATCTCAATGCCAAGCCATTATCAATGCTTGTTGATCCCTCTGAGGTATATTGGGTTCCCCAACTTCGAGCTGAACTCTTTTCCTTCCTTGGATATTGCATGTTAGTCATTGAATACAATGAAAATCCATGAATTAAATGTAGGCATAAGGAAACTAGAAGTGTAAAAATTTTGACACCCGGACCCCTAGAGTGCCAAAAGTTGGCACAAAGGGATACTTAAGTGCTAAAAGTTACGAAAGTGACACTTAAGTGCCAATCTAGCCAAAATCCGGCCAAAATGCTGACGTGCGCAATTTCCGGCGAAGGAAATACAAAACGGCGTCGTTTTGCATGCTGACGTGGCTAAATAGTGTCAAATCGACATCGTTTTGGTTGTGACGTGGTAAATAATTAATAGAATAATTGCTTAAATTAAATTTAAAACTAAATTTATTTAAAACATTTAAAAATAAAAGTAAACATTTTTAAAAAATTAAATAAAAAGGGAGGGAGGCGGTTGAGGGCTAAGCCCTCGCTGCCGTTGCCTCGCTGCCGTCGTCGAGAAGGGCTGGCAACGGAGGGGGAGGATCGGCCGGGTTTTGGCTAGGTGATGTGGACATTGAGCCATATCGAGGAGGTGGTGCTAGGGACCCATTGTTTATTCCTAATGGCTCGATTACTCGAGTGCGGGCCAAGCAATTCAGGCAAGCTGTTGGTGTCATGGTTCGTGATCTTCGGCGTGGAGATGACCTTGGATCAAATCTTGAAGATTCTTGGAAATCTTGGTGTAATTTGATTATCTAGTTACCAAATATTTGACCAAGTCAAATATATATATATATATATATCTTATTGTTTAGGTATATTCTAGAATATGACGCATTAGAATTCTAGGGTTGGTTTTAGGGTTTGTGTGGTGGCTAGAAGGCTTATATTAAAAACTGACTGAATTTCTTTGAGGGACATTTTTTTTGGAGAAAAAAAGTTGAGAGATTCTCTTTTACTGTTCTTTTGAGGGCTTGACCTTATCAAGGTTCCCTTGTGACGGTCAATTCGACTTATCGAGCGAGATAGTGGATTCTTTTGCTCGTGGCGTCTATAACGTTGGTTGGTTGACACGCGTTTGTCAACAGGTCATGTTCATACTGAGGTTGCCAATCACAGGTTTGATTGGAGGTCGAGGTTCGCAATTTGTACCATCTGGGCTTTCGTAGAACGATCTTTCCGCAATAATTCATATCACTCGGGCTCGTCGACCTCGGCCGACTAGCGGCGAGGGCTTGTGAGACTTTGCTTTGATCTAGGGCGAGGGTCGTGGCCCTTAGCTGGACTGGGTGAGGGCTACAACCTTTGATAGATCTAAGTGAGGGCCGCGACCCTCGCCCAGATCTAGGACGAGGGCTTGCGGCTCTCATCCTGATCCGACAAGGGCTGGCCGGATCAGGGTGAGGGCCGCGAGCCCTCGTCCCAGATCTGGGTGAGGGCACGTAGGCCCTCACCGTCGATCGGCTGGGGTTGCCGACCCTCGGCCAAGGCTCGGTGACCTCGACCAACCCTCCCCCACCTTCCGACGACGGCAGGGAGGCGGCGGCGGCGGCGAGGGCTGAGCCCTCAGCCGTTGGCTGCCTTCCTCCTCCACCTTTTATTATAATAATAATAATAATAATAATAATAATAATAATAATAATAATAATAATAATAATAATAATTAATTAATTTTTATATTCAAATTCAAATTATACCAAAACAACATCGTTTTGGTGTGTGTTTTGCTGAGTTAGCTTGTTGGCAAGCCACGTAAGCGAGGAAATTAATAAAAAAATGCCATGTGTGATTTCCGATGAGGTTCGCCGGATGTGGCATTCAAGTGGTCTATTTTTCATGAAAAGTGGCACTTAAATGTCATTTTCATAAGTTTTGACATTTAAGTGTTCATTTGTGCCAACTTTTGGCACTTGAAGCATTCTTTTGCCTAAAAATTTTTATAGAACGCTTACTAGTTCTTGTTTTCATGGTAAAGCAAACAAACTTCCTCCTACGCATTCTTGATTATAATGCCAATAAAACTCGAATAGGTTTCTTTCTTTTTTTCTTCCCTTTTGTTGGCCATTGCCTCCCATATCTATGACATCCATAAATTTCTATATCAATTGATATTTAATAAATTTCGCCATTGGAAATTTTAGTCGGATTTTAACATGGTAGTAGTGGAAGGCCCCAATTGTATTTTTTGCACCTGTAGTTTTCCATAAGTGATTCCATTAGGATTAAATTACTAAATAATTACTATTGGATCAATTATTTAGGGTGGCAATGAAATATGTATCGCCACATTAGTTGTTAATAGAGACTGATATGTTCCGAGTTTATGTATCATGTGTGGTAGGTTGGAGATTTACTAAGTTAAGTCTTTTCTAGCGTTCGATATTTTGTTGAACGTTCTAAGGGGATCAAAATATTTTTCTGACTTATAAATGTTTGAAATGGATATTGATTTTCTTTTTTACATGCTAATTTGCTTGATATCTCAACAATTTATCAAAAAACCTACCTTGGAACCATATAGTTGAGCTATTTGTCACTTTCCAATTTACATACATCTCATTGAATCTCAACCTAGTTTTTTTATCCCAAAGTTTTCGTTCTTTTAACCTTAGTTAAACATTTTTATCCCTTTGTAACTCAAGTAAGTCTTTTTGAGAATATCCTCTCTTGATCGTATGAAGCCACTTCAAGTATGCAAGGTCCAAAATAGAGAGAGCTTCAATCCACTCTTGCAATGAAAGAGAGTTCATTGTCACTTTTCCTTCTCTTTCCTTTCCTACTCTTTTAAAGCAAAGGCGAAGGTTCCACGATTGTATTTCTAAAGCTTCCAGTTCAACATTTCAAGTATTTACAAGGTAAATTTTTGGGCTTCCGCTTCAATTTGTTATAAGGTCGAGAATTGCTATTACTTATTCTTTATTATTTTGCTTTAAAGGTGACTAAAGCTTTGAGCTATTCAAGCCTTTTGTTTAAGATAAGTGAAAACTCTAGGAACTAAGTTAGATTGATTTACTTAGTACCTTTGACTTGATTGTTAATTTGGTTTGAACTTTGGTATTAAGTTTGAGAAAGTTCTAATGATTACTTATTGAATCATTATGTATGTTTGGCTTGAACCGATGAGTCTTTACATGATGAGGTTGTGATTAATTGACTTCTGTAAGATTCGATAGTATAAAAGTAGAAATGATGAAATTAAACTAGAAAGTGGTATTTTTGTAATTCCAACTAAGTAACTAACTTACTAGGTAGATGTTGTCGATTAATCGTATCGTCGATTGTTTGGGTTGTCCATATTCACGTAGCTAACTTTTTGAAAATAGTCCATAAATCAAATGTTGAAAAAGGAAATACGCCTAATTATGACTAAACTAAAAGTAATTTTATTTTTGGTCGATTTAGAACTTAAAACCGAAAAATTCAGAAAATAAGATTCTTAATTGAGTTTTGTGAAATTTTCAACATAAGAGTCAAATTGACTTTAAAAGAAATTTTTTTTGCTTTTTTATTTTTTTCAATTTTTTTTGTCAAAGGTTTGACCAAAAGTCAACAATTTAGTTGACTTTTCTTAAAATGTTGATTTTTTTTGGTTAAATCTTTAATTTTTTGAGAAATTAATTTGACAAAAGTGGAATTAAGGCTAAATGGCATCTTTTTGGGTAAAAAACCAAATTTTAATCCAAGGTTGACTTTTGATCAAAGGGTTTATCAAAAAGTCAACCATTTGATTTTTCAAGTTTTTCTTGAAAATGAACTGGAAATTGCTTAAAAACAACAGTGTAAAAGAAAAAAAAATTTGAAAAACGACACTTTTTGGCCAAGAAATAAGACTCCATTGTGATTAGAAACTCAAATTTCGATTTTTTACCTTTTAATAACGTGTCAACTAAAAATCAAGTTTCAACAGTTATGTCGTCTTTTCGGACAGGACATAACTCGTCTCAAAACTATGCTTTCTTGTTACTAGATGTTAACATCACTATGAGTTCGAAGCTCATTCATCTCCAGCAGAAATGATTAAATTCAAGACTGCCCAGTTTCATGATTTCATCATCACTAAGTCAAAGAGAACTAATTTAATAATACAATAGCCGGACCTATCCGACTCAGGTCATCCTTGACACGGTAAGGCCAATCAATGAAATTCTAGAAAAAGTAATATCTTATTATAAAGAGATGAAATCACTATTTCTAGAATAAAAAAATCCAAATAGTTGGATTTCTCATCACGTGTCTCCAAAACTAAAGGTGATTTCTCTATACATAATGGTATCTTCTTATACTTTTAATCAAGCAATATCAAGACATCATTGGGTTTGTATGAGACTTAATTACAAAACCGCTACGTCTTTTGCGTGGGTTTCACTCGATAACAAGGCGTGTTTGATTGGTTGTATTCGTAAATGGAAAAAAAATGGTAAATTTGAGAAATTCATCATGTTAATATGCTTGCGAGGAATATAGTAATGACATTAAAATAAGCTTGAAATCACTTGTTAATGAGGACATATCGGTTAATTTGCCTACCTCCAGCACAAGTGATTCATGTGATGATCACACAAAAAGGCAATGCCACGTGACGTAACAAATCAATCAAAAGTGAGACCATGACACGTATAGTGCCAAGTATGATGATCTTCATAATACGCAAGCTATGGTGATTGTGTTAGTGGCCCCATCCTACTTATCTTTGCCCATTTGGTGCGACATTTCCTAATGTAGTGATATAATCTGCTTTGCTAGAGGTGATCGGTTCAAGGAGCAACCTAGAATCAACTCTATAAATCTTGATTTTGAAAAATTGGAACCATGTATTGAATAAGGTGCTCTTGAAATCGGCATAGCATATTGCTTCAATCGGCTTTCCCTCCCTCTCTCTCCCTCTTTTAACCTTTCTCATCTCTTCCTTTTCTAGAAGGGGAGGGATTTGACCTAGATCTCTCCCTCCTCTCCTAGTAGTCTTTCCTTTTATTTCCTTTTGTTTCTTCCCTTACTCTCTTGATCTTATATCTAGAAGATTTTCGCTCTAATCTAATTCTAGATTGAAGGTTTAATGAATAAGTATCCCACCTTTAGTTGCAATGGTATTTACAGCACATTCGATGTCAAATCTATAGTTGTTCAACATATTTTAATTAAAAGTTCTGGCATTTCGCATTAGCTAAAGTGCTCACTTTCATAAGAGTTAGATCTAAGCTTCCTCAACATGTTTGTGTTGTCTCCCTAAGGTGATAGTGTTGAGGATGTTGAACACTGCTGAAAGGCAAAATCGTAACTATAGATGGAGATCCTAGTATATGCTTATCATTGATGATGTTGTGTGATTCGGTGATCGACCATTGATCTTTTCACTTGAATGTAGTCATCAATCTGTTTTTGAAGGACAAATCTATGATTATCTTTGCTTATCATGCTATGATGGTATGTCTTGATTTTTGGTTTATGATTTATTATTGTTATTTTTTTTGGAGTTTTATGGGTTTTCCTTGTTATTATGATTTTATGGGTTTGCCTTGTTATTATGATTTTTGAGATTTCATTTTACATACATTTTGGTAATAAATGAAAATTTCTTTTGATAAAAAAAAAAAAAAATTGGCACAGAACCAATTCGATCAGTTTTAGGTTGGTTCACGGTTCTGCGCAAGAACTAGTTTTTTTTTTTCCCTAGTGCCATTATATACTATTACATATACCTCATGTTAAGCAAACTCTTCTGCGCGAGAACTAGTTTTTTCCTCATGTTGCTGACCTCATGTTTGAGGTCACAAGTTGCAATCCTCTTGGTTGCAACTCTCTATAATATATGTAAATATGGGTAGACACCACGTAGCAATTCAAATTGACACGATATGTATTTAAAACAAAAATGAACTTGACATTATGCGAACACTAATTTCAAATTCTTCAAACATGAATCTAGCTTTGAACCCTTTTACCTAACTCATGGATATGCTCTGTCTATGAGTGTATGAAAGTAAGAACTTTTGCTTTTGTGTGTGTATATATATATACACTTTAATTGCTAATGGGCCAATAAATGTCTGATCCATACTTCATCAATAAGGGAAGCTTGTCGTCATCTAAGTCATGACCGCCATTATAAATCATCCGCCAGTTCGGTCGTCGAATATCAGAATGATCTTTAGCACTGTTATCTTTTTCAACAAGACTATTCAATTGGTTACATATTCTTTTTGCCCGAATTTTCAACAAACCTTAAATTTGAAGGGATACTTGATGTCCCCTGCGCATCACAATAAAGCGCATTTTTCGTGTAAATTAGTTATATTTATTTCACTCTCATCATCCTCCACTCTCGGCCTGTCAAGTCTGACGTGGTAAACATTGTTAACACATTCTACAAGGTGATGATAATTTAAGGTTATGATGACTATCAATTTATCATCAGACTGTAGGATAGCTCGAATATAGGACACGAGACAGCTAAATAAAAGTCTAAAAGAGGCTAAAAGACAAAGTACTCACAATTTGAGTATAAAATCACTTGCCAGCTGGCTCTTTTGGCTGACTGACAGCAATCTGGAATAGATCATCGGGGTAAGCTGAAAAGAAAAGAATGACCTTGGCGGAGATTGTCAATTGATCGGGTTTTGGTTGTCAATTGATCGGGTTTTGGTTGGAAAAGTAGGTGGAGAGATTGGACGCACTTCCGAACGCTCCTGCTCTTGTTCTTGTTTCGAATGCATAATCATTGATTCCTTCTAGACAAATTTGAGTAACCAGCAATCAAAACATGAAATTTTACAAAAAAACAGATATCTTTTGATTTATCGGTTTATCATTATGCTTTCAATGATCTCATGAAGAGATTTTCTGCAAATTCTTAACCGTTAGCTTGCATGGTCATCACGAGGGAGATGAACTCAATGATGGAACAGATGTAGCAATCTTTCTTCTGCTGGATAGACTCCCCCTAGGCTTTCTTTGAATTGTGAAATCAAGGTGGAAGCGAAGAAGGCAAGACAGGATCCCCAAGGACAGTATGACGTTGTGGGTTCAAACTTAAGAGGACAATTAGTCTTGATTCCTACGTTGATTTTGTGAAGAACAAAAAGAGGAAAGCAATGGCGTCGCGGAGCTAGAGAGCGAGGCCTATCGTGTCTCTGCACTCGCCGCCTCGCAATTTTGGCTGCACCCAAGTCATTTTGCCTCCTCATCCAATGACTTAGACATCCACATCGACCGCATCATTTTTCTTTCTTTGCCTGTGAAATGTCTATGCCAAGTCATTATCAATGCTTGCTGATCTCTCTTAGGTATATAGGGTTCCACTACTTCCAGAAGTAAAAGGCTGGCCTTGAGAACAAATATGTATAAAATTGGGTTGACGCCGCGTACAGATCCATATTGACGCGATATGTATTTAGAACAAATATGAATCCAACGTTTTGCGAACACAAAATTCAAATTCTTCAAACTTGAATCCATTAACGTAGATGAAAATACAGCCCACAGACGTAGGCTTAATCCATATGATTCATTATTCGGGGAAACTTGTCGTTGCCAAAGTCTATGGCCACCATCACATATCATCTTCCGAGTTTGGTCAGCAAAAGTCAAAATGATTTTTTAAACGCTTGTCTTTCTTAACATTAAGTTGGAGAAAGAGTTGACTTCAAATGATCTGTGGGCTGTATTTTCATCAAATCAACAATGTATGTGCTTAGTTTGGTAATGTGAAAGTTGATGGCCCATCATTCAATGGTTTTTATTTTTGGTGACCGAGGACTCCGCTACATGCCCCTCGTGCCCGAACGGCTCCTGAAGACTGGGTCCGTATACCTCGGGGAAGACTAGCACGGCAACCCACCGCCATGGCCCCCACTTGAATCGCTAGCAACGCAGGGTTTTGAACTCTCGATTTCAGCGATAAGGGAGGGATTCTCAACCAACTACGCTACCCACGGATGGGTATTATTCAATGGGTTAATTGCTTGAATTTTTCAACAAAGTTCGATTTGATGGAATGCTTGATGGCCCAGACACATTTTAACAAAAGCTCACCTATCGGCGTGGTCATCACGGGGGAGATAGATTCAATGTTGGAATGCAGAAAATCGGAGCCATTGACTGGGATCACGCCATAAATTCCACAAAGCCATTTTGTCTTAGCGAAGCTGAAGAATCTCGCTACATTATTTATTCAAGTTGTCTAGTCCCTTTCCTTTTGGACTTTGCCTATGATCCATTGCTCATCATTGACGCTCTCGTAGCGTGATTGCATTGGGATTTCGCATTGTCTGAGAGCAATGATGACGAAGAAGAGCATTGAGAGAAAGTGGGTGGTCATAGCAGTGGCAGCATATTTGCTCATCACGCTGGATTTATTGCCTTCAAAAACGAATGCCTCTTTGCTTCCTACTCAGCATGTTCCCGATGCCTCCGGTAATATATATCATCATCATCATCATCATTCTTCTTCTTCTTCTTTCCTTATATAATAAACATAGTAATCGTTCTCCAGTTGGAATCATCATAGACTCACTCTAAGCCTTCTCTAAACTGTGCAATCAAGGTGGAAGCGAAGAAGACAAGATAGGATCCCCAAGAAAAGCTTTAGGTAGTGGGTTCAAACTCAAGGAGACAATTGGCCCTGATTCTTACATTGATTTTGGGAAGAAGGAGAGGAGAAAAGCTGTGGAGTCGCGGAGCCTGAGGGTGACTCCCATTATGCATCCGCCCTCTCCGCGTACGAACTTACCCTTGCATCAATTTAGGCTCCATCCATGACAATGGGGCCTCGCCTTATCTAATAAGGTAGCCATCCATATCGACTGTATCATTTTCCTTTCTTTGCCCATGAGATGTCTACGCCAGGTCATTATCAATGCTTGTTGATCTCTATTAGGTATTTTATGTTCCACTACTTCCAGAAGTAAAAGGCTGGCCTTGCGAAGTGGATGACCAGTTGGCCCATAATAGATGTATAACAGTTGGACCTATAGGTCAATCTTACTCTGAATGATATAAATCTAAGGACTTTGTGAGAGAGCCATACTTTTTTTTCAATTACTTGAGTGCCACTATTGGAATATAATACGCGAAAATGACAAGATCTTGTAATTTACGTCAACGCAAAATCACTAGAGAAATAAATGAAAAATAATAAGGATACCGGAAATTTATGTGGTTCGGTCCAAGTATCAGTACCTACGTCCACAAGAAGAGCCAGTAACAAATAATTCACTATAATCGAAGAATCAAAATTTACAATCGCTCACACGCTCGAGTATTTTTCATATCTAAATTTAACCTAAAATTCAAAGTATTTATAAATAAATAGCTCACTTGGACATAAACTCACTGCATAAAATTATCGCGCATTCAAGCTTAAAGTAAAACACTTTACGTATACCAAAATGAAGAACTCGTATGCTTTTTCTTTCTTTGTGTGCGGCTCTCTTTAGCTTGTCTTGTGGCTTTCTACTGCGGCTTGTATGTGCGGCTATCACTTGCAAAAAGAAAAGAAATCCTAGGCGTGTCAAAAGTTTGACGTTGAGCCTCACTTCTCTTTCCTTCTTTAAAAGAGGGATTCGTACACAGCATGATGGGGAAGAAAACCTTCATTTTTCTTCCATTTTCTTTTATCTCCCTTAAAGATAAATAGATAATAAAATTTTTTGTCTTCTAGTGACAAAACATATCCTCCTTGTTTCGTGGCTTATTTTGCACGTCCGAAAGAAAGTCCAATAAGAAGAAAGATTTTTTCATCCGATTTATAATCCGCTTGGAAAATCTTCACCGATAAAATTCGGTTTAAGAAATCGTTATCCAAATTCAAACTTGAAACATTAATTTAACAATTCTCCATATTGGCTCGATGTTTGAAGTCAAGTTATAGTGCTCATCATCCATGTTGCTCTCCCAACGCCCCGACGGACGCTCACGCTCTATATACGCCAATAGAGCTCAAGTAGAGCTTGAGCTTCGCCAAAGAAATAGACTTAGTCATCATGTCTGCCGGGTTATCTATTGTAGTAATATTTTTGATAATAACATTACCCTTAACTAAGACATCTTGAATGAAGTGGTACCTGATGTTGATATTCTTCGTTCGCTCATGATAAACTGGATTATATGCCAAATATATCGCACCTTCGTTCGGCCATGGCGGTGACGGCATATCTGGTCATCATGATAGATCTATTGCCTTCCCCAATGAGTGCCTCTTTGCTTCCTACTTAACATGTTCTTGATGCCCCTGATAACAAGTATCACCATCATTCTTCTTTCTTCTTTCTTCTTTTTTAGTCCTTATGGCGAGAAAGTTCGCATTAGTTGATAATTAGCATTTGATTCTTTCTCTAGCTTGATAGACTCACTTTAGGATTTCTCTAAATTGTCTAATGAAGATGGAAGCGAAGAAGGCAAGACGAGATCCCAAGAAAAACATTAGGTGGTGGGTTCAAACTCAAGGGGGCAATTGATCTTGATTCCTCCGTTAGTTTTGGGAAGAAGAAGAACAGGAAAGCAGTGGAGTCGCGGAGCTTGAGGCAGAGTCTTGTCGTGTCTCCGCACTCCCCGCATCCCGATATGCGCGTGTCTTGGGGGGACCAAATAGCACGACTTATATCAATTGGCCGCAGGTTGATCTTACTCTAAATAGTATTGATGTGAGGATTTTGTGAGAGTGGCGCTCACTTAGCACCTGAACTTTTCTTTTCTTAGTTACTCAAGTGCCATTTTGATAAATATTAAGCCCGATCACTTCAATCAGCAATTTATGAGACAGACTTGGCGTGACAATATTTAATGTAAACCGCTCGACGTGCCTCATAGGCAAAGCAAAGTCAGCAAAATTGCATCTAAATGACGTCGTCTATCACAATGTTTGCCCCAAATTAACAAATTGGAGCAAAATTGCTTATGTCTTCAAAACAAAACCCCAACCCCAATTCCTCAAACTGGGGCAAAATTACTTTTTGAAATTTGCAACGGACAGTAGGATAAGATGACACAGAGTGAGCGAGAGATAAAGTTTTCCCAATAAGGCAATTATTCTGAGGTTTCCCTCACAAAGTTTGCACAGTAAAGCAAACGACCTTCCTCTCACGCATGCTTGATTCTAATGCCAATGGAAAGCTGTCTGTTTTTCGTTGTTTCTTTCTTCCCTTTCGTTGGCCATCAACTCATGTATCATCTCATCATCTCATGAAGGTATTTGTTAGCAAATCCTGTTGAACAATTGCTTTACTTTGAAAACCTCGCGATTTGCTTTACTGATAAGGATTTGGAATTTCAAGTTGAGAAAATGTTGAGGTTATCAGAAAATGAGCGAGGATCGCCTTTGTTTGTTGATCCCATAAAAGATGTATAACCTTTGCGCCTCTAGGTCAATTTATAGGCTCGCCAGAATATCTCCAAAATCAAACATTTATGAGCCCAAAAAACGAAAAAAAAATAAAAATAGAACCTAATCCACAACATTGTAAAAAAATAAATAAACTCTTATTGAATGTCGTGTATAAACCTACTAATTTAATAAATGAAAAAGGAAGAATTTGGAATCCCGTTTAACGCAGCAAATTGATCCGGAAAATGTGCCATTAGGTTAGTTGTTATCAGTTTTACGCTACTTGTGCATCAAGTGCCAAGCAAGCTGCTGCCAAGTTCAATTATCCATGTCGAGTTACGTCCCAAAAGCTCATCTTTTTCGGTACCATACATTAACATCACTTCAAGTTCAAGGCTCATTCATATCCAACAGAACTAATTAAATTCACGACTGCCCACTTATATAATTTTATCCTCAGTTGGTTAAAGACAACTAATTTAATAATACGATAGCGGGATTGTTTTTGGAATAGGAAATAGCCAAATGTTTGGATTTACTGCCATATGTCTCCCAAACAACGGTTGATTTCTCTATACATAATGGTATCTTTTCGTACTTCTAACCGAGTAAAATTAAGATACTATTTGGGTTTTTGTGAGACTTAACTACATAACCTAGTACTACGTCTTTTGTGTGGGTTTCATCTAATAATGAAGTGTGTTCGATTGGTTGTATATGTAAATTAAGAAAAAAAAGGGGTAAACTCAAGAAATTGGTCGTGTTACTAAGTTTGCGAGGGACATAGCAATGGCATTAAGGGTAAGTTTTTTTTGAGAGAATCACATTTTGATGAGACCGCATCGTTTAATCTCTCTACCTCCAGAGCAAGTAACTAATGTGACGATCACACTACAAGGCAATGACATGTGGTGGAACAAGTAAGCAAAAATGAGATGCATTACTCAGGACATCGAGCAAGATGAGATTTATAGTACACGGGTCATATGATTTGTCAATTATTCCTTTTTAAAGCTAAAGTAATAATCCAGTTGCTGTTGATGGGTTGAGCCCAAATCAAACATAATAGGCCGAAATTTGACCACATATAATTCTAGTTTGCATACAGGGGTCCAACTTCCACATTCCATTTGCACTTTGAAACCTAAGCTCTTTTCCGGTCAGTGGGCCAGTCCTGCTTACCTCAGCCCATTTGGAGCAACATTCTCTGATATATTAATGATATAATCTCCTCTACCAGAGGTGATAGGTTCTGAGGCTGGAATCTGAAATCAACCCTATAAGTCTCGATTAAGAAAAATTGGAATCGTGTATTGAAGAGGTTGCTCTTGGAACCGGCACAAAACCAATTCAGTTAGTTTTAGGCTAGTTCACGATAGTACGCAAAAAATAGGTTTTTTTTTTTTCCTTCCAGGTTAGAGCTTTTATATATTATTATTTATACCTCACGTCAAGCAATTTTTTCTGAGTTGAGTGGTCCTGTTGCATATCTCCTGTTTGAGGTCATAAGTTCCAAAACTCTAGGTTGCGTCCCTCTATAATGCGTGTGAAATCGGCTAGACCTCACGTAGCAATCCAAATTGACATAATATGTGCATTCATACACACACTATGGGAAAAGCTCATTTCTTTATTTTTAAATGGGCCAAAGAATGTCCAATCCACAATCCATCGGTAGGTGAAGCTTTTCGTTACCCCAGTCAACACGGCCACGATCCCAAAGCGTTGGCTGATTTCAGTCTTCAAAAGTTAAGATGATTTGTTACATGCTTATCTTTTCAAAAAAGGCTTATTTGGTTACACATTCCCCTTTGCCCGAATTTCAAAGAACTTTAGATTTGAAAGGAATTGGACCCGAGCAGGTCCTTAAAAGGCTCTGACCACAGGGAAAGTCCTGGTAGAGGTAGGCAGGGGCTTCGAAAAAGATCCCCTCCCCATTAGTCACCCCGTCCACACCCCCTCTAAGGGGGTTAAGAGGTCCACCTTGGATCTTCGCGACGCCTTCCTCGGGTAACCAATCCTGAGCGTGGTACAGGGACATGAAAAGGCTCGGCCAGGAAACTGACCGGGGTAAACATCCCATGCATGTCAAGAGATAGGACACTTGCTCGGTAAAAAAGCGATATTCATTTCATACTCATCATCCTCAGGACTTGGCCTGTGAAGTCTAACATATCAAACGATTTTAACACGGTCTACAAGGCAATGATAATTATAAGGTTAAATCATCATCGGACTGTAGGATAGCTTGAATATAGGACGCAAGGCAGCTAAATAAAAGGCTAAGAGAGGCTAAATGTACGGAGTAATCACGATTTGAGTAGAAATTACATACCGACTGACACTTTTGGCTGACCGACAGCAATCTTGAATAGATCATTTAGCTCCTTCTCTCTGGCCTTCTCTTCCTCCTCCATCTCCTGTTCACGACATGGACTTCTTTGAACAGCGAAAACAAAAGAAACAGCAAATCTTGCTAATTCTCAACCTTTGTTATTCCATTTCACCGGAACAATATATGAGCATGAATATCTAAAACGAGAAAACCCAAGGTCTCTCTCATTTGTAATGTCTGCAAAAACGAACAGGACGGATTGCTGTATACCCATTTCGTGTGTTAGCGTTTTCGATATGAGCTGGAGAGAGAAGAATGACATTGGCGGAGATTGTGGATTGGTCGGGTTTTGACTGGACTGATTGGTGGAGAAATTGGAGGCACTTCTGAACGTTCTTGCTCTTGCATTATTCTTGTTTCAAATACATAATCATCGATTCTCTTCAGACAATTTAAGTAACCAACCATTGAAACATGAAATTTTATAAAAACGGATGTCTTTTGATTTATTGATTTATCGTTATGCTTTCAATGATCTCATGAAGAGATTTTCTGCAAATGCTTAACTGCTAGCTTGCATGGTCATCACGAGAAAGATGGAGTCAATGATGGAACAGACCACAAATGGTTGCTCGAATCCGAGAGTCTAACTATGATTTTGAGGGCAAGGATGAGGAAACCTCCCAAAAGTTCAGATGGGCCGCAATACATTGGAATTATGGCTCTATTGTAGACTTAGAGTCAAGAGATGACCGACTTCGATCAAACCACGAATTCCACAAAGCCATCTTTCTTGGTGGGGCCGAAGAATCTCGTACATTACATATTCAAGCCATCTAATCGTTTTGCTTTAGGACTTTGCCTATCATCTGTTGCTCATTGTCACTGCTCTCGTAGTGTGATTGCATTGTGATTTTGTGTGGTCCGAGTGCAATGATGAAGAAGAAGAGCATCGAGAGAAAGTGGGTGGCGGTAGCAGTGGCGGCATATCTGCTCATCATGGTGGATCTGTTGGCTTCACCGACTATTGCCTCTTTGCTTCCTGCTCAATATGTTCCTAATGCCCCCAGTAATACGTACCACAATCGTTCTTCTTTTTCTTCTTCTTTTCTCATAACGAGAAAGTTCGCCTTAATAGAAAATGAGCATATGATTCTTTCTCTGGCTAGATAGACTCACTCCAGGTTCTCTTTAAATTGTGTAATGAAGGTGGAAGCGAAGAAGGCAAGATGGGATCCCCAAGAAAAGCATTAGGTGGCGGGTTCAATCTCAAGGGGGCAATTGGTCTTGATTCCGACGTTGATTTTGGGAAGAAGAAGAGGAGGAAAGTGGTGGAGTCGCGTAGCCTGAGGGTAAGTCCCATCATGTCTCCACCCCCGCCGCATCTCCATAGTACCTACTTCCAAGGCCCCAAGGATCCCAAGGCTTATTCCCTTTTGGTCCCAGTTTCGAACTAACAATTGGCACATAATAAATGTGCAACAGTTGGGTTATAGGTCAATCATATGCTAAATAATATTGATGTAAGGATTTTGTGAGAGTGGTGCTTACTTAATGCCATAACATTTTTTTTTCTGGTTACTTGAATGTAAAAAAAAAATCGATTACTAAAATCAGCAATTTGTGTGGCTGAAAAATTCGACTTAGATAATATCTAATATAAATCACCTGATGTGGCTTGTTTGCAAAGTTGCTTCTAAATGACTTCGTCTATCACATTCTTTGCCCAAAATTAACAACTTGGAGCAAAATTGCTTACGTTCTTTATTAAAAAAATAAAAAATAAAAACAATCCCAACTCCTCAAACTGGGGCAAGATTACTTTAAAATTTGTAATGAAGAGTAAGAGAAGATAATACAGAATAAGTGAGAGATAATTTTTTCAGAATAAAGCAATTATTCTGAAGTTTCCATCACGAAGTTTCACTGTAAAGCTAACGAACCTCCTCTTGTTGGATTTAACACCTAATACGAGAGCAAGATGAGCTACGTAGAACTAAGAAATTAATAAAATATGGCCACGTTGGAATTACGGCAATCCAAATCAAAGTTGGCATTTAAGTGATCTGAAAAAATTTTGCCCTAAAAAAAAGTGATCCGAAAATAACTTTTAACACTAAAGTGAACGTTATATACAACTTTTGACACTTCTATTGTTATTCTCCCCACTTATAGTGTCATTTTTCCTAAAAACAAAGTAAATCTAGGCCTCTAAGAAGCTGATGACCCATGGGCATGTAGGTCAATCTTACTTCAAATGATATCGATCTAAGGACGTTGAGAGAGTTTTATCCAATTTATAGGTTCACCAGAATATCTCTAAAAAGAAAAAATTCACAAGCCCAAAAAGAAAACATAATTGATAAGACCTAGCTTGCAAGATCATGAAGAAAATAACTATAATCTACAAGAATACCGAGTCAGTATATAAAGATCATTGCCAAAATTCATTAACAAACCACTAGGCAAAACCCTTCTAGAATGTCGACTATGAATCTACTAGTCTAATAAATGAAAAAGGAAGTGCCAAGCTAGCTGCTTGTTATCTATTTTACCAAACGTGTACATCAAGTGCCGAGCTAGCTACTACCAAGTTCAGTAAGTAGAGGCATTAAGCAATATTTTTGTCCAGTTATGTCATCTTTTCGGACAAGACATAACTCATCTCAAAAGCTATTATTTCTTGGTACTAGATGTTAACATCGCTTCAATTTCAAATCTTATCCATCTCCAACAGAATTAATTAAATTCAAGACTGCTTAGTTTCATGATTTCATCCTCACTTAGTCAAATAGAACTAATTTAATAATACGATAGCCGGATTATACGACTTGCGTCATCCTTGACACGGTAAGGCCAATCAATGAATTCTAGAAAATGTATTATAAAGAGATGATCACTATTTCTAGAATGAAAAATAGCCAATTGTTTTGATTTCCCGCCACGTGTCTCCAAAACTAAAGGTCATTTCTCTAAACATAATGGTCTAATCGAGCAAGAAGATATCATTGGGTTTTGTACGAGACTTAATTGCATAGCCTATTACTGCAACTTTTGAGTGGGTTTCACCCAATAATCATGTGCGTTCGATTGGTTGTATTCGTAATTTTTTTTTTAAAAGAAGCTAAATTCAAGAAGTTCGTCGTGTTAATAAGTTTGCGAGGGATAAAGCAATGGCATAGATCGCATATTAATGGACCACATCAGTTAATCGCCCTATCTTTGGAGCAAGTAATTCATGTGATGATCACACAAAAAAGCAATGATACGTGATGCAACAAACCAATCAAAAGTGAGACCATGACACATATGGTGCCAAGTAAGACGAGATTCATAGCATGCGAGCTATGGTGATTGTGTCAGTAGGCTCATTCTGCTTATCTCTACCCATTTGGAGCAACATTTCCTGATGTAATGACGTAATTTGCTCTACTAGAGGTAAACCGTTTAAAGGCCGCAACCTGAAACCAATCCTATAGGTCTCAATTATAAAAAATTGGAACTGTGTATTGAACAAGGTGCTCTTGGAACCGGCACAGAATTGACTTGGTCAGTTTTGGCAGGTTCACGGCTTTGCATAAGACTAGTTTTTTGATAGACTAGTTTTTTGATTTTAGTCCACATTATCAATTCAAGCTAAAATTGATTGGAAATACTACATTGATAAATCGTAAAAAGATATAGAATTCAATTAATAAATTAAAAAGGTTTAAGATTAAACTAGTACAAGTGTAATATATTCATGACTTTTTTTTTTTTTTTTGGGTAGTTTTCCTGCTAAATATGCTCTATATCTGAGTGTATGCAATCAAGGACTTTCTGATATTTCATCAGGCTTGGTTGCTAACTTCATACGTATAAATGACTCATGTCTTTATTTTTGAATGGGCCAAAGAATGTTCAGTCCATAATCCATCAAAAGGCGAAGCTTGTCGTTGTCCCAATCAACACGGTCGTGATCACAGATCATACAGCGAGTTTGGTCATCAAAAGTCAAAATGATCTTTTGCATGCTTGTCTTTTTCAACAGTACTATTTAATTGGCTACATATCCCTTTCTCCCCAGATCTTCAACAAACTTTAGATTTGACAGGACGCCGATGTCCCATGCACATCTTGATGTAGGGCACTTGTATGATAAAATAGTGATTTTCATTTCATACTCATCATCCTCCGCACTGGCCCGTTAAGTCTGACATCATAAACAATTTCAACAGGTTCTACAAGGTGATGATAATTATAAGGTTGTGATGATTATAAAATTATCATCAGACCGTAGGATAGCTCGAATACAGGATGCGAGGCCGCTAAATAAAAGGTTAAAAGAGGCTAAAAGTACGAAGGTATTCGCAATACAAGTACAAATTACAAAGCGACTGGCACTTTTGACTGACTGACAGCACTCTTGAATGGATCATTTAGCTCTCTGGCCTTCACTTCCTCCTCCTCCTGCTCACGGCAGGGACTTCTTTGAACAGAGAAAACAAAAGAAACAGCAAATCTTGTGAATTCTCAACCATTATTATTTCATTTCATCCGGAACATTTTTTCAACATGAATATTTTAAAAGGTTAACATCATGAAAAATTTCAAATTGGAACACCTATAACAAATTTAACCAAAACTAATCTTTTAACCACAAAAAACTCAAAACCGATATACCCGTAACAAATTTATCTCAAATAACCACAAAAAACCTAAATTGATATATTCGTGACAAATTTATCCAAAATTAATTTTTTTAACAGTCAAAAATCCCAAACTAGTATATTTGTAATAAATATATCATCCATAAAAAATCACAAAACTAGTACGATTATGACAAGTGGAGAGTAAAATCTTAAACTAATACACTAATTAACTGTCATGTGTCATCTGAGTTAGTAAAATTTAATGGAAACTAAAAGATGGTAAATTTATTGCAAGTGTACTATTTTTGGGTTGTTAAAGATATACTGATTTGGGATTTTTGATGGTTAAAAATTAGTTTGAGATAAATTTGTCACGGGTATCTCAATTTGAGGTAAATATATCAAAGGTGTACCAGTTTGCAATTGTTGATGATCAAAAAATTAATTTGGACTAAATTTATTATAAATATATCAGTTTTGGGATTTTTGTGGTATTAACCCTATTTTAAAAGAGAACAAGAGCTCTCTCGTTTTTAATATCCACAAAAACAAACAAAAGCTATTGCTCTATACCCATTTGCACTTACCTAAGCTCTTTTTCTTGTCAATGGGCCAGTTTTGCTTACCTCGGCCCATTTGGAGCAAAACATTCCATTATATAATGATATAATCTTCTTTACTAGTGGCAATAGGTTCCAAGGTTGGAATTTGAAACCAACCTTATAAGTTTCAATTATGAAAAATTGGAATCATGTATTGAAGAGGATGCTTTTGAAACCGGCATGAAACCAACTCAATCAATTTTAGGCAAGTTCACGTTTGTACGTAAAAACTAGGTCCTTTTCCCCCAAGTTATAGGTATTATTATTATTATCATCATCGTCATTATTATTATTATCATTATCAATGCCGTCGTCGTCGTTGTCATCATCATCATTATAATAATAATATTATATACCTCATGTTAAGCAAATTCTTTTGAGTTGAGTGGTCCTATCACATGTCTCATGTCTAGGTTGCAACTTTTTATAATGTGTATGAAATTGGTCATATATCACGTAACAATCCAAATTGACACAATATGTATATTCATATACACAATATGGAAAAAGTTCATTTCTTTATTTTCGAATGGGCCAATGAATGTCCAATCCATAATCCATCGGTAGGTGAAGCTTTTCGTTACCCCAGTCAACACAACCATGATCCCAAATCATACGTTAAGTTCAATCATCGAAAGTTAAGATGATCTTTTGTACACTTATCGTTTTCAAAAAAGACAATTTTTTACACATTTCTTTTGCCCAATTTTCAACAAACTTTAGATTTGATGGGACACGTCCCATGCACCATCAAGATATAGGCCACTTGCTCGGTAAAGTAGTGATATTATTTTTTATGCTCATCATCCTCTGCATTCGGCCCGTGAAGTCTAGCATAGCAAACAATTCTAACACGCTCTACAAGGCGATGATAATTATAAGGTTAAGCCATTATCGAACTGCAGGATAGCTCGAATATAGGACGCAGGGCAAAAGATTAAAAGGCTAAGAGAGGCTAAAAGTACGGAGTAATCACGATTCGAGTACAAAATACATGCCGACTGGCACAGTTGGCTGATTGACAGCAATCTTGAATAGATCATTTAGCTCCTTCTCTCTGGCTCTCTCTTCCTCCTCCATCTTCCGTTCATGACATGGACTTCTTTGAACAGCGAAAGCAGAGAAAAAGCAAATCTTGCCAATTCTCAACCGTTATTATTCCATTTCACCAGAACATTTTCTGAACATGAATATCTAAAAAGAGAGAACCCAAGATCTCTCTCATTTGTAATGTCCGCAAAAACAAACGGGGCTAATTGCTCTATACCCTTTTCGTGTGTTAGCGTTTTTTATGTGAGCTGAAGAGAGAAGAATGACCTTGGCAGAGATTGTCGATTGGTCAGGTTTTGGCTGGACTAATTGGTGGAGAGATTGAAGGCACTTTTGAATGTTCTTGCTCTTGTTTCAAATGCATAATCATCGATTCCCTTCAGACAATTTAAGTAACCAGCCATCAAAACATGAAATTTTACAAAAATAGATATTTTCTAATTTATTGATTAATCTTTATGCTTTCAATGATTTGATGAAGAGATTTTTTTGCAAATTCTTGACCGCTCGCTTGCGTGGTCATCACGAGGGAGATGAAGTAAATGATGGATTAGACCACATACAGTTGCTCGAATCTGGAGACGACTGTGGCAAGGACGAGGAAGCCTCTCAAAAGTTTGAATGGACCACGATACATTGGAATTGTGGCTCTATTGTAGACTTAGAGTCAAGAGACAATTGACTGTGATGACACCATGAATTCCACAAAGCCATCTTTCTTGGTGGAGCTGAAGAATCTCGCTCCATTATATAGTCAAGCCGTCCAGTCATTCGGACTTTGCCTATGATCCGTTGCTCATCGCTTCCACTCTTGTGGTGTAATTGCATTGCGATTTTTCAGGTTTGAGAGCAAGGATGAAAAAGAAGATCGTTGAGAGAAAGTGGACGGCGATAGCAATGGCGGCATATCTACTCATCATGTTGGAGGATCTATTGCCTACATCGACTAGTGCCTCTTTACTTCCTGCTCAACATGTTCTTGATGCCCCTGGTAACACGTATCACCATCATTCTTCTTTCTTGTTCTTCTTTCCTTATGGCAAGAAAGTTTGTGTTAGTTGATAATTAGTGTATGATCATTTCTCTGGCTTGATAGGCTCACTCTAGTATTTCTCTAAACTGTGTAATCAAGGTGGAAGCGAAGGAGGCAAGATGGAATCCCGAAGAAAAGCATTAGTTGGTGGATACAAACTCAAGGGGGCAATTGGTCTTGATTCCTCCGTTGATTTCGGGAAGAAGAAGAGGAGCATAGTGATGGAGTCGCGTAGTCTAAGGACGATTTCCGAAATGTCTCCTCCCTCCCCTAAACCTGGTGATAAGATATTCCACAGTGCCGACACGCAGTATTTTAATCGGCCGTAGGTCAATCTGCTCTAAATAGTATTGATGTGAGGATTTTGTGAGAGGGGCGCTCACTTAGCACCTGAACTTTTCTTTTTTCAATTGTTTAAGTGCCATTTTGATAAATAAAAAAACCGTTCACTTCAATTGGCGATTTGTGCGCTAGATCCAACATGACAACATATCATATAAACTGTCCAACATGCCTCGGCAGCAAAGTAAAGTCAATAAAATTGCATCTAAATGATGCGGTCTATCACAATGTTTGCCTCAGATTAACAAGCGGGAGCAAAATTCCTTATGTTTTTCAAACCAAAACCCCAACCCCAATCCCCCAAACCGGGGCGAAATTACTTTTCGAAATTTGCAATGGATAGTAAGTTTAACACAGAGCGAGCGAGAGATGAAGTTTTCACAATAAAGTAATTGTTCTGAGGTTTCCCTGACAAAGTTTGCACAGTAAAGCAGATGACCTTCCTCTTACGCATTCCCGATTCTAATACGAATCGAAAGCTGTATGTTTTTCTTCTTTCTTTCTCCCCTTTTGTCGACCATCACCTCATGCATCATCTCATCTAACGAAGGCATTCGTTAGCAAATCATGGTGAACAATTGCTTTACTGTGAAAACCTCGCAATTTGCTTTACTGAAAGAGTTTTGGAATTTCAAGTTGCGAAAGTGCTGAGGTTTTCGGAAGATGAGCGGGGATCGCCATTTGTTGTGGGGAGAGAGAGAGAGAGAGTAAGAAGACGACAGAACAAGAGAGAATGTCTTTTTTGGGTAAAACAACGTGGTTTTAGCCACAAATGTCACTTTGACTTGTCCTTTGTCCATGTTATACTTGACGTTTTCTTTATTAAAAAAAAAAAAAAAAACTCACGTTGGATTTAATTCATTAAAAATAAATTCATTAAAAATAATCACGTATGACATATTGAAGGAATATGTTGGCAAGTGCAATAATCACATGACATATTGAAGAAATATGATGACACATATGGTGCCAAGTAAGATGAGATTCATAGTATGCGAGCTATGATGATTGTGTCAGTGGGCCCATTCTGCTTTTCTCTACCCATTTGGAGCAACATTTCCCGATGTAATGATATAATATGCTCTACAAGAGGTAACCGGTCCTAAGACCGCAACATAAAACCAATCCTATAGGTCTCGATTTAAAAAAAAAAAATCGGAATTGTGTATTGAACAAGGTGTTCTTGGAATTGGCATAGAACAAACTTGGTCAATTTTAGGCCGGTTCACGGCTTTGCATAAGACTAGTTTTTTGAGTTAGTCCACATTATTAATTTTAGTTAAAATTGGTCGGAAGGACTATATTAATAAATCGTAAAAATATTTAGAATTCAATTGACAAATTTGAAAGTTTAGGATTAAGCTAGCACAAGTGTAACGTGTTTAGGACTTTCTTAGTAGTTTTCCTGCTAAATATGCTCTATATCTAAGTGTATGTGATTAAGTACTTTCTGATATTTCATCGAGCGTGGTTGCTAGCTTCATATATACAGATGACTCATTTCTTTATTCTAGAATGGGCCAAAGAGTGTTCAGTCCATAATCCATCAGAAGGCGAAGCTTGTCATTATCCCAATCAACACGGTCGTGATCACATATCATACATTGAGTTCGGTCATCGAAAGTCAAAATGATCTTTTGCATGCTTGTCTATTTCAACAAGACTATTGTCGCGACCAAATTCTCGGGTGAACCACCTAGGATTTGGCTAATTGATTATTAAGCATATACTTAACTCAGGCTCTCCTAAGCCCATACCAATTCGCAACTTTCGATTTAAGTTCTTAACATGCAAATTTTTTAATTAGGAGTCGCCACTAATATATTTTTTGTGGGTCGATTAGAAACTCAAAAGTAACGGGAGATCTACTTTATTCCTACGAACTAGAGATTTATGAGTTCGGGGACTTGATTATGCTTGATTTCTCTAACGCCATTTCGGTACATTTCTCTTTTATTTTTAAAAAAATGTTTGGTAGGCAGCTTAAATTGATTTTAAATCTATTTCTCTAATATATGATGTGACTATGCAGGTGCGAAACCACCAATTTAGCACCTAGATAAAGCAGTGAATAAATTGCAAGACTTAACTTGTAGCAACGAAAGCATTTGCAATGAGAATTCACATCGACAATCATAGATATGATTTCTAATTAACACGCAATTTCTTTTTTCATTTTCATTTATTTAATGAGAATCATGCAATGCATGCTACTAATCTTACATGAAAAGATATGACATATCAATATGACCTAACTACATGACATAAATAAAATGACATAAATAAAATGCAGTCTATCTTAAAGAATGAAATTGATTTATTCTAAGAAATTTTTTTGGTGTTTTCTATGAAATTCGAAATTAGAAAAGATGCAAAAATTATCTAGCTAGATTAAGATTCTATCCAATTTATATTAAGGATTAGATTAGACTAAACCCTAATTTAAACTAAGATATTATCTTAACTTAGCAATCTCTAACCTAAGATGCAATCTATCTAAAAAATAAATCTAAACTTAAAATGAAACATGCAATTTTATTATAATATGCAATGACGTGCAAAAAATGCCATAATTTTACATGACATATGCACGATGATTTTGTGTTTTTTTTATTTATAAAATTCGAAATTTAAAATTGCCAAATAATTAAACACACAATTTAAATTAAAAAAATAATGTCCTAAATGAATGCATTTTTTTGGATTTTTATTTAAGAAATTCGAAATAAATAAATTTCCTATTCTAAACATGCAAGATAACTCTAAAACAAGGAATATTCTAAAACGAACCTAATCTATCTCTGATTTTTTTTAATGATTTTTTTTACGAAAACAAAATTGATTCAAGCTACATGGCAGCAAAGATTGATATCCAAAATTGACGAACCATATCTCGTCATTTAAATCGGGTTGACCAATTTTAAATAAATTGCGAATCGAATCTCAAGCGTGAGATCGGATTGACAATTTTTCAAGCAATTGAAATTGCGAGTCGGATTTCGGGCATGAAAATCGGATTGTCAATCCCAAATTTCAGAGGTAATTTCATGTCGGGAGCTTCAATCTTACATTAAGGAACAATTATACTAAAAAAAAGACAAATAAAGTAAAATAAAATGAAATAATAAAAATAAAATAAAATAGAACAAACTACCTGTGATTTTCCTTTTTTTTTTTCCTTTTTTGCTTTTGCTTTCCAAACAACGTTGGCAGCTTGTGGTGGGTCACCGGAGGTGACGGGTCGCCGGCGGAGTGGGGGCTGGTCGTCGGAGCTCCGGCGAGGGCGGACCAGCAACGTTGGCAGCAGCGGACTCGGGCGGAACAGCAGCGACACTCGGGCGGAAGGCTCGGGATTGGCAGATGCAGCAGCTAAGCGTCGGGTCGCTGTGAGGAAGCGGGTCGCGGCGGTTCGTGGAAGAGGCGCAGCAGAACAAAGCAGCTCGGCGTCGCGGGCAGATCGCAAACAGAGCAGGGACGTCGCTCGGGCGGCGGTGGCTCAGGCGCAGGTGCAAGCGCTGGGGCGTGAACGAACGGGGCTCCGGCAGCAACAGGGCAGAGGCGGAGCAGGGGCGTCGTTGCTGGTGCAGTGGGTCGCTCGGAGACGCGACGTCGGCGGAAGCGATGGCAAAACGCGGCGACGGAGCTTGCGGGTGAGGCGGAGCTCCGGTGTCGCGGATCGGGCAAAGGTGGAGCGACGGTGACAGGGGCGTCGTTGCTTCGGGTTGAAGCGGCGTCAGGGGCTGGAGGCGCGCGTGGTGGCTCAGTCGCCGAGTCGCGTGGCGCTGCTGCTCCGGTGCAGCAGCTCGTCACGGGTTGTCGGGTGCGATGCTCGGGCTGTTGCAGGCAAGGGAGCTGTGCTGGTGGAGACGCGGGCGGAGCGGCGATGGTCAGCGGCTCGGCTGCCGGCGTTGGGTGGCGCGGGCACGGTGGCGGCCGGCTCGCGGGCAACAGGAGACACCGGCGGAAGGCCCTGCGAAGAAGAAGGACTGTTCTTCCCCTTTTGCTCTGCTTTTCCGTCACTTCCCTCTCTGTCTATTCTCTCTCACGCTGGCTTTTTACCCTTTTCCCCCTGTTCACGTCGCCTCTCTCGAGAAAATATTAGGTACGTCTGGTGTTCCAGCGTGGCAAACAAGAAGGCGGTGGGAGCGCGACACGTGTCTTCGTGGAACCCACGTTGTGGAGAGAAAAAGAGGCGCCAATTTAGAAAAATTTCAGTCCTGGCTTTCTTTCTTCACGCCTCTCTCTCTACCCATCGCTCTCTGTGTCCGACGAACTCCCTCTCTCTCCACCCTCTCTTTCCGACCGGCGAACCACCGCGAGCGGCCGGCGAACCAGGAGGATACCGGCGAGACGACCGCGAGCAACCGACCGGCGTGCGACCTCCCTCTCTCTCTGCCCTCCCTCTTCCGACCGGCGAACCACCGCGAGCAGCCGGCGAACCAGGAGGATACCGGCGCGACGACCGCGAGCAACCGATCGGCGTGCGGCCTCCTTCTCTCTCTCTGCCCTCTTGAGTTTGAGTTCGCGGATAAACTGTCTACTGATTTGTTCTTTTCTCTGCAACATTCTTTCGAGCGAACGCTCCCAAAATCCAGGCACTTTCTCAGTTCTTGTTAAGCTCTACAAGCAACATTCTTTCAGCGAGTGAACACTCCCAAAATTCCGACACTTTCTCAGTTCTTGTCAAACTCTACAAAAGAAAAGAAAAATGATGTCCACGCAAAAGAGAGCTTCGGATTCCACTTTTTTGGATGAACCAAGTGGATCCAAGAGGCCATGCTTGGATCAAAACATGTAGGCTCACTCTTTCGGTCTTAATGTTTCAATGCTTGATTAATTGTTTGATGATCGTGCTGGTTTCAGCTTTGCTCGAGCTCTTGAGTTGAAGATGCGAAGCCTGAAGTTCTTTTTTTTTTGGTCAGATCGAAGCCTGCGTCGAAGTATAGCATTTTGTTAGCATTTGTTTGTGGGGTTGTGCTGCGGCTTTTATGTGAAAACTTACATAAATCAAATGTTGTTGTCTTGAATCTGCCATGCGATTTCGCATTATGCCAATTGCAGGACTTTCTCCTTATTGGAATTGAACCCTGTTAGATTTTTTTACCTAGCAAGTGATCTGTTATCATTCCCTTTGCTCTCCTGCTTGCTAAATTATCCTATCTTGCCTTTTTTTGTTCTTTCTTTTGCTGATCTCCACACAGTCAAGAATGGAAAGGGTCTGCGAGGGGTTTCGTGCCAAGTAGTTGTTTTATGTTGGAGGATGGCCAGAGAGAGGTAAGACAAGTAAAGTAGCCTACTTGGACATACAAATACTGTTGTCATTGTATATCGATTGCTGATCTCTTTGATTAAAAGTCCAGTCAGTTTCTGGATAGAAATCCGCATGAGTAACTTGCTGCAAGATATATAGAGAACTATCGTTTGAGTGGTAAAAATGAGCTGCTGACAATTCTGGGGTTTTCCTGTGAAAAGTTTTTGCTGAGAACATGATTTAGGCTTTTCATGTTGTTATGGAGAGTATGGATCAAAAGAAGATACAAAATTTCAAAGAAGTGCCCTGGACATAATTATCTGCTTGAATCCTGGAATATGTGGTCAATGACAGTTTGCACGTAGTAGGACAAAAAGATATCTGTGATGTGAAACTAGAATGTGATGGATACATGATAGATGATTTTTGCTTATGTTCTTCTATTGCTCTTTGCTGGACAGATCGGAAAAGTGGTGGAGCTTCTTATATCTCGCTGGGCTAACAATCTTCAAAGGTGAATATAGTTCAATTGGTTTGTTGGCAGTATCTTATATGCATCAAGTGATTCCTCTAGTAGAATTGTGATCCATATTGTCTCTCCAACTAAAAAAATCATCAAGTATCACGTGCCATCAATCCATGATTCTGTTTGGCAAAGTGTCATACCTGCGCATAGCTTTTTTTTTTCCTCTTTTTATCGCTGAAAGTGGTGCATTTAGAGATAGCTGCTGATTGACTTGCTTCTGCTATCTATGAACTGGATTAATATGTATTCCAGCTTTACGTTGACTTTTCTATGTCGCGTTAGATCAAGGGAACGCATCTGATTAGTCTGGTAATTGATTCTGACATTCATATGCACTAGTACCTAAAGTGTTACGAATGGATATTTGTCTATTTGTTATGAATAAGTCCACAAGACAGCAGTTGTTCACGGTGTCAATTTCCATGGTGTAGCTCGGTGGAGAATATGGAGAGTGCTCTCAAAGCAATGCAGCAACGGATAAGCTCATTGGAGAATGGTTTTCGGAAACTGGTAAGATGAATAGATTTTATAAAATTTCCACGTGTCGTTGACTGTTTGAACCGCATTCATTGAGCATAAACTTTACACAATATCTTTTTTTATTAAGTAAGTCTTCATTTTATTGGACAAACTGTGGAAAAAAAAAAAACAAGGGAGGTCACATGCCGTACAAGTCCATTGCAGCATACTGTCCCACATATACAGCTGGATCATGGTGCCAAACCTTCCTGTATTTGTGAACTTTTGGATAAGATTAGTCTGCTATCCCTAAATTAACATTTATCTGTTGAGCAATGGCCCTTCTACTCGGCACTGTCGATCACTAAGCGGAACTTTCGTCCCTGCTCGATGTAAAGGATGGGAGATCCCTTTGAGCAATCTATCATAATAGGAAAGCTTGATAACTTGAGAATAATTCATCAGGTTGACTTTCAATCTGATGACCCCATGCACCGAATGACAACATGACATAATAGTCTTCCCCATCTACACTACCAGTAGCAACAGCAAAATACTACCCAGAAAAACAAGATGCAAACTCAAATATCATGCCACCGGATCACAGCAAAGCTAGCCAACAAGAACTCGCCAATTTCTCCACAAACACTTAATATCAGCGGTAAGAGTCTTGTTTCCAAAATCTGCTTTAAGAATACACACTTAAAGAGCAAGTACATTCGAGATTCTTCATGTTTTCCGCATAGCACACAGGTGCTATCAATGTTAGACCAAGTTTTCACCCTGTCCACTGTGTGCAACCAACATATTATATTGGTTCTTTGGAAACGGTGACTTGTCAGATTAAGAAAGCGGTGAATATGGGAAATCCCAGTAAATGTGAAGCAAATTGAGAGTAGAAGAAATTTACTGAACTACAAGTTTGGTTCATTGACTCATTTTTCTTCGTTAGAAATGCATTCAAGTAGCAGGTAACAGAATAATCTCCTTATGAGAGGAATGGTTAGAATAGCAGTTGGGACATCCCTTTCAAGCTATTGGTGATTGGATCTGAGCTGCCTCGTTCTTCTTTAGCTTCAATGAAAGATGGAAAAAGATGGAAAAATGAAGAATATATTCTAGGATCAACATCAAAATATTTAGGCCTAATGTGGGAAAGTCCTAACTATGATATTGCAGATGTGGATCGAACCATTTCTAGTTCTTCAAATAGTATCTTCTTGTATGGAGCTTGCACATGCGATCTTGGAGAGATAGTGCTTGAAAGTAATTTGATCAAGAGGAATGCTGGATTACAACTTGTGTAGTATAGCTGTTATTGTAATTTTAGCCTCATGTTAATAGTATATTGGCTCTTTGGAGATGAGGTTGCAAAATCTCAATGTTTTGTTCTTATGCTAGGAGGGTTAATACCTTTTCTTGTTCAGTGACCTAGAGTTAAAGCCTGTTGGAATGTTGGAAGCGAAACTTGTCCAAGCAATTTTGATAAACTAAAGGGTTTATTTGCCAGCATTCTTATTCTAAATTTTGTGCTGCATGTGTCATATTGCAGGTGAAGGAAAAGATCTAAAATTGGTGGACGCCCCTGTTTCTGGTTGTGTTAAAAGAGCTGCTGAGGGAAGTCGATGACTTCTCATATGATGTGGACAGGCTTTAAAGAGTTACGGACTTATTAATGTGCAACAAGAAGAATCTTATGGTGATATATCGTTGAAGTTGACTCCTACATTTAAAGGCACAAATTTGGTTTCACTTATAAATGAGGTCTTGGACCAAGCGAAGATTGAATCTAGTAAGATTGAGATTGAGGCTATGCAGTTTGATCTAAGGGCCATATTGGATAATGTCTTGTCCCTCTTCTCGGGGAAATCTCAAGAAAAAGGAGTGGAGGTATTGACTGGCTTTGTTACATGGTGCTGCTAATTCACCTGAGTCATTATCTAATAATTTCCACCCCTTCAAATCTGCAGCTAGCAGTTTACATTTCTGAAAATGTTCCGCAGAAGTTGATTGGTGATCCGGGGAGATTTCGGTAGATCATCACAAATCTTATGGGGAACTCAATTAAAGTAAGCTATTTAAGTGTGGTTCGCACATTTTCTGAGAACTTTGTTTTTGAATCTCAAGTCGCCATTATAATTCTTGATCTTCCTTCATGGAAGGAAAATTGAACTTGTTATCATCTTGGTATATAAGAATATTGCCAATGACTTGATCATTCAGGAGGTCACATGTATTGGCTCCTACGTTACAATATTTACAATCTATCCCGCATCCATGTAATCTAAATAGCTAATGTATCTATTATGGTTTTCCCTACCTGATGTTCCTGTCGATTGTCATTAAGGTTTGTTCATGACTGCTAGACTATTGCCTTCAATCTGTTATCCTCTGCTGTGAATATTTATTTGACTTGTAAAGTAGTGTGCCGCTAGTTGTGGGCTTAAGTTTTGCTTTGTTGGGCTTCTTGGAAATTAATCAAATAAACATTATGTGGTAGGCATGCAGTTTGAAGAGATCTACTATTAGGAACTTGACATTTAACTATGTCCAAGATTTCTCTTGGTTCCTTGTATCCTTGTTGCCAGGTTTAATCTCTCCAGCTTCTACAATCTTTCAATTATCAATTGAATTTTTGGTCCTGTGTATTGCAGCTATTTGCTTATGATACAGTCAACAAACAGTTGTCGCATAAACCTGGGGAACAGCCAAAGCTTCCCCTTCCTGCCTCCTTAGTTGCAGGTGCCTGTGCTGGTGTGAGCTCAACAATATGCACATATCCTCTTGAGTTGGTCAAAACTCGACTCACAGTCCAGGTATAGTGCTGCATGCTAAAACAATATGATTGAATCTTGTCATTGTTAACACGAGCCTTCCATATTGCAGAGGGGAGTTTACGATGGTATGTTTGATGCGTTCTTGAAAATAGTGAGGGACGAGGGACCCGCAGAATTATATAGAGGCATCGCCCCTAGTCTTATCGGAGTAATTCCATATGCTGCCACCAACTATTTTGCTTACGACGCGTCGAGAAAGGCATATCGGAAGTTTTTTAAGGAAGAGAAGATTGGGAACATTGAGACCCTTCTCATCGGATCATTAGCTGTCGCTATTTCGAGTAGTGCAACTTTCCCCTTGGAGGTAGCTCGGAAGCATATGCAAGAGGGACCAGTCAGCGGTAGGCAGGTGTACAAAAACGTGGTTCATGCTCTTGCGAGCATACTTGAGCAGGAAGGGGTTGGAGGTCTATATAGAGGTTTAGGCCCTAGTTGCATGAAGTTGGTGCCTGCTGCTGGGATATCCTTCATGTGCTACGAAGCGTGCAAGAGGATTCTGGTTGAGGATGATGAAGAGGCGTAACCACAAATTTGACAAGAAGAAATGCGAGGTTTTTTGCTATGGGTCATCTACAGAAAGAGTGGATAAAGGTGACTATTTGGATAAAGATGACTATTTTGTATATTGCGATTTTTTTTTTTGGTCAGATGTATACTGCGATTGAATGGTTTAGTTTATGTTTTTTTCTTTTGCTCATATGATTTCTTCAGAAGAATTCTTCAAGGAAGTTCTTGTTACCAAGGTTGGTTCTACATGCACTCGCAAAGATATTCGAGGGGTTTACTTTTCTTTTGGAGTTCTATGTGTTTCTGAAGAAGGTACTGGCATGTTTTGATGATGCGAGTACTGCCTTTCATGAGAAGATGAGTTGGCAAGAGTCGAACCAAGAAAGATGGCCAATTTGTCCAATAACATGCTGATTGAGACGCAATGTTTTTCACAGGGGCTACTTTGCGTGTGCATAAATCTCTTGGAGTACCTAACATAAGGAAAGCTTTTTTGCTTACTGGATTGTCGGTTTGAATGAATAACAGTTTCATGTTTGGAGTATGATGTTTCAGTTTCAGGTTCGAGTACCTTCAGCTTTCTTTGACAGAACAAAGCTCAGTATTAAATGATCTCGTCGGATGTTGATTTTATTTTTGATCCAAACTGTGGCTGGTTACCCTGCAAGGCAAAGCTCTCGCTGCCCTACCAATCTTGGCAAACCTGCGGCTCCAAGGGACTGCTACTTAGTATGAAATTGAAAAGTGGCAATAATTCAACCCCGTCGAGTTTGAATTTGACGATATGCAAAGAACACAACAGCATCACGTTTCAATTATCAGTAGTGTGAGAGAGAGAATTAATCGACGTGCGGGAAATGCTTTCCGTAGAGCCTTGCGTTGATGAGAGACCTGTTGACAATTTGCAAGAGAATTGTGGGAACAGTAATAAAGGCATCGACTTAAGCTTGACCAATGAACTTGTTCTGTATTCAACCTTTAAGTGCTGAATTAAGTTCGAAAGTGCTACATTCTTGTGATCAAACAACAAAATACTGCACAATAAATAACAACAGACGAATCAAAGGTTCAAGATGCCTGTTTTCCAACACGGGCAACTGTGGAAAGGACATGACAAAAAATGACATTCTCTGCTTTTTCTGTTTTACACCCACCTTCTTCCCGGACGAAAGTATTGCCTCAATGATGAAAAGTGACTTTGGGTGGCAATGAGAATCTTGTTATATACATAAAAGAACAATAAGCACTTGAAGATGGCTCCCCCCACAGGCGAGCATGATACAATTAGCAGTTGATGCCGCATTGACCATTTGCAGCAGATTTTGTGGAGGCCGAGGTGAAAAGGTCAATCCGTACCCAGAGCAATGAGAATATGGAAGCAAGAAGGATAGACCAGCCAACCCAACAAACCCTTCAGGAATGGGTAAAGGTCAGCAATAACCCATATGGCGAAGAACAGCTTGCCAAACAGTGGACCCCATGACTGATACCCGCTGTTAATCGCATAAGACACACCTGCTACAATGCCAATGATGTTCACGATAAGAACTGTGGTCGGAGGAATGAGAAGCGATGTCCATTTGAACACATAAAGCTCAGCAAAGTCTCCTTCCTCATCAGCTGCTTTCGAAGTGACTGTGAAGTTGGTATCAATGCCAGCAAGCACTTTAAGAAGCCCTTGGAACACAGCAAAAAGGTGAGCGGATATACCACCAATGACCCAGAACTGCTCATTCCTCCACCAATCCTCAATGCTGACACCACTCCAACGGAGCTCAAGAATACCAGTTGCGAAAATTGAGACGAAAAGGAGAATGAACCACATGCTAGCAAAGTTGCTTATCTGCAAATTTTTTTTTTAACATCGGATCAGTCATCAGATGAAAGAAAAGAGGAAACAATCTCTAATTACGCTGAAATTACTTACATGTAGCTTTAGATAGTCTAGTGTAGAGACAACTATATTTAGTTTATGAAATCGGTAGTATAGCATAATAAGGAGAATATCTAATAAAGATGGAAACTAGCATCGTAATTGAGCCGTCTTTTGTCAATGATGATTACTTTAAATGTACAAATGATGCAGAAGAGCCAGGACTAACAGCTACATCATTTTTAAGGTTAAAAAAAAATGCAGATAAATGAAATTGAGGATCATGATCATACTCTAAAGAATACAAAGAAGAGTCCACCTGTGAAAAGGACTTTGGTGACCACACAGTAAGGGCACCTAGAATATGGTTGACTTAGGGCTTTCTATTTAACTATATCAAAAGGCCTATGTTTGCCAGCTATCAGCTGAATATTATTCAACCACCATAGCCATTGGAATGATGTTTAGGCATCTTCTTTTACCAATGTTTCCTAATGGTTTCTCATCCAAGCTTTATTAAAACAAGATGCAGAGCCACTCGAAAACTAAATACAAAGAGAACATTAACTCCATTCCAAAGAGGTGGAGATGCAAGGATCAGATGACAGAAGTAAACAATGACCCTTCTTTTGTTAGGACAATTAGTCTTGATTCCTACGTTAATTTTGGGAAGAACAAGAAGAGGAAAGCAATGGCGTCACGGAGCTAGAGAGCGAGGCCCATCGTGTCTCTGCCCTCGCCGCCTCGCAATTTTGGCTGCACCCAAGTCATTTTGCCTCCTCATCCAATGACTTAGACATCCACATCGACCGCATCATTTTTCTTTCTTTGCCTGTGAAATGTCTATGCCAAGTCATTATCAATGCTTGCAGATCTCTCTTAGGTATATAGGGTTCCATTACTTCCAGAAGTAAAAGGCTGGCCTTGAGAACAAATATGTATAAAATTGGTTTGACGCTGCGTACAAATTCCAAGTTGACGCGATATGTATTTAGAACAAATATGAATCCAACGTTTTGTGAACACAAAATTCAAATTCTTCAAACTTGAATCCAACTTTGAGTCCATTTACATGGTTGTTAGATTGGCTTTATATGTATATATACACATACATACATACGCACATTATAGAAATGACTCCTTTTTTATGTGGGAACGAGCCAAAAAATGTCCGATCCACATGATTCATTATTCGGGGAAGCTTGTCGTTGCCAAAGTCTATGGCCACCATCACATATCATCCACCGAGTTTGGTCAGCAAAAGTCAAAATGATTTTTTAAACGCTCGTCTTTTTTAACTTTAAGTTGGAGAAAGGGTCGACTTCAAATGATCTGTGGGCTGTATTTTGATCAAATCAACAATGTATGTGCTTAGTTTGGTAATTTGAAAGTTGATGGCCCATTAATCAATGGGTTAATTGCTTGAATTTTCAACAAAGTTCGATTTGATGGAACGCTTGATGGCCCAGACACGTTATAACAAAAGCTCACCTGTCGGTTGAAATATTTATATTCATTTCATACATATCATTCGCATTTAGACATGTCAAGTCTATCATTATAAACAATCTCAACCCATTCTACAAGCCATCCACTCAGCTAGCGTGGTCATCACGGGGCCACTCAGCTAGCGTGGTCATCACGGGGGAGGTAGATTCAATGTTGGAATGCAGAAAATTGGAGCCATTGACTGGGATCACACCATAAATTCCACAAAGCCATTTTGTCTTAGCGAGGCTGAAGAATCTCGCTACATTATTTATTCAAGTTGTCTATTCCCTTTACTTTTGGACCTTGCCTATGATCCATTGCTCATCATCAACGCTCTCATAGTGTGATTGCATTGGGATTTTGCATTGTCTGAGAGCAATAATGACGAAGAAGAGCATTGAGAGAAAGTGGGTGGTCATAGCAGTGGCAGCATATCTGCTCATCACGCTGGATTTATTGCCTTCACAAACGAATGCCTCTTTGCTTCCTACTCAGCATCTTCCCGATGCCCCCGGTAATATTCTTCTTCTTCTTCTTCTTCTTCTTCTTCTTCTTCTTCTTCTTCTTTCCTTATGGCGAGAAAGTTCACCTTCAGTATATACTAAACATAGGAATCGTTCTCTAGTTGGAATCATCATAAAATCACTCTAAGCCTTCTCTAAATTGTGCAATAAAGGTGGAAGCAAAGAAGAGAAGACAGGATCCCCAAGGAAAGCTTTAGGTGGTGGGTTCAAACTCAAGGGGGCAATTGGCCTTGGTTCGTACAATGATTTCAGGAATAAGTGGAGAAAAGCAGTGAAGTCGCGGAACCTGAGGGTGACTCCCATTGTGCATCCACCCTCGCCGCGTACGCCCTCGCCCTCGCATCAATTTAAGCTCCGTCCATGACAATGGGGCCTCTCCTTATCTAACAACGTAGCCATCCACATCGACCGTATCATTTTCCTTTCTTTGCCCATGAAATGTCTGTGCCAGGTCATTATCAATGCTTGTTGATCTTAGGTATATTATGTTCCACTATTTCTAGAAGTAAAAGGCTAGCCTTGAGAAGCCAATAACCAGTTGGCCCATAATAGATGTGTAACAGTTGGGCCTGGTGGTCAATCTTACTCTAAATGATATTTGATTTAAGGACTTTGTGAGAAAGCCATAATTTTTTTTTTCAATTACTTGAGTGTCACTTTAATAAGAAAATCTATCACTTCAATCGGCGATTTTCATGTCGGGAAAATCTAATGTAATGATATTTAAATATAAGTTGTCTGACGTGACTCGCCATCAAAACGAAGTCAGCAAAATTATTCCTACATGTGTTTCCCTCATTGGAGCAAAATTGCTTATGTTCTTCGAAAACCCCACCCCCAATTTCTAGAATTGAGGGAAAATTACTTCCCAAAATTTGCAATAAAGACTAAGATAAGATGGCTCATAATGAGCGAGGGACGAAGTTTATGAGGTAAAGCAATTGTTTCGGGGTGTTTCGGGGTGTTCCCTTGCGGAGTTTTCACTAAAAAGAAAATGAACTTCCAGGCATTCTTGATGCTTATGCCGATGAAACATATATCCTTCCTTCCTTCCTTCCTTTCCAATTACTTTATTATGGAAACCTTGTGATTTATTTTTACTGATGAAGTTTTAGAATTTCGCGTTGCGAAAGTTCTGAGGTTCTCTGAAGATGAGAGAGGATCGCCCTTGTTGCGCCCACAGAGAGAGAGAGAGAGAGAGAGAGAGAGAGAGAGTAAAAGAGAAGACAGGAGAGAATCAGCTTTTCTTCGGATGAAACAGTGTCCTTTTAGCCACAAGTGCCACGTCGTCATGTCCTTTGTCCACGTTGGTCTTCATATTTTTTTCAAAAAATGTCACGTTGGACTTAAATTTCATTAGAAAAGATTACGTCAAAATATGTTGGCAAATACAGTAAAGTGAGCAATTTTTACTAATATGGTATTCTAGTGATCGAAAAAATATTTATTGTCAATGAAGTAAGCGTCGTACAAAAGTTATGACACTTGTGGTATTTTTTATTTTAAAAAACAAAGTAAAAGTTGGTCTTTGAGAGGTTGATGACCCATTGTCATGCATAATAGTTGGCCTATATGTCGATCTTATTCTAAGGGTCCGTTCATTTCGCAGAAAACAACTTCCGAGAAAATATTTTCTGAAATTTCCGGTGTTCGGATGGCGAAAAATAGATGGTCAAAGAAAATGTTTTCCAGTCAATGGAAAATCTCCCCATCAGATTGTGGAAAATGATTTCTTCTTTTGAAAAGAGGAAATCATTTTCCCGTCCTTATGCACATGCTCTCGCGAAATCTTTTGTTGCTCTGCTTCTTTCCTTACTCATTTCTGCCCTCTTTCTCACAAAACCTAGGGTTTCTGATCTCATCTCCTCCTCCTTTGACACTGATGATCAGCAGCGGCGGAGCATCCCCTCATCCGGCGATGCTGGATCTCTGCCCTCATGAAGCCTTGGGTTTCTGATCTCGTCCTCCTCCTCCTTCGACGCCGACGATCGGCAGCGGCAGAACGTCCCCCTCGTCTACAAGCCAGCTCGAGCCTCGCCCCAGGCCGGTGAGGCTCCACATAGCCCGATTTGGCAAAGTCGAGCTTAGGCCTCACCAGATCAGGCGAGGTGGAGCTCTCGCCGACCTAGGGCGAAGCTCGGGCCTTGCTAGATCCGGTGAGCTGGGCGGGGCTCGGGCCTCGCTCGAGCTCGATAGAGGTTCGCCGGGCTCTGGCGAGCTGCGACCTTGCCAGATCTAGTGGCGGAGCTCAAGTTCTCAATCCAAACGAGCCCAAGCTTTGTCGCCAAATCTGGCGAGCTCGAGCGAGATCGGCCGAGCCTCGAGCTCGCCAGATCTGGCGATCGGATCTTGGTCGATCGTGGGGCAGCCGGCCATCGTTAGGCATGCGGCGGCGGAGGAAGGAGGAGGAAGAAGGAGGAGGAAGAAAAAAAAAAGGAAAAAAGAAAAAGAAAGAAAAGATAATAAAAATTTTGATTTTTTAAAAATACAAATAATTAAAAATTCATTTTTTAAAAAAATATAAAAAATAAAACTAATTTTTGGTCAATTAAAAATATTAAAATTCAATTTTTGATAATTGTTCCCAAACAATTAAATTAGCTAACGAACGGTGAATAATATTTTCCACTCAAAGTTTAGGTTTCGGTCGAACACCGGAAAATAGAGTCATTTTCCTGGAAAATGACTTCTACGAAAATATTTTTCGGAAACATAATATTTTCCGCGAAATGAACGGACCATAAATGATTTTGAAAGAAGCCCATCTAATCTATAGTCTCACCTTCGACCCAAAAAGAAAAAGAAAAACTGTAGTCTTAACAGAGTATCTGCAAAACCAAACATTAACAAGGCCCAAAAAGAAAACACAAGACCAACCCCGCAAAGATCATGGAAAAAATAAACGCAATATGCAAGAATCTAAATCGTTATATAAAGACTCGTCGCCGAAATTGGTTAACAAACCAATATACAAGACTTTTGCTGAATGTTGAGTATGGTCCTACTAATTTAATTATTGAAAAAAGGACGAATTTTGAATCCCCTTTAATGCAGCAAATTGATTTGAAAATGTCCCAATAGGTTAGCGATTTATTATCGGTTTTACCCAACTTGTACATCAAGCGCCAAGCTAGCTGTGCCAAGTTCAGTAAGTAAAGGCATTAAACAGTATCCATGTCGAGTTATGTCTTGTCTTTCTCAAAAGCTCATCTTTTTTGGTACTACATGTTAACATCACTTCAAGTTCAAACGTCATTCATCTCCAACAGAACTAATTAAATTCATGACTGCCCACTTTCGTAATTTAATCCTCTCTTAGTTAAAGAGAACTAATTTAATTGCACGATAGCCAGATCTATATGACTATCATCATCCTTGACGCAGCAAGCCCAACCGATGAAATTCTAAAAAATGTAGTATCGTGTGTTATTGAGAGATGAAATTAATATTTTTGGAATAGGAAATAGTCAAATGTTTGGATTTGCTGCGATGTGTCTTCAAAACTGAGGGTGATTTCTCTATTTATAATGGTATCTTTTTTTATATTTTTAATCAAGTAAAATCAAGATATAATTTGGTTTTATGTGAGATTTAATTACATAACCTAGCACTACGTCTTTTGAGTGGGTTTCACCCAATAACAAGGTGTGTTCGATTGGTTGTGTTCGTAAATGAAGGGAAATAAGGTAAATTCAAGAAATCCAATGTGTTAATAAGCTTGTGAGGGATATAATAATGGCATTAAGATAATCATTTTGAGAAAATCACATATTAATGAGACCCCATTAGTTAATCTCAATACCTCCGACACAAATTATTCATGTGATGGTCATACAAAAAAGTAATGACACGTGATGTAATAAACCAATCAAAAGTGAGACAATAACAAATATGGTGCCAAGTTATATGAGATTCATAGCACCCGAGTTAAGATAAGTGGTCAATTATATCTTAAAAAAGAAAAAATCACTATGTCATCATAGCCATATGTTGTAAAAATTAAACTTCTTATCTCAGGCTCTTCCATTTCACATCTAGACAATAGTCCAATTGTTGTTGGAGGGTTAAGCCCCAAACAAACATAATAGGGCCTGGAACTTGGTTTGCATATGGGCGTCCAGCTTCCACATATAGTTTTCACTTACAAGCCTAAACTTCTTTCGTGTCAATGGCCCGTTCTGCTTATCTCAGCCCATTTGGAGCAACACTTCTTGATATAATGTACTCTACTAGTGGTGATCGATTATAAGGTTGGAATCCAGAACCAACCCTATAAGTCCCGGTTATGAAAAATTGGAACAGTTTATTGAACAGGGTCAGCACGGAACCAACTCGGTTGGTAACTTTCTAGGCCGGTTGACGGTTCTGCACAAGAATTATTATTTTTTCCAGGTTAGAGCCATTAGATCCTATTACTAATACCTCATGCTAAGCAAACACTTTTGAGAGGAGCGGTCATGTTGCATACCTCATATTTGAGGTCACAGGTTGCAATCCTCCTTATTGCAACTCTCTATAATGTGTGCGAAACCAGTTAGACACATTGTAGCAATCTAAATTGACAAGATATGTAATTAGGACAAAAATGAACCCGACATTATGCGAACACTCATTTCAAGTTCTTCAAAAATGATTCCAACTTTGAACCCTTTTACCTAGTTGCTAGATTGCTCTTTCTATGAGTGTATGCGATTACGTACATATATATACAAATACCCTAGAAACGACTCATTTCTTTAATTGCAAATGGGCCAAAAAATGTCCAATCCATAATTCATCAATGGCCAATGGGGGAAGTTCGCCATCACAAGTTATCCATCTAGTTTGGTCATCGAAAGTCAAAATGATCCTTTCCACGCTTGTCTTTTTTAATTAGACTATTTAATTGGTTACCCATTCCTTGTTGCCCGAATTTTCAACAAATCTTAAATTAGACGGGACACTTGATGTCCCATGCACATCATAATATAGCGCACTTGTCCGGTAAAATAATTATATCCATTTCATTCTCGTCATCCTCCACACTTAGCTTATCAAGTCTAACGTCGTAAACAATTTCAATAAATTTTACTAAGTGATGATAATTATAAGGTTATGATGATATACGACTTTAAGATAGCTCAAATATAGGATGAAAGACAGCTAAAATAAAAGGCGAAATGAGGCTTAAGGTACAAAGTAATCACAATACAAGTACAAATTACATGCCTGACTGACACTTTTAGCTGACTGAAAGCAACCTTAAATAGATCATTTAGCTCCTTTTCTCTGACCTCCTGTCTTCTTCTTCTTCTTCTCACAGCGAAAAAAATAATAATAACAAATCTTGCCAATTCTCTAGCGTTACTATCCATTTCATACAGAACATAAAAGTACCCGATATTCTAAACATAAATATTAAAAAGAGAAAAACCCACGAGCTCTCTCATTTTTAATGTCTACAAAAACAAACAAGACTGAGAGTACTCTATACCCATCTCATGGGGATAATTGCCAAAAAAGTCCTAAACATATTACAATCATGTTAATTCAATCATTAATCTTTCAATTTGGTCAATTTAGTCCTAAACCTTTTGATATTTGCCAGTCTAATCTATCCAGTCAATTTTGACTAAAAATTGTTGACATAGATGTCGATTGTTCTACATAGCATAGTTGATACTGACATGGACAATTTTTTTTTTTTTAATCTTTTCCTTCTATTTTTGCCTTTCATAGTGGCCAGCAAGGGTTACAGCTCTCGCCTGGCCTCACCCAAATTTGAGCAAGAACATTGCAGCGCTCACTAGCCATAATGAAAGAAAAAAAGGAAAAAAAAGAGAAAAAAATAGGAAAAATAAAAAAATAAATCAATAATTCAACAAAATTGAAAAAATTGTCTATGTCAACATCGATGTGCCGTGTAAGACAGCCAACATACATGTCAAGCAAAATTAATCAAATAGACTAAATTGATAAAACGTCAAAACGTTTTGGACTAAATTGATCAAATTAAAAATATTAGAACTAAATTGGTACAAATGCAATGGATTTAGAATTTTTTTAGTAATTTTCCCCCAATTCGTGTGTTAGCGTTTTCAAACGAGTTGAAGAGAAAAGAATGACTTTAGTGGAGATTGTCGATTGTTCAAGCTTTCGCTAGGCCGAATGGTGGAGAGACTGAGCACACTTATGAAGGTTCTTACTCTTGCTCTTGTTCTTGTTTCAAATGCATAATCATTGATTTCTTTTTGACAAGTTAAGTAACCAACCATCGAAACATGAAATTTTACCAAAACAAATGTCTTTTGATTTTTTTGATTTATCATTGTGCTTTCAATGATCTCATGAAGAGATTTTCTACAAATTCTTGACCATTAACTTGCGTGGTCATCACGAGGAAGATGAACTCGGTGATGGAATAGACCACAAACGGTTGCTTGAATCCAGCAATGACTGTAATTTTGAGGGCAAGGACAAGGAAGCCTCCCAAAAGTTCAGATGGGCCACGATACATTGGAAATATGGCTCATTGTAGACTTAGAATCGAGAGACAAATGACTATGATCAAACCATGAATTCCACAAAGCCATCTTTCATCAAACTGTAGAATAGCTCGAATATAGGACACAAGGCAACTAAATAAAAGGTTTAAAAAATTAAACATACAAATTACATACTGACTGGCATTTTTGACTTACTTACAACACTCTTGAATAGATCATTTATGGTACATGGTACATTTGGTAATACTTTTGTTCCTAGAAATAATTTTTTCATATCCATTCCCGAGAACAAAGAAGTAGATTCATTTTACTTGTTTTCTATTCCAAATTTATTCTTTGATTACTTTTCTATTTTGAATAATAGAAAAATTAGTTGACATTATCAAACGAATTTATGTTCTTTTTTCTATTTTGTAGAGCAGAAAAATAGATAAATAGAAAAAACATGATTGCAGAAAAATAGATAAATAGAAAAAACATGATGACTACCAAATAGGCCCTTGGACCTTCTCTATGGCCTTGTCTTCCTCGTTCTTCTGGTTATGACATGGACCTCTTTGAATAGCCAAAAAAAAGAAAAAACAACAACAACAACAACAAATCTCGCCAGTTCTCTACCATTGTAATTCCATCTCATTCAGAACATTTTCTCCACATGAACATTTAAGAAGAAAACCCAAGAGCTCTCTCATTTGTAATGTCCACAAAAACAAACGGGACCGATTACTTTTATACTAATTTCGTGTGTTAGTGTTTTCAATATGAGCTGAAGACAAAAGAATGACCTTGGCAGAGATTGTCGGTTGGTTGGGTTTTGCCTGGACCGGTTGGTGCAGAGATTGGGGGCACTTCCAAATGTTCTTGCTAATTCCAAATGTTCTTGCTCTTGCTCTTATTTCAAATGCACAATCATCAATTTCATTTAGACAATTTAAGCAACCAACCATCAAAAAATGAAAATTTACAAAAACAGAAGTCTTTTGATTAATTGATTTATTATTATGCTTTCACTGATCTCACGAAGAGATTTTTTTGCGAATTCTTGACTGCTAGCTTGCGTGGTCATCACGAGGGAGACAAAGTCAATGATGGAATAGACCACAATTCAAGAGACTGACTATAAGTTTGAGGGTAAGGAAGAGGAAACCTCCCAAAAGTTTAGATAGGCCACAATACATTTGAATTATGGCTCTGTTGTAGACTCGAAGTCAAGAGATGAATGACTGTGATCAACCCAGGAATTCCACAAATCCATCTTTCTAGATGGGCTGAATGAAGAAGCTCGCTACATTATATATTCAAGCCGTCCAGTCCTTTAACTTGCAAACTTTGCCTATGATCCGTTGCTCATCATCGCCACTCTCGTAGTGTGATTGCATTGTGATTTTGCATGGTTCGAGAGCTATGATGAAAAAGAAGAGAGTCAAGAGAAAGTGGGTGGCAATAGCAGTGGTGGCATATTTGCTCATCATGTTGGATCTATTGCCTTCACCAACAAGTGCCTCTTTGCTTCCTACTCAACATGCTCCCCGATGCCCCCATAATACACATCACCATCATTCTTTTTTCTTCTTCTTATTTCTTTATGGCAAGAAAGTTTGCATTAGTTAATAATGAATATGTGATTCTTTCTCCAGCTCGATAGGCTCAATCTAGGATTTCTCTCAATTGTGTAATGAAGGTGTAAGCGAAGAAGGCAGGACAGGATCCCCAAGAAAAGCATTAGGTGGTGGGTTCAAACTCAAGGGGGCAATTGGTCTTGATTCCTACATTGATTTCGGGAAGAAGAAGAAGAGGAGGAAAGCGATGGAGTCACGTAGCCTGAGGGCGAGTCCCAACATGTCTCCGCCCTCACCTAATCATAATTTTCGCCGCTCCCAAAATTCGCCTCCTTTTGATTGGAGTCGCGTATGAACAGTTGGCACATAATAAATGTATAACAATTGGGTTGTAGGTCAATCCTACTCTAAATAATATTGGTGTAAGAATTTTGTGAGAGTGGCGCTCACTTATTGTCATAATTTTTTTATCGATTATTTGAGTGCTATTTTGATAAAAAAAAAATCGATAATTTCAATCGGCAATTTATATGGCCTGAACATCCAGCGTGACAATATTTAATATAAATCATCCGACGTGGCTCGCTTGCAAGTAAAGTCAGCAAAGTTGCTTCTAAATGACGTCACCTATCGCAATGTTTGCCCCAACTTAACAGATTGGAGCAAAATTGCTTATTATCCTAAACCCAATACCTCAAATTGGGCAAAAGTTACTTTCCAAAATTTGCAACGGACAGTAAAATAAGATGACACGGAGTTAGCGAGAGATAAAGTTTCCAAAGTGAAGGAATTGTTCTGAGGATTTCCCTCATCAAGTTTTCATAATAAAACAAATGAACTTACGCATTCTTGATTCTAATGCCAATAAAACCTGCATCGTTTTCTTTCCTTCTTCCTGCCATTAGTGCCATCATCCTCTGTATCATCTCATTATGGTATTTGTTAGCAAATCATGCTGAACAAGTGCTTTACTGTGAAACCTCACGATTTGCTTTACTGATGAAGATTTCGAATTTCAGGTTGCGAAAGTGCTGAGGTTTTCTGCAGGCGAGCGAGGATCGCCATTGGTGTGGAGAGAGAGAGAATTAGTTTTTCTTTGACGAAAGCGTCACTTTGTCCAGTCCTTTGTTCATGTTGGACTTCATATTCTTTATTTAAAAAGAAAAAAGAAAAGTCATGTATTACGAACCATCGAAATAGGTTAGCGAATGCACTGAAGTGATCGGTTTTTCACTGATGCGGTGTTCAGGTGATTGGAAAAAAGAAGTTATGATATCGAAATGAATACCACACAAAAGTTATAATATTTGTGGTGTCCTTTTTCAGAAAACGAAATAAAAGCTGGCCTTTGAGAAGCCGATGACCCATTAGCCCCTTATAGATGCATCTTAGTTGGGCCTATCGGTCAATCTTACTCCCCATTCAATTTATAGGTTTTGCTTAAATATCTCCCAAAGCAAACATTCAAGAGCCCAGAAAGAAAACATAAGGACCGGTCCCCAAGATCGTGTAGAAAACAACTACAACCTGCAAGAATACCGAATCGGTATATAAATATCTGTCGCCCGAATTGGTTAACAAACCTATATGCAAGACTCTTATGATCGTCCAGTATGACCCTGCTAGTCTACTAGCCTGATAAATGAAAACGGAAGAATTTTGAATCAATGTTAAATGCAGCAAATTGATCAGAAAATGCACCGTTATGTTTGGTTGCTTGTTGTCAGTTTTACCAAACTTGCACATCAAGTGCCAAGCAAAGGTGCTGCCAAGCAAAATAACTAGAGGGATTAAGCAATGTACATCGCCTCCTAAACAATTAGCTCGTAAGTCTCGTTAAATTTGGCTCTGTAATGAAATAAATTTGGCTCATTGCGACCCCGAAAATTCTCGTTAAAGATCTCCACATGGCGCCGTGAAACTTCAGCTCTGATAAAGATTGGCCGCCCTTGTTAGCAATTTGTGGCAATAAAATAGGCTGAGAAAGTCTCATTTGGCCCATTAACTTCCATGAACATCAAGACACGGCTAGCTTCCACACTGCTAAAAGACATAGCAATGAAGACCCGTATGCTCAAATCTTTTATGTTAATACATTAATCATCATGGCAAAAACGTGACGTATATGAAAAAGATGTTTATGGAACGAAGTGCTTGCCGCTACCTCAGATTGTTCTTAGTAATATTGAGAAATGGTGCCAGTACCCAGCAGAATTAGACCTCCACCTCCAGTTTTTGCACCACCTAATCACATTCCATAATATCAAATCACTGCCAATTCTGACCAATCAGTATCAAGAAGATGGACTTTTGTGCTCAGACTCCCTCCTTGACATCCTTGGCCTTCCACAATATGCCTGAACAGAACTTAAGCTAAAGGGCATGTCGCTTTCTTCAGAACTTTCTTTAAACACATGTAGCAGTTTGTTCCGTTGCTAAGAGAGACAATGCACTTGTCACATACAGATTTAACAAGATCAGAAAGATACTGACCCGGTGGAAAAGACAAGGATCCGGCTAAAGGCGCAGCTGAATGTTCTTTTATCTATATTTCAACAGGTTTAAAAGGATTGGTCATAATTACTGTAGTATTTTATTAATTAATACGTCCATGATGGGGTGCGATTGGCACGCACCATTTCGCCTTGATATGCTACGATGAAGGGGTGTGATGGGGTCATATAAAAGACCCCTGAAGACAACCGTTGGACTGGTTGGAAGAACGTACGTACAGAAAAGAGAGTTTTCATTTTCTTGTCCCCTTTCCATTAAAGAGAAGGTGTTCCATTTTTTTCCTTATGAGAGCAATTTGCATTTACGCCGTGGAAATTGGGTGCTTTCCTCGTGATCGCATCCAGACCAACGTGAAGTAATTTCGTTCGTGATTCATCCTCAATTCAACGTTCATTCTGGGGTTAATTGTTGTTTGCGCATCGGTAAAGGTAAGTCGTCTTCCACCGACTTGAATTCCAATATTGGTATCAGAGCCCGGTCGTGATTTCTGCCTTGTTTTTCATTGATTTTTCTTGTTTACCATTTGATATCGAGATAAAGAATATGAAATCTGCACTGCTTGGATGTTCATTGCACTGAATTGCTAATTCGAATAGTAGAAATCGAACCGAAGCGAAGAACAGGTTTGGGGTTGTGTAGATCCGTATGGTTCTAGCCATTTTTCGAAACATTTTTTCAGCCAAAATCAATTTTCAAATATACAGGGTGAAATTACTCGTTGAGACGAGTCCGACAATGGGTAGATCGCCGCCGGAGAACACCGGACGCGCCCACACGCACGGCCAGAAGCCGATGCGCGTGGGCGTCACACGCCTGAAGCGTTGGGAACGCCAGCGCGTGCGCAACACATGCCAGTCGGCGAACCGGCACGTGCGCAATGCGCGCTGGTCGGCGAACCGACGCATGATGACCTCACTGTGACGTCATCCAACGGTCATTTGCTGGATGACATCATTGATGACGTCACCGCCGGCACCAGTTAGCCAGTCGGTCACCGCCGGCGACCCAACCCGAGACCCGACCCGTCCGAAAACCCGACCTTAGATCCGATCCGTGACCCAACCCGACCCGACCATTGACCGGTCAACGGGTCGGACCGATCAACCGGTCCAGCGTTCAAACTGGTCAAACCAGTCGGACCGTTCACCGGTTGAACCAGTCGAACCGGCCAGGAGCCATTTGGCTCGCGTGTGGGTGCATGGGAGCTCCGATTGGAGCGTGGTTAGTGGCGTTTGGTTCGTATGAGTGTCCTCTACACTGTGGTATGTTTATTTTGGATATTTGAATTTTATAAATGTATAAAATTGTGTACGGAACCCTATGTACGCGTACTTTTAAGGTACAAATGCATAGTTTATTCATTTTTTTAGCTTGTATTTTCATAAGTTTTAGGAAATACAGTAGCTGGCTTGTATGAAAATGATATCAAATATGCTGTGTAGAGCTTGGTTCGATGATAGCATGCATATAATTTAATATACTTACAGTTTTCTAGTTTCAAGAAAATTCAAACAATGGTAGGAAACCCTTGTTTTTACGTTACATGTTGAATTGCGGATTTGATTATAGTTGTAGCATGATTGTTTTTTTTTTTTTTTTTTGTATGTTGGTTCAAATCATGCTATGTTTTTGTGTTAATGGAAAAATGTAGAAATTACATGAGGTCATGTAATTATTTTTCCTAGTGGGAGTTCGTAGGTTGGTAGAATTCGAAAGAGTTCTCACCTAGAACTTAAAATTTACGCAAATTAAACTAATTAATGATAATAGAACAATCGTACATAGAAGTTGATTGGAAACATAGTGAACTTTTGTTTTTGTGTCTTTTATTGAATTATCATTAATTTAGTTTGTTTTTGCTGCAAATTAAGTATGTGTGTTACTCTGAAAAGTGTGCTAGTATTGATTCTGTGTTTATTATGTCAATGTGTTATAGCAATTGATTATGGCTTCGGCATCCAAGACCATTGTGGCTGACCTCAATAAGGGTGAGAAGCTGAATGATGACAATTATGATATTTGGCACCGAAAGGTTCAGTACATCATTGAGGAGCAAGAGGTTTTGGAAACTCTCAACCATACCACGGATGAACCTGAGCATGGAACTTCAGCTCAACACATAAGAAATCTAGAAGCTTATCAAGCTTGGAAAAAGAAAAATAGCATTGCTCGCATCACGTTGTTGAGCTGTATGCAAGATGATCTCATATGTGAGTTTGAAAGTTATGATAAAGCCCAAGCTATGTGGGTTGCCTTGAAAGATAAGTTTAGAGGTACATCTACCACTAAGCTGAGGAAACTCACCTTCAAGTTTGACACATACCGAAAGTGCCCAAATATAATGATGAGGCAGCATCTTCAGGAGATGTCAAACATGATTCATGAGCTGAAGTCGGCAGGTCACTCCCTTACTGATGAACAACAAGTTCAGGCTGTTATAAGGTCTCTTCCTAACAATTGGGAGCATATGAAGATCAATATGACGCATAATGAGAATATTGTCACTTTTGATTATATAGCGCGTCATTTGGAATTAGAGGATGAGCAGCTAGAGCCTACGAGATCCTCTACCAATGCTTATGTTGCTGAATCGAGTTCGCGCAAAGTTTCGGGCTTCAAGCGCAAAATGAATTCTCAATTCAAAAACAAAGGGAAGAAGACTGATCAGGCACCTAAGAGGGCTAAGACCTTCCAACGCAAGAAGCGTGGTGGGAAGAAGGACAAGGCAAAGATGAAGTGCTACAATTGTGGCAAGATGGTTCACTTTGCTCGTGAATGCATTGAATCGAAAGAGGTACCATATTACTTCATTACTTTAAATAATGCTTTTGTTTCTAGCACTGTAATGCTTGCTGAATCTCATCCAATGTGGATTGTAGACTCAGGAGCAACAAACCACGTAGTTAAAGACCGAGAAGAATTTGTGAAGTATCGTCGGATACAGCTTGGAAGAAGATGGATATATGTTGGGAATAACTTAAGAGTTAAAGTGAAGAGTATCGACACATGTAAATTAATCTTACGTGGTGGTTTTATGGTGTTAGATATTGATTATGATCGGCACAATATTAATGTCGATGGTTGTTTTTCTTTAATTGCATCTTCTAGTGATGTTAAGATTGATGCAAGTACTTGGCATGCTAGATTAGGTCACATTGGGTTGCAAAGAATGCAAAGATTAGCTAGAAAAGATCTTTTAGGGTCACTCACTAATGTTGATCTACCCATATGTGAACATTGTCTAGTGGGAAAAGCAACTAGAAAACCATTCGGTAAAGGGACTAGCGCCGAATTTCCATTACAACTCATACATTCTGACATTTGTGGTCCTTTGAATGTGAGGGCGAGGCATGGAGTCTCATATTTCATCACTTTCATAGATGACTTCACGCTTTTCAGTTATGTCTTTCTGATCTCCCATAACTCAGAAGCATTAGACTGCTTTAGACGATATATAGCGATGGTAGAGAATCAGTTGAACAAAATAATAAAGACATTGAGAACCGATCGTAGACGTGAGTATCTATCGGAGCAATTCAAGGCTCTTTGTTATGAAAATGAAATTGTACGTCAATTGACTATTCCTGGTACTCCACAACAGAATGGGGTAGCTGAGAGAATGAATAGAACCATATTGGAAATGATTAGGTCTATGATGGCTCAAGTAAATTTACATATCTCCTATTGAGGAGATTGCTTTATTGACTGATGTCTATGTACTTAACCGAGTGCCATCAAAATCGGTCACTTCCACCCATTATGAATTATGGACCGGTAGGAAACCAGACCTGAGTATTCTACGTCCATGGGGATGTGCAGCTTATGTTCATGATTCTTCCCATAAATATGGCAAATTAGGTCCTAGAGGGAAGAAATGTATCTTTATAAGATATTCTGAACACTCCAAAGGGTACATGTTCATAGGTGAATAAGCTAATGGAAGTGTCACCGAAATGGAGTCACGAGATGTCACGTTCTTGGAGAACGATTTTCCTAGTAGAGGTGAGATTGATAAGGACTTCCAATTATATGAGATGGAAGATCCTAATAACACACCCACTAATGTTGTAGAGAGAAATGAAAATTTACCTTAACACACAAGACCTAGTGGGAGTGTTGCATCGCCTAACAAATTGAATTCAAGAGAAATTCAATTACGTAAAAGTAATCGTAAAAGTATCCCCCGTCGTCGTCTTGAGATTGAAGGAGAAGCATTTATGATTGTTCAAAAAGACGATACCGAGTCAAAGACTATTCGAGAAGCTCTCTCATCCTCTAATAAGGAAGAATGGAGAAAAGTTTTGGAAGATGAAATGGAGTCAATAAGGGCAAATCATGTCTGGAACTTGGTTGATCTACCACCCAATCGAAAGACCATTGGAAACAAATGGGTCTTTAAGATTAAGCGAAGGGTGGATGGATCCATTGAAAAGTATAAGGCTCGTCTTGTCGCGAAAGGTTATACTCAACAATAGGGTATAAACTATGAGGAAACTTTTTCACCAGTTGTAAGGTTTGCCTCAATACGCCTTATCCTAGCCATCGTTGCACATTTGGACCTTGAATTACATCAAATGGATGTAAAGACGGCATTTCTCAATGGAGAACTAGATGAGGAAATCTATATGAAGCAGCCAATAGGTTTCATAGCTAAAGGTCAAGAGGATAAAGTTTGCAAGTTTCATCGCTCAATATATGGCCTTAAGCAATCATCTAAATAGTGGTATCTTCGTTTTCATCGAGCCATAACAACTTTTGGTTTCACGATGATCGAAAAAGATCACTTTGTATATGTCAAGCGGTCCAAAGATAAATTTGTGATTTTATCACTTTATGTGGACGATATTCAATTGGCTGGAAATGACAAAATTTTGGTTATTAGCATAAAAGAATGGTTGTCCTCCAATTTTGAAATGAATGACATGGGAGAAGCTGCTTACATATTAGAAGTTAAGATCAAAAGAAATCGATCAAGGAAACTCCTTACTTTATCACAAGAGTCTTATATAATGAAGATTCTTGAGCATTTCAATATGTAGCATTTTAATCCCATTGATACCCCTGTCATGCAAGGTGAAGGCCTAAGTATTGAGATGTGTCCTAAGACTCCAGAAGAAATTAAAGTGATGGAAATTATTCCTTACGCTAGTGCAGTCAGAAGTTTGATGTATGCTATGATGTGTACTAGACCCGACATATGTTATGCCGTGGGATTAGTGAGCCGATATCAATCAAATCTCGGTCAAGCACACTGGAAAGCAGTGAATAGGATCCTGAGATACTTGAAGGGCACCATGGACTATCGACTTTGTTACCAAGGGAATGATTTACGCCTGTTGGGTTATTCAGATGCCGATTGGGGTGGAGACCTAGATGAGCGTAAATCAACTTCTGGATATGCGTTCTTGCTCAATGGAGGTGCAATTTCTTGGAATAGCAAGAAACAGATATGCACGGCCTTATCTACGATGGAGGTAGAATTTATTGCATGCTCTGCTGCAGTGCAAGAAGCAGTATGGCTAAAACATTTTTTGGAAAATTTAGTCACTGTCACTGAGGTTCCAAGACTAGTGATGGTTTATTGCGATAGTCAAGCAGCCATTGCCTATGTGAAGGATCCCAAGTATCATGAAAGGACGAAACACATTGACATAACGAACAACTTCATAAGAGATATAATAGCGCAGAAAGAAGTGATCCTACAATACATTTCAACCAATAGAATGATTGCTGATCCATTTACGAAGGCTATTCCTAGAGACATATTCTTGACCCACAGGATGTCACTAGGATTGCGTAGATTGTGATATGTGTTATTGAAGAGGATCATTGGTTTATGTATATGTGGACATATGTATTGTACTTGTTTGTTTACTAGTAACTTGATGTTTTATCAAGAAGTACAAATCCATTATGAGACTAACATAAGCACACATATATTATAGGAAAGTATATCAGCAGGCAATGATTGGCTCACTCACACGAGCAATCGTCTCAAGTGCTATAGTTAGCACGTTCAGATGAGACGTTATGTACAAATAAACGCTGAAGAGCGAGTTTGGTACATAAAATAATGTCGCCTTGATTGGAGTCAAGATGAGGTCTGTGATTTGTTTATAATAAGACCGAACATTATAGTCTCATAATCATGTATGCCTATAAGATGCCGGATGCGAGTACTTAATTGGGCGCTATAGAAAGCGAGCTGATATAGCACTCGAGCTAAACATAAGTACGTGAGAAGCACGTGACTATGTTTAGGCTAAGATCCGTATAGTGGATATATTTAATAAATGACATACGCTCTTATAGAAAGAGAAATCCATTATAGCATGTAATTCATATTACATGTGCATTGTACGGCCGATAAGGAAATGTTAGTAAAATTATCCCTATTTACTCATCGTGTGAGCCTTTGAGGTAATTTATAATTTACCTTATTTTATGCCCTATGTTACTTCTGACTATGTTCTCAAAGTGAAAGATCAATGTTGCTACTTTAGCATATTACCGGCGGTCATGAATAGATATGGCCTTATGGGACATGTCTAGGAAAGCAGTTGTTCTAAAATGGAGAGAGACATGAGTGCGAAGGAAGACTATTGTTATTTTACATCTATTACATGTATTTACTAGTCGATCAATTATATCGCCCTTATGTGGTTGCGGATATAATTGTAAATACATTATGTTTTGAGAATAGTCAAGTATAGCCTTTAAGGGATAGATATACTTGGATTGATGTAACAAAATATGTCTGGGGCACTGTGAGACATTAATTGTAGCTATTATGTCATCCTTAACAGGTGCATAATTTGAGCTCCCAAGTGCAGGTGTACTCACTGGTCGCACGGCTTACTTGCCAGTATAAATTGTTTTGTAAAGTTGATGAATATTGAACGCATTATATTCTTGAAAGAGAGCTATCAAGCCTATCATGTTGGAGTGGGAGATGTAGTATTTTATTAATTAATACGTCCATGATGGGGTGCGATTGGCACGCACCATTTCGACTTGATATGCTACGATGAAGGGTTGTGATGGGGTCATATAAAAGACCCCTGAAGACAATCGTTGGACTGGTTGGAAGAACGTATGTACAGAAAAGAGAGTTTTCATTTTCTTGTCCCATTTCCATCAAAGAGAAGGTGTTCCATTTTCTTCCTTATGAGAGCAATTTGCATTTACGCCGTGGAAATTGGGTGCTTTCCTCGTGATCGCATCCAGACCAACGTGAAGTAATTTCGTTCGTGATTCATCCGCAATTCAACGTTCGTTCTGGGGTTAATTGTTATTTGCGCATCGGTAAAGGTAAGTCGTCTTCCGCCGACTTGAATTCCAACAATTACAGTACCCTATGTTCTCGTCAGTCATCATCAAAGCAACAAGATGCAAAGCAAAAGACAGCTCTAGGCTCAAAGGCACATGTTGTTTATTTGCCGATTGGTTCCTCATCAAATAATGGCTCGTTCGATTAGCAAATTCTTCCCGTCTCTTGCCTCGCTGATTGTTTTTTCTCCAGAACTACTCTCTCCCTAAGTGTGTTCAGCAAGACAAGCCTTATGAACTCTTTCCCATGTTCTGAAGCACCGCCATCGTGCAATTCTTACTTGTACCATGTCTCTGGAGGACTTCAGTAGAAGAAATAGCCTCCCTCTACTCGGTCAACGTGTCAGAAATCAAATCTATAATCCACGGCGCTAAGCAAGATTATCTGGTATCTGTGCCTTGCACTTGTAGATACCTGAATGGCACCAACAGATACTCCTATGATACTTCTTCCAGAGTATAACCAGACGATTCATTTGCCAGAGTCAACAATGAGAGGTACAGTGGAGAAGCTTATGATGTCATTTGCAAGATTATCTGATATCTGTGCCTTTCCACTTGTAGATACCTAGTCGCTAGATATGCTCTATCTATGAGTGTACGCGATTAGGTACTTTTGACTTTGACATATATACACACTAGAAACGACTCATTTATTTAATTGCGAATGGGACAAAAAATGTCGGCTGCAAAATTCATCGGCAGGGGAAGCTTGTCTTCATCCAAGTCACGGCCACCGGCCCACCATCCCAAATTATCCATCGAGCTCGGTCATCGAAAGTCAAAATGATCCTTTGCACGGTCGTCTTTTTCAATAAGACTATTTAATTAGTTACCCATTCCTTTTTACTCGAATTTTCAATTTTCGACAAACCTTTAATTTGACATGACGCCTGATGTCCCATACACATTGTAACACGCGCACTTGTCTAATTAAAAAAAAAAATTATATCCTTTCATACTTATCATCCTCCACACTTGGCTTGTCAAGTCTAACGCCGTAAACAATTTCAATAAATTTTACTATGTGATGATAACTATAAGGTTATGATGATTATCAAATTATCATCCGCCTTTAAGATAGCTCAAATATAGGATGAAAGACAGCTAAAATAAAAGGTTAAATGAGGTTTAAAGTACGAAGTAATCACAATAAGTACAAATTACATGCAGACTTGCACTTTTGGCTGACTAACAGCAACCTTGGATAGATCATTTGACTCCTTCTCTCTCACCTCCTTTTTTCTTCTTCTTCTTCTCACGGTGAAAACAAAAGAAAAAACAAATCTTGCCAATTCTCTAGTATTGCTATCCATTTCATCGAGAACATATAAGCACTCGATATTCTAAACATAAATATTAAAAAGAGAAAACCCAAGAGCTCTCTCATTTTTAATGTCCGCAAAAACAAACAAGACGGAGAGTACTCTATACCCATCTCATGGGGATAATTACCAAAAAGTCCTAAACTTATTATATTTGTGCTAGTTCAGTCATTAATTTTTCAATTTAACCAATTTAATCTTAAACCTTTTAACAATTGGTCAATTTAGTCAATCCGATCAATTTTGACTGGAAATTACTGATATAGATATTGATTGTCCTACATGGCATGGGTAGTACTAACATGGATAATTTTATTTTATTTTTTTCCTTCTTTTTTTGCCTTTCATAGTGGCCAGCAAGAGTTATAGCTCTCACCCGGCCTCACCCAAATATGAGCGAGAACATTGTAGCCCTTACCAAAGCTCACCGGCCACAATGAATAAAAACAAAAGAAAAGAAGGACAATAGAAAAAGAAAAAAGAATGGGAAAAAGAAAAGAATAAATAAATCAATAATCCAAAAAAATTGAAAAAATTATTGATGTTAGTGCCAATATGCCACGTAGGATAGCCAACGTCCACATCAGACAAAATTGACCAAATAGACTAACTAGGTAAAATGTCAAAATGTTTAGGATTAAATTAACCAAATTGAAAGGTTTAGAACTAAATTAGTACAAATGCAATGGGCTTAGAATTTTTTTAGTAATTTTTCCCCTTTTCGTTCTTTTCGTGTGTTAACGTTTTCAATACAAGCTAAAGAGAAAAGAATGACTTCAGTGGAGATTGTTGATTGGTCGGGCTTTGGTTAGACCGATTGATGGGGAGATTGAATGCACTTTTGAAGGTTCTTACTCTTGCTCTTGTTCTTGTTTCAAATGCATAAACATCAATTTCTTTTTGACAAGTAACCAGCCATCGAAACCTGAAATTTTACCAAAATAGATGTCTTCTGATTTATTGATTCATCAATGTGCTTTCAATGATCTTATGAAGAGATTTTCTGCAAATTCTTGACCACTAGCTTGCGTGGTCATCACAAAGAAGACGAACTTGATGATGGAATAGACCATAAATGGTTGCTCGAATCCGGCGACGACTATAATTTTGAGGGCATGGACGAGGAAGCCTCCCAAAAGTTCAGATGGGCCATGATATATTGGAAATATGGCTCTTGTTCTTGTTTCAAATGCATAATAATTGATTTCTTTTTGACAAGTTAAAGAACCAACCATCAAAACATGAAATTTTACCAAAATTGATGTCTTTTGATTTATTGATTTATCATTGTGCTTTCAATGATCTCATGAAGAGATTTTCTACAAATTCTTGACCACTAGTTTGCATGGTCATCACAAGGAAGATGAATCCGATGATGGAATAGACCACAAATAGTTGCTCAAATCTGGCAACGAATGTAATTTTGAGGGTAAGGACAAGGAAGCCTCCCAAAAGTTCGGACGGGCCACAATACATTGGAAAAATGGCTATTGTTCTCGTTTTAAATGCATAATCAGCAATTTCTTTTTGATAAGTTAAGTAACCAGCCATCAAAACATGAAATTTCACCAAAACAGATGTCTTTTGATTTATTGATTTATCATTGTGCTTTCAATGATCTCATTGTTGGCTAGGTCTGCCTCTTTTGTGGGCCCAGCTAACATTAAAAAGAAAGAAATAAAAAGAAGAGTAAGAAAAGTCAAAAAGCAAGTGAAAAAATAAAGAGAAGGCTTCATGCGTGTGTCAGCAAGTGAGGAGAGAGAAGAGAAAGTGTGCCCGAAAAGTGAAGTGCAGAGGAGAGAAAGGGTGATTAAACAAAGAGCTCCCAAACGTGTTATTGCAGAAGAGGAAAAAAAAGGGCCGAATCTGTGTGTGGCTCCAATTTGAAGGCCAAACGTTAGCAGAATTGACTCAAATTTGAGTATGTTCGTTGAGAACTACCTCCTAATTCTCTAATTGCAGTTAGAGTTTTCTTGCTCTTAATTTATTTATCCACTTATGTGAGGAGAAAATATAGTTGTAATATTAATGTTGAGCCTCTGGTGTGTGATTAAAGAATAATATCTTGTGTATCCTGCTATTGTTGATGATTAATGGATGTTTTTGGGTTGTTTGTGGTTTTCTTCTCATTGGGTTTTCTACTTTAAATCTTTGGTGTTATTATTTGTTTGTCTACTTATCATTTTGGCGTTATACTTGCATATTGTGAGATTATATATTGTTTATTATTGTTGGGGGTTAAGAAAATTTTGGTTGATGTAGTTTCGAGAGAAAAATTGATCCTTAATTCGGTTTAATTCGTGATGAATCGTGTTTCCGGGTTCTCCCCAATACTCATGAAGAAATCTTCTGCAAATTCTCAACCACTAACTTGCATGCTCATCATGAGGAAGATGAACTTGATGATGGAATAGACCACAAATGGTTGCTCGAATCCGTCAATGACTACAATTTTGAGGGCAAAGACGAGGAAGCCTCACAAAAGTTTAGATGGGCCATGATACATTGGAAATATGGCTCTTGTTCTTATTTCAAATGCATAATCATCGATTTCTTTTTGACAAGTAACCAGCCATCAAAACATGAAATTTTACCAAAACAGGCGTCTTCTGATTTATTGATTTATCATTGTGCTTTCAATGATCTCATGAAGAGATTTTCTGCAAATTCTTGACCGCTAGCTTGTGTGGTCATTACAAGGAAGATGAACCCGATGATGGAATAGACCACAAATGGTTGCTCAAATCTAGCGATGACTGTAATTTTGAGGGCAAGGACGAGGAGACCTCCCAAAAGTTTAGATGGGCCACGATACATTGGAAATATGGCTCTTGTTCTTGTTTCAAATGCATAATCATCGATTTCTTTTTGACAAGTTAAGTAACAAGCCATCGAATCATGAAATTTTACCAAAACATATGTCTTTTGATTTATTTATTTATCATTGTGCTTTTAATGATCTCATGAAGAGATTTTCTGCAAATTCTTGACCGCTAACTTGCGTGGTCATCATGAGGAAGATGAACTCAATGATGGAATGGACTACAAATGGTCGCTTGAATCTGACGACGATTGTAATTTTGAGGGCAAGGGCAAGGAAGCCTCCCAAAAGTTCAGATGGGCCACGATACATTGGAAATATGACTCTGTTGTATTGGGTTTTATACCACATCGGTTGTAGAAGGGGTAGATAGTCAGTTTATAAGTGTGAAAGAAAGCCTCACCTTTTAAGCTAGCTTTCTGAGTGAGAAAGGCCCAAAACCACTCAACACTAGTATCGAAGCCCAAGTTACTAACAAGTCTAGACCCAATAGTCACTTAAAGAGGATTGTTGAGGCCTCCAACCTAAGTCCGACGTGTGAGAGGGAGATTGTTAAAATTTATCCCACATTAATTATGGAATGAGCATGTAGTCAGTTTATAAGTGTGAGGAAAAGTCTGACACCTTGAGCTAGCTTTTGGGATGAGAGAGGCCTAATATCACCTAACACATTATAGACTTAGAGTCAAGAAACGAACAACTGTGGTCAAACCATGAATTCCACAAAGCCATCTTTCATCAGACTATAGAACAACTTGAATATAGGACGCAAGGCAACTAAATAAAAGGCTAAAAAAAAACATTATAATCACTATACAAGCACAAATTACATATTGACTAACACTTTTGGCTGATCGACAACACATTGAATAGATCACTGGTGCGCTTCGTAATATTTATGTTCTTAGGAATAATCTCTGTCCATAAATAATTTTTTCCATTTATGTTCCCGAGAACAAAGAAGTAGATTCATTTTACTTGTTTTTTATTCCAAATCTATTCCTTGATTAGTTTTCTATTCTAGGGAATAGAGAAATTTGATGACATTACCAAACGGATTTCTATTCTTTTTTAAGTTTGGGGAACGAAAAAGTAGATAAGTAGAAAAACATAATGGTTATCAAACAAGCCCTTGGACCTTCTCTATGGCCTTTGTCTTCCTCCTTCTACTTACGACGTGGACTTCTTTGAATAGCAAAAACAAAAGAAACAATAAATGTTGCCAATTCTCTACCATTGTTATTCCATTTCATCCAGAACATTTTCTCAACATGAATATTTAAAAAGAAAACCCAAGAGCTCTCTCATTTGTAATGTCCACCAAAACAAATAGGACCGATTGCTTTTATACTAATTTCGTGTGTTAGTGTTTTCAATATGAGCTGAAGGGAAAAGAATGACCTTGGCAGAGATTGTTAATTGGTCGAGTTTTGCCTGGACCTGTCGATAGAGAGATTTGGGGCACTTCCAAACGTTCTCGCTCTTACTCTTGTTCTTGTTTCAAATGCACAATCATTGATTCCTTTTAGACAATTTAAGCAACCAACCATCAAAAAGTGAAAATTTACAAAAATAGAAGTATTTTGATTTATTGATTTATCATTATGCTTTCAATGATCTCATGAAGAGATTTTCAGCGAATTCTTGACCGCTAGCTTGCATGGTCATCACGAGGGAGATGAAATATCGAATAGACCACAATCCAAGAGACTGACTAAATTTTGACGGCAAGGACGAGGAAGCCTCCCAAAAGTTTGGATGGGCCCCATTACATCAGAATTATGGCTCTGTTGTAGACTTAAGAGTCGAGATGAACGAATTCGATCAGACCATGAATTCCACAAAGCCATCTTTCTTGATGGGCTAAAGAAGCTCGCTACATTATATATTCAAGCCATCCAGCCCTTTAACTTTCGAACTTTGCCTATGATCCGTTGCTCATCATCGCCACTCTCGTAGTGTGATTGCATTGTGATCTTGCTTGGTCCAAGAGCGATGATGAAAAAGAACACTGTCAAGAGAGAGTGGGTGGCAATAGTAGTGGCGGCAAATCTGCTCATCATGGTGGATTTATTGCCTTCACCAACGAGTGCCTCTTTGCTTCTTGCTCATCATGTTCCTGATGCCCCTAGTAATACGTATCACCATCATTCTTTTTTATTCTTTCTTATTTCCTTATGGTGAGAAAGTTTGCATTAGTTAATAATGAACATATGATTCTTTCTCCAACTCAATAGACTCATTCTAGGATTTCTCTAAATTGTGTGAAGAAGGTGTAAGAGAAGAAGGCAAGACAGGATCCCCAAGAAAAGCATTAGGTGGTGAGTTCAAACTCAAGGGGACATAGTGTCACGCCCTGATCCTCAGGCACGCGCGCATCCCTTACCTTGGTTGATTTTAAATGTGATATTCTAGGACTACGTATCGCCGACCCTTTCTTTTTATATTTGCATAAGTGGAAGCATATATTAAATCCCCATACAATAAAACATTGAGATAGAACAGTAGGACTAAATTTCAAACCTTTAAAAACATCCACACTTATATATATTGCAAACCAGTGCACGTATATACAAGGTGAATTATAAATTCAAATTCAACTCAAGCCGGTTTAAAAACAAGGTATACAAGTAGGGGTGGGGTTCCACAAACTACAAATCCTCGTCCTCTTCTTCATCATCCTCCACACTCTAACTGGAGCTTTCAGCAGACTACACCGGACTTTCGAGATCTTCAAAATCCAAGTCTGCTGCATCTAGGGACCTAAAATGGTTATTCAATAACCAATGAGACTACGTCTCAGCAAGTTCTACCCCCTAAGACTCGATTAGTAAATCAATACGCTATCCGGGCTGCCTATGCACACACGGGTCAGAGGACTTACCTTGGCCTCAGATTCCACCTGCATAATAGCACAGTTCAATAGGCACCCAAGCAATCACATCACAGATCGATATCTCAATCAATCGACCTAGTCGATTACATGTCAATTGGACCATTTCTAGGTCATCTCACTCCACACTATATAACCTCCAATAGTATACTTAGTCACAGAGCTAAATTAATGCTATCGGGCGTCGTCTTCGCCAAGGTGACGTATATGATAGACAATTACGTACGTTCTTTAAGGCGCCGTTTTCGCCAACGTGATGTACAATAAACACTTTATGTGCATGCTCTCAAGCATTCCAATTACTTTCAGCCACACGGGCACAATACTCGACACACAGAAATACGGCCACGCAAGCGCGATTTACGCCACATAGGCATGTTCTACGCCACACAGGCACGATCCTACGCCACACAGGCATGATCAATTATCGCCACACAGGCATGATCAATATTCAACCATTTACATGCATTCTCTAAGGCATCCTACATGCCAAAGCGATGTAATAATCACCAAGCCACGCCACACAGCATTTCTGCTAATCTTTTATCATACCCGATAAAATATCGTGCATGGGCACACGGTTGGCCTTAGCCAAAATATAATATTTTCCTTTCCATAACTCCCACATTTTCTATAGTCTACTCAATTATTTTTGGCATTATCAACCGATGCCTGGTTATTTTTCAATTAATAACTAACAATTATCCAATTAAAGGATAATTCTCAATTTCACAAATAAGTCAATTTAGCACAAAATAAAGCTCAATTAAATAAACGGACTGCGCCACAACAATCAGCATAAAATTCCGGTCGTCGACTATCCCTGCCTAATTTCCGGAAAATAATTAAATTAATTTCGAAAATTAATAAATAAATACTAAAAATCCAATTTAGGCCCGTAATGCCTAATTGAACGCCAGAACGGATCGGGAAAAATCCCGAGATGCATTCAATAAATAATAGTACGTCTTTACTTGCTAAATGCACAATTCAATTGCTTAACATGCATCACAATTATCTAATAATCATTAATCCGCTCTAATCTAACCACATAATTGCACTTAATTAAATCTAATCAACCCTTAAGCATAATTAGCAAACTAAGAAAGTATTAGTGAGTAAAACTCACTTGATCAAAAGGGAAGGCCGGAACATCGCGACGGCGGTGCGACGGTGGCCGAACTCAGGTTCGCGACGACACCAACGAGCTTGGACCGTGCCCAAAGGCTTTGCAAGCCCACAGAAAATTACTGGGCTTGGATTGAACTTGCAGTTGGGCTTGGGCTGCTTCGCGGGCTGACTTCAAGTGAGCTGGAATTGGGCCTCACAAACTGGGCTTGACTGCTGAACTCAAGATGGGCTGCTGCATAAGTGGGCTTATGGGAGTTGCTGGGCCTAAATGAAACTCGTGTGGGCTGCAGTAGTGAAGATGGGCCGAAGCTTGACCCAATTATGGGCTAGACTTGCGTGGCTTTCTGCTGGGCTGAATTGGCGGGTGGAGAGAAGATGGCGGAAGCAGCTGCTGGTCGCGGACGACGCTGCTGACGTGAGATAGGTGTCTTCGGGAGAAGAGAGAGCTCGGTGGACGCGCGACAGCGAGAGGAGTCGAAGTCTTCGAAGCCAGCGTCGAGGGCGTCTGCTGTTGTTGACCGAGCGAAGTGAAGACTCGGACGTGGCAGTCTTCGTGAGTGGAGGGTGTGAGCTTCAAGGAGTAGAGATTTCGGTCAGCTTTGGGGGCTTCGGTGCTGGTTTGTTGACCGGCTTGCTGTATGAGGGACACGAAGGAGAAATTGAGGGCGACGCAACACTGTGGAGAGAAGAATTGGTGGCTTCGGTGGGCTTGACTCACAAGTTGTTGGACGCGTGGGAAAGAAATGGGGTCAACACAACAACCTGGCTGAGGAATTTTGACTCAAGGAGGTTAGGCTCTGGACAATTGGCAGCGAGGAGAGAGATGCAGTGGAGGCGTTTAGACGCGTGCGGCTTCGACTTCGCTGGCTTCGGTCAACCAAATGGAGGAGCTGCTGGTTCGTTGACTCGGTTAAAGATGGAGGGCAGCAGGAGCGAGAGAAGCTGCGGGCGTCTATGGACTTCAAGGGAAAAATGAAAAACAAATGCTGACTGAGGGAGAGTGACGTGGAGAGGGCAGCACCGAGGAAATGAAAGTGAGGCCGCAAAGATGGAATGCAGCTGGTCGTGCGAAGGATGGAGGGCGGCTGAGACGTGCGGAGGAAGCCAAAGGAGAGGGGAACCAAAGTCAAACTAAAAATATCTCAAATCATCATGAAATGGTCCCTACAAGTGTACATGATTATCTCCTTGTCTCCTATAATTAAATCTTGTAAATTAGTCCACAAAAATTTGTAGATGATTATCTCCTTGTCTCCTATAATTAAATCTTGTAAATTAGTCCACAAAAATTCCAATTTGATGACAAATGATGCACCTACCATGCCTAGCTCCGAATTTCACACATCGGACTTCCATTTCTTCTCTAATCTTTCAATTTGAGGTCCAATTTTACTAATGAAAAAACCCACAAAATTTCCACACTCTCCTGTCGTCAAGTAGCTCGGTCTGGGAGTCAAGATTTCATTCAACTGAGCTAAATCGAATTTCTGCTAATTTTCTGCGACGTCCGAATCCAATTTCCAGAAAATCTCGGACTCGATGGAATTTCTCCAAAAGACGAGACGATGTCCTATAAATGAATCGTGATATGCACGAACGTCTGATTCCCGAAACCAAATTCAATTTCGTGGTTAAAATCGACCGAACGCAATTTTAGTCCGATCCGACCTACCATGTAGCTTTTAGGGATTTTATCGCGGTTATATCCCTTAACGGCTTCACCCAATAGATTTGTTAACTCATGATTGATCAACTCAGAGAAAAATGACCATAAACACGCCGATGAGATGTCCATTTCATATATTCGGGACGGGGTCGAAATTCAGGATGTCACACATAGGCCTTGATTCCTACGTTGATTTCGGGAAGAAGAAGAGGAAGAAAGTGATAGTCGCGTAGCCTGAGGGCAATCCCAAGATGTCTCCGCCCTCGCCGCTTCGCAATTTTAAGCGAAGCCAGTTTATGCTGATCCCACCTCCTCCACCAGACCAAGGATTATTTCACCCATAATAGATATATAGCAGTAGGTCAATCTAAATAATATTAATCTAAGGATTTTGTGAGCGTCTTACTTAGCACCACATAACCTTGTTTTTCTTATTACTTGAGTGCCATTTTGATTATAAAATAATTAAAAAAATCACTTCAAAAGCGATTTGCATGACCGGAAAATCCAATATGACAATATTAAATAAAAACCGTTCGACATGCCTCGCTGGCTAAGTAAAGTCTGTACAATTGCTTCTAAATGACATCGTCTATAACAATGTTTGACCCAAATTAACAAACTAGTGCAATTGCTTATAATCCCAACTCCAATTCCTCGACACAAGGCAGCTAAATAAAAGGCTAAAAGTATGAAGTAATCGCAATACAAATACAAATTACATAGCGACTGGTACTTTTGGCTGACTGACGACACTCTTGAATAGATCATTTAACTCTTCCTCGCTGGCCTTTACTTCCTCCTTTTGCTCACGGTAGGGGCTTCTTTGGACATGGAAAACAAAAGAAAAAGCAAATCTTGCCAATTCTCAACGATTATTATTCTATTTCATCTAAAACATCTTCTCAACATGAATATTTTAAAGGGTTAATATTATTAAAAATCCAAAATTGCTAAATCCGTGACAAATTTATTACAAACTAATTTTTTAACCATAAAAAAATCCAAAATTAGTACACTTGTGTCAATTTACCCCAACTGACCATCAAAAACTCTAAAGTGATACACTTGTGATAAATTTATTATAAATTAATTTTTTTTACCTCCAAAAACACAAAACTAGTATTGGATTAGTATCACAAAAAACCACAAAGTTGGTACAACTGTGACAAACAGAAAATAAAATTTTAAATTGGAATAGCAATCAACTATGGCAAATAAAGAGTAAAATCTCAAATTAGTACATCAGTCAACTGTCACATATCATCCAACTCAGCATTTTGACACTAAAATTTAATGGAAAATAATATGTAGTAAATTTGTCATAAGTATACATGTTTGGGGTAAGTTTTTTGGGGTTTAATTAGCTTGTGGTAAATTTGTCACAAGTATACTAGTTTGAGATTTTTCGTGATATTAACTCTATTTTAAAAGAGAAAACCCAAGAGCTCTCTCGTTTGTAATGTCCGTAAAAACAAACAGGATTAATTGCTCTATACCCATTTGCACTTTGAAACCTAAGCTCTTTTCCTGTCAATGGGCCAGTTCTGCTTACCTTGGCCCATTTGGAGCGACATTCCCCGATATAATGATATAATTTTCTCTACTAAAAGTGCTAGGTTCCAAGGTCGGAACGTAAAACCAACCCTTTAAGTCGCAATTATGAAAAATTGGATTCATGTATTGAAGAGGGTCCTCTTGAAACCGGCACGAAAGCAACTCAGTCAGTTTTAGGAAGTTCACGATTCTATGCAAAAACTAGTTTTTTTTTTTTCCAAGTTAGAGCTATTATTATTATTATTATTATTATTATTATTATTATTATTATTATTATTATTATTATTATTATTATTACCACCTCATGTTAAGCAAATTCTTTTGAGTTGAGTGATCTTGTCACATATCTCATGTCTGGGTTGCAACTTTCTATAATGCGTGTGAAACTGGTTAAACATCACGTAACAATCCAAATTGACACAGTATGTGCATTCATATATACAATATGGAAAAAGCTCATATCTTTATTTTCAAAGGGATCAAAGGATGTCCAATCCATAATCCATCGATAGGCAAAGCTTTTTGTTACACGATCCCAAATCATACGCCAAGTTCGGTCATCAAAAGTTAAGATGATCTTTTATACCTCATGTTAAGCAAATTCTTTTGAGTTGAGTGGTCTTGTCACATGTTTCATGTTTGGGTTGCAACTTTCTATAATGTGTGTGAAACTAGTTAAACATCACGTAACAATCCAAATTGACACAGTATGTGCATTCATACACACAATATGGAAAAAGCTCATATCTTTATTTTCAAAGGGGTCAAAGGATGTCCAATCCATAATCCATCGATAGGCAAAGCTTTTTGTTACCCAAGTCAACACGACCATGATCCCAAATCATACGCTGAGTTCAGTCATCAAAAGTTAAGATGATCTTTTGCACGCTAATCTTTTTCAAAAAAAAGACTGTTTAATCGGTTACACATTCCTTTTTGCCCAAATTTTCAACAAACTTTAGATAGACATGTCCCGTGCACATCAAGATATCGTCCACTTGCTCAGTAGAATAGTGATATTCTTTTCATACTCATCATCCTCCGCACTCGGCTCGTGAAGCTAACATAGCGAACAATTCTAACACCTTCTCCAAGGCGATGATAATTATAAGGTTAAATCATCATTGGACCGTAGGATAGCTCGAATATAGGACGCAGGGTAGCTAAATAAAAGGCTAAGAGAGGCTAAAAGTAGGGAGTAATCACGATTCGAGTACAAATTACATATTGATTGGCACTTTTGGCTGACCGACAACAATCTTGAATACATCGTTTAGCTCCTCTCTGGCCTTCTCTACCTCCTCCATCTTCTGTTCACGACACGGACTTCCTTGAACAGCGAAAAGAAAAGAAACAGCAAATCTTGCCAATTCTCAACCGTTATTATTCCATTTCATCCGGAACATTTTCTCAACATGAATATCTAAAAAGAGAAAACCCAAGATCTCTCTCATTTGTAAAGTCTGCAAAGACAAACAGGTTTGATTGCTCTATACCTGTTTTGTGTGTTAGCGTTTTTTATGTGAGCTGGAGAGAGAAGAATGACCTTGGCGAAGATTGTGGATTGGTCAAGTTTTGGCTGGACTAATTGGTGGAGAGATTGGAGGCACTTTTGAATATTCTTGCTCTTGCATTGTTCCTGTTTCAAATGCATAATCATCAATTCCCTTCAGACAATTTAAGTAACCAACCACCGAAACATGAAATTTTACAAAAATGGATATTTTTAATTTATTGATATATCATTATGCTTTCGATGATCTTATGAAGAGATTTTCTACAAATTCGTGACCACTACCTTGCATGGTCATCACGAAGGAGGTGAAGTCAATGATGGAGTAGACCACAAATGGTTGCTCGAATCTGAGAGACTAACTAAATTTTGGCCCTGTATGGTTGGGCATTTAGAAAGCCCTTTGGGATTCTAAAGTCCCTTGGCCAAATGCAAACGCGTTTGGTTCGTTTTTTGGGCGACTTTGACAAGATGCAATTGCATCTCCAAGTGGCTCTAAGGGACTTTAGTTGAATGCAAGGGTTGAGGTGCTTTGGGAAGTTATATTTTGGGAATGCAAGTAGCTCGGCTACTGTTCATCCTCTCCAACCTCTTCAAGCTGCTGATCGGAGGCTGACGACCACCGGCAAAGGGATGGCGCACGCCGGCGACCGCCGCCTGAGGGTCACCCGACCCCGGCGACCGTCGCCGGACCTTAGGCGACGCCCGAATCTCGCAACCTAGGCGTCGGCCGCTCGGATCTTGCGACCCCGGCGTCGGCCGCCCGAATCTCGCGACCCAGGCGGCCACCTGAGGTCGCGCGACCCTAGGCGACGGTCGCCGGGGTCGGGTGACCCCAAGCGACGGCCGCTTGAGGTCACACGACCTCAGGCGACCGTCGGAGGTTGCGCGACCCTAGGCGATGGCCGCCTGAGGTCGCGCGCGGCCATCACCTGGTCACCTGGGTCGCGCAACCCCAAGCGACGGCCGCCTGAGGTCGCGCGACCCAGGCAGCCAGATCTGGCCATTCGGCCGCCAACACGACCCCGGCGACCGTCGCCTGAGGTCGTGCAACCCAGGCGACCAGATCTGGCCATCCGGCCACCGGATCCGACAGTCCGACCGCCGGATCCGGCGGTCTGGTGGCCGAACTTCAAAAAAGGAAATCTAATTTTTTTTTTGTTTTTTAAATTTAATAAAAATCATTTACAAATGCAAATTTTACCAAACGGTATTTTGGCTAAAGTTGTATCTCAATGCAAATTTTACCAAACGATATTTGCATCTCGAAAAGCCTCCTTCACCCAAAGGTATTTGCATTTTGGCAAATGCATTCCCCAAAAGCCGAACCAAACAAGCCCTTTAAAGGCAAAGACGAGGAAGCCTCTCAAAAGTTTGGATGGGCCCCAATACATTAGAATTATGGCTCTATTGTAGACTTAGAGTCAAGAGATGAACAAGTTCGATTAGACCATGAATTCCACAAAGCCATCTTTCTTCATGGGCTAAAGAAGCTCGCTACATTATATATTCAAGCCATCCAGTCCTTTAACTTTCAAACTTTGCCTATGATTTGTTGCTCATCATTGCCACTCTCGTAGTGTGATTGCTATGTGATCTTGCATGGTCCGAGAGTGATGGTAAAAAAGAACATTGTTGAGAGAGAGTGGGTGGTGATAGCGGTGGTGGCATATCTACTCATCATGGTGGATCTATTGCCTTCACCAACGAGTGCCTCTTTGCTCCCTGCTCAACATGTTCCCGATGCCCCAAGTCATACATATCACCATCATTCTTTTTTCTTCTTCTTATTTCTTTATCGCAAGAAAGATCACATTTGTTAATAATGAACATATGATTCTTTCTCCAGCTCGATAGACTCACTCTAGGATTTCTCTAAATTGTGTAATGAAGGTGTAAGCAAAGAAGGCAAGACGGGATCCCCAGGAAAAGCATTAGGTGGTTGGTTCAAACTCAAGGGGGCAATTGGTCTTGATTCCTAAGTTGATTTCGGGAAGAAGAAGAGGAGGAAAGCGATGGAGTCGCGTAGCCTCAGGGTGAGTCCCGACATGTCTCCACCCTCACCTAATCCTGATACTCACTGCTCCCAGACCCCTTACGTACGAACAGTTGGCATATACTAAATGTTTAAGAGTTGGGTTGTAGGCCAATCCTACTATAAATAATATTGGTGTAAGGATTTTGTGAGAGTGGTGCTCACTTATTGTCATAATTCTTTTTGACAATTATTAGAGGGCCATTTTTTGATTTTTTTTTATAAAAAAATTGATCATTTCAATTGTTAATTTCCATGGCTTGAAAATCCGACGTGGCAATATTTAATATAAACCATCTGATATCCCTCATTGGCAAAATAAAGTCAGCAAAATTGCTTGTAATTGACATCGTTTATCACAATGTTTGCCCCAAATTAACAGATCGGAGCAAAATTGCTTATAATCCCAGCCCCAATTCCTCAAATTGGGGAAAATTTACTTGACGAAATATGCAACGGACAGTAAAATAAGATTGACACGGAGTGAGCGGGAGATAAAGTTTTCAAAGTGAAGAAATTGCTCTGAGGTTTTCCCCCACCAAGTTTTCATAGTAAAGCAAATGAACTTACGCGTTCTCTATTTTAATGCCGACAAAACCTGTATCGTTTTCTTTCCTTCTTTCTTCCTGCCATCGCCCTCTGCATCATCTCATAATGGTATTTGTCAGCAAATCATGCTGAACAAGTGCTTTACTGTGAAAACCTCACGATTTGCTTTACCGATGAAGTTTTCGAATTTCAAGTTGCGAAAGTGCCGAGGTTTTCTGAAGACGAGCGAAGATCGCCCCTGGTGTGGAGAGAGAGAGAGAGAATTAGTTTTTCCCTGATCAAAGTGTCACTTTGTCTTGCCCTTTGTCCATGTTGGACTTCATATTTTTTATCAGGAAAAAAAAAATCATGTATGATAAATCATGGGAATAAGTTGGTGAATGCACTAAAGTGATCGGTTTTTCACTAATGTGATGTTTAGGTGATTGAAAAAAAAAAGTTATGATATTGAAATGAGTACCGCACAAAATTTATAATATTTATAGTATCTTTTTTCCGAAAAACAAAGTAAAAGCTAGCCTTTGCAAAGCCGATGACCAATTGGCGCATAATGGATGCATATAGTTCAGCCTATAGGTCAATCTTAATCCAAATGATATTGATCTAATGACTTTGAGAGAGGCCCATCCAATTTATAGGTTTTGCTAAAATATCTCCAAAAGTAAACATTCACAAGCCCAAAACGACAACATAAGGACCGGCCCGCAAGATCTTGAAGAAAACAACCGCAATCTGCAAGAATACCGAATCGGTTTATAAAGATCTGTCGCTCGAATTGTTTAACAAACCTTTGTGCAAGACTCTTATTGAATGTCTACTAGTCTACTAGTCTGATAAATGAAAACGGAAGAATTTTGAATCATTGTTAAATGCAGCAAATTGATCAGAAAATGCATGTTGTGTTTGGTTGCTTGTTATCAGTTTCACCAAACTTACACATCAAGTGCCAAGAAAAGCGGCTACCAAGCTAAGGCTTCACATGATAAAATTTATATTTCTCTAATTCTCTATTTTTCTATTTCCCGGAACATGTTTGGAACAGAAATCCGTTTGGTAACATAATTTGATTTTTCTATTTCTGGAACAGATTTCTATTCTAGAAATAGATTTGAAAAATAAATTAGAAGCTAAAATTTTTTTAACTTCTCAATTTCTGAAATAGAAATTGAGAAATCAATTTTTGTTCTAAAAATTTTGTCATGCACACCCTAAGTAACTAGAGGCATTAAACAATGAGCATGGCCTGCTAAACAATCAGCTCGTAAGTCTCGTTAAATTTGGCTCTGTAACGAAAATAAATTTGGCTCATTGCCGCCCGGAAAAGTCTCGTTAAAGATCTCCACACGACGCCATAAAGCTTCAGCTTCAATATTAAGATTACGTGCCCTTGTCAGCAATTTGTGTCAATAAAATAGGCTGAGAAAGTCTCATTTCGCCCACATACTTCCATGAACACCAAGACGCGGCTAGCTTCCACAGTGCTAAAAGACATAGCAATGAAGACACAGATGATGAAATCTTTTATGTTAATACATAAATCATCATCACAAAAATGTGATCTATATGAAAGAGATGTTAATGGAACGGAGTGCTTGCCGCTACCTCAGATTGTTCTTAGTAATATAGGGAAATGGTGCCAGTACTTAGCAGAACTAGACCTCCACCTCCGTTTTTGCACCACCTAATCATATTCCATAATATCAAATCACTGCCAATTTTGACTAATTAGTATCAAGAAGATGGACTTTTGTGCTCAAATTCACTCCTTGACATCCTTGGCCTTCCACAATATGCCTGAAAAGAACTTAAACTAAAGGGTATGTCCCTTCTTCAGAACTTTCTTTAAACACATGTAGCAGTTTGTTCTATTGCTAATAAGAGAGAACATGCACCTGTCGCGTACAGATTTAATAAGATCAGAAAGATACTGACCCGGTGGAAAAGACAAGGATCTGGCTAAAGGCGCAGCTGAATTCTTTTATCTATATTTCAACAGGTTTAAAAGGATTGGTCATAATTACAGTACCCTATGTTCTCGTCAGTCATCATCAGAGCAACAAGATGCAAAGCAAAAGACAGCTCTAGGCTCAAAGGTGCATTTTCCTTGCCGATTGGTTCTTCATCAAAGAATGGCTCGTTTTATCAGCAAATTCTTCCTGTCTCGTCTTGCTGATTTTTATCTCCAGAACTGCTCTCTCCCTTAGTGTGTTCAGCAGGACAAGTCTCATGCGCCGTTTCCCATGTTCTGAAACACTGCAATCATGCAATTCTTACTTGTACCATATCTCTGGAGGACGTCACGTGTTGGGGTTTCATAAATCATGTATACTATAATTAACAAAAAAAAAGAACGCAGCGGAAACGAAGATGTATTTTATACATGATTCTCCTAAGGCGTTGTTCGTGCGTTTTAATCAAAAATCTGAATATTAAAGGGAGTTAAACAAATTACCTCTCGAAGCGTGCTTTAAAACAAATCGGTTCGGATGTTCTTCAGTTCGAGTCCCACAAGCGTCGGACCTCTAGTTCAGACACACCAACAACGAACGTCGAACGGAAGAGAGAATTTTTCGGATATACACCACTTTGATCGTGCTAGCAACCTCGTGGAGATAATCCGCCGTATTCTTGATATTTTAGTCACAGCCCGGATGAGAGAAACCTCTTCTTTCTTGCGTCTCAAAGACAACACAAGAAAGAACACGCACACGAACACACACTGTTTTTCTCTCCTTTCCAGCAACCCCTCGTATGTCTCTAAAAACACAAAACGCACGCCCACAGAAAACTCTCTGCGTTGCAACCTTTTTCAGCCCTTCTTTTTAAAATTTATACACGAATCAGCAACGGTTGCCGATCGTGGGATCAGCAACCGTTGCTGATCCTCCTTCTCATGCACGATCGAGCACGATCGTGCATGAACGGAACAGTCAGCAACCGCTGACCGTTTATGCACGATTTCGTGCGTGATGGTCAGCGGTTGCTGACCATCCATGCACGAACAATATGCGTGTATGATGGTCAGCGGTTGCTGACCATCATGCACGAATTCGTGCGTGCATGTGCACGTATTCGTGTGAAATGGTCAGCAAAAATTGCTGACCATTTCCACTTTAATTAATCAATTAATTAAATAATTAATTAATAAATAATCAATTCCTTTAAAAATAAAAAGAACATGATCTTTATATGTGCATTTGGAATACATTAATATGTATTCACTATGGGCATGCGTGTGCATCATATGCACATAGGCTCGTGACTATAATACAAATTAAATTAAATCTCATTTAATTTAATTTTGAATTGACTCAATTCAATTGCAGTAATTGCAAACACATTTGCAATTATATCTCTCTCTTGTTCCACGTTATCCTAATTGTTTATGGTGTGTGACATCCCTAGGTTCATCACTAAGCTGGTAGTAAGACTTGTACTAACACATTAGTACTCCCAAAAGAATTAATTGTCCCGATTAATCTTTGGGTCTTACAAGCCATGATTGATATCTAGCAATATGTCATGACTACCCAGATAGTGTGAATATTTTAAGAACATAATGAACCTGCCAGCTTTGGCTACAGTGTAATTCAATCCCTCTGTCTTACTATGTCCCGATCAAACAAAGACCATGGAATATTAGTCAAGTCATTAATTCGATCATATGCACAAATCTAACTGACATGCATTTTTATTTGAGACATAAACAATTTATTCTCAATTACAACCCCCGGCCGAGGATTTCAATGCAGTGTCATAATTAGATCGCATAGAACATCATTAATATACCTTACATTTAGCAAGGAGACAGATTCCATATTGCGCACACGTGCAACTTCGTATATGAACATACTACAACCATCGGTACAGAGAGATGGATCAATGACCCGGCATTACGTGCACCTGTGAACCATAGTTGTTCGACACACAAGTTAACACTGTGCCTCAGGTCTAAGGATTATTTACACAAGACCAAAGCATGAACAATTAGACATTGACCACGCTAAAAGCTTCCATGTCGCTAATCGTTCGATATATGTCACGTTCAGTGAATTTGTCTAATACAAACACTTGTGTTCTTAACTCAGACATCATAATACCCAATGACTTGTGACTCATCATTCCCTTAAGTATCCAATACTTAATGGTGAAGTTATGAACACACCGGTCTCAACAGGATTATTAATATCCACTCAATAATCCATTAACCGGGAACGATTTAAAGATTCAGTCTAACTATGAACCCGTCACATATATATTCTTGACATCTCAAGAATAGGTCTAGTTGCAACTGATCTTATGGAATCATTCATACAAAAATTGGACAAATGAATGAATACATGATTGCCATTAAATAAATAATAATAATGAAAGTACAACTGAAATCCCTAATATGTAACTATTACACAGTAGCTTTAGGGCATACATCCAACATCACGTAGAAGAAATAGCCTCTCTCTACTCAGTCAACGTGTCAGAAATCAAACCGATAATCCACGGGGCAGAGCAAGATTATCTGGTATCTGTGCCATGCACTTGTACATATCTGAATGGCACCAACAGATACTCCTATGATACTTCTTACAAAGTAAAACCAGATGATTCATTTGCCAGAATCTACAATGATTTCTACAGTGGACAAGCTTATAATGTTACTGGTGAGGACGTATTTAATGTTGGAAATACGGTAACTATGCATCTCTTGTGCGGTTGTGTGGAAGAAGGATCTCAAGAAATCGTGACTTACACGGCTCAAGAGCATGACACTCTATCACAGATTGCCCATCTGCTGTCCTCAAATTTGAGTGAGGTCGAGAAACTGAACCCAAAGTTGACTCAGGATCCTAGTTATATAGATGTCGGGTGGGTGCTGTATGTACCTATGGAAAATAGGGCAACTCAAGGTCACAAGCAACGTAAGCTGAACTCTCTCTTTATGTTTAAGGGTGATCTTCTGTTGTCATTTTAAGATGGCAAGGCCTAAAATTTTCATTTACAGAATGATTGTAGGCAAGTTAAGACTGAAATGAAGCGGGATCAAGTCAGGGACAATATACAGCAGACATCATGCATTAGGGAAAATGAAGAAGTGGATTGAGATAGCAGTGATCCTGTCAGTGGTAACTTTAGCATCGATGAGCATACTGATTTTGTTATATCGAAGGAGAAACAGAAGGGGCAAAGGTGGACAAGTATATCCTGAGGCAATAAGTAAGAGCTCAGATGCCCAGAAGACTACCCCACTGAAACAACTCTTCCACAAAAAGGACTTTGAAGGTCAATTAGGTGACTGAAAAATCGGGAATTTTCTCATGATGGCCTAAGTTTAAGTGAGATTTTACGTGACACCATATGGCACTAGAGATGAAATCTTGATTTAAACAGAAAAGGATGAGGCTCATATACAAGCTGAAGAAACTGAAAGAGTTGTCTTTCCTTAGAGAGCCACTTTGAATTTTCTTTCTCTGACAAGTAAATGGTGACCTTTCATGAGTTTTTCTAAGGAAAGGCAAGTAAAGGCATGCATAGTATCTGATACACTTACGTGAAGCTATCATTCTTGTCCCAGATGAGAAATTTGAATCAGATAAACCAGTTATGTACAGCTTGGAGGATATGTACGAGGCTACAAAAGACTCTGATGATGCTCGGAGAATTGGAGAGGGAGGGTATGGGAGTCTGTATTATGGCATTTTAGGGAACCGGGTATGATACACATGTCAGGCTTTTGCCTTATCTCCGCCTTTTTTCGTGGAGCTCAATCCAGGACAATGATCTGCTTTCCTATCCTAAGACCAAACATGCCTTGTCTCAATTTCAGGAAGTTGCTGTCAAGGAGATGAAATCCAGCTGGCCGAAGGAGTTCTTTGCTGAGCTTAAAGTTTTGTGCAAAATACATCACATTAATGTGGTAAGTATCTACTGGCCAAAAAAATAAAAAATAAAAAAAAGTTTGGTCATGATTTAGATTTCTCACGCAAAATGGTGATCAAGAAAAAGCGAAGGTTCATGCTACTATCTCACTGATCTCTCTAGCTCTGTAGGTGGAGCTTTTTGGATATTCAAGCAGTGACAACTATTTATACTTGGTACATGAGTATGTTCCAAATGGTTCACTGAACGACCACCTTCATGATCCTTTACTGAAAGGTTACAATAATAATAGATCTACCTCCTTTTTCTGCCTGGAGAAAAAAAAAATTGTTAAAGGTACTCAATTGCTAGTTCTTGCAGGTCACCAACCTCTCTCCCGGACAGCAAGAGCAAATATAGCACTTGATGCTGAAAGAGGAATTGAGTACATTCACGATCATACCAAGGCGCGGTAGGTGCATCGTGACATCAAGACAAGTAATATTCACTTGACCAGGGGCTCAGAGCAAAGGTAATGGATAACTGGTTTGAGCATTCACTTCTTAGTGATGTGGGTTTGAAGGAAGTTTCACATGAATTTTCCTTCCAGGCTTTCTGCCTTCGCCTTAAGCTACTAGGGTATATAACTCCTAGAATGATGTTGACTTGCTGTGTCCGCAGGTGGCTGATTTTGGACTCGCAAGACTGTTGGAACGATCCAATGAACAAGAAGTATTTGCAACACGTGTAGTTGGCACACCTGGTTATATTCCTCCTGAGTAGGTGCTTTGCTCTTTTTTATGACAAGGGAAACAGAGAAAACATGCTTACCGATGGTGCAAACATTTTCGGACATCATGCATTTCATCTCAGACTCGACTTTCAGACTCGACTTTGTAGCTTACTGCTTCCCTGCAGGTGTCATGCCCCGAACCCCGAGCGCATGCCCATCCCTCTCTGGTTGATAATATTTTGCGACTTCCCAGGACGAGTCGCCGACCTTTTTTTTTTTATTGCACATGCAGAAGCGAAAATAAATCCCTTGACAGTAACCATCTCGGGTTAAAAAAAGAGGACAACAATTTCACAAACAAACATGCCTTTATAAACATATTGAGTCATATACAAAGTCTGTAGCCAAAAAACTACAAAAGACTAGCCTTGCAAAAAGAAGCGGTCCTAACTGACATACGCTTCAAATCACCTCCTCTCAGCTCCAGGTCCTCGCTCCAGGTCCTCCACTCGACGACCTTGAAATGGTTATACAATAACCAATGAGACAATGTCTCAGCAAGTCCATGCTCTAACCCTGATTAGGAGGGAAATACGCCTAGAAGCGTCATAATCATGCAATCATACAATCATAGAGCTTTACCTTGGCCTCAGATCCACCCTGCAGGTCAATACAGTTTATAATTCAGACAGCATGAAAGCATGAGCAACAACTAAGCTCAATGAACTGGAACGCCCTATCGAAATTCTCAATAAGCACAGGAGTCCTGATTATAGGGTCAAATCGTTATGATACGTCCTATACCGTGCCACACAATTTTGTCCCATAATCCGGCGCATTCAACTCAATTAAACATGCGTTCATAGTTTTGATCTCAGCATATAGCACGGCCTACTCTATGCTCGGCAGTCTTCTGGCATTGCCAGGCTTCGTCTCACCCCATTGAGCACAGCACGTCTCTTTCAAACGGCTTTCCCGAAAGAATATAGGGTCCAGAATCTACTGCGACCGGCTTCCCGTTGTCCAGGGGGTATCCCAAATAAGGATAACGTCCAGCTTAACAGCCCGAGACGATTTCTCTTAACTATCACACGATCACTCAAATATGGCCCAGGGCACCGTGCATTACACTCAAATGCTTCAATTAAAATGGTGAGCCTGGCCTTTTTCTTCGTATTAGAAATTCACATGAAATTACTCGTGTGTGGGTACACGGTCAACTTGACCCAGAAAAATTGACGTTCTTCCTTTTAAAATCCCAATATTTTATATAGTACTTAAAACCATTTTCGGTGTCAAAATCTGACACTTGGGATTTTTTGAATAAATATTGAAAATTCACAATTTTTGGAATTAACTACCAAAAATCAAATCAGCACTCAATTTGCATAATTTAACACTCAATTGCAAAATTTAACCACACCATTGCAATCATCACGAAATTCCGGTCACCGACTACTTCGGCCTAATTTCCGGAAAAATAATTAATAAGTAATTAATTTCGAAAATTAATTAAATAACTCAATTTAATTTCTAAAAATACTAACCTAGACCAAAATTATTAAATTAAATACCAATATGAACCCGAAAAATTCTCGAACCTTTCTAGATAAATAGTACAATTTATTTATGCATTAGCTAAACCATGCTAACCACCTAACATGCTTAATTAAATAATTAAATTTCTAATTTAATCTAACTTACCACCTAATTCCTAATTAAATAAATCTAAACACCCATTAAACGTCATTAGCCTATTAAGAAAAGTTTAGAGTATAAACTCACCGGTTTATTGCAGAAACCGGTTCACCGTGACGACGGCACGACGGCGGCCGAAATCCGAATTTTCGGTGGCATCGGTGGACTTGGACTGGGCCTAAAACGGGCCCAACAAATCTCAACCCAAATCTGAGATTTGTTTTTAACTTGGGCTGGGCTTGACTTCAGGCTTGGGCTTGGCAACGGGCTGCTTCTAGGTTGGGCTTGCTTTGCGGGCCAAGATGGGTTGAAATGGGCTGCTGATGGACTTCAAACGAGCTGGCTTTGCGTGAAGATGGGCTGCAGAAAAAATGGCAACTTGCTGGGCCGTTGATGTGGGCTGAGCTTTGGTGATGCTGGGCCTGACTCGGTGAAATGGAGCCATGCGAAGGTGGGCAAGGGAAACGCGAGCTGGCAGTGCGAGATGGAAACGCGGGGCAGTCCAATGAGAGAGAGAGAGAGAGAGAGAGAGAGAGAGAGAGAGAGAGAGAGAGAATTAGTCAACAATTATCCATCTAATTGAATGTTTTGCTCCCCTAGAGTCCTCAATCTTATCCTACAAGTCTCCCATTACTTTCTTGTAGATAAGTTCCGCAAAATAATCCATTTTGAAGCCAAAATCCAGCCCCCTCTACAAAGCTCCGAATTTCACTTTTTTGGGACATCAATTTCTTCGACAAATTCCCAATTTCGACGTCCAATTTCGACGTAGAAAAAGCCCACATAATTTCTACAAGTCCCTGACACTCAAAGGCTCGGCTTAGAAGTTCAAATTTTCTTTAATTTGGCCCGTACGAATTTCCGTAAATTTTCCGCAACGTCCGAACGATTTTCCGTAAAAATCTCGGAATCTCTGAAAACTTTTCGGAGGATGAGTCGACACTCCTAAAATAGATCATGACACCATAGAACTTTCAATTTTTGAAATCAAGTTCAAATTCATGGTTAATTTCACTCCGAAGCGATTTTAGCGTGATCTAGTCTATCGGGTAGTTTTTAGGAATTTTTTTGGTGCAATTGACCCGTGATCAATTTATCTCGAGTCACAATGTACATCTCCGACACATTGACGACCCTCGGTTGTTGTGAAAATCTCGAGGTTTCAATTACGACCACCGGGTACCAAAACGATATAAAAATCGGTCTAGTGCCGATTGACGAGAATTTTGCAATCAGGTGGAATCACCCACACTCTGATCACATATCTCAATCGAATCGACCTATCTCTGGTCTCTGATTGATTTTGACAATGCCATAATGACCCTTGCAGACCAACACGGTCGAGCAGTCGATTTCTGGTAGAATTCTCAGGTCCAATTGCATTTAGATTCCTTAATTGTTTCCCCAGATAGTCAAGTTATCTCGTGAGTGATCAGCTCAGAAAATAACACTATTGGCGCGTCGACGAAATGCCTGATTTATTTAATCGAAAACGAAATCTGAAAATTCAGGCTGTCACAGCAGGTCCATTTGCAAGCTGCAAATGACATCAAAAGGAGATGTTTATGCTTTTGGAGTGGTTTTAGCAGAAATAGTAACTGGTCAGCGTGCACTCGCTCGTGATGACAGGGACCCAAGTAAGTTTAGGACCCTAGTATCAACTGTAAGTCAGCATTTTGCGATCTTAACTGGTTTTATACGCAGCTTTCACGGGAGAGTGCATGCTACATGCACTTTCCAATTTTCAAACATGACATACAACATACCATCATCGAATCTCCCCATTACTGTTGTCGCGACCAATTTTTCGGGTGTGAACTACCTAGGGTTTGGCTAATGGATTGTTAAGCTTAGACTTAACTCGGGCTCTCCCAAACCCATACCAATTCACAACTTATGTTCAGATTCTTAACATACAGATAGATTTTATCTAGGAGTCGCCACTAATCCATTTTTTGGTGGGTCGATTAGAAACCCAAGTAAAGTAACGAGAGTTTTACTTTACTTCTACGAACCAGAGACTCTAGGTATGGGGACTTGGTTACACTAGATTTCTCTAATGCCCTTTCGGTACCATTCTTTTATTTTCAAAAATATTTTTTGCAGGCAGCTTAAATTGAATTTAAATTTAATTTCCTAACATGTGAGGCGATCATGCGGGTGCGCAATCCACCAATTTAACACCTAGATAAACAATAAATAAATTGCAAAAACTTACCTCAAAGCAACGAAAGCATCTACAATGTTAAATTAGAATACATATCAACAACCCTAAATATGATTTCTAATTAACACGCAATTTATTTTTTGTTTGTTTTCACTTATTTAATGAAAGTCATGCAATATGCAATGCAATATAACTAAATGACCTAATTCTAATGTCATGCAATTTCTAATTAAATGGTCCTAATAACAATCTCTAAATGACGTGCATTTCATGAATCTAATCATATATGACATGACATTTTTTATTTTTCTTAAAAAAGAATGCAATTCATCCTATAAAATAAAACTAATTTATTCTAAGACATTTTTTGGTTTTTTTTCATGAAATTCGAAATTAAGAAAAATGCAAAGATTAACCATTTAGATTAAAATTCTATCCAGCTTATATTAAGAATTAGGTTAGACTAAATCCTAATTTAAACTAAGATATTACTTAACCTAGCAGTCTCTAGCCTAAGATGCCATCTATCTAAAAAAATCAATCTAAACTTAAAATGAAACATGCAATTTTATCCTAATATGCCATGACATATAAAGAACGCCCTAATTCTACATGACATATGCATGATGATTTTTCGTGTTTTTTTTAATTAATTTCGAAATTTAAAATTGCCAAATAACTAAACATGCAATCCAAGTTAAAAATCTAACAACCTAAATTGATTTATTTGATTTTTGATTTTTGATTTTTTTTAAATTCGAAATAAAATTCCTATTCTAAATATGCAAACCCTAAAACAGGAAATAAACCTAATTCTAACCTACATTTTTTGATTTTTTTTTCCTTTTACGGGAGCAATCAAAATAAGACATCAAGAACAGCACGGCAACAAACCAGACAAGATATCATCCATGTCCATTTTGGAAATAAATTGACGAATCGTATCTCGCGCATGAGATCGGATTGGCCAATTTCAAATAAAATCGCGAATCGTATCTCAAGCGTGAGATCGGATTGACGATTTTTCTGTGCGATTGCGAGTCGTATTTCGAGCGTGTAATTGGACTGTCAATCATATGCACGTTCGAAATTAGGAAAATTTCCTAATTCATGAGGGATCAAGAGATCTTTTGGATATGGCAATATCGATCAAACATTCAAAGAAAGATTGCGATATTACGAATTAGGCAACGAGATATATAAAAATCAAATTGTTCGAGAGTCTTACCTTGATATTCTTTCCAAATTTGGACCAAGCGCAATTGCGACCGAGATCACGACCAGCTCCTCAACGATGAGGCGGCGAGCGGCAGCGAGCGACATTGATGGGTAGTTTATGGCCAATGAACCTACAAAAACAGAAACTTTACGGGATGGCCCGGTTTATGGGTGAGCTCAATGGCAGCGGTAGGCTCGGCATGGCGTTAGGACAATGGGTTGTCTCGTGGTGGATCGCAAGTGGCTCGTCAATGTCTTCAATTCGTTGAGGCACGTCAACAGCAAAGGACAAATCAACTGCTCTGTTGCGAACCAGTTTGCTCGGCTCACAATTGTTGATGGTGGCGACGCCCACGATGGACGTAATTTACCGAGACTGGAACTCGCGTTGAGGATCTCCGTGAAGATAGTAAAGTTGTTGAAGAATTTACGAGCATAATGAGCCCAGTGTGTTTTCGGCTTCTCCCCTGGAAATTTTCTTCCTGGTTAGTGGGTAGTCAAGAGAAAATAAATAATAAAAAAAAAAATCAAATTGGAGGCAAGAATCTGAAGCGATTCCTGGGATCATGGCGGTGGCTCGTAATTGAAGGACAGTGAATCGAACGGTGGTGCTCGGTCATGGAAGGTCGGAACAGATCAGCAAGCCAGGGACAGCGTCAACGAGGCAACAACTGGACAACAGATCGACGCGTGGTCTCAGTGCAGCAGCGTCGGAGTCACCGGGACAGAGCAACGATGTCGTCGTTGCAGCGAGGCGAGCACCACGTCAAGGAAACAACGACGGCGTTGTCTCAGTGGAAGTGCAGCAAGCTGTCGAGGCTCGCGGTAGTGATGCTGGAAACGATGCGGCGGCCGCTAGAATTGCTGGATGAAACACCGGAAAGTTGCGGAGTGGGCGAGGACGGGCTTCGTTAATGTTGGTCTCGGAAAAGCGTCGTCCGAGATGTGAGAATTGCGTGAATTAATCTCCACAAATCACGACTCACAATCCCTCTTTAATTCCTTATTTTTTATTCCTCCACACACTAATGGCGTCTCTATGCTTCATGCCCTCCTCTCTCTGGATTTTCTCTTGCAAAGTGAAGGCGAGCCAATCAAGAACGTTCTGATGAAGGCGCCCAAGCCAGCAACATGAGATGCAACCCAATACACGCTCGTGTATCTCCACCGTGTGGCCTCCCCCTTACGAAGTGATAAAAAGGAAGTTCCCCGGAAAAAATAAAACCCTTACGAAGTGATGAAAAGAAAAGCCCCCTTTGTGCGGCCGTATATTCAATGTGTGGCCCCCTGAAAACTCTATACGACTAATCTATTTATAAGCCTCTTTTAATTTTTCCATATTGATATCCACGAAGATTCTTTTTTCTTGCAAATGTAATATTCACTTTTCACATCTGTCCTATCCAAAAATTCATCGTATCCCGGAAAATTTCAAAATTTTATTTTCTCATGAGATAATTTCCGATTACTTAAAAAAAAGGCTTGGGCCAATTTGCTCGTTTCATGGGCTTAGTCCGGCCTGTCAATTTAAAGCCAGAACCACTAATTCAAATACACCCGTCACCGGTCCAATAAATAAATGCAAAATATGTAAATTAAAAATGAATGCACCTACATCTATATGCTATGCAATTGATATTTTTTCAGGGATAAAATTAACCCCTAATTTTTAATGTGATAAATGACTAAACGGGTCGCCAAAATTTAGGTGTCAACAACTGTAAACTGTAATGATACAAAATGCCATTAGTGCATGAAATGAAACAAAAGGTGCATATATCCTTACTCAGAATCAGCTGCCATACAAGGAAACTATTTGCGTGAAATTATTGCTAACATCCCATCTCAGGATTCACCGCTTAATTTGCCTTTCACAATGATTTTCGAAGGATAAAAACCACAAAATGCTTTGGAAGCAAATCATAGATTGTAACGTGAGAGGGACTTACCCCTTTGAGGAGGTTTTTTAAGGTCAGTGAAATTGCACCAGTATGCTTGATTTTTTATGTTCCATATCCATGTGATGTGTTCCATATCCATGTGATGAGATCTAAAGTGATTAGCAGGTCTACCAAAGCAGGACAGGTCCATCCATATGTACCGATTTCTCTGTATCTTAGAACATCAAATGAGTAACAGCTCTTCAGCTCTTCAATACGAAACTATTCTATGCAAACATTTTATACATACAAAAAGCTTACAATTAATATAGTAACAGGACACGAACTGAAGAGTCAATCTGATGTTCCCACCACCAACCCCCCCCCCCCTCCCCCCAAAAAAAAAAAAAAAAAAAAAAACTGATACTCCTGCTATTTTTTCGTGGTATTGCAGATTAATGTCGCTCCTTTCAAATACGTTATGCAACAATCCTCAAAACCAGCATACTCGAGAATGTCAGATATGGATGAGAGGAGCTAAATGTAAAGTATGCACAAGTCAGTGAACACTTGATTGTGAATGGCCCAGTGATGCCACTATCCACAACATGGAGTTCAACGGTTCACTTGATTGAACCAAAGATATTGCAGAAAGAAATAAGCTTACATGTGTAAGGGATTTGATTACGAAGTAGACAATCTTCGTCGTTTCCTCACAAGACAGATCTAGCGTCCACGAGTAGTTGCCCATACTCATAACTAGCACGGACGGACCTTGGTACAGATAGTATTGCATGCTTAGGATGAATTTTAGCGATAAATCAAATAAAATCACCACCATCTCGTACTTGGCACGAGTGGATTTAAATAAAATTGGAATAAATGCACAAGAATCCTAGCTTGCAGACTTGGGGCTTGGAATTTGATGTACAAAAGATCTTGCTCCTACTAATAATCGTCACAGATGGATCTGCGATAACCTTTTAACGAAACAGCCAAAAGTTCTATCACGGTCCAACATGCTTACTCGGACATATGAAGGGCTAACCCCAAAATGCCTTCCGCTCCTCGTCCAGATGTTATGGCTTTTCAGAAAGCTTTCACAATCTTCTATACCGCCTTCACATTTCAACCATGCAAAAGCTGCACAGGGGGATAAGCAATGAAGCCACAAGAAAATATACCAAGAATTCATTAAAAATGGCACGGTGCCTCCCAGTACAGCTTCAACATTCTATGTACCTGGTAAAGGCTCGAAGAGACGCTGGAAAAAGTTGCAGAATCCCGGTTCAAATTCAGGCAGACTGAAGATTCCGCTTTGTTTCACTGCCTCTCTCAGTAGCTTCCACCTCTCTGCCATGAGGAGGTGGCAATACGCAAAGAAGTTTTCTCTGGGTCTGGCTGCTGTTCCACAGCTGTCAGAAACGACTTTCAACACCTTTGCTGCCCGAAGCTGAGAATCCTTGGACACGCCTATGGTGCTGAGCTCTATGTATTTGACCATCTTCTTGGCAATTGATGGATCCTTGACAAGGGTCCAACTGCAAAATGTTAAGATGGGCATAATTAGAGACACGAAAAGGCCTAGACATCTTGTTCAGTGTTTGCCTACATGCATTTTCCAATTCCTCAGCTGTTGAAAATTTGGTAAATGGACCTAGACACACACTATGGCAGCTCCAGGTAAATACTACACTTAGTGTTTAAAGTTTAACCAAGTACCTCAGTGTTAAACCATTAGTCTAGCTTCAGTCTGTCAGATTACTTTCTGTCACAAATACAGTGAATAACTACTCCCCAATTGCAAAAAGCAGCTTTTAGCAGAGAATCTTTCTGATAATTTGAAAAGATGGAATTCCACTAAATGTCACAGTTATGCCGTTACGTGCTGATTAGGTGCTGTATAGCTGCAGTTGTACTGGACCGAAGAACTTGACATGATGATATCGATGGTGAATAATATAATTAATATGATTAATACGACACTCATAACATGCTCAACACCATGCTCATATCAGTCGCTTAACAGCATGCATGGCGACCCTAGTACATACAAAAAGACATGGCAACAAATGGGTGACAAAATCACAATCCTAGGCCGTAACTAGCAATTTCAAAATTACCCCTCTAATAAAAACAACATGAAGTGAAAGTCGTTACTTAATAAAAACAACATGAAGTGAATCTCAAAGTTTAAAACAAAAATGAAGTTTGGACTAGAAGGCAGACAAAAATTGTCATTGTTCAAGGAGGCAGGGTAGAACCAATGGAGGAAACGCTGAAAAGACGAAGACCCCTCAGGAGTGGGACGGAGAAAGAAGCTTAGCTGTGCCCCTTTGTTCTTGGGATAAAATGTCTCAGACTTGAACCCCAGCGGAAGATTGATTTTGGCATATGAGAACAAAGATGAGAAATAGAGCCTGACCCACGCCTGAAGAATCCGAAATGGGCCATGGAAGATCCCAGCAGTGGGTACACCCATAGCAATAGAGGCAAAACCAAGACCTCGATAGAGAGCGACTAGGGCGAGATGACTTAGGCTATATGCTTGTCTTGTGAGAGGTAAAAGGCCAAATCCCTCAACTCTTGAGCTACTGGAAGAGAAGGATGGCAAAAGATAAACATGGGTAGCCAGTAATGTAGGAAAGCTACATGCTCTTCATCTTCGACATTACTCGTTCAGCGAACATAGGTGGTTGAAAATGGCTATATGAAAGGTCAACACCTTGCGGGAAAAAGGGGTAGGCCGCAGAGTCAACAAGACTGAGGTCATCACCATATGGACTTAAATTGGTGATAGCATAAACATCCAGGAGGGTTATTAATATAGGGCTAGATCAAAGGAAGAAATAGTTGAACGAAGGCGACCAAAAACTTGCCAAGCTTCCTAAAAGTTTATTGTTGAGCTTCCAGTCGAAGGTGCAAAACTCTAAGGCCTTGTCGATTTGAGCTTTACCCCATAACTCATGTTTAACAGTCTTCAACCTAAAGTACCATTCAAAGAAGGCACGGTCAAAACGTTTGGAATTGGAAGGCACGGTCAAAATGATAGAGGGTGCGTTTGGAATTGGCTTTGCAAAGGATCTTTGGGCTTCTAAGGATACTTAGGCTAAAGTTGAGGTGTTTGAGAACAACTTTGAAATTCCCATTAGGCCAAAGTTGGCCTTCTCCATGATGAAAGCCCAAGGTAGGTGTGAGGATGCCTTGGGCTTTCAGCTTTCTCGGCATACAAGAGGTACTGGTCACTTTTTTATTTTCTTCCCAAATTATCCTCACTTACTTTCGATTTTTCCAATTTTGCCCTTGTTATTATACTATTCATCTTCTTCTCCAAGTTGGCCGACAACTTGAAGCTATGAGCAGCCACTGACGGCTCGGCATGGTCGCAGTGGCCTAGGCGACTGTCGCCGGGGAGTGGTGCAACCGCCGCCCTGTCTAGGTCGCGGCGACCGCCGTGGGTCTCAGCGAGGTTTGGGTCCCCGTGACCTCGCCGCCCCAGAGTCTGGGTCGCGGCGGGGTCGCGCGACCTCGCTGCCCTCAGATCTAGGTCGGCGAGGTCGCGGTGGTCGCTGGAGGTCACGCGACCTCACTACGACCCAGATCTGGGTAGCGGCGGGGTCGCCCGACGTCCGGCGGCCTTCGCCGAGGGTCGCCCGACCCTAAGCAGCCCTCGCCTTCTGGTCTTCAGGGGTCGCTCAACCCTGGGCGACCCTCCCGAGTTGTCTCCGAGGCTACCTGAGTCAAATGCTGCCGCTGGCGACAGATTTAGATCGCCGGTGGCCGCTTGCCCTTGCTGGTCAATTTTTTATATTTTTCTTTTGATAATTTTTTTATCACAAAAGTCCTTTGTAAATATAATTCATCCAAACGCCATTTTGCTCAAAGGTACTTCACAATGGACTTTTAAAGTATAATTTAATAAACACAATTTGCATTCTGAAAAGTCCCTTCAACCTAAAGTCCTTTGCATTTTCCCAATGGCTTTCCCCAAAATCCAACCAAACGCACCCAGAAATCCCTAAGCTTTTGAGAAGAGGGGCTCAAGACATGCTCTAAAAGGTGGTCTCTTTGAAATGGAAGTGGTTTTTCTACATGCTAAGGGAAACATTTAGAAAGGAAAGGAGAAGCTACCGGCATTCGTAGGCATGGACCAAGGACTATCTCGTCAGCTGCTTCTTCTGGAGAGTTTTGCGGTGACAAGTAGACATTGTCTGCGTACTTTAGGGACTTGAGTTTCTCAAGATAAGCGAGGAAAGTGTTGAAATTGTATAATCAAGACATGGTAGGACCAAGAGGGGACCAAAAAAGGGTGAAAACAACAAAGGAAAAAGATAAAAATTGAATCTTGAAAGCTTCAATGGCATCGAAGGAGACAAAGCTAAAAGTCAGGAGCTATGTGTTTATAGGGGAAGAGGTGCAATGAGCGATTCGAAAAGTATGTGGGTTCAGAACCCTAAAAGGCACCAAGTCTCGAACGGAGGATTAGAAGCCGAAGCGACATTCTGTGAGAATCAAGGCGATAATGTCAGCCAGTATAGTCATTAAAATGATCTTTTAATTCTTCTAAAGGGGGTATTTGTTGGCATTAAAATTGGCCTATTGGCTTGGAAGTAAATAAGAGTAAAACAGGCCCAACATGCGAGGACCCATGGACAATGGGCCGAAATGTCAACAATCGGCAATGAAGATGTTGAAAGACGTGACATCGGAAAACCTGTCGAGATGGATGAGATAAGAATGAAAGCAGTTATGGGAATCGACACTAGCAAGGACATGGACAAGGCAGAGCAATTATTGATAGGAAGCCGAAACTTCCAGAATGATTTGATATTGAAGTGGTAACCGCCAAAGACAAGTTACTCATAGAATATAATCATAAATAGCCAAAGAGGCATTTGTGTGAAAGACCTTTTCCCAAAATCGACAATCAAACAACTATTTCATTAGTTATCTTTTCCTTTATTGCACTTTTACATTCAATCGCACATTTACTTTTCTCCTGTTTTCCTGTATTTTCATTTGCCCGTAGTTTAGATGAGTCGCTTCCTTTCCCAAATGACACAGAACCCATTTCAAACAATAAAGCCAAACTTTTGCCCCTTTAGTGAAAGATATTTGTCAAGAAAACCTTTCCCCGACGAATAATAAGAAAGGAAAATCTTAGAGAATCACGGAATACTAAATAATGTCCTTAATATCTAATAATATCTCTAATGATATTCTATAATAAAGAGATATCCAATCTCCATAAATATACTTGATCAGCACTTTGAGGCTGTTGTTCAAGAGGCTCAAATACCGAATCTCTTCCAATTAGCCTGTCTCCGGTGGTATGCCACCCTCGAAGAGATTGCTTCCCAGGTCCCGGAACCTGAGCTTGGAGAGATTGCTGACTGAGGAAGGTTCAGGAACGAAGTGGGTCAGGTTTGGGAACGAAGCGAAGTCGAGCGCAGGGAGTGTGCCGCTAAGGCTTGAGCGAGAGAGGCTGATCTCTAAAACTGGTCCGCCATTGTTGCAGGCAATGCCAGTCCAGTTGCAGAGATGGGTGTTGTTGGTGAGCGACCACGAGCTCATATTGCCTGACGCGCACATCTGGAGTTGTATATAATCTCCTTTCGTGGTTCTACAAGTTGAGCTTATGAGGGTGTATGTATTTCTACATCTTTTGTTCCTTTAAGTGTGAGTTTTGGTTCACCGATTCTCACATTTTCGCAGACCGCGTTGCAAACCGGTGTCCTATATATTTGTTACGATATGTAATTTCCAGCAGAGAACCGGGCAATGTAATTTGAAATAATCTACATCCGGATCGTTGAACTTCAATGACTATTTATTTTAGTGATTTTCCAATCACTTTGGATGAAAATTCTACATGTCTGCCTTCAATAGGCAAATAAAAATTCATCGCATGGGTTATATGTAAATAAAAATTTACCATTCATTAAGAAAGTTTAGCAACCATCAACAATATTCACTCAAATCATAAAAGTAGTCTACGGACTACCAAAACTTCTTACTTATATCATTACTTGATTAACGCTTAAAAGATACGATTTGAAGATTTTTGATCAGATGGCTAAATAATCGAATCTATCTATAAAAAGATTTGCTTGTTTAATTGCAATAGACACCCATTCGAGTGTCATTTTCTTACTATAATAGCTGGTCCGGTTTTGGTTTCAGGGTGGGAAACAAATCCATCCTAAAATTGATTATTCCTATTTTGAATTATCGCTAATCCAATCGTAGATTTCGAAAGTTCAGTAATGCGGGGGAAAGTAGACGGAAATGGAACGATGCACTGAATTTTTCTCAAGTTATAAGGACAGGCCATAAAGTGGGGACACAAGGGCCCACCATGCACTTCTTTTGGCTAATCATCCACCAGTCAATTCAACATCGCTTAACCTACATGATTAGAAAAACAAATCGAAAAAGTTGAAACCAAGGATTAAATAGCAAAGGAGGAAACTCATTTGTACCATTAATCAAGGCAGAGTAAAACAATAAAGTAAGATTATTGCTGCACACAAAGTCCTTCCAGTTAAATCCGACTTATCAAGGACGGCACAAAAGAAAAAGCATGAGGGATCAACGCACCATAAGTGGTGGGCAAAGCCTCACCAAGGCCGCCAATTAGTATTAATTTGACCCCCAAAGTGACTTTGGCATATCTTGCGTGCACCGAGGGTGTTAGAAAAAAAATTAATTATGTTCGTAATTACTATATAGGATTAGGTTAATTATAATTTATATTAATTATAATTAACTCTAATTGCACCGCATACATTGGGAATGCAAATTAAAAGAGAGAGTTGGCAATTGTTTAAATTAGTCCTACACGTGCATCTCTCTTTGGGAATGGACTTTGTCATTTCTTGTTCAGTTGTTCCTAATTAAAGGAAGGCAAATAAGCTAATTTAAACATTGAGTCAAGTAGAAGATCTTTGCTTGCTAATCTCGAAATTAACAAAGACCAATAATGCGCATGACACACATTTATTCCATGGAGAATTAACCATCGAATTTTTTTTTTCTAAAATTGATTTTTTGGGTTGCTTACAAAAATCAATGAAGGAAAAGTATATTTATTATCAAGAAAAATAGCTAAATATAGACTGTTATTGAGAATGAGCATTATAATAACATTTGAGAAATGAGGGCGATAAGGAAATGGACAAGGACAGTATCAAGTAGATAAAATCAGGCCAGTAATATTACCATGAATTATATAATAGAGCAATTTTTTTGGACACACTATTCATTTATTCAGCTAAACTACTTTAACATCAAATTAATTATACTTGAATCTAATTGAAATTTTTTGAAAAAAGCGGAACAAAAATTCATCAAGAACCACTCCATAGAGGTCGATGGTATGTACAATAATGAAGACTTCCATTTAGAATTATAGAAAGCAGTTTTTGGGCTTTAAAATAATTGCAAAAGTTGACCTACCTTGGCATTTTAACCAGACCCAGCTCAAGTCCATTAGTATTTATAGCCAGCTCTTTAGCATTACATGTATATACGGATATTCTCTTGGCCATTTATACGGTTAGAAAAATACTTACGTGACTGTTTTTAATTACTGTGATATTAACTGCCTATTTTGGGTCAAAAAATAAATAATAAATAATTATAAATTGTTATAAAATCCACTCCTACAAAAATGTGGCTCAAAGTATGTTGTTACTCCTACACTGGCCTAACAGCAAAGTGTATATTGCATTACAAACCTAGCTTTGGATGGATTATGTGGATCTATCTATATTTAATATGAAAACTTCGAATAATGAAAAAAATGTTTGACAATTCCTAATTAAAGGGAAATTGTCAATGAAAAACTAGATGCACGGTTCCCATGTCTTATTTGAGATGTGAATATTCCAGACTTATCACTTATTTTACTTTGTTTACTAAAGTTTATTTTCTTCAGATTATGTTGCACCTTTGCATTTTTTGTCCTGATTGATTTAGGACTATTAATAATGATTTGCTATGTGGCTCCCAATGCTCTTCCTGGTAAACCTCTTGTTTGACCATTACATATAGGGGGAGGCTATTTTCGCAGCCTATATGACTAGATCCACTCCATTTTCGTTAGAGACAAAAATTGCCCTATTTTATTCAATTGAAACTTAAAAGTAGTGGACCCCAATTTACACATTATTCTTTTCATTTAGTTTTTAAAGTTTTACATAGCATCCGGTTAGTATTATTGAAGCGGTTATTATCATGCATATCAAAAGCCTATCTTTTCTTCCTCTTTTGTTCCTTTTTTTTTTCCTTCTATACATGTTAGCAACTTTGTCTAGTAGAGAGACCTTAAGAATTTTCACCCACTATAGAAAAGAACTAAATTAAGGGAAAATTCATACATGTGGAATCCAACGAAGGTGATTTCCTATATCTTGTATAAATGGAATGGTTAATCATAAAATTTGAAAGCTTAATTAATAAATGGGTATAATCGACAGGTCAAGTCACGACAATGCAATTTATGCCTAACTTCCAACTCACCAATAACTAATTAAATCAAAGTGATTTTCAGAACAAAGTGTCACATTGCCTCAGCGTGCACATGCGGAGTTGTATGTAATCTCCTTTTGCCGATTGAAAAGTCTCATACTCTTTCAAAGGTGGCGTATCAAACTATGTATTGCCACATCTCTGTGAGTGGACTTGTCAAATCAGTGTATTGGGGTGGTTTAGGTGGGTTGAAATGGGGTCCGACCCAAATTAACATATATTGATCCAATTTTATGCAAAACATTTTTAGAGAATCATACCTATCATAGACCCAACACATTTCAGACCCAATCGGAACTCCAATTTTAGGAATTTTTCTCCTTAAATATAGAAAATAACGTACTAAAAAAATAACTAATTTTAAACAATAAAAAAGTTAGCAAATAAGAAATTTCTAAAAATAGTCCATCCAAATAACTTGTATTTTGAATGCGTTAACAAAGTGACCAGTGTTATTTTTCTGCCATCGTCGTCGAACCCTTAGCACAATCACAATGATATCATAAAAAGATTTTGTAAATAAAAAGGTTTAAATCTGAAGAAAAAAATTATATTAGTAAAAGATCTAAAAAAGTTCTTTTTCCACCAAAAGAAAGAACGTGGTAGACATATAGAAGAACCAAAATTCATCCAATCATCTCCTCAGAATATTTTCTTCGCTATGGCGAACATATTAATAATCCGTTTTATAATGTGATATGTTCTTAAGAGAGCAAATTGTCTGGTTGGACCTTTACGCTCGCGTTCCTGATTTATTAAAAAAAAAGAGCTTATTGAGATAAAATTTACTTTCTTTTTCTCTCTTTTTTCTATCGTGCATTGCATCATCTACATATTCTAGAGCAAGTATAAATTAAGCGGATTTCAAGTTTGTTGAACATGGAAGCCATTTCAAGGCTTGCAGCTTTGGAACATGTGATGACTGTCAATTATCAATCTTTCCACAAATATGTTCAAAGAAAACCAATTAACCATCTAAAAACAGAACTTTGTCAACTTGGAGACTTCTTCACGCTCAACCTTTTAAAGGGGTTGAACGCGAAGACAAGAATTTTTCCAAGTAGACCAGAATTGCATTTTGGGCCAAAGTTGGCCGTACCTATGGTGTAATTTGATTAGTCAAAAGTCACCAACAATGTGATTAATGACCAACTTCCAAGCCACCGGTAACTAGGATCAGTGAACGTTCTCTCAAATTAGGACTCTTGCAAGTCAATAAATTCCCTTTTTGAACAATGTATCATGCCATAGAGATTAATGCACCACTAGCCACGTTAAAATTATGTAAGTTCACCATGACTAACAATCACCGATCACTTTAAGTGATAACTTGTAGAAAGGTTATAAAGTAGGTGTTTAAAGGTTGTCAACAAGGGCGCCCGAAAAAAAGGTTGTCAACAAGGAAAAATCGGGAAAAAATGATGATCGAAAGGACTACATTGCAACTTTTCAAAAAGATTCAAGACTTAGACCACGTTTCCTAAATGGATAGAATTTTCACTGTAAATTTCTCATTAGCTAAGTAACATTGTTTGAAATTCCTAAACAAAAGGAAGATAATTAAGAAAATTAAGAATGGAGAGTGCAAGATAAGACGATGAATGTCAACTAATGTGTGAATTTAAAATCGATAAAACAATCAAAACAAATATCAAATTATAAGGAAGATTATGAAGACAAAACTTTTAATAAGCCTAGATAAATTTGCCATTATGATTTTAACGTTGAAGAGACACACACACACATATATATAATGTAGCAATATGCATTTGTCCAGTTAATGATTAACTGTACTGAAAATAGTTGCACTAGATCCTTTCCACCTTGGAGACCCGGGGACACTTCTTAGTGGGTATTTTATTTAAGAAAATTATTAAAATATGTCAATATTTTTGTTGGAGAACTTCACATCATAATTAAGGCAGAAAGGCCAGATGTTGTACATGAACGTGAGAAAGTTTAAGTTCATGTTAATGGTGCCAATGCTCCGATAATTGTCAACCCATTTGATGGGGTAAAATTGCAAGTGTTTTACAAACAATAAATCTTCTTGTGATAATATTTATGAACTGTTTTGTGAGATTGAAAATACTTTTTCGATGGTTATTTGATGAAGATTACATTTTGACTCATGGTCGCATTAGATCAATCCATGGTCATTAATGACCAGTACAATGACCAAGCGGAGTCACCCACAATTGGTGCGATGATCGGGCGGAACCAAGCCATGACCGTCTGCCAATCCATGATAGTACGTGATCATCCCACAACCAATCCTTATGGTCGAATAACCACTCCATAGTCAAGCACTCCACATCTAGACCTTTGGTCACCAAGTCCCGAACGAGCCAACTAACTTATGACCGTCCTTCGAACTAGCTAATGGCTTAGTTTCACTAGTGGCGTATTAGTCCTTGCCCTACTAGTTGGGGACAAAATAAGGACTGAAATCAAGGATATTATATTTTGGAAGTTTTGGCACTTAAATATCCACCCATACCAAGTTTTGAGACTTGGGGTGTCTTTCTTCTTAGAAAGCTGATATTGAGAAAATAAGGCCAAAACTAGATTCAGGATGTTGAAATGCCTTAGCTACTGGTTTGAAAACACGAAGGGTCGGTCCGAAACAAATTGAAATGATTGGAAAAATAGGCGCATTGGTTTGGTCAACGCTGGTTAACGACCACAATCATAAGCCGATGTGGCAGACACGTGGTGGACAACGTGGCGGACAACGTGGCCAAAAATTGGCAACGACATGGAGGATGACGTCACTTGTTTAGCAGGCTTGGCGAATCACATGAAAGGCACACAGGCACATGAATCTCACACGCAGAGGACTGGGGCGACACGTGAGGGCGCCAGGCAGCTCTTCTAGCGACATCCTTTGCTAAGTGGGACTTGTCGAAGGATGAAGAACCTATTTTGGTGGCTTTTGTCGGAAAATATCCAAATAATGACTTCGGAAAAAGATCTTACAGGCGATGGCGTAGTTGGACCCGTGACGTGGCAGCACGCGGTGGCATGTGTGGCGGCTTCCGGAGTCTGTTGGGGACGATATTTCAGGGTTTGACTTGTCTAAGAGTAGTGAGTTTGACGACAGTGTTCGTTTTTCAAAACAAGCAACGGGATTAACTAAACAACAATCAAGGGCGGCAATTCTATGATGAATGGATACCTGAATGGATACCGGCGCGGCTACGGCAACATTGCTATAACAATATATAACTCAATGGCTTCTATGCGAAAAAAGTGAATTGAAGAATTTTTTGTATATTTGAACGTACTATATAAGAGCCCATTTACAGGCTTTACAAGATGGCTATTTATTTTAACATTATATTACAATAGAATTACAATTAATGAGGATTACAATCAGGGAGACATAGAGTTAGATAATATATTTCTAACATGATTGATGGTCATCAATCAATTCAACCATCGACCAGTAAGTTCGATTGGAAAAAAGAAAATTGAAAAAGTTGAAATCGAGAATATAATAGAAAAAGAGGAAATTCATTTGTACCATTAATCATGTCGGAATAAAAAAAATAATCAGGTAAATCAAACTTATCAAAACCAGCATTAGGGAAAAAGCACAGTGGATCAATGCACCACCTTAAAAGGGTGCGCAAAACACCAGAGGCACAAGCTCACCTTAGCATATCTCTAGGCATGAAAAAATCAAATGCAACTATCCCTCTCTTCTTCTTCTTCCTCTGTCTACTTTTCTTGCTCCCATTTCAGGCCTCACCATCGCCAACCGCAGAGGCACAAGCTCTTGTCAAATGGAAGAATTCTCTCTCTCCTCCTCCACCTTCTCTAAGCTCATGGTCACTCACCAACATCACCCATCTCTGCAACTGGACTGGCGTTGCCTGCAACAATGGCGGGTCAGTCTCAGAGATCAGCCTCTCAGGCTCAAACATCAGTGGCGCACTCCATGCACTCGACTTCACTTCTTTCTCGAACCTGACCCACTTTGATGTCAACAACAACAATCTCGAGGGCCCAATACCATCCTCGATCGGCAATCTCTCCAAGCTCAGGTTCTTGGACCTGGGAAGCAATCTCTTCGAAGGTGGCATACCGCCCAAGATAGGCCAATTGCAAGAGATTCAGTACTTGAGCCTTTTGAACAACACTCTCAATGGTACTATTCCTTACCAGATCAGCAATCTTGGGAAGGTGCAGCATTTGGATCTTGGATCAAACTACTTGGAATCTCCTGACTGGTCGAAATTCTCTGCCATCCCATCGGTGACTTACCTGAGCCTCTTTTTCAATTTGCTCGACGGCAAATTCCCGGGCTTCATGGCCTATTGCCAGAACCTGACATACCTGGACCTTTCGCAAAACATGTTGACTGGCGAAATTCCAGAGGCTGTGTATGCCAACCTGGTGAACCTTGAATACCTCAACCTCACGGCTAATTCTCTCCGGGGGCCAATCTCAAACATATCAACACTTTTCCGGTTGAAGGAGATCCGGATCGGTAAAAATCTGTTTAGTGGTCTGATTCCTGGAGACATAGGATTGCTGTCTGAGCTTCAGATGATAGAGATGTACAACAATTCTTTTGAAGGGGCAATTCCTAGCTCCATTGGTCAATTGAGGCAGCTTGAAAAGCTGGATTTCCACCGAAACCTCTTGAACTCTTCGATCCCTTCCGAGCTTGGTCTTTGTTCAAGCCTCACCTTCTTAGCCCTTGCCATGAATTCGATATCTGGGGAGCTGCCTCTCTCTCTCTCCAATCTAGTCAGATTGTCAGAATTTGGAGCTTCGGATAATCACCTGTCAGGTGAGTTATCGCCTTACTTCTTCACGAATTGGACGGAACTCATTTCTTTGCAGCTCCAGAACAATTCTCTCTTTGGGAAAATTCCACCGGAAATTGGAAACCTGACCAAGCTAAGTTACCTCTACTTGTACCGCAATTCACTCTCTGGCTCAATCCCTGCTGGGATCGGGAGCCTCGAGAATCTGCGCAAGTTAGACCTATCAGAGAACAGTCTCTCCGGCCAAATCCCTACGACATTATGGAACCTCAGCAACCTGCAAATCCTCCAGCTTTTCTCCAACAACCTGACTGGGACTATTCCGTCAGAGGTTGGGAATCTTACATGGTTGACCACTCTCAACCTCGACACGAACCAGTTCTATGGAGAGGTCCCCAAGACCATCTCTCGCCTTGCTAACTTGCAATTGATCTCTTTGTTCGCAAACAATTTCTCGGGAGGAGTGCCACGGGATTTCGGCAAGTACAGCCCTTCCCTGGGCTTCGTTTTATTTTCGCACAACAGCTTCACTGGAGAACTGCCGCCAGAATTATGCAGCGGCTTTGCTCTTCGATATCTCGGGGTCAATGGGAATAACTTCACTGGGCCACTGCCCAACTGCTTGAGGAATTGTTCGGGGCTAAGGAGAGTTCGTCTGGACAACAATCAGTTCACTGCAAATATCACTAGCGCGTTCGGAGTTCAACCGAATCTGATCTTTATAAGCCTCCACAACAACCGATTTGTTGGGAGTCTCTCAGCAAAATGGGGAGAGTGTAAAAATCTCACGAATTTGCAGATAGATGGCAACAAAATTGCTGGCCACATCCCACCGGAGCTTGGGAAATTGTCTCAGATGCGTGTCCTGACTTTGCACGACAATGACTTGATTGGGAAAATTCCCGACGAGATGGGAAATTTGGGGGAGTTGTTGAGCCTGAACTTGAGCGACAATCATTTGGCCGGAGATATTCCCATATCACTAGGAAAATTATCGAAGCTAAATTATCTTGACTTGTCGAAGAATGCAATGAGCGGAAGCATACCAGATGAGCTAGCGAATTGCGGAAATTTACAAAGTTTGAATTTGAGCAACAATAATCTGTCGGGTTTCATACCACCAGAGCTCGGGAACTTGTTCGTGCTACAAATTTTCCTAGACCTGAGCCACAATTCACTAGCAGGATCAATTCCCTCCAATTTAGCAAAGCTTACGAAGCTGGAAAATCTTAATCTTTCGCATAACAACTTCTCGGGTACAATCCCAGTTGCTCTCACAAGCTTGGTGAGTTTAACCTCCATAGACTTATCGCACAACAAGCTGACAGGTGCGGTTCCTAGTGGTCGCATCTTCCAACAAGCACTGGGAAGTGCTATTATCGGGAATCCGGGCTTGTGTGGAAACGTGACAGGATTATCTCCTTGTGGGACAAGAAGTAAATCGACCAAAAATAAGAAAAAGGTTCTTAATGGTGTGATTGTGGGTATCTGCTGCTTACTTCTGGTGTCTTTCATTGCTGTGATTCTGGCACTTCGGCGGCGAAACAAGGAACTCGATGAAGAGATTAATAGTGAGTCGATCATATGGGAAAGGGAAGGGAAGTTCACATTCAATGACATCGCCAAGGCTACCGACGACTTCAGCGAAAAGTATTGCATTGGAAAGGGCGGGTTTGGAAGCGTTTACAAGGCTGAACTGGCCCGCGGCCACGTCATCGCTGTAAAAAAAATGAAAGTATCAGAATCCAGCGATGTCACCGCGGTCAACTACCAAAGTTTCAAGAAGGAGATCTGCATTTTGACCGAGATCCGGCACCGCAATGTGATCAAGCTCCACGGGTTCTGTTCCAAGAGCGGTTGCAATTACTTGGTCTATGAGTTTGTGGAGCGAGGCAGTTTGGCGAATGTCTTGTATGGAGGAAAAGGTGGAGCTGAACTGGACTGGGGTATAAGGGTGAAGATTGTTCAAGGCGTAGCTCACGCGATTGCCTACTTGCATCATGATTGTTCCCTGCCCATCGTCCATCGGGACATAACCTTGAAAAACATCTTGCTCAAGTGGGACTTCGAGCCTCGGCTTTCGGATTTTGGGACAGCGAAACTCTTGAATCCTGACTCGTCAAATTGGACCACAGTGGTTGGGTCTTATGGCTACATGGCTCCTGGTAAGCTTCATGATCAAATCCAACCATACATTTCGCTTGTACATGCTATAGGGACTGATCAAGTATCTCTAATAACATCTCAAATTTGCATTTGTCTAATAATTCTAACAAGACTTCTAACAAGAGCAAGTATAGGTTTTGAAAAGTGATTTGTGTCAGAGTACCATAGAAATTTGGAATTTGTATTCTGCTCGTGATCATAACATTGATTCTTTCTTCTTGTTGAAAAATAGAGTTAGCAGTTACGATGCAGGTGACGGACAAATGCGACGTATATAGCTTTGGAGTAGTGGCGCTAGAAATCATGATGGGGAAGCATCCGGGGGATCTTCTCTTTTCCCTACAGAAGACACAAACATCGAATTCACTGGAAGACCCAAATCTGCTACCGGGGGTGATGCTTGACCCGCGTCTTTCTCCTCCGACCGGTCAACTAGCCAAGGCAGTGGTATTCATCATCACAATGGCGCTGGCGTGCACGCGGACGAGTCCCAATTCCCGACCCACCATGCGTTTTGTGGCACAAGAATTATCCGCACGCACTCAAGCTTGCTTGTCCAGGCCCTTGACTATCAGCAAACCATTGAGTATTCAGAAATGAAATTTGAAGGGATGGCGCAAATCAAATGATACTTCTTTTGTCTCTCTTTTTTTTTTTTTTGAGTTAGCTTGTAACGAATGAGAAAGAGCGGGTGGGTGTGCGCACCGGTGTATGTACAAATATAATAAATTACCATAGCTAGGCCATGGTGTCTTATCCACTCGGATGATACAATAGAATACTTTCTCGGTTTGTTTTCCTTTACATTGATACTGGATGTGTCCAGGTTGCCATTTCGATGGGCCATGTAGAGATGCTCGCTTACTCAAATTGTGACTCTACCATGACGTTTTTGTCATAGGATTTTTGTTTGCAAACAAACTCAAACAGAAGTCATTTGTTGATGGCATCAAATGGAAAAATATCTATTCAATTTTATATTTATTGTACGAATGCCAATTTAATCACTCCCCATTTAATTTTGCTAATATAATTCTAAACCTTTGTGTAAATTACTGCAGGAAATACTCGATTGATTAGGATAAGAATGTATATACAGGGAAAAGATGGCGATGGGGATGATGTACAACACTCCCATGTCAGATTTGTTGCCCTAAAAGATGAAAATGAACAGTTATGCGATAAATAGAGGAAAGAAAGAGGGAAAAAAGAGAGAAAAATTCAGAGGTTCTTAAAATTATTCATTATGATGTCGTTTTGAGTAGATTTATCTATGTCAGATTGTCGATCAGCGATGACTAGATTATCACATCAACAATTCCAAGTGAAAAAATTACATTAAAATTTCACGTTAACATTTAGTACTATTTACAAATTGAAAATTTAGCAGACTCACCATTTGTGCAAGAAATTTAGGATTAATTTGACAAATATTGGAGCACTAGCACCATTTACTTGAACTCAAACTTGTTCAAACTTGTTAATATTGTCTTGTGTTCTCATGTTGTGTAGAAAATGTCCAACTCTTGTAACTTCTTTATCTAATTAGAAGACTAGAATAGCCAAAGCTCTAACCAAGAGAAGAAGAAGAAAAAGAAGAGTCTCCCTAAATTATGATGTTAGGTTCTGCAAAAAAAATACTGGTATATTTTAATAATTCTCTCAAATATAATACCCATTAAGAAGAGTCCTCCGGTCTTTAAGGTGAAAAGGATGTAGTGCAACTATTTTCAGTACAATTAATTATTAACCTAGCAAATGAATATTGCTCCATTATGTAAATATGTATTTATTTAGAGGCGGTCTTTCTTCAACGTAAAAATCATAATGGGAAAATCATCTAGCCTTCATCCCATCAAGTCTTGTCCTAATAATCTTCCTTATATTTTGATCTTTGATTTGATTATTCGTCTGTAAATTCACACATGAAATAACATTGATTGTCTTATCTTTTACTCATGCGGTCTTTATTATTATTTTTTTCCTTTTGTTTAGGAATTTCAAACGACGTTGCTTAAGTAATGAAAAATTTGCATTAGAAATTCTAAACCATTTAGAAAACGCAGTCCAAGTCCTCCATCTTTTTGAAAAGTTACAATATAGTCCTTTCAATCATCTTTTTTTTTTTTTTCTGATTAATTCTTTTCAATAACCTTTGATCACCTACTATTGAAACCCTTTTACAAGTTATTGCTTGAAAGTGATTAGTGATTTGTCAGCCACCATAAGTTTCCATAATTTGGAACGTAGCTCATAGTACATTGATCTATATGGCACGACACATTGCTCAAAAAGGGTATTTATTGACTTGCAAAAGTCCTAATTGGAGAGAACGTTCACCAATCCTAGTTCTTGATGGGTTGGAAGTTAAGTATAAATCGAACTGTAGGTGACTTTTGACTTATCAATTACACCCATTTTCCTATGCATACAGCCGGCTATTGGCCCAAATTGCAATTCTGGTCTGGTTGGAAAAATTCGAGTGCTTCCAGAGGCATCTCCATATGGAAGCGGAGGATTTGGTTGAATGTTTAATATACATAGTCACCCCTTTAAAAAGGTTGAGCGTGAAGGAGAACTCAAATTGAATAAGCATTGTCTTTGGATTCTTAATCGGTTTTCTTTGAACACATATGTAGAAAGATTGATAATTGACCATGGTATCGTGTTCAAAAGATGCGAACTTTGAAATCGCGTCTGTGCTCCACCAACTTGAAATTCTATCAATTTAAACCTTTCTCTACATAACTAGATGATGCAATGCATGATTGAAAAATAAGAGAAACGAGTAATTATAACCTCAATCAGCTCTCCATTTATAATAAATTAGGGACACGGGCAGAAAGGTCCAATCACCCGATTAGCTCTCCTGAGAACATAGGATGGTTGGATGAATTTTGTTCTTCTATAAGTCTATATGTTCTTTCTTTTGGTGGAAAAGACATTTTTGATCTTTTCCTAACATAATTTTATCTCAAATTCAATTTTTTTAATCTCCAGAATTTCTGAGAACATTAGTGTGACTTGCTAACGGTGTGATGATAATTGCCAAAAAATAATAGTGGTCACTTTGTTAATGCATTCAAAATACGAGTTATTTGGGAGAATGATTTTTAGTAATTTCTTATTTGACAATTTTTTTTTGTGTATTATAATTTAAAAATTGGTTATTTTTTAGTATGTTATTTTAGACATTTAAGGAAAAAATTGCTAAAAATTGGATCTCCAATTGGTTAGGGAATGTGTTGGGTTTTTGATAGGTATGAGTCCCTAAAACTTTATTACATAAAAATGCGTCAATATAGGTTAATTTGGTGTGGCATCCTAAAATTTCATAACGATCCCTAGATGCACTACGACCCATGAAAAGGTATCGGAAGCGCCATCGGACAATATATTATAGTCATTAGACCAATGGATTTCAATTAAACAAGGCCAAGCATTGAATGGACTATTGTTTTGTTGGAAATATATCATATGCTCATGTGTGATCAAGGTTGTGCTAAAAGATAAATTGATAAGAAATTTTCTATTCTTTGCCGTGTACTCTATAAGTCGAATTACCATCGATTAATGTTGTAATATTATATGGCCATGTGAGTATTTGTAATTATGTATACATAAGTGGGGATTAAGGTGGATCATTAGGAGCAAGTGTGGGCTGAATGTTTAATGGCCCAAAACAGCCCAAAGCAACCCACCATTTCCCCCATTCGGTCGACCAAGGCCCGGCCGAATGAGGCCCATCATCCTTGTATGAAGATTGACAAGTGGCAAGAAGGATTATGTAGGTGTCGCTGCCCCTATTGCTTCATCGGTGATCTCCCATGCAAACCTAATGATTACAAGCTAATCATGAGTAAATGAATAAAAGAAAAGGGGAAGGGGGCGGAGCGAACGAGGGAGTGTTTGAGAGAAAGAGAGATTGAGAGAAAGGGGGGAGAGTAACCGAGAGAAAGAGAGAGAAGGACGGAGAGAAAGAGAGAGTGGTGAGGGTGCTTCGGCAAGGGGAAGAAGAAGACCGGCCCCGCCGTGCGTGCGCCTGCTACCGCCGTCGACGCCGCCTAGCTTCGCCGTCGATCGAGCCATGCCCAAAGCCCTCAAGTCGCTGTTTTTGCTTGCTGTGATTGCGTGAACTTAAGGCAAGTGAAGTCCATTGATCTGAATTATGCTATGCTGTGGTAGTCTAGTGAAATGTAGTAGATCTTGGAGATGTTTGAATCTTGATGCTGGATGCTGAAATTCGAATGAATGGTAGTAGTTTCCTTAGAACAAGCAAGCTGTTTCGTGTAAGAACAGCCTGACCCTTTGCGACTCCGTGAATTTTACAAAATTATGCAGTTGCAATTTGACTTTGTGTTCTTGATAAAAGTTGTAGATGACATCTTTAGGAGTAACATACTAAAATTTGAGAAGAAAATGACAAGTATTGGCCGGTGAAACGATTTTCTTTGAAAGTGATAAATCTGGAGACTGTTACCGAGGGTTAGGGAGAGTTATAATGATTATAGATCTTAATCCAGAATGAATTCGACTTCGATTTCTTCACGAGACTTTTACCTATAGATCTTAACTATAACATATTAAAATCTCAGAATTTTATGAGTTCATTTATGGATTTTATCGAAATTGTTGTTAAAACTGTGCAAAAGTGGTGCTTGAATTTTATGGCTGTGATGCATGGACCTTTACGATTTATATGAAATTTTCTGGACATGGTGTTCTTCATAAAACCTTTTTCTCTAGGTCTCTTTTACAACATGTTAAATTTTTAAAATTTATTAAGATCATTTACTAATTTTCCCAGGATTTCAATTAGTGTGGTGCATTCTGATTTTATCCGAAAACTGTTTTATTTTATGAACAAACAAATTTCTTTATAAGTTGTAAGGTCTTGAGTTGTTATTGGTATAATGATATCGAAAATGAAATTGATGAGACTTTGAAAATTCATTGAAAACTTATAATTGTATTGCATCAAAGGTTATTTTAAAAGTGAGACATATATGTGTATATTGTGGTGTTAATGATACCGTCGAACGGTTAAGTCGACGATGCCTCGGGAGTTTCGAGATGCCCGGAGGTGTGTGCCGGATGTCCGAGGGAGTTTCGAGATGCCCGGAGGTGTGTGCCGGAGGCCTTGTGACGCCAGTTGGGGTGCGAGATGCTCGGAGGTGTGTGCCGGATGCCCGGAGGTGTGTGCCGGAGGCCTCGCAATGCCAGGTTGGGTGCAAGAGATATGAGGGATGCAAACATTGGTCCCTGGGAGAAAAATGAGATCCTTTTGAAAATCAAAATGGGAAACGAATCATGCGCATGTGTGTGCATATGGCATGGGACATAAATTGTCTATGAATTTGAGTTAGTACTATTTGGCATTTGGAAATGTGGTTATTAAGGCATTAAATGGATCTCATGGAGATATATGCATGATTGCATGGATGATATGTGCATTTCACATGAAATCTTGGTTGTCTTGCTTGTTGCATTTTATAGTTTGATGGATCTTTTACTGCTGAGTGGTTGTACTCACCCCTTTTGGGGACTAACATTTCAGACTAGGAGTTATGTCTCTGTCGCCAGTCGCCCCCGGTACTTTCTATGGCATACCGACCGACGTTGAGGTTGAGTGTACGGAGCATCATCACCCCGAGATACGGGGGCTAGTTTTTGTTCGTGTGCGGGTTCTGGTCTTGTACGACGTTGGTATACCCGTCGGCCCTGTCACTCAGGAGTTTTTGTCTGTGCATATTCGCTGCGATGGGATTATGCTGGGGATGCTGCCGCCGCCACCAGCTGATGGACCAGGTTGGGTGTGACTGAGCGCGATGGAGGGAGGCTGAAGCTTCTTTTTGGATGGCCGACACTAGATGATGGACCAATGTATATGACTGCTGTGAAGTCGGGTACTTTTGGTATATAGCCGAGCTTAGAAAAGCCTTGGCCTTTTGATGTATCGACTCACGATATCCATCAAAGTTATGTAAATAAAAGTGTTCGGCTCTAACTTATATAAGATGTGTAGTTGGTGTGCATTGCATTATTTTGTTGGAGTATGGGATAGGGAGACTTTGAATATGCTTCCGCTATATGAACTGCGCTGGGACCGATTAATGATATAACCCCCAGGACTTTTGGACCCATTATAATTCTATGGTATCAGAGTGATATATTACCAGGACAAGTGAAAGGTAAGCGAACTGTGGCGACCCTAACAGATCGAGGGCCGTTTCGGGGGTGCCACATTTGGGCCGGACCATATATAATGTTAAAGTAGTTTATTTGGATCTAAATGAATATTGTCCCTGGAAATTGCTCTGTCACATAATTTGTACCAATACTACTGGCCCATCTTTTATACTTGATATCATCCTTGTCCTTTTCCTCGTTGTCCTCATTTTCCGAACATTACACTAAAGTTCATTGTTGCGATAGTTTATATTTAAATGTTTTCACCGATGATAAAAATATTTCTCATTCATTCATTTTTTGTAAATAATACAAACGATCACTTTTAGAAAAATTTTTTTTCTAATGGAGAATTTTCCGGGGAAACAAATGTGCACATACGTAGTATTGGTCTTTGTTAATTAAGAGATTAGCAAGCAAAGATCTTCTACTTGACTCTCTAAGCTTACGTTAGCTTGGTTGCTTGCCTTTGATTAGGAACAACCGAACAAGAAACGACATAATCCATTCCAAAAGAGAGATGTTTTTTTTTTTTTTGGTAAAAGGTAATCATATTAAGCTAATAAAATTTACAACAAAAATGACACCAAAACATACACTCATAATGAATAGAGGCATAATGAGTGGAAGGGTGCCGGAGGAAGAAGAAAAGGGAAGCCAACAAGGCACAAAACACGGTTAAGCCGCACAACTACGGCCACATCCAAAAGACGGACCAAACAGAAGAAGGTGACCAGCCGGCCAAACAATGGCAACCCAAGCTAAAACCAAACAAAACGTCATCACCCAAACGGAAAGGACGAGACAACCGGCAGGAATCAAGGCCAGCACCGAAACAACAAGCACAACAGTGGACCCTCCTGCACCACCACTCCAATCTAGAAATATTACCGATGCGCTGGAGTAGAAGAGAAGATGCAAAGGTCTATCCCCCAGCTACGTTGAAGTCTCCTGTTTCTTGGGTTATCTTCAACATTCGAGAAGGTTAGAGCCTTATCCTTAACCACTTTAATAAGGTGGTTCTTCACGGCCGGAAGCGTGAAGGTATAGTTCCGAAAGAGAATATCATTCCTATATTTCCAAATAAGGTGGCAAAGAGCCCCAAAAGAGAACCGGGCAATAGAGTGATAGAAGTCCTTACCGGATAAGAACTTTATAGCCCAGCAAAGGTTGCCAGACCAAGTCCCATTCCTCCAAGGGAGGTTGCATCTGGCGGCCCAAGAGAAGGCACAACTAGTCGTAATGCTACAATGAAAAAACAAATGATCAAAAGAGAGATGTTTGTTTCGGCCAATTTACATATAAATGAATATATTTTAATTAATACGAATTGTAATTACCCTAATACTATATAGTAATCACAAATAGTAATATATGTCTAACATGCTCTTGCCCGCAACAAATGTAGGTCAGTTTTGGGGTCAATAATTACTTATTAGCTACCTTTGGTGGTGTTTTTCCCACAACTTTTAAGGTGGTGTGTTTTTTTTTTTTTTTTGGTCTAAAAGGTGGTGTGTTGATTCGTTGTGTTTTTTCCCTCATCCCTGTCTGACCCAACCTTGGTCCTATGATGAGGGGAAAAGGTCAAATTTAGGGGTACTTGACCATGAGAGCTCCCTCACTCTGTATGTTCCAAAAGATGTCATCACCTCATCTTTCGAAATCGACCATGTGAATTTACCCGGTCATAGTTGTGAGCTTTCCCAAGCTTGTACCTCACGTGACAATGGGATTTGTCGTGATTCGCTTTTGCACGCATGATACACTTCAAAAAACGAGATCAAGTGTGAATAATGAATTTCAAGATACTCTTACCACAATAGCCTTCCCGATGGCACTTTCATCCATAATGATGGCATCATTTCATCATTTAGGACGATTTCCACGTTAAGTATGCTAAACCGCAGTGAGTCTTATCAAGACCCATACTCCTCACGACGGATTGATTTATTATAAATGAATTGTTCAGGACAACCTAGATGAAAGTTAGGTGTCGCCACTAGCCTTGTATTTAGGAATTGTTTAAAAAACCCAATCGAGGGTCAAGAGCGGTCCCTTGATATCTACACAACTAGAGATTCTTAAAGGTCGGGGACTTTGGTTACACTAACATTTCTATTAGTACTTTTTCAATACTTAATAGTATGTCATGTTTCCTATGGTGTCTATGCATGTCATTTGACTCTTTCATGCCAATAAAACTAACTAGGTGACCATACATGGATGGTCAATTTCATGTTGTTCTATATCTATCAAAAGAGAAAATGGAAAACAATCAATTGAAATTTAAGGACAGTGCGGTAAGTAAACATCCAAAAATAGTTTAAGGAAAGCAGTAAATCTAACTTACAATCCTAACCAAAAAGTAAATCGAAAGAAAGAAACCCACAACTTGTTAGGTATTTATACAACACGAGACACCCCAAAACATACATCGGGGAACAACTCTCCCACGCTGACAGCCTTCTTGCTGAAATTCACTAAGGTATCAACAGAGAAATACAATGATTTGAGTACGAACACTCAGTGGAGGATTTCTTTTTCTCTCACTAAGTCACTCTTTTTGTGTTTTTCTCTCTTGAATATAATTTGTAAGCGTTGTCAATGAAGAACAAGTGATTGGAAATGCCTCAAACTTTGGAATTTCAATTTTCACGCACTACCTCAAATGGACTGAATGACCTTCTTAAATACTCCTCTACGCCTTTTTAACCGTTGGCATTCTCTAGAGAAATTTCTTCCAATCAATCTGTTAGACAGAATCGATTCAGGAAATATTGTAGCCGTTTGAAGATTGAAATGAAAATCCGATGATTCTGGTCGCCCATACAATTAGAATCTAGGTTTCGATAAGTAGATGCTTCCCAAAAAGGAACTTGTCTTCAAAATTGATTTCATCAATTCGTGATTGATTCCATCAATATATTTATAAAAGGTAAGTGAGCTCTTTCGCCAGAAAACCGGATATTAAGGATAAATCTCGTTCGTACTGAATCCTTGTCAAAAGATCAATAATCCTGAGTCTAATTATATCTTCATTCTGGACTTGATTTCAGTCTGGATCTCGTCAGAGTTGGAAAGACTTCTGGAGTAAATAGACTTTGACAAAAATTTCACGATATAGCACAGAAGTCTAGTATTATTCAGAACTAGAACAACAAAGCTTTGTCAAGTTCAAAACCTTATAGGAGTTTTCTCAACAGTGCGTGCACCGAGGGTGTTAGAAAAAAAATTAATTATGTTCGTAATTACTATATAGGATTAGGTTAATTATAATTAACTCTAATTGCACCGCATACATTGGGAATGCAAATTAAAAGAGAGAGTTGGCAATTGTTTAAATTAGTCCTACACGTGCATCTCTCTTTGGGAATAGACTTTGTCATTTCTTGTTCAGTTGTTCCGAATCAAAGGAAGGCAAACAAGCTAATTTAAACATTGAGTCAAGTAGAAGATCTTTTGGTCCCGAGTAAGACCTTAAACTGCTCCCTCTGGTGGCTCCCCTACGGAGGTAAATGTAGGGGATTGCCCACATCCCATCCCAGCCACAAACCCCTTACAGGGTTCGGGTGGGGTTAGGAGAGCCCGCGATGCATTCCCCCCTGAAACGATGGGGGTGTGGTACAGGTAATGAACCTACCAGGTAACACTGGGTGGCCGGCCGCTTTGCTTACTAATCTCGAAATTAACAAAGATCAATAATGCGCATGACACACATTTATTCCAAGGAAAATTAACCATTGATTTTTTTTCTAAAATTGATTTTTTGGGTTGCTTACAAAAATGAATGAAGAAAAGATATATTTATTATCAAGAAAAATAGCTAAATATAGACTTTTATTGAGAATGAGCATTATAATAACATTTGAGAAATGAGGGTGATAAGGAAAAGGACAAGGACAGTATCAAGTAGATAACATCTGGCCAGTAATATTGCCATGAATTATATAATAGAGCAATTTTTTTGGACACACTATTCATTTATTCAGCTAAACTACTTTAACATCAAATTAATTATACTTGAATCTAATTGAAATTTTTTGAAAAAAGCAGAACGAAAATTCATCAAGAACCACTACATAGAGGTCGATGGTATGTACAATAATGAAGACTTCCATTTAGAATTATAGAAAGCAGTTTTTGGGCTTTAAAATAATTGCAAAAGTTGACCTACCTTGGCATTTTAACCAGCGCCAGCTCAAGTCCATTAGTATTTATAGCCAGGTCTTTAGCCTTACATGTATATACGGATATTCTCTTAGCCTTTTACACTTTTTTTTTTTTTTGGTCTGAACCTTTTATACAGTTAGAAAAATACTTACGTGACTGTTTTTAATTTACTATGATATTAACTGTCTATTTTGGGTCAAAAAATAAATAATAAATAATTATAAATTGTTATAGAATCCACTCCTACAAAAATATGTAGCTCAAAGTATGTTGTTACTCCTATAATGGCCCAATAGCAAAGCCCATACGATTTTATTGCATTACAAACCTAGCTTTGGATGGGTTATGTGGATCTATCTATATTTAATATGAAAACTTCGAATAATGAAAAAAATGTTTGACAATTCCTAATTAAAGGGAAATTGTCAATGAAAAACTAGATGCACGGTTCCCATGTCTTATTTGAGATGTGAACATTCCGGGCTTATCACTTATTTTACTTTGTTTACTAAAGTTTATTTTCTTCAGATTATGTTGCACCTTTACATTTTTTGTCCTGATTGATTTAGGACTATTAATAATGATTTGCCATGTGGCTCCCAATGCTCCTCCCGGTAAACCTCTTGTTTTGCCATGTGGCTCCCAATGCTCCTCCCGGTAAACCTCTTGTTTGACCATTACATATGGGGGAGGCTATTTACGCAGCCTATATGACTAGATCCACTCCATTTTCGTTAGAGACAAAAATTGCCCTATTTTATTCAATTGAAACTTAAAAGTAGTGGAACCCAATTTACACATTATTCTTTTCATTTAGTTTTTAAAGTTTTACATAGCATCCGGTTAGTATTATTGAAGCGGTTATTATCATGCATATCAAAAACCTATCTCTTCTTCTCCTTTTGTTCCTTTTTTTTTCTTCTATACATGTTAGCAACTTTGTCTAGTAGAGAGACCTGAAGAATTTTTCATTTCGTTGAGCATATTTCACGATTAATTTCCACGTAGAAATGCAGAAAATCTACATACGAACAATGTTTTTAAGAATAAAAACTATGTTTAAAGTAAAAGAAATATTTTTCATGGGAGCAAAATTTCATTTATTTTGAATTAACAATAAAATGTTGATTTTTTTTATTTTCTAACAACAATGGGTTTAATTTTGAAGGAAACCCACTATAGAAAAGAACTAAATTAAGGGAAAATTCATACATGTGGAATCCAACAAAGGTGATTTTCTCTATCTTGTATAAATGGAGTGCATTTAGTCATATAGAGGGTGAAAATTATGTCACCAAAATAATACAGGAATGGTTAATCATAAAATCTGAAAGCTTAATTAAAAATGGGTATAATTGACAGGTCAAGTCACCAACAATGCAATTTATGCCTAACTTCCAACTCACCAATAACTAATTAAATCAAAGTGATTTTCGGAACAAAGTATCACATTGCCTCAACGTGCACATGTGGAGTTGTATATATTCTCCTTTTGCCGATCGAAATGTCTCATAATCTCCTTTTCCTGATCGAAAAGTCTCATACTCTTTCAAAGGTGGCGTATTAGACTCTATGTATTTCTACATCTCTGTTATTTAGCTATGAGTGGACTTGTCAAATCAGTGTATTGGGGCGGTTTAGGATGGTTGAAAATGGGGTCCAACCCAAATTAACATATATTGATCCAATTTTATGCAAAACATTTTTAGAGAATCGTACCTATAATAGACCCAACACATTTCAGACCCAATCGGAACTCCAGTTCTAGGAATTTTTCTCCTTAAATATAGAAAATAACGTACTAAAAAAATAACTAATTTTCAACAATAAAAAAGTTAGCAAATAAGAAATTTCAAAAAACTGTCCATCCAAATAACTTGTATTTTGAATGCGTTAACAAAGTGACCAGTGTTATTTTTCTGCCATCATCGTCGAACCCTTAGCACAGTCACAATGATATCGTAAAAAGATTTTGTAAATAAAAAGGTTTAAATCTGAAGAAAAAAATTATATTAGTAAAAGATCTAAAAAGCTTTTTTTTCCACCAAAAGAAAGAACATAGCAGACATATAGAAGAACCAAAATTCATCCAACCATCTCCTCAGGATATTTTCTTCGCTATGGCGAACATACTAATAATCCGTTTTATAATGTGATATGCTCTTAAGAGAGCAAATTGTCTGGTTGGACCTTTACGCTCACGTTCCTGATTTATTTAAAAAAAGAGATAATTGAGATAAAAATTACTTTTATTTTCTCTCTTTTTTCTATGGTGCATTGCATCATCTACATATTCTAGAGCAAGTCTAAATTAAGCGGATTTCAAGTTTGTTGACCATGGAAGCCATTTCAAGGCTTGCAGCTTTGGAACATATGATTACTGTCAATTATCAATCTTTCTACAAATATGTTCAAAGAAAACCAATTAACCATCTAAAAACAGAACTTCGTCAATCTAAGTCTTCTTCACGCTCAACATTTTTAAAGGGGTTGAAAGTGAAGACAATAATTTTTCCAAGCAGACCCGAATTGCATTTTGGGCCAAAGTTGGCCGTACCTGGTGGATTGCACCCTGAAAGTGTGTGTAATTTGATTAGTCAAAAGTCCCCAACAATGCAATTAATGACCAACTTACAACCCACCGGTAACTAGAATCAATGAATGTTCTCTCAAATTAGGACTCTTGCAAGTCAATAAATTCCCTTTTTGAGCAATGCATCGTGCCATAGAGATTAATGCACTACTAGCCACGTTAAAATTACGTAAGTTCATCATGATTGACAATCACCGATCACTTTAAGTGATAACTTGTAGAAAGGTTATAAAGTAGGTGTTTAAAGGTTGTCAACAAGGAAAAATCAGGAAATCGAAAGGGCTACATTGCAACTTTTCAAACAGATTCAAGACTTAGATCACGTTTCCTAAATGGATAGAATTTTCACTGTAAATTTCTCATTAGCTAAGTAACATTGTTTGAAATTCCTAAACAAAAGGAAGATAATAAAGAAAATTAAGAACGGAGGAGTGGAAGATAAGACGATGAATGTTAACTAATGTGTTAATTTAGAATCGATAAAACAATCATAGCAAATATCAAATTATAAGGAAGATAATCAAGACAAAACTTTTAATGAGGCCAAATAATTTTGCCACTATGATTTTAACGTTGAGGAGACATATATATATATAATGTAGCAACATGCATTTGTTTGGTTGATGATTAACCATACCGAAAATAGTTGCACTACATCCTGTCCACCTTGGAGACCTATGGACACTTCTCAGTAGGTATTTTATTTAAGAAAATTATTAAAATATGTCAATATTTTTGTTGGAGAAGCTCACAACATAATTGAGGGAGAAAGACCAGATCCTGTATATGAATGTGCGAAAGTTTAAGTTCATGTTAATAGTGCCAGTGCTCCGATAATTGTCAACCCATTTGATGGGGTAAAATTGCAAGTGTTTCAAAGACAATAGATCTTCTTGTGATAAGATTTATGAATTGTTTTGTGAGATTGAGAATACTTTTTCAATGGTTATTTGATGAAGATTACATTTAAAATCGCTTCAAACTGTTGCAAATCTGATTGTGTTGACACCCAAAATTATCCTTACCATCACATATTGGTCATAAGGGATATAGACATTCAAAATCACCCTCTCTATCGCATGCAAGCTATGATTAACATCAACCCAGCTCAAGTCAATCATGTAAATGAAGGATGGCCAAGGTTTTTAAGAGCCTTGGGCTGGATTTCAATCGGCCTACAAGTGAAAATGCATGATTCGATGATAAAATAGTTGATTACCACATGTCCAAGCCAAGAAATACTACTGAAGACGTGAAATTCAGATAGAATTGGCGTCGAAATTTAGGCGGGAGTAGTATGAGCTAGAGAGAGAAGAATGACATTGGCGAAGATTGTGGATTGGTCGAGTTTTGGCTAGATTGATTGGTGGAGAGATTGGAGGCACTTCTGAACGTTCTTACTCTTACATTGTTCTTGTTTCAAATGCATTATCATCTATTCCCTTCAAACAAATTAAGTAACCAGCGACCGAAACATGAAATTTCACAAAAATGGATGTTTTCTAATTTATTGATTTATCATTATGCTTTCGATGATCTCATGAAGATTTTATGCAAATTTGTGATCACTACCTTGTGTGGTCATCACGAGGGAGGTGAAGTCAATGATGGAGCAAACCACAAATGGTTGCTTGAATATGAGAGATTGATTATAATTTTGAGGGCAATGACGAGGAAACCTACTAGAAGTTCAGATGGACCACAATACATTGGACTTATGGCTCTGTTGTAGACTTAGAGTCAAGAGATGAATGACTGTGATTAAACCATGAATTGCACAAGCCGTCTTTCTCGGCGGGATTGAAGAATCTCACTACATTATTTATTCAAGCCGTCCATTCCTTTAACTTTCCAACTTTGCCTATGATCAGTTGCTCATCAATACCACTCTTGTAGTGTGATTGCATTGTGATTTTGCACAGTCTAAGATCAATGATGAAAAAGAAGAGCATCGAGAGAAAGTGGATGGCAATAGCAATGGCGGCATATCTGCTCATCATGGTCGATCTATTGCCTTCACTAACAAGTGCCTCTTTGCTTCCTACTCAACATGTTCCTGATGCCCTTGGTAATACATATGACCATAATTCTTTTTTCTTCTTCTTATTTTCTTATGGCGAGAAAGATCACATTAGTTAATAATGAACATATGATTCTTTCTCTAGCTCGATAGACTCACTCTAGGATTTCTCTAAATTGTGTAATGAAGGTGTAAGCGAAGAAGGCAAGACGGGATCCCCAAGAAAAGCATTAGGTGGTTGGTTCAAACTCAAGGGGGCAATTGGTCTTGATTCCTATGTTGATTTCGGGAAGAAGAAGAGGAGAAAAGCGATGGAGTCGCGTAGCCTGAGGGCGAGTCCCGACATATTTCTACCCTCACCTAGTTATAATATTCCGCACCCCCAGGTTCCTGCACCGGGAATACCCTAGTCACTACTCCCATGATCCTGCACCATTTTGAACGGAGTTACGTACGAACAGTTGGCATATAATAAATGTATAAGAGCTGGGTTGTAGGTCAATCCTACTCTAAATAATATTGGTGTAAGGATTTTGTGAGAGTAGTGCTTACTTATGTAAGAGTTTTCCTGATGTGGGCTACATTAATTGACGTTCTAATTTACTGTTTTACGGGATTTGGTCTAAGATGAGATAGAAGGTTTCTTAATTAGTCTAATATGGAGCTGGCTAGTATGAGCCGAGTTGAGCTTGGCCCGTAATGAAGGTGCTTGGTTGGAAATTCTATAAATAGTGCTCAAGTCTATCCTCTAACCCTAATTCTCACAAATATCCTCACATAAGAAGCGTTTACCTAGCGCTAAAGGTGAGGGGGCCGTCTCATTGAGCCAGTGATACATAGGTCAATGGAGGAGAAGAGAAGGACTTGCGCGTGGAACATCAGTTTTCCGCTTCCGCTTCAAGAACGATAGATCCCAAAATAGATGCGTTAATCTTTCTACTAAATTATGCGTGTTCTTGTTCTAGTTATGGAGATCTCGAGGTTGCGCGTTTTGCATCCAACAACTTATTGTCATAATTCTTTTTGACAATTATTCGAGTGCCATTTTGATTTTTTTTTTTTTAAAAAAAATTGATCATTTCAATTGTTAATTTCCATGACTTGAAAATCCGACGTGGCAATATTTAATATAAACCATCTAATATGCCTCATCGGCAAAATAAAGACAGCAAAATTGCTTCTAATTGACATCGTTTATCACAATGTTTGCCCCAAATTAACAGATTGGAGCAAAATTGCTTATAATCCCAGCCCCAATTCCTCAAATTGGGGAAAATTCACTTGACGAAATATGCAACAGACAGTAAAATAAGATGACACGGAGTGAGCGAGAGATAAAGTTTTCAAAGTGAAGAAATTGTTCTGAGGTTTTCCCCCACCAAGTTTTCATAGTAAAGCAAATGAACTTACGCATTCTCTATTTTAATGCCAACAAAACCTATATCGTTTTCTTTCCTTCGTTCTTCCTGCCATCGCCCTCTGTATCATCTAATAATGGTATTTGTCAGCAATTCATGCTGAACAAGTGCTTTACTGTGAAAACCTCACGATTTGCTTTACCGATGAAGTTTTCGAATTTCAAGTTGCGAAAGTGCCGAGGTTTTCTGAAGACGAGCGAAGATCGCCCCTGATCAAAGTGTCACTTTGTCTTGCCCTTTGTCCATGTTGGACTTCATATTTTTTCTCTGAAAAAAAAATAAAAATAAAAGTCATGTATGATAAACCGAGGGAATAAGTTGGTGAATGCACTGAAGTGATCAGTTTTTCGCTGATGTGATGTTTAGGTGATCGAAAAAAAGAAGTTATGATATTAAAATGAGTATCGCACAAAAGTTATAATATCTATGGTATCTTTTTTTTGCGAAAAATGAAGTAAAAGCTGGCCTTTGCAAAGCCGATGACCATTTGGCCCATAATGGATGCATATCAGTTCGGCCTATATGTCAATCTTAATCCAAATGATATTGATCTAATGACTTTGAGAGAGGCCCATCCAATTTATAGGTCTTGCTAAAATATCTCCAAAAGTAAACAAGCCCAAAAAGACAACATAAGGACCGGCCCGCAAGATCGTGAAGAAAACAACCGCAATCTGCAAGAATACCGAATCGGTATATAAAGACCTGTCGCTCGAATTGTTTAACAAACCTTTGTGCAAGACTCTTATTGAATGTCTACTAGTCTACTAGTCTGATAAATGAAAACGGAAGAATTTTGAATCAACGTTAAATGCAGCAAATTGATCAGAAAATGCACCGTTGTGTTGGGTTGCTTGTTATCAGTTTTACCAAACTTACACATCAAGTGCCAAGAAAAGCGGCTACCAAGCTAAGTAACTAGAGGCATTAAGCAATGAGCATGGCCTGCTAAACAATCAGCTCGTAAGTCTCGTTAAATTTGGCTCTGTAACGAAAATAATTTTGGCTCATTGCCGCCCGGAAAAGTCTCGTTAAAGATCTCCACACGACGCCATAAGGCTTCAGCTTCAATATTAAAATTACGTGCCCTTGTCAGCAATTTGTGTCAATAAAATAGGCTGAGAAAGTCTCATTTCGCCCACATACTTCCATGAACACCAAGACGCGGCTAGCTTCCACACTGCTAAAGACATAGCAATGAAGACACAGATGATGAAATCTTTTATGTTAATACATAAATCATCATAGCAAAAATGTGATCTATATGAAAGAGATGTTAATGGAACGGAGTGCTTGCCGCTACCTCAGATTGTTCTTAGTAATATAGGGAAATGGTGCCAGTACTTAGCAGAACTAGACCTCCACCTCCGTTTTTGCACCACCTAATCACATTCCATAATATCAAATCACTGCCAATTCTGACTAATTAGTATCAAGAAGATGGACTTTTGTGCTCAAACTCACTCCTTGACATCCTTGGCCTTCCACAATATGCCTGAAAAGAACTTAAACTAAAGGGTATGTCCCTTCTTCAGAACTTTCTTTAAACACATGTAGCAGTTTGTTCTGTTCCTAATAAGAGAGAACATGCACCTGTCGCGTACAGATTTAATAAGATCAGAAAGATACTGATCCGGTGGAAAGACAAGGATCTGGCTAAAGGCGCAGCTGAATATTCTTTTATCTATATTTCAACAGGTTTAAAAGGATTGGTCATAATTACAGTACCCTATGTTCTCGTCAGTCATCATCAGAGCAACAAGATGCAAAGCTAAAGACAGCTCTAGGCCCAAAGGTGCATTTTGCTTATTTGCCGGTTGGTTCTTCATCAAAGAATGGCTTGTTTTAATCAGCAAATTCTTCCTGTCTCGTCTCACTGATTTTTATCTCCAGAAGTGCTCTCTCCCTTAGTGTGTTCAGCAGGACAAGTCTCATGCGCCCTTTCCCATGTTCTGAAGCACTGCAATCATGCAATTCTTACTTGTACCATATCTCTAGAGGACGTCACATAGAAGAAATAGCCTCCCTCTACTCGGTCAACATGTCACAAATCAAACCAATAATCCATGGGGCGGAGCAAGATTATCTGGTATCTGTGCCATGCACTTGTACATGCCTGAATGGCACCAACAGATACTCCTATGATACTTCTTACAAAGTAAAACCAGATGATTCATTTCCCAGAGTCTACAATGATCTCTACAGTGGACAAGCTTATAATGTTACTGGTGAGGACGTATTTAATGTTGGAAATACGGTAACTATGCATCTCTTGTGCGGTTGTGTGGAAGTAGGATCTCAAGAAATCGTGACTTACACGGCTCAAGAGCATGACACTCTATCACAGATTGCCCATCTGCTGTCCTCAAATTTGAGTGCGGTCGAGAAACTGAACCCAAAGTTGACTCAGGATCCTAGTTATATAGATGTCGGGTGGGTGCTGTATGTACCTGTGGAAAATAGGGCAACTCAAGGTCACAAGCAATGTAAGCTGAACTCTCTCTTTATGTTTAAGAGTGATCTTCTGTTGTCATTTTAAAATGGCAAGGCATAAAATTTTCATTTGCAGAATGATTGGAGGCAAGTTAAGACCGAAATAAAGCGGGATCAAGTCAGGGACAATATACAGCAGACATATATGGAATCATGAGTGGTGTCAAACATTTTTTGCATCCAAATATCTTGCATCCACTTACAGTTTGTTATCATGTGCTAGGGAAAATGAAGAAGTGGATTGAGATAGCAGTGATCCTGTCAGTTGTAACTTTAGCATCGATGAGCATACTGATTTTGTTATATCAAAGGAGAAACAGAAGGGGCAAAGGTGGACAAGTAGATCCTGAGGCAACAAGTAAGAGCTCAGATGCCCAGAAGACTACCCCACTGAAACAACTCTTCCACAAAAAGGACTTTGAAGGTCAGTTAGGTAACTGAAAAATCGGGAATTTTCTCATGATGGCCTAAGTTCAAGTGAGATTTACGGGACACGATATGGCACTAGAGATGAAATTTTGATTTAAACAGAAAAGGATGAGGCTCATATACAAGCTGAAGAAACTGAAAGAGTTGTCTTTCCTTAGAGAGCCACTTTGAATTTTATTTCTCTGACAAGTAAATGGTGACCTTTCATGAGTTTTTCTAAGGAAAGGCAAGTAAAGGCATGCATAGTATCTGATACACTTACGTGAAGCTATCATTCTTGTCCCAAATGTGAAATTTGAATCAGATAAACCAGTTATGTACAGCTTGGAGGATATGTACGAGGCTACAAAAGACTTTGATGATGCTCAGAGAATTGGAGAGGGAGGGTATGGGAGTGTGTATTATGGCATTTTAGGGAACCGGGTATGACACACATGTCAGGCTTTTATCTTTTCTCCACTTTTTTCGTGGAGCTCAATCCAGGACAATGATCTGCTTTCCTACCCTAAGACCAAACTTGCCTAGTCTCAATTTCAGGAAGTTGCTGTCAAGAAGATGAAATCCAGCCGGTCGAAGGAGTTCTTTGCTGAGCTTAAAGTTTTGTGCAAGATACATCACATTAATGTGGTAAGTATCTACTGGCCAAAAAAATAAAAAAATAAGAAAATTTTGGTCATGATTTAGATTTCTCACGCAAAATGGTGATCAAGAAAAATCGAAGGTTCATGCTACTATCTCACTGATCTCTCTAGCTCTGTAGGCGGAGCTTCTTGGATAATCAAGCAGTGACAACTATTTATACTTGGTCCATGAGTATGTTCCAAATGGCTCACTGAACGACCACCTTCATGATCCTTTACTGAAAGGTTACAATAGTAATAGATCTACCTCCTTTTTCTGCCTGGAGGAAAAAAAATTGTTAAAGGTACTCAATTGCTAGTTCTTACAGGTCACCAACCTCTCTCCTGGACAGCAAGAGCAAATATAGCACTTGATGCTGAAAGAGGAATTGAGTACATTCATGATCATACCAAGGCGCGGTACGTGCATCGTGACATCAAGACAAGTAATATTTTACTTGACCTGGGGCTCAGAGCAAAGGTAATGAATAACTGGTTTGAGCATTCACTTTAGTGATGTGGGTTTGACAGAAGTTCCACATGAATTTTCCTTCCAGGCTCTCTGCCTTCGCCTTAAGCTACTAGGGTATATAACTCCTAGAATGATGTTGACTTGCTGTGTCGGCAGGGGGCTGATTTTGGACTCGCAAGACTGGTGGAACGATCCAATGACAAGAAGTATTTGCAACACGTGTAGTTGGCACACCTGGTTATATTCCTCCTCAGTAGGTGCTTTGGTCTTTTTTTATGACAAGGGAAACAGAGAAAACATGCTTACCGATGGTGCAAACATTTTCGGACATCATGCATTTCATCTCAGACTCGACTTTGGAGCTTACTGCTTCCCTGCAGGTCCGTCTGCGAGCTGCAAATGACATCAAAAGGAGATTTTTATGCTTTTGGAGTGGTTTTAGCAGAAATAGTCACTGGTCAGCATGCACTCGCTCGTGATGACAGGGACCCAAGTAAGTTTAGGACCCTAGTATCAACTGTAAGTCAGCATTTTGCGATCTTAACTGGTTTTATACGCAGCTTTCACGGGAGAGTGCATGCTACATGCACTTTCCAATTTTCAAACATGACATACAACATACCATCATCGAATCTCCCCATTACAACTGTAAGGATACAAAATGCCATTAGCGCATGAAATGAAACATAAGGCGCACATATCCTTAGTCAGAATCAGCTGCCATACAAAGAAACTATTTGCGTGAAATTATGGCTAACATCCCATCTCAGGATTCACCACTTAATTTGCCTTTCCCAGATGACAACGATTTTCGAAGGCCAAAAACCACAAAATGCTTTGGAAGCAATCATAGATTGTAAGTAACGTGAGAGGGAGTCACCCCTTTGAGGAGGTTTTTAAGGTCAGTGAAATTGCACCAGTATGCTTGATTTATTATGTTCCATATCCATGTGATGAGATCTAAAGTGATTAGCATGTCTACCAAAGCAGGACAGGTCCATCCATATGTACCGATTTCTCTGTATCTTAGAACATCAAATGAGTAACAGCTCTTCAATACGAAACTATTCTATGCAAACATTTTATACATGCAAAAAGCTTACGATTAATATAGTAACAGGACACGAACTGAAGAGTCAATCTGATGTTCCCACCACCAAGCGCGCCCCCCCACCCCCCCCAAAAAAAAAAAAAAAAAAAAAAAAAAACTGATACTCCTGCTATTTTTTGCTTTTGCCCCACAGATAGCGGATTTGGCCTGGCGACGTTTGAATGACGATGCTATCAACAGACCGGAAATGAAAGAAATTGTTCATGAACTCTCTCACATTTTAACGTCCTCGATGGAGTGGGAAGCATCACTTGGAGGGAATGGCCGAGTCTTCAGCGGGTTGCTGAACGGAAGATAAACGAGAGCACTCAAGGCGATGGCCAGGAAACGGCTCTAGAAGCCTTTGTCACCCCACGCTTGGGGCCATTTTCAGCACGCTCTTTGGTGTCCATCTTGACTTAACCAATTTGGAAACAAAGGGCCCGTAGCATGAGTTATGATTTCGTTATTTGAAGTGTTAGGAAATTATGAGCTTTTTCGCACCGCTTACTTTCATGAGTTTCGTATGCTATGCCGTCTCTCTTAATTCCCTTTAATACTCGGCATATAACTGCAAATTAGAACGCATTACGTGATGCTGGACTGGTATAAGATTCAATGTAACGTGATGATTTCCCTCGTTCTGCCTCTCTTTGTCATGAAGTAGCAAGCGAAATTTTCTCGTGGTATTGCAGATTAATGTCGCTCCTTTCAAATACATTATGCAACAATTCTCAAACCCAGCATACTCGAGAATGTCAGACATGGATGAGAGGAGCTAAATGAAAAATATGCAAAAGTCGGTGCACGCTTGATTGTGAATGGCCTAGTGATGCCACTATCCACAACATGGAGTTCAACGGTTCACTTGATTGAACCAAAGATATGCTAGAAAGAAATAAGCTTACATGTGTAAGGGATTTGATTACGGAGTAGACAATCTTCGTCGTTTCCTCACAAGACAGATCTAGCGTCCACGAGTAGTTGCCTATTGTTGGGAATAACTGATTCCCTAAGACGGATTCGACACTAAATCGAACCCCTAAAAACAAATGCAGAAGACGAGCCCAGGGATTACATGTAACACCGATCAAAGATACACCACGGAATTGAGCGTACCTTATTGTCCACAGACTAAACACCAACGTTGAAATTCGAGGAAGAATCTGATCCTGATCTACTAAGGAGTGTGCTGTTGCTATTAAGGGGAAGAAAACTCTGAAAAAGACTTACGTTGTTTTTCCCTTGGAGCGTTCCTTTTTTCTTACGTTGTCTAAAGAGGGAGAAAGCGTCTTAGCTTCTTGGAGGGAGAGAGAGACTGAATCAACGTACCTACTCCAAAGGGTACGTTCCTTTTTCTTTTTCTCTATTACGTCTTCCCCAACAGACGTAACTTTTCAACGTGTAACGTTCTCCCAAAAGACACAACCCCTCATATCTAAACAACGCAACCTTTCACTTCGCAACCGTTCCCCCAAAAGACACAACCCCTCATATCTAAACAACGCAACATTTCACTTCGCAACCGTTCCTCCATGGGCCCTTATCTTGCGGGTAGGGCTTTTAGGCCCAACATGGGCGGACGGGCCCACTTAGGCCCATCATCACATAGACTAAACCCATCATGTGAATCCTGATTTTCGAGTCTGATTTCGATGAGATAAAATAGGCTTTTCATTGACGCGCTAATGGCCTTATTCTCTGAGAGGCCCCTCACGAGATAACTAGATTATTTGGGGAAGCCATTAAGGAATTTTAACGCAATAGACTTGAGAATTCGACCAAGAATCGACTGCTCAACCGTGTTGATCTGCAAGGGTCATCATTGTCAAAAATCAATCAGAGACCGGAGATAGGTCGATTCGATTGAGATATGTAATCAGAGTGTGGGTGATTTCACCCGATTGCAAAATACTCGTCGATCGGCACTAGACCGATTTTTCTATCGTTTTGGTACCCGGTGCCCGTAATTGATACCTCGAGATTTTCACGACAATCGAGTCGCCAATGCGTCGAAGATGTACAATGTGACTCGAGATGAATCGATCACGGTTCGATTGCACCAAAAAATTCCTAAAAGTTACCCGGTAGACTAGGTCATGCTAAAAGCGCGCCGAATTGAAATTAACCGCGAACTTGAACCCGATTTCAGAAATCGAAAGTTCTGTCATGTCACGACCTATTTTAGGAACGTCGACTCATCCTCCGAAGAATTTTCCGAGATTCCGAGATTTTTACGGATGCCTCAGAAAATTAACGGAAATTCGTATGGGCCGAATTTAATGGAGTTTTGACTTTCAAGCCGAGCTATTCGTCGAGGGGCACTTGTAGAAATTCTATGGGCTTTTTCTTCGAGGAAATTGGACATCAATTGGGAAATTTCATGAAGACATTGAAGCTAAACTTAGTGAAATTCGGACCTATGGTTTGAGGGTTGAATTTTGGGCAATAAATTGAGCAAATATGGATATTTAAAGCAAGAAAGTAATAGGGGGAACATTGGATATTTATGCAAGCCAAAGAGGGGACCAAGCATTTAATGATTTGGCTAAGCCTTGTTGACTACCTCCTCCTTTTTCTTTGGCTGTCCACGCACGCCTCTCCCCCACCGTCTTCTTCTCCTTCGTTCGAACTCTCCTCTCCGTTACCTCCTGTTTGGCTTTCATTTTTCCTTTTTCTCCTTCAATCAACCATCCCCACCGAAGAACCCCACTCAAGAGGTCAACACAGCAAAACTCCTAGGCGGTTTGTTGACCCCATCTTCACGCCAGCGAGCCACCTTCCCCTGCCATGAAGCCCACTCACCAAACAGCCCCTCCACGAAGACCTTTTGTTGGCCCCATTTCCCCACGCGTCCAAGCATTCCCCTCTTCGGTCAAAGCCTCTCTCTCTGGCCTTGATTGTTGACTCCAGCCGCACGTGTCCGACGCCAGGTCCACCGAAGGCCCACGCTGCCGCTCGTCTGCTCCACTTCAGCCGCGCGAGGTCTTCCACCGAAGCAAATCCGTGGCCGCGTCTCCCCCAGCTCGAGTTCAGCAGCCAACGCCAGCAGCTGCTTCGTCCGTTTCTCCTCTTGCGCGTGCGTCTCGGCCCAGCAATCCACTCGGCCATTCAGCCGAAGAAGCTCAGCCCGTCGAAGCTGCTGCTTCTCTTTCTTTGTTGCTCCTTGGATTCAGCCCACGCAAGTTTTTAGAAGCCCGCTCAGTTCAGCCCATCTGCAGAGACATTTCAGCCCAACTCAGCCCAGTTCAGCAGCTCCATTGAAGCCCACGAGCCCAAGTGAATTCAGTCCATCAGCAGCCCAGCGAAATCAGAAGCCCGCGAAGCCAAAGCCCAGCTTTTTGAAGCCCAGCAAGTTGTCTATTTCAGCAGCCCAAGCCCGCGAGGTCAGCCGCTTCAAGCCCGGCCCGTTTCAAAAACAAATCTTAGATTCGGGTTGAGATTTGTTGGGCCAAGTTTGGGCCCGGTCCAAGTCCGTTGACGCCGTCGAGAGTTCGGTTTTCGGCCGTCGTCGCGTCGCCGTCGCGATGAACCGGTTTCCGCAATTAACCGGTGAGTTTATACTCTAAACTCTGCTTAGTAGGCTAATGACATTTAAGGGGTGTTTAGATTTATTTTATTAGGAATTAGGTGATTAGTTAGATTAAATTAGAAATGTAATTATTTAATTGAGCATGTTAGGTGGTTAGCATGGTTTAGCTAAGGCCTAAATAAATTGTACTATTTATCTAGAAGGGTTCGAGAATTTCTCTGAGTCCGTATTGGTTATTAATTTAATGATTCTAGCCTAGGTTAATATTGTTAGAATTTAAATTGATTTATTTAATTAATTTCGGTAATTATTTAATTATTAATTATTTTCCCATAAATTATACCGGGAGAGCCGCTCGATAGAATTTCGAGCTGATTGCAGTGATGTGTTTAGTTTCTGCAATTGAATGTTGTATTGTTGAATTGAGTGATGATTGTGATATATTGGTATTTCAATTGGAAAATGCCGGGTATCGGGTGTTGACACCGAAAGTGGTCTTTGAGTACCAAATCAGCTTAGGTGAGCATTAATCAGCTTAGGTGAGCATTGATTAGCTTAGGTGAGCAATATAGATCTATAACAGCTTCAGGGAGCATTAACATCATTATAGATCTCTAGCAGCTTCGGTGAGCAATGGCAAGTAATAATGCTTTAGCAGCTTCGGTGAGCACTTTAGACATCAGCTTCGGCGAGCACTTGTTATTTAGCAACTTCGGTGAGCAAATTTTAGATATCAGCTTTGGGGAGCAATGATATATGAGTATATCTATTTCAGCTTAGGCGAGCAGTGTTCGAATCGACATAATATATGGATGACATTGATGGCATGGAGTCGAATGAATCGACTGATTGATGGTGGATTTGAATTGAATTGTTTAATTGAGTATTTGAATTATACTGACCTGTAGGGTGGAACTGAGGCGAGGTAAGTCCTCTATGCTAAATGTGTGATTGTGTGGTTAGGACGCTTCTGGGCGTATTTCCCTCCTAATCGGGGTTTAAAGCTTAGACTCGCTGAGATTATATCTCACCCCGTTGTGGAACAACATTTTCAGGGTTGTCAAGTGGAGGACCTGGATCTAAGAGGAGGCGATCGGAAGCGTAGGTCAGTTAAGACCGCTTCTTTTTAGAAGGCCAGTCTTTTGTAGTCTTTTGGCCATAGACTTTTGTACTTGACATTATGTGAATGTAAAAGCATGTTTGTTGTGAATCTGTTGTCTTGCTTTTCTATCCCGAGATGGTTACTGTCAGGGGATTTCTTTTCACTTTCGCATGTGCTTAAAAATCAATAGGTCGGCGACTCGTCCTGGAAGTCGCAAATTATTATCGACCAGAGAGGGATGGGCGCGCGCTCGAGGATCGGGGCGTGACACATCATCTCCCACTCGCACATGGTGGGCTGAACAGGATCCTCTTTACCTCTCTACAACATTCATACCGGTGAATAATCCGTACGACCAGCATACTTTGAGAGCTCGTTGCCATACATCTGTTAGGAATATATAGCAGCTCATAATGGGCATCACACTCTGAGTAGATTTAGTATGCAGTACCCTAGATCGATCGATCACATTTATATCTCTCTTGATCTCTTTTTTAAAAACAATGAAATATTGTATTCACAATTATGATTATCCCAAAGATAGTCATAATTGGTCGACCAGTGAACACAAAACTAATATATGATTCTCCAAATTTGATCTTCCTCTTTCCTTCAAAACTCTCAATTTCAGTTCAGCTTGCTTTTCTAGAAATGTCTCATTAAATCGAATCAATTCATGATCATTGACAACATCATAAGATAGCAAACACTGAATAGAAATCTTGAAAATAAGTAAGAGTCATGAGGGCACTAAATTGAGGAACTTTTTTCCTCAAGAGTCTCACACGGCATAAAAGTTGAGATCAAACTTTTGCCACTCTTATTGGTTGACTCATGCATACGTAGTATGAAATACGTATTACGATATTAACTCTTTTCCCATGGAGCGTATGTCTACACCATCAATACCGTACAGATGATAGTTCAGACATACCTAATGTCTAACTTGAGTTCACATATCTACTCATTCACAGAATTCATCAGAACTCACATCTGGCATCATAGACAGATAAAGTAAAATATGTGGGTTATTTTACTTTCGAACATAGTCAATATCATGTCCTCATCTTAACACTCAGTTAAGGTGACATATATATTTTAAGCTTGAGTTTCGATTATCACATATATAATAAGCTTAAAAATCGTCTCATCTCTATCTATCACATAGTAAATAGAGGCGATTACTCGTGTGAGTGGGCTAATCTTTCATCTGTCCAACATACTTTCTCAATTTCATATAATGCACTAAGCATTAAAATGCATAAACATCAAACAAAGATTCATAGGCATTAATAATGAAAAAACGCAAATTCATTAGATGTGAACACTTCAGGGAAATTACAATATTTAGTACATCAGCCTCTACGCAACCCTAGAGATTTTACATGACCACAAAACACATCTCTAAGTATTGGCTTTGTCATAGGATCTGCTACCATTCTATGCGTAGATATGTACTGTAAGTTCACATCCTTTCGTGCAACCATATCCTTGACAAAATTATACTTGGTATCTATATGTTTGGTCTTGCCATGATATTTTGGATCTTTGGTGTACGCTAAAGCTGCTTGGCTATCACAGTTAACCAATAATGGATTTGCAGCATACCCAATAACACCTAAATGATCCAAAAATCTCTTAAGCCAAACACCTTCTTACACTGCTGCTGATAATGCCACAAACTCAGCTTCCATCGTGGACAAGGCTATACACGTTTGTTTCTTACTGCTCCAAGATATGGCGTCATTGTTCAGTAAGAAAGCAAAACCAGAGGTAAATTTCCTTTCATCTAAATCTCCTCCCCAATCAACATCTGAATAGCCTTCAAGTCGCAGATCCTTTCCTTGGTAATTCAGCTTGTAATCAGCAGTTCCCCTCAGATACCTCAGTATTCTTTTAACGGCTTTCCAATGTGCTTGACCTGGATTGGATTAGTATCTACTCATCATTCCAACTGCAAAGCATATGTCAGGTCTTGTACACATCATAGCATACATCAAGCTCCCAACAGCACTAGCATAAGGAACATGTTTCATTTGTTCCTTCTCTTGTGGAGTCCTTGGACACAGTCTATGACTCAATCATTCACCTTTTGCAATAGGAGTATCTATGGGTTTACAATCTTGCATACGAAATCATTCAAGAACCTTATTTATATATGTTTTTTGCGAAAGAGATAATGATCTCTTCGAACGATCTCTTGAAATCTTAACTCCAAGAATGTATGCAGCATCACCCATATCTTTCCTCTCAAAGTTGGAAGATGACCAACTCTTGATAGTGTTAACAAACTCCATATTGCTTCCGGCAATTAGTATATCATCAAAATATAATGATATGATCACAAATTGATCTTTGGATCTTTTGATATATACACAATGATCCTCATCAATTATCGTAAAATTATATGCCATTATGGCATTATGAAAACGTATATACTATTGTCTCGACAACTACTTAAGGCCATATATCGATCTCAAAAGTCGACATACCTTTTCTTCTTGGCCTTCTATAATGAAACCAGCAGGTTGTTCCATATATATTTCTTCATCTAATTCTCCATTGAGGAAAGCAGTCTTTACATCCATTTGATGTAACTCAAGATCCATACTAGCCACTATTGCCAGAATAATGCGAATCGAGGTAAATCTCATTACAGGAGAAAATGTTTCTTCATAATCAATTCCTTCATGTTGATTATACCCCTTTGCTACAAGGCGAGCCTTATGCCTTTCTATCAAGCCATCAGTTTTACGCTTTATTTTGAGAACCCACTTGTTCCCAATATCTTTGCATCCTTTTGGAATGTCAACCAGTTCCCAAACATGGTTTGACTTCATTGACTCCATCTCCTCTTCCATTGCATGCATCCATTTTTCCTTACTAGGGCAATTTAGAGCCTCATTAACATTTCTTGGCTCATCTTCATCTTGTGGAGCCACCATAAAAGTTTCCCCTTCAATGTCAAAACGTCGATGGGGAATACTTTTGCGACTTGTTCGCCGTATGGGAGATTGTGCACTTTATACATCATTCCCCATCATGCTCCCACTCGGATTAGATAATGATGATATCATCTCATCATGTGGCTGTAATTGAGAGTGAGTTGAATTAAATTCATCACTTCTCATGCTACTCCCACTTCGACGAACTCCACTAAGTTCATTATCTTGATCCAAGATTTCAAATAGGGAGTAATCCTCACCTATTTCGCCATTCTTAGGAAATTCATTCTCTAAGAATGTGACATCCCGTGATTCGAATTCAGTTATACTTCCACTTTCCTGCTCACCTATGAACACATACCCTTTCGAGTGTTCACAATATCTTATGACAATACTCTTCTTTCCTCTAGGACCCAATTTCCTAAACTTGTGAGAGAGCTCATGAGTATAGGCAGCACAACCCCATGGTTTAAGAAAACTTAAATCCGATTTTCTACCTGTCCATAACTCATATGGAGTGGAAGTAACTGATTTGGAAAGCACCTGGTTAAGTATATAGGCAGCAGTTAATAACGCATCACTCCAAAAAGTGATAGGTAAGTTAGCATGCGCCATCATAGACCTAACCATTTCTAGTAGAGTTCTGTTCCTTCTCTCCGCAACACCATTTTGTTGAGGAGTATATGAAATAGACAACTGTCTTTCTATTCCTTTTTCATCACATAATTTTCTAAACTAATCAGATAAATATTTTCGATCTCGATCGGATCTCAATACTTTTATTTTCTTGTCTAATTGATTTTCTACCAAGTTCATAAACCTTTTGAAACAACTCAATGCTTCAGATTTATGAGAAATCAAATAGACATATCCGAATCGAGTATAATCATCTATAAATGTGATGAAATAAACAGCCCCATGCCTTCCTCTCACATTCATCAGACCACAGACGTCAAAATGAATTAGATGCAAAGGAAATTCAGCTCTTGTGCCTTTTCCAAATGGTTTCCTTGTCGTCTTCCCTACTAGGCAATGCCCACATATGGGCAAATCGACTTTTTCAATGTTGCCCAACAAGCCCTCTTTAGCTAGTCTTTTCATACGTTGTTAGCCAATATGACCAAGTCTAGCATGCCACACATTCACATCATTATCATATGAATTAGGAGACGTGAAAAGGGAATAACAAACATTGGCATTACCATAGTCAATATTTAATACAATGAAACCATCTAGAAAATAACCACAATCATAATAATTTGTATCCAAATACAAATCCACACCACTATTATGGAAGTTCATATTAAAACTAAGTTTAACCAATACTAAAACAGACACTAAATTCCGACGAATCTCCGGAGCATACAACACATCATGTAGGAACAAAGTGCGTCCACCACGCATGTTCAATTGGTAGGTGCCAATCCCTTTTACTTCTACTCTAGAGTTGTTTCCCACATAGATCCACTTAGTTCCAATTGGTACTCGTCGGAATTCCACGAAGGATTCTCTATCCTTCGCTACATGGTCTGTCACTCTTGAATCTACAGTCCACAAAGGATTAGACTCAGTTAAGAATACAGAACTTGACACATAAGCAAAGTCTCAAAAGTACAAAGGGTGTGTACCTTCTTTGGCTCGCGACAATCGCGGGCATAGTGACCCTTCTGGTCACAGTTGTAACACTTCACCTTGTCAGCTTCTTCATTCGAGGATGCTTTCCTCTTTCATATTGGTCAACATTTGGTTTCTTTCCTGAAGCACTTGCTCCCTTGCCTTTCCTTTTATTGAACCAGTCAGGACGTTTGCGCTTGGAGCCCGAAGCTCCATGTGAGCTGGAACCAGCATGATAAATTTTAGTTTCCGGCTTAGTCGCCAAGAGGTGGTCCTCTTCCAACTCAAGATGACGCATTGCATCCTCAAAGGTTTTGATATTTTCATTATGAGTTAGGTGCACCTTCATATACTCCCAACTCTGAGGCAAGGAACGAATCACTACTTGCACTTGCTGCTCATCAGTCTAAACATGGCCAGCATCTTTCAACTCATTAATCATGTTTGACATCTTTCTAAGGTGTTGCTTCATGGTCTGACCATGAGGCTTCTTATAAGAGTCAAACCTAATAGTGAGCTGCCTCAGTCTGGTCACCAAAGTATGACCAAATCTTGCTGCCAACGCTTCCCACATTTCCTTGGCATTCTGAAAACGCCTAAACTCTCGCATGACGTCATTTTCCATGCTACTCAGCAACGTAATGCGAGCAAGAGAGTTCTTTCTTTTCCATGCAGCAAATGCATCATTATCTCTTTTATGCTGCGCAGTGTTTCCATCTTCAGTTTCTACCATGGTCAGGTTAAAAGCTTCTAGTGCCTCTTGCTCTTCCAGCACATATTGGATTTTCATGTGCCATATTTCATAGTTATCGCCATTGAGCTTCTCACCTTTGTTCAACTCAGTGACTATGCTTTTTGTGGCTGAAGCCATCGATCTGAACATATCAGACATATATGCACGAATTATTAATGCCAATCATTTATGCATCCATTTTGCACGAAACCATCATATTAATGAATAATTTCAAGTGAGGTTTCAGAATCAAAAGGTCACTATGTTTCTAATCATCATCCAAAATCCTAACTTGGAATTATTATTAATATAATATTCTATGCAAAATAAATTCTTTGAAATTACAAAAAATTTCTATTGAACTACCCACAACAGCTAACAATTAACAGAAGCAAATAATATTTGACATCCAATAATGATAGAATAATAATGCTTTCACATAATTCAACTAACATATCGGTTGCTACATCAACAACAACTAGGTTGAAAACATTTACATAATATGTCCATAAAGCATACTAAATAAAGACCAATCAAAACATCTAACACCAAGTCAATGTATGAACTGGGAAAGATCATTTTTTGTTCAATTTCTTGATCTTTTCATTTGTAACAATCCGGTAATAATCATCTATAAAAGCCATCACAATTCTCCTATACGAAGAAGCTCTGTTGACTTCCCATAAGCGATTCAACACTCCTTGCCATTCTGGTGGAAGAATGTTCATGAAAAATCGCACCATCTCAGATTGTGGCATGGGACGACTATTTCATATGACCTTTTGTATTTTCCCGTTGACTTCAAGAATGTGATCAATTAAGTCGCCACTCTCCCATCAATAATCAGTCAGCTCAGCTATCAAGCTAGACAGCCTTTCCTTTTGTTCATCAGTAATTACACGAGTAGGTGTGCACAACTTAAGGGGAGGCATTGTTCCTGCAACAAATGTAGAACAAATAAGGGATTACATATAATCCACATAGACTTAATTGGAAAAAGAAACACATTCTTTTCTTCCTTCTTTTTTTTTTTTTTGGGGTCAACAATCAAAGTCAACGGTCAACGGACAAAAGTCAACGGTCAGACGAGTCGAGGTCAACGGTTCAATGGGTCAGGTCGGACCGGTCGGGCCGGGTCAGACAAACCGACCGGCACGTGCCACGCGTGTGCATGGCTGACGTCACGATGACGTCAGCTGGCGTGTGCGCGGCACGCGCCTGGGAAACGAATCGGCACGTGCGTCGCACGCGCCCAGTAGAGACCGAATCGGCGCCTGCGTTGCACGCGCCGACGACACCAGTTCCTTTTGGCTGCGCCGGTGGCGATCCGCCACTCGTTTTTCTCGTATCGACGAGACCTTCGACCCTACGCTATCAAAAATAAACTTTGATTTACAGAAAATCAAAAAACGGGGTGAAAAGTGTGCGGGTGTTGGGATTTCTCCATCGTCGATCGACCGGCAGCGGCTTTTCTCGAATTTTCAATCAAAAATAATTCATAAACATTAAAAGGGGTCGGGAAAACATGAACTGGGGCTCTGATACCAATGTTGGGAATAACTGATTCCCTAAAACGGATTCGATACTAAATCGAACCCCTAAAAACGAATGCGAAAGACGAGCCCAGGGATTACATGTATCACCGATCAAAGATACACCACGGAATCGAGCGTACCTTATTGTCCACAGATTAAACACCAACGTTGAAGTTCGAGGAAGAATCTGATCCCGATCTACTGAGGAGCGTGCTGTTGCTATTAAGGGGAAGAAAACTCTGAAAAAGACTTACATTCTTTTTCCCTTGGAGCGTTCCTTTTTTCTTACGTTGTCTAAAGAGGGAGAAAGCGTCTTACGCTTCTTGGAGGGAGAGAGAGACTGAATCAACGTACCTACTCCAAAGGGTACGTTCCCTTTTTCTTTTTCTCTATTACGTCTTCCCCAACAGACGTAACTCTTCAATGTGTAATGTTCCCCCAAAAGACACAACCCCTCATATCTAAACAACGCAACATTTCACTTCGCAACCGTTCCTCCATGGGCCCTTATCTTGTGGGCCGGGCTTTTAGGCCCAAAATGGGCGGACGGGCCCACTTAGGCCCATCATCACATAGACTAAACCCATCACCCATAATCATAACTAGCACGGACGGACCTTGGTACAGATAGTATTGCATGCTTAGGATGGATTTTAGCGATAAATTAAATAAAATCACCGCCATCTCGTACTTGGCACGAGTGGATTTAAATAAAATTGGAATAACTGCACAAGAATCCTGGCTGCAGACTTGGGGCTTGGAATTTGATGTACAAAAGATCTTGCTCCTACTAATAATCATCACAGATGGATCTGCGATAACCTTTTAATGAAACAGCCAAAAGTTCTATCACGGTCCAACATGCTTACTCGGACATATGAAGGGCTAACCCCAAAATGCCTTCCGCTCCTCGTCCAGATGTTATGGCTTTTAAGTAAGCTTTCATTGGTCCAGCCTAAGGACCTTAAACAAAGGCCCCCAAACGGAAGACTCCGGGGTTAAGGGGTCTTGTCCCCATTGCCTCTCCAGCCACAGCCTCCCTTCGGGGAGGTAAGGAAGGCACTTGTGGATGCTCGCGACGCCTTCCCCCCTGAAAGGATGGGAGCGAGGTACAAGCAAATGAAACAAGCAGGGTAAAACCTGCTTTTAAGTAAGCTTTCACAATCTTCTATACCGCCTTCACATTTCAACCATGCAAAAGCTGCACAGGGGGATAAGCAATGAAGCCACAAGAAAATATACCAAGAATTCATTAAAAAGGGCACGGTGCATCCCGTTACAGCTTCAACATTCTAAGTACCTGGTAGAGGCTCGAAGAGACGCTGGAAAAAGTTGCAGAATCCCGGTTCAAAATTAGTTTGACGCTGCGTACAATTCCAAGTTGACACGATATGTATTTAGAACAAATATGAATCCAACGTTTTGCGAACATAAAATTCAAATTTTTCAAACTTGAATCCAACTTTGAGTCCATTTACATAGTTGTTAGATTGGCTTTATATGTATATATACACATACATACATAAGCACATTATAGAAACGACTCATTTTTTTATGTTGGAACGAGCCAAAAAATGTCCGATCCACATGATTCATTATTCGGGGAAGCTTGTCGTTGCCAAAGTCTATGGCCAACATCACATATCATCCACCGAGTTTGGTCAGCAAAAGTCAAAATGATTTTTTAAACGCTTGTCTTTTTTAACATTAAGTTGGAGAAAAGAGTGGACTTCAAATGATCTGTGGGCTGTATTTTGATCAAATCAACAATGTATGTGCTTAGTTTGGCAATGTGAAAGTTGACGGCCCATTATTCGATGGGTTAATTGCTTGAATTTTCAACGAAGTTTGATTTGATGGAACGCTTGATGGCCCAGACACATTATAATAAAGCTCACCTGTCGGTTGAAATATTTATATTCATTTCATACATATTCGCAGTTAGACTTGTCAAGTCTAACATTATAAACAATCTCAACCCATTCTACAAGCCATCCACTCAGCTAGCGTGGTCATCACGGGGGAAATAGATTCAATGTTGGAATGCAGAAAATCGGGGCCATTGACTGGGATCACACCATAAATTCCACAAAGCCATTTAGTCTTAGCGAGGCTGAATCTCGCTACATTATTTATTCAAGTTGTCCAGTCCCTTTACTTATGGGCTTTGCCTATGATCCATTGCTCGTCATTGACGCTCTCGTAGTGTGATTGCATTGGGATTTCGCATTGTCTAAGAACATTGATGACGAAGAAGAGCATTGAGAGAAAGTGGGTGGTCATAGCAGTGGCAGCATATTTGCTCATCACGCTGGATTTATTGCCTTCGCAAATGAATGCCTCTTTGCTTCCTACTCAGCATGTTCCCGATGCCCCTGGTAATATATATCATCATCATCATGATTCTTCTTCTTTTTCTTCTTTCCTTATGGCGAGAAAGTTCACCTTCAGTATATAGTAAACATAGGAATCGTTCTCCAGTTGGAATCATCATAAACTCACTCTAAGCCTTCTCTAAATTGTGCAATCAAGGTGGAAGCGAAGAAGACAAGACAGGATCCCCAATGAAAGCTTTAGGTGGTGGGTTCAAACTCAAGGGGGCAATTGGCCTTGATTCCTACATTGATTTCAGGAATAAGTGGAGGAAAGTAGTGGAGTCGCGGAACCTGAGGGTCACTCCCATTGTGCGTCCGCCCTCGCCACGTACGCCCTCGCCCTCGCATCAATTTAGGCTCCGTCCATGACAATGAGGCCTCTGCTTATCTAACAACGTAGCCATCCATATCGACCGTATCATTTTCCTTTCTTTGCCCATGAAATGTCTGTGCCAAGTCATTATCAATGCTTGTTGATCTTAGGTATATTATGTTCCACTACTTCTATTGGTCCATAATAGATGTGTAACAGTTGGGCCTATTGGTCAATCTTACTCTAAATGATATTTGATCTAAGGAATTTGTGAGGAAGCCATAATTTTTTTTCAATTACTTGAGTGCCACTTTAATAAGAAAATCTATCACTTCAATTGGCGATTTTCATGACGGGAAAATCTAATGTGATGATATTTAAATATAAGTTGTCTGATGTGACTCGCCATCAAAACGAAGTCAGCAAAATTATTCCTACTTGTGTTTCCCCCATTGGAGTAAAATTGCTTATGTTCTTCGAAAAACCCCACCCCCAATTTCTAAAATTGAGGGAAAATTACTTCCCAAAATTTGCAATGAAGACTAAGATAAGACGGCTCATAATGAGCGAGGGACAAAGTTTATGCGGTAAAGCAATTGTTTCGGGGTGTTTCGGGGTGTTCCCTTACGGAGTTTTCACTAAAAAGCAAATGAACTTCCAGGCATTCTTGATGCTAATGCCGATGGAAACATATATATCCTTCCTTCCTTCCTTCCAATTACTTTATTGTGGAAACCTTGTGATTTGTTTTTACTGATGAAGTTTTGGAATTTCGCGTTGCGAAAGTTCTGAGGTTCTCTGAAGATGAGAGAGGATCGCCCTTGTTGCGCCCACAGAAAGAGAGAGAGAGAGAGTAAAAGAGAAGACAGAGGAGAGAATCAGCTTTTCTTCGGATTTTTTTATTTTGGTCGAAAAGCTTTTCTTCGGATGAAACAGTGTCCTTTTAGCCACAAGTGCCACGTCGTCATGTCCTTTGTCCACGTTGGACTTCATATTTTTTCAAAAAATGTCACGTTGAACTTAAATTTCATTAGAAAAGATCATGTCGAAATAAGTTGGCAAATACAGTAAAGTAAGCAATTTTTTACTAATATGGTGTTCCAGTGATCGAAAAAATATTTATTGTCAATGAAGTAAGCGTCATACGAAAGTTATGACACTTGTGATATATATAAACAAAGTAAAAGTTGGTCTTTGAGAGGTCGATGACCCATTGTCATGCATAATAGTTGGCCCGTATGTCAATCTTATTCTAAATGATTTTGAAAGAGGCCCATCTAATCTATAGTCTCACCTTCGACCAAAAAAGAAAAAACTATAGTCTTACCGGAGTATCTGCAAAACCAAACACTAACAAGCCCCAAAAAGAAAACACAAGACCCACCCCGCAAAGATCATGGAAAAAATAAACGCAATATGCAAGAATAGTAAATCGTTATATAAAGACTCGTCGCTGAAATTGGTTAACAAACCAATATACAAGACTTTTGCTGAATGTTGAGTATGGTCCTACTAATTTAATTATTGAAAAAAGGACGAATTTTGAATCCCCTTTAATGCAGCAAATTGATCTGAAAATGTCCCATTAGGTTAGCGATTTGTTATCGGTTTTACCCAACTTGTACATCAAGCGCCAAGCTAGCTGTGCCAAGTTCAGTAAGTAAAGGCATTAAACAGTATCCAGGTCGAGTTATGTCGTCTTTCTCGAAAGCTCATCTTTTTTGGTACTACATGTTAACATCACTTCAAGTTCAAACGTCATTCATCTCCGACAGAACTAATTAAATTCACGACTGCCCACTTCCGTAATTTCATCCTCTCTTAGTTAAAGAGAACTAATCTAATTGCACGATAGCCAGGTCTATATGACTATCGTCATCCTTGACGCAGTAAGCCCAACCGATGAAATTCTAAAAAATGTAGTATCGTGTGTTATTGAGAGATGAAATTAATATTTTTAGAATAAGAAATAGCCAAATGTTTGGATTTGCTGCGATGTGTCTTCGAAACTGAGGGTGATTTCTCTATTCATAATGGTAACTTTTTATATTTCTAATCGAGTAAAATCAAGATATAATTCGTTTTTATGTGAGACTTAATTACATAACCTAGCACTACATCTTTCGTGTTAATTCAATCATTAATCTTTCAATTTGGCCAATTTAGTCTTAAACCTTTTGATAATTTGCCGGTCTAGTCCATTCAATCAATTTTGATTAGAAATTGTTGACATAGATGTCGATTGTTCTACGTAGCATAGTTGGTATTGACATGGACAATTTTATTCTTTTCTTTTCTTTTCCTTCTATTTTTGCCTTTCATAGTGGCCATTAAGGGTTGCAACTCTCGCGTGGCCTCACCCAAATTTGAGCAAGAACACGCAGCCTTCACCAGCCATAATAAAAAAAAAAAAGAAAAGGAAAAGATAAAAAGAAAAAAGAATAGGAAAAAGAAAATTATAAATAATTCAAAAAAATTGAAAAAATTGTTGATGTCAACGTCGATGTGTCACGTAAGACGGCCAACATCCACGTTAAGCAAAATTGACCAAATAGACTAAATTGATAAAACGTCAAAACGTTTCGGACTAAATTGACCAAATTAAAAAATTTAGAACTAAATTGGTACAAATACAGTGAATTTGGAATTTTTTTTAGTAATTTTTCCTCATTTCGTGTGTTAACGTTTTCAATATGAGCTGAAGAGAAAAGAATGACTTCAATGGAGATTGTCGATTGTTCTGGCTTTGGTTGGGCCCAATGGTGGAGAGATTGAGCACACTTCTAAAGGTTCTTACTCTTGCTCTTGTTCTTGTTTCAAATGCATAATCATCAATTTCTTTTTGACAAGTTAAGTAACCAATAATCGAAACATGAAATTTTACCAAAACAGATGTCTTCTGATTTTTTGTATTTATCATTGTGCTTTCAATGATCTCATGAAGAGATTTTCTGCAAATTCTTGACCACTAGCTTGCTTGGTCATCACGAGGAAGATGAACTCGATGATGGAATAGACCACAAATGGTTGGTCGAATCCGGCGATGACTGTAATTTTGAAGGCAAGGGCAAGGAAACCTCCCAAAAGCTCATATGGGCCACGATAGATTGGAAATATGGCTCCATTGTAGACTTAGAGTCAAGAGATGAATGACTATGATCAAACCTTGAATTCCACAAAGCCATCTTTCATCAGACTGTAGGACAGCTCGAATATAGGACGCAAGGCAACTAAATAAAAGGTTTAAAAAATGTAATCACTATACAACTACAAATTACATACTGACTAGCATTTTTGGCTTACTTACAACACTCTTGAAAAGATCATTTAGAGTACGTTTGGTAATACTTCTATTCTCAGAAATAATTTCTGTCCAGAAATAACTTTTTTCATATCCTTTCCCGAGAACAAAGAAGTAGATTCATTTTACTTGTTTTATATTGCAAATCTATTTTCTGATTACTTTTCTATTTTGAAAAATATAAAAATTAGTTGACATTACCAAACGAATTTAGTTTTTTTTTTCTGTTTTGTAGAGCAAAAAAATAGATAAATAGAAAATACATGATGATTACCAAACAGGCCTTTGGACCTTCTCTATGGCCTTGTCTTCCTCCTTCTTCTGCTTACGACATGGACCTCTTTGAATAGAAAAAAATAAAAACAACAACAACAAATCTTGCCAATTCTCTACCGTTGTTATTCCATTTCATTCAAAACATTTTCTCCACATGAATATTTAAGAAGAAAACCCAAGAGCTCTCTCATTTGTAATGTTCACAAAAACAAACAGGACCGATTACTTTTATACTAATTTCTCGTGTTAGTGTTTTCAATATGAGCTGAAGAGAAAACAATGACCTTGGCAGAGGTTGTCGATTGGTTGGGTTTTGCCTGGACTGGTTGGTGCAGAGATTGGGGGCACTTCCAAGTGTTTTTTTTTTGTTCTTATTTCAAATGCACAATCATCGATTTCATTTAGACAATTTAAACAACCAACCATCAAAAAAATTAAAATTTACAAAAACAGAAGTCTCTTGATTTATAGATTTATTATTATGCTTTCACTGATCTCATGAAGAGATTTTTTGCGAATTCTTGACCGCTAGCTTGCGTGGTCATCACGAGGGAGATGAAGTCAATGATGGAATAGACCACTATTCGAGAGATTGACTATAAGTTTGAGGGTAAGGAAGAGGAAACCTCCAAAAAAAATTCTGATGGGCCACAATACATTGGAATTATGGCTCTGTTGTAGACTCGGAGTCAAGAGATGAATGACTATGATCAAACCACGAATTCCACAAAGCCATCTTCCTTGATGGTCTGAATGAAGAAGCTCACTACATTATATATTCAAGCCGTCCAGTCCTTTAACTTTCAAACTTTGCCTATGATCAGTTGCTCATCATCGCCACTCTCATAGTGTGATTGCATTGTGATTTTGCACGATTCGAGAGCTATGATAAAAAAGAAGAGAGTTGAGAGAAAGTGGGTGGCAATAGTAGTGGTGGCATATCTGCTCATCATGGTGGATCTATTGCCTTCACCAACGAGTGCCTCTTTGCTTCCTGCTCAACATGCTTCTGATGCCCCCTGTAAATATGTATCACTATCATTCTCTTTTCTTCTTTTTATTTCTTTATGGCAAGAAAGTTCGCATTAGTTAATAATGAACATGTGATTCTTTCTCCAACTCGATAGACTCATTCTAGGATTTCTCTAAATTGTGTGAAGAAGGTATAAGAGAAGAAGGCGGGATGGGATCCCCAAGAAAAGCATTAGGTGGTGGGTTCAAATTCAAGGGGCCAATTGGTCTTGATTCCTACGTTGATTTCGGGAAGAATAAGACGAGGAAAGCAATGGAGTCACGTAGCCTGAGGGCAAGTCCCAAGATGTCTCCGCCCTCGCCGCTTCGCAATTTTAAGCGAAGCCAGTTTACGCTGATCCCACCTCCTCCACCGGACCAAGGATTATTTCACCCATAATAGATATATAGCAGTAGGTCAATCTAAATAATATTAATCTAAGGATTTTGTGAGCGTCTTACTTAGCACCACATAACCTTGTTTTTCTTATTACTTGAGTGCCATTTTGATTATAAAAAAAATAAAAATCCCTTCAAAAGCGATTTGCATGACCGGAAAAACTAACATGACAATATTAAATATAAACCATTCGACATGCTTTGCTGGCTAAGTAAAATCTGTACAATTACTTCTAAATGACATCGTCTATAACAATGTTTGACCCAAATTAACAAACTAGTATAATCCCAACTCCAATTCCTCGACACAAGGTAGCTAAATAATGAGAGTGCTAGTATGAACACCTAGAGGGGGGTGAATAGGTGTAAAAACAAATTCTTCTTTTCTTAAAGACTTAATTCAGAACAAGGATACGAAAGAGTATAGATGAGTAGATAATACTATGAATTAAGTAAAGAGATAAGGAAAGAGAATTGAAACACAAAGTTTATAGTGGTTCGGCTTAGACCAAGGCTACGTCCACTCTCCCACGCTAACAACCCACCGGCTGGATTTCACTATGAATCAAAAAAGATGTTACAATCTCACGTCCTCGATTCCACAGTGCAGAGACTCTACTACACTTTCTCGAGGTCTCACAAAATTCTCTCTTTTGAGTATAGTTGTATGCTCAACAAATGAATTAGCAGAGAGTAAGGAGCTTCAGACTTTGGAATTTTTCTATCTCGCACACACTCGAACAACTAGAGTGTCTTCCTTTTATACTCCTCCATGCCTACATAACCGTTGGCACCTTCCAAAGGAGTTCGTCCAATCTACCCGTTGGACCGAATCAATTAGGGAGATCTCGCGTTATTTAAGGAATATGAAGATAGCCCACCAATCATGTTCGCCCATACAATCAGGATCTAGGTTTCCATAAGTAGAACCTTCCAAGTATACTTCGCCAATCAACGGATCTGTCTTACTCGATTTACTTGTCATACGAATAATAGATCTTTATATGCTTTCTCCAACCGTGAGATAATCTTCGACCAATCGAATCAAATCCTTAAGGATAACCTCGTATCTGGATAAGACTTCTTCGACGATCTAGAAACTGTCAACAAGGGCAGACTTTAAATCTTAAGTCTGGCGATCTTCAGTCTAGAAGTCTTCAGACTTTGATAGATGAGTCTGGAAGTCTTTAGATTAAGGAAACGTTTTGTCAACTTCAAAATACAGAAGGAATATTTCACCAACAATCTCCCACTTTTTGATGGTGACAAAACTTTCCTGCAGATTTAGAGCAACACTCAAGCAAACCAAGATTTTCTTGTAGAAATATTATTAAAGATTAGAAAAAGATAGTAGCGAATCTGCAATCACAGAAAACATGTTAGTCCTGAAAACACAACTATCTTTAGCATAATCAATAATAGCTTAAGTTACTTAGCAAGTCTCAGTAGTCCAAACCAGTCCAAAACAAAAATCACACCAAACAAGATAAAGTCCAAACCAAACAAAAATAACGTCAACACGTCAACAAATTTGCATAAACATTTCCCCCTTTTTGTCAACCGCAAAAAGTGGAGATGGAACAAAAAATAGATAGATTGAAAAAGATCAAGAGTTAAGGCTGCTTGGGCAAGCGAACAAGCTCGTATTCTCCCATTGAGTGTACTGTCTTTTCAAGCTTGTCAAAACTTTGCTTCAGTGCCTGAAATTCTTCACCCTGCACGTTAGACTGAACTTGATTCTTCAGGGTATTTAACTGTTCATGAAGAGACACTGAAGTGGCCTTAACAATGTTCTTGAGATCCAGCATCTCAAAACTCATAACATATTGCTGATTCCGCACATCCAATAGAATTTCCAGCAGTCTTGAAAAGTCTGGTGTTTTAGCAGTTGTATCACTTGGACCAGCAGAGTGAAACTCGGGGAATTTGAGAAATGATGGAGTCTCAATGGATGGTCCACCATGACTAACTTCTGGATAATGTGAGGCATACACTTCTTCTGGGTCTGCTACAGAATGACTTACATCACTAGCAAATAGGGGTGAAGAAGTACCTTTTTGTCCATCAGCTCCCCATGTTTTGATGCCCTCAGGTGGAGTAGGTAAAGCTTCCTCAGCCTTAGAGTGATGCACTCCAGCAGATTCTTCTCCTCTTATCTCATAATGACTAGACAGAGAGATAGCCAAGGTTGGCTCAAAAGAGTCTTCTGCACCCTGATCTCCTTCTCTCTCTTCTTCTCCTGCTTCTTCTTCCCCTTCTTCCACTTCTTCTTCAGCTTCTTCCACTTCTTCTTCTACTTCCTCCTCTGCTTCTTCCTCTTCCTCCTCTGCTTCTGCTTCTTCTTCTCTTCTTTCCTCTGTTTCCCTCTGTTCTTCTTCTTTCTCCGATTCTTCTCTCTATCTTCCTTCCTCTAACTCTTCTCTTCTCTCACGAAAGCTGACAAAAGTCTTTAGATTTTTCAAGGCAGATATAGTAAGCTCATCCTCATCTTCTTCATCTTCCAGAATGAGAGCTCGTTTTTTCTTTACAGGAGCAACCATGGGCTCCTTGTCTTTTCTTTTAGCCGCAGCAGAGTCTTGCTTTGCCTTGAGAGGAGATTTCTCCTTCATACGCTCCAGCACTTTGTTTAGCTCCTTGAAGCGCATCTTTGTCACCATTTTGAAACCAATTACCATCGGAGTGATGGCTTTCAGACTCAATGGTGCAGAGATATGAATTTTGAAGTGCCTAAAGAGTCGTGTGATAAGAGCAAAATAAGGAAGCTGTCCCTTATCCTTCGTCACAGTTCGGTACATGTGGAACAGTATGGTGTGAGGCAGAGAGAACTTAAAACCAGTATTGATTGCACACATCAATTTGGCTTCAGATCGAGAAACATCAGTCTTGGATGTCGATTTAGGACGAATGCAATTAATCACAATTTTGTGCAGCAAAATGTTCGAGGCACTCATCCTTGAATAAGAAAGTTTTCCTTCAACATCCCTGTCTCTCACCAAAGACAGAATAGCATGAGCAATGGACACACTAATCGGCTGGAAACTCATTCTTTCCACCCCGGTTATGTCAGCCAAAATGTCTGTGTTCACCAAAAATTCCCTGTCCTTCACAGTGAAGATAAAACTTTGTGCATCTAAGAAAGATAGATTTGAGTAAAAGTGAGCAGTAAGCTCTGCAAATGCAGCTCTGGATTCAGAACAGAACTTTTCCAATTGCAATAAAGCAAACTTTTCCCTCAGATTAACTTTTATCGAATCCAGGAAATCGAAGTCAACAGTCCTAGGGTTCATCACCCCTCTCTTCAAAAGACTTACATAAACCTTTTTATGATTTTTGGATCTAAAAAGATTCGAACCATCAGCAATGTTTGCAGCCACCCCAGATCTAGGTTGAAAGTGAGAATACAACCTTTCATCATCATCCAGAGATTGCGGTTGACTCGCAGTGCCATATTGTGGGTCACTTGGAATATTCGCAAATGCTTTCTCAGCCGATCCTTTCTCCACAACTCCTAGCCTCTCCAACTCTCTCAAAAACAGGGTTTCATTCTTGAATCATCTATCTTTTAAGAACTCATCAATTAAAGATAATGGCGTTCCTCCTTTCTTCAAATTTGAGTAGAGTTTGAAATCATTCTTTGGAGTTAGAGTTCTTACAGGTTCAACCTCTTCTATGACTTCTTCGGCTGGTTGATTTGAGGAAGGTTGACGCTGCTGAGAAGGTTGTTGCTGACTTGGACGCATTGGAGGAGAATCTTCTTCTTCAGTTAAGTCAAAGTGGGTAAGACCCTCAGGCATGCGACGTGGTCCCCTGCTTGCAATCCTCGAAGACTTTCTTGAAGACATTGACACTCTAATAGAGAGAATCACCAACTTGTTCGAAAAGATGAAAACTTCCGAACGAATCGAGAGTGAAAGTGAAAGAAAATAGGAATTTTGTATTCTAGGGTTTCGGAGTAAAAGTGAAGAAGACGAAACACAGTGGTATATAAAGTAAGTGAAGCGAGGTAATCGAAGCATCATAAAAGGAAATAAAAAAGATGTCTTTTCAAAAATAATAACTTCCCTTTATGAAATTAACTGAATTTTTAAAAATCGATAACTGACTTTTTGAAATAAGGAGTAATTTAAGAAAGATAAATCCAATCAACTAACAGCCAATAGATAATCGTACCTTTTCAAATTAAAATTAGAAACAACTTACAGTCGAGGCTTGAGGTCTTCTGAGTCTGAGCATTTAAAGACTTCTAACTTTGAGTCTTGAGAGTATCCAGACTTTGCTGAGTAAGAGATATGATATTAAGTCTGGTACGAATACACTCAAATAGATTTTTCTCCAGTGGCTTTGTAAATATGTCCGCCAGTTGATTCTTAGAGTCAATGAACTGGATCATTACTTCTCCATTCTGAACGTGATTTCTAATAAAATGATGTCGAATCTCTATATGCTTTGCTCTTGAATGAAGAATAGGATTCTTGGTAAGATTAATTGCGCTGGTGTTGTCACATTTGATCTCGGTGCAAGAATCTTTGACTCCAAAGTCTCTCAGTTGTTGTTTTATCCATAAGATTTGTGAACAGCAACTTCCAAGAGCCACATATTCTGCTTCTGCTGTTGAAAGGGCTACCATATTTTGCTTCCTTGAAAACCAAGATATTGTCCTATTACCGAGCAATTGACAAGTACCGGAAGTACTCTTCCTTTCAACTCTGCAACCTGCTAGATCTGCGTCTAAATATCCAAGGAGGGTAAAGTCTCCTTCTTTGGGATACCATAGACCTAACTTTGAAGATGTTGCAACGTATTTGATGATGCGTTTTGCAGCACTTAGATGAGATTCTTTTGGATCTGATTGAAATCTAGCACACATGCAAACACTAAACAAAATGTCAGGTCTAAAAGCAGTAAGATAAAGAAGTGAACCAATAATACTCCTGTAAAGCTTCTAGTCAACTTTCTTTCCTCCTTCATCTTTATCCTGCTTCAAAGAACTAGACATTGGAATTTCAACATTTCTGCAATTTTCTAAACCGAACTTTTTAATAAGTTCTTTAGCATATTTTTCTTGGTAAATGAAAATTCCTTCCTTCAATTGCTTTACTTGTAAACCGAGAAAGAAGGATAATTCACCCATCATGCTCATTTTAAATTCATCCTACATAGTCTTAGAGAATTTCTTGCAAAGACTTTCGTTAGGAGAGCCAAAAATTATATCATCAACATAATTTTGAACAAGCAAAAAAATTTTACCTTCCCTTTTGATAAACAGAGTTGTATCCACTTTACCTTTGGCAAAACCGTTTTGAGTTAAGAAATTACTTAACATGTCGTACCAAGCTCGAGGTGCTTGCTTTAAACCATATAGAGCCTTTTTCAGTCTGAATACTGAATCTGGCTTCTTTGGGTCTTCAAAACTGGGAGGTTGTTCCACATAGACTTCTTCTTGGATAAATCCATTCAGGAATGCGCTTTTGACGTCCATTTGGAATAACCTGAAATTCTTATAACAAGCAAAAGCAACTAATGATCTAATTGCTTCTAACCTTGCTACTAGTGCGTAAGTCTCATCATAGTCTATCCCTTCTTCTTGCGTGTATATCCTTTGGCCACGAGTCTTGCTTTATTCCTTACAACTTTTCCTTTTTCGTCCATCTTGTTCCTGAAAACCCATTTTGCTCCAATAACAGATTTTCCTTTTGGTTTAGGAGTTAATTCACAAACCTCGTTAACACTGAATTGTCTGAGATCTTCTTGCATAGCTTCAATCCAGCTTTCATCAGATAAAGCTTCTTCTATGCTTTTGGGTTCTATTTCAGAAATAAGAGCCACAACGCTAGACTCTTCATGTCTTTTGGATCTTGTACGAATTCCTTCATCAATGTTACCAATGATGAGTTCTTTGGGATGACTGGACTTGTGCTTCCAGTTGCTGGTTGGTTTGACAGATTGTTGATCTTCCTCTTCAGTTGATTCTTCAGTATTCGATTGTTGTTGTCCTTCTATAGTCTAAGCTGCTTTAGTGAAAGTAGACTTTGTAGAGTTTGGAGCAGGTTCAGATTCTTCAAGTTGAGTCTGGACTGATTGATTTTGTATAGAATCTTGAAATTTGACATTCATTGATTCTTCCATAGATTGAGTCTTCTTGTTGTATACTCTGTATGCTTTGCTGGAAGTTGAATATCCAAGGAAGATTCATTCGTCTGACTTTTCTTCAAACTTACCAATTCGATCATTTGCATTTTTCAGGATAAAACATTTGCAACCAAACACATGAAAGTAAGAAACAATTAACTTCTTTCCTTTGAATACCTCATAGGGAGTTTTCTCCAGAATTGGCCTTAAGACAACTCTGTTAATAATATAACAAGCTGTAGAAACAGCTTCAGCCCAAAAACGAGAAGAAATATTGCATTCAATTAAAAGAGTTCTAGCCATTTCTTGCAAAGATCTATTCTTCCTTTCCGCAACTCCATTTTGTTCAGGAGTATAAGGAGAAGAGAACATATGCTGAAAACCAGAATCTTCACAAAACATGGTTGATTTTCAAACTCACCACCATGGTCTGTCCGAATGCTTGAAATAGCATACTCTTTCTCATTCTGAATTTTCTTGGCAAACTTTGAAAAGTTGGAGAAAGTTTCAGACTTACTTGCAAAAAAATAAACCCAAGTAAATCGTGAATAATCATCCACTATTACTAGGCAATATTTCTTTCCACCAATGCTTTGAGTTCTCGTTGGTCCAAATAGATCCATATGCAGGAGCTACAGTACACGATTAGTGGAAACTTGATTTATTGGTTTAAAGGAATTTCTCACCTATTTTCCCAATACACAAGGTGTGCATAAGTCAGATTTTTGAAACTTCAGGTTGGGAAGTCCACGAACAAGCTTCTTTGAAGAGATCTTGGCAACTTGCTTCATGTTGATGTGACCAAGCTTTCGATGCCAGAGATTTGCTTCATCTTGGATTGAGATTAGACATTGAAATCTTTTTGAATTGATTTTGGATATTCCCATGTCTTCACCTAGTAAAGGATTGTGAAAGATCTTTACTAGTGCCAGAACATATTCCTTCTTGAAAGTTGATCTTGAATCCAGTGTCGCACAATTGGCTAATGATGAGCAAGTTTTAGTTAAGTCCTTCCACTAAGGAGATGTTGTTGATTATGAGACTTCTAATTTTTACAATTCCACTTCCAACAATTCTTCCTTTGCTGTTTCCGCCAAAAGAAACTTTTCCACATGTTACTTGTGTAAGTTTGATAAAACAATTTGAATTTCCAGTCATATGTCTTGAGCAGACACTATCTAAATACCATTTTACATTTTTCTTGATAGTGACCTGCAATTAAAAAGGAAACTCAAGCTTTCTTTGGTACCCACACTTTCTTTGGTCCAGTAGAGTTAGTGCAATAAACAGTATTTGCCAAATCCTTCTTAACAGGCTTCCAAACCATAGGACATTCTTTCTCAAAGTGTTCTGAGTTATTATACTGAGAACATCTAAGAGCACTTCCGCCAACAGGTTTTACAAAGACCTTTATAAAATGATTCTTGTAAAAGGTTTTTGTAGGTCTTTGTTTAATTCTTTCATTTACTTTTGGAAAATCAATTAAAGGAATGGTTTCAAAGGTCATTCACAATCCTGATTTATTAAAGTAAGGTCTTTGTACTGAAAGAATCTTTTCCAATTTCTCAGATCCCATAGAAAACCCTTTTTGAAATGCTTGAAATGTCATTTTTCAAAAGTGTGTTTTCTTTTGAAAGAGAATCTGCATTTTCTTTTAGAGTAACGAAACTTTTATCCAGATTTTTAAACTTTTCTTTCTATAAAGTTTCTTGTTGCTTCAGTGTAATATTTTCCCTTTTCAGTTCGGAAATCCTCTTAAGAGAGACTTTGAGACTAAGACACAGTTCATCAATGTACTTTGAGACTTTAACAGGGATTTTTGAATTACTTACCTCGATTTCACTATTTGAATCTGAGTCTGTATCAATTTCAGAGTCTGAATCTGATTCTGATTTTGTCATTAAACAAATATTGGTATAATCATCATCACTCTCTTCGCATTCAGTATCACTCCAAGTTTCTACTTTAAGTGCCTTTCTGTATTTCTCAGCTTTTCCTCTCTTTTTCTTCAGCAATGGACAGTTGGGTCTGATGTGTCCATTTTTCTTGCATTCAAAACAAATCACATCTTTGTTTGAATCATCATCCTCATCTGGTTTGTTTTGAAATCTTTGAGAGCTTTGTTTCTTCCAATTGAATCTTCTTCCCTTTTTATTCAGTTTCCTGAATCTTCTTATCATGAGAGCAAGTTCTTCATCATCCATATCATCTTCAGAATCTGTATCATCAAAATCTTCGTTAGATTTTAAAGCAATAGACTTCTTACCTTTGGGATCTTCTTCTTCATTGATTTGCTCTACTTCATAGGACTGAAGTGTTCCAACCAATTCATCAACGGAGAGTGGTATGATCCTTTGTGTTCCCCTTATTGAAGTCTTTATGTGATTCCACTCTTTGGAGAGTCCACGCAGCAATTTGTTAACCTTCATGGGTCCTGAGATTAGTTGACCTTAATATTCAAGACCATTCACAATTTCTGTAAAACGGCTAAACATGTCAATAATAGATTCTGATGACTTCATTTTGAAGGCTTCATATTGACCGATGTTGACACCTAAATTTTAACTAATCATTTAGTAATTAGTTAAATAAAAAATAATAATAATAAAATAATAATACATGTAGGTGTCATTTAATTAGTTGCGTTTAAAGATGACAAGAAGTAGGGGCCCTCGATCAATAAGGTGCGCGAAAGGTGGTCTCTCTCTTGAAGACACACAATGAAAGTCAAAAAAAAGAAGAAGAAAGAAGAGTTCTTCACGTCTATTGTCTCTCCCTCATTAATGCATGCACATGCATGGACAAAATTCAGCGGACGTGAAAATTCTAAAGAAGCCGCAAGGGTGAAGAAAGCGAAGAAAGAAGACTCCACTGCACACACGAAAACTCTGGGGAAAGCCTGCAAGAGGATAGGCTAGCATTTTTATAATACTTCCCTTTGCGGTGGCCTCCTTATTTGAAAAAGACCGGACGTGAACAGCAAGAAAGAATTGCGGCGCCTCTTGTTCACACTAAAGGCGGTGGGATGCCTATAAATACGCAAGGGGGGAGGCCACGCAAAGGAGGAGGGAGCCATTCGAGAGGTTTGTCAGGGGAGCGAAAAAGAAAAAATTTTGTGAAGGGCTTCTCCTTCGGTCAGACGAGTGGAGGGAAGGGAGTGTGTCAGAGAAAAAGCCAAAAAGAATGTGAAGTCAGAGAAGGCAACAGAGAAAGAGAAAGGACATAAAAGATTAAAAAAAGGGGAGAGGGTGTCTTCGGCCGAGGGGGTCTTCTTCTTCGGGAGTTCCTTGCCCGCACACCTGTAGCCGCACCTCCATTTGTCCCTGCAACGCCCATCGCCAGAGCTCCGAGCCCCTGTTGTTGCGCCTTGCCCGTCACCAACGCCTGCTGCCGCCAACTCCCTCCTTCCGGCGAGTCCCGAACACGACCTGCAGAAACCCGCGAGCCTGCCGCCGTCGCCCACCGCCTCCGCTCAAGCCAGCACCTGACGACGCTCCTCTCTGCCTGTTCCCGATGCCGACGCCCCTGCTCCGCCTCTGCCATCGCTGATCTGCAGCGCCAGAAGCCCCACGACAACCCGCTGCTCCTTCTTCGCCCGCCGTTGCTGCAACCTGCCCCTCCGCCCGAGCGTCGACGAGCCGGTCGCCGCATCACCAGCCACCGTCGCGTCCCGCCTCGCCTACCCGCGACCACCTGACACTGCTCCTGCTCCGCCCGCGGCTGTTGGTCGCCGTGCCGGCCTCTGCCCGCCACCAGCGACGTCTGCAACTCCACAACTGCACCTCGGCCTGCTCGCCACCGTCCCGGACACACCAACCGGCCAGCCACCTGCGCTTGTCGCCACCACCGTAGCAACCGTTGTAGCAGCCCGCACGAACGCCGTCGGCTTCTTTGCCGCCCCGCCTTGCCCCTTTCGATCCGCCGCCGCACCGGCCCATCGCCGCGCCGTCGCTGCACCTGCGCCCGGCGTCAGCATCTCCTTCCAGCGAGCTCCGAGCGCGCCACCGTCTTTGCTTGAACACCAGCAGCCCGTGAAGCCACCATCTCTGCCCGTTCCTGCACCTCCGCCCCGGCGTCCCAAGCTGCTCCGCCCTCTGCCGCTGCAGTTGCCTCTGCCCGCCGCTGGTCCCCTCGCCTGAAGCTCCGTCGCCGTTGCCCTTGCCATTTCGTCAGCCGCCGAGGTTCCATCCCTTTGCTGCCGCGCCTTCCTCTGCCCGACTCCGCTGCACGCTGTTGCAGCAACCGCTCGAGCCTGCCTAGCTCCGCCAGCCGCCGTCCCCTTCCGAGCAACGCCACCACAGCAGCTCGCGGCCCGTTCCGAGCTTGCTGTCCCTCGCCGGAGCTCTGACGACCGTGCCCGCCGCACACGGTTGCCCATCGCAGCTGCAGCAGCCACCCCAGCCGTGAGCTGAGTCCCGGTCGTGGTCCACAAAGCACCACTCATTGAGACAAATTTGGAAAAAGTCCAAATTAGGTAATTTTATTTTATTTTATTAGGTAGATTTATTTCATCTTATTTTATGTTATTTTTAATTTCGTTTCTTTATTTGAATTAGTTCTTAATGCATGTTTGAAAATCCCCAACGTACCACTTAATTCGCAACCGCACACGAATTTTTATTCCATCTATAAGGCTTTAGATGGAATAATTAATCACGCGGGAGTAAAATTGATATCTTGATCTTTAAGGCTTAAGATCAATTTATCGATTTTATTAGCGAAATAATTAATTTTGAATCTAAATTCGAATGATGGATAACATTTTTGATGACCATGGATGATTTGGTGTTTAACTTTTAATTGTTCTGTTTATCCCGAAAATACAAAAAAAAAAACTGCATTTGCATTTCACGTAAATTAGAATTGATTTTCCTAGATAAAATTGCATGATAAAATAGTTTTTTTTTAATGTAAAAATGCATGTTTAGATGGTATCTAGGCTTAAATAATATCTTTTGAATTAAATGGCATGACGAGGTAATTTTCTAAGTTAAGATAGGATTTAGATTAGTCTATTCCTAACTTTAAATAGATAATATCTCACTTTAACTAGTTTTTTTTTAACATTTTTAATTACGAATTTTCAAAAAAAAAAATCAAAAAAAAAAAAGTGTGGGTTAGAATTAGGTTTATTTCCTGTTTTAGGGTTTGTATATTTAGAATAGGCATTTTATTTCGAATTAAAAATAAAAAATAAAAAAATCAAATCAATCAATTTAGGTTGCTAGTTTTTTAACTTAGGTTTCATGTTTAATTACTTGACAGTTTTTAATTTCGAAATTAATACAAAAACATTAAAAAAAAAATTATTAGAATTTTAGCACTCTTTGCATGTCATTGCATTTTAGGGTCAAATTTCATATAGTTTAACTCTAGATAATAGTTTTTTAATTTATTATAAGTTTAGATAAATTTTTTAGATAGATTGCATTTTAGTTAGGGATTTCTAAGTAAGGATAACATTCTAGTCTAAATTAGGATTTGGCTTAACCTCATTCCTAATATAAATTAGATGATATTTTAATTTAGATAGATAGTTTTCACATTTTTATTCCGAATTTCATGAAAAATACAAAAAAAATGTGTCTTAGAATAAGTTAGTTTTGTTTTCTAGGATAAAGTGCATCTTTTAAGAAAAAAAAGAAAAAAATGTCATGTGCATGTCATATATAATTAGATTCATGAAACGCATGTCATTTAGTGATTGTTGTTAGGTTCATTTAGTTAAAAATTGCCCGTCATTAGAATCAAGTTGTTAGGTTAATTTAGATTGCATATTTAATTGTTACATTTATTTAATTTCAAATTTCATGAAAAATACAAAAATTCCATAGGTTGAATTAGTTCTAGGATAGATTGCATTCTTTCAGGAAATAGAAAGAAAAGAGAAAAACGAAAAAAAATGTCACATGCACGTCATTAGGATTAGATTCATTGAAATGCCTGTCATGTGGTAGTTGTTGCTAGGACCATCCAAATTACATGTCATTAGAATTAGGTCATTTAGTTATATGGCATTGCATATTGCATGATTTTCATTAAATAAGCGAAAACTGAAAAAAAAAAAAAAAAATATATATTTGCGTGTTAATTAGAAACCATATTTAGGACTGCTGATGTGAATTTTGATCTAACAACGCAGATGCTTTCGTTGTTAGGAGGTAAGTCCTGCAATTTATTCGTTGCTTTATCTGGGTGTTAAATTGGTGGTTTGTGCACCCGCGTGATCGCTTCACATGTTAGGGAGATAAATTAAAATCAATTCAAGCTGCCTGCCAAACATTTTTTCTAAAATAAAAGAGAAAGGTACCGAAAGGGCGGTAGAGAAATCTAGCGTAACCAAGTCCCCGAACTCATTTAATCTCTGGTTCGTAGGAGTGAAGTAATTCTCCCATTGCTTTACTTGGGTTTCTAATCGACCCACCAAAAATAGATTAGTGGCGACTCCTAATTGAAAAATCATTTGCATGTTAAAAAATTTGAACTTAAGTCGCGAATTGGTATGGGCCTGGGAGAGCCCGAGTTAAGTCTAGGCTTAGCAATCCATTAGCCGAACCCTTAGGTGGTCCAACCCGCTTCGGGGAGGTCGCGACAACCGAGCAGAATATTGATTCTGGTTTCTTTTACTTGATCTGTTCCTTCATAAGTAATATGTAGTCTATCCCAGACTTCTTTAGCTGTTTCACAGGAAGATATTATGTTATATTCAGTAGGAGATAATGCACAATATAAAGAGTAAATTGCTTTTGCATCAAGAGTTTGTCTCTTGGTTATCTCTTCTTGAGTCATGTCGCTAGCCTCTGCAACCTCTTTCCCTCTTTCTGAGATTGTAGCTTTAGGAATGATTCATTTGTCTACCACATCCCATTCCAAAGGATCTTTCGATCTTAGGAATGCCTTCATCTTGTTTTTCTATATGTTGTATTCCTTTCCATCGAAATAAAGCGGTCTTGTGTTGCTTTGACCTTCAACCAACCCTAGAGCCAACATACTAGCCATGGATCTTTAACTCTGAAGTAAAAACACTTCAAATGAATGAGTACATAGGCTCTGATACCAATTGAGAGTGCTAGTATGAACACCTAGAGGGGGGTGAATAGGTATAAAAACAAATTCTTCTTTTCTTAAAGACTTAATTCAGAATAAGGATATGAAAGAGTATAGATGAGTAGATAAAACTATGATTTAAGTAAAGAGATAAGGAAAGAGAATTAAAACACAGAGTTTATAGTGGTTCGGCTTAGACCAAGCTTACGTCCACTCTCCCACGCTAACAGCCCACCGGCTGGATTTCACTATGAATCAAAAGAGATGTTACAATCTCACGTCCCGATTCCACAGTGCAGAGACTCTACTACACTTTCTCGAGGTCTCACAAAATTCTCTCTTTTGAGTACAGTTGTATGCTCAACAAATGAATTAGCAAAAAGTAAGGAGCTTCAGACTTTGGAATTTTTCTATCTCGCACACACTCGAACAACTAGAGCGTCTTCCTTTTATACTCCTCCATGCCTACATAACCGTTGGCACCTTCCAAAGGAGTTCGTCCAATCTACCCGTTGGACCAAATCAATTAGGGAGATCTCGCATTATTTAAGGAATATGAAGATAGCCCACCAATCCTGTTAGCCCATACAATCAGGATCTAGGTTTCCATAAGTAGAACCTTCTAAGTATACTTCGCCAATCAACGGATTTGTCTTACTCGATTTACTTGTCATACAAATAATAGATCTTTATATGCTTTCTCCAACCATGAGATAATCTTCGACCAATCGAATCAAATCCTTAAGGATAACCTCGTATCTGGATAAGACTTCTTCGACGATCTAGAAACTGTCAACGAGGGCAGACTTTAAATCTTGAGTCTGGCGATCTTCAGTCTAGAAATCTTCAGACTTTGATAGATGAGTCTAGAAGTCTTTAGACTAGGAAACGTTTTGTCAACTTCAAAATACATAAGGAAGATTTCACCAACAAATAAAAGGCTAAAAGTATGAAGTAATCGCAATACAAATACAAATTACATAACGACTGGTACTTTTGGCTGACTGACGGCACTCTTGAATAGATCATTTAACTCCTCCTCGCCAGCCTTTACTTCCTCCTTTTGCTCACGGCAGGGGCTTCTTTGAACATGGAAAACAAAAGAAATAGCAAATCTTGCCAATTCTCAACAATTATTATTCTATTTCATCTAAAACATCTTCTCAACATGAATATTTTAAAGGGTTAATATTATTAAAAATCCAAATTTGCTAAATCGGTGACAAATTTATTCCAAACTAATTTTTTAACCATAAAAAATCCAAAATTAGTACACTTGTGACAATTTACCCCAACTGACCATCAAAAACTCTAAAGTGATACACTTGTGATAAATTTATCATAAATTAATTTTTTTTACCTCCAAAAACACAAAACTAGTATTGGATTAGTATCACAAAAAACCACAAAGTTGGTACAACTGTGACAAACAGGGAATAAAATTTTTAATTGGAATACCAATCAACTATGGCAAATGAAGAGTAAAATCTTAAATTAGTACACCAGTCAACTGTCACATATCATCCAACTCAGCATTTTAACACTAAAATTTAATGGAAAATAACATATAGTAAATTTGTCATAAGTATATATGTTTGGGGTAAGTTTGTCAAAAGTGTATCAATTTGGGGTTTAATTAGCTTGTGGTAAATTTGTCACAAGTATACTAGTTTGAGATTTTTCGTGATATTAACTCTATTTTAAAAGAGAAAACCCAAGACCTCTCTCGTTTGTAATGTCCGTAAAAACAAACAGGATTGATTGCTCTATACCCATTTGCACTTTGAAACCTAAGCTCTTTTCCTGTCAATGGGCCAGTTCTGCTTACCTTCGCCCATTTGGAGTGACATTCCCCGATATAATGATATAATTTTCTCTACTAAAAGTGCTAGGTTCCAAGGTCGGAACGTAAAACCAACCCTTTAAGTCGCAATTATGAAAAATTGGATTCATGTATTGAAGAGGGTCCTCTTGAAACTGGCACGAAAGCAACTCAGTCAGTTTTAGGCAAGTTCATGATTCTATGCAAAAACTAGTTTTTTTTTTTCCAAGTTAGAGCTATTATTATTATTATTATTATTATTATTATTATTATTACCACCACCTCATGTTAAGCAAATTCTTTTGAGTTGAGTGATCTTGTCACATATCTCATGTCTGGGTTGCAACTTTCTATAATGCATGTGAAATTGGTTAAACATCACGTAACAATCCAAATTGACACAGTATGTGCATTCATACACACAATATAGAAAAAGCTCATATCTTTATTTTCAAAGGGGTCAAAGGATGTCCAATCCATAATCCATCGATAGGCAAAGCTTTTTGTAACACGATCCCAAATCATACGCCGAGTTCGGTCATCAAAAGTTAAGATGATCTTTTATACCTCATGTTAATCAAATTCTTTTGGGTTGAGTGGTCTTGTCGCATGTCTCATGTCTGAGTTGCAACTTTCTATAATGCGTGTGAAACTGGTTAAACATCACGTAACAATCCAAATTGACACAGTATGTGTATTCATACACACAATATGGAAAAAGCTCTTATCTTTATTTTCAAAGGGGTCAAAGGATGTCCAATCCATAATCCATCGATAGGCAAAGCTTTTTGTTACCCAAGTCAACACGACCACGATCCCAAATCATACGCTGAGTTCGGTCATCAAAAGTTAAAGATGATCTTTTGCACGCTAATCTTTTTCAAAAAAAGACTATTTAATTGGTTACACATTCCTTTTTGCCCAAATTTTCAACAAACTTAGATTTGACAAGACATGTCCCGTGCACATCAAGATATCGGCCACTTGCTCAGAAGAATAGTGATATTCTTTTCATACTCATCATCCTCCGCACTCGGCCCGTGAAGCTAACATAGCGAACAATTCGAACACCTTCTCCAAGGCGATGATAATTATAAGGTTAAATCATCATTGGACCGTAGGATAGCTCGACTATAGGACGCAAGGTAGCTAAATAAAAGGCTAAGAAAGGCTAAAAGTAGGGAGTAATCACAATTCGAGTACAAATTACATATTGATTGGCACTTTTGGTTGACCGACAACAATCTTGAATACATCGTTTAGCTCCTCTCTGGCCTTCTCTACCTCCTCCATCTTCTGTTCACGACATGGACTTCCCTGAACAACGAAAAGAAAAGAAACAGCAAATCTTGCCAATTCTCAACCGTTATTATTCCATTTCATCCGGAACATTTTCTCAACATGAATATCTAAAAAGAGAAAACCCAAGATCTCTCTCAATTGCAATGTCTGCAAAAACAAACAGGTTTGATTGCTCTATACCTGTTTTGTGTGTTAGCATTTTTTATATGAGCTGGAGAGAGAAGAATGACCTTGGCGAAGATTGTGGATTGGTCGGGTTTTGGCTGGACTGATTGGTGGAGAGATTGGAGGCACTCTTGGCGAAGATTGTGGATTGGTTGGGTTTTGGTTGGACTGATTGGTGGAGAGATTGGAGGCACTCTTGGCGAAGATTGTGGATTGGTCGGGTTTTGGCTGGACTGATTGGTGGAGAGATTGGAGGCACTTTTGAATGTTCTTGTTCTTGCATTGTTCCTGTTTCAAATGCATAATCATCGATTCCCTTCAAACAATTTAAGTAACCAACCACCGAAACATGAAATTTTACAAAAACGGATATCTTCTAATTTATTGATATGTCATTATGCTTTCAATGATCTTATGAAGAGATTTTCTACAAATTCGTGACCACTACCTTGCGTGGTCATCACGAGGGAGGTAAAGTCAACGATGGAGTAGACCACAAATGGTTGCTCGAATATGAGAGACTAACTAAATTTTGAGGGCAAGGACGAGGAAGCCTCCCAAAAGTTTGGATGGGCCCTAATACATTAGAATTATGGCTCTATTGTAGACTTAGAGTCAAGAGATGAACGAGTTCGATCAGACCATGAATTCCACAAAGCCATCTTTCTTCATGGGCTAAAGAAGCTGGCTCCATTATATATTCAAGCCATCCAGTCCTTTAACTTTCAAACTTTACCTATGATTCGTTGCTCATCATTGCCACTCTCGTTGTGTGATTGCTATGTGATCTTGCCTGGTCCGAGAGCGATGGTGAAAAAGAACATTGTCGAGAGAGAGTGGGTGGCGATAGCAGTGGTGGCATATTTGCTCATCATGGTGGACCTATTGCCTTCACCTACGAGTGCCTCTTTGCTTCCTGCTCAACATGTTCCCGATGCCCTAGGTCATACATATCACCATCATTCTTTTTTCTTCTTCTTATTTCCTTATCGCGAGAAAGATCACATTTGTTAATAATGAACATATGATTCTTTCTCCAGCTCAATAGACTCACTCTAGGATTTCTCTAAATTGTGTAATGAAGGTGTAAGCAAAGAAGGCAAGACGGGATCCCCAAGAAAAGCATTAGGTGGTTGGTTCAAACTCAAAGGGGCAATTGGCCTTGATTCTTATGTTGATTTCGGGAAGAAGAAGAGGAGAAAAGTGATGAAATCGCGTAGCTTGAGGGTGAGTCCCGACATGTCTACACACTCACCTAATCGTAATATTCACTTTTCCCAAGTTCCTGTACGGGGTTTACCCTAGTCACTACTCCCATGATCCTGTACCCTTTTGAACGGAGTTACGTACAACGGTACGAACAGTTGGCATATAATAAATGTATAAGAGTTGGGTTGTAGGTTGATCCTACTCTAAATAATATTGGTGTAAGGATTTTGTGAGAGTGGTGCTCACTTATTGTCATAATTCTTTTTGACAATTATTCGAGGGCCATTTTTTGATTTTAAAAAAAAAAAAATCGATCATTTCAATTGTTAATTTCCATGGCTTGAAAATCCGACGGGGTAATATTTAATATAAACCATCTGATATGCCTCATCGGCAAAATAAAGTCAGCAAAATTGCTTCTAATTGACATCGTTTATCACAATGTTTGCCCCAAATTAACAGATCGGAGCAAAATTGCTTATTATCCCAGCCCCAATTCCTCAAATTGGGGAAAATTTACTTGACGAAATATGCAACGGACAGTAAAATAAGATGACACGGAGTGAGCGAGAGATAAAGTTTTCAAAGTGAAGAAATTGTTCTGAGGTTTCCCCCACCAAGTTTTCATAGTAAAGCAAATGAACTTACGCATTCTCTATTCTAATGCCAACAAAACCTGTATCGTTTTCTTTCCTTCTTTCTTCCTGCCATCGCCCTCTGTATCATCTCATAATGGTATTTGTCAGCAAATCATGCTGAACAAGTGCTTTACTGTGAAAACCTCACGATTTGCTTTACCGATGAAGTTTTCGAATTTCAAGTTGCGAAAGTGCCGAGGTTTTCTGAAGACGAGCGAGGATCGCCCCTGGCGCGGAGAGAGAGAGAGAGAGAGTTAGTTTTTCTCTGATCAAAGTGTCACTTTGTCTTGCCCTTTGTCCATGTTGGAGTTCATAATTTTTATCTGAAAAAAAAAAAGGTCATGTATGATAAACCGTGGGAATAAGTTGGTGAATGAAGTGATCAGTTTTTCGCTGATGTGATGTTTAGGTGATCGAAAAAAAGAAGTTATAATATCTATGGTATCTTTTTTTCCGAAAAAACGAAGTAAAAGCTGGCCTTTGCAAAACCGATGACCAATTGGCCCATAATGGATGCATATCAGTTCGGCCTATATGTCAATCTTAATCCAAATGATATTGATATAATGACTTTGAGAGAGGCCCATCCAATTTATAGGTCTTGCTAAAATATCTCCAAAAGTAAACATTCACAAGCCCAAAAGGACAACATAAGGACTAGCCCGCAAGATTGTGAAGAAAACAACCGCAATCTGTAAGAATACCGAATCAGTATATAAAGACCTGTCGCTCGAATTGTTTAACAAACCTTTGTGCAAGACTCCTATTGAATGTCGAGTATAACCCTACTAGTCTACTAGTCTGATAAATGAAAACGGAAGAATTTTGAATCAACGTTAAATGCAGCAAATTGATCAGAAAATGCACCGTTATGATCGGTTGCTTGTCATCAGTTTGACCAAACTTAAACATCAAGTGCCAAGAAAAGCGGCTACCAAGCTAAGTAACTAGAGGCATTAAGCAATGAGCATGGCCTGCTAAACAATCAGCTCGTAAGTCTCGTTAAATTTGGCTCTGTAACGAAAATAAATTTGGCTCATTGCCGCCCAGAAAAGTCTCGTTAAAGATCTCCACACGACGCCATAAAGCTTCAGCTTCAATATTAAGATTACGTGCCCTTGTCAGCAATTTGTGTCAATAAAATAGGCTGAGAAAGTCTCATTTCGCCCATATACTTCCATAAACACCAAGACGCGGCTAGCTTCCACACTGCTAAAAGACATAGCAATGAAGACACATATGATGAAATCTTTTATGTTAATACATAAATCATCATCGCAAAAATGTGATCTATATGAAAGAGATGTTAATGGAACGGAGTGCTTGCCGCTACCTCAGATTGTTCTTAGTAATATAGGGAAATGGTGCCAGTACTTAGCAGAACTAGACCTCCACCTCCGTTTTTGCACCACCTAATCACATTCCATAATATCAAATCACTGCCAATTCTGACCAATCAGTATCAAGAAGATGGACTTTTGTGCTCAGACTCCCTCCTTGACATCCTTGGCCTTCCACAATATGCCTGAAAAGAACTTAAACTAAAGGGTATGTCCCTTCTTCAGAACTTTCTTTAAACACATGTAGCAGTTTGTTCTATTGCTAATAAGAGAGAACATGCACCTGTCACGTACAGATTTAATAAGATCAGAAAGATACTGACCCGGTGGAAAAGACACGGATCTGGCTAAAGGCGCAGCTGAATATTCTTTTATCTATATTTCAACAGGTTTAAAAGGATTGGTCATAATTACAGTACCCTATGTTCTCGTCAGTCATCATCAGAGCAACAAGATGCAAAGCAAAAGACAGCTCTAAGCTCAAAGGTGCATTTTGCTTATTTGCCGATTGGTTCTTCATCAAAGAATGGCTCGTTTTATCAGCAAATTCTTCCTGTCTCGTCTCGCTGATTTTTATCTCCAGAACTGCTCTCTCCCTTAGTGTGTTCAGCAGGACAAGTCTCATGCGCCCTTTCCCATGTTCTGAAGCACTGCAATCATGCAATTCTTACTTGTACCATATCTCTGGAGGACATCACGTAGAAGAAATAGCCTCTCTCTTCTCGGTCAACATGTCAGAAGTCAAACCGATAATCCACAGGGCAGAGCAGGATTATCTGGTATCCGTGCCATGCACTTGTACATACCTGAATGGCACCAACAGATACTCCTATGATACTTCTTACAAAGTAAAACCAGATGATTCATTTGCCAGAGTCTACAATGATTTCTACAGTGGACAAGCTTATAATGTTGGAAATACGGTAACTATGCATCTCTTGTGTGGTTGTGTGGAAGAAGGATCTCAAGAAATCGTGACTTACACGGCTCAAGAGCATGACACTCTATCACAGATTGCCCATCTGCTGTCCTCAAATTTGAGTGAGGTCGAGAAACTGAACCCGAAGTTGACTCAGGATCCTAGTTATATAGATGTCGGGTGGGTGCTGTATGTACCTATGGAAAATAGGGCAACTCAAGGTCACAAGCAACGTAAGCTGAACTCTCTCTTTATGTTTAAGAGTGATCTTCTGTTGTCATTTTAAGATGGCAAGGCCTAAAATTTTCATTTACAGAATGATTGTAGGCAAGTTAAGACCGAAATAAAGCGGGATCAAGTCAGGGACAATATACAGTAGACATATATGGAATCATGAGTGGTGTCAAACATTTTTTGCATCCAAATATCTTGCATCCACTTACAGTTTTTTATCCTGCGTTAGGGAAAATGAAGAAGTGGATTGAGATAGCAGTGATCCTGTCAGTGGTAACTTTAGCATCGATGAGCATACTGATTTTGTTATATCAAAGGAGAAACAGAAGGGGCAAAGGTGGACAAGTAGATCCTGAGGCAACAACTAAGAGCTCAGATGCCCAGAAGACTACCCCACTGAAACAACTCTTCCACAAAAAGGACTGTGAAGGTCAGTTAGGTGACTGAAAAATCGGGAATTTTCTCATGATGGCCTAAGTTTAAGTGAGATTTACGTGACACAATATGGCACTAGAGATGACATTTTGATTTAAACAGAAAAGGATGAGGCTCGTATACAAGCTGAAGAAACTGAAAGAGTTGTCTTTCCTTAGAGAGCCACTTTGAATTCTATTTCTCTGACAAGTAAATGGTGACCTTTCATGAGTTTTTCTAAGGAAAGGCAAGTAAAGGCATGCATAGTATCTGATACACTTACGTGAAGCTATCATTCTTGTCCCAGATGAGAAATTTGAATCAGATAAACCAGTTATGTACAGCTTGGAGGATATATAAACCAGTTATGTACAGCTTGGAGGATATGTACGAGGCTACAAAAGACTTTGATGATGCTCGGAGAATTGGAGAGGGAGTGTATGGGAGTGTGTATTATGGCATTTTAGGAACCGAATATGATACACATGTCAGGCTTTTACCTTTTCTCCGCCTTTTTTCATGGAGCTCAATCCAGGACAAGGATCTGCTTTCCTATCCTGAGACCGAACATGCCTTGTCTCAATTTCAGGAAGTTGCTGTCAAGAAGATGAAATCCGGCCGGCCGAAGGAGTTTTTTGCTGAGCTTAAAGTTTTGTGCAAAATACATCACATTAATGTGCTAAGTATCTACTGGCCAAAAAAATAAATAAAAAATAAAGTTTGGTCATGATTTAGATTTCTTACGCAAAATGGTGATCAAGAAAAAGCGAAGGTTCATGCTACTATCTCACTGATCTCTCTAGCTCTGTAGGTGGAGCTTCTTGGATAATCAAGCAGTGACAACTATTTATACTTGGTCCATGAGTATGTTCCAAATGGCTCACTGAACGACCACCTTCATGATCCTTTACTGAAAGGTTACAATAGTAATAGATCTACCTCCTTTTTCTGCCTGGAGGAAAAAAAAAATTGTTAAAGGTACTCAATTGCTAGTTCTTGCAGGTCACCAACCTCTCTCCTGGACAGCAACAGCAAATATAGCACTTGATGCTGAAAGAGGAATTGAGTACATTCATGATCATACCAAGGCGCGGTACGTGCATCGTGACATCAAGACAAGTAATATTTTACTTGACCAGGGGCTCAGAGCAAAGGTAATGAATAACTGGTTTGAGCATTCACTTCTTAGTGATGTGGGTTTGACGGAAGTTTCACATGAATTTTCCTTCCAGGCTTTCTGCCTTCGCCTTAAGCTACTAGGGTATATAACTCCTAGAATGATGTTGACTTGCTGTGTCGGCAGGGGGCTGATTTTGGACTCGCAAGACTGGTGGAACGATCCAATGACAAGAAGTATTTGCAACACGTGTAGTTGGCACACCTGGTTATATTCCTCCTGAGTAGGTGCTTTGGTCTTTTTTTATGACAAGGGAAACAGAGAAAACATGCTTACCGATGGTGCAAACTTTTTCGGACATCGTGCATTTCATCTCAGACTCGACTTTGGAGCTTACTGCTTCCCTGCAGGTCCATCTGCGAGCTGCAAATGACATCAAAAGGTGATGTTTATGCTTTTGGAGTGGTTTTAGCAGAAATAGTCACTGGTCAGCGTGCACTCGCTCGTGATGACAGGGACCCAAGTAAGTTTAGGACCCTAGTATCAACTGTAAGTCAGCATTTTGCGATCTTAACTGGTTTTATACGCAGCTTTCACGGGAGAGTGCATGCTACATGCACTTTCCAATTTTCAAACATGACATACAACATACCATCATCGAATCTCCCCATTACAACTGTAAGGATACAAAATGCCATTAGCGCATGAAATGAAACATAAGGCGCATATATCCTTAGTCAGAATCAGCTGCCATACAAGGAAACTATTTGCGTGAAATTATTGCTAACATCCCATCTCAGGATTCACCGCTTAATTTGCCTTTCCCAGATGACAACGATTTTGGAAGGCCAAAAACCACAAAATGCTTTGGAAGCAATCATAGATTGTAACGTGAGAGGGAGTTACCCCTTTGAGGAGGTTTTTAAGGTCAGTGAAATTGCACCAGTATGCTTGATTTATTATGTTCCATATCCATGTGATAAGATCTAAAGTGATTAGCATGTCTACCATAGCAGGACAGGTCCATCCATATGTACCGATTTCTCTGTATCTTAGAACATCAAATGAGTAACAGTTCTTCAATACGAAACTATTCTATGCAAACATTTTATACATACAAAAAGCTTACAATTAATATAGTAACAGGACACGAACTGAACAGTCAATCTGATGTTCCCACCATCAAGTGCCCCCCCCCCCCCCCCAAAAAAAAAAAAAAAAAAAAAAAAAAAACTGATACTCCTGCTATTTTTTGCTTTTGCCCCACAGATAGCGGATTTGGCCTGGCGACGTCTGAATGACGAAGCTATCAACAGACCAGAAATGAAAGAAATTGTTCATGAACTCTCTCACATTTTAACATCCTCGATGGAGTGGGAAGCATCACTTGGAGGGAATGACCGAGTCTTCAGCGGGTTGCTGAACAGAAGATAAACGAGAGCACTCAAGGCGATGGCCAGGAAACGGCTCCAGAAGCTTTTGTCACCTCACGCTTGGGGCCATTTTCAGCACGCTCTTTGGTGTCCATCTTGACTTATCCAATTTGGAAACAAAGGGCCCGTAGCATGAGTTATGATCTCGTTATTTGAAGTGTTAGGAAATTATGAGATTTTTCGCACCGCTTAACTTTCATGAGTTTCTTATGTTATGCCGTCTCTCTTAATTCCCTTTAATACCCGGCATGAAACTGCAAATTAGAACGCATGACGTGATGCTGGACTGGTACAAGATTCAATGTAACGAGATGATTTCCCTCGTTCTGCCTCTCTTTGTCATCAAGTAGCAAGCGAAATTTTCTCGTGGTATTGCAGATTAATGTCACTCCTTTCAAATACATTATGCAACAATTCTCAAAACCAGCATACTCGAGAATGTCAGACATGGATGAGAGGAGCTAAATGAAAAATATGCAAAAGTCAGTGAACACTTGATTGTGAATGGCCCAGTGATGCCACTATACACAACATGGAGTTCAACGGTTCACTTTGATTGAACCAAAGATATTCCAGAAAGAAAAAAGCTTACATGTGTAACGGATTTGATAACGGAGTAGACAATCTTCGTCGTTTCCTCACAAGACAGATCTAGCGTCCACGAGTGGTTGCCCATACTCATAACTAGCACGGACGGACCTTGGTACAGATAGTATTGCATGCTTAGGATGGATTTTAGCGATAAATCAAATAAAATTCTCGTACTTGGCACGAATGGATTTAAATAAAATTGGAATAAATGCACAAGAATCCTAGCTGCAGACGTGGGGGTTGGAATTTGATGTACAAAAGATCTTGCTCCTACTAATAATCATCAGAGATGGATCTGCGATAACCTTTTAACGAAACTGCCAAAAGTTCTATCACGGTCCAACATGCTTACTCGGACATATGAAGGGCTAACCCCAAAATGCCTTCCGCTCCTCGTCCAGATGTTATGGCTTTTAAGAAAGCTTTCACAATCTTCTATACCGCCTTCACATTTCAACCATGCAAAAGCTGCACAGGGGGATAAGCAATGAAGCCACAAGAAAATATACCAAGAATTTATTAAAAAGGGCACGTTGCCTTTCATAACAGCTTCATTATTCTATGTACCTGGTAGAGGCTCGAAGAGACGCTGGAAAAAGTTGCAGAATCCTGGTTCAAATTCAGGCAGACTGAAGATTCCGCTTTGTTTCACTGCCTCTCTCAGTAGCTTCCACCTCTCTGCCATGAGGAGGTGGCAACACGCAAAGAAGTTTTCTCTGGGTCTGGCTGCTGTTCCACAGCTGTCAGAAACGACTTTCAACACCTTTGCTGCCCGAAGCTGAGAATCCTTGGACACGCCTATGGTGCTGAGCTCTATGTATTTGACCATCTTCTTGGCAATTGATGGATCCTTGACAAGGGCCCAACTGCAAAATGTTAAGATGGGCATAATTAGAGACACGAAAAGGCCTAGACATCTTGTTCAGTGTTTGCCTACATGCATTTTCCAATTCCTCAGCTGTTGAAAATTTGGTAAATGGACCTAGACACACACTATGGCAGCTCCAGGTAAATACTACACTTAGTGTTTAAAGTTTAACCAAGTACCTCAGTGTTAAACCATTAGTCTAGCTTCAGTCTGTCAGATTACTTTCTGTCACAAATACAGTGAATAACTACTCCCCAATTGCAAAAAGCAGCTTTTCGCAGAGAATCTTTCTGATAATTTGAAAAGATGGAATTCCACTAAATGTCACAGTTATGCCGTTACGTGCTGATTAGGTGCTGTATAGCTGCAGTTGTACTGGACCGAAGAACTTGACATGATGATATCGATGGTGAATAATATAATTAATATGATTAATACGACACTCATAACATGCTCAACACCATGCTCATATCAGTCGCTTAACAGCATGCATGGCGACCCTAGTACATACAAAAAGACATGGCAACAAATGGGTGACAAAATCACAATCCTAGGCCCTAACTAGCAATTTCAAAATTACCCCTCTAATAAAAACAACATGAAGTGAAAGTCGTTACTTAATAAAAACAACATGAAGTGAATCTCAAAGTTTAAAACAAAAATGAAGTTTGGACTAGAAGGCAGACAAAAATTGTCATTGTTCAAGGAGGCAGGGTAGAACCAATGGAGGAAACGCTGAAAAGACGAAGACCCCTCAGGAGTGGGACGGAGAAGGAAGCTTAGCTGTGCCCCTTTGTTCTTGGGATAAAATGTCTCAGACTTGAACCCCAGCGGAAGATTGATTTTGGCATATGAGAACAAAGATGAGAAATAGAGCCTGACCCACGCCTGAAGAATCCGAAATGGGCCATGGAAGATCCCAGCAGTGGGTACACCCATAGCAATAGAGGCAAAACCAAGACCTCGATAGAGAGCGACTAGGGCGAGATGACTTAGGCTATATGCTTGTCTTGTGAGAGGTAAAAGGCCAAATCCCTCAACTCTTGAGCTACTGGAAGAGAAGGATGGCAAAAGATAAACATGGGTAGCCAGTAATGTAGGAAAGCTACATGCTCTTCATCTTCGACATTACTCGTTCAGCGAACATAGGTGGTTGAAAATGGCTATATGAAAGGTCAACACCTTGCGGGAAAAAGGGGTAGGCCGCAGAGTCAACAAGACTGAGGTCATCACCATATGGACTTAAATTGGTGATAGCATAAACATCCAGGAGGGTTATTGATATAGGGCTAGATCAAAGGAAGAAATAGTTGAACGAAGGCGACCAAAAACTTGCCAAGCTTCCTAAAAGTTTATTGTTGAGCTTCCAGTCGAAGGTGCAAAACTCTAAGGCCTTGTCGATTTGAGCTTTACCCCATACCTCATGTTTAACAGTCTTCAACCTAAAGTACCATTCAAAGAAGGCACGGTCAAAAGGATAGAGGGTGCGTTTGGAATTGGAAGGCACGGTCAAAAGGATAGAGGGTGCGTTTGGAATTGGCTTTGCAAAGGATCTTTGGGCTTCTAAGGATACTTAGGCTAAAGTTGAGGTGTTTGAGAACAACTTTGAAATTCCCATTAGGCCAAAGTTGGCCTTCTCCATGATGAAAGCCCAAGGTAGGTGTGAGGATGCCTTGGGCTTTCAGCTTTCTCGGCATACAAGAGGTACTGGTCACTTTTTTATTTTCTTCCCAAATTATCCTCACTTACTTTCGATTTTTCCAATTTTGCCCTTGTTATTATACTATTCATCTTCTTCTCCAGGTTGGCCGACAACTTGAAGCTATGAGCAGCCACCGACGGCTCGGCATGGTCGCAGTGGCCTAGGCGACTGTCGCCGGGGAGTGGTGCAACCACCGCCCTGTCTAGGTCGCGGCGACCGCCGTGGGTCTCAGCGAGGTTTGGGTCCCCGCGACCTCGCCGCCCCAAAGTCTGGGTCGCGGCGGGGTCGCGCGACCTCGCTGCCCTCGGATCTAGGTCGGCGAGGTCGCGGTGGTCGCTGGAGGTCACGCGACCTCACCGCGACCCAGATCTGGGTAGCGGCGGGGTCGCCCGACGTCCGGCGGCCTTCGCCGAGGGTCGCCCGACCCTGGGCAGCCCTCGCCGGTGGTCTTCAGGGGTCGCTCAACCCTGGGCGGCCCTCCCGAGTTGTCTCCAAGGCTACCTGAGTCAAATGCGGCCGCCGGCGACAGATTTAGATCGCCGGTGGCCGCTTGCCCTTGCCGGTCAATTTTTTTTATTTTTCTTTTGATAATTTTTTTATCACAAAAGTCCTTTGTAAATATAATTCATCCAAACGCCATTTTGCTCAAAGGTACTTCACAATGGACTTTTAAAGTATAATTTAATAAACACAATTTGCATTCTGAAAAGTCCCTTCAACCTAAAGTCCTTTGCATTTTCCCAATGGCTTTCCCCAAAAATCCAACCAAACGCACCCAGAAATCCCTAAGCTTTTGAGAAGAGGGGCTCAAGACATGCTCTAAAAGGTGGTCTCTTTGAAATGGAAGTGGTTTTTCTACATGCTAAGGGAAACATTTAGAAAGGAAAGGAGAAGCTACCGGCATTCGTAGGCATGGACCAAGGACTATCTCGTCAGCTGCTTCTTCTGGAGAGTTTTGTGGTGACAAGTAGACATTGTCTGCGTACTTTAGGGACTTGAGTTTCTCAAGATAAGCGAGGAAAGTGTTGGAATTGTATAATCAAGACATGGTAGGACCAAGAGGGGACCAAAAAAGGGTGAAAACAACAAAGGAAAAAGATAAAAATTGAATCTTGAAAGCTTCAATGGCATCGAAGGAGACAAAGCTAAAAGTCAGGAGCTATGTGTTTATAGGGGAAGAGGCGCAATGAGCGATTCGAAAAGTATGTGGGTTCAGAACCCTAAAAGGCACCAAGTCTCGAACGGAGGATTAGAAGCCGAAGCGACATTCTGTGAGAATCAAGGCGATAATGTCAGCCAGTATAGTCATTAAAATGATCTTTTAATTCTTCTAAAGGGGGTATTTGTTGGCATTAAAATTGGCCTATTGGCTTGGAAGTAAATAAGAGTAAAACAGGCCCAACATGCGAGGACCCATGGACAATGGGCCGAAATGTCAACAATCGGCAATGAAGATGTTGAAAGACGTGACATCGGAAAACCTGTCGAGATGGATGAGATAAGAATGAAAGCAGTTATGGGAATCGACACTAGCAAGGACATGGACAAGGCAGAGCAATTATTGATAGGAAGCCGAAACTTCCAGAATGATTTGATATTGAAGTGGTAACCGCCAAAGACAAGTTACTCATAGAATATAATCATAAATAGCCAAAGAGGCATTTGTGTGAAAGACCTTTTCCCAAAATCGACAATCAAACAACTATTTCATTAGTTATCTTTTCCTTTATTGCACTTTTACATTCAATCGCACATTTACTTTTCTCCTGTTTTCCTGTATTTTCATTTGCCCGTAGTTTAGATGAGTCGCTTCCTTTCCCAAATGACACAGAACCCATTTCAAACAATAAAGCCAAACTTTTGCCCCTTTAGTGAAAGATATTTGTCAAGAAAACCTTTCCCCGACGAATAATAAGAAAGGAAAATCTTAGAGAATCACGGAATACTAAATAATGTCCTTAATATCTAATAATATCTCTAATGATATTCTATAATAAAGAGATATCTAATCTCCATAAATATACTTGATCAGCACCATTGAGGCTGTTGTTCAAGAGGCTCAAATACCGAATCTCTTCCAATTAGCCTGTCTCCGGTGGTATGCCACCCTCGAAGAGATTGCTTCCCAGGTCCCGGAACCTGAGCTTGGAGAGATTGCTGACTGAGGAAGGTTCAGGAACGAAGTGGGTCAGGTTTGGGAACGAAGCGAAGTCGAGCGCAGGGAGTGTGCCACTAAGGCTTGAGCGAGAGAGGCTGATCTCTAAAACTGGCCCGCCATTGTTGCAGGCAATGCCAGTCCAGTTGCAGAGATGGGTGTTGTTGGTGAGCGACCACGAGCTCATATTGCCTGACGCGCACATCTGGAGTTGTATATAATCTCCTTTCGTGGTTCTACAAGTTGAGCTTATGAGGGTGTATGTATTTCTACATCTTTTGTTCCTTTAAGTGTGAGTTTTGGTTCACCGATTCTCACATTTTCGCAGACCGCGTTGCAAACCGGTGTCCTATATATTTGTTACGATATGTAATTTCCAGCAGAGAACCGGGCAATGTAATTTGAAATAATCCGCATCCGGATCGTTGAACTTCAATGAGTATTTAATTTAGTCATTTTCCAATCACTTTGGATGAAAATTCTACATGTCTGCCTTCAATAGGTAAATAAAAATTCATCGCATGGGTTATATGTAAATAAAGATTTACCATTCATTAAGAAAGTTTAGCAACCGTCAACAATATTCACTCAAATCATAAAAGTAGTCTACGGACTACTAATTATCTCATTACTTGATTAAAGCTTAAAAGATACGATTTGGAGATTTTTGATCAGACGGCTAATTAATCGAATTTATCTATAAAAAGATTTGCTTTTTTAATTGCAATAGACACCCATTCGAGTGTCATTTTCTTACTATAATAGCTGGTCCGGTTTTGGTTTCAGGGTGGGAAACAAATCCATCCTAAAATTGATTATTCCTATTTTGAATTATCGCTAATCCAATCGTAGATTTCGACGGTTCAGTAATGCGGGGGAAAGTAGACGGAAATGGAACGATGCACTGAACTTTTCTCAAGTTATAAGGACAGGCCATAAAGTGGGGACACAAGGGCCCACCATGCACTTCTTTTGGCTAATCATCCACCAGTCAATTCAACATCGCTTAACCTACTTGATTAGAAAAACAAATCGAAAAAGTTGAAACCAAGGATAAAATAGCAAAGGAGGAAATTCATTTGTACCATTAATCAAGGCAGAGTAAAACAATAAAATAAGATTATTGCTGCACAAAAAGTCCTTCCAGTTAAATCCGACTTATCAAGGACGGCACAAAAGAAAAAGCATGATGGATCAACGCACCATCTTGAAAGTGGTGGGCAAAACCTCACCAAGTTCGCCAATAAGTATTAATTTGACCCCCAAAGTGACTTTGGCATATCTTGCGTGCGCCGAGGGTGTTAGAAAAAATTAATTATGTTCGTAATTACTATATAGGATTAGGTTAATTATAATTTATATTAATTATAATTAACTCTAATTGCACCGCATACATTGGGAATGCAAATTAAAAGAGAGAGTTGGCAATTGTTTAAATTAGTCCTACACGTTTATCTCTCTTTGGGAATGGACTTTGTTATTTCTTGTTCAGTTGTTCCTAATCAAAGGAAGGCAAACAAGCTAATTTAAACATTGAGTCAAGTAGAAGATCTTTGCTTGCTAATCTCGAAATTAACAAAGACCAATAATGCACATGACACACATTTATTCCATGGAAAATTAACCATCGAATTTTTTTTTCTAAAATTGATTTTTCGGGTTGCTTACAAAAATGAATGAAGGAAAAGTATATTTATTATCAAGAAAAATAGCTAAATATAGACTGTTATTGAGAATGAGCATTATAATAACATTTGAGAAATGAGGGCGACAGGGAAAAGGACAAGGGCAGTATCAAGTAGAAAACATCAGGCCATTAATATTGCCATGAATTATATAATAGAGCAATTTTTTTGGACACACTATTCATTTATTCAGCTAAACTACTTTAACATCAAATTAATTATACTTGAATCTAATTGAAATTTTTTGAAAAAAGCGGAACGAAAATTCATCAAGAACCACTACATAGAGGTCGATGGTATGTACAATAATGAAGACTTCCATTTAGAATTATAGAAAGCAGTTTTTGGACTTTAAAATATTTGCAAAAGTTGACCTACCTTGGCATTTTAACCTGAGCCAGCTCAAGTCCATTAGTATTTATAGCCAGGTCTTTAGCATTACATGTATATACGGATATTCTCTTAGCCTCTTATACGGTTAGAAAAATACTTACGTGACTGTTTTTAATTACTGTGATATTAACTGCCTATTTTGGGTCAAAAAATAAATAATAAATAATTATAAATTGTTATAAAATCCACTCCTACAAAAATATGTGGCTCAAAGTATGTTGTTACTCCTACAATGGCCTAATAGCAAAGCCTATATTGCATTACAAACCTAGCTTTGGATGGATTATGTGGATCTATCTATATTTAATATGAAAACTTCGAATAATGAAAAAAATGTTTGACAATTCCTAATTAAAGGGAAATTGTCAATGAAAAACTAGATGCACGGTTCCCATGTCTTATTTGAGATGTGAATTTTCCGGACTTATCACTTATTTTACTTTGTTTACTAAAGTTTATTTTCTTCAGATTATGTTGCACCTTTACATTTTTTGTCCTAATTGATTTAGGACTATTAATAATGATTTGCCATGTGGCTCCCAATGCTCTTCCTGGTAAGCCTCTTGTTTGACCATTACATATAGGGGGAGGCTATTTTCGCAGCCTATATGACTAGATCCACTCCATTTTCGTTGGGGAGCCCCTTCATTTCCCTGAACCGCCCCAGGTCCTGCCTGGGTAGAGGCTTCACGGGGATCCGGGTGGGACCCCTGGCCCCGTAAGGGGCCTGTGGCCGGGGTATCCCATGGGGAATCACCTACGTTTAACCCCCGTAGGTGGCCTACCAGGGGAGCCTTTTAAGGTCTTGCTCGGGACCTGATCCACTCCATTTTCGTTAGAGACAAAAATTGCCCTATTTTGTTCAATTGAAACTTAAAAGTAGTGGACCCCAATTTACACATTATTCTTTTCTTTTAGTTTTTAAAGTTTCACATAGCATCCGGTTAGTATTATTGAAGCGGTTATTATCATGCATATCAAAAGCCTATCTTTTCTTCCCATTTTGTTCCTTTTTTTTTCCTTCTATACATGTTAGCAACTTTATCTAGTAGAGAGACCTTAAGAATTTTTCTTTTCGTTGAGCATATTTCACGATTAATATCCACGTAGAAATGCAGAAAATCTACATACAAACAATGTTTTTAAAAATAAAAACTATGTTTAAAGTAAAATTCATACATAGAAAAGAAGGAAACCCACTATAGAAAAGAACTAAATTAAGGGAAAATTCATAGATGTGGAATCCAACAAAGGTGATTTCCTATATCTTGTATAAATGGAGTGCATTTAGTCATTTAGAGGGTGAAAATTATGTCACCAAAATAATACAGGAATGGTTAATCATAAAATCTGAAAGCTTAATTAATAAATGGGTATAATTGACAGGTCAAGTCACGACAATGCAATTTATGCCTAACTTCCAACTCACCAATAACTAATTAAAGCAAAGTGATTTTCAGAACAAAGTGTCACATTGCCTCAGCGTGCACATGTGGAGTTGTAAATAATCTCCTTTTGCCGATCGAAATGTCTCATAATCTCCTTTTGCCGATTGAAAAGTCTCATACTCTTTCAAAGATGGCGTATCAGACTATGTATTTCCACATCTCTGTTATTTAGCTGTGAGTGGACTTGTCAAATCAATGTATTAGCTCTATAATTTTTATTAGGTTTATCGGTGGATGAACTACATTGCTGATATTGACCCTAAAAAAGAAACGGTAGGTACAGCTAGTCCATGAACAACTAACCATCGCACTGTAAAAATTGGATAGGTTCGATCTATGGTCATTGGGGTCCTCCTAAAAAGATCTACTAAATTCATCGAGTTGCTCCAAAGGGTCAAAACGGCCAGTTATTAATGGAATTCCTTGGGAGCGGTTTAGGTGGGTTGAAAATGGGGTCTGACCCAAATTAACATATATTGATCCAATTTTATGCAAAACATTTTTAGAGAATCATACCTATCATAGACCCAACACATTTCAGACCCAATCGGAACTCTAATTCTTGGAATTTTTCTCTTTAAATATAGAAAATAACGTACTAAAAAAATAACTAATTTTAAACAATAAAAAAGTTAGCAAATAAGAAATTTCTAAAAATAGTCCATCCAAATAACTTGTATTTTGAATGCGTTAACAAAGTGACCAGTGTTATCTTTCTGCCATCGTCGTCGAACCCTTAGCACAGTCACAATGATATCGTAAAAAGATTTTGTAAATAAAAAGGTTTAAATCTGAAGAAAAAAATTATATTAGTAAAAGATCTAAAAAGTTTTTTTTCCACCAAAAGAAAGAACGTGGCAGACATATAGAAGAACCAAAATTCATCCAATCATCTCCTCATAATATTTTCTTCGCTATGGCGAACATATTAATAATCCGTTTTATAATGTGATATGTTCTTAAGAGAGCAAATTGTCTGGTTGGACCTTTACGCTCGCATTCTTGATTTATTAAAAAAAAGAGCTAATTGAGATAAAAATTACTTTCTTTTTCTCTGTTTTTTCAATCGTGCATTGCATCATCTACATATTCTAGAGCAAGTCTTAATTAAGCGGATTTCAAGTTTGTTGAACATGGAAGCCATTTCAAGGCTTGCAGCTTTGAAACATGTGATGACTATCAATTATCAATCTTTCCACAAATATGTTCAAAGAAAACCAATTAACCATCTAAAACCAGAACATCGTCAACTTGGAGTCTTCTTCACGCTAAACCTTTTAAAGGGGTTGAACGTGAAGACAACAATTTTTCCAAGTAGACCAGAATTGCATTTTGGGCCAAAGCTGGCCGTACCTATTGGATTGCACCCTGAAAGTGGGTGTAATTTGATTAGTCAGAAGTCACCAACAATGTGATTAATGACCAACTTCCAACCCACCGGTAACTAGGATCAGTGAACGTTCTCTCAAATTAGGACTCTTGCAAGTCAATAAATGCCCTTTTTGAGCAATGTATCGTGGCATAGAGATTAATGCACCACTGGCGACGTTAAAATTACGTAAGTTCACCATGACTAACAATCACCGATCACTTTAAGTGATAACTTGTAGAAAGGTTATAAAGTAGGTGTTTAAAGGTTGTCAACAAGGAAAAATCGGGAAAAAATGATGATCGAAAGGACTACATTGCAACTTTTCAAAAAGATTCAAGACTTAGACCACGTTTCCTAAATGGATAGAATTTTCACTGCAAATTTCTCATTAGCTAAGTAACATTGTTTGAAATTCCTAAACAAAAGGAAGATAATAAAGAAAATTAAGAACGGAGGAGTGGAACATAAGACGATAAATGTCAACTAATGTGTGAATTTAAAATCGATAAAACCATCAAAGCAAATATCAAATTATAAGGAAGATTATCAAGACAAAACTTTTAATAAGCCTAGATAAATTTGCCATTATGATTTTAACATTGAAGAGACATATATATTTATATGTATAAAATGTAGCAATATGCATTTGTCCGGTTAATGATTAACTGTACTGAAAATTGTCGCACTAGATTTTTTCCACCTTGGAGACCCAGGGACACTTCTTAGTGGATATTTTATTTAAGAAAATTATTAAAATATGTCAATATTTTTGTCGGAGAACTTCACATCATAATTAAGGGAGAAAGGCCAGATGTTGTACATGAACATGAGAAAGTTTAAGTTCATGTTAATGGTGCCAGTGCTCTGATAATTGTCAACCCATTTGATGGGGTAAAATTGCAAGTGTTTTACAGACAATAAATCTTCTTGTGATAATATTTCTGAACTGTTTTGTGAGAGAGAAAACACTTTTTCGATGGTTATTTGATGAAGATTACATTTTGACTCATGGTCACATTAGATCAATCCATGGTCATTAATGACCGATACAATGACCGAGCGGAGTCACCCACAATTGGTGCGATGATCGGCCGGAACCAAGCCATGACCGTCTGCCAATCCATGATAGTACACGATCATCCCACAACCAATTCTTATGGTCGAATAACCACTCCCTAGTCAAGCACTCCTCATCTAGACCTTTGGTCACCAAGTCCCGAACGAGCCAACTAACTTATGACCGTCCTTCGAACTAGCTAATAGCTTAGTTTCACTATTGGCGTATTAGTCATTGCCGTACTAGTTGGGGACAAAATAAGGACCGAAATCGAGGATATTATATTTTGGAAGTTTTGGCATTTAAATATCCACCTGTGCTAAGTTTTGAGACTTGGGGTGTCTTTCTTCTTAGAAAGTTGATATTGAGAAAATAAGGCCAAAAATAGATTCAGGATGTTGAAATGCCTTAGCTACTGGTCTGAAAACACCAAGGGCCGATCTGAAACAAATTGAAATGATTGGAAAAATAGGCGCATTGGTTTGGTCAACGCTGGTTAATGACCACAATCATAAGCCGATGTGGCAGACAAGTGGTGGACAACGTGGCGGACAACGTGGCCAAAAATTGGCAACGACATGGAGGATGACGTCACTTGTTTAGCAGGCTTGGCGAATCACATGAAAGGCATACAGGCACATGAATCTCACACGCAGAGGACTTGGGCGACACGTGAGGGCGCCAGGCGATGGCGCAGTTGGACCCGTGATGTGGCAGCACGCGGTGGCATGTGTGGCGGCTTCCGGAGTCTGTTGGGGACGATATTTCAGGGTTTGACTTGTCTAAGAGTAGTGAGTTTGACGACAGTGTTCGTTTTTCAAAACAAGCAACGGGATTAACTAAACAACAATCAAGGGTGGCAATTCTATGAAGAATGGATACCAGCGCGGCTACGACAACATTGCTATAACACTATATAACTCAATGGCTTCTATGCGAAAAAAGTGAATTGAAGAATTTTTTGTATATTTGAACGTACTATATAAGAGCCCATTTACGGGCTTTACAAGATGGCTATTTATTTTAACATTATATTACAATAGAATTACAATTAATGAGAATTACAATGAGGGAGACATAGAGTTAGATAATATATTTCTAACATGACTGATGGTCATCAATCAATTCAACCATCGACCAGTAAGTTCGATTGGAAAAAAGAAAATTGAAAAAGTTAAAATCGAGAATATAATAGAAAAAGAGGAAATTCATTTGTACCATTAATCACGTCGGAATAAAAAAAAAAAATCAGGTAAATCAAACTTATCAAAACCAGCATTAGGGAAAAAGCACAGTGGATCAATGCACCACCTTAAAAGGGTGCGCAAAACACCAGTGGCACAAGCTCACCTTAGCATATCTCTAGGCATGAAAAAATCAAATGCAACTATCCCTCTCTTCTTCTTCTTCCTCTGTCTACTTTTCTTGCTCCCATTTCAGGCCTCACCATCGCCAACCGCAGAGGCACAAGCCCTTGTCAAATGGAAGAATTCTCTCTCTCCTCCTCCACCTTCTCTAAGCTCATGGTCACTCACCAACATCACCCATCTCTGCAACTGGACTGGCGTTGCCTGCAACAATGGCGGGTCAGTCTCAGAGATTAGCCTCTCAGGCTCAACCATCAGTGGCACACTCCATGCGCTCGACTTTGCTTCTTTCCCGAACCTGACCCACTTTGACGTCAGCAACAACAATCTCGAGGGCCCAATACCCTCTTCGATCGGCAATCTTTCCAAGCTCAGGTTCTTGGACCTGGGTAGCAATCTCTTCGAAGGTGGCATACCGCCCAAGATAGGCCAATTGCAAGAGATTCAGTACTTGAGCCTTTTGAACAACACTCTAAATGGTACTATTCCTTACCAGATCAGCAATCTTGGGAAGGTGTGGCATTTGGATCTTGGATCAAACTACTTGGAATCTCCTGACTGGTCGAAATTCTCTGCCATCCCATCGGTGACTTACCTGAGCCTCTTCCTCAATTTGCTCGACGGCAAATTCCCGGGCTTCATGGCCAATTGCCAGAACCTGACATACCTGGACCTTTCGCAAAACACGTTGACTGGCGAAATTCCAGAGGCTGTGTATGCCAACCTGGTGAACCTTGAATACCTCAACCTCACGGCTAATTCTCTCCGGGGGCCAATCTCAAACATATCAACACTTTTCCGGTTGAAGGAGATCCGGATTGGTAAAAATCTGTTTAGTGGTCTGATTCCTGGAGACATAGGATTGCTGTCTGAGCTTCAGATGATAGAGATGTACAACAATTCTTTTGAAGGGGCAATTCCTAGCTCCATTGGTCAATTGAGGCAGCTTGAAAAGCTGGATTTCCACCAAAACCTCTTGAACTCTTCGATCCCTTCCGAGCTTGGTCTTTGTTCAAGCCTCACCTTCTTAGCCCTTGCCATGAATTCGATCTCTGGGGAGCTACCTCCCTCTCTCTCCAATCTAGTCAGATTGTCGAAATTTGGAGCTTCGGATAATCACCTGTCAGGTGAGTTATCGCCTTACTTCTTCACGAATTGGACGGAACTCATTTCTTTGCAGCTCCAGAACAATTCTCTCTCTGGGAAAATTCCACCGGAAATTGGAAACCTGACCAAGCTAAGTTACCTCTACTTGTACCGCAATTCGCTCTCTGGCTCAATCCCTGCTGGGATCGGGAGCCTCGAGAATCTGCTCGAGTTAGACCTATCAGAGAACAGTCTCTCCGGCCAAATCCCTACGACATTGTGGAACCTCAGCAACCTGCAAATCCTCCAGCTTTTCTCCAACAACCTGAGTGGGACTATTCCGTCAGAGGTTGGGAATCTTACATGGTTGACCACTCTCGACCTCAACATGAACCAGTTCTATGGAGAGGTCCCCAAGACCATCTCTCGCCTTGCTAACTTGCAATTTATCTCTTTGTTCACAAACAATTTCTCGGGAGAAGTGCCACGGGATTTCGGCAAGTACAGCCCTTCCCTGGGCTCCGTTGTCTTTTCGCACAACAGCTTCACCGGAGAACTGCCGCCAGAATTATGCAGCGGCTTTGCTCTTCAATATCTCGCGGTCAATGTGAATAACTTCACTGGGCCACTGCCCAACTGCTTGAGGAATTGTTTGGGGCTAAGGAGAGTTCGTCTGGACAACAATCAGTTCACTGCAAATATCACTAGCGCGTTCGGAGTTTATCCGAATCTGATCTTTATAAACCTCCGCAACAACAGATTTTTTGGGAATCTCTCAGCAGAATGGGGAGAGTGTAAAAATCTCACGAATTTGCAGATAGATGGTAACAAAATTGCTGGCCACATCACACCGGAGCTTGGGAAATTGTCTCAGATGCGTGTCCTGACGTTGCACGACAATGACTTGACTGGGAAAATTCCTGACGAGATGGGAAATTTGGGGGAGTTGTTGAGCCTGAACTTGAGCAACAACCATTTGGCCGGAGATATTCCCATCTCATTAGGAAAATTGTCGAAGCTAAATTATCTTGATTTGTCGAAGAATACAATGAGCGGAAGCATACCAGACGAGCTAGCAGATTGCAGAAATTTACAAAGTTTGAACTTGAGCAACAATAATCTGTCAGGTATCATATCCCCGGAGCTCGGGAACTTGTTGGTGCTACAGATTTTCCTAGACCTGAGCCACAATTCACTAGCAGGATCAATTCCGTCCAATTTAGCAAAGCTTACGAAGCTGGAAAATCTCAATCTTTCGCATAACAACTTCTCGGGTACAATCCCAGTTGCTCTTACCAGCTTGGTGAGTTTAACCTCCATAGACTTATCATACAACAAGCTGACGGGTGCGGTTCCTAGTGGTCGCATCTTCCAACAAGCACCGGGAAGTGCTTTTATCGGAAATCCGGGCTTGTGTGGAAACGTGACAGGATTATCTCCTTGTGGGACAAGCAGTAAATCGACCAAAAATAGGAAAAAGGTTCTTAATGGTGTGATTGTGGGTATCTGCTGCTTACTTCTGGTGTCTTTCATTGCTGTGATTCTGGCACTTCGGCGGCGAAACAAGGAACTTGATGAAGAGATTAATAGTGAGTCGATCATATGGGAAAGGGAAGGGAAGTTCACATTCAATGACATCGCCAAGGCTACCGACGACTTCAGCGAAAAGTATTGCATTGGAAAGGGCGGGTTTGGAAGCGTTTACAAGGCCGAACTGACCCATGGCCACATCATCGCCGTCAAAAAACTGAAAGTATCAGAATCCAGTGATGTCCCCGCGGTCAACTACCAGAGTTTCAAGAAGGAGATCTGCATTTTGACCGAGGTCCGGCACCGCAATGTGATCAAGCTCCACGGGTTCTGTTCCAAGAGCGGTTGCAATTACTTGGTCTATGAGTTTGTGGAGCGAGGCAGTTTGGCGAAGGTCTTGTATGGAGGAAAAGGTGGAGCTGAACTGGACTGGGGTATAAGGGTGAAGATTGTTCAAGGCGTAGCTCACGCGATTGCCTACTTGCATCATGATTGTTCCCTGCCCATCGTCCATCGGGACATAACCTTGAAAAACATCTTGCTCAAGTGGGACTTCGAGCCTCAGCTTTCGGATTTCGGGACAGCGAAACTCTTGAGTCCTGACTCATCAAATTGGACCACAGTGATTGGGTCTTATGGCTATATGGCTCCTGGTAAGCTTCATGATCAAATCCAACCATACATTTCGCTTGTACATGCTATAGGGACTGATCAAATATCTCTAATAACATCTCAAATTTACATTTGTCGAATAATTCTAACAAGACTTCTAACTAGAGCAAGTATAGGTTTTGAAAAGTGATTTGTGTCAAAGTACCATAGAAATTTGTATTTTGCTCATGATCATAACATTGATTCTTTCTTCTTCTTGAAAAATAGAGTTAGCAGTTACGATGCAAGTGACGGACAAATGTGACGTATATAGCTTTGGAGTAGTGGTGCTAGAAATCATGATGGGGAAGCATCCGGGGGATCTTCTCTTTTCCCTACAGAAGACACAAACATCAAATTCACTGGAAGACCCAAATCTACTACCGGGGGATATGCTTGACCCGCGTCTTTCTCCTCCGACCGGTCAACTAGCCAAGGAAGTGGTATTCATCATCACAATGGCGCTGGCGTGCACGCGGATGAGTCCCAATTCCCGACCCACCATGCGTTTTGTGGCACAAGAATTATCCGCACACACTCAAGCTTGCTTGTCCAGGCCCTTGACTATCAGCAAGCCATTGAGTATTCAGAAATGAAATTTGAAGGGATGGTGCAAATCAAACGATACTTCTTTTGTCTCTCTTTTTTTTTTTTTTTTTTGACTTAGCTTGTAACGAATGAGAAAGAGCGGGTGGGTGTGCGCACCGGTCTATGTACAAATATAATAAATTACCATAGCTAGGCCATGGTGTCTTATCCACTCGGATGATACAATAGAATACTTTCTCGGTTTGTTTTCCTTTACATTGATACTGGAAGTGTCCAGGTTGCCTTTTCGATGGGCCATGTAGAGATGCTCGCTTACTCAAATTGTGACTCTACCATGACGTTTTTGTCATAGGATTTTTGTTTGCAAACAAACTCAAACAGAAGTCATTTGTTGATGGCATCAAATGGGAAAATATCTATTCAATTCTATTTTTATTGTACAAATGCCAATTTAATCACTCCCCATTTAATTTTGATAATATAATTCTAAACCTTTGTGTAAAATACTACAGGAAATACTCGATTGATTAGGATAAGAATGTATATACAGGGAAAAGATGGCGATGGGGATGATGTACAACACTCCCATGTCAGATTTGTTACCCAAAAAGAAGAAGATGAACAGTTATGCAATAAATAGAGGAAAGGAAGAGGGAAAAAAGAGAGATAAATTCAGAGGTTCTTAAAATTATTCATTATGATGTCGTTTTGAGTAGATTTATCTATGTCAGATTGTCGATCAGAGATGACTAGATTATCACGTCAACAATTCCAAGTGAAAAAATTACATTAAAATTTCATATAAACATTTAATACTATTGACAAATTGAAAATTTAGCACAAACTCACCATTTGTGCAAGAAATTTAAGATTAATTTGATAATTTTCCCATATCAAATGGGTTGACAAATATTGGAGCACTAGCGGAGGAGGAGGAGGAGGAGGAGGAGGAGGAGGAGAGTCCTCCGGTCTTTAAGGTGAAAAGGATGTAGTGAGAGTCCTCCGGTCTTTAAGGTGAAAAGGATGTAGTGCAAATATTTTCAGTACAATTAATTATTAACCTAGCAAAAGGAGGAGGAGGAGGAGGAGAGTCCTCCGGTCTTTAAGGTGAAAAGGAAGTAGTGCAACTATTTTCAGTACAATTAATTATTAACCTAGCAAATGAATATTGCTCCATTATGTAAATATGTATTTATATACAGGCAGTCTTTCTTAAACCTAAAAATCATAATGGGAAAATCATCTAGCCTTCGTCCCATCAAGTCTTGTCCCGATAATTTTCCTTATATTTTGATCTTTGATTTGATTATTCGCTTGTAAATTCACACATGAAATAACATTGATTGTCTTATCTTCTACTCATCCGGTCTTTATTTTTTTCTTTTTTCCTTTTGTTTAGGCATTTCAAACAACATTACTTAAGTTATGAAAAATTTACATTAGAAATTCTAAACCATTTAGAAAACGCAGTCCAAGTCCTCGATCTTTTTGAAAAGTTACAATGTAGTCCTTTCAATCATCATTTTTTTTTCTGATTAATCCTTTTCAATAACCTTTGATCACCCACTATTGAAACCTTTTTACAAGTTATTGCTTGAAAGTGATTAGTGATTTGTCAGCCACCATAAGTTTCCATAATTTTGAACGTAGCTCATGGTACATTGATCTGTATGGCACGACACATTGCTCAAAAGGGGTATTTATTGACTTGCAAAAGTCCTAATTGGAGAGAATGTTCACCAATCCTAGTTACTGATGGGTTGGAAGTTAAGTATAAATCACACTATTGGTGACTTTTGACTTATCAATTACACCCATTTTCCTATGCGTACAGCCGGCTATTGGCCCAAATTGTAATTCTGGTCTGGTTGGAAAAATTCGAGTGCTTCCAAAGGCTTCTCCAGATGGAAGCAGAGGATTTGGTTGATTGTTTAATATACACAGTCACCCCTTTAAAAAGGTTGAGCGCGAAGAAGACTTCAAATTGAATAAGCTTTGTCTTTGGATTGTTAATTGGTTTTCTTTGAACACATATGTAGAAAGATTGATAATTGACCATGGTATCGTGTTCAAAAGATGCGAACTTTGAAATCGGGTCTGTGCTCCACCGACTTGAAATTCTATCAATTTAAACCTTGCTCTAGATATGTAGATGATGCAATGCACGATTGAAAAATAAGAGAAACAAGTAATTATTACCTCAATCAGCTCTCCATTTTTCATAAATCAGGCACACGAGCACAAAGGTCCAATCACCCAATTAGGTCTCCTGAGAACATAGGATGGTTGGATGAATTTTGTTCTTCTATATGTCTATATGTTCTTTCTTTTGGTGGAAAAGACATTTTTGATCTTTTCCTAACATATTTTTATTTCAAATTCATTTTTTTTTAATCTCCGGAATTTCTGAGCATTAGTGTGACTTGCTAACGGTGTGATGATGATTGCCGAAAAATAATAGTGGTCACTTTGTTAATGCATTCAAAATACGAGTTATTTGGGAGAATTATTTTTAGTAATTCCTTATTTGACAATTTTTTTGTGTATTATAATTTAAAAATTGGTTAATTTTTTAGTATGTTATTTTAGATATTTAAGGAAAAAATTGCTAAAAATTGGATCTCCAATTGGTTAGGGAATGTGTTGGGTTTTTGATAGGTATGAATCCCTAAAACTTTATTACATAAAAATGGGCCGGACCATATTTAATATTAAAGTAGTTTATCTAGATCTAAATGAACAGTGTCCGTGGAAATTGCTCTGTCACATAATTTGTACCAATATTACTGGCCCATGTTTTATACTTGATATCATCCTTGTCCTTTTCCTCGTTGTCCTCGTTTTCCGAATGTTACACTAAAGTTCATTGTTGCGATAGTTTATATTTAAATGTTTTCACCGATGATAAAAATATTTCTCATTCGTTCATTTTTTATAAGTAACACAAATGATCACTTTTAGAAAAATTATTTTCTCAGGAGAAATTTCCGGGGAAACAAATGTGCACATACGTAGTATTGGTCTTTGTTAATTAAGAGATTAGCAAGGAAAGATCTTCTACTTGACTCTCTAAGCTTACGTTAGCTTGGTTGCCTGCCTTTGATTAGGAACAACCGAACAAGAATTAGATAATCCATTCCGAAAGAGAGATGTTTGTTTTGGCCAATTTACATATAAATGAATATATTTTAATTAATATGGAACATTTCCTCAACATGAATATCTAAAAAGAGAAAACCCAAGATCTCTCTCATTTGCAACGTCTGCAAAAACAAACAGGTTTGATTGCTCTATACCTGTTTTGTGTGTTAGCATTTTTTATATGAGCTGGAGAGAGAAGAATGACCTTGGCGAAGATTGTGGATTGGTCGGGTTTTGGCTAGATTGATTGGTGGAGAGATTGGAGGCACTCTTGGCGAAGATTTTGGATTGGTCGGGTTTTGGCTGGACTGATTGGTGGAGAGATTGGAGGCACTCTTGGCGAAGATTGTGGATTGGTCGGGTTTTGGCTGGACTGATTGGTGGAGAGATTGGAGGCACTTTTGAATGTTCTTGTTCTTACTCTTGGCGAAGATTGTGGATTGGTCGGGTTTTGGCTGGACTGATTGGTGGAGAGATTGGAGGCACTTTTGAATGTTCTTGTTCTTGCATTGTTCCTGTTTCAAATGCATAATCATCGATTCCCTTCAAACAATTTAAGTAACCAACCACCGAAACATGAAATTTTACAAAAACGGATATCTTCTAATTTATTGATATGTCATTATGCTTTTAATGATCTTATGAAGAGATTTTCTACAAATTCGTGACCACTACCTTGCGTGGTCATCACGAGGGAGGTGAAGTCAATGATGGAGTAGACCACAAATGGTTGCTCGAATATGAGAGACTAACTAAATTTTGAGGGCAAGGACGAGGAAGCCTCCCAAAAGTTTGGATGGGCCCTAATACATTAGAATTATGGCTCTATTGTAGACTTAGAGTCAAGAGAAGAACGAGTTCGATCAAACCATGAATTCCACAAAGCCATCTTTCTTCATGGGCTAAAGAAGCTCGCTACATTATATATTCAAGCCATCCAGTCCTTTAACTTTCAAACTTTGCCTATGATTTGTTGCTCATCATTGCCACTCTCGTAGTGTGATTGCTATGTGATCTTGCCTGGTCCGAGAGCAATGGTGAAAAAGAACATTGTCGAGAGAGAGTGGGTGGCGATTGCTGTGGTGGCATATCTGCTCATCATGGTGGATCTATTGCCTTCACCAATGAGTGCCTCTTTGCTTCCTGCTCAACATGTTCCCGATGCCCCAGGTCATACATATCACCATCATTCTTTTTTCTTCTTCTTATTTCTTTATCGCGAGAAAGATCACATTTGTTAATAATGAACATATGATTCTTTCTCCAGCTTGATAGACTCACTCTAGGATTTCTCTAAATTGTGTAATGAAGGTGTAAGCGAAGAAGGCAAGACGGGATCCCCAAGAAAAGCATTAGGTGGTTGGTTCAAACTCAAGGGGGCAACTGGTCTTGATTCCTACGTTGATTTCGAAAAGAAGAAGAGAAGGAAAGCGATGGAGTCGCGTAGCTTGAGGGCGAGTTTCGACATGCCTCCACCCTCACCTAATCATAATCTTGGCCACGCCCAGGGTGGGATATCTCATCCGCCACTCCTAGGATAGGAACCCTCATGGATGAAGTTGCGTACGAACAGTTGGCATATAATAAATGTATAAGAGTTGGGTTGTAGGTCAATCCTACTCTAAATAATATTGGTGTAAGGATTTTGTGAGAGTGGTGCTCACTTATTGTCATAATTCTTTTTGAAAATTATTCGAGTGCCATTTTTTTTTCTAAAAATCGATCATTTCAATTGGTAATTTTCATGGCTTGAAAATCCGACATGGCAATATTTAATATAAATCATCTGATATGCCTATCGGCAAAATAAAGTCAGCGAAATTACTTCTTAATGACATTGTTTATCACAATGTTTGCCCCAAATTAACATATCGGAGCAAAATTGCTTATAATCCCAGCCCTAATTCTTCAAATTGGGGAACATTTACTTGATGAAATATGCAACGGACGGTAAAATAAGATGACACGGAGTGAGCGACAAATAAAGTTTTCAAAGTGAAGAAATTGTTATGACTTTTTCCCCCCACTAATTTTTTTTTTTTTGGTAACCGTGGAACTGCCTCATAGTTGACAGCATTTTTCCCTCACCAAGTTTTTTTTTTTTTTGGTGATCATGGAACTGTCTCACAATTGACAGCACTCAGCATAAACCACAGGGGCACTAGCGCGAGGACCCACCTCCCACGGCGTCCCACTTAAATCGCGCAACGGAACGAGCTGGGGAATTGAACCCTGCCCAACGGGGGCAACGTACGCGAGAACCAACTCGCCCACGACGGGGTGGGCCCACCAAGTTTTCATAGTAAAGCAAATGAACTTCCGCATTCTCTATTCTAATGCCAACAAAACCTGTATCGTTTTCTTTCCTTCTTTCTTCCTGCCATCGCCCTCTGTATCATCTCATAATGGTATTTGTCAGCAAATCATGCTGAACAAGTGCTTTACTGTGAAAACCTCACGATTTGCTTTACCGATGAAGTTTTCGAATTTCAAGTTGCGAAAGTGCCAAGGTTTTCTGAAGACGAGCGAAGATCGCCCCTGGTGTGGAGAGAGAGAGAGAGAGAGAATTAGTTTTTCTCTGATCAAAGTGTCACTTTATCTTGCCCTTTCTCCATGTTGGCCTTTGCAAAGCCGTTGACCATTTGGCCATAATGGATGCATATCAGTTCAGCCTATAGGTCAATCTTAATCTAATTGATGTTGATCTAATGACTTTGAGAGAGGCCCATCCAATTTATAGGTCTTGTTAAAATATCTCCAAAAGTAAACATTCACAAGCCCAAAAAGACAACATAAGGACCGGCCCGCAAGATCGTGAAAAAAACAACCGCAATTTGCAAGAATACCGAATCGCTATATATAAAGACCTGTCGCTCGAATTGTTTAACAAACCTTTGTGCAAGACTCCTATTGAATGTCGAGTATAACCCTACTAGTCTACTAGTCTGATAAATGAAAACGGAAGAATTTTGAATCAACGTTAAATGCAGCAAATTGATCAGAAAATGCACCGTTATGTTCGGTTGCTTGTTATCAGTTTTACCAAACTTACACATCAAGTGCCAAGAAAAGCGGCTACCAAGCCAAGTAACTAGAGGCATTAAGCAATGAGCATGGCCTGCTAAACAATCAGCTCGTAAGTCTCGTTAAATTTGGCTCTGTAACGAAAATAAATTTGGCTCATTGCCGCCCGGAAAAGTCTCGTTAAAGATCTCCACACGACGCCATAAAGCTTCAGCTTCAATATTAAGATTACGTGCCCTTGTCAGCAATTTGTGTCAATAAGATAGGCTGAGAAAGTCTCATTTCGCCCACATACTTCCATGAACACCTAGACGCGGCTAGCTTCCACACTGCTAAAAGACATAGCAATGAAGACACAGATGATGAAATCTTTTATGTTAATACATAAATCATCATCGCAAAATTGTGATCTATTTGAAAGAGATGTTAATGGAACAGAGTGCTTGCCGCTACGTCAGATTGTTCTTAGTAATATAGGGAAATGGTGCCAGTACTTAGCAGAACTAGACGTCCACCTCCGTTTTTGCACCACCTAATCACATTCCATAATATCAAATCACTGCCAATTCTGACTAATTAGTATCAAGAAGATGGACTTTTGTGCTCAAACTCACTCCTTGACATCCGTGGCCTTCCACAATATGCCTGAAAAGAACTTAAACTAAAGGGTATGTCCTTCCTTCAGAACTTTCTTTAAACACATGTAGCAGTTTGTTCTATTGCTAATAAGAGAGAACATGCACCTGACGCGTACAGATTTAATAAGATCAGAAAGATAATGACTCGGTGGAAAAGACAAGGATCTGGCTAAAGGCGCAGCTGAATATTCTTTTATCTATATTTCAACAGGTTTAAAAGGATTGGTCATAATTACAGTACCCTATGTTCTCGTCAGTCATCATCAGAGCAACAAGATGCAAAGCAAAAGACAGCTCTAGGCTCAAATGTGCATTTTGCTTATTTGCCGATTGGTTCTTCATCAAAGAATGGCTCGTTTTATCAGCAAATTCTTCCTGTCTCTTGTCTCGCTGATTTTTATCTCCAGAACTGCTCTCCCTTAGTGTGTTCAGCAGGACAAGTCTCATGCGCCCTTTCCCATGTTCTGAAGCACTGCAATCATGCAATTCTTACTTGTACCATATCTCTGGAGGACGTCACGTAGAAGAAATAGCCTCTCTGTATTTTGATCAAATCAACAATCAACAATGTATGTGCTTAGTTTGGTAATGTGAAAGTTGATGGCCCATTATTCGATTGGTTAATTGCTTGAATTTTCAACGAAGTTTGATTTGATGGAACGCTTGATGGCCCAGACACATTATAATAAAGCTCACCTGTCGGTTGAAATATTTATATTCATTTCATACATATTCGCATTTAACCTGTCAAGTCTAACATTATAAACAATCTCAACCCATTCTACAAGCCATCCACTCAGCTAGCGTGGTCATCACGGGGGAGATAGATTCAATGTTGGAATGCAGAAAATTGGGGCCATTGACTGGGATCACACCATAAATTCCACAAAGCCATTTAGTCTTAGCGAGGCTGAAGAATCTTGCTACATTATTTATTCAAGTTGTCCAATCCCTTTACTTTTGGACTTTGCCTATGATCCATTGCTCGTCATCGACGCTCTCGTAGTGTGATTGCATTGGGATTTCGCATTGTCTGAAAACATTGATGACGAAGAAGAGCATTGAGAGAAAGTGGGTGGTCATAGCAGTGGCAGCATATTTGCTCATCACGCTGGATTTATTGCCTTCACAAATGAATGCCTCTTTGCTTCCTACTCAGCATGTTCCCGATGCCCCCGGTAATATATATCATCATCATCATGATTCTTCTTCTTCTTCTTCTTTCCTTATGGCGAGAAAGTTCATCTTCAGTATATACTAAACATAGTAATCATTCTCCAGTTGGAATCATCATAAACTCACTCTAAGCCTTCTCTAAATTGTGCAATCAAGGTGGAAGCGAAGAAGACAAGACAGGATCCCCAATGAAAGCTTTAGGTGGTGGGTTCAAACTCAAGGAGGCAATTGGCCTTGATTCCTACATTGATTTCAGGAATAAGTGGAGGAAAGTAGTGGAGTCGCGGAACCTGAGGGTCACTCCCATTGTGCGTCCGCCCTCGCCACGTACGCCCTCGCCCTCGCATCAATTTAGGCTCCGTCCATGACAATGAGGCCTCTCCTTATCTGACAACGTAGCCATCCATATCGACCGTATCATTTTCCTTTCTTTGCCCATGAAATGTCTGTGCCAAGTCATTATCAATGCTTGTTGATCTTAGGTATATTATGTTCCACTACTTCTATTGGTCCATAATAGATGTGTAACAGTTGGGCCTATTGGTCAATCTTACTCTAAATGATATTTGATCTAAAGGACTTTGTGAGGAAGCCATAATTTTTTTTCAATTACTTGAGTGCCACTTTAAGAAGAAAATCTATCACTTCAATCGGCGATTTTCATGATGGGAAAATCTAATGTGATGATATTTAAATATAAGTTGCCTAACGTGACTCGCCGTCAAAACGAAGTCAGCAAAATTATTCCTACATGTGTTTCTCCCATTGGAGCAAAATTGCTTATGTTCTTCGAAAAACCCCACCTCCAATTTCTAAAATTGAGGGAAAATTACTTCCCAAAATTTGCAATGGAGACTAAGATAAGATGGCTCATAATGAGCGAGGGACGAAGTTTATGCGGTAAAGCAATTGTTTCGGGGTGTTACGGGGCGTTCCCTTACGGAGTTTTCACTAAAAAGCAAATGAACTTCCAGGCATTCTTGATGCTAATGCCGATGGAAACATATATATCCTTCCTTCCTTCCTTCCTTCCAATTACTTTATTATGGAAACCTTGTGATTTGTTTTTACTGATGAAGTTTTGGAATTTCACGTTGCGAAAGTTCTGAGGTTCTCTGAAGATGAGAGAGGATCGCCCTTGTTGCGCCCACACACACAGAGAGAGAGAGAGAGAGTAAAAGAGAAGACAGAGGAGAGAATCAGCTTTTCTTCGGATGAAACAGTGTCGTTTTAGCCACAAGTGCCACGTCGTCATGTCCTTTGTCCACGTTGGACTTCATATTTTTTCAAAAAAGTCACATTGGACTTAAATTTCATTAGAAAAGATCACGTCAAAATATGTTGGCAAATACAGTAAAGTGAGCAATTTTTTACTAATATAGTGTTCTAGTGATCGAAAAAATATTTATTGTCAATGAAGTAAGCGTAGTATGAAAGGCATAACACTTGTGGTATTTTTTTTTTTTTTTTTAAAACGAAGTAAAAGTTGGTCTTTGAGAGGTAGATGACCTATTGTCATGCATAATAGTTGGCCTATATGTCAATGTTATTCTAAATGATTTTGAAAGAGGCCCGTCTAATCTATAGTCTCACCTTCGACCAAAAAAAAAAATACAGTCTTACGGATCTATCTGCAAAACCAAACATTAGCAAGGCCCAAAAAGAAAACACAAGACCCACCCCGCAAAGATCATGGAAAAAAATAAACGCAATATGCAAGAATACTAAGTCGTTATATAAAGACTCAGTCGCCGAAATGGGTTAACAAACCAATATACAAGACTTTTGCTGAATGTTGAGTATGGTCCTACTAATTTAATTATTGAAAAAAGGACGAATTTTGAATCCCCTTTAATGCAGCAAATTGATCTGAAAATGTCCCATTAGGTTAGCGATTTGTTATCGGTTTTACCCAACTTGTACATCAAGCGCCAAGCTAGCTGTGCCAAGTTCAGTAAGTAAAGGCATTAAACAGTATCCATGTCGAGTTATGTCCTGTCTTTCTCAAAAGCCCATCTTTTTTGGTACTACATGTTAACATCACTTCAAGATCAAAAGTCATTCATCTCCAAGAGAACTAATTAAATTCACGACTGCCCACTTCCGTAATTTCATCCTCTCTTAGTTAAAGAGAACTAATTTAATTGCACGATAGCCAGATCGATATGACTATCATCATCCTTGACGGAGTAAGCCCAACCGATGAAATTCTAAAAAATGTAGTATCGTGTGTTATTGAGAGATGAAATTAATATTTTTGGAATAGGAAATAGTCAAATGTTTGGATTTGCTGCAATGTGTCTTCAAAACTGAGGGTGATTTCTCTATTTATAATGGTATCTTTTTATATTTTTAATCGAGTAAAATCAAGATATAATTTGGTTTTATGTGAGATTTAATTACATAACCTAGCACTACGTCTTTTGAGTGGGTTTCACCCAATAACAAGGTGTGTTCGATTGGTTGTGTTCGTAAATTAAGGGAAATAAGGTAAATTCAAGAAATCCGATGTGTTAATAAGCTTGTGAGAGATATAATAATGGCATTAAGATAATCATTTTGATAAAATCGCATATTAATGAGACCCCGTTAGTTAATCTCAATACCTCCGACACAAATTATTCATGTGATGGTTATACAAAAAAGTAGTGACACGTGATGTAATAAACCAATCAAAAGTGAGACGATAACAAATATGGTGCAAAGTTATATGAGATTCATAGCACCCGAGTTAAGATAAGTGGTCGATTATATCTTAAAAAAGAAAAAATCACTATGTCATCATAGCCATCTGTTGTAAAAATTAAACTTCTTATCTCAGGCTCTTCCATTTCACATCTAGACAATAGTCCAATTGTTGTTGGAGGGTTAAGCCCCAAACAAACATAATAGGGCCTGGAACTTGGTTTGCATATGGGCGTCCAGCTTCCACATATAGTTTTCACTTACAAGCCTAAACTTCTTTCGTGTCAATGGCCCGTTCTGCTTATCTCAGCCCATTTGGAGCAACACTTCTTGATATAATGTACTCTACTAGTGGTGATCGATTATAAGGTTGGAATCCAGAACCAACCCTATAAGTCCCGGTTATGAAAAATTGGAACAGTTTATTGAACAGGGTCAGCACGGAACCAACTCGGTTGGTAACTTTCTAGGCCGGTTGACGGTTCTGCACAAGAATTATTATTTTTTCCAGGTTAGAGCCATTAGATCCTATTACTAATACCTCATGCTAAGCAAACACTTTTGAGAGGAGCGGTCATGTTGCATACCTCATATTTGAGGTCACAGGTTGCAATCCTCCTTATTGCAACTCTCTATAATGTGTGCGAAACCAGTTAGACACCATGTAGCAATCTAAATTGACAAGATATGTAATTAGGACAAAAATGAACCCGACATTATGCGAACACTCATTTCAAGTTCTTCAAAAATGATTCCAACTTTGAACCCTTTTACCTAGTTGCTAGATTGCTCTTTCTATGAGTGTATGCGATTACGTACATATATATACAAATACCCTAGAAACGACTCATTTCTTTAATTGCAAATGGGCCAAAAAATGTCCAATCCATAATTCATCAATGGCCAATGGGGGAAGTTCGCCATCACAAGTTATCCATCTAGTTTGGTCATCGAAAGTCAAAATGATCCTTTCCACGCTTGTCTTTTTTAATTAGACTATTTAATTGGTTACCCATTCCTTGTTGCCCGAATTTTCAACAAATCTTAAATTAGACGGGACACTTGATGTCCCATGCACATCATAATATAGCGCACTTGTCCGGTAAAATAATTATATCCATTTCATTCTCGTCATCCTCCACACTTAGCTTATCAAGTCTAACGTCGTAAACAATTTCAATAAATTTTACTAAGTGATGATAATTATAAGGTTATGATGATAGACGACTTTAAGATAGCTCAAATATAGGATGAAAGACAGCTAAAATAAAAGGCGAAATGAGGCTTAAGGTACAAAGTAATCACAATACAAGTACAAATTACATGCCTGACTGACACTTTTAGCTGACTGAAAGCAACCTTAAATAGATCATTTAGCTCCTTTTCTCTGACCTCCTGTCTTCTTCTTCTTCTTCTCACAGCGAAAAAAATAATAATAACAAATCTTGCCAATTCTCTAGCGTTACTATCCATTTCATACAGAACATAAAAGTACCCGACATTCTAAGCATAAATATTAAAAAGAGAAAAACCCACGAGCTCTCTCATTTTTAATGTCTACAAAAACAAACAAGACTGAGAGTACTCTATACCCATCTCATGGGGATAATTGCCAAAAAAGTCCTAAACATATTACAATCATGTTAATTCAATCATTAATCTTTCAATTTGGTCAATTTAGTCCTAAACCTTTTGATATTTGCCAGTCTAATCTATCCAGTCAATTTTGACTAAAAATTGTTGACATAGATGTCCATTGTTCTACATAGCATAGTTGATACTGACATAGACAATTTTTTTTTTTTAATCTTTTCCTTCTATTTTTGCCTTTCATAGTGGCCAGCAAGGGTTACAGCTCTCGCCTAGCCTCACCCAAATTTGAGCAAGAACATTGCAGCCCTCACTAGCCATAATGAAAGAAAAAAAGGAAAAGAAAAAATAAAAAAAATATGAAAAATAAAAAAATAAATCAATAATTCAACAAAATTGAAAAAAAATTGTCTATGTCAACATCGATGTGCCGTGTAAGACAGCCAACATACATGTCAAGCAAAATTAATCAAATAGACTAAATTGATAAAATGTCAAAACGTTTTGGACTAAATTGATCAAATTAAAAATATTAGAACTAAATTGGTACAAATACAATGGATTTAGAATTTTTTTAGTAATTTTCCCCCAATTCGTGTGTTAGCGTTTTCAAACGAGTTGAAGAGAAACGAATGACTTTAGTGGAGATTGTCGATTGTTCAAGCTTTCGCTAGGCCGAATGGTGGAGAGACTGAGCACACTTATGAAGGTTCTTACTCTTGCTCTTGTTCTTGTTTCAAATGCATAATCATTGATTTCTTTTTGACAAGTTAAGTAACCAACCATCGAAACATGAAATTTTACCAAAACAAATGTCTTTTGATTTTTTTGATTTATCATTGTGCTTTCAATGATCTCATGAAGAGATTTTCTACAAATTCTTGACCGTTAACTTGCGTGGTCATCACGAGGAAGATGAACTCGGTGATGGAATAGACCACAAACGGTTGCTTGAATCCAGCGATGACTATAATTTTGAGGGCAAGGACAAGGAAGCCTCCCAAAAGTTCAGATGGGCCACGATACATTGGAAATATGGCTCATTGTAGACTTAGAATCGAGAGACAAACGACTATGATCAAACCATGAATTCCACAAAGCCATCTTTCATCAAACTGTAGAATAGCTCGAATATAGGACACAAGGCAACTAAATAAAAGGTTTAAAAAATTAAACATACAAATTACATGCTGACTGGCATTTTTGGCTTACTTACAACACTCTTGAATAGATCATTTATGGTACATTTGGTAATACTTCTGTTCCTAGAAATAATTTTTTCATATCCATTCCCGAGAACAAAGAAGTAGATTCATTTTACTTGTTTTCTATTCCAAATTTATTCTTTGATTACTTTTCTATTTTGAATAATAGAAAAATTAGTTGACATTATCAAACGAATTTATGTTTTTTTTTTCTATTTTGTAGAGCAGAAAAATAGATAAATAGAAAAAACATGATTGCAGAAAAATAGATAAATAGAAAAAACATGATGACTACCAAATAGGCCCTTGGACCTTCTCTATGGCCTTGTCTTCCTCGTTCTTCTGGTTATGACATGGACCTCTTTGAATAGCCAAAAAAAAAAAACAAAACAACAACAACAACAAATCTCGCCAGTTCTCTACCATTGTAATTCCATCTCATTCAGAACATTTTCTCCACATGAACATTTAAGAAGAAAACCCAAGAGCTCTCTCATTTGTAATGTCCACAAAAACAAACGGGACCGATTACTTTTATACTAATTTCGTGTGTTAGTGTTTTCAATATGAGCTGAAGAGAAAAGAATGACCTTGGCAGAGATTGTCGGTTGGTTGGGTTTTGCCTGGACCGGTTGGTGCAGAGATTGGGGGCACTTCCAAATGTTCTTGCTCTTGCTCTTATTTCAAATGCACAATCATCAATTTCATTTAGACAATTTAAGCAACCAACCATCAAAAAATGAAAATTTACAAAAACAGAAGTCTTTTGATTAATTGATTTATTATTATGCTTTCACTATCTCATGAAGAGATTTTTTTGCGAATTCTTGACTACTAGCTTGCGTGGTCATCACGAGGGAGACAAAGTCAATGATAGAATAGACCACAATTCGAGAGACTGACTATAAGTTTGAGGGTAAGGAAGAGGAAACCTCCCAAAAGTTTAGATAGGCCACAATACATTTGAATTATGGCTCTGTTGTAGACTCGAAGTCAAGAGATGAATGACTGTGATCAACCCAGGAATTCCACAAATCCATCTTTCTAGATGGGCTGAATGAAGAAGCTCGCTACATTATATATTCAAGCCGTCCAGTCCTTTAACTTGCAAACTTTGCCTATGATCCGTTGCTCATCATCGCCACTCTCGTAGTGTGATTGCATTGTGATTTTGCATGGTTCGAGAGCTATGATGAAAAAGAAGAGAGTCAAGAGAAAGTGGGTGGCAATAGCAGTGGTGGCATATTTGCTCATCATGTTGGATCTATTGCCTTCACCAACAAGTGCCTCTTTGCTTCCTACTCAACATGCTCCTGATGCCCCCAGTAATACACATCACCATCATTCTTTTTTCTTCTTCTTATTTCTTTATGGCAAGAAAGTTTGCATTAGTTAATAATGAATATGTGATTCTTTCTCCAGCTCGATAGGCTCAATCTAGGATTTCTCTCAATTGTGTAATGAAGGTGTAAGCGAAGAAGGCAGGACAGGATCCCCAAGAAAAGCATTAGGTGGTGGGTTCAAACTCAAGGGGGCAATTGGTCTTGATTCCTACATTGATTTCGGGAAGAAGAAGAGGAGGAGGAAAGCGATGGAGTCACGTAGCCTGAGGGCGAGTCCCAACATGTCTCCGCCCTCACCTAATCATAATTTTCGCCGCTCCCAAAATTCGCCCCCTTTTGATTGGAGTCGCGTATGAACAGTTGGCACATAATAAATGTATAACAGTTGGGTTGTAGGTCAATCCTACTCTAAATAATATTGGTGTAAGAATTTTGTGAGAGTGGCGCTCACTTATTGTCATAATTTTTTTATCGATTATTTGAGTGCTATTTTGATAAAAAATAAATCGATAATTTCAATCGGCAATTTATATGGCCTGAATATCCAGCGTGACAATATTTAATATAAATCATCCGACGTGGCTCGCTTGCAAGTAAAGTCAGCAAAGTTGCTTCTAAATGACGTCACCTATCGCAATGTTTGCCCCAACTTAACAGATTGGAGCAAAATTGCTTATTATCCTAAACCCAATACCTCAAATTGGGCAAAAGTTACTTTCCAAAATTTGCAACGGACAGTAAAATAAGATGACACGGAGTTAGCGAGAGATAAAGTTTCCAAAGTGAAGGAATTGTTCTGAGGATTTCCCTCATCAAGTTTTCATAATAAAACAAATGAACTTACGCATTCTTGATTCTAATGCCAATAAAACCTGCATCGTTTTCTTTCCTTCTTCCTGCCATTAGTGCCATCATCCTCAGTATCATCTCATTATGGTATTTGTTAGCAAATCATGCTGAACAAGTGCTTTACTGTGAAACCTCACGATTTGCTTTACTGATGAAGATTTCGAATTTCAGGTTGCGAAAGTGCTGAGGTTTTCTGCAGGCGAGCGAGGATCGCCATTGGTGTGGAGAGAGAGAGAATTAGTTTTTCTCTGATGAAAGCGTCACTTTGTCCAGTCCTTTGTTCATGTTGGACTTCATATTCTTTATTTAAAAAGAAAAAAAGAAAAGGCATGTATTACGAACCATCGAAATAGGTTAGCGAATGCACTGAAGTGATCGGTTTTTCACTGATGCGGTGTTCAGGTGATTGGAAAAAAGAAGTTATGATATCGAAATGAATACCACACAAAAGTTATGATATTTGTGGTGTCCTTTTTCAGAAAACGAAATAAAAGCTGGCCTTTGAGAAGCCGATGACCCATTAGCCCCTTATAGATGCATCTCAGTTGGGCCTATCGGTCAATCTTACTCCCCATTCAATTTATAGGTTTTGCTTAAATATCTCCAAAAGCAAACATTCAAGAGCCCAGAAAGAAAACATAAGGACCGGTCCCCAAGATTGTGTAGAAAACAACTACAACCTGCAAGAATACCGAATCGGTATATAAAGACCTGTCGCCTGAATTGGTTAACAAACCTATATGCAAGACTCTTATGATCGTCCAGTATGACCCTCTACTAGCCTGATAAATGAAAACGGAAGAATTTTGAATCAATGTTAAATGCAGCAAATTGATCAGAAAATGCACCGTTATGTTTGGTTGCTTGTTGGCAGTTTTACCAAACTTGCATACCAAGTGCCAAGCAAAGGTGCTGCCAAGCAAAATAACTAGAGGGATTAAGCAATGTACATCGCCTCCTAAACAATTAGCTCGTAAGTCTCGTTAAATTTGGCTCATTGCGACCCCGAAAATTCTCGTTAAAGATCTCCACATGGCGCCGTGAAACTTCAGCTCTGATAAAGATTGGCCGCCCTTGTTAGCAATTTGTGGCAATAAAATAGGCTGAGAAAGTCTCATTTTGCCCATTAACTTCCATGAACATCAAGACACGGCTAGCTTCCACACTGCTAAAAGACATAGCAATGAAGACCCGTATGCTCAAATCTTTTATGTTAATACATTAATCATCATGGCAAAAACGTGACGTATATGAAAGAGATGTTTATGGAACGAAGTGCTTGCCGCTACCTCGGATTGTTCCAAGTAATATTGAGAAATGGTGCCAGTACCCAGCAGAATTAGACCTCCACCTCCAGTTTTTGCACCACCTAATCACATTCCATAATATCAAATCACCGCCAATTCTGACCAATCAGTATCAAGAAGATGGACTTTTGTGCTCAGACTCCCTCCTTGACATCCTTGGCCTTCCACAATATGCCTGAACAGAACTTAAGCTAAAGGGCATGTCGCTTTCTTCAGAACTTTCTTTAAACACATGTAGCAGTTTGTTCCGTTGCTAAGAGAGAACATGCACTTGTCACATACAGATTTAACAAGATCAGAAAGATACTGACCCGGTGGAAAAGACAAGGATCCGGCTAAAGGCGCAGCTGAATGTTCTTTTATCTATATTTCAACAGGTTTAAAAGGATTGGTCATAATTACTGTAGTATTTTATTAATTAATACGTCCATGATGGGGTGCGATTGGCACACACCATTTCGCCTTGATATGCTACGATGAAGGGGTGTGATGGGGTCATATAAAAGACCCCTGAAGACAACCGTTGGACTGGTTGGAAGAACGTACGTACAGAAAAGAGAGTTTTCCTTTTCTTGTCCCCTTTCCATTAAATAGAAGGTGTTCCATTTTCTTCCTTACGAGAGCAATTTGCATTTACCCCGTGGAAATTAGGTGCTTTCCTCGTGATCGCATCCAGACCAACGTGAAGTAATTTCGTTCATGATTCATCCGCAATTCAACGTTCGTTCCGGGGTTAATTATTGTTTGCGCATCGGTAAAGGTAAGTCGTCTTCCGTTGACTTGAATTTCAATATTGGTATCAGAGCCCGGTCATGATTTCTACCTTGTTTTTCATTGATTTTTCTCGTTTACCATTTGATATCGAGATAAAGAATATGAAATCTACACTACTTGGATGTTCATTGCATGGAATTGCTAATTCGAATAGTAGAAATCGAACCGAAGCGAAGAACGGGTTCGGGGTTGTGTAGATCCGTACGATTCTGGCCATTTTTCGAAACATTTTTTCCGCCAAAATCAATTTTCAAATATACATGGTGAAATTACTCGTCGAGACGAGTTCGATGATGGGTAGATCGCTGCCAGAGGACACCAGATGTACCCACACGTGCGGCTAGAAGCCGATGCGCGTGGGCGTCACGCGCCTGAAGCGCTGGAAATGCTAGCGCGTGCGCAACACGCGCCGGTCGGCAAACCGGCACGTGTGCAACGCGCACCGGTCGGCGAACCGACGTGTGATGACCTCACTGTGATGTCATCCAACGGTCATTTGCCGGATGACGTCATCGATGACGTCACCGCCGGCGCCAGTTAGTCGGCCAGTCACCGCCGGCAACCCGACCCGTTTAGAAACTTGACCCTAGATCCGATCCGTGACCCAACCCAACCCAACCATTGACCGGTCAACGGGTCGGACCGGTCAACCGGTTCGGCGCTCAAACCGGTCAAATCGGTCGGACCGGCCAGGAGCCATTTGGCTCGCTGGCGCGTGCGCCACACATACCGTGCACTCAGGCGGCGCGTGTGGGCGTGTGGAAGCTCCGATTGGAGCGTGGTCAGCGGCATTTGGTTCGTATGAGTGTCATATACACTGTGGTATGTTTATTTTGGATATTTGAATTTTATAAATGTATAAAATTGTGTACAGAACCCTATGTATGCGTATTTTTAAGGTACAAATGCATAGTTTATTCATTTTTTAGCTTGTATTTTCATAAGTTTTAGGAAATACAGTAGCTGGCTTGTATTAAAATGATATCAAATATGCTGTGTAGAGCTTGGTTCGATGATAGCATGTATATAATTTAATATACTTGCAGTTTTCTAGTTTCAAGAAAATTCGAACAATGGTAGGAAATCTTTATTTTTCCGTTCATGTTGAATTGTGGATTTGATTATAGTTGTAGCATGATTGTTTTTTTTTTTTTTTTAAGTTGGTTCAAATCATGCTATGTTTTTGTGTTAATGGAAAAATGTAGAAATTACATGAGGTCATGTAATTATTTTTCCTAGTGGGAGTTCGTAGGTTGGTAGAATTCGAAGGAATGGTTGTCCTCCAATTTGTGATTTTATCACTTTATGTGGACAATATTTTATTGGCTGGAAATGATAAGGTTTTGGTTATTACCATAAAAGAATGGTTGTCCTCCAATTTTGAAATGAAGGACATGGGAAAAGCTGCTTACATATTAAGAATTAAGATCGAAAGAAATCGATCAAGGAAACCCCTTACTTTATCACAAGAGTCTTATATAATGAAGATTCTTGAGCGTTTCAATATGCAGCATTGTAATCCCATTGATACCTCTGTCATTCAAGGTGAAGGCCTAAGTACTGAGATGTGTCCTAAGACTCCAGAAGAAATTAAAGTGATTGAAAATCTTCCTTACGCTAGTGCAGTCAAAAGTTTGATGTATGCTATGATGTGTACTAAACCCGACATATGTTATGCCGTGGGATTAGTGAGGCGATATCAATCAAATCCCGGTCAAGCACACTAGAAAGCAGTGAATAGGATCCTGAGATACTTGAAGGACACCATGGACTATCGACTTTGTTACCAAGGGAATGATTTACGCATGTTGGGTTATTCAGATGCCGATTGGGGTGGAGACCTAGATGAGCATAAATCGACTTCTGGATATGCGTTCTTGCTCAATGGAAATGCAATTTCTTGGAATAGCAAGAAACAGCATGCACGACCTTATCTACGATGGAGGTAGAATTTATTGCATGCTCTGCTTTATTGCATGCCTTGCTGCAGTGCAAGAAGCAATATGGCTAAAACGTTTCTTGGAAAATTTAGCCACTGTCACTGAGGTTCCAAGACTAGTGATGGTTTATTGCGATAGTCAAATAGCCATTGCCTATGTGAAAGATTCCAAGTATCATAGAAGGACGAAACACCTTGACATAAAGAATAACTTCATAAGAGATATAATAGCGCAGAAAGAAGTGATCCTACAATACATTTCAACTAATAGAATGGTTGCTGATCCATTTACGAAGGCTATTCCTAGAGACATATTCTTGACTCACAAGATGTCACTAGGATTGCGTAGAACGTGATATGTGTTATTGAAGAGGATCATTGGTTTATGTATATGTGGACATATGTATTGTACTTATTTGTTTACAAGTGACTTGATGTTTTATCAATAAGTACAAATCCATTATGAGACTAGCACAAGCACACATATATTATAGGAAAGTATGTCAGCAGGCAATGATTGGCTCGCTCACACGAACAATCGTCTCAAGTGCTATAGTTAGCACATTGAGATGAGACGTTATGTACAAATAAATGCTGAAGAGCGAGTTTGGTACATAAAATAATATGTCGCATTGATTGGAGTCAAGATGAGGTCTGTGATTTGTTTATAATAAGACCGAACATGATAGTCCCACAATCATATATGCTTGTAAGATGCCGGATGTGAGTACTTAATTAGGCGCTATAGAAAGCGAGTTGATATAGCACTCGAGCTAAACATGAGTACGTGAGAAGCACGTGACTATATTTAGGCTAAGATCCGTATAGTTGATATATTTAATAAATAAAATATGCTCTTATAGAAAGAGAAATCCACTATAACATGTAATTCATATTATATGTGCATTGTACGACTGACAAGGGAATGTGAGTAAAATTATCCATATTTACTCATTGTGTGAGCCCTTGAGGTAATTTATAATTTACCTCATTTTGTGCCCTATGTTACTTCTGACTATGTTCTCAAAGTGAAAGATCAATGTTGCTACTTTAACATGTTACCGGCGGTCATGAATAGATATGGCCTTATGGGACGTGTCTAGGAAAGCAATTATTCTAAAATGGAGAGAGACATGAGTGCGAAGGAAGACTATTGTTGTTTTACATCTATCGCATGTATTTACTGATCGACCAATTATATCGCCCTTATGTGGTTGCGGATATAATTGTAAATACATTGTGTTTTGAGAATAGTCAAGTATAGCCAAAGGGATAGATATACTTGGATTGATGTAACAAAATATGTCTGGGGCACTGTGAGACATCGATTGTAGCCATTATGTCATCCTTAACAGGTGCATAATTTGAGCTTCCAAGTGTAGGTGTACTCACTAGTCGCACGGCTTACTTGCTAGTATGAATTGTTTTGTAAAGTTGATGAATGTTGAACGCCTTATATTCTTGAAAGAGAGCTATCAAGCCTATCATGTCCGAGTGGGAGATGTAGTATTTTATTAATTAATACGTCCATGATGGGATGCGATTGGCACGCACCATTTCGCCTTGATATGCTACGATGAAGGGGTGTGATAAGGTCATATAAAAGACCCCTGAAGACAACCGTTGGACTAGTTGGAAGAACGTACGTACAGAAAAGAGAGTTTTCCTTTTCTTGTCCCATTTCCATCAAAGAGAAGGTGTTCCATTTTCTTCCTTATGAGAGCAATTTGCATTTACGCCGTGAAAATTGGGTGCTTTCCTCGTGATCGCATCCAGACCAACGTGAAGTAATTTCGTTTGTGATTCATCCGCAATTCAACATTCGTTCTGGAGGTTAATTGTTGTTTGCGCATCGGTAAAGATAAGTCGTCTTCCGCCGACTTGAATTCCAACAATTACAGTACCCTATGTTCTCGTCAGTCATCATCAAAGCAACAAGATGCAAAGCAAAAGACAGCTCTAGGCTCAAAGGCACATGTTGTTTATTTGCCGATTGGTTCCTCATCAAATAATGGCTCGTTCGATTAGCAAATTCTTCCCGTCTCTTGCCTCGCTGATTGTTTTTTCTCCAGAGCTACTCTCTCCCTAAGTGTGTTCAGCAAGACAAGCCTTATGCACTCTTTCCCATGTTCTGAAGCGCCGCCATCGTGCAATTCTTACTTGTACCATGTCTCTGGAGGACTTTAGTAGAAGAAATAGCCTCCCTCTACTCGGTCAACGTGTCAGAAATCAAATCGATAATCCACGGCGCTAAGCAAAATTATCTGGTATCTGTGCCTTGCACTTGTAGATACCTGAATGGCACCAACAGATACTCCTATGATACTTCTTCCAGAGTACAACCAGACGATTCATTTGCCAGAGTCAACAATGACAGGTACAGTGGAGAAGCTTATAATGTCATTTGCAAGATTATCTGATATCTGTGCCTCTGCACTTGTAGATACCTAGTCGCTAGATATGCTCTATCTATGAGTGTACGCGATTGGGCACTTTTGACTTTGATATATAAACACACTAGAAACGACTCATTTCTTCAATTGGAATGGGACAAAAAATGTCGGCTGCAAAATTCATCGGCAGGGGAAGCTTGTCTTCATCCGAGTCATGGCCACCGGCCCACGATCCCAGGTTATCCATCGAGCTCGGTCATCGAAAGTCAAAATGATCCTTTGCACGGTCGTCTTTTTCAATAAGACTATTTAATTAGTTACCCATTCCTTTTTACTCGAATTTTCAATTTTCGACAAACCTTAAATTTGACACGACGCCTGATGTCCCATACACATTGTAACACGCGCACTTGTCTAATTAAAAAAAAAATTATATCATTTCATACTTGTCATCCTCCACACTTGGCTTGTCAAGTCTAACGCCATAAACAATTTCAATAAATTTTATTAAGTGATGATAACTATAAAGTTATGATGATTATCAAATTATCATCCGACTTTAAGATAGCTCAAATATAGGATGAAAGACAGATAAAATAAAGGGTTAAATTAGGTTTAAAGTACGAAGTAATCACAATAAGTACAAATTACATGCAGACGGGCACTTTTGGCTGACTAACAGCAACCTTGGATAGATCATTTGACTCCTCTCTGACCTCTTTTTTTCTTCTTTTTCTCACGGTGAAAACAAAAGAAAAAAACAAATCTTGCCAATTCTCTAGTATTACTTTCCATTTCATCGAGAACATATAAGCACTCGATATTCTGAACATAAATATTAAAAAGAGAAAACCCAAGAGCTCTCTCATTTTTAATGTCCACAAAAACAAACAAGACTGAAAGTACTCTATACCCATCTCATGGGAATAATTATCAAAAAGTCCTAAACCTATTATATTTGTGCTAGTTCAGTCATTAATTTTTCAATTTAGCCAATTTAATCTTAAACCTTTTAACAATTTGTCAATTTAGTCAATCCGATCAATTTTGACTGGAAATTACTAATATGGATATTGATTGTCCTACATGGCATGGGTAGTACTGACATGGATAATTTTTTTTCCTTCTTTTTTTGCCTTTCATAGTGGCCAGCAAAAGTTATAGCTCTCGCTCGACCTCACCCAAATCTAAGCGAGAACATCGTAGCCCTCGCCAAAGGTCATCGGCCACAATGAATAAAAACAAAAGAAAAGAAGGACAATAGAAAAAGAAAAAAGAATGGGAAAAAGAAAATAATAAATAAATCAATAATCCAAAAAAATTGAAAAAAATTATTGATGTTAGTGCCAATATGCCACGTAGGACAGCCAACGTCCACATTAGACAAATTTGACCAGATAGACTAAATTGGTAAAATGTCAAAATGTTTAGGATTAAATTAACCAAATTAAAAGGTTTAGAACTAAATTAATACAAATGCAATGGGCTTAGAATTTTTTTAGTAATTTTTCCCTTTTTCGTGTGTTAACATTTTCAATACAAGCTGAAGAGAAAAGAATGACTTAAGTGGAGATTGTTGATTGGTCGGGCTTTGGTTAGACCGATTGATGGGGAGATTGAATGCACTTCTGAAGGTTCTTACTCTTGCTCTTGTTCTTGTTTCAAATGCATAATCATCAATTTTTTTTTTTTTACAAGTAACCAGCCATCAAAACATGAAATTTTACCAAAACAGATGTCTTCTGATTTATTGATTTACCACAGTGCTTTCAATGATCTTATGAAGAGATTTTCTAACACAAAGAAGACAAACTTGATGACGGAATAGACCATAAATGATTGCTCGAATCCGGTGACGACTATAACTTTGAGGGCATGGACGAGGAAGCCTCCCAAAAGTTTAGATGGGCCATGATATATTGGAAATATGGCTCTTGTTCTTGTTTCAAATGCATAATCATCGATTTCTTTTTGACAAGTTAAATAACCAACCATCAAAACATGAACTTTTGCCAAAATTGATGTCTTCTGATTTATTGATTTATCATTGTGCTTTCAATGATCTCATGAAGAGATTTTTCTGCAAATTCTTGACCACTAGCTTGTATGGTCATCACAAGGAAGATGAATCCGATGATGGAATAGACCACAAATAGTTGCTCGAATCCGGCAACGAATGTAATTTTGAGGGTAAGGACAAGGAAGCCTCCCAAAAGTTCAGACGGGCCACGATACATTGGAAATATGGCTCTTGTTCTTGTTTTAAATACATAATCAGCAATTTCTTTTTGATAAGTTAAGTAACCAATCATCAAAACATGAAATTTTATCAAAATAGATGTCTTTTGATTTATTGATTTATCATTGTGCTTTCAATGATTTCATTGTTGGTTGGGTCCACCTCTTTTGTGGGGCCCAGCTAACATTAAAAAGAAAGAAATAAAAAGAAGAGAAGAAAAGTCACAAAGCAAGTGAAAAAAGAAAGAGAAGGCTTCATGCGTGTGTCGGCAACTGAGGAGAGAGAAGAGAAAGTGTGCCCGAAAAGTGAAGTGCAGAGGAGAGAGGGTGAGTAAACAAAGAGCTCCCAAACGTGTTACTGGAGAAGAGGAAAAAAAAGGGCCGAATCTGTGTGGCCCCAATTTGAAGGCCAAAAGTTAATAGAATTGAGTTAAATTTGAGTATGTTCGTCCAGAACTACCTCATAATTCTCTAATTGCAGTTAGGATTTTCTTGCTCTTAATTTATTTATCCACTTATGTAGCGAGAAAATATAGTTATAATATTAATGTTGAGCCTCTCGTGTGTGATTAAAGAAGAATATCTTACGTATCCTACTATTGTTGGTGATTAGTAGATGTTTTTGGGTTGTTTGTGGTTTTCTTCTCATTGGGTTTTCTACTTTAAATATTTGGTGTTATTATTTGTTTTGTCTACTCATCATTTTGGCATTATACTTGCATATTGTGAGATTATATATTGTTTATTGTTGTTGGGGGTTAAGAAAATTTTGGTTGATGTAGTTTCAGGATAAAAATTGATCCTGAAGTGGGTTTAATTCGTGGTGAATTGTGTTTCCGGGTTCTGCCCAACACTCATGAAGAAATCTTCTGCAAATTCTCAACCACAAACTTGCGTGGTCATCACGAGGAAGATGAACTTGATGATGGAATAGACCACAAATGGTTGCTCAAATCCGTCAATGATTTTAATTTTGAGGGCAAAGACGAGGAAGCCTCACACAAGTTTAGATGGGCCATGATATATTGGAAGTATGGCTATTGTTCTTATTTCAAATGCTTTTTGACAAGTAATTGGCCATCAAAACATGAAATTTTACCAAAACAGACATCTTCTGATTTATTAATTTATCGTTGTGCTTTCAATGATCTCATGAAGAGATTTTCTGCAAATTCTTGACCGCTAGCTCGCGTGGTCATTACAAGGAAAATGAACCCGATGATGGAATAGACCACAAATGGTTGCTTAAATCCAGCGATGACTATAATTTTGAGGGCAAGGTCAAGGAAACCTCCCAAAAGTTCATATGGGCCACGATACATTGGAAATATGGTTCTTGTTCTTGTTTCAAATGCATAATCATCAATTTCTTTTTGACAAGTTAAGTAACAAGCCATCGAAACATGATTTTACCAAAAAATATGTCTTCTGATTTATTAATTTATCATCATGCTTTCAGTGATCTCATGAAGAGATTTTTTGCCAATTCTTGACCGCTAACTTGCGTGGTCATCATGAGGAAGATGAACTCGATGATGGAATGGACTACAAATGGTTGCTCGAATCTGGCGACGATTGCAATTTTTAGGGCAAGGACGAGGAAGCCTCCCAAAAGTTTAGATGGGCCACGATACATTGGAAATATGGCTATGTTGTGTTAGGGTTTATACCACATCGGTTGTAAAATGGGTAGATAGTCAATTTATAAGTGTGAAAGAAAGCATCACCTTTTGAGCTAGTTTTCTGGGTGAGAAAGGCCCAAAACCACTCAACACTAGTATCAAAGCCCAAGTTACTAACAAATCTGGACCCAACAGTTACTTAAAGAGGATTGTTGAGGCCTTCGACGTGTGAGGGAGATTGTTAAAGTTTATCCCACATCGATAATGGAAGGAACATGTAGTTAGTTTATAAGTGTGAGGAAAAATCTTACCCCTTGAACTAGCTTTTGGGGTGAGAGAGGCCTAAGATCACCTAACAAATTAAAGACTTAGAGGCAAGAAATGAACAACTGTGATCAAACCATGAATTCCACAAAGCCATCTTTCATTTGACTGTAGGACAACTCGAATATAGGACGCAAGGCAACTAAATAAATGGCTAAAAAAAAACATAATAATCGCTATACAAGCACAAATTACATACCGACTAGTAGTTCTCTGTCCATAAATAATTTTTTCCATTTCTGTTCCCGAGAACAAAGAAGTAGATTCATTTTACTTGTTTTTTATTCCAAATATATTCCTTGATTAGTTTTCTATTCCAAGGAATAGAGAAATTTGACAACATTACCTAACGGATTTCTATTCTTTTTCAATTTTGGGGAACATAATAGTAGATGAGTAGAAAAACATAATGGTTATCAAACAAGCCCTTGGACCTTCTCTATGGCCTTTGCCTTCCTCCTTCTACTTACGACATGGACTTCTTTGAATAACGAAAACAAAAGAAACAACAAATCTTGCCAATTCTCTACCATTGTTATTCCATTTCATCCGGAACCTTTTCTCAACATGAATATTTAAAAAGAAAACCCAAGAGCTCTGTCATTTGTAACGTCCACCAAAACAAATAGGACTGATTGCTTTTATACTAATTTCGTGTGTTAGTGTTTTCAATATGAGCTGAAGAGAAAAGAATGACCTTGGCGGAGATTGTCAATTGGTCGGGTTTTGCCTAGACCTGTCGGTAGAGAGATTTGGTGCACTTCCAAACGTTCTCGCTCTTACTCTTGTTCTTGTTTCAAATGCATAATCATTGATTCCTTTTAGACGATTTAAGCAACCAGCCATAAAAAAAAAAAAGTGAAAATTTACAAAAATAGAAGTATTTTGATTTATTGATTTATCATTATGCTTTCAATGATCTCATGAAGAGATTTTCTGCGAATTCTTGACCGCTAGCTTGCATGGTCATCACGAGGAAGATGAAATCAATGATGGAATAGACCACAATCCAAGAGTGACTAAATTTTAAGGGCAAGGACGAGGAAGCCTCCCAAAAGTTTGGATGGGCCCCAATACATTAGAATTATGGCTCTGTTGTAGACTTAGAGTCAAGAGATGAATGAATTCGATCAGACCATGAATTCCACAAAGCCATCTTTCTTGATGGGCTAAAGAAGCTCGCTACATTATATATTCAAGCCATCCGGTCCTTCGACTTTCGAACTTTGCCTATGATCATTTGCTCATCATCGCCACTCTCATAGTGTGATTGCATTGTGATCTTGCATGGTCCGAGAGCGATGATGAAAAAGAACACTATCGAGAGAAAGTGGGTGGCGATAGCAGTGGCGGCAAATCTGCTCATCATGGTGGATTTATCACCTTCACCAACGAGTGCCTCTTTGCTTCTTGCTCATCATGTTCCTGATGCCCCTAGTAATACATATCACCATCATTCTTTTTTCTTCTTTCTTATTTCCTTATGGTGAGAAAGTTTGCATTAGTTAATAATGAACATATGATTCTTTCTCCAGCTCGATAGACTCATTCTAGGATTTCTCTAAATTTTGTGAAGGTGTAAGAGAAGAAGGCAAGACGGGATCCCCAAGAAAAGCATTAGGTGGTGAGTTCAAACTCAAGGGGGCAATCCCAAGAAGAAGAGGAAGAAAGCGATAGTCGCGTAGCCTGAGGGCAATCCCAAGATGTCTCCGCCCTCGCCGCTTCGCAATTTTAAGCGAAGCCAGTTTATGCTGATCCCGCCTCCTCCACCGGACCAAGGATTATTTCACCCATAATAGATATATAGTAGTAGGTCAATCTAAATAATATTAATCTAAGGATTTTGTGAGCGTCTTACTTAGCACCACATAACCTTGTTTTTCTTATTACTTGAGTGCCATTTTGATTATAAAAAAAAAAAAAATCACTTCAAAAGCGATTTGCATGACCGGAAAATCCAACATGACAATATTAAATATAAACCGTTCGACATGCCTCGCTGGCTAAGTAAACAGTACAATTGCTTCTAGATGACATCGTCTATAACAATGTTTGACCCAAATTAACAAACTAGTGCAATTGCTTATAATCCCAACTCCAATTCCTCGACACAAGGCAGCTAAATAAAAGGCTAAAAGTACGAAGTAATCGCAATACAAATACAAATTACATAGCGACTGGTACTTTTGGCTGACTGACGGCACTCTTGAATAGATCATTTAACTCCTCCTCGCTGGCCTTTACTTCCTCCTTTTGCTCACAGCAGGGGCTTCTTTGAACAGGGAAAACAAAAGAAACAGCAAATCTTGCCAATTCTCAACCATTATTATTCTATTTCATCTAAAACATCTTCTCAACATGAATATTTTAAAGGGTTAATATTATGAAAAATCCAAAATTGATAAATCCGTGACAAATTTATTCCAAACTAATTTTTTAACCATAAAAAATTCAAAATCAGTACATTTGTGACAATTTACCCCAACCGACCATCAAAAACTCTAAAGTGATACACTTGTGATAAATTTATCATAAATTAATTTTTTTTACCTCCAAAAACACAAAACTAGTATTGGATTAGTATCACAAAAAATCACAAAGTTGGTACAATTGTGACAAACAGAGAACAAAATTTTAAATTGGAATACCAATCAACTATCGCAAATCAAGAGTAAAATCTCAAATTAGTACACCAGTCAACTGTCACATATCATCCAACTCAGCATTTTGACACTAAAATTTAATGAAAAATAACATAGAGTAAATTTGTCATAAGTATACTTGTTTAGGGTAAGTTTGTCAAAAGTGTATCAATTTGGGGTTTAATTAGCTTATGGTAAATTTGTCACAAGTATAATAGTTTGAGATTTTTCGTAATATTAACTCTATTTTAAAAGAAAAAACCCAAGAGCTCTCTCGTTTGTAATGTCCGTTAAAACAAACATGATTGATTGCTCTATACCCATTTGCACTTTGAAACCTAAGCTCTTTTCCTGTCAATGGGCCAGTTCTGCTTACCTTGGCCCATTTGGAGCGACATTCCCCGATATAATGATATAATTTTCTCTACTAAAAGTGCTAGGTTCCAAGATCGGAACGTAAAACCAACCCTTTAAGTTGCAATTATGAAAAATTGGATTCATGTATTGAAGAGGGTCCTCTTGAAACAGGCACGAAAGCAACTCAGTCAGTTTTAGGCAAGTTCATGATTCTATGCAAAAACTAGTTTTTTTTTTTTCCAAGCTATCATCATCATCATCATCATCATCATCATCATTATTACCTCATGTTAAGCAAATACTTTTGAGTTGAGTGGTCTTGTCGCATATCTCATGTCTGGGTTGAAACTTTCTATAATGTGTGTAAAACTGGTTAAACATCACGAAACAATCCAAATTGACACAGTATGTGCATTCATATACACAATATGAAAAAAGCTCATATCTTTATTTTCAAAGGGGTCAAAGGATGTCCAATCCATAATCCATCGGTAGGCAAAGCTTTTTGTTACCCAAGTCAACACGACCACGATCCCAAATCATACGCCGAGTTCGTTCATCAAAAGTTAAGATGATCTTTTATACCTCATGTTAAGCAAATTCTTTTGAGTTGAGTGGTCTTGTTGCATGTCTCCTGTCTGGGTTCCAACTTTCTATAATGCGTGTGAAACTGGTTAAACATCACGTAACAATCCAAATTGACACAGTATGTGCATCATACACACAATATGGAAAAAGCTCATATCTTTATTTTCGAAGGGGTCAAAGGATGTCCAATCCATAATCCATCGATAGGCAAAGCTTTTTGTTACCCAAGTCAACACGACCACGATCCCAAATCATACGCCGAGTTCGGTCATCAAAAGTTAAGATGATCTTTTGCAAGCTAATCTTTTTCAAAAAATACTATTTAATTGGTTACACATTCCTTTTTGCCCAAATTTTCAACAAACTTAGATTTGACAAGACATGTCCCGTGCACATCCACTTGCTCAGTAGAATAGGATATTCTTTTCATACTCATCATCCTCCGCACTCGGCCCGTGAAGCTAACATAGCGAACAATTCGAACACCTTCTCCAAGGCGATGATAATTATAAGGTTAAATCATCATTGGACCGTAGGATAGCTCGAATATAGGACGCAAGGTAGCTAAATAAAAGGCTAAGAGTGGCTAAAAGTAGGCAGTAATCACAATTCGAGTACAAATTACATATTGATTGGCACTTTTGGTTGACCGACAACAATCTTGAATACATCTTTTAGCTCCTCTCTGGCCTTCTCTACCTCCTCCATCTTCTGTTCACGACATGGACTTCCTTGAACAACGAAAAGAAAAGAAACAGCAAATCTTGCCAATTCTGAACCGTTATTATTCCATTTCATCCGGAACATTTTCTCAACATGAATATCTAAAAAGAGAAAACCCAAGATCTCTCTCATTTGTAAAGTCTGCAAAAACAAGCAGGTTTGATTGCTCTATACCTGTTTTGTGTGTTAGCGTTTTTTATGTGAGCTGGAGAGAGAAGAATGACCTTGGCGAAGATTGTGGATTGGTCAAGTTTTGGCTGGACTGATTGGTGGAGAGATTGGAGGCACTTTTGAATGTTCTTGCTCTTGCATTGTTCCTATTTCAAATGCATAATCATCAATTCCCTTTAGACAATTTAAGTAAGCAACCTCCGAAACATGAAATTTTACAAAAATGGATATCTTTTAATTTATTGATAGATCATTATGCTTTCGATGATCTTATGAAGAGATTTTCTACAAATTCGTGACCACTACCTTGCATGGTCATCACGAGGGAGGTGAAGTCAATGATGGAGTAGACCACAGATGGTTGCTCGAATCTTAACTAAATTTTAAAGGCAAGGATGAGGAAGCCTCCCAAAAGTTTGGATGGGCCCCAATACATTAGAATTATGGCTCTATTGTAGACTTAGAGTCAAGAGATGAACAAGTTCGATCAGACCATGAATTCCACAAAGCCATCTTTCTTGATGGGCTAAAGAAGCTCGCTACATTATATATTCAAGCCATCCAGTCCTTTAACTTTCAAACTTTGCCTATGATTTGTTGCTCATCATTGCCACTCTCGTAGTGTGATTGCTATGTGATCTTGCATGGTCCAAGAGCGATGGTGAAAAAGAACATTGTCGAGAGAGAGTGGGTGGCGATAGCAGTGGTGGCATATCTGCTCATCATGGTGGATCTATTGCCTTCACCAACAAGTGCCTCTTTGCTTCCTGCTCAACATGTTCCCGATGCCCCAGGTCATACATATCACCATCATTCTTTTTTCTTCTTCTTATTTCCTTATCGCGAGAAAGATCACATTTGTTAATAATGAACATATGATTCTTTCTCCAGCTCGATAGACTCACTCTAGGATTTCTCTAAATTGTGTAATGAAGGTGTAAGCGAAGAAGGCAAGACGGGATCCCCAAGAAAAGCATTAGGTGGTTGGTTCAAACTCAAGGGGGCAATTGGTCTTGATTCCTACGTTGGTTTCGAGAAGAAGAAGAGGAGGAAAGCGATGGAGTCGCGCAGCCTGAGGGCGAGTCCTGACATGTCTCCACCCTCACCTAATCCTGATACTCACTGGTCCCAGACCCCTTACGTACGACCTGTTGGCATATAATAAATGTACAAGAGTTGGGTTGTAGGTCAATCCTACTCTAAATAATATTGGTGTAAGGATTTTATGAGAGTGGTGCTCACTTATTGTCATAATTCTTTTTCACAATTATTCGAGTGCCATTTTGATTTTAAAAAAAAAAATCGATCATTTCAATTGTTAATTTACATGGCTTGAAAATCCGATGTGGCAATATTTAATATAAACCATCTAATATGCCTCATCGGCAAAATTTACTTGACGAAATATGCAACGGACAGTAAAATAAGATGACACGGAGTGAGCGAGAGATAAAGTTTTCAAAGTGAAGAAATTGTTCTGAGGTTTTCCCCCACCAAGTTTTCATAGTAAAGCAAATGAACTTACGCATTCTCTATTCTAATGCCAACAAAACCTGTATCGTTTTCTTTCCTTCTTTCTTCCTGCCATCGCCCTCTGTATCATCTCATAATGGTATTTGTCAGCAAATCATGCTGAACAAGTGCTTTACTGTGAAAACCTCACGATTTGCTTTACCGATGAAGTTTTCGAATTTCAAGTTGCGAAAGTGCCGATGTTTTCTGAAGACGAGCGAAGATCGCCCCTGGTGTGGCGAGAGAGAGAGAGAGAGAGAGAGAGAGAGAGATTAGTTTTTCTCTGATCAAAGTGTCATTTTGTCTTGCCCTTTGTCCATGTTGGACTTCATATTTTTTATCTGAAAAAAAAAAAAAATCATGTATGATAAACCGTGAGAATAAGTTGGTGAATGCACTAAAGTGATCAGTTTTTCGCTGATGTGATATTTAGGTGATCGAAAAAAAGAAATTATGATATTGAAATGAGTATCGCACAAAAATTATAATATTTATGATATCTTTTTTTCCGAAAAACGAAGTAAAAGCTGGCCTTTGCAAAGCCGATGACCATTTGGCCCATAATGGATGCATATCAGTTCAGCCTATAGGTCAATCTTAATCCAAATGATATTGATCTAATGACTTTGAGAGAGGCCCATCCAATTTATAGGTCTTGCTAAAATATCTCCAAAAGTAAACATTCACAAGCCCAAAAAGACAACATAAGGACCGGCCCGCAAGATCGTGAAAAAAACAACCGCAATCTGCAAGAATACCGAATCGGTATATAAAGACCTGTCGGCGCTGTCGCTCAAATTGTTTAACAAACTTTTGTGCAAGACTCTTCTTGAATGTCTACTAGTCTACTAGTCTGATAAATGAAAACGGAAGAATTTTGAATCAACGTTAAATGCAGCAAATTGATCAGAAAATGCACCGTTGTGTTTGGTTGCTTGTTATCAATTTTACCAAACTTACACATCAAGTGCCAAGAAAAGCGGCTACCAAGCTAAGTAACTAGAGGCATTAAGCAATAAGCATGGTCTGCTAAACAATCAGCTCGTAAGTCTCGTTAAATTTGGCTCTGTAACGAAAATAAATTTGGCTCATTGCCGCCCGGAAAAGTCTCGTTAAAGATCTCCACACGACGCCATAAAGCTTCAGCTTCAATATTAAGATTACGTGCCCTTGTCAGCAATTTGTGTCAATAAAATAGGCTGAGAAAGTCTCATTTCGCCCATATACTTCCATGAACACCAAGACGCGGCTAGCTTCCACACTGCTAAAAGACATAGCAATAAAGACAGATGATGAAATCTTTTATGTCAATACATAAATCATCATCACAAAAATGTGATCTATATGAAAGAGATGTTAATGAAACGGAGTACTTGCCGCTACCTCAGATTGTTCTTAGTAATATAGGGAAATGGTGCCAGTACTTAGCAGAACTAGACCTCCACCTCCGTTTTTGCACCACCTAATCACATTCCATAATATCAAATCACTGCCAATTCTGACTAATAAGTATCAAGAAGATGGACTTTTGTGCTCAAACTCACTCCTTGACATCCTTGGCCTTCCACAATATGCCTGAAAAGAACTTAAACTAAAGGGTATGTCCCTTTGTTAAAAAGTGATCCATTTTTGGAAATCTCTATACTATTCATGCTTAATGGAGAAAGAAAAAAGTTGGCGGCAACAACTTGGCTCTAAGTAAGTACATGTGCATGCAAGAAAAGGCAAGAAGACTCTCAAATGTTGAAGAACTTTCTGGTTCGACGTGGGCAGCAAGATCACGTGGGCAGCAAAAAGGCCGAAGCAAAGAAAAGTCAACAAAAGCTGCAGAGAATAGAAAAATGAAGATTAATGGAGAAGACACCAGAAGATGCGGAAGAAGTCGCAACAAGCAGAAGACAAGAAGAAGCTGTAATTTTATATTAGTTTTTGTACTCAATGTCGGTGGAGGAAGGCGGTGCTCACGCCTATAAATAGGGGCTGTGGTGTCTGTTTTAAGTAGTAGAAAAACTAGAAACACTTCCCTTGTAATATCAATTTTCATAATAAAAGTTCCTTGTTTTTACCCATACTCCCTAGCTATTGTAGTCCACTTTTATTCACACATACACACTTGCACACACACGCTTCCGCAAAAACATCCAACAGTGGTATCAGAGCCACGTCTTTGGTTGGTATTGGGCGTTTGTCCTACCTACCCACTCCTAAAACTACCCTTTCCAAATTCTCACTAACTAAATCATGGCCAACTCTACCTCATCCTCATTTCCCATTCCCATTTTTGATGGGAACAACTATGACTTTTGGAGCATAAAAATGACTACATTCTTGATGGCCCAAGACTTATGGGACATCGTGGAAAAAGGTTGCGAGGCTCCGCAAGAAGGTGCAAGTGTTTCTAAGGATCAACTACAAAAGGACGCAAGGGCGCTATATTTTATCCAGCAAGCACTCTCGGAAACCGTATTTCCGAGAATAATTGGAGCAAGGACTGCAAAAGGGGCTTGGGATATACTTCGAGAAGAATTTCAAAGATCGGAAAAGGTACGCTCTATTCGTCTTCAAACATTGAGAAGAGATTTTGAGAATTCTAAAATGAAAAATTATGAGACCATACAAGAATATTGTGGAAAATTAAAGGAACTCGTTAATCAAATGAGAGCCCATGGAGATGAGATAACTAATCAAAGGGTTGTTGAGAAAATATTGGTGTCACTTACCAAAAAATACAACTCCATAGTTACAACTATAGAAGGAACTAAAGACTTGACGACCCTATCAATAAATGAGTTAATTGGCTCTCTAGAAGCACATGAGAAAAGACTAATGGCACAAGATGAAGATTCAGTTGAAAGTGCCTTTCAGTCTAAAGTAAATATACAGTCTCATCAAAACCAAAAATGGTGGAAGGAGCTCATGGAAAAACAAAATAGGATGAGACATTATTAAAAAAAAGGAAAATTATCCACCTTGTGGTATTTGCAAGAAAACAAATCATTTGGAGAAGGATTGTTGGTTTAAAAATAAAAAACAATGCTACTTTTGTAAAAGATATGGCCACGTAGAAAAAGATTGTCGCTCGAAAACAAATAATCGAGCAAACTATGTAGAAAAAAAATAGAAAGTGAAGAGAATACATTCTACGCAGGCCAAGCGGCAAATGACAATAAAAGTGAAACATGGTACATCGATAGTGGGTGTAGCAATCACATGACGGGGGACGAATCTATATTCATTGATATTGATAAGTCGGTGAAATCCCAAGTAAAGTTGGGCAATGGTGCATTAGTAGATGTCAAAGGAAAAGGCACCATCGCCGTGGAAACGAATAAAGGCCCAAAATATATACATACTGTATATCTAGTCCCTCATCTTGCACAAAATCTCTTAAGTGTGGGCCAAATGATACAAAGTGGGTATTCTCTATATTTTAATGGAGATACCTACATTATCTATGATAAATATAAAAATATCATTGCCTTTGTTAAGATGAAAAATAACAATTTTCCTATTCAATGGAAATATGTCAAAGATATAGCCATGAAAGCTCAACTTGATGATTCATGGCTATGGCATCGAAGATTTGGCCACTTCAATTTTGCTGGGCTAAAAATTCTCCATCAGAAAAATATGATGAGAGATTTTCCAGCCATCACAGAAATTTCAGATGTTTGTGAAGGCTGTCTTCTTGGAAAACAACAGAGACAATCCTTCCCATCTGGAGGTGCATGGAAAGCTAAGAAGCCATTAGAACTTGTCCACACAGATGTGTGCGGTCCGATGAGGACACCTACACCCAGTCAAAATAAATATTTCATCCTATTCATTGACGATTACACAAGAATGACGTGGGTATACTTTCTTCGAGAAAGATCTAAGGTTTTCTCTATCTTCAGAAAATTCAAGAACCACGTCGAGAATCAAAGTGGCCAAAGAATCAAAGTCCTAAGAAGTGACAAAGGCACAGAATACAATTCAAAGGAGTTTAATAAATTTTGTGAAGATGAAGGAGTCCATCATCAACTAACTGTTGGCTACGCCCCAAAACAAAATGGAGTAGCTGAAAGAAAAAATAGAACCGTCATGGAGATGGCAAGGTCTATGCTAAAGGAGAAAGGCCTTCCCAACACTTTTTGGGCAGAAGCAGTTTATACTGCAGTATACCTATTAAACAGGTATCCAACTAAAGCTATTCAAAATAAAACACCAGTCGAAGCATGGAGTGGACGAAAGCCTTCAGCAAAGCATCTCAAGGTATTTGGATGCATATGCTACGTCCACATCCCTGCTCAAAAAAGGAGTAAGCTAGATGAAAAGACAGAAAAGGGAATATTCCTTTGCTACAGTGACCAATCAAAAAGCTATCAGGTTTACAACCTAAGAACCAAGAAGCTTATGATTAGTTGAGACGTCGAGTTCGACGAAAATGCTGCCTGGAATTGGGAGGACGAGAAGATCGAGAAGAAGTATATCACCTTGCCAGACATACCACCTACTCAAGAGGAGTCAACGTCACAAGAAGAAGGAGAAGTACTGGATTCCATCACTCATGAAATAACCCCACCAAGCTCTCCAAGAGTAACGCAAGAAGAATCTACTCTAGAGTCTCCAGTACTAAGGGTAAAAGCCCTTAGAAGAATTTACAACACATGCAACTTTGCTATTTTGGAACTAGAAAACTACGAACAAGCATCCAAAGAAGAAGTTTGGATAAAAGCCATGGAGGAAGAGATCAAGATGATCGAGAAAAATGAAACTTGGGAGCTTGTCGATCGACCCGAAGACAAAGAGATCATTGGCGTCAAGTGGGTTTACAAGATGAAGCTCAACGCGGATGGATCAATCCAGAAGCATAAAGCAAGGCTTGTGGCGAAAGGATACTTACAACAACCAAGTATCGACTATACTGAAACTTTTGCTCCTGTCGCTCGCCTCGATACTATTCGAGCACTCATAACTCTAGCAACACAAAAAGAATGGAAGATCCATCAACTAGATGTAAAATCAGCATTCCTAAATGGATATCTTCAAGAAGAAATTTATGTAGCTCAACCAAAAGGCTTTACTGTCAAAGGCAATGAAGAAAAAGTCTAAAAGCTTAAGAAGGCCCTATACGGGTTAAAACAAGCACCACATGCGTGGTATAGTAGAATCGATGAATACTTCACCAAGCAAGGGTTCAGGAGGAGCATGAGTGAGCGAACACTCTACATCAAGACCCAAGGTAATTTTGACACACTTATTGTCTCTTTATATGTAGATGATCTCATATATACAGGAAACAATGAGACAATGATCCAAGAATTTAAAGAAGAAATGATGAAGACATTTGAAATGACGGACTAGGGCTTGATGAACTATTTCCTCGGTATTGAAGTCAATCAAGATGAAGGAATTTTCATCTCGCAAAAGAAATATGCAGAAAAGCTCCTTGAAAAATTCAAGATGAGTAATTGCAAAACAATGGCAACACCACTTGTGATGAATGAGAAACTACTAAAAAAGGATGGAGCTGAAAAAGTAGACGCTTCCCTCTATAGAAGCCTAATTGGGAGTCTACTATATCTTACTGCTACACGGCCAGATATTATGTACACGACAAGTTTACTATCACGGTTTATGCAGAGTCCAAGCCAAATTCATTTTGGAGCAGCCAAGAGAATTCTAAGATACTTACGAGGAACCGCTGATTATGGTATTTGGTACCGACCTAGTGCAACAACTAAGTTGATCAGTTATACTGATAGCGATTTTGTAGGATCATCTGATGATAGGAGGAGCACCACTGGTTATGCATTCATATTAGGTTCTGGAATATTTTCATAGATATCTAAAAAACAAGACTCAGTGACACAATCCACTGCAGAAGCAGAATATGTTGCGGCCGCTACAATTACTAGTCATGCAATATGGCTTCGAAGAATTCTAGAAGACATTGGAGAACCACAAATAAAATCAACGCCAATATTTTGTGACAACAAGTCCGCGATTGCAATATCAAAAAATCCAGTCTTTCATGGAAGAACGAAACTTATTGATATAAAATATCACTTCATTCGTGAAGTACAAAACAAAGGAGAAATCGAGCTAAAGTATTGTAAGACTGAAGATCAAATTGCGGACATATTCACTAAAGTACTACCGACAACAAAATTCGAGACATTGAGAAGCATGCTCGGAGTATCACAAAAATGGATCAAGGAGGAGTGTTAAAAAGTGATCCATTTTTGGAAATCTCTAGACTATTCATGCTTAATGGAGAAAGAAAAAAGTTGGCGGCAACAACTTGGCTCTAAGTAAGTACACGTGCATGCAAGAAGACTCTCAAATGTTGAAGAACTTTCTGGTTCGACGTGGGCAGCAAGAATCAAGATCACGTGGGCAACAAAAAGGCCAAAGCAAAGAAAAGTCAACAAAAGCTGCAGAGAATAGAAAAATGAAGATTAATGGAGAAGACACGAGAAGATGCGGAAGAAGTCGCAACAAGCAGAAGACAAGAAGAAGCTGTAATATTATATTAGTTTTTGTACTCAATGTCGGTAGAGGAATGCGGTGCTCACGCCTATAAATAGGGGCTGTGGTGTCTGTTTTAAGTAGTAGAAAAACTAAAAACACTTCCCTTGTAATATCAACTTTCATAATAAAAGTTCCTTGTTTTTACCCATACTCCCTAGCCATTGTAGTCCACTTTTATTCACACATACACACTTGCACACACACGCTTCCGCAAAAACATCCAACACCCTTCTTCAGAACTTTCTTTAAACACATGTAGCAGTTTGTTCTATTGCTAATAAGAGAGAACGTGCACCTGTCGCGTACAGATTTAATAAAATCAGAAAGATACTGACCCGGTGGAAAAGACAAGGATCTGGCTAAAGGCGCAGCTGAATATTCTTTTATCTATATTTGAACAGGTTTAAAAGGATTGGTCATAATTACAGTACCCTATGTTCTCGTCAGTCATCAGAGCAACAAGATGCAAAGCAAACGACAGCTCTAGGCTCAAAGGTGCATTTTGCTTATTTGCCGATTGGTTCTTCATCAAAGAATGGCTCCTTTTATCAGCAAATTCTTCCTGTCTCGTCTCGCTGATTTTTATCTCCAGAAGTGCTCTCTCCCTTAGTGTGTTCAGCAGGACAAGTCTCATGCGCCCTTTCCCATGTTCTGAAGCACTGCAATCATGCAATTCTTACTTGTACCATATCTCTGGACGTGACGTAGAAGAAATAGCCTCTCTCTACTCGGTCAACGTGTCAGAAATCAAACCGATAATCCACGGGGCAGAGCAAGATTATCTGGTATCTGTGCCATGCACTTGTACGTACCAGAATGGCACCAACAGATACTCCCTTTGATACTTCTTACAAAGTAAAACCAGATGATTCATTTGCCAGAGTCTACAATGATTTCTACAGTGGACAAGCTTATAATGTTACTGGTGAGGACGTATTTAATGTTGGAAATACGGTAACTATGCATCTCTTGTGCGGTTGTGTGGAAGAACAATCTCAAGAAATCGTGACCTACACGGCTCAAGAGCATGACACTCTATCACTGTTGGAAATGGTGATCCATTTTCCAGAATTTCCTAGAGTTGCTAAACTACAATCTAGAATTCCCTAGATAAAGTTTCTGGAAGAAAGAGGAAAATTTCCAGCATGTAAGAGAAGTCTAGAGAAGTCTAGCATTCAAGAGAAGTCTAGAATCTTCTAATGACTTACGCCTATAAATAGCCTTGTAGTTCATCATTTGAGGTGTGAGGTTTATACCTCAACCGGTGTGGAGGAGTAGAGCTAAGATAGTTCAATTACCAAAACATATTGTACTATCCATTTCCATCAACTAGATAAATTATATCCCATGTTTTTTATCCTTTAATTATCCTATCTTGTCTCTTGTCCATCCTCTACAAACTATATCATACACTTGCACACCTCACTAACCAAAAACTATAACTAATACCAAAACCATGATTCAGCGCACACATCCAAAATTTCTAACAATCATAGATTGCCCATCTGCTGTCCTCAAATTTGAGTGAGGTTGAGAAACTGAACCCGAAGTTGACTCAGGATCCTAGTTATATAGATGTCGGGTGGGTGCTGTATGTACCTATGGAAAATAGGGCAACTCAAGGTCACAAGCAACGTAAGCTGAACTCTCTCTTTATGTTTAAGAGTGATCTTCTGTTGTCATTTTAAGATGGCAAGGCCTAAAATTTTCATTTACAGAATGATTGTAGGCAAGTTAAGCCCGAAATAAAGCGGGATCAAGTCAGGGACAATATAAAGTAGACATCATTCGTTAGGGAAAATGAAGAAGTGGATTGAGATAGCAGTGATCCTGTCAGTGGTAACTTTAGCATCGATGAGCATACTGATTTTGTTATATCAAAGGAGAAACAGAAGGGGCAAAGGTGGACAAGTAGATCCTGAGGCAACAAGTAAGAGCTCAGATGCCCAGAAGACTACCCCACTGAAACAACTCTTCCACAAAAAGGACTTTGAAGGTCAGTTAGGTGACTGAAAAATCGGAAATTTTCTCATGATGGCCTAAGTTTAAGTGAGATTTACGTGACACGATATGGCACTAGAGATGAAATTCTGATTTAAACAGAAAAGGATGAGGCTCATATACAAGCTGAAGAAACTGAAAGAGCTGTCTTTCCTTAGAGAGCCACTTTGAATTTTATTTCTCTGACAAGTAAATGGTGACCTTTCATGAGTTTTTCTAAGGAAAGGCGAGTAAAGGCATGCATAGTATCTGATACACTTACGTGAAGCTATCATTCTTGTCCCAGATGAGAAATTTGAATCAGATAAACCAGTTATGTACAGCTTGGAGGATATTTACGAGGCTACAAAAGACTTAGATGATGCTCGGAGAATTGGAGAGGGAGGGTATGGGAGTGTGTATTATGGCATTTTAGGGAACCGGGTATGATACACATGTCAGGCTTTTACCTTATCTCCACCTTTTTTCGTGGAGCTCAATCCAGGACAATGATCTGCTTTCCTATCCTAAGACCAAACACGCCTTGTCTCAATTTCAGGAAGTTACCGTCAAGAAGATGAAATCCAGCTGGCCGAAGGAGTTCTTTGCTGAGCTTAAAGTTTTGTGCAAAATACATCACGTTAATGTGGTAAGTATCTACTGGCCAAAAAAATAAAAAAAATAGAAAAAGTTTGGTCATGATTTAGATTTCTCACGCAAAACGGTGATCAAGAAAAAGCGAAGGTTCATGCTACTATCTCACTGATCTCTCTAGCTCTGTAGGTGGAGCTTCTTGGATAATCAAGCAGTGACAACTATTTATACTTGGTCCATGAGTATGTTCCAAATGGCTCACTGAACGACCACCTTCATGATCCTTTACTGAAAGGTTACAATAGTAATAGATCTACCTCCTTTTTCTGCCTGGAGGAAAAAAAAAAATTGTTAAAGGTACTCAATTGCTAGTTCTTGCAGGTCACCAACCGCTCTCCTGGACAGCAAGAGCAAATATAGCACTTGATGCTGAAAGAGGAATTGAGTACATTCATGATCATACCAAGGCGCGGAACGTGCATCGTGACATCAAGACAAGTAATATTTTACTTGACCAGGGGCTCAGAGCAAAGGTAATGGATAACTGGTTTGAGCATTCACTTCTTAGTGATGTGGGTTTGACGGAAGTTTCACATGAATTTTCCTTTCAGGCTTTCTGCCTTCGCCTTAAGCTACTGGGGTATATAACTCCTAGAATGATGTTGACTTGCTGTGTCAGCAGGTGGCTGATTTTGGACTCGCAAGACTGTTGGAACGATCCAATGAACAAGAAGTATTTGCAACACGTGTAGTTGGCACACCTGGTTATATTCCTCCTGAGTAGGTGCTTTGCTCTTTTTTATGACAAGGGAAACAGAGAAAACATGCTTACCGATGGTGCAAACATTTTCGGACATCATGCATTTCATCTCAGCCTCGACTTTGTAGCTTACTGCTTCCCTGCAGGTCCGTCTGCGAGCTGCAAATGACATCAAAAGGAGATGTTTATGCTTTTGGAGTGGTTTTAGCAGAAATAGTAACTGGTCAGCGTGCACTCGCTCGTGATGACAGGGACCCAAGTAAGTTTAGGACCCTAGTATCAACTGTATGTCAGCATTTTGCGATCTTAACTGGTTTTATACGCAGCTTTCACGGGAGAGTGCATGCTACATGCACTTTCCAATTTTGAAACATGACATACAACATACCATCATCGAATCTCCCCATTACTGTAAACTGTAAGGATACAAAATGCCATTAGCGCATGAAATGAAACAAAAGGCGCATATATCCTTACTCAGAATCAGCTGCCATACAAGGAAACTATTTGCGTGAAATTATTGCTAACATCCCATCTCAGGATCCACCGCTTAATTTGCCTTTCCCAGATGACAACCATTTTCGAAGGCCAAAAACCACAAAATGCTTTGGAAGCAATCATAGATTGTAACGTGAGAGGGAGTTACCCCTTTGAGGAGGTTTTAATGTCAGCAAAATTGCACCAGTATGCTTGATTTATTATGTTCCATATCCATGTGATGAGATCTAAAGTGATTAGCATGTCTACCAAAGCAGGACAGGTCCATCCATATGTACCGATTTCTCTGTATCTTAGAACATCAAATGAGTAACATTCTTCAATACGAAACTATTCTATGCAAACATTTTATACATACAAAAAGCTTACAATTAATATAGTAACAGGACACGAACTGAAGAGTCAATCTGATGTTCCCACCACCAAGCGCCCCCACCCCCACCCCCTCCCCCAAAAAAAAAAAAAAAAAAAAAAAAAAAAAACTCAATACTCCTGCTATTTTTGGCTTTTGCCCCACAGATAGCGGATTTGGCCTGGCGATGTCTGAATGACGATGCTTTCAACAGACCGGAAATGAAAGAAATTGTTCATGAACTCTCTAATATTTTAACGTCCTCGATGGAGTGGGAAGCATCACTTGGAGGGAATGAGTCATGACCGAGTCTTTAGCGGGTTGCTGAACAGAAGATAAACGAGAGCACTCAAGGCGATGGCCAGGAAACGGCTCCAGAAGCTTTTGTCACCTCACGCTTGGGGCCATTTTCAGCACGCTCTTTGGTGTCCATCTTGACTTATCCAATTTGTATGCCGTCATGAAACTGCAAATTAGAACGCATGACGTGATGCTGGACTGGGATAAGATTCAATGTAACGTGATGATTTCCCTCGTTCTGCCTCTCTTTGTCATCATGTAGCAAGCGAAATTTTCACGTGGTATTGCAGATTAATGTCGCTCCTTTCAAATAAATTATGCAACAATTCTCAAAACCAGCATACTCGAGAATGTCAGACATGGATGAGAGGAGCTAAATGAAAAATAAGCAAAAGTCAGTGAACACTTGATTGTGAATGGCCCAGTGATGCCACTATCCACAACATGGAGTTCAACGGTTCACTTTGATTGAACCAAAGATATTCCAGAAAGAAAAAAGCTTACATGTGTAACGGATTTGATAACGGAGTAGACAATCTTCGTCGTTTCCTCACAAGACAGATCCAGCGTCCACGAGTGGTTGCCCATACTCATAACTAGCACGAACGGACCTTGGTACAGATAGTATTGCATGCTTAGGATGGATTTTAGCGATAAATCAAATAAAATTCTCGTACTTGGCACGAATGGATTTAAATAAAATTGGAATAAATGCACAAGAATCCTAGCTGCAGACTTGGGGGTTGGAATATGATGTACAAAAGATCTTGCTCCTATTAATAATCATCACAGATGGATCTGCGATAGCCTTTTAACGAAACAGCCAAAAGTTCTATCACGATCCAACATGCTTACTCGGACATATGAAGGGCTAACCCCAAAATGCCTTCCGCTCCTCGTCCAGATGTTACGGCATTTAAGAAAGCTTTCACAATCTTCTATACCGCCTTCACATTTCAACCATGCAAAAGCTGCACAGGGGGATAAGCAATGAAGCCACAAGAAAATATACCAAGAATTCATTAAAAATGGCACGTTGCCTCCCATTACAGCTTCATTATTCTATGTACCCGGTAGAGGCTCGAAGAGACGCTGGAAAAAGTTGCAGAATCCCGCTTCAAAATTGGTTTGACGCTGTGTACAAATCCAAGTTGACACGATATGTATTTAGAACAAATATGAATCCAACGTTTTGCGAACATAAAATTCAAATTCTTCAAACTTGAATCCAACTTTGAGTCCATTTACGTAGTTGCTAGATTGGCTTTATATGTATATATACACATACATACATAAGCACATTATAGAAACGACTCATTTTTTTATGTTGGAACGAGCCAAAAAATGTCCGATCCACATGATTCATTATTCGGGGAAGCTTGTCGTTGCCAAAGTCTATGGCCACCATCACATATCATCCACCGAGTTTGGTCAGCAAAAGTCAAAATGATTTTTTAAACGCTTGTCTTTTTTAACATTAAGTTGGAGAAAAGAGTCGACTTCAAATGATCTGTGGGCTGTATTTTGATCAAATCAACAATGTATGGGCTTAGTTTGGTAATGTGAAAGTTGATGGCCCATTATTCGATGGGTCAATTGCTTGAATTTTCAACAAAGTTTGATTTGATGGAACGCTTGATGGCCCAAACACATTATAATAAAGCTCACCTGTCGGTTGAAATATTTATATTCATTTCATACATATCATTCACATTTAGACCGGTCAAGTCTAACATTATAAACAATCTCAACCCATTCTACAAGCCATCCACTCAGCTAGCGTGGTCATCACGGGGGAGATAGATTCAATGTTGGAATGCAGAAAATCGGGGCCATTGACTGGGATCACACCATAAATTCCACAAAGCCATTTAGTCTTAGCAAGGCTGAAGAATCTCGATACATTATTTATTCAAATTGTCCAGTCCCTTTACTTTTGGACTTTGCCTATGATCCATTGCTCGTCATTGACACTCTTGTAGTGTGATTGCATTGGGATTTCGCATTGTCTGAGAACATTGATGACGAAGAAGAGCATTGAGAGAAAGTGGGTGGTCATAGCAGTGGCAGCATATTTGCTCATCATGCTGGATTTATTGCCTTCGCAAATGAATGCCTCTTTGCTTCCTACTCAGCATGTTCCCGATGCCCCCGGTAATATATATCATCATCATCATGATTCTTCTTCTTCTTCTTGTTCTTTCCTTATGGCGAGAAAGTTCACCTTCAGTATATACTAAACATAGGAATCATTCTCCAGTTGGAATCATCATAAACTCACTCTAAGCTTTCTCTAAATTGTGCAATCAAGGTGGAAGCGAAGAAGACAAGACAGGATCCCCAATGAAAGCTTTAGGTGGTGGGTTCAAACTCAAGGGGGCAATTGGCCTTGATTCCTACATTGATTTCAGGAATAAGTGGAGGAAAGTAGTGGAGTCGCGGAACCTTGGGGTCACTCCCATTGTGCGTCCGCCCTCGCCACGTACGCCCTCGCCCTCGCATCAATTTAGGCTCCGTCCATGACAATGAGGCCTCTCCTTATCTAACAACGTAGCCATCCATATCGACCGTATCATTTTCCTTTCTTTGCCCATGAAATGTCTGTGCCAAGTCATTATCAATGCCTATTGATCTTAGGTATATTATGTTCCACTACTTCTATTGGTCCATAATAGATGTGTAACAGTTGGGCCTATTGGTCAATCTTACTCTAAATGATATTTGATCTAAGGACTTTGTGAGGAAGCCATAATTTTTTTAATTATTTGAGTGCCACTTTAATAAGAAAATCTATCACTTCGATCGGCGATTTTCATGACGGGAAAATCTAACATGATGATATTTAAATATAAGTTGTCTGACGTGACTCGCCATCAAAACGAAGTCAGCAAAATTTTACATGTGTTTCCCCCATTGGAGCAAAATTGCTTATGTTCTTCGAAAAACCCCACCCCCAATTTCTAAAATTGAGGGAAAATTACTTCCCAAAATTTGCAATGGAGACTAAGATAAGATGGCTCATAATGAGCGAGGGACGAAGTTTATGCGGTAAAGCAATTGTTTCGGGGTGTTTCGGGGTGTTCCCTTACGGAGTTTTCACTAAAAAGCAAATGAACTTCCAGGCATTCTTGATGCTAATGCCGATGGAAACATATATATCCTTCCTTCCTTCCTTCCTTCCTTCCAATTACTTTATTATGGAAACCTTGTGATTTGTTTTTACTGATGAAGTTTTGGAATTTCGCGTTGCGAAAGTTCTGAGGTTCTCTGAAGATGAGAGAGGATCGCCCTTGTTGCGCCCAGAGAGAGAGAGAGAGAGAGAGAGAGAGAGTAAAAAAGAAGACAGGAGAGAATCAGCTTTTCTTCGGATGAAACAGTGTCCTTTTAGCCACAAGTGCCACGTCGTCATGTCCTTTGTCCACGTTGGACTTCATATTTTTTCAAAAAATGTCACGTTGAACTTAAATTTCATTAGAAAAGATCATGTCGAAATATGTTGGCAAATACAATAAAGTAATCGATTTTTTACTAATATGGTGTTCCAGTGATCGAAAAAATATTTATTGTCAATGAAGTAAGCGTCGTACGAAAGTTATGACACTTGTGATATATATAAACAAAGTAAAAGTTGGTCTTTGAGAGGTCGATGACCCATTGTCATGCATAATAGTTGGCCTATATGTCAATCTTATTCTAAATGATTTTGAAAGAGGCCCATCTAATCTATATTCTCACCTTCGACCAAAAAAGAAAAAACTATAGTCTTACCGGAGTATCTGCAAAACCAAACACTAACAAGCCCCAAAAAGAAAACACAAGACCCACCCCGCAAAGATCATGGAAAAAATAAACGCAATATGCAAGAATAGTAAATCGTCATATAAAGACTAGTCGCTGAAATTGGTTAACAAACCAATATACAAGACTTTTGCTGAATGTTGAGTATGGTCCTACTAATTTAATTATTGAAAAAAGGACGAATTTTGAATCCCCGTATGGTCCTACTAATTTAATTATTGAAAAAAGGACGAATTTTGAATCCCCTTTAATGCAGCAAATTGATCTGAAAATGTCCCGTTAGGTTAGCGATTTGTTATCGGTTTTACCCAACTTGTACATCAAGCGCCAAGCTAGCTGTGCCAAGTTCAGTAAGTAAAGGCATTAAATAGTATCCATGTCGAGTTATGTCTTGTCTTTCTCGAAAGCTCATCTTTTTTGGTATTACATGTTAACATCACTTCAAGATCAAACGTCATTCATCTCCAACAAAACTAATTAAATTCACGACTGCCCACTTCCGTAATTTCATCCTCTCTTAGTTAAAGAGAACTAATTTAATTGCACGATAGCCAGGTCTATATGACTATCATCGTCCTTGACGTAGTAAGCCCAACCGATGAAATTCTAAAAAATGTAGTATCATGTGTTATTGAGAGATGAAATTAATATTTTTAGAATAGGAAATAGCCAAATGTTTGGATTTGCTGCGATGTGTCTTCGAAACTGAAGGTCATTTCTCTATTCATAATGGTATCTTTTTATATTTCTAATCGAGTAAAATCAAGATATAATTCGGTTTTATGTGAGACTTAATTACATAACCTAGCACTACATCTTTCGTGTTAATTCAATTATTAATCTTTCAATTTGGCCAATTTAGTTTAGTTTTAAACCTTTTGATAATTTGCTGGTCTAGTCCATCCAATCAATTTTGATTGGAAATTGTTGACATAGATGTCGATTGTTCTAAGTAGCATAATTGGTATTGACATGGATAATTTTATTTTTTTTCTTTCCTTTCCTTCTATTTTTGCCTTTCATAGTGGCCAGTAAGGGTTACAACTCTCGCGTGGCCTCACCCAAATTTGAGCAAGAACATCGCAGCCTTCACCAGCCATAATAATAAAAAAAAAAAAGGAAAATAAAAGAAAAAAGAATAGGAAAAAGAAAATTATAAATAATTCAAAAAAAATTGAAAAAATTGTCGATGTCAACGTTGATGTGCCACGTAAGACGGCCAACATCCACGTTAAACAAAATTGACCAAATAGACTAAATTGATAAGACGTCAAAATGTTTCGGACTAAATTGACCAAATTAACAAATTTAGAACTAAATTGGTACAAATACAATGGATTTATAATTTTTTTTAGTAATTTTTCCCCATTTCGTGTGTTAACGTTTTCAATACGAGCTGAAGAGAAAAGAATGACTTCAATGGAGATTGTCGATTGTTCTGGCTTCGGCTGGGCCCAATAGTGGAGAGATTGAGCACACTTCTGAAGGTTCTTACTCTTGCTCTTGTTCTCGTTTCAAATGCATAATCATCAATTTCTTTTTGACAAGTTAAGTAACCAACCATCGAAACATGAAATTTTATCAAAACAGATGTCTTCTGATTTTTTTTATTTATCATTGTGCTTTCAATGATCTCATGAAGAAATTTTTTGCAAATTCTTGACCTTTAGCTCGTGTGGTCATCACAAGGAAGATGAACTCGATGACGGAATAGACCACAAATAGTTGGTTGAATCCAGCGATGACTGTAATTTTGAGGGCAAGGGCAAGGAAGCCTCCCAAAAGTTCGGATGGGCCACGATAGATTGGAAAAATGGCTCCATTGTAGACTTAGAGTCAAGAGATGAATGACTATGATCAAACCATGAATTCCACAAAGCCATCTTTCATCAGACTGTAGGATAGCTTGAATATAGGACGCAAGGCAACTAAATAAAAGGTTTAAAAAATTTAATCACTATACAAGTACAAATTACATACTAACTAGCATTTTTGGCTTACTTACAACACTCTTGAATAGATCATTTAGGGTACGTTTGATAATACTTCTGTTCTCAGAAATAATTTCTATTCAGAAATAATTTTTTTCATATCCTTTCCCGAGAACAAAGAAGTAGATTCATTTTAATTGTTTTATATTCCAAATCTATTTTCTGATTACTTTTTTATTTTGAAAAATAGAAAAATTAGTTGACATTACCAAACGAATTTATGTTTTTTTTCTGTTTTGTAGAGCAAAAAAATAGATAAATAGAAAAAACATGATGATTATCAAACAGACTTTTGGACCTTCTATGGCCTTGTCTTCCTCCTTCTTCTGCTTACGACATGGACCTCTTTGAATAGAAAAAAATAAAAACAACAACAACAAATCTTGCCAATTCTCTACCGTTGTTATTCCAATTCATTCAAAACATTTTCTCCACATGAATATTTAAGAAGAAAACCCAAGAGCTCTCTCATTTGTAATGTCCACAAAAACAAACAGGACCGATTACTTTTATACTAATTTCTCGTGTTAGTGTTTTCAATATGAGCTGAAGAGAAAACAATGACCTTGGCAGAGATTGTCGACTGGTTGAGTTTTGCCTGGACCGGTTGGTGCAGAGATTGGGGGCACTTCCAAGTGTTCTTGTTCTTGCTCTTGTTCTTATTTTATTTTATTTTTAGTAAGGATTGCTCTTGTTCTTATTTCAAATGCACAATCATCGATTTCATTTAGACAATAAGCAACCAACCATCAAAAAATGAAAATTTACAAAAAACAGAAGTCTTTTGATTTATTGATTTATTATTATGCTTTCACTGATCTCATGAAGAGATTTTTTGCGAATTCTTGACCGCTAGCTTGCGTGGTCATCACGAGGGAGATGAAGTCAATGATGGAATAGACCACTTTTCGAGAGACTGACTATAAGTTTGAAGGTAACGAAGAGGAAACCTCTAAAAAATTCTGATGGGCCACAATACATTGGAATTATGGCTCTATTGTAGACTCAGAGTCAAGAGATGAATGACTATGATCAAACCACAAATTCCACAAAGCCATCTTCCTTGATGGTCTGAATGAAGAAGCTTGTTACATTATATATTCAAGCCGTCCAGTCCTTTAACTTTCAAACTTTGCCTATGATCCGTTGCTCATCATCGCCACTCTCATAGTGTGATTGCATTGTGATTTTGCACGGTTCGAGAGCTATGATGAAAAAGAAGAGAGTTGAGAGAAAGTGGGTGGCAATAGTAGTGGTGGCATATCTGCTCATCGTGGTGGATCTATTGCCTTCACCAATGAGTGCCTCTTTGATTCCTGCTCAACATGCTCCAGATGCCCCCGGTAATATGTATCACCATCATTCTCTTTTCTTCTTTTTATTTCTTTATGGCAAGAAAGTCCGCATTAGTTAATAATGAACATGTGATTCTTTCTCCAGCTCGATAGACTCACTCTAGGATTTCTCTAAATTGTGTAATGAAGGAGTAAGCGAAGAAGGCAGGATGGGATCCCCAAGAAAAGCATTAGGTGGTGGGTTCAAATTCAAGGGGCCAATTGGTCTTGATTCCTACGTTGATTTCGGGAAGAAGAAGAGGAGGAAAGCAATGGAGTCACGTAGCCTGAGGGCAAGTCCCAACATGTCTCCGCCCTCCCCTAATCACAATATTCGTCACGGCCATGATTCGCCCCCTATTTGGGGTCACGAATGAACAATCGGCACATAGTAAATGTATAACAGTTGGGTTGTAGCTCAATCCTACTCTAAATAATATTGGTGTAAGGATTTTGTGAGAGTGGCGCTCGCTTATTGTCATAATTTTTTTTATCAATAATTCAAGTGCTATTTTGATTAAAAAAATCGATCATTTCAATCAGCAATTTTTTTTTTGGTCGGTAATCAGCAATTTAAATGGCCTGAATATCCGGCGTGACAATATTTAATATAATTCGTCCAACGTGGCTCGCTTGCAAAGTAAAGTCAGCAAAGTTGCTTCTAAATGACGTCACCTATCACAATGTTTGCCCCGAATTAACAGATTGGAGCAAAATTGCTTATAATCCTAACCCCAATTCCTCAAATGGGGCGAAAATTACTTCCCAAAATTTGCAACGGACAGTAAAATAAGATGACACGGAGTGAGCGAGAGATCAAGTTTTCAAAGTGAAGGAATTGTTCTGAGGTTTTCCCTCACCAAGTTTTCATAATAAAGCAAATGAACTTACGCATTCTTGATTCTAATGCCAATGAGACCTGCATCGTTTTCTTTCCTTCTTTCTTCCTGCCATTAGTGCCATCATCCTCTGTATCATCTCATAATGGTATTTGTTAGCAAATCATGCTGAACAAGTGCTTTACTGTGAAACCTCACGATTTGCTTTATTGATGAAGATTTCGAATTTCAAGTTGCAAAAGTGCTGAGGTTTTCTGAAGACGAGCGAGGATCGCCATTGGTGTGGAGATAGAGAGAATTAGTTTTTCTCTGATGAAAGCGTCACTTTGTCCTGTCCTTTGTTCATGTTGGACTTCATATTCTTTATTTATTTTTATTTTTTTTAAAAGTCATGTATTACGAACCATTGGAATAGGTCAGCGAATGCACTGAAGTGATTAGTTTTTCACTAAGTGTTCGGCAAAAAGAAGTTATGATATCGAAATGAATACCGCACAAAAATTATAACACTTGTGATGTCCTTTACCAAAAACGAAGTAAAAGCTGGCTGTTGAGAAGCCGATGACCCATTGGCCCCTTATAGATGCATCTCAGTTGGGCCTATAGGTCAATCTTACTCCCTATTCAATTTAAAGGTCTTGCTTAAATATCTCCAAAAGAAAACATTCAAGAGCCCAGAAAGAAAACATAAGGACGGCCCCCAAGATTGTATAGAAAACAACTACAATCTGCAAGAATACCAAATCGGTATATAAAGACCTGTCGCCCGAATTGGTTAACAAACCTATATGCAAGACTCTTATTGAACGTCCAGTATGACCCTACTAGTCTACTAGCCTATAAATGAAAACGGAAGAATTTTGAATCAATGTTAAATGCAGCAAATTGATCAGAAAATGTACCGTTATGTTTGGTTGCTTGTTGTCAGTTTTACCAAACTTACACATCAAGGGCAAAGCAAAGGTGCTACCAAGCAAAATAACTAGAGGCATTAAGCAATGTACATCGCCTGCTAAACAATTAATCGTAAGTCTCGTTAAATTTGGCTCTATAATGAAATAAATTTGGCTCATTGCGAACCCCGAAAATTCTCGTTAAAGATCTCCACATGGCGCCGTGAAACTTCAGCTCTGTTAAAGATTGGCCGCCCTTGTTAGCAATTTGTGGCAATAAAATAGGCTGAGAAAGTCTCATTTTGCCCATTATCTTCCACGAACATCAAGACACGGCTAGCTTCCACACTGCTAAAAGACATAGCAATGAAGACACATATGCTCAAATCTTTTATGTTAATACATTAATCATCATGGCAAAAACGTGACGTATAGATGTTTATGAAACGAAGTGCTTGCCGCTACCTCAGATTGTTCCAAGTAATATTGAGAAATGGTGCCAGTACCCAGCAGAATTAGACCTCCACCTCCAGTTTTTGCACCACCTAATCACATTCCATAATATCAAATCACTGCCAATTCTGACCAATCAGTATCAAGAAGATGGACTGTTGTGCTCAGACTGCCTCCTTGACATCCTTGGCCTTCCACAATATGCCTGAACAGAACTTAAGCTAAAGGGCGTGTCGCTTTCTTCGAAACTTTCTTTAAACACATGTAGCAGTTTGTTCTGTTGCTAAGAGAGAACATGCACTTGTCACATACAGATTTAATAAGATCAGAAAGATACTGACCCGGTGGAAAAGACAAGGATCCGGCTAAAGGCGCACCTGAATATTCTTTTATCTATATTTCAACAGGTTTAAAAGGATTGGTCATAATTACAGTACCCTATGTTCTCGTCAGTCATCATCAAAGCAACAAGATGCAAAGCAAAAGACAGCTCTAGGCTCAAAGGCACATTTTGTTTATTTGCCGATTGGTTCCTCATCAAAGAATGGCCCGTTCGGTCAGCAAATTCTTCCCGTCTCTTGCCTCGCTGATTGTTTTTCTCCAGAACTACTCTCTCCCTAAGTGTGTTCAGCAAGACAAGCCTCATGAACTCTTTCCCATGTTCTGAAGGGCCGCCATCGTGCAATTCTTACTTGTACCATGTCTCTGGAGGACTTCACGTATATTTTAAAGGGTTAATATTATGAAAAATCCAAAATTGATACATCCGTGATAAATTTATTCCAAACTATTTTTTTAACTATAAAAAATCCAAAATTAGTACACTTGTGATAATTTACCCCAAATGACAATAAAAAACTCTAAAGTGATACACTTATGATAAATTTATTCTAAATTAATTTTTTTTACCTCCGAAAACACAAAACTAGTATTAGATCAGTATCACAAAAAACCACAAAGTTGGAATAACTGTGACAAGCAGAGAATAAAATTTTAAATTAGAATACCAGTCAACTGTCACATATTATCTAACTCAGCATTTTGACAATAAAATTTAATGGAAAATAACATATAGTAAATTTGTTATAAGTATACTTATTTGGGGTAAGTTTGTCAAAAGTGTATCAATTCGGGGTTTAAATAGCTTGTGGTAAATTTATCACAGGTAGACTAGTTTTGGATTTTTCATGATATTAATCCTATTTTAAAAAAGAAAACCCAAGAGCTCTCTCGTTTGTAATGTCCGTAAAAACAAACGAGATTGATTTCTCTATACCCATTTGCACTTTGAAACCTAAGCTCTTTTCCTGTCAATGGGCCAGTTCTGCTTACCTTGGCCCATTTTGAGCGACATTCCCGATATAATAATATAATTTTCTCTACTAAAAGTGCTAGGTTCCAAGGTCGGAACTAAAACCAACCCTTTAAGTCTCAATTATGAAAAATTGGAATCGTGTATTGAAGAGGGTCCTCTTGAAACTGACACGAAAGCAACTCAGTCAGTTTTAGGCAAGTTCATGATGCTACGCGAAAACTAGTATTTTTTTTTCCAAGTTAGAGCTACTATTATTATTATTATTATTATTATTATTATTATTTATACCTCATGTTAAGCAAATTCTTTTGAGTTGAGTGGTCTTGTCGCATATGTCATGTATGGGTTGCAACTTTTTATAATGCGTGTGAAACTAGTTAAACATTACGTAATAATCCAAATTGACAAAGTATGTGTATTCATACACACAATATGGAAAAAGCTCATATCTTTATTTTCAAAGGGGTCAAAGGATGTCCAATCCATAATCCATCGATAGGCAAAGCTTTTTGTTACCCAAGTCAACACGACCACGATCCCAAATCATACGCTGAGTTCGGTCATCAAAAGTTAAAGATGATCTTTTGCACGCTAATCTTTTTCAAAAAAAGACTATTTAATTGGTTACACATTCCTTTTTGCCCAAATTTTCAACCAACTTAGATTTGACAAGACATGTCCCGTGCACATCAAGATATCGGCCACTTGCTCAGAAGAATAGTGATATTCTTTTCATACTCAGCATCCTCCGCACTCGGCCCGTGAAGCTAACATAGCGAACAATTCGAACACCTTCTCCAAGGCGATGATAATTATAAGGTTAAATCATCATTGGACCGTAGGATAGCTCGAATATAGGACGCAAGGTAGCTAAATAAAAGGCTAAGAGAGGCTAAAAGTAGGGAGTAATCACAATTCGAGTACAAATTACATATTGATTGGCACTTTTGGTTGACCGACAACAATCTTGAATACATCGTTTAGCTCCTCTCTGGCCTTCTCTACCTCCTCCATCTTCTGTTCACGACATGGACTTCCTTGAACAACGAAAAGAAAAGAAACAGCAAATCTTGCCAATTCTCAACCGTTATTATTCCATTTCATCCGGAACATTTTCTCAACATGAATATCTAAAAAGAGAAAACCCAAGATCTCTCTCATTTGCAATGTCTGCAAAAACAAACAGGTTTGATTGCTCTATACCTGTTTTGTGTGTTAGCATTTTTTATATGAGCTGGAGAGAGAAGAATGACCTTGGCGAAGATTGTGGATTGGTCGGGTTTTGGCTAGACTGATTGGTGGAGAGATTGGAGGCACTCTTGGCGAAGATTTTGGATTGGTCGGGTTCTGGCTGGACTGATTGGTGGAGAGATTGGAGGCACTCTTGGCGAAGATTGTGGATTGGTCGGGTTTTGGCTGGACTGATTGGTGGAGAGATTGGAGGCACTTTTGAATGTTCTTGTTCTTGCATTGTTCCTGTTTCAAATGCATAATCATCGATTCCCTTAAGACAATTTAAGTAACCAACCACCGAAACATGAAATTTTACAAAAACGGATATCTTCTAACTTATTGATATGTCATTATGCTTTCAATGATCTTATGAAGAGATTTTCTACAAATTCGTGACCACTACCTTGCGTGGTCATCACGAGGGAGGTGAAGTCAATGATGGAGTAGACCACAAATGGTTGCTCGAATATGAGAGACTAACTAAATTTTGAGGGCAAGGACGAGGAAGCCTCCCAAAAGTTTGGATGGGCCCTAATACATTAGAATTATGGCTCTATTGTAGACTTAGAGTCAAGAGAAGAACGAGTTCGATCAAACCATGAATTCCACAAAGCCATCTTTCTTCATGGGCTAAAGAAGCTCGCTACATTATATATTCAAGCCATCCAGGCCTTTAACTTTCAAACTTTGCCTATGATTTGTTGCTCATCATTGCCACTCTCGTAGTGTGATTGCTATGTGATCTTGCCTGGTTCGAGAGCAATGGTGAAAAAGAACATTGTCGAGAGAGAGTGGGCGGCGATTGCTGTGGTGGCATATCTGCTCATCATGGTGGATCTATTGCCTTCACCAACAAGTGCCTCTTTGCTTCCTGCTCAACATGTTCCCGATGCCCCAGGTCATACATATCACCATCATTCTTTTTTCTTCTTCTTATTTCTTTATCGCGAGAAAGATCACATTTGTTAATAATGAACATATGATTCTTTCTCCAGCTTGATAGACTCAATCTAGGATTTCTCTAAATTGTGTAATGAAGGTGTAAGCGAAGAAGGCAAGACGGGATCCCCAAGAAAAGCATTAGGTGGTTGGTTCAAACTCAAGGGGGCAACTGGTCTTGATTCCTACGTTGATTTCGAAAAGAAGAAGAGAAGGAAAGCGATGGAGTCGCGTAGCTTGAGGGCGAGTTTCGACATGTCTCCTCCCTCACCTAATCGTAATCTTCGCCACGCCCAGGGTGGGAGACCTCATCCGCCACTCCTAGGATAGGAACCCTCATGGATGAAGTTGCGTACGAACAGTTGGCATATAATAAATGTATAAGAGTTGGGTTGTAGGTCAATCCTACTCTAAATAATATTGGTGTAAGGATTTTGTGAGAGTGGTGCTCACTTATTGTCATAATTCTTTTTGACAATTATTCGAGTGCCATTTTTTTTTCTAAAAATCGATCATTTCAATTGGTAATTTTCATGGCTTGAAAATCCGACATGGCAATATTTAATATAAATCATCTGATATGCCTCGTCGGCAAAATAAAGTCAGTGAAATTACTTCTTAATGACATCGTTTATCACAATGTTTGCCCCAAATTAACAGATCGGAGCAAAATTGCTTATAATCCCAGCCCTAATTCTTCAAATTGGGGAACATTTACTTGATGAAATATGCAACGGACAGTAAAATAAGATGACACGGAGTGAGCGACAAATAAAGTTTTCAAAGTGAAGAAATTGTTCTGACTTTTTCCCCCCACCAATTTTTTTTTTTTTTTGGTAACCGTGGAACTGCCTCATGGTTGACAGCATTTTTCCCCCACCAAGTTTTTTTTTTTTTTGGTGATCATGGAACTGTCTCACAAATGACAGCACTCAGCGTAAACCACAGGGGCACTAGCGCGGGGACCCACCTACTCGCCCACGACGGGGTGGGCCCACCAAGTTTTCATAGTAAAGCAAATGAACTTCCGCATTCTCTATTCTAATGCCAACAAAACCTGTATCGTTTTCTTTCCTTCTTTCTTCCTGCCATCGCCCTCTGTATCATCTCATAATGGTATTTGTCAGCAAATCATGCTGAACAAGTGCTTTACTGTGAAAACCTCACGATTTGCTTTCAAGTTGCGAAAGTGCCAAGGTTTTCTGAAGACGAGCGAAGATCGCCCCTGGTGTGGAGAGAGAGAGAGAGAGAGAATTAGTTTTTCTCTGATCAAAGTGTCACTTTATCTTGCCCTTTCTCCATGTTGGCCTTTGCAAAGCCGTTGACCATTTGGCCCATAATGGATGCATGTCAGTTCAGCCTATAGGTCAATCTTAATCTAATTGATGTTGATCTAATGACTTTGAGAGAGGCCCATCCAATTTATAGGTCTTGCTAAAATATCTCCAAAAGTAAATATTCACAAGCCCAAAAAGACAACATAAAGACCGGCCCGCGAGATTGTGAAGAAAACAACCGCAATTTGCAAGAATACCGAATCGGTATATAAAGACCTGTCACTCGAATTGTTTAACAAACCTTTGTGCAAGACTCTTATTGAATGTCGAGTATAACCCTACTAGTCTACTAGTCTGATAAATGAAAACGGAAGAATTTTGAATCAACGTTAAATGCAGCAAATTGATCAGAAAATGCACCATTGTGTTTGGTTGCTTGTCATCAGTTTTACCAAATTTACACATCAAGTGCCAAGAAAAGCGGCTACCAAGCTAAGTAACTAGAGGCATTAAGCAATAAGTATGGCCTGCTAAACAATCAGCTCGTAAGTCTCGTTAAATTTGGCTCTGTAACGAAAATAAATTTGGCTCATTGCAGCCCGGAAAAGCCTCGTCAAAGATCTCCACGCGACGCCATAAAGCTTCAGCTTCAATATTAAGATTACGTGCCCTTGTCAGCAATTTGTGTCAATAAAATAGGCTGAGAAAGTCTCATTTCACCCATATACTTCCATGAACACCAAGACGCGGCTAGCTTCCACACTGCTAAAAGACATAGCAATGAAGACACAGATGATGAAATCTTTTATGTTAATACATAAATCATCATCGCAAAAATGTGATCTATATGAAAGAGATGTTAATGGAACGGAGTGCTTGCCGCTACCTCAGATTGTTCTTAGTAATATAGGGAAATGGTGCCGGCACTTAGCAGAACTAGACCTCCACCTCCGTTTTTGCGCCACCTAATCACATTCCATAATATCAAATCACTGCCAATTCTGACTAATTAGTATCAAGAAGATGGACTTTTGTGCTCAAACTCACTCCTTGACATCCCTGGCCTTCCACAATATGCCTGAAAAGAACTTAAACTAAAGGATTGGTCATAATTACAGTACCCTATGTTCTCGTCAGTCATCATCAGAGCAACAAGATGCAAAGCAAAAGACAGCTCTAGGCTCAAAGGTGCATTTTGCTTATTTGCCGATTGGTTCTTCATCAAAGAATGGCTCGTTTTATCAGCAAATTCTTCCTGTCTCGTCTCACTGATTTTTATCTCCAGAACTGCTCTCTCCCTTAGTGTGTTCAGCAGGACAAGTCTCATGCGCCCTTTCCCATGTTCTGAAGCACTGCAATCATTAAATTCTTACTTGTACCATATCTCTGGAGGACGTCACGTAGAAGAAATAGCCTCTCTACTCGGTCAATGTGTCAGAAATCAAACCGATAATCCACGGGGCAGAGCAAGATTATCTGGTATCTGTGCCATGCACTTGTACATACCTGAATGGCACCAACAGATACTCCTATGATACTTCTCACAAAGTAAAACCAGATGATTCATTTGCCAGAGTCTACAATGATTTCTACAGTGGACAAGCTTATAATGTTGGAAATACGGTAACTATGCATCTCTTGTGCGGTTGTGTGGAAGAAGGATCTCAAGAAATCGTGACTTACACGGCTCAAGAGCATGACACTCTATCACAGATTGCCCATCTGCTGTCCTCAAATTTGAGTGAAGTCGAGAAACTGAACCCGAAGTTGACTCAGGATCCTAGTAATATAGATGTCGGGTGGGTGCTGTATGTACCTATGAAAAATAGGGCAACTCAAGGTCACAAGCAACGTAAGCTGAACTCTCTCTTTATGTTTAAGCGTGATCTTCTGTTGTCATTTTAAGATGGCAAGGCCTAAAATTTTCATTTACAGAATGATTGTAGGCAAGTTAGGACCGAAATAAAGCAGGATCAAGTCAGGGACAATATACAGTAGACATATATGGAATCATGAGTGGTGTCAAACATTTTTTGCATCCACTTATAGTTTGTTATCATGCGTTAGGGAAAATGAAGAAGTGGATTGAGATAGCGGTGATCCCGTCAGTGGTAACTTTAGCATCGATGAGCACACTGATTTTGTTATATCAAAGGAGAAACAGAAGGGGCAAAGGTGGACAAGTAGATCCTGAGGCAACAAGTAAGAGCTCAGATGCCCAGAAGACTACCCCACTGAAACAACTCTTCCACAAAAAGGACTGTGAAGGTCAGTTAGGTGACTGAAAAATCGGGAATTTTCTCATGATGGCCTAAGTTTAAGTGAGATTTACATGACACGATATGGCACTAGAGATGAAATTTTGATTTAAACAGAAAAGGATGAGGCTCATATACAAGCTGAAGAAACTGAAAGAGTTGTCTTTCCTTAGAGAGCCACTTTGAATTTTATTTCTCTGACAAGTAAATAGTGACCTTTCATGATTTTTCTAAGGAAAGGCAAGTAAAGGCATGCATAGTATCTGATACACTTACGTGAAGCTATCATTCTTGTCCCAGTGTGAAATTTGAATCAGATAAACCAGTTATGTACAGCTTGGAGGATATGTACGAGGCTACAAAAGACTTTGATGATGCTCGGAGAATTGGAGAGGGAGGGTATGGGAGCGTGTGACATCCTGATTTTTCAAATCTGATTTCAATTGAATAAATCGGGCATTTCATCGACGCGTCTATAGTACTATTCTCTGAGCCGATCACTCAAGAGATAACTAGACTATCTGGGAAAATTATTAAGGGATTTTAACGCAAAAGACTTGAGAATTCGACCATGAATCGACTGCTCGACTGTGCTAATTTGCTAGGGTCATTACGGCACAATTAAAAATCGATCAGAGATCAATGATAGGTCGATTCGATTGAGATGAGTAATCAAAATGTGGGTGATTCCACCTGATTGCAAAATTCTCATCGATCGGCACTAAATTGATTTTCTATCGTTTTGGGTACCTGTGTCCGTATTTGAAACCTGGAGATTTTCACGACAATCGAGAGTCGCCAATATGTCGAAGATGTACATTGTGACTCGAGATAAATCGATCACGGGTCAATTGCACCAAAAATTCCTAAAAGTTACCCGGTAGACTAGGTCACGCTAAAAGCGCGCCGGATTGAAAATAACCGTGAATTTGAACCCGATTTCAGAAATTGAAAGGTGTCACGAACTATTTGAGGAACGCCGACTCATCCTCCGAAGAATTTTCAGAGATTCCGAGGTTTTTTCGGAAAATCGATTCGGACGTCGCGAAAAATTAGCGAAAATTCGTACGGGCCAAATTAAAGGAAATTTGGACTTCCAAGCCGAGCCTTTGAGTGTTGGGGACTTGCAGAAAATGGTATGGGATTTTTCTTCAGCAAAATCGGACCTCGATTTGGATAATCGAAGAAGAAATTGAGACCAAAGTTGAGTGCTAAAAATGTAAAATTCGGATTTAGGATGGAACAGCAAATTTTGGCTTCAAATTGGAATTTTGGTGAATTATTTTGCAAGAAAGAAATGGAGACAAAGAAGATAAGATTTTGAACTTTAAGGGGGACATGCATTTAATGGAGTGGATGAAGCTTGGACTTTTAGAACTTTTTAATCATTTCCTTGACCAATTGGCCTCATCCATTCCCCTTCTTCGTGCGTCTTCATCCTCGACTCCCTCGGCTTTTGTCTTTCACTTTCATTTTCCTTCACATTTTCTTTACTTCAGCGGCTCCTATTTTCCTTTCATTTTTCTCTTCTGCCGAAGCACCGCATCACCGCTCCATCTCATCCCTGCAACTGCTCCACCACCTTCAATTGTCTCCCATCATTTCCTTTAGTTTGTCGCAGCATCATCCCCATCTCTACCAAATCCCTTGATCTCTCGGCCATCTCCACCAAAGAAATCCCCCAGCGTCAAACCCCCAACGAAGCAGCCCATCTCCAACGCCTCACCCCATCTTCATCCATCCATCATCCCTTCCATCCACGCCATCCATCGGTTTGTTGACCGTAAACCCCCTCTCATCCACTTCAATTTCACCGAAGCCACTTTGCCGAGCCAACGGCGCAGCATCAACGTCCGCGTCGCCCTCCATTTTCCTTCGTGCAGCTCGTCCACCGAAGCTGCTCCATTTGACGCCCGCATCTTCGAGCTCCACGAGATTCCAGCGAAGTCTGAAGTCAGGCCCACGGGAATTTCGGCCCACTTTCACCCCGTGAGATTCAAACCCACAGGTCAGCCCATTCTCAGTAGCCCAACTTGAAGCCCAACCTGCAGCAGCCCATTTTCAGCCCATCTTGGCCCGCGAAGCAAGCCCAACCTAGAAGCAGCCCATTGCCAAGCCCAAGCCCGAAGTCAACCCAGCCCAAGTTAAAAACAAATCTCAGTTGGGCTGAGATTTGTTGGGCCCGTTTTAGGCACGGCCCAAGTCCGCCGACGCCGCCGAAAATTCAAATTTCGGCCGCCGTCGCGTCGTCGTCGCAGCGAACCGGTTTCCAAAATTAACCGATGAGTTTATACTCTAAACTCTGCTTAGTAGGCTAATAACGTTTAAGGGGTGTTTAGATTTATTTTATTAGGAATTAGGTGGTTAGTTAGATTAAATTAGAACTGTAATTATTTAATTGAGCATGTTAGGTGGCTAGTATGGTTTAGCTAAGGCCTAAATAAATTGTACTGTTTATCTAGAAGGGTTCAGGAATTTTCCAAGTCCGTATTGGTATTTAATTTAATAATTTTGGCCTAGGTTAGTATTTTTAGAAATTAAATTGAATTAATTATTTATTAATTATTTTTCCGGAAATTAGGCGGGATAACCGGTGACCGGATTTTCGTGCTGGTTGCAATGGTGTGGTTAATTTCTGCAATTGAGTGTTAAATTATGCAAAATGAGTGCTGATTGGATTTTTGGTATTTAATTCCAAAAATTGTGAATTTCCAATATTTATTCAGAAAATCCCGAGTGTCGGGTTTTGACACCGAAAATAGTTTTTAGTACTATATGAAATAGTGGGATTTCAAAAAGGAAGAATATCAAATTTTCTGAATCAAGTTGACCGTGTACCCACACACAAGTAATTTCATGTGAATTTTTAATACGAAGAAAAAGGACAGGCTCACCATTTTAATTGAAGCATTTGAGTGCAATGCACGGTACCCTGGACCATATTTGAGTGATCGTGTGATGGTTAAGAGAAATCGTTTCAGGCTGTTAAGCTGGACGTTATCCTTATTTGGGATACCCCTTGGACAATGGGAAGCCGGTTGCAGTAGATTCTGGATCCTATGTTCCTTCGGGAAAGCCGTCCAAAAGAGACGTGCCGTGCTCAATGGGGTGAGACGAAGCCTGGCAATGCCAGAAGACCGCTGAACAAAGAGTAGGCCGTGCTATATGCCGAGATCAAAACTAGGAACGCATGATTAATTGAGTGTAGCGTTTCAGTTATTGGAGCTTATTTGTTGCTCATGCTCTCATGTTGTATGTGATATAAATTGTACTGACCTGCAGAGTGGATCTAAGACGAGGTAAGTCTCCTTGATTTCGTGATTGGGTGGTTAGAACACTTTTGGGCGTATTTCCCTCCTAATTGAGGTTTAGAGCTTAGACTCGCTGAGATTATATCTCACCCCGTTGTGGGACAACATTTTCAGGGTCGTCAAGTGGAGGACCTGGAGTTGAGAGGAGGTGATCGGAAGCGTGGGTCAGTTAGGACCGCTTCTTTTTGGAATGCCAGTCTTTTGTCGTCTTTTGGCCATAGACTTTTGTACATGACTCAGTGTATATATAAAAGCATGTTTGTTTGTGAATTCATATGCTACATGCACTTTCCAATTTTCAAACATGACATACAACATACCATCATCGAATCTCCCCATTACAACTGTAAGGATACCAAATGCCATTAGCGCATGAAATGAAACATAAGGCGCATATATTTTTAGTCAGAATCAGCTGCCATACAAGGAAACTATTTGCGTGAAATTATTGCTAACATCCCATCTCAGGATTCACCGGTTAATTTGCCTTTCCCAGATGACAACGATTTTGGAAGGCCAAAAACCACAAAATGCTTTGGAAGCAATCATAGATTGTAACGTGAGAGGGAGTTACCCCTTTGAGGAGGTTTTTAAGGTCAGTGAAATTGCACCAGTATGCTTGATTTATTATGTTCCATATCCATGTGATGAGATCTAAAGTGATTAGCATGTCTACCATAGCCGGACAGGTCCATCCATATGTACCGATTTCTCTGTATCTTAGAACATCAAATGAGTAACAGTTCTTCAATACGAAACTATTCTATGCAAACATTTTATACATACAAAAAGCTTACAATTAATATAGTAACAGGACACGAACTGAAGAGTCAATCTGAGTCAATCTGATGTTCCCACCACGAAGTGCCCCACCCCCCCCCCCCCCACAAAAAAAAAACTCAATACTCCTGCTATTTTTTGCTTTTGCCCCACAGATAGCGGATTTGGCCTGGCGATGTCTGAATGACGATGCTTTCAACAGACCGGAAATGAAAGAAATTGTTCATGAACTCTCTAATATTTTAACGTCCTCGATGGAGTGGGAAGCATCACTTGGAGGGAATGAGTCATGACCGAGTCTTTAGCGGGTTGCTGAACAGAAGATAAACGAGAGCACTCAAGGCGATGGCCAGGAAACGGCTCCAGAAGCTTTTGTCACCTCACGCTTGGGGCCATTTTCAGCACGCTCTTTGGTGTCCATCTTGACTTATCCAATTTGCATGCCGTCATGAAACTGCAAATTAGAACGCATGACGTGATGCTGGACTGGGATAAGATTCAATGTAACGTGATGATTTCCCTCGTTCTGCCTCTCTTTGTCATCACGTAGCAAGCGAAATTTTCACGTGGTATTGCAGATTAATGTCGCTCCTTTCAAATACATTATGCAACAATTCTCAAAACCAGCATACTCGAGAATGTCAGACATGGATGAGAGGAGCTAAATGAAAAATAAGCAAAAGTCAGTGAACACTTGATTGTGAATGGCCCAGTGATGCCACTATCCACAACATGGAGTTCAACGGTTCACTTTGATTGAACCAAAGATATTCCAGAAAGAAAAAAGCTCACATGTGTAACGGATTTGATAACGGAGTAGACAATCTTCGTCGTTTCCTCACAAGACAGATCCAGCGTCCACGAGTGGTTGCCCATACTCATAACTAGCACGAACGGACCTTGGTACAGATAGTATTGCGTGCTTAGGATGGATCTTAGCGATAAATCAAATAAAATTCTCGTACTTGGCACGAATGGATTTAAATAAAATTGGAATAAATGCACAAGAATCCTAGCTGCAGACTTGGTTGTGGAATATGATGTACAAAAGATCTTGCTCCTACTAATAATCATCACAGATGGATCTGCGATATCCTTTTAACGAAACAGCCAAAAGTTCTATCACGATCCAACATGCTTACTCGGACATATGAAGGGCTAACCCCAAAATGCCTTCCGCTCCTCGTCCAGATGTTACGGCTTTTAAGAAAGCTTTCACAATCTTCTATACCGCCTTCACATTTCAACCATGCAAAAGCTGCACAGGGGGATAAGCAATGAAGCCACAAGAAAATATACCAAGAATTCATTAAAAATGGCACGTTGCCTCCCATTACAGCTTCATTATTCTATGTACCTGGTAGAGGCTCGAAGAGACGCTGGAAAAAGTTGCAGAATCCCGCTTCAAAATTGGTTTGACGCTGCGTACAAATCCAAGTTGACACGATATGTATTTAGAACAAATATGAATCCAACGTTTTGCGAACATAAAATTCAAATTCTTCAAACTTGAATCCAACTTTGAGTCCATTTACATAGTTGCTAGATTGGCTTTATATGTATATATACACATACATACATAAGCACATTATAGAAACGACTCATTTTTTTATGTTGGAACGAGCCAAAAAATGTCCGATCCACATGATTCATTATTCGGGGAAGCTTGTCGTTGCCAAAGTCTATGGCCACCATCACATATCATCCACCGAGTTTGGTCAGCAAAAGTCAAAATGATTTTTTAAACGCTTGTCTTTTTTAACATTAAGTTGGAGAAAAGAGTCGACTTCAAATGATCTGTGGGCTGTATTTTGATCAAATCAACAATGTATGGGCTTAGTTTGGTAATGTGAAAGTTGATGGCCCATTATTCGATGGGTTTTTTTTTTTTTTGGTAAAGGGTAAATATATTATTCGATGGGTTAATTGCTTGAATTTTCAACAAAGTTTGATTTGATGGAACGCTTGATGGCCCAGACACATTATAATATAGCTCACCTGTCGGTTGAAATATTTATATTCATTTTATACATATCATTCGCATTTAGACCAGTCAAGTCTAACATTATAAACAATCTCAACCCATTCTACAAGCCATCCACTCAGCTAGCGTGGTCATCACGGGGGAGATAGATTCAATGTTGGAATGCAGAAAATCGGGGCCATTGACTAGGATCACACCATAAATTCCACAAAGCCATTTAGTCTTAGCAAGGCTGAAGAATCTCGCTACATTATTTATTCAAGTTGTCCAATCCCTTTACTTTTGGACTTTGCCTATGATCCATTGCTCGTCATTGACGCTCTCGTAGTGTGATTGCAATGGGATTTCGCATTGTCTGAGAAGATTGATGATGAAGAAGAGCATTGAGAGAAAGTGGGTGGTCATATCAGTTGCAGCATATTTGCTCATCACGCTGGATTTATTGCCTTCGCAAATGAATGCCTCTTTGCTTCCTACTCAGCATGTTCCCGATGCCCCCGGTAATATATATCATCATCATCATCATGATTCTTCTTCTTCTTCTTCTTGTTCTTTCCTTATGGCGAGAAAGTTCACCTTCAGTATATATTAAACATAGGAATCGTTCTCCAGTTGGAATCATCATAAACTCACTCTAAGCCTTCTCTAAATTGTGCAATCAAGGTGAAAGCGAAGAAGACAAGACAGGATCCCCAATGAAAGCTTTAGGTGGTGGGTTCAAACTCAAGGGGGCAATTGGCCTTGATTCCTACATTGATTTCAGGAATAAGTGGAGGAAAGTAGTGGAGTCGCGGAACCTGAGGGTCACTCCCATTGTGCGTCCGCCCTCGCCACGTACGCCCTCGCCCTCGCATCAATTTAGGCTCCGTCCATGACAATGAGGCCTCTCCTTATCTAACAACGTAGCCATCCATATCGACCGTATCATTTTCCTTTCTTTGCCCATGAAATGTCTGTGCCAAGTCATTATCAATGCCTGTTGATCTTAGGTATATTATGTTCCACTACTTCTATTGGTCCATAATAGATGTGTAACAGTTGGGCCTATTGGTCAATCTTACTCTAAATGATATTTGATCTAAGGACTTTGTGAGGAAGCCATAATTTTTTTTAATTATTTGAGTGCCACTTTAATAAGAAAATCTATCACTTCGATCGGCGATTTTCATGACGGGAAAATCTAACATGATGATATTTAAATATAAGTTGTCTGACGTGACTCGCCATCAAAACGAAGTCAGTAAAATTTTACATGTGTTTCCCCCATTGGAGCAAAATTGCTTATGTTCTTCGAAAAACCCCACCCCCAATTTCTAAAATTGAGGGAAAATTACTTCCCAAAATTTGCAATGGAGACTAAGATAAGATGGCTCATAATGAGCGAGGGACGAAGTTTATGCGGTAAAGCAATTGTTTCGGGGTGTTTCGGGGTGTTCCCTTACGGAGTTTTCACTAAAAAGCAAATGAACTTCCAGGCATTCTTGATGCTAATGCCGATGGAAACATATATATCCTTCCTTCCTTCCTTCCTTCCAATTACTTTATTATGGAAACCTTGTGATTTGTTTTTACTGATGAAGTTTTGGAATTTCGCGTTGCGAAAGTTCTGAGGTTTTCTGAAGATGAGAGAGGATCGCCCTTGTTGCGCCCAGAGAGAGAGAGAGAGAGAGAGAGAGAGAGAGAGTAAAAGAGAACACAGAGGAGAGAATCAGCTTTTCTTCGGATGAAACAGTGTCCTTTTAGCCACAAGTGCCACGTCGTCATGTCCTTTGTCCACGTTGGACTTCATATTTTTTCAAAAAATGTCACGTTGAACTTAAATTTCATTAGAAAAGATCATGTCGAAATATGTTGGCAAATACAATAAAGTAATCGATTTTTTACTAATATGGTGTTCCAGTGATCGAAAAAATATTTATTGTCAATGAAGTAAGCGTCGTACGAAAGTTATGACACTTGTGATATATATAAACAAAGTAAAAGTTGGTCTTTGAGAGGTCGATGACCCATTGTCATGCATAATAGTTGGCCTGTATGTCAATCTTATTCTAAATGATTTTGAAAGAGGCCCATCTAATCTATAGTCTCACCTTCGACCAAAAAAGAAAAAACTATAGTCTTACCGGAGTATCTGCAAAACCAAACACTAACAAGCCCCAAAAAGAAAACACAAGACCCACCCCGCAAAGATCATGGAAAAAATAAACACAATATGCAAGAATAGTAAATCGTTATATAAAGACACGTCGCTGAAATTGGTTAACAAACCAATATACAAGACTTTTGCTGAATGTTGAGTATGGTCCTACTAATTTAATTATTGAATAAAGGACGAATTTTGAATCCCCTTTAATGCAGCAAATTGATCTGAAAATGTCCCATTAGGTTAGCGATTTGTTATCGGTTTTACCCAACTTGTACATCAAGCGCCAAGCTAGCTGTGCCAAGTTCAGTAAGTAAAGGCATTAAACAGTATCCATGTCGAGTTATGTCTTGTCTTTCTCGAAAGCTCATCTTTTTTGGTACTACATGTTAACATCACTTCAAGATCAAACGTCATTCATCTCCAACAGAACTAATTAAATTCACGACTGCCCACTTCCGTAATTTCATCCTCTCTTAGTTAAAGAGAACTAATTTAATTGCACGATAGCCAAGTCTATATGACTATCATCATCCTTGACGCAGTAAGCCCAACCGATGGAATTCTAAAAAATGTAGTATCGTGTGTTATTGAGAGATGAAATTAATATTTTTAGAATAGGAAATAGCCAAATGTTTGGATTTGTTGCGATGTGTCTTCGAAACTGAGGGTGATTTCTATTCACAATGGTATCTTTTTATATTTCTAATCGAGTAAAATCAAGATATAATTCGGTTTTATGTGAGACTTAATTACATAACCTAGCACTACATCTTTCGTGTTAATTCAATCATTAATCTTTCAATTTGGCCAATTTAGTTTAGTTTTAAACCTTTTGATAATTTGCCGGTCTAGTCCATCCAATCAATTTTGATTGGAAATTATTGACATAGATGTCGATTATTCTACGTAGCATAGTTGGTATTGACATGGACAATTTTATTTTTTTTCTTTTCTTTTCCTTCTATTTTTGCCTTTCATAGTGGCCAGTAAGGGTTACAACTCTCGCGTGGCCTCACCCAAATTTGAGCAAGAACATCGCAGCCCTCACCAGCCATAATAAAAAATAAAAAAAAAAGGAAAAAAAAAAGAAAAAAGAAAAAGAAAAAGGAAATTATAAATAATTCAAAAAAATTGAAAAAATTGTCGATGTCAACGTTGATGTGCCACGTAAGACGGCCAACATCCACGTTAAGCAAAATTGACCAAATAGACTAAATTGATAAGACGTCAAAACGTTTCGGACTAAATTGACCAAATTAAAAAATTTAGAACTAAATTGGTACAAATACAATGGATTTAGAATTTTTTTTTAGTAATTTTCCCCATTTCGTGTGTTAACGTTTTCAATACGAGCTGAAGAGAAAAGAATGACTTCAATGGAGATTGTTGATTGTTCTGGCTTCGGCTGGGCCCAATGGTGGAGAGATTGAGCACACTTCTGAAGGTTCTTACTCTTGCTCTTGTTCTTGTTTCAAATGCATAATCATCAATTTCTTTTTGACAAGTTAAGTAACCAACCATCGAAACATGAAATTTTATCAAAACAGATGTCTTCAGATTTTTTTTTATTTATCATTGTGCTTTCAATGATCTCATTAAGAGATTTTCTGCAAATTCTTGACCGCTAGCTCAGGTGGTCATCACAAGGAAGATGAACTCGATGACGGAATAGACCACAAATAGTTGGTCGAATCCAGCGATGACTATAATTTTGAGGGCAAGGGCAAGGAAGCCTCCCAAAAGTTCAGATGGGCCACGATAGATAGGAAAAATGGCTCCATTGTAGACTTAGAGTCAAGAGATGAATGACTATGATCAAACCATGAATTCCACAAAGCCATCTTTCATCAGACTGTAGGATAGCTCGAATATAGGACGCAAGGCAACTAAATAAAAGGTTTAAAAATTTTAATCACTATACAAGTACAAATTACATACTGACTAGCATTTTTGGCTTACTTACAACACTCTTGAATAGATCATTTAGGATACGTTTGATAATACTTCTGTTCTTAGAAATAATTTTTTTCATATCCTTTCCCGAAAACAAAGAAGTAGATTCATTTTACTTGTTTTATATTCCAAATCTATTTTCTGATTACATTTTTATTTTGAAAAATAGAAAAAATTAGTTGACATTACCAAACGAATTTATGTTTTTTTTTTCTGTTTTGTAGAGCAAAAAAATAGATAAATAGAAAAAACATGATGATTACCAAACAGGCCTTTGGACCTTCTCTATGGCCTTGTCTTCCTCCTTCTTCTGCTTACGACATGGACCTCTTTGAATAGAAAAAAATAAAAACAACAACAACAAATCTTGCCAATTCTCTACCGTTGTTATTCCATTTCATTCAAAACATTTTCTCCACATGAACATTTAAGAAGAAAACCCAAGAGCTCTCTCATTTGTAATGTCCACAAAAACAAACAGGACCGATTACTTTTATACTAATTTCTCGTGTTAGTGTTTTCAATATGAGCTGAAGAGAAAACAATGACCTTGGCAGAGATTGTCGATTGGTTGAGTTTTGCCTGGACCGGTTGGTGCAGAGATTGGGGGCACTTCCAAGTGTTCTTGTTCTTGCTCTTGTTCTTATTTTATTTTATTTTTAGTAAGGATTGCTCTTGTTCTTATTTTATTTTATTTTTAGTAAGGATTGCTCTTGTTCTTATTTCAAATGCACAATCATCGATTTCATTTAGACAATAAGCAACCAACCATCAAAAAATGAAAATTTACAAAAAACAGAAGTCTTTTGATTTATTGATTTATTATTATGCTTTCACTGATCTCATGAAGAGATTTTTTGCGAATTCTTGACCGCTAGCTTGCGTGGTCATCACGAGGAGATGAAGTCAATGATGGAATAGACCACTTTTCGAGAGACTGACTATAAGTTTGAAGGTAACGAAGAGGAAACCTCTAAAAAATTCTGATGGGCCACAATACATTGGAATTATGGCTCTATTGTAGACTCAGAGTCAAGAGATGAATGACTATGATCAAACCACAAATTCCACAAAGCCATCTTCCTTGATGGTCTGAATGAAGAAGCTTGCTACATTATATATTCAAGCCGTCCAGTCCTTTAACTTTCAAACTTTGCCTATGATCCGTTGCTCATCATCGCCACTCTCATAGTGTGATTGCATTGTGATTTTGCACGGTTCAAGAGCTATGATGAAAAAGAAGAGAGTTGAGAGAAAGTGGGTGGCAATAGTAGTGGTGGCATATCTGCTCATCATGGTGGATCTATTGCCTTCACCAACGAGTGCCTCTTTGATTCCTGCTCAACATGCTCCAGATGCCCCCGGTAATATGTATCACCATCATTCTCTTTTCTTCTTTTTATTTCTTTATGGCAAGAAAGTCCGCATTAGTTAATAATGAACATGTGATTCTTTCTCTAGCTCGATAGACTCACTCTAGGATTTCTCTAAATTGTGTAATGAAGGAGTAAGCGAAGAAGGCAGGATGGGATCCCCAAGAAAAGCATTAGGTGGTGGGTTCAAATTCAAGGGGCCAATTGGTCTTGATTCCTACATTGATTTCGGGAAGAATAAGAGGAGGAAAGCAATGGAGTCACGTAGCCTGAGGGCAAGTCTCAAGATGTCTCCGCCCTCGCCGCTTCGCGATTTTAAGCGAAGCCAGTTTGCGCTGATCCCACCTCCTCCACCGGACCAAGGATTATTTCACCCATAATAGATATATAGCAGTAGGTCAATCTAAATAATATTAATCTAAGGATTTTGTGAGCATCTTACTTAGCACCACATAACCTTGTTTTTCTTATTACTTGAGTGCCATTTTGATTATAAAAAAAATAAAAAAAATCACTTCAAAAGCGATTTGCATGACCGGAAAATCCAACATGACAATATTAAATATAAACCGCTCGACATGCCTCACTGGCTAAGTAAAGTCTGTACAATTGCTTCTAAATGACATCGTCTATAACAATGTTTGACCCAAATTAACAAACTAGTGCAATTGCTTATAATCCCAACTCCAATTCCTCGACACAATGCAGCTAAATAAAAGGCTAAAAGTATGAAGTAATCGCAATACAAATACAAATTACATAGGGACTGGTACATTTGGCTGACTGACGGCACTCTTGAATAGATCATTTAACTCCTCCTCGCTGGCCTTTACTTCCTCCTTTTGCTCACGGCAAGGGCTTCGTTGAACATGGAAAACAAAAGAAACAACAAATCTTGCCAATTCTCAACGATTATTATTCTATTTCATCTAAAACATCTTCTCAACATGAATATTTTAAAAGGTTAATATTATTAAAAATCCAAAATTGCTAAATCCATGACAAATTTATTCCAAACTAATTTTTTAACCATAAAAAATCCAAAATTAGTACACTTGTGACAATTTACCCCAACTGACCATCAAAAACTCTAAAGTGATACACTTGTGATAAATTTATCATAAATTAATTTTTTTTACCTCCAAAAACACAAAACTAGTATTGGATTAGTATCACAAAAAACCACAAAGTTGGTACAACTGTGACAAACAAGGAATAAAATTTTAAATTGGAATATCAATCAACTATGGCAAATGAAGAGTAAAATCTTAAATTAGTACACCAGTCAACTGTCACATATCATCCAACTCAGCATTTTGACACTAAAATTTAATGGAAAATAACATATAGTAAATTTGTCATAAGTATACCTGTTTGGGGTAAGTTTGTCAAAAGTGTATCAATTTGGGGTTTAATTAGCTTGTGGTAAATTTGTCACAAGTATACTAGTTTGAGATTTTTCGTGATATTAACTCTATTTTAAAAGAGAAAACCCAAGAGCTCTCTCGTTTGTAATGTCCGTAAAAACAAACAGGATTGATTGCTCTATACCCTTTTGCACTTTGAAACCTAAGCTCTTTTCCTGTCAATGGGCCAGTTCTACTTACCTTGGCCCATTTGGAGCGACATTCCCCGATATAATGATATAATTTTCTCTACTAAAAGTGCTAGGTTCCAAGGTTGGAACGTAAAACCAACCCTTTAAGTCGCAATTATGAAAATTTGGATTCATGTATTGAAGAGGGTCCTCTTGAAACCGGCACGAAAGCAACTCAGTCAGTTTTAGGCAAGTTCATGATTCTATGCAAAAACTAGTTTTTTTTTTTTTTCCAAGTTAGAGCTATTATTATTATTATTATTATTATTATTATTATTATTATTATTATTATTATTATTATTATTATTATTATTATTATTATTATCACCACCACCTCCTCATGTTAAGCAAATTCTTTTGAGTTGAGTGATCTTGTCGCATATCTCATGTCTGGGTTGCAACTTTCTATAATGCATGTGAAATTGGTTAAACATCACGTAACAATCCAAATTGACACAGTATGTGCATTCATACACACAATATAGAAAAAGCTCATATCTTTATTTTCAAAGGGGTCAAAGGATGTCCAATCCATAATCCATCGAACACGATCCCAAATCATACGCCGAGTTCGGTCATCAAAAGTTAAGATGATCTTTTATACCTCATGTTAAGCAAATTCTTTTGAGTTGAGTGATCTTGTCGCATGTCTCATGTCTGAGTTGCAACTTTCTTTAATGCGTATGAAACTGGTTAAACATCACGTAACAATCCAAATTGACACAGTATGTGTATTCATACACATAATATGGAAAAAGCTCATATCTTTATTTTCAAAGGGGTCAAAAGATGTCCAATCTATAATCCATCGATAGGCAAAGCTTTTTGTTACCCAAGTCAACACGACCACGATCCCAAATCATACGCTGAGTTCGGTCATCAAAAGTTAAAGATGATCTTTTGCACGCTAATCTTTTTCAAAAAAAGACTATTTAATTGGTTACACATTCCTTTTTGCCCAAATTTTCAACAAACTTAGATTTGACAAGACATGTCCCGTGCACATCAAGATATCGGCCACTTGCTCAGAAGAATAGTGATATTCTTTTCATACTCATCATCCTCCGCACTCGGCCCGTGAAGCTAACATAGCGAACAATTCGAACACCTTCTCCAAGGCGATGATAATTATAAGGTTAAATCATCATTGGACCGTAGGATAGCTCGAATATAGGACGCAAGGTAGCTAAATAAAAGGCTAAGAGAGGCTAAAAGTAGGGAGTAATCACAATTCGAGTACAAATTACATATTGATTGGGACTTTTGGTTGACCGACAACAATCTTGAATACATCGTTTAGCTCCTCTCTGGCCTTCTCTACCTCCTCCATCTTCTGTTCACGACATGGACTTCCTTGAACAACGAAAAGAAAAGAAACAGCAAATCTTGCCAATTCTCAACCGTTATTATTCCATTTCATCCGGAACATTTTCTCAACATGAATATCTAAAAAGAGAAAACCCAAGATCTCTCTCATTTGCAATGTCTGCAAAAACAAACAGGTTTGATTGCTCTATACCTGTTTTGTGTGTTAGCATTTTTTATATGAGCTGGAGAGAGAAGAATGACCTTGGCGAAGATTGTGGATTGGTCGGGTTTTGGCTAGACTGATTGGTGGAGAGATTGGAGGCACTCTTGGCGAAGATTTTGGATTGGTCGGGTTTTGGCTGGACTGATTGGTGGAGAGATTGGAGGCACTCTTGGCGAAGATTGTGGATTGGTCGGGTTTTGGCTGGACTGATTGGTGGAGAGATTGGTGGCACTTTTGAATGTTCTTGTTCTTGCATTGTTCCTGTTTCAAATGCATAATCATCGATTCCCTTCAAACAATTTAAGTAACCAACCACCGAAACATGAAATTTTACAAAAACGGATATCTTCTAATTTATTGATATGTCATTATGCTTTTAATGATCTTATGAAGAGATTTTCTACAAATTCGTGACCACTACCTTGCGTGGTCATCACGAGGGAGGTGAAGTCAATGATGGAGTAGACCACAAATGGTTGCTCGAATATGAGAGACTAACTAAATTTTGAGGGCAAGGACGAGGAAGCCTCCCAAAAGTTTGGATGGGCCCTAATACATTAGAATTATGGCTCTATTGTAGACTTAGAGTCAAGAGAAGAACGAGTTCGATCAAACCATGAATTCCACAAAGCCATCTTTCTTCATGGGCTAAAGAAGCTCGCTACATTATATATTCAAGCCATCCAGTCCTTTAACTTTCAAACTTTGCCTATGATTTGTTGCTCATCATTGCCACTCTCGTAGTGTGATTGCTATGTGATCTTGCCTGGTCCGAGAGCAATGGTGAAAAAGAACATTGTCGAGAGAGAGTGGGTGGCGATTTCTGTGGTGGCATATCTGCTCATCATGGTGGATCTATTGCCTTCACCAATGAGTGCCTCTTTGCTTCCTGCTCAACATGTTCCCGATGCCCCAGGTCATACATATCACCATCATTCTTTTTTCTTCTTCTTATTTCTTTTTCGCGAGAAAGATCACATTTGTTAATAATGAACATATGATTCTTTCTCCAGCTTGATAGACTCACTCTAGGATTTCTCTAAATTGTGTAATGAAGGTGTAAGCGAAGAAGGCAAGACGGGATCCCCAAGAAAAGCATTAGGTGGTTGGTTCAAACTCAAGGGGGCAACTGGTCTTGATTCCTACGTTGATTTCGAAAAGAAGAAGAGAAGGAAAGCGATGGAGTCGCGTAGCTTGAGGGCGAGTTTCGACATGTCTCCACCCTCACCTAATCGTAATCTTCGCCACGCCCAGGGTGGGAGACCTCATCCGCCACTCCTAGGATAGGAACCCTCATGGATGAAGTTGCGTACGAACAGTTGGCATATAATAAATGTATAAGAGTTGGGTTGTAGGTCAATCCTACTCTAAATAATATTGGTGTAAGGATTTTGTGAGAGTGGTGCTCACTTATTGTCATAATTCTTTTTGACAATTATTCGAGTGCCATTTTTTTTTTCTAAAAATCGATCATTTCAATTGGTAATTTTCATGGCTTGAAAATCCGACATGGCAATATTTAATATAAATCATCTGATATGCCTCATCGGCAAAATAAAGTCAGCGAAATTGCTTCTAAATGACATCGTTTATCACAATATTTGCCCCAAATTAACAGATCACAGCAAAATTGCTTATAATCCCAGCCCTAATTCTTCAAATTGGGGAACATTTACTTGATGAAATATGCAACGGACAGTAAAATAAGATGACACGGAGTGAGCGACAAATAAAGTTTTCAAAGTGAAGAAATTGTTCTGACTTTTTCCCCCACCAATTTTTTTTTTTTTTTTGGTAACCGTGGAACTGCCTCACAGTTGACAGCATTTTTCCCCCACCAAGTGTTTTTCTTTTTTGGTGACCATGGAACCGTCTCACAATTGACAGCACTCAGCGTAAACCACAGGGGCACTAGCGCGGGGACCCACCTCCCACGGCGTCCCACTTAAATCACGCAACGGAACGAGCTGGGGAATTGAACCCTGCCCAACGGGGGGCAACGTATGCGAGAACCAACTCGCCCACGACGGGGTGGGCCCACCAAGTTTTCATAGTAAAGCAAATGAACTTCCGCATTCTCTATTCTAATGCCAACAAAACCTGTATCGTTTTCTTTCCTTCTTTCTTCCTGCCATCGCCCTCTGTATCATCTCATAATGGTATTTGTCAGCAAATCATGCTGAACAAGTGCTTTACTGTGAAAACCTCACGATTTGCTTTACCGATGAAGTTTTCGAATTTCAAGTTGCGAAAGTGCCAAGGTTTTCTGAAGACGAGCGAAGATCGCCCCTGGTGTGGAGAGAGAGAGAGAGAGAGAGAATTAGTTTTTCTCTGATCAAAGTGTCACTTTATCTTGCCCTTTCTCCATGTTGGCCTTTGCAAAGCCGTTGACCATTTGGCCCATAATGGATGCATATCAGTTCAGCCTATAGGTCAATCTTAATCTAATTGATGTTGATCTAATGACTTTGAGAGAGGCCCATCCAATTTATAGGTCTTGCTAAAATATCTCCAAAAGTAAACATTCACAAGCCCAAAAAAACAACATAAGGACCGGCCCGCGAGATTGTGAAGAAAACAACCGCAATTTGCAAGAATACCGAATCGGTATATAAAGACCTGTCACTCGAATTGTTTAACAAACCTTTGTGCAAGACTCTTATTGAATGTCGAGTATAACCCTACTAGTCTACTAGTCTATAAATGAAAACGGAAGAATTTTGAATCAACGTTAAATGCAGCAAATTGATCAGAAAATGCACCGTTGTGTTTGGTTGCTTGTCATCAGTTTTACCAAATTTACACATCAAGTGCCAAGAAAAGCGGCTACCAAGCTAAGTAACTAGAGGCATTAAGCAATAAGTATGGCCTGCTAAACAATCAGCTCGTAAGTCTCGTTAAATTTGGCTCTGTAACGAAAATAAATTTGGCTCATTGCAGCCCGGAAAAGCCTCGTCAAAGATCTCCACACGACGCCATAAAGCTTCAGCTTCAATATTAAGATTACGTGCCCTTGTCAGCAATTTGTGTCAATAAAATAGGCTGAGAAAGTCTCATTTCACCCATATACTTCCATGAACACCAAGACGCGGCTAGCTTCCACACTGCTAAAAGACATAGCAATGAAGACACAGATGATGAAATCTTTTATGTTAATACATAAATCATCATCGCAAAAATGATCTATATGAGAGAGATGTTAATGGAACGGAGTGCTTGCCGCTACCTCAGATTGTTCTTAGTAATATAGGGAAATGGTGCCAGTACTTAGCAGAACTAGACCTCCACCTCCGTTTTTGCACCACCTAATCACATTCCATAATATCAAATCACTGCCAATTCTGACTAATTAGTATCAAGAAGATGGACTTTTGTGCTCAAACTCACTCCTTGACATCCCTGGCCTTCCACAATATGCCTGAAAAGAACTTAAACTAAAGGATTGGTCATAATTACAGCACCCTATGTTCTCGTCAGTCATCATCAGAGCAACAAGATGCAAAGCAAAAGACAGCTCTAGGCTCAAAGGTGCATTTTGCCTATTTGCCGATTGGTTCTTCATCAAAGAATGGCTCGTTTTATCAGCAAATTCTTCCTGTCTCCTCTCGCTGATTTTTATCTCCAGAACTGCTCTCTCCCTTAGTGTGTTCAGCAGGACAAGTCTCATGCGCCCTTTCCCATGTTCTGAAGCACTGCAATCATTAAATTCTTACTTGTACCATATCTCTGGAGGATGTCACGTAGAAGAAATAGCCTCTCTCTACTCGGTCAATGTGTCAGAAATCAAACCGATAATCCACGGGGCAGAGCAAGATTATCTGGTATCTGTGCCATGCACTTGTACATACCTGAATGGCACCAACAGATACTCCTATGATACTTCTCACAAAGTAAAACCAGATGATTCATTTGCCAGAGTCTACAATGATTTCTACAGTGGACAAGCTTATAATGTTGGAAATACGGTAACTATGCATCTCTTGTGCGGTTGTGTGGAAGAAGGATCTCAAGAAATCGTGACTTACACGGCTCAAGAGCATGACACTCTATCACAGATTGCCCATCTGCTGTCCTCAAATTTGAGTGAAGTCAAGAAACTGAACCCGAAGTTGACTCAGGATCCTAGTAATATAGATGTCAGGTGGGTGCTGTATGTACCTATGAAAAATAGGGCAACTCAAGGTCACAAGCAACGTAAGCTGAACTCTCTCTTTATGTTTAAGCGTGATCTTCTGTTGTCATTTTAAGATGGCAAGGCCTAAAATTTTCATTTACAGAATGATTGTAGGCAAGTTAAGACCGAAATAAAGCAGGATCAAGTCAGGGACAATATACAGTAGACATATATGGAATCATGAGTGGTGTCAAAACATTTTTTGCATCCACTTATAGTTTGTTATCATGCGTTAGGGAAAATGAAGAAGTGGATTGAGATAGCAGTGATCCCGTCAGTGGTAACTTTAGCATCAATGAGCACACTGATTTTGTTATATCAAAGGAGAAACAGAAGGGGCAAAGGTGGACAAGTAGATCCTGAGGCAACAAGTAAGAGCTCAGATGCCCAGAAGACTACCCCACTGAAACAACTCTTCCACAAAAAGGACTTTGAAGGTCAGTTAGGAGACTGAAAAATCGGGAATTTTCTCATGATGGCCTAAGTTTAAGTGAGATTTACGTGACACAATATGGCACTAGGGATGAAATTTTGATTTAAACAGAAAGGATGAGGCTCATATACAAGCTGAAGAAACTGAAAGCGTTGTCTTTCCTTAGAGAGCCACTTTGAATTTTATTTCTCTGAAGGAAAGGCAAGTAAAGGCATGCATAGTATCTGATACACTTACGTGAAGCTATCATTCTTGTCCCAGATGAGAAATTTGAATCAGATAAACCAGTTATGTACAGCTTGGAGGATATGTACGAGGCTACAGAAGACTTTGATGATGCTCGGAGAATTGGAGAGGGAGGGTATGGGAGTGTGTATTATGGCATTTTAGGGAACCGGGTATGATACACATGTCAGGCTTTTACCTTTTCTCCACCTTTTTTCGTGGAGCTTAATCCAGGACAATGATCTGCTTTCCTATCCTAAGACCAAACATGCCTTGTCTCAATTTCAGGAAGTTGCTGTCAAGAAGATGAAATCCAGCCGGCCGAAGGAGTTCTTTGCTGAGCTTAAAGTTTTGTGCAAAATACATCACGTTAATGTAGTAAGTATCTACCGGCCAAAAAAAATAAAAAAATAAAAAAAGTTTGGTCATGGTTTAGATTTCTCACACAAAATGGTGATCAAGAAAAAGAAAAAGCGAAGGTTCATGCTACTATCTCACTGATCTCTCTAGCTCTGTAGGTGGAGCTTCTTGGATAATCAAGCAGTGACAACTATTTATACTTGGTCCATGAGTATGTTCCAAATGGCTCACTGAACGACCACCTTCATGATCCTTTACTGAAAGGTTACAATAGTAATATATCTACCTCCTTTTTCTGCCTGGAGGAAAAAAATTGCTGAAGGTACTCAATTGCTAGTTCTTGCAGGTCACCAACCTCTCTCCTGGACAGCAAGAGCAAATATAGCACTTGATGCTGAAAGAGGAATTGAGTACATTCACGATCATACCAAGGCGCGGTACATGCATCGTGACATCAAGACAAGTAATATTTTACTTGACCAGGGGCTCAGAGCAAAGGTAATGGATAACTGGTTTGAGCATTCACTTCTTAGTGATGTGGGTTTGACGGAAGTTTCACATGAATTTTCCTTCCAGGCTTTCTGCCTTCGCCTTAAGCTACTAGGGTATATAACTCCTAGAATGATGTTGACTTGCTGTGTCGGCAGGGGGCTGATTTTGGACTCGCAAGACTGGTGGAACGATCCAATGACAAGAAGTATTTGCAACACGTGTAGTTGGCACACCTGGTTATATTCCTCCTGAGTAGGTGCTTTGGTCTTTTTTTATGACTAGGGAAACATAGAAAACATGCTTACCGATGGTGCAAACTTTTTCGGACATCATGCATTTCATCTCAGACTCGACTTTGGAGATTACTGCTTCGCTGCAGGTCCGTCTACGAGCTGCAAATGACATCAAAAGGAGATGTTTATGCTTTTGGAGTGGTTTTAGCAGAAATAGTCACTGGTCGCTCGTGATGACAGGGACCCAAGTAAAGTTTAGGACCCTAGTATCAACTGTAAGTCAGGATTTTGCGATCTTAACTGGTTTTATACGGAGCTTTCATGGGAGAGTGCATGCTACATGCACTTTCCAATTTTCAAACATGACATACAACATACCATCATCGAATCTCCCCATTACAACTGTAAGGATACAAAATGCCATTAGCGCATGAAATGAAACATAAGGCGCATATATCCTTAGTCATAATCAGCTGCCATACAAGGAAACTATTTGCTTGAAATTATTGCTAACATCCCATCTCAGGATTCACCGCTTAATTTGCCTTTCCCAGATGACAACGATTTTGGAAGGCCAAAAACCACAAAATGCTTTGGAAGCAATCATAGATTGTAACGTGAGAGGGAGTTACCCCTTTGAGGAGGTTTTTAAGGTCAGTGAAATTGCACCAGTATGCTTGATTTATTATGTTCCATATCCATGTGATGAGATCTAAAGTGATTAGCATGTCTACCATAGCAGGACAGGTCCATCCATATGTACCGATTTCTCTGTATCTTAGAACATCAAATGAGTAACAGTTCTTCAATACGAAACTATTCTATGCAAACATTTTATACATACAAAAAGCTTATAATTAATATAGTAACAGGACACGAACTGAAGAGTCAATCTGAGTCAATCTGACGTTCCCACCACGAAGTGCCGCCCCCCCCCCCCCCCCCCCCAAAAAAAAAAAAAAAATTGATACTCCTGCTATTTTTTGCTTTTGCCCCACAGATAGCGGATTTGGCCTGGCGATGTCTGAATGACGATGCTTTCAACAGACCGGAAATGAAAGAAATTGTTCATGAACTCACATTTTAACGTCCTCGATGGAGTGGGAAGCATCACTTGGAGGGAATGACCGAGTCTTCAGCGGGTTGCTGAACAGAAGATAAACGAGAGCACTCAAGGCGATGGCCAGGAAACGGCTCCAGAAGCTTTTGTCGCCTCACGCTTGGGGCCATTTTCAGCACGCTCTTTGGTGTCCATCTTGACTTATCCAATCTGTATGCCGTCTCTCTTAATTCCCTTTAACACTCGGCATATAACTGCAAATTAGAACGCATGACGCGATGCTGGACTGGTATAAGATGAATGTGACGTGATGATTTCCCTCGTTCTGCCTCTCTGTCATCACGTAGCAAGCGAAATTTTCACGTGGTATTGCAGATTAATGTCGCTCCTTTCAAATACATTATGCAACAATTCTCAAAACCAGCATACTCGAGAATGTCAGACATGGATGAGGGGAGCTAAATGAAAAATATGCAAAAGTCAATGAACACTTGATTGTGAATGGCCCAGTGATGCCACTATCCACAACATGGAGTTCAACGGTTCACTTTGATTGAACCAAAGATATTCCAGAAAGAAAAAAGCTTACATGTGTAATGGATTTGATTACGGAGTAGACAATCTTCGTCGTTTCCTCATAAGACAGATCTAGCATCCACGAGTGGTTGCCCATACTCATAACTAGCACGGACGGACCTTGGTACAGATAGCATTGCATGCTTAGGATGGATCTTAGCGATAAATCAAATAAAATTCTCGTACTTGGCACGAATGGATTTAAATAAAATTGGAATAAATGCACAAGAATCCTAGCTGCAGACTTGGGGGTTGGAATTTGATGTACAAAAGATCTTGCTCCTACTAATAATCATCACAGATGGATCTGCGATAACCTTTTAACGAAACAGCCAAAAGTTCTATCACGGTCCAACATGCTTACTCGGACATATGAAGGGCTAACCCCAAAATGCCTTCCGCTCCTCGTCCAGATGTTATGGCTTTTAAGAAAGCTTTCACAATCTTCTATACCGCCTTCACATTTCAACCATGCAAAAGCTGCACAGGGGGATAAGCAATGAAGCCACAAGAAAATATACCAAGAATTTATTAAAAAGGCACGTTGCCTTTCATTACAGCTTTCATTATTCTATGTACCTGGTAGAGGCTCGAAGAGACGCTGGAAAAAGTTGCAGAATCCTGGTTCAAATTCAGGCAGACTGAAGATTCCGCTTTGTTTCACTGCCTCTCTCAGTAGCTTCCACCTCTCCGCCATGAGGAGGTGGCAACACGCAAAGAAGTTTTCTCTAGGTCTAGCTGCTGTTCCACAGCTGTCAGAAACGACTTTCAACACCTTTGCTGCCCGAAGCTGAGAATCCTTGGACACGCCTATGGTGCTGAGCTCTATGTATTTGACCATCTTCTTGGCAATTGATGGATCCTTGACAAGGGCCCAACTGCAAAATGTTAAGATGGGCATAATTAGAGACACGAAAAGGCCTAGACATCTTGTTCAGTGTTTGCCTACATGCATTTTCCAATTCCTCAGCTGTTGAAAATTTGGTAAATGGACCTAGACACACACTATGGCAGCTCCAGGTAAATACTACACTTAGTGTTTAAAGTTTAACCAAGTACCTCAGTGTTAAACCATTGGTCTAGCTTCAGTCTGTCAGATTACTTTCTGTCACACATACAGTGAACAACTACTCCCCAATTGCAAAAGCAGCTTTTAGCAGAGAATCTTTCTGATCATTTGAAAAGATGGAATTCCACTAAATGTCACAGTTATGCCATTACGTGCTGATTAGGTGCTGTATAGCTGCAGTTGTACAGGACTGAAGAGGAACTTGACATGATGATACCGATGATGAATCATCATGCCCATTGTACGATAATGACTACATAAAATTAAATTTGAAGTTGAACAATAAATTGCTTGAAGATATTGTGACCCCCTTGTGGTTTGATTCATAAAGTGTTTGTGCCTTCCATCTAATGAAGCAAGAGGTTTTGAGTTTGGTTCCACATCAAAGCAATTCCTTGAGCCCAACCCCAGGAAACCCAGGGTCGTGTGACTCTAATTACCAGTGTAGACAAGATGAAGGATTGCCACACTCGGGAGAACTCCTGAGTTTAGAACCTATTAGAAATCAATTGAAGATATTATCGCACATACTGATTATCTTACCCAATGCGCATCCCAGCATGGCCAGTTGATTTTGAGACAGTGAACAACATCAGCTCATAATCTGCAGCTGATGTTATAGGAGTATATTGTGGCCAGTAGTAAGCAAGGTCATGCACCAATATTCCCCCACTTCGATTGACCACTGATTGCCTGACAAAGCCATCTGGATTATTTGGAGAAGTGACCAGCTCAATGTAGGGGCCTGTCTTGGTGAAGTTGCGTGCATCCCCACCCCATTTATACAGGCCTGACTTCAGGCAGTCAGTTGCAGCTGGGTACGACTGCAAGTATTTACATTTGGATAGTAAGCAACACAGAGTATATTTCCACAGTATAATTGCATACTATGAAAACTAACACACTTAAAGAATAAAATTTATGAATTTATGGGCATTAATCAGAAATCAAGTTATGACGGCCAGCAATAATATCCAGAGCATCGCTTTTACTATCACGATCGCTCACGTATAAACTAAAATCCACTCACATCATACAATAATTTGCAAAAAAAAAAATATCGTACTTAGAAATGGCTTCAATTTCTATCTTGGCTAAATGATTCAAACATATATTTGACTAGTTAAAACAATGACTTTGTCACAACTTGAAATTAAAACAGATAAGATTCTATATCATCACCTACTGATGTAACACTTACTGAGTAATATGGAGCTGCGGACACCACACTAAAGGGTTCAGATGCATCATTTTCTGTGAAAGCATATAAAGCAGCTAGAAACAGCTGTGAAGAACCTGTTCCAACCACAATGTGACGACCCTCTGTTATTGCATTACCAACCACTTTATGGAGCCGAGAAATCTCCTTGGCAAGCTCAGGCTCCAAAAACCAGCAGAGGTTCCCAGCATCTGAGAAGTAACTGGTGAACTGCCAGCCTGGTATCACCACCGTGGTTTTGTCACCCATTTCTTGCCAATATCTCTCATACATTGTAGGATCACCACTGCATGAAGGAACGTTGAGCTTAGGATCATGAGATTCATGGCATGTGCTTTTATATAATATGTCCACAAAAAATGGCTCACCTTTTCAACTTATGAGGACATAGAACAAAGACAACTAGAAGAGGAATGATGCAACAAGAAAAAGCTCTATGGCAAAGGCTATCGATTTGTGACAAGTAGTGAACTTATTGGTCCATAAAATTATTCGACCTCCCTGATATTTCTGCCTCATAATTGCCCAATATTTTGTCCGTCAGACTAAACAAAGAAAAGATAGGCCTGACAATATTAGTCTTGTCCAGTTCAAAAAAATATTTCCTATGAGCAGGCAAGGCCATGGTAATCCTAGTAAGATTTCCTCATAGTGAAGAATAGATGCAAAATTTGTATCCCACGGTGGCATCTGTATTCAAGTAAGATATATTTCAGGGCTTACATCATATATCAAACTAGTATACCTCACAATCCACAAACGAAATTGCAATTCTATATTAAAACAGTTTCATCCTATGTAGTCACGTGACAAAAGTACTTGTTCCCGCACAATCTTTCGCCATCTTACCAGCATAAATTTTTCAGATCCTCTAATTTCTTTTTAGAAGTGGATTTGTTAGAGATAATCATCCAGTTATCTTTATCATCTAGATATCAATATGATTAATATGACACTCATACCATGCTCAACACCATGCTCATATCAGTCACTTGACAGCATGCATGGCGACCCTACTACATACAAAAAGACATAGCAACAAATGGGTGAAAAAATCACAATCCAAGGCCCTAACTAGCAATTTCAGAATTACCTCTCTAATCAAAACAACAAGAAGTGGAAGTCTTACTTTGGATTTTTATTTTTTTTTCTTTACCATATTACTTGGAGTTAAATGGAAATTTTCCTTGTCAATTCCAAGCAGGCAGAAAGTAGATTACCAAGATCCCTACTGAACCCAATACATTAAATTTCAACAGTGGTTCGCTGAGTTATGTATTAAGCATTGAAGGATCTTATGACTATCACATCACAGTATGTATAGAAATAGAAATGTTTAGGCTTACTGGTCAAGATTGATCACATTTCTCCCATCATCTGCATCTCCCCCATTTACAGCCAATGGTGAAGGTGTTGGGTGCATGTTTTGTTGAATGGAACTGGCTTCAATTTGGGACTCTTCAGCAATCTGAGCATCTTTTGGCTTCTCCATGGAAACTCTGCTTACTTTCTCTCTCAGATTCTTTCTTTGTCGAATAATTTTGAGCACTAAGCTCACATTAAGTGCAACGGATAGCACTAACATGTGTCTTGGTGAAAACAGAGACCGAAGATTTGCCATTTCGCTCGAGAAACAAGGTCTGAAACCAAGAATATGGAGATGAGAGTATTACTAACTGAAATAAGCAGAAAATGCAGTATCAAGTATACATAGACAGAAGGAAAAGAAGTACAAAAGAAACAGCAAAAAGATGCTGGGGAAAGGAAAAAGGTTTATGGATGCAATCTTCATCAAATTATTCAGAAAGCTAAAAGGCTGGCAGTTCATAGGCTGCTTGACAGATAGTGGATGCTGGCAAAGAATTAAAGAAACAGTTAATGGATGCAATCTTATCAGATGAAGCAAGAAGCAAAAAGCTTAAAGGAGTCAAAAAGCTTTATCCTTATAAAGTGATTCTCCATTAACATTGCCAAACATACTGGGATATAAATATGCACTGCTTAAAAGCATATTACGAGCCAAAACTAGTTCGGCACTCAACGATACGATAAAAAGGACCGGCGATTAGCAAAAAATACGTTATTGAGGAGAGGCACTTTGACTTAGCAAAGCTCTATTATGGGACTGAGCCCCAAGCAATTAAATGCTTAGCCAAGAATGCTCCGCTTCCGCCTTGTTCATAGAACTAGTAAAGTGAGCTTTGGATGAGGTAGCACCTCAGCAATAACTTGACTATAGACAAAAAAAAATTCAGGAGTAATGTCAACAAATGGTCTTGGCACTTTATGTATGGAGAGAGGTGGGACTTATCATACCACTGAAGAGTGGTAGAACAGATTTGGAAAGAACAGGCCACGTATCTAAAATTGTGCCATCTTGTACTTCAGTGAACTTGTATATCTTTGTTGGTTATGAGGGCCATCAAACGAAGTACCACCAGTACAATGCAACTTTAAAATTAGAGCATACATTCATACCATATTACAGAAAAATCTACAGTCGAACTAGGAACCACAGTCGAACTAGGAACCGGGACCTTAACTGCATGATGACAGATGACCCATCTGAAAGTTCACAAAAGCTTCCATTTACCAAACAGAGAATCAATAATCGAGTTACTAAAGCCAGCTTCTTTCTCACAAATAGCACAATTGGAGAGACGGAACGAGATTATCCATATTTAGTACCAAAAGCTAACTATTGTGCAAATTTTATTCTTGATTGCCAAAGTCAATCCATTTTCTAACGCTTAAAACTTCTGCAGAGACCGTTAAGTCGCATAACATCATCTGAGAGCTCGGGTGCAAGTTCAACTCCCAAAATCTCTCCTTTCATTAATGGGCATGTTTCTTCCATCATTATGCTCCTGCTCTCCAATTGTCCCGTCAATGCGGTTCCACTCGCATCGAACATTAGAGAAAAACTACTTCCACCTCTCGAAAATTCAAACTGTCGACGAAATCATTCAGGAACAGTGAGTAAGCAAAAGCCTTTCCATAAATTCACCTAAAAGAATCCACACATGCAAGGCAACTCTCATCCACACCCGGTCGCCGTCACGCTTCACTCATATCAGTGCCAGCGTCCGAGCTAAAACGATCTCTATCGATACAAATTCCTTCTACCACCAACCAAACACACACGAAAACAACACGAGGGGAGACAAAAACACCACCAGCAGTTACTCGCTCCATCATCCTTGCATGTAGCGCTCTACCGCCGCGAAAAACCAAAGCAAAAGCAGAAAAAAACCACTAAGCTCGCCTGAGCAAACCCCTCGACAGTCCAACAGGAAAAAAGGAAAAGCAAAACCACACACGACCCGTCGCTTCAAACGAGAAGTACTCACCCCGCAGCGCACGCGAGAGCAGAGGGGTACCCCTCGAGCCGAGGAGGAAATGCGTCGCGGCGAGAAGCCGCTAAGACGCCGAGCGAAGCCGCTCGTCGCCCATTGACATCTCACGAAAAGCGGAAAGCAAGGGACCCGGCTCGCTCGAGAGACCCCCCGCGACCCTTCGCGCGGCGTGGCCACCGCCCTGGTTCCGGACGGCGGGCCCGGCCGGCGAGGCAAAGCGGCGGAAGGAAGGAAGGAAGGAAGGAAGTAAGGAGGGAAAGAGAACAGGTTCGCCGTCCCGCCAAGAATCAGCGCCCAACCCAGGTGCTCCGGGGAGGAGGGCGGAGGGCGGCGGCCGGAGAGGCGGAGGAGGAGGGGGGCGGGGACGCGGCGGCGGAGGGCGGCCGGTCGTCGTACGGACGGCGGAGAGTGCGCGGAGCTGGCGGTAGGGAGGAGGAAGGAGAAAAGTTTTCGCCTTTACGGAGTTGCCCGCTCAAAAGGAGAGACCTTTCGTCGTCTCGCTTTCTCTCTCTCTCTTTCAAATCAATTAAAGGAAATATTTATTGTACGTCACTGCCACTCCCCGCTTAGTGGGTTTCCATCGCTTTTCAGTTTTCACCACTTCTCCCCCATTTTTTTTGCTTTTTTTACCCTTTTTTTTTTTTTTTTGCATTTGTGTGAACACATATAAATAAATAAGAATGAATTATGATGAAGATTCCAACTTTTATGTACGGCACTCAATTTGGTACCATAACTGTCTGTCCTGAAGTTGACTTCTTTATATGTTATTATCAAGTCAAGTTTTTCAACGGATGACCGATCGAGGCGATCTATAATTAGATGAAGTGTGAAAGTTAAGAAATACTGTTTCTCGAAATGATATGAAGGACCACGGTACATAAAAGGAGTTGTACGATATGATGGATTGCAATGAATCAATAATTGCTTGTGAGAGTAATTTTTTTCTTGCCAAAAATAGTCAAATACAACAAAAGCACAATTCCTAGTGAATTGCGCAGAAGTTTCCTAATTTCTCAATATCCTAGGTGATTGGATTTATTTTGATAGCATGTATAGGTAAATGACGCGAAAAGCCAAAATCTTCGTCATCGAATATTCTCAATTTTTCCCCTTTCTTTTTTTTTTTTTTTTGCATTTGTGTGAACACATATAAATAAATAAGAATGAATTATGGTGAAAATTCCAACTTTTATGTACGGCACTCAATTTTGTACCATAACTGTCTGTCCTGAAGTTGACTTATTTATATGTTATTATCATGTCAAGTTTTTCGACGAATAACGATCGAGGCGATCTATAATTAGATGAAGTGTGAAAGTTAAGAAATATTATTTCTTGAAATGATATGAAGGACCACAATACATAAAAGGAGTTGTACCATATGATGGATTGCAATGAATCAAGAATTGCTTGTGAGAGTAATTTTTTTCTTGCCAAAAATAGTCAAATACAACAAAAGCACAATTCCTAGTGAATTGCGCAGAAGTTTTCTAATTTCTCAATATCCTAGGTGATTGGATTTATTTTTTGATACCATGTATAGGTAAATGACGCGAAAAGCCAAAATCTTCGTCATCGAATAGTCTCAATTTTTCCCCTTTCTTTTTTTTTCTTTTTTTTTTTTTGCATTTGTGTGAACACATATAAATAAATAAGAATGAATTATGGTGAAGGTTCCAACTTTTATGTACGGCACTCAATTTGGTACCATAACTGTCTGTCCTGAAGTTAACTTATTTATATGTTATTATCATGTCAAGTTTTTCAACGAATAACCGATCGAGACGATCTATAATTAGATGAAGTGTGAAAGTTAAGAAATACTGTTTCTTGAAATAATATGAAGGACCACAGTACATAAAAGGAGTTGTACGATATGATGGATTGCAATGAATCAAGAATTGCTTGTGAGAGTAATTTTTTTCTTGCCAAAAATACTCAAATACAACAAAAGCACAATTCCCAGTGAATTGCGCAGAAGTTTCCTAATTTCTCAATATCCTAGGTGATTGGATTTATTTTGATAGCATGTATAGGTAAATGACGCGAAAAGCCAAAATCTTCGTCATCGAATATTCTCAATTTTTCCCCCTTTTTTTTTTTTTTTGCATTTGTGTGAACACATATAAATAAATAAGAATGAATTATGGTGAAGATTCCAACTTTTATATACAGCACTCAATTTGGTACCATAACCATCTATCCTGAAGTTGACTTTTTATATGTTATTATCAGGTCAAGTTTTTCAACGGATGAGCGATCGAGGCGATCTATAATTAGATGAAGTGTGAAAGTTAAGAAATATTGTTTCTCGAAATGATATGAAGGACCACAATACATAAAAGGAGTTGTACGATATGATGGATTGTATTGAATCAAGAATTGCTTGTGAGAGTAATTTTTTTCTTGCCAAAAAAAGTCAAATACAACAAAAGCACAATTCCTAGTGAATTGCGCAGAAGTTTCCTAATTTCTCAATATCCTAGGTGATTGGATTTATTTTGATAGCATGTATAGGTAAATGACATGAAAAGCCAAAATCTTCGTCATCGAATATTCTCAATTATAAAGGCACATGGTCCACGTGTGTTAGATATTGGAGCATCATAATAGTGGAGGTTCCTAGGCTCCCGAGTGCTAATTGAGACATGTCATGATGATTAGCATCTCCTGACCTTTGTTCCGATTAATGAAGTAAAAAAGTCAAACGCAACTTCGAATGCGAACCGTGAATTTACTACATCACGATTAGATTAATGGTTGACTTTAATGATTGCTGTCTGACAAGCAAACTAAGATCTGCTTACCTTGATTAACTATTTTTTAGTGCATGAGAGCACAATGTGCGTTGTGCACAATGTTGACTCAAAAACCTAAATTTCTCCTCACAATTGGGCCCCACCTTGACCTAAAGTCCCGATTTCATAAGGTTTGCACCTTGTGTCGTTGGGTGGGGGGGCCCACGTGACTGGCACGAGGGGGAAATATGTTAAAAGAGGGGAAATTCCGATTGTCCCATACAAAAGGAAGGTGACTAGACGATTACCTCAATAATCAGACGAGAGAATGGTGTGACAGGTCCACAAAATCTCTGCACTCTGCACAAGGCTGAGCTCTGCAACATTCCGGGGACCATCATTGACAGTTCAGTCGGCATCATCATCTCCACAGCCCCAAAAAACCCCAAGAAAAAACCACTCCTAACCAACATATGATCAATTTGTCAAAAAAAATAAAAAAAAACCAACATATGATCAACTACATAGTTCATTCCGAATCATTCGAAAGTTAAACAGCCGATGCTCAAATCAAGCTCAACCGTTTCACTGCTTGACCCGGCAATAAGTTTTTGTTCTTCGCAGTTGACCTTGACTGCCATGCTCAATCGAAAGGAATATATGTATCAAATCTTTGAATTAGAGAGTACTAGAAGCTTTGCTCGATGGGAATTCCCAAGGGGCTATTGCAGTTAAGGTAAGTCGAGATCACTAGGGGTGAGCATATCGAACTACGCAAATCGAGAACCACCTGGACCGCATTGGATTGGCTGGTTTGGTCTGATTCTCAGTCCCTGGGAGAAACCAGACCGGACCTACTCTTTTTTTTTTTTCAAAAAAAATATATTTTTAATTATTTAAAATTAGCAATAAACCCCAAAAATAGTAGCAATTCTAGTGTCTCTTTAAAAAATTTAATTTTGTTTGCTAAGTTATCGATTCCATGAGATCGTCCCCGATCCCAAAATTGGGAACTAGGCTTCCTAGCCTAATTCTTGATTCCTAAGTGCAACCAAACCGAATTAAGAACCCATCATCCCTAGATGTCACGACTCTCCACCATCCCTATCGAGCGAGGATGGTCCGTCGAGCTAGGATGTTCCTTCTATATGGAAGTCTAGGAATGAAGAGTCATGGTGATATGTGTTGAAATCAACATCCCAATAATGAGCATGGTCCTTTCTCGTTAATCATCAGTCCAAGTTGCGGGTAAGAGTGGAATAGTGGATCTTTCAATGGCAGCAGGGGGTCCCCTACTAGGCCAGAAACTCACATGATTTGTAGCCATCACATGGTCCATGTGCATTCCAACATTCAAAGGTCCATAAAGTCGAGAGTTTCAGCTTGTGCAGTCAAGGGTCCTAGTCTACTGCGCCTAAGGGCAGATCTTCACGTTGGAAGAAGGATCGTGAAGCATGTTTTGCTGTCAAAGAATGCTTGGGACATTAATTTCAAACCACGAGATAAACACTGCCAAGTACGGACGAGCATGATTTCAAAGTAGGATCTGAAATCAAAGAACTAGATGATATGAATCTACCAAGTTTCAAGATATATAAGGTAAATTTTAGTTTCCAAAAATTGAAGAATTTATTTGACAGGTAGGTTTTAAGTTTTAGATAGGTAAAACTTGAAAAAAATCTGTATTTTTTTTCTTCGCAAAATCTTGCAATATTTCATAGTGACTAATAATAAGTATACAATTTAAAACTACTAATTTAAACTTCAATTTTATGACTGAAATTTTATTTTGTTTATGTTTTATATTTTTCGTGTATTTAAACATAAGTTGTATTCACAAATCTGTTGTCATCCAGCGGTTAGGATATCTGGCTTTCACCCAGGAGACCTGGGACTTTACCAAAAAAAATAAATATAAGTTGCATTCAGTGAATTGTAGAAACAAATGGTAGTTATTAAAGACGATAATTTACTGCAATCGTTCAATTAATAAAATAGATAAAATTTAAGTAAAATCTTGTAACTATAATAGGGCAGGTTCAGATTTTAAGGTATGCAACGTAGGTTTCAAGTTGAAAAAAAAAAAATTGATGAAATCATTTGGATGAGTATGTTTCAGATTTCAGAGGAACCTCTCCGAAACTTGACTGGAACGCTCCCCCCTATTGCCAAGAAAGCACCATCTTCAATTTGCTCTTTTCTTCTGACAAGGTTGTCTGTTGATGAACTACTAGAGCTTCTGTTTTGACCAATGAATTCCACCCAACTTTCATTTTACCGTGTTTTTCCATGCTTTCTCATCCTGGAATCTCTTTCTTTGACCAGGAAAAGGAAGGGGGACATTAAGGACAGTAAAGGACCCCAAATTTCTTCACTCCCATCAATTGCAAAACGATATTTTTAGGTGAAGATTGATATGCCTAGAGTTGACCAAAGCCCTCTGAAGTCAAATGAGTACTCGATCATGGAAGAACCCCAGGCTTGAATAGAGGCCACTCTGTCTGCTAATTTAATAGCCGAACTTGACATTCAACAGTACACAAATCAATCTAACAGCAGGCCTTTCGGCCTCTCTCTGATGCAAGCCCCACCATCTCTCCACAGCCCCGCTCGCTCCCAACTTTCTCCAAGCTCTCTCTTCTTCTGTCAAACTCCGAATAGCAAATAGGTCCACCAATGTTGAACGTTGTCCGCCAACCTCGTGGGTGTAAATTGACAGATTTTCTCGAGAGCAGGCACGGTCACGGCTAAAAAAAAAAAACTGTTAGGGGCTCACAATCGAACGGCTGGAGCACGATGTTCTTGCTTCCCTAGGGCTCTAGGAGCTCCAGCCTCTTTTGTTGGAACAAGAACACTGCTAGAAGCATCCACATCAATGCTCGTGTTCCTTGAGGTGCACGTGTGAGAATGATAAGCAAAAAGTCCTGAATGGAATTCTGAATATGGGGTAGATCCGTTGATAATATTTAACTAATTGTTTTTTTTTTGTTGAATGAATGGAGGTCTTGTTAGATATGTTAATGAGTTTCGACTTAGAATATCTCTATATTCGCCTCAATGACATATAGGAGAAAAGCATGCGGATACTTATCTATGCAAACTATTTGTCGGACTCGACTCTCGGAAGATGAAAAACTGAACCACAATCGCAAGTAGCTTGTACTGCGAAGATCTAAGCTAGCTAATTTATGGGGTGAAGCTGCAGCTATGATATCTTGACTGACTAGTTCAAAGGTCATATGAAATGTAGGTTCACATTTGACCAAGTTTTTCGTACAGCTTACTTCTGGACCTAAGCGGCCCAGAATCTCTTCACCTTCATCGATTACATAAACCGATTAGGTAAAGAAAGTTAAGAGGACTAGGAAAGCACTCGGGAGTCAAAATGAGTACTCAATCACAGTCAATTTGGAGGAACCAGGCCATGGGACTTGAATGGAGACTATCATGTCCGTTAAATAGCCAAACTCCGCATCCACGCCCTCCATCTTGCAAGCCTTTGCCCTTTCTGATGCAAACGCCCTCGTCTCTTCCACACCCTCACTCCAACTCTCACCAAGCTGTCTTCTTTGCAGAATTCCAGTGACGCATGCAAAAGCTTTTCCAGAAAGGCACCTAAGAGAATCCGCGTACGCAAGGCAACTCTCATCCACGCTCAGTAGCCGTCATGCTTCGCTCATGTCGGTGCCAGCCTCCGAGTCAAAATCACCAGCCAGATATGAACGAAAACTGTTAGAATAATATAAAATTGATTGTTGAAGATTTGAGTAAGTTGGTTTCTGAACTCTAGATTTGGTATCAGAAGAAGAAGATTGCGCATGGCTGTCATTTAAGATTGACAGCCAAGAAAAGGGACAGCATAAATGAAGAGAGGGAGGAGTCGCAAGAAAAATTGGCCAGTAAAAATTGTGGGCTTCGTTTGTCCTCTTTCATTAATTGCACGGATAAGAGAAAGAGGAAAGAAGGGTCCATGAACGTCCATTTTCTTCTCTCCTTCTTAATGCATGCACATGCATGCATGCATGCATGCCATGAAAATGGGAGCGCGCTGTTGCTGCTGCAGAAATTTGTCTTGCGGAAGTTGTTGCTATCATTTGTGTGCTTTTTCTGTTAGTTTTGTTGACTTTTGTAGTTTCACTTTAATGTTGTCCGAAAGAGCGTTGAAGAATTCGTGTGTGGTATGGAATGTTTGTCTTCATCTCTATTGTAATTTAGTGTTCTACTATTATATAGGACGTGAAGGGGTGTGTTCTCAAAGAGTAGTCACCACAAAGCATTCCAAGAACAACTTTTCCCTCCGGTCTTCATTTGTGTCTCGTTCCAAAACTTTCAAAGTTATCATTTTTTTTTTGTTCCAACATTTAGTATCAAAGCTAGAAATGATATCTACTAGTTTCGTTCAATTGCAACTTACAAAATTGAATGGAAATAATTTCATCAATTAGTCCGTCTAGATGAAAGTTCTCTTCAAATTGCAAGATTTGTGAAATCTAGTGGAAAACAACTACACCAAAGTGACCGATGCTGAAGCATTTGAGGCTTTGAGAAAGGAGAAGAAAGATGCTTTGGTGTAGTCCCGGAAAAAAGATCAAAAAGCATTTTGTGCGATCTTTCAAGCCGTAGAGGAAACAATATTTGAAAAAATATCGAGTGTGGAGACCATGAAAGAAGCATGGGATATTTGCAAAAGTCCTACAAAGGCAATGACCATCTTCAACGAGTGCGACTTCAAACACTTTGACATAATTTTGAGTCTTTATGCATGAACAACTCTGAATCAATCTTGGTATATTTTGATTGTATGCAAACCATCGTTAATCAATTGAGGGTTAATAATAAAGAATTCCAAGATGTACGAGTTGTAGAAAAAATCTTGAGGTCTTTGAATGAAAGAGTTGACTATATTGTCACAACAATCGAGGAAGGGCAAGACGTGTCACCTTGACATTAGAGTAGTTGATGGGTTATTGTGCTCGCATGAGTAAAGAATGAATCAAAAGTCTATTGGTTCAAATCTCGAGCAAGCATTGTAGAGCCGAGTCGCTCCATCAAGACGAGGAGGCTATCAAGGCGGTCAAGGCTATGGAGAAGGCCAAGGTAGAGGTGGAAATTCATATTTCATTGGAAAATATAAAACACATCACAAATCAAAAGTCAAGTGTTTTTTTTTTTTTGGGCAATTAAAAGCCAAGTGTTTTAAGTGCAATAAATTAGGATATTACAAATCCAAATGCCAAGCAAAGGTGACATATGAGCAAGGCGAGCACATGACAAATCAAAAGTCGAGGAGGCTATCAAGGCAGTCGAGGCCATGGAGGAGGCCAAGGTAGAGGTGGAAATTCAAATTTTACTGGAAAATATAAAACACATGACAAATTCAAAAATCAAGTGTTTTAAGTGCAATAAATTAGGATATTACAAATCCAAATGCCAAGCAAAGGTGAAGTACAAGCAAGCGGAACACACACATGCCACCAATGCTAAGGAATATATGGTGCTAGTATGTAAGAACGATGATTTGAGCACTGTAGACACCAACATGTGGTACCTAGATACTGGCTGCAACAATCATATGTTTGGCAGAAAAGAGTTATTCTTGTAGTTGGATGAGACAAGTCGTGGTAAAGTCAACCTCATGAATAAATAAAAAATTCCTGTGATGGGTAAAGGTAAAATTAATATCAACTCAAAAGATAGTATCAATGTTCCTATTGCAAATATTTACTTTGTGCCATGACTTTTTTGGAATTTGCTAAGTGTTGGGCAACTTTCCAAAAAAGGCCATAAAGTTCATATTGAAAATGGAGTTTGCACCATTAGAGGTGTAGACAACAAGTTGATCACAACGGTGCAAATGACGAAGAACCGAATGTTTCCCCTAACTCTTTAGACGAAGAATCTCTTGAGTTTTCACAACAACTGGTTGTGGCATCTCTAGTTTCGGCATCTGAATTTTCGTGGACTAAAATTATTGCTCCAAAAAAGATGGTGACCAGCATGCCATTGATTGACTATCCAGATCATCCATGTGAATGATGTCTAGTTGGGAAACAACATCTAGACTCTTTTCCAATCGGAAAAGCCAGAAGAGCAAAACAACTATTGGAATCGGTACATACAAACATCTGAGGCCCTGTTGAGGTAGAATCATTTGGACAAAAAAGGTACGGGATCATTTTACCATAAAAACTTGGGTACATTTCTTGAGAGAAAAATCTGAAGCTTTTGGCAAGTTTGAAGAATTTAAAGTCTCTGTCGAAAAACATAATGGCTTTAATTTGAAGACGTTAAGATTAGATAAATGGGGAGAATTTACCTCAAATGAATTTGACAAATATTGTAAAATCATGAAGTGAAACGTCAATTGAGTACTAGCAATACTCCTTAGCAAAATGGTATAGCAAAAAGAAAGAATAAGACAATTTTTGATATGGCAAGAAGTATGTTAAAAGCTAAGCATTTATCCAAGAATTTTTGGGCAAAAGCCGTTGTGTGTACTGCATTTGTGCTGAACAAGTGTCCAACAAGGAATGTTCTTGGAAGAACCCCAGAAGAGGCTTGGAGCAGCAACAGGCTAGATGTTTTATTTTTATGAGTATTTAGGCGTGTGGCATATCCCCATATACCAGATGAACAAATGAAGAAATTGGATGACAAAAGCAAGAAGTGCATCTTCATTGGCTATAGTGACACAACTAAGGGTTACAAGCTGTATAACCTAGTAATTGAAAAGGTAATTATTAGTAGGGATGTCCATTTATTAGAAGATGAAGCCTGGGACTGGAACCAAAAGGGTGATCAGAAAAGCATTACCATTGAAGATGAACCATCGAAGGGAGATACAAACAAGCCTCCATCATCTTCAACAGGTGGTGCTTCTTCTCCATCATCTTCGACTGGTGGTGCATCTTCTTCACCAACAATAGCTTTAGGACCACCATTACGTCATTCGCAACAGTTATGAGAGACTCTAGTAAAATTCAAGGATATGTGATCACAAGAAATGATGATAGTGATAGCGATGGAATCAGTAATGAAATTATGATAAATTTTTGTTTATTTGTTGAATGTGACCCTGTATCCTATGATGAATTAGCTGTAGATGAGAAATGGATCCAAGCAATGGATGAAGAAATCTACTTTATTGAGAAGAATGACACATGAGAGCTAACTCCTGGTAAGAGGTCCATTAGTGTCAAGTGGGTATACGAGATGAAGCACGAATCCAATGGTCAAGTGGATCATTACAAAACCAAATTGGTTGTAAAGGGCTACAAGCAAAAGCCAAGTATTGATTATTTTGAAGTATTTGCACTAGAGGCCCGAAATGATACCATTCGAATGATCTTAGTACTTGTAGCTTAAAACCATTAGAGAATCCATCAAATGGATGTGAAATCAGCATTTCTTAATGCTATCCTTAAAGAGGAAGTCTTTGTGGAGCAATCACAAGGTTATGAGAAGAAATGGCATCAAGACCAAGTTTACAAGCTAAAAAAGGCATTGTATGGGCTAAAACAGGCACCTCATGCTTGGTAGACATGGATCGACACATACCTGTTAGAGCATGGTTTTGAAAAGTGCCCATAGAAGCATACATTGTATATCAAGTCAAATACTAACGATGACATAATAATTATGTGCCTTTATGTTGATGGCTTGATATTTAAAAGGAGATGTGAAAAGATGTTTGTTGAATTTAAGAAGGCTATGACTAGCCAGTTCGAGACGACAGATTTGTGATTAATGTTCGATTTTCTTGGCCTTGAAGTGAAGCAGACAAATGATGGCATATTTTTTTCATAGCAAAAATATGTTAATGACATATTGAAGAGATTGAAAATGGAATCGCTCAAACTAATCCGGACCCCTATAGTGGAATGGTTGGAGCTAAAGAAATAAAGAACTAGTCAACAGGTAAATCCCACTTATTTCAAATGCATTGTTGGCATTCTGAGATATTTGGCTAGATATTACCTATGGAGTGGGAATTATTAGCAGGTTTATGGAAAAGACGTCCCAATCACATTTATAAGCAACAAAATTTTTTTATGATATGTCAGTGGAACTCGTGATCATGAAATTTTACATTCTTATACTGACAATTTCAGTCTAATGGGGTACACAGAGAGTGATTGGGCAGGTGACACTAAGACTCAAAAGAGCACTTTCAAATATGCTTTCTTTTTTGGATTAGGAGTAATCTCTTGCTCCTCGAAGAAGCAGCAAGTTGTTGCACTCTCGACAACTGAAGCAGAATACATGGCGTTAACTTCAGCAGCATGTCAAGCGACATGGCTTCGTAGGATGATGTGTAAATTGAAACATGAACAAATAGGTCCTACCAAAATGATGTGTGGCAATAAGTTGGCTATTGCATTAGCCAATAATCCAATTTTTCATAGTAGGAGTAAACACATCGACATCAAGTATCATTATATTTGTGAGTGAGTCAAAGATAGTGAGATTGAGCTTAATTTTTACAAATCAGAAGATCAAATTGTAGAAATTTTGATGAATCCATTAAAGGTGAATTTGTTCGAAAAATTAACGACAATACTCATTGTTGTTGAATTCAAAAATCAATTTAAGGGAGGCTGTTAGGATATTATGAAATTGATTGTTGGAGATTTGGGTAAGTTGGTTCTTGAACTCTAGATTTGGTATTAGAAGAAGATGAAGATTGCGCATGCCTTTCATTTAAGGTTGTCCGCATAAGAGAGTCAAAAGAAAAAGGGACAACATAAATGAAGAGAGGGAGGAGTCGCAAGAAAAATTGGCCAGTAAAAATTGTGGGCTTCATTTGTCCTCTTTCATTCATTGCACAGATAGAGAAAGAGGAGAGAAGGATCTACGAATGTTCATTTTCTTCTCTCCTTTCATTAATGCATACACATGTATGCATGTGTCACGGGTAAGTAGTTTCCTTAGCTGTGGATCAACCCGTGCGACGTCTGGCGAGCGAAACTCACTAGGTCAACCTTTCTTCTATAATTGTTCTAGTGAATAATATGGCAAATAACTCTTTTATACGAGATCGTACCACGCTCAGCTTTGCTTAGGCGTCTAATCCATTGAGCGAGACAACAGTCCTCTTTAGGCTCAATGACTAGTTTCGGCTTGCCATGGCCTCATCAAGAGAGCGGCATCAACTCCCAATCAGTTTGTACACAGGAGGCGCATTTCGCCTTCAAAGCTCCTAAGTAATTTAATCCTTCTCTCCTAGAACTTTCAGCACCAACCATTTCGGCGCCACTCTCATGGACCAGTTGTGTTCATCCTTTCTGCATCATCACTCTTTACTCGATAACCCCAAGCTTCACTTCCAAGGATTCACGGGTGCGGAAGAATCACCCACCGTGACACATGCATGCCATGAAAACTGGAGGGTGCTGTTGCTGCTGCACAGATTTGTCTTGCGGGCACTGTTGCTATCATTTTTTGTTTCTGTGTTTTTCTTTTAGCTTCGTTGACTTTTGTAGTTTCACTTCCATGTTGTCAGGAGTGTTGAAGAATTTGTGTGCGCTAAGTTTGTCTTCATCTCTATTGTAATTTAGTGTTCTACTATTGTATAGGATGTGAAGGGGTGTGTTGTGAAGTGTAGCCACCACAAAGCATACCAATAACTTCTCCCTCCGGTCTTCATTCATAATTTGTTCCAAAATTTTCAAAGTTGCCATTAATTTTTCCTGGTTCCAACACGCACCCTCACTGCAACTCTCACCAAGCTCTCTTCTTTGTAAAGTTCCAATGACTGAACCGCCCCACCGGTGTTGAGCATGTCCACCAACCCAGTGGGTGCAAACTGGACGGGTTTTGCTGGGAGTACGGGTCGCCGGAGAAACCGTCAGGAGCTCATAGTCGAATGGCTGGAGGGTAAAGTCTAGCTTCCCTGAGGGCTTTAGGAGCTCAAGCCTCTTTTGCTGGAACAAGAACACAGGGAGAAGGAAGTGCGCGGCGAGAAACGCTCAGACGCCGAGCGAAGCCGTTCGCTCATTTACTGCTCCCCAAAAGCGGAAGAAAGGGAACGGCTTGCTCGAGGCCCCCCGCGACCCTTCACGCAGCGCGGCCACCGCGCTGGTTCCGGACGGCAGGCCCGCCCGGCGAGGGAAAGCGGCGGAAGAAGAAGCGAGGCAAAGCGAGCGCAAGGAAGGAAGGAAGGAGGGGAGGGAAAGAGAATAGGTTCGCCGTCGCTCCGAGAATCAGCGGCCAAACGGGCCCTCCGGGGAGGAGGGTGGTGGAGGAGCGGAAAGGAAATATTGATTGTAGGTCACTGCCACTCCCCGGTGGTGATAGTGGGTTTCCGTCACTTTTCACCACTTTCCCCCATTTTTTTGCTTTTTTCTTTTTTACATTTATGTAAAACATATAATTAAATAAGAATGATTTGCAATGAAAATATCAACTTTTTTTACCACGCAATTTGATACCACAATTGTCTCCTGACGTGGTATTGTTCTAATGATAGTATTATCCTAAAGTTTACTTCTTCACATGCTATTATCGACAATTGCTAGTCAATGCGATCTATCATTGAATGAGATATGAAAGTTAAGAAATCTTGTTTCTCGAAAGAAAATGAGGGATCACGATACAAAATAGGAGTTATACGATATAATGGATTGTACTTATCAAGAATTGCTTGTAAGATTTTTTTTTCCCCACCAAAAAAGCACAAATTCCTAGTGAATCGCAAGAAGTTTCCTAACTTCTAATATCCGAAGTGACTGGATTTGTTTTGATAACATGTATAGGTAAATGATGCAAAAAGCCAAAATCTTCATCGTCAGATATTCTCAATTACAAGGATACATGGTCCACGTGTGTTGGATATTGGAGCATCATAATAGTAGGGGTTCTTAGGCCCGCGAGTGCTAATTGAAACGTGTCATGATGATTAGCATCTTTTGACTTTTGTTCATGAAGTAAAAAAGTCAAATGAAACTTCAAATGCAAGCCGCGAACTCACTAAATCACGATTAGATTAATGGTTGACTTTAATAATTGCAGTTTGACAAGCAAACTAAGATTTGCTTACTTTAATTAACTATTTATTAGTGCGTGAGACCACAATGTGCATTGTGCACGATGTTGACTCAAAAACCTAAATTTCTCCTCACAATGGGGCCTCACCTTGACCTAAAGTCCCCATTACATAAGGTTTGCACCTTATGCTGTTGGGTGGGGGCCCACGTGACAGGCGCGAGGGGGAATATGTAAAAAGATGTTGGAAATTCCAACTGTCCCATACAAAGGAAGGTCACTAGACGATGCCTCAATAATCAGAAAAGAGAATGGTGTGACTGGTCCACAAAATCTGCACTGTGGAAAAGGCTGAGTTCTGGCGCATTCCGGGGACCATCAATGACAGTTCAGTCGGCATCATCATCTCCACCACCCCAAAAAATAAAAAATTCCAAACCAACATTATGATCAACTACATATTTTATTCCGAATCATCCTCAACGACAATTTTAACTTGTCCGGAAGTTAAAGACCCAATGCTCAGGTCGAGCTCAACCGTTTTACTGCTGGATGAACTTTTGTTCTTCACGATTAAACTTGACTGCCATGCTCAATCGACAGGAATATATGTATCAGATCCTCGAAATAGAGAACAGTAGAAGCTTTGCTCGATGGCAATTTCCAAAGGGGCTGCTGCAGTTAAGGTGGGTCGGTGTCGCGGCTGCCCACCGTAGCCATCAAGCTAGGATGGTCCTTTGATATGGAAGTCTAGGAATGAAGAGCGCGGTGGTATGTGTTGAAATCCACATCCCAACAATAAGCATGGTCCTTGCTCATTAATCATCAGTTCAAGTTGGGATCTTTCAATGGCAGCAGAGGGTCCCCTACTAGGCCAGAAAGTCACATGATTTGTGGCCATCACATGGTCCATCTGCATTCCAACATTCCAAGGCCCATAAAGTCGAGAGTTTCAGCTTGAGCAGTCAAGAGTCCTAGTCTACTGCTCCTAAGAGCAGATATTCACGTTGGAAGAAGGATCATGAAGCACGTTTTGCTGTCAAAGAATCCTTGGGACATTAATTTCAACCCACGAGATAAACACGGCCAAGTAGAGGCGAGCATGATTTTAGAATTCAACCTTGGAACAGAATAATAAAACCAATGGGAACTGTCTAGTTCCAAGTTTCAAGATATGGAAGTTAGATTTCAAGTTCCAAAAATTAACAAATTTGTTTCGATGAATAGATTCTAGTTTCTACCTACCTAGAACCTAGAATCTGGAATAAAACTTTATGTTTTTCTTGGTTTATAACTTCGCACGATTCTGCAATATTCCATGGCATCTGGTGATGAGTATATAATCTAGAATCACTAGTGTAAGTTTCTATATTATGACTGAAACATTAACTTTCTTAATGTTTCATATTTTTCGTGTGTCTAAATAAAAGTTATGGTCAATGAATTATAACATGAAGTTATAGTTATTAAATATAATAATTCAGTGCAATCGTTCAATTAATAATATAAATGAAATTGGGGTAAATCTTAAAAACTATAATAAGATAGGTTTTAGATTCTAAGGTATGCAAGGTAAGTTTCAGATTTCATAAAATGAGAAATCTATTCCAGCGGTTAGGTTCCAAGTTTCAAGAAGAACCTTTACAAAATTTAGAATCACTTACCCCTACTACCAAGAAAGCATAATCTGCAATGCGCACTTCTCTTTCGACAAGGTTGTCGTTTGATGAACTACTAAAGCTTCTGTTTTGACCTGTGAATTCCATCCAACTATCATTGTACCGTATTTTTCCATCCTGTCTCATCTTGGAATCTCTTTGACCAGGAAAAAGGAAGGGGGACATTAAGGACAGTAAAGGACCCCAAATTTCTTCACCCCTGTCAATTGCAACACGATGTTAGTAGGTGAAGATTGATATGCCTAGAGTTGACCAAGGCCCTCTGAAGTCAAATGAGTACTCAATCATGGAAGAAACCCAGGCTTGATTGGAGGCCATTGCGTCTGCTACTTTAATAGCCGGACTTGACATTCAACAGTGCACCAATCAATCTAGCAGCAGGTCTTTCGGCCTCCTCTCTGATGCAAGCTCCACCATCTCTCCACAGCCCCTCTCTTTCCCAACTCTCTCCAAGCTCTCTTCTTCTGTCAAACTCCAAATAGCAAATAGGTCCACCAATGTTGAACGTTGTCTGCCATCCTGAGGCAGGCACGGTTGTGGCACAAAAACTGTTAGGAGCTCATAATCAACTGGCTGGAGCACGATGTTCTAGCTTCCCTAAGGGCTCTAGGAGCTCCAGCCTCTTTTGTTGGAACAAGAACACTGCTAGAAACATCCACATCAACGCTCGTGTTCTCTTGAGGCACATGTGTGAGAATGATCAGCTAAAAGTCTTGAATGGAATTCTGAATATGGGCTAGATCCATCGATACTATTAAACTAATGTCTTTGAATGAACGGAGGTGTTATTAGATATGTTAATAGGCAGAAGAACAGCCCAAGTGCCATAACTTGGCACGGAGGGACACTTAAGTGCCATAATTTCGAAAAGGTACACTTAAGTGCCAGTTTCAGAGTAAAGTGGAATACTTAAGTATCACTCCGGCCAAAATCCGGCCAAATGGCTAACGTGGCAATTTTTCAGCGAGTTGGGTGCAAAACGGCGTCGGTTTGCACGCTGATGTGGCGAGAAAATGCAAAAAACGACGTCATTTTGTATCGATGTGTAAATAATTAATATAAAAATTAATTAAATAAATTTCAACTTAATTTTATTTAAAATATTCTAAAAATTAAAAAACTTAAAATTTTAAAAACTTAAAATTAAAAAACTTAAAATTAAAAAAACTTAAAATTAAAAACATTTAAAATTAAAAAACTTAAAATTTTAAAAACTTAAAATTAAAAAAATTAAAATTTTAAAAACTTAAAATTAAAAAACTTAAAATTAAAAAAACTTAAAACTTAAAAAAAAACTTAAAATTTAAAAAAATTAAAATTTAAATATGGAAGTTTTTAAAATTTTAAAATTAATTTTTTTATTTTAAGTTTTTAAAATTTTAAGTTTTTTAATTTTTAATTTTTTTAATTTTAAGTTTTTTAATTTTTAATTTTTTTAATTTTAAGTTTTTTATTTTCTAAGTTTTTTTAATTTTAAGCTTTTTATTTTTAGAATATTTTAAATAAAATTAAGTTTAAATTTAATTTAATTAATTTTTATATTAATTATTTATACATCGACACAAAAAACGACGTCGTTTTTGCATTTTCTCACCACGTTAGCGTGCAAAACGATGCCATTTTGCATCCAACTCGCTGGAAAATTACCACGTAAGGAGTGGCACTTAAGTGTTCCACTTTACTCCGAAACTTGCACTTAAGTGTACATTTTCGAAGTTATGGCACTTAAGTGTCCCTCCGTACTAAGTTATAACACTCCAGGTATCCCAAACTCTATGTTAATGAGTTTCGACTTGAAATCTCTCTATATTCGCCTCGATGACATGTTGGAAAGAGGCATGGTAAACTCATATATGCAAAACCATTTGTCGGACTCAGACTCTCGAAAGATGAAAAATACAAGTACGATGGCACATGGCTTGTACTGCGACAAGCTAAGCTATAGCTTATTTTTTAGGTGAAGCTGCAGCTATGAAGCTCTTGACCAAGTTTTACGGAATGTAGGTTGACATTTCGCCGAGTTTTTCATACAGCTTACTTCTGTACCCAAAGGGCAAGAATCTCTTCACATTCATTGATTTCGTAAACCGATTAGGTAAAGAAAGTTAGGGGACTAGGGAGGCACTCGGGAGTCGGAATGAGTACTCAATCACAGTCAATTTGGAAGGAACGGGCCACGTGACTTGAATGGAGACCATCATGTCTGGTCCATAGCCAAACTCCGCATCCACACCATCCATCTTGCAAGCCTTCGGCCTTTCTGATGCAAACACCCTCATCTCTACGCACCCTCTCACTCCAACTCTCACCAAGCTCTCTTCTTTTCAAAACTCCAGTGACTGAACAGCCCCACCGGTGATGAGCAAGTCCACCAACCCAGTGGGTGCAAACTGGACGGGTTTTACTGGGAGGACAGTCACCGGGGAAACCGTTAGGAGCTCATAGTCGAATGGCTGGAGAGTGAACTCTAGCTTCCCTGCGGACATTAGGAGCTCAAGCTTCTTTTGCTGGAACAAGAACACAGCGAAGACGTCCACGTCATTGACAAACATTGGCGGATTCGCATTCGTCCATTCTACATCCTCGGGACTTGTGGTGCAAGTTGTCTTCTTTGAGAACTCAAGAGTGAGACTTATTGGTCCGTGCTCGGCGGCACCATCCCCCTCCTTGACAGTTGAAGAGTCCTACGACACCTGAATACTATTCACAGCAGAAGAGAATTCCATTCAGGTTGGTCGAAACACTTTGTGCGATTCATCATTATCTCAGCTGGTAAAACAGGACAAGATTGGGGGATCAGCTACACAACTTACTTTGTTAACGTTCCAAACCTTGAGGATGGTCTTCCTGTCATGCACTGGGTCATCGAAGAGGTGATCTCAGGTGGGAAGTGCATGGTACTGGCATCTCAAGATGGACCCATCAGGCAAAACCAGGCTTCTCAACAACTTGAAATTGTGTTGTCCCACATGATCACTCACGTATACAGGCCTTCCAGAGATGGCGCAGGAGGCGGCATGAAAATCGGCACAAGGGTGAGTGGATTGGAGCATGTCCAAGTCCGGGTGCATGAAGTTCCCTATCCACAGGCTATTGTAGGCACAGTGCACCATATGGCACCCTTGGCGCCAAAACGATGCCATCAGATCGCCAAATGGATCAGTGCACCAGGAATCGTCACCTGTAATAAACTAAAAACTTGCTGAAATTAATCGCAGAACAGAGGAATATCAGAAACTTTGAATTAAAACCCCTCCAAAATTTTCGAGCACAAGGATATTCAGAATCTGGCTGAGTTCAATGTGAGCATTGTAACGACATGTCCAAGAGAGATGGTCTCTGTCCCCAAGAACATGAAGTCATTGCAATGCTCCATGCTCGCAACGCCATTCCGTTTGAAATTCTTCCTCATGGAAGCAGTCAACGCTTTGTAATAAGCTTTCCAGAGCTCCACCCGCCCACCAAAGTCCAGCTAGCATCTCAAGTAACCGCACACACGGATAAATCCTCTTGTTTACTGCTTGGATATGTCCATGACGAATTGTTCACATGATGAATCCTAGACTTGGATTCTTCACATGCACAATGCAAGTTGATGCTCAAAACAGCTATAATTATAATGGAGAATACTCGCCTGAGTAATGTCCTCTATCAATAATCAATTCATATACTTCAATCTTTATAGTATAAGCGTTTGGCATTTTCATGAGTCTCTAAATGTCCTAGAACTGAAATAGACATGAAGTAGCAAGGAATAGTACCTTCAAAGTTCTAAACATGTCATCTTCATAACCTAGAACGAAGGGAAAAAGCCATTTGAATGCAATAAACTAATCAATCATATAAGTAAAAACAAATTTATACTTTTTTGATAGTGCTAGTATGAACACCTAGAGGGGAGTGAATAGGTGTAAAACAAAATTTTCCTTTCTTAACAACTTAATTTAGAACAAGGATATGAAGAAATATAATCGAATAGATATGACTACGAATTAAGTAAAAAGATAAGGAAAGAGAATTGAAACACAGAGTTTATAGTGGTTCGGCTTAGACCAAGCCTACGTCCACTCTCCCACGCTGACAGCCCATTGGCTGGATTTCACTATGAATCAAAAGAGATGTTACAATCTCACGTTCTCGATTCCACAGTACAGAGACTCTGCTACACTTCCTCGAGGTCTCACAAATATAAAATCTCTCTTCTGAGTACAAATGTATGCCCGAAAGTTGAATCAGCAAAGAGTAAGGAGCTTCAGATTTTGGAATTTCTCTATCTCGCACATACTCGAATAACTAGAGCGTCTTCCTTTTATACTCCTCCATGCCTACATAACCATTGGCACCTTCCAAAGGAGTTCTTCCAATCTACCCGTTGGACAGAATCAATTAGGGAGATCTCGTATTATTTAAGGAATATAAAAATAGCCCACCAATCATGTTCGTTCATACAATCAGGATCTAGGTTTCCATAAGTAGAATCTTCCAAGTATACTTCGCCAATCAACGGATCTGAATTACTCGAATTACTTGCCATACAAATAATAGATCTTTAGATGCTTTCTCCAGCCATGAGACAATCTTCAACCATTCGAATCAGATCCTTAAAGATATACTCATATCTAGATAAGACTTCTTCGTCGGTCTAGAAACTGTCAACAAGGGTAGACTTTAAATCTTGAGTCTGGCGGTCTTCAGTCTGGAGGTCTTCAAACTTAGAAGAGTCTGGAAGTCTTCAGACTAGAAAACATTTTGTCAACTTCAAAACACATAAGGAAGATTTCTCCAACAATCTCTTCATTTTTTATGATGACAAAACTTTCCTGCAGATTTAGACACTATGACCTGCAAAATAACACTTAAGCAAACCAAGTTTTCTTATATGAATATTATTAAAGATTAGAAAAAAATAATAGCGAATCTGCAATCACAGAAAACATGTTAGTCCTGAAAACACAACTATCTTTAATATAATCAATAATAATTTAAGTTACTTAGCAAGTCTCAGTAGTCCAAACCAGTCCAAAACAGAACCACACCAAACAAAAAGATAAAGTCCAAATCAAATCAAACAGAAATGTCATCAAATCTGCATAAACTTCTCCCATTTTTTGTCAACATCAAAAAGTGGAGATTGACCAAAAAGAGATGGTTTTAAAAAGGATTAAGAATCAAGACTGTTTGGGCAGGCAAACAAGCTCGTATTCTCACATTGAATGCACTGTCTTCTCAAGCTTGTCAAAATTTTGCTTCAATGCCTGAAAGTCTTCACCCTGCACATTAGACTGAACTTGAATCTTCAGGGCATTTAACTGTTCATGCAAAAACACTGAAGTGGCCTTAACAACATTCTTAAGATCCTGCAACTCAAATCCCATAGCATATTGCTGATTCCGCATATCCAATAGAATTTCCAGCAGTCTTGAAAAGTCTGCTATTTAAGCAGTTGCATCACTAGGACCAGCAGAGTGTAATTCAAGGAATTTGAGAAATGATGGAACCTCAGTGGATGGTCCACCATGACTGTCTTCTGGATAGTGCGAGGCATACACATCTTCTGGTCTGCTGCAGAGCGACTTACATCACTAGCAAATAAAGGTGGAGAAGTACATTTTTGTCCATCAGCTCCCCCTGTTTTGATGCCCTTAGGTGGAGTAGGTAAAGCTTCCTTAGCCTCAGAGTGATGAGCTGCAACAGATTCATCTCCTCCTATCTCAGATTGACTAGGCAGAGAGATAGCCAAGGTTGGCTCGAAGGAGTCTTCTGAACCCTGATCTCCTTCTCTCTCTTCTTCTTCCTCTGCTTCTTCTTCTTCTCTTCTTCTTTTCTATCTTCCTCTGTTCTTCTTCCTTCTCTGAATCTTCTCTCTCTTTTCCTCCTTCTTCTGGCTCTTCTCTTCTCTCACGAAAGCTGACAAAACTCTTTAGATTTCTTAAGGCAGAAAGAGTAAGCTCATCCTCATCTTCTTCATCTTGCAAGATAAGAGCTCTTTTCTTCTTCATTGGAACAACCATGGGCTCCTTGCCTTTTCTTTTAGCAACAGCAGAGTCTTGCTTTGCTTTGAGAGGAGATTTCTCCTTCATACGCTCCAACACTTTGTTCAGCTCCTTTAAGCGCATCTTTGTCACCATTTTGAAACCAATTACCATTTGAGAGATGACTTTCAAGCTTAATGGTGCAGAGATGTGAATTTTGAAGTGTCTAAAGAGACGTGTGATAAGAGCAGAATAAGGGAGCTGTCCCTTATCTTTCACCACAGTTTGGTACATGTGGAACAGAATGGTGTGAGGCAGAGAGAACTTAAAACCAGTATTGATTGCACACATCAACGTGGCTTCAGATCGAGAGACATTAGTCTTAGATGTTGATTTGGGACGAATGCAGTTAATCACAATCTTTTGCAGCAGAACGTTAGAGGCACTCATCCTTGAATAAGAAAGTTTACCTTCAACATCTCTGTCTCTCACCAAAGACATAATAGCATGAGCAATGGACACACTAATTGGTTGGAAACTCGTTCTTTCCACCCCAATTATGTCAGCCAACATGTCTGTGTTCACCAAAAATTCCCTGTCCTTCACAATGAAGATAAAACTTTGTGCATCCAAGAAAGATAGATTCGAATAAAAGTATGCAGTAAGCTCTGGAAATGCAGCAGTGGATTCAGAATAGAACTTTTCCAGTTACAGTAAAGCAAATTTCTCCCGCAGATTGATTTTTATCGAATCAAGGAAATCGAAGTCAACAGTCCTAGGGTTCATCACCCCTCTCTTCAAAAGACTTGAATAAACCTTTTTATGATTCTTGGATCTAAACAGATTCAAACCATCAGTAATGTCTGCAGCCACCCCAGATCTAGGTTGAAAGTGAGAAAACATCATTTCATCATCATCCAGAGTTTGCGGTTAATTTGCAGTGCCATATTGAGGGTCACTTGGAATATTCGCAAACGTTTTTTCAACCGATTCTTTCTCTACAACTCCTAGCATTTCCAACTCTCTCAAAAATGGGGTTTCATTCTTGAATCCTCTATCTTTCAGAAATTCATCAATTAAAGACATTGGCGTTCCTCCTTTCTTCAAATTCGAGTAGAGTTTGTAAGCAACCTTTGGAGTTAGAGTTCTTACAGGTTCAACCTCTTCTATAACTTCATCGTCTGGTCGAGTCGAGGAAGGTTGACACTGCTGAGAAGGTTGTTGCTGACTTGGATGCATTGGAGGAGAATCTTCTTCTTCGTTTAAGTCAAAATGGGTAAGACCCTCAGGCATGCAACGTGGTCCCTTGCTTGCAATCCTCGAAGACTTTCTTGAAGACATTGTTGCTCCAATGGAGAGAATCACCAACTTGTTCAAAAAAGGTGAAAACTTTCGAACGAATCGAGAATGAAAGTGAAAGAAAATAGGAATTTTGTATTCTAGGGTTTCAGTGTAAAAGTGAAGAAGACGAATCTCAGTGGTATATAAAGCAAGTGAGGTGAGGTAATCGAAGCGTCATAAAAGGAAATAAAAAATGACTTTTCAAAAACAATAACTTCCCTTTTTTGAAAATAACTTATTTTTCAAAATCGATAACTACCTGTTTGAAAAAGTAAAGAAAACTTGGAAAGATAATTCCAATCAATTAGCAGATAATAGATAATCGTACCTCTTTAAATATAGAAACAACTTACAGTCGTAACTTTTGGTCTTCTAAGTCTGAATACCTTCAGACTTTTACATTTAAGTCTTGAGCGCATCAAAACTCTACTGGATAAGAGATATGATGTTTAGTCTGGTACGAATAGACTCAAATAGACTTTTCTCCAGTGGCTTTGTAAATATGTCCGCCAATTAATTCTTTGAGTCAATGAATTGAATCATTACTTCTCCATTTTGAACATGATCTCTAATAAAATGATGTCGAATCTCTATGTGCTTTGCCCTTGAATGAAGAATTAGATTCTTAGTGAGATTAATCGCGCTGGTGTTGTCACATTTGATCTTAGTGCAAGAGTCTTCGATTCCAAAGTCTCTCAGTTGTTGTTTTATCCATAAGATTTGAAAACAGCAACTTCCAAGAGCCACATACTCTGCTTCTGCTGTTGAGAGGGCAACAGTACTTTGCTTCCTTGAAAACCAAGATATTGTCCTGTTACCAAGCAATTGACAAGTACCAGAAGTACTTTTTCTCTCAACTCTGCAACCTACTAGATCTGCGTCTGAATATCCAAGGAGGGTAAAGTCTCCTTCTTTAGGATACCATAGACCTAACTTTGAAGTTGTTGCAACGTATTTGATGATGCGTTTTGCAGCACTTAGATGAGATTCTTTTGGATCTGATTGAAATCTGGCACACATGCAAACACTAAACAAAATGTCAGGTCTAGAAGCAGTAAGATAAAGAAGTGAACCAATAATACTCCTATAAAGTTTCTGGTCAACTTTCTTTCCTTCTTGATCTTTATCCAGCTTCAAAGAACTAGACATTGGAATTTCAATCTTTTTGCAATTATCTAATCCGAACTTTTTAACAAGTTCTTTCGCATATTTTTCTTGGTGAATGAAAATTCATTCCTTCAATTGCTTTACTTGTAATCCGAGAAAGAAAGATAATTCACCCATCATGCTCATCTCAAATTCATCCTACATAGTCTTAGAGAATTTCTTGCATAGACTTTCGTTAGGTGAGCCAAAAATTATATTATCAACATAAATTTGAACAAGTAAAATTTTTTTACCTTCCTTCTTGATAAACAGAGTTGTATCCACTTTACTTTTGGCAAAACCATTTTGGATTAAAAACTTATTTAACCTGTCGTACCAAGCTCGAGGTGCTTGCTTTAAACCATATAGAGCCTTTTTCAGTCGGAATACTGAGTCTGGCTTCTTTAGGTCTTCGAAACTGGGAGGTTGTTCCACATAGACTTCTTTTTGGATAAATTCATTCAGGAATGCGCTTTTGACGTCCATTTGGAATAACCTGAAATTCTTATAACAAGCAAAAGCAAGTAATAATCTAATTGCTTCTAACCTTGCTACTGGAGCGTAAGTTTCATCATAGTCTATCCCTTCTTCTTGCGTATATCCTTTGGCCACGAGTCTTGCTTTGTTCCTTATGACTTTTCCTTTTTCGTCCATCTTATTCTTGAAAACCCATTTAGCTCCAATAACAGATTTACCTTTTGGTTTAGGAGTTAATTCCCAAACATCGTTAACACTGAACTGCCTGAGCTATTCTTGCATAGCTTCAATCCAGCTTTCATCAGATAAAGCTTCTTCTATACTTTTGGGTTCTATTTCAGAAATAAGAGCCACAACACTAGACTCTTCATTCCTTCTGGATCTTGTACGAATTCCTTCATCAATATTACCAATGATGAGTTCTTCAGGATGACTAGACTTGTGCTTCCAGTTGCTGATTGGTCTGACCAAATTGCTGAGCTTTTTCTTTAGTTGAATCTTCGATACTTGCTCGTTGATGTTCTTTTGAAGTCCGAGTTGCTTCAGGGGAGGTAGACTTTGTGGAGTCTGGAGCAAGTACAGATTCTTCAAGTTGAGTCTGAATCGATTGATTTTGCATAGATTCTTGAAATTTGACATTCATCGATTCCTCCACAAACTGAGTCTTCTTGTTGTATATTCTGTAAGTTTTGTTGCAAGAAAGTAGACTCAAGTAAATCGTGAATAATCATCCATTATTACTAGGCAATATTTCTTTCCACAAATGCTTTGAGTTCTAGTTGGTCCAAAGAGATCCATATGCAAGAGCTGCAAGACACGATTAGTGGAAACTTGATTTATTGGTTTGAAAGAACTTCTAACCTATTTTCCCAACACACATGGTGTGCATAAGTTAGATTTTTGGTACTTCAGGTTGGGTAGTCCACGAATAAGCTTCTTTGAGGAGATCTTGGTAATTTGCTTCATGTTGATATGCCCAAGCTTACGATGCTAGAGATTTGCTTCATCTTGAATTGAAATAAGACAATGAGATCTTTCTGGATTGATATCCAAAAGATAGATATTTCCATGTCTTCGCCCAGTAAAAGATTATGAAAGATCTTTGCTAGTTCCTGAACATATTCCTTCTTAAAAGTTGATCTTGAATCCAGTGTCACACAATTGGCTGATGCTGAGCAAGTTGTAATTGAGTCCTTCCACTAATGAAACGTTGTTGATTGTGAGACTTCCAATTTTTATAGTTCCACATCCAACAATTTCTTCCCTTGCTATTTCCACCAAAAGAGACTTTTCCACCAGTTACTTGCGTAAGTTTAATAAAACAACTTTAATCTCCAGTTATATGCCTTGAACAGCCACTATCCAAATACCATTTAACCTTTTTTCTTGATAGTGACCTGCAATTAAAAAGGAAACTCAAGCTTTCTTTGATACCCATACTTTCTTGGGTCTAGTGGAGTTAGTGCAATACACAATATTTGCCCAATCCTTCTTAACAAATCTCCAAACCATAGGACAATATTTCTTAAAGTGTTTTGAGCTGTTACACTTAGAACACCTAAGAGCACTTCGGCCAACAGGTTTAACAAAAACTTTTTGAAAATGATTTTTTATAAAAAGCTTTTGTAGGTCTCTCGTTTAATTATTTCCTTTACTTTTGGAAAATCAATAAGATGTATGGTTTCGAAGTCATTCTCAAACCTGATTTGTTAAAGTAAGGTCTTTGTATTGAAAGAATCTTTTCCAATTTCTCAGATCCTATAGAAAACCTTTTTGAGACATTTGAAATATCATTTTTCAAAAGTGTATTTTCTTTTGAAAGAGAGTCTGTATTTTCTTTTAAAGCAGCAAAACTTTTACCTAGGCTTTCAAACTTTTCTTTCCAAGAGTTTTCCTGTTGCTTTAGTGTAGAATTCTCATTTTTTTTAGCTCGAAAATCCTCTTAAGAGAAGCTTTGAGACTAAGACAAAGTTCATTAATATATTTTGAAACTTTAGTAGGAATTTTAAAATTACTTACCTCAATTTCACTATCTGAGTCTGAGTCTGTGTCTATCTCAGAGTCTGAGTCTGATTCTGATTTTGCCATTAAACAAATATTAGCATAATCATCATCACTCTCTTCGCATTCAGTATCACTCCAAGTTTCTGCTTTGAGAGCCTTTCTATATTTCTCAGTTTTTCCTTTCTTTTTCTTCAGCAAGGGACAGCTGGGTTTGATGTGTCCATTTTTCTTGCATTCAAAGCAAATCACATCTTTATTGGATTCATCATCTTCAACTGATTTGTTTTGAAACTTTTGAGAGCTTTGTTTCTTTCAGTTGACTCTTCTCCCCTTTTTGTTCAGTTTGCTAAACCTTCTTATCATGAGAGAAAGTTCTTCATCGTCCATGTCGTCTTCAGAGTCTGTAACATCAGAATCTTCGTTAGATTTTAAAGCAATAGACTTCTTACCTTTGAGATCTTCTTCTTCATTGATTTGCTCTACTTCATAAGACTGAAGTGTGCCAACCAATTCGTCAACGGAAAGTGGCATGATCCTTTGTGTTTCTCTTATTGAAGTCTTTACGTGATTCCATTCTTTGGAAAGTCCACTCAGCAATTTATTAACCTTCATAGGTCCTGAGATTGGTTGACCCTGATATTCAAGTCCATTCACAATTTCTGTAAAACGGCTAAACATGTCAGTAATAGATTCTGCTGGCTTCATTTTGAAGGCTTCATATTGACCGAGCAGAATATTGATTCTAGTTTCTTTTACTCGATCTGTTCCTTCATAAGTAATATGCAGTCTATCCCAGACTTCTTTAGCTACCTCACAAAAAGATATTCTGTTATATTCAATAGATAATGTACAATATAAGGAATAAATTGCTTTTGCATCAAGAGCCTGTCTCTTGGTTATCTCTTCTTGAGTCATCTCGCTGGTCTCTGCATCTTCTTTCCCCCCTTCCGAGACTGTTGTAGCTTTAGGAATGATTCCTTTGTCTACCACATCCCATTCTAGAGGATCTTTCGATCTTAGGAATGCTTTCATCTTGTTTTTCCATATATTGTATTCATTTCCATCGAAATAAGGCGGTCTGGTGTTGCTTTGTCCTTCAACCAAACCTGGAGCCAACATACTAGCCATGGATCTTTAACTTAGAAGTAAATACACTTCAATTAAATGAGTACGCAAGCTCTGATACCAATTGATAGTGTTAGTATGAACACCTAGAGGGGGTGAATAGGTGTAAAACAAAATTTTCCTTTCTTAACAACTTAATTTAGAATAAGGATATGAAGAAATATAATCGAATAAATATGACTACGAATTAAGTAAAGAGATAAGGAAAGAGAATTAAACACTGAGTTTATAATGGTTTGGCTTAGACCAAGCCTACGTCCATTCTCCCACGCTGACAGCCCACTGGCTGGATTTCACTATGAATCAAAATAGATGTTACAATCTCACGTCCTCGATTCCACAGTGCAGAGACTTTGCTACACTTCCTCGAGGTCTCACAAATATAAAATCTCTCTTTTGAGTACAAATGTATGCTCGAAAGTTGAATTAGTAAAGAGTAAGGAGTTTCAAACTTTGGAATTTCTCTATCTCGCACACACTCGAATAACTAGAGCGTCTTCCTTTTATACTCCTCCATGCCTACATAACCATTGGTACCTTCCAAAGGAGTTCTTCCAATCTACCCGTTGGACAGAATCAATTAGGAAAATCTCGTGTTATTTAAGGAATATAAAGATAACCCACCAATCCTGTTCGCTCATACAATCAGGATCTAGGTTTCCATAAGTAGAATCTTCCAAGTATACTTCACCAATCAACGGATCTGAATTACTCGAATTACTTGTCATACGAATAATGATCTTTAGATGCTTTCTCCAGCCGTGAGACAATCTTCAACCATTCGACTCAAATCCTTAAAAATATACTCATATCTGGATACGACTTCTTCGTCGGTCTAAAAACTGTCAACGAGGGCAAACATTAAATCTTGAGTCTGGCGATCTTCAGTCTGGAGGTCTTCAAACTTAGAAGAGTCTGGAAGTCTTCAGACTAGGAAACGTTTTGTCAACTTCAAAACACATAAGGAAGATTTCTCCAACATTTTTAACATACATGAATTACATCAATCTTGATGCCATTTATCCCCACCGATCGAAGGTGCGAATGGAGTCCATCGTACATCTCGCGAACCGTCTCAGGTGGCACCAAGCCAATCCCGTTTTGCACAATCTTATCGACAGCCAAATCCCCCATCGTCGTCTTCAAGCCTGGTGACAACACCGGAGTCAGGACCGGTGATTTAGGCATACCCAGGGTATCAGGTCGGACCCCACCCCGATACCTGCACAAAGCGTGCCACACATACACATGCTCTACAGTCCCAAACTCCTCCTTAAGGTCCCTAACAAAAGAACCCATGCCCTTCTCATGCAACGTCTTAGGGCTCTGGTGGTCCCTGAACTTGTAATTTTCCTCGAACCTTACAAGCCTGCACGGCATTTGCTCGTCAGCGCCCATCCTATTCATGTCTTCTTGATCTGTGATCGGGTCATCATCATGACAGATCAATTGCCAGCCGTCATCTATGAGGACCAGGCCTGGCCGACACCCCACCTCCACGAGGCACTTGACCCCTTCTCGCACGTCGCTTGGGTGGACCTTGAGATAGAACCCGTCCCAAGTGCACCAACCAAACTTGTCCATAATGCCGAGTGGGGTTCTCTTCCAAGAGCTTGAAGGTACCTAACTGGGTCCTGATTTCTCTCATTGCTTCCTTGATCAGAACATAAGGATCATCCCCAACATGCATGTACAAGCACCTCCTAAAGCTTGAACTACACACCTGCCAAGACACAAAAAACATCAGGCTTCACAACTTGAACAGTTAAGGAAGAGTCTCCTACTATAGTTGTCAGAGGCCTGATCATATAGTTGTCACCTTGAAGGAACGTCTTTCCACACAAACATCAACGTAGTCGTCAACCCCTAGTTGGAGAGAGGCCCTGAACGGACCATCGATGAGCGGAAGTAGCAAAATGTAGGGACGAACGACGTCGTTTCTATCTAAAACCATCATCTGCGTCTCGTGTTCCACGTCTCCCCCACTCATCCCGACCCAATGGGTGGTCCACCACAACTTGAACCTGAAGATGCTCATGAACCTTATGCCCCTCAGCCTCCCCACCGGAGCCACGTGGTGGCTCCTTGTCTCAGTGGCGTCGAACCCTACAAAGCATGCGGCGGCAGTGGCGGCTTTCTCGGCCCAAGAGGCCACGATGTTGCCGGGGACTTTGGTAAGGATTGGATGGCCGTTCGCGATGAAGTTCGACTCATCGAGCGCAATCCACGGTTTCTTTTCCGAAGTGACAAGCCTCTGTTGCTTCTGCGGTGTTCTTGGTCGGGCTTCGAGGAGCCATGAAAATCTAAGTAGTTTCTTAGGAAGGACGGCAAGATATATCGAGAAGTTTATGGTTTTACAGCTACATAGAGACCGGAGAAGCATTGAAAAGATTTGCAACTTAGTCCTCTATGTATAGAACGGTGATTGTATGGACACTTTCTGAAGGTCGAATGAAGAAAATCCAAGATCCTATTGCAGCAACACCGCACTATCAGATGGTTTATCAGGTGCAGAACCACACCCTTGATCTAAATTTCCAAAATGGAAATGAAGATACCTTATTCATCTCCATGCAAAATGACCAAGCATCATGTATCCATGTTTCCAAATAGATTCCAAAAAAGAAGTTGGCCAAACTCTTTCCGGAGACTTGGATTATCAACTATGAAAAGATGATCAGAATAGCAAGTTTCTCCAATCCTCGAACTCTGAATTTGTAAGAAAAAAGGATGGCACTGTTGCCATCAAAATTGGTAAAGAAAAGGAAGAGAATCTTTCTATTTTCCTAACCTTGTTCATGATTGAGCCTAAAGGTAAGCACAGTTCCCGAGTAGAACCGAGAACCGGAGAACCGAACCGGTGGGTCCAGTTCGATTTCCTGTTCTAGAGAGGCCGGTTCAGTTCTCGGTTCCCTTTTTCTAGGAACCGACGATTCTCAGTTCTAGTTTCGATTTCTATAGGAACCGAATTGGAACTGGAACCGGGTTAGGGTTCCAAAACTAAAAAAAAGTAAAAACCCTCTTCAAAATCAATTCGTTTACCTTTACCCTTCTCTTGTTCTTTGCCCAACCCTTGTCCTTGGCGCCGCTCGCCCTTGACACTGTTAAGGAAATCCCTTATGATGTTTTGAAGATGACAAAATAAATCAAAGGCTACTAACGTATTTAATTGTTGAGTAACAGACTATGTAGATGATAGAACATGTAAAAGATATTATTAAAGTCTATACTTGGAAGAACCAGAAGACGGACTCTATGCTGAAGCTGAACTTATTCAGACTGTGTTCGGACCTTAAAGCTAAATCTGTTCAGAAGTATAATATGTTCAAACTTACGTCCAGATTGTAAAGTCTATTGCACTCAGACTCATATTGTAAAGTCTATTGCTCTCAAACTTTACATCTAGAATGAAACATAACGTAACACAAGCCCTAAATGTATAACGGCTAGTGATCTGGTTTGGATGGATTCTACATCAAAATTGATTTGATTGACTCACTAATTGATTGACAATTGGATTTTGAAGACAAGAACTTTCTAAACGAGGAAGCTCTACTTATGGAAACCAAGATTCTGTTTGTATGGGCGATCAGAATCAATTTGAGATTATACTTCTAACACTCAACGGCTACCAAATCTTCTAGATACAGATCTGTCCAATGGGTAGATTGGAAGGCGATCCTCTAAGATACTGTCCAACGGCTAGTTTGGAAGTGGAGGAGTATTTAAGGAGATCAAGGACCGATGAGTAAGTAAGAGACGGAGCGTAGAATTTATAATTCCAAAGTCTGAGCCAACTTCGATCATACACTTGTCTTTGATGAGCTTAAACGTTTGTGATCGTGAGATAAATACCAAAAGAGTGACTTAGTGAGATAATGTAATCTACTACTAAGTGTTTGCACTCAAAGTTGTAATCTCTTGTTGATTGCATAATAGAATCCAGCCAGAAGACTATTAGCGTAGGAGAGTGGACGTAGGCTTAATATAAGCCGAACCACTATAAATTATGTGTTCTTATTCTCTACCCTAAACTCATTTATTTTTTTTGTAGTTCTATATAACTACTAAAGTCTGAACTCGCTCAAAGTCTGTTATTCTTCAGACTCAGTTTCAAAAGTTTATTGTTCTTCAGACTCAGTTTCAAAAGTCTGTTATTCTTCAAACTCAGTTTCAAAAGAAAAATATTTCTACTGTTCTTTTGCGAAAATTTTTCTTCACACCTATTCATCCCCCTCTAGGTGTTCATACTAGCACTTTTACACACCGCTTACCCCCCACTTGCCCCGCCGTTGAACACTGCTCATACTTCTGTTGGACGCCGCTCGCCCCCCGACGACACCCTCGATGACAATGCCTCGCCACTTGCCACCCTCAACGCCGCTTGCCCCGCCGTCAGACGCCGCTTACCCCCTGACGATGCCCTGGATGACAACACCCCACCACTTGCCACCCTTGACACCGCTCACCCACCCACTTGCCCCGTTGTTGGACACCGCTCGCCCCTCGACGTCGCCTTGCCGCTTGCCACCCTCAATGCCGCTTGCCCCCTTGCCACTAGACACCTCTCGCCCCCTGCTGGACGCCGCTTGCCGATCTGTTTTTTGTCAACGTCTTTTCCAACTTTTACAGGACCCAAAAATGCACACATTGTCCCAAGCGCCAACACATATGTCTAGGTTCTTCTTTTTCAAGTTTAATTTTTCTAGGAAAAATCGTTTGCTCTTTGCCATCTGCATTATTATTATCCAATTTGAACCAATGGCTCAGAAATGCAATTGATTTTTTATTATACCTTGTTATTATGTATCTAATTGAAGTCATCTTCTGAATCTTGGGCTCGGTAGCTGCTTGCAAATAAGTTCTGCTAAGGCTACCTTTGGTTTAAACTAGATTCCATTTATTTTTATTTTTTTAAGATACGAGGCTTGGCATGGCCAGCGGTTCTTGTTGGCTGGGTTGCTCAAAGTGCGAGGTACTATCTAAGCCTTAAATCTCTAGATCCAAGAGTATTCCTTAACTTGCAAAATGTTGGTTATTAAGCACTTTGTCCCTACCGAAATGACCAAGAGGTCAATTATGGACTTTGTTGTCCAGATAAATTGGGAACGTGGTTATTTTTGTATCTTGTCTGATTTCAAGTGGTTGACTTGATCATTCGAATCTTGCCTTCCCAATTCTGATTGATCTCTTATTTTCCAGTCTTGGCAGTAAAGATTCTTGGGGACCTCTAAAGGCCCTAGCCACTACTACTGTCATAAATGGAGCTGATGACATACTCCTCTGCAGCCTTCTGGGTTACAGAATAGCCGATGCAACATGGGCTACCATGGTTTCACAAGTATGTAACCTGCACAATATGTGGTCTTGTTTGTGCGTCCTCAACGTTATCAAAGTTATTAGTGAACTCATTTGTGAAAAGGGCTAGTAAGAATACCTAGAGGGGGGTGAATAGGTGTTAAAAGAAATTTTTGCAAGACTTAATGAAAGTAAATTGCCTTTAGAAGATAATAGACTGAAGATGTAATCAACTATAAACAATTATATAAAGCTACGAATTAAAGTAAGGACTTCAGGGAAAGAGAATAGAAACACAATGTTTATAGTGGTTCGACTTAGATCAAGCCTACGTCCACTCTCCCGCACTAACAGCCTACTGGCTGGATTTCATTATGAATCAAAAGAGATTTTATAGTCTCACGTCCTTGACTTCACAATGTAGAAACTCTACTACACTCTACCAAAGTCTCACAAGTGTTTGCTCTCTCTTTTGTGTACAAATTAAGCTCGACAATTGAAATAGCAAAGAACTAGGAAGCTTCAGACTTTGAAATTTTTCTTTCATGCACTTCTACGAACAACTTGAGAATCTACCTTAAATACTCCTTCATGCCTTCACGACCGTTGGCACTTTCCAAAAGAGTTCTTCCAATCTACCCGTTGGATAGAATCAATCAATGAGATCTCGAGTCGTTTTAGGTAAGAGATGAGAGCCCATCAATCCTGCTCGCCCATACAATCAGGATCTTGATTTTCATAAGTAGAACATTCCAAGTATACTTCGCCTTTCAAAAGATTTGATTATCCGAATTGATTCCAATAAGAATAATTGATCATGAGGTGTTATATCCAGCCATAAGATCTTCTGTAAACCATACGAACCGAATCTTTGAAGATAAACCCGCATCTGGATAAGTCTTCATTCTTCAGTCTGGAAACTGTCAGTAAGGACGGATTTTGAGATTAAAGTCTAGCGGTCTTCGGACTTTGATAGTAGAGTCTAGAGTTCTTTAGACTATAACACTTAAGTCTGCAAGTCTTCAGACTAGACTTTTGGAAATATTTTGTCAGCTTCAAAACAATAAGGAGTTTCCTCTAACAATCTCCCCATTTTTGATGGTGACAAAACTTTCCTGTAGATTTGAAAATTTTGACCTGCAAAACAACACTTAAGCAAAACGTGATATCTTATAAAATAAGTTGATTAGAACTTGGATAGGATCGATTCTGCAACCACAGACAACATGTTAATCTTGCAAGATAAATAATTATCCAGCCACAAACAATATCATAAACTTAATTACTGCAAGTGTCAAAAGATTCAAAATCAAATTGAAAGTCAAACAGTAGTCAAAAGTCTAAAGTATACCAGTCCAAAGTACCAAGCAAAAAGTCATCAAAATCAAACAAAGCAAAAAGTATCAAAAGATAAGTCAAATCTGCACAAATTCTCTCCCCCTTTTTCTCAACAGCGAAAAGTGGAGAAAAAATTTAAAAAGAATTAGGTAAAATCATGGCTGTTTAGGGATGCAAATGACCCGGAAATCCCCCATTGATTTGACAGTCTCCTCCAGCTTCTTTAGATCATCCTTTAGTTGCTCAATATCCTCACCCTTTGCAGTAGCTTGAACTTGAAGCTTAAGGGCTTGTACCTGATCGTGCAGTGAGACTGAAGTGGCTTGATATGCTGACTAAAGGTTCTAGAATTCACACTCCATCCCATAAAGCTAAGCTTTTATCTCCACAAGAAACTCGAGCAGTCTCTTAAAGTCTGTTGTATTGTCTATTTGAGTACTAGCTTCAGCACGTGTAGTTTGAGGAGTATTGACTAATGATGGAACCTCAGCTGGAACATCCAGACTTGGAGATGATGCCTCAATACCAGCTTCAGGAAATTGAGAGGCATATATATCCTCTGGATTGGCTGGAGATTTACTAACATCACTAGTAAAAACAGGTGAAGAAGTATCTCTTTTGTTAGCAGCTCCCCCTATTTCTGTGCCTTCAGGTGGAGAAAAGTATACTTCTTCCTATTCTTGCTCTTCTTCAACACCAAGGTGATGTTTGTCTCTTTCTTCTCCTGCAGTTCCACTTCTTGACTTCTCCGAGTGGTTAGCAAATGTGGGCTCAAGAGAATCATCTTGACCCTCTTCTTCTTCTTGTTCTCTTCCTCTCTCTTCTTCCTCTGTTCTTCCTTCCTCTTCCTTTGTTCTCCTCTCTTCTCGTTCTTCACCTCTCTTCTCTATCTCTTCTCTTTCTCTGTGCTCTCGATCCTCTGGCTCTTGAAAGCTAACAAAACTCTGTAAATTCCTTAAGGCAAAGGTAGAAAGAGTGATATCATCCTCATCTTCTTCGTCCTGCAAGATGAGTGCTCTCCTCTTCTTGATTGGTGCGCTCATGGGCTCTTTGCCTTTTCTTTTTCCTGCTGCAGAGTCTTGTCTTGCCTTGACAGGGAACTTCTCCTTAATGCTCTCCAAAACCTTGTTCAGCTCTTTCAGACGCATCTTGGAAACTATCTCCAGTCCAACTACCATTGGAGCAATAGTTCAAACACACAGAATATTAGGAGGCTGAATGTTGAAATGCTTGAATAATCGAGTAACAAGAGCAGAGTAAGGTAGTTGCCCCTTGTCCTTCACAATTGTCCTATACATGCGCATTAGGATAGTGTGAGGCAGTGAGAACTTGAATCCGATGTTGATTGCATACATTAGCTTCGCTTCCGAGTGAGACATCAGTTTTTGAAGTGGATTTCGGTTTGAGGCAGTTGATCACAATCTTGTGAAGCAAAATATTGGAGGCAGTCATCCTAGAGTAAGAAATCCTACCTTCAGCAATCCTGTCCCGAACAAGCTCCAAAGTAGCGTGAGCAACAAACACATTGATTGGTTGGAAACTTCCTCTTTCCACCCCAATCACATCAGCCAGAGTGTCCACATCGACCACAATTTTTTTGTCCCTAACAGTAAAAGAAAATATGTTTGCATCTAAAAAGGATAGATTTGAATAGAAGCAAGTCGTAAGTTCTGAGTAGGCAACAGTCGTCTCAGAGCAAAAACGTTCGAGTTGAAGGAGTGCAAACTTCTCCCTCAGTTTAACTTTCAGCGAATCAAGAAAATCGAAGTCCACGCTTCTAGGGTTCATCACCCCTCGCTTCAGTAGTTTCGAATAAGTTCTCTTGTGGTCCTTAGAACGAAATAAGTCCGTCCTTTCACCACGAACATTTGCAGCGATGCCCACCCTAGGCTAAAAATTTGTGAACATCCTTTCATCGTCATATTTCCCTTTAGGCTGATTAAAGGATCCAAACCGTGGATCACTTGGAAAATTTACAAAAGTCCTTGCTGCCAAACCAATAGGCGTAATGCCCATACTTTCCATTGTCCTCAAAAAATGAGTTTCATTTCTATACCCTTTCTCGCTCAAAAACTCATCAATGAAAGTCATTGCAGTACCACACTCCTTTAACTTAGAGTAGAGTTTAAAGAGAAATTCGGGCTTAAGAGTCCTTATAGGTTCAGCGTCTACAACGATCTCTTCTTCGGCATGTTGCGGTTGAGGATTTTGAGACTCTTGCTGTGAAGAGTGATGATGTTGAGAATGTTGTTGTTGTTAACTTTGCCGCTGCTGCTGAGGAGAGTCTTCTCCTCGGTCAGATCAAAGTGCGTAGGACCCTTACGCATATGCTGTGGTCCCCTGCTCGTGATTCTAGAAGACTTTCTTTGGGAAGACATTGTCACTTTCTTTGGGAGATTCCTCAAACTCGATCGCGAAAAATAAAAAAGTGAAATCTTTTTGGATTAAACTAGAGAGAACGTATGAGAAAGTGGAGTTCTGTATTCTAGGGTTTGTGAGTGAAAGCGGCGAAGAAGAAAATTGACAGTATATAAAGCAGACGAAACGGGGTATACGGATCGTCACAAAGGAAAAAGTAAAGACTGTCTTTTTGAAAATGAAAAACTGCCATAAAATGTAGCACAAATGCAAACACTAAATAAAATGTCGGGTCTAAAAGTAGTAAGATAAAGAAGTGAACCAATAATACTCATGTAGAGCTTCTGGTCAACCTTTTTTCCTCCTTCGTCTTTATCTAGCTTCAAAGAACTTAACATTGGTATCTCAGTCTTTTTGCAATTCTCTAATCTGAATTTCTTGATGAAATCTTTTGCATATTTTTCTTGGTGAATGAAAATTCCTTTCTTCAATTGTTTCACTTGTAATCCGAGAAAGAAAGTTAATTCACCCATCATGCTCATCTCGAATTCATCCTGCATAGACTTAAAAAACTTCTTGCACAAATTTTCATTAGGTGATCCAAAGATAATATCATCAACATAGATTTGAACGAGTAGAAAATCTTTATCTTCTCTTTTAATGAACAAAGTAGTATCCACATTTCCTTTAACAAAACTATTTTGAATTAGAAACTTACTTAACCTGTCATACCAGGCTCAAGGTGCTTGCTTTAATCCATATAAGGCCTTTTTTAGTCTGAAGACTAAGTCTAGCCTTTTTGGATCTTCAAATTCAAGTGGTTGTTCCACATAGACTTCTTATTGGATAAATCTATTGAGGAATGCACTTTTGACGTCCATTTGGAATAACCTGAAATTTTTATAACAAGCAAAAGTAAGTAATAATCTAATTGCTTCTAACCTTGCTACTGGTGCATAGGTCTCATCATAATCTATCCCTTCTTCTTGCGTATATCCTTTGGCCACGAGTCTTGCTCTGTTTCTGACCACTTTTCCTTTCTCGTCCATCTTGTTCCTGAAAATCCATTTAGTTCCAATTATAGATTTACCTTTTGGTTTAGGAATTAGCTCCCAAACATCGTTGATGCTAAACCGTCTAAGCTCTTCTTGCATAGCTTTAATCTAGCTTTCATCAGACAAGGCTTCTTTTATTCTTTTGGGTTCTATTTTAGAAATAAGTGCGAGTGTGCTAGACTCTTCTCGCCTTTTGGACCTGGTGCGAATTTCTTCATCAATGTTGCCAAGAATGAGTTCCTTGGGATGACTAGACTTATGCTTCCAGTTACTAGTTGGTCTGAAGGTCTGTTGATCTTTTACTTCAATTGAATCTTCTATTTCTGTTTGTTGCTGATCTTTAGAAGTCTAAACCACTTCAGGTGAAGTAGACTTTGTAAGGTCTGGAGAAGGTTCAGATTCTTCAAGTTGAGTTTGATTCAATTGATTCTGCATAGAGTCTTGGAATTTGACGTTCATAGATTCTTCCACAAACTGAGTCTTTTTGTTGAATATTCTGTAGGCTTTGCTTGAGGTTGAGTAGCCAAGGAAAATTCCTTCGTCTGATTTTCCTCAAACTTACCAGTTCGATCATTTGCATTTTTCAAAACAAAACACTTGCAATCAAACACATGAAAATAAGAAACATTTGGCTTTTTCCCTTTAAATTCTTCGTACGAAGTTTTCTCTAGAATAGGCCTTAAAAATACTTTGTTAATAATATAGCAAGCTGTAGAAACTACTTTAGCCTAAAATCGAGAAGAAATATTACTTTCAATTAAAAGAGTTCTTGCCATCTCTTGCAAAGATCTATTTTTTCTTTCCACAACCCCATTTTGTTCTGGTGTATATGGAGAAGAGAAAACATACTGAAAACCAGATTCATCACAAAATTTAGCAAATTGATTTTCAAACTCACCTCCATGATCTGTCTGTCTGCTTGAAATAGCATAACCTTTCTCATTCTGAACTTTCTTGACAAACTTTGAAAAGTGAGAAAATGTTTCAGACTTACTTACTAAAAAGTAAACCCAAGTAAAATGAGAATAATCATCCACGATTACTAGGCGGTATCTTTTTCCACCAATGCTTTGAGTTCTGGGTGGTCCAAAGAGATCCATATGCAGAAGTTGCAAAACTTGATTAGTAGAAACTTGATTTATAGGTTTAAAAGAACTTCTAACCTATTTTCCCAAAACACATGGCGTGCATAGATCAAACTTTTGATAAGTCAGATTGGGGAGTCCACGAACAAGTTTCTTAGAGGAGATCTTGGCAATCTGCTTCATATGAACATGGCCAAGCTTTCGGTGCCAAAGGTTTGCTTCATCTTGAATGGATATCAGACATTGAGAGCTTTCTGGTTTTATATCCAGAAGATAAATATTCCCATGTCTTCGTCTAGTGAAAGGTTGAGAAAAATCTTTACTAGTTCCCGAACAAATTCCCTCTTGGAAATTAATTTTCAATCCAGTGTTGCACAGTTGCTAATGCTGAGTAGATTATAATTCAAACCTTCCACCAAGGAAACATTGTTGATTGTGAGACTTCTAATTTTCACAGTTCCACATCCAACAATTCTTCCTTTGTTATTTTCACCAAAAGAAACTTTTCCACCATTTATTTGTACAAGCTTTATAAAACAACTTGAATCTCCTATCATGTGTCTCGAACAGCCACTATCCAAATACCATTTGATCTTTTTCTTGATAATGACCTACAATTATGAAGAGGGCTCAAGTTTTCTTTAGTACCTACATTTTCTTGGGTCCAGTGGAGTTAGTACTAAATACAGTTTTTGCCCAATCCCTCTTAACAGGTCTCCAAACCTTGGGACATTCTTTCTCAAAATGTTCTGAGCTGTTACACTTTGAACATTTGAAAGCACTTCAGCTAACAGGTTTTATAAAAATTCTTTGAAAATGATTTCTGTAAAATGTTTTTGTAGGTCTTTGTTTGATTATTTCTTTCACTTTTGGAAAATCAATTAAATGAATAGTTTCTGGTGTCATACCCAAACCAGATTTGTTGAAATAAGGTTTTTATACTAAAAGAATCTTTTACAACTTTTCAGATCCTATTGAAAATCTTTTTGTAATATTTGAAATGTTCTCTTTCAAAAAAGTATTATCCTTCGAAAGAGAATCTGCATTTTCTTTCAAATTAACAAAACTTTTGTCTAGATTTTCAAATTTTTCTTTCCAAGAAGTTTCATGTTGCTTAAGTTTAGAATTCTCCATTTTCAGCTCGGAAATCCTTTTAAGAGAGGTTTTGAGACTAAGACAAAGTTCATCTATGTACTATGAGACTTTAGCAGGAATTTTTAAATTACTAACCTCGATTTTGTTGTTTGAGTCTGAGTCTGAATCTGTTTCAAAGTCTGATTCTGATTATGAATTTGCCATTAGACATATGTTGGCATATTCTTCATCACTTTCTTCACATTCAGTATCGCTCCATGTCTCTACTTTGAGAGCCTTTTTTGTATCTCTCAGTTCTTCCCTTCTTTTTCTTCAATAAAGGGCAGTTAAGTCTGATGTGCCCCTTTTTTCTTGCATTCAAAACAAATCACATCTTTACTGACTTCATCATCCTCAGTTGATTTGTTCTGAAATTTTTGAGTGCCTTGCTTCTTTCAGTTGAATCTTCTTTCCTTTCTATTCAACTTTCTGAATTTCCTTATCATGAGTGCTAGTTCTTCATCGTCCATATCATCTTTTGAATCTGTATCATCAGAATGATCGTTAGATTTTAAAGCAATTGACTTCTTATCTTTAGGATCTTCTTCCTCATTGATTTGTTCCACTTCATATGATTGAAGTGTGCCAACTAATTCATCTAATGAAAGAGGCATGATCCTCTAGGTTTCTCTTATTGAAGTCTTCACGTGACTCCAGTTTTTGGAGAGTCCCCGCAGCAATTTATTGACCTTCATTGGTCCTGAGATTGGTTGTCCCTAATATGCTAGACCGTTTACAATTTCTGTGAAACGACTAAACATGTCAGTGATGGATTCTCCTGACTTCATTTTCAAAGCTTCATACTGTCCGAATAGAATATTAATTTTTGTTTCTTTAACTCGATCAGTTTCTTTATAAGTAACGTGTAACCTATCCCAGACTTCTTTGATTGTTTCACAAGATGAAATTCTGTTATACTCAGTAGGAGATAAAGCATAATATAAAGAGTAAATGGCTTTAGCATCAAGAGCTTGTCGCTTGGTTATTTCTTCTTGTGCCATTTCGCTAGCGTCTACAACTTCTTTTCCTCTTTATGAGATTGATGTAGCTTTTCTACTACATTCCATTCCAAGGGATCTTTCGATCTCAGGAATGCCTTCATCTTGTTTTTCCACACATTGTATTCCTTCCCATCAAAGTAAGGAGGTCTGGTGTTGCTTTAGCCTTCAACCAAACCTAGAGCCAAAATACTAGCCATAGATCTTTAACTCAGAAGTAAAAACACTTCAATAAAATGAGTACACAAGCTCTGATACCAATTGAAAATGGCTAGTAAGAACATCTAGAGGGGGGTGAATAGGTGTTAAAAGAAATTTTCGCAAAACTTAATGAAAGTAAGTTGCCTTTAGAAGATAATAGACTAAAGATGTAATCAACTATAAACAATTATATAAAGCTACGAATTAAAGTAAGGAGTTCAGGGAAAGAGAATAGAAACACAATGTTTATAGTGGTTCGGCTTAAATCAAACCTACGTCCACTCTTCCGCACTGACAGCCTACTGGCTAGATTTCACTATGAATCAAAAGAGATTTTACAGTCTCACATCCTTGACTTCACAGTGTATAAACTCTACTACACTCTACCAAAGTCTCACAAGTGTTTGCTCTCTCTTTTGTGTACAAATTAAGCTCGACAATTGAAGTAGCAAAGAACTAGGAAGATTCAGACTTTAAAATTTTTCTTTCACGCACTTTTATAAACAACTTGAGAATCTGCCTTAAATACTCCTTCATGCTTTCATGACCGTTGGCACTTTCCAAAGGAGTTTTTTCAATCTACCCATTGGACAGAATCAATCAAGGAGATCTTGAGCCGTTTTAGGAAAGAGATGAGAGCCTATCAATCATGCTCGCCCACATAATCAGGATCTTGGTTTTCATAAGTAGAACCTTCCAAGTATACTTCACATTTCAAAAAATTTGATTCTCCGAATTGATTCCAATAAGAATAATTGATCATGAGGTGCTATATCCAGCCATAAGATCTTCTGTAAACCATACGAACTGAATCCTTGAAGATAAACCCGCATTTGGATAAGTCTTCATTCTTCAGTCTGGAAACTGTCGGTAAGGACAGACTTTGAGATTAAAGTCTAGCAGTCTTCAGACTTTGACAGTAGAGTCTGGAGTTCTTCAGACTATAACACTTAATTCTACAAGTCTTCAGACTAGACTTTTGGAAAGGTTTTGTCAGCTTCAAAACAATAAGGAGTTTCCTCTAACAATTTGCACCCATTTATCAACTCTTCTCATAGGTTGTTGATGGTTATATGATTATTGAAGCTCTAAAGAAAAAAGGATATAATGCTTTTGCCCTTACAATTTCTGTTAAATTATATCTCGAGTTTGAGCGTTTGCAAATCACGATTCACTTGGATAAAAAATTTTATTATTTGATCGTGGGACTACACAAAGGATTTCAAAAAGAGAAAATAAAAGGAAGATATGAATTTCTTCCTTACCTGCGGAAGCTTGCCGAAATTGTTATGCAGGTGGAGCCCAAAAGTCAAGACCCACGCGCACACACAACTTTCACGCCTGGATTTCTTGTTTGGTCATGCAAACAAAAGAAAGGAGTCTACACGTGAAACAAATAGAGGTGGGCCCCGGTCAAAGATTTGACCTTTAGGCACACGATTTCCTTCTTTGGAGTGAAGATGGAGTCCTCTGCATGCGTATAAAACAAATCGTGGTGGGCCCAAGTCAAACATTGACCTGGGCACACGTATAAAAAGGAAATAATTTGTAGCTCTTCTCTTCTTTCCGTTTGAAGCCGCCGAAGCCTACGTAGAAGAAGCCGCGAAAAGCCACACGTTCACCAAGAGAGAAGCTGCACAAAAGAAAGAAAAAGATGCAGGAGGTTTTTTTTCTTTTTTGGCGTACGACACGCGTGGTAATTTTGTGCTATGAGTTTATGTCCAAGTGAGTTGTTTATTTATAAACACTTTGGGTTTTTGGTTAAATCTAGGTGTGGAAAACACTTAAGCGTGTGAGTGATTGTAAACTTTGATTCTCTAATTATAGTGGATTATTTGCTGTTGGCTCTCCCATAGACGTAGGTACCGATACTCAGACTAGACCACGTAAATTTTTGGTGTCCTTATTATTTCTCATTTATTTCTCTGGCGATTTCACGTTGACGTAAATTGCAAGATCCTGTCGTTTCCGCATATTATATTCCAACAATTGGTATCAAAGCTTGAGATTGGATTTCTTGATTGTGATTTGGAGCTTTTGCTTGTCTAATTATTATCTGGAAATTTTGTTATTGTAATTATGTTTGAGAGGAAATCCGAAATTGAGAAGTTTAATGAGAGCAACAACTTTGTGTTATGGAGCATCAAGATGCGAGCCTTATTGACAACTCAAGATTTGGCCATGAGTTGCCAATTATAATGAAGGCCTCTGATAGGGTAGAGCTAATGGAAAAGGCAAAGAGCACAATCCTATTGAATTTGTCGGATGAGGTCTTGATAGAGGTTGCTGAGGAGAAAGATGCCGCAGCATTATGGGCAAAACTTCAAGCAATCTATGTGAAAAAAGGTTTGAATAATCGCTTGTACATGTTGAAGAAGATGTTTCAATTTAGATATATTGAAGGTACGTCTATTAGAACCCACCTGGATGAATTTAATAAACTCATTATGGATCTAAGGAACGCTGGTAAGATACTTGATGATGAAGAACAGGGCATAATGTTGTTAGCCTCTTTACTAGAGTCATGGGAGCACTTTATTGATTCACTGTTGCAGGGGCGTACTACAATTACCTTAGAAGAGCTAAAATCCGCCTTATTCTCTAAGGAGTGGCAGAGAAAGTTGCGAGATGACAGTCTGGCGCAAGGAGTAGCGCAAGCACTGACAATTTGGGGTAGAGAACAACATCGAGGGCCTAGTAGCAGTAGAGGTAAAAGCATATCAAAATCACGTCATAGAAAGTCTAAGGGACGCGTGAAGTGCTTGAGTGTCACAAGGAGGGGCACATCATGAGAGATTGTCCAAAGCGGAGGAATAAAGCTGATAAACAGAATGCCACAAGCAGTGTGGCAAACGTTGTTGAGGGGAGCACTAGTGATGCAAAAGTTGTTTTATGTGTGACTGCTACTTCGTCAGGAGACGAATGGGTGCTAGATTCGGGGTGTTCTTATCACATGACGCCTCATAAGAACTGGTTTACTACTTACTAGACTGCAGATGGTGGTAGAGTTATTTTGGGGAATAATGCAGTCTGTAAGGCTGTGGGGATAAGGACAATTCGGATTCGGATGCACGATGGGATGGTGTGCATATTGACAGATGTGAGGCATATACTAGAGCTCAAGAAGAACCTTATTTCTCTGGGGACACTCGATGACATCGGGTGTAGGTACACCGCTGAAGGTGGAGTATTGAAGATCTCTCGATGTGTTATGACAGTGATGAAAAGAAAGAAAGTGAATACTCTCTATCATCTATTGGGAGAGACCGTGACTGGAACCGCTACAGTTTCATCATGTGAGTCAGATTCTAACTTGACTCAATTATGGCATATGCGTTTAGGGCACATGAGTGAGGTAGGTATGACGATGCTGAGTAAAAGGGAGTTGTTGAAAAGTCAAAAGACAAGGAAATTGGACTTATGTGAGCACTGTATCTTTAGGAAGCAGTACCGAGTTAAGTTTACTATAGCTATTCATTTGACCAAACAACCAATTGAATATATTCATTCAAACGTCTGGGGCCCATCTTCGGTTCCTTCAAAAGGAGCTGCCCGATATATGCTGACATTTATCGACGATTATTCGAGGAAGGTATGGGTATACTTTCTGTAGCACAAATATGATGTATTTGATTGGTTCAAGAAATTTAAGGCATTGATTGAGAAGCAATCGGATAAAAACATCAAGTGCCTGAGAACCGATAATGGCATGGAGTTCTGTGGTAAAGATTTTACCGAATTCTGTGAGAAAGAAGGTATTGTGAGACACCGCACAGTACCTGGGACACCATAGCAAAATGGCGTGTCAGAACGGAAGAACGGAATTTTGCTTGAGTGAGCTCGATGCATGCTTTCGCATATAGGACTTGGCAAGGAATTTTGGGTCGAAGTAGTGAATATGGCATGTTACCTGGTTAATCGATCTCCATCATTTGCTATCGAGTGGAAGACTCCTGAGGAAGTATGGTCGGGGAAACTTGTTGATTACTTCGGATTTATGCTCATGTGAGTGATGGTAAGCTTGAGCCGAGAGCGAAGAAGTGTATATTTCTGGGTTATGCACATGGGATGAAAGGCTATCAGCTATGGTGAACCGATCCCAGATCACCCGATTTTCTAATCAGCAGAGATGTGATCTTCGACGAAACTGCAATACTTCAACAGAGGGGTTCTCAGACACAACTAGCAGAGAAGATAAATCATGGTGTCATTAGTGAGATGGAGCTTCAGGTGGAGACTCCGGAGATCTCAAAGGTAACAGAAGTTGAGACTGTAGATGAAGCCGCAGTTCCTAAAGTCAGTGATAGTGAACAACCAGCAAAGTTGCAGCACACTATAGCCACATATAGACAGAGAAGACAAATTAAATCATCGGTACGTTATGGTTATACAGATATTGCTTATGCATTGACTGTAAGTGATGAGATAAAGACAGATGAGCTTTCATCTTACTCTAAGGCGATGGCTAGTTCGGAGTCATCACAGTGGCTAGGGGCTATGAGTAAAGAGATAGAATCACTCCATCGAAATCAGACATGAGAGCTGGTCAAAGTACCTTAGAGCCAAAAGATTGTCGGAAGTAAATGGGTCTTCAAATGGAAAGAAGGCATTCCCGGTGTTGAGGCAGTGAGGTATAAAGCGAGACTTATGGCGAATGGATATACACAACGTGAAGGCATTGACTACAATGAGGTGTTCTCTCATGTGGTAAGATATATTTCTATTCGTGTTTTACTTGCCTTAGTTGCTTCGCAGGATCTCGAGTTAGAACAGCTAGATGTGAAAACTGTGTTTCTTCACCGTGAGTTGGAGGAGCGGATTTACATGAAGCAACCAGAGGGATTTGCAATTCCGAATAAATTATCACCACAAACTGAGGAGGAGGAGGAGCATATGTCTCGTGTTTCTTATTCTAGTGCCGTGGGTAGTATTATGTATGCTATGGTGTGCACTAGACCTGATTTTTCACAAGCTGTGAGCGTGGTTAGTTGCTATATGAAGCGTCTTGGTAAAGCTCATTGGGAAGCTGTAAAATAGATCCTCGGATATTTGAAGGGGATAATAGACGTGGGTATAGTGTATTAGAGGGAGAGCAATGGCAGTGAGACCACTGGTTTTGTGGATTCAGATCACGCCGGTGACTTGGATGATTGGAGGTCTTTAGCAGGGTACGTGTTTACGCTAGCGAGTGGTGCAGTTAGTTGGAAAGCGTCCTTACAGGATCACATTGTCTTGTCTTCGACTGAGGCAGAGTACATGGCACTAACTTTTGTAGCGAAGGAGGCGATATGGTTATAAAGTTTGCTCTTGGACTTTGGGTTAGAACAGAAAAGTGTGGATATACACTGTGATAATCAAGGTGCGATATATTTAGCGTATAATCAAGTTTATCACAAGCGAACAAAGCATATCAACATCAAGTACCACTTCATCCGAGATGTCTTAGCTAAGGGTAATGTTATTGTCAAAAATATTGCTACAACAGATAACCCGACAGACATGATAACTAAGTATGTTCCTTTGGCGAAGCTCAAGCTCTGTTTGAGCTCTATTGGCGTCTGTGGAGAGTGAGCGCTCATCGGGGCGTTAGGAGAGTAGCATGGATGATGAGCACTATAACTTGGCTTCAAACATCGAGCCAATGTGGAGAATTGTTAAATTATATCTCGAGTTTGAGCATTTGCAAAATGCGATTCGCTTGGATAAATTTTTTATTATTTGATCGTGGGACTGCACAAAGGATTACAAAAAGAGGAAATAAAAGGAAGATATGAATTTCTTCCTTACCCGCGGAAGCTTGCTGATATTGTTATGTAGGTGGGGCCCAAAAGTCAAGACCTGCGCACACACACAACTTTCACGCCTGGATTTCTTGTTCGGCCATGCAAACAAAAGAATGGAGTATGCACGTGTAACAGATAGAGGTGGGCCCAGGTCAAAGATTTGACCTTTGGGCACACGATTTCCTTCTTTGGCGTGAAGATGGAGTCCTCTACATGCGTATAAAACAAATCGTGGTGGGCCCAGGTCAAACTTTGACCTGGGCACACGTATAAAAAGGAAATAATTTGCAGCTCTTCTCTTCTTTTCGTTCGAAGCCGCTGAAGCCTACGTAGAAGAAGCCGCAAGAAGCCGCATGTCCGTCGAGAGAGAAGCTGCACAAAAGAAAGAAAAAGACGCAGGAGGTTTTTTTTCTTTTTTGGCATACGACTTGAACGCGTGGTAATTTTGTGCCGTGAGTTTATGTTCAAGTAAGTTGTTTATTTATAAACACTTTGGGTTTGAGATTAAATCTAGGTGTGAAAAACACTTGAGCGTGTGAGTAATTGTAAACTTTGATTCTATTATTATAGTGGATTATTTGCTGCTGACTCTCCCCGTGGACGTAGGTACCAATACTCGAACTGAACCACGTAAATTTCTGGTGTCCTTATTATTTCTCGTTTATTTCTCTAGCGATTTCGCGTTGACATAAACTGCAAGATCCTATCGTTTTCACATATTATATTCCAACAATTTCATCGGCCAGTGAACTCTTGATGATGATTGGGCTAGCTGCTCCAGGTTTTTGTCTCATTAATGTCAAAGGTAGGTTAGAGTCACTCAATGCTGTTATGTTGTTAAAAGTGTATGAGAATCAAATTGTTCATTCATTTTTACGTCAGTTGAGACTATGCCAATACGTATGATATGTTTTTGACGATTCGGGTGAGTTTTTACTCCCTAATTATCTATTTTGCAACATCCATGGGCACACATGTTATGGGGGCTCATCAGGTGAGGTGATATTACACTCTGGCTAAATTGTTTTCTTTCTATAAGATCCCGTACAAAAGGAATTGATGTAAGTTACCTACACTTATCATTCCTTATAGGTCATGATTCAAATTTACAGCATGTGTGCAATATGGGGTGAGCCTCTATCTCAAACAGGCCAATCATTTATGCCTAAGATGATGTTTGAAGTCACTCGAAATTTGGCAAAGGTCAGTGATGCCCTATCCCGGCTGAAAATAATATGTTACTTGTCTAGGAGTATAACAGCTGCATTTTCCTCTGTTGATAGTTTTCTTCGTTTTGTATTCTCTTTGATGAATGAGAAGTTTGTTTATTATTGTTATGTTCATTTCCTTTTTTTAAACTAAAAATGAAATAAAATAAAATAAAAAAGGGATAAGTGCATTGGAAGTGCTAAAATTTATCATGAAAATACAATTAAATCATAAAACTTTCAAAAAGTGCAATTAAGTCCCAAAACTTGTCACAAAGTGTAATTAAGTCCTAAAACTTTCAAAAAGTGCAATCAAGTCCTAAAACTTGTCAAAGTGGTTCAATCTAAGTCCTTCCATTGATTACACTTTTTGAAAATTTTAGAACTCGGTTGCACTTTCGAAACAAGTTTTAGGACTTTATTGAACATTTTGAAAAGTTTTAGGACTTGATTGAACTTTCGTAACAAGTTTTATAACTTAATTACACTTTTTGAAAGTTTTAGGACTCAATTGTATTTTGATGATAATTTTTAGGACTTCTAATGCACTTATCCCATTAAAAAAAAAAAAACTGTTGGAACTTGGAACCGACCTTAGAACCAACCCTAGAACCCTGTGATAGGGTAGGTTCCAGGTTCTTGGTTCCAATGGATAGGTTCCAGGTTCCAGGTTTCTAAAAATGAGGAACCTATACTTGAGAGTAGGTTCCAAGTTCTAAGCGGAACCTGTAAGAAAACTGGAACTGCTCACCTCTAATTGAGCCTTACGCTCCAAAATCAATCTTTGATCCAAACCCCAAAAGGCTTATTAAATCTTCCATAGTAATGGAAATCATGCCCATTACTACAAGGATCGATATGGCCGTTGTTTTTGGGACCTTTTTTGCCAGTGCTCTTACTGCACAAATTCTCCTAACGAAGTAGACTCGAATACAAGGCCTAGGAGAAAACCCAAGAAACCAAAAGATGGTGTATACCGAAGATACTTGAATGGAGACCCCTCTGTTGATACCTTGGTGAGTGTGATAAGTTTCAATTCATGGTTTCTTGCTCCATCTCCACCACAAGAATACACATCATCACCTCCCGTTCCACCAGCCTTGCCACCTACATCACTTCCCTCACCTCTCACAAAAGCCAACAATTTTCCCATTCTATAAGCCAATCTTAAAATGGGCAACAAAGCATTCATATTCATTTGAAGTTCTAGGCGAAACATCACCTAACCGGAAAAAGAAAGTTAGCTCATCCATCGCTATGTTCCAGGAGGTAGACTTTCCTCCTCTTGTTCGAGAAAGTTCAAGCTTTCTTTCCCTACCCTTGAAGAATTTATCGACCCTCAAGGGACATATCGTCATATTCCAAAAATACCTGCACCAACCGATGTGGACGAACATGGAAGGCAAAAAAGAACTCCTGTTGCTGAAGCCATCATAAATTGACAATCAAAGACTCTTCTAGCACACAATAATACTTTCAAGACGATTGATTCCAAAATCATTGATCTACAAAGAAATCTTAAGAGATATGATGAAACCACCAAGAATATACTCTTGGACTTCCAGAAAAGGCTTCGCGCCTTGGAATCAGGACAACATTTGGGATACCATCATCTTAAAAGCTTAAAGGCGGAAATAGAAAACTCAAGAGGCAAATCTAACTTCTTGAGGAAGGAAAATTCAAACATTTTGATCATTTCCCAACTATGCCACGAACTGAGTACTCTCTTCCACCACCACCGGAAAGCACTTCAATCTTTGATGTTCTTGTAGAAACCTCTATTAGACGAGACAAAACTAATGTGGTTGAAATGCGAATCCGCTTTAGAGAACTAGATCGGTTAAGGAAAGAAAAGGGGAAAGAAAATATTCCTAAAGAATCTTTGACTTCTATAAAGGAAAAGCCACACCAAATGATATTATTCAACCTGTTAGAATCATTCCTGAGATATCTGGGTAATCACGAAGAAACACAGCTTGATCCTTCTACCTTGAAAGACCGAATTCAACTTCCATCAGAGCTGATTTTTCCGATTGATTTAGATTCGGAACCAAACTTGGTATCTCTTTCATCCTCCTCCTCTTTTTCGATCCCCGCTATCGAATCCTTTCCCATTGTGCTTGCCACTTCCTCAATATTCATGGCAGATCCCCTAGATCAAGAGATGGATTCAAAACCTTGTAAACCAAATGTTATCCAATAAAATAATCCATCCCAGAATCTAACCCCCTTATCTAAACAGTTTTTTTACTATTTACAATATTCCTTATTCTAAATGGCCAAAAGGATTTGAAGAATTTCAAACCAAACACATTGCTAGGAAGAAGAAGAACATGCTTGCTGATTTTCTGTCCAGACCAAAGACACCCGCAGAAATCAATATATATATAATGAGGCATGCCTTCCATACTTTTCATCACAATGAAAAGTATAAGATCGAGAGAATGGGAGACTGGCCAAATTTGGATTACTCCCAGGAAATCATTGAATAGATCCAGAATGACAACCTCATGTGGCAATGCCACATGGATCTATTCAGACATCATAGACGTTGAATTCTTTATTCTTTTGGATTAAACTCTAGGTATCCATTAATACATATTTCAATTTGGAAAAAATATGATTTCCCTGATAAACTCCGATAGTTGTTATGGTACTTAACTAATAAGTACTTAATAGCTATTGAGTTTCCGACCAGAAAGTTCACTACTAACCTAATTAGGATATTTGCGCTCGACCGAAATATTGAAAATGAAAGTGATAGGAATCTTATGATTGTCCTTAACTGGTTCTATCATCCCACTCATTGGAAGCACCTCTTCCAATAAGAACTGAGAACGGTCCAACTAGAATCAGAAATACACACTATTGTGTTTCTTCGACGTCCATGGCCTTTTGTGCAGAATAATGACGCCATTGCCAATGCACCACAAGCCATAGGAAGCACATCCTACAAACCTTAATCACACCTTAAGGAAGCTCGTATTTACAAATCCTTCCCTGATCGTGTTGGATCTGTTGAATACAATTGCAGAGAACTCTAAAGAGTTTCATACTAGGAGATCAAGACCATCCATGAAGATGTATGGAATTACTTCATACATGTTCCATGGGATCATTATAGCCTTATATTATAAGCCAAATAAACACTCAAGGAATTCGAACAAGCACAAGACCAAGCAAGGACACCTTCATCACAAGAGTAGGAAATGGCAGACACGGACGATCCTGCACAGTCATCTCAAGACCCCTGTGCCTAATGGAGATGTCTCCTCTCTCAAGACCCCAACGATCAAAGATCTTTGTCCTTATCCCTTGGACTATACACATCTTACTATGCTCAACTAGCAAATTGGCCCTAACCAAACATGCCTGCCAATACTCGAGGATCCTCCAAGACTCATGAGGAAGCATCCTCCTCAAGCGGAATGAACATGTGGAATGCCCTCTCAACACAGAGAAGTCACCCAAAACCCCTTTAACATCAGACTTTCAAAACTTGAACAGCGCTATGAGGAAAAAAAACTCGCAATGTATAGCTCTGATAATTCAGACTTTGACTACAACGCCCGCAATGAAAGATAGGTCTATAGCTAGGTTACTACAGCATCACTATAGCAAAGTACCATAACAATAGATTAGGGAAATCACTGTTCACAGTCACTGTTCATATCACATGGAATAATTCCCGACCGAATTTTCTGGAGCCTTTATTTATTTTGGACTCGTGAGCATGGTCCTTGTTGGTTTGTAACCTCTTAATGCCTATAAAAGGCAAAACGGATGTAATGTGGTGAGCAAAGTCTCTTGAAGTAAAGTGCATGTTTGTGAAAATTCTCAATACTTCTCTAAACACCTCTCATTCTCCAGCTTAGTAGGATCCTCTGAGAGATGCAGTTCGACTAGTTAGAAACATTACCATCCTAGCACCCTTGATATGTGTGTGTATATAGACACGCAAACACATGCATGCATGTGCATGAGCGTTAGGATGCATGTATGAGTGGGTTGTATTAGAGAAATCCCACATCGGAGAATTAATTTGATGTAGAGCAGTTAATATATTCTAGTTGACGCATAACTCATTGATTTAAGTTTTTAAGTGAAATTGGATTCAACTAGATATGTTAACGAGCTTGGACTTGAGCTCCCTTATCGGACTTCTACTACCTACTCCCAACAAATGGTATAAGAGCCATGGTTGCAGTTTCTGAATAGGTGGGTGTTGTAATGTAGCAATACAGACCCATAAGATCGCATGCCTGAATTAAGGGGACACACATGAGGGGAGATTGTTAAGCGAGTGGGTTGAAAGGATGCACGAATTAAAAGGGGAGTGGATTTAACACTAAACTCACGTGAGGGGAATTAAAGGGGGAGTGGACTTAACACTGAACTCATACGTGAGGGGAAATTGTTAACGTGAGGGGAATTATAGGAAGAGTGGATTTAACACTGAACTCACATGTGAGGAGAAATTGTTAAGTGAGTGGATTGGAAGGATGCGTGAATTAAAGGGGGGTGGCTTTAACACTAAACTCACACGTAAGGGGAGATTGTTAGGATACTCATATGAGATTGTTAAGATATACATCTGAATAGGTTGTGTTAAAAAAATCCCAAAATCGGAAAATTAATGTGGTGTAGAATAATTAACTTATCCTAACTAGCATATAACTCATATAACTCATTAGCTTAAGCTTTCGAGTGAAAATGATTTCAACTAGATATATTGAGGAGTTTGGATTTAGGCTCTCCACGTGAAAGTATTAGACTTCTACTAGATGCTCCCAACAATAAGAACAAAGTTCGATTAATGAACCGCCGTGAAAACGAGGCCCGCGTTCATCTTGTTTACCGAACGGATTCTTTAATGGCGAGTTTTTTAACATGATGACTAACGGAAGCGCAAATGGTCACACGTTAAACAGCTCGAAAAGGGACCACGTTCAATTCAACCGGGATCATGCACAGCGCATCGGGCGCGTCGATTCGTGATTCCTTGTGAACTTCCGGACGACATTCGCCTCGGACAAGGAAGGGTAGATCCTACATGGTCTCGTCGTACGTATCTCGAGCTGCAGAAACCGGCGGCAATAGCTGATCAGTGCCTTCTGTACAAGACACCGTCCAACTGATACTACTGCTCCTGCCCGCATTTCACTTGCGTCGTATGGTGTTGTAGTTCCGAGGAATGAAGGACCTCGTGACGCGGACGGACAGCGGCGCTGCCGTGGCGTACGCAAAGAGACCCCCTTTTGAGGTGGCCTCGGCCTTGACAAATCACGCCTGCACTTTCCGCTCGGCTATCCACCATGGTGCCACCTGGATTCAGTCGAGATGCTCCACGTCGAGCCCTTGCATGGGCGCTTCTCTCTTCCCCTGCATGCTCATTCCAGTCCCTCTCGGATGCTACGGACCCAGGGACGTGAACATGCAGCCAATCATACTTCCAAATTCTTTTTGGAAGAAGAATATACTAATAAGATATTTTAGAGCGCAAAGAAAGGCATAATGATGGGAAAAAATAAAATCTAATGTACAAAAGAAAAAACCAAAACTGAGGATAAACCCCCCAAAAGAAATATGAAGGTCCTACGAAAAAATTCATTTTTGATCAACTCTCCCCCATAATTGCTTCTTGGTTCCCCTCAATAGGAGAAATTCTATCGCTCATCGCATCAGGCATAGTTCTCTGCTGCTGCGACTGCTCGTTCTTTAATCTTCTCAGCTCCTGGTCCTTCTCTTCCAGCTTCTCTTGCAGGATGAGCACCTACAGTGAAGAGAGCAAGGCTGTCAATCTGTCTCTACCTTGGCTTACAACGAGGCAGACCCTATGAACTATGCACACACAGAGAGAGAGAGAGAGAGAGAGAGACCATTTCATTCGACTTCTCAACGTCATATGTGAGTCCCTCCATGTGTTTAAACACTCCTGCATGGAACGCGGCGTACTTAGCGAATTAGTAGCTAAAGTAAGAGCCTTGCAGGAACATGAAGAAAGAGAGACAAGGATGAGTGCATGTGGAGTATAATGCGTATGCAGACCTTCGAATTGACTCCGCAGCCCTGCGTTCTGCGACTTCTGTAAAGCCAGTTTCAACGATAATTCGTGCATCTGCAAGCCGGGTAACAGTGGACAAACAAGTAAACCAGCCTGAACATCTTATTCTCAGTATAGTTCGACAGACCCCATACGCCTCATAATATTCATAAGGCTATAGATAGTAATGGAATGGGCATTATAACAGCATACAAATTGAAAAAAACTTGGGCCTAAGGATCTCTCTGTTTCAAAACTCGTGAATCTTCAACATGGTTCCAAAAGTAATCATATCACGTCTACAGCTCAAATGCTCGGGTTCCTCGTGATAGTGTTCCTCAATGTGGTATCACCAAGAAAAGCAACGGTACTTCTCATGCTTCGCCAAGACTCAATTACGTGATTCAGGTTAGGACAAGGTGCATGGGAGTTTAAAATAGTTTTCTGAAAACACTGAACCACAGAGTTTACTACAGAGACATTACTAAAAACCTTGACTCAAGCAAGAAAATATGTTATTCAGTAATTCACATCTGCTGGATATCAAGATAAAGATACAGAACCTTTCCCTCAGTAGCTTGATTCCCAATCTCCTCGTTTTCCTCTTGCAGGGTCCTGCATTTAGCCATGAGCATCTTACCCATCTTGCTCTGTGGAGTGAAAGTGACAGCAGCAATATGATCCTGCAACTCCTTCACCTTCTTGTCTTTCTCCTCTACCAAATTCTAGCATAAGAACAAACATTCAAATTTCAGAAGCATTAGCAATGGATAGGTATCTTTTCCGAGATCCACAACCAAGGACAGAATTATCATACAGCATATGGTGGAATGCAGGAAGAGTAGAGCTAGGAAGCAGAAAACATTGATGCCCTGAAATTAGCCAATCTGAGACTATGAAAACTAAGATCTGAAAACAGCAATACATGTAAATTCTTTTCTTTTCTTTTTTTTGACATATAGAAAGAAAAGACGAGCAGCCATTAAGAACATGTACACGAAATCATTAAATTTCCTTGTGGCTTTACAGAGAAGGTAGATCCTACTCTGAGGAAATTCTACCAATGAAACCAAATGTCTAGTAAAATTTTTAAGAGACTTAGAAGAGTTTTAGCAATGATTTTAGCATGAAACACATAAACATTTTAAAATAAAAAATAAAAACACCTGGACCCCTCTCCAATTATTGAAAAATTCTTGTTGAAGGACTTCAAAAAATTTCTAAACAAAGTCTTAACTTTAGTCGACATTGCACCTAAAAAAAAGGATTCTTTTCTTAAGAAAAATGATGATAAGCATCTTCTGGCAAATGTGCTATGGAAATGTTAACTCCCCCCATGCAGGGTATATCATTTTTCTTGTGATGTGTACTTTTCCAATTACATACGTCGCCAAGCTTTCTCAACTAGTGTCTTTTGCCCTAAGAAACTTGTTAACAAGACGCTTTGACCAATACAATGTCCGTATAGCAAAGAAAATGAAAACCCAAGTTCAATATCCAATCAAAGTTCAATTCAAAGTTCAACCACGGACCTTTAGACGGGTAAACTCTTCATGAATTGCCGGATCTAATAATAACCGCCTTGTCTGTCAACAAAACAAATATAAATAAGCCAAAGTTAAGATCCCAACACCAGAGCGATAACTCATACACAAATTAGTGGCTCAGAAATTGGCCATTCCTAAGGATTACCCAACTGAAACAGACTAAGTTATCAAAGTTGTTCCCTCCGAGCAATCAAGCAAATTAAGAAAAATCTTTTGCACAGCAACAGCCAGCCAATCCTAATTCTTTTTAACCAAAATATAGGTCTCATCCCCATCATCACCGGAGAAATCCTTGGAAAAAAACGTACTTAGGTAATAATTTACCAAAGCGTGTAAAAGCAAGAGGATTAAACTGCCCAAGTTATAACATCATGAAGATACTAATAATAAAGTTGGGTCATCAACTGAATCACTTAAATATCAAAACACTGATTACAGTCTTGAGCTTTCCTGTTCTAACCAAAAAATCACTATTCAAGCAGAATTAACAAATAGAGTAGCAGTTAATAGTAGCCTTATGAAATATCTATTAGCTTCAGGATTAACAGCGACATGACACTAATATAGTTCAGCCCAGCATTCAAAGAATTCATCTACTCTCCCTTCTCTTCACGTACAAAGATCTCTTTAAATTGTGTATAAATGTCAGGAGTAAATCAAAGCCAGGAGGATAACCACCTTCTGATATATCCATGAGGTTGTTTTATTTAAAAAGGACAAAAAGTCACATACATGGCAAATAGCAGACTACTATAAACATGCTGAAAGTCGTATATGATCCAAGAAACAATCAGAAATGTATGGTTTGTTGCTATAAACAAGCAGACTGTAAATGACTACATGCCATTCATGTTAAAACTTAAAAATGGAACACTTAAAGTAAATGACTGCAAGCCATTCATGTCAAAACTCAAAAGCGCAATATTTAAAGCACTCTCTTCCAAAAGATAGACTGCATTCTTGGAAAAATCATACACAAGATGCATGGTTAATTGAGGTTTCACATGCATTCGGCAGTGACCATACAATAGAAACATATTTCAAGAAGCAAGATATATACTGCTTTACCTGCATAGATGGTGGCTTGAGTTGTGCTTTTAAGTCTCGAACAGCAGACTGAAATGAACGGAAAATCTTGAGTTACACAAAATACAGCATAAATATTACATATGGGAAGCAATTTTAAACAGCTACCAGGTGACGAGCAAACATCAAAAGATCCCAGAGAGCTTATTGTGAAGGTGGCCACTATATATTACCCCTGGCATGCTTATCATTCGTCTCCTATCAAAGTTATTGTTCCTGTTTATTCTCCCTATTCCTTTCGTGGAAAAACTGTCTTCTTTCGTCGCCAAAAGTTTAGTGCCCATTGCTTTATCACAAAGTAACTTAACAGAATGATAAGAAATATCTTTTGAAAGATTAAAATTCTAGTGACAGAATCCACACTACCGAGGAGGCAAAAGATAATTAAAACAATCCATCTCGGTTAACTGGAGTCTCAATGCAGTCAGAATCAGATGCACTTTGATTTCATCTCCTTGTCAACTAAGTGGCTATACAGTTGATGAAAATAAGCATACATGTAAAATAAGGAGATAAAACAGCACCGCACATACATACTGTTCTAACAACCTCCATATCCGCAATAAAAGATTCACCTTTAACTCAGCTATCTCCTGCTCCCGTTTTGCGAATGTTACTATCAAAGCAGCTTCCTTTTTCTTTGCCTTTTCCACCTAATAAAGAAAAATTGAATCAGTAAATAACAATAAACTTTTGAGTGCAAAATCAAACGAAATGAAAAGAAACATTCTGCCTAAGAAATAACCTGATCTCTCAATCCCTCTTCTGAAGATCTAAGTGTCTGAAGATAGTTGATTATCATCTTGGGCTCTGCAAGGAAAAAGTCAGTCTATCAGAATATATACAGAGATAAGCATGAACCAACCCTCTCATGCCTGTGTCATACATCAAAATCCAAAGATTAAATACCCGAATTAACACGAAACTAACCAGGAGATGTCCCAGAGGGTACGAAGGACTCGTTTCGGAATGAAGAATGCCACTTCTCAATCTCAGATTTTGCAGCTTCAAGTTCTGCCTGGATACCCAACAGTATCAACAATCCACACAGTTTCAGATTCGAATAAACAAACAAATAAATAAGTCATAGATTGAATCGTATGCAACATCCGCATTCTGCTAAGTAAGACCAGATCTCTTTTGACATCAAACATTAAACCATAATGGGAACTTAAGTTACGAGAAAAGCAGCATACATCAGCCATCAGGCAAATGAATTGTGTACTTCAATTTGAAAAAGAAAATACAATGACACGAACAAATGCCTTCAAGCTATGAAAGAGGTCAAAACAGGAAAAAGAGAGCATCTAAATCTCATCAACCAAGATGATGCCTTGACGATGGGGATTATTCATGAAAAATATGTAACACATGGAAGTGTAGCAAGTTTGAATATTGAGCAACCTATAATTGAAAAGGCAATCCTTAATTTATTCTAGCAACTCTTGCACGGCCCTCATCAATGTCAAAGCTTCACAATAAAAATGATTCTTGCACAAAGAAACGTAGCACGAACAATTAAACTAACAATTACACCTGCGGGTGGTTAGAAAAAAGATGCAGCAAAAGATAAGATGACAAAGACCTACTGCAGGATACATACTTGGCACGTCGTAAGAGTTTCCTTGCAGTTCTGAAGACTGAAAAAAGAAAATATAAATTGTATTGAGATGCTCAAGCTGGACAGGTTGAGATACATGTTGGAAGCATGCCAAAAGTACAAAACCACAAAACAAAAAAATATTTAAAGTGCTTAATTACCTCTCACGAAGTGATAAGATCATTCCTGTAGCTGCACCGGGAGTATTTTCTTCTGCTTTCGTATTACCCTGTAACAAGAAAAAAGATTAAATTTTTATGCAGAAAAGTGATAATTAAAAAGAGGGGCACTTTGAAAATCGAAGGCCTGGGTGAAATGAAACTCAAAAAATACAGGTATACAAGAAACAGGAGAAATGTGAACTTCCACAAATTATATCGAACAGCTTAAGATGCCGAGAATCCACTGTTCCACGACACGCAATAAAACCACAACACGCCCTTTAACTTAATCTATTCAAGTGAGGAAACAATGGGGAAAAGTCTCAACGGTCGTTGCATCCCAGAACAGAACCCAAAAAAAAAAAAAACAGACCGCTAGAAAAACAGCAAAGATGAATATTCAAGAACTGAACTGCCAAACTTAAGTACTTTCATTCGACCAACAAACTGAAGTGTTCCAAGAAAACCGCAATTCACGCCTAGCACTCCCTCTTCCACACGCATTTCCACAACCAGCCCCAAAAATGGGTAACGAAATGGAGCGGGTACCTTCTTGGATCCGAAAAAGACATCGTCTTCATCGTCCTCCATGTCTCCGAAGCTCCTCTTGCTGCCTGAAACAGCCACCACCAAACGTAAATCGCCACCCGAGTCGCACGAAACATGGGGAAAGAATTCACATCAAACGCGAGGCGGAAAAACCTGAGCGCCGAGCATCGTGGGCCCCGGGCAAATCCCCTCCGAAGTCGTCGTCCTGCAAGTCGGGGAAACGAACCCATTAGAATGCTGCACCGGCGGAAGGACGCGATCGAGCGCGGAACGGAAGCGAACTCACCTCCTCGAGATGGTTGGAAGCCATGGAAATTTGAGGGGGAGAGAGGAAACCCTAGAAATTTATCTCGATTGAATTTTGGGGGCAATGAAGTGAAGACAGCATAACGACGCTAACGAAATCGTTGTGGTGGAAAGAGAGAGAAATTTGCAATGTGAAGGTTGTGTTTTATACCTTTTTTTTTTTTTTTTTTTTTTTTCACTTTTTCGTCTCGTCGATATCCTGAACTTGTATCAATAATCGAAAATATATTCCGTAACATATTCCGTTAGACTACCATTTACAATGGTCATTGAAAATCCGATGTGGCATCATTCACGCGTGTCGGCACATCGGGTTTTTGAACTGCCCATTATGGACAGAACTATGACTAGAGGTAATTTTTTTGTAACTGGTATAAATTTGGGGAATTGGCGATATGTATTGGTGTTGTGATCTTGAGCGTGGGAAGTAGGTTGGTTCAACTAATTGTACATAGAGAAAAATCTAGACTAAATGAATAAACAATCAATCAACTAAGTTCAAGTATACTAAATAGATCTTTCTATTTTAGTCTTTAGATTTTTCACTTACTTTGAATGAAATCTTCAACAAACAAAGTTTTTAATCACCTTGAAATCAAAATAAACACTTAAATTAACGATTCTTGTTCCTTAGAAAATAACAAATTTAGTTTGGAAGCCCATGAATTTACCTTGTAAGATAGTATTAGAAGAGAGAGTTCGAACTTTGATTAGCCTGTAAAAGGTTACAGTGGAAAATTTGAACTTGAAGATGTGAGGATAATGGGGTTGCACATTTCAAAAGAGGAAGGGAAATGGAGATATGTCTATCTCCCGTGTTCCACCTTTACACTTTATCGAAGAGTAATTTTAACTCACATTTATTAACTTGGTTAAAAGATAATGAGATCAATTGATTAGAGTTAATAATAGATATAAAATTACTAGGATTAAAAATAATATGTCATGCATTAGTTCATCTTATGAGCTAGGCTCAATCGGTTCAATCAAGATCATTTGGGTAATATGCCACGTGAGAATTAAGATATGTGTTTAAGCAAAAGGGGTGACAAATGGAGTGATTTGGGTGAAAAGATAGAAATATAGGTTATTTTGGGTAGATATTTTACATTGTGGTAAATAAATAGGGAAATCAGTATTCATTTGAAATTCTGGTAAATTAGAAAAATTATTTAAAACCACTAAAATAGAACAATAGGGACACCTTAATTTAGTAAAGTTTCAATTTTTTGAAAATTATTAGACACGTATTCTGGAGAATATAAGTCCCTATTGTACAATAATTATATTAATTTTATTTCCTTCAATAACTCTCACTAACTTAATATCTTAATTATCATCAATTACGAAGAAAATTTCGAATATCACAACAATGGCTGCCTAAATTGAGCTGTCGACTGAGCTCGCAGCTATGGTCACGCTCTCTCTCTTCATTTGGTTTTCATTTGCGATGTTTATGCATTAAATTGTGATAGAAAATGTTCACAGAACTTGTATGAGAAAACCTTGTATTAGTGCAATACACACGAGTAGTCTGATTTAATTTGTTGAGTTTGTTGATTTGGAATCAGTTTTAATTTTGGCTAGAACTTAATCTAGAATCCCTTATGAACTCAATTAACATGATTTGAACTTCAGTATTATTGATTGAAGGCCGAAAACATCAAAAAATTGCAGGATATCTAAATTGCATTTTGCATTTTGATTTTACCATTAAACACTAAACTCGCATTCTATAATACAAGAAGAGAGAGAGACCATATTGCGAGTTTGAAGCTAGAGTGCCCATGGCCACCAATTCGAAGATTTGGCAACCATGGTCATGGTTGAGAGCTCAAAGACATGGTGGCCATGTCGTGAGTGAGAAGAGAGAGAACATTCGTTGCTTCGTCGAGCCAACGGTAGATGGAGGAGTGATAGGTGACATCGAAATAGTATCCCACCAGCAACTTTATGACGTCAAGTGAGATCGGGCACTAGCAATAAGAAATAGAAAAGAAGAAGACAAAGATGAACAGAAGAAAGGGGAGAAAGACAAGAAAAAGAGAAAGGAAAAGATGCCTTGGATGAAAATGCCCTAACCATAGCTCGAAAAATGCCTTCGAGCTTTATTCGATACTAAGGATATGTTTGGTAACCATACTGTTTCCGAAAACCATTACTATTCTCAAGCCAACGCTAGATGGAGGAGCAATAGGTGACATTGAAATAGTATCTCACTGGCAACTTTATGATGTCAAGCGAGATCGGGCACTAGCAATAAGAAATAGAAAAGAAGAAGTCAAAACATGAATAGAAGAAAGGGGAGAAAGACAAGAAAAAGAGAAAGGAAAAGATGCCTTGGATGAAAATGCCCCAGCCATAACTCAAAAAATGCCCTCGAGCCTTATTCGATATTAAGGATACGTTTGGAAATTATTCTATTCACAAGAACCATTACTACTCAGAAATAATTTTTTATGATTATGTAAGCCACTTTATTAAAAGTAAGAGTTTGAATTTTAATTAGCTTGTAAAAGATTGGAATGAGAAAATTTGAACTTGAAGATGTTAGGATGATGGGGTTGCACATTTCAAAAGAGGAAGGGAAATGGATATTTCTATCTCTTGTCTTCCTTCGCACTTTTTTTAATCATAAACTAATTTTATTTACCATTAGAAGTTCTAGACAAAGCCTAGAGAAGGGACATAAAAACACAACAAATCCCATAGAGGTTGAGAGGGCTGGGCTAATCATGAAGAAGAAAGAGTGTTCAAACGTTGGGCTTTAGCTAGCTAATCAGCTACTTGATTCGCCATTTCTCTATAATGGGCTATGGAGATTCTTTTGAAATGAGCGAGTTAGGCCTGGGCTTCCATGACAAGTGCCTCCACCTCCCACAGCACGTGACTTTCCTTTAGAAGTGCGTCAACCAAAACAGCATTGTCAAACTCCAAGTACAAGTCCTCTCTTCTAGATTTGAAGTACCGTAAAGCCTCTAACAGAGCAAGGGCTTTGGCTTGAATCAACGAGGAAGCAGGAACTTTTTTTGGCAAATCCATCAAGCAGAACACTTGAGGTGTCGGGAAGGACCCCCACGATCGCTCCTTCCGAACAACTGGCTTCAAAGGACCCGTTGACATTTATTTTGAGGGACTCATTCTTCAGCAGACACCAATTGGAAGGTAAAACAGCTCGAACCATGTCAAGTTTCAAACTTTAGGGTTATATTTGCTATAATTTCTAATCATAGACTCCACTAATGCAATTAGGGTCCCTAGGTTGGGGGGTCTTCGTTAGAATACAAGGTCCTTTCTGGTTTTCCAAATATACTAGAGGAGGGCTGCAATTTTCTCAAAGGATGGTGAGTTTCCTATTTATTGTTGGTGATGTTGTAGCAACTCGTCCATTCTTGTGATGTTCTAACCCAAGATCTACGAATGTACCACAAGATATTCCCAAACCAAACTAGTCCAAGAGCAAAGTAGGAACATATGTTCCACTATTTCAACTTTTTAGTTGCGAAAAGGGCAAAGGCGCTGACATATAATCTTCCGTTTATGCAAATTTTTTTCTGGCAAGAAGTGCATTCTGGCACAAACCAGATAAATATTTTGATTTTTTTGGGAGAGTCTTGAGGTGCCAGATTCAGTATCATAACTTGCGAGATGACCGATAAGATGATGAGGCTTGCATTGTATTTAGTTTGATTTCCTCCTCTCAAAGCATGTTATAAGCACTTTTGACAGAGTATACTCACATTGTTCTGCCCGTCCACACTAATCTGTTTTTTTTTTTATATGCGTTTTGAAAGGTATAGTCATAATTTCATTGACCAATTGTTCATCAAAAAATCTTCTGAGTGTATACTCATCCCACCTTCCTTCTTCAAGGAGTGTGAGGTCAACAACTTTGGTTGGATCGCCAAAGTTAGCTGGCTCACCAATAATTCCACATTTAATCTATTTGTCTTCTCGTATGTTAATTTCCTCTCTAGTGCCCATCGACCACACAATAGACTTCACAATTGTTTCTCTACCCATCAAGATACTTCATCATCCCCAAGAAGGGCAAGACCCTTTTTCAACTTGCCAGAATGATCTGCTAGGGAAGTACAACCCTTAAAAAAAATTTCCCCATAAAGATGCCCAATTTTGTACTAGACACCATGCTTCTTTGCCAAGCATGGCTCCGTTCATGGCTAACAAATCTCTAAAACCCATTTCCCCTTTGTCTTTTCTAGTTTTGAGTACCTCCCACCTCTTCCAGTGAATACTTGACCTTGTTTCGCCCTTTTTCCACCAAAATGCAACTATCCTTCTTTCTATGGATTGGCATATTGACACTAGGATCTTGAAGATAGATATAACATATTGAGGGAGGGCTTGGACAACAGTTTTAATCAAAATATCTTTCCCTACCTTCGATATCACGTTCTCTTTCCACGCCTCTACTTTCATATTGACCCTTGCTAGCAACCAAACATACATCTCCTTCTTAGACTCTCCCCAGTCCAAAGGGATTCCTAAGTATTTTCCGGTCTTGTCAATGATAGGAACCTTGAGTTCATTAGCCATATTCCTCTTCAAATTTAATGGATAACTTGAACTAAAGAAAATGCCAGACTTATTAAAGTTAATGGCTTGCCTTGAGGCAAGGCAATATTGATTTAACACTAATGCAAGGTTCTTACATTCTTTTACCTTTCCATCTAAGAAAAATATCTAATCGTCAACGAAAAGAAAATGAGAAAAGGTTGGACAATACCTATTTAATTTAATTTCAGTAATCATCCAATCATTAACTGTTTTCCTCATCAAGGCCGAGAGAGTATTGGCCACCAGGATAAACAAATATAGAGACATGGGATCACCTTGCTATATCCCTCTTGATGATTGGAAATAAGACAATGGCTCACCATTTAATTTAACACTCAAAGATGCTGAAATGACATATTTTATAACTTTATTCACCCACAATGAACAGAATCCCATTTATACCAAGCGAGCCTCTAAAAAGTCCCACTACACTCTATCGTATGCTTTTTTTTATGTCAAGTTTAAGTATAGCTTGAAACTTTTTCTTCCTTTTCCTTTATTGAAGAGTAGTTTTAACTCACATTTATTAACTTGGGTTAAAACATAATGAGATAGATATAAAGTTACTAGTATTAAAAACAATATATCATGTATTAGGTCATCTTCTGAGCTTGATTCAATGGCTTCAATTAAGAGCATTTGTATAAATACGATGTGAGAATTAAGACACGTGTTTAAGTTAAAGGGGTGACAAATGGCATGATTTGGGTGGAAAGATGGAGTTATAGGTTATTTTGGGTAAATATTTTACATTGCGGTAACTAAACAAAGAAATCGGTATTCATTTGAAATGCTTATAAATTAGAGAATTATTTTGAAACAACTAAAATTATTAACAAAAGTTTTAGAACGATAGGGATACCTTAATTTAGTTAAAGTTTAATTTTTGAAAATTATTCGATACGTATTCGAGCATAGAGGTCCCCATTGAAAATATTTTTTTTAATTTTATTTCTTTCAATAACCCTCACTAACCTAATATCTTAATTATTATCAACTACGAAGAAAATTTTGAATGTCACAACAATGGCTGCCCAAGCTAAGCTCTTGACGGAGCTCGTGGTTATGGTTGCTCTCTCTCTCTCCCTCCCTCCCTCCCTCCCCTCATTTGGTTTTCATCTACGATGTTTCTGCACTAAGCCATGATGGAAAATGTTCACGAAACTTGTATGAGAAAACCTTATATTCGTGCAATGCACACACATGAGAAGTACCAATTTAATTTGTTGAGTTTGTCAATTTGGACTGACTCTATATTTTGGCTAGAACTTAATCTGGGGTCCCTTATGAACTCAATTAACATGATTTGAACTTCAGTATTGTTGATTGAAGGCCAAAAACATCAAGGATATCTAAATTGCATTATAATTTCACCATCATTGAACTTGCTTTCTATAATACAAGAGGGGAGAGAGAGAGCAACTATTGTCATGAGTTCAAAGTTAGAGCGGCCATGGCCATTAGCTCAAAGATTTGCCAACCATGGCCATGGTTGAGAGCTCAAAGATATGGTGATCATGCCGCGTGTGACAAGAGAGAGAACAATTATTGTGCCGTCGAGCCAACACTAGGTGGAGGAGCAATAGGTGATTTCGAAATAGAAGCTCACCAGCAACTTCATGATGTCGAGCGAGATCAAGTCCCATAAGTAAGAAAAAGAAAAGAAGATGAAGACAAATAGAAGAAAGGAGAGAAAGACAAGAAAAAGAGAGAAAAAGATGCCTTGGATGAAAATGACCCAACCTTAGCTCAAAAAATGCCCGCTAGCCTTATTTGATATTAAGTCGGCCACTCCATACCTTATTCCACAGTAATTTGAGCTTTTTTTTAAGAAAACAGCCTACTTCATGCTCTTATTTTTACCAAAAAGGGGAGAGAACTTTCCAACTTAGGGAACATCCATGAGGTTAAAAAATATCGGCTTTTACTCCAATGAATGGGGGTAAAAGGTGGTAACACCAAATTTTGCATATGCCCAATATGTGAGCCCATTGACGCGACACAAAAAAAAAAGACATGAAGTTAGGAAGGCCCGCTTCATAAGCTAAAGGGCCCACGATACCCATCTCCCAAAATAAGGGAGCTCAGGTTATCAAGCTAAGTATAAATGACTTAAAACAAAAAAAAACAACTGTTTGAAGTGAAAGATTGTTGCATACAGTAGTCATTACTTTGTTAAGTACATTCCCTATAAATGACTTAAACATTGGAGGATCTCAAAAATCCACCTCCATAAGTCCTTTCTTGTTTCGTGGCGTGCAGGGCACGTTGAGCCATTAGCTGGTCGAACAAGGAATTCAGACAAGGGAAGGTTCAGTTACAGCCCAATTCAAATTTGTGTTTTGACTAATAAGTATCATAATTGATAAACTCGTCGATGAAAATTTTGAATTAGATTTAGTATATTTCAAGAAGCAATTAACATCAATAATAAGCACACTCATTTAACATCGGAACACATTTATAATATTACATATGGAAGCTCACGCCCTATTTAATAACCATTCTATTTTTCGATTTTTCTGTTCTTATGTTTCCTAAAACAAAAGGAAAATAGAAATCTATTGGGTAATATCAATTAATTTTTTTATCCCCTCCAATAGAAATGTGATCAGGGAATAGATTGAAATAAAACAAGAAGTAGAAAAATCTACTTATTTATTTGAGGTAACATTTTCTGAAATAAGGTCATTTTCTTTTCTTTTTTTTGTCTTTTTTTTCCCTTCCTTCTTCTTTCTCCTCTAGTAAGTCGTTGGGCCTTGGTGATGCCTAGCGAGTTTCACTTCATCGGCCTTCAACAAGGTTGACCTTGTGGTGGCTGGGCGAGGCTCGCTCGAGAACTCACTAGCCTTTGTCTCTAGCCGATCGCCAACCATCTTTAAGGCCTCATGACCAGCTAGAGGAGGAAGAAGAAGGGAGGAAACAAAAGAAAAGAAAAAAAACGAAAAAAAAATCAGAAAAATCTTATTAAAATACTAAAAAATATTTCACGTCACAAAAAAATTTGAAGATTGTAGCAAACACATTCTTTTGCTTGGAAACTCATTCAAGGAATAAAAATAGAAAAAAAAAACTATTTATGAGTAGAAATTACTCCCAGAAATAAAAATATTATCAAGCACACTCTTAATACCATGAAAATATATTTTCATCAAGCTTCTTTTAAAAACATTTTCTTACTCACATGGAGTTTATTTTACCGCTAATGTAATGATATTTTGAATATTCTTCTCTGAAAGTTTTCTTGGACAAAATGCAAGTACATCACTATCAATTTCATTCACGTGAAAAAATTTCCCCTTCTTTTGTTTTTCCCCCCTTTTTGACCTCTGCTTAATCTAAATTTCTGGGAAAAAGAATATAGTCTACAGGCCAAGAAAAGAATCTAGTGGATCGATCGCAGTCGGTCTCCTTTAAATGGACTGGGCCAGTTAAAATTTGGGCCGGCTACATGACAAATATTTTCATCGTTACAAAAATATTTAATCATAAATTATTATTAAAAATTATTTTTTCAAATTATTTTTTACAAAACAAACAGAGCCTTAAATCAACACCATGATTCGTGTTAACGAGTTATAATCATATTCATCGTTTGTTCCAATATGCTGAATGTCATAACTTCAATTCCATATTTCAAATAACCAAATCACGATGAAGACGTGTCAATTTATATGTATTTTTTCATATTTTTGAACGAGGCCTACCCATATAGGACAGTGTCATACTCGGATTTTTCTCTCTACAATCGTTTTTTTTTTAACCTCGTGTTGTGCAAATAGATTGGTGTACAAAATTAACCCCCCTCCCCCTAACAAAAATCTTAGATTTGCATATGTACTTCGAACCAACAAAGAAACATCAAATTTCCCATGTTTTCTTTTTCCCCTTTTCTATGCCAAATCTTACAAGTTTACTATCATTATTCATTACTCAATCTAGTTCTGTCTTTTGCATGCCAAATCTTATCTCACGCGCCAAATGTCCAATCGACTAGTATATACTAATTTCAGCGTCATATTTACCAAATAATATATAGTATATAAGAAATTCTATCTATCCTTACCGTATCTCATCTTATCCTATGGAACAAATGTGGGGGTAAGTACACTATCAGTGCCAAAAGTTGTGTACGGCACTCACTTTGGTGCCAAAAGTTTATTTTGGACCACTTAAGTACCAAAAAGTTTGAAAAATGATCATTTTAGTGCCAATTCCGATTTGATTGGCCGGAAATCCGACGTAGCACTTTTTTATTAATTTTTGAAGCTGATGTAGTTTGCCAGAGAGTACAGTCAGCATTTAAACAACAAAACAACGTCGTTTGGTGTCTCTCCCCGAATTCAAAACCCTAAATCTCCGACGAATCACTGTCCTCGACGGCCCCCGCGCTAGGCGGCCGCGGCCCCAACCCCGCCCCGACCCCAACCCCAATGAGGGCCACTCGGCAGCCAAGTCAAAGGCCGTGATCTAGCCGGTGCTTGGGGAGGCCGCCGACAAGTGCGCCGCCCCCGATCTCTCCCTCTCCATCTCCAATCTCCCCGACGAGTGCCTGGCCTGCGTCTTCCAATACCTAGGCTCCGGCGACCGAGGCTGCTATGCCATCGCTAGCTCGCGATCAAAGGCCAGAGCCGCCAGAGGCTCGCCCTCCACACCCACTCGAAGTTGTTGGACACGGTCTCGGTGCTATTCGCGCGAGTTTGACTCGGCGCAAGTTGTTGAGCATCGGCGACGACGCGCTCGTGCTGATCTTGCTCAAGTGTAGGAACCTCACGCGCCTCAAGCTGCAGCCGAGCGACGGCAGCCGAGCGAGCTAGGTCGACGGCCGAGCGACGGCGGCCGACGAGGATCGGAATCCTAATTTCAATCTCCAAATAAAAAAAAAAAATCCCAAAATGAGTTGTGCGGTGTCGTTTTTGTGAGGCCATCCACTTAGGACGGCAAAACAACGTTGTTTTCTTAAGGAGGATGGAAAATGACATCGTTTAAAAGCTATGTCAACTTTTTTTTTTTTAAAATATAAAAGCCACGTAATCATTTTGGCCGGAATCTTTCGCCGGTGGCACCAAAGTGATCGTTTTTCCTCTAATTTGCCACTTAAGTGATTCAACATAAACTTTTGGCACCAAAGTGAGCACCATACACAACTTTTGGCACTGATAGTGTACTTACCCCAACAAATGTGATTATGTGATCATTAAAAACAAGAAATGTACTCGGTTTCCACCGAAGGACAACAGCAAAACCAGCTGCATAATTGAAACGTAAGGTATTTAATTAGGATCGCATCTACAAATGCCTTAGGGAAAACTGTTAAGCAAACATTTAATGGAACTTTATAGTTTTCAATACAATCGGTGCAAAATTAAATTTATTTTTCTAAATAAAATATTCTCAATAAGTGTCACGGGGACACTCGTTAACATGATCTATTTAATTACGCTATAGTATATGCCTAACATCTTCTAAAGGTGGTTAGATTAGTGGTAAGGAGGTCACCTATCTTTCACGAGTTCGATTGATTTCATGAAGGAGCCTCTAAACAACTCGTGTGGTGTTGTCTAGCTGCAGCATGTCTTTTCTAGAGAGATAGCTTGGCTGCTACTTACTCAATGGGCTGCAATCACGAGGCTCGCCAACTTCAGACCTTCAAGCCATAGGCAGCATGGAGTAGTTATGGTCGAAATAGAATATCTTGTAGTGGGTGGGAGATTCTTGTGATAATGTCCAAAGGCGATCGCTAGCATTGGTTGTCCTGAGGAACTCGTTAACATGATTTAATTACACTAATAGTATATGCCTAATATGTTCTAAAGGTGGTTAGCCTATGTGAACCGTCTTTCACTAGTTCGATTCACGTCATAAACGAACCTCTGAACAGTTGCATAACGTTGTCTAGTTACGGCACGCCTCATGTGGAAAGATACCTTGGCTGCTAGTAACTTGGCGTGACTACAATGAAGGGACTCACAGACTTCGAACGATCAAAATAGAATATCCCGTAGCAGGTGTGAGATGTCTATGATAACGTCCGGAGGCGATCACTAGGGTCAATTGCCCCTCCCCATCCGACCAACTAAAAAAAAGCGGAGTTCTAGAGATGGTCCCTTCTTGCGTTCCTTAAACTATATTGTAGAAAGGGCCTAGAGAACATGAGAGTTGGAGAGTTCAAGAAGACACAAACCCTCCTGGACAATCATTGGAGGAGATTATCTTAGGAAACCCATGAAAGATGGAGATCGCTCCCTAATTAACAAACTCTTCTTGCATGTTCAAATGAACCGGGGTTTCTCAAATTCCAAGAAACTCTACATGTGCTTACTTAATTGAAAGATAGATTCGAGGCCAATCACCGCCGGTTTAACAGCTTAGATCATCAACCCCCCTTAGACAAGATTCTCAAAGACATTAGGAGATTTAATTAGCTGCTGACTCCTACCATATCTTCAAACTCAAGTTGAACAGCTGCCGCAAGTTAACGTTAGATGCTCTTCCCCACATGCACGCGTTAATCTGTAATTTCTTGGATTATATTTTTGACCATAAGAGTATTGTTATATTCGCTTGGAATACCGAGGTCTACCCCCAAGCTTGCCTGCTCGAAAAGTCAACCGCGACTTTTCCCTTTAGTCCTTTTTTTTTCCTTTGATATTTAAAGAAGAAAAAAAAGGAACTTTTGGTATTTTCATTATCCTTTTCTTTTGGGTAATTTGGTGTTTCATAGTCTTTTTGTTGTTGCTAATTCTGCTTTTTCGTTATTCACCGTGCCTACATGTTGCGAAATTGCTATTTTTTGACGCCCTTGGGAACGGTGGTATTGTATTTATCATTATACGGAAATTCTCACTAAGACAGCCAAACATCTAGCCTAGCTAATATGGATGTGATAATTGAGGTCGGTTTTATGGGTTAAAGTCTCATGTGTGTAAGCTCCGATCTAGAGGTGAGCATCGGTCATGATCAATGGCCGGGCAAGATGACATGGCAAATTCGAGGAAAACATATGTAAGACCTATTGAAAGAGTTTCTTGATCAGGGGAAGAGAGTTACTTCTCCATTTTCGTCATTTTGATATGCATGGCTTTAGCTTTCAATGGCTTCGGTCCATGCAAAAAATGAAAAAAGTGACAATTATTTTAGAATAAAGTAACAAATTAACTATAGCAAAATCTGTCTTTTCACCTTTAATTATATATATGCACCGGTGGGAACCCCTCTTTTAGTGCCGAAAGGAGAAAAGCTAATGAGGCCATTACCCTCAAAAGACGGGAAGATTAGATCATCATCCACATTATTATTATAATAATAAAAGAAGATAATAATGCCTAAAAATAAACAAAAGAGGGGGTTGGAGGAGCATCAAGGAAAGGATTGCTTGCACAAAGGGTTTGCCTTGAAGTGATCTTTGCATCACAATTCACAAAGAATCCATCGGTCTAGGGCGCGTTTGATTTGCAAAATCAAGCAATTTTGATAATATTTTTCAAATTGCAATTTCTTATATAACTTTCAAAATGAATGAACGAAAAATATTTTCATTTTCTGTGAAAATATTTAGATATGGATTGTTGTTAACAATAAAAAGAAAATTTACTAGCTAATCGTTTCAAGAGATACATTCAATCAATTTTTATAATATTTTTCTAGACAATGGAAATATTTTTAGCTTTGTTTACTTTTGCGATCGATATAAGCGAAAATTTATTTAAAATATTTTTTAAATCATTTATTTTTACTAAATAAATGGATTCTTGAGTTGAATCAATTTGGACCTATTTAGTATATACCATCCAATATAAACTTTTCTTGGGTCAAAATCATGCAGCAATGGACCCAATCATTTGGCTATACCAACTTTTCCCTAACACTATTTTCCGGTTATTGTTATCAATGATTTCTCTAAAGCAGCCGAAATGCACAGTACATATATGCCCCAACTTTTCCCAAACAATATCTTTGGATCGGTGATATATGCATAAAATCTCAATATATATCCGATATAAATTTAATTATTTTTTGAAAATATCAATGACACATGTCATCGCTCTGTATAAATGACATAGAAAAAAAAATACTTTAATTGGAATATAAGACATCTGCATCTCATCAAAGGGGGGAAAAGACGGAAAAGGAACACCCGCCATTCATAAGATTTCAATCGATTAGTACTTTAAAAAAAAAACCTTTGATCATGGCTTTAATTCGGCTTCGATATACTTTCAATTATTCACAGGAAGGTACAAAAGCTTTCGCTTTGGAATAATTAACTTAAGCAAGAGCCGCTAAATTTGACCGATTGAAGTACATCAAAAGTATTCGACCAAAAAAAAAAAAAAAGAAGTACCTCAAAAGTACAGGTTCATTGTTTGGTCCACGATAACTTTCTCTTTAGCAGATCAAACGTAATAATTCCTTAATGAAGAAATTTAAAGGCTTTAATGCTGCTTTTAATACGTCGGTCAAATGCATCAAGACCATCTTATTTTTATATCGCCATCATAGTATAATTTATCTTGTTGCCTATATATAATGGTTTTTTTCTTTTTTTTTACTTCCAGATGATATCATGCATGGTGGAATTGAAGTTTAGACTCTGTGGGGCAATTTTTTTGTTTTGCTAGCAAACCATCTGTATTCTTTGCCACGAAATAATAAAATTCTGCTATTTACAAAAAAATCATTGTGTTTAATCTAATCGATGAACGACTTAAAAATTCAATTTCTAAAATTTCACCAAAATTATGCAAGATTCGCTTGAAAATTGGACATTTTGCCTCAAATAAAAAGTTAATTTGTTTCTTGGTAAAAGGAGGGGTATAAGTCCAAATTAATAATTCTTAGGATGCATTTGATTTGGTTTTAGGAAAATGCAAAACTATTTTTCCAAAGATCTTTGACTCAATAGATATTTGTTGAAAGCAAATAATATTTGGATAATTGAGTTTTGATATATATTTTGTGAAGTAACTTTGAAGTGAAAAGAAGGAGAAGAAGAAGAGAGATCGAAATGAAGAAGCAAACGGTAGCTAGAAGTTTCAGGAGAGAGTGGACATGAGCCTAGGCGAGGTCTCCGAGGTCGCATGACCCAAGCACAACGATGCTAGGGTCTCGTGATCTTAGGCAATGCTGACCTCGATGAGCCTCATGACAAATAGTTTTGAATGAGAGCCACCGTGAGTGAGGTTGTGCAACCTCAGCGAGCTTCACAACGGAACAGATTGAAGCAACCCTTGATGAACAGGTCTAGAGCTTCGGCAAGCTTCGCGACTAGCAACTATCGACCTCGGCAACCCTCGTCGACCCTCGTCTTGCCAGATTTCGCTTGAGCCGTGACCCTCCATATCTTGCCCAACAAACTCGTGATAGTCGACAGGGCTCAGCAAACCTTGGCCGGCCTCGATGACCGTTGGCGATGGTTTGCTAGCCTCACGCAACCCTTGGTGGATCTTCACTAGCGACCCAAATCCACAAATGTCGAAGAAGATGGATAGTTTTTGTCTGATGACAAGATTGAAAAGTGAAAATATTAGTGAAAGCAATTTTGGAAGATGAAAAAGTGCATTGATTCTGAAAGTTGCATTTTAAAGATGCCGTCATTGCTGACATTTCTCCAAAATGTCCTTAAAAAAAAAAGAAAAAAAAGGCGCCCTAATTCGTCGAGAAAGTGGAATCAAGCGCATCTTTCTTACTTTTTATGATTAAAATACACTAATACCAAATTTTGAACTCTAAAGTCACTAACGACAACGAACTCTAATTTTAATTAGACATCACCCTTTTTAAATGGGGGCTAGGCAAAGATGGAGAAGCAAAACATCTAACTAGTGACATCCCTTTGGATCTTAAAAAAGGCGACTAAAGTCTAGTCCAATTATATCCTCGTGGCCTATATACCTCCCGAATACTATAGGACAGATTCCACATCACTGTGGATAATAATGCCATGCATATGTCGTCTTGTCCTAGGAGAGTGTGTGGATGATGACAACGTGGGGACGGACAATGAAACATATGACATATGTGCGTGCGGTGAATACACATACATTTGATTGAAGTCGCTTTCGAACGGTCGGATTAAAAGAACCTACTGGTGTTACAGATGATGTTTGATGCAGCACTCTGCAATTATTCAAGAATGTGCACGAGCTCATGATGAGGGCGAAGCTTAATGTCGACGTCAATGCAGAGATATGGCGAATCGAAGGTGGTGGTGGTGGCGGCGGCGGCAGTGATGGAGGTGGTGGTGGTGTGGTGGGTAGGGCGAGTTCTCTGCTTTTGATGGGCGGTTGTTGTCTCTTTCTCGTTGCCATCCCCTATTATCAAATTCAAAACCCCAGAGATAAAGAAAATCAAGAACCGGATAAACAACTCGAGAGCTCATCATGTGCGACCTCCCCTCCATCTCTCGTGCCGAGATTCCCCCGATGGACACCTGTATGACGATGCGAAAAAGGTTCCCCTTACAATAACATAAGCACTTCACAGATTAAGTCACGAGGAAGGCAGTGTCCTGTTAGAACATGGCTGCTGCTCGTCGCACGGCGTCACGTGACCGGCACCTTTTCCTTTCTTCTTCTTCCTCCTCCTCGCTTAGCTTTTATATTGGAAAGGGCGATGGATTTTGTGGTGGGTAGACGATGGAGTCACATGACAGGATCTCCATCTCCATCGGTTTTTTATTAGTAATTTGGAAAGACTTTGCTGCTTAATTCTGTGGCATGTAGAACTCTGACATTGCTAGAGGAGGGAGTTTTCAATTTTCATTCACCCCCCCTTTTGTTTTTCTGACAGTTCACGTTTATTAAGGTTTTTCCTAAGTCGTGTAGTTACAGAATTAGGGAAATGGTACCGATGGAGTGTTAAGCGTGTCATAGATCCCATCATGGGACAATAGAAATTTAGCATAAAACAGTTTTTCTACCTGCAGTGTCCCTTGTCTGTCTGCATATTTTCTAACCATCTGTTCAGATCTAAATCTGACCTCTAACGGAGCTCTGAATCACATTTTTAGTTCCCTAAGGCAAAAACCCTTTTAGCCTCAAACCAAGCTCTCTGAGTTTTGGACATGAACTGGTGGAGAGACAGGGGCCCTAGTGACTTTTCTAATGTCATTCGAAATGGTCAATCTGAGGCAAATCAAAAGGTGGAGCAAGGCAATCGGAAAACCGAAAACACAAGGCTTTGTCTTCCATTTCACTAAACCGATCCCGCGATTTTCAGAAGTGAAAAGAGGCAATTCCAAATTGATCTTCCACTACAAGGCCCCCGCAAGATAATTAATAGTTTAGACCAAAATTACAGACTGACTCTTGCTTTTGCCAGTTAGCCCATCTCTCTTCTCTCTCTTTTCTCCTCCTCCTCCTCTTCCCCAATTCAAATTAAAAAAAAAAAAAAAGTCAGCAAGTGCTCTCTGTCTCTCTGTCTCTCTCTTCCTCCTTTCCCACCTTCCCACCTCAGTAAACAAATGGCAAAAAGGAAGGGACAGACACCAATCTTAAAATTCCACTCCTCTCTGCACAACCCTCATGGCCTAGCTGTTTCTTGGATCCGGAGATTCTGGGAACATTTAATTTCCCTCTTGCATATGCATATGCATGTGGTTATGCATTCATAAAGAAAAGAGAAGGAGAAAGAGAGAGCAGGAGAAAAAACAAAGGGGACAAACAACCATGTACATTTAGCCCACCAAGACATGATTTGATTTCTCCAACCATTGCCTCTCCCTAGGCTGCTCCAGCAACAAACAACCCTCCCTTTCTGTTCCCAGTCACCTCGGAGTTCGCAGCACTATAGTTTTAATTGCTTGCTCGTTCTAATGCCTGTAAATCCATGGACTCTCTCCACCTCCCTATGCTCCTTCTCCTTCCTGCTTCTTGTCCTGCCTCTCCTTCGCCCGGCCTCCGCCATCAACCCGCAGGGCCAGGCCCTCCTGTCGTGGAAGGCGAGCCTCAATGGGTCGCTCGAGGCGTTCGACGATTGGAAACCCGCTGATGAGACCCCGTGCTGGTGGTCCGGAGTCACTTGCGGCTCCAGCTTGGAGGTCATTGAGTTGAGCCTGAGTTATGTCGATTTGCTCGGGTACGTCCCCTCCAATCTGAGCTCGCTGCATTCTTTGCAGAAGCTCGTCCTGTCAGGTACGAACCTCACTGGGTCGATCCCGAAAGAGATTGGCTCACTTCCCGAGTTGGCCTACTTGGACCTGAGCGACAATGCCTTGACGGGGGCGATCCCGAGTGAGCTCTGCGGCCTGCCCAAGCTCGAGGAGCTCCACTTGAACTCGAACCAGCTCGAAGGCTCGATACCTGCCTTGATAGGGAACCTCACCAGCTTGACGCAGCTGACACTATTCGACAATCAGCTCAGTGGCGAAATTCCAGCCGGGATAGGGAAGCTTAGCAACCTCGAAGTCCTGAGGGCCGGCGGGAACAAGAACCTCGGAGGGCCATTGCCCCAAGAAATCGGCAATTGCACCAGCCTGGTCATGTTAGGCCTGGCCGAAACCAGCATCTCTGGGTTCCTCCCCTCGAGCCTCGGCAAGCTCAAGAAGCTCGAAACCCTGGCCATATACACGGGGCTCCTATCGGGGCCGATCCCGCTGGAGCTCGGCCAATGCACCAATCTGCAAAACATATACTTGTACGAGAATTCGCTGTCGGGATCGATCCCAAGCCAGCTAGGGGACCTGCAGAACCTGCAGAGACTGCTGCTGTGGCACAACAGCCTGGTGGGCGTCATCCCGCCCGAGATCGGCAACTGCGCCAGCCTAGCCTTGATCGACATATCCGAGAACTCGCTCACGGGGAGCATCCCCGCGAGCGTCGGGAACTTGACTGGCCTCCTGGAGCTGCAGCTCAGCTTCAACCAGATCTCCGGCGAGATCCCGAGGCAGCTCGGCGACTGCCGCGGGATGACCCAGATCGAGCTCGACAACAATCAGATCACGGGCACCATCCCGTCCGAGCTGGGCAACCTGACGAACCTGACGCTGCTGTTCCTGTGGCAGAACAAGCTCCAGGGCATGATCCCGCCGTCCCTCTCCAACTGTCGAAACCTGGATTCCCTCGACTTGTCCCAGAACGGCCTGACCGGTCCCATCCCCAGCGGGATATTCCAGCTGAAGAAGCTCACCAAGCTCCTGCTCCTATCCAACAACATCTCCGGCGGGATCCCGCCGGAGATCGGGCAATGCTGGTCGCTGATCCGGTTCAGGGCGAACGACAACCAGCTCAACGGGCCGGTCCCCTCTCAGATAGGGAACCTGAGCAGCCTGAGCTTCCTGGACCTCGCGTCGAACCGGCTCACCGGCTCCATCCCCGACGAGATCTCCAGCTGCCGCAACCTGACGTCCTTGGATTTGCACTCGAACTCGATTTCCGGGAACTTGCCGCGCGGCCTGAACGGGCTGGCCTCCTTGCAGCTGCTCGACTTCTCCGACAACCTGATCGAAGGTCCGCTAAGCCCGGACCTCGGCTCGGTCAGAGTGCTCACCAAGCTCGTCCTCGCCAAGAACCGGCTCTCCGGCCCCATCCCGACCCAGCTCGGCTCGTGCGCCAGGCTCCAGCTGCTCGACCTCAGCAGCAACCAGCTCACCGGGAGCATCCCGGCGAGCCTCGGCGGGATCCCGGCGCTGGAGATCGCGCTGAACCTGAGCTGCAACCAGCTCTCCGGCGACGTCCCGGCGGAGTTCGCCGACCTCGACCGGCTCGGCTTGCTGGACGTCTCCCACAACCAGCTCTCCGGCGACCTCCTGGCCATCGCCGACATGCAGAACCTCGTGGTCCTCAACATCTCCCACAACAACTTCTCCGGGCACGTGCCGGAGACGCCCTTCTTCGCGAAGCTCCCCCTCAGCGTCCTCGCCGGGAACCCCTCCCTCTGCCTCTCCGGCAACGACGGCGGCTGCGCCTCCGGCGGCGGGGGCTCCCGGCGCGTCGCCGGCGCGCGCGTGGCGATGGTGGTCCTGCTCTGCGCGGCGTGCGCCCTGCTCCTTGCGGCGCTCTACATCGTCCTCGGACCGAGCAGGAGGGGCCCACTGGGCTTCCGCGGTGGGCCCGACGAAGGGGACCGTGACGTAGAGATGGGCCCACCTTGGGAAGTGACGCTCTACCAGAAGCTGGACCTGTCGGTCGCTGACGTGGCGAGGTGCCTGACGGCCGCCAACGTGATCGGCCGCGGCCGGTTCGGCGTGGTCTACCGGGCGACCATCCCATCTGGGCTCACCGTCGCGGTGAAGAAGTTCCAGATGTCGGAGAAGTTCTCCGCCGCCGCCTTCTCGGCCGAGATCGCCACGCTGGCGCAGGTCCGACACCGGAACATCGTCCGGTTATTAGGATGGGCCGCGAACAAGAAGGCGAAACTACTATTCTACAGCTACATGCCGAACGGCACATTAGGTGGGCTACTACACGAGGGCAGTTCCGCGGGATCGGTCGGGTGGGAGACGAGGTTCGAGATAGCCTTGGGAGTGGCCGAGGGACTGGCCTACTTGCACCATGACTGCGTCCCACCAATCTTGCACCGTGACGTTAAGGCTCACAACATACTGTTGGGGGACCGGTACGAGGCGTGCCTAGCCGACTTCGGGCTTGCCAGGCTGGTCGAGGGCAGCAACACCTCCCTCTCGGCGAGCCCCCAGTTCGCCGGCTCCTATGGCTACATTGCGCCCGGTACATACTCATTCCCCTAGCCATCATCTCCCATGTTATTTCATAAGAAAGGAGACAAATTTCAGTACCAAATTCTTTTTGTCCGGAATGAGAAGGGATTAGGAGAGGATTAGAAACTCTTTTAGCATGAACATCTAATCTTTAGTCGCTATTAGGTTATAAATGACATGACTCAGGTTTGGCAGCATTACATGGAAATCGTACGTTGGATCGACCATATACCTTTTGCATGTAGGCACGATGTGACCTTGCAAATTTGCATGCATCATGCCAAGGATGTGATGTGACCCGTTTGGCTCCGTACTGCATTGTGCGCACGTTCAGGCCATAAAGCAAAAGCATGTCCGCTGTCTTTTTCCATCTGCAATGGCATGACATTGCCAATTACCATTCCAAAAGAATGATGAATTCTGATTTTATTGCTGTCTGCAGAGTATGCTTGCATGCTGAAGATCACTGAAAAGAGCGACGTGTATAGCTTCGGAGTCGTCCTGCTGGAGATCATCTCTGGGAAGACGCCAGTAGACCCGTCGTTTCCAGATGGCCAGCACATCATCCAATGGGTCAGGGACTACCTGAAGAGCAAGAAGGACCCGGTGGAGATCCTGGACCCGAAGCTCCAGGGCCATCCGGACACACAGGTGCAGGAGATGCTCCAGGCACTGGGGATCGCGCTGCTCTGCACAAGCAATCGCGTCGAGGACCGCCCCTCGATGAAGGACGTCGTGGCATTATTGAGAGAGATCCGGCAGGATGCGGCCGAGGCCCACAAGCCAAACGGTTGCCAGGTTGCGAAAAGGACGGGGGAGGAGGTCCCATCCTATTCGTCGTCATCGGTGACCCCGGCTCAGCTACTGATGCTCCAGGGGTCTTCAAACTGCTCCCTGGCTTATTCATCCTCTTCAGCCAATTATGGCTCAGGAAACCAATGACAATTTTAAATCTAGTGTAGTTTAGTTGAAATAAATCCAATTATTAAGCTTTTCATAACTAGCTAGAAGTAGATGAGAGGTCATTGTAAAGATCAGTTTAGGAGTAAGGGCATCTGATACTTTTAGCTGAATCAGACACCAAGATGAGCAAAAATGTTCTTTTCCAATATAAGTAGACGAGCAAAAGTGTCAACATAGAAAGAAGCTGACATTACTTTCCTTGGCAAAAATTAGCCCGTCATTTTCTTTCATCTGTCACCAAGATGAGTGGTGAGGCTTTAGAGAGAGAGAGAGAGAGAGAGAGAGAGGCAACAAAATCTAGCCCCAACCGTGAAGTCATTTTCTATCATATCTTGTGAAAGGGGCCATGACCATGAGGATGGATGGCTGTGTTGATGGAATGGTGCATGCACTGTTGGCTTTCAAATATGATTTTTCCTTTTTTTCTCTTTTTAATAATTGGTGATTTGATAGTAGATAAAGGGAATGGAAGGTTGTGTGGTGGTGGGGAATTTGAGGGGACTATTATTGGGTTGTCCAAAAAGGAAAAAAAAGGAGAAGAAACAAACCCACTTCTCACTCATGAATTATATAACATGACGCTAGCTCCCCTTTCATTTCATGCAAAAGTTCAGACCCCCACCATGTGCAGAGGGAGGGGATGGAGATTACAATGCAGCATGCTTCCAAGGGGAGGCCATTCTAGATCAAACTCATAAACAATAACAAGCCATGATAACTCCTTAAAGTGGTATAATGATGACACTGCTAGCTCCATCTTTCACCTTCATATGTGCTCCTTTGGAGACTTAACAATCTAGTGACTATGACTTCGGCTTTTTACCTTTCCCGTTAACGCACAGATGTAAAGCGAAACGTTTTAAACAGAGAACTTACTCATGGAAGTGTTGCAGCATCTTCTGGATGCCACAAGTAGTTAAACACCAAGGACAACCAAGCCTATAAAAGACCAAGATGCCTCTGTGGTACCTTCTCGACTCACATGTGTCGCGCATGTGTGAGTTAAAAGCATAGGCTCACCCTAGTGAATGGATGGACCCCTGCTAGGGAGATCCATAATCTTATCGTGCTGGTCCTAAAGAATTGAAGATTACTCGATCCCACTGGAGAACATGGAGGGGCATCATGTTTGGCTCTCTCACCATATGCATGGATCGCAAGTTACATTTGCATTGTATCTCACGTGAACGTTTCAAAGGATCTTCGCAAAAAGAGTTTTATGTACCATAAAGCCCTGTTTCTAGTTGCATTGCCTTTGGCAAAAGGGCCGCTTTATACACTATACAGAATGAAAGAAAAGCCACACCTTTTCCTATTGTTGGTCACAGGCTACATGGTTAAGGGAAGGAAAAACTTCCCATGTACTTACTATTTACATTAAGAGTTACAATCCATGACACAGATTAGCAACCCCGGTTCTGAAAAAAAAAGGCGAAAAAAGTATGTATTACTCACTGTTATAGATGCCATGCAAGGCCTCAGATCCGTGCTGCTAGTTTATCAGGAAAGAGGGTGCACATTGACATGGCGCCTAAGGAGTAGCTCTGCCCACATACCTGTTAAATCAGTAAATATATGTGGTCAGATTATCTTCTTTAAATGATCCTAAATAGGAAGGCTTGCGCCTACTAACACCAGTATACCAAATATCCAAATCATAAAGGATTGAATATGAACATTTCTGGACATGTATCAGATAAGTTACGGCATCTCATGAATTTCTACCAGGAGGAAGAAAAAACCCGCAAGTTTTACAACTGGAGAAACTGGAGCAGCAGGTACTTGCATTTGTCTAAAGCTCAGCTGTACAGATCATCATCATCTCCAGCAGCATTGGCAGAAGCAAAGGGGTCGAAAGCTCGTCCTGCAGCGGCATTCTCAGGACGGTCAGGGAACCGGAACTCGGATCCAAAACCACGAGATTGCTGCAGAGTCTGAGCAAAGAGTTGGTATTTCCTGATGTCCGCATCACTGACACTTCGACGCGCATATTTCATCGACTCCTCAAAGTGTGCTGCCTTAATTTCAGAAACATCGTCGGCAATATCCTCCTCCATTGCTTCAGGGTTCTCTCTCTCCCGTCTCTCTCTTTCGATATCCTGCAACCACAAAAATCAAGCAAATTAAGAAGGAAAGGGGAAGAAGTCCTCTGAGCCTAACACCATACCCGTGGAGTAGAGTTAAGAACATAAATGAACCATTATTTTGTTAGTTCAGAATTCACAAACAGAACCTCCGTTAATGAATTCTACAAAAACATTAAGAAGCATAATGGGAGCAACACCCCACACACCAACACATTGATTCATTCAACTATCAACTTCTGGTACCAAGACCTCTAAGTTCAATTTTCTATCACTACATCACAAACGGTAACACAAATGGTGATGCCACCTGCCCTAATTGCTGCACATAACTCATCCACATATAAACTCATCAGTTACTAAGAAATTCACTTAGGAATGGGACCATATTGGAAGCTTGTAAAAGCCTTGACATTTAAGTCAGAGAATGAAATTTCAATTACTTCTCTCATTGCATATTAATGGAAGCTCCAAGTTCGAGTTAAGAGGGACTAACTCCAAATACCTTCTCGATATTTTCCCTAATAGCATACTTGCAAGCACGCTGACATATTTCTGTGATATCGGCACCACTGAAACCGTGAGTATAACGTGCAAGAGCTACCAAGTCAACATCTCTAGAGACAGGGGACTTCCTCAAGCATGCTTTGAAAATCTGGAGACGAGAAGCCTCATCAGGCAGAGGAATATAAATTAATTGGTCCAATCGTCCAGGCCTGAGCAATGCTGGGTCAATGATATCTGGCCTATTTGTTGCCCCTATTATGAAAACTGTTTTTTTCGCTGTCATTCCATCCATTTCTGTTAGAAGCTGATTCAGAACCCTATCTGCAGCACCACCAGCATCACCAGTAGAGCTTCCACGCTGAAAGTTTTCATCAACATAAACTTACGTGAGCATCTTTACCAATGTAATGCATAAGAGAAGAAAGTTTTCCATTATGTCAAAAGCGAAAACATGCAATCTGCTATGAGAGAGACCTACTTTGTCATGTATTCAGAGAGACCAAAACCACAAGCATAAAATATACGGTCTAGAATTCGAGGGGAGGACAAAGGATGTACCTGAGTTGCAATGGAATCAAGTTCATCAAAGAAAAGAACACAAGGAGCAGATTGCCTCGCCTTGTCAAAAATCTCTCTCACATTTGCTTCACTTTCTCCAAACCACATTGTCAGCAGTTCAGGACCTTTAACACTGATAAAATTTGCCTGGCATTCATTAGCAATTGCTTTTGCTAGAAGTGTTTTTCCACAACCAGGCGGACCATAAAAGAGAACACCCTTCGAAGGCGACATGCCAAATTTCTCAAATTTCTCAGGATGCTCCACTGGGTATTGGACAGTCTATCAACAAATCTAAATATCAGAAAAGCCAATAGGAATTGTTTTAGAAAAACGTTATCGAGCATCTACAAACCTCTTGAAGTTCTCTTTTGACATTATCCAGCCCACCAATATCATCCCAGGAGACATTTGGAACTTCCACAACCTACCAACAAAACATCCAGGCATGTTTACTTAATTCTGCTCTCCACTTCATTACAGAACTAATCCGAACGTACCAAACAAGCAGACAGAAAAAGAACTTTATCCCCTTCACCATGATGTGCTGCAAACGGTACAAACATGACCCTAAAACCTAAGGTAGCTATAAAATGAACTCACCGTCTCTCGCAAGGCTGAAGGATTGGAAGCTACCAGAGCAGTTTTGAAGTGTTCATTTGTCACGGCCATCGAGTTCAGAACTTCAGCATCAATGGTTTCGTCCTCTAGATCAATCACATCCATTTTCTCACGGATACATTGAAGAGCAGCCTCAGTGCAAAGAGCAGCAAGATCGGCACCAACATAACCATGGGTATCTTTTGCCACTCTTTCTAGATCAACCTGGGAGACAATATTAGGTAGACATCAGAAATAGTTACTTTCAAGAAAGGAATAAAAATTATTGCTACTTATCCACCAAAGGCAATGAAAGAATCGCACGTCATCTGCAAGCTTCATGTTCTTCGTATGGATTCTGAGAATTTCCAACCTCCCAACCTCATCTGGTACGCCAATATCAATTTCCCGATCAAATCTTCCGAATCTTCTCAAAGCAGGGTCAATGCTATTGGGTCTATTGGTAGCTCCAATGACAATCACATGTGCCCTGCTCTTAAGACCATCCATCAGGGTCAGAAGTTGAGAAACAATCCGCCTTTCGACTTCACCATGTGTTTTTTCCCTCTTTGGCGCAATGGAGTCTAGTTCATCAATAAAAATGATTGCTGGAGCATTCTTTTCAGCTTCCTCAAAAGCCTTCCTCAAATTGCTTTCACTCTCACCAGCTAGTTTCGACATAATTTCAGGTCCATTGATTAAGAAGAAGAATGCACCAGTTTCATTAGCTACAGCTCTTGCAATCAATGTTTTTCCAGATCCAGGTGGCCCATAAAGCAAGATACCCTTGGGGGGTTTCACTCCAATGGACTTGAACAGCTGTGGATGTCTAAGAGGAAGTTCTACAAGCTCACGTATCTGAGCCATTTGTTTCCTCACTCCACCAACATCGTCGTAGCCGACTTCAGTCAGTCTCTCCTCTTCCTCCCGTTTGATGGGCTCTCCTTCACAGAAGATCTCAGTATCTGGTGCGACAATACAGTATTCACCAGGGTCCGTCTCTATTACCTTAAATTCAACACTTCTCATACCACCTCTAACAAGGAAAAGATCACCTTTCCTCACAGGGCGATAAGATTCCAAGAAATAGACTGCAAAACAATAAAAGACAAGTTACATATCTCAACCAAAATTGCAGTGAGAAAAACTACAGAAATGAGAGGATGGTGACTTAGAGAGAGAGTTTGAGACCCACGCTTCAAAAATGCATCAAACAAGTTGCCAGTCACTCCCTCAATGGTATCATCGATCGGAAGAATATGAACCCTCCTTCCATACTTTACATCAGGACATTGATGGACAGATACGATGTCTCCAAGGCGCACCTTGAGGTTAGCCCGAACAACTTTGTTCATCCGAATTTTTGGTTCTTCGCATTGTTCATCAGCAAGCACAACACAAACTGTGTCTCTCCTCTTCTTGCCCTTTATAAAGAAAGGGAGAGTAAGAGACTATTTAACCATCTCCAAGAAGCTAGAGAGAAGAAGAAAACCCACCTTAAGCAAAACTGTATCTCCTCTGAATAACTGAAGCTTCTCCATCGTGGAAGGGTGCATGGAAACGACAGAATTGTCGTCATTGATCGCTTCGTCCACAATCAGACGATTAGGAGACTTCTTACGCTCCAGAATGGCAGTGGAGTAGTCCTTCTTACCACTTCTCCAACATCAAGGTCAACATAGTAAGTCAAAAAGAAACTAAGTAGGAATGACTAGTCATTTTGATAATAATACATTCACTGAGGAAAGCAATGGTGACACGGTGGACTGTCACGTGTAAACCAATGCGAAAGTTTAATCGAACGGGTACCTCTTCGAGATTTTGTTTTGTCTACACTTAAGTTTGCTAAACCCCTGTTAAACTAAAATTTGAGAATTTATTATGCAAAGGAGTTTAACAGTAGGTTGACCACAAGTACGTCTTGGGCACACCTCCATCTTTATACGGTTCTTTTCTTCTGATCATTTTATATGACGTTCGATGTCTCAAACTCTTGGAGGACCGATAATCCAACTGGGTCACCAGTAGTCCCTTTGTCCCGCCAAACCAAGAACTACCAAGATAAAGGGTCCCCAAAATTGGCCCAAGAAAATGGCCATTTTGAGGGCTTCAACCTATGACCACGCTTCTACAACACAGCGGGAAAGTTCTCACTTTTCTAAATTACTATCTCCACATTTCATGCTCAGTGGAACAGAAGAGAAAGCACCAAAACAGGCATAGCAAAGCAACCGTTTTAAAACACTCTTGCGCCTAGACTAAGATCCGACAAAAAATCCACTTGTTTACATAAAAAGCGCACGCCCCAACCAACCCTAAGACTGAGATGTACAACCCCACCCGATATACATCGTACACATTTTCTTCCTGAGGATTTCAACCCATTACCATGCTTCTACAACACAGTGCAAAAGTTCTCACTTTTCTAAATTACTATCTCCATATTTCATGCTCAGTGGAACGGAAGATAAAGCACAAAAACAAGCATACCAAACTAACCCCTTTTAAACGCTCTTCAGCCAAGACTAAGAACCGACAAAAAAACCCTTTTGTTTACATAAAAAGCGCACGCCCCAACCAACCCCAAGATCAAGATACACAAACCCCACCTCGTACCCATCAAGAGAAGACACTGATATCGCGTCAAGAACGGATAAATAACAAGCAGAAAAAACGGCACATCAACAAGAACCAGAGCATGCGATGATTCAAGAACAGCGAATTACCAAAAAAAAGAAAGAAAGAAAAGAAAAGAAAAGAAAGACAGAGAGAAAAGGTGACGAGAGATGAGTACCCGTCAAGAGAAGAAGAGGGAAGGCTCGCTCCAGGATCCGCCATGCCTCTGCTGCCGGACAGCTGGTCTCTGCTCTCCACGGGAGGAGTTCGACTTGTCGCAGGTGAGCCTCGGGAGAGGACGAGAACTGGAGATTAGGACGAGGTGCGGGAGGGAAGTCCATCGCTGCCGTTTTGGCGAAGGTGGTGCCCGACCAATGGCCGATGCCCACCTTCGTAGCTCTGCAAATTCCGTACGGGCACGTAGCTTCCGCGGTCGGGCTTGGGTAAAAAGGTGGAAACTTGGAAATCGAATGGAACCTCTCTGCTTTTACTGATCTTTATTCCACGTGAAAGGTGATTGTTCATCTTTGAATTTTGTCTTAACATAATATCTGAATTTTAGCTAAATTAAATTAATGCTGAAATTTTGATACATGATAAATTCAACATTATCAACTTTAATTAAACCACTAGGGTCTTGCGTCGCCAGTCTTTCCAACATGGAAAAGGGAGATGGGGGGTTCGAATCTCCCATATTGATGAGAACGAATTAGTTTCAGAAATGGATTTCGACTCCTACGCCCCTAAGAAGGTAGGGCAAAAATTTGATAGTGAAAGTTAGAATAGAAGTAGAGTAGAACCGACAAAAAAAAAAAACTTTAATTAATGAAATAATAATATCGAATATTTTTATATAATTGAATAATTAAATTAAACATGTTTTAAAAATTCAAATATTATATCACATATTGAAGATTCAAATATTATATCACATATTGAAGTAAAGTTTAAGAACCACATTAAGCAAATTAAAAATTTAAGAACTACATTACCTATTAAACCAAATTCATAAACAATTTATGTTAATTTGTCTCATGTTCTTCCTTCTTTTTCTCCAATTTCTAACACTTTACATATCATTCAAAATGAAAAATATCGAATTTTTCGGCCTAAAAAAGTGACCATAAATCATAATAAAAGTGGAAAAAAAATTCCAAATAAGTCATGAAGTGCTCTCATTTTTTTAAATAAAAGTTTGAAGTGATTATATCAATCTTAAATAAGGGTCTAAACTCATTAATTATGAAGTCTAATTTCATCTTTTTAGATTTTTCCTTTTTTCTTTATTTTTTTCTATTTTTTTGTTGAAAAACAAACTAAATAAAACTTAAAAAAGGAAAACAGAGACACGTGTGGCCATCGCCCCATTGCTGGTAGGGTCACAGTGACGGCCGGCAAGGTCGCCAATGTCTGGGCAAGGGCTGGCAACCCCAGTCGACGAGGGCAAAGGCATAAGAAGTTTCTTTTTTAAGTTTTAATATAATTAAATTTGAATTAAGTTGTGTTTGAATAAAAATATTTTTGATTGATTATAATTTTTTACCCACTAACGAGCCAACAAAATTAGGTCCTTATTTGAAGCAATCACAACCACTTAATATAGTTAATTCATGTCATTATTTAAAATAAATTTTAATTTATATTTGTATTTGAGAAAATGATAGTATTTTAAGTTCTTATTTGGAATTTTTCCACAAAAGTAGGTAACTAAAATGTTAAAGAAAAAAGTAAGTAAATACATTTTGGCAGAAAATGGTGAAAATGAATAGGAAAGAAGCAAAGCTCCTTTGCTCGCGCCCCTTCAGCTTCCTGCTATAATATCTCGAGCTCCTCCTCCTCCTCCATCGGAGCGCCAAGGAGGCAAAAAATCCCACCTTGGCCGTCCGCTTCGATTCCCTGCGTTGATTCCGAGATGGGTCTTCGAATCGTGGGTCGGATAGAGCGGTTGAACGGCAGAGAACTGACATATCAGCAGTTCGTGGAGCGATACTTGCGCAAGAACCAGCCGGTGGTGCTCACGGGCCTCATGGACGAATGGAGAGCTTGCAAGGACTGGGTCACCCGCGACGGCCGCCCCAATCTCCCTTTCTTCGCTACCCATTTCGGCAAATCCAGAGTTCAGGTATCGGCTTCGACTGTTGGGTCCCTCGCGTTTTCCCTTCTGGCCATTGGTTCTCGGGTCATTGACCCAATTGTCGAATTCACGGTATGCGAAAGACCCATCTGCAATTCCGGATTTGAGGTGGTGAGGGCGACGAACCCATTTCGAGAACCGCGGTTGTGATGTAGATTTCGTGCTTAAAGTTTCTTTCTTGATCATTTTGAGAGGGTCCCGTTATGAAAATTCGGTATGTTGGAGATGAGATGCATGCTTGGAGGTCCCCCCCTGGCTATTTTGTTTTATTTAATTGGGCCATTGTTTCATGAAAGGTAGCTGATTGTGGGACGAGAGAATTTACGGACCAGAAGAGAGAAGAGATGTCGGTCTCGGAGTTTGCAGAGCATTGGCTTATGGGGTGCGAGCCGGAGGATAGTGACGTTCCAACTGGTGACAGACCGCGTGTGCTTTATTTGAAGGATTGGCATTTTGTGAAAGTAAGCGTTACCTCCCAGATTTAACGCATCAATGACCGTTGGATGAAAGTATAGTCTGATTAGAAGCACCAAAAGGCTGGTTCAGGGTCCTCCATTACTTGTTTAGCTTGTCACTGAAATTATTAATTAGGACTAATGGGTGTATCTTTGCATGAATTGTACTCTACTAAAACTTGAAGGTTTGAGTAAAGGTATGATGTAACGGAATAAAACTTATTAAGAGTTATACAAAGTTAAGTTGTGAATGATGTGCAAGGTCGTGGCATGGTATCTCTTCATAAATGGACCAGAAGAATTCTACCTAAAAGGAAGTGACCCTCCTCTTAAGCTCTTGGCATTACCATACATGAACTCTGGGGTGTCATTTTTGTTCTTTTTGCATAGTGGATTATTCATTGCATATTGCACTATGGGTTCTTATATATGTCATATTTAGGGCTTTGCTTCTTTTTTTGTTGTTCCTTCAATAGTAATCTCAAAGCATTGTTCACTTGCAGAAAGATTATTGGACTATTTTTATTTTTTTTTCTCTCTGACATTTTCGTTGATTATTAATGTACATCTCAGGACTATCCCGACTATGTAGCATACACAACACCGGTATTCTTTCATGATGATTGGCTCAACCTGTATCTCGATTGTTATCGTATGCATACGGATCCCGAAATGTACCAAGAGTCTGATGATATAAGTTGCTCTGATTACCGTTTTGTTTACATGGGAGCAAAAGGTTCGAGCTTGGATGTTAAGAATACCTTTTTGCATGAATTTACCTCATTACCAAAGAAGAAAGAAGGGGGGAGGTGGGGTTGGGGGAAGAAGGAAGTTGATTATTCACAGATCAGTAAGACTCTTTTTTTGGGCTTTGGTCTCAGGATCTTGGACTCCTCTTCATGCTGATGTGTTCAGGTCATATAGCTGGTCTGCGAATGTGTGTGGGAAGAAACAGTGGCTTTTCCTGTCTCCCTCACAGCGTCATCTTGTGTTCGACAGGTTTATAGCTGGATTTACCCTTTTAGCTAGTAACTAGCTTGATTGCCTGAAAGTTTTTTCATACAGATTGAGAAATGGGATTGTCATTTTGAGGATAACCAATAAACTGTTGTGACTTTTGGCCATTATCTTCCATACCACTTCTTTCTATCTCTGTTTTCTGTTTCTTTGTTGTATTGTACTCACTCAGATATAAGACATATACAGTTAGGTACTGTGTATTGCTCTTTGCTACCTTCATGAATTGTGGTTTTATTTGGCTCACCATCCCTTCTCATTCCACTTGTAGGAATATGAAAAACTCCGTGTATGATATCTTCAGCGATGTGAGCGAAATGACCTTTCCTGGTTTTAAGGAGGTAGCAATTGTCTAGAGATATGCCAGTTGATTGATTTTCTCATGAATTGTGCTTAAGTTGATATGCGAAACTGTTATAATAACTGCAGACAATCTGGACAGAGTGCATCCAAGAGGAGAATGAGATTATCTTTGTTCCAAGTGGATGGTACCATCAAGTTCAAAATTTAGTATATCTCTTTCGCTCTCTCTCTCTCATGCGTTTCTATTAATGTTAGGGCTTTAGTTCCCACTTCTTTGATATTTTATTTCAACAAATTATTGCATACATTCCAACTGGTGGCAGATAGGATGAAAGGTTTTTTGCTGATAGAATTTTATTTTCACTGCAGTTCTCTTAACGGTTGTCACATGCCTTTAGATTCGATGAATGTACATTTGATGTTTCATGCTTTGTCTAACATGTATTCCTAATACTTCAGGAGGATACCATATCCATAAATCATAACTGGTTCAATGCGCATAACTTATCCTGGATTGTAAGTATCGCTAATTCAGCCTAATAGTGGTATTCAAAAAAGAAATGAGAGATGTGATGAAGCTAATGATGCATTTTACTTGTCATTCTCAGTGGGATTTGCTCTCAAGGGACTACGATGATGCGAAGGAGTACATAGAGGACATTCGGGATATATGTGATGACTTTAATGGTCTTTGTCAGCGCAATCTTGCTGCAAATACAGGTATCATTCTTTCTCTTTTCTTCTTTAGTTCAAGTTACTGTCTATTAGGTTTCCACTGGATTTTGCTGTAAACTTCATGGAGTCAATTCTGATTTTCGTCTTCAAGGCAGTCTCTAGTGCCAGGTTGAATATGTGCCTCAACCGTATGAAGTACACCAAATTAACAGTATTGAACTCTCATTGTTGTTATTCTGTGTTGTGCCCTGATATGAAGCTATTCTTTCACAGGCATGAACTTCTTCGACTTTCTTATTTTCATAACACGTTTTGCCTTTGCATACTTGGGCCAACTGTGCTATCTTTTGAGAGGCGATGATGACACCATCCAACACTCATCCTTAACAGTGCAGCAATTAGCTTTGAACCTAGCTTTCATAAGAAAGATTGCAATGAAAATGAAAGATGCAGAGGGCTTTGAAAAACATCGAGACATCCTGGATACAGCGGAAACTTTAAACGACCCCAGGTTCTCTGAATTGTGCATTAAAGTTGGCAACACATACAGGATGATGCTTGAACCACAACCTTGGAGTTATAACACAGCCAAAGCCTGCATAGATGTTTTGGGGGACTTTGACTTTCTCAAAAAAGGGTCGCTGGTTTGCACTCCGGGTGATCTAGTGAGTTGTATAGACAATGCTGTCGAAAACCTGAATAGGAAAGGCAGCAAAGGCAGCATTCGTTTGGGGGAATTAGCATGAGGTTATGTTCCCTTGCGAAGATTAAAGCCCTCACTTTGAACCTTTGAGGTTTCTTTGTCCAAAAAATTCTTGTAATGTAATGAATGAAGTGCTTTTTGCATATTCTCCGGCAATCTAAAATACTTTAGCTATCAAGAGTCTCTTGTTTTGCTACCAAAAAAAAAAAAAAATGTTGCCGTCTACTTCTTATGCCTAGATGCGCGCAGATGTATAGGCCCCTCACCATGTGAATTTCAAAGGAATCGAGCAACCGTGGACACCACACAAATGCGCGTATGCGTGACAGGAAAGTTTTACCCCCAAATAAATTATACTCTAAGCATCCGGATGGGACACCACCTAATGGAAACCATGGAAATGTCAGGCCGGCTTCTTTTCTAAAACAAAAGCAGCCAACCACAAGCACGAGATGCAGACGACTCTTTCCTCCTGCTTTTTATTTGAGTAGTCCCACTAAAAAGATTGGCTTAATTGCCTTTTTATGCAGAAGAATCTTTCTGTAGCTTTTTCATTCGAGTCACCACCAGCCACTTGCCCCGCACTTAAAATTCCCTGTGCAAAATTCTGTTTATGGATACGTGGGTTCTTCAACAACTTTCTCTACCTTCGCCTCACCTCGCTCCTAAGGCCGGTGACCTATGCACTTATCTTTTTCCGTTCCTGTTAAGATATTCACTGAATGACCTGGATGAATATAGTATTACCATGACATCAAGCAAAGAGAGGTATATAAGGTTCTGGAGACTTTCAAGAACCTGAAATTAGACCACCAAAATACGTCCTTTAGGATATGTAACACTCTGTTCATCTCTGCATGAATACATGTTGGAAACACCCAAAAGCTTGGCCCGGACTCTTGACGGTTGCAGCAATCGTTTCCCTCAGATTGACTCTGCTATATGTTCTTACAAGCTTTGTCGAACATAATTAAAAGCGAGCATACCAGCTTTGTGGAATATAATTACAAGAAAATGGCACTGAGAAACGCCACCGTCTTATTTTTGAGAGCTGTGGTGGTGGAAATTAGAAACAATGAGATATTATAAAGAAGGTTCAGTGGCTATTACGCCTATGCCTGACTGATATACTAAAAAAAATTTGTTTGTTGCTGCGTCCCACATGCAAAGCCAGAGAGAGAGAGACAGAGGCTGTTATTGATTTTCAAATGAAAACGCTAATCTAATTGGGATTTCCCATATAAACAACATCTGGATTATGCAGGAGTACAGATTTTCTCAATTGTCGATAACGAGACAAGGTCTGTACTGTGTGGGTCACTACATTGTTTAGTTGCTTATGATATTTTACTGTCTTAACCCATCTATCTAATCTCTTTCTGTCGCCTGTTCCCATTGAAATTACCAACCATATGACGTGGAAAAAAAAGAGGTTTTGAGAACCATGACACAAAACCACAAACCAGTATTATTAACACCTCAATCATTTCCCATATACATAGTCCCAAAGTGGGACAATTGATCAGTAACCATTTAAAAGTAATAATGAAATATCAAAAAAGGAAAATTGACCCAAAAAAACATGTGAATACTGGGCTGGTGATGAGCTAATTCCCTGAAAAATTGGGTGGAAAAAGAAGAATAAATGACACTCTCTAACCTATATCATTCTGTTCACTGTTCATGGACATCTTACATTCCTTCCAGGACCTCCATAGTAAAAGTAAGTCCCCCAGACATTGTTTCTCCCTTGTTTGATATCATAGCAGTTTGGATGATCCGCCACAATATGGAGGTTCGAAAGAGGAAGTAAATTATTATCCCAATCCACGACCTGTAAGTTTCGGAAGTAGGACGCTTTCCCGAATCCTTCTTCTGCGAAATGGCCACTACCCATCTGTGTGGATGTATGAAACCCCATCGATCTAGTATTAACAATTTCTCCTCCAAACTGCACCATGTCGGCGTGGCTCCTCAAGTGACTGAACAAAAATGCCGGCCAATACCCAACTAAAAGCCCTGAACCAAACTCCAGCCACCAGTGTCCATGCTTTGGATCCTAGTATCAGAAAGACAAACGATTGTGAATAATTATGCAAACAGTATTCAATGTTACCAACATCCCGCAATGTTTGATGTGCTAGGTTAGATAAGTCGATAGTGGCGAACAAAATAATTTCAAAATTTTGGTCGATTGGATTGACTTGTTTGCAAAACTTGCATAAGAAAAAGGCCACTTGTGGGGAAAGATGACTAGATTGTTTTTGCTCTACGAAGCCCCAAAACCAGGCAGAGCAGACTCAATTTGGATGGAATACTTTTTATCAATTCAAAGAAAAAACAACAAAAAATCGACCGAAACAAGAAACGCATCTCGAAGAAAATCAAAGAGAATCTTGGAATATATTAGTAGGGACAGTTGAACAGCAGCTGGAACTTCGATGTCAATGAGATTGTTCTAGTCAACAGCTTATTTAACAAATACCGTCGCCACTTAATGCATCCTTGTGCACATTTGACAACAGTACTCTTGTGCATTATAATATGGAGGTTCAATGCTTAATTCTGAAGGCTTTTCTTAGGGGCGGCAACGTTTTTAGTTTTTAGGTAAATCCACTGAGGGAAATCTCAAGTGAGAATGACTCATGAAGGCCACTTTGTTTTAACACTAATGGATCTTTTTAAAAACCTAATAATATCGACTAAAACTCACCTTCCAGACCATCACACCAATATCAAATTGTTTTCCGTTGTAGGATGACCTCGGGGAAATTGCAGCACCGATAGCAATCTTGTTGTTGGTCTGGACGAAGCCCGAGCAGAGCAAGTTGTAACATCCAGTTGCTTGGTATGCATCAGTCTGCAATATGCATTAGTCGATACTTATTTTCATATATCTCATTGGTTTCTCCTCCATACAGTGGAGCTAACATCAGAGCTTCCCAGTGGTATGAAATAAATACATATTACTTACTGTCCAGTAAGTGAAAAACCTCGGATACTTGTCTCCATATAATAATGGACTGACCTGAACAGAGAGACATGCCACAAACTCAGCAACCAAAACGCCTAAGAAACTGCCTAATTAAGGTAACCAAAACCGAGTTGAAAGGTTCGCTACCGGAAATTTTGCAGTGCTGCATTTTGTTTGATTTTCAATATGTAAATTATGTTGCGCACACAGCTTTATCAAGTTACAACATATTATGAAGTCTAGTTCTGATGCAATTGCCAAGAACTCAATGCTAACATCTACCATGAATTGAACCGTGACAGGATAATCCTCAGAAACAAACCTGCCATCCGGCTTCAATGGTATTAAGGTCGTTGCCAAAAGAACCAGAGATGACCCAGACTTGCGACAAACTGAACTCGTACGTGTCCGTAACGCTAGGCGACCACACGTTTATGCTGGCCTTTGCCCCAAAATATTGTTGACCGTTCACAAATACAACTGCATGCTGTAATAAGAAGATGATTAGTTGTTTGCTATACGAATTCTAGCAGATATACACTTTTACTGCTGTACCCAATAGTAAGGTCTAGAGAACAGTAAAGAACTAGTTACTCCTGGCTCTCCGTTGCATGTCCAAATACTAACCTCGTGGCCAGCGCCTGTCGAGTCTCTCCTCACATTTCTTCTTATCTTCCTTCCAAATCTTTGGATGGAACTGGCTCTTAAAATGTCCTTCTCTGTGGTCCTTCTGATTGGAATGGTCCCTTCTGGGCATGACTCGCCACTGTCTGTCCATAGCTGAAAGGCATGTGCGGCTGCTTCTACTGATTCATTTCCTCTAGGCCTCTCTGGTGGATCCTGGGGATTCGAAATTTTCAGTAATACAAATTTGATAGTAACCCCGAAGCTGAATCTGAAAGGTCGGTTTTTTTTTTTTTTTTTTTTTTCTTTGGGGACTCTTCAAATTTTTCTTCCCCGTGAGAAAGCATAAGAAATAGTTACCAATGGCTTCTGCCCTTTGAGCTCAGGGTGGTCAAAAGCAGGTTGAAGGTGGGTGAGAACGCAGTCTATCAAGTCACCATCAGGACTCTGTCCCAAAAAAAAGGAAAAAAGAGAGAACAAACCCAGATCACCAAAAGCCTCCACAAGAACAAATGAGAAACGGTCCAAAGCCAAAAGCAGAGAGAACTGGAAGTGCCTGAATAGTCTTGACAGCTGGTTTGTTGATCTTTCTGAGATACGCATTGATGCCTCCCTTCAGCCCCTGCGAATGTCTGCTCGGCTTAAATGTTTGGTTGACCGGGAGGTCATGTGCCGAGCCTATCGGGGCGTGTGCAGAGAAGGAAGGGCTAAGGACAGAGGCGAGGGTGAGGAAAACAACAAACGTGGAAACCGCAGCAGAAGAAGAAGAGCAAGAAGAGGAAGAGGCCATATGTGAGGAATGTTTCCCCCTTGATTTCGTTTGTTGTGTTGGGTTGCCTTGCGTTTGTATGCATTGAGGTTGTCCTGTTGTGATTTGGTAAGAAGGGCAGGGCTGGCCGGTTGTGCGTTTTGCAAACGGAAGTGAATCTGTCTTCAGATCCATACAAAACAGAAGCCCCAATCGAGAGCAGCAGCAAACAGGAGAAAAAACCAAGTTGTGGGGAGTTATGGGCAGTTTCATTGCCTCTGCCTCATCGTTTCCAACATATAAACAACTCAAAAACTCTCCCCGGAGACAGAGAGAGATTCTTGGGTCTTTGCTCTGCTTTGCCTTGCTTGGTTTCTGACACATGAGAAACTTCAAAGCACGAGCGTATTAAAATCGACCGGGATGGGCTAAACTGTACTTTTAGTGAGTCTTACCCTACGTAAGGGTTGGGGTCAAAAGAAGAAAAGTTTCTTACTATAGAAATTATTCCAAATGACATACCTTATCTTATCTTTCATCTTCTCGTTAACTTGGACGCGACCCATGAAATTGATTATATATTATTTCTCACACTAAATGAGTGCAGATAATCTTGCTCCCGAGAGTCATTAATGGGGTATTTCAAAGTTTTCGTCTTGAAAACTATATAAAATACCCACTCAGCAAGACAGCTTTTTTGTTTTACAGATAAAGAAACTTACGATTGCCTTTCAAGTTAAAGTTGAAACCAGCAAGTGGCCGATTTAGTTCTCATTTCTCAGTCTTTCTTTCACATTATATTCTTCTTCAAATTTCTATGTCATTTCCCCTTTCTCTTATTTTCCTTTTAGATATGTTCAATGCCATGATAACAAGAGATTATATGAGATGAAGCTACATATTCGTTGTCTTCATTTGCGTCTGCTTTTTCCCCCTTCTTTTGCTTCAAAGTGAATAGAACTGAAGTGACTATAAAACTTGCTTGGAAGTTTGTGTATCGAATAATACTTCCACACGCATTATCTCTTTCAAAGACTAGCTCCCACGCCCAATTTCTCTCAACTTTATTTCTACTTTGTTTAATCAAAAAGGGGGTTTGTACTGTAATTGCGCATCATGTGCCTTTGGTTTTATTTACTACCTAAGAAATTTTGCATTGGGAGGGCTGAAAGTGAAAGTCACTATCTCTTGTCCTTTTATTAGGTGTTCAAAGGCCAAGCATAGGCCACGCCTTCTTCCATGCCAGCATGCCCTAGAAGATTCATGCCGCATATGCTAGTTTAAGTGGCACAGATTAGATGGGCAACTATGCCTAATAATCCTTTGTTTAAATATGAGATCCACCGAAGGATGTAGGATACGCCCTAGTTGACCAAAAATCTACTTATTGTGTCTATGATGTGGAGGATCAGTGATGTTAGATTAAATTAACAAGAAAAGGGACATTATTCTAGCCTAGAATCCTTGAGGCATATGGGTTTTTGAATATTAGAATGTTAGTTGATGGGAAAACATATGTAGACTGCTAGAATGTCATAATCATGTGGTGTAAGCTTTGTTATTTCATGCTATAAAAAGTTGTACTCCATACTTAGAGTGTAGATTATTCTCTTCACTTTACCCTATTGGAGTTAGAGGTGATCAATTACAAGGTGGATAGATTTCAAGTTTCTCAAGATCTATTCTTATTTTTTGGAATCGAGAACCAAACTAAAACCGAACCGACTGATTCCAAAGCCAACTTAAGAATAGGCCAACGCTTTTTATTATTATTTATATATATATATATATATATATATATATATATATATATATATATATATATATATATATATATATATACACACACACAATGTATGTCAAATATGTATACAATTCTTTGTACTCGAGGATAATATGTCAAACATATTCAAATTCAACCAAAAAAAAAAAGTAAAAGAACTCATTCGAAGTTAGAATTAAACTGATTCGATTTAAGGTTTTACCTTAAAATGAGTCTTGCAAGTTTGAGATTTCAAGTTCATGAGTAAAATCAATTGATTGAAGATATAGAGCCAAGAATCAAATCAGTTTAGACAAATTTTAAGTTTTTAATATCGAGAACTGAACTAGATATCTTGTCAATAGGTAGGTTCAGATCGATTCCCTAATTCAACAGATCCAATTGCTCATTCCTAATTGGAGTTCGTTAGATTTTCATAACTTCGTTCGGGGCTGAAGAAGTAACTCTCTCGGATGTCTCCAAAAGACGGCACAAACACTTAAATGAGGCGCCATGGTCCACCAAGCCAAAAAGTCGTATGTCATAATTTGACAATTGATTGTCCAATGAAATTCTTACCTGCTGTAAAGAGGGTGCCCATCCTTCGACCGATAAATAATTGGCAAGACATCATTAATTCCTAGTTGTTTTTTCCTACTCTTACTTCTCTAGTTGGTTCTCCAAGCGTGTAATAACAATTGTCTCATGCAAAACAAAAACTTTAAAGAAAAATGACTCAAATGATCCTTAAATTTAGACTCAATATACAATATAATCTCTAATCGTTTGTTAAATGACAAATAAGACGTTATTTGATTACGTAAATTATTATATGCTGAGTTGGATCTTTAAAGATGACGAGTCAATATGTCCATCTTTTTATCCATTTGATCTTGAAATGGAAAAATAAAATTAGGCCGTTAACTTAATAACATGGATTGTTATAATTTCATTTTATATGAATATCTTACTTAAATATTTTGCATGTAACTTGTTTTTGTTGTCCACCATTCAAACTTAATACAATGTGAGCCATATCAATAGATTCGTTTAACTTGACTTAACGAAAGGCCAATGTTGGACATTTCATATTGTCTAAGGATTAGATTGAAAATCTACCGATAATTCATAGATCATATTGACCATATTAAGAGTGCAAATGATATTGTACATATTCATATAGTTTAGAGATCATTTAAGTTATTTTTTCAAAACTTAAAATATACATATATTAAAGCCAACTTTCATATTTGATATCCACTTTTCATAAACACTATTATCTCATCTCAATAGAGATCAAGTAAGGAGAATGTTATATGCCATTGATAATCAGAATTCTAGATCTCTGGACACTTACCTAACAAATCTCCTCATTTTTCATATTCATATCAATATTCCTTCGCTAAAAAAATTCAAGTCTATCGCGAATTGGGCATACGTATAGCACACGCAAAGGAACTGGTACATATAAACCAAACAATTATAGAGAGCATTTAGAATTTTCTTTAGATTGTTCATGCCTGGGAGCAGAAGGTCATGGGGCTGATAACCTTGGCCATGCTTTTAGGGCTCTAGTGCTTATATGAATAATGGTTGCTTTCTGCCCTTTCGAAAAAGCCCTCTTTATGGTCTGGTCTGCAGTTCTCTCTTCTTTTCACAAGAACCCCACTAACTCTCTCTCTCTCTCTCTCTCTCTCTCTCTCTCGTGCAGAGAGAAGAAAAAATGAATGTTATTAATCCAACTGGGAGTCACTCCCGTCCCATCTCAGACGGCAGAAGTGGAGCCATGCCCACCTTTGACGTAAAGCGGGTCCTTCAGAAAGAGAGAACAGATTCCATCCCCGCAGCCCCACGAAAATTCTGGATTTCTTTATGACAGCTTCTTCTTTCGAAAGCATCTCCAAAGAGAACTTGTAATTTGCTTCCAGCAATTCTCTCCCAACTTGGTATTTCAAAATCAGTGTCTTAGATCAATGTTGATTATAAATAAATCCTGTAGTTTACCTACGGGTCATCTCGTTTGACAGTCTGAGATGGGACCGTTGCTTTTGATCCTTGTTGTCCTCGTGGGGCAAGACTTGACTCTTGACACATGAAAATTTGAGCCGAGTGACCAAAGTGAGTTGCAGGGTTATGGCTTTAAATGTATAAAAGTTGGCCATATGTCTTGGACTTGAAGAAAAAGCTGACAAAGACATCATGCTTTCCCACAGTACGTTGGAATGGGAAACTTCCTCCCTTGCTCTTGCAACGACAACGTTCAAGGACAAATGATAATCTACTATGGGTAAGGACACAAGCATCCGACGTCTCGTATACATTGAGAAAAATATCAAAAAAAATTATAAATTTTTCAATTAAATCAATTTAGAGAAACTTCCTCCCTTGCTCTTGCAACAACAACGTTCACAAACAAATGATAATTTACTATATATAGGAACACAAATATGGTCATGCACATTAGGAAAAATACAAAAAAAAAAATCATAAAATTTTCAATTAAACCAATTTAATGTGCGTTTATTTCGACTTTGGAGGAAAATCTTTAGAGAATGAAAAAAAATAGCCTAAAGGGATTTTTCAAAATGCAAATAGTATTTGATTAAGTGTAATAGTATTTGATTAAGTGTAATTTAAAAAATTATTGAAACATCATTGACTTAAATGCCATTTAGAAAAAACTATACTTTATAAAGGATTTTTGCTTTTTTTTATAAAAAAAATTCCCAAACCTTTTCGGCAAAATTCAGCCGCTGACCAAGGTCGTGCAACTTCAAGTGAGGCTTGTAGCCGCTAGCTAGTGGTTGAGGCCTTCATTGGTAATGTTAGGATTTTCAAAGATATTTATGTAATTAAGAAAGATAGTGAGGGCAAAATTAAAGCAAAAAAAGTCTATTTGCATTTTGGAAATGCAACATTTTAAAGCACCTTCGGACTTATAAAAACCTTAAGAGGCCTTTGAAAATGTAATTGTATTTCTCAAAAACTCTCTTAGAAATTTTGCCAAATGTCATTTGCTTTGCTAAGGAACTTTTGAGCCCCAAAGGAACTTGACAATAATGAACCAAATGCACCATTACTTCCAAATCTTTTATATTTGTGCCAATTGAGTACATCCGATCAATTTTGATCGAAAATTGCTAATATGGACGCCGACTATCTTACATGGTAGCCGACTCTGATGTGGACAAAATTTAATTTTTAATTTTTTTTCAATTTGTATTACTTTTTTCCTTTTTCTTGTCCTTTTCTTCTTCTCTTTCCTTCCTTTTTTTCCCCAAATGTGGGCCGACAGAGTTGTTAACCAAGCATCGTCGACCATAAACAAGGGTGTCGTGGCCCTTGCCCAAACCAGGCGAGGGCATCATAGCCCCTTGCCTGGCAATCAGTGAGGGCCACAACATCCTCACCTAGTTTGGGTGAGGGCTAGCGAGGGTGTCGCAGGTCTCACTTGGTTTGGACGCCTTCACATGGATCTTCTTGAGGGTGTGGAGGCCCTCGTCTGTGGCCAATAAGGGCTATAACCCCCTTGCCCAAACCAGGTGAGGGTCGCTAGCCCTCTCTTGAGGCTAATAATGGTCGACCCACAATTGTAAAAGTAAAAAGGAAGGAAAAGAAAAAGAAAAAGGGAAAAGGGATAAACAAAAATAAAAAAAGAAAAAGAAAAATTGTTTACATTAGTGCAATCATACCACGTAAAACGATGACATTTGCATTAGCGATTCTCACCAAAATTGATCAAATTGACTCAATTAACACAAATGCCAACAAAAATGACTAAATTGATCTAATTGAAATTTCTATAATTAAATTAATACAAATGCAAAAGATTTAGAATTTCTTTTTATATTTTTTCCTCTATTAATTTTAATGAAATTATGTCTTAATCTTTAGAAAACAAGGAGATTGAATTTTTTGTTATATTAAAGCAGGAGAGAAGAAATCACGGGGCACATCGTATAGTTCTACGCTTTCTGTGTATACAATCATGCATGCAGGGTTCTAACTCCATCTACGAGTAGGATAATGATGATGGGACGTATGAAGTTCTCATCTAGTGCCGTAACCCATTGTTTTGCTTCATCAAATTATGTCACCATTATTTTGAATTGCATTATCTCCACCACGAACCGACATAGACACCGTGGCAGCTCTAGCTACGAATAGCATGCGGCAAGCAGGTTGAAAGTTCTCCGGCTATGCGCACGTATTATGGAGACGCATCATGCGAGTTCGAGCCCTAGCTAGGGTTTTAGGATCGATGGCGAAGCATCGTGGGAGAGAGAGGCTTTTGGCACTGAAGTCGATGTGTATGATGTGAATGCGACGTGTCGAGATGGCGCAGTTAATGCGTTGAGTACGGGTGCGCGTCAAGTGCCGTCTCTTTCCCCCACACACACTCTCTCTCTCTCTGTGGAGAAATTGCAGAAAGCGGGGTCGCTTTTGAAAAGGAAGGAGAAAAGGGATTCGAAAAGACCCCATTTTGAAGGTTGCACAAAGGTGGAAGGCCGACCATGAATCCTCATGCATTCTTGTTGAAGTATGTTTCGAGGAGCTAGGTATGGAGAGTCCTTATGAGCATGAATCCAATCCATTCGGAGGAGTCGAAGGAATTCGATCTCAAACATATTGAAATCTCATCAATTTCGATAAAACAAGATAACCTACACAACCATTTTCAGATGGCTCACTTTCAAACTTTTATGAATTATGAGCATTCTTTCATTCAAAAGAAATTTAAATAATATATAGGAAATCTATTTATCGGGATTTTAATAGAATTATTTGTAATATATCAGTCAAAGTTATGAAAATTTGCAAGACCGTTAATTTGTTGGTATTATATATTGTATTAGAAATCTTGGGATTGGTAATGATTCGCTTGGAATTTCCTATACACCCTTAGAAAATTGATTATCGTCATTAAAAGTTAAAGGCTTGGTCCAATTACGCCAAGGCCTCTATATTCTCATGCCAGATTTGATGTCGGGATTTGATTTTAACTTGTGATGCAATAGCTAGGATTGTCGCATGTCCGTGTCTCTTGTTTTTCAATGAAATGATTTCGATAAAGGAGACGGAGTCAATAAAGGACTTTGAATTTAACATCGCTCGATGTAAATAGATGAAAAGCAAAAGAAGACAGAATCATACTTGGCTTTAGCGGATTGATTGCAAAAGGGTCGATTAGTGCATGATTATCCGATTCCAATGGCGAATTTTCAGCAGTTCACCAGAATTGTTGGTCTCCCTAATCATGAAAGCCAGTGACAAACACATCATAACCACCGGCCACCAACAAATACGTTAACATGCTTTAGCAACTGATTTTGCTGGAGATGATCATCCATAGACCCCTAAACCTAGACTGCATTTGGTCGTCCAAAATCAGATTAGGATAGGATAGAATAAAGGAGTATTGAAATCCTCCAACTATTGTTGTAGAAAAATTTCATCATATATCTGTACAACCTAAGATAGGATTTTAAATCTTTGAACAAAAAATCTTTAAAAACCTGCGACTTAAGGATGGAAAATCATTTAAAATCATTATCGTTTGAAAATTTTTGAAAATTTCATCTCCGACCGTCTCGTCTTATACGTGAGGGCATAATCATCGATTAATTCAGTTCTAAATTTTTCAACTTAGCCAATTTATTCATAAACTCAATGTAGTTTTTCTGATCAATTTTGACAAAAAATCGATAGACAACAATCGTACTACATGGCACAACTAGACTTGTCAAATAGGTAGATTTAGTCGAACCAAAAATGGTCTAATCCAAATTGACCAATTTAATCCATTTTGACCAATTTCCATACAATAGAAATATATTGACTCATACTTGACTTAACATATTATTAAATTACTTCTATATTTAAACTCAATTTAAGGAAAACTCATGCCTGAACTAAGGTGAGAGTATAGAGCAAACCGAGATCGAGTGAAGGCAAAAGAAAATGAAGAGAGAGATATATATATTACAATTACAAACACATTTATGACCCATTCATTGAATATAATTACCCATGTAACAATCTAGTCTATCAAATACGGGTCAAGAAATGAGTTTATCATTTATTTTGACGAATCTAAGCACCATAGACCTTGACATGTCAAATTAACAAATTTTATTATTCACATTTTTTGAAGTTTTCCTTTTTTTTTCTTTTCCTTCTATTTTCTTCCTATTTTCCTTCTTCGCCCATCGTCGAGGTCTAACGACTAGTTAGCACCAATGAGGATGGTCGTGCTCACTAGACCATTTTCGACCAAAAAATTGATTGAAAGTACTATAGTGGCAACTCATCAAGATATTTATAACTAAATTAATTGTGATACAATGGGTTCATGATTTTTTTTTTGGAAATTTTTGCAATTAACTTTGATGCCACATGGGAAATATCAATATGTTGTTCCAAATTCAATGCGAGCCGTAGGATTCACTCTCGCTTGTTAAGAATAGAAAGCAATGGTGACATGACTTGTGAAAGAATGTCATTAGACACGTCAGTCAACGAAACGAATGATATGGTCTAATTGAATCTCTCGACTTTCAAAAGAATGTATAGTTGATAGATGTGTGCCATCGGAGGCCCCGATTGTCAAAAAAGGGAGCGCAAATTTCGAGCCCCAAAGTCGACATCCATATCCAAATTCCATGATTTTGCCACATGAGGGAGCACAGATTGTGATCTGAGAAAGTTCTCAGTGAAAAGATGGACGCAATCATGACGACGACTCCGACGCAAAAGCTATCTTTTTCCTTAGATAAAAAGGGCAAAAAGAAGAAGAAGAAGAGGACGACAATGACAACAAATTACTCTCATAAGTTCACGAGGGACAATATGTTTACGTGCTTGAAGAACCTAACCGACGCTCCCATTATGTTTGTTTATGTTCTTCCATCCTTAATTGGAGGATCAAACTCGATCAAAATTAAACATGATTGATGAATAAGCTTGTAAGCCGTCAATCAGATGAATAAACTAGAGGAAAGCACAATCCATATGCAAATGTCATGGTTCAAATAATCTCACACTCCCAACTCGTGCGGCTTTAGAGTTTCTCCCTAGTCAGCATTACACACATGCACACTTGATTCACAAGAAGTGTATGGAGAACGAAGCATGAATGTATATTGACCTGAATTGAGGAGGAAGGGCCCATAGTTATACAAGTGCGAGACTAGTCTTAACCATGGATCACTTCCTTGATCTAATGATGGGGTTTGAATCCCATAATCATTACATAATCTATACAATAAGATACTTGAGAGCTAAATAACACCAATATCGACATGTAATATGACACGACACTATACATCGACATGTCATTTCTCAAAAAATAAAGAATTCCAACATATTGAGACACGTTATAATAAATTTTTAATCAGATTAATTTGGTTCAAATTCACAAATAAATAAATAAAAATAAAATAACCTAGAATGAATTCACAGTAAAAAAAATATTCTACCATTTGTTAATATAATTCATTATTTCAATTTGACAAATTCAACTTCATTTTAATAATCCATAAAATTTGAAAGAAAAAAAGAAAGCAATCCATATTCTGAACTCACATTAGAAGAGAATAAAAAAACAAATTTAGGAGTAAAGTGTATGTCATGGAAAGTGAGGGTAAAAAATAAAAAAGAAGAGAAGATTAGGTTTTTCTTTCTTTCCCAATTTATTATTTTTATTTTTTAATATATATATTTTGACCTCTCATTTATTGAAAATTTTTAAAATTGATCATGTACATGTCCAAATCACGTATTATAATTTCGAACTCGCATGTCAAAATTCCAAATTCGCGCCGAGTTGACAAGGTGTCAATTGATTGAGTGTTAAACACGTGTCAAAGTGTCCGACACGATAAAAAGGTTATGAGAGAGTGTGGGTGCTTCTTGAAGGTCCTTGGGCCTAGGGAAGTTCAAGGGTTGTGCGTAGGGAGGATTTGAAGGGTTGCTCGCCCCTAAGGGTCGTGGGCTGATCCTTGCATGGATCACGGGCTTGTTCTTGTATGGATCATGGCTCGTTGCTTAAACATCTTGGATCATGCTCATCTATTGGGCCGTGTCACAAACATAGTTGATCATCGGGCATATCCAAGTCAGGCCGGATCTTAAGGTCAGACCTGTGCTTTTGCCAAAGCCTAATGCATTTCAGAGATTTTGCATATTTTTCCCTCCGCCTGATCAGACTCGGCTGTCCCAACATTGCTTTTGGGCCGGTGGGTATCAGAACGGGTAATGGATAAATGGGTCCCGATGGTCCAATAATCAGACCAACCGAAAACGACGGGCCCAGGGCCCAGTGCAGTCCGACACGACACGACATGCCGTTTCGATCGACGTAGGGAGCGGCTCCTCGGTCGTCGGACGGCGGACGACGGTCTTGCGTTTTTACCTCGGAATCGAAACGCGACAGAACAGAGCCGACCGGAGTTATCGCATCCGCTTCGGAATCCTACGGCCGACGCTCGTTTTTCCCTTGACTCGAAGCCGATTCTGCTCGACGCGAATGGCTCTCCGTGCGAGCCACGCGCTCCGCCGTCCGTTCCCGTCGCCGCTCGTTCCGAGCAAGCCCGCCGTCCGGACCGGCGCGTTCTCGGTCCGTTGCTCTAGTTTCGGCTCCCCCCACGAGGCTGGCAAGGTTCTTCTTTTTCCTGTCCTGTGATGTAGCTGGGGTAAACGGGTGAGGCTCAAAGAAGGGCCTTCATCTGGGTTTTCGGTTCGCGGCTTATGCGGAGGATGAGGTTGGCGGGTATTCCGTTGTTGGGTTTTACCTCGTCAAAGCAAAATCCTTGCCTTTTTCGGTTTGGACAATTTCAATGCTGGGTTGTCTGGGTTCCATTGGTAGTATAATTTGGTCGCTAAATTAGATTTGACATTATGGGCAAGATAGCTCTCGGTCTGGTCCTTATGATATGGCAATTTCGAATCTGCAGTTGGTTTTGGAAGTGAAGCAGAAGCTTGAAAGAGATTACAGTAGCCTTCCCGTGGGTAAGAATGGAAGAGATGATGAAGACATGATTTACTGGTTCTTGAAGGACAGGAAGTTTGTCGTCGAAGATGCGGTCGTGAAGCTGACTAAAGCCATTGTATCCTCTTGAATCCTGTGCTTTCCAAGTTTATGAAACTGCAATGTGTAGTTCACTTGATCTGGCGACGATTAATTTTAGTGGTGGAAATGTGAATGCCATTATGACCACGCTTTATAACTATAAGATGGATGGTGTGATGCATTTCGGTTTCTCATTCTCACATGTCACCAGTACCACCATCAATTGATGTTATGCTTGTGCTTGATTGGATGGATGATGTGATGCATTTGAATTTCTCATTCTCACATGTGGCCAGTGCCTTCAGCTGATGTCGTTATTGCAGGAAGAATTATGATCACATGATGGATAGATGTTCTATAAGTTATCCTTATGCTTATGTAGAAATGGCGTCAAGAGTTCAAAGTGTCCGAGTTGACTGAAGAATCTGTGAAAAGCATAGCAGAAACTGGAAAGGCATATGTGCATGACTTTCTTGATGTCAATGACCACCCTGTGCTTGTAGTGGTGGTGTCGAAGCACTTTCCTGCTGTAAGTATTGAAACTTTGCACAAACTTAGTCCTCAATCTTTGTTGTCTTTCTTTTTCTAGTCCTCCAGTGGCCTCTCAGTCACTGGTAGATAAATGAATACTGTTGAATTCGGAGTTTATATCTTCCTCTGATTCATCATTAATCTTAGCGTCTTAAATATCGATGCAAAAGAGTTTGACATATGTTAAATTACGTTCCTCATTTGGAAGAAATATGAGTGCAGTTGTATCTTAGTAACTAAGTTGATGGCTTCAATTACTCACATAAAATCTTAACGATCCTATTCCTTTATTGGGGTATTCGAGATTGATTGTAGCTATTGTTTTCTCATTTAACCTATTCTTCTTTAAAATATATTGTGAGTAACCCTTTCTGGAACGACTGCTGCTTCTGTCAGTTATGGACAATGATCTTTTTAATTGTTTATCTGCTTTTAAGAGAAAATTCTAAGGGTTGCATTTCTCATGGTCAGGCTCAGGAACCTATTGAAAATGAGAAACTGTGCGTGTTTTTGATTGAAAAGGCACTGAGCAAGCTTCCAGATGGAAAAGAAGAGATTCTTGGGATATTTGACCTTCGAGGATTTGGTACTGAGAACGCAGATCTTAAGTTCTTGACTTTTGTGGTAATTCCTGCACTGGTTCTATCATGAATACTTGGAATTCAGGCGTGCTGTTACGTGTTGTCAATATAAAAGAGGGAAAAGAACTACAAATGAGTAAATGCACCTCTAAGATTGGCAGAATGATAAGGTTGAAATTGCTATTGATGCTAATCCGGAATTCCACGTCAAATCAAGTGCCAATGTAGAACTTAATTAGTCTCTTAGAGTGGTACATGTTAGCTCATACATGTTAGCTCATTTGGCATATGCATCAGTTGCTGTTGTGGCAGATGTCTGTTCATGAAAGGCAAGACAGTGTTACCTTTCATGTGCAATCATTCGCATTTCTGGTATGATGCAGGAGCTCTATTGCATTCGTTGTATCAGCATAGTCATTGCTGCTGGCAATAAATTATAGTTGAGGTGATCCCTTTCTGGTTTAATATTGCCAGAAACTTCGTTCTGATATGATCCGAAAGATCTCCATTTGCTTTTAACTATTGTTGTAAGCAAGGAGCGTGACGCCTAAGTACTCTTAGAAGATGGGAAAAGTTAGTATTCTTCATATGCTTCTGCCCATTTAAAGAAGTAGAGACAGTGGCAGTTACTCCAGGAATCATTAGTAACATACTTGAGGAATCTGTTTGGCCTGTTGAGCTGATTTATCATTGTTTTGTGCAGTTTGATGTGTTTTACTATTACTATCCCAAGCGATTAGGACAGGTCCTCTTTGTGGAAGCCCCATTTGTCTTCAAGCCAATATGGCAACTAGCAAAGCCTATACTGAAATCATATGCTTCTCTGGTATGTTCCAGCAACTCATTTATGTCTTTCCTATCAAGCATAGGCTGTTTTTGCTGGTAATACTTTTGGATTATAGTCTGGTGAGTCAAATGAAGCAAAAGAATGCCATTTGGTCAGAACATTCTCAATTAGATGCACTTCTTTTCTTTACCAAATGTATTTAGGTTTCCTATGCTATGAGATAGGAAGCTTGAAGTGTTCCAATATTTAAATAATAAATCACGCCTTCATCTAATAACTTAAGCTTTTAGAACAATTGTAGTGGTCCACAAAATTTCACATAGTATCAAAGTTAGAGGTCTTGAGTTCGAATCTTTCTAGGCTCCATTTACCTTCCCAATTAAATTTCCACGCTTAGTACTTAGGCAAATGAAGACTAAACGTGATGGGAAGGGTTACATTATTTAAATATTAAACCTCATTTTTATCTAATAGCTTAAACTTTTAGAACTCTAGTCTCATAAAATCTCACATGAAGTCGGTATGCAATTTAGTCATCTTGGATCTTTACTCATTGCGGACTTCATGATTATTCCTATTGATCTTTCAAAAGGTGAGATTTTGCTCAGCGGAGATGGTCAGGAGTGAATATTTCACAGTAGAAACACTGCCAGCTAACTTCAGGGAGTGAGGCATCATCGATCATCTAATGTGCATCTCCCTCAGGTATCAAAGTCATATCTCAATAGACATTGTACAAAAAGTACTGGTAGAATTCTTGAGCAATTTTGTCACGGTTGGACTGTCATTCTTTTACTTTTGGCATTGAAATGAATTGTCTTGCTTTATGTTTTCTAGCTCTCTTGCTGGCAGCTGTAGACGGAAAATCTCTTTCTTTCATGCCCAATAAGCCATCGAAGATTGTCAAGTTCCTGACTTCTACACTGACTCTTGTTTCCCGTGGCATGCTCGTGGGCGACTCAAGCAAACAAGATCCTGAATGTGACCGGACCTCTCAAATGTTTTCTCGCTTTATCTGGTTTTAGCATCTCTGAGTTGAGAAAATACTACCCAAGAAAGCTACTGAAGCAGGGGCCATTGACTGTATCGAGTCACAAGGGTTTCTATCTGGAATAAAGCTGAGTCATGGCGATGTAAATTGTTGCTTCTTGTATGTAATGAAAGATGTTGCTTTATCCTCTCGTGAAGGAGATTTCACCTTTGGAAGATGCCGCCATGGCTCCGTGTAGTCTGCGACGAAGCATGGACGTTCTGTTAAGTCTGTCCTCTATTAGATCATAAAAAGCGAATTTTCAGCACTCAGGGCTTGAATCCTTGGTACAAGATTTTGTTGAAGAAAAGCCAGTAAATGCAGCTACTTGATCTGAACTGGGAGACATTCTTGAATATGGAAAGATACATAATTTCCGGAACTTCCTAAAAAGGATAGTGATATAAATGATCCATGAATATTTGCCTGATATGCAATGTGATTTACGAACTTTAAATTTATTTGATATAATCTTTGAACTTTATTTGAATGTGCATTGCAATTCTTGAATTTTTAATTTTTCAATGTGATCCCCATACTTTGGTACATATTCAATTTAGTCCATGGACTCTATGAAGATTTTCAACGATTTCTAAACTTGAACTAATAGAATGAAGGATAACATCGAACATGTGATCAAATTAAAAATTTAAGAATAATATTATATATTAAATTAAAATTTATGATTATATTGGATAATTTTAAAATTCAAGAACCACGTTACTCGTGAAATCGAGTTTACGTGGCATTTGTGTCACTTGGCCTTCCTAGAAGGAGAGCGACAGGTTAAAAGTCAACGAATCACATAAAATCCGTTTCAGCCGAAGAAACCAGACTGGCGAGTTTACCCCTCCGCTTGACCCACCGCAGGGAGAACGACCGGGGGCAGAACGGTAAAATCACACAAACGCCCTTCCTATCTTTTCATCCGGCGGAAGCAACGTTCCCCCAGCTTCAGACAGAAGCTCGGAGAGATAGAGATAGAGAGAGAAAATGGAGGTGGTCTCCCCGAGGTCGTCCGCGATCGCCACGCGCGCCGCCGCCCTCCTCCTCCTGCTTCTCGGCGCCGCGCTCCTGTGCAGCGCCGCCGAGTCGCCGCCGTACACGGTGGTCCATCAGGAATCTGACTTCGAGGTCCGGCTCTACCGGGAGTCCACGTGGATGTCCGCCCCCGTCCGCGACATCTCCTTCGAGAAGGCCACCCTCAACGGCTTCCACAGGTTTTGACTCGCCCCTGCTTAGCTCCCCACCTCGATCGATCCGTCCGTACAAACCCATGTTTTTGTTTGTCGGCCTGATGTTGTTTTTGTCGGCAAGTCTTGATTTTTTTGGAGATGATCGTGTTCTTGTTCGAGTCTGGTCGCGATTCTGGTGGATTCTTGTTGGGAATTTAATAACGACGAGCTGGGTTTTGAGTCTTTTGATCATCCCTTTTCTGGGTCGTCCATGTTGCTTTTTGTTTGTGTTTTTTCTCTGCTGAGCTGAGCAAATTCTTGCTCTCTGATTCGCAGGTTGTTCCAGTTCATTCAAGGCGCCAACTTGAACTTCTCCAGGATCCCGATGACGTTCCCCGTCGTGACGAGCATCGTCCCGGAAGCCGGGCCGCTCCACTCGTGGGCCTACTCCGTCCGGTTCTACCTGCCGCCCAAGTTCCAGGCCGACCCCCCGACCCCTCTCCCCGAGCTCGACCTGAAGCCGCACGTGTGGGAGAGCCACTGCGTCGCGGTCAGGAGGTTCTCCTGGTTTGCGAAGGACGAGAACATCGTCCGGGAGGCGGAGAAGCTCGCGGCCAGCTTGAGCAGGTCGCCGTGGGCTAACATGACCTCCTCCGAGAGTAGCTACGCCTACTCGATCGCGCAGTATAATTCTCCTTTCCGCGTGATCGGTCGCGTTAATGAAGTCTGGGTCGATGTCGTCGCGCCTGGATCAAATGGCTGTGAGTTCAGTGGAGTTGCTACATATTGATGCATGGGGATTGACTTGTTTAGATGAGTATGGATTCCTGGTCCTGCTAAGTAAGGTCTAGAACTTGAAGTTAGGGTCTTTTTGTGACCCCTATATGTAAATATTCATGGGTGTCTGAAACATCTCCTTGTATACTTGGATCCTTGTGTAAAAACTCTTATATGTGAATCATACCATCCAGTTTTACATGACTGTTCACTCCTCCATTACGACTGATTTGTTTCATGAATTTGTCAAGTTCCCTTCTGAGAAATGAGTGAGCAGTGTCGAACCTTTCGACTGAATGATGGTAGAAGCGAAAGTGCGATCGACCGATGAAAAGATACAGCAGTTCCTGATGCTTTTTTTGGATGCTGAAGTGTGAGAGTTTGAGCTCTTGGGTGGAAATGGCTATTAACAATCTAACTGGAAACCTCCTCTCAAACAAAAAGGGTGCCCAGATAATTTGCAAGTTGTTACACTGAGAAACGTTATAAGTATAACAAGGCGATGAAGGCATTGCTCAACTCTTGCTCTTTTCATGGTTATTTACAATCCGGCGCATGGTAGAAAAACCATGCCCTGCAGGTAACTCCACTCCTATTTGATATTCAGCTATTCCACTCAGCAAATGCCGAACATACCTGGCACATTGCCATAAAGAAAAAGGGAACTTGCGATAGAAATAGAAATACTAAAATTCTGTACTACAATGAAATGAATCTTTTCTTAACCTGGAAGGATGCCAAAAACTCAACTGTCGAGGGAAGGTACATGATCGTATGGAGTATCTAGTATCTACAAAGATCGAGGTAACCATGGTCAAAATTATAGGCTTCTTTGGCGTCTAGGATTACATAATGGCAGTGAGACCCCAGCAGCACCCTTCTTTTGGGGCATAGGCAGCTTGATCTGGCGACGGTAAACGAAAGCTCCCAAGAATATAAGTAGAACAAAGAGGAAAACAGGGGATGGGATGGAGCCCACTCTTCCAATCCTAAAAGATGACAGTGCCGTCTCAGCTTTGAAGGGATGCAACCGTATAAATTTGCCCTCGACCAAAGAAGCTCCCAAAGTCCAAGATATATCCCCTGGACCGATTATGATATCTCTGTCGCCAAGATGGAGTGCCTCATTGATGAGCGACACCAAATAAGGCACCTGAAAGCAAAATTGTCCTCCATAGTTTCCATGTTCAGTGATGTGGTTTGAATTGATCCATGATTCTGAACATAGTCGATGACCTTTCTCCAGCAACCGCGTGAAATTAGCTCTACCACTTAATCTTAACTTACTGTAAACAGCAAAAAATCCTGATAAAGCATGAAAAGCCATGTCAGGCAGGGCAACCCCTGTGATGTTTTGCAAGTCACCACCTGCGAAGACAGAAGGAGAATAAATTTGACTACTAAATCTTAATTATTTCAGTAAATCATACAGCAAATGGAAATCAAAGCTCAACAAGAATGAACTGGGATGTTTTTGGCTAGAAGAGAAGAACTTAATACGGAAGTGATAGTGGGAAGTTGCCGACTCACCATTGTGGTAGAAGACGTCCTCTTTCCTGTTTTTACCAACTGCTACAGAAAAGTGCTTTGAGTAACTTGAATTGGCGGCAGCAGCCCTTGCAAGTATTCTGCACTCTTCCCAATTTGGATCTCCAATGACGTTCATAATGCTAAACTTCGGATTTTGCTTTGTACTGCCCAAAATTATTTTGTCTGTGGTATTAATTGTGCGGCAATTATAGCAGGTATAGTTCTGCACATAGTTTGGATTTAGACAAGGGTGGCTGAGGATAAAGTTACCATCCCTCTGTCTTAGTGTTTCATTTTGTGTTAGCATGACAAGGGTCCGGTCAAATGCCTCTCGCAAACCAAATGCTGGAAACGAGTAGGTTAATACCCGATGTTCGGTAGAACCAACCTTCAGTCTTACCAACTGCTCATGGTTCACTGAATCATGTACTTCCATTGCTACCTGCAACGAGGAACCTCCCAAGTCAAGAAGCCCCAAAGTGCTCAACCTAGATTGATTTCCAAGTCTCCCCATTTTGTAATTCAGAGCTACCCAACCATAGAATGCCTCCTCTTTTCCGTGCAATACCCTTATCCAGCTTCTCTTATAAACAAACGCATGTTCCCTGACAACAGCTTCGACATCGTCTAGGACCCTCGTCGCATCCTTAACTGCCAACCTCCTGAGTCCAGCAGTCGCAAGAACAAAAATCGGAGTCTCCGGATGCCTTTCTTCAGGCACCCACTGTTTTGCCAAGTTTATCAATGGTTCCAGAGCAGCCCTCACTCCGCTAGCATTGCCAACAAACCTATCTAAACCGGGCTCTGTTTGCAGACAGTGATACTGACAGGAGCCGTTGGAAGTCTGGTTCTTGATCAAATTATCAGCGTAAGAATTCACCAGAACCGGCAGCTCCCATCCATTTGCACCTCTCAGCATCCACTCATACACGTTCACGCGCGTGCCAGTGCTTCCACAGTCCACAACAACAGTGAAGTAGGACCGTCCAGGATCACGAGACACAACACTTTTCCAGCCCAAATGCCAACCACTCAATAACAACAACGACAACAACAACCCAGCAAGAACAATCACGACACCAATCTTCAGCGCCGCCCTACAACGTGCAAATCCCGCACTAGAGGTCTTGACTTTCGAAGGCGACTTCGGATCCATCCACAGCCCACATAACAAGTTAAAAACTACTCCTTTCGCTCAGACAAACCACAGTCGAGCTCAAACTACACAGGACGCGAAGTGGGTAGCCCGATTTCAACACGACAACATCGATGAGCTCAACCGCAGCAGCTCTAGACATACTGAATCAACGTGGAAACAAAATCGACTGTACCCATGAGGCAAAGGAAACTAATGGGCAACCTCGGATCAGGCGACAAACGAGGAGATCGAGCTGGCAACCCGATCTGGGAGCACCGAAACGAGATAATTGGAGAAGGAATGGGATGGCGGTTTACCTGTGCGAGCGCCGGCACCGGAGGATTTCATTCCCTCCTCCTCCTCTCCGGCGAGAGAGATCGGAGGGAACGCGGAGGAAGAAGACGGGAAGGGTCCGGCCGGTCGGTGAAAAGAACTTTATATTCCGACCCAAAAAAAAAAACGTTATATCTCAATTGTCAACGTATTATAAAATGCAATGGGGTGCGTTTGGTTAAATTTTTGGGAAAATCATTGAAAAAATGCAAAGGCCTTTAAAGTTAAAGGAGTTTTTCAAAATATAAATTGCGTTTACTAAATTGTAATCCGAAAGTGTATTGTGAAATATCCCTAGGCAAAATAGTATTCGGAGAAATTTACATTTACAAAAGGACTTTTATGATAAAAAGAAAGGAAAAAAAATAATTGGTCGGCAAAAGATAGACGGCCGCCACGACGTCTCAAGTTGCAAGACCTTAGGCGGCTACCCGACACCACCGACGAGGTCTCAAGTTGCAAGACCTTAGGCGGCTACCCGACACCACCGACGAGGGCCGCCTGAGGTCGGGCGACCCCAGCAACCGCTGTGAAGGGCCGCCTGAGGTCATGGCGGTCGCGGCGACCAACCTCGTCACAACCCAGGCGAGGTCGTGGGTCGCTTGGGTCGCAGTGACCTCGGCAATGAGGTTGTGGGTCGCCAGAGGTTGCGGCGAGCTCTGTGACTGTTGCAATCCAGAACCCAGATCTAGGTCGCAGCGAGGTGGCGGAGGTCGCGCGCCGCGACCCAAGCGACCTTGGCGACCCAGATTTGGGTCGCGTGATTGGTCGGCGACGATCGCCGGGGTGCCGCGACCACGCTGGCCTCTCTTCAACCCGTCGTCAACTCATCGCAACCTTGTCGGCCTCTCTGACGAAGAAGAAGATGAACAGTGTCCGGGGCATTCCGAAAATGCTGAAAGCCCAAGGCAGCATTCCTTCAAGGTGGATTTTAAAAATGTTCTCAAACACCCAATTTTTGAGCAAATGGGCTTTGGACCCCCAAAATTACTTGGGAAAGTTGATCCCAAACGCACCCTAAAAGCTATTTCAAACCAAACTACTCATCATATTGTTTAAAAATTGACCCCAAAAAAATCATGCTGTTTAAAAATGTTACGGGGTCGAAGCCGGAAAAAGAAAGGAAATCAATTTCAAAAATTGCAAAGAAATAAAAATGAATAAAAGTTAGACTAATTATTAGATACAGCTCGTATCATGTCGAGTGAATCAGTTTTCTCCAATGAAACAAAAAGAAAAAAGACCGGTTTCATGAAATGCAAAGACTATTTGCAAAACACTTAAAAAGGACTTCAGCTGAAAAGAAGAAAGATGAAGATGTCTTAATCAACCTAGGTAGCTTGGATGATGACCAATGGCTAAGGTCATGTGACCCCTTATAAGGTGACGTTGCAATCAAGCGTCGTGCATCCTCAGGCAAGAAACTCTAGAGATCGCATGACCCCAAATGACTGTCGCAACATGAATTTCGCTGGCCATCCATATCTCACTTGAGGTAGACTCCAAGCCTTCAAATTTTACTTGGGATAGATTAGAGACTTTAACCTAATCAATGCCTTCAAATGATTGATTAGAGAGTTGAAATTTTCATTAAGGCCACATTTGTTTCTTACGGAATAAATATTTTTAAAAATATTTTTTGAAAAATAATCTCTTATAATAATTAACTAATGAAAAATATTATGATTATTGATAAAATTTTATTGATAATATTTTATGTCTAAATATTTTCATAAATGATAAGAATATTTTTTGTTGATTTATTTTTATAAGTGATACAAATGATCATTTGTGGAAACAAATTTTAAATAATTTAATTTTTCATAAAATGAACACGCCCAATAGAAGATATTACGGATGACAAAGATGTTTTTTTTTTATTGCTAAAATTAACCTACAAGGAATCGAGCCGTGTCTTTTAATATACCGGAATATATAATGTCGGAGAGCATGCGTGCGGACGTCGAAAAATTATAAATGAAGTGAATAGGAACCCATACTTTTCAATAATTGCAATCAATTTTTTCCTTTTCAGAAAATTTCCTCAATCGGTTATTTTATACATAATATATCTATGGGCATATGCCTAAATCAATAATTCCATTTGGCCCTCACATTTTCAAATTTAAATCTTTAATATTTCATACAAAACGTTACTAAAAATAGTTCAAATAACGAAATACTATTCTCTTTCTATATGTGTACATTTTCTTCACATTGTGTCAATAATTTCTTTAATTAATTAACAATTCAAATAATGTGCAATAAAAAAAAGCTATTGCAATCTTTTAAATATCGAGTATTTTTTTCTGCCCATAAACAAGGTACGTGCACTTTTGCTCGATAATTATAAGCCAAGCCGAACATATTCGATGTCCTCGGGATCAGGCTCCCGTGGCCAAACCTTGTCCTAACAATACTAATCCTTGGTTGCCACAAACGGGCAAGCCCAAAACAGAAGCTCAGCTCATAATATCAGATAACCATTTAGACCGTTTTGGGACAGACTTCTCTATAAGGAATTCTCGCAAGAAAATAGAAGGACGAGCCAAATCTCGAAAAAATGGTAAACAATATCCCAAAAAATAAATTCTTTTCCCTCAATATCTTGCCGGTCATTCAACGGCGGAGATGAACGTGCCGATCAGATCGAACGGTCCAATCCAGTCTAATCTAAAAAAATTCTCAATACCTAAGTATATACATTAAGGGGAAGAAAAAGGGGGAAAAAAACCTAAAAAAGGAACAAAAAGCTTTTTTAGGCTATAAAGATGAGGAGAAAATCGAAACCATTTTCGGATTTTTTCATTTCTTTTTCTTTTTTTTCACTCTTTTTCTTCTTCTTCTCGTTCACCTCCTTCCTCCTCCCTCCTTCCTCTCTCGCTTCTCTCTCTTCTGGTTCGCGTCTCGATCCGAGGAGCCGTCGCTTTCTCTCTCTAGAACCTGTAAATACCGAATCCTCTCCGCCGCTCGCCACCACCTTCCGGCGATCTCGACGCTCGATCGCTCCGCCGCGTGCGGCGGCCCCACTTTCTCTCTCTTCCTCTCTCTCTCTCTCCTCCGCCCGAGGGGAGCGGCTGACTCCCGTCGATCCCGTCTCCTCGCGCCGCGGCTAGGGTTTCGCGGCCGGCGCCGTCGAGGCAAGTGATTTCCCCCCCACTCTCGCTCCGGGGCGGTTCCGGCCGTGTGTCTCGCGGCTGCGTCCGTCGAGGCGAGCGGATGCCGCTGCCAATGGCGATCAGCTGTTGATTTTATGTATTTTTTTAATTTTTTTTCTTGAGTTTTGGTTTGCGGAGTTACTGTGATTACTGGGGAGTGCTTAGTTCCGGGGCTCGCCCGCGTTTGTCCACGGGCATTTTTTGGCGAGGCGGAGCTGGGCCGGTCGTTCTGGATTGGCCGGTTTCGCGGAATAGGAGGTAGGGAGTGCTGGATTTGCGTGGACGGATTGTGGTAGGTGATCAAGACGTGATTTTGGGAGGTTTCTCGGGTGCCGTTCGCCGCTAGGAAATATGGAGCCCTTATGCGTGAGGGGGGGGGGTTGCTGCCGCCGGAATTCGTAGGATAGTTTCCTGAAATAGCTGTGATGGTTGATTGTGGCGGAGTAGATGGTGGTTCATGGCTGCATCTCGAGTTTTGTTAACTTTTTGGCCCTTGACTTGTGTTGGATATCGAAGCTTTTTCACAAAAGAATCGAAATCTTGCTTAGCGTGCATAAAGACGCATGGAGTTGTTAGACCAGTTAAATTCTTTAATAGATGTGGGCGAAAAATGCTCCTTAGAGTAGAATGAAATTTGAGAATGTCTTCTCAAGGCATGGCAGCTTACTTCTCCTATTGTCTTTAACGAATTTATGGAATGATCTTGCGACATAGCACATTAGTTATATCTTGGGATGAATAGTAGCAACTTTATGATTACGGTAATGTCTTTAAGGCGTTCTTAAGTTGTTTATTCTATGACTAACATGGTTAGCCAGTTATGAACTCACACAGTTGTTTTTTGAGGTTGGTAAACATCCACCAACTTTTATTCTATAGCGTACGTGGAAGCATTTTGATTTGGGAAGTCTAGTTCCAATGATAACACGGTTTCAACGGAGATGCTAGATATGAATTTTGAGCACTCATTTGTTGCCATGTCATTTGACATCAGTAGGTTGGTGTCTGTATTGTATTTATTGCGGTAAGAATAATTGTAGCATTTTGAAACTGTGACTGCATATACTTATCTTGGTGAACTTCTTGATTGCATGTATTCTAATTCATTTGCATAAAATTGTTCCAGACAAGTTTTTTGCAAGAAATGCTAGACTTACAAATACTGATGTACACAATTAATTAATTTACTAATTTCTGTAGATATTGATTGTTGAATGCACCAAATTGTTTAGTACTCACAGTTTGACATATTACTTAGTAAACTAATCTTCTAGACCAATCTTAGTAAGTCTAGCATTGCTTTTTGGAAATCTTTCTTATGGATTTTGTTTTGGTGTCCATTTTCCACTTTACTCCGTTTTCTTGTCTTTTGTAGCCGATACTCTCATTTTTGTTCTTGGTTTGTTAAGGGTGATGGCCTGATGAGAGTAATGTTCTTTTGCTTTTATCAGGTTTTGTCCAATTTGTTTGGATGACCTTGGGGCAACTTCAAAACCATGGCATCGGGTACAACTGGAGAACGGAGGTATGATATTTTCAATCCCGTTACCTCCTGGCAGTCTTTCGAAATTATGATAATAGATTGAGATAGATAGTACTTCAAAAGCAATTCTAAGCTTATCAAATTGCCTGCAACAGTGTCCATTCGAATCTCGTCAGTCTTTAGTAACTTTAATGGCATTTTAAGTACATTCCAAGTTTCATGACTAGAGTTTTGGAAGTTGAGGGGGCTCTTGGAAAACTTCCTAGTCTCTGCCAATTGTCAACCTTTTCATCTGTTGATGTGTGTGGGATTCTTTCCTCTGTAGATGACACATTTGTGACAGATTCTTTGGTACATGACATGTGTCTTCCAGCATAAAAAAAAAAAAAAAAACCAGAGTGTCAATTAAATGAGGCTAACAGACATCATTCCACATGGAAATTTGGGTTCCCAGGTGTTTTTGTGCCCTTTTTAGCAAACTTTGACTGTAAAATTTGTATATACATCTTATGACATGTTATCTTATTGAGGCTGCTTTCTTTTTCTGGGGATGGTGGTGCCAAGAGGTTGGAATATAATATTAAGAGAAAAAGTTGATGTGGCATTTTTTGTCAATGTGACTGATTTTGAATTTTAATTGTTGGAAAGATGTTTGAATGTAAAGCACAAGGGGTTGGTTAACAGTACCATTGATTGAGTATACATGACCCGTGAGATAACCTGCTTATCATCTGATTTTATGCGAGTTTAAGCTTGTTCTTTTTTCACTGTCAGGTGCGTATGAATAATCACTGAGAATATACTCCGATATTAGGTTCTTTTAGATCTTCGTAGCGATTTCACCATGGTTTTACTTTTATTTGGTCATGTTTTCGTATCTGATGAAGGAATGTCCCTTGTTAGTTTTGTGGGATACCTAGGTGATGTAGGGAAGATAACCGTAACAAGTTGCTCAACACCAAGAACAGAATTGAAGAAGCTAATACGAACAATTCACAAGGAATTGCCAAATCAAAAAAATTGTCTTCTGGACATCAAAGCCAGGGAAAAGAAAGGACAATTTTGCGAAATAAGTTTTATCAAAATAAGAAAGTACTCCAATTTGAAAACAACCCCGGTGTGTGATAGATAGGCATAAAACCCATTATACATAGGACTCCTACCCAAAGAATTAAATCTAATACTACTAGGATTCTTAAAACATTAGTAAAGACCTTAAAATCAAAATATTTTTTTATGCTTCTGCATCCCTAGGTCAACATAAAGAGGAATTATGAATTCACAAGGATGTATATAGGTTGGCTAAATTGTTATATTGCTTCAGGTGGGGGAATTCTGGAAGAAGAAGTGGCATGACTGTATTGGGGAAAGTCGCCGTTCCCAAACCTATAAACCTGCCCAGCCAGAGGTATGGGGTCTCATCCGTATGTTTAATCCATATCTCCTCGACACTTTCTTTGCTGCTGAACCTTTTCATTTCTTTCTGCTATTAAAGGCTTGAGAATCATGGTTTGGACCCAAATGTGGAAATTGTTCCAAAGTAAGTATACATCTCTGACATTGGGGTTTTTAATCTCTCCGTATGTGCTTTGTCCCAGTATGTTCAAACGGCAGAGGGTTCTCAGCATTTGTTAAAGATTTTTCTCCCTCTATTTTGCCACCATATATTTCAGGGGTACCCTTAGTTGGGGCAGCAGGTCCTCTTCCTCTACACCCAATGCATGGGGTTCATCTTTGCTCTCCCCCAGTGCTGACGGTAGCCATTCGCCGAGCCACCTTAGTGCTCGGCCTTCATCAGGTGAAAGTGGCACCCGACCATCGACTGCAGGAAGCGACAGGGCTCTTGATTCTACTAATGCGTGGGGCCCAAATTCTCGGCCATCTTCAGCTTCTGGAGCATTGTCATCCAGTCAGACATCACTAGCATCATTACGTCCTCGCAGTGCAGAAACAAGGCCTGGTAGCTCACAGTTATCTCGTTTTGCAGAATCTATGCTTGATAATTCAGTGACTGGGGGTATGGAAAGACTGGTAAGAGCCTGGTGCCATAATTTGTAATGATGGGAGCTTTTATGCATAGATTTGAAATTATGGGGAGATAAGCTCAATCTTTTGCATTAATCAAATATACAAACAGAAATATATAATTCCTTTTTTCACGTGGAGAATTTGTGCTTTGAGAGACATCTAATGATAAATAAAAACGAGGGCAATCTTAGGGCAATCTTATCTATGTAATGATTGTATATTTTAAGTGGGACGTGATCATCTAAATTGAGAACTTCAGAAAAAAAGTGTGTTCAGTTGTTCCATCAAATATTCTGCCTTTTATAATGTCAACTAAGACTATGGCTGTTTGCCGAAGTTATGTTACCAATATTGCACCTCTCATTGTTTTCAGTGCAAGCTAATGTCTAAGAGAATGTGTAGATTGGTTTTATGGCAGGATCTGATGATATATGTAGTGATTGATGCTTGTGCAACCTTTTCCAATCATTGTTAACGGTCTTGACCTTTAAAGTTTGCTTTAGCTAGCTGACAGCTAATATTTAATCTTTTGCTTGTGCCTAACTTTTCTATTCCACGTGCATGCAAAGGCACAGGCTAATTCAGCTCATTTGCTGTTATATGTGTAGGGACCGAAATCCTCCAAGAATGACAGGTTTTCTTTAAGTTCTGGGGACTTCCCTGTTCTTGGTTCGGAGAAAAATGGTTGTGGGAAAAGTGCGGGCTCACAAGGTGAAATGTCCTGATATTTCTAAATAATGTTGAATCCTAAATAGATGGGCAACATGTCTGTCATAACAGTGGTCCGGGATGATCGTGTGCTTAATTTGATTTTTGTCTTTTTCTTGTCCACTATTTGTTGCTATTCCTTGCATGTTTCAATGATAATTTTTTGACCCATAATTTTTCTTGTCAATTTACTATATGGAGAATGTATAGATCTTGTGTTTCACATTAACCCTGTTGTCAGCTTCTTCTAATGAGTCACTTTAATTGGAAAATATAGGTTTTCTTGCTTGATTCCATAAAGTTTCTGATTATATTATAGGCAATTCATTTGATTGATGATCTGACTACCTTTCTGCAGAGCATGCTCCTCAAGGCTCAGAGGTATCTTCTGATTCAGCGGTATTGGTGAAAGAAGGTACCTTTCCTTCGTGCAGTTGTTACATGTGTTCTGAGATCTATTGCTTCTTAGATCTTGTCCATAGTGAGTTGAAGGTCAAATCTGCCCATTTTTCTCATGTTGCAGGCGATAGCTCTATAAATGCTGATTCCAGGAATAGAGTTGACGACTCATGGAGAAGAGACAATTCTCCCTGTGGTGAAGATGGTGGACCTGGTGCAGACAAGTGGCGTGGGGATCATCCTCCTCCCCAAAACGCCGGCATCCTCCCTCAGCAGTTTAATGCTTGGCATGGTCCCCTAGTTAACAATCCTCCAGGTGGTGGTGTTTGGTTCAGACGGCCTCCTGGGGGCCCCCCTTATGGAGCTCCTGTTGCACCTGGTGGCTTTCCTGTGGAACCATTTCCTTATTACCGTCCTCAAATTCCGCCTCCTGCTCTTCCCACCATGCATCCTCCTCCAGGTGCTGGACCTAGGGGACACCACTCAACTAGTGGAGATATGTATAGACCTCAAATGCCCGACGGTTTTATTCGCCCAGGTATGCCTCTTAGGCCTGGGTATTACTCTGGTCCTATGCCCTACGATGGTTATTTTGGTCCTCCAATGAACTATCACAATTCAAATGAACGAGATATTGCATATACGGGGATGGCAGCTGGCCCTCCCCGCTATTCTGGCCAAAATGCTCCTGAAATACCACATAGATCTGGTGGCTATGGTTCCACTAATAAAGCATCAGATGGTGAGGAAGTGGATTTGGGTCATCCTCGTGATACTAGGGGGCAGTACAAAGTTCTCTTGAAGCAACAAGAGAGTTGGGATGGAAAGGGTGAAGGACATAAACGGGAGGGAACTGTTACAAAGGACGAGTCATCTCTGTACAAGGACGAACCTGGCAAGAAAGCATTGTCGAAGAACCAGTGGAGATCGGATCCCAACAATGAAGAGAAAGATCTAGAAAATGCAGAGCCAGCTGAGGAGGCTTCTCAGAAGTTTGATCACAGAGGTGGTGGTCCTGGTCCAACCAGGGTAAAGGAACTTGAAAATGTGCAAAGGGCTGATGATGCTGATTCAGTGAGAAGACCGTATAACAACTCTGTCGTCCCAGAAGCTCCAAAATCTTCTGTCGCTGCCCCAAAGGATTCAAGTTTAATCCAGAAAATTGAGGGATTAAATGCTAAAGCTCGGGTTTCTGATGATCGCTGTGAGTATACATTTGTTTCCAATAGGTCAGAGGAAGATAATAACCTTCAGGGACCTGACACCATGTCTAGCCATTCCGCAAAAGAAATTGGCTCTAATGCTCTTTATGTTGAAAGAATTCATGCTGGTAAGGTGACCAAACCTAACCTATCTGAAATGGATGCTTCTAGTGGGGGTAAGAGCCTTGAGCAAGCTGATGCCAGTGAGGCAACCATTCCTAGGTTTGCTACTTTTCTCTTGGACTTCAATTAATACTAGTTCAGATTTTTCACCCCCTTGGCTTCGGTTGCTTAGAATGTTGATAAGATATTTTGCGATTTCACAGGCGGCATCCTCATGGAGTGCAAGGAAAATCTCATCATCGTGGTAAAGGAAGGTCAAGTACTCAAGATGCTGACGAGCGGTGGAAGAGATCTAAGGAGCCTGACCAATTGGTTGTAACAGATGCATCTCTAGAGATTTCTAACATTCATGTGCCCCATCCTATGTCTGGGAAAGCTAATGATGTCGGTGCACCGCTATACCAAGGAAAGGATGAGGGAGGAACTGTGTCCATTGCTTACGATCCCAGTGAGAGTGGGGCAGAGGTAACATATTTTCTTCTAAAAAATTTGTCTTCTACTCCACCTGAATAACTATGACATACAATTTGAATGTTTTCTCAGCATGCTAAGATGAGAGAGTTGGCAAAGCAACGGATGAAACAGCGGCAGATCGAGGAGGAAGAACGAGCTAGAGATCAGAAGGCAAAAGCACGCATGAAATTGGAAGAACTGAACAGACGCACACAAGCTATGGATAGTTCAATTGGAAAAGGGGAAAATGTGTCAACCAGTGCTACTTTGAATAAGCAACATGACTTGCAGCCCGTTGTTGAATTGGCCAAAGCTTCTACTAGGTCTGTAGTGCTAAGCTCTGAGTCTGTTTCCAATACCATCACAGTTTCTGAAGTTAGTGCTGTTATTGGAAGATCCACTGCTCCATCCAATCTTTCACAACAACCACCTGATGGTGCTTGTGAGGAACATGCATTGGTTGGCAACCAGTCTGGGCCTTTGAAGCAGGACACCAAAACTGGTGTTGATTGTGCTTCTGACCCTCTTGAAGATGGTCGTATGTTTAAGCAGAAGCGTGTGGGACCCAAACATAAATCACTCATTTCATCAGAGAAAAACTTCAATGAGAAGGGCACTTTTGAGCCGTCCAAAGTCCTTGCTGATGGGGCCGACGGTGTCACAAAATCTGCTGATGTTCCCTATGAGAGCACTCCAAGCTGTGAGGATAATACTCCTGTGAATCCACATGGTATGGTTGAGTCTATGGTTCAGCCAAGAAAAAAAGGCAGCAAGACTAGTAGGAACAAACACAAGGTGGATGAGGCATCCACCTTATCTGCTTTACCTGTACTTGCACCTAAAGAAATTACTGTAGCGAACACTATAGAAGAAAGCAGTCAGCGAAAGTCTCCTGAGTCCAAATTGAATTCTACACAGGTTGAGTCACCACCTGATCCTGGAGATGCCAAACAGTCTTCAGAGCGGCATCCAGCTATTGCAGGTGAAGAAGTCCATACTAGAGTAAATTATCAGTGGAAGTCACAGCATTCTCGCAGGATACCAAGAAATCAGCAAGCCAACCGGTTTGCAGATAAGCTCCACAGTGGTGAATCTGTTGTTTGGGCGCCTGTTCGATCACAGAACAAAACTGAGGCTTCTGATGAAGCTAGTGACAAGGCACTAGTTGAGGGTGTTAATTCAACTGTCAAGATCGACAATCCTGTCCAGAATAATCCAAAAAATAAGAGGGCAGAGATTGAGAGGTATGTTCCCAAGCCTGCTGCCAAAGAAATGGCTCAGCAAGGAAGTATTCATCAACATACAGTTGCTTCAAGCAGTATAAATTCTGGAGATGCTAGTGTTGAGGCGGGAGGAGGTTCAGGTCTACAAAGCATCGAAAATGCTCAACCTGCCAAACCATCATCTAGGAGTGGAGACGGTAGGTTAAATAAGCCAGGAAAAGTCCATGGATCATGGCGCCAACGCGGGCCAAAGGAATCAACTTTGCATGATTTGGCGGATGGACAATCTTACACCTCAGACATAGGTAAAGACGTTCAAAAGTTGAGTGGGCATCACCAAGCCGAGGAACTTGAACTAAGAGCTGTGGACGAGAAGCCAAAACGATCTGATGAGCTAGGTTCTGGTGATGGTTCAAACCTTCCAAGTAATTCCAACTCTGCTGCAGAGGTCACAATTCATCCTGCCAGAGATCAAGGAGTTGCAGGAAGAGGAAAGCGTCATACTCTCCGGGCACATAAAGCCACTGGGGTTACTGTAAATCATGATCAAAAGAAGGGCATTGAGGAAATGGACGAAAGTCGGAACCAATCTTCGCCACCTGAGGTGATCCAAAGAAGTCCAGTTGTTCCCAAGGAAAGCCATGCTGTCTCCGAACGTTCAACTTCTCATTGGCAACCCAAATCCCATTCATCTTCTGCTCATATTTCTCGAGGAAGTAGGGTGACTGGAGGTCAAAATATTCAGGCTGACAGTGGTGGAATTGATGCAGAGCTCCCTCATGGTGGTCCACCCGCATTAGCACAGCATGAAATGGAACATCACGAAGCTTTGTCCACCAATGACAATCGAAAATATAATTCCCGAAAAGATAATGTGAACGAAGCAGGGCATGTAGAGGGTAAGATGGAAAAGAAGGCTCTTGCAGTTGGAGTTCGTACCCATTCTTCAACGCATGGTCCAGTTAGGTCAACTGGTGATGTGCGTTATGAGTCCCAATTTCCTTCAGGGTTCCACAAGAACCAGGGTGGTCGAAATGCAAGAGGCAATGGATCTCATGGAGATTGGAACTCAAATGGGCAGGAAAATATTCGACATCGTGAAAGACAGCGGCCGAACTCACACTTCAGATATCAGCCTGTGGGGACATACAGCGATAACAGATCAAACCATGTCGAAGGATCAAAAGATGGTATTCAAAGTACAGGCATGAAGTTTAAGGAGAAGAGTGGTCAAGGCAGTTCCGCGCGTGGTGGAGGGAACTATACGGACCGGCAAGTTGGCACTGGTCAAGTCGACGCTGACTGTAATTAGTAGAGAGTAGAGCCCTAGACGTGTTCTGTTGTAGACAGTTCCTCTGGTCTTGATTGGTAATACCCTTGTGCCTTCAGGTCTTGATATTTGCTGATTACTGTGGATGAAGAAGGGGTGCTGCTGTACCATCTCAAAAGACAGGTTGTCATGACTCATGTCAATGGTTGTCCAGGTGAGAGCATAGCAAATGCGTCTTGGAAATATTCAGTTCATATGGGTTGGTTTTGACAATATGTGGTGGGCTTCTTGCCTTTTACCTTATTTTTACAAATGTATTGTTCTGAACATTTTAATTTGGTCATGGGCTTATCTTCGATGGATCTTTTCACATGCTTCCTTGGCTTTTTTACTTGATTAGCCGATAGCTTCGCTGCTCTTTAACAGTAGGCAGCCGTTAACTTCGATCAACCTCCTTTTTAGGTGATAAGTGAACTTATATGACACCATCTGCCCCGTCATTGTTGTTGATTCTGGTTTATAGCTTGTTTGTTGATGACTTTGGAGCCGATAAACATCCATGTTGCTGGATGCTAGGTCATGTCAGTTTCAGCTGGTGGCAAATATATTGGGCTCGATTATTCATTTCTCCGGATTATATGCGGTGTCTGAGCATGTCTATGAACCATGAGATATTCTACCATAATCTTTTCTAATGTAGTTTTGGGGAGTTGCTCCGATTTTTGAACGCGCCCTGGTAAACTCCTGGAATCAGAAGCCACTTAAAAAAGCTGGAATTGCTAAACATTTTGCGTGGACATCGCTTCTTTCGATTTTTGAAAGTGCCGAGTTGTCATTCAGATCACTCTTTGGTTACTACTACTATCAAAACTTTAGCGTCACGAATGCAATGCAGCTGATATGGAGTGACATAGCAGTTATATCTTTCATGTGATTTGCGTAAGATCAAGGAAATACTTATGGCGTCTCTGTTTGCACTGAACTTGGTGCCCACGTTAGGAATCGTACGGTTGCTGGTCCAAGTCGGCTATCACGTGTGATCTTGACACTTATGACCTATCCGGACGTGTTCTAAGCAAGATCGGGTCTCATTGAATGTGACTTGAATATGGAGCGAAATGTGAAACAAGGTCATTAGAAAGGAAGCCGAAGAAATATAGACGGACATAAACAAGACCCGACGTTGGATGATACCAACCGCGATCGTCAACAAAAATTCCCCTTCTTGGACCGACCAAAAACCAAAATCACGATGCTGCAACCAACATAAACGAAAATCGAAATCAAAGGGAGGAAATCCAAAATCAAAACCGAAAAAGAGACGAGAAATGAGACTTGCATTCGGCTGAAAGGAGCCCATTAATACCCCCAACCGAAGGAATCTCAAACCTAGGCCCATAACATATTTTAACCCATGTGGTTCCTTAAAAGCCGCTAATTTCATTTTTTTTAAAGGAAAAATGACTTATATTATTTTTAAACTTTAATTTAATATATAATATAATACTCGAACTTTTAATTTATTCATATAATTCTTAAATTTTAGTTCAAAGTGCAATATTATTATTAAACTTTTAAATTATTTTTGGTATGCCAAATTCAAATTATTAAAATGATCACATTAAATATTTTTCATATAATTTAGGAATTATATTACACTACACTGCACACTTGTAGTCACATTGAACAAATGAAAAGTTTAGATATCACATTATATATTGAATCAAAATTCATAAATTAATTATGTCATTTTCTATATATATATATATATATATATATAGCCTATCTTTAAACTCTTTTTTATTTGGTTTTTGTTCGGAGCCTATCTTTAACTTACCTCCCAGTATTTTATTAATCTCTCCGTATTGTTATCCTCAAAAATCCCCCGCGGCGTCGAATAGAATCAATCAACCAACATAATCTACACATAAAAGCAATCCGAAAGGTTTCACCTTTTTGCAGAACCTCCTTCCTCTCCTTCCTCCTCTCCTCCTCCATTTCATCTTCCCCGTTTCTCTCCATTCCACCGCGTACGGAGATTGCCCCCAGGATTACACTTCTGCAGACCCGAACCCGAGAAAGGAAGGTTGTTTTTACCATGTTCTTATCCTCTTCTTCCATCGTCCTCAATCTTTCAGGCGGCGAGCTCGTACGGTAAGGAGGCCCCAGAAGCTCGTCTCTCTTCAGGTAAGCCGCTCGAATTACGCCTCTTTTCACCCCTTTTTGCTCCTCCTTGTCTTGTGTGGAATTCGGGGGTTTTGAGGGCGTTGAGTTCTTGGGTGGGGGCGCAAATTGGTTTCTGGGGTTTCTTGGGGTGGATGTTCCTGGTCTTGCCCTGTTTGGCGGCCGTTTTCTTGATGGTGGGTCTTCTGTTGTCGCTGGGATTGGGGAATTTCGGTCGGGGGGACTGTACATTTTAGGGAAAGGTAACTTGGGTCGGCTTAATTTTGTCCGCCGAGCCGTGGGTGTCTTCGCGCTCGGATGGTAACGGCCGAAAGGTATCTTTTTTTTCAATCAATCTGCTGGGAAAAAAATACATTTAGGAAAAGATAGCTTGGGTTGGCTTGCTTTTGTCCACTGAGCCACCGCCTGCCTCTTGCTCGGATGGTAACAGCCGAAAGCTATCTTTTTTATCAATCAATCTGCTGGAATAAAGAGTGGGGCTTTGTGATTTTTTTTGCTTTAGTTTCTCTTGACTGTAACTTGAAGTTTTAGCTAAACTGTGTTTCTTATTTGGCTGTGTCTTCAGATAAGGATTGCTTGAGTAAATGGTTGGGCTCTTAAATTGGAGGAGATGGCATTGGTAACCCATCAATTTCAGGTTCTGTGGAGAACTGGACAGCTGTTCACTTGTTTGTGCTTTATTTAATTTTGTTCTAGAGAGATGATGCTTCTGGTTAGTGGCATTTGTGTGGTCTTGGAATGAATTTTTTCTGTTGTCTATTAGCTTTAGGATATTGTTGGGTCTGCGTACATGTTAAAGTACCACTTTACCTCGCAATATCGGCAATGAGCCATTCATGATGTGCATTCACTTCTGTCGTTTATCCTCTCATGGGTGTGTTAGAAGTTGCGTATTTTCTCTAAACTGAACAGGACTCATACTTTGTACTATCTTAATTTGTTTTTAGATGACACTTGAATGATAAAGGACTTCTGGTACATATAAGTCTGCAGTAGGATTGTTTACATAGGTGGTGATAAAAGATATCTTTTGCACAAATATATTCTTACGGAGTTTCATACATATAGCAAAGTAACTAAAAAGGATTTTACTATTAAGTGTAACTGCATTTTGGGTTTTGACTTTTCTGTATAACAATGTTCAATATTTAAACGGATAAAAAATTGATGAAATGCTATAGCTGAAGATACATGAACTAAATTACATCACATCCTGTGCTTATGATTCAATACTCTTTCCATTTACCATAAGAATATATTGGTGCAAGGTACGAGACATACCCTGTTTAATCTTCAGTTCATGTGAGTCCTTATGCCATTAGGTTCGCATGATCTTTGACAGCTCTTCTATGAGTTAACAGCATTGTTCTCGTTATTGAATGCAGGGTTCTTATGTGGCATTTCCCTCGAGAAATTTATCCTTGAGCAAAGTGCTGACACTAAGGCGATGTTATGTGGTTGGGAAAACAGATAGACCTTTGTCCCTAAAGCATCATGTTCTTTTAAGGTCTGGATTCTACTCAATTTGTTGCCACCGTACATGTTTGTTGTATAGAGTATCTACTCTGTCATGGGGGAACAGGTTTTAAATTATGTATCTCTGCCTGTGTGATTAGAAAATCATATGACTGATGAAAATCTGAAAGATTAGAGTTTTTATATTGGTAAGGTCTTGTATTTTTGTGTTAAGTTTAGTTTTGTCAGTATAAATGGACATGTAGTGGATGGTTTTGTCAAACTTAAATTGTTAAGTTCACAGGCACTAGGTAGCAGTACTAGAGTTGGGCTCTGCGTGCGCACGTGCGCACATGGGGCATAGCTATTTGTCTGCCTTTTCAGAGAAAAGGCCCTCATAATAAGTGCCCATAGCTATTTGTCTCCCTTTTTCAGAGAAAAGGCCTTGACAATTAGTGCCGTTGGGGGCAAAGTCACTTTTATGTCAACGAGAATTTTAGTTGGGGCTTAGTGTGAGCTATGTAGGGAACTCCTGAAGTTATATAAGTTTGACTCAAAGGGAAAAACGATGATCCATCTTGATGTCAATGATGTTGCAAAGAATTTTGCTGGAGTGGAGATGATGATGTCACAATGATACATGTGGAAAAAGAGTATCTATTAAATAATAGGGAAAACTGAACTTGTTTGGAGTAAACAGGGAGGATGGAGGGATGAAGAAAAAGCAAGTGCTAGGGTTGGGCTTAGATACTCCTAATACAATGAATGCAGCTGTAAATATCGTGGGATCTTTAAGAGAGAGGGAGAGAGACTACTGAAAAGTAACATCTTCATTCAATAACTTAATGAAAGAGTACAAAAGATGGCTACATTTACAGAGCATGAGACACTGACTAAATCCTATCTTCCTTATCTATGACTACCTACTAACTCTTGACTAATATCCAGAAATATACTTCTACACTACACTTCAAGCTGGAGTATCCAGCTTGCATAAGACAAGTGCTACTTTCTTTCAAAGTCCGTGACTAAAGCGCCATAAGCCAGACCTTACACTAGACAAGAAATTTGGTTACATCAAATCAGATTTAAGATAATGGCAATTGTGTAAGCTGGACCTTATAAGAAAATTTGAATGTAATCTGCACCATAACCGGACTTGACAAGTGCTGAAAAAACACATGATCATGAAAGTTGACACTTCTTTCTCACCCAACATTGATAAAACCTTGTGGAAACCCAACTCGAATTGTGGCAAACTAAACTGCACTGCCCCATGTTGCTCAACTTTAGCTCCTTAATGAAGGCATAATCAACGAAAAAGGGCTTATTAGGGTGCCATAGCTATTTTGGTGGAGAAGCAGAACAAATGATCACGATTGAGAAAGATGCATGGTAGAATGAAGCTAGAGAATAGAGACGCTTGACTTGTGGTGGACTTCTCTAGCACATTCTAGTGAAAAGACTAATGAGGCTGCAGCAAACAACAACTCCCATGACGATGATGGAGATGCCAGCAGTTCACGAGATAGAGTTGCTCTCAGAGAAAACTGGAGCAGATCTGAAATTGCAATAAGCAGAGGATGATGATGATGCTCTTGAGGATGACTGGTTGTGGCTGCTCTCGAGGTTGGAGACCCGTGGACAAAACACAAAGGATTTGGAACGACAAACAGTGGTGGGCTGAGTGTCTGAGTAGAGACAATGATGGTGGAAACACGGATTCTTTGATTTATAAGACTGATGGCAAAAAGAAAGATATGAGTTAGGGTTTTAATTTTGGTCCTTCTCTCTTGGTGGCTTTTCATACCATGTAAACATTCTAGGATCTTAAAGAGAGAGGAAGAGAGAAAATACTTAGAGCATGAGAGACACTAACAATACCCTACTTTCAATATATGTGACCAACTACTATTTACTGACTATCATCCATAAATATACTTATAAAGAAGATAATGGAAGGAGATGATTATTATGATGGTTAGGACTTGAGAATGAGGAGCTTGACTAGATTAATTTCTATACTTGTGTACGGTACCTAAGCAGCATAAGCAGCACAATCTCAATAAAGGAGCTGTGGAGGCATATGGACACTTTGATAAGACTGAAAACATTCTTTAGAATGCAATTACTCATATCAAGGTTGTTCTAATGGTGAAATTTATCCTTCTCAACTTTGTTCCAAGCAAAAGTTGGAATTGGAACTTAGGATGCATTTAAAATTTGAATGTTGCAGTTCAAGTTCTGATGAGTACATCTTATATTAAATTCAGAACTGCTTCTAATCTGTCCATATGAGCATGGTGCTGGGAAAAATTTACAATCTGAGTGGGGGAAATAACAAATGGATGGTAAGTTCACAACTAGAAATCTTGGGTTGTGTAAAAATATGAGAATCTTAATAATTCATATCAAGAGTTATTTATGTCTGAGAAGAGACAGAGTGGACGATTAGCTATCCCTTTGTGTGTAATAATGGATGCGCTTGTCCATATGTTTGTGCAAATTGAATGCCTGAAACCTCGAGGCTGTTTCTTATCATATTGTCGAACTTTTGTCACTGTTGATATGTATAAAATCTCTTAATCTTCTGTTAGATTATGTCAACAAAACATTGTCTTCTTTTTTTGTTCATTGTATTGGTCAGGAGAAGCTTGGAATATCACCAAATCAGGAAATATTATTACCAAGTTTTCTTCCTCCAAACTGAGAAAAGCGTACATGTTGTGATCTTTCAATAAATTGTGGAATTATAATTTGCTTGACTACTAAGTGTGGATGTCTTATGTCCCTGCTGCTTGCTTAGAGTCTTTATCTTACTTCTCTGCTTGGCCTCTGTCACTACATGATCTGGCCCTTTTTGTGGCAAAACAGCTCAGTAAATTATTACCTTGAAACTTATGGACGAGCCTCACATACATGGTTTCTTCTTTCTGATTTCTTTTAGTTTAATTTGATCGTTTCGCATTTACTTTAGTGACTTCTCTTTTAGTTCAGACAAGTTCCTCTGGGTCATGGTAGAGTCCTTGTTCATCTTGGCTCTATGATTGCTTTGAAATGCTCTCTCTTTTAGATCTGAATTGCACTTTATTTTGTCAAGTAAAGTTTCTTTAGCTCACTGGAATTGAGACTAAGTAGCTTGTTTTGCAGAGTAACCTCTCCTCGTTTTTCTGCATCAAGGGTCAAATGTCTGAGGATTTCATCCTTTAAAGGCAGTGCCCAAAATGATGAATCATCAGGCAGAGCCAATGGGACAACCTCCAAAAGTTCTGTTAAACTCTCTTACTTACCAAATGAGAGCGATGAGAACATAGTGGAATCACCAAAGGCACAGAATGTTCCAGTTTCTTATACATCTGAAGCAGATGAAAGTATTGGTGGCTCACCTGCTATCCAAAGATTATTCAGGAAATGGCTGACAATGTTGCGCACAAGATCACCTGGTCAGCTAGTTGATGAAATTTCAGGAGAAGCCTTGCCTCCAAGGGGTGTTAGTGAAACTGGGACACCTGTAAAGGAAAGGAATCAGCTTATAAAAGTATTGTGGTGCCATTTTTGGGGTCTGGATGCAGCAATAAAAATTCCCTTTCTAATATTGTAAGTAGCATGGTCCTTTCCTGGCATCTGTTCTCTGATCTGCCATCTGTGCCATCATTCCCTGCTTATCACATATGCTCTCAGGCTTTATTACTGATGCTGCAATATTTTATAATAGAGATATAGTTCAGGTTAACATAGATAAAGGAGAAAGTAAAAAGACGAGGGATGGGCACCTTTTTTCTTTCTGCTGAAGGTCAATGGACTGTTGATATCAGAAATCTGTTTTTGCTTAATAGGACAATCTGTGAAACATAGCAGTCATGGATAATATTTCAACTAAAAATTATTTGTTATATATCGTAGATATGATAGAAAGAGATGTTATACTGAGCTAAGATTTATCATAATTTGAGATGAATTTTGAAACAACCCCCGAGAAAAACAAAAATGACAACAATAAGAAACTGGTGGGACTCATGCCTGATTTTGGAATTGTTAGAACTAGAACTGTTCTTTCCCTTGATTGTGTTTGTAAATCATATAAATTCTGTAAACCATTATAATCCTTTGACTTAAAATTGCTTATGGCAAGTGGACTCATGCTCGATAGTGTCTGATGAGCCATTACAGAGATTTATTCTCATACTTTCAATTATGTTGTATTGGCAGTGCTCCTTTGTACCTGGCTATTAATGTGACCTATGGGAGTGAAGTTTCAAAGGAGCTGACCCCTTTGTGGATCCTGGGGCCACTCCTCGTTGCCCTCTATGTCAAGCTGTTCCGAGGATTGTGGGCACTTTATTTGTTCACTTTCAAGCAGACAGTTAAAGTAGTTAAGAACTTGCCTGTGTACTACCTCACTGCTTATCAGTATGTCGCAAACGGGAAGCTAACAGAAGACATACGTTCTCATGTCTGGCAACCTGTGGTGGATGTAAAGAACTTGGACTACAAGGAGCTTTCTAGAAGGAAACTCAAAGAATTGCAAGAGTGGTTGCTGGAGAGGTATTTGGATTATGTTGAGTCGATATGGCCATATTACTGTAGAACAATTAGATTCTTAAAGAGGGCCAATCTCATTTGAGTTGCACAACTTGATTCGAGAAGGCGGGGCTAAGTGTCAAGATTGTTTAGATGGTTTTTTGAATTCACGATATGGTTTGAGAGCCCCATTTTGCCCTGGAGCTCTCGGTTAGATCTTGATCAATTTGAGTTGACGGCAAGCAGTCGGGGATATATATAGTTTTTTGGGGGCGACATTTTGATTCATGTATGAGATCCTCATAAATCATTTTATGTGGTTGCATCTGTTATTTGATTGAGAGAAGCAGAAATGACTGTCTATTCTGAACTGCCAAGCAGGAGCATTTTGGTTCTATTTCGATCTATTCTTTTGTTGTTTCATTGTTTTCTTCACGCAACATGATGATGTTGTGATGTTTGAATCTCTGAATGTATCTGCACTGATGCTTTAGATATTTCAGGTGGGTTGACCCTGCGCTAAGATACCAGAAAATTTATATGCAGTGGGAAAATGACTTTTTGAGAACCTTTTGTCCTTGAAGTTTTTTGTTTATTTCCTACTTGATTCCGAGATTTGCTACAAAACTTTTGAGTTATGAAGGCAGTATCCCTCGAAATTTTGCCGGGATCATTCCCAGAAGTGAATCACTTTGGTGCTGATCCTGCATTTGGTTACATGTGAGGCATGATTTCAACTCCAAGAAAAGGCATGTTGGTCATATAGTTATACTGTGAGGAGTAATTGGTAGTCTGATAACTGATTATGTACATGTATTGGACATTTACCTGTGGGGATATAAGAAAGATTTGACTGGAAGTTGTTATGCTCACTTTGTTTTGAATGTTAAAATGAAAGGATTGCAGAAATTATGCGCACTCGAACTCGTTAAAGGGTATAGCCAGTATATGATAGTGAATTTTTCTGCATGAAGATACCAATTCTTATATTGATCAGGACTAGTATTTGATCCATTCAGGCCAGAATTGAATTGAAGTCTATGTCACGATAATGTCCTTCAAATGCCTTGCTCCGCTTAAATGTTTATGAGTTGGATGATAAGTGTAGATAAACGGGAACAAGACTGTTAGGTAAGCCAAATAAAGCTTAATATCGAGTTAATGTTTATGAGTTGGATGATAAGTGTAGATAAACGGGAACAAGACTGTTAGGTAAGCCAAATAAAGCTTAATATGGAAACTCGTTGCCTTCAGTTAACCTTACTGATTAAAAAACCATTTCCACAAGATTTATTTAAATCAAATTTTATTGAAAAATCTTATTCTAAGTGTCCTTTATCCCTCAAATGTAAGTTCCCTATTCCCAAATTAGGGATACCCTCTTCTTGACTGTTTTGGGCCACCGCCTAATATTTCCAGATTTGTTGAATTTTTCACACACAAGTAATTTAAGTGGATTTGACTCGTGAGATCCGCCTGATCTAAGGATTCTTGTGTAACGTATGCATGTTATTTTCCAATATTTAGGCGATGGCCGGCCTTGTTCCGCCTGATCTAAGGATTCACGTGTAACATAAGCTTGTTATTTTACTCTTTCAATAGCGACGAGGGGATAGTGAAAAGTCCGAAGTAGCCCTTATCTTGACTTTCCAAAATCAAAACCATAGAAATCTAACCGATAGAAGATGCATGATCTTTGTCCTCCGAAAAAAAAATTGGATCTTGGTTAAAGAAAGAAACATTTTTCTCTAGGTGTAGATCACGCATACATAAGCTTTGTTCTTAAAAGTATAATAGAATAAAAAAGAAATCCATTTTGCCAATTGTTCATTCCCGGAAAGGGGAGGAAACCCAGTCAGGCGGTAAAAAAAACTTGATAATACACGATGCATAGCGCATCAGATGCATTTTCATATGTACGCTGGAAAAAGGCTTCAGAGCTTTATGTTGTCGTAAGAGAGAAACATAAAGTCTCTAAAACCATCAGCAATGAAAGCTAACGGATTAGCTTTCGTTCTCCGAGAAGATTTCATCTGTGCAAATGTATGGCCGCTCTGCCCACCAAACTCAGGGGCATGCGGATGGAAGTTCTTTGCACGTGCAAGACTCGTTCTTTGGATTTCGGACTCGGGACGTGACCACACGCATGTTGGAAAAAGCAGCAAAAGAAACGACAGACACGAAATGAAGAAGACAGCAACCTCTTCCTCTCAGATCATCCGACTCTCGAAAGATGTTTCGAACCTCTTCTGCACAGTTCTCAGCTCCCCTAACAAGAAATGAATGCGCGAAACAACGAACAACAGATCAAATGCACGACATGTTCAGATCTTTCTTGAGGTCAAGAAAAGATTCTAGACAAAAGCAAAGAAGAGGAAAAAACTGCCAAGAAAACAGCCTGAGAAGAAAAAACACCAATGGAGGCTAACACCAGAAACAAAGCTGTTGTTTTAAGGGTGCTTTTATAGAGGCTTCAAGCGTGCTCTAGGGCAAGAGCGAGGGGCGGTAGGATAGCTTCGGGCAGCGGGCAGAGGGGCTGCATGAAGATCATTTCAAGAAGGATCGTGCTCGTGGGTGGGGCGGGCAGTTCTTGTCCTGCTGCCCGCCATTATTGAATATTGCAAGTTGGCGGTCGAGCTTATCTTCTTGTCTGGCATCTGAGCATATAATGTAAAGCATATATATTATGCTTTCGTTTGCCTTCTCTTTACCTATCTCTCCATTAAGCGCCTCAGGAGCCTATCCATGCAATAACTTTATAATTGACTTGCTTTGTTATGTATCAACTCCTAACGACTACAATTTTTCCAAGGATTCACATGTAGTGTAACATATGCAGGTTATTTTCCCGAAATTTAGACTATGGCCAGCCTTGTTACATTTTCAATAGCGACAAGGGGATTGTGGAAAAGTCCGAACTTGACCTTATCTTGGCTTTCTAAAATCAAAACCATAGAAACATAAACGATAAAAGATGGATGATCTCCGTCTTCCGAAAATAAAAATAAAATGTTGGACCTTAGGCTCCATTCGTTTCATGAAAAATAACTTTTAGGAAAACGTTTTCCGAATTTTTCAATATTCATTTCATGGAAAATGAATTAATTGGGAAAAACATTTTTGATGATGGAAAAACAGTCTTCTAAGATAAGGGAAAATGTTTTCTGCTTTTGACAAAGAAGAAAACATTTTCCTCACTCACTTTCTCTCATCTCATACCCTTGTTAACTGTTTCATCATTATTTTTCTTTTTATTTTCTTTTATTTTCATTTTTAAAAAATTCAAATTTTTTTTTTTTGTCTTGGCTAGTTGTCGGTTAGGAAGCATCGACACTCTCTGAGAGTTTTCGTGTCGTATTGGACTTTTCAACATGCGTCTAACACTCTCCAATACTCGGTCAACATGTGTTGGAAATTTAACAGGGGAAATTGTCCAAAAAGTCCTAAACCTATTATAGTTTTGCCAATTCAGCCATAAACCTTTTAACTTTGCCGATTGAGTCTTTTCACTTCTTGCCGATTTAGTCCATCCGGCCAATTTTGGCCGGAAAATGCTGACGTGGACGTCAGCGGTGCCACGGAAGACTGCGCAAAGACCGATGTGGACAATTTTTAATAATATTTTTATATTTTTTATATTTTATGTATTTTCCTTCCTCCTTTTTTTTTTTTTTTGGCTTTTTCCGGTGGTCGGCCACCGGCCACAGTCGGTCGGCTAGCCTTGCCCGCCACAGGCAAGGCCCGGCCGGGCGAGGCCACCCTGGCCCCGACGAGGGCCGGCCTAGCCAGATCTGACGAGGGGAGCCCTCGCCGAGGTTTGCCCTCGCCCAGGCGAGCGTCGGCCTCGCCCTTGGCCAGGCGGGCGATGGTTGGCCACCGGCCACAGGCTGATGCCCAGCCAGCCAGGGCGAGGGCCGGCCTCACCAGATCTGGTCTGGGCAAGGTCGACGCTTGGCTGGGCGAGGGCGAGCCTCGGCGAGGGCTCCCCTCGCCAGATCTGGCAAGGTTGGCCCTCGCCCCTGGCCGGCCGGGCGTCGGCCTGAGGCTTGTGGCCAGTCGTCGCCCACCCGGCCAGGGGCGAGGGCGACGCTCGCTTAGGCGAGGGCAACCCCCGGCGAGGCCGGCCCTCGCCGAGGCTTGCCCTCACCCAGGCGAGCGTCGCCCCTAGCCGGCCAGGTGTCGGCTGGCCACCGCGAGGCCGACGCTCGCCTAGGCGAGGGCGACCCCCGGCAAGGGCTGCCCTCACCAGATCTGGCGAGGTCAGCCCTCGCTCGGGGTCACCGTCACCCGGTCGGGCCTCGCCTGTGGCGGGCAAGGCCAACCAGCCGGCTGTGGCCAGTGGCTGGCCACCGGAAAAAGCCAAAAAGAAAAAAAAAAAGAAGGAAAAAAGTAGAAAATAAAAAAAATAAAGAAATATTAAAATATTATTAAAAATTGTTCACGTCAGCACCGGCAATCCTACATGGCAACGCCGGCATTCACGTTAGCATTTTCCGGCCAAAATTGGCCGGATGGACTAAATCGGCAAGAAGTGAAATGGTTTAGGACTCAATTGGCAAAATTAAAAGGTTTATGACTGAATTGGCAAAACTGCAATAGATTGAGGACTTTTTGGACAATTTTCCCAATTCAACACTTGGTCAATTTTCTTGACATTTTCCGACACAAAGTTAATTTTAAAAATTTTCAATAAATGAGGAGTCAAAATGTATATATGTGAAAATAAAAAACAATAATATAAATACTAAATAAGGAAAGAAGAAAAATCTAGTTTTATCTTCTCTTCTGATTTTTGCTTCCCATAATACACAATTCACTCCCTAAGTTTTTTTGTCTTCTCTTCCGACACGTATGACACGTATGACACGTGAGTCTAGAATGTGAATTGTTTATTTTTTTTCTTCAAGTTTTATGGATTATTATAATATAATTGAATTTGCCAAATTGAAACAATGAATAATGTTAATAAATAATGGATTAATTTTTTTAGTGTAAATTCATTCTAGGCCCTTTTTTATTACTATTTATTTGTAAATTTCAATCAAATTAATTAGATTGAAATAATCATAAAAATGATAATTTATTATGTATATTCATTTGTTGGGAACATTCCCTTACTAGTTTTGATGATTAACAAAACTTTCTTTGATTCAGATAAAAAGTTTTTCTAAGTGGAAACCTTGATGAGCACATTCAGAGAATCAAACTCTAAGTTCTAAAATAATTCATATATTTGATATTTGATTATCAAGATATTCATCAGAAAGAAAATCCTTGTGCAACGGCAGAAAATTGGTGGATTTATTTCTATGATTAAGAGACGTATGTAAGAATGAAGGAATATCAAATCCAATCTTTAAGATGGATTTTAGCAAATCTTGGATGAATCGATTTACAAATGGTGAAATACTCTTTCCAAGTGAAGCACTCTACTTAAGGAAACTCCACTTGTTGTATGGGCGACAAAATCAAAGGGAGATTTCAATTTCGGCAACTTTGAAACTATCAAATCTATTGACAACATTCAAGACCAACAAAAAGATTGGCTAAGCGAACCTCTAAGGAAATGTCCAATGGTCAGCTTGGGTATAGAGGTTTATATAAGAAGGTCGAGAAGCTTAAAGGGATTGATGTAGAGAGCAGAAATTCTGAAGTCTATAATTTCTAAGTTCTGAGTGTTCTTCATTCATTCAAATTTGTCTCTAAAGGCTATATTATGTAATCTTTTAGAGGTTGAGAGTGTGTGATGAATTATTCACACAAGCTCTAGTATTTGATACTCAGATCTTGTAACATCTAATAGATTGACCTAGTGAAATCCAATCAATCGGTTGTCAGTATGAGTGAGTGGACATAGACTTACAAAAGCCGAACTACTATAACTCTTTATGTGCAATTCTTTATCCCTTACTCTCTTTATTTTTTATTTATCTTAAGGGTTATTTGCACATTGGTACAATTTGATAGTTATTCGAGTTGTGATAAGTAATTGTTCTATTGCAATAACATTTTAAATTCCTTTTATTCCACACTATCACTTATTCACCCTCTCTAAGTGATTCATTTAGCCCTAACAACATTTAATATTATAACGTGTCCCAAAATTCTATATTTTTTGATAAATGACGTGTCGGCATGTTGTATTATGTCGTATTATGTTGCGTATCGCGTGTCAGTGCTACTTAGGTTGCTAGCCATGATGACCGCTGGCGACTGGCTACAAGCGAGCTCGAGGCTCGCCGCTCACCCAATTGGTGGCAAGCCAAGCGAGCGGTGAGCTCTCTAGCTTGCCACTCACCTCATAATGAGCTTACTGCTCACCCGATCGACAGCGAGCTAGGGCTCCAAGCTCACCAATCTGGCTCGCCGCTCACCAGGCTTGGCGATTTGGCAAGTGTCGAGCTAGGGCCTCACTAGATCGGCGAGCAGCGAGATCGAGCTCACTCGTTGGTGTCGAGCGAGCTCAAGCTCACCTTCGGCCAATCGCCAATTGTCGCCGTGGCCGGTGATCAGCCGAAAAAGAAGAAGACAAAAACAAAGAAAACAAAAAGGAAAAAGAAAAGAAAAAGAAAAATATAAAATATTTTAAAATTTGATTTTTTAAAAATGTAAAAAAATAATTAAAATAATTATTTAAAAATAATAATAAAATTATTGAAAAAGAGTACATGAAAGAAAAATTTTTCATTATCGAACAATGAAAGACATTTTCTGCTTTTGTTCAAGTTTTGACTGAACACCATAAAATAATTATATTTTCTTGAAAAATGGCTTCCTGGAAAATATTTTTAAAAACGCCGTATTTTCGCGAAACAAACAGAGTTTTAGCTAAAAAAAGAAACGTTTATCTCTAGGTGGAGATCACACATAAGTATGATCTTAAAGTTTCATAGAATAAAAAAATAGATTCATTTTGTCAATTGTTCATTCCTGGAAAGAGGAAGAAGCCCCAATCAGACAGTAAAAGAGTTGATAATATGCATAACGCATTGGATGCATTTAATATGTACTCTGGAAAAAGGCTTTAGAGCTTTATGATGTGGTAAGAGAGAAACATAGAGTCTCTTAAACCGTCAGCAACGAAAGCAAACAGATTAGCTTTCGTTCTCCAAGAAGATTTTATCTGTGCAAATGTATGGCCGCTCTGCCCACCAAACAAAGTAGCATGCGGACGGGAGTTCTTTGCACGTACAAGACTCGTTCTTTGGGTTTCGGACTCGGGACATAACCACACGCATGTCGGAAAAAGCAGCATAAGAAACGACAGACAAACAGGGGAGAAGACAGGAACGTCTCCCTCTCAGATCATTCGACTCTCGAAAGATGTTTCCAAACTCCTCGTCACAGTTCGCAGCTCTCCCACAAGAGATGAATGCACGAAACAAACAACAGATGGAATGCAAGACATCTTCAGATCTTTCTTGAGGTCAAGAAAAGATTCTAGACAAAAGCAAAGAATAGGAAAACCTGCCAAGATTAAAGCCTAAGGAGAAAGAACACCAACGGAGGCTAACACCAGAAACGAAGGTGTCGTTTTAAGGGTGTTTTTATAGAGGTTTCAAGCTTGTTCTCAGGCAAGAGTGAGGGTCGGTAGTAGGGATGAGCATGATCCGGATGTACGGTTCTCACCTTAGAATTAGAAACTGCCTACTAAGGATAGGTTTCAAAAAATTGGAATCGAGACTACCGATTGGTTCTATGGACCCATCTGAGAACAGAATGGGTGGGTCCATGGAATCAATCCCATGTCCATAAAAGCTCGTTCGACCTTATATTTACGTTAAATCACAAGCTATTGATTTATATTTAGGACGGAATGAATAGACCATATTCATTAGCTAAAAACTTGATTTCTTCAAAAGTCACGGTGTAGTCCTCTTAAGGTTTTCTGACACCGGAAACACATGGAGAATTAGACTCCACGCTAAAAGTCCTAACATCCACATAAGTTAAAATATTAATTGCTTGATCCATTTTTTTTCAATGTCAACCTAATTTAATCATGAGAATGGTTAAGGAGAGATCTAGTTGTACTCTTAAAACAAGCCGTTGGCTCTTATCGGCATCTCCAATCAATTCTTTTCTTCCTCTACATTTAGTTGTTTTGTTTTGGTCGAGAAAGAAAGTAGATGAATTATTAGAATGAAAAAAAGTAGGGGGCTAATCCTGTTACACGTCCAAAAAACAAAATTAGTCAATAATGTTCAATAACTATTAATATACATATATGTACATATATATTTGGTCGAAAAACTATAAAATAATTAAGTAATTGAGATGGAATTTCTTTATACACACACACCATTCTGGTCTGAGTGGGTGGGTGGCGCTGCACGGTTCTACACCTAGAATTAGGAATCAGACTGGTACTCACCGGTTCCACTAGCCCATAGGAACTGCCAGTTCCGATCTTTACCTTTAGTTTTACCTTTCTCCCATTAATCGCCTCTGGAGCTTCATCCATGGAATAACTTTATAATTGTCTTGCTTTGTTATGTATCAACTCCTTACTACTTCAACTTTAATTTCGACTCGCTTCACCATGTATCTTGTTTATGTTATCTTTCCGCATCGCAGGACTAGTTCCTAAGTTGTCTGATACCATTTCCTGTGGCAAAAGATCTCTTCAAGTGCCATAACTTGACACAAAGGGACACTTAAGTGCCATAACTTACGAAAGATATACTTAAGTGTCACATTTTAAGAAAAGTGGGACACCAGAGTGCCACCTCCGGCGAAGCCGGCTAGAAATCATACGTGGCAATTAAATATTAATATTTTTTACCGAGGTGGCTCGCCGGAGAACTGATTCAGCTCTAATTCACTCAAAACGACGTCGTTTTGGCATAATTTGAATTTGAATATAATATAAAAATTAATTAAATTAAATTTAAAGCAAAATAATAATATAATTTATATTTATTAAAAAAAAAACGGAGGAGAAAGAGGAGAAAGGCAGCCGGTGGTTGAGGGTTGGGACCTTGCCGCCGTCGCCTCCCCGCCGTTGCCGGAAGGTGGGGAGGGTCGGCCGGGGCCACCGAGCCCCGGTCGAGGGTCGGCGGCCCTAGCCGCCGGTTGCCTCCCTCCTCCTCCTCCCCCCCCCCTTTTTTCCTCCTCCTCCTTCCTCCTCCTCGGCCCGCCGGCCGCCCTCCCCTCCTCCTCCTTCCCCCCTCGCCCGGCCGGACCAAGGGCTGCCACCTGCTAGGGGTCGCCTTAGCGAGCGACGGCCCTTGGCCCTCGCCATCGATCGGCTGGGGTCGCCGACCCCTAGCCAGGGCCCGGTGACCCCGGACGACCCTCCCCTCTCCGTCGTCGGCCCTTGCCGGCGGCGGCTCGGCCCTCGCTTTGCCTCCCTTTTTTTTTTTATTTTTAATATTTGTATTTTTTTATAAATATTTTAAATAAATTTAATTTTAAATTATATTTTATTAATTTTTTATCACATTAGCACCAACACGATGCCGTTTTGCATTTGCTTCACCGGAAAATTGACACGTCAGCGTTTTGGTCGGATTTTGACCGGATTAGCACTCAAATGATCAATTTTGCTCCGATTTTGGCACTTAAGGGTACCTTTTGTAAGTTATGGCACTTAAGTATCCATTTCTGCTAAGTTATGGCACTCCAGGGGCCCACGTCTCCATTTTCTGCTATAGTGTCTTGTACAACAGGCAAATTCTTGTAGGTTAGGAAGCCTACCTGCCAAAAGGAAAACAAGCACCGAATGCTCTTTTCGACATTAGAGTGGCAGAAATTATTTCATTATGTTCACACACTCCTCTTTTTGTATTTACAGTTTAAAAAAATGTAAATTATCTGAGTCTTTCATTGAAGCCCCAAGGCTACCCTTTAAGAATATAGTAAAACATTAACCAGTGCATTATTAATCTTTTCGTTAACACTATAGATTAAGCATCTTAGCTTGATTGATTGCTTTTTTTTTTTTTTTTTTATAAATAATTTTGCAATATTTGTAGTACTCTTTATATATCTGAATTTATCTACATACTCCTTCAAAGAAAGTTTAGACAGTTTTACATACATAATATTTGAGGATTTTTCTATCAACCAATGAAAAAGTAACTTCAAAATTGCCTTTCCATGTAGGAAGATGCGTCAAATCTAGAGTTGGAGACATTGTCACAATAAAACCAAAGTGAAATTTTTTTAAATGAAATCCCACGTTAATTCTAATGTTTTGATGACTAGATTGGTCAAAAACCTAACAATTGATGAGTTATGTGTCTCTTTTGAAAATAATAAATTCATGATTGTGTATATGACACAGGCCGTCATTATTATTAATATTTTAAAGTTGCATATCAATAGTGTGAACTTATTCTATTTAGGAACTCAAAGTAAACATTTTGACGCTTAATATCTATCAATGTTAATCTGTATTTTAAGTCATGTGAAGTTATAATAGTAAAATTTATGAAAGAAAACGAATTATATAATACAGCTCAAAAAGTTAAGTAAATCAAACTTGATGGAAAGAAGTGACAGAAAGGACGAGAAATGAGGAAGGAAGTGACATGCGTGATATATCCTTAAAAATTATTTTTTTTAGTATATCGAATAGATAAATAGATGTATTTCTATTTATTTATTTTTTTGTTCACAAAGTATGCCTTAGTGATTGAGAAGGGGAAAAAGAAGGAAAAAAAATTAAGAAAAGAAGATTAAAATGAGCGGGATTAGGTAATGAAAGAGGTGAGAGCATTAAATGCATTTCGCTGCACATAATAATTACTGTGAACATATTTTGATTATACTTATTTTTAAGCTGTACCATAAATGTGATGATTATAGCACCCAATGCAATATTGTTTAACTTGAGAAATAAAATGAACCAAGACACTTCCTGAAGGTGCCTACTTAGAAGATATAATTATTTAATTAAAGAAAAAAGATATGATTGCGTGACAATTTTTAATATATCATGAGAATAACAATTTATTTTGAATCATAAAAAATTAAATCACAAATAATTGTAAATTATTATAGAATCCACTTTTCAAGAGTTTATAGTTCATAATAAACTGTTATTCTCATAATACCCCAAAAACATTACGCTAGCAAACCCGAAAGGGACAAAAAAAGGGCACATTCATCGATCATTTACATTTGCTCAACTATGCTTGTCACACTTAGAAGAAAAAGTGAAAAATTTTAAATGGCAAAGCAAAAAGACTGGATTTGCATATTAACACACTAATGGGTAAACATATATATAGCTAGATTCATTCTTTCATTTAGGTTCTGTTTATTTCATTAAAAATAAATAATTTTAAAAATATTTTTCTAAAAACGGTAATTAGTATTGTTTAAAATTATTAATCAATGAAAAATACTTTCATTACCAACAATAATAAATATGCTCGTAGATGGTAAAAATATTTTTTATTCATTTACTTTTGTAAACAATATAAATAATCAATTTTAGAAAAATATTTTCTATATTATTTATTTTTTGAGAAATAAATACAACCTTAAACTAAATTTAAGGGATGATCGGATGGTCTTATTTGACTCGCCAACACAATAAGCATTGCGGCCACTCATGGTATTTATTTTACTTCCATATGTTAAATTCAAAGGAATAATAAAAAGTGTAAACTAAAATGGTAGACATCACATACAAATTGATTGAAACTCATGTGAAACGTTTATATGTTAAGACTTACTTATGTGTTGAGGTTGAATAAACTTAAATGAAAAAATGGAAATTAGGAAAACAAAGTGATTACAAATGAAAGAGGACCGGAGTTAGAATTGGATGCATCATATGATAAACCCTACTGTTATAGATGGTACATGTCAACTTCAGGTAAAGTTCATTCCCTGTCACGACGATGATCTTCTCGGTCGCATTTAGCCAAGAAGATGACTTCTCCGGATGAAAGCCTCTGTTAGGAACTGTGAGGGCGCTGAGCTTTCTCTCCCCGCGATCAGGCCTGTGGCACTTGCGAATTCTGGATGGCCTGACCGAACTACAAGTACAACAAAAAATTTTACACATGAATAAACTGAAGAGCCTTTCACCGAGACGGCATACTTGCGTTGTCTTCCTTCTTGATTGAGCCAAGAGAGAGTGCTTCGGCCAAGAGTCGAGAATGCTCGCGCTGAGCTTCTCCTAGTTCACTTCTAAGCCGAGCCAACTGCACCACCGAAAACAGCGAATCTTTTCAGAAGGGCACTATATCATCAATGGAGATGAGAAGAAATTAGCATCAAGTAAAGTTACAAAACCTTGTCGCTTAGTTCCTTCACGCTGTTCTCATATTCCGAACATCTGAAAGCAATCACAAGAGGCTTATAAATGACTAGCGCATGGTCCACTTACCGAACAGAGCACATTGACATAAAAGGATTAATGTAGTGAGCCCTATTTAGTGGGTAAATACTGTCCAAGATGAAGCTGCTTTCTCGTGTTTCATCCAAGTAAAGACAGACATAATGTTGAGTTTAGCATTTCAGGAAAATATCTTTTTGTGCAATAGGGGAAGGATAATCATCACCCTCTATCAGAGGAAAAAGGAAGAGCAATCGGTATATTGGCACAGCAAAGTATGATGAATGATTTTGAAACCTGGCGTGGAAACCATGGAACTCATGGATACTACAAACCAACTCACGATGCTTTAGTGTATCCAGGTGTTCTCACGGCTACATTATTTGTTACACACAACAATAACTTGAAAATCAAAACCGTAAGGCAGCCACTCACTTCGCAAGTAGCTTCTTGTGTTCTTGCACCATGTTTGCAGCCTCCACATTATTTGACTGGTTCCCAGGGATATTGATAGGCTGTCACACATGTATTAAAGAAGTTAGTGCACAGATAATCACCATTTGTAACTACAAATTGTAGTTAGACCTGTATCTCTTCGACCTCCCAGTCATCATTAATGCCAGCCCCTCCCGCCGTCTGCATATTTGCCCTTTTAGTTTCTGTTAGCTCAACCGCCTTGCGCTTCATACCAGACCCTTTATTCATTGAGTCCTGTGCTTTAGAAATTAATGACAAGTTAACAGTAGATCATCTTCAAAAGTTCACCTTGCTAAGAGTATCTCTGAGTACCTCACCAAGTGCTTCAGATATGCTAGTCATAGAAGGTGAACTCTGTCCCAATAGAATGGGCTTCTCAACACCACCATGAGGAACAGAATGAGATGTATTCTCTGCAAATACCAATGCTCGAACCTTCTTCTTAGGCTGATACCCAATCAGTACACAATGATAGTCCCTGAAGAAGTTAGTTATGCACAAGAAGATCAGACAAGTGTCAATCAGACCACACAACATCTACAAGCCTTCACCTAAATATGGTCAATTGGAGAAGGGATGGCAAAAAGATGATCCACACAACATCTACCAGCCTTAAAACATAATTGATTTTGAGGTTCCCTCCTAGCTGAAGAAGGGATGACAAAAAGATGTCATGGTGCAAGAGGCTCACTAACAGCTGAGTCCAAGGAAGGTCACCAAATGTGACTAACAAAATCTCTAAAGAGTCTGGAATTATCATGATGATAGGCATCGATAAGCTGATCTAAATAGGGTTTAGTGAAGAAGATCAAGCCAAAATTTCGTGAAAACATAAATGAGCACAAGGGGGGATGAGCACACAGTTAAATGATAATTCCTATGCAGCAGAACTTGTCAAGATGGAAACTTTGTTGAACTTTTTTGAACTATGGCATCTCTAGTTTATGTGCGGGCGTGAAGCTCAGAAACATTCATTTAAGGACCACTCAACGAAATGGAGTCAATAGATATACATCAGAATCAAAGTATTGAATAGCGCATGCAGAGCTACTTAGATGGACATAAAGATAAAGGGTTAGGAAAGGGGGCACCAAAACAGCTACAGTTGGCAACTTAAGATGTAAAGAGAAAGAAGGACTACTCGAGACTATTTGGGAGGTAAGTTGTCGCAAAAGGCATATTTCAAGCAATTCTCCAATGGTAGCATAAAATAGCAAAGGGCCATATATCACTCACAGGAATTACAACACTGAATGTCAATGGAGAAAGATGAGAAAAAACAAAGCGGGACAGACAAAAATGTTGCATAAAATAAACTGGAAAGTTTGAATTCTACAGCACAACAAATTCCATTAGCGCAATTGACCAGGATAACAAGTAGCTCACCAGTATTCAAACGTCATTTCTTTCAACCGAACTTCCAGCTTCTGAAAAAGAGAAGTTCTCTCAAAATCTTGCTTGTTATGAGTTGGTTCAATAAAATTCGCTTCCAGAACACCTTCAAAAACAATGTGGATCAGGATGAAGCAACAGCACTTTTTCACAAAACACAAGTTGAAAAAAGATCGAAGATGCTTCTCACCAACAACACCTCTACCCCTGCTATCTGTGTAGGTCACAACCCTCCAAAATGGCTGGAAAGGGAATACAAACTCACAAAGTTAGAAGAAAGAATGTTGATAGTATTCATTTCGCCAACAGTTGATCATTTGTTTCACTTTCTATCTTTTCCCATTTATAGTGGCTTCCCACAGTTGCTTCCTTATAAACTATTGACCTTTCAATAACTTCTTGACACTAATGACATAGTTCAACAAAGTTTTACCAGTATCAGTCGATTCTTGTAATACACATTAAACCCGTGCAAGTTCACATGCGGAGCTTCCTTTAAAAATCCTATGGTAGTTACAACCTCACCCTGCATGAGTACCCATGAACAGCAATTAAGTCCTCAAAGCGCAATTTTTACTTCAACAGAGGCAGCACATATATAGAGACACCAATCTGACAAACTTTATTCCATTGAGAGAGAGAGAGAGAGAGAGAGAGAGAGAGGAGGGAAGGAGGGAGGGGTTGGGGTTGGGGTTCTTTTTTTTGTGGGGGGGGGGGGGGGGGTGTGGAATTCTCAACGAAAAAACAAAAATTCGACCAATAAATGTTCTACCACATCGTTTCATGCGCCCCACCTGAAACACCCCACAAAACAACACCACCCACCCACATAAATTCTCAATGCCAAAAAAATGTTTCTGACTTATGAAATGTTCAACTTACTCCCGATTATTTTTTTCGGTATTATGATTCCCCATATGGACAAGGAAAATCATACAGAGAACAACTAATTCTCTGAGTTAAGCTTATATCATGGGGGTAAAACCATAAAACTCAAGACACACCTTCAAGGACATATTACATTTTATCCAGGAAAAGACAGCTACAAACATCCAGAAATATAGAGTTAACATAATTCTAACACCATCACCACCAAGCCTGATTTGTCACTTTAATGAAGCCCTTAGCTGTCATTAAAAGATAAACACAACCACAACAATAAAGACATCAAAAAATCAAGTTGACAAGAGAAAATCGAATATATCATTGCGCAGGGTCAAACTAAATTAATCATCACTAACAACTGAGACAGTAGATAAGAAATATCAATATTCGAACTAACCTCCACAAATCCAGCGGTTTGAGGCCTGTATAATATATATTGGATATATTTGAGATCATCTGCAATATTATGATGCTCCACATTCTGACCACGGAGCACTATTTTAAAACTTTCAGGTATTCGCAAGTATAAAATGGACATGTATACCTGATGCACCACAAAGATAAGACTTGTCAAAACAGATAAATTGAAACTTATTTCATATCTTCGACTATAATAATACAACTTACACGAAGAGAATAATGGAGTTGATTAGCGATGTGCTGCTCATTTACTTGTTTCCAGGCAGGAAGTGTTTCGACTTTCTTAATATCTCCACTAATACGGATGTCCTTCAATTAGAAGTTCAAAAGAAGTCAATTCATGGAGAATAAGATGAAAACAAATAGCATGAGGAAGAACAACAGATAGGAAGCTTAAAACCTGGGGATCGGCATCAAAGTCTAACTCCATTTTCCCATCATCATTGTACCACAAATTATAAATGATAATTTTTGTTCCATGGGATCCAATGTCATCAAACTGCCATAAAAAGAATGGAATGACTTATTTAAGACTTGAACAAAATACGATACCAGCAACTGTACAATGTCACTTCAGAGCTACCCATGAATTATCATGGAAAAGAATTGTCTCCAGCAACTTTTTCTCTTAATCCCAAGAGCCACATCAGCAGACTATTTGACAAGTAGCAGCTATTCTTTTCCAAGGGAAAAGGACACCACAAGTACCATAACTTTTGTACAGTGCTCACTCGATGTACCAGAACTTTTTTTTTGATCACTTGGTTATAACTTTACAGCATTCACTTGAGTGTAATCAACTTTTTTCCAATCACTTGAGTGTCATATAACTTTTCAATTTTCACTCAAGTGCCACAACTTTTTTTAAAAGTTTACCACATGTACCATGCTACATCAGATTTTCGACACTAGGATGAACATTTTTGAAAAATTATGACACTCAAATGAACATTTTTTAGAGATTATGACAGTCAAGTGGTCAAAAAAAAAGTTACGATACTCAAGTGAGCGCTGTACAAAAGTTATGACACTTAATAGTATACTTATCACCTTTTCTAAAATTGCAATTGTCATAATAGCCCTGACGAATTGTTCAAATCAGAAAGCTACCGAACCCGACCAGAAATGCTTAACTGTCAAAATATCAAATGAAAAAACTACAGAGGCTAATTAGTAAAATAATAAGGATTGCACAAAAGGAAGGATATGAAAGTTGCCAATCCATAAGCACAGCAAACATAATCATAATATTGATCTTCCACAAAGCCAACGGCATTCGTTGGTTTCACATTGTGTACACGTAGACCAGGCCCCCAACACCAATTTACAGGATATTATCAAAGGGAAAAGGACACCACAAGTGCCATACTTTTTGTACGATGCTCAATTGAGTGTCATAACTTTTTTTCTTTTTTTAAAATCACTTGAGTGCCATATAACTTCTCAATCTATCACTTGAGTGCCATAACTTTTTAAAAATGTTCACCACAGATGCTATGCCACATCGAACTTCCAACACTTTGATGAACGTTTTTAAAAGTTATGGTACTCAAGTAATCGATGGTAAAGCATTCAAGTAAACATATTTTACAAGTCATGGCGCTCAAGTGAGGGCCATACGAAAATTATGGCACTTGTGCTATCCTGATCCTATATCAAAATATTCAAGCCAACAAGTGTGACAATCAAGACTTTGATAAATCAAATCTACGAAGATGATAATGCAAAATAATAAGAGAGAAAAAAATAAAATAAAAGATGCAAGACTTATACTTACAATAGATAAATAAGGATTTCTCAAGAAAAAAAGAAATAACAATAACAGATTCGGGTTGTTGGGGGGTGGGTGGGTAAAATGAGAAGGAACTTGCTTGCTTGACAAGATCTGCTTCATTTGAGTATGGAGACCACCGCAGCAACAAGGAAAGGTTTGCCTTGAAATGTTCTTTATCATAGCGACGAGACATCTCCAGAGTCCCACTGCTTGCATTAAACTCATAGTCAACCTGAAAGCAACAGGAATTTAGAAGTGAATGCTAAACAGAGATGTGCTAATCAAGCATTCAGGAGAGAGGCAGTTCAGCAATGTCAAAATCAAGAACACATAATGATGCTTGATTGGGACAAATGACATTACCCCCAACCCCCCCCCCCCCCCCCCTTCTTTTTTTTTTTTCTTTTTTTCCCCCAAACAACAACCAAAATCCCAAGAAAGTAAAAGTATCCCAAAAACAACTGAAACAGCTGAATGACAGAAGTTAGAAGGGAAAAAGAGCACCAAGAAATAAAAGAAGCACTACCATCTGCATTAAAACCTATGGAAAGGAAAACTTTCATCAGACAAGAGAAGGAATATAAAATGTGAACACATGAAAGCTAGAGGCTTTTGAAAGATAACATCCCAACACAAAAACGCCAAAAGCAATGCTCTGATATCTAATTAAAGGATTAGCCAACCATAAAGTTAAGTTGTACTGAAGTGAGGTATGTCAGTCTATTTACTCAAACACCATGATACCTGTCCATGCCTACATATAGGCTTAGAAGATTGCTTTACCTAATGCCAGCAGTTCAGATATTAGACCACTGTCACAAGGGAGAAATCCTAAAACAACAAGTTGGCTGACAAATGTGCATGTTTGCAGTAAAAACTACTCAGACAAAACCAGCAATTTGTGTAAGTCACATTTAACCAGTCAGACAGCCTATATGTCATAAGCATTAAATCCCAGAGATATCAACATAAAAAACATATTGCTTTCGCAACAGTTGTTTTTCATAAGAAATGCATGTAAATCAACAAATGGGATAGATTGAAGCATCCAAAATTACCATTGGAACCACAATCCTGTCGTGCCCTGTTTGCATCAAGAATGTATATGACAAAAGGCCGATGCTCAGAGTTGACACCCTGATGGCGAGACAAATTAGTCAGCGAATAGTCCAAAAGTGTAATGGGATACTCTGAAATGATTATATATGTTGCTGGTGATTAGACTGAATCTTTAGGAAGGCATCGATTTTGTAAGTGGAGCTTTATTCTAATAAAACTTCCTGAACATTTTCGAACAGAACTCCATAAGGAAGGAGGAAGCTGTCTTTCAAATAAGCACAATATTCATCAAACATCTACTTGTACATGTGCAGACATGACTAGCTTTCAGCATAAAAAAATAAAACCAGGAGAGTAAAAGAGAAGATCCAATCAAATTAGCTAACAATCCTTTTATTACTCTACACTTACTCCATCTCACATAAAACCTTATTAAAGAAGCACAACTTTTATTGAAGCCACCAACATTTTACAATATCTGCCAAAACAAGAGATCAAGCCTAAATTTCCAAACAGCAATTTTAGGGAAGCCAACCTATCCTTCATGTGGCGGCTGAAGACAATGACGTCTGCACCAAGTCTCATGGTGCTTGTTTTGAAGCCATTTCCATCTGAAAGATGAGTTTTGCATGTCAACACAAAAGAGCACCAAAAGAAACTTGACAGTACTTCACAAAGTGAGCAGAGAAGGTGTACATTGTCCAATAGCTGATTTCTCTTTTTTATCTGAAAATCCAAAACTCATACACCGCCTCAGTGCTTCAGGGTCCATTCCACCACCATCATCTAGTTGCAATAAGTCAGATTTTAGGAAGACATGAATCAGGTGTATTTCCTATTTAAACAATTCGATGAGAGAGACCCCAAAATAACATAAAACTAGATTTTCATATAAAAAAGTTGAAGGTGGAAATGACCTTGGATTAGCAATGCTGGGCTTCCATCCCTTGGATTTAAGGTTTTGTCTATAATAACATATGTGGCCCCATTTTGGATCTGTCCTTGCGGGCAAACGGTGAATGTGAAAAACAGATCACGCAACTCTAAATATGTGGAACAGAGAGTAGACTACTAAATGTTAAAATACAAAGCCAGAATCAGGAAATAAGAATATGAGATAAAATTCACTGTTCGCGAGTTACTGTTGCATCGATTTTTTTCTATCATATTCCAATCCAAATAGGTCTAACTATTCAAGTCTTCTTGTTATACATCATCCTCACATTAAAATTTTCTTACAGTATTTCAGAATAAGCCTACAACTATTGTAGGATAGTCAGAACTTGCAGAGGAAAAGTACTATTATGTTTTGATTGGTAATACTAATGGTATCTTCAAAATCAACAATCACCAACAGAGGAGCACCTGAAACAAAATACTAGAATACTTAAAAACTTTTGGGCCAGAAGATAACCTCATCAACTGCATTGTCAAGCAACTCTGCTATGGCTGCAAAAAAAGGAGCGGGTAAATCCAAACTAGAACAAAAGCACTTAAAAGTGGTTTCTGTCAAGAAATATAATCCCTGTAATATAAAATTCACAACCATCCAGGTAAACATACCACCAAAGGCCCACTTATGTGAAGTGGCATTTGAATGGAGGAACATAGGGTGGACATGGAGATAGTTTCTTCCACCTGTTATGCAAAACAAGCAGCAAAAGAAAAGGTCAGAAATGCAGTTGATATACATAGCATCCACAGTTTACAGCGCACAGTTAACAGAAGGATCAGCTGATTGCACAATTGAGAAGGCTGGTATGAGTGCCAATAATCACTGGAACTCTTATGTCTAGTCACCAGCCATGTCCAATTGAGATTGTAATGAGGAATTAAAAATTACAAATAGGATTTAGAAGCATAATACTTTGAATTGAGATTTTGGTACTATGCCCATTGTCATAAATCCCAGATTTCCAAAACTGCCTGCACAGTGGTGCTGGACAGATGGTGGACGTTGAAGAAAGGCCTGAATCTTCCAGAGTAGACTGCGCCTGATCTAACACACTGCTTTCACTATGACCAGTACTCAAAGCATTTGAGCTTCTCTCTTCTCCAGATTCTTGTTTTTCAAGAAGTGAATTGGGCTTCTGAAGCTGGACTTTTTGAAACACTTCAGAAGGCTTCATGCTCGAACCCACCCCAATGTCTAGTCTAAAAGTGTCATATCCACCTTTACCAAATCAGCTACATGCAAGTCTGCAATGCCTGTATTTAGCACTGTAACAGAAGTTACAGAGAATCAACAAACAAATTTCTCAGAGAAGCAGGAAGACAGTACGAAGTTCAAATTTAGTAACGATTACAAATCAAATAGGACCGAGGTGATGAAGCAAGTGTGTCACAAAACAAAATGCTGCTTGTCAACCTCTAGGAAGTAATACGGGTAACAATATCTTTACTTGTACAGTCCCTACTCAAAATGTTCCAGAATTTGTGGATAGCAAAATTCATGTCCACAGAAACCATGCTCATGATGTGACTCTTCTTTTTTCACTAATCTTGTTCATTTAAGTGCTCTGTTGATTTTGCAATTTGAGCTATCACATCTGCCTGACATTTTGGTAGCATGCTCAATTAAAGGGATGCCTAGCAATTGTTCGGCAACTAGATTTTTTCCATACAAATTGTTAGGACATTGGTCAGGATATCTTTCCTTTTAATCAACTACTGACTATGTGGAATGTTCACATCTCTGGTGTGCAGGTAAACTGAATTTGAAAAGGTCGACCCCTCTGCCCCCTTGACTTCTTTCAGTCCTCATGCATCATAAACAGAACACAATCCAGCCATAGATATTCAAAAGTGTTTTTGGTATTCTTCCAATGCTAAAGCTTGGCTAACATGAGACAACCCAAAAGTCTTAAACTACCAAACTTCTTCTGGACTTAGACCAAAAATATATAATTAAAAAAAAAAAAAAGAACTTTCTGGACAACCCCCCCCCCCCGACAACCCCCAAAAGAGAACAAAAACAGCAAGAATTCGATGGAACCATTGAAGTACATAAAACACGCCACCTGCATGTCGCTGGAAACCACAAATACCCTTTGGACCAAAGACAGACAACGGCAGGACTAGGAAGTCAAGGACACTCAAAGCAGCACAAGCAATCACGCAAAGCACATATTCGAAGCGAAAAGCAAACAATGGCAGGAGTAGGAAGTCAAGAACATTCCAACAGCACAAGCAATTACGCAGAGAAAAGCACGGAAGTTGACGAAGGGTCGTCACCTCCTCCGACGGAAGAAACCCCCCACGGGCTCTCGGTTCAGATGCACAGCGCGCTCAAAAAGAAAATGCAAGGCCTACCCACGATTCAGCGAACACCCAGAAGGCGAGAATTCACGAAACTTCAGTGAATTCGGCACCCGAGCTCTTGTGGGTCGTCCGCCCGCACACTTTCCAGTACTCTTCCTCGCCGGAACCCTAGCACCGTCCGGGGAGCGAATCCGGGAAGATTCTGTTTCGGCGGCGACCGGAGCGGAGAATTGCGGCGGCGATGGAAGAAGCGAAAGCCGAGTCGGTGACAGAGTCGAGGTGGATCGCTCCTCCGCTCACCAGACCACCACCAGCATGTTTACTACTCGACTATGGGGACTCTCTGGAGCGTGGTTATTGGACAGCGCGTTTCTATCCTACAGTCCGTTGTTAGTTATCTCTGTTCTTTTGTATAGACATGAGGGAAAAAAAATGATTTCTTGTTGACTTTTAATACTGTAAAAAAAATAATATATATATATATATATATTATATGTGAATTGATAAATCCATGAACATATCTTGAAATATTTCGAGTATTGTACCTTAAAATGTGTTATAGAAAAGCTTCTAGGCGATTTTGAAGATTGACAAAACTTTTCTCAATTGACTTTTGTTTCTAATAATAAGTTTTTTCATATGAAAATTCTTGGATATATAATCAAATATTACTTTTCAGGTTCCCAGCTGATGCAGTAGGCTTTTAAGCCGTTGAATTTTGGATGTACATAGCCAAATTGTTTGAAGACAAATTGGTGCCATTTTTGATCTTATAGGCCCAATAATCTCTAAGAGTGACACACCTACTGATGCTCCTGTGCATGACATTTTGCATAATCTCGATAGTTATTTGCATGACCAAAGTAGTTTATGGTAGCGGTGTCCATTTGATGCATTCGGATTAATTGGCCCAACGATGTCAATCCCCATATTGAGGAGGGCCATAGACATTTGATGAGATCCATTAAGAGGAGCATTGATCTTATCTCCATAAACTTAACATTAATGACAACAATGCATGTGTGGAATATAGTCGGCTTCCATGGTTAACCTAGCCTCATGATCTTTTTAGCTAGGAGGTGTCTGTTCACATGAGGACCACATTCTCCTTCATGGATCTCTGAATGTGAATATCATATCCTTAATATTTATAATCAATGATATAAGGATATCTTTCGACAAAGAACCTTTGTGCGACACGGCTAGTGGATTGGCACAAATTCCTTGCCTTATATATATTGACTTGAAAGGAAAGTTGACCATCATAATCTCTTCAACATGGAGTATCGCAATCTTTGGATAAATCAATTGGAACACGAAATTTTCTTTCTATACAAAGGACACGATTTATGAAAACCCGATTTGCTATATAGGCGACAGAATCAAAGGGAGACTTCATTCTCAGAAAGTCTTGAAGCAATCAAATCTTCTAGCAACATTTAAGTCCAACGGGTTGATTGGATGCACGATCCTCTGAGACTATGTCCAACGGTTAGTTTGGATAGTGAGGACTTCGAACGAAGTTCGTGAAACTGGCGAAACGAAGAGAATTTTCCAAAGCTTTTAATTCTAGTACTTGCAAATTCATCTTTGTGAGCTCAAAGCTATAATCTCTTAGAAGTTGTTAGAGCATGAGATTAGAAGATGAGGTCACATTTACTTGAATCAAGAATACTCAGTTCTTATAACATCTGATAGATTCATCTAATGAATCCAACTAACAGGCTATCAACATAGGAAAGTGGACATGGGCTTATCAAAGCCGAATCATTATAAACTTCTTGTGTACATTTGTCTATCATTTAAACTCTTATTTATTTCTTATGATAAATTATTGCACACCAGTATGATTTGAGCATCACACGCCTTATCACCAAATGCTGTCTCATTGCAATATTAGTTCCAATTATCTTTAAATTCTGCATATTCAACCTACTCAACCCCTTTAGGTAATAGTTCTAGCCCTAAAAAGAGAGAAAAATATCCATATTATGTAAGTTATAGGATTTGAAAAGGGAAAGTAAAAGCGACTCTAAACATACTTGTGGAATAATATGTTACTAGGTCATTTGATTTTGATTTTTTTCTTTAATTCACTTTTCCAAGGAAATATTATTATGAAAATGTCAGTTTTCTTAGTTATGTGGAGTTTTAGAGAAAAACTTTGGTATCAAGTGACATTCCAAATTTTCCTTCTATTTGTTATGTTTGTAATTATTGTGTTATATGAAATTAAAATTTCATGCTAATTAAAGTAAAACATCTCAAATATAGGTCTTTATGAGCTACATATAGTACAATGCATAAGGCATGATTACCAATTTATAATTTCGATATTAGATCTATCGAAAATTGAATTACATATATTCCGTGAGCATTCATTACAATTACAAAGTGCCACTAGATTAATGGAATATTATGATAGTGCCCAAAGTGACCATATAAGAAAATATCCAAATGCCTTTAGAAGGCACAAACTTAAATGAATTTGTAAATAAGTCCTATATGCTTTTCACATGGTCATTGATATATGTCACATGTTTCAAACACGTTCTTTTTCTGCTCTCTTATAACCACAAGTTTCGTCAATTAAAGATAGCCACTCGAAAAAGTATTAGAAAAGTCTTAAACATTTTGCATTGATGCCAATTTAGTCATAAATCTTTAATGGCACTAATTTAGTCTTAAACATTTCAATTTGGTGCCAATTCAATCATTCATACTAATTTTAGCCAGATTTTGCTGATGTAAACGCCAATAGGCTTACATGCCACAATTAGCATTAACGTTTACAACTTTTAATAATATTCTAATATTGTTTTTATTTTTTAGTTTCATTTTTTTTTCCTTTTTTTTCTCTTTCCTTTTTTTTTTCCCTCCTTCCCTTTCTTCCTCCTCTAGTTGGTCATTGATTGCAATTAGCTAAAGGCGAGGGCCGACAAAGTCAACCTCACCGACCTTTGGCGAGCATCATTGGCCACTAACGAGGTTGTGCCTCACCTAGCCCTCGGCAAGACTTGAACCCTCGCCATAAGCCACAAGGGTAGCCTCACACTAGGTTGGCAAGGGTCAAGTCTCACCAAATCTAGTGAGGTGAGGGCTTGCCAACCCATGCGAGACTACCCTCACTTGGGGTTGAGCATGATTCCAGAGTAAAACCTGAAATCTGATAATCGGACTAATGAGTTGGGGTGAGCATCAGTCTAGGGTTGACCCTGGACCAGCCCAACCTTGCTGATCTTGGTGCGGTTCTGAAGGAGACCGAGTCAGTTCTTGGTCCTAGAATTCCTGGACCAGCACTGTATAGGTTAATCCTCGGTCCTGAGAAATTAGAGTTGGTCCAACCCGAATCAACCCTGACTATCTATATATATTATATATCTAATATATTATTTATAAATTTTTTATATAGAGAATCTTAAAATAAACGACGTCAACAACATTAAGCAGCTCTTTAGTGAGGAGTTTAAGTAATTTTACATTGATCTTTAATAACATAAATTTTTAATGTCTTTTACGGCATTAATAGTCATAATTTATAAATGAGGAAAATGTTTTTGTGAGGAGTCCTCACGGCGTCCAAAAGGCCATAAACAACTCATTACGGAATCCTCCTCTAGCATTCGTTATCTTGTCATATTTGTCATCTTAGTCTTCAATTTGCCAAAATCGAAAAAAATAACTTCTCCGTTTGCCACTCGACACTCGCCTCGCTCGCTTTGGGTCACTGTGCCGCTCGCCGCTTGATGCTCGCTTGGCTTGTTACTTTTCACTCACTTTGTTCAACGCTCACCCCACTCGACTCTCACCGCTTGCCTTTCTTAGCTGATCTCGCTCGTCATCAAACCCATTGGGTCCATCCGGTCCTCAGTTGTCCTTTCAAGGAGTACAAAAAATGAAATAAAACCACCGCCCGCAGCGGCGCAGCTGGCTTGGGCTCTCTCCCCCTCACGAAGGGGAGGAGTTCGAATCCCAAATGCGTCGTTAGAGATTCTTACCTAGAGTACTGTGGTAGTGGGTCCTACAGTTGCTCCCCCAGGGTTTGCTTGCCGGCTATCGGCTTACGGGGTTCCCTAGATTACCCAAAAAAAAATGAAATAAAAAATTATTGATTAGTCCCAAGTTGACTTGGGACCGGACCGAACTCATTGAGTCAGTCTGGTCCTCAATCACTTTTTTAAGGTATACAAAAAATGAAATAAAAAATTATTGGTTGATCTCGGATTGACCTTGGAATCGAACCGAACCCACGGTCCCAAAATTGAGGAGCAGCACTGTGCGAGTTGGTCATAAGGTTAGGAGGTGGACCAACCCAACCCGAACCATGCTCACCCCTACTAATGAGAACCTATAGATTTCATAAGGTAGATTCCAGATTCCATAAAATGAATAACCTATTTTGAGTGATAGATTCCAAGTTCTTAATTGAAGAAACTTGGAACTTAGGGTGCGCATGACAATTTCTAGAACAGAAATTGATTTCTAAAACAGAAATTAATTTCTGGCTAAAAATTGATTTCTCAATTTCTATTTCAGAAATTGAGAAATTAAAAATTTTAGCTTCCGATTTTTTCTTCAAATTTATTTCTTGAATAGAAATCTGTTCCAGAAATAGAAAAATCAAATTACGTTACCAAACGAATTTTTGTTCCAAACTTATTCCGGGGAACGGAGAAACAGAGAAATAGAGAAGTAGAAATTTTATCATGAGTACCCTTAGAATCTAAAACAAGTTTTAATATATGTATTTTTTGTCCATATCTTCGCGCGATCTCGAGATATTCCACACCATTTCATGATGAGTATATCATCTAAAAGTATTAGTTTGGGCTTTCATTCTATAACAGAGTAGGTTCTAAGTTCTAACATTCTAAAGTATGCAGAATAGGTTTAGATTCCAAAAAATGAGGAACCTATTCTAATTAATAGGTTGCAGATTTCAAGTGGAATCTATACGGAACCTGAAACTGCTCAACCTTACTCTCACGACGCCTAATGAGTTCACGAGAGGTTAGGTGAGCCTCACCAATGGCCGGCGAGGTCCCTTACTAACCCTTGCCTCTGGCTAGTAGTCGAGGTCCAACTGGAGGAAAAACAAATAGAGAAAAGAGAAAGAAAAGAAAAATAAAAGGAAAAAATAAAAATGAAAATAAAAATATTAGAAAAAAATATTAAAATATTATTAAAAATTATTTATGTCGGTGCCAACAAGCGCCGACAGACCTATGTGATAGACTTATGTGACACAATCGATATCCACGTTAACAATATCTGGTTAAAATTACCTAGAATAATTGGATTGACACTAAATCAAAAAGTTCATTAAAATGTTCAAAACTAAAGTGACATAAATACAATAAATTTAGGACTAAACCCGTAAACCACGAGTTTTGTGTGCATTTCTAGAAGGGACAAATAAAATTTGGTAAGATAGTTAGGTTACATTTGTTACAGAAAAAATGAATGATTTGAGAAATATTTTTCTAAAAATAATCGCTTATTTCTTTGAAATAATTAATCAATTAAATTTTTTTTTCATTACTAATAATAATTTGTGTCTAAATATTTCTATAAACGACAATGATATTTTTCATTCATTCATTCTTACTTATAAGTGATACAAATCATCATTTTTAGAAAAAATTTTCCCAAATCGTTTATTTTAAACAAATAGAGCTTTAGAATAATGGGATCCTTGTATGATATAGTTATTTACTGAACCAAACTGTGCCTTGGTGTCAAAATTTCCCCATTGCTACCCAAGTCAACTGCAGGTAAATCATAGCATACTCTTCAACTCACGAATAGCGGCCTGGACAGACATCTCCCCAATGATGTGTCGTCAAATCCAACTTCAGGTTGGGTTTTCTAGGAATCATTAGAACACAGCTTGTCAAATGTAAAAGGGCTAGTCAACTGAGTTAATTAACCAAAATTCCCCGGTCAACACACAACCTGAAAGTTATGAGTATCTAGTTATAGATATAGACAATTTTAACTAGATTTAAATCTACCTGCTACATTCATTGCGGCGGAGGCTTGCGGAACGCTTCGGCAAATCCACTGTGGTCGAATCATTCTTTCCTCTATCATTGTAGTGTCGACTACTTGCTAAACTATACTCGTTCACAAGTATGATCTTCTCAGTCACATTTAGCCAAGAATCGGATAGAAACTGATGATGTATCCTAAGAGATCTGAGAGGGTGCTAAGGTTTCTCTCTCCGCAATCAGGCCCGCGGTGCTTGAGAATTCTGATAGCCTGACTGAGCAACAAATACCACCAACCACTCAATTGGATAAACCCTAAGAGCTTTTTTACCGAGACCAGATATTTACATTGTTTTCATTCTTGATTGGGCCCAGAGATAGAGCTTCACCCAGGAGTCGAGAATACTCGCGCTGAGCTTCTCCTAGTTCACTTGTGAGCCAAGCCAACTGCACCACCGAAAACAGCGAACTTTTTCAGAAGGGCATAATATCATCAACTGAGATGAGAAGAGACTGGAATCAAGAATAGTTGAAAAACCTTGTCGCTAAGCTCCTTCTCGCTCTTCTCATATTCCACGCATCTGAAAGTAATCACAAGAAGCTTACAAATGTTCTAGTGCATGGTCCACGTACAAAAAACAGAGCATTGACATAAAAGGAGTAAATACCGTTTGAGATAAAGCTTATTGATTGTATATGATCAAATAAAGACGCACAAAATGTCAAGTTTAGCGTTTCACGAATTATCTTCTTGCATAATAAGGTAGGGGTAATCATCAGATTCATCACCCTCCATCAGAGGAAAAAGGAAGAGCAAACAGTATATTGGTGCAAAGAAGTAGATAGATGATGCTGAGACCTAGCAAGGAAACAATGGAACTCACGGACACCATAAACCAACTCATGATGCTTCAGTGCATCCAGGTGCTTCATAGCTACACAATTCAATCACGTGAAAATCAAAACTGTGAGGCAGCCACTCACTTTGCTAGTAGCTTCTTGTGTTCTTGCACTATCTTTGCAGCCTCCTCATCTTTTAACCGGTCGTCAGGAATATTAACAGGCTGTAACACATGTATTGAAGAAGTCAGTGCACAAAGCCAACCGCAATTTGAAATACAACTTGTAGATAGACCTGTATATCTTCGATTTCCCAATTGCCGTTAAAGCCACCTTCCCCTGTTGTCTGCATATTTGCCCTTTCAGTTTCTGTTAGCTTGACTGCCTTTCGCTTCATACCAGATCCTGTAGTCATTGAGTCCTCTGCTTTAGAAAATTACAAGTACAAGTCACCAGTAGCTCATCTTCAAAAGTTCACCTTGCTTAGACTCATCTCTGAATGCTACACCAAATGCTTCAGATGTTGTAAGAGGTAAACTCTGTCCCAATAGAATGGGCTTTTCATGACCACCATGAGGAACGGAATGAGATGACTTCTCTGCATATTTCGATGCTCGAACCTTCTTACTGACCTGATACCCAATCAGTCCACAATGATAGTCCCTGAAGTTAGATATGCACAAGAAGATCAGATAAGTGTGAATCAGACACACACAACATCCATGAGCCTTTACCTTTAAATGGTAAATTGGAGAAGGGATGACAAAAAGATTTCATGGTGCAATAGTGTCGCAACGGCTGGGTCTGAGGAAAGTCATCAAATGTGACAAACAAAATCTCTAAAGAGTCGGGAATTGCCATGATGGTATAGCCATCAATAAGCTCATCTAAATATGGTTAAGTCAAGAAGATCCAGCCAAATTTTTGTGAAAACACAAATGAGCCAATGAAGGGACGAGGACTCAGTTAAATGATAATTCCTATCCAGCAGAATTGTCATAGTGGAAGCTTTGTTGAACCATAGCACCTTTAGTTTATGTATAGGTGTGAAGCTCAGAAACATTCATTTAGGGACCACTCAACTAAATAGAGGTAATAGAGACACAACGTAATCAAAGTATTGAAGAGTGCATATAAAGCTATGTAGACGGACATAAACGTAAAAGGTTAGGAAAGGGGGCACCAAAACTGCTACAGCTGGCAATCAAGATGTGAAGAGCAAAAAAGACTACTTGAGACTATTAGGGGGCAGCTCCTCATGGAAGGCAAATTATAAGCAATTCTCCAATCGTAGCATAAAGTAACAGAGGGCCATATAAAGCTCGCAAGAACCACAAAACTGAATGACAAATGGAGAAAGATGAGAAGAAACAAAGCAGAACCAACAAAAATGTTGGATATATAAACTGAAAAGTCCCAATTCTATAGCACAACAAACTCCACCAGGATAACAAGTAGCCTACCAGTATTCCAACGTCATTTCTTTCAACCGAACTTCCAGCTTCTGAAAAAGGGAAGTTCTCTCAAAATCTTGCTTGTTATGAGTTGGTTTGATAAAATTTGCTTCCAGAACACCTTCAAAAACAATGTGGATTAGGATGAGGTGACGGCACTTTATTACAAGACATGCAGTGAACAAAGATCGAAGATGCTTCTCACCAACAACACCTCTACCCCTGAGATTTGTTGAACAGTTCATGACCCTCCAAAATGGCTGAAAAGAGAATACAAATTCATGAAGTCAGAAGAAAGAATATTGATATTATTCATTTTGCCAATCTTTGTCGTTTGTTTCACTTTCTATTTTTTAACTTTTACGGTGGCTTCCCACAGTTGCCTCTCTATTAAATTAATAGCATTCCAACAACTGCTTGAAGCTAATGACATTTCAAAAACTGCTTGAAACCCTCATAACAGATGGAATCATCTAGCCACTTATGGCACAAGCTATAGAAACCTACAGAGATGCCTATCTAGACAATAAAGCATTAAAAGATAATAATAGACCCAACACTGAAGGTACCAGAGAAGATTTTGTTACCAGTATCAGTCGATTCTTGTAATACACATTAAACCCGTGGATGTTCAAATTCGGAGCTTCCTTTAGAAACCCTACAGTAGTCACAACCTCACCCTGCATGAGTACCCCATGAACAGCATTTAAGTATTTGCAGCACAATTTTTCTTTAACAGAGGTGGAATATATATAGAGATGTCAATCAGACAAGCATGTCTATTTTCTAACAATCTAAGAATAAAAATGCATGCTTCCATATTAGATGCGCCTCGCAGATCACGCATGCCAGAGAGAGAGAGATTCGCAATGCAAAATGAAAGTTTCGACTGATGAATATTCCACAATGTCAGTGGCCCCCCAACACCCAACAGAAAACTCCAACCCATTATCACAAATTCTAAAATCATAGAACTCCAATACACCTTCAGGGATTTATTACATTCTATCCAGGATGAGACAGCTACTAACATCCAGAAATATAAAGTATTCATTTTTTTTAACACCATCGCTACCAGGCCTGAATTGTTGCTTTAGAGTTGATATTAGTTAATGAAGCTATTAGTTATCATTATTTATAAAATAAATAAATAAAACACCACCACACCAATAATGCCTTAAAAATTCAATTAGACAAGACAAGATCGAGAACATAATTATGCTATGTCAAACTAAATAACAGTTGCTAACAATGGAGACAGTAGGTAAGAAAGAAATGCAATATTCAAAATAACCTCCACGAATCCAGCAGTTTGAGGTCTGTATAATATATATTCAATAGACTTGAGATCATCTGCAATATTATGATGCTCCACATTCTGACCACGGAGCACTATTTTAAAACTTTCAGGCATTTGCAAGTACAAAATGGACAAATACACCTGTTGCACCACAAAGATAAGACTTGTCAAAATAGAAAAATTGAAACTTAATCATTTCTCTGACTATAATAATACAACTTACACGAAGAGAATAGTGGAGTCGATTAGCTATATGCTGCTCGTTCACTGATTTCCAGACTGATTTCCAGGGAGGAAGTGTTTCGACTTTTCTAATATCTCCACTAATACGGATGTCCTTCAATTAGAAATTCAAAAGTCAATTTATGGAGGATAAGATGAGAAAGAATAGCATGAGGAAGAAAAACGGATAGGAAGCTTAAAACCTGCGGATCGGCATCAAAGTCTAACTCCATTTCACCATCATCATTGAACCACAAATTATAAATGATAATTTTGGTACCATGGGATCCGATGTCATCAAACTGCCATAAGAATGATGGAATCATTTATTCAAGACTTTGAACACAATAAGATGCCAGCAACAGTACAATGTTACTTAAGAGCTACAATGAATTATGAAGAAAGAGAATGTCTCCAGCAACTTCTCTCTTAGATGGACTACCAATCCCAAGATAGCCAGGTCAGCAGACTGCTTGACAACCAGCAGCTAAACTTTTCCAGAATTGCACACATTGTCACATAGCCATGATGATTGTTCAAATCAGAAAGCTAATGAACCAGACCAGAACAACTTAACCGCCAAAGTATCATATGAACAAACTGCAGATGCTCATTAGTAAAATAACCAGGATTGCACTAAAAGAAGGAAAAAAAAAAAAAATTCCTCATCCATAAACACAGCGAGCATAATCATACTCTTGATCTTCCACAAAAGCCAACAGAATTTGTCACTTTCACGTTACGCCCATGTACACTAGGCCCCCATCACAAAACTCGCAGCATGGATTTATGAGCATACTCAATCCAACAAGTGTGACAATAAAGACTTGATAAATCAAATCTGTGAAGATGATAAAGCAATATAATCAGAAAGAGAAAATAAAATAAAAGATGCAAGACTTGTACTTGCAATAGATTTGCATATAACAGATGGAGGACTTGTCAAGAAAAATTAATTGACTACAAGAGATGGGAAGAAAAAACCGAGAAGGAACATGCTTGCTGGACAAGATCTGCCTCATTTGAGTATGGAGACCACTGCAACAGTAAGGAAAGATTTGCCATGAAATGTTCTCTATCAAAGCGACGAGACATCTCTAGAGTCCCAGTGCTTCCATTTAACTCATAGTCAACCTGAAAGCAACAGGATCTAGAAGTGAATGTTTAACAAAGACGTGCTAATCAAGCATTCAGGAAAGGGGCAGTTCAGTAATATCAAAATCAAGAACATATAATGATGCTTGATATGACCCCCCCCCCAAAAAAAAAGGAAAACCAAAAACCAAAAAAATGAAAATCTCAAAAAATGCCCCAAGAACAAGACAGAGAAGCTATAAGGGAAAAAGAGCGTGCGAAAAATAAGAGAGCAATATCATCTACATTAAAACCTATGGAAAGGAAAACTTTCACCAGGTAAGAGAAGACCAATAGAATGCAAACACATGAAAGCTAGTATAAAAGGCTTTCAAAAGATAACACGCCAACACAAAAACTAGAAAAGCAAACACTTTGATATCTCATTAAAGGACTATCCAACCATAAATTTAAGTTGCAAGGAAGTGAGGTCCAATCTGACCTCACTCCATTTACTTGAACACCAGGAGACATGCCTGTCTCTTTACATAGACTTTAGTAGATTGCTTTACCTAATGCCAATATCAGACCACTTTCACTAGGGTAAAATCCTAAAACGACAAGTTGGCCTGCGAATGTGCATGTTCGCATTACAAACTACTCAAACGAAACCCATAACTGTGTACGTCACATGTAACCAGTCAGTCAGACAGCCAATGTGTCATCAGCATTAAATCATAGAGATAACAACATAAAAGAGATATTGCTTTCTCAACAGTAGTTCTTCATAAAAAGAGTATGTAAAGCAACAATGGAATAAATTGAAGCATCCAAGATTACCATTGGAACCACAATCCTGTCCTGCCCTGTTTGCATCAGGAATGTATATGACAACAGGCCGATGCTCTGAGTCAAAACCCTGATGGTGACACAAGTTAGTTACATAATAGTCTAATGCATACTCTGAAATGATTATATATGTTGCTGGTGATTAGACAGAATCTTTAGGAAGACATCAATTTTTTAAGTCAAGCTTTTTTCTAAGAAAAAATCCTGAACCTGATCAAAATGAACTTCATAAGGAAGGAGGGGAGCGATATTTCAAATAAGCAAAAAATTGATTAAACATCTACTCATACAAGTGCAATCATCACTAGCTTTCAGCCTTAAAGATCAAACCAGGAGAGTAAAAGAGAACATCCAGTCAAATAAGCTCCCAATCTTTCCATTCTTCTAAACTTATTTCATCTCACATAAAATCTAATTAAAGAAGTACAAGTTTCACTGAAGCCAACAACATTATATAACATCTGCTGAAACTAGAGATCAAGCCTAAACTTCCAAGCGATAATGTTAGGGAAGCCAACCTATCTTCCACATGGCGGCTGAAGACAATGACATCTGTACCAAGTCTCATGGTGCTGGTTTTGAAGCCATTTCCATCTGAAAGATGAGTTTCGCGTGTGAACATAGAAAGAGCGCCAACAAAACTTGAGTGTACTTACAAAGTGAGCAGAGAAGGTGTACATTGTCCGATGGCTGATTTCTCTTTTTTATCTGAAAATCCAAAACTCATACACTGCCTCAGTGCTTCAGGGTCCATCCCACCACCATCATCTAGTTGCAATAAGTCAGATTTTAGGAAGACATGAATCTAAGTGTGTTTCCTATTTAAAAAATATAACGACAGAGACTCCAAAATAACATCCAATTAAATATGCATATTAAAGAAGTTGAAGGTGGTAAAGACCTTGTATTAGCAATGCTGGGCTACCATCCCTTGGATTTAAGGTTTTGTCTACGATAACAAATTTGGCCCCATTTTGGATCTGTCCTTGCAGGAAAACAATGAATAAGAACATTATATCACATTGCTTCAAATATGTGGAACCAAGCCAGTAGACTATTAAATGTTAATTGATAAATAAGAAAATGAGACGGAATTCACTGTTCAAGAGCTACTATTGCATCAACTTTTCGTTGATATTCCAATTGAAATGGGTATAACTATTCAAGTCTTCCTGTGGCACATCATCCTCGCTTTAAAATTTTTCTTAATGTATTTCAGAACAAGCCTACAACTATTCTAGGATAGTCAACCCTTGCGAAGGAAAAGAAATATTATATTTTGGTCGATAATAGTTTCATAATCAGCAATCACCGTCAGAGGAGCACCTGAAACAAAATAGTACAATACTTAAAAAACTTTTGGCCAGAAGATCACCTCATCAACTGCATTGTCAAGCAACTCAGCTATGGCTGCAAAAGAAAAAAGCTGGTAAATCCAAACTGGAAAAAAAGGGCTTGATGTGATTTCTGTCAAGAAATAGAATCCCTGTGATAGAAAACTCACAACCATCAAGTTCAACCTACCACCAAAGACCCACTTATGTGAAGTGGCATTTGAATGAAGGAACGTAGGGTGGACATGGAGATAATTTCTTCCATCTGTTGAGTGAAACAAGTAGTAAAAGAAAAGATAGAAATGCAATTAATATAACAAAAATCTATAATTTACAGCGCATGTGGACAGGAGGATCAGCTAATTTCAATTTACAAGGTCAACGTATTAAGTCTCAATAATCACTGGGACACTAATGTCTAGTCAGCAGCTGTGTCCAATTGAGATTGTAATGAAGACTCAAAATACACAAGTAGGACTTAGGAGCCTAATACTTTGAATTGAGGTTTTGGCACTATGCCCATTATGGTAGCTTCCAGATTTCCAAAACTGCCGGTTAAGTGGTGGTGGACAGATGGTGGACATTGAGGAAAGGCCTGTATCGTCCAGAGCAGATTGCGCCTGATCCAACACACTGGTTCCACTTTTACCAGTACTTAAAGCATTCGAGCTTCTCTCTTCTCCAGATTCTTGTTTTTCAAGAAGTGATTTGGGCATCTGAAGCTGGACTTTTCGGAACACTCCACGAGGCACCATGCTCAAAGCCACCGCAATGTCTAGTCTCAAGCTGTCATATACACCTTCACAATTTCAGCTTTATGCAAGTCCAATCAATGTGCAATGCCTGTAATTAGCACCCCATAACAAGTTAAAGAGAGCCAATGAACAAAATTGCTCAGAGAAACAGGAAGACAGTATGAAGTTCAAATTGAGTAAATGAACCAGGGTTCAAAGGGATGCCTTGCAAATCTTTTCATTCGGCAACCAGTAGAATCCAACTCTTTTGGTTACTAAATGAAGCAGAGTCCGTTCATACAAAGGGGCAGACTACATTGGTTATGACATGTCTCCAGTTAAATTGACTACCAGCTATCTATATAACGTTCACATCTCTGGTTTGCAGGCAAACCTGAATTTGAATGCGCCCGTAAGTTCTCTTCAGAATTTCCTCACATCATAAACAGAACACAATACGACGTTTTCCATATTTCTTGACATATTTCTTGAATGTTAAAGCGCGGCCAACATAAGACGACTCGAGTCTTAAACTACCGAACTTTCATTCCGGACGACCCCTCAAAAAAACCCAAAAAAAGAAGAAGAAAAAAGCAAGAATTCGACGGAACAATCACGGTACATCGGACGCGCCACCGGCACGTAGCCGAAGCCGCACGTCCCTTCGAAGCGAAGACGAACAATGGCGGGTTCTAGGAAGCGTCAACAACGTCCGAACAGCGCAAGCAATCACGCGGAGCACATTCCCGGCGCATGAGCAAACAATGAGGCAACAACAGACGGGCGACCCAACGTGCGTACAAACGCGCGACGCGGATGCTCTGGAAGCGGGCACAACAAAACGTAAGACGGGCGAAGGGTCGTCACCTCCTCCGACGGGAGAAAAAAAAAACCCACCACGGGGCACGACGCGTGAGCTCGCGACGCCTCGACGAGCTCCGGGGACCCGGAATTCTCGCCGGCCGGCCCCCCGCGCGCTTTCTAGCTCGCTCCCTCGCCGGAACCCTCGCGCGTTCCGGGGGAGGAATCCCGGGTTTCCGACGGCCGGAGCGAGGATCGCGGCGAGAGGGTCGGGAGGAGGCGGAAGCCAGCGGCGAGGCGGCGGCGAGGCGGGGGGAGGTAGGAACTGCCTCCGGCGCACGGCGTGGCAGGCCTGCGTGCGTGCTTACTATCTATGGAGTATGTGATCGTCTGCTGCGACATGCAAGGTGGGGACAGTGGTTTTATGTAAGGTTTGGTTGTCACTGTCCTTGGTCTTCGCTTTTATTAAAATATATAAACTTTGCCTTCTTGTGCTTTCAGAATGAAAAAATATTTGGACATAATTTATTGACAATAATTAAAACATTCTTAACTAACTAATTATTTTAAACCACTGGGGTTTGCCCCAGTAGCCATCTTTCCAACTTGGAAGGAGGAGGTGGGGGATTCGAATCCCCACCTTCAGGGGTTGGGGTGGGGAGATTTAGTTTCAAGAGTAAGTTTCGACTCTTACCTTCTGCAAGAAGACATGACAAAATTTTGAGAATGAGTATTAGGGTAGGAATAGAATAGGACTGACAAAAAAAAACTAATTATTTTAAGTAATACAAACAATCATTTTACACCACTGCATTAGTGGCCGCGATGGTTCGGGCTATCTCCCCCTCACGAAGGGGAAGAGTTCGAATCTCCTCACGGTCGTGAGGACGCTTGGCGTCTTAAGTGGGACGCCGGGGGTGGTGGGTCCTCCCGGCAGGTTTACTCGCCGGTTCTTGCATTTGTACGGGGTTCCTCGGGTCAAAAAAAAAAAATCATTTTACTTTTAGGAAATTATTTTTTAAATTATCTAATTTTTTCACTAGACAAACAGAGTTTTTGTATGAAGTCTCAAGTTTTTAAGGTGTCTCCATAATTTTAAGTTGGGGTGAAATTACTACCCTCAATACTTTTTAGAGTTCGGGATAATTATAAAATTAGTTCATAACTTTGTCCCAATGTATAATGTTATACATGAACTTTTATTTAGTTTGATATAATCTCAAAATTTTAGTCTAATATATATGTCATTTCTAAAACTTTAATTTGTTTAATATAATTTCTAAATTTTTAGTACATATTTAACTTAGTAAGTTCTTATATGATATTGTATATGGAGCGAAAATCGTTTTCCTTAAGAGTTTTTATCCACCGAACTCTTTTTTATAATTTGACGTAGCTAATCTTTTGTCGGTTGCATATCGGTGAAAATGTCACTCCGTCCGACGGCTGGGGGTCTTTCTAATGGAGACAGGTGTCATGTGCAGTAACTTCCCACATTGTCGCGTAGATCGGAAACCCCCCACAAAGTTGAACGAAGGATCCTCTTTTTAACAAATTATTTAGTGTAAAAAATGGCCGCATATATTTGCAAAGTACAGTGGCTCACCGGATAAAATTCTGGACTCGATTTTCTAGAGTCGGATTTGCATTCAGAATGTCTAACCAGACCAGACGCTCGAGTCCAGATCCGACGTCGCCGGTCTTGGGTGACCGAGATCCGATGCCGATCAAGGCCGAGGGAACGGAGAGGGACAGAGACGTCTACTTGTAGGGCACGCGGCGCATTACGATGGTCGATGGCGCGAGGATGCGACAGCGAGGTACGATGGCTCAAAAGATGCAAGGTGACGCAGACGAGGGAGCGTGAAGCGGTGCTGGCTGTCAGCTGTGGTTGCAAATGGGGGAGAGAGATTGGGGGGGTAATTAGAATTTTGGGGGTGCCTCTTGCAAAAAGAATATGTGCTGTTGAGTACGTGTTTGTAAGACAGGACACGGCACGAAACCACTCGGCATCACGATTTTCTGATTATAGATGGCGTTCCTGATGTCCTGAAGAAAGAAAACTTTTACATATTAGGGAAACCCTTCGTCCCTAAGCATGCCCCATTACCGTCAGAAAAGTGCCACTTTTTGGGTTCTCTCTTCTGTGAAAGGGATTTCGCAACTGAGACGGCAAATTACGCGAGCCGTAGCTCTCGTGCCGGTTGTAGACGGGTTCTAGTCCTAGCTCTTTCCTATATTTGCGCCCCCGATGCGTGTGGCTAATTACAACAGACGCTCAGACTCGCGACCCCGTGCAGGTCCACAGGACCGGGGACGCTGCCGAATAAATGGGGAAGTCGACGTTGCGCATGGGGCCGGAACAGAAGAACCAGCCTCTTGAGTTCTATTGGTACAAGGTTTTTCTCCTCTACTGCTTCCTGATGGGTTTGTCAAAGGAGCATTTCATGCATGGTACATGAACAGGCTGCTGCCAGCGGCGCAAGCAATCAGATTGTCAGTTGGATGCCATGCCAAACGCAGCAACTTCTGCTTCAAGTCGCAAGGAGTATCATTGGCAACTGAGCTCGAATTTTCGTGCGCTGCAAAAATAATATATAGAGACAGATTGAGACGACAAGGGGATAGAGAGCCTAAGAGTTTTTGACATGTCTGAAGAATAAGAATTTACAAAGTCCAGAGTCGGACCTAGCCGGTAAAATCCACGCGCCAAGCTGCTTATTGATGACCTCCTCGCCCTTCTAGCGGAAGGCAGAGACGCCCTGTCAGTAAGATTGGAAATTTACAAGTAGCAGATGCTAATTTAGAGACGCAAACTCAGATGTGCACAAAATCTGTCTCAAGGGCGATGAACTGGCATTTGCCAAGTTTCAAATCTGCTTTTCCCTATCACTATCCTTGGAAGATATTAGAGAGTAGACCTCGTTTAACAGCTATGTTTGGGAATATATGGAATGTGAGTTGGTGAGGGAGAAAAGCAAAATTTGAATTTTCCCTCTCATTTCTCTCTCCCAAAAATTTCAAAACCCCCCTTTCCACAACCCACCCCAGACTTTCACCTCCCAAACGTTAAGGCATATCTTATTCAGGCCTTATCGAGCATATCTTATTCAGGCCTTATCGGAATGACAGCACTAGATCATTAAGGGTGCGTTTTGGTAACGATTCTATTCCCGAAAACAATTTCGATCGAAATTATTCTTTTTTATTTTGTTCCCGGAAACAATTTCTAAGTATTTTAAGACGTTTGGTAATTGTCCAAAATTTATGATTCTAGAATAAAATTGCGTTTAGTACCATGCTTAAAATTTCTACTCCAAATCATATTTTTTTTAATTTTAAATAATTTTTTTACTTTTTTTTCCTTTCTCTCCTATTCTTCTTCTTCAAGTGGCCGGTCACCGATCCGGCGACCTCACCGGAGCGTCACCGCCCCTCGACAAGGCTCAGCCTTGCTAGATCGTAAGGCTCGCCCAACCCTGCCGAGGCTTGGCCTTGGCCGATCTGGCAAGGCCCACCTAGCCACCAGTAGGGTTGGGGCGAGCCTTGCCAGTGGCTGGACTTGGCTCCAGCGAGCTTGCCACTGGACCGGTTGCCCTCTAACGGCGGCGATGGGCGACGAACAGCAGACAGCAGCGAATGGCAAACACGGCGATGGCGATAGATGAAGAAGAAGAGAAAAAGGGAAGAAGAAGAAGAAGAAGAAAGTGGCTTGATTATTAGATTTGTTCCCGGAAACAAGAATCAATTTTTTTTTTTATTCTTGATTCCGTTTCAAATCTACTTCCAGAAACAAAAAAAATAGAAATTTGTTCCCGGGAACAAAAATTTTACCAAATACGATTCTATTTCAAAACTACTCCCGGGAACAAAAAATCAGAATCTGACACTGTTGGGATGGTTACCAAACAGGCCCTAAGAGATGTGATGATAGAGGATGTAGGCTAGTGCATGTGAGAAATATTCAAGATCTCTTGGTTGGCCATCCATAAAATCTACCGTTGCTAACAATGTTTGACAAAAATCAACCAGAATAGTTAACCCCAGGATAAAGCCTCGTTTAGTGAAAAAATAATTCTAGCAGGGTCTTACAGTTGCAGGGGAGTAGATAAATTTATAATCCTAATAACTACACAGATATGATATAATAATGAGGGGAAACAACAAACCACCAACCTGCTCGGATTTTTACGAGAACCAACCGTGACCCCTTCTGTACTCCCAAAACCACGAGAAAAAATGCGTAGAAGATAGCTGGAAATTTAAGATTATTTATCGTCAAATTAAAGCGGAAGAAAAAAACCTATGGCTGCAAATTAGTATCTACGGGACTGCAAATACAACTGCTTAGTAATAGGGCAAACCTATATGAACCAGTAGCAAATTGAAGTCCATCTCCACTTAGGCAGCAGTCAAATTTATCAAATATGGAGTCATTGTCATACAAATCAGACAGCTGTTGAAAATATATTCAATGGTTAGCAATCTTACCCTAATGTAGAAATGACACAAAGAAGTTAAAACTAGACTTTTTATCCACTGTATCTACAAAGAGGTCTCCTCATATATATAGATAAGGAGGTCGATCACGTTGAAAATTTTAACCATTAAAGTGGAAAGACAAGGAAAAGCAGCAACAATAGAAGATGAAAAATTATAACATAAAGATTGATACCGGAACGTATGATAGCAACTTAAGGCAAGAATTCTCAATCGACTCAATAGCCAGCCTGTACCTTCTGTTAAGATAAATAAGCCCCTACTTCCAGAGATGACATAGTCAATAATACCCAGATCATATACGATATTTAATGTCTTCTAAATGGAAAGTATGAGACTGGCGTTGAACACACAAGTATTGTTCAAATGTAGCAGTTGGAAAGATGCAGGGAAATAACCATGCTGTGCCAGAGTTGCTGCCGATAGAGAACATAGATTTATAGAGATAACTGAGCTGGACTGACTGTTATTAAGAGAGCTTCAGCTTGCACATATATTACAATTGTAGTACAGCATCAACCATGTGATATGCCTCCAACGATCTATTCACTCATGCTGAACTTATTGTCCATATTATTTAGCAAGGCCATAGTATCAAATTTGACTAGAGCATGATTTCTTGGAAATCAAAACATGTAAAAGTGCATATGGGTACAATTGAAGATCTTTATGACTTTAACTAAGGAAGCTACAAATGAAAATAAAAAGGAAAATTACTCTCCTTACTCTGTTACTGATAAGTGATAACAATAATGGACTGATGAAACCTCTTTATATTGAAACTCCCTTGTCGTAAACTAAAGGAATGAAAACATAACAACTGATACATATAAAGGTAGCTACCAAACATATGGTGATGAAAAAATCTTACTAGATTGACCATCATGCGATATGTGCTTACCCTTGGGCAAAGATGATCATGAACTTTGAATGTTGCAACTGGTTTAGAACCCATATGCAGATCCCAAAGCTATTTGAACACGTTCAGAAAGCAATAGAGAGAGGAAAACAATACTCAAATCAATAACATTTCAAGGTTAAAATACCACAGAAGAAAAGCAAGATAGTGACACAAACAGAAAATGGCCTCAGCCATGAGGTTTCAGCAGTCAATGTTCCAAAATAGATTCATCTTTTCTTCAAATACAGCATAATGAATAATTTAAATACTCAAGGAAATTATCTTTCTTTCACTGAATTTCAATAGACGCTTATGACCTTGTTTTAAGTTCTAACGCTGCCCAACATTTCCACCACTATGTCAAGGAAAACTGGAAAGTTATTATCTGATGGTTTTCTGAGAAAACAGTCAATGGATCGTGTTCGTACTGCAAGCCAAGAAATTATTCCTTTCTTAACTCTAACCCTACTTTTTAGCATTCCCTCAATGGACATTTTGCTTCTACAATGTGCACTACTTGCGATAATAAAGCGTGAAAACCATATAAAAAGCCTTTTGTTCTGCTTTAAAGAGATCAAATAACAATGATGGATAAGATAGAATCATTCTATAATCTATAGAGACCTTTTATTGTCAGCAACACTTCAACTAAGGGGAGAAAGATATTTAAGAGAAGCGCCATTTACTGAGATAATGAATTATCTAAATCCCAAAACATTTACTGAGATAATGAAGTATTTAAATCCCAAAAGGACACAGATATAATTGACTAAGACAGACTTTATCTTTTATCTCTCTTATCATTGAATAGAGGAACAGAAACCAACCCTGCAGCATCCCATCTCCTTGTGCGTGTGCTTGCATTGATTCTTTTTTCTTATCTTCTTTTTTTAGCTATTCAAGGATGTTGCCAATTCTTGAACAAAATAAACCATGAAAATTAGCTTACCTTTAAGTTTAAGTAATCACGACTCATAAGGTATCGGCCATCAGCTGCAAATTTTAGGTCGGAGATTGATGCAATGATCTCTGTGAAAAATGATTTAGAACCATGCTGTTCTCCATCCTGTAAGCTGTATATCTAAGGTTTTGATGCCAGGTATCGGAACAAGAACACATGCAGATGACAAGAAAACTTACGATATAAATGCACAATGGACCTTAAAAATCAAACAACATAGTTGGCCGACACTCACATCCTTGCACTATGATCGCATAAGGCTGATTGCCGCATATCAACTAGACGGATAAAACCTCTTGAACTGCTGTAAGCAAGCAGATTACAGTGAACCGGATGGAACTGAGCTGAAGTTATGACCTCTGCACAGGAGATGGAAGCGCTTACAAAATAACGAAAAAAAGAAAGTGGGGCAGCATCACAGTACATTAAGGGTGATTGCTAAGTCAAGCATTCAGTTAGCTACTGGCAGAAGTAAAGAATTGTCGGCGAGCAAAGCACTGAAATTACCAGTCAAATCCTCCATATTCGTCGGTTTGATGTCAATTATATTGAAACATTGACCACTGATCTCCATGTTCCACAAATTAATTCTAAGGTCATCGGCAGAAACAAAGGTCTCACCATCACTGCAGAGAGATTATAAAACAAGAGTTAGTTCAGTGTCATTTTTATTGCTTGCCTTCCACAATTCTAACAAGAAAAGCAAGTTTTAAGGAAATTTTGAGCAACCCGACCTTCACCTTCCCCTATAGAATGCCCTAGTAATAAACTGGTGTGAAATGACTAGAGATACACCTGCTTAGGGACTTGGCATGTGTTGAAAAAGCACTAGACACCTATCATTAGGCACAGAGGAAATTTTTTCATTGTTAAATCCTTTAAGAAACAGCCAGTTGGAAAGCCATGCTATACTAGTGCAACTAAATATTATGCAGCAAGTTCTAACATAACCTAGAATAGTTATTCAACTGACTGAACAAAATAACCATCATTACCTGTTATTCGAAACTGAGTTTATGTTGAAATCATGAGCATGTGCATAAATCTTTCGACATCGTGCAAGGGCATCATCACTATTATCAGCAATCTAGTTTTGCATCAACAAATATTATTATCCTGTCACTTAAAGAATAAGGTTGGGAAAGGCACTAAATCTACACTGGTACATACCCCTGGAAGTTCATGCGAAGGCAACTCTTGCTGAGCTATTTTCTCTGTCCCCTCCGCATGATAGCCATCATCAAAATTAATATTCTCTTGATCACTCAAGTAACTTCTTTCTGCCAGTAGTGCATTCTCTGGAGAAATATAAGGATTGAGATCCTTTTCTCTCACTTTCTTCATCCTACGCTCCTTTACCTGGCTTAAAAAATAACAAAACATAACAAATTGGACAGCTAAAAGCACATCTAAGCTCGAGTAGGAGAACAATCAAATGAAACTGCAAAACGGGGGTAAGAAAAGGTAGTCAATAAGGCCTAAAAAATTACCCTCATTCAATAATCATAGATGCAAATGCAGATACTCACAAGCAACAAATATCAAGCATCTGTCTAGCCACTACCTATTTCCTCACATCTTTCCTTATTGATATACTATAATTTGACAAACACGCTCGTGGAGTTACAGTACATTTACCCTCAACATTCTCTTCAAACATTTAGATGAAACACTTGATCTTTGAAAAAATCATAACAATATAAGGAGAGGAAAAGCATCTGATATTCACTGCTGAGTTCCAAAAATCTAGTGCAGAAGAATTGAAAGAATGATTCTCTGTTCATCTGATAAATTATGAAACATCCAAACTATACATGTTATCACAATATAGAAATATGCCCGGAGGGATTCTACTCTTCTTTTGAAGCAAATTTTCCCACTAACCACGAGCAGTTCTTCACCTTAGCAAAGAATCAACACAATATGTTTGGTTTTGGAGAGAAGAGAAGGGATCTAAGCAGCTTATCCATAGATAATCCAGTTTGGTTTCTTTTAGTGAAGGGAAAAGAAAGGATCTGGAGATTCCTTTCCACCACTGAAGTCCTCCAAAAAATGAGATGATAAATCATTTCCCTTTTCTCCTAATCACCCCAACCAAACACGATGCATGAGTTGATCTATTTCTTTTCTTTACTTCTCCATTCCCCCTAGAGATTAACTAAATCATTTCCCCACTTTTGAATTCATCCCATCCAAACATAGTAAATGGATGAGCACATACTCTAAGTATCAGATTTAACAGTCATGTGAATTTCAAGATTCTAACAACATATCTCGGAAAATTTGACGAATGGAACATGGAAGGCCCTGCTGACAAGATATAACCATACCTTCCAGAGTTTAATTGTCCTGTCATTGGTCGAAAGCATGAAAAGCGATCCATTGGGCATTGGACACCATTTAACTTTATTGATTTTCTCTTCAATTTCCAAACTCTTCAAGTAATCGAACTAGAGAGGAAAAAAAAGATAACTTAACCACAATAAATCTTCGAATATGGCACAATCAAGAATTAGCATACGCTCAAGAACAAAGTGTCAGCTCCACCTCGGGTTCGTGACTCTGAAATTCAGTCATATACCGATACTCGGGATGCCATGCCAAGTCAGAATCCGACCGCTCCAACTGACTCCGAAAACGGTGCTGCTTCAAAGCACAAGCAATCGATTTTAACCAAGCATTACAAACAAGGTCAGAAAGATCGCAAAAATTCCAAAGAGAGGACGCGTCGCTCACATCTTTGCCGTCGTCCTTTCTCTTGAAGATGACGACACGGCCGCCGCGGTCGCCGACGGCGAGGTGATCCCCCGTCTTATCGAACTCGATCGCAGATACGACGTCATCTGAAAAGAACGCCACGCGCCGACAGCATAAGAAAAATCTCATCGCATCGCATCGCCAGTGATACGAATCACGAAAAGCACGAGTCAGAGCGTTTCGATTCCGAAAAACTTCCGAATCCCCGACGCAGCCGCCGCTACCGCGACCGGCTTACTCGCGCGAGCTACGAAACAAGCAAAAACCACACGCGATCGCTCTCCGAGACGGAGCGTCATCCTCGGACGACGCTCGCCCGAGGGTCGAAAAGGAGAAACGACCTACTGAGCAAGCAAGCAGGGCTCACCGTCGCGAGCTTCCTCTCCGGGAGACGGCTCGCCGAGGACCTGAGAGAGCTTCCACTCGAGAGGCGGCGCGCCGGAGCCGACGGCGGTCGGCGTCATGATCGCTCGCGCGCAGGGATACGACGACGACGACGACGACGACGACGAAGACTCATCGCTCTTATCCGATCGCTGTAGCATTCGGATATCAGGGAAGAGAGAGGAAGTCCGTACGAGAGAAGGCGCCAAAGGAGCTTTGGCATGTTCTGGGCTTGGGCTGTTAATTTTCTTTTTTCTTTTTTCTCTGATTCTAGGCCCATTAATTAATTTTCCTCCTTTTTTTTTTAGTTTTGAAAAAACAGCAAAAATAAAAGACAACTGGAAAATTTTTGCTAGTGAATCCTATTTCATCGAAAAAAAATAAAGTCGTTGCGTGATTAAACTAATTTAGAGGGTCTGCCTTTTTGCAAAGAATCCACATTTTGAAGAACACTCTCCCTAAAAATAATCGTTCCTATCATTTACAAAAATAGTTTAATGAAAAATAAGTTCAGAAATAAATTGCTATTTAATATGAAGATATTTTTATTAGTTAATTATTGCAAGTGATATAAATAATTATTTTTGAGAAAAAATATTTTCCATATTGTTCATTTACTGCGAAAACAAATAGATCCTAATAAGCTAAAGAACTTCACATTTCCCGTCTTGCGACTCCTACCTTTGATTAGACTTCTCGTATTTAAATTCGTGCATTATTTTTCAATTCGAGTCTTTGGATTTTAATTTTGTAAGATTAAGCCCTTAATACTAAATAATCAAGTCACTTCGACTCCAAGTTCCAATTCATTAAGAAATGTCTTTTATAGGACATTTAGAAAACTCCGTGCATCTCATGAGCATTTTATGCCACTATTTGATGGTGCATGTATTTTATGGAAAACTCTTTTACATGATATGTTGACCGAGAAAATAAAGTGGCAATCTATTTGATGGTGCATGTATTTTATGGAAAATAAATTATTTGAAATTCATTTTTTCTATGAATGATCATTTATATCACTTATAAAAAGGAATAAAGAAAAAATTATTTCCAAACCGTTGTCAATGATGAAATCATTTTTTGTTGACCAATTATTTCAAGCGATATAAATATAAATGATCAATTTTAGAAAAATATTTTTCAATACATTTTTCTTGGAATAATCGGAACCTCAATTAGCTGCAAAGTATCTTTGATCAATACAGTGAGCGACGAGCGGCAAATTGTGATATAAGAGTGGCTCTAAGGTATCTATTGTAATGTTAATATCATGCTTGTTGAAAGTAACACATGGGTCAAACGACAAAATGACTCTGAAACATTTCAAAATGTTTGACGTGTTAAGTTGTCGCAATTTCTAAGTAAAACCACATGAAATCAATTTTTCCATAATTTCTACCTTACGAGAGAGATAAATTCGAGAAAATTACCCAATCACTCATAAATATACTTGTACGTATGTTAATTTAGTCATAAATTTTTCAATTTTATCAATTTAATCTTAAATTTTTATAAGAAATTTTAATATGGTATTTCTAGTCAATTCATAAGACAGTCAGCAAGCGGTTTCCTGACAAAAATCGATAGAAAAGATTATATTAAAACTCATAAGATGGTTGGCAAATGATTTCCTAATAAAAATCGATTAAAAATATTATATTGATTTTTCAAGTAAAGTTGACTAGCTTCTCTCCTGATTTGGTTACCACGGATGATTCGTGCCACATGGCTCCTCCCCAAATCTACTGCGGGTCGACCGTCACACCTCGAATCCACGCCGTGCAATTTGCCAAGAATGCTGGGCCCCACGTTAGGACATTCTTTGGAAAAGGACAACCGTATCTGATCTGATCCCATCTCTGTACTGGTCTGAAAAGATTTGCTGATCGAACCTTCTTCCACGGGGCCGATTGTCTGCAAGCGTTTGGACTGTAGGGGAAGGAAGAAAGATCCCAATTCGAAAAAGGGTCAACGCAGCAAAGTTTGAAACGAAGAAGAATTCTGCAACGTGCTTTTTCTATGCGCAAAAAGGTGGTCTGCAACTACGACCGGAGAAAGCAGAAGACATTCTCGGCAATTTAAAGTGCTTCTAGAAACAATGGATCGAATGCGACAACGTTGGGTGGTCGTAGAATGAAGAATGGATTTTCACCACGTGCCTGTACAAAGAACTAAACCCGATTCTATCTAAGCTCGGATGCTTTGACCGCGTAGCGGCTGTTCGTCCGCGGGCTCCCCGTCATGCTGGAAGAGACCTCGGACACCATGAGCTGGTTCGACAGCCATGTGTGCGTGTATGAGCTTCTGGTGCTGGACTCGTCGGACAGCACGCTGGCGTTGAGGAACGGGGGCTGCTCTGGCTCCGGGACGGCATGGTCCCTTTTGCGGAGCATCTCGACAACCCCGGACATGGTCGGTCGCAGTTCCATGGAGGCTTGCGTGCACAGGAGGCTGATCTGGAGCACGTCTGACGCCTCCTGGACGGGGAATTTGCCTCGTAGGACCGGATCGACGCATGCGGCTAAATTGTTCGACTTGTAATGCTTCCATACCTGAAAAGCAAATCATGAAAGTTCCATGGCTCCATCACACATCTGAACATTTTAATCTGCTAATACTAAACACAGTAAGCAATCTTACCGACTGTAATACCGAGCCCGACCCCTGTGCGAATATGCTGCTCTTCCTACCGCTCAAGATTTCAAGAACCAGCACCCCGAAAGCATAGACATCGGCTTTCTCCGTTAGCTGTCCTCTCACAAGATATTCGGGCGCCATGTAACCGCTGTATAGTTTACCATCTTTTAGAAATGAACCAAACTTAGCCCAGAGAAGATGTGATATGTGAAAACACTTTGACTGGCCAAAACTTGTCAGATTAAGGAAAAAGAAAGTGCCGACTATGGTTTCGAGCACGCTAGTGATTGAACATGCATTCTTACAGTGTGCCGGCAATTCCTGTGCTGAGGTGAGACTTATCCGGAGCAATGCATCGGGCGAGCCCAAAATCCGCAATTTTCGCCATGAGATTCTCGTCGAGGAGGATGTTGCTGGATTTTATGTCACGGTGGATGATCTTCACTCCGCAGCCTCCGTGAAGATACGCAAGGCCCTCGGCTGTTCCTGTGATGATGTGCAGCCTCTCCTCCCAAGTCAGGACATTGGTTGCATCGTTGACTGCAGCAGAAGATTCTATTCGCTCATTGGGGCCGCCTGGTACATTAGAAAGGACAGCAGAAACGGAGTGTGGCTGACGTAACAGAAGAAGTGGAATGGCAAGACACTTATGGAGCAGACTTTTGAAGCCTAATGACTCGGAAATCATAAGACGGAGACATTGATTGCAAAACAAGAAAACAAGTTATTGAGATTGCAAACTGAACCGATGCTTGTCCTAAAGGGTTAGATCTCTTCTCGGCATCAATCGATGACTATGTAACTGTTATGCAGTCAAGCAACAGCCAGCTACTTACCAAAAAGAACTTGATCCAGACTCCTGTTAGGAATATATTCGTAGACAAGGAGGCTCTCCGGGCCCTCGATGCTGCATCCCAAAAGCTGGACGAGGTTTTTGTGTTGGATCCCATTGATCAGGTTCACCTCGTTGAAGAAGTCGTCCACCCACTGGCGCGTGTTGAACACCAGCCGCTTCACTGCGACCACCTTCCCGTTGGGCAGTATCCCCTTGTACACGGAACCGGCTCCCCCTTGCCCCAGCTTCCTTGAGTCATGGAAGAAGTTGGTGGCCTTCTCCAGCGTCTCGTACTTGAAATACAAGCTAGACTTGCTGATGCTCGCCGGTAGTCTCATGAGGCTATGCTGCACTGAATATGGATGAATGCAAAATTCCAATCGTCAAGCTCGTATTTAAGAATCACCGAGATTCCATTGTACGCATTGGATTCGAATTGTTTACCTAGTTTCTCCTTGGAGTACTTTTTGTATCCAATGTATGCGCCGATGAGAATGAGAGAAATCGCCGCAGCAGCCGATGAGGCTATCGCTACAGTGATGCGGACCCTGGACGGCCCTGCGAAATGACAGAGACAGCATCGCATCCGTTCAACTGATTCTATACCAACTACAAGTCAAATGTCAGGCGCCTCACAAAAATTCAGATTTGGCAGCCTTAGCACTCGAATGAAAGGTCAACATGTTCAAACCAATATTCAGGTCGAGATTAGCAGAGTTCATTAGAAATTCTGAAAACCCGGCCACGTCGAATCACGAGATCATCAAATCGAACTTAATCAGCGAACGTGGAGGAAACTACGGTTGGAAATACTGAAATCTGACAACAGACACGGAAGAGCCTCGGTTGCCCTGTAATGGCGAGTAGGCCATCTCTTAATGTCCGAAAAACCAGTGATCAAGAGGCTACGTTGTTACCTCCGCTGACGGGGACTTTGTAGAACTTCGTGGTGGAGTAACGGAGGAAGCATCCCGCATTCATGGCCCGCGCTTCTCCTCCGGGCGTGCAGTTTCTCGCCTTCGATGCCGCATTCTCCAGACAGACTCTGCAGCCGCCGGCATCGAGCGTGCTCCAACACTGTGCCAAAGCATAGACCCCGGCGTCTCCTTTGGCTCCGTCCTCCCCGGCCACTGCGAAGCCCCCGTTCTGCACCGCGCTGGCCGAGACATTCCTCAGCACCCGGTCCACCCTGACCGAGAACTCGGCCGCTCTATCCGCCGGGACCGTCGAGTTGGAGCTACAGTTGAGCATGTCGTGCGTCGGATCCACGGTCTCGTTGTAGAAGTCGTAGCCGTCGTAACGGAGGAAGCAGCCGTCGAGGTAGAGCCGGCCGAAGTTGGGGAGGCAGCGGGGGATCCGGGTCCGGCTCTCGGCGAAGCAGAGGAGGCAGTCGGTCTCGATCAGGTCGCCGTGGCACTGGGCGAGGCCGTATACCGCCGTCGGCGGCGAGGCGAGGGAGTAGTTGCCCCAGCGCCGGTCGGCGACGCTATCCAAGATCTCCCTCATGACGGCGGTGAAGATGGGGACGATGGTCCCATTGGTCCCATTGGTCTTCCCGCAGAGAAGGCCCGCTACGGCGATCCGAGGGTCGGAGGCGGCGAGAGGGAAGAAGAGCGAGGAGAGCGCGAGCAGAGGGAGAGCGAAGTAAGCGGAGACCGCCACCGGAGAACGCATTGATGGGCTCGCTCCGTTCGACTCCATGGGCTCTCTGCTTGAGAAAGGCTCGGTTATGAAATCTTTCCCTTCTCAGTTCTCTTCAAAGAGAAGAAGAAGAAGAACAAAAAAGGGAAAGATCTCGTAAGCCGCAAACCAGCTACACAACGCAATTCCGTCCTCCTTTCTTCTTCCTTCTTCTTCTTTCTTCTATTTTTTTCTGCAGTGGAGCGACTATTTGCCTTGGTGGGTTCTACTGTTTGGAGAGAGAAGGCGTTGCAGCTCGATTCTTTAGTCCTACGAGCCTGCCGTGTGCTTTTTGAAAGAGGTTTGCCGCGTCATGATGACTGATCCAACTGGGTTGAAATCTTTGCTGATCACAGAGAGAAAGAGAGAAAGAGGGAGAATGATGGAGATGGAAAGGCGAGACCCGAAGCGACAGACTGGTGCTTGACTTTTGGGGCCTCGTGTCTCATCATCGTCAACCCCTCTGCTTTCTTTATGCTTTCGGAAGGAAGGTGCCATGGGCGACGCCAGGTCCCAGGAGCTGCCGCAGAGGACAAGCTTGATGACATGTTTGATGACAGTTCACTCTCTCTCTCTCTCCTGTAGGTGGAATGCAGTGTTTGACACGGCGCTATTGGTGGGAGTGGCGGTGGTGGAGACTCGACTCGATTCGATCCGGAGGTTGAAGAGAACGGACTGATGTGAGAGAGAGAGAAAGAGAGAGCTGCAACGACTGACCGGACGAGGTTGACGGTTGTCGACGTCGATGTCCACGTTTTTTTTTTCCCTTTAGCGATTGTTCTCTGGCATTCAACTCGGGGAAGGTACCATGAATCTCCTACAATGCACGGTCGTGGTCGGGTCGGTAGAAGATTCTCTTTTGTATTAAGTTGGGGACCAAACCATGTACTGCTAAAATATATTCCGCGTCTGGTTTCGACTTTAGATGATCGAATTTGGCCTCCGTCGTTTCCAATGAGACTCGCTGCCGCCCCCCCTCATTTTTCCTTACACGTACGTTTGACTTTTTTACAGTCCCATCGCTACCTCTGTGAAGAAGATTGAGGCACCTTGTTGTTTTTTTTTTTTTTTGCCCGAATTTAGAATCTGAGATGCTTATATGAGACATTATCATTTTTGAATTTAGAGAAAAACACATTGGAAATTCCAAAAATTGTCATAAAGGTTCAATTAAGTCTTGAAGCTTTTTGAAAAGTATAATCGAGCCCTCAAACTTATCACGAAAGTGCAGTAAGATTTTAAAATTTTCAAAAATTATAATCACTGAAATGACCTAAATTGGGCTCATTCGATAAGTTTTAGAAGCTTCGATTGTATTTTTAAAAGTTTTATATCTTCCAATACACTTTTCCCTTTGATGAATATATGACCTCTTCTATCCTCGCTATGAACCACTACATAGAGTTCTGCAAATAAAATACTTGTAGGAGCGTGACAAGATCGTCTCAATTCATAGCTAAAGTAGGAAAAAATCTAAGGAAAATTGAGCAAATTCTCATATCAATAAGTTACAAGCGCGAAGCGATCGGGCTATACTCTTCCGTGCTTTCCAAAGCACGTGGAATAAAGAGTGACGAGCATCGATTCATTAGTAAGTCTTGCATGACATGATTCAGCGGATCATATGCACTGAGTCCCTAAGTGGTCGGGAAACACGCAACGCCATTAAAATTCGGGGTTCGGCCTACGCCAGAGTCTGACCTCCAAATCTGTTTGGTCGCCAAAAGCAAAATTATTAGGAGGAGGAATAAATCGTAGAAGGATACTAGAAGTGCTATAAGTTATATACAATGCTCATTTTAATGTCAATATTTTTTTCGAATCACTTAAATCCACTTTTTTGAAGAAATGATCACTTAAACACCAACTCCAATATAAATTATCGAAAATCCGACGTAGTCATATTTTATTAATTTGTTAATCTTACGTGACTCGTCAGTGTGCCCATACAGCATATAACCCCTAAATAACGTTTTGCAGTAGGTTAAAAAGCGATCACTTTAATGCAATCTTAATGAAAAAGTGATCGTGCTAAAAAAATGTCACCTCAGATAAAATTTTTTATTATAAATACCACGTAATTTCTTTAGTAGGAATTTCTTGCCGAAGACAATTAAGTGATCATTTTTCTTTAATTTTGGCTCATAAGTGAGCCGGTGAAAACTTTTGACATTATTCGTCGTACACAACTTATGACATTTCTAGTGTTCTTCTCTCAAAATAAATTGCAAGTGTTTGATGGTGGATGTCTCAATCTTAACTAGGTTTCGACCTTAAAAAACAATAAAATTTGGTTTTGACCTTTGACCAAAAAATAAATTATCGATATGGCAACATCGGAACATCGGTCAGCTTCGAAATACTATGGGTTTTCATTATCAAAACGTTGTTCTCCCCAATTTTCTCTGATCATTCACACATAGCCAGATCGGTCCCCCCTTTCCCTAATTTTCTCTCATCATTCATACATAGCCGGCTCTTCCCCCCTCCCCCCCACAAAAATAAGATTCGACCACACACGCTTACATAGCACCAATTATGGAAAAAAGAGAGTATATGCCTCAATTTTCAAAGAAAAATGGATGACAGTCTCTAAAAAACCAAAGGCTTTATTAGTATAATAGTCTTTAAGCTACTCCGAGAATAACAACTTTTTATGAATTGCAAATTCTTGAACGTGTAGACCCTACAATAATTTAAAATTATTTGTTATTTAGTTTTTGTGGTTCCAAATAGACGGTTATTTTCATGGTAGATTTAAGACTCTCACCAAATCATTTCTTAAAACCAAATAACAGATAATTATAAATTGTTGTGGAACTCACTACTTTAATAATTTGTGTCTCATAACAAACTATTATTCTCATAGTAGTCTAGTCACTGTTATGTTAGCAAAATCCATTTCAAAGCTTAACCGCACATAAACAATAAATTTATCTCAAGAAAAAATATGTCCAAATATAATCCCCAAAAAGTTAAAAAAAGAAAAGAAAAGAAGGCCTAACACTATGATTCAATATCTAATATTTTAATAAAAAATGCATCTCTTTTTTGAATATTTTATTTCACGAGATTTTGTTAGACCCATTATCCATATTGAAAAAAGAAATGATTTTTTTTTTTTGACTAACTAATAGGATTTCTGCTCAAACTCTTTGTTTCATTTTTTATTTTGACGAATACAATCAAAGTTGACAGCCAGAAATTTTCTTTTAGCTCTGGATTTAGGGAAACCCGCAAGTGGCTACCGTTGCATATAATATTTAACTTTCGGTCTTTTACCAAGTTTTAATTCACTTGCTTAGTGGGTAAACTTCACGCACCAAAAGAAAAAGTTAACAAACTTCCAATTCAAAGTAAAATTAATACAACACCAAAAGTTTATTATTTCAAGGTAAAAACGAGAAAATATTCTGACAGAGTCAAATGTCGAAAAAACTGGTAAAATGAAATGGTTGCAACTAGAGTCACGATCACGCAAAATTGGACGTCGAGATCACGTAATTTTTTTATCAAGGAGAAAATGAATTGCTACGGCACCATACTTAGGTTGAAATTCACGGCACTTGAATTTTCAGCATAATATGATTGTTTGGTGACGAAGGGAAAAGTAGCCAAAAGCACTTTTTCCCGTAGAAAAAAACCAATGAATTTGAAATCTTGATGGTGGCTCTAGAAGCTCAAAGGTAGACAAATTCCAAAGGAAAAACAGTCAAAAAGGGGATTACATTGACAACTGCCGTCTAGCCATTTATTATTGAGCAATCAAATAATGAAAATTTATAATTTTCAATGCACAGTTTCTCATATGTGGTGTGCAATAAGATAAGATTTTTTGTAATAGTACAAATAAAACGAGGCGCACGAGAACCCTGGCAGGGGGAAAAAGGTTCGCCTGTTAGCTATTACGGTCCAAAGGAGAAGTTCACTGATTTCATCATCACCGACACCTTTTAAAACTTTATGATTATTATGCAATTAAAAAAGAAGAAGAAGAAGGGGAAGGAGAGAGAGAGAGCCGCCGCCCCCCCGGGGGGGTTGGTTTGGGTTTGCGTTGACTATGACCATGCGTGCCTAGTGACAGTGCACTCCATACGGTCAACTTTTTCCATTCCATCATGCAACTCTTCAAAAGATGGAAAAGATGAGATATGACCGAAAGAGAAAAAAAAGAAAAAAAAAAGTAATGCTGGCCACATGGCAACGTCAATCCACATCCATCTCTCTCGGGAAAGTGAACGGAGAAATTAGTAAAGATGGGTTAGGTTTGACATTAGATTAAAGTATTGCGTGCAGATTGTGAAATCCTACTCCATCATTCACTTGTTCTCGCTCCGAAAAGGTGGGAATCAAACTTTTAACTTTCCCCTTATCAAGTGAAAAAGATAGTTATTGAGGACACAACACTTTAAATTTATGTGAAATTTCTAGCTTTGATAAATTGATTTATCAACTTTTTTCAAGTGAGTTATCGATTAGTTTTGGATTACTAACTCTTATTTGAGTTAATCACCGGGTTGATACAAAAAAAATCATAATTGTTTATCTACACTTAATTTTCGTGCCATAAAATTTAGTAAATTAATACACACGTGACAAATCTTCTCTTTGATCCTAGATAATCATTGATGTGGAAACACACTTGGCAAACAACTTGATTTTTAGGAAGTCAGATCTGAAGAATATAAATTGAGATCGAGAAATCTGCTAAAACTTACTATTTTGTCCTAAGAGCTCTCTCACGTTTCAAAAATCGTGAAAATTTCAAAGAGAGGACGCGTCACTCACATCTTTGCCACCGTCCTTTCTCTTGAAGATGATGACATGGTTGCCACGGTTGCCAACAATGAGGTGATCTCTCGTCCTATCAAACTCGATCGCAGATACACGTCATCTAAAAGAACGCCAAACATCGACAGCGATACGAATTATGAAAGCACGAGTCAAAGCCTTTCGATTCCAAAAAACTTCCGAACCCCGAGCCGCCGCTACTATGACCGGCTTACTCACGCGAGCTACGAAACAAGTAAAACCACAAGTGATCACTCTCCGAGAAAGAGAAACAACCTATTGAGCAAGCAAGCGGGCTCACCATCGCGAGCTTCCTCTCCGGGAGACGACTCGCCGAGAACCTAAGAGAGCTTCCACTCGAGAGGCGGCGTGCCGGAGCCGGCAGTGGTCGGAGTCATGATTGCTCGCGCGCAGGGATACGACGACGACGACGACGACGACGGGGACGACGACTCATCGCTCTTATCCGCTCGCTGTAGCGTCCGGGAAGAGAAAGAGAAGTTCGTACGAGAGAAGGCGCCAAAGGAGCTTCGGCATGTTCTGGGCTTGGGCTGTTGATTTTCTTTTTTCTCTGATGACTCTAAGCCCATTATTAATTTTCCTCTTTTTTTTTTTTTTTTAAGCTTTGAGAAAACAGCAAAATGAAAAAATAAAAGTTGGAAATTTTTTGCTAGTGGATCCTATCTCATCGAAAAAAAAAAATAAAGTTGTTGCATGATTAAACTAATTTAGAGGGTCCGCCTGTTTTGCAAAGAATCCACATTTGGAAGAATATTCTCCCTAAAAATAATAGCTCCCATCACTTACGAAAATGATCGAACGAAAAATATGTTCGAAAAATAAATTATCATTTATAATGAAGATAATTTTTATTAGTTGATTATTGTAAGCGATATAAATAATTATTTTTGAGATAAATATTTTCCATATCGTTCATTTAATGCGAAAACAAATAGATCCTAATAAGCTAGAGAACTTCGCATTTTTCGTCTTGCGACTCCTAGGACTTATTCATCTTCCTTTGATCAGACTTCTCGTATGTAAATTCGTGCGGACTTCTCGTATGTAAATTCGCGCGTGATTCTTCGATTTATGTCTTTGGATTTAAATTTTGTAACATTAAGCCCTTAATCCTACGTAATCAAGTCACTTCAACTCCAAGTTCCGGTTCATTAAGAAATGTATTTTACAGGACAATTCGAAAACTCTGTGCATCTCACGAGCATTTTATGCCACTTGCCGGATGATATGTTGACCGAGAAAATAGAGTGGCAATCTATTTGACGGTGCATTTATTTTATGGAAAATAAATAATTTAAAATTCATTTTTTTCTATAATTGATTATTTATATCGCTTACGAAAAGGAATAAATGAAAAATAATCTCCAAATTATTGTCAATGATGAAATCATTTTTTGGTGACCAATTATTATTACAAGCGATATAAATAATTAATTTTAGAAAAATATTTTTCAATACATTTTTCTTGAAATAATCGAAACCTCAATTAGCTGCAAATTATCTTTTGATCAATACGGGCGATGGGTGGCAAATTGTGATATAAGAGTGGTTCTAAGGTATCTGTTGTAATGTTAATGTCATGCTTGCTGAACCTAACAGATGGGTCAAACGACAAAATGATTCCGAAACGTTTCAAAATATTTGACATGTCAAGTTGCTGCAATTTCTAAGAGTAAAACCACATGGAATCAATTTCTCCATAATTTCAACCTTACGAGAGAGATAAATTCAAGAAAATTACTCAATTACTCATAAAATCTACTAATACAGATGTTAATTTAGCCATACATTTTTCAGTTATCAATTTAATTCTAAAATTTTATAAGAAATTCAAATACAGTCCTTTTGATCAATTCATAAGATATTAAGTAAGTGATTTCCTAACAAAAATCAATCGAAAAGATTATATTGAAATTTATAAGACAGCTAGTTGGTGATTTTTTGACAAAAATCGATTGAAGAGATTACATTGAAATTTCAAGTAGAGTTTTTTTTTTTTGAACAGACAAGTAGAGTTAAAAGAGTATATTGGTAAGGTTAGGCCGACAGTGAAGAAGCCGAAAAGGGTGACTAGCTTCACTCCTAATTTGGTTACCGCAAATGATTCGCGCCACATGGCTCCTCCCTAAATCTACTGCAGTTCGACTGTCGCACCTCGAATTTACGCCGTACAATCTGCCAAGAATGCTGGGCCCCACGTTAGGACATTCTTTGGAAAAGAACCACCTTATCTGATCTGATCTGATCTGATCCCATCTCTGTACTGTTCTGGAAAGATCGCTGGTCGAACCTTTTTCCACGGGGCCCATCGTCTGCAAGCGTTTGGACTTACGGGGAAGGAAGAAAGATCCCAATTCGGAAAAGGGTCAACACAGCAAAGTTTGAAACGGAGAATTCTACAACGTGCTTTTTCTATGCGCAAAAAGGTAGTCTGCCACTACGACCGGAGAAAGCAGAAGACATTCTTGACAATTTAAAGTGCTTCCAAAAACAATGAATCGAATGCGACAACGTTGGGTGGTTGTAGAATGAAGACCGGATTTTCACCTTGTGCCTGTACAAAGAACTAAACCCGATTCTATCTAGGCTCGGATGCTGTGACCGCGTAGCGGCTGTTCGTCCGCGTGCTCCCCGTCATGCTGGAAGAGACCTCGGACACCGTGAGCTGGTTCGACAGCCATGTGTGCGTGTATGAGCTTATGGTACTGGACTCGTCGGACAGCACGCTGGCGTTGAGGAACGGGGGCTGCTTTGGCTCTGGGACGGCATGGTCCCTGTTGTGGAGCATCTCGACGACCCCGGACATGGTCGGTCGCAGTTCCATGGAGGCTTGCGTGCACAGGAGGCTGATCTGGAGCACGTCTGACGCCTCCTGGACGGGGAATTTACCTCGTAGGGCCGGATCGACGCATGCGGCTAAATTGTTCAACTTGTAATGCTTCCATACCTGAAAAGCAAATCATGAAAGTTCCATGGCTTCATCACACATCTGAACATTTTATTCTGCTAATACTAAACACAGTAAGCAATCTTACCGAATGTAATACCGCGCCCGACCCCTGTGCGAATACGCTGCTCTTCCTACCGCTCAAGATTTCAAGAACCAGCACCCCGAAAGCATAAACATCGGCTTTCTCCGTTAGCTGTCCCTTCACAAGATATTCGGGTGCCATGTAACCGCTGTATAGTTTACCGTCTTTTAGAAATGAACCAAACTTAGCCCAGAGAAGATGTGATATGTGAAAACACTTTGACTGGCCAAAACTTGTCAGATTAAGGAAAAAGAAAGTGCCGACTATGGTTTCGAGCACGCTAGTGATTGAACATGCATTCTTACAGTGTGCCGGCGATTCCTGTGCTGAGGTGAGACTTATCCGGAGCAATGCATCGGGCTAGCCCAAAATCTGCGATTTTCACCATGAGATTCTCGTCGAGGAGGATGTTGCTGGATTTTATGTCACGGTGGATGATCTTCACTCCGCAGCCTCCGTGAAGATACGCAAGGCCCTCGGCTGTTCCTGTGATGATGCGCAGCCTCTCCTCCCAAGTCAGGACATGGGTCGCATCGTTGACTGCAACGGAAGATTCTATTTGCTTATCGGGGCCACCTCGTACTTTAGAAAGAACAGCAGAAACGGAGTGTGGCGGACGTAACAAAAGAAGTGGTATGGCAAGACACTTATGGAGCAGACTCTTGAAGCCTAATGACTCCGAAATCATAAGACGGAAACATTGATTGCAGCACAAGAAAACAAGTTATTAAGATTGCAAACTGAACCGATTCTTGTCCTAAAGGGTTAGATCTCTTCTCGGCATCAATCGATGACTAAATGTTATGCAGTCAAGCAACAGCCAGCTACTTACCGAAAAGAACTTGATCCAGACTCCCGTTAGGAATATATTCGTAGACAAGGAGGCTCTCCGGGCCCTCGATGCTGCATCCCAAAAGCCGGACGAGGTTTTTGTGTTGGATCCCGTTGATCAGGTTCACCTCGTTGAAGAAGTCGTCCACCCACTGGCGCGTGTTGAACACCAGCCGCTTCACTGCGACCACCTTCCCGTCGGGTAGTATCCCCTTGTACACGGAACCGGCCCCCCCTTGCCCCAGCTTCCTCGAGTCATCGAAGAAGTTGGTGGCCTTCTCCAGCGTCTCGTACTTGAAATACAAGTTTGACTTGCTGACGCTCGCCGGTAGTCTCATGAGGCTATGCTGCACTGAAAATGGATGAATGTGAAATTCACACCGTCAAGCTCGTATTTAAGAATCACCGAGATTCCATTGTATGCATTGGATTCGAATTATTTACCTAGTTTCTCCTTGGAGTACTTTTTGTATCCAATGTATGCGCCGATGAGAATGAGAGAAATTGCCGCAGCAGCCGATGAGGCTATCGCTACAGTGATGCGGACCCTGGACGGCCCTGCAGATAGACAAAGACAGCATCGCCTCCGTTCAAGTGATTCTATACCAACTACAGGTCAAATGTCAGGCGCCTCGCAAAAATTCAGGTTTGGCAGCCTTAGCACTCGAATGAAAGATCAACATGTTCAACCCAATATTCAGGTCGAGATTAGCAGAGTTCATTAGAAATTCTGAAAACCCGGCTACGTCGAATCACGAGATCAATCAAATCGAACTTAATCAGCGAACGTGGAGGAAACTACGGTTGGAAATACTGAAATCTGACAACAGACACGGAGGAGCCTCGGTTGCCCTGTAATGGCGAGGAGGCTATCTTTTAATGTCCGAAAAACCAGTGATCAAGAGGCTACGTTGTTACCTCCGCTGACGGGGACGCTGTAGAACTTCGTGGTGGAGTAACGGAGGAAGCATCCCGCATTCATGGCCCGCGCTTCTTCTCCGGGCGTGCAGTTTCTCGCCTTCGATGCCGCATTCTCCAGACACACTCTGCAGCCGCCGGCATCGAGCGTGCTCCAACACTGTGCCAAAGCGTATACCCCGGTGGCACCTTTGGCTCCGTCCTCCCCGGCCACCGCGAAGCCCCCGTTCTGCACCGCGCCGGCAGAGACATTCCTCAGCACACGGTCCACTCTATCTGAGAACTCGGCCGCTCTCTCCGCCGGGACCGTCGAATTGGAGCTACAGTTGAGCATGTCGTGCGTCGGATCCACAGTCTCGTTGTAGAAGTCGTAGCCGTCGTAACGGAGGAAGCAGCCGTCGAGGTAGAGCCGGCCGAAGTTGGGGAGGCACCGGGGGATCCGGGTCCGGCTTTCGGCGAAGCAGAGGAGGCAGTCGGTCTCGATCAGGTCGCCGTGGCACTGGGCGAGGCCGTACACCGCCGTCGGCGGCGAGGCGAGGGAGTAGTTGCCCTTGCCCCAGCGCCGGTGCGCGACGCTGCCGGAGATCTCCCTCATGACGGCGATGAAGTCAGGGACGACGTTCCCGGCGACAGTCGCATTGGCGTTCCAGCAGAAGAGGCCCACTGCGGCGATCCGAGGGTCGGAGGCGGCGAGGGGGAAGAAGAGCGAGGAGAGCGCGAGCAGAGGAAGAGCGAAGTAAGCGGAGACCACCCTCGGAGAACGCATTGATGGGCTCGCTCCGTTCGACTCCATGGGCTCTCTGCTTGAGAAAGGCTCGGTTATGAAATCTTTCCCTTCTCAGTTCTCTTCAAAGAGAAGAAGAAGAACAAAAAAGGGAAAGATCTAGTAAGCCGCAAACCAGCTACACGACGCAATTCTGTCCTCCTTTCTTCTTCCTTCTTCTTCTTTCTTCTTCTTTTCTTCAGTGGAGCGACTATTTGCCTTTGTGGGTTCTACTGTTAGGAGAGAGAAAAGGTGTTGCAGCTCGACTCATTAGTCCTAAGAGCCTGCGGCGTGCTTTTGAAAAGGGATGTGCTGAGTCATGATGACTGATCCAACTGGGTTGAAATCTTTGCTCATCGGATAGAGAGAGAGAGGGGGGGAGTGAGAATGATGGAGTTGAAAAGGCGAGGCCCGAAGGGACAGGCGGCTGCTTGACCTTTGGGGCATCGGATCTCATCATCACCCTATACCTTTTAATGCTACAGTAGGGTTTTCCCGGAAGGTGCCATGGGCGATGCCAGGTCCCAGGAACTGCCGCAGATGACATACTTGATGACATGTTTGATGACAGCTCTCTCTCTCTCCCCCCACTAGGTGGAATGCAGTGTTTGGCATGGCGCGATTGGTGGGGGTGGGTTCGGGGACCTTCTGGAGCCCGAGAAAGACTTTGGGTTGACGGCGGTGGAGACGAGGCTCGATCCGGAGGTTGGAGACAACGGACCGATGTCCGACAGAGAGAGAGAGAGAGAGAGAGAGAGAGAGAGAGAGAGCTCTGCAACGACTGACCGGACGAGGGTGACAGTTGTCGACGTCGATGTCGACATCGCTGTTTGCTTCTTTAGCGATTATTCTGCGGCATTAAATTCAGGGGAAGGTACCATGAATCTCTCATACTGCACGGTTGTGGTTTGGGTTGGTATAAGATTCTCTTTTCTGCCAAATTTGGAGCCAGACCATGTACCGCTAAAATTCATTCGGTGCCTAGTGTCGACTTTAGATGATCGAATTTGGCTTCTAGCGTTTCGGATGAGATCCCCCTTCATTTTTCCTTATATGTACGGTTGACTTTTTCCGATCTCATTGCTCTCGTTGCGAGATGTGCGGGCTAATTTAGAGACAGTGAGATTTTGTAGGATTATTATGAACTAGTTTGGTATGATTACTTAGTACTAAGCGTGAAAATTTATTTGGGAAGACAAATGAAATATGAAAAAATTTGAACTCAAAACCTTTAGTAGAAATTTAATTAGAGAAGTAAATGAGGTTTGCAAAAATTCAATGTCAAGTCATGTACTGCTAAAATTCATTTGGCGTCTAGTTTTGACTTTAGATGATCAAATTTGGCCTCGAGCATTTCGGATGAGATTCCCCCCTTCATTTTCCTTACATGTACGTTTGACTTTTGTTGGCCCTATCGCTCTTGTTGCGAGATGTCTGGGCTAATTTAAAAGGAGTGAGATTTTGTAGGACCACTATCAATTGATCTGATTTGGTTACTTAGTACTAAGCATGAAAATTTAATTAGGGAGGTAAATGAGACTTGGAAAGATTCAAACTCAGAACCTTCAATAGAAATTTAATTGGAGAAGCAAATGGAGTCTAAAAAGATTTGACCTCAAAACTTTCGGTTATGATATCATATGAGAATTTTGTGAGACCACTACTAACTATTATAAAAGCTTAAACTCTTAGATGATGGCTTATTATTTTATATATAGAAGTGTTGTGCCTCCTCGAATGTACCGCTAGACTGACAATTTGAGCTTAACTTATGGTGCTTCGTGTATATGAGAAGATGATTGGCCACCCTATTGTTTTTTTTTTTTTTTGGACTTGAATTTAGAATTTGAGATGTCTATATGAGACACTATCATATTTGAATTTAGAGATAAATGTATTGTAAGTTCTAAAAATTATCATGAAAATTCAATTAAGTCTTGAAATTTTTTAAAATGTACAATTGATTTTTAAAACTTAACAAAAAAGGGTAGTCGAATCCCAAGACTTTCGAAAATTGTAATCACTGAAAGGACTTAGATTTGATCAATTTGATAAATCTTTAGAATTCGATTGCACTTTTTAAAAAGTTTTAGATCTTCCAGTGCACTTATTCCTTATATTTACATATGACCTCTTCTACCCCGACTATGAACCACCACATAGAGTTCCGCAAATAAAATACTTGTAGGAGCGTGGGAGTTTGTCCAAGATCGTCTCAATAAATAGCCAAAGTAGGAGGCAATCTAAGGGAAATTGAGCAAATTCTCATATCATCAAGTTACAAGCGCGAAGCGATTGGGCTACTCTTCCGTGCTTTACAAAGCACGTGAAATAAAAGAATGACAAGCGTCGGTTCATTAGTAAGTCTTGCATGACATGATTCGGCGAATCATATGCACCGAGTCCTTGAATGGTCGGGAAGCACGCAACGCAATTAAAATTCGGGGCTCGGCCTGCGCTTGAGTCTGACCTCCAATTCTGTTCGGTCGCCAAGAGCAAAATTACTAGGAGGAGGAATAAATTGGGAGAAGGATACTAGAAGTACTCTAAGTTAAGTATAGTGTTCACTTTAATGTTAAAAGTTTTTTTTTTTTTGAATTACTTAAGTGGCACTTTTTTGAAAAAAACGATTACTTAAGCGTCACTCCGATCTAAATCAGCGGAAATCCGATGTAGTCATATTTTATTTATTTGTTAATATTACATGACTCGCCGGTGTGCTTAGACAGCATATAACCCTTAAACAACGTCTTGTAGTAGGTTAAAAAATGATTGCTTCCGTGTAAGTTATTGTAAAAAAATTGATTATTTCAGTGCCAATCGTTGTTAAAAAGTGGCCACTTCAGTGCAATTTTAATGAAAAAGTGATTGTGCAAAAAAAATGTCACCTTAGATAAAATTTTTAATTATAAATGCCACATAATTTCTTTAGTTGGAATTTCTCGCCAGAGGCACTTAGGTAATCGTTTTTCTCCGATTTTGGTATTTAAGTGAGTTGGTGAAAACTTTTGACACTAAGCGTTGTACACGACTTATGACACTTCTAGTGTTCTTCTTTCAAAATAAAATTGCAAGTGTTTGATGGTGGATGTCTCGATCTTAACTAGGTTTCGACCTTCAAAAAAAGAAAAAAGAAAATTTGGTTTCGACCTTTGACCAAAAAAAAAAATTATTGATATGGCAACATTGGAACATCTTTCAGCTTCGAAATACTATGGGTTTTCGTTATCAAAACGTTATTCTCCTTGATTTTCTCTGATCATTCGTACATAGCCAGATCGGTCCCCCCTTTCCCCAATTTTCTTTAATCATTCGTAAACAACCAGACCGGTCCCCCCAAAAAAAAAAGATTCGACCACACACGCATACATAGCACCGATTATGGAAAAAACAGAGTATATGCCCCAATTTTCAAAAGAGAAATGATTGGGCGAGAGTCTCTAATCTACCATGAGAATAACAGTCTATTCTAGACCACAAAAAACCAAAGGTTTTGCTAGTATAACAGTCATTAGGCTATTGTGAGAATAATAATTTTTTGTGAGCTATAAATTCTTGAAGGTGTAGACCCCACAATAATTTAAAATTATTTGTTATTTAGTGTTTTGTGGTTCCAAACAGACGGTTATTCTCATAGTAGATTTAAGATTCTCACCAAATCATTTCTCAAAAATCAAATAATAGGTAATTATAAATTGTTATGGAACCCATTACTTTAATAATTTGTATCTCACAACAAACTATTATTCTCATAGTAGCCTAATGACTATTATGGTAGCAAAACCCATTTTAAAAGTTTACAATAGTTTTATCTCAAGAAAAAATATTGCCAAATATAATCCAAAAAAGAGAAGAAGAAGGCCTAACACTATGATTCAATAACTAATATTTTAATAAAAAAATGCATTTCGTTTTTGAATATTTTATTTCACGAGATTTTGTTACACCTATTATCCTTATTGAAAAAAGAAATGATTTTTTTTTGACTAACTAATAGGATTTCTGCTCAAAACTCTTTGTTTCATTTTTTATTTTGACGAATACGACCAAAGTTGACAGGCAGAAATTTTCTTTTAGCTCTGGATTTTAGGGAAACCCGCAGGTGGCTACCGTTGCATATAAATAACACGAGAATCATCATTTCTTTTAATTGAAGGGCATTTTTTTTTTGGGGGGGTGCTTTTGGCCTTGTGTGGAGATAATTTATATAACTATTTAACTTTTGGTCTTTTACCAAGTTCTAATTCACTTGCTTAGTGGGTAAAGTTCACGCACCAAAAGAAAAAGTTAATAAACTTCCAATTCAAAGTAAAATTAATATAACACCAAAGGTTTATTATTTCAAGGTAAAAATGATAAAATATTCCTACAGAGTCAAATGTCGAAAAAAAAAAGGAAAACGAAATGGTTGCAATTGGAGTCACGACCACGTAAAATTGGATGTCGAGATCACGTAATCCTCTTATCAAGGAGAAAATGAATTGCTACAGCACCATACTTAGGTTGAAATTCACGGCACTTGAATTTTTTAGCATAATACGATTGTTTGGTGACCAATGGAAAAGTAATCAAAAGCATTTTTTTCCCGTATAAAAAAACCGATGAATTTAAAATCTTGATGGTGGCTCTAGAAGCTCAAAGGGGAACAAATTCCAAAGGAAAAACAGTTAAAAAGGGGATTACATTGACAACTGCCGTCTAGTTATTTATTGAGCAATTGAATAATGAAAATTTATAATTTTCAAAGCACAGTTTTTCATGTGCGGTGTGTAATAAGATAAGAGTTTTTGTAATAGTACAAATAAAACGAGGCGCACGAGAACCCTGGTGGGGAGAAAAGGTTTGCCTATTAGCTATTACCGTCCAAAGGAGAGTTCACTGATTTCATTATCACCAACACCTTTTAAAACTTTATGATTATTATGCAATTAAAAAAGAAGAAGAAGGGGAAGGGGAGAGAGAGAGAGAGAGAGAGAGAGAGAGAGAGAGAGAGAGAGAGAGAGAGGCGCCCCAGTTGGTTTTGGTTTGCGTTGGCTACGACCATGCGTGCCTATTGAGAGGGTACTCCATACGGTCAACTTTTCCCATTCCATCGTGCAACTCTTCAAAAGATAGAAAATATAAGATATGACCGAAAGAGAAAAAAAAGAAAAAAAAGTAATGCTGGTCACATGGCAACGTCAATCCACATCCATCTCTCTCATGAAAGTGAATGGAGTATTTAGTAAAGATGGATTAGGTTTGGCATTAGATTAGCTTATCCCTAATCTTTTTTTAACGTAACCAAAATATAGTTGGCATGCACCCCTAGTTTAACCTTCATAGCAAAAGGAGCTTAAACCCTTCAACCTGAACTCGAGCTCATCACGCAACATTTGTTTTATTTATTTGTCTAGTCTTACCCTATATCTATTTTACAAACCATTATGTGTGCTAAGTATTGTGCACAGGTTGTGAAATCTTATTCTATTATTCACGTGTTCTCACTCTAACCTCTTGAGAAGGTGAGGAATCAAACTCTTCACCTCCCTTTTCCCAAGTGACAAGGATAGTCATTGGGGCACAACACTTTAAATTTATTAATTCTTATGTGAAATTTCTAGCTTTAATATATTGATTTATCAACTTTTTTCCAAGTGAGCTATCGATTAGTTTTGGATTACTAACTCTTATTTGATCAATACTGAGTTGATACAGAAAAAAATCATAATTGTTTATCTACACCTAATTTTCATGCTATAAAAATTAGTAAACCGGTACACACGTGATAAATTTACCCTTCGATCATAGATAATTGCTGACGTGGAAACACACTTGGCAAACAACTCGGTTGATTGGTGTATGACATGAATCCCCTTGAAAATTCACCATAGATGGGTCTCCCAAACAACGTGGTTTTTGGGAAGCCAGGTTTGAAGAATATAAACCGTGATTGAGAAATTTGCTAAAACTTACTAATTTGTCCCAAGAGCTCCCTCATGTTTCAAAAATTTAAGAAATGATTACAAGAGTTGATAAATTAAAAAAAAAAGGAAGTAAAAGTTGGTAAGTAATTCAAACAAGAAGTTGTAACTCAAAAAAAGTTGGTAATTGGAGAAAAATTAGTAAGCCATCTAAAGAAAGATTGAGAAACTCATACGGAAGTCAGTAAATTTGAGTCGTTAATAAGCAAAGTAAAAAACGGTGAGAAAAATTGGTACTTGTAAATTGTCCAGAAGATCTAGTAATTTCTTGATGAATAAGTTAAAGGGAAATCAGGCAATCGGGAACTTGTTTTACCAACGATTTTTTAACACTTAATGAAATATTTCAAATATCTACTAGCAAGAATATATATATATAATAATGAAACAGAAAAATCATCCTAACATATAAGTATTTTATCAAGTCGGCGTGTTTTCATCTTTCCTCAAACAAGGTGGCATCATCCTCGTGTAAAGAGCATATTAGAGATAAAAAAGGCCTTGGGAAGAGAGCAATACTAGCCCCGTCTTCCGACAAACATGCACGCTTGTCGCTTCGTCCTAGTACACGCCACTAGGGAAATCTAAAGTAAGGGTGAGCGTGGTTCCCGGGTAGAACCGGGAACCGGAGAACCGAACCAGAGGGTCCGGTTCCCGGTTCTAAAGGGACCGGTTCCGGTTCCGGTTCCCATAGGAACCGGAACTGGCGGAACCGGAACCGGTCAGAGTTTTTTAAAAAAAAAAACCCTAGATTTCTCTCTCTCTCTCTCTCTCCTCTTTCTCCTCTCTTCCCCCCATGTGATTTCCCCCCCTCCTTCTGCCGATTCTTCCCCCCCTTCCCCTTTCTTTTCACCCCTTTTTCCTTCTCACGTCACTTCCTGTCCCCTCCCCCCAATTTTTTTCTTTTCTTCTCTCTCTCTCTTGCTTTTCTCTTTCCCTCTCTCTCGTCCGAACCCCCCCCTTCTTCTCCTCTTCTTCTTCTTCTTCCTCTTCTTCCTCTTCTTCCTTCCTCTTGCTGGCTGCTGCTTCACCCACCGCCACACCGCCGCCCCACGCCCTACTCACCACCACCTCTTGGCCACCGAACCACCACCACCCACCGCTCATCCGACGAGCCGTCTCGCCGTTGAGCCCGACGAGCTGTCGCGCCGTCCACGCCGCCCCTCGCTGCTGTGAGCCACCGCCGCCGTCCCCAAACCACCGTCACCACCTCTTGCCGCCTCTTGCTCGGCCGTCCGGGCCGCTGTTGCTCCGAACCGCCACCGCCTCCGCCAGAACCGAGCTCTTGCCCCCTTGGCCGTGGGTTGAGCCACGACCACCGCCGTCTTCGCTGCGCCGTTCGTGCCGCCGTTGGTGCCGTGAGACTCGTGTCTTCGTTGCCGTCACATTACGAAAACTTTCCTTAGGTTCTGCAACTTACTGAACTCTCATTTGCTTTACTTTCATTGTAGTTATTTTCCTTGCGAGTAATCCAAGATAGAGTCCCTAGTATGAGATTTGTGGACAAGGCTGCTGATGCAATTGTTTTGCAAATGTAGTGGTTAAAAATGGATAAACTTCTCCCTTTTTTCTTTGTTTATTTGTCTGTCTGAACAGTCCGCTTAATTTTAGAGTAAAAAATCGATATATCTTAAGTTGGTTCTGATATGAAAAGTTGACGTCCAACTGGGCAGTTGTTTGGCTCTTGAACTTAACAGTAGTAGTACCTTGCTTGTCTACAGGTAGAGAGAGATTCAAAGTCATTGGTTGAACTCTTGAGACATGTAGCCTTGGTACTGAAAATTTTAAAATTAGGATCAGCTGAGGCACAATCTAATTATGTTTCCACATGGTCTGAAATGATCTCTGCTTGTGCTCAAGAGCTAAAGCATGGAGCCTCAATATGGAAGCAAGCTCTAGAGAAGAATGTTTCCAATCAAATATTATCTGAAAAAGAAGGTATGTTATAGTTACCAAGAACGATAAAAATAGTGATGACTAGAGTTTCTTTGGGCCTCGAATTTGATGTGCTGTTGTTTTCACATCATTTAGGCAAGCGATGTACTTGCCACGGGAGAAGTTTACAGAGCAGTTGGAGTTCTTGGGGCCTCAGCCATGTTATACAAACCATGGATTCTTCTTAATTATAGAGATTTCTTTGCCGCATCTACTCTTTTAGATGAATGTACTACTATATGGTCCAGTTCAAGCCTTGAAGAAGCTCTTCAAAACATATCTGATCCGCTAGAGTTCCAATATGAGGACAGCGTCAAGGCTTTATTGGAGTCTCTCAAGCATGTTTACACTCTCAATGCAAGTGTACTCTAGAAAGCTATTTTTTCTTGTGAAGAACCTGTTTGCCGTTTGTCTCTGTTAAATCCAAGAACTGTGCCAGGTATGTTAATACTAAACATCAATCTGTTTTTTATCCATCAGGGGGTTTGTTCTGGTACAAGATCACCGTTATCACAGAGTTGTAACTTTAGTCATGCAAGTACTCGATCTGCTAAGGTTATCTATTGCATCTGAAGGCTGTTTTAAAAATAAAAGTTCTCAAATGGGATTCCCAAGTATTTTCCCTAGTCTTAGGTTGTCTCTTTTTATTCTCTTTTGTGGCAACATGGCATCTTTGGCTGGCTATATACGTTGAACCTTTTGCTTGGAACCTTAATTTTGCTTCTAAAATGCTATTTGCTGTTGTTGAGCTAGGTATGATGATTTTCTGGGATGAGGAGCAGTATTTTCTCAAACTTGCTAATCTATGGGCAAATTTGATCAGCCACATCCTCCTGAATTGCCATCTATCAAGATTCATGGATCATGAAAGGGCAGGACTAAGTCTCTCTGCTGTGAGGTCGCTTGTGCTTCGTGAAAAGGAAGATAACATATCCGAGTTTCCAGATGAAGTGAAGCTCTATTCTTTGGTTAGTTTGTTGTTTGATGTAGGTAAATCAATAATCAGATTATCAAATTTACTAGTCCATGAAATAATACTCATCCATTATAAAAACTCTATCGGTTCTTTTTTAAACTTATCCTATGATGATCTTTCACTTCTGTTGTAATATTTGCAAGATATTTGCAGAGGGAAAGTTTCTCAGAAGAAAGATCAGTTTTGGTTCAGAAACCACTGCTGCAACATTGCCAAGAGATACTCATGCAGCTCCACCTGAAAGCTTTGTTACTAAAGTTGCTGAAGTCATTGGAAGCTGTAAAACAATGAGGGATATGGCTTTATTTTGGTGCAGGGTTGTTGCTGAGGTAAGGCTGAACTTTGTGAAGTGAACCACTGGACTTTACAAAAGAGAAATAGTTCACATTCTAGAATAGTAAACGCTTATGAGTATTATAGATTGTGTTCGTGTTATATTCTCTTTGATGAATGACAAGTTTGTTTATTATTGCTGCATTCATTTCCATTTTTTTCAACTAAAAATGAAATCAAAAAAAAAAAAAAAACCTGCTGGAACCTGGAACCGACTCCGGAACTTGTGACAGGGTAGGTTCCAGGTTCTTGGTTCTGACGGGTAGGTTCCAGGTTCCAAAAAATGAGGAACCTGTACCCGAGGGTAGGTTCCAGGTTCCAAGCGGAACCTGTAAGGAACCGGGAACCGCTCACCCCTAATCTAAAGGGACTCCACAGCGTTTCTTATCGTGCTTATGACTTGCTTTATCGTCTTCTAGATCCAGGAGAAACCAAGCTTATGGCCGAATATACCTGCCCAAAAACCCTCTCTCTCTCTCTCTCTCTCTCTCTCTCTCTGAACACTGAACTATGAATGTGAAACCTGGAAAGAAGAATCAATGGCGAGATGCACGCGGCCTTTCCGAATGCGAAATCTCTGGTATGTAATGCAATATCTATTTGCAGCATGTCAGCCATGCACCGCGCGATCCTAAGTGGTTGGAGTAAGTACTCTCCTCTCTCGGCACGCCTCTATCCCAGTTACAAGCTCCCGATACATGTGCGTCTCTGGTCGAGTTGAGATGAATGATAAACCCTAGTTCACAGCCTGTGATCAGCTGCAATCATTAGAGTCACCTAACGCACGCGTTCATCATGTATTGCAGGGCAACTGATGTTTCAGCACAGAATAAGCTGCTTCATCCAATGGCTTTTTCCAACCCTTTTTAATCTTTTGTTGGCACATGTTTAGCCGGGACACCGCGTTGACATTAAGCTAGCGACCTTTCTCGTCGAGCGTGTATATATATATTTTTATCATGAACAGGTGAAGAACCTGTTTTCAAATGACTTTTCATAGCATTGGGCATTTAATAAGATGACTTTATTCTCATCTAATAGCTTTGATTTGAGTCATACCTACGTTATGCATTTCTTCCCTACCCCGTTGTTAGCATCATATGTTATATGTCTAATCAATAATCTCAAGGCCTTAATACTATGTAAAGGAGGGATGAATTGCCATTGTTGTTGATCCGAAAATGAAACTAGGAAAGAATATGAAGATTTAAAAGGGAACACTTTGGAGCGAGGGCCAGAAAAACTGGTGAAGAATCTGCACCATATGAGCTTAAGTATGAGTGGACCAAGCCTAATTGTGTTTTCTTTTTCTTTTTCATTAAAACCAATCCCAAATACAAGAGTAAGTACCCACCCCGTGGTGGCCAAGTTGGTGGAATCGCACGTTGGCCACACGCAAGGCCGGGGTTCGATTCCCCAACTCGTCATAATGCACGACTAAAGTGGGGAGCCGTGGGAGGTGGGTCCCTGCGCTAGCACCCCCTGGTTTACGCATAACTGCTGTCGGCCGCGACCGCGAGGCGGTTCCACGGTCATAAAAAAAAAGGAAAAAATACAAGAGTAAGCGGTATCAAAACACGATACATCTCGATGCCATTATACTTTAGTCTGCTTGTCTATTTGATTATCAAGTATAGTGGGTTAATTTGAGATTCGTTAAAAAGAACCAAGATGTCTTTACATTCTACGATAATTAGCTCACTATCCCAAGAGCAAAGTGAGGAATCTTGTAGATAGGTTATCAAAATGAAATTGTTTAACTTTTGAACTAACTCCAGTGTAGAACGACCAGCAAAGTGATGGAGAGCGTGGAGGCAAGTTAGGTTTCAAGTTGAAGAGCGTTGGTAGCATTGTGTTTTTAGTTGAATCTTACTGTTTATGAAGTTAATGTCGATTACAGATGGGAATGAAGCTGACTTAAGCTATTTTTTTAGATTGACTCAGGCTAGACAGGATGATCACACGAGATTCACTTGTTTAAATTTGATTTGAGTTGAGCTTGCCGATCTTCAACTAGATTGCTCGTGAGCTTAATTGAGCTTCTACTATTATGTTTTTTTAGAAATTAATTGTTACAGATAAACTTCACCTAAACATTCTAGGAAATTTTCCAGGGACCCCTAGTTTGTATGTATGTATTCTTTCCAAAGACCCTTAAAGAGTGGGACTTTCCTAAAGAAAAAAGAATATCCCTCAAAGCGAGGAAAATTACCAAAATAATCCTAAATTTATTGTAATTTTTCTAGTTCAATTCTAAACCCCTTTTTTTGGCTAATTTACTCCTAAACTTTTTGTATTTGTGCAAATACAGTTCATTCGACAACTTTTGGCTAGCCAGTGTTGATGTGGATGTTACTTGGTGCTGGCCATTCGACCGACGCTAATGTGTCAATTTTTTAATACATTTTTGATATTTGATTTTTTTCTCCTTATATATATATTTTATTTTTTCTTCTTTCTTTGGCTAGTCCGACGATTGGCCAGGGGCTAGGGCTGGCGACGTGGACCTCGCCGGCCAATGGGGAGGCTCTCCCTCATTGGCATTGGCGAGGGCTAGTGAGGGCGAGCCTCAGCCACCCTTGGCGAGGACTTGCTGTTGCAGGCAAGGTTCAGCTCATTTAGTGCCGCGATGGCGAGGGCAAGTGGCATTGGGTGAGGGAGAGCTTCGTTGTCCGTGAACTTCGCCATGGCTGGGTGAGGTCAAGCTCGCCCGCTAGCCATGGCGAGGCTCGCCCTAGACTAGATTTGGCGAGGGCAAGCCTTTACCATCCCTAGCGAGGACTTGCCGTTGTAGGCGAAGGTCACTAGCCGAGGTCAAGCTCGCCGAATGTTGCGACAATGAGGGCGAGGGTCGGGTGAGGCTTGCCTTCGCCCTCGCCAGATTAGAGTCACAACAATGAGGGCGAGTGGCGCTGGTCGAGGTTGACCTTGCCCAGCGTGACAGCGAGTCCTCGCTAAGGGTGGTTGAGGTTCACCCTCGCTAGTGTTGCAGAGGGTAAGCCTCCCAGTGGCCGGTGAGAACAATGGTTGGTGAGGTCGATCTTGCCAACTCTAGCCTTTGGTCGGTCGCTGGATTGGCTAGAGGAAGAAGAAAAGAGATTAAAAAAAAAAAAACTAGAAAGACAAAATCAAAAATCAAAATATCAAAAATTTTTTTTTTTTGAAAAAATTGACGTGTCAGCGTCAGTCGGACGGCCGGTGTCCACGTTAGTGCTGGCTGGCCAAAATTGGCCAGATGGATTAAATTGGTATAAATACAAAAGGTTTATGACTAAATTGACAAAAAAAATGTTTATGACTGAATTGAAGAAATTATAATAGGTTTGAGATTGTTGTGGTAATTTTTCTGTCAAAGTATACCACCATTTTCTAAACGACCCACATGTCATTGTCAGTTGTAAAAAACAAGCAACTTCCGACGACCATGGCGACAGTCATCTGCGCATTTCTTACAATTGGGTGAGGCGTTTTTGTCCCAAAAAATCATCTACCTTTTAAGCCATGCAAAATTTGAGAAAGATATTGGGGAAGATATTGGGTTCAAAAAAAGATTTACGCCAGATTCAATTGAGTGCGGAGGTCGGGAATTGCAGATGCGAACGGGGATCTGATCATTCCACCGCAGGCGCATTTGCTGTCGATTCCATCGGAACCTAGCCCTAGAACTTGCTCTAAGTTTAAATTGCTCTGACATTCAATTGTTCCAACGGGATTAACGATCTTTCTTGCGCCAATTTTGGTAGGCTTCAAGATCATGGTGATGTTGAGGCGAGCCACCTCCTTCAAGATCAAAATGATCTAGGGTTTCCATCACCTCTTGCTCATCGAGGAGATACTAAATCTTTCAAAGCCAGGTACAATAGTTCTCGCCATCCAGTTTCTCACCCTTGTGCAAATCAACAACAATTTTTTTTGCAGCCACTTACAACTACATTCAAGAAGTGCACATGAGATATTAATAATCAGCACGGATCACTTTTTTGCAGCATTAATCTAAATCACATAATAAAATTTTTGTACAAGTCGCAGGATCGAAAATTTGCTGTACTCTTAATCATCTCTTGCGCCCAAGTTCTCAATCATTATATGGAATTTAATGCGTGTAAAAACAAATTGGAGGAGGAAACTAATAATTCTCAACTTAACTAAACACCCGCTCCCACTTAACCATCGCATACACTTTCTTGATTGATATTAATCATCAAATCAATAACATATATAAACACAAAGTATTATATAATACTGACCAAACTCTAAAGTAGTGATTCTAACATTCATAATGAAAATAGTCCATAACTCGCTTTGATACCAATGTTGAAGAATGGGCAGCGCAAACGTAACACGATTATTTAACTACATATCTCTTGCAGTTTCAATATCAATTCCTCTAGAATGACCGGACTTATTTATGTTGCTGGGCAAATCCATTATCTTTATGTAATATTTCTTCGAACCTGTAAACAACTCAATCGCAAGCTCATTCTACTCGAGTAAGAGTTGGGTTCCACAGGACAAGAGCCCTTGGGATCAATATAGAAAAAAGAATTATGATAGCTACTAATTATTTTTTAGTGTTTTATATGTCCCATATTATTTTCTTGTGAGAAGCCGTACGTATTCATAGAAGGTGAGAGAAGACCCTTAGTCTCCTCTATAATCCTCCATTACTCCACTATTTTATCATATGACGGTGGAAGAATTATTACTTGTAACTCCCACATAATTAGACGAGTTATTCTTTTGTAACCTTCACAACATTAACAGGTGTCTTTAATGGTTATTCACCAACACCTTGCAGTTCAAGCAAGTTGTAAAACGTGGCGCTTGTAATTCTTACCTTAAATCTAAAGAGAGAGACTTGTGTGATGGAAGTGGATAAACTGAGGTGTGATATCCATTGTGCATGTAAATGAAATAATTGCTTTCGATCGCCTGCATAAATTTTGGAGCGTGTGCTTCAAACTACCTTGTTAGAAGAGTTGCTTCCATATTAGTTGATAGTCTCTCCTAATGAGAGGCCATCGTCAATAGTTGAGTATGGCAAGCTGGTCGTCACATTACATAATACCACGTTAAGTAATACCGGTGGTGGCTATAAATCCTTAATGCATAAGTGGAATGACTAAAAAATTCTAAGATTTGGAAAGCTAGGAAATGATTCGACGGTGTCCGGTAATAAAGTCTCATGGGACATTGAAGTAGACCTCCTTAAAGATCTGCAGTTCTAAGGTAAACAAATCCAAAAGGAACTGACACAGGAAAAGGAGAAACAATTAAAGAGGGGATTATGGTGAAAAGTGCTGTCTAGTCATTTATTAAGCAATCAAATAACAACAATTTATGATTTTCAACGCACGATTCTTCACTTGTTGGATATAATAAGATAAGATTTTTATAATGATACAAATAAAACGAGGTTTGCCAATTACCGTCCAAAGAAAGTTCACTGATTGCATTATCATCAACACCTTTTTAAAACTTTCGACTATTACCAATATGCAATCACGGGCAAAATCAATATGAACCCTCCAATTAGGAAAAAGAAGGAAAAAAGAAAAAAAGAAAAAGAGAAAAGACTTCGCGTGCTTGCCGATAAAAGGAAAAGACTCCGTATGGTCAACTTTTCCAATTCCATGGTGCAACTCTTCAAAAGAGAAAAGATTAAAAAGAAAAAAGAAAAAAGAAAAAAGAAAAAAAGACGAGTTTGACCAAAAAAGGAAAATAAAAAATAAAAAACAAACCAAAGTTTGCTGGTGACATGACAACATCAATCCACATCCATCTCTCTCTTCAACTTAGCCAAAATATCGTTGCCGTTCACCCCTAGTTTAACCTTCATAGCAAAAGGAGCTTAAACCCTTCATCCCTAAATTCCAGCTTGTCGCTTAACACCTTAAATTTCTTAACTCTTATATGAAATTATTTACTTTAATAAAATGATTTATCAAACTTTTCTCTAAGCGATTCATCAACTAGTTTGAGTTTAATACTAGAAAACAAGAAAATTACCAAAACAATTATAAATTTATTGTAATTTTTCCAATTTAGTCCTATTTTTTTTTTTTTTTTTTTTTGCTAATTTAGTTTTGAACCTTTTGTAATTGTATCAATTTAGTCAATTCGGTCAGATTTAGCCAACCGACTAAGAAATTTGGAGCGTGTGTTATTAACTACCCTGTTGGAAGAGTTGCTCCCATATTAGCGGATACTCTTTTCTAATGAGAGGCCATCGTCAATAGTCGAGTGTGGCAAGTTGGTCGTCACATTACATAATACCACGTTAAGTAATACCAGTGGCGACTGAAAATCCTTAATGCATAAGTGGAATGACTCGGAAATTCTAAGATCTAGGAAACTAGGAAACGATTCAACAATGTCCGGTAATAAAGTCTCATGGGACATTGAAGTAGACCTCCTTAAAGATCTGCAGTTCTATAATGTGGATTGATTGAGATTAATTCTTCTTTTTTTGCATTTTATAACTTTTTAAGTTCTTTCCCCAGAAAAGAAAAAAAGTGGCCGGCTTTTTGATCGGTGCTGTGAAGAACCAACCAATTTAGCTCCCACCTCTATTCCGTCGGAATCAAGAGCTGTCTTTTTGACTCAATCTGAAACAGATCACCTCTAGAAAAAGATAGGTTCGACACCCCCCGTAGGCCTGACCAAACAGGCGGGCTAGGCCGGATCTGGATCTAATATCGCCACGCCTCAAAAGATGGTAATTGATTCTCGGGCCGAGTTGAGTTGGGTTGGGGGAGCCTTTTCATGCGGAACCCTGTCGACTCATGATATTCACGTTTCCCGCCAGCAGGCCATCCCACATCACGAGAGGAGAACGGAAAAAAGCGCGCGGAATAAAGAAGAGAAGGAGAAAGAGACAGAATAAAAGGATGAGGCCGTTGACCGAGCTTGTCTCCATGCCACGACAAAAGAGCAGCGCCACCAGCCCCGCCGCCTGACCATTCGCGAGTGCCGGGTTCCTCCCTTTCCCTTCCCTCGCGTGATCTATACTGGGATTGATGTTGTTCATGAAGGGACTTGTCTCCAGAGAAGTCAGATCTTAGGCTCAGGTTGCATCTGCGATGTGTGATTATGAATTAACGGCGTACGTGGCCAAAGTATATGATGTTTTTGCATTTCTTGAAGACTAATGGTGATGGGTGCTTTGCTTTTCTTCTTAGCATCCATCAAAGTCTCTTCTATCTGCAAGTTCTTCTTCTTATTCTTTCGAGGTTTCTGGTTTAGGGACATCTTCACCTTCATTGTCGGAGGAGCTTTCTTCAGAGTCTGTGACCCTCTCAATCATCACCTTTAAGAATGCAGAATTTCTCCTTATTGTCATCATTTTTTAGAAGAGAACATGTGACGATGCGTCGAAGCGATGGATCGTCGCACGAAGCGATGGGCAGCAAGTGTAAGCAAAACAGTCGCGGACTTTGAAGCAACATAAAACTATTTTCACCAAAAAAAGAAGAAAAAACGGCATAAAAGTACAAAAAAAAGAACGACATTTTTTTTCTCCTTTTTCTTTCCTTTTATCGCATAACCTATGACTGACTCTGGAATGAAACATCTCAACATAGTGTGATTCTCCAATCAAGAGGTAAAACTACGAAAAAACAGAGCAATTGCATCTCACTTAAATTCATATATTCGGGGGATCTGATGTCTCCAATATCTGCACTACCAGTATTTTGCGAAGTTTTCTCCGTCACTCGTTGGCAAGTGTTCGTATTTGTTGGAAAAAGAAGAAGAAGAAGAAATGTCCCAATCCTAGAAGGTCAACGCAACAAAGCTGGAAGAGGGCTTCCTGTCAAGCTGGAAGAGACCTCGTATGCCGTGAGCTGGTTCAACAGCCATGTGTGCATGTAGAGCTTAGCCATGTGTGCATATAGAGCTTCTGCTGCTGGATTTGTCAAACAGCACGCTAGCATTGAGGAACGGGGGTTGGTTCGGTTGGGGGACTACCTGGTCTTTGTCGTGGAGCATCTCGACAACTCTAGACATGGGTGGTCGCAATTCCATGGAGGCTTGAGTGCACAGAAGGCTGATTTGGAGCACATTCGACGCCTCCAGGACAGGGAATTTACCTTGTAAGGCCGGATCAATGCACACAGCTAAATTGTTCGACTTGTAATGCTTCCATACCTGCAAAGCAATCATGAAGTTTCCATGGCTCCCTCATATCTTAAGATAAATCTGCTAACACTAACACAGAAAGCAACGATAGAGTTTATTGGGAAAAAAAATATTAGATAATCCTGGTGTGGCGTGGCCAGGAAAGTAAATGTCGGTCTAAGTTCTTTCTAATCGCAGGGACAAGCAATCTTACCGACTGTAAAACCGAGCTCGACTCCCGTGTGTATACGCTATTCTTTCTACCAGTCAAGATTTCCGTAACTAGCACCCCAAAAGCATAAACATCGGCTTTCTCTGTTAGCTGTCCCCTCACGAGATATTCAGGCGCCATGTAACCGCTGCATAGTTAACCATCTTTTAGATATAAACAAACTTAGCCCTGAGAAAAAGTGAAGTAAAGAGAATGATGATATGCGAAACCACTTTGACAGGCCAAACTTGTCAGATTAAGGAAATAGAAAGTGCCGACTATGGTTTCAAGCAAGCTAGTGACTGAACATGCATTCTTACATTGTGCCAGCGATTCCTGTGCTAAGATGAGACTTATCTAAAGCAATGCATCGGGCAAGCCCGAAATCTGCGATTTTCGCCGTGAGATTTTCATCGAGGAGAATGTTGCTGGCTTTTATGTCCCGGTGAATGATTTTCACTCCACAGCCTCCATGAAGATATGCGAGGCCCTCGGCTGTTCCTATGATGATGTGCAGCCTCTCCTCCCAAGTGAGGACGCGGGTCGCATTGTTGACTGCAACAAAAGAATCTATTTGCTTATTGGGATTGCCTCGCACTTTAGAGAGACAAGCAGAGCAAAGTGCGATTGACATAATAGAAGAAGTGGAATGCCAAGACACTAACGGAGCAGATTTTTGAAACCTACGACTCGAAAACCATAAGACCGGTACATTGCTTGCAATTCAAAAAACCAGTTACTAAGATTGCAAATTGAACCGATGCTTGTTTTGAAGGGTAGTTCTCTTAATGGCATCGATGTTGGAACCAAAACGATTTGGAACCAAAAGGATTTTGGAGGGAGAGAATACAAACACACAAAGAGAGAATATATTACACAATATGCCTTGCAGAGGCTTAATGGAGTACACACACAAGCTTTGCTAAGCTTTAAAAACTCTCTTCTAGCTTTCTATATGCTTCTGAAGCTATCTCACTCTCTCTCTCTGTCTCTCTCTCTCTCTCTAAATAAACTAACGTAATCCTATATTTATATGCATCTTCACCGCCTGAACTCCATCGCCTAAACTCCACCGCCATTGTCTTCAACGTGCAAGAGTTGAAGTTGAACTTTTCTTCTTGGCTAAGGAGTCAACAATTGTGGGCTGCGACTCTTCTTCTTGTTGCTGTCTTCATTGTGAATAAAATATTGCCAGCCGCAAGTTCACCTTCCTTCGTGCTTCTTGAAGACTCCAGTAACTATTAGTATTATTTTATTGTGTGCCCCTTCATTCCTTTTGATCAGCTTGTGGCTTCTCCAAGAATTTCTTCTTCGGCGGTTTACGTCCAGACTTCATGCATAATGGACTTTCATTATTATATTAGGTGTTGACTCCAACACTCTCCCTCAACACCTAATACTCTTCTTTTATAGCATTTGATATTCATCTTCTTCAGTTGCCTCTGCAACTGTGACTTCCAACTGAGCTTTGCGAAGTTCGGATTTCATCAATGTCATTTCAACTTGCGTATCTGTCTCTTTTTCCTTCTCATGGAACTTCTTCTCTACAATCTTCCATTTGTTTTTGCCCCTGGGAATCTTTTTCTCTGGGCAATATTTCTTGAGCTTTTGCAATTTCTTGAGCTCGTATCGGAGCTTCTCCTGCTCTCTTTCTTTGAGCTTGAGTTCCTTATCCTTTTCCTTCAGCATTTCATCCTTCTCTTTTAACATCTCCCGCATCTCTTGCAATTCCTTCTCACGACTGCTTGTTGAAGCTGCTACTTGCTTCTTCGAGTTTTCCCACGTCTTGCTCTTCTTCGGGGATGTCTCAATGACTATCGCATCATCTGCCTTGATGATACCGGTGGCTATGGGCTCTTCTTGCTCCTCTGCTGCAACAATCGCTTGGAGACTCCATTCTTTTTTACTATGGTTGTTCTTCTTGGTAAAAGTGGTAGCTTTCCCTTTTACCTGCTTGAACCAACAAACTTTGGCAAAATGACCTACTTTGCCACAAATGTAGCACCGCTTGCCATGCCTTTTGTTGTCCTTATCACAGCCTCGGTGTGCTCTCCCTGGCTGAGCGCTTCTCGCTACTGGTCGCCTCTGCCATTCACTATGACTTTTCCACCGTTTGCCATTTCTAATGCCAGCATCATTTCTCCATTGGCTCTTGAAACCTCTTTTATTTCTAGAGAGAGTACGTGCATCATCCACGGTACATGCTAGCACCACATCTTCGTCATCATTGACGATATGTGCATGTTCCGTCACCTCCGCTTGACATTCGGATTTGTAATGTCCGAATTTATTGCACTCGAAACACCTGACTTTTGATTTGTCACGTGTTCTATATCTTCTGGTGAAATTTGAATTTCCACCTTTACCTCGGGTACCTCCACGACCTCGTCCATCTTGATAATCTTCTCGATTTGATTGAACAACCCGACTCTGCAATACTTGCTCGGGATACGAACCGATGGACTTCTGATTCATTCTTTGCTCATGTGAGCATAATGAACCCATCAACCGCTCCAACGTCATGGTTGATATATCTTGGCCTTCTTTGATCGCCGCAACCACGTAGTCAAACCTTTCAGTCAAAGACCTCAAGATTTTTTCTACAACTCGTACATCTTGGAGCTCTTCACCATTAACCCTCAGTTGGTTAACGATGGTTTGTACACGATCAAAGTAAGCCGAGATAGAATCAGAGTCATTCATGCATAAAGACTCAAAATCTCCTCGAAGTGTTTGGAGCCGCACCCGCCTGACACGATCATCGCCTTTGTAGGATTTTTGCAATATATCCCACGCTTCTTTCGCAGTCTCCGCGCTCGATATTTTCTCAAATATCGTCTCCTCCACGGCTTGGAAGATCATAAATAATGCTTTCTGATCTTTCTTTCGAGTTTCCACCAATAAGTCTTTCTCCGTCTTTCTTAAAGCATCGAATGCTTCGGCATCAGCTACTTCGGTGTAGCCGTTCTCCACAAGGTTCCACAAATCTTGGGATTTGAAAAGAACCTTCATCTGGACGGACCAGTTGTTGTAATTCTTGCCGTTCAACTTCGGAAGTAGCAGTTGAACTGAATTGGTGGATGCCATTGCTAGCTTTGAGTTCACGATCCTTGATCGACTGCTCTAGGTTCTCGGTCTCCGGACACTGGTTTTGATACTCCGGTTCCTGACCTCCTAGGCTCTGACACTCCAATCCTTGGCCTGCTCTGGATTCACGATCCCTGATCGCTAGCTCTGACACGGTCCCTGGCCGACTAGCTCTGATACCAATTGTTGGAACCAAAACGATTTGGAACCAAAAGAATTTTGGAGGGAGAGAATACAAACACACAAAGAGAGAATATATTACACAATATGCCTTGCAGAGGCTTAATGGAGTACATACACAAGCTTTGCTAAGCTTTAAAAACTCTCTTCTAGCTTTCTATATGCTTCTGAAGCTATCTCACTCTCTCTCTCTGTCTCTCTCTCTCTCTCTAAATAAACTAACGTAATCCTATATTTATATGCATCTTCACCGCCTGAACTCCACCGCCATTGTCTTCAACGTGCAAGAGTTGAAGTTGAACTTTTCTTCTTGGCTAAGGAGTCAACAATTGTGGGCTGCGACTCTTCTTCTTGTTGCTGTCTTCATTGTGAATAAAATATTGCCAGCCGCAAGTTCACCTTCCTTCGTGCTTCTTGAAGACTCCAGTAACTATTATAGTATTATTTTATTGTGTGCCCCTTCATTCCTTTTGATCAGCTTGTGGCTTCTCCAAGAATTTCTTCTTCGGCGGTTTACGTCTAGACTTCATGCATAATGGACTTTCATTATTATATTAGGTGTTGACTCCAACAATCGAATGATGACTTTGTTAGTGTTATGCAGTTATGCAGCAACCGGCAACTTACCTAAAAGAACTTGATCGAGACTTTTGTTAGAAAGATATTCGTAGACGAGGAGGCTCTCCGGGCCTTCAATGTTGCATCCCAAAAGCCTGACGAGGTTCTTGTGTTGGATCCCACTGATCAGGTTCACCTCGTTGAAGAGGTCATCTGCCCATTGTTGCGTGTTGATCACCAACCGCTTAACAGCAACGACCTTCTTGTTGGGTAAAATCGCCTTGTACACAGAACCACCCCCCCTTGCCCCAGCTTCCTTGAGTCATGGAAGAAGTTGGTGGCCTTCTCTAGCGTCTCGTACTTGAAATATAATCTAAACTTGCTCATGCTCGCCCGTAATTGCATGAGGCTATTTTGCACTGAAAATGGATGAATGCAAAATTCGTGTCATCAAGCTTGTGTTCAAGAATTACCAAGTGATGATTCTACGCGTTTGAACCGAATTGTTTACCTCGTTTCTTCTTGGAGTACTCTTTGTATCCAATCCATGGCCCGATGAGAACAAGCGAAATTACTACAGCAGCCAATGGGGCTACTGCTACGACGATGGGAACTACTGCTTTGGTGATGGAGACCTTAGATGATCCTGTGAAATGATAAAGACAAATCAGGTCGAGATGAGCAACTTCATTAGAAATTCCAAAAATCCAGCAGCATCGGACCATAAGATCAATCGAATCATATTTAGGATGTGTTTGTTTAGGAAAAATTTCATGAAAAAGGAAAATATTTTTTAGAAAATTATTTTTCAAGAAAATGCTTAATTTTCCTTTATTTGGTGATATGTCATGGAAAATGTTTTTTGGTGTTTAAATCTTAGTTGGAAAATGATTTCAATATCATAAAAATCAATTTTTTTAAATATTTCTTTTCTTTTTTTATTTTATTTTCTTTCTCTTTCCTTCTTCCTCCTCTACTGGTCACCGGGCCTTGGTGATGGTCACGACAGGCCATTGATGCTGTCGCCGAGGCTTGAAAAGGGCCAACTTGACTAGCCTCGAGCAAGGTCGAGCTTGCCAGATCCTAGGCTCGCGTCCATGGCCGGTTTTTTTTTTTAATAAATAAAATATTAAAAAATTCAATGTGAGCAATTTTTGAAAGTATTCTCACCTTCTTAAATTTAAGAATTCACTTTCCTAATTTTATGCATGAATATTTTCCCCGATTGGAAAGCATTTTCCATTGATTAATCAATTTTTGCCGAACCAAATGGGTGAAAGTTCATAAACTAATTTCAAGAAAACACCTTTTCTCAAACAAATGCACTCTTAGGTTCTATTTGTTTTGTGGAAAATGTTTTCTTCCTCATTTTCCGGCATTCAGTTCGTTTAGGAAAATGAGTTAACAGAAAATATTTTTTTGGTCAGCATAAAACTTTGCATATATTTGAGAAAATGATTTCCTCTTTGAGAAAGTCGAATAACATTTTCCTAAATGATATTAGGTATTGGCGTCTGGACCCGAAACTCTATGTTTGAACATGGGAACCCCCACGCTAGTTGTTGAGTCTCCAATGCTTGGGCTGGGTCCATCAAGGTTGGGTTGGGATCCATTGGCTAGGACCAAGTCACTAACACATGGGCATGAGTACATCGAGATCAGACCTAAATCAATTGAGTTGGGCTTAGGACCCTGTTCCCAGACTCGGGTTCCCGGCGCCTATGCTTAGGTCCATTGAGGTCAAGCCCGAACCCTTAGTACTTGTGCCCTATGCTTTAGCACTTGAGCCAGCATCTATAAAGGTCAGGCTATGGGCCCGATGCTCGAGCTCTAGTCCTCAGCATTCAGGCTTAGGCCCTTGATTAATGAATCTTCGTTCTTATATAAATATTTTTTAAAAAAATAGAATTCTCAATTATTTTTACTTTTTTTTTTTTTTAAATTTCAATGTTAAATTATCCAAAAAATTGAATTTTTGATTAATTTTCTCTTTCTTATTATTTTTTCTTTCTTTCTTTTTCTTTTTTGCTTTTGTCGGTTGATCGTTGGCCACGATGATGACCAATGATCAACCATAGGCAATATGAGTGAGCATGGTTCGGGTGGGCGGTTCCCACCTTGGAATTGGGAACCGCCCACTAAAGACCAATTCTGAAAAATTGGAGTCGGTACCCACCCTTTGGTACCATAGATCTTCTCGGGAACCGGACCACCTGGCTGGTTTAGTTGCCGAGTGGATCCATGGACCGGTTCCCAATCCCTATAAAATTGCATTCATCAATTAATATCATGGTCAACTTAGTTTTTATTTAGAGCACCAAAGCTCGTTCGACCTTATATTTGGGTTGAATTATAAGTCATTGAATTTAATTAAGGATTAAAAACTATAAGATGGAACGAATATCCTATAGTTGTTAGCTAAAAATTTAATTTCTTTGAAAGTTATGGTGTGGTCCTCTTAGGATTTCCTGACACCAAAAACATATGAAGAAGAATTAGATTTCACCTTAAAAGTCCTAATCTCTACAAAAGTTAAAACATTAATCGGTTGATCCATTTTTTTCAACGTCACCCTAATTTAATCATGATAATGGTTAAAGAGAGACCTAATTATACTTATAAAACAAGCTGTTGACTCTTAATTTCGTATCATGATGACAAAGTGCCGCAACATTCATGAACACCTCCAATCGGTTCTCTCCTTTCTCTTTGTTTGTTTATTTTGTTTTGGTTGAGAGAATAAGTAAATGGATTATTAGAATGAAAAAGAAAACTAGGGAGTTAATCCTATTACACACCCAAGAGACAAAATTAGTCAATAATATCCAATAACTACAAATATTTGTATATGTACATATATATTTGATTGAAAAACTGCAAAATCATTAATTAATTAAGATGTAATTTCTTTATATATATATCGATCTGGTCCAGGTGGATGGGTGGACGGTTCCACACTTAGAATTGGGAATCGGACTAGTACTCACCGGTTCCTCTAAATTGGAACCGGGAATCGGAATTGCCCTCATAGAAACCGCCAGCTCTAATTTGGTTTGGGCAGTTCTCAGTTCTTTTGCACACCCATAATAGGCAAGGGATGACCTTGTTGTTCTAGCAATGCTAGTGTTTTGTTGACCTCTTACAAGACTCGCGCCTCACCAATCTAGCGAGACTTTAGTCTGATCTCGCTTGAGGTCAGTCGTCATCATCACGGTGGCCGAAAAAGAAGAAAAAAGAAAAAGAAAATAAAAAGAATTAAATATTAAATAATTTTTTTTAAATGAAAAGGAAAAATAAAAATTATCATTATAAAGAAGTGTTCAAAAAAAAATCTTATATCAAATGGCCGAAATTATTTTGTAGCTCATTTTCAAGTTTCAGCCGAATATCGGATTGGGAAAGGGGCTTTATGGAAAACGTTTTTCAATTTTTCGCGAAATGAGTGGAACCTTAACGGACCAACGTGGAGGAAACCACAATTGGAAAAATCGAAATCTGACAATAGACATAGAAGAACCTCGGTTTTCCTTTAATGGCGAGGAAGCCATCTTTTAAGTCGGTAAACCAGAGATCAGGACACTAGTTGTTACCTCCGCTATCGGGGACGTCGTAGAACTTTGTGGTCGAGTAACGGAGGAAGCATCCCGCGTTCATGGCCCGCGCTTCTTCTCCAGGTGCGCAGCTTCTCGCCATCGAAGTTGCATTCTCCAAACAGACTCTGCAACTGCTGGCATCAAGCGTGCTCCAACACTGTGCCAAAGCATATACCCCGGCGACTCCTCCAACTCCGTCCTCCCCAGCCACTGCGAAGCCCTTGTTCCGCACTGCACTGGCCGAGACATTCCGCAGCATCCGGTCCACCCTATCCGAGAACTCGGCCGCTCTCTCCGCCGGGACCGTCGAATTGGAGCTACAGTTGAGCATGTCGTGCGTCGGATCCACAGTCTCGTTGTAGAAGTCGTAGCCGTCGTAAAGGAGGAAGCAGCCGTCGAGGTAGAGTCGGCCGAAGTTGGGGAGGCAGCGGCGGATCCGGATCCGGCTCTCGGTGAAGCAGTCGAGGCAGTCGGGCCAGATCAGGTAGCCGTGGCACTGGGCGAGGCCGTAAACCCCTGGCGGCGGCGAGGTGACGGAGTAGTTGTCCCTGCGCTGGTAGGCGACACTCTTGGAGATCTCCCTCATGATCGCTACGAAGTTGGGGACGTTTCCGGTGACGATTTCAGTGGGGTAGTTGCAGTAGAGGCCCGCTTCAGTGATTCGAGGGTCGGAGACTGCGAGAGCGAAGAAGAATGAGGAGAGCGCGAGCAGACGAAGAGCGATTGACGGGCTAGCTCTGTTCGACTCCATGGGCTCTCTGCTTGAGAAACGCTCGGTTATCAAATTTTGTCCTTCCCAGTTCTCTTCAAAGAGAGAATAGGAAGAAGAAGAAAAGGGAAAGATTTGAGCAAGAGCGTGATGGGGAACTCCCATTCAACCTGATGATCTCGTAAGCTACACAACGCGGAATCGAGGCGACAAACTGGTGCGTGACCTTTGGGGTCTCGTTTCTCACATCACCCTTCGCTTTCTTTATGCTACAGTAGAGTTTTTGGGAAGATTTGACCAAGAGCGTGAGGGAGGAAAGCAGTGTTTGACACGGCGAGAATGATGGTGTTCCGGGACCTTTCGAGTCCAAGAATATTTTGGGTTGATGGCGGTCGAGGCGAGAGAGAGAGAGATCTGCAACGACTGACCGGGACGAGGGCGACCCGTTTCGCTGTTTCTGTTTAGTTTTTTTTAGCAATTATTCTGCGGCATTAAGTTCAAGGAAAGTACCAGGAATCCATTATTTGCACGGTCGTGGCTGGGTCGGTGGGTAGAGGTCAGTCGTATGGGAAGATTCTCTCTCTTTATTTTTTTCAATAAATTATTTCACGAAATTTTGGATTTTAAAATGTCTAACTCGCTCAGTGGGTAAACTTCACGCACCAAAAGAGAAAAAGTAAATAAACTTCCAATTCAAACTAAAATTGATATAAAACCAAAAGTTATTATATTTCAAGGTAAAAGCAATAAAATTTACTGATAGAGTCAAATGTATAAAAATTGGTAAAACGAAAAGAATGCAATTAAAGTCACGACCATGGGAAAAATGGACGTCAATTATCAAGGAGAAAATGAATTACTATGGCATCACACTTAGGTTAAAATTCGCGGGGCTTGAATTTTTTGTCATAATATAGATGGTTAGGTGGTGGGGAAAAAAGTAACCAAAAGCATTTCCCCATAGGAAAAACCCAATGAATTTGAAATCTTGATGGTGGAAACTCTAGAAGCTCGAAGGTAAACAAATTCTAAAGGAAAATGACAAGAAAAAACTATTGAAAAGGGGATTACATTGAAAAGTGTCGATTGACCATTTATTAAGCAATCAAATAACAAAAATCTTTTATTTTTAACAAACAAATTTCACGTGTCGTGTGCAATTAGATAGTATTTTTATAATATTACAAATAAAATGAGGTGTGCGAAACCCAAGGACGGGAAAAAAAATGTTTGTCTATCATTGTCCAGAAAAGGTTGCCATTGAAGTCGTGACATGGAAAATTGGATGTCGAGATCACGTATATCTTCTATGAAGGAGAAAATGAATTACTTTGGCCCCATACTTAGGTTTAAATTCTCGGCACTTGAATTTTTTGCCATGAGATAGATGGTTAGGCAACGAAAGAAAAAGTAATCAAAAGCATTTTCCTGGTAAGAAAAACCGATGAAGAGAAATCTCGATGGCAAAAGCTCTAGAAATTCAAGGGTAAACTAATTCAAAAGGAAAATGAAAGAAAAAGAAAAAATAATTGGATTATGTCAAAAAGTGTTGTTTAACCATTTATTAAGCAATCAAATCATGAAAATCTATAATTTTCAACGCACGTTGTGTCGTGTGTAATTAAATAATATTTTTATAATTATACAAATGTAACGAGGTTCACTGATTTCATTATTACCGACACCTTTTTAAAGCTTTTGACTCTTACTATTATGCAATCACGGACAAAATCAATATGAAACCTCCAATTAGGAAAAATAAGGAAAAAAAGGAGAAAAGGGTTTGCGTCGACTTTGACTTTGCTTGCCGATTAAGAGAAGACTTCGTACGGTCGACTTTTCCCATTCCAAAGTGCAACTCATCAAAAGAGAAAACGAGTATGACCAAAAAATAAAAAACAAAGAAAAGTTTGCTGGTGACATGACAACATCAATCCACATCCTTCTCTCTTGAACTTAGCCAAAATATAGTTACCATTCACCCCAAGTTTAACCTTCATAGCAAAAGGAGCTTAAACCCTTCGTTCCTAAACTCGAGCTCGTTGCATAACACTTTGAATTTTTTAATTCTTATATGACATTACAAACTTTGATCAAGTGATATATTAAGTTTTTCTCTAAGTGAGTTATCAACTAGTTTTGGATTCCTAACTTTTATTTGAGTTAGTTACCGGGCTAATAACAAAAAACTGATGCTACGTTTATCCTTAATTAAGTTTCATCTCTCGAGAAAATCATAACGGTTCATCTCTAATTAGTTTTCATGTCATAAAAAATGTCAACCCATCTTTCCTTCGTTAGCTCTGGTTCAATATTCAAGATAATTACGAACATGGAAACACCCTTGGCAAACAATTTGGATGATCGATGTATGACTTGATTCCTCATGAAAATTCACGATAGATGGGTCTCCTAAACAACATTATTTTTGGGAAGTCGGGTCTGAAAAGATAAATTGAGATTGAAAAATTTGCTAAAATTTACTAATTTGTCCTAGGAGCTCCCTCACCTTTCAAAAAGTGGGGAAATGATTACAAGAGTTGATAAATTGAAAAAAAAGAAGAAGCTAGTAAGTAATTTAAATGAGAAGCAACCCAAAAGAAGTTAGTAATTATAATTGGAGAAAAGTTGGTAAATCATCAAAAGAAAGTCAAAACTCATATAGTAGTTAGTAAATTTAAGCCGGTAGTAAGGGGAATAAGTAAAAAGTTAGTGAGAGAACTTGATAACTTGTAAATAGTAAAGATCTAATAATTTCATAATGAATAAGTTATCGGAAAATCAGGTAATTGGTGACTTATCTAATCAATAGTTTTTTAACAATGATGAGATATTTCAAATTTCTACCAACACAATTTTTTTTTAATGAAACAGTAGAATCATCCCAACATCAATATTTCACTAGGTAGATAAAGGAAAGTCAGTGTATTTTCTTTTTTCCATAGACAAGGTAGCGTCATCCTTGTGTAAGAATACGCCTGCAGAAAATACCTGCAGACCATCTCTCTCTCTCTCTCTCTTTTCTCTCTCTCTGTGAAAATTGAACCATGAATGCGAAACCTTGAAAGAAGAATCAATGGCGAGATGCATGTGACAAATGTGAATGCGAAATTTCTAGTATGAAAGCAATAATATCCATTAGCAACATGTGAACCATGTGTTGTAGAAAACAAGCGATCGAATAATAAACTTAACAGAATGAAGAAAATAGATTAGGCACTAGACTTATGTGGTTCGGTCGTAGTGACCTACGTTTACGGGGCGAGTAACAACGAATTTTACTATAGATCAAGCGATACAACATATATTATAATCACATTTGAGTTATTCAAATACTCTTAAGTGTTTTTCAAGCCCTAATTATACCCAATATCTCTCGTAGTGTTTTGCCCCAAAATTTCTCAAGAAATAATCTCTCAATCTCGTGGAAAAATTAAAGAAATCTTCAACTCACAAATTTAATTGGCTTGAACACTAAATCTTCTTGGATGTAATTTTATGAATAAGAACAACAGCACTCGCTGTACGGCGCTTCAAGAACGTGCACACTCTCATCAACAACGACTCTCCGCTGCAAGAAGACTCCCAACGTGCGTGGCCAACTTCTTGTAAGATTTAATTCCCTTTCTATTCTTTCTTTGGCCCACGTTGATCGAGTCCAAGTCCAACACCAAGTCCATGTTAGACATTTCAGTTTGAGAACAGACTCCAATTCTTATACGGAATGTGCTTCAACAAACTTGCGCCCATTCAGAGCCGACTTATCCATTATCAATCGTCGCTTCAACGCCAAATAATTTCGGTATTTTTCATCATTCTTTATTCAGATTAGATTTCGTACGATGAGCTCAAACTTGACCAGGCCTCAGCAATAACGCTAGTGGCCTGTCACAACCATTACCGAGGCCTAGCGACTGGTAGAGGAGGAAGAAGGAAAGACAACGAAAAGAAAAAAAAAATGAACCTTTTTATTTTTTGCATGAGATTGAAATCATTTTCCAAATGAGAGATTAAAATACCAATTTCTTGAAAAATGATTTCCTGAAAAATATTTTAATTTATGAGATCTTCCCCCAAACAAATTCACCATAAGTTTGATTTGATTAATCTTATGATTGGGTGCCGCCGGATTTTTGGAATTTCTAATGAACTCACTCATCTCAACCTGCTATTGTTTATCATTTCACAAGTCTAGGGTCCGCATCACCATAGCAATAGCCTCATCGGCTGCTGCAGTGACTTCGCTTGTTCTCATTTGTGCATACATTGGATACAAAAAGTACTCCAAGAAGAAACGAGGTACACAATTCAGTTCAAATGCGCAAAATGATCATCTTGACAATTCTTAAACAGAAGCTTGATGACACAAATCACGAATTTTGCATTCATCCATTTTCAGTACATAATAGCCTCACACAATTACCAACGACCGTGAGCAAGTTTAGCTTATATTGTAAGTATGAGACGCTAGAGAAGGCCACCAACTTCTTTGATGACTCGAGGAAGCTGGTGCAAGGGGGCGACGGTTCCGTGTACAAGGGGAATTTACCTGAAGGGAAGGTCGTTGCTGTTAAGCGGTTGGTGTTCAATACGCAACAATGGGTGGACAACTTCTTCAACGAGGTGAACCTTATCAACGAGATCTGACACAAGAACCTCGTCCGGCTTTTGGGATGCAACATCGAAGGCCCGGAGAGCCTCCTTATCTATGACTATCTTCCTAATGGAAGTCTCGATCAAGTTCTTTTCGGTAAGTAGCTGGTGGTTGCATTGCCGCACAATGCTTACACAACCATCAATCGATGACAAGAGCAGATCTACCCCTTATGACGAGCATCGGTTCAATTTGCAATCTTACTTACTGGTTTCTTGTATTGCAAGCAATGTTTCAATCTTATAATTTACCAAGTCGTAGTTTTCAAAAATTTGCTCTGTTAGTGTCTAGCCATTCCACTTCTTTTGTTATGTCTGTCGCACTCTACTCTGCTCGTCTTTCTGAAGCGCAATCATATAAGCGAATAGACTCTTTTGTTGCAGTCGACAATGAGACCCACGTCCTAACTTGGGAGGCGAGGCTGCACATCATCACAGGATCAGTTGAGGGCCTCGCGCATCTTCATGGAGGCTGTGGAGTGAAAATCATTCACCGAGACATAAAAGCCAGCAATGTTCTCCTCGACGAGAATCTCATAGCAAAAATTGTGGATTTCAGGCTCGCCCGATGCATTGCTCCTGATGAGTCTCATCTTAGCACGGGAATTGCTGGCACACTGTAAGAAATAAGAATACCTTTTCATTACTAGCTTGCTTGAAACCGTAGCCGGCACTTTCTATTTCCTTAATCTGACAAGTTTGGCTTGTCAAAGTGCTTTTGTGTATCATCCTTCTCTTCACTTCACATCTTCTCTAGGTTAAGTATGGGTTTATACCTAAAAGACGGTTAACTATGCAGCGGTTACATGGCACTCGAATATCTCATGAGGGGACAGCTAATAGAGAAAGCCGATGTTTATGCTTTTGATGGTTAACTATGTAATCGATTCCTGATCGAATTCTCAAGTTTATTGCATTAGAATCCCTTAACGGCTTGACCTAATAGGCTAGTTGTAACAACCCGGGTCCCACTATGTAATATTGTCCGCTTTGGACACTAAGTCTTCAAGGCTTTAAAACGCGTCACCTGGGGACAAGGTTGCACTCGGCCATTCCTTTCCCCAAACCGATATTGTCCGCTTTGGCGGCCCCACAGTGGGCCCCTCACGGGTTTGTTTTTAGCGCAACGGAAGCGTACGTGAAACGCGTCACCCAAATTAGAGGGATCCAAGCCTTATAAACTAGCCCAGGACTCCCCCCTAAGCGATGTGGGACTAAAGAGGACCCCTTGCCCTTCCCTAGGGGCCGTCACACTCTCCACCCCTTAAGAGCACAACGTCCTCGCTATGGCCGCCACACGTAGTCGAGAGTTCGTTTTGATACCATTTGTAACAACCCGGGCCCCACTGTGTAATATTGTCCGCTTTAGACACTGAGTCCTCACGGCTTTAAAAAGCGTCACTTGGGGACAAGGTTGCACTCAGCCATTCCTTTCCCCAAACCAATATTGTCCGCTTTGGCGGCCCCACAGTGGGCCCCTCACGGGTTTGTTTTCAGCGTAGCGGAAGCGTACGTGAAATGCGTCACATAGATTAGAGGGATCCAAGCCTTATAAACTAGCCTAGGACTCCCCCCCTAAGCGATGTGGGACTAGAGAGGACCCCTTGCCCTTCCCTGGGCCGTCACACTAGTTATCTCGTGAGTGGTCATCTCAGAGAAAAGAATTATAGGCGCGTTGATGAAAAGCCCAACTTATTCAATCGAAAATAGAACCTGAAAGTCAGGATGTCACACCAACCTTGATGGATCTAGCCTGAGCGGTAGAGACTCATAAACTAGCATTGCGATTCTTGTGTTCAAACGTAAAGTTTTGGATCCAAGCGCCAATACCTAATAATATTTTGAAAAGTATTTTCCAACTTTTTCAAAGATGAATTCATTTTCTTGAATATAAGCATGGTTTTCCATTGACCAGAAAAATATTTTCCATTGACTCATTTTCCTAAGCGAATCGAACGATAGAAAATGAGGAAAATGTTTTTTAGGAAAATATTATCCGTGAAACAAACATAACATAAGAGTACGTTTGTTTGACAAAAAGTGTTTTCTCAAAATTAATTTCTGAACTTTCACCCGTTTAATTCGCCAAAAATGATTGATCAATCGAAACCACTTTCCAATCAAGGAAAATATTCATGCATAAAATTAGAAAAGTGAATTCCTAAATCCAAGAAGGTGAATACACTTTCAAAAATTGCTCATATGGAATTTTTAAATATTTTATTTTAAAATCGATTTTTTAAAATTTCTTTTCTTTTCCTTATCTTTTTTTCTTTTTCCTTCTTCCTCCTCCATCGATTGATAGTGCAAGCCCACCTCAGGCAAGCTCAAGCCTCGCCAACCTCGTTGCAACAAAACCCAGGATCTAGCGAGCTCAACCTTACCTGAGGTTGGTTAGGTTGGCCCTTGCTGGGCCTCAACGACGATGCTAGTGGCCTGTCAAGGCCCGGCGACTAATGGAGGAAGAAGGAAAGAGAAAGAAAATCAAATAAAAATTATTTAAAAAATGACTTCTTCTTTTTTTTTTTTTTTTTTGCATGAGATTGAAATTATTTTCTTAAAAAATGATTTTCCAGAAAACATTTTCCTTTTTCATGAAATTTTCCCCCAAACGAATGCACCCTAAGTTTAATTTGATTGATCTTATGGTTCGATGCTTGCCAGATTTTTGGAATTATTAATGAACTCGCTCATCTCAACCTAATGTTGTCTTTATCATTTCGCAGGGTCATCTAGGGTCCGCATCACCATAGCAATAATCTCATCGGCTGCTACAGCGACTTCACTTGTTCTCATTGGTACATACATGGGATACAAATGGTACTCCAAGAAGAAACAAAGTAAGCAATTTGGTTCAAATGCGTAAAATGATCTCTTGGTAATTCTTGATCACAAGCTTGATGACACGAATTTCGCATTCATCCTTATTCAGTGCAAAATAACCTCATGCAATTACGGGCAAACAAGAGCAAGTTTAGCTTATATTTCAAGTACAAGACACTGGAGAAGGCCACCAACTTCTTTGATGACTCGAGGAAGTTGGGCCAAGGGGGCGGTGGTTCCGTGTACAAGGGGATTTTACCCGACGGGAAGGTCGTCGCGGTTAAGCGGTTGGTGTTCAACACATGCCAATGGGCAGATGACTTCTTCAATGAGGTGAACTTGATCAATGGGATCCAACACAAGAACCTCGTCAGGCTTTTGGGATGTAGCATTGAAGGCCCATAGAGCCTCCTCGTCTATGAATATCTTCCTAAAAGAAGTCTTGATCTAGTTGTTTTTGGTAAGTTGCTGGTTGTTGCATAACTGCATAACACACTTACATAGTCATCATACGATGCCGAGAAGAGATCTACTCTTTACGACAAGTGTCGGTTCAATTTGCATTCTTAGTGACTAGCTTCTTGTATTGCAAGCAATGCTTCCATCTTATGATTTTCAAGTCCTAGGTTTCAAATATCTGCTCCATTAATGTCTTGTCTTCTTTTGTTATATCTGTCGCACTCTACTCTCCTTATCTTTCTAAATAAGCAAATAGAATCTATTGTTGCAGTCAACAATGCGACCCCTATCCTAACTTGGGAGGAGAGGCTACACATCATCATAGGAACAGCTGAAGGCCTCGCATATCTTCATGGAGGCCATGGTGTGAAAATCATCCACCGGGACATAAAAACCAGCAACATCCTCCTCGACTAAAATCTCACGGCGAAAATCTCAGATTTCGGGCTTGTCAGATGCATTGCATTGGATAAGTCTCATCTTAGCATGGGAATTGCCGACACACTGTAAGAATGCCTTTTCATTACTAGCCTGCTTGAAACCATAGTTGGCACTTTCCATTTCCTTAATCTGACAAGTTTGGCCTTTCAAAGGGGTTTCGCATATTATCCTTCTCTTCACTCACATCTTCTCTGGGCTAAGTATGGTTTATATCTAAAAGGCAGTTAACTATGCGGTGGTTACATGGCGCCTGAATATCTCATGACGGGACAGCTAACGGAGAAGGCTGATGTTTATGCTTTTGGGGTGCTGATTCTTGAAATCTTGACCGGTAGGAAGAATAGCGTATACACACGGGGATCGACCTCGGTATTACAGTCGGTAAGATTGCTTGTCCCTACGATCAGGAAGAACTTAGACGGACATTTACTTTCCTGGCCACGTCACCCCAAAATTATTTAATCTTTCTTTTATTTTCCCAACAAACTCTTTCGTTGCTTTCTGCATTAGTGTTAGCATATTTATCTTCAGATATAAGGGAGCCATGGAAATTTGATGATTGCTTCGCAGGTATGGAAGCACTACAAGTCAGAATAATTTAGCTGCGTGCATTAATCAAGCCTTACAAGGTAATTTCCCTGTCCTGGGGGGGTCGAATGTGCTCCAAATCAGCCTTCTGTGCAGTCAAGCCTCCATGAAATTGCGACCGCCCATGTCTAGAGTCATTGAGATGCTCCACGACAAAGACTATGTAGTCCTCCTACCGAACCAACCCCCATTCCTCAACACTAGCGTGTTGTTTGACAAATCCAGCAGCAGAAGCTCTACATGCACATATGGCTGTTGAACCAGCTCACAGCATCCGAGGTCTCTTCCAGCTTGACAAGAAGCCCTCGTCCAGTGGGACCTTTCTTCTTCTTCTACGTCTTCCAACGAACACGAACACTTGCCAACAAGTGACGGAGAGCACTTTGCAAACGACTGGCAGTGCAGATTTTAGTGACATCAGGGCATGAGTCGAATTGTCCTTACTTGGTTAGCAGCATGTTCGGATGACGAGGAGTCCAATTTTAAATCGTTAAATCATGGATATCCCCTGACTATATGAATCTAAGTGAGATGCGATTGCTCTAATTTTTTCATAGTTTTACGTCTTGATTGGAGAATCACACCACGTTGGGATGCTTCGATTCCGGAGTCACAGTCGTAGGTTATCTGATAAAAGGAAAGAAAAAGAAAAAGAAAAACAAATGTCCTTTTTTTCATAGTTTTATGTCGTTTTTTTATTCTCTTTTCTGGTCGAAATAGTTTTACGTCGCTTCAATATCCGCGATTGTCTTGCTTACATTTTGCTGCCCATCGCTTCGGCGCATTGATTTCACAAAAAAAAATGATGACGAGAAGGAGAAATTCTGCATTTCCAAAGGTGATGATCGAGAGGGACACAAACTCTGAAGAAAGCTATTCCTCCGATGAAGGTGAAGATGGGCCTGAACCAGAAACCTTGGGAGAAGAAGAACTTCCGGTGCGTGAAAATGTAATATTTGAATTTTTGACCAAGTCAAAAGTCAAAAGTCAATGAGATTAAAAAAAAAAAGTGAACAGTGAACAGCGGACACTCAGCTTGATTCTCCTCCATGTGCAAGAGGTGATGGAAGCCCTGGGTCGTTGTGATCTTGAAGGAGGTGGCTCGCCTCAACATCGCCGTGATCTCAAAGCCTATCAAAATTGGCGCAAGAATGATTCTTAATCTGGTTGGAGCAATTGAACGTCGAAGAAATTTAAACTTAGAGCAAGTTCTGGGGCTAGGTTCCAATGGAATCGACGGCGAGCACGCATGCGTTGAAATGATCGGACTCCCGTTCGCATCTGCAATTCCCGACCTATGCTTTCGATTGGAATTTGCTGTAAATCTTTTTCGAACCCTAGTTCTCTCTTCTTCCCCCAATATTTTTTCTCAACTTTTGTATGGCTTAAAAGGGAGATGATTTTTTGGGACAAAAATGCCATCACCTAATTGTAAGAAATGCACATGTGACCGTCACCAGGGTCGTCGGAACTTACTTGTTAGAACCGGCGATGAAATGTGGATCGTTTAGAATATGATGGTACACTTTGAGGGATTTTCTTCTTTCTTTAGAAAAGTCCCACTCTTTAAGGGTCTTTTGAAAAAATACGCACAATCCGGTGGGCTCCAGAAAATTTCCCCAAATGTTTAGGGGAAGTTTATAGGTAACAAATATATATATATTTTTTGAAATAATATAATAATAGAAGCTCAATTAAGGTCGTGGGCATTTTAGCCGAATATCGGCGAGCTCGACCTTGAATCAAATTTAAACAAGCGATTCTCATGTAATTAACCCATCAAACCCTATAAATATTCTAGGATCTTTAAGAGATAAGGAGAAAGAACCAATGAAGTTACATATTTACTCAATTGATTTCACTTTACACGTTATTAAATGAGGGTGTTTAAACGAACAAAATGCATAGGAAAGAAACTTAGCTATCTTAGAAAATAACAAAATATTAAATAATATCCCTAATATTTAATGATATCTCTAACAATATTTTCTAATAGGGAAATTTATAATCTCTATAAATATATTTCAACAAGCCTGTCTCGAAAAATAACTTGAGTCAACTTCATTCCCATCAACAATCGAGATTGACTTCATAAACCGTAGGACCCAACTAAAAACACAACCCTAGGGGCCAGCTCTTCAATTTGAAACCCTAGCTTGCCTCCGTACTCTCCATCACTTAACGGGTCATTCCAAACTGAAGTTAGTTTGAGAGTCAGACAGTTGTACTTTGATAAACTACCTACAAGATTCCTCTCTCTGCTTTTGGAACGTTGAGCCACTTATCATAGAATGTAAAGACCTCTTGACCCTTTTTACTAACTGTGAATTGGCCCACTAGAGAATTAAATAGACCAGTGGACTGGGTTATAAAGGCATAGAGATGTAACGTGCTTTTATGTCCCTTACTCTTGTAATTCAACTTGGTTTCAATGAAAAAGAAAATGAAAACACAACCGGACTGGGTCCACTCACACTTAAGCCCATATGGTGTAGATTCTTCACTAGCTTTTCTGGCCCCTCGCTCCCCTCGCTCCAAAGTGTTCCTTTTAAATCTTCATATTCTTTCTAAGTTTCATTTTGGGATCGACAGCTTCAACTCGCGAAAGGTAATGGCAATTCATCCCCCCATGGCCATTCCATATGGCATATAACATGGTATTAGGGCCTTGAGATTATTGAGTAGACGTATTACGTATGATGCTAACACGGGTTAGCGAAGAAATGCATAACATTGGTATGACTCAAATCGAAGCTACCGGACGAGAGTAGCAACATCTTATTGTATTTCCAATGCTATGAAAAGTCATTTGAAAATGGTTCTTCACCTATCCGTGATAAATATATATACATACTCGACGAGTTAGGTCTCAAGTTTAATGTCAACGTGGAGTCCCCGCCAAAACATCAGTTACCTGCAACACGAGATGAAGCATGTTTCAAGTGATCGTAGTTGATCACAAGCTGTGAATCGGAGTTCATCATTTATCTCGACTCCACCTAAAATGTGCAAGGACCATGAGCTGTAACTGGGATAAGGGCAAGATTAGAAAGGAGAGGACTCCACTTGGACCGCTCATTGTGCGGTGCATGGCTCACGAGCTGCAAATAGATATTATTGCGTTCTTACTAAAGATTTCGCATTCGGATATGCTGCATGCATCTTGCCATTTATTCTTCTGCTTCAGTGAGAGAGAGAGAGAGAGAGATATGGTTTTTCCACAGATATATTCCTACGCGAGGATAAGGCTACCTTGTCTGAGGAAAAAAGAAAACACATCGACTTTCCTTTATCTACTTATGGAAACACTTATGGTCGGATGATTCAACTGTTAAAAAATATTTTTCATGCTGGTAGAAATTTTAAATATCTTGTAAGTGTGAAAAAGCTGTTAATTAGATAAGTTACAGATTACACAATTTTCTGATAACTAATTTATTATGAAATTATTAGATGTTTTTGACAATTTACAAGTTATTAAGGGGGTGCATGATAACCAAAATTTCTGTTCCAGAAATAGCTTTTCTATTCCAGACCTGTTTCTGGAAGAGAAATCCGTTTGATAAACCTATTCAGTTTTTCTATTTCTGGAATAGATTTCTATTCCAGAAATAGGTTTGGAAGAGAAATTATAAGCTAAAATTTTCTACTTCTCTATTTCTGGAATAGAAATCAGAAATAAAAATTCTTCTCATTGTTCGTCAATCGGTCCTTCATTCGTTGCCGCTGACCACCGTCCGTCGGTCGGTCGCCCCGCCCCGCCCGCCCGCCGGTCGTCGCCGGGCTCGCCCACCGCCTCCGCCGGTTGCCGGTCGCCCACCGTCGCCGCCCGGTTGCCGGCGCCCGCCGCCGGTTGCCGGTCGCCCGCCGCCGCCGCCGGCGGTCGGCCGTCCATCGTTGCTGGTCGCCCGGTCCACCGTCGCCGGTCGCCCGCCGCCGCCGTTGCCGGTTGCCCGCGCCGCCCGCCGCCGCAGTTGCCCCGGTCGCCGCCGGCCGCCGCCGTCGCCGATCACCGCCCGCCCGGCTTGCTGTCGCCGGTCGTCGCGCGGGATCGCCGCCGCCGCCGCCGCCGCCGTCGCGCCTCGCCGTTGTTTGCCGGGCCGCTCGCCACCGCCGGGCCGTCCATCCTCGCCGATCACCGGTCCACCGTCCGAAAGGAAGAAATTTTGTGTCATTATCAAACGAATTTCTATTTTTAGAGTAGAAATTTTGTGTCGTTATCAAACGGTTATTTTTGCTTAAAACTCTTCTAGAAATAGAAATAGAAAAATCTATTTCCGCTCCAAACTATTTTTGGAACGTAAATGGTTGTCATGCACCCCCTAAGTTTTCTCACTAACTTTTACTTATCATCCTCACTACCGCCTTAAATTTACTAACTTCCATATGAGTTTGTCAATATTTCTTTTGATGATTTACCAATTTTTCTCCAATTATAATTGCCAATTTCTTTTGGGTTACGAAACTTCTATTTGTTTTTTTTTATTATTATTAATTTATCAACCCTTGTAATCATTTCCCCACTTTTTGAAAGGTGAGGGAGCTCTTAGGACAAATTATTAAATTTTAGCAGATTTTTCAATTTCAATTTATTTTCTTCAAATCCGCTTTCCCAAAAACAATGTTGTTTAGAGACCAATCTATCGTGAATTTTCACAAGGAGTCAAGTCATACATCAATCATCCAAATTGTTTTCCAAGTGTGTTTCCATGTTCGTAATTATATAGAATATTGGACGAAAGCCGACGAATGAAAGATTAGTCACATGTGTACTAGCTTGCTATTTTTTATGATATGAAAATTAATTAGAGATGAACCATTATAATTTTTTTAAGACATGAAACTTACTTAAGGATAAATGTAACACCAATTTATTGACTTGAGATATTTTCTGGTATTAACTCTGTGACTAACTCCAATAAGAGTTAGCAATCCAAAACTAGTTGATTACTCACTTGGAGAAAAGTTCAACAAATCACATGATTAAAGCTAGTTATTTCATATAAAGATTAGTAAATTTAAGGTGATGCACGTCGAGCTCGAGTCTATGGATGAAGGGTTTAAGCTCCTTTTGTTATGAAGGTTAAACTAGGGGTGACTGGCAACTATATTTTCGCTAAATTCAAGAGAGAGATAGATGTGGATTGATGTTGTCATGTCACCAGCAAACTTTTCCTTTTTTTTTCTTTTTCTTTTTTGGTCATAGTCTTTTTTTATTTTATCTTTTCTCTTTTGAAGAGTTGCACGATGGAATGGAAAAAGTTGACCGGAAGGAGTCTTCTCTTAACTGGCAATCACAGTCAAAGTCAACGCAAACCCTTTTCTCTTTTTTTATTTTTTTCCTTATTTTTCCTAATTGGAGTGTTCATATTGATTTTGTGGATGATTGCATATTGGAAATAGTCAAATCTCGTCTTATTTGTATTATTATAAAAATCTTATCTAATTACACACGACGCGTGAAAGAATCATGCCTTGAAAATCATAGACTTTCATTATTAGTTGCTTAATAAATGATTAGACAACCCGTTTCGACGTAATCCCCTCTTTAATCGTTTTTCCTTTTTCTGTCATTTTTCTTTTGAATTTGTTTACGTTTGAATTTCTAGAGCTTTCACCATCAAGATTCCTTATTCATTGATTTTTCTTAAGGGAGAATGCTTTTGATTGCTTTTTTTTCCATCGCCTAACCATCTATCTCATGGCAAAAAATTCAAGTGTAGAGAATTTAAACCTAAGTATGGTGCTGCAGTAATTCATTTTCTCCTTGATAAATTACGCGATCTCGACGTTCAATGGTCACAACTTTAATTGCAACCTTTTTTGGACGGTAATAGGCAAACCATTTTTTCCTGTCCGCGGCTTCCATGCGCCTCATTTTATTTGTATTATTATGAAAATCTTATATAATTACACACAACACGTGAAAAATCATTTGTTAAAAATTATAGATTTTCGTTATTTGATTGCTTAATAAATGGTTAAATCGATGCTTTTCAAAGTAATTCCCTTTTTAATTGTTTTTTCTTGTCATTGTACTTTTGGATTTGATTTTTTTGAGCTTCTAGAATTTTCACCATCAAGATTTCAAATTCATCGGTTTTTTTCTATAGGGAAAATACTTTTGATTACCTTTTTCGCAATTACCTAACCATCTATATTATGGCAAAAAATTCGAGCACCACAAATTTTAAGTTAAGTGTGATGCCATAGTAATTCATTTTCTCCTTGATAATAGAATTACTTGATCTTGACATCCATTTTTCCGGGGTCACAACTTTAATTGTATTCTTTTTTCTTTTTACTGGTTTTTTCGATGTTTGACTCTATCGGTAAATTTTATTGATATAATAACTTTTGGTGTTAGATCAAATATAGTTTGAATTGGAAGTTTATTAACTTTTTCCTTTTGGTGCGTGAAGTTTACCCACTAAGCAAGTGAATTAGAACTTGGTAAAATGCAAAATTTCGTCAAACAAGATCTTTAAAAAAAGAGAATCTTCCCGCACAACTGACCCCTATCTACCAACGCAACCACGACCGTGCAAATATGGGATTCATGGCACCTTACATGGCACTTTCCCAGAAGCTCTACTGTAGCATAAACTAAGCAACGGGTGATGTGGGAAACAAGATCCAAAAGTCAAGCGTCAGACTGTCGCTTCGATTCCGCGTTGTGAAGCTGCCAGCTGGTTGAAGCTTTATGAGATCATCAGGTTGAATCGGAGTTCCCCTCCGGCTCTTGCTCAATCTTTCCCTCCTCCTCTTCTTCTTCCTCTTCTCTTTGAAGAGAACTGAGAAGAAAAATTTGATAACCCAGCATTTCTCAAGCAGAGCCCATGAAGTCAAACGGAGCGAGCCCATCAATGCGTTCTCCGACGACGATTTCCGCTTACTTCGCTCTCCCTCTGCTCGCTCTCTCCTCCTCCTTTTCTCTCACCGCCTCCGACCCTCGAATCACCCAAGCGGGCTTCATTTGTGGGAGCTCCAATGGGCTCCTCACCGAAAAAGTCATCCCCAACTTCATCGCCATCATGAGGGAGATCTCCGAGAGCGTCACCGACCAGCGCTGGGGCAAATACTCCCTCACCTCACCGCCGCCAGCGTTGTATGGCCTCGCCCAGTGCCACAGCGACCTGTTTGAGAACGACTGCCTCCTCTGCCATGCCCTGAGCCGGAGCCGGCTCTACGGCTGCATTCACAACTTTGGCCGGCTCTACCTCGACGGCTGCTTCGTCCGTTACGATGGTTACGACTTCTACAACGAGACCGTCGATCCAACGCACGACATGCTCAAGTGTAGCTCCAATTCCACAGTCCCGGCAGACCAGAGGGAGAGAGTGGCCGAGTTCTCGGACAGGGTGGACCGGGTGCTCAGGAATGTCTCGGCAAGCGCGGTACAGAACGAGGGCTTCGCAGTGGCTGCGGAGGACGGAGTTGGAGGAGTCGCCGGGGTATATGCTTTGGCACAGTGTTGGAGCACGCTTGATGCCGGCGGTTGCAGTGTTTGTTTGGAGAACGCAACTTCGAAGGCGCGAAGCTGCGCACCCGGAGAAGAAGCGCGGGCCATGAATGCGGGATGCTTCCTCCGTTACTCCACCACGAAGTTCTACAACATCCCAGTTAATGGAGGTAACAACATGGTCTCCTGATCACTGGTTTACCAACTTAAAAAATGGCTTCTTCCCCATTAAATATATTTTGCCATTCGATATAGATTTTACATCGCCCATGCGTCAGAGACCTGGTCCCAGCCTCGATGGACCCGGGCCTTAATGGACCCAGCACGATCATTAGAGACTTGAGAACCAGCGTTAAGGTTCGCGCGTTCAAACCTAGAGTTTTAGGTCCAAGCCCTAATATTTAATGATATTTTGCAAAATGTTTTCCAACTTTCTTAAAAAAATTCATCTTTTCTGATTTTAAGCATATTTTTCCGTTGATTAGAAAAAAAAAATTTCATTGACTCATTTTCCTTAATGAGCTGAACGCCATAAAATGTTTTCTGCGAAACGAGCAGAGTCTAAGGGTGTGTTTGTTTGAGGAAGAGTGTTTTTCTGAAATTACTTTCCAAACTTCACTTGTTTGGTTTGCTAAAAATGATTAGTCAACCAAAAACACTTTCCGATCAAAGAAAATATTCATGCATCATATTATGAAAGTGAATTCCTATATTTAAGAAAGTGAAAAAAAAAAAAAAATTTCTGAAATTGCTCATCTTGAAATTTTTGATATTTTTATTTGAAAAATAGATCTTTTTGGATTTTTTTTTCTTTTCTTTCTATTTTTATTTTATTTCCTTCTTCCTCCTCCATCGATCACCCAACCTCAGTAACCAACCCACAAGCTGGCCTCAGGCAAGCTCACCGAAGGTTGAGCTTACTGGGATTTGGCAAGCTTGACCTCGACCAAGGTTGGTTAGGTCAACCCTCGCCAGGCCTTAGCAACAACGCTAGTGGCTTATCGCAACCATTACTGAGGCCTAGTGACTAGCTGAGGAGGAAGAAGGAAAGACAACGAAAGAAAAAAAAATGAACCTTTTTATTTTTTGCATGAGATTGAAATAATTTTCCAAATAAGATTAAAATACCAATTTCTTGAAAAATGATTTCTCGGAAAATATTTTATTTTCATGAGATCTTCCCCAAACAAATTCACCATAAGTTTGATTTGATTGATCTTATGATTTGGTGCCGCTGGATTTTTAGAATTTCTAATGAACTCGCTCATCTCAACCTGCTGTTGTTTATCATTTCACAGGTTCATCTAGGGTCCGCATCACCATAGCAATAGCCTCATCGGCTGCTGCAGTGACTTCGCTTGTTCTCATTGGTGCATACATTGGATACAAAAAGTACTCCAAGAAGAAACGAGGTAAACAATTCGGTTCAAATGCGCATAATGATCATCTTGATAATTCTTAAACAGAAGCTTGATGACACAAATCACGAATTTTGCATTCATCCATTTTCAGTACATAATAGCTTCACACAATTACCAACAACCGTGAGCAAGTTTAGCTTATATTTCAAGTATGAGACGCTGGAGAAGGCCACCAACTTCTTTGATGACTCGAGGAAGCTGGGGCAAGGGGGCGGTGGTTCCGTGTACAAGGGGAATTTACCTGACGGGAAGGTCGTCGCAGTTAAGCGGTTGGTGTTCAATACACGACAATGGGTGGACAACTTCTTCAACGAGGTGAACCTTATCAATGGGATCCGACACAAGAACCTCGTCAGGCTTTTGGGATGCAGCATTGAAGGCCCGGAGAGCCTCCTCATCTATGAGTATCTTCCTAATGGAAGTCTCGATCAAGTTCTTTTCAGTAAGTAGCTGGTCGTTGCATTGCCGTACAACGCTTACAAAGCCATCGATTGATGACAAGAACAGATCTACCCCTTATGATGAGCATCGATTCAATTTGCAATCTTACCTACTGGTTTCTAGAATTGCAAGCAATGTTTCAGTCTTATAATTTTCTAAGTCGTAGGTTTCAAAAATTTGCTCTATTAGTGTCTAGCCATTCCACTTCTTCTATTATGTTTGTCGCACTTTGCTCTGCTTGTCTTTCTAAAGCGCGATCGTATAAGCAAATAGAATCTTTTGTTGCAGGAGACAATGAGACCCGCGTCCTAACTTGGGAGGCGAGGTTGCACATCATCACAGGATCAGCTGAGGGCCTTGCGCATCTTCATGGAGGCTGTGGAGTGAAAATCATTCACCGGGACATAAAAGCCAGTAACGTTCTCCTTGACGAGAATCTCACAGCGAAAATCGCAGATTTCGGGCTTGCCCGATGCATTGCTCCTGATGAGTCTCATCTTAGCACGGAGATTGCTGGCACACTGTAAGAATACCTTTTCATTACTAGCCTGCTTGAAACTGTAGTCGGCACTTTCTATTTCCTTAATTTGACAAGTTTGGCTTGTCAAAGTGCTTTTGTGTATCATCCTTCTCTTCACTTCACATCTTCTCTAGGTTAAGTATGGGTTTATATCTAAAAGACGGTTAACTATGCAGCGGTTACATGGCACCCGAATATCTCATGAGGGGACAGCTAACAGAGAAAGCCGATGTTTATGCTTTTGGGGTGCTGGTTCTTGAAATCTTGAGTGGTAAAAAGAATAGCATATACACACAGGGGTCGAGCTCAGTATTAAACTCGGTGAGATTGCTTGTCCCTACGATAAGGAAGAACTTAGACCAGCATTTACTTTCTTGGCCACGCCACACCGGGATTATCTAATTTTTCCCTTGATTTTCCTAACAAACTCTACCGTTGCTTTCTGCGTTAGTGTTAGCAAATTTATCTTCAGATGTAAGGGAGCCATGGAAATTTCATGATTGCTTTTCAGGTATGGAAGCATTACAAGTCAAATAATTTAGCTGCGTGCATTGATCCGGCCTTACGAGGTAAATTCCCTGTCCTGGAGGCGTCGAAATTGCTCCAAATCAGCCTTCTGTGCACTCAAGCCTGCATGGAATTGCGACCGCCCATGTCTGAAATCATCGAGATGCTCCACGACAAAGACCGTGTAGTCCCCCAACCGAACCAACCCCCGTTCCTCAACGCTAGCGTGCTGTTCGACAAATCCAGCAGCAGAAGCTCAACATGCACACATGGCTGTTGAACCAGCTCACGGTATACGAGGTCTCTTCCAGCTTTGCTGCGTTGACCTTTTGGGATTGGGACCTTTCTTCTTCTTCTTCTTCTTCCAACGAATACAAACACTTTGCAAACGACTGGCAGTGCAGATTTTGGTGACATCAGGGCATGAGTCGAATTATCCTTACTTGGTTAGCAGCATGTCCAGATGACGAATAGTCCAATCTTAAATCGATAAATCATGGATATCCGCAGAATACATGAATATAAGTGAGATGCGATTGCTCTGTTTTTTCGTAATTTTACCTCCCTATTGGAGAATCACACTATGTTGGGATGCTTCGATTCCAGAGGCAGTTGTAAGTTATAGGTTATGTGATAAAAGGAAAGAAAAAGAAAAAAAGAAACAAATGTCGTTCTGTATTTTCATAGTTTTGTATCGTTTTTTCTTCTCTTTTTTGGCCGAAATAGTTTTACGTCGCTTACACTTTACTGCCCATCGCTTCAGTGCATCGTCACACGTCCTCTTCAGCATTGATTTCACGAAACAAATGATGACGGGAAGGAGAAATTCTGTATTTCCAAAGGTGATGATTGAGAGGGACAGAGACTCCAAAGAAAGCTCCTCCTCCGACGATGAAGGTGAAGACGTCCCTAAACCAGAAACCTCCGAAGAAGCAGAACTTGCAGAGAGATAATATTTTGATGGATGCTAAGAAGAAAAGCAAGCACCCATCACCGTTAATTCATAATCATATTTTGCACGTGCAAAAACCTCAGATACTTTAGGCACGTACGCCAATAATTCATAATCATATATCACAAATGCAATCTGAGCTTAAGATCCAACTTTTTCAGAGTCGAATCCCTTTATGAACAACATCACTCCTAGTATAGATCACGCGGGGAGGGAAAGGGAGGAACCTGGTACTCGCGAATGTTCAGGTGGCGGAGCTGGTGGCGCTAGGACTTGCCAGCCACCATGAGGGTGTTTGAGTCTAGCCTCTTCAGCAAAGCTCTCGCCATTTTGAGATTACTTCTATGGATCGGCCGAGCTGTTAGATCTATTAAGATTATCTTTACAATATTCTGGATATTCTTGATTTCTTTAATATTCTGAATATCCTTATCATATCCTGGATATTTATAATATTCTTGATATCTTTAATATTCTCAATATCTTCGTGATTAATTGTAATTGATTGTATAATATTTTATTATTGTAAATAGTCTCCATGTAAAGTCTAGCTCTTATATTCCTCATCACAAATCATCAAAATATACGTAAGTTCTTTCTTCCTCTATTTTTAACTTGGTAACTGAGCCTCTTTCTTGAGGATTTTTATTTTTTTTCAATGCCAGCCAAATAGGCCGCGTTTGCTCCACGAAGGTGTCACGAGGCCAGTCAAATAGGCCACGTCGCTCTTGTTTGTCCGCACTTGTTTCTCCGCAACTTGCTCTGCTTGTTTCGTGACCAACCTCGCCGCTACACTCCATCGTCTTGGAACCATCATAGCCGTATATTGTAAGTCTATTTCAGGCTTATCCAGCTGGTTATATTGTCAATACAACACCATAAATAGATTCTACATCACTCAAGGAATCCAATCAGCCAAACCGTGGCCCCAACCAATGCTGCACGCGCCCACACGCACCCCAAGATCGCACGCGCCCAGGTGACTGAAGTCGGCCATGTATTGCTAATGTCATCATTGCGTCATCTTGACATCCTAACGTCACGCACCCCAAGATCGCATGCCGCCTCGTCCGCCATGCCAACGCCACATCGCTGCCATGTCATCAGTTGACCATTGACCATTTACTAGAGTTGACCATAGTTGACTGAAGTTGACCGATTAGTTCCCGAGATATTTTTTTTTGATGACCCAAGAAAACCGTAAGCCAACAACCGGTGAGCAAACCCTGGGGCCCACGGAGGAACCCACCACCCCCGTGAAGCGGGTAAGTCCACCTACGATGTGCTGGGGATTCGAACTTCTCCCTTTCGTGAGGGAGAGAAAGCCCGAAGCCAGCAGCGCCACTCAGTGCGGTGGTGTTCCCGAGGTATTCTGACGTGCTAAGTCCTAGATGGAAGCCCTAGTCTTGTGGAGAAGATGAAGAATCCCTCCTCTCCTCTTCTTGGGCGTCTCTTGATTTATGAGCAGAGAGGACTCTGAAAAAAAGAAGGGTCGACACAGAGCGAGCGAGTGAGAGAGCATAAACATTTGGAGCACCTTCCGTCCCAACCGAGCGTTAGACTAGGGTCATGTTTTGTCAGATAGCTCGAGAACTGCATGGGGACAAGCTCGGTCAACGACCTCATCCTTTTCTTTTGTCTCTTTCTCCTTCTCTCCTTTATTCCGCGTGCTTTTTTCCGTTCTCCTTTCTCAAGATGGGATGGCCAGCTGCTCCCCCGACCCGACTTGACTCGGCCCAAGAACTAGTTACCATCTTTTCAGGCATGGCGATGTTAGATCCAGATCTGACCTAGCTCGCCTGTTTGGCCTACCAGGGGTGTCAAACCTATCTTTTTTCTAGAGGTGATATGTTTCAAATTGAGTCAAAAAGGTGGCTCTTGATCCCGACAGATCGGAGATGGGAGCTAAATTGGTTGGTTCTTCTCAGGATCGATCAAAAGAGCCAGCCACTTTTTTTCTTTTCTGGGGAAAGAAAATGCAAAATAAGAAAAAATAAACTCAATCTCGGCAATAATTCTTCCGCACTATAGAAAGTAGATCTTTAAGGAGGTCTACTTCAATGTCTTATGAGACTTTATTACCGGACACCGTTGAATCATTTCCTAGTTTCCTAAACCTTAGAATTTCTGAGTCATTCCACTTATGCATTAAGGATTTTCAGCCACCATTGATATTCTTAACATGGTCTTATGTAACGTGGCGACCAGCTTGCCATACTCGACTATTGACGATGGCCTCTCATTAGAAAAGAGTATCAATTGATATGGGAGCAACTCTTCCAACAGGGTAGTTTATAGCACACGCTCCAAATTTGTGCGAGCGGTCGAAAGTACTTCTTTCATTTACATGCACCGTGGATATCACACCTCAGTTTATCCACTTCCATCGCACGTCTCTCTCTTTGGATCTAAGGTAAGAACTACAAGCACCACGTTTTACACCTTGTTGGAATTCCAGCAAGGTGTTAGTGAATAATCATTAAAGACGCCCATTAGTGTTGTGAAGGTTATAGAAGAATAACACCTCTAATTATGGGGAGTTACAAGTAATAATTTTTCCTCCATCATGTGATAACAATGGAGTGATGGATAATTATAGAGAGACTAAGAGTCTTCTCTCACATTCTATGAATAGGTAGGGCTTCTCGCAAGCAAATAACATAGGACATGTAAAACACTGAAGAATAATTTGTAGCTATCAGAATTCTCTCTTCTATATTGATCCCGAGAGCTTTTGTGCTGCGGAACCCAACTCTTGCTCGAGTAGTGTGAATTTGCCGATTAGATGTATACAGGTTCGAAGAATTATTACATAAAGATTGTGGATTTGACTAGCAACGTAAAATAGTCCCATCGTTCTAGAAGAATTGATGTTGAGACAGCAAGAGATATGTAGTTAAATAATTGTATTAGGTTTCCGCTGCCCATTCTTCAATATTGGTATCAAAGCGAGTAATGGACTCTATTTGTTGTGAATGTTAGAATCACTAATTTAGAGTTTGGTAAGTAGCATATAATACTTTGTGTTTATATATGTTATTGATTTCATGCTTAAAATCAATCAAGAAAGTGTATGCGATAGTTAAGTGGGAGTGTGTTTTTAGTTAAGTTGAGACTCATTAGTTTCCTCCTACAATTTATTTTTATGCATATTAAATTACATATAACGATTCAGTACTTGAGTGCAAGAGATGATTACGAGCATAGCAAATTTTTGATCTTGTGACTTGCATAAAATTCTTATCATGTAAATTTAGATTAATGCTGCAAAATAGTGATATGTGCTAATTAATAATATCTCATGCGCATTTCTTGAATGTAGTTGAAAATGGCTACAAGAAATTTTTTTGATGATTTGAACAAGGCTGAGAAACTGGACGGCGAAAATAGTAACATCTTGCTCTAGAAGATTTAATATCTCCTTGATGAGCAAGAGGTGATGGAAAACATAGATCGTTGTGATCTTGAAGAGGTGGCTCGCCTCAACATCGTCGTGATCTTGAAGCCTATCCAAAATTGGTGCAAGAAAGATCGTTAATCTGGTTGGAGCAACTAAACGTCAAAGCAATTTAAGCTTAGAGCAAGTTCTAGAGCTAGGTTCCAATGGAATTAACAGCGAGTGCCCATGCGGTGGAATGATCGGATTACTATTCACATCTGCAATTCCTGACCTCCGCTCTCGATTGGAATTTGCCATAAATCTTTTTTCAAACCCAAGCTCTCTCTTCTTCCCCCAGCATCTTTCTCAACTTTTGCATGGCTTAAAAGGGGAGAAGTACACTATCAGTGCCATAACTTGTGTACGGCGCTCATTTTGGTGCTAAAAGTTTTAGTCGGATCACTTAAGTGCCAAAATTTTTGAAAAATGCTCATTTCAGTGCCATCGCCGATCTGGTTGGCCAAAAATCCGACGTGACAGTTTTTTATTAATATTTAAAGCCGACGTGGATCGCCGGAGAATACAATTAGCATGTAAACAACAAAACGACGCTGTTTAGCGTCTTTTCCCCCAAATAAGAAACCCTAAATCCCCAAATTCGAGTAGAATAGGAAAACCCTAAATCACCAATTCGAGTACATACTTTGATTTTCTCCAAAAGTTATCAACTCGCTCTTGCAAATGGAGGGCAGAAGCTTCAGCAACGGCTCACATTCCTATAAAAAAAAACGAATTAGATGGTGAGTGTTACTATTACTGTGGGCTACCGAGTCCGAGAAGAACATTTGGGACTCGGTTGAATCCCGAGAGAAGATTCCATGGATGCGGCAGATATAGAAAAGGCTCGAAGTGCAAATATTTCAAATGGGTTGATAGGAAATTCTCTGATCGAGCGACAGAGGTGATCCTGGAGTTACTTGAATGCCGAAATCAACCTCCACCTACGTTAATGGACGAGTTGGAGGATGTCAACTCAATGCAAGCTCAAATGAAGGGTTTAACATCTCTGGTCGACCATTTGAAGAGTGTGGTTTCAAGGCTGAAAATTGAAAGAAACTTTTATCGAGCGTTGATTGTGTTCTTATTCTCTTGGGTAGTTTATTCAAATGTGAAGTAAGTAATGAGAAGAAGTTTGTATGTTTACCATAGTCGAAGACGTGGAATATGAACTTGTATTAGATTATTTATAAGTAAAATGTGTTTTTGGTTTGCTGCAATTTTTGTATGAAGCAGAAGGTTTTGTTGTAATCTATGGTAGAAATGCAAGGTTGAAGTTGAAATGCATTAGTTATGAGCACTTAAAAGTTTTATTGTTTAGTTGTGTATTGTCAATGTTTGTTTTGGTTAGTTTTTACTTCAAATATAATGGCTTGCTTGCTGCATTTTTTATTTGGTAATGGTTTGCTGGTTTGCTGGTTTGCTGCAACTACAAACCATGGCGAAATGGAAGGTTGGAGTTAGAATGCATTAATTCTAAGCACTTAAAAGTTTTATTGTTTAGTTGTGTATTATCAATGTTTGTTTTGGTTAGTTTTTGCTTCAAATAGAATGGTTGCTGCATTTTTATCGTTATAATGGTTTGATGGTTTGCTGCAACTACAAACCATGGCAAAATTAAGGGATGGTGACAAATTCATGATTGACCATTTCAGTACCAAAAGTTGTAAATAGTGATCGTTTGAGTGCCAAGTTTTTATAAAAGTGATCATTTAAGTGCCGGTCGCGATTACAAAGTGATCACTTTTATCACACAAGTTATAAATAGAAATCGCTTGAGTGTCAAGTTTCAAACTTGCACCAGTCGTAGTGCATCTTGCATCTTGTTGCACCAGGGCATCTTGTTCTTGCACCAGTTGGCTTGCTAGTGCATCTTCTTGCATTAGGCCATATAAGTGTTGATCTAACAAGATACACCAGCACCCAAAATTGCATCTTGTTCTTGCACCAGCACATACAACCAGAACCCCACAAATAGCATCCACAACTTCAACCAGCAACACTATATGCACACATCTAAATCTAAAAATAATATCAACCTCATAAGACATTGCACCAACAGCAAAAAAATACACAGCATAACTTATAACTGTCTTGCTAGCATTACTAGCCGAAACCAAGCCAAGAGAAAATAATAGAAACATATATTGTCATTGACATTGATTGATTGTTTACAAAAGAAAATAAAAAACATGTCTAACTTCACTCCCCAATCACTGAAGGTTCAGCACCCTCCTAAAAAAAGAAAACATAAAAAGAGAGATCATGTCTAACACCACATAAAAAGAGACCATGTCCAGCACCCTCCCATTAGTCAATATGGACAACACCCTGATCTCATTTTCGTCTTGGAGCTTTGAATTGATTCATAATCCAAGCACTCTTTCGAACTGGATGTGCAGGTTCTTTAATTGGGCTTTCTGTTACCTCATTTTCCTTGTTCTTGACAGCGGCTATTTTTGTTCTAGCACGTGTCATGTGTTGGTCCATATCATCACTATTGCTCCCAATCGTTGGTTGAGATGGAACTGGTGCTGGGTTCTTTTTGGATGGTTGTTTTGCAGCTATACCCGCTGTCTTCTTCTTTGGAGCACTCTTCTTTGGTTGCGCCCTTGATTCTTGAGTTGGCTCACCTTAAGAGAGAAGTACCTCTGAAGTTCTCCCAAGTTACAAGAACATAGTGATATTGTCAACTAAATGAATTGAAGTACAACAAATTAAAATCATGATGCCCACAAATCTTACATTCAGAATAGTCATTCCAATACGTTCATCTGTGTAAATCCCATAACCATATTGCCTTAATCTTTTTCCAAGAGCCCCTCTTGTTCGCTGTGGTGCATCATTTTCAGCAGCAACTAGGGGAGCAACCTCTGCAACTTGTGTAGTTGCTCGTCTTCTCACCTGAGAAACACATAACAAATTTAAATTTCAGCTCATAAAAGACAAACACAGCAATGTACAACTTACAGGATATTTTTTTCTCGTTTGCTCAACAGTGGACTTAGTTGTTGTTGTTGCTATCTTACCCGTTCCAATCCTTGTTCCTGCACTTGAGCCTACAACATGGCCTGTTTCTGGCTCTTCTATAGGCATTACAGCAGGGCCTTCTGTCCTCCCTTCAATAGGCCTAAGAAGAAGCTCTTCAGTAGGTCCTAACGAGCTGAATAAGTCTGAAATAGACTTACAATATACGGTTTTGATAGTTCCAAGACGACGGAGTGTGGTGGCCCGGTTGGTGACGAAACAAGCAGCGCAAGTTGCGGAGAAACATGTGCGGACAAACAAGAGCCACGTGGCCTATTCAACTAGCGTCGTGCACTTTCGTGGAGCAAACGCAGCCAATTTGGCTAGGGTTGAAAAAATAAAAAACCTTAAGAAAGAGGCTCAAGATACCAAGTTAAAAATAAAGAAATAAAGAACTTTGGTATATTTCAATGATTTATGATGAGGAATACAAGAGCCTATTTATAAGTTTCACAGGGAGATTATTTACAATAATAAAATATCAGACAATCAATTACAATTAATCACAAAGATATTCAGAATATTAAAAATATTAAGAATATTATAGATAATTGGGATATGATAGGGATATTTAGAATATTAAAGATATCAAGAATATCTAGAATATCATAAAGATAATCTTAATAGATCTAACAGCTCCACTAATCGATAGAAGCAATCGAAAAATGGTGAAGAGCGTTGCTGAAGAGGCTAGACTCCAACACCCTCATGGTGGCTGGCAAGTCCCAGCGCCACCTGCTCCGCCACCTGAACATTCGTGAACACAAGGTTCCTCCCTTTCCCTCCCTGCTTGATCTATACTGGGAGTGATGTTGTTCATAAAGGGATTTGACTTTGAAAAAGTTGGATCTTAAGCTCAGATTGCATTTGCGATATATGATTATGAATTAATGGCGTACGTGCCTAAAGTATATGAGGTTTTTGCACGTGCAAAATATGATTATGAATTAACGGTGATGGGTGCTTGCTTTTCTTCTTAGCATCCATCAAAATATTATCTCTCTGCAAGTTCTGCTTCTTCGGAGGTTTCTGGTTTAGGGACGTCTTCACCTTCATCGTCGGAGGAGGAGCTTTCTTTGGAGTCTCTGTCCCTCTCAATCATCACCTTTGGAAATGCAGAATTTCATCATTTGTTTCGTGAAATCAATGCAGAAGAGGACGTGTGACGATGCACTGAAGCGATGGGCAGTAAAGTGTAAGCGACGTAAAACTATTTCGGCCAAAAAAGAGAAGAAAAAACGACATAAAACTATTTCGGCCAAAAAAGAGAAAGAAAAAACGACATAAAACTATGAAAAAACAGAACGACATTTGTTTCTTTTTTTCTTTTTCTTTCCTTTTATCACATAACCTATAACTTACAACTGACTCTGGAATCGAAGCATCCCAACATAGTGTGATTCTCCAATAGGGAGGTAAAATTACGAAAAAACAGAGCAATCGCATCTCACTTATATTCATGTATTCTATGGATATCCATGATTTATCGTTTTAAGATTGGACTATTCGTCATCTGGACATGCTACTAACCAAGTAAGGATAATTCAACTCATGCCCTGATGTCACCAAAATCTGCACTGCCAGTCGTTTGCAAAGTGCTTGTATTGTCCCAATCCCAAAAGGTCAACGCAGCAAAGCTGGAAGAGACCTCGTATACCGTGAGCTGGTTCAATAGCCATGTGTGCATGTAGAGCTTATGCTACTGGATTTGTCGAACAGCACGCTAGCGTTGACGAACGGGGGTTGGTTCGGTTGGGGGACTACACGGTCTTTGTCGTGGAGCATCTTGATGACTTCAGACATGGGCGGTCGCAATTCCATGCAGGCTTGAGTGCACAGAAGGCTGATTTGGAGCAATCTCGACGCCTCCAGGACAGGGAATTTACCTCGTAAGGCCGGATCAATGCACTCAGCTAAATTATTTGACTTGTAATGCTTCCATACCTGAAAAGCAATCATGAAATTTCCATGGCTCCCTTACATCTGAAGATAAATTTGCTAACACTAACGCAGAAAGCAACGGTAGAGTTTGTTAGGAAAATCAAGGGAAAAATTAGATAATCCCGGTGTGGCGTGGCCAGGAAAGTAAATGCTGGTCTAAGTTCTTCCTTATCGTAGGGACAAGCAATCTCACCGAGTTTAATACCGAGCTCGACCCCTGTGTGTATGTGCTATTCTTTTTACCACTCAAGATTTCAAGAACCAGCACCCCAAAAGCATAAACATCGGCTTTCTCTGTTAGCTGTCCCCTCATGAGATATTCGGGTGCCATGTAACTGCTGCATAGTTAACCGTCTTTTAAATATAAACCCATACTTAACCTAGAGAAGATGTGAAGTGAAGAGAAGGATGATACACAAAAGCACTTTGACAGGCCAAACTTGTCAGATTAAGGAAATAGACAGTGCTGACTACGGTTTCAAGCAGGCTAGTAATGAAAAGGTATTCTTACAGTGTGCCAGCAATTCCCGTGCTAAGATGAGACTCATCAGGAGCAATGCATCGGGCAAGCCCGAAATCCGCGATTTTCGCTGTGAGATTCTCGTCGAGGAGAACGTTACTGGCTTTTATGTCCCGATGAATGATTTTCACTCCACAGCCTCCATGAAGATGGGCGAGGCCCTCAGCTGATCCTATGATGATGTGCAGCCTCGCCTCCCAAGTTAGGATGCAGGTCTCATCGTCTCCTGCAACAAAAGATTCTATTTGCTTATACGATCGCGCTTTAGAAAGACAAGCAGAGCAGAGTGCGACAAACATAATAGAAGAAGTGGAATGGCTAGACACTAATAGAGCAAATTTTTGAAACCTATTAGAAAATTATAAGACTGAAACATTGCTTGCAATTCTAGAAACTAGTAGGTAAGATTGCAAACTGAACTGATGCTCGTCATATGGGGTAGATCTATTCTTGTCATCGATTGATGGCCATGTAAGTGTTGTACGGCAATGCAACGACTAGCTACTTACTGAAAAGAACTTGATCGAGACTTCCATTAGGAAGATACTCATAGATGAGGAGGCTCTCCGGGCCTTCAATGCTGCATCCCAAAAGCCTGACGAGATTCTTGTGTCGGATCCCGTTGATAAGGTTCACCTCGTTGAAGAAGTTGTCCACCCATTGTTGTGTATTGAACAACAACTGCTTAACTGCGATGACCTTCCCATCAGGTAAATTCCCCTTGTACACGGAACCGCCGCCCCCTTGCCCCAGCTTCCTGGAGTCATCAAAGAAGTTGGTGGCCTTCTCCAGCGTCTCATACTTGAAATATATGCTAAACTTGCTCCCGGTTGTTGGTAATTGTGTGAAGCTATTATGTACTGAAAATGGATGAATGCAAAATTCATGATTTGTGTCATCAAGCTTCTGTTTAAGAATTATCAAGATGATCATTATGTGCATTTGAACCGAATTGTTTACCTCGTTTCTTCTTGGAGTACTTTTTGTATCCAATGTATGCACCAATGAGAACAAGCGAAGTCACCGCAAAGAGCCGATGAGGCTATTGCTATGGTGATGCGAACCCTAGATGAACCTGTGAAATGATAAACAACATCAGGTTGAGATGAGCAAGTTCATTAGAAATTCCAAAAATCCGGCGGCACCAAATCATAAGATCAATCAAATCAAACTTATGGTGAATTTGTTTGGGGAAGATCTCATGAAAATAAATTATTTTTCGGGAAATCATTTTTCGAGAAATTGGTATTTTAATCTTATTTGGAAAATTATTTCAATCTCATGCAAAAACTAAAAAGGTTCATTTTTTTTTTCTTTTTGTTGTCTTTCCTTCTTCCTCCTCAGCTAGTCGCTAGGCCTCAGTAATGGTTGCGATAGGCCACTAGCGTTGTTGCTGAGGCCTGGCGAGGGTCAACCTAACCAACCTTGGTCGAGGTCAAGCTTGCCAAATCCCAGTAAGCTCAACCTTCGGTGAGCTTGCTTGAGGCCAGCTTGTGGGTTGGTTACTAAGGTTGGGCGATCAATGGAGGAGGAAGAAGGAAATAAGATAAAAACAAAAAGAAAAAAAAAAAAAAAAAAAATCCAAAAAGATCGATTTTTTAAATAAAAATATCAAAAATTTCAAGATGAGCAATTTCAGAAAGTTTTTTTTTTTTTTTTTTCACTTTCTTAAATATAGGAATTCACTTTCATAATATTATGCATGAATATTTTCTTTGATCGGAAAGTGTTTTTGGTTGACTAATCATTTTTAGCAAACCAAACAAGTGAAAGTTTGGAAAGTAATTTCAGAAAAACACTCTTCCTCAAAAAACACACCCTTAGACTCCGTTCATTTCGCAGAAAACATTTTCTAGCGTTCAGCTCGTTAAGGAAAATGAGTCAATGGAAATTTTTTTTCTAATCAATGGAAAAATATGCTTAAAATCAGAAAAATGAATTTTTTTAAGAAAGTTGGAAAATATTTTGCAAAATATCATTAAATATTAGGGCTTGGACCTAAAACTCTAGGTTTGAACGCGCGAACCTTAACGCTGGTTCTCAAGTCTCTAATGATCGTGCTGGGTCCATTAAGGCCCGGGTCCATCGAGGCTGGGACCAGGTCTCTGACGCATGGGCGATGTAAAATCTATATCGAATGGCAAAATATATTTAATGGGGAAGAAGCCATTTTTTAAGTTGGTAAACCAGTGATCAGGAGACTATGTTGTTACCTCCATTAACTGGGATGTTGTAGAACTTCGTGGTGGAGTAACGGAGGAAGCATCCGGCATTCATGGCCCGCGCTTCTTCTCCGGGTGCGCAGCTTCGCGCCTTCGAAGTTGCGTTCTCCAAACAAACACTGCAACCGCCGGCATCAACCGTGCTCCAACACTGCGCCAAAGCATATACCCCGGCGACTCCTCCGACTCCGTCCTCTCCAGCCACCGCGAAGCCCTCGTTCTGTACCGCGCTTGCCGAGACATTCCTCAGCACCCGGTCCACCCTGTTTGAGAACTCGGCCACTCTCTCCCTCTGGTCTGCCGGGACTGCGGAATTGGAGCTACACTTGAGCATGTCGTGCGTTGGATCGACGGTCTCGTTGTAGAAGTCGTAACCGTCGTAACGGAGGAAGCAGCCATCGAGGTAGAGCCGGCCGAAGTTGGGGACGCAGCCGTAGAGCCGGCTCCGGCTCAGGGCATGGCAGAGGAGGCAGTCGTTCTCAAACAGGTCGCCGTAGCACTGGGCGAGGCCGTACAACGCTGGCGGTGGTGAGGCGAGGGAGTATTTGCCCCAGCGCTGGTCGGCGACGCTCTCGGAGATCTCCCTCATGATGGCGATGTAGTTGGGGATGACTTTTTCGGTGAGGAGTCCATTGGAGCTCCCACAGATGAAGCCCGCTTCGGTGATTCGAGGGTCGGAGGCGGCGAGAGAAAAGAAGGAGGAGAGCGCGAGCAGAGGGAGAGCGAAGTAAGTGGAAATCGTAGTCGAAGATCGCATTGATGGGCTCGCTCCGTTTGACTTCATGGGCTCTGCTTGAGAAATGCTGGGTTATCAAAATTTTCTTCTCAGTTCTCTTCAAAGAGAAGAGGAAGAAGAAGAAGAGGAGGAGGAGGGAAAGATTGAGCAAGAGCCGGAGGGGAACTCCGATTCAACCTGATGATCTCATAAAGCTTCAACCAGCTGCACAACGCGGAATCGAAGCGACGACCTGATGCTTGACTTTTGGGTCTCGTTTCCCACATCACCCCTTGCTTTCTTTATGCTACAGTAGAGCTTTTGGGAAAGTGCCATGGCGATGCCAGGTTCCTGGAACTGCCGCGATGACATGCTTGATGGCATGTCTGATGACATCTCTCTCTCTTCTCTATCTGGGAGAGAGAGAGAGAGAGAGAGAGAGAGAGAGATCTGCAACGACTGACCGGACGAGGGAGACGGGCGTCGGATCTCGCTGTTTAGTTGTTCAGCGATTATTCCGTCGCGTTACGTTCAGGGAAGGTACCATGAATATCGTGGTTGGGTTGGTAGACAGGGGTCAATCATATGGGTAGATCCTTTTTTTTTTTTCCTTTTTTTTTTTTTTAATAAAGATTTTATTTCACGAAATGTTGGATTTTACCAAGTTGTAATTCACTTGCTTAGAGGGTAAACTTCAGGCACCAAAGGAAAAAAGTTAATAAACTTTTAATTAAAACCGAAATTGATATAGCACCGAAAATAATTATATTTCAAGGAAAAAGCAATAAAATCTACCAATAGAGTCAAATGCCAAAAAAGCTAGTAAAACGAAAAGAATGCAATAAAAATTGCGACCAAGGAAAAATGGACATCAAGATCAAAAGAGAAAATGAATTATCATGGCACCACACTTAGGTTAAAATTCGCGGCACTTGAATTTTTTGCCATAATATAGATGGTTAGGTGATGGTAAAAAAAGTAACCAAAATCATTTTTCCCATGGGAAAAACCGATGAATTTGAAATCTTGACGGTGAAAACTCCAGAAGCTCAAAGGTAGAAGAATTCAAAAGGAAAATGACAAGAAAAAACAATCAAAAGGGGTTTAAGTTGAAAATTGTCAATTTAACCATTTATTAAGCAATCGAATAACGAAAATCTATAATTTTTAACCACGATTGTTCATGTATTGTGTGTAATTAGATAAGATTTTTATAATTATACAAATAAAAGGAGGCGCACAAAACCCAAGGACAAGAAAAAATATTTGCCTATTACTGTCCAAAAAAGGTTGCAATTGAAGTTGTGACCATGGAAAATTGGATGTCAAGATCACGTAGTTCTTTTATCAAGGAGAAAATGAATTACTTCGCCCCATACTTAGGTTTAAATTTTCCGCACTTGAATTTTTTGCTAGGAGATAGATGGTTAGGTGACAGAAGAAAAAGTAATCAAAAGCATTTTCCCATAGGAAAAATCGGTGAATAAGAAATCTTGATAGCGAAAGCTCTAGATATTCAAAGGTAAACAAATTCAAAAGGAAAATGACGGAAAAAGCAAAAATAATTAAAGAAGGGATTATGTCGAAAAGTGCTGTCTAATCAACATATGGTTCTTTCACACGTCGTGAGCGATTAGATAAGATTTCTATAATAATACAAATAAAACGAGGTTTGCCAATTACTGTCCAAAGAGAGTTCATTGATTTCATTATCACCAACACCTTTAAAACTTTTGACTATTTCCAATGTGCAATCACGGACAAAATCAATATGAACCCTCCAATTAGGAAAAACACGGAAAAAAAAGGAGAAAAGGATTTGCGTGCTTGGATTAAGGGAAGACTCCACACGGTCAAATTTTCCCATTCCATGGTGCAACTCTTCAAAAGAGAAAAGAGAAAAGATTAAAAAAAGAAAAAGAAAAAAAAGACAAGTGTGATCAAAAAAGAAAAATAAGAATAAAAAACAAATAAAAGTTTGTTGGTGACATGACAACACTAATCCACATCCATCTCTCTCTTAAACTTAGCCAAGATATAGTTCCCATTCACCCCTAGTTTAACCTTCGTAGCAAAAGGAGCTTAAACCCTTCATTCCTAAACTCGAGCTCATCGCATAGCACCTTAATTTTTTTAATTCTTGTATGAAATTACTGACTTTAATCAAGTGATTTATCAAACTTTTCTCTGAGCGATTTATCAACTAGTTTTGAATTCCTAACTCTTTATTTGAGTTAGTCACCGGGCTAATACTAGAAAACCGGTGCTACATTTATCCTTAATTAAGTTTTGTGTCTCAAAAAAATCATAATGGCTCATCTCTAATTAGTTTTCATGTCATAAAATATATCGACCAATCTTTCCTTTGTCGGCTTTCGTTCAATATTCTAAATAATTACGAACATGAAAACACATTTGGCAAACAATTTGGATTATTGCTACATGACTTGATTCTTCATGAAAATTCACCATAGACGGGTCTCCTAAACAACATTGTTTTTGGGAAGCCGGATCTAAAAAGAAAAAAAAAACTTAGATTGAAAAATCTGCTAAAATTTACTAATTTGTCCTGAGAGCTCCCTCACCTATCAAAAAGTGGGGAAATGACTACAAGAGTTGATAAATTAGGAGTAACCAAAAAGTTGGTAAATCATCAAAAGAAAGATTGTAAACTTATATGGGTCCCGTAGCACCGCAAAAAAAAACGAAAATGAGACCCTGTAGCATTGCCAAAAAGAACGAAAATGGGTCTCCAACACCGTTTGGGCATTTATGTTGGGTTTAATTCACCGTCTATCATTAGGTTATTGGAACCAACTACCGGTGATCTTTTTACTGCCAGATTTATAGATTGTCATTTCGATGAGATTAGGTTTCCATCAATTGGGATACCTACAACTTCCATGACTGTAAAACAAAAACCAGTTAAGGTTTTCTCTTGGAATGAGAAAAATTTATTTCAACTAGACCCAAGGACTTTTGAATGTGAAAACGAGGTGTAACGCATAATCCATTTACAGGCTATGGCCAATAGACTTCCTGATGCATTTAATGATGCTACTAAGGTAATGAAGTCTCATATTCCAACTGCAAATGCTCCAGCTAGGATAGTTGTTCCTGAAGGATAGGCTAAAATGGATCAAAATCCCTCGCACTTAAAGTGTGGTAGACCGATAGGATCAAAAGATACATCTCCTTGAAAACGAAGGGGAAAGAATTAGGAATCCACTCCAGAAGAGCCTGGCGTTGTGCTTGCTCCCAAATAGCTTATTGCCCCTGAAGAGGCACAAACCCATGAAAGGAACGCCAACCTCGGGAATACTGAGAATTCCATTACATATAAGGAAAGTTACAAGAATGATCCTATATGCCCATGCGTGTTTATTAAGAAATTAGAAACCGGATTTGCTATTATAGCAGTTTATGTCGACGATATAAATTCAATTAGAATTCCAGAAGAGTTAACTAAAACTATTGAGTATTTGAAAATGGAGTTTGAAGTTAAAGATTTGGGTAAAACCAAACTTTGTCTTGGTCTAGAGCTTGAGCATAAAGCAAATGGAATAATCGTCCATCAATCAACATACGTTGAAAGATTGCTTAAACGCTTCAAAATGGACAAAGCTCACCCATTGAGCACCCATATGGTTGTAAGGTCTCTAGATCCCTAAAAAGACCCATTTCGTTCTAGAGAATCTGATGAAGAGATATTTGGTTCTAAAGTATCATATCTCAATGCAATTGGGGCTTTGATGTACTTGGCACAATGTACGAGACCAGATATTGCTTTTGTGGTAAATTTATTGGCACGTTTTAGTTTTGAGCCAACTTGGAGGCATTGGAATGGAGTTAAACATGTTTTCCGTTATCTCTGAGGAATCATAGATTTGAGATTATATTATTCCAAGGATTCCATTAACTCTCGTTTAGATGGATATGTTGATACTGGATATAGATCTGATCCATATAAGGCTCACTCTCAAACCGGTTATTTATTTTGTTATAACGGCACCGCTATTTCTTAGCGTTCTATGAGGCAATCGCTAGTAGCTACATCCTCTAACCACTATGAGATTATTGCTTTATATGAAGCTGGAAGAGAGTGTGTTTGGTTAAGATCCGTTATAATGCATCTTCATAATTCTTGTTGTTTAATACCGGTTACAAATTCTCCCACTATAATTTATGAAGATAATGCTGCTTGTGTTGCACAAGTTAGGGGATGATATATCAAAGGCGACAGGACCAAGCATATCTCGTTGAAATTTTTCTATACTCATGAACTCCAAGAAAGTCGACAAATTGATGTTAAACGGATTTGATCCATAAATAATCTTGCAGATCTTTTTACCAAATCATTGCCAACATCAACTTTTGAGAAATTAATATATGGCATTGGTATGCGGCGAGTTCACAAGATGTAAGATTGATTCGCCCCAACAGTGGCTATATGGCTCAATTGAGGGGGAAATATTATGAACTATGCATTGCACTCTTTTTTCTTTCTGTCTGGTTTTTTCCCACAGGATTTTTCTGGCTTAAAGTTTTTAACGAGGCAATTAATGCATCCACAAAAGAGAGAGATCATAAAATTTGTGCTATGCACTCTTTTTCCCTTTGGTCCGGTTTTTGTTCCACTCGGTTTTTTTGGCTTAAAGTTTTTAATGAGGCAGTATCATTCGATGCACATTCATAATGAATACAATGAATATTCAAGGGGGAGTATTATGAAATGCATGAATTAATGAAATACATGAATGGATATTCATTATATTCATCTTATCTAATGTACTTATTATGGTATATTTGTATCATACATTTTAAGTATATCTCCCTATACAATGAATGTTTATCTCCCTATCAAATGTATGTATTATTCAATACATTGATATTAATGATAAGTACATTCTTGTTTTCCTATAAATAGGAGCTTAGAATTTGTTGTAAACATAACTGTGATATATTGGAAATAAAATTCTCTCCTCTGGCTTTCTCTACTATCTTTGGTGTTTACCTGCTTTCTCCTCTCAATCTCTTTATTTTCTCTATTATATATTTGCAACGCAATATTTTACAACAATAAATCTATTGTAATGTTTCTACTTTAGTCCTGAACTTTTTGTATTTGTGCAAATTCAGTTCATTCGGCAAATTTTGTCTGGTCGGTGTTGACGTGGATGCTGCCTAGCACTGACCGTTCGGCCGACACGAATGTGTCAATTTTTTAATAAATATTTTTTACTTTTTCGATTTTTATTTTTATTTTTTCTTTCTCCTTTTTTTTTTTTTTTTTTTTCTTTCTTTCTTTTTCTTCTTCCTCTAGCTAGTTCGACGATCGGGTAGGGGCCAGGGTTGACGACGTCAACCTAGTGAGGACTGGTAAGGGCTGGCGAGGGTGAGCCTCGGCTAGCCCTGGTGAGGACTCGTTGTCGCAAGCAAGGTTGAGCTCATTTAGCGCTGCGATGGCGAGGGCAAGCAGCGTTGGGTGAAGGCGAGCCTCATTGTTCGTAAGCCTTGCCATGGCTAGTTGAGGTTGAGCTCACCGAACGCTGTGACGATGAGGGCGAAGGTTGGGTGAGGCTCGCCCTCGCCCTCGCTAGATTAGCGCCACAATGGTGAGGGCAAGTGGCGCTGGTTGAGCTCAACCTCGCCCAACGACCCTCGCTTGTGACAGAGAGTCCTTGCTGGGGGTGGCTAAGGTTCGCCTTCGCTAGTATCGGTGAGGGCGAGCTTCCCCAGTGGCCAGTGAGAACAGTGGGTGGTGAGGTTGATCTTGCCAGCTCTAGCCTTTGGTCGGTCACCGGACCAGCTAGAGGAAGAAGAAAAGACAATAAATAAATAAATAAATAAAAAAGAGAAAATAAAAAAATAAAAAAAAATCTTTTTTTTTTGGTTGAAAAAATCAACGTATCGGCGTTGGTTAGACAATCGAAGTCCATGTTAGTGTCGGCCGGATGGACTAAATTGATATAAATACAAAAAATGTTTATAACTGAATTGGCAAAAAAATGATTTATGGCTGAATTGAAAATATTATAATAGGTTTATGACTATTTTATTAATTTTCCTGTCAAAGTGTACTGCCTTATTCTAAATGACCTAGACGTCATTGCTGGTTGTAAAAAACAAGCAACTTTCGCCAACCATGGCGACAGTCACATGCGCATTTCTTACAATTGGGTGAGGGCATTTTTGTCCCAAGAAATCATCTACCTTTTAAGCCATGCAAAAGTTGAGAAAGATATCGGGGGAAGAAAAGAGAGCTAGGGTTCGAAAAAAGATTTACGCCAGATTCCAAGTGAGTGCGGAGGTCAGGAATTGCAGATGCGAACGGGGATCCAATCATTCCATCGCAGGTGCATTTGCTGTCGATTCCATCAAAACCTAGCCCTAGAACTTGCTCTAAGTTTAAATTGCTCTGACATTCAATTGCTCCAACTGGAATAACGATCCTTCTTGCGCCAATTTTGATAGGCTTCAAGATCATGGCGATTTTGAGGTGAGCCACCTACTTCAAGATCAAACGATCTAGGGTTTCCATCACCTCTTGCTCATCGAGAAGATACTGAATCTTTCAAAGCCAGGTACCATAGTTCTCGTCGTCCAGTTTCTCACCCTTATTCAAATCAACAACAATTTTTCTGTGTAGCCACTTACAACTACATTCAAGAAGTGCACACGAGATATTAATAATTAGCACGGATCACTTTTTTGCAGCATTGATCTAAATCACATAACAAAATTTTTATACAAATCGCAGGATCAAAAATTTGCTGTGCTCTTAATCATCTCTTGTGCGCCCAAGTACTCAATCATTATATGGAATTTAATGTGCGTAAGAATAAATTGGAGGAGGAAACTAATAAGTCTCAACTTAACTAAAAACCCGCTCCCACTTAACCATCACATACACTTTCTTGATTGATGTTAATCATTACATCAATAACATATATAAACACAAAGTATTATATAATACTAACCAAACTCTCAAATAGTGATTCTAACATTCATAACGAAATTTGTTCATAACTTGCTTTGATACCAATTGTTGACACCTAAATTTTGGCGATCTGATCATTTATTTATTGCATAAAAATTAGGGGTTAATTTTATCCCTGAAAAAAAATATTAATTGCATAGCATATAGATTTATGTGCATTTGTTTTTAATTTGCATTTTTACATTTATTTACTGGACCGGTGGTGGATGGGTCGAATCAGTGGTTTTGAGTTTTAAATTAACTGGCCGGATTAAGCCCATGAAAAGTGCAAATTGGCTCAAGCCCGTTTTCTGAAATTGAGATTTGAAATGAGGATTTTTGGAATTTAAGAAAATCGGGTTGTAATCTTATCTTTAAAAATCAGTAGAAAATATTTAGGAGATAAGGAAAATAAGATGATTTTTATGATTAGGCGATTATAGGAAAATCTTCGTGCATATCGAAAAGTGGATGAAATATTTCACGAAGATCATATCTTTATTTTGCTTATAACGGGAGCCGTGTACGATGAGAGAGGGGGAGGAGTTTTTCTTTTTTGTTTTTCTTGGAAGTCGAAAGGAAAGAAGAAAAAAGGTCAAAAAGTAAAAAAGAAAAGTGAAGTTTCTGCAGAGAGGGCAGGGGGGGAGAGGACGTGCGACAGGTGAGAGAGAGAGAGAGAGAGAGAGAGAAAAAGGAGAGGACTGTTCATCGTCTTCTTCGTGCAGCCACTCCGCCTGCCCTTCCGCCTCACCGCTCTTGCTCCACCCTAGCCGCGACGCAGCCAAAGCCAGACCCAAGTCGGATCACATCCTCTTCCGCAGCGCCGCGACCCGACGCCCCTGCTCGCCGAACGCCACATCGCCGTTCCTCCGGTCACCGTCGCGCTCCGAACGCGCCCCTGCCGATCTCCTTCGCCCAGATCTGCCCGAAGCCCGCCGCGTGTTCGACGCCACCAGATCCAGGAGCAGACGCTGCCCGCCGGTCTCCCTGCTCCGCTCGCGACCCCTCACCGCCACCTCTGCTGCGATCTGACGCCCGGCTGCGACCCGCTTCTGCTCCGCCTCGCCTGCGTCCGAGCGACTCGCTTCTGCTCCGCCTCGCCTGCGTCCGAACAACCCACAGGAGCCCAGTCGCGACCCGCTGCTGCCTTTCGGAGCTTGCACCGCCGCCCATCTGACCGCCGTGACCTCTGATCAGCGACCCAGGTCACAAGCCAGGCGGACCCGCGCCACTCGATCCGACCCGTTGCTGATCTGCTCGCCGACCTCTGCGATCCCAGACCCGCCGATCCAGCCGCTGGACACCAGTCTCCTCCTCCACCCGTCGGTCGCCGCCCCACAGTCGGAGCAGAGTACCTGCGCCCGCAACAACGACCCGGACCTCGCGGTGCTGCCCCGACGCCGCTTCCGCCTCACCTCCGTCCTGTTCGTGGCCGCACCCAGAATCGCGACCCATCTTGCCGTCGCCGCCCAGCAACCCCGGCACCGTCCAGCCCTCGCCGGAGACCGAACCCGCGCCGGCCGACGACTTCCTCTCCCCCGGCATCACCCCGTCCCCGATACTTACCTTTAGGTAGTTTTTATTTTTATTTTAATTTTTTACTTTTTACTTTTTACTTTCTTTATAGTTTAGTTTATTTTACTCTTTTTATTTGTTAGGTTTTTTGGTTATTTCATTTGATAGCTTTTTTTTTTAGCGATATTAGATGTTAAGATTCATGAATATAGGCATTATCCAATGGGGTTTTCCCTAAAATTATTGTAATTATTAATTTGACCCGTAAGATGTCAGGTCATTTTTTTAGTTATATTAATTCCTGGGATTTGTTGATGGTATTTTAATTGCTGAATCAATGTGATTATTAATTTGATCCATAAGATTTCGGATTAGATTTTTAATTACGTTGAATCCTTCGTTGTGATCTTTAGGGTTAAAATAATCGTTAATTTAATTTGTGAGATCACAGATTATTTTTTCGGTTATTTTAATTCTTTATTTGTTGAATTGTCTTGATTAGTTTAAATACAATGTTTATTTAATAATTGCTTGTTTTGGAAAACCACTAAAAAATCAAAAAAATATTTGAATTAGGATTCAATTTGTTTTAGAATATTTCCGGTTATTTTGCATATCTAGAGTAGGGATTTTATTTCGAATTTAGAAAAATATGAAAACAAAAAGTGCATTCATTTAGGTTGTTAGTTTTTTATTTTATTTTATTTGAATTGCATGTTTAATTATGTGTTAGTTTTAATTTCAAATTTCATAAAGAAAAAACATAAAAAATCATCGTGCATATTAGGTTAGAATTGCATGTTTCATTTTAAATTTAGATTATTTTTTTAGATAGATCGCATATTAGATTAAGATAATGTCTTAGTTTAAATTAGGATGTAATATGATTTAATCCTTAGTTTAAATTAGATAGAATCTTAATCTAACTAAATCATTTTTTTAAATTTCGAATTTCATAAAAAATGAAAAAAATAAAATTCGTTTCTGGATAAGTTAGACTCAATTTTTTAGGATAGATTGCATTTTTTAAAATAGAAATATCAAATGCATGTCATTTAATTTTTATTAGGTTCATTTAATTAGAACTTACTCGTCATTAGACTAGGTTATTTAATAAACGTCGCATGACATATAGCTCGCATTTTAAATTGCATGATGCATGTTAGTTTAATTGAAATAATTTTGTGTGTCATTGCATCGCATTACATTGCTATTAGAATTAAGTCAGTTAAATTGCATTTAATTATATACATTTCTTCATGTCATATAGTTTAGGTCATGTCATGTCATATTAGATTATTAGCATGCATCGCATGACTTTCATTAAATAAAGTGAAAACAAAAATTGAGTGATTACATATTAATTAGAAATCATATTTAGGATTGTTGATATGGATTCTAATTTAGTATTGCATATGCTTTAATTGCTTTAAGGTAAGTCCTACATTATTTTATTCGCTTTCTTGGGTGTTAAATTGATGGTTTATGCACTCATATGATCACCTCACACGTTAGGAAAGTGAATTAAAATCAATCCAAGCTGCATTCAAAAAACATTTTTTTTGAAAATTAAAAAGAAATTGTACCGAAAGGGCACTGGGATAGTCTAGTGTAACTAAGTTCCCGTACCATTAGTCTCTGGTTCGTAGGAGTAAAATAATTCTCCCATTAGTTTACTTAGGTGTTTAATCGACCTACCATAAACTGATTAGTGGTGACTCCTATGAATATTTGAACCTTAAGTCGCGATTTGGTATGGGCTTGGGAGAGCACGAGCTAAGCTTAAAGACTTAGTAGTCCATTAACCTAGTTTTAGGTGGTGCACCCGAAATTTAGGTCGCGACACCAATGTTGAAGAATGGACAGTGTAGACGTAACACAATTATTTAACTACATATCTCTTGTAGTTTCAATATCAATTCCTCTAGAATGATCGGATTAATTTATGTTGCTAGTCAAATCCATAATCTTTATGTAATATTTCTTCGTTCTTATAAACAACTCACTGGCAAACTCATACTACTCTGAGTAAGAGTTGGGTTCCACAGCACAAGAGCCCTTGGGATCAATATAGAAAAAAGAATTCGGATAGCTACTAATTATTTTTCAGTGTTTTATATGTCCCATGTTATTTGCTTGTGAGAAGCCGTACCTATTCATAGAAGGTGAGATAAGACCCTTAGTCTTCCTCTATAATTCTCCATTACTCCACTGTTTTATCATATGATGGTGGAAGAGTTATTACTTGTAACTTCCACATAATTAGAGGAGTTATTCTCTTGTAACCTTCACAACACTAATAGGCATCTTTAATGGTTATTAACTAACACCTTGCAATTCTAGCAAGGTGTAAAACGTGGCGGTTGTAGTTCTTACCTTAGATCCAAAGAGAGAGACTTGTGTGATGGAAGTGGATAAACTGAGGTGTGACATCCACTTTGCATGTAAATGAAATAATTGCTTTCAACCGCTCGCACGAATTTGGAGCATGCGCTTTAAACTACCTTGCTGGAAGAGTTGCTCCGCCTCCCATATCAGTTGATACTCTTTTCTAATGAGAGCCCATCGTCAATAGTCGATTATGGGAAGTTGGTCGTCACGTTACATAATACCACGTTAAGTAATACCAGTGGTGGCTGAAAATCCTTAATGCATGTGGAATGACTCAGAAATTTTGAGATCTAGGACACTAGGAAACGATTCAACGGTGTCCAGTAATAAAGTCTCACGGGACATTGAACTAGACCTTCTTAAAGATTTGCAGTTCTATAATGCGGAAGAATTATTCCCGAGATTGGGATTGTTTCTTCTTATCTTGAACTAGACCAAGACTTTCGTGCTAAGAAGATACAAATTTTGCATTTGATAACCTTTTAAGTTGTTTCCCCATAAAAGAATAAAGTGGCTGGCTCTTTTGATTGATCCTGAGAAGAATCAACCAATTTAGCTCCCACCTCTGATCTGTCGGGATCAAGAGCCGTCTTTTCGACTCAATCTGAAACAGATCACCTCTAGAAAAAAGATAGGTTCGACACCCCCGGTAGGCCTGACCAAACAGGCGGGCTAGGCCGGATCTGGATCTAATATTGGCACGCCTCAAAAGATGGTAATTGATTATCGGGCCGAGTTGAGTTGGGTTGGGGGAGCCTTTTCATGCGGAACCCTGTCCGACTCATGATATTCACGTTTCCCGCCAGCAGGCCATCCCACATCGCGAGAGGATAACGGAAAAAAGCGCGCGGAATAAAGAAGAGAAGGAGAAAGAGACAAAAGAAAAGGATGAGGCCGTTGACCGAGCTTGTCTCCACGCCACGACAAAAGAGCAGCGCCACCAGCTCCGCCGCCTGACCATTCGCGAGTGCCGGGTTCCTCCCTTTCCCTCCCCTCGCGTGATCTATACTGGGAGTGATGTTGTTCATCAAGGGATTTGTCTCCGGAGAAGTCGGATCTTAGGATCAGGTTGCATTTGCGATGTGTGATTATGAATTAACGGCGTGTACGTGCCCAAAGTATATGATGTTTTTGCATTTCTTGAAGACTAATGGTGATGGGTGCTTTGCTTTTCTTCTTATCCATCAAAGTCTCTTCTATCTGAGTTCTTCTTCTTCTTTCGAGGTTTCTGGTTTAGGGATATCTTCACCTTCATTGTCGGAGGAGGAGCTTTCTTTAGAGTCTGTGACCCTCTCAATCATCACCTTTGGGAATGCAGAATTTCTCCTTCTTGTCATCATTTTTTAGAAGAGAACATGTGACGATGCGTCGAAGCGATGGATCGTCGCACGAAGCGATGGGCAGCAAGTGTAAGCAAGACAGTCGCGGACTTTGAAGCGACATAAAACTATTTTCACCAAAAAAAGAAGAAAAGACAACATAAAAGTACAAAAAAAAAAGAACGACATTTTTTTTTTCCTTTTTCTTTCCTTTTATCGCATAACCTATGACTGACTCTGGAACGAAGCATCCCAACATGGTGTGATTCTCCAATCGGGAGGTAAAACTACGGAAAGACAGAGCAATTGCATCTCACTTAGATTCATATATTCGGGGGATTTGATATCACTAAAATCTGCACTGCCAGTATTTTGCGAAGTGTTCTCCGTCACTCGTTGGCAAGTGTTCGTATTTGTTGGAAAAAGAAGAAGAAGAAGAAAGGTCCCAATCCTAGAAGGTCAACGCAGCAAAGCTGGAAGAGGGCTTCCTGTCAAGCTGGAAGAGACCTCTTAGACGGTGAGCTGGTTTAACAGCCATGTGTGCATGTAGAGCTTCTGCTGCTGGATTTGTCAAACAGCACGCTAGCGTTGAGGAACGGGGGTTGGTTCGGTTGGGGGACTACCCGGTCTTTGTCGTGGAGCATCTCGACAACTCCAGACATGGGTGGTCGCAATTCCATGGAGGCTTGAGTGCACAGAAGGCCGATTTGGAGCACATTCGACGCCTCCAGGACAGGGAATTTACCTTGTAAGGCCGGATCAATGCACGCAGCTAAATTAGTCGACTTGTAATGCTTCCATACCTGCAAAGCAATCATGAAGTTTCCATGGCTCCCTCATATCTTAAGATAAATATGCTAACACTAACGCAGAAAGCAACAATAGAGTTTATTGGGAAAATCAAAAGAAAAATTAGATAATCCTGATGTGGCGTGGCCAGGAAAGTAAATGTCGGTCTAAGTTCTTCCTGATCGTAGGGACAAGCAATCTTACCGACTGTAAAACTGAGCTCGATCCCCGTGTGTATACGCTATTCTTTCTACCAGTCAAGATTTCAAGAACCAGCACCCCAAAAGCATAAACATCGGCTTTCTCCGTTAGTTGTCCCCTCACGAGATATTCAGGCGCCATGTAACCGCTGCATAGTTAACCATCTTTTAAATATAAACCAAACTTAGCCCTGAGAAGAAGTGAAGAGAACGATGATATGCGAAACCACTTTGACAGGCCAAACTTGTCAGATTAAGGAAATAGAAAGTGTCCACTATGGTTTCAAGTAGGCTGGTGACTGAACATGAATTCTTACATTGTGCCAGCGATTCCTGTGCTAAGATGAGACTTATTCGGAGCAATGCATCGGGCAAGCCCAAAATCTGCGATTTTCGCCGTGAGATTCTCATCGAGGAGAATGTTGCTGGCTTTTATGTCCCGGTGAATGATTTTCACTCCACAGCCTCCATGAAGATATGCGAGGCCCTCAGCTGTTCCTGTGATGATGTGCAGCCTCTCCTCCCAAGTGAGGATGCGGGTCGCATTGTTGACTGCAACAAAATATTCTATTTGCTTATTAGGATTGCCTCGTACTTTAGAAAGACAAGCAGAGCAGAGTGCGATTGACATAACAGAAGAAGTGGATGGCAAGACACTAACGGAGCAGATTTTTGAAACCTACGACTCAAAAACCATAAGGCCGGTACGTTGCTTGCAATATAAGAAACCAATTACTAAGATTGCAAATTGAACCGATGCTTGTTGTGAAGGGTAGTTCTCTTATCGGCATCGAACGATGACTTTGTTATTGTCACGCAGTTATGCAACAACCAGCAACTTGCCTAAAAGAACTTGATCAAGACTTCTATTAGAAAGATATTCGTAGACAAGGAGGCTCTCCGGGCCTTCAATGCTGCATCCCAAAAGCCTGATGAGGTTCTTGTGTTGGATCCCACTGATCAGGTTCACCTCGTTGAAGAGGTCATCCGCCCATTGTTGTCTGTTGAACACCAACCGCTTAATCGCGACGACCTTCTTGTCGGGTAAAATCCCCTTGTACACGGAACCACCCCCCCTTGCCCCAGCTTCCTCGAGTCATGGAAGAAGTTGGTGGCCTTCTCTAGCGTCTCGTACTTGAAATATAATCTAAACTTGCTCATGCTCGCGCGTACTTGCATGAGGCTATTTTGCACTGAAAATGGATGAATGCGAAATTCGTGTCATCAAGCTTGTGTTCAAGAATTACCAAGTGATGATTCTACGCTTTTGAACCGAATTGTTTACCTTGTTTCTTCTTGGAGTACTTTTTGTATGCAATGGATGTCCTGATGAGAACAAGCGAAATTGCTACAGCAGCCGATAGGGCTACTGCTACGGTGAAGGGGACCTCATATGATCCTGTGAAATGATAAAGACAAATCAGGTTGAGATGGGCGACTTCATTAGAAATTCCAAAAATCCAGCGGCATTGGACCATAAGATCAATCGAATCATATTTAGGATGTGCTTGTTTGGGAAAAATTTCATGAACAAGGAAAATATTTTTTAGAAAATTATTTTTCAAGAAAATGCTTAATTTTCCTTTGTTTGGTGATATGTCACAGAAAATGTTTTATAGTGTTTAAATCTCATTTGAAAAATGATTTCAATCTCATAAAAATCAAATTTTTAATACTTTTTTTCTTTTCTTTTCTTTCTCTTTCCTTCTTCCTCCTTTGCCGGTCGCCGGGCCTTGGCGATGGTCACGACAGGCCATTGATGCTATCGCTGAGGCTTGACAAGGGCCAACTTGACTAACCTCGGGCAAGGTCAAGCTTGCCAGATCTTAGGCTCGCGTCTATGGTTGGTTTTTTTAAATAAAATATTAAAACCATGTGAGCAATTTTTGAAAGTATTCTCACCTTCTTAAATTTAGGAATTCACGTTCCTTATTTTATGCATGAATATTTTCCCTTATTGGAAAGCATTTTCCATTGATTAATCAATTTTTGTCGAACCAAATGGGTGAAAGTTTGGAAACTAATTTCAGGAAAACACCTTTCCTCAAACAAATGCACTCTTATGTTCTAATTGTTTTGTGGAAAATGTTTTCTTTCTCATTTTTCGGCATTCAATTTGTTTAGGAAAATGAGTCAACATAAAATATTTTTTTGGTCAACGTAAAACTACGCATATATTCGAGAAAATGATTTCCTCTTTGAAAAAGTCGAATAACATTTTCCTAAATGATATTAGGTATTGACATCTGGACCCGAAACTCTATGTTTGAACATGGGAACCCCAACGCTAGTTGTTGAGTCTCCATTGCTTGGATTGGGTCCATCAAGGTTGGGCTTGGATCCATTGACCAGGACCAAGTCTCTAACACATGGGCATGAGTACATCGGGACCAGACCTAAATCAATTGAGCTTGGGCTTAGGACCCCATTCCCAGACTCGGGCTCCTAGCGTCTATGCTCAGGTTCATTGAGGTCAAGCTCGAACCCTTAGTACTAGTGCCCTATGCTTTAGCACTTGAGCTAGCATCTATAAAGGTTAGGCTATAGGCTCGATGCTCGAGCTCTAGTCCTCAAAGACTCGTGCTCAGCCCTTGATTAATGAATCTTCATTCTTATATAAATATTTTTTTTAAAAATAGAATTCTCCATTATTTTTTTTAATTTTAATTTTAAATTATCCAAAGAATTGAAATTTTAATTAATTTTCTCTTTCTTATTTATTTTTTTTTGTTTCTTTCTTTTTCTTTTTTGCTTTTGCCGATTGATCATTGGCTATGGTGATGACTAATGATCAACCATAGGAAACATGGGTAAGCATGGTCTGGGTGGGCGGTTCCTACATTGGAATTGGGAACCGCCCACTAAAGACCAATTCTGAAAAATTGGAATTGGTACCCACCCTTTGGTTCCATAGATCCTCTTGGGAACCGGATTGCCTGGCCGGTTTAGTTCCCAAGTGGATCCATGAGACCGGTTCCCAATCCCTATAAAATTGCATTCATCAATTAATATCATGGTCAATTTAGTTTTTATTTAGAGCACCAAAGCTCGTTCGACCTTATATTTGGGTTGAATTATAAGTCATTGAATTTAATTAAGGATTAAAAACTATAAGATGAAACGAATATACTATAGTCGTTAGCTAAAAATTTAATTTCTTTGATAGTTATGGTGTGGTCCTCTTAGGATTTCCCGACACCGAAAACATATGAAGAAGAATTAGATTTCACCTTAAAAGTCCTAATCTCTACAGAAGTTAAAACATTAATCGGTTGATCCATTTTTTTCAACGTCAACCTAATTTTATCATGATAATGGTTAAAGAGAGACCTAATTATACTTATAAAACAAGCTGTTGACTCTTAATTTCATATCATGACGATAAAGTGCCGCAACATTTATGAACACCTCCAATCGGTTCTCTCCTTTCTCTTTGTTTATTTTGTTTTGGTTGAGAGAACAAGTAAATGGATTATTAGAATGAAAAAGAAAACTAGGGAGTTAATCCTATTACACACCCAAGAGACAAAATTAGTCAATAATATCCAATAACTACAAATATCCGTATATGTACATATATATTTGATTGAAAAACTACAAAATCATTAATTAATTGAGATGCAATTTCTTTATATATATATATACCGATCTGGTCTGGGTGGATGGGTGGACGGTTCCACACCTAAAATCGAGAACTAGATTAGTACTCACCAATTCCACTAAATTGGAATCGGGAATCGGCATGGCCCTCATAGGAACCGCCAGCTTTGGTCTGCTCCGGGTAGTTGTCAGTTCTTTTGCACACCCCTAATAGGCAAGGGATGACCTTGCTGTTCTAGCAATGCTAAGGTTTTGTTGACCTCTTACAAGACTTAAGCCTCACCAATCTAGCGAGACTTGAGCCCGACCTCGCCTGAGGTCAGTCGTCGGTCATCACCGTGGTTGGCGGTTGGCCGAAAAAAAAAGAAGAAAAAAGAAAAAGAAAAAGAAAATGAAAAAGAAATTAAAAATTAAAAATTTTTAAAAAAATGAAAAGAAAATATAAAAATTATCATTAAAAGAAGTGTTCAAAGGAAATTTTTTTACCAAATGGCCGAAATTATTTTGTAGCTCATTTTTAAGTTTCAGTCGAATATCGGAAAATATTATTATTTTCCGGGAAAAGGGGCTTTTTGGAAAACGTTTTTCAATTTTTTGCGAAATGGGTGGAACCTTAATGGACCAACGTGGAGGAAACCACAATTGGAAAAATCGAAATCTGACAATAGACATAGAAGAACCTCGGTTTTCCTTTAATGGCGAGGAAGCCATCTTTTAAGTCGGTAAACCAGAGATCAGGACACTAGTTGTTACCTCCGCTATCAGGGACGTCGTAGAACTTTGTGGTTGAGTAACGGAGGAAGCATCCCGCGTTCATGGCCCGCGCTTCTTCTCCAGGTGCACAGCTTCTCGCCATCGAAGTTGCATTCTCCAAACAGACTCTGCAACCGCCGGCATCAAGCGTGCTCCAACACTGTGCCAAAGCATATACCCCGGCGACTCCTCCAACTCCGTCCTCCCCAGCCACCGCGAAGCCCTTGTTCCGCACTGCACTGGCCGAGACATACCTCAGCATCCGGTCCACCCTATCTGAGAACTCGGCCGCTCTCTCCGCCGGGACCGTCGAATTGGAGCTACACTTGAGCATGTCGTGCGTCGGATCCACGGTCTCGTTGTAGAAGTCGTAGCCGTCGTAACGGAGGAAGCAGCCGTCGAGGTAGAGTCGGCCGAAGTTGGGGAGGCAGCGGCGGATCCGGGTCCGGGTCCGGACGAAGCAGAGGAGGCAGTCGATCTCGTTCAGGTAGCCGTGGCACTGGGCGAGGCCGTACATCCCTGGTGGCGGTGAGGTGAGGGAGTAGTTGCCCCAGTGCCGGTCGGCGACGCTATCAAAGATCTCCCTCACGACGGCGGTGAAGTTGGGGATGACGGTCGCATTGGACTTCCCGCAGAGGAGGCCCGCTACGGTGATCCGAGGGTCGGAGGTGGCGAGAGGGAAGAAGAGTGAGGAGAGCGCGAGTAGAGGGAGAGCGAAGTAAGCGGAGACCGCCACCGGAGAACGCATTGATGGGCTCGCTCCGTTCGACTCCATGGGCTCTCTGCTTGAGAAACGCTCGGTTATCAAATTTTTTCCTTCTCAGTTCTCTTCAAAGAGAGAATAAGAAGAAGAAGAAAAGGGAAAGATTTGAGCAAGAGCGTGAGGGGGAACTCCTATTCAACCTGATGATGTCGTAAGCTACACAACGTGGAATCGAGGCGGCAGACTGGTGCTTGACCTTTGGGGTCTCGTTTCTCACATCACCCCTCGCTTTCTTTATGCTACAGTTGAGTTTTTGGGAAGATTTGAGCAAGAGCGTGAGGGAGGAAAGCAGTGTTTGACACGGCGAGAATGATGGGGTTCCGAGACCTTTCGAGTCCGAGAATATTTTCGGTTGATGGCGGTCGAGGCGAGAGAGAGAGATCAGCAACGACTGACCGGGACGAGGGCGACCGGTTTCGCTGTTTCTGTTTTGTTTTTTAGCAATTATTCTACGGCATTAAGTTCAAGGAAAGTACCATGAATCCTATATTTGCACGGTGGTGGCTGGGTCGGTGGATAGAGGTCAGTCGTATGGGAAGATTCTCTCCCTCTATTTTAAAAAAAAATTATTTCACGAAATTTTGGATTTTAAAAAGTCTAACTCGCTCAGTGGGTAAACTCCACGCACCAAAAGAGAAAAAGTTAATAAACTTCCAATTCAAACTAAAATTGATATGAAACCAAAAGTTATTATATTTCAAGGTAAAAGCAATAAAATTTACCGATAGAGTGAAATGCACAAAAATTGGTAAAACAAAAAGAATGCAATTAAAGTCACGACCACGGGAAAAATGGACGCCAATTATCAAGGAGAAAATGAATTACTATGGCATCACACTTAGGTTAAAATTTGCAGCACTTGAATTTTTTGTCATAATATAGATGGCTAGTGAAGAAAATAAGAGGATTCAAGAAAACAACGATTCAAAGATAAATTTCACAAGAGAAGAATGTTCTTCACTGAAGGCCATAATACACGCTGTCATTCTACAATACAAAATGCTATTTATATTAAGAAGACAACTAGATTTCCTATTCTATATTTCGAATATCTAATCTAACAGATTGATTGGATAATATCTAATCTAACAGATTGACTGGATCAATTTATCTGCAATTGGAATAATCAGAATCAAATCATATCTACCACTCTAATCTAATCTTCCAATAGCAGAATCAAATCATACTCAAATCTAATCTTCCGATGATTTATCAATAATATTATCAATCTTATCAACCTCCCTCAAACTGGGATTAGGTGGAAAACCTAGTCTCAGTTTGTATCGTAGCCTACAATGATCAAAGCACTTTAAAGCTTTTGTAAATATGTCAGCAAGTTGATGAGTAGCAGGAACATAGCGGACGTCAAGTAACTTGAGAGTGACGCTCTCTTGAACGAAATGGAAATCAATCTCCACATGCTTTGTCCTTGCATGAAGGACTGGATTTGCTGTCAATGAAATGGTTGAGCGATTATCACTATAAAGCAAAGTCAGCCCCTTGAGCGGAATACCCAAATCTCTCGATACAAAAGAGACCCATGTAAGATCCGCTGTGGCAGAAGCCAAGGCCCTATATTCAGCCTCCGTTGATGATCTTGACACTGTCGCTTGCCTTTTTGCGGACCATGAAATGATATTTGATCCCAAAAAAGTGCAAAACTCGGTTGTTGACCTCCGAGTCTCAGAACAGCCAGCCCAATCAGAGTCTGCATACCCATATAAATTTAGTGCGCTTTTAGAGTGAAGATAAAGCCCCAGTTGCTGAGTTCCTTTTACATACCACAACACCCGTTTTAACAGTTTGAAATCACCATTTGTAGGAGAACGTATTTTCTGACAGATATGATTTATCGAATAAGAGATGTCTGGTCTTGTAATTGTGAGATATTGTAATCCACCTGCAAGACTTCGAAAAGAGTGAGGATCATGAAAAGGTTCCATGTCTTGTACCATTGGATGAGTTTTGATAGGCAATGGGGTCTCAATCGGCTTACTATCTTGCATTTCTGCCTTTTGCAACAAATCACCAGCATATTTAGATTGTGTTAAAAATAGATCCGGACCAATAAACTTGGCTTCAATACCGAGAAAATAGTGAAGTCGTCCGAGATCTTTCATAGAAAAATTTATGCTTAAAGCTTCTATTAATTCCCGAAGTAGAGATGATGAAGTGCCGGTCAAAATAATATCATCAACGTATAATAATAATACCAGGGTGTGCTGACCCGTGTGAAGAACAAATAACGACGGATCGGTAGAGCTGCAATGAAATCCCCATTCCAACAAAAAGTTGCTGAATTTTTCAAACCAAGCTCGTGGAGCTTGTTTTAAGCCGTATAATGCCTTCTTGAGTAAACAAACCGAGTTAGGCATCGTAGAACTCACAAAGCCCGGTGGTTGTTCCATAAACACTGTCTCATTTAATGACCCATGAAGAAACGCGTTCTTCACATCTAGTTGATGGATAAACCATCCTTTAACAATTTCCACGGAGAGAACAATTCTCACGTTTGCCTGTTTAACCACAGGACTGAAAGTTTCGACGAAATCAACACCTTCCTCTTGATGGTACCCCTTCGCCACTAATCGTGCTTTCAGTTTATCAAGGTTTTCTTCCGCATCCAATTTGGCTTTGAACACCCACTTACATCCGACGATATTCATATATGAAGATCTTGGTACTAGCTCCCATGTTTGATTTAATTTGAGAGCCTTCAGTTCATCTATCATAGCTTTCCTCCAACCCGGATGACTTAGTGCTCCTTTAACTGTTTTCGGCTCCTTTGGAATCTCACGGGCTATGGAGAGAACATATTTCGGATTGGGCTTCCTTATTCCCGATTTCAACCTTGTTTGCATCGGGTGAATAGACTGTTGTTGAGTAGATGGAACTGGTAAATCACTTGAGACAGAGACTATTGCTTCTTCATGTGTTTCACAGTCTATACATGGTTCTTGTGAACCCAACTGTGGTTGCTGCACGTTTGTCTCATTAGGTGGCTCATAATTTTGCTGTCCAGAGCTGTTATCATCAAATAGAAATCCCACGCTCGGATGTTGTGATATTTGCCCTTCACTCATTGTTGTTCTAGATTGTCTAGTAAATAATTTAATCCCCTGTAACCAAGTCTGATACAATTGTGAATGCCCAGGAAAAACGGTCCCCAATTTATTAGAAAATAGGAATCTCGTCTCATCAAATATCACGTGACGACTTACATATACCCTTCCTGTTGGCGGATAAAGACATCGATAACCTTTATGTCTCTGACTATACCCAAGAAAAACACAGGGTAATGAGTGTGGATCAAACTTTGTTGCACCATACGGTCTAAGGTGTGGATAGCACTCACACCCAAAGACTCGAAGAAACCCATAGTCAGGCTTTTTACCAAAGAGCTTACCAAACGGACTACTCATTCCTAACACTGGTGATGGCAGCAGATTGATGAGAAATGTGGCAGTCAGAAATGCATCGACCCAATAAATCAACGGTACTCGTGCATGATAGAGCATAGAAAGACCTAACTCAACGATGTGCCGATGTTTCCTTTCGGCATTTCCATTATGTTCCGGCGTATATGGGCAGGAGACCAGCATTTTAATTCATTTCTCATTCAAATGATTAATAAACTGGCTGCTATTAAATTCACCTCCACCATCCCATTGGAAAGATTTAATTCGACTTTCAAATTGGTTCTCAACAAGATTTTGGAACATGATAAAGATGGAAAAGAACTCAGACTTTCTCTTCATTGGATACACCCATGAGAATCGTGAAAAATTGTCTATGAAGACTACATAGAATTTAAACTGCTGAAAAGATTCTACTGGGGCAGGCCCCCACACATCACAATAGATTTTTTCAAGTGGTTTACTAGCTAGAGACTCCGAGATATTGAAAGGCAACTTGCTACTTTTTCCAACCTGGCAACTTTCACATATTCTCTGTCACCTTTGTAGATTTGATTTGATTGTTGCTCTCCAGAAACTTTATTATTTGAGAGTTTGAGTGCCCAAGCCGAAGGTGCCAGACTTCACTACTGGCGATCTGCTGTCTTTGAGAGTACCACACTTGTGTTTGTGCCTGATTTACCTTGTAAAGGCCCCCGCATTTCTTTCCTAGATTGATTACTGAATCCGTCAGATGGTCCTTAATAGATACACCAAGTTTATCAAAGATTAGTGAGCAAGGATAATCGTCAGTTAACTTAGACACCGAAATTAAGTTTTTCTTAATCTTCGGGACCACCAAAACCTCATTTAAAGGAAATGAATGTAGTTCAGTAGATAAAGATGTTGAGCCAATATGGGTAATGGGCAAACAAACTCCATTCCCTACCATTACCTTGTCTGAACCATAGTAAGGAGAGAAAGAATTGAGATTACCAGTCGATGATGTGATATGGTTTGTTGCCCCAGAATCCGGGAACCAATCTCCTCCTTGATCATCCTCCAAGTGAAGAGCAGCTAAAGCATTTGGTATTAGCTCACTTTGATAAGAATTATCAAAGCGATACTAGCAACGTAGAGCGTCATGTCCTAGCCTCTTGCATATCTGACATTGAAGCTTCGTATTATTCACATAAAACTGTTTGTTCGAAGCAGAATTATCACCCACAGCAGATACTCCTTTGAATCAGCAACCTTGGTTGGAGTGTTTGTATAAGGTCGAAAGCCTTGATTCTGAGAAGGTGAATTTGGTCTGTAATTTCCACCAGATTAATAACCACCGGATGAATCACCAAAAGTTACTCCATAGTTATGAGATCCGGGATAATTTCCGAACCTCCTTCCACGAAAACCATAGCCTCTTCCTCCATTGTTAAACCTGCCATTCCTTCCTTCAAAACCCCTGTTAAAATTTCTTTGGCCAACAAAAGCAAATGTTGAATTAAATGAACCCGAATCAGCCTCACTACTCAGTTTCGACTGATCAATCTTTTCACCAGTAAGTGCCAAATTAGGGTTTATTTGATTCGACAAATAATTTTGATGTCGCGCTTCATATCTCTCAAGCTGAGCAATAACGTCTTCATAGCTCGGCTCGGGTTTGAGACAATACATAGTTGTCTTAAACGTCTCATAGTCACTTCCGAGACCCTCTAAAACACCGAAAACCTTTGTGATTTCATCGACCGGTTTTCCGATCGCGTTTAACTGGTCACAAATCAATTTGAGCTCACGTAAATACTCGGTTAAGGGCCTATTACGCTTTTGAAAAGATTGAAGCTTACCCCTTAATTCGAATTCTTTGGCCACAGATCTCTGAGTAAAACGATTACATAATGTATTCCATACCTCAAAAGCCGATTCAATACCGATTATGAGTCCCAGCACATCCTCAGACACGGATCCAGTAAACCACGATGACACAAGTTGGTCCGTACGATACCATTGCTGATACTCCGGATTCAAGACATCTTCAGAATTTTCCCCTTCCGTGCGTAAGATTCTCAATGGTGGAGGTTGAATTTGACCATTGATGAAACCCAATAGATCCTGGCTTCTAATGAAGCGAAGAAATTGTGTCTGCCATAGAAGGAAATTTCCTTCAGAAAGTTTGATAGTCACAAAGTTTGAGAGATTTACGTGTATTGGGTATGGGTATCTCGATTTTGGGTTTTCAGCCATGATTGTGTAGATGAAGAATAGATGAACTCAAGGAAAAAGATGAAGACAAATATAATAAAACTGGCTCTCAGTATAAAGCTCTGATACCATGAAGAAAATAAGAGGATTCAAGAAAACAACGATTCAAAGATAAATTTCACAAGAGAAGAATGTTCTTCACTGAAGGCCATAATACACGCTGTCATTCTACAATACATAATGCTATTTATATTAAGAAGACAACTAGATTTCCTATTCTATATTTCGAATATCTAATTTAACAGATTGACTGGATCAATTTATCTGCAATTGGAATAATCGGAATCAATTCATATCTACCACTCTAATCTAATCTTCCGATAGCAGAATCAAATCATACTCAAATCTAATCTTCCGATGGTTTACTAATAATATTATCAATCTTATCAGTTAGGTGACGGAGAAAAAAGTAACCAAAAGCATTTCCCCATAAGAAAAACCCATGAATTTGAAATCTTGATGGTAGAAACTTGATGGTGGAAACTCTAGAAGCTTGAAGGTAAACAAATTCAAAAGGAAAATGATAAGAAAAACTATTGAAAAAGGGATTACATTGAAAAGTGTCGATTGACCATTTATTAAGCAATCAAATAACAAAAATCTATAATTTTTAAATTTCACATGTCGTGTGCAATTAAATAGATTTTTATAATATTACAAATAAATTGGGGTTCGCGAAACCCGAGGACTGAAAAAAAAAAAGGTTTGCCTATCACTGTCCAAAAAAGGTTGCAATTGAAGTCGTGACATGGAAAACTGGATGTCAAGACCACATATTTCTTCTATGAAGAAGAAAATGAATTACTTTAGTCCCATACTTAGGTTTAAATTCTCCACACTTGAATTTTTTGCCATGAGATAGATGGTTAGGCAACGGAAGAAAAAGTAATCAAAAGCATTTTTCTCGTAGGAAAAACTGATGAATAAGAAATCTCGATGGCAAAAGCTCTAGAAATTCAAGGGTAAACTAATTCAAAAGGAAAATGAAAGAAAAAAGGAAAAAATAATTGGATTATGTCAAAAAGTGTCGTTTAACCATTTATTAAGCAATCAAATCATGAAAATCTACTGCGTTGCTAGCGATTAAAGTGGGGGGTCTTGGCGGTGGGTTGCTAGGCCAGTTTCCTCTGAGGTATAGTTGCTGTAGGTCCTCCACCGCGGAGGCCCGTGAAACTCCACAAGGGCATGCTCCGACGGATCCTCGGTTACAAAAATAAAATAAAATAAAATAAAATAAAATCATGAAAATCTATAATTTTCGATGCACGTTATCTCGTGTGTAATTAAATAATATTTGTATAATTATACAAATATAACGAGGTTCACTGATTTCATTGTCACCGACACCTTTTTTTGACTCTTACCAGTATGCAATCACGGACAAAATCAATATGAAACCTCCAATTAGGAAAAATAAGGAAAAAAGGAGAAAAGGGGTTGCGTCTACTTTGATTTTGCTTGCCGATTAAGAGAAGACTCCGAACGGTCAACTTTTCCCATTCCAAAGTGCAACTCATCATAAGAAAACGAGTATGACCAAAAAATAAAAATAAAAATAAACAAAGAAAGGTTTGCTGGTGACATGACAACATCAGTCCACATCCTTCTCTCTTGAACTTAGCCAAAAAAATAACCGACCAAAAAAAAAAAAAAAACTTAGCCAAAATATAGTTACCATTTGTTGACACATAAATTTTGGCGACCCGTTTAGTCATTTATTGCATTAAAAAATTAGGGGTTAATTTTATCCCTAAAAAAATAGTTAATTACATAGCATATAGTTTTAGGTGCATTTATTTTTAATTTGCATTTGTTACATTTATTTATTGGATCGGTGGCGAATGAGTTCGAATTAAGGGTTCTAAGCTTTAAATGGACAGGTCAGACTAAGCCCACAACGAGAGCAAATTGGCCCAAGCCTGTATTATGGGCTCATCTTTGCGGGATTTCAAATTTGAAAAAAACAAATCCAAAGAGACGTGGAAAATAAAAAGTAATATTGCATGCGGAAAAGAAATCTTCACGGATGTTGATTTGAAAAGGAAATTGAAACCCTAATCCTTAGTTTATAAAAACGTTGTTCGCGTAGGGTTTTGGAAGGCCACACAATTGAAAACATACGGCCACAATAGAGAGGACCGAGAGAGAGAAGAGATTTCGTTTTTCTCGCCGTCAAGGCTGGTCACCTTCAACAGCCGTGCCCAAGTTCTCGTACCAGCAACGTCTGTCCATCGTGTGTTTTCTCGACGCTGATTCACGAGAACCTGGTCAGCGAATGCCTAGTAACGCCAACGACCAGTGAGCAAGGTTCAGCAGAGTCCCATCGGCACTTCAACGCTTCACATCTGTCCCCGACGACTGGTCATGCTTGTGCGCCACTTGCAGTGATTTCTCTGCTCGACGAAGAACTCAGCCATCCCAACGCATTCCAGTCCAGCACCGGAGTCATCTCCAACCCCGCCACAGCCGCTTTAACGATTTTATGAGCAACTCAAGTGACACCAGCAAAGCATCCAGGCCAACTCTTCATCAGTTCTTTTTTGGTCACATCCCGTTATAGTTTCTTTCCCTCCAGGATTCGTCAGTGGGCACAAAAGGACGTTCGCAATACGCGGTGAAATTTGTCCTGTTTTGGTCAAGTTTTTTTTTAAAAGAGAAAGATTGATAGCAAGGCTTATTACTGCCGATCCCCACGGCGATGAGCTGCCGATCCGATCGCTGACCAGCCCGACGCCTTCAACATGTCGCTGCCTCCCCTCTTCTGCTGACCTCCAGCGGAGCCTTTGACGAATCGAACATACCCACTCGGATCCGAACCACACCAGTAGCCCCGCAGATTTTCGACGAAGATACTGCTTTCCCTCGACACCAATCCAGTCACGTTTCTGTTTTGTAGGTTCATTGAGGGAATCTTTGGCCAAAGCACGACCTCGCGTCATGCGAGGGACCCGAGAACTAAGAGCAAAAAGATGGATTAAGTGGAGACCGATTCTTCATCTCTATCTGATATTTATATTCTATTATGTCTTGACTTATTTCCCCAGGATCCATTTACGTTGGCCACATGCAGAACACCCTCGAAGAAGAAATAATAAAAGAGAGTCCAGAGTCCTTACCGTCGGCGAGTTTCTGAACTAATCGAAACTTTCCGATGAACACCACCACACACCGCCGGTCATCCGTTGAGCATATTCCGATGAGTTCAAATTTGGCAGTATTATTCGCGAAATTAGGTAATTATCTTATCTAAATTTGATTTGGATATTTTATTGCCTAATACATGCTTTTCAATATCTTACGTGCAATATTTGAATTATCGGCGTGTTCCCAATTCGCAACCGCACACCGATTTTTTATTCCATCTATAAGGCTTTAGATGAAATAGAATAAAATTGATATTTTGATCTTTAAGGCTTAAGATCAATTTATCGATTTTATTAGCGAAATATTATCCCTTGATTTGAACGATTGTGATATTTTTGATGATTTTGAATGGTCTGTCTTGTCTTGATTGCTTTATTTGTCTTGGAATATGTTTGGGTTATAATATTGCATGCTTTAGGGTTATTTCATATTTAGATCAAGCATTTTATTTATCATGAATTGTCGAAATAACAAAAAATAAAAAAAATAAATTTAGGATGTTAGATTTTTGTTTCATTAGCTTAAATGTTTGATTATTTGACATTCTTTTTAATTTTGAAATTAATAAAAAAATAACAAAAAATCATCATGCATATGTTGTGTAGAATTAGGGCATTCTTTGTATGTCATTGCACATTAGGATAAAACTGCATATTTCATTTTAAGTTTAGATTGATTTAGATAAATTGCATCTTAGGTTAGAGATTGCTAAGTTAAGATAATATCTTGGTTTAAATTAAGGTTTAGCCTGACCTAATCCTTAATATAAGTTGGATAGAATCTTAATTTAATTAGATAATTTTCACATTTTATTTAATTCCAAAGTACATGAAAAAATACAAAAAATGTCTTAGAATAAATTAGTTCTATTCTCTAGGATAGATTGCATTTTTAGGAAAAATAAAAAATGTCATGTAAATGTCATATAGGATTAGATTCATGAAATACACGTCATTTAGAGATTGTTATTAGGTCCATTTAATTAGAAATTGCATGACATTAGAATTAGGTCATTTAGTTATATTGCATTGCATATTGCATGATTTTCATTAAAAAAATGAAAACAAACAAAAAAAGAAATTGCGTGTTAATTAGAAATCATATCTAGGGTTGTTGATGTGGATTCTAATTTAACATTACAGATGCTTTCGTTGCTTTGAGGTAAGTTTATTTTTGCAATTTATTCATTATTTATCTGAGTGTTAAATTGGTGGTTTGCGCACCCGCATGATCGCCTCACATGTGCGCACCCGCATGATCGCATCACATGTTAGGGAAATAGATTTAAAATCAATCCAAGCTGCCTGCAAAAAATATTTTTGAAAATGAAAAATAAATGGTACCGAAATGGCATTAGAGAAGTCTAGTGTGACCAAGTCCCCGTATCTAAAGTCTCTGGTTCGTAGGAGTAAAATAATTCCTCCCATTATTTTACTTAGGTATTTAATCTACCTACACTAAACTGATTAGTGGCGGCTCCTAGATAAAATCCATTTGCATGTTAAGAAATTTGAACTTAAGTCGCGAATTGGTATGGGCTTGGGAGAGCTTGGGAGAGCTTGAGTTAAGTCTAGGCTTAACAATCCATTAGCCAAACCCCACCATTCACCCCATGTTTAACCTTCATAGCAAAAGGAGCTTAAACCCGTCATTCCTAAACTCAAGCTCGTTGCATAACACTTTGAATTTTTTAATTCTTATATGACATTACTAACTTTGATCAAGTGATATATTAAATTTTTCTCTAAGTGAGTGACTAGTTTTGGATTCCTAACTTTTATTCGAGTTAGTTACCGGGCTAATACCAAAAAACTGATGGTACCTTTATCCTTAATTAAGTTTCGTGTCTCGAGAAAATCATTACGGTTCATCTCTAATTAGTTTTTGTGTCATAAAAAATATCAACCCATCTTTCCGTCGTTAGCTCTGGTTCAATATTCAAGATAATTACGAACATGGAAACACACTTGGCAAACAATTTGGATGATCGATGTATGACTTGATTCCTCGTGAAAATTCATGATAGATGGGTCTCCTAAACGACATTATTTTTGGAAAGCCGGATCTGAAAAAATAAACTGAGATTGAAAAATTTGCTAAAATTTACTAATTTGTCCTAGGAGCTCCCTCACCTTTCAAAAAGTGGGGAAATGATTACAAGAGTTGATAAATTGAAAAAAAGAAGAAGCTAGTAAGTCATTTAAATGAGAAGCAACCCAAAAGAAGTTAGTAATTATAATCGGAGAAAAGTTGGTAAATCATCAAAAGAAAGTCAAACTCATATGGTAGTTAGTAAATTTAAGCCGGTAGTAAGGAAGATAAGTAAAAGTTAGTGAGAGAACTTGAAAACTTGTAAATAGTAAAAAAGATCTAATTATTTCATAATGAATAAATTATTGAAAAATCAGGTGATTGGTAACTTATCTGATCAATAGTTTTTTAACAATGATGAGATATTTCAAATTTCTACCAACACAATTTTTTTTTTGGATGGAACAGTAGGTAGATAAAGGAAAGTCAGTGTATTTTCTTTTTTCCACAGACAAGGTAGCGTCATCCTTGTGTAAGAATACGCCTGCAGAAAATACTTGCGGACCATCTCTCTCTCTCTCTCTCTCTCTCTCTCTCTCTCTGAAAACTGAACCATGAATGCGAAACCTTGAAAGAAGAATCAATGGTGAGATGCATGTGACACATCTGAATGCGAAATCTCTAGTATGAACGTAGTATTATCCATTAGCAACATTGAGCCATGTGTTGCAGAAAACAAGCGATTGAATAATAAACTAAACGAAATGAAGAAAATAGATCAAGCATTAGACTTATGTGGTTTGATCGTAGTGACCTAGGTTTACGAGGTGAGTAACAACGAATTTCATTATAGATCAAGCGATACAATAGAGATTACAATCACATTTGAGTCATTCAAATACTCTTAAGTGTTTTCCAAGCCCTAATTATACTTAATATCTCACATAGTATTTTGCCCTAAAATTCCTCGAGAAATAACCTCTCAATTTTGTGGAAAAAAAGAAATCTTCAACTCACAAAATTTAATTGACTTGAACACTAAATCTTCTTGGATGTAATTTTGTGAATAAGAACAACAGCACTCGCTGTACGGCGCTTCAAGAACGTGCGCACTCTCATCAACAACGACTCTCCACTGCAAGAAGGCTCCCAACGCGCTTGGCCAACTTCTTGTAAGATTTAATTCCCTTTCTATTCTTTCTTTGGCCCATGTTGATCGAGTCCAAGTCCAACACCAAGTCCATGTTAGACATTTCAGTTTGAGAACAGACTCCAATTCTTATACAGAATGTGCTTTAACAAACTTGCGCCCATTCAGAGCTGACTTATCCATTATCAATGCTTCAACGCCAAATAATTTCGGTATTTTTCATCATTCTTTATTCGGATTAGATTTCGTACGATGAGCTCAAATCGAGACATATTTTAATACCATGCACTGCACAATAAGCGATCCAAGTGAAGTCCTCTAAGCTTGCCCCCATCCCAGTTATAGCTCAAAATTCATGCATGTCTTCGGTCAAGTCAAGATGAACGATAAACCTTAGTTCATAGCCATTGATCAACTATGCTCTCTTAACACACATGCATTAATCTCATATTGCAAGGCAACCGATGTTTTGGCACATAGTAATGGAACCGCAGTCATGATTTAAGTGGAGAGTTGCTTCATCCAATGGCCTTTTCCAACCCTTTTTAGGGTGCATTTGGTGTAGCATTCCCAAGGAGCTTTTGGCCTCCAAAGTTCCTTAGAGAAATGCTAGTTTCCTGGGAAAATGCTGGACCGTTTGGTAATAATTTTGAAATAGTTTTCAAGTGAAAGTCAGCATTGGGAAGGCTGAAAGCCTAATGCTAATAGAGACTAGCATTGGGCCTGAAACTCATTTTTTTTTCCAAAACTACATTCACCAATTTTTCAAATATTTGATTTTGTCCCTCATTTTTTTTTTTAAAATTAAAAAGGGGTCCAGCAAAGGGCTACGACTGTTGGCGAGCTAGATTTGGTGTTGGCGGCCATCAGTCAAGGTCTCCTGAGGTCGAGCGATCTCTGGCAGCCGTCGCCAAGGTTGTGCGACCCTTGCCAAAGGTCGCTTGACCTTGAACGACCTTGATCGATGGCCATTGGTGCTACATTATTGTCAAAATTTATATTTAAAAAGTTGCATACATTATTTTTTTTTCAATTTTAAACAAATAAGAATTAAAAATACTAATATTAATCACCCAAAGGGCTTTTCATATGTATATTCTACTAAACAACATTTCTCTCAAAATGACTTCTCAAAGCTTAATTTACCAAATGGCCCTTGAATTTGCCAAAAACTCTTTAGGCTAAACTACTTTGCATTTCCCTAATGAGATTTCAAAATGTTGAACCAAATGCACTCTTAATCTTATATTGGCACATATTTGGTAAGAACATCATGTTGACATTAAGCTCATGACCTAACTAGTCAAGTATGTATGTATGTATGTATGTATGTATGTATGTTTGTATGTATGTATATATAAATCGAGCGCAATAAACTATAGGAGTGATTATTTTGCTTTGGAAGGAAAAGAGCATCTCCAATAGGTGAAGAACCCGTTTTCAAATGGCTTTTTGATAGCGTTGGAGTAAATAATAAGATGTCATCAGTCTCATCTCATAACTTCAATTCGAGTTATACCTACATCATGCGTTTACTTCACTAACCCGTTGTTATCATCATATGTTATATGTCCACTCAATAATCTCAAGGCCCTAATACTATGGCATATGCCATATGGAATGGCCATAAGGGGATGAATTGCCCTTACCTCTCCCGAGGAGAAGCTGTCGATCCCAAAATCAAACTAAGAAAGAACACGAAGATTTGAAGTAGAAGGCTTTAGAGCGGGGGTCCAAAAAAGCTGGTAAAGACTTCGCACCTTATGGGCTTAAGTATGAGTGGACCCAGCCTGTTTATGTTTTTAGTTTTTTTTTTTTTTTAAAGAGACTTTCACTTTGTTAAAACCAAACCCAAATACAAGAGTAAGGGGCATCAAAACACGTTAGATGCCTCTATAATCTAGTCTGTAGGTCTAATCTAGTCTGTAGGTCTATTTGATTTTCAAGTGCAATGGGCCAATTCAAGATTTGTAAAAAGGGCCAGGAGGTCTTAACATTCTATGATAAGTGGCTCAATGTCCTAAGAGCAGAGAGAAGAACCTTATGAGTAGCTTATCAAAGTATAATTTTCGGATTCACGTACTAACTTCAGTTTGGAATGACCTGTAAAGTGATGGAGTGCATAGAGGCAAGCTAGGGTTTCGGATGAAGAGCCCGTTGCTAGGGTTGTGTTTTTGGTCGGATCCTCTAGTTTATGAATTTAATTTCGGTTGCAAATGGGAATGAAGCTGGCTCAAGCTATTTTTTGAGACTAACTCAGGCTTGGCAGGATGATTACGCGAGATTCACTTGTTTAAATTTGATTGGTCGATCTCGCTGATACTAAACTAAAATAGGTGAGCTTAATAGAGCTTTTGTTATTACATTATTTTTCAAAAAATATTTGTTACAGATAAACTTGTGACTATCTGAATTTTTTGTTTGACAAAATAGCGAAATCCGAATGTTTGACGATACACGCTACGTTAGCAAGCTCACCATCGAACTAAGCCATTCGCATCCTCACCGCGACATCACTAAATCGCCGCCACTACCTCCTCGTCAATAAACTGTTTCGATCCAATATCTCAATAAACTCAGGAAATTTCAAGGCGTTGGCCTTTAAAGAAATAACTATAAAAAAATTACCAAAAGTCTTGAATTTTCCTCCATCACATGTGAAGATTCTCGAATCTTCTGCATGATGCTCCACGATCCAGTTGGCATGATTTGAGGCAGGAAGGTCAACAAATGCTGCCCAAATTAAAGACTAGTGTGGCGGTGGAGGAATGAAAAATATAAGAGAGAAAGAAGGACGCCGCTACAGCTGTCTTTCTTGATCGCTCACCTCCATCGCGTCCACTTTCAGTCCTTCACTTCATCATCCGTTGCAACCAGCGAAGTGCAGGAGTCGGCAACGAAGGGACCCCTCCTCAACGCAAGAAGATTGGTCATTTTTCTCTCAATTCAACACTTGCGTCGTCTCCGCCAGCTCGCCTTCATCCTGTCGAGTTGTGACCTCATTCGCAAGGACCGAGACAAATGGATATGCTCCGTTCCATCTCATATTGATCGTTTGTCATGCGATGAGAATAGTTTCCTCGAAATTCAAGAACGTTGTTTAAATTTTCGTTTAATCGGAAGTTTCAACTACGTTACCTAGTTATGTTGTTGAGCTCAAAGTAGTCGAGCTCGTAATTAGGTCATAGAGGTATGGACAGTCGATATTTGGCACTGCAAAGGCTGAAATGGTAGAAAATTTCAAGGAAAAGTCGTGATTGGACTGAGGGCAGGTTCGGTTTTAGCCTGACCTTGAAGTTTGCTAATTTTGTACCGACTTATATGGTGCAAATTTCATGAGGCATTTTCACAAAAATCGTCCCTTAGGCTGTTCTACGATATATTTTAATTTCAGAATTTTTGGATTTCGTGTGACAAAAATATATTTGAAAAACTTTGGGATTCAAAATCTGCTTTTGGGTTCGCTGGACCGACCTCTTTCTATTTTTCATTTTCTACAAATTTCTTGGTCCATATTTCTAAAATGTTCCTTCATGAAAGTTGTAGAGTGTATTTTAGGCTACCACATATTAATTTTTCATAATTTTTCGGTCTCATTTTGCTAGGGAAATATTTATTTTCCTACTCAATTTCGTTTTGGAAATTTTGACTGTTTTGGGCCCGGTTTACAAAAATTATTTAAAACTGTATGAGCTGAGTTTGACCTCGAGTCCCCATGAAAAATGTTCCTCTAGGTCTTGGCTACCTTATATTAAAGTTTCATAATTTTTTAAAACCGTTTACCTAGACAATAACTATCATTTCTAAAGACACGCGGGACACCTTATAAGGGTAGTTTAGGCTTAGGATGTGAGACATTCCTTACAGTTCACTTAATATCTATACGGATGAGTTTATATTAGTCTAAGGGATGAAAATGATTGATGATTAATTAGATGCATGCCTGAATCCCTGAAGGGTAGTGACATTAACGTATTTTTAATTGAATTATGGAATTGTTGCATCATGGTGTGAATGTGTGATTGAAAATGCCGTCATTCCTTAGAACGACAATGCCCCGAGTTGTGGAGGGGTAATTGGGTTCCTCCAGATGCTTGGGGGTGTAACACAGTCCCCCCAAATGCTTCACGATGCCGGATGGGTGCGGGATGTCCAGGGGTAACGGGATTCGCCAGATGATGATGGTGGCATGAAATTATATTGATTATGAATTTGGTATTTCTGAATTGAACTATTGGTTATCTATTGGAAAAGTTATTACATGTATTGATCGATCATGTATTTTGAAAAGGTTCTCAGGTAAGTTGTTGTGCATGTGATTTACTGAACTTTCTATTGAGGCTTTCTTTGTCGATATGATGATCAATTTGTGTAGTATAGATTGGTGGACCTTATACTTGTTGGGTTGTGACTCACTGATTGTTGACTTTGTCTTTTTAGACCAATAGAATGTTGATTCCACCTACCTCCCTGATGGTCTATTACAGGCTAAGTAGCACCGACACCGACACGCGACACGACACGATACGACACGATATGCCGACACGTTGTTTATAAAAAAATAGAGAATTCCGACACGTTATATATTAAATATATATTTTTATATATACATAATAAATGATCATTTTTATGATTATTTCAATCAAATTAATTTGAATTAAATTCATAAATAAATAAATAATTAAAAAAGCCTAGAATGAATTTACACTGAAAACATTAATCCGCAATTTATTAATATCATTCATTGTTTCAATTTGACAAATTTAACTTTATTTCAATAATTCATAAAACTTGGAGAAAAAACAAATGATCTATATTCTAGACTCGCATGTTAGATATGCTGGAAGAGGAGAAAAAAAAAACTTAAGGGATGAATTGTGTATCATGGGAAGTGGGAGTTAGAAGAGAAGAAAAGACTGGATTTTTTCTTCTTTCTCAATTTATTATTTTTATTATTGTATTTTATTTTTTCACACATATATATTTTGACCTCTCATTTATTGAATTTCTAAAATTGACCTCGATATCGAAATCACGTGTGGAAAAATCGTATGTCAGAATTCCGACTCGAGTATCGAAGAGTATCAGGAAAGTTGATCAGGTGTTGGATTTTCCGACATGTGTTGACCGAGTGTCGGAGAGTGTCGGACACGTATCGAAATGTCCGACACGACACGAAAACTCTTGGAGAGTGTCAGTGCTTCATAGATTACAGGGTGCTAGTAGACTTCACATGGGAAGCGGGATTTTTGTAGCTGGGAAGATTTTGACGGTGTTAGGGGCTAAGGTTAGGCGACATGTGTACAGCTAGGTGGGGATAAGTGATGGACGTATAGTCCAGTGTAGTTAGTAATACTGACCTTTTGAATTCCCCGAAGCACCCCACTTATCGTCTAATGCACATATATAAATAAATAAGAAATAAAATTGTCATGTTTGTAGAAAATTACGTGTACCTAAGGATTTGTTTTAGTAGCTTATGCTTCCGCATGCTTAAGAAAAGTAAAACGAGAAAGATAATGGCACTAATAGTTCTACAGCAGCCATGACGTACTAGGGTCGTCACAAAACTTCAGTTGAATATTTTGGGAAATTTTCCAAAGACACCTAGATTGTACATATTTTCCGAAAGACCCTTAAAAAGTGAGACTTTTCTAAAAAAAGAAAAGAAAAGAACATCCCTCAAAGTGTACCACCATATTCTAAACGACCCACACCTCATCGCCGATTGTAAAAAGCAACTTTCGACGACCCTGGTGACAGTCACATGCGTATTTCTTACAATTGGGCAAGGGCATTTTGGTCCCAAAAAATCATCTCCCTTTTAAGCCATGCAAAAGTTGAGAAAGATACTGGGGGAAGAAGAGAGAGCTTGGGTTTGAAAAAAGATTTACGACAAATTCCAATCGAGAGCGGAGGTCAGGAATTGCAGATGTGAACAGTAATATGATCATTCCACCGCATGGGCACTCGCTGTCGATTCCATTGGAACCTAGCTCCAGAACTTGCTCTAAGCTTAAATTGCTTTGACGTTTAGTTGCTCCAACCGTATTAACGATCTTTCTTGCACCAATTTTGGTAGGCTTCAAGATCACGACGATGTTGAGGCGAGCCACCTCCTTCAAGATCACAGCGATCTATGTTTTCCATCACCTCTTGCTTATCAAGGAGATATTAAATCTTCTAGAGCAAGATGTTAGTGTTTTTGCTGTCCAGTTTCTCACCCTTGTTCAAATCATCAAAAAAATTTCTTGCAGCCATTTTCAACTACATTCAAGAAATGCGCATGAGATATTAATAATTAGCACATATCACTATTTTGCAGCATTAATCTAAATTACATGATAAGAATTTTATGCAAGTCACAAGATCAAAAATTTGCTATGCTCTTAATCATCTCTTGCACTCAATTACTCAATCGTTATATGTAATTTAATATGCATAAAAATAAATTGTAGGAGGAAACTAATGAGTCTCAACTCAACTAAAAACACACTCCCACTTAACTATCGCATACACTTTCTTGATTGATTTTAAGCATGAAATCAATAACATATATAAACACAAAGTATTATATGCTACTTAACAAACTCTAAATTAGTGATTCTAACATTCACAACAAATAGATCCATTACTCGCTTTGATACCAATATTGAAGAATGGGCAGCGGAAACGTAATACAATTATTTAACTACATATCTCTTGCAGTCTCAACATCAATTCTTCTAGAACGACGGGACTATTTTACGTTGTTAGTCAAATCCACAATCTTTATGTAATAATTCTTTGAACCCGTATACAACTAATCGGCAAACTCACACTACTTGAGCAAGAGTTGGGTTCCGCAGCACAAAAGCTCTCGGGATCAATATAGAAGAGAGAATTCTGACAACTACAAATTATTCTTCAGTGTTTTTACATGTCCTATGTTATTTGCTTGCGAGAAGCCCTACCTATTCATAGAATGTGAGAGAAGACTCTTAGTCTCTCTATAATTATCCATCACTCCACTGTTTTATCACATGATGGTGGAAGAATTATTACTTGTAACTCCCCATAATTATAGGAGTTATTCTTTTGTAACCTTCACAACACTAACGGGCATCTTTAATGGTTATTCACTAACTCCAGCAAGGTGTAAAACGTGGCGCTTGTAGTTCTTACCTTAGATCCAAAGAGAGAGACGTGCGATGGAAGTGGATAAATTGAGGTGTGATATCAACGGTGCATGTAAATGAAAGAAGTACTTTCGATCACTCGCATAAATTTGGAGCGTGTGCTATAAACTACCCTGTTGGAAGAGTTGCTCCCATATCAATTGATACTCTTTTCTAATGAGAGGCCATAGTCAATAGTCGAGTATGGCAAGCTAGTCGCCACGTTACATAATACCACGTTAAGTAATACCAGTGGTGGCTGAAAATCCTTAATGCATAAGTGGAATGACTCAGAAATTCTAAGATTTGGGAAACTAGGAAATGATTCAATGATGTCATGTAATAAAGTCTCATGGGACATTGAAGTAGACCTCCTTAAAGATCTGCTTTCTATAGTGCGGAAGAATTATTGTCGAGATTGAGTTTATTTTTTCTTATTTTGCATTTTCTTTCCCTAGAAAAGAAAAAAAGTGGCTGGCTCTTTTGATCGATCCTGAGAAGAACCAACCAATTTAGCTCCCATCTCCGATCTGTCGGGATCAAGAGCCGCCTTTTCGACTCAATCTAAAACATATCACCTCTAGAAAAAAGATAGGTTTGACACCCCTGGTAGGCCAAACAGGCGAGCTAGGTCGGATATGGATCTAACATCGCCATGCCTCAAAAGATGGTAACTAGTTCTTGGGCCGAGTCAAGTCGGGTCGGGGGAGCAGCCGGCCATTCCACATCGAGAAAGGAGAACAGAAAAAAGCGCGCGGAATAAAGGAAAGAAGGAGAAAGAGACAAAAGAAAAGGATGAGGTCGTTGACCGAGCTTGTCCGCATGCAGTTCGCGGGTATCCGACAAAACATGACCCTAGTCTAACGCTCGGTTGGGACGGAAGGTGCTCCGAATGTTTATGCTGTCTCGCTCGCTCCCTCTGTGTTGACCCTTCTTTTTTCTCAGAGTCCTCTCTGCTCATAAATCAAGAGACGCCCAAGATGAGGAGAGGAGGGATTCTTCATCTTCTCCGCAATACTAGGGCTTTCATCTAGGAATCAACACGTCAGAATACCTCGGGAACTGATCGGTCAACTTCAGTCAACTATGGTCAACTCTAGTAAATGCTCAACGGTCAACTGATGACATGGCAGCGATGTGGCGTTGGCGTGGCGGACGAGGCGGCACGCGATCTTGGGTGCGTGACGTTAGGATGTCAGGATGACGCAATGATGACATTAGCAATACATGGCCGACTTCAGTCACGTGGGCGCGTGCGATCTTGGGGTGCGTGTGGGCGCGTGCGGCATTGGTTGGGGCCACGGTTTGGCTGATTGGATTCCTCGAGTGACGTAGAATCTGTTTATGGTGTTGTATTGTCAATATAATCAGCTGAATAAGTCTGAAATAGACTTACAATATACGGCTATGATGGTTCCAAGACGATGGAGTGTGGCGGCCAGGTTGGTCACGAAACAAGCAGAGCAAGTTGCGGAGAAACAAGTGCGGACAAACAAGAGCGACGTGGCCTATTAGACTGGCCTCGTGACACATTCGTGGAGCAAACGCGGCCTATTTGGCTGGCATTGAAAAAATAAAAATCCTCAAGAAAGAGGCTCAGATACCAAGTTAAAAATAGAGGGAGAAAGAACTTATGTATATTTTGATGATTTGTGATGAGGAATATAAGAGCTAGACTTTACATGGAGACTATTTACATAATAAAATATTATACAATCAATTACAATTAATCAAGAAGATATTGAGAATATTAAAGATATCAAGAATATTATAGATATCCAGGATATGATAAAGATATTCAGGATATTAAAGATATCAAGAATATCTAGAATATTGTAAAGATAATCTTAAAAGATCTAACAGCTCGGCCGATTCATAGAAGCAATTGCAAAATGGCGAGAGCGTTACTGAAGAGGCTAGACTCAAACACCCTTATGGTGGCTGACAAGTCCCAGCGCCACCAGCTCTGCCACCTGAACATTCGCGAGTACCAGGTTCCTCCCTTTCCCTCCCCGCGTGATCTATACTAGGAGTGATGTTGTTCATAAAGGGATTCGACTCTGAAAAAGTTGGATCTTAAGCTCAGATTGCATCTGCAATATATGATTATGAATTAATGGCGTATGTGCCTAAAGTATCTGAGGTTTTTGCATGTGCAACATATGAGTATGAATTAACGGTGATGGGTGCTTTGCTTTTCTTCTTAGCATCCATCAAAATATTATCTCTCTGCAAGTTCTTCTTCTTCGGAGGTTTCTGGTTTAGGGACGTCTTCACCTTCATCGTCGTCGGAGGAGCTTTCTTTGGAGTCTCTGTCCCTCTCAATCATCACCTTTGGAAATGCAGAATTTTTCCTTCCCGTCATCATTTGTTTCGTGAAATCAATGCAGAAGAGGATGTGTGACGATGCACTGAAGCGATGGGCAGTAAAGTGTAAGCGACGTAAAACTATTTCGGCCAAAAAAGAGAAGAAAAAACGACATAAAACTATGAAAAAACAGAACGACATTTGTTTCTTTTTTTCTTTTTCTTTCCTTTTATCACATAACCTATAACTTACAACTGACTCTGGAATTGAAGCATCCCAACATAGTGTGATTCTCCAATAGGGAGGTAAAATTACGAAAAAATAGAGCAATCACATCTCACTTATATTCATGTATTCTATGGATATCCATGATTTATCGATTTAAGATTGGACGATTCGTCATCTGGACATGCTACTAACCAAGTAAGGATAATTCGACTCATGCCCTGATGTCACCAAAATCTGCACTGCCAGTCGTTTGCAAAGTGTTTGTATTCGTTGGAAGAAGAAGAAGAAGAAGAAGAAGAAGAAGAAGAAGAAGAAGAAGAAGAAGAAGAAGAAGAAGAAGAAGAAGAAGAAGAAGAAGAAGAAGAAGAAGAAAGGTCCCAATCCCAAAAGGTCAACGCAGCAAAGCTGGAAGAGACCTCGTATACCGTGAGCCGGTTCAATAGCCATGTGTGCATGTAGAGCTTATGCTACTGGATTTGTCGAACAGCACGCTAGCGTTGACGAACGGGGGTTGGTTCGGTTGGGGGACTACACGGTCTTTGTCGTGGAGCATCTTGATGACTTCAGACATGGGCGGTCGCAATTCCATGCAGGCTTGAGTGCACAGAAGGCTGATTTGGAGCAATCTCGACGCCTCCAAGACAGGGAATTTACCTCGTAAGGCCGGATCAATGCACTCAGCTAAATTATTTGACTTGTAATGCTTCCATACCTGAAAAGCAATCATGAAATTTCCATGGCTCCCTTACATCTGAAGATAAATTTGCTAACACTAACGCAGAAAGCAACGGTAGAGTTTGTTAGGAAAATCAAGGGAAAATTAGATAATCCCGGTGTGGCGTGGCCAGGAAAGTAAATGCTGGTCTAAGTTCTTCCTTATCGTAGGGACAAGCAATCTCACTGAGTTTAATACCGAGCTCGAGCCCTGTGTGTATGTGCTATTCTTTTTACCACTCAAGATTTCAAGAACCAGCACCCCAAAAGCATAAACATCGGCTTTCTCTGTTAGCTGTCCCCTCATGAGATATTCGGGTGCCATGTAACCGCTGCATAGTTAACCGTCTTTTAGATATAAACCCATACTTAACCTAGAGAAGATGTGAAGTGAAGAGAAGGATGATACACAAAAGCACTTTGACAAGCCAAACTTGTCAGATTAAGGAAATAGATAGTGCTGACTACGGTTTCAAGCAGGCTAGTAATGAAAAGGTATTCTTACAATGTGCCAGCAATTCCCGTGCTAAGATGAGACTCATCAGGAGCAATGCATCGGGCAAGCCCGAAATCCGCGATTTTCGCTATGAGATTCTCGTCGAGGAGAACGTTGCTGGCTTTTATGTCCCGGTGAATGATTTTCACTCCACAGCCTCCATGAAGATGGGCGAGGCCCTCAACTGATCCTATGATGATGTGCAGCCTCGCCTCCCAAGTTAGGACGTGGGTCTCATTGTCTCCTGCAACAAAAGATTCTATTTGCTTATTCGATCGCGCTTTAGAAAGACAAGCAGAGCAGAGTGCGACAAACATAATAGAAGAAGTGGAATGGCTAGACACTAATAGAGCAAATTTTTGAAACCTATTAGAAAATTATAAGACTGAAACATTGCTTGCAATTCTAGAAACTAGTAGGTAAGATTGCAAACTGAACCGATGCTTGTCATATGGGGTAGATCTATTCTTGTCATCGATTGATGGCCGTGTAAGCGTTGTATGGCAATGCAACGACTAGCTACTTACTGAAAAGAACTTGATTGAGACTTCCATTAGGAAGATACTCATAGATGAGGAGGCTCTCCGGGCCTTCAATGCTGCATCCCAAAAGCCTGATGAGGTTCTTGTGTCGGATCCCGTTGATAAGGTTCACCTCGTTGAAGAAGTTGTCCACCCATTGTTGTGTATTGAACACCAATTGCTTAACTGCGATGTCCTTCCCATCAGGTAAATTCCCCTTGTACACGGAACTGCTGCCCCCTTGCCCCAGCTTCCTCGAGTCATCAAAGAAGTTGGTGGCCTTCTCCAGCATCTCATACTTGAAATATATGCTAAACTTGCTCCCGGTTGTTGGTAATTGTGTGAAGCTATTATGTACTGAAAATGGATGAATGCAAAATTCATGATTTGTGTCATCAAGCTTCTATTTAAGAATTATCAAGATGATCATTATGTGCATTTGAACCGAATTGTTTACCTCGTTTCTTCTTGGAGTACTTTTTGTATCCAATGTATGCACCAATGAGAACAAGCGAAGTCACTGCAGCAGCCGATGAGGCTATTGCTATGGTGATGCACCCTAGATGAACCTGTGAAATGATAAACAACAGCAGGTTGAGATGAGCAAGTTCATTAGAAATTCCAAAAATCCGGCGGCACCAAATCAAAAGATCAATCAAATCAAACTTATGGTGAATTTGTTTGGGGAAGATCTCATGAAAATAAAATATTTTTCGGGAAATCATTTTTCAAGAAATTGGCATTTTAATCTTATTTGCAAAATTATTTCAATCTCATGCAAAAAATAAAAAGGTTCATTTTTTTTTCTTTTTGTTGTCTTTCCTTCTTCCTCCTCAGCTAGTCACTAGGCCTCAGTAATGGTTGTGATAGGCCACTAGCGTTGTTGCTGAGGCCTGGCGAGGGTCGACCTAACCAACCTTGGTCGAGGTCAAGCTTGCCAAATCCTAGTAAGCTCAACCTTCAGTGAGCTTGCTTGAGGCCAGCTTGTGGGTTGGTTACTGAGGTTGGGCGATCAATGGAGGAGGAAGAAGGAAATAAGATAAAAACAGAAAGAAAAGAAAAAAAGGAAAAAAATCCAAAAAGATCGATTTTTTAAATAAAAATATCAAAAATTTCAAGATGAGCAATTTCAGAAAGTTTTTTTTTTTTTTTTTCACTTTCTTAAATATAGGAATTCACTTTCATAATATTATGCATGAATATTTTCTTTGATCGGAAAGTGTTTTTGATTGACTAATCATTTTTAGCAAACCAAACAAGTGAAAGTTTGGAAAGTAATTTCAGAAAAACACTCTTCCTCAAACAAACACACCCTTAGACTCCGCTCGTTTCGCAGAAAATATTTTCTAGATCAGCTCGTTAAGGAAAATGAGTCAATGGAATTTTTTTTTTCTAATCAACGGAAAAATATGCTTAAAATCAGAAAAATGAATTTTTTAAAAGAAAGTTGGAAAACATTTTGCAAAATATCATTAAATATTAGGGCTTGGACCTAAAACTCTAGGTTTGAACACGCGAACCTTAACGCTGGTTCTCAAGTCTCTAATGATCGTGCTGGGCCATTAAGGCCCGGGTCCATCGAGGCTGGGACCAGGTCTCTGACGCATGGGCGATGTAAAATCTATATCGAATGGCAAAATATATTTAATGGGGAAGAAGCCATTTTTTAAGTTGGTAAACCAGTGATCAGGAGACTATGTTGTTACCTCCATTAACTGGAATGTTGTAGAACTTCGTGGTGGAGTAACGGAGGAAGCATCCCGCATTCATGGCCCGCGCTTCTTCTCCGGGTGCGCAGCTTCGCGCCTTCGAAGTTGCGTTCTCCAAACAAACACTGCAACCGCCGGCATCAACCGTGCTCCAACACTGTGCCAAAGCATATACCCCGGCGACTCCTCCGACTCCGTCCTCCCCAGCCACCGCGAAGCCCTCGTTCTGTACCACGCTTGCCGAGACATTCCTCAGCACCCGGTCCACCCTGTCTGAGAACTCGGCCACTCTCTCCCTCTGGTCTGCCGGGACTGCGGAATTGGAGCTACACTTGAGCATGTCGTGCGTTGGATCGACGGTCTCGTTGTAGAAGTCGTAACCATCGTAACGGACGAAGCAGCCGTCGAGGTAGAGCCGGCCAAAGTTGTGAATGCAGCCGTAGAGCCGGCTCCGGCTCAGGGCATGGCAGAGGAGGCAGTCGTTCTCAAACAGGTCGCTGTGGCACTGGGCGAGGCCATACAACGCTGGCGGCGGTGAGGCGAGGGAGTATTTGCCCCAGCGCTGGTCGGCGACGCTCTCGGAGATCTCCCTCATGATGGCGATGTAGTTGGGGATGACTTTTTCGGTGAGGAGCCCATTGGAGTTCCCACAGAGGAAGCCCGCTTCGGCGATTCGAGGGTCGGAGGCGGTGAGAGAAAAGAAGGAGGAGAGCGCGAGCAGAGGGAGAGCAAAGTAAGTGGAAATTGTAGTCGGAGATCGCATTGATGGGCTCCCTCCATTCGACTTCATGGGCTCTGCTTGAGAAATGCTCGGTTATCAATATTCCTTCTCGGTTCTCTTCGAAGAGAGAAGAAGAAGAAAAGGGAAAGATTTGAGCAAGAGCGCGATGGGAGCTCCGATTCAACCTGATGATCTCATAAAAAGCTTCAACCCAGCTACACCACGCGGAGTCGAAGCTACAGACTGATGCTTGACTTTTGGGGTCTCGTTTCTCACATCACCCCTTGCTTTCTTTATGCTACAGTAGAGCTTTTTGGAAAGTGCCATGGCGATGCCAGGTCTCAGGAACAGCCGCGATGACATCCTTGATGATATGTTTGATGACATCTCTCTATCTCCTGTAGATGGAATGCAGTGTTTGGCACGGCGCGATTGATGAGGTTCCGAGACCCTTTTGAGCCCGAGAAGATTTTGGGTTGACGGAGGTCGAAGAAAATGGACCGATGTCTGAGAGAGAGAGAGAGAGAGAGAGAGAGAGAGAGAGAGAGATCTGCAACGACTGACCGGGACGAGGGTCACGGGAGTCAGATGTTGATGTCGATGTTGCTGTTTCTGTTTTGTTTTTTTTATCGATTATTCTGTCGCATTAAGTTCAGGGAAAATACCTTGAATCCTTTATTTGCACGGTCGTGGCTGGGTTGGTAGATAGAGGTCGGTCGTATGGGAAGATTCTCTTTTCTAAAGATCTTGTTTCACGCAATTTTGTATTTTACCAAGTTCTAATTCACTTGCTTGGTGGGTAAACTTCAAGCACTAAAAGGAAAAGTTAATAAACTTCCAATTCAAACTATATTTGATATAACACCAAAAGTAATTATATCAATAAAATTTACGGTTAGAGTCAAATGTCAAAAAAACCAGTAAAATGAAAAGAATACAATTAAATTTGCGACCCTGGATCAATGGATGTCAAGATCAAATAATTCTATTATCAAGGAGAAAATGAATTACTATGGCATCACACTTAAGTTAAAATTTGTGGCGCTCGAATTTTTTGCCATAATATAGATAGTTAGGTAATGAAGAAAAAAGTAACCAAAAGTATTTTCCCCGTAGAAATAACTGATGAATTTGAAATCTTGATGGTGAAAACTCTAGAAGCTAAAAAAAAAAAAATTCAAAACTAAAATGACAAAAAATAAAATAAAAGGGAATTACGTTGAAAAGCGTCGATTTAACCATTTATTAAGCAATCAAATAATGAAAATTTATAATTTTTAATGCATGATTTTTCACGTGTTGTGTGTAACTAGATAAGATTTTTATAATAATACAAATAAAATGAGGCGACAGAACTTGGGGACAGGAAAAAATGGTTTGCCTATTACCATCCAAAATAAGTTGCAATTAAAGTTGTGACCATTGCAAATTGGATGTCAAGATCACGTAATTTTTTTATCAAGGAGAAAATGAATTACTATAGCACCATACCTAGGTTTAAATTCTTTGCACTTGAATTTTTTGCCATGAGATAGATGGTTAGGATGGAAGAAAAAGTAATCAAAAGCATTTTCCCTTAGGAAAAATCGATGAATAAGAAAACTTGATGATGAAAACTCTGGAAATTCAAAGGTAAACAAATTCCAAAGGAAAATGATAGAAAAGGGACAAGCAATTAAAGAGGGGATTATGTCAAAAAGTGCTGTCTAATCATTTATTAATTAACTAAATAATGAAAGTCTATCATTTTCAACGTATGATTCTTTCACGCGTCATATGTAATGAGATAGGATTTTTATAATAACACAAATAAAACGAGGTTTGACTATTTTCAATGTGCAATCACGGACAAAATCAATATGAACCCTCCAATTAGGAAAAAGAAGAAAAAAAAAAAGAGAAAAAGGGTCTGCGTTGACTTTGACTGTGCTGGCCGATTAAGAAAAGACTCCATACGGTCAACTTTTCCCATTCCATCGTGCAACTCTTCAAAAGAGAAAAGATAAAATAAGAAAAGACTACGACCAAAAAACAAAAAGAAAAAAAACAAAGAAAAGTTTGCTGGTGACATGACAACATCAATCCACATCCACCTCTCTCTTGAATTTAGCCAAACTACAGTTGCCATTCATCCCTATTTTAGCCTTCATAGCAAAAGGAGCTTAAACCCTTCATCCCGAGATTCGAGCTCGTCGCACATCATCTTAAATGTACTAATATTTATATAAAATTACTAGCTTTAATCACATGGTTTATCGAACTTTTCTTCAAGTAAGTAAGCAATTAGTTTTGGATTGCTAACTCTTAATTGAGTTACTCGCAAAGTTAATACCATAAAATATCTCAAGTTGATAAATTGGTGTTGCATTTATCCTTAATTAAGTTTCATGTCTTGAAAAAATCATAATGCTTAATCTCTAATTAATTTTAATGTCATAAGAAATAGCAAATCGATACACATGTGACTAATATTTTCTTCATTAGCTTTTGTCCAACATTCTAGATAATTACGAACATGGAAACACACTTGGAAAATAATTTGGATGATCGATGTATGACTTGACTCCTTGTGAAAATTCACCATCGATTGGTCTCCTAAACGACATTGTTTTTGGCAAAGTAGATTTGAAGAAAATAAACTGAAATTGAAAAATCTGCTAAAATTTACTAATTTGTCCTAAGAGCTCCCTCACTTTCAAAAAGTGGGGAAATGACTACAAGAGTTGATAAATTGAAAAAAAAAAAAAAACCAGATAAAAGTTAGTAAGTAATTCAAATGAGAAGTAGTAACCCAAAAGAAATTGGCAATTATAATCGGAGGAAAATTGGTAAATCATCAAAAGAAAGATTGACAAACTCATATGGAAGTTAGTAAATTTAAGACGGTAGTGAGGATGATAAGTAAAAGTTGGTGAGAAAACTTGATAACTTGTAAATTGTCAAAAACATCAAATAATTTCATAATAAATTAGTTATTGGAAAATCAGGTAATCTGTAACTTATCTAATTAACAGTTTTTTTTAACACTTATAAGATTTTTAAAATTTCTACCAGCATGAATTTTTATTTTTTATTTTTTATTATGAAACAGTCGAATCATCCCACCATAAGTAATTCCATAAGTGGATAAAGGAAAGTCAATGTGTTTTCTTTTTTCCTCAGACAAGGTAGCATCATCTTCGTGTAAGAATTCACTTGCGGAAGAATCATCTCTCTCTCTCTCACACTGAAGCAGAAGAATCAATGGCAAGATGCATACCACATATTCGAATGCGAAATCTCTTGTAAGAACGCAATAATATCTATTTGCAACATGTGAGCCATGCATTGTACAATGACTGGTCCAAGTGAAGTCCTCTCCTTTCTAAGCTTGCCCCTATCCCAATTATAGCTCATGAGCCATGCAGATCTTCGGTCGAGTCAAGATGAACGATAAACCCTAGTTCATAGCTTCTGATCAACTACAGTCACCTTACACATGCTTCATCTCATGTCGTAGGTAACTAATGTTTTGGCGGGGACTCCGAGTTGACATTAAACTCGCGACCTAACTCGTTGAGTACGTGTATATATATATTTTTTTATCACAAGTAGTTGAGGAAATGTTTTCAAATGACTTTTCATAGCATTGGGAATACAATAAGATGTCACTGGTCTCATCTGATAGCTTCAATTCGAGTCATACCTATGTTATGCATTTCTTCGCTAACCCGTTGTTAGCATCATATGTGATATGTCTACTCAATAATCTCAAGGCTCTAATACTATGTTATATGCCATGTGGAATGGCCATTGGGGGGGGGGGGGGATGAATTGCCATTATCTTTCATGAGTAGAAGTTGTCGATCCCAAAATGAAACTAAGAAATAATATGAAGAATTAAAAAGGAAGACTTTGGAGCGAGGGGCCAGAGAAAAGCTGGTGAAGAATCCGCCCCATATGGGCCTTAAGTATGAGTGGACCCAGCTTGGTTGTGTTTTCTTTTTCTTTTTTCATTAAAATTGAGTTGAATTACAAGAGTAAAGGGCATCAAAACATGTTACGTCTTGATGCCTTTATAACTCAGTCCGCCGGTCTATTTGATTCTCTAGTACAGTGGGCCAATTCACAGTTAGTAAAAAGGGTCAAGAGGTCTTCACATTCTATGATAAGTGGCTCAATATCCCAAGAGTGCAAAGAGGAATCTTGCAGGTAGTTTATCAAAGTACAACTGTTTGACTCTTGAACTAACTTCAGTTTAAAATGACATGTAAAGTGATGGAAAGTACGGAGGCAACCTAGGGTTTCAAATTGAAGAGCTCACCCCTAGGGTTTTGCTTATGGTTGGGTCCTACAGTTTGTGAAGTTAATATCGATCGTTGATGGGAATGAAGTTGACTCAAGCTATTTCTCGAGACCGACTTAGGCTTGTTGAAGTATATTTGTAGAGATCATAGATTTCACTTGTAGAAAATATTGTTAGAGATATCATTAGATATTACGGATATTATTTGATATTTTGTTATTTTCTAAAATAGCTAATTTTCTTTTCTATACATTTTGTTCGGTATAAATACCCTCATTTAATAACGTGTAAAGTGAAATCAATTGAGTAAATATATAACTTTATTGATTCTTTCTCCTTATCTCTTGAAGATCCTTTAATTTTTATAGGGTTTGATGGGTTAATTATAGAAGAATCACTTGTTTAAATTTGATTTGAGGTCAAGCTCACCAATATTCGCCTAAAATTCCCACGAGCTTAATTGATGCATAATTTGCAAAGTTTAGTGCATTAATTGCATGCATTAATGTGAAAGGGTGCTGCAGTAATATATAGCATGAATATGCATGTTTGTTTCGTCATTTTTGTCGCCACTCGGACTCTCAACAAAAATTGTTCATCATCTTATGTTCCGTATGTAAGATTTTTCGTTAGATTTTTGCATGTCTTTAGATGGTTGAAATCATGCCCTTTCTATGATATGAAGATTAGGATGAAACATTATAATGTATGCAATTTATCATGCATGTTTGGGTTTCTTAGAGACCTAACCTCACGATATTGCCTTTTTGACTTTCCAAATATGCATAGCAAAGTTTGTATTCATATGTGCTATGTCATGATCAAACGTCATTTAGCATGTGAACATTATGCCTCAATTAGGCTAGTCGTATTCCAAAATCATCAAGTATGCCATTTAAGTCTCAAGTCATTTGGCATTGATATCAACTTGCATGAACCTTTTGCATAACGACTTAGGGTTAGATGTTTACCCAAATCTTTTGTCGCATCAAATCCTTTATCATTTGTGAATTTCATGCCGTTTTGTGCATTGCATAGGTGATTTCTAGGCTTATTGATGTATGCTTGTGTTCTGGTTTTTAATTACTAATATGCGCACTTTTAGTAACCTCGGTCTTAGAACACCAAATTGGCCTCATTTAGACCCGAACCCTTCTAGAAAGTTGTAAAACATACTTAGAAAGTTTTAATGCCGTTGATTTCAAGTGATTTGCTTGTCATTATGTCCCTTTTCCTTTTTTTCCTAAGATAGGTTAGAATCTGGACCTAGGGTCAAAATTTCGGCCCTGTTTTTACCCCTATATGGGCATACCTTTGTCATTTTCTTAACATTTCTTCTGTAGGGATTCTTGACTTAGTTCCTTAATGAAGTTTGTTTTTCATCACGTTGATTATGTTTGTGTGAAAATTTCGTGATTTTTAGACCTCTTTTGATAAGATAAATCTTAGTTACAATGATGTGATGTCCTGCTATTTTGACTATTTCCTAATGCAATGTTGTTTGTTGTCTGATATTTATAAAATCATACCTAGCTCATTTAGAAAAACTTTTTTCACAAAAGTTGTTCGTTATCATGTCATGCATATTAGAGAATTTTTTCATGAATAGATTGTCAATGGATATCACCCAATTTTGCTGATTTTATCATACTAGGTCTGAAATTTCCTAACATGAAATTGTTGTTGTGATTATTTAGCTAAACCACTTAGATTAGTTTGCGCATGAAATTATGCCATATCATTTTCATGAAAGTTGTTCTAAACGCCTTGATTTTCATTGTCAAATAGCTTTCAATAAATTGGCCTTCCAAATCATATCTTGAAATCACTTTGGTACATGTGATTTTTTCAAAAGCAACCTTTTTAGAAGTTCTTTTCGAAGCTTGATTTGGCTTAAGGAAGAGTCATAGCTTGGATCATATTTAAAATATCTTGACGCTTGCGAATATATTTATGTGAGTGAGTCTTGACAATTGAATGTATTCCATAGCTTAGATATTTCTAGTCCGAAATATTTTTAAATCTCTTTAAATCCTGATTCGACATTATGAAAGTCATGATTTGGATTGTATTCAAAATGTCAGTGATGATTGTGAGTACATTTATGCGAGCCTCAAGCTAACCTTGGCAATTGAATGCCCTCTATAGTCGAGACATCACTTTGTCTAAAAAACTTTGTGAAAGATTCCAAGAAAATGTCTTTGAAATATCACATGTACCCTCATGCATATAATCAAATCATTTATTAAAAACGCATGTGTTCGTGATTGGTGCATGCCCTTGATAATAAGTAACCTGCTGACGGTTCACTTTCTTGTTTGATTATTTGAGAAATAAGGCCTAAAAGATCTGCATGCATGTTTAATTCTAGCAATGCATGTGGTTTCTAGATGTATGCTAGGGCCGATACATGATATCGAAGGAAAACTCTGGGATCACATAGATCGCTTGGTTAAAGGGCTTATAAGCATTATTGGTCATGCATAATACAATTGGTCAATAGTGGTTATAAGTCATAAAATGAATCGGGTGGGTGTTTAAAGGGACCTACATATGAACTACAAAGGTCGACCCCGAGGCCAAAATCTGATTTGTGAATTGTGAACTTCCTTTGATTGGTTGAATTTGGCATGATGTTGTGTTTTTGGTTGTTTTGACGTGTATACTTGTTTCTTTCTATTGTATGTACCTGGTTACGATCTTTAGACTAGGTTTAGATTAGGATTCTAAAGATGAAGATGGCGTGAAGATGGTGAAAGGTCAATGTCCAATCTGGCCATGTTTTTATACCATTCATTCTTGACATATGTCTCGGGTTCTTATTATTTGTATAAAAGCTCGACAAGTTGTGGGTGCTTCTCTTTCTTGTCCTTTAGTTTAGTTTAGTTTAGTTTAGTTTTTTTTTTATTATCTTTCTTAGGATTGCATGATAGATTTTCGTTTTTCCTTGGTTGTTTAATTACTATCTCACAATTTCAATTCAATTGATTGCTTTCTTTTCACATTTTCTAGAAATAAAATAGTATGTAAATGACCAACCACATATGATCGCCTAATTTAGGATAAATGATCTTGAAAAAATTAAAGAAGAAATGCATGAACACCTAAGGTAAATATAATATACTGTTAGGTACCGAAAGTGCACTAACATAAATATTGGTAACCCAAGTCCGAATCTAAATATCTAGTTGCGTAGGAATCGAGGGAACACTCCCGACCCTCAATTGTGTTTTTTAGCCGACCCCTAAAAACGAGGCTAGTGGCGACTCTCGTCTTATTTCTAGGTTGTCTTAAACAATTAGACCGTATAAATGAATTAATCGCAAGGGGTATGAACCTTAAGAAAGGATTCACAATTGTGATTTAGCATACCTGAGATGGTGAAGGCGATAAAGATGAAGTGATGCCATCTTTGGTAGATGTATATCTCGAGAGGACTATCATGGTTGTTAAAAATGCCCTTAAACTCACATTTACGTCCGGATTCCTTTTGACCTTAAAACTGTCAATTGGGATATACCGCGACGTTAAGGGAGGGTTACGACACCTTCCACTGTCACGCTGGATACGAGTTTGGAGAGCTCACAATCACGATTAAGTGAACTCACACAAGGTTCGTCCGGGAGGGTGAGGTGATGACATCCCTGTGGTTGAGAATTGTGGGAGAATTTTCGTGGTCAAGTATCCCTAAACCTGACCTTTCCCCTTCCCCTCCTCGTGAGAGGATTAGCTGCGAGATCGGGTCATGATAGGTGATAGCTTGTAACCAATTTACCGATAGGTCATGACCTTTTCGATAATAGCTTATCACCATTTTCTCGATAGCTTATCACCCATTCGGTGATAGCTTATTTAATTGCCGATAACCTATTAACTCTACTTATCACTTATCGCGTTAGCTTGTCAATTCCGCTTATCGCTTATCATGATAACTTACCAACTAAACCATCATTAATTATTACTAAGCTATCATTAATTAAGACTAACTACGATTAGCCTTAATCTAAACTATCTCTAAATGCAATTGGCACTAATTATAATTAATTGAAACTAACTACAATTAGCCTTAATTTGAACTACCTAAAACACAATTAACACCCTAATCAAATATTAGGAAATTAACTCACGGTTTAATGGTGACGGTGAGCCAACGGCGATGGCGGCACAATGACGACAAGGTCGTGGTGCTCGTGGCTCGAATGTCGACACCAATAGTGCGGCTTGGCGAAGCTTGAAGCTCACAGCCAAGCTTGGCTTGACAATGGCTTACGGTGATGGTCTCGCGGCTTGAGGGACGGTGGCACGAACGGCATGATGGCGCAAAAAGGTGGCGGTGTGAAGGGTGGTGAAGGGCGGCGATGATGGCGGCAAGGGGTGGTAATGGTGAGAAGAAGAAGAAGAAGAAGAAGAAGAGAGGAAAAAAATGAGAGAGATGAGGAGGGGGGAATTGTTTAGCCAAAGCAAGGAGGAGAGAGAGAGAGAGAGAGAGAGAGAGAGAGAGAGAGAGAGAGAGAGAGAGAGAGAGAGAGAGAGAGAGAGAGAGAGAGAGAGATTTCAGATTTTTCTTCAAAATCTTCTCCCATCATGTTAGTCTCACCTAAACCCCCTAAAACCCTCCCATCCATGCCTTTTTCCCTTTTGTCTTGATACTAAACCTTCTAGAAAGGTCAAAATGGTCATTTCACCACCTTTAACAAAAATTCCAATTTTGCCCTTGGGTCCAATTACTTGAAATTGGCTTAGACGAGCTTGGTGGGCTTAGCTTGGGCCCACTGAATCCCTTATGCGTGAGGCCCATTGGGCCTTTACTTGGCTCTGCTCTTTTTTTTTTTGGCTTCTGATTCCCTACCTACTAAGCCTCATCTGAAAGTTTAAAGCTTATCGATAAATTGATGGATAAATGAGATGAGGTCCAATAGGTTAGTCTTGAAATCTTCAACAGTTTGATACCTAAAATCGAATTAAAATTCATGGCTAAAATCGATTGAATGCGACTTTAGTACGACCTAAAATATTGAGTGGCTTTTAAGGGTTTCACACGTTTGACCCATGGTCAATAATTTTTTATCTACATTTGTGCCTCTTCAAAGCATGGATAACCCTTGGTTGTCATGATATTGTGAGAAATCAATTATTTATCGTGAGTACAAGATCAATAGAAAATCAATTTACTGTCGTTCGCAGCGAGTATCATAATCGTGGGGAATTACTCATGATCTGACTATGTACTCCTATCGAATCGATTTATATCCATTCGCTAATTGACTTATAAAAGTGTAATATTGTTCCTTGTTGATCCTTATAGTTGAGCGGTTTATCCTCAATTGAATTCTTTGGTTGTTTGTATTTAAATCCTTTATGGCATTTTCCAATAGATTAGTTAACTCATAAGTGATCAGTTCAAAGTAATTTAACTATCAGTGCATTGAATATATTACCATTTCATATATTTCAAAAGAAGTTGAATTTCAAGATATCACAGGTTTATTGACCGATGTATAGTTCTTCATGTTGAATTTTTTGAGGATATTTTTGGCATATTATTTTTGGGAAATAAAAATCCCATCCGTATTTTGCTTCACTTCGATGTCAAGGAAATAATTCAAGAGACCATTATCGGTCATCTCGAATTCTTTCACCATCGATGCCTTAAAAGCATCAACCATTGTCGAATTATTTCATGAAAAAAACAAGGTTATCGACATATAAACAAGCGAGTAGAACATAACATTTTTCATGCTTCAAATAGAGTGCATGCTCGTATGGACATCGCAAAAATCTATTCGTCTTGAAATATGCATCGATTCTAGAATTCCATGCTCTCAGTACTTGTTTAAGCTTATATAGAGCTTTCCTCAACCATAGCATTTTGTCTTCATGACCTTTCACAACAAACCCATAGGGTTGTTCAAAATAAATTTCTTCTTTAGGGATGCTATTCAAAAATGCTGATATGATGAATTCGCCAATCATTTTGATTAGCTATGGATGATCAATCTAATCATTTCCATGTGGATGACTGGGGCAAAATCTTCATCATAATCAATTCCGGCCTTTTGCTTGTACTTCTTCACAACTAATCTAGCCTTGTATCTTGCCACTTCTCCTTTCTCGTTTCTCTTGGCCTTGTACACCTATTTGACTCCAATCGGTTTCTTGTCCTACAGGAGATTAGCAAGCTCTCATGTTTGAGTCTTCTCAATGGCTTCAATTTCTTCATTCATGGCTTTTCTACATTTTTCTTCTCTGGCTGCATCATCATAGGCAAATAGTTCACAATCTGCAAGAAGACATACAAGGTGAAGCTCATCGATGACATCTTGAAAATTCAATCATGTTTTCAATTGAATGAATCGGGCCTTTCATCAACGCACCTATAGTGCTATTCTCTGAGCTGATCACTCATGAGATAACTAGACTATCTGGGGAAATCATTAAGAGATTTTAATGCAATAGACTTGAGAATTCAACTAGGAATCGACTATTCGATCGTGCACATTTGCAAAGATCATTACAGCACAATTAAAAATCGATCAGAGATCAGAGATAGGTCATTTCGATTGAGATAGGTGATCAAACATGGGTGATTTCACCACATTGCAAAATTTTCGTCGATCGGTACTAGACTGATTTTTCTGTCGTTTTGGTACCCTATGTCCGTATTTGAAACCTCGAGATTTTCATTATCATCGAGAGTCGCCAATGTGTCGAAGAGGTACATTGTGACTCGAAACAAATCAATCATGGGTTAATTGCACAAAAAATTTCTAAAAGCTACCCGGTAGGCTAGGTCATGCTAAAATCGCACTAGATTGAAATTAATCGAGAATTTGAATCCGATTTCAGAAATTGAAAGTTCTGTCATGTCACGAGTCATTTTAGGAACGTCGACTCATCCTCCAAAGATTTTCCTGCAAACCGAGATTTTTGGCGAAAAGTCAATATAGGGCCGTTTTTGTCCAGAAAATTCAGGGGACCATTTTCGATCACGTTTTTGGGATGCAAGTTGGATCTATTGGCGAGGAAAAATATCAATTTGATTGTGGATGTGATGGTGGATTTTATAGAGCTGAATTTGACTTCAATTGGATAGAGATTAGTCCAAATTGAGGGAAATTTGTGCAAAATTCGTAGCCCCCCTTGGACCACCACCTTTGGACCATCTCAATAGCTTCTAGAGGAAGTTTTGGCTGCTACAAGTGTGCTGAGGAAGCCAGCAAACCTGTGGGACCTCTTCTAGGGGATAATATGATAGAGTTGAAGCAAGGTGGCCCCCTCCATGAGCTGCCGTCTCCTTCCTTCTTCCCCTTGGTCGACTCCTCCATTTTTCCAGACCAATGAAGCTCCAAAAGACCAGAGGAAAACCACAGCCTCCCTCCTCCCTAGCCGTTGCAAGCCTCGTTGGAGCCACTGCTGGCCGTTGTGCCCCCGTCACACCCAGCCGCAAGCTCGCCTGCTTGTCGCGCGTCATCCCGTTGCCCCGCCAGTGTTCGAGCCTCCTGCTTGTGTCCCCTACTAACCCGAGCCTCCTTAGGTCACCGTCGGAGTCGTGCCACCGCCGTCCGGCCACCGGAGTCACCCGCCTAGGCCGTAGCAACTCTGCCGACCCTTGCTCGCCCAACCGGCTACTCGATCAACCCCCTTCGGCCCAGCCACAGAATCCGAAACCCAGCAACCACTGTGCACTGTTTGGCCCATTTCCAAGCCCTTCCGAACCTCATAGTGCTGCGCCGTTTTGAAGTTTATCGATCATCTTCGCCTCACCATTGCCGTGGTCCCGTTAGATCATTAATCTAGCGAGTTTACTCACTAATCTCCGCTTAGGGAGTTAATTATGCTTAAAGGTTGAGTAGTTTAGGCTAAGTATGATTTATGTGGTTAGTTATAATGAATTAGTTATTTAATTAATTGTTATTGCATGTTAGGTGGTTATAGTAGCTTAATTAGCTACTAGATAAGCTGTAGTATTTATTTAGATTTGTTCGGAAATTTTCCGAGCTCGTCTCGACATTTAATTAGGTTTTTCCGGCCTAAGGCATTTATTGGTATTTATTAATTAATTTTGGTAATTATTTAATTAATTAATATTTTCCGAAAATTAGACCGGGATAGTCAAGACCGGAATTTCATGTTGATTGCAATGGTGTGATTTGTTTAATTAATTGAATGCTATTTTGTGCAATTTGAGTGTGAATTGTGATTTTGGGTATTTATCCCAAAATTTAAATAATTTCGGTATTTAATTAAAAAATACCGGGTGTCGGTTTACAACGTCAAAAAGGTGTTTATGGATTGTTGGAATTAATGGGATTTTCAAAAGAGAAAATATTGTATTTTGGCTAAGGCCAACCGTGTACCCACACACGATTATTTTTATCGGGTATGATAAAAGTGAGGAAATTGTCGAATGATCCGGATGGTATACTATATCAGCCTGCGGGCTTTGATATATCAGCTTTGGGTGAGCAGTATATCGGTATACTATATCAGCATGCGGGCTTTGGTATATCAGCTTTGGGTGAGTAGTATACCTTAGCAACTTTTGGTGAGTATTGTAAGTATACTATATAAGCCTGCGGGCTTTGATAGATCAGCTTTAGGTGAGCAGTATACTCTGTTATCAGCTTCTGGCGAGCTATATTATCAGCTTTGGGTGAGCTATACTGTCTATCTTCAGCTTAGGGTAAGGAGTCCTTGATGTGATCAGACTTTATAGATAGTATTGAATGGGTTGACTGAGAGATGGTTTGGATGATACGAAGTCGAGTGAGTCGACTGATCGATGTTGATCTGAATCGAAGTGATTGATTGAATATAGAAATTGTACTGACTTGTAGGAAAGAACTGAGATAAAGGTGAGTCCTCTTACTTGTGCTTGTGCTTAGGCAGCCCTTATGGCGTATTTTCTTCCCAGTCGGGACTTAGGGGGTGAACTTGCTGAGATGTCATCTCACCTCGTTGTAGGATAACAATTTCAGGTTCTTAGATGGCAGCTCCTCCCGAGCATTTTGGCCAACCAAAGAAGGTCACTGAGTAGAGGTGTTATATTCTGCTTCATGGGAACCCGAGGGGATGGGTCTATGAACTCGCGAGGTCCGTGATCTGGATTGATGCGGGTCTACCCCATAAGGTACCCCATTAATACAGATCATGGTATCGTCGTGAGTGGAATAGACAGAATGAGAGTCCCATACCGGAGTATGAGGTCTCTATATCGGTGCTGGAGGTTGCTTTTGGGAAAGGCACGGCCGACCCACCAGGTGGTTCAATGGTGGACTCGAGTCCGTTGGAGCCAGGGACCCCGGAGTATTCAGTTGAAGACTCGACTGATTAGAGGATCTATAGCCTCTACTCCCCCCTTTTTATAGACCTTGTTTAAAGATCGACTGGTTTTGTAAGTGACTTGTTATGATATGTATAAAGGTGTGATGTGAATTTGAAAAATTTATAGCCCTACTTTTCTATCCCATTTGAGTGTTGTCTAGGGATTATTTATTTGCTTCTGCATGTGCATTAAAACAAATGGGTTGGCGATGCGTCCTGTGATGTTGCTATTTAATCGACCAAAGAGGGATGGGCGTGTGCTCGGAGGATCGGGGCGTGACATCATTGGTGGCTTCATAAATATCATACAATCTCCTTGATCTTGCCTTTGGCGATTCATTGACACCATTATAAGAAGTTGGCGATGATGAATTTGAAGGAGATGTTGGAGAAAAAAGGTGTAGAATGATCCTTCAACTCCGTTTGATCGAAACCACCATGAGCATCCACTTCATCTTTTGGATTGTCTTCCCACATGCCCTTTTCACGAAATTTGACATCTCTACTTATATGCACTTTCAAAATATTATGATCAAATAATCAATAGGCTTTAGATGAGGAGTCAAACTCGATAACGACCAGCTTTTTGCTCGTCTTCCAGCTTTGATCTTTTCTGGTCCGGGACATGAGCATAGGTAATGCTCCTGAAAATTCTCTAGTGCGAAACACTTGGTTTTTTCTCGGTTCACGCTTCTTGTGGAGTTACACCTTTGAGTCTAAATGTGAGATATCTATTTTGAAGATAGACTGCACACAAAACAGCTTTAGCCCAAAGTTTCTTGGGCAAATTTTTGCTCTTGAATATGTTTCGAACCATGCCACTAATGGTTCTATTTTTTTGTTCAGTTACGCCATTTTGTTGAGAAGAATATTGAGCCGTGGAGAAATGCCGAATACCATGATCCTCATAGAATTTGTCGAATATGGCTGAAGTGAATTCTCCACCACGATTAGGCCTCATAGCTTTGATAAAATAGCCACTCTCCTTTTTAGCTAATTGTTTGAAAGTTTCAAACACTTCTGTCTTTTCTTTCAAAAAATACACAAAAGTTTTTCAAGTAAAATCATCAATAAATGTAACGAAATATCGATGATTACCATGTGAATGAGGAGTGATTAGGCCACACACATCAAAATAAATCAACTCAAGTGGCTTCTTTGCTCGATAAGTTGATTCCTTTGGAAATCTAGTTCTAGAATGCTTACCGATGACACATCCTTCACATAATTGATCAGGATGATCAATATATGGTAAGCCATAAACCACCTTCTTCCATGAAAGCAAGTTGAGTCCACCAGTTGAGATGGTCGAACCTCAAATGCAACAACCATGAAGGATCATTCACGTACACCTTTAGGCATTGAGACATTTCATTCCTTATATTAAGAGTAAACATCCTATTTTTCGACGTATTCAAATTTGTAATCAGTTTATTATTCCGATCTTTTAGCACAAGGTTAAGATCTTTCATATGAACAGTATATCCTTTCTCTAGAAATTGTTCCAAACTCAAAATATTGCTTGACATTTTTTAGACATAATAAACATTAGTAATAAATTGACATGCACCATTTTTCAAATGAATCAGAATTGTAACTTTGTGTTCGATAAAAATTTTGGAGTTATTACCGAAAGTGACTTTCCTTTCAACTATTTCATCTAACTCAGCAAATATTTCTTCTCGCCCACACATGTGGTTGCGTGCACCGTAATCCAAGTATCACGTATCATTTTGACCTCCTTCATCTTCTTTGAATACCAATAAGAGAACTTGATCGACATCATTTACAAAGTTTGCCTTTTCATCGGTTTTGCTACTCTCTTTGTTAGTTAGAAGCATAATGGCTAAGTTTATTACAATGATAACATCGAATTTTAGATTTATCATACCATTGGACTATCGAGTTCTTTCCTATTTCATGAACACCTCTTTGATTTAGGTATCTATCGTCATTTTGAGCAACATCTTCTCTGCTTCATCCATGACCTCTTCCTTGAAAGTGACTTTGGCCTCAACCTCGATCACGATCTTGATTTGCCCCTCGAATTTGCATAGGATTTCTTCTTTGCTCCTCATATTGGATGGTCAGCCGTATTTGGAGAACTTCCTCCACCGATTCATTTTTTTTTCCTTCTGAACCTTTCTTCATGGGCTTGTAATGAGCCCAGAAGCTCATCAATCATCATGGCATCCAAATCTTTGGATTCTTCGATTGTAGCACTAATGTGGTCGTACTTCTTGTCTAAGGACCGAATTATTTTCTCGACAACACAAACATCTGAAAAGGCTTATGTATTTCTTGTCAATTTGTTGATAATTACCACAACTCTTATGAAATGATCAGCAATCAATTCAGATTCTTTCATATGAATTACCTCGAGTTTGCCCCTCAAAGTTTGAAAGCGAATCTACTAAACTTTATGTACTCCTAGGTGTGTGTAGTGAAGAATTTCCCATGCCTCCTTAGCAGTAGTGGCATTCGAAACTTTTCGAATATGGAATCATCTAAAGCTTGATAGATGGTTGACATGGCATACTGATCATTTGTTTGAACCTTCTCCAAGGCATTCCTCTTATTCTGGTTTAAGGTGGCTTCATCCTTTGGCTCATCATAGCCAATGTTGATAAGTTCCCACGCACCGTAAGTGTTGAGTAGAGCTTTCTTTCTAATGGCTCAGTTACCATAATTTTCTTTGGTAAGATGAGGGTAATGAAGAGGAAGCTGATTGTTTGTTGAGGCCATGATCACAAACCGTAAGCTTTGATACCAATTTGATGGGAGTATTTGAAGGTGAAACACTTACAACTCACACAGAGAAGAAAATGAGATAGATAGACTTTCTATTTTAATTAATCTTATTTTACCTTAACAAGTACGATTACACGACTCCCCTATTTATGGACTTGTTACATGACTTTTACTCTTCCTATTCACTAGCATTCCAAGACGATAAAATCCTAGAAACTTGTAGAACGTTGATTACACCTTGAAAGACAAACAGTCACGACATAGAAATATAAACAGACATTTTAGAAGAAACACACTAATGATAACTATTCTTCAATGTGTGTACCGAGCAGTCTTCAGTATCAACTCTAGAATATCAGCAATGTGCCAACCGATTGACATCGGCAACTCCTCCATTGTTATCGGTTACTCGGTAATTTAGACATTTAAATTTGGTTTAATTTCTAACCCACGCTAGCATTGAGGAACGGGGGTTGGCTCGGTTGCGGGACTACACGGTCTTTGTCGTGGAGCATCTCGATAACTCCAGACATTGGCGGTCGCAATTCCATGGAGGCTTGAGTGCATAGAGGGCTGATTTGGAGCACATTCGACTCCAGCAGGACAGGGAATTTACCTCGTAAGGCAGGATCAATGCACGCAGCTAAATTATTCGACTTGTAGTGCTTCCATACCTGCAAAGCAATCATGTAAATTCCATGGCTCCATATTATCTAAAGATAAATCTGCTAACACCAACGCATAATTTGTTGGGAAAATCAAAAGAGAAATGAGATAATCCCGACGTGGCGTGGCCAGGAAGGTAAATGTCGGTCTAAGTTCTTCTTGATCTTAGGGACAAGCAATCTTACCGACTATAGTACTGAGCTTGACCCCGTGTGTATACGCTATTCTTCCTACAAGTCAAGATTTCAAGAACCAGCACCCCAAATGCATAAACATCGGCTTTCTCCGTTAGCTGTCCCCTCACAAGATATTCAGGTGCCATGTAACTGCAGCATAGTTAACCGTCTTTTAGATATAAACCATGCATAGCCCAGAGAAGATGTGAAGTGAAGAGAAGGATGCTATTCGAAACCACTTTGACAGGCCAAACTTGTCAGATTAAGGAAATAGAAAGTGCCGACTATGGGTTCAAGCAGGCTAGTAATGAAAAGGCATTCTTACAGTGTGCCGGCAATTCCTGTGCTAAGATGAGACTTATCCAGAGCAATGCATCGAGCAAGCCTGAAATCTGAGATTTTCGCCGTGAGATTTTCGTCGAGGAGGATGTTGTTGGTTTTTATGTCCCGGTGGATGATTTTCACTCCACAACCTCCATGAAGATACGCGAGGCCCTCAGCTGTTCCTGTGATGATGTGCAACCTCTCCTCCCAAGTTAGGATGGGGGTCGTATTGTTGACTGCAACAACAGATTCTATTAGCTTATTTAGAAAGACAAGCAGAGCGGAGTGCGACAGATATAACAGAAGAAGGCAAGACATTAATGGAGCATATTTTTGAAACCTATGACTTGGAAATCATAAGATGGAAGCATTGCTTGCAATACAAGAAGCCAGTTACTAAGAATGCAAACTGAACCGATGCTTGTTGTAAAGGGTAGGTCTCTTCTCGACATTGAACAATGACCATGTAAGTGTCTTATGCAGTTATGCAACAACCAGCTACTTACTAAAAATAACTTGATCAAGACTTCCGTTAGGAAGATATTCGTAGACGAGGAGGCTCTCTGGGCCTTCGATGCTACATCCCAAAAGCCTAATGAGGTTCTTGTGTTGGATCCCACTGATCAGGTTCACCTCATTGAAGAAGTCATCTGCCCATTGGCACGTGTTGAACACCAACCGCTTGACCGCGACAACCTTCCCGTAAGGTAAATTTCCCTTGTACACGGAACTGCTCCCCCCTTGCCCCAGCTTCCTCGAGTCATTAAAGAAGTTGGTGGCCTTCTCCAGCATCTCATACTTGAAATATAAGCTAAACTTGCTCATGCTCGCACGTAATTGCATGAGGTTATCTTGCACTGAAAAAGGATGAATGTCAAATTCGTGTCGTCAAGCTTGTGTTCAAGATTTACCAAGAGATCATTTTACACATTTGAACTGAATTGTTTACCTTGTTTCTTCTTAGAGCACTTTTTGTATCCAATGCATGCACCAATGAGAACAAGCGAAGTCGCTGCAGCAGCCGATGAGGTTATTGCTATGGTGATGCTGACCCTAGATGACCCTGCGGAATGATAAAGACAACATCAGGTTGACATGTGCGAGTTCATTAATAATTCCAAAAATCCGGCAAGTATCGAAGCATAAGATCAATTAAATTAAATTTAGGGTGTGTTCATTTGAGGGATAATTTCATAAAAGGGAAAATGTTTTTTGGAAAATCATTTTTCAAGAAAATGATCAATTTTCCTTTGTTTGGTGGTATGTTACTGAAAATGTTTTCTGGTGTTTAAATCTCGTTTAGAAAATGATTTCAATCTCATGCTAAAAAAGCCATTTTTAAATAATTTTTATTTTATCTTCTTTCTCTTTCCTTCTTCCTTCTCCACCAGTCACCAGGCCTTGACAGGACATTGGCATGTCGTCAAGGCCTGGTGAGGGCCAACCTAACTAGCCTTGGGCAAGGTCGAGCTCACTAGATCTTGGGGTTTGTTGTGGCAAGGTTGGTGAGACTTGAAGTTGCCCGAGGTTGGCTTGCACCAGCGACCAACGGAGGAGGAAGAAGGAAAAGAAAAAAGAAAAGAAAAGAAAAGAAAAATATTTAAAAAGTCAATTTTATAAAGTAAAATATTTTTGAAAATTCCACAAGAGCAATTTTTGAAAGTGTTTTCAACTTCTTAAATTTAGAAATTCACTTTTCTAATTTTATGCATGAATATTTTCCTTGATTAGAAAGTGTTTTTGATTGATTTATCATTTTTGGCTAATTAAACGGGTGAAAGTTCAGAAACTAATTTTGAGAAAACACTTTTTGTCAAACAAAGGCACTCTTAAGTTATGTCTGTTTTGCGGATAATATTTTCCTAGAAAACATTTTCCTCATTTCCGGTGTTTGGTTAGCTTAGGAAGATGAGTCAACGGAAAATATTTTTGTTGCCAACGAAAAACTATGCTTATATTCTAGAAAATGATTTCCTCTTTGAAAAAGTTGGAAAACATTTTCTAAAATATTATTAGGTATCGGCGCCTAGATCCGAAACTCTACGTTGGAACACGGGAACCCCAACGCTAGCTCCTGAGTGTCTTACGCTAAGGCTAGGTCCATCAAGATTGGGCTCGGATCCATTGAGGCTGGGATCAGGTCTCTTGGGCACGAGTCCATCGAGACTAGAGACGGGTCAATTGAGGCCTGGCTCTCGATGCCTACAGAGAATGACCAAAAAGCATGCGGCATACTCTAGACAAAGGAAAGTGCAATACGGAATAAACACAAAAAATCGCACTGATTAATCTTGACCTTCACAGCACCAGAATCGGCAATCATCGTCTCCCTCGACCACACCCAATACTACATCCACTGTGTCAACTTAAAAAAGGTGCATTTTTTATCCACAAATAACCGTTGTCGAAATGATATGCCATTCCGAAAACAAAAAATGCTCAAAAGAACCCCGGATCTTACCGCCTCTTTTCACTTTTCTTCCCCTCTCCTTCATCATCTCCTTCTTTTTCTTCTTCCTCCACCTCCCCATCCTCTTCTCGCTTGACGTCGGGCCCACCGCATTGGCCGTCGTCATTGGCACCGTCCTCTGGATTCCCGATGGATTGGAGATACGCGTCGATTTGTTCCTTGATGAACGTCTTGCGGTCGGACAAATCGAGGCTGAAATCCGACTCTAGCTGTCGGCGGATGGAGCCGGCGGTGGCCTGGTCGAGGTCCGAATTCCGGAGGATCTCCCGGAGCCGGCTCACGAGGTTCGATTCCCACACCATTTCTCACCTCCTTCCTCGTCGGGTCGGGGCGACGACTGTTTCCGATGGAGAAGAGAAGAGAAGAGATTCTTGACGCAAAAGCAATCTACTCTTTACAATCTCTATAAAGTGACTGAACATATCAGTGATTGATTCTCCAGGCTTCATTCTGAAGGCTTGATATTGTCCGAGCAGAATGTTTATTTTGATTTCCTTCACACGATCAGTCCCTTCGTAGGTAACATGTAATCTATCCAAAACTTCTTTTGCTGTTTCACAAGAAGAAATTTAGTTATACTCAGTAGGAGATAAGGCACATTATAAAGAGTAGATTGCTTTTGCGTCAAGAGCTTGTCTTTTAGTAAATTCAGCTCGTGTTGTTTTGTTAGCATCAATGACTTATTTTCCTCGGTTTGAAGCTGATGTTGTCTTAGGGTTGATCCATTTTTCTACGACATCCCACTTCAGAGGATCTCTGGATCTGATAAATACCTTCATTTTGTTCTTCTATATATTGTGCTCATTTCCATCGAAATAAGGAGGTCTAGTGTTGCTCTGGCCTTCAACCAAACCTGGAGCCAAAATACTAGCCATAGAGGATCTTTAGCTTAGAAGTAAAACACTTCAATAATTAAGCACACATGCTCTGATACCAATTGTGAGTGCTAGTATGAACACCTAGAGAGGGGGTGAATAGGTGTGAAAACAATTTTTTGCAATGAACAGTGAAAATATTATACTTTTGAAGCTAAGTCTAAAGAACAATAGACTTTGAGTGAGTTCAGACTTTAGCAGTTAAATAGAACTACGAACAAAATAAAGAAGTTCATGGAAGAGAATAAGAAAACAAAATTTATAGTAGTTCGGCTTAGATTAAGCCTACGTCAACTCTCCCACGCTGACAGCCTCCTGGCTGGTTTTCACTAAGAATTAAAAGAGAATTTACAATATGTGATTTCAACTTTACAGTGAAGAGACTCTACTGCTCTCTCATGAAGTTACACTATAAATCTCTCTCTTTTGAATACAACTTTGAGCTCAGTATAAGAAGTAACAAGAAAGTGGGAAGCTTTAGACTTTTGAATTTCTCTTTCACGCACACTTTTGAACAACTGGAGAGTCATCCTTAAATATCCCTTCATGCCTTCTCTACCGTTGGCACTTTCCAAAGGAATTCTTCCAATCAACCGTTTGACAGAATCAATCAAGGAGATTTCGAGCCATTTGCAGATTGAGATGAAAGCCCGTCAATTCTGTTCGCCTATACAATCAGGATCTTGGTTTCTATAAGTAGATTCTTTCCAAATTTACTTGCCTGCAAAAAGATTTGATGTATCTAAATTGATTTTAATAAAGATAATCAATTGCACATGTGTGATTTCCATCCAGAAGGCCATATATAACTTCTACGAACCGAACCCTTGAAGAAAGATAGATAATCCTTTATCTAGATAAGTCTTTTTTCTTCACTTGTGTTCGGTCTAGAATTTGTCAGAGTGAGCAGACTTTGACACAAAGTCTGGGAGTCTTCAGACTTTGACACAAAAGTTTGGAATTCTTCAGAATATACTTTGAATAAGTTTTGTCAACTTCAAAACATCAAGGAGTTTTCTCCAACAAGGGTAAGTGAGCCAGTTGCGGATTTTGAAGCAATGTAATATTATTTCAACCAAAAAAGAGAAGAAAAAATGACATAAAACTAAGAAAAAAACTGAACGACGTTTGTTTCTTTATTTCTTTTTCTTTCCTTTTATTACATAACCTATGATTGACTTTGGAATTGAAACATCCCAACATGGTATGATTCTCCTCCAATCAAGACGTAAAACTACGAAAGAACATAGCAATCGCATCTCACTTAGATTCATATATTCGTGGGATATTCATGATTTATTGATTTAAGATTGGACTCATCGTCATCTGAACATGTTGCTAACCAAGTAAGGATAATTCGACTCATGCCTTGATGTCACTAAAATCTGCACTCCTAGTCGTTTGCAAAGTGTTCGTATTCGTTGGAAGAAGAAGAAGAACAAAGGTCCCAATCCTAAAGGGTCAACGCAGCAAAGCTGGAAGAGGGCTTCCTGTCAGGCTGGAAGAGACCTCGGATGCCGTGAGCTGGTTCAACAGCCATGTGTTCATGTAGAGCTTCTACTGCTGGATTTGTCGAACAGCACGCTAGCGTTGACGAACGGGGGTTGGCTCGGTTGGGGGACTACACGGTTTTTGTCGTGGAGCATCTCGACGACTCCAGACATGGGCGGTCGCAATTCCATGCAGGCTTGAGTGCACAGAAGGCTGATTTGGAGCACATTCGACGCCTCCAGGATGGGGAATTTACCTTGTAAGGCCGGATCAATGCACGCGGCTAAATTATTTGACTTGTAATGCTTCCATACCTGCAAAGCAATCATGAATTTCCATGGCTCCCTTATATCTGAAGATAAATCTACTAGCACTAACGTAGAAACCAACGATAGAGTTTGTTGGGAAAATCAAAAGAAAAATTAGATAATCCTAGTGGAGTGTGGCCAGGAAAGTAAATGTCTGTCTAAGTTCTCATGATCGTAGGGAGAAGCAACCTTACCGACTGTAATACCGAGCTCGACCCCCGTGTGTATACACTATTCTTCCTACCACTCAAGATTTCAAGAACCAGCACCCCAAAAGCATAAACATCGGCTTTCTCCGTTAGCTGTCCCCTCATTAAATATTCAGGCGCCATGTAACCGCTGCATAGACAATCGTCTTTTAGATATAAACCATACTTAGCTCAAAGAAGATTTGAAATACAAGGAAAGGATGATACGCGAAACCCCTTTGAGGGGCCAAACTTGTCAAATTACGGACATAAACAGTGCCAACTATGGTTTCGAGTAGGCTGGTAATGAAAAGGCATTCTTACAGTGTGCCAGCGATTCCTGTGCTAAGATGAGACTTATCCAGAGCAATGCATCGGACAAGCCCGAAATCTGAAATTTTTGCTGTGAGATTTTCGTCGAGGAGGATGTTGCTGGTTTTTATGTCCCGATGGATGATTTTCACTCCACAACCTCCATGAAGATATGCGAGGCCCTCAGCTGTTCCTATGATGATGTGCAGCCTCTCCTCCCAAGTTAGGATGGGGGTCGCATCGTTGACTGCAACAATAGATTCTATTCGCTTATTTAGAAAGACAAGCAGAGCGGAGTGGGACAGACATAACCGAAGAAGGCAAGACACTAATGGAGCAGATATTTGAAACCTTCGACTCGAAAATCATAAGATGGAAGCATTGCTTGCAATACAAGAAGCCAGTTACTAAGAATGCAAACTGAACCGATGCTCGTTGTGAAGGGTGGATCTCTCCTTGGCATCAAACGATGACTGTGTAAGTGTGTTATGCAGTTATGCAACAACCAGCTACTGACCAAAAAGAACTAGATCAAGACTTCTTTTAGGAAGATATTCGTAGACGAGGAGGCTCTCTGGGCCTTCGATGCTGCATCCCAAAAGCCTCATGAGGTTCTTGTGTCGAATCCCACTAATCAGGTTCACCTCATTGAAGAAGTCATCCGCCCATTGGCATGTGTTGAACACCAACCGCTTAACTGCGACGACCTTCCCGTCAGGTAAAATCCCCTTGTACACGGAACCGCTGCCCCCTTGGCCCAGCTTCCTCGATTCATCAAAGAAGTTGGTGGCCTTCTCCAGTGTCTTGTACTTGAAATATAAGCTAAACTTGCTCTTGCTTGCTCGTAATTGCATGAGGTTATTTTGCACTGAATAAGGATGAATGTGAAATTCGTGTCATCAAGCTTGTGATCAAGAATTACTAAGAGATCATTTTACGAACCGAATTGTTTACCTTGTTTCTTCTTGGAGTACTTTTTGTATCCAATGTATGCACCGATGAGAACAAGCGAAGTCACTGCAGCAGCCGATGAGGTTATTGCTATGGTGATGCTGACCCTAGATGACCCTGCGGAATGATAAAGACAACATCAAGTTGAGATGTGCGAGTTCATTAATAATTCCAAAAATCCGACAAGCATCGAAGCATAAGATCAATTAAATTAAATTTAGGGTGTGTTCATTTGAGGGATAATTTCATAAAAGGGAAAATGTTTTTTGGAAAATCATTTTTCAAGAAAATGGTCAATTTTCCTTTGTTTGGTGGTATGTTACTGAAAATGTTTTCTGGTGTTTAAATCTCGTTTAGAAAATGATTTCAATCTCATGCCAAAAAAGCCTTTTTTAAATGATTTTTATTTTATCTTCTTTCTCTTTCCTTCTTCCTTCTCCACTAGTCACCAGGCCTTGGCAGGACATTGGCATGTTGTCAAGGCCCGGTGAGGGCCAACCTAACTAGCCTTGGGCAAGGTCAAGCTCACTAGATCTTGGGGTTTGTTGTGGCAAGGTTGGCGAGGCTTGAAGTTGCTCGAGGTTGGCTTGCACTAGCGACCAACGGAGGAGGAAGAAGGAAAAGAAAAAAGAAAAGAAAAAGAAAATATTTAAAAAGTCAATGTTGTAAAGTAAAATATTTTTAAAAATTCCATAAGAGCAATTTTTGAAAGTGTTTTCAACTTCTTAGATTTAGAAATTCACTTTTCTAATTTTATGCATGAATGTTTTCCTTGATTAGAAAGTGTTTTCGATTGATTTATCATTTTTGGCTAACTAAACGGGTGAAAGTTCAGAAACTAATTTTGAGAAAACACTTTTTGTCAAACAAAGGCACTCTTAAGTTATGTCTGTTTTGCGGATAATATTTTCCTAGAAAACATTTTCCTCATTTCCGGTGTTCAGTTAGCTTAGGAAGATGAGTCAATGGAAAATATTTTTATTGTCAACGAAAAACTATGCTGATATTATAGAAAATGATTTCCTCTTTGAAAAAGTTGGAAAACATTTTCTAAAATATTATTAGGTATTGGCGCCTAGATCCGAAACTCCATGTTGGAACACGGGAACCCCAACACTAGTTCCTAAGTCTCTAACGCTGAGGCTCGGTCCATCAAGATTGGGCCTGGATCCATTGAGGCTGGGATCAGGTCTCTTGGGCACGAGTCCATCGAGACTACACCCGGGTCAATTGAGGCCTGGCTCTCGATGCCTATGCTTCAGTCCACTGAAGCTGGGCTCGAACCCCTAGTACTTGTGCCTTATGCCTCAACACTTGAGCTAGCATCCATAAAGTCCGGGCTTGGGCCTTGACACTCAAGCTCTAGTCTCCAGCATTGAGGCTTAGGTCCTAAATCAAGGAAACTTCGATCCTATGAGAATATATTTTTTTAAATTGAAATTTCTTTTTTTTTTGTTTTGAAAAAATTCAAAATTTAAATTAGTTTAAAAATAAATTATTAATTTTTTTTTGTTTCTTTCTTATATTTTTTACTTCTATCTCAGTTGCAGCCACAGAGATGGCTAGGAATTGACCACAGGCAAGGGAGGAGCTTGCTGTTCTAGCAATGCCAAGGTCTTGTCGACCTTTGACAAGGTTCAAGCCTCGAGCTCGACCTTGCTTGAGGTCAATCACTGATTGTCGGTGCAGCTCCAATTGGCGGGAAAAGAAAAAAGAAAAGAAAACAAATGTCATAAATGTTTTTTGATATTTTAAAAAATGAAAAGGAATTTTTTTTTATTAAAAAAAACGTCATTAAAAGAAGTGCCTTAAGCGACCGAACCGAGGAAACCGCAATTGGAAAAATCGAAATCTGACATTAGACAGAGAAGAGCCTCGGTTCTTCTTTAATGGGGAGGAAGCCATCTTTGAAGTCGGTAAACTACAGACCAGGAGATTAGTTGTTACCTCCGCTAACGGGGACGTTGTAGAACTTTGTGGTCGAGTAACGGAGGAAGCATCCCGCATTCATGGCCCGCGCTTCTTCTCTGGGAGTGCAGCTTCTTGCCCTCGAAGTTGCATTCTCCAAAATTTAAAGTACTTTAAAAAATTGATTTTTTTCTTCCCTTTTTTTTTTTCTTTCTTTTTATATTTTGCTTCTGCCTCAACTAATCACCGGCCTTAGCGACAGCCAACGATTGACCACAGGCAAGGGATGAGCTCGTTGTTCTAGCAATGCCGAGGTCTTGTTGACCTTTGATAAGGCTTGAGCCTCGCCAATTTAGCTAGACTTGAGCTCGCGATTGGCTGAAATAGAAAAATAAAATAAAATAAAAATAATAATAATAAAATAATTCGATATTTAAAAAATGAAAAGAGAAAAAAATTTAAAAATATCATTGAAAGAAGTGCCTTAATCGACCAACAGGAGAAAACCACAATTGGAAAAATCGAAATCTGACAGCAGACATAGAAGAGCGTCGGTTTTTCTTTAATGGCGAGGAAGCCATATTTTAAGTCGGTAAACCAGAGATCAGGACACTAGTTGTTACCTCCGCTATCAGGGACGTCGTAGAACTTTGTGGTCGAGTAACGGAGGAAGCATCCCGCGTTCATGGCCCGCGCTTCTTCTCCAGGTGCACAGCTTCTCGCCATCGAAGTTGCATTCTCCAAACAGACTCTGCAACCGCCGGCATCAAGCGTGCTCCAACACTGTGCCAAAGCATATACCCCGGCGACTCCTCCAATTCCATCCTCCCCAGCCACCGCGAAGCCCTTGTTCCGCACCGCCCTTGCCGAGACATTCCTTAGGACCCGGTCCACCCTATCAGAGAACTCGGCCACTCTCTCCGCCGGGACCGTCAAATTGGAGCTACACTTGAGCATGTAACGCGTCGGATCAACGGTCTCGTTGTAGAAGTCATAAACATCGTAACGGAGGAAGCAGCCGTCCATGTAGAGCCGGCCGAAGTTGGGGAAGCAGGGGAGTATCCAGGGCCGGCTCTCGGCAAAGCAGAGGAAGCACTCGGCCTCAATTAAGTCTCCGTGGCACTGGGCGAGGCCGTACACTGCTGGCGGTGGCTTGGCGACGGAGTAGTTGCTCCAGCCCTGGTTGGCGACGCTCTTGGAGATCTCCCTCACGACAGCGTTGAAGTTGGAGATGCCGTTTACGGCGATCCCAGTGGAGTTCTCACAGATGAGGCCCACTTGGGCGATCCGAGGATCGGAGACGACAAGAGAGAAGAAGAACGAGGAGAGCGCCAGCAGAGGAAGGGCGATTGATGGTTCCGCTCTGCTCGACTTCATGGGCTCTGCTTGAGAATGCTTGGTTATCAAATTTTCCTTCTCACTCTGCTCTCTTCAAAGAGAGAAGAAGAAGAAGAAAAGGGAGAGATTAAGCAAGAGCGTGAGGGGAGATCCGTTTCAACCAGATGATCTCATAAATCTTCAACCCAGCTACACGACGCGGAATCGAAGCGACTAAGTAAATGGGGCTTAACTTTCGGGTCTCATTTCTCACATCACCCTTTGCTTTCTTTATGCTACACTAGAGTTTTTGGAAAGTGCCATAGTGATGACATGTTTCTCTCTTCACACTAAGTAATAAATGTTGCTTGACTTTCGGGTGGAATGCAGTGTTTGATACGGCGAAATGATGGGGTTCCGAGACCTTTCGAGTCCAAGGATATTTTGGGCTAAGGGTGGTCCAGATGAAAGAGAGAGATCAGCAACGACCTAAGTAAGACGCGGACGTATACGCGACACGACACGATACGACACGTCGACACGTTATTTTTCAAAAATAGAGAATTTCAACACGTTGGGGCCGTTATATATTAAATGAATATTTTTATTTTTAATTAATTTAATTCAAATTCATAAATAATTAGTTAATTAAAAAAAGAGCCTACAATGAATTTACACTAATAATATTAATAAATCAATTCATTAAAAATTCAAAAAACATATTCATAGTTAATGTGTATCCATGTTTGGAAATGCGTTTTTAACTTTAACAAAAGTTATTGATGAAACTAATAATTAATAAGAAATTAGAATCAATTTATTTAAATAAATCCATGATCTTCTACAAATAAACAAAATTTATCATTATTCAAAATTCAGTACTTTTATTTTTCAAAATTATTTATTTACTTTTCCATTTTAAAAAAAGTCCCCACACCCCTACTCCCTACTTTCCTTCGTCCATTTCCCCCCACCGCCAAATTTATTACACTTTTATTTCCCTCCCCCACCTCCTGACAGTGACAGATAAGTTGTCACTTACCCTCCTCCAAAATTAAAAGTCGCACCATCATATCTCAGTTTTTTTTTTTTTTTTAGTTTCCTTATCTAAAACCCTAGCTAGCCCTCCTTTTCCTCCTCCTCCTCGCCGCTCGCCGCACGACCCCCTTCCTCTCCGCATGACCCCCTTCCTCTCCTCTTCTTCTTGATCCTTCTCCTCTTCCGTCTCTCACCATCTCTCGCCATCTCTCGCTGTCGCGGGCTCGCCGTCACTCACAGCTCGTCTCTGCTCCCTGGCCCTCACTTCCACCCTCCATCTTCCGGACACGCGTGTCAAAACGTGTTTGACCATGTGTCAAAAAATCTGACACACATTGACTGCGTGTCCGACCGTGTCCGAGCGTGTCAACGTGTTCAACACGCTCTGACACGTGACGGACACGACACGGAAGCACGGCAATGTATCCGTGCTTCATAGGCAACGACTGAAATGACGAGGGTGACGGATATTGATGTCTGTGTCATTATTTGTTTTTAAATAATTAGGTGATAATATTTAATCTGGTTTGATAATAACAATGATCATAAAAAATCAAATAATAAATTATTATAAATTATTGTGAAGTCCATTTATTCAAGAATTTGTAATTCAGAGTAAGCCATTATCACGGTAGCTTGAAAAGTATTATGCTCTTTCTTTTTTAGCAATTATTATATCGCATTAAATATAGGGAAGGTACCAGTAAGGGTTAGCATGGTTCTGGAATTGAAAAACTGGACCAATGGGAACTTGTCCAGTTCCAAATTAAAAAAATTAGGGAACCTATTTGGATGAATAGAGAACCTAGAACCTAGAACAAGATTTTATATTTTTCTTGATATATATCTTCACTCGGATTTGTTGTATTCCAAGCCATTCATTGCTGAGTGTGTATCATGGAATCACTAGTCTAAGCTTCTATTTGTTGACACTCAAATTTTGACGACCCGGACAGTTTGTGAAGGAGAATGAGACTCTAAATATTTTCTTACAAGGTCATGGAATATAATATTTCATCGATTCCTTTGTGGTTGTGTCTGCATAATCTTGAACTTTTGACAATTGAAAATATGAATCTTTCCTTTCTACGAACAAAGCGCTTATCCTTAGCATAATATATGGAATTGACCAACTCGTGAGCTGATATTTAGTTAAAAGAAATAAGATCGATAAAGATTATTCAGCATACGTGATAAAAAGGAAAGAGATATGCATGAATCGCCAAAAGATGGACTCACGGTCAAAAGGAGGGAAGAAAAGGACAAATCATGATATCATAGGAAATACGATTTACTTTCTTTCTTCGTAACCCTGCCCATTGACGTATAAAAGGAACTCTTCACGACCAAAGCAAAGTGGGCCACACATTGAATATACGGCCATAATATAGGGAGAAAACATACGAGACCCCTTCACAGCCGTGACTTTGCTGAGTTCGTGGCTGCCCCTCAACGCTGACCCTGCTACCGATTGTCCGCTGCAGCGACACATCAGTCTTCGACGACCTTCGCAGCCTCCAAGCAAGACCCCACAGCAATTCCAATGATCTTCAGTCCATGTGGTCATCCAGTGACGCCAGCAAGTCCAGTCCAGCGAGGAGTCGATGTGCAGAGATTATAAATTGAGGCGTTTAATGCAAAAAAAAAGGGGGCTTCACAGAATACACATGCGGCAACGTGTTTGGTTCCATATAATGGAGACTGATCCTGTAAAGTCCTGATTTTTATTATTCCTATAGGCTTTTTGGCGTGTTATCCCTTGGTTTCATCACTCATTGCATGCAGAAGACGTCAAATTCTTATTCCTTTTGAGACATAGAAGTGGCCTAAGAGCTTGGTCAAAGTCTTCATTGGAGGCCCAGACTCGCGAAGAGATTTGTATAGCGAGAGTTCTCACCTGATTTTGTGACTCATTGATAAAATCAAAAGTTCAATGGCCGCCCTCTTTTACCGCCGTCCTCGCTGAGTCGTTTCAGACGGTGCCATGAGCAGCTACACCGTGAGCCTTGTCGAGCACCACCCTATTGCCTATCGATTACGATCCCAATCCGATTGCGCAAAGTCCAAATCTGGAAGCCAATATTCGGAATAGGTAAAAATTTTGTCTATTTTAATTTCCAAAAATTCCATTTCCTTATTTGATATAAATTAGGGTCCCTAATTTAACAATGTGCATACGATTGACAGTCCGATTTTCGTGCACGAAATCTAACTCGCAATCACACGAAAAAGTCGCTAATTCGATCTCACGCCCGAGATTTGATTCACAATTTTGTTTAAAATTGGCCAATCCGATCTCACGCGCGAGATACGATTCGTCAATTTATGGATATCAATCTTATCTTGTCTGATTTGATGTCGTGTTGTTTGAATCGATTTTGTTTACGTAAAAGAAAACCCAAAAAAATATATTTGCGTTAAGATTAGGTTCATGTTATAATATTTCTTGTTTTAGGGTTATTTTGCATATTTATAATAGGAAATTTATTTCGAATTTTTAAAAAAAAAATCCAAAAAATAACATCAACTTAGGATGCTAGTTTTTTTTTTTTTTTTTTTTTTAATTTAGATTGCATGTTTAATTATCTGACAATTTTAATTTCGAATTTTATAAAAAAAAAAAAAAAAAACCTAGAACTAGGGCACTCTTTGCATGTCATTGCATGTTAGGATAAAATTGCACGAAATTTAGTTCTAGATAATATTTATAAGTTTAGATAATTTTTCATAGATAGATTGCATCTTAGGTTAGGGATTAACAAGTTAAGATATCATCCCAGTTTAAATTAAGATTTGGCCTAACCTAATTCTTAATGTAAGTTGGATGGTATCTTAATCTGTATAGATAATTTTCGCATTTTTCTAATTTCGGATTTCATGGAAAATACCAAAAAAAAATTGTCTTAGAATAAATCAATTACATTTTCTAGGATAGATTGCATGCTCATTAAGAAAACACAAAATATTTCACTTACGTCATATAGTTTAGGTCATATTGCCATGTCATATCATTTCATGTTAGAGTAGTAGTATGCATTGCATTAATAATAATTCTCATCAAATATGTGTGAGCAAAATTAAGTGGTTGCGTGTTAATTAGAAATCATATCTAGGACTGTTGATATGAATTTTGATCTAACATTGCAGACGTTTTCATTACTATGAGATAAGTCCTATAATTTAGTCATTGCTTTATTTAGGTGTTAAATTGGTGGTTTGCGCACCCGCATGATCATCTCACATATTAGGGAAGTAAATTAAAATCAATTCAAGCCCCCCGAACTCACAATTTTTCTCTCGTTACTTTACTTAGTTTCTAATCGACCCACCAAAAATAGATAAGTGGTGACCCCTAATTAAAAATCAATTGCATGTTAAGAACCTGAACTTAAGTCACGAACTGGTATGGGCTAGGGAGAGCCCGAGCTAAATTTAGGCTTAGTAATCCATTAGCCAAATCCTAGGTGGTGCACCTGAAATTTGGTCATGACACTATTTTATAACTGAGACTTTTACTTTGTTAATATTTCATATTCTTTACGTGTCTAATTATAAGTTATGACCAGTGAATTATTGTTATACGTGTTGATAATTAGAGGTGATGGTTCACTACAATCGTTCAATTAATAATATGGATGGAACTTGGAATTGATCTCAAAACTTGGGATAAGTAGGTTCTATAATATACAGGGTAGGTTCCAGGTGAAATATGTACGAAACCTAAAACCGCTCATTAATAGGTATCATGAATCCCATATTTGCATGGTCGTGGTTAAGTTTGGTAGATAAGGTTCGTCATTGGAAGGTTCTCTTTTGTATCAAGTCGGGGCCAACCCATTTTCATAATTATGCAAAATTCATCGACCTTTAATTTGTCTTTAGATGATCAAATTTGGCCTCGAGTGTTTTAGATGAGATTCCCCCTACATTTTTCATACATGTACATTTGACTTGTCTAGTCCCATGGCCGCGGCCACGAGGTGTCCGAGCTATGCATCCCGCCTACTTGAATGAGTTGCCAAACAAACGATCAGGCGCCCTCACACTTTTTTTTTTTTTTTTTTTTTTTTTTTTTTTTATGTCTTGAATTTAGGGATAAGTACATAAAAAATCTTAAAATTTGTCACGAAAAATCCAAATTGAGTCTTAAAAATTTTAAAAAGTGTAATTAAATTCTAAGACTTATCTCTTTAAACTTTCAAAAATTATAATCACTAAAAGGACTTTTAGTGGACTAAGTTGATAAGTTTTAGAACTCGATTATATTTTGTGACAAATTTTAGAATTTCCAATGTACTCATTCCTTAGATTTATGTATGATCTCTTCTACCTTGATTTCAACCGCTACATAGAGTTCCGCAATTAAAAAACGCATAAGAACGTGGCAGTTCGTACAGGACCGTCTCAATTCACATCTAAAGTAGGAGGAAATCTTAGGAAAACTGAGCAAGTTCTCATAGTAATAATTTACAAGCGTAAAGCGATTGAACAACTCTTCTGTGCTTTCCAAGCACATGGAATAAAAGAACGACAAGCATAAAATCATTTGTAAGTCTCGTGTGATTCAACAGATCATATGCACCTCGTATACCGTGAGCTGGTTCAATAGCCATGTGTGCATGTAGAGCTTTTGCTGCTGGATTTGTCGAACAGCACGCTAGCGTTGACGAACGGGGTTGGTTCGGTTGGGGGACTACACGGTCTTTGTCGTGGAGCATCTCGATGACTTCAGACATGGGCGGTCGCAATTCCATGCAGGCTTGAGTGCACAGAAGGCTGATTTGGAGCAATCTCGACACCTCCAGGACAGGGAATTTACATCGTAAGGCCGGATCAATGCACGCAGCTAAATTATTTGACATGTAATGCTTCCATACCTGAAAAGCAATCGTGAAATTTCCATGGCTCCCTTACATCTGAGGATAAATTTGCTAACACTAACGCAGAAAGCAACGGTAGAGTTTGTTAGGAAAATCAAGGGAAAAATTAGATAATCCCGGTGTGGCGTGGCCAAAAAAGTAAATGCTGGTCTAAGTTCTTCCTTATCGTAGGGACAAGCAATCTCACTGAGTTTAATACCGAGCTCGACCCCTGTGTGTATGTGCTATTCTTTTTACCACTCAAGATTTCAAGAACCAGCACCCCAAAAGCATAAACATCAGCTTTCTCCATTAGCTGTCCCCTCATGAGATATTCGGGTGCCATGTAACCGCTGCATAGCTAACCGTCTTTTAGATATAAACCCATACTTAACCTAGAGAAGATGTAAAGTGAAGAGAAGGATGATACACAAAAGCACTTTGACAAGCCAAACTTGTCAGATTAAGGAAATAGAAAGTGCCGACTACGGTTTCAAGTAGGCTAGTAATGAAAAGGTATTCTTACAGTGTGCCAGCAATTCATGTGCTAAGATGAGACTCATCAGGAGCAATGCATCGGGCAAGCCCGAAATCCGCGATTTTCACTGTGAGATTCTCGTCGAGGAGAACACTGCTGGCTTTTATGTCCCGGTGAATGATTTTCACTCCACAGCCTCCATGAAGATGTGCGAGGCCCTTAGCTAATCCTGTGATGATGTGTAGCCTCGCCTCCCAAGTTAGGACGCGGGTCTCATTGTCGCCTACAACAAAAGATTCTATTTGCTTATATGATCGCGCTTTAGAAAGACAAGCAAAGCAGAGTGCGACAAATATAATAGAAGAAGTGGAATGGCTAGACACTAATAGAGCAAATTTTGAAACCTACGACAGAAAATTATAAGACTGAAACATTGCTTGCAATTCTAGAAACCAGTAAGTAAGATCGCAAACTGAATCGATGCTCGTCATAAGGGGTAGATCTGTTCTTGTCGTCGATTGATGGCTGTGTAAGCGTTGTATGGCAATGCAACGACCAGCTACTTACTGAAAATAACTTGATTGAGACTTCCATTAGGAAGATACTCATAGATGAGGAGGCTCTCCGAGCCTTCAATGCTGCATCCCAAAAGCCTGATGAGGTTCTTGTGTCGGATCCCATTGATAAGGTTCACCTCGTTGAAGAAGTTGTCCACCCATTGTCGTGTATTGAACACCAACTGCTTAACTGCGACGACCTTCCCGTCAGGTAAATTCCCCTTGTACATGGAACCGCCACCCCCTTGCCCTAGCTTCCTCGAGTCATCAAAGAAGTTGGTGGCCTTCTCTAGCATCTCATACTTGAAATATAAGCTAAACTTGCTCACAATTGTTGGTAATTGTGTGAGGCTATTATGTACTGAAAATAGATGAATGCAAAATTCGTGATTTGTGTCACCAAGCTTTTGTTTAAAAATTATCAAGATGATCATTTTGCGCATTTGAACCGAATTGTTTACCTCGTTTCTTCTTGCAGTACTTTTTGTATCCAATGTATGCACCAATGAGAACAAGCGAAGTCACTGCAGTAGCCGATGAGGCTATTGCTATGGTGATGCGGACCCTAGATGAACTTGTGAAATGATAAACAACAGCAGGTTGAGATGAGTGAGTTCATTAGAAATTCCCCAAATCATAAGATCAATCAAATCAAACTTATGGTGAATTTGTTTGGGGGAAGATCTCATGAAAATAAAATATTTTCCAGGAAATCATTTTTCAAGAAATTGGTATTTTAGTCTCATTTGGAAAATGATTTCAATCTCATGCAAAAAAATAAAAAAGGTTCGTTTTTTTTTCTTTTTGTTGTCTTTCCTTCTTCCTCCTCTGCCAGTCGCTAGGCCTTGGTAATGGTTGCGACTTGCCACTAGCGTTATTGCTGAGGCCTGGCGAGGGTCGACCTAACCAATGTTAGGCAAGGTCAAGCTTGCCAAATCCCAATGAGCTCAACCTTGGGTGAGCTTGCCTGAGGCCAGCTTGTGGGCTGGTCACTGAGGTTGGGCGATTGATGGAGGAGGAAGATGGAAAAGAAAATAAAAACATAAAGAAAAGAAGAAAAAGAAAAAAAGAAAAAAATCAAATTTTTAAATAAAAATATCAAAATATTCAAGATGAGCAATTTCGAAAGATTTTTTTCCCTTTCTTAAATATGAATTCACTTTCATAATATTATGCATGAATATTATCTTTAATCGAAAAGTGTTTTTGGTTGACTAATCATTTTTAGCAAACCAAAGGGTGAAAGTTTGGAAACCAATTTTAGAAAAACACTATTCCTCAAACAAACACACCCTTAAGCTCTGTTCGTTTCGTAGAAAATATTTTCCGGCTTTCAATTTGTTAAGGAAAATGAGTCAATGTAAAATGTTTTTCTAATCAACAGAAAAATATGCTTAAAATCAGAAAAATGATTTTTTTTTTAGAAAGTTGGAAAACATTTTGTAAAATATCATGAAATATTGGGGCTTGGACCTAGGTTTGAACACGCGAACCTTGATGCTGGTTCTCAAGTCTCTAATGATTGGGCTGGGTCCATTAAGGCCCGGGTCCATTGAGGCTGGGACCAGGTCCCTGACGCATGCGCGATGGGAAATCTATACTAAACCGCAAAATATATTTAATGGTGAGGAAGCCATTTTTTAAGTTGGTAAACCAGTGATTAGGAGACTATGTTGTTACCTCCACTAACTGGGATGTTGTAGAACTTCGTGGTGGAGTAACGGAGGAAGCATCCGGCATTCATGGCCCTCGCTTCTTCTCCGGGTAGGCAGCTTCGCGCCTTCGAAGTTGCGTTCTCCAGACAGACTCTGCAGCCGCCGGCATCGAGCGTGCTCCAACACTGCGCCAAAGCATATACCCCGGCGACTCCTCCGACTCCGTCCTCCCCAGCCACCGCGAAGCCCTCGTTCTGTACTGCGCTTGCCGAGACATTCCTCAGCACCCGGTCCACCCTGTCTGAGAACTCGGCCACTCTCTCCTTCTGGTCCGCCAGGACTGTGGAATTAGAGCTACACTTGAGCATGTCGTGCGTTGGATCGACGGTCTCATTGTAGAAGTCGTAACCGTCGTAACGGAGGAAGCAGCTGTCGAGGTAGAGCCGGCCGAAGTTGGGGACTCAGCCGTAGAGCCGGCTCCGGCTCAGGGCATGGCAGAGGAGGCAGTCGTTCTCAAACAGGTCGCCGTAGCACTGAGCGAGGCCGTACAATGCTGTCGGTGGTGAGGCGAGGTAGTATTTGCCCCAGCGCTGGTCGGCGACGCTCTCGGAGATCTCCCTCATGATGGCGATGTAGTTGGGGATGACTTTTTCGGTGAGGAGCCCGTTGGAGTTCCCACAGAGGAAGCCCGCTTCGGTGATTCGAGGGTCGGAGGCGGCGAGAGAAAAGAAGGAGGAAAGCGCGAGCAGAGGGAGAGCGAAGTAAGTGGAAATCGTAGTCGAAAATCGCATTGATGGGCTCGCTCCGTTTGACTTCATGGGCTCTCCTTGAGAAATGCTGGGTTATCAAATTCTTCTTCTCAGTTCTCTTCAAAGAGAAGAGGAAAGAAGAGAAGGAGGGAAAGATTGAGCAAGAGCCGGAGGGGAACTCAGATTCAACCTGATGATCTCATAAAGCTTCAACCAGCTGCACAACGCGGAATCGAAGCGATGACTTGATGCTTGACTTTTGGGTCTCGTTTCCCACATCACCCCTTGCTTTCTTTATGCTACAGTAGAGCTTTTGGGAAAGTGCCATGGCGATGCCAGGTCCCAGGAACTGCCGCGATGACATGCTTGATGGCATGTCTGATGACATCTCTCTCTCCTCTATCTGGGGGAGAGAGAGAGAGAGAGAGAGAGAGAGAGATCTGCAACGACTGACCGGACGAGGGAGACGGGCGTCGGATCTCGCTGTTTAGTTGTTCAGCGATTATTCCGTCGCGTTACGTTCAGGGAAGGTACCATGGATATCGTGGTTGGGTTGGTAGACAGAGGTCAATCATATGGGTAGATCCTTTTTTTTTTTTTTAATAAAGTTTTTTTTAATAAAGATTTTATTTCACGAAATTTTGGATTTTACCAAGTTGTAATTCACTTGCTTAGAGGGTAAACTTCACGCACCAAAAGAAAAAAGTTAATAAACTTTTAATTAAAACTGAAATTGATATAGCACCAAAAGTAATTATATTTCAAAGAAAAAGCAATAAAATCTACCAATAGAGTCAAATGCCGAAAAAGCTGGTAAAACGAAAAGAATGCAATAAAAATTGCGACCAAGGAAAAATGGACATCAAGATCAAAAGAGAAAATGAATTATCATGGCACCACACTTAGGTTAAAATTCGTGGCACTTGAATTTTTTGCCATAATATAGATGGTTAGGTGATGGTGAAAAAAGCAACCAAAAGCATTTTTCCCATGGGAAAAACCGATGAATTTGAAATCTTGACGGTGAAAACTCCAGAAGCTCAAAGGTAGACGAATTCAAAAGGAAAATGACAAGAAAAAACAATCAAAAGGGTTTAAGTTGAAAAGTGTCAATTTAACTATTTATTAAGCAACCGAATAACGAAAATCTATAATTTTTAACCACGATTTTTCATGTATTGTGTGTAATTAGATAAGATTTTTATAATTATACAAAAAAAAGGAGGCGCACAAAACCCAAGGACAAGAAAAATATTTGCCTATTACTGTCCAAAAAAAAGGTTGCAATTGAAGTTGTGACCACGGAAAATTGGACGTCGAGATCACGTAGTTCTTTTATCAAGGAGAAAACGAATTACTTCGGCCAATACTTAGGTTTAAATTTTCCGCACTTGAATTTTTTTGCCAGGAGATAGATGGTTAGGTGACAGAAGAAAAAGTAATCAAAAGCATTTTTCCATAGGAAAAATCGGTGAATAAGAAATCTTGATGGTGAAAGCTCTAGATATTCAAAGGTAAACAAATTCAAAAGGAAAATGACGGAAAAAGCAAAAAAAATTAAAGAAGGGATTATGTCAAAAAGTGCTGTCTAATCAACATATGGTTCTTTCACACATTGTGAGTAATTAGATAAGATTTCTATAATAATACAAATAAAACGAGGTTTGCCTATTACCGTCCAAAGGAGAGTTCATTGATTTCATTACCACCAACACCTTTAAAACTTTTGACTATCTCCAACGTGCAATCACGGACAAAATCAATATGAACCCTCCAATTAGGAAAAACACGGAAAAAAAAAGGAGAAAAGGATTTGCGTGCTTGGTTTAAGGGAAGACTCCACACGGTCAAATTTTCCCATTCCATGGTGCAACTCTTCAAAATAAAAAAGAGAAAAGATTAAAAAAAGAAAAAGAAAAAGACAAGTGTGATCAAAAAAGAAAAATAAGAATAAAAAACAAATAAAAGTTTGTTGGTGACATGACAACACTAATCCACATCCATCTCTCTCTTAAACTTAGCCAAGATACTGACCAAAAAAAAAAAAACTTAGCCAAGATATAGTTTCCATTCACCCCTGGTTTAACCTTCATAGCAAAAGGAGCTTAAACCCTTCATTCCTAAACTCGAGCTCATCGCACAACACCTTAATTTTTTTTAATTCTTGTATGAAATTACTGACTTTAATCAAGTCATTTATCAAACTTTTCTCTGAGTGATTTATCAACTAGTTTTGAATTCCTAACTCTTTATTTGATAGATAGTTCATGAAATTACAATTATCTGACTCTCAAACTAACTTTAGTTCGGAACAACTGAAGTGATGGAGAGTGTGGAGGCAAGCTAGGGTTTCAAATTGAAGAGTTAATTTCGGTTGCAGATGGGAATGAAGTTGGCTCGAGCTATTTTTCGAGATTCACTCGAGCCTGATGAAGTATATTTATGGAGGTTAAAGATTTCCCTATTAGAAAAAATTGTTATAGATATTATTTGACATTTCATTATTCTCTACAATAATTAATTTCATTTCTTATGCATTTTGTTTGGTATAAACACCCCCTCCTCTAGTAACGTGTAAAGTGAAGTAGTAAAGATTCTCTTACCTTCTCTTTTCCCCACACTATTAGATACATTCTCTCTCCTCAATAGAGAGAGAAATTTGGAGGAGAGATGGGGTCGATCCTCAGCTAATCATCGAGCGGCACGAGCAAGGAGGAGCTCGTGACCGCTGCAGACAAGGCCAAGGAGATCGTCTCGTCGGCTCCTGTTGTCTTGTTCAGGTCGCTCCTTCCCTCCTTTCCCTCCCGGTGCTCATCCATGAGCGATTTGCTTCTCTGGAACGGTGGAATTTCGATTACCCAAGTTTCATCCCGGGTCATGTTTTGAATGATTGTTTGTTGACTTCGGTATCAGTGTCGCTTGCGATGCGATTCACTCTTGAATATGATTGCGGGCAAAATTGTATTAGCTGATGGCTTCGACAAGAATTTGAACAGTATAGCCTTTCTCCATAAGTTGTCCTAAACTCAAAATATTACTTGACATTTTCGGGACATAATAAACATTACTAATAAACTAACATGCACTGTTCTTCAAATGAATCAAAATTGTACCTTTGCCTTCGATAAGAATTTTAGAGTTATCAAGACTTTCCCTTTAAGTGTCTCATCTAACTAGGCAAACATTTCTTTTCGCCCACACATGTGGTTGCTTGCATCGCTATCCAAATATCACATATCATTTTGACATCCTTCATCTTCTTTGAACGCCAATAAGGGAACTTGGTTGACATCATTCACCAAGTTTGTCTTTATGTCTTTTCTGCTACTCTTTTTGTTACACCAATCAGAAGCATAATGCCCAAGTTTATTATAATGATAACATTGAATATTAGATTTATCATGCTATTGGCTTGTCGAATTGTTTTCTCTTCCTTGAACACCTCTTTGATTGAGGTATTAACCATCATTTTGAGCAACATCTCCTCTGTTTTGTCCAGAACTCTTCCTTGAAAGCAACTTCGGCCTTGAGGTCAGTCACAATCTTGATTTGCCCCTCAAATTTGCACATGATTTCTTCTTTGCTCCCTGTCATCTCATATGTCAGCCACATTTGGAGAACTTCCTCCACTGGTTCATTTTTTTATTCCTTCTGAACCTTTTCTCGTGGGCTTGTAATGAACCCAAAAGCTCATCAATCATCATGGCATCCAAATCATTGGATTCTTCGATTGCAATACCAATGTGGTCGTACTTCTTGTTTAAGGACTGAAGTATTTTCTTGACAACACGAACATCTAATATGTCTTTTCCGTTTTATTTATTTAGTTGACAATTGCCAAAACTCTTGTGATATAATTAGCAATTGACTTAGATTCTTTCATATGAATTACCTCGAATTCATCCCTAAAAGTTTGAAGGCAAATCTTATGAACTTTTTGTACTTCTTGGTGTGTGTTGTGAAGAATCTCCCACACCTCCTTAGCAGTATTGGCGTTCGACACTTTTTCGAATGTGGAATCATTTGAAGCTTGATGGATGATTGACAGGGCATATTGATCTTTTGTTCAATCCTTCTCCAAGGCATTTCTCTAGTTCTGATTCAAGGTGGCTTCATCCTCTGAGTCATCATAGTTGGTTTTGATCACACCATAGGTGCCGAGTAGGGCTTTCATTCTAATAGCCCAATTACTATAATTTTCTTTAGTGAGATGAGGGTATTGAAGAGGAAACTGATTGCTTGTTGAGGCCATGATAAAAAATCGTAAGCTCTGATATCAATTTGATGGGAGTATTCACAACAGCAATGGGCGTCTTTAATGGTTATTCACTAAGACCTTGCTGGAATTCCAGCAAGGTGTAAAACGTGGCGCTTGTAGTTCTTACCTTAGATCCAAAGAGAGAGACTTGTGTGATGGAAGTGGATGAACTGAAGTGTGACATCCACTGTGCATGTAAATGTAATAATTGCTTTTGACTGCTCGCATGAATTTAAAGTGTGTGCTTTAAACTACCCTATCAGTTGATACTCTCTCCTAATGAGAGCCCATCGTCAATAGTCGTGTATGGCAAGCTGGTCGTCATGTTACATAATACCACGTTAAGTAATATTGGTGGCGGCTGAAAATCCTTAATGCATGTGGAATGACTCAGAAATCCTGAAATTTGAGACACTAGGAACCGATTCATCGCTGTCCGGTAATAAAGTCTCATGGGACATTGAACTAGACCTCCTTAAAGATCTACGGTTCTATAATGCGGAAGAATTATTGCCGAGATTGAGATTATTTCTTCTTATTTTGCATTTTATAACTTTTTAAGTTCTTTCCCGAGAAAAGAAAAAAATTGGCCAGTTCTTTTGATCAGTCCTAAGAAGAACCAACCAATTTAGCTCCCACCTCCGATCCATTGGATCGAGAGCGGCCTTTTCGACTCAATCAGAAACAGATCATCTCTAGAAAAAAGACAGATTCGACGCCCCCAGTAGGCCTGACCAAATGGGCAGGCTAGGCTGGATCCGGATCTAATATCGCCACACCTCAAAATATGATAGCTAATTCTCGGGCCGAGTCGAGTCGGGTCCCCAGGAGGGGCCCCAGGTTGGGGGGTGCCTTTTGATGCGGAATCCCCGTTCGACTCATGATAGTCGCGTTTCCAACCAACAGGCCATCCCACATTGCAAGAGAACGGAAAAAAGCGCGCGGAATAAAGAAGAGAAGGAGAAAGAGACAGGAGAAGGATGAGGCCATTGACCGAGCTTGTCTCCATGCCATGACAAAAGAGCAGTTCCCGGGCCATCGGACAAAACATGACCCTCGTCTAACGCTCGGTTGGGACGGAAGGTGCTCTGATGTTTATGCTCTCTCGCTCGCTCTGTGTCGACGCTTCTTTTTCTCTCAGTCCTCTCTGCTCATAAATCAAGAGACACCCAAGAAGAGGAGATGAGGGATTCTTCATCTTCTCTGGGAGACGAGGGCTTTCATCATGAAATCAGCACGTTGGAATACCTCGGGAACTGATCGATCAACTTCAGTCAACTCTGGTCAACTCTAGTCAACTGTCAATGGTCAACTGATGATGTGGCAATGATGTGGCGACGACATGGCACTGCAGGCCGTCAAAGCAGCTATTAGGTTTGCTATTGTTTCGTTGATTTATTGTAATAGAAAATCAACTCGTAACAACCAATCGAATTTGAATAAATAAATAGTATTAATTAATTTTATATTATTAATTATAAAAATTAGAATATTCGAGTTAGATGACGTGGCGTTGGCGCAGCAGATGAGGCGACAGGTGACATCAGGATGACCCAATGATCATGTTAGCAAAACACGGCGGACTTAAGTCACGTGAGACGCATGTGGGCGGGTAGAGGCTTGGAGTGGCGCGTGTGGGCATGTGCGGCATCGGTTGGCAGTGCGATTTGGCTGGTTGGATTCTTTGAGTGACGTAGAATATGTTCGTGGTGTTGACGGCATGTGGTGGCCAGGTTGGTGACAAAACAAGCAGCAGAAGTTGCGGAGAAACGAGAGCGACGCGACACCTTTGTGGAGCAAACGTGACCTATTCAGCTGGCATTGCAAAAAATAAAAATCCTCAAGAAAGAGGCTTTGATACCAAATTAAAAATAGAGGAATAAAGAACTTCTGTATATTTTGATGATTTGTAATGAGGAATACAAGAGCCTATTTATAAGTTTACAGGGAGACTATTTTCAGTAATAAAATATTATATAATCAATTATAATCAATCATAAAGATATCCAGAATATTAAATATATTAAGAATATTATAGATACCGGAATATGGGAAGGAGATTCAGAATATTAAAGATCTCCAAAATATTCAGAATATCGTAAAGATAATCTCAATATATCTTACAGCAATTTCTAATCGATTGACAAGAATCTCAAAATCAAGCGAGCGTTCTTTGAAGAGGCTGGACTCCAACACCCTCATGGTGGCTGGCAAGTCCCAGCGTCACTAGCTCTGCCGCCTGAACATTTGCGAGTACTAGATTCCTTCCTTTCTCTCCCCTCGCGTGATCTATACTGGGAGTGATGTTGTTCATGAAGGGATTCAACTCTGAAAAAGTTGGATTTTAGGCTCAGATTGCATTTGCGATATACGATTATGAATTAACAGCATACGTGCCAAAGCATTTGATGTTTTTGCATTTGTTGAAGACTAATGGTGATGGGTGCTTTGCTTTTCTTCTTAGCGTCCATCAAAGTCTCTTCTCTCTGCAAGTTCTTCTTCTTTCGAGGTTTCTCGTTCAGGGACATCGTCACCTTCATCGTCGGAGGAGGAGCTTTCTTCATCGTCCCTCTCAATCATCGCCATTGGAATGCAGAATTTCTCTTTCTTGTCATCATTTTTTTTTTTTCGTGAAATCAATGCAGAAGAGGACGAGCGACAATGCACCGAAGCGATGGGCTGCAAAGGATAAGCGAGACAGTGAGAAAATATTGCATACCTTAAAAGTGCCACATAATTTTTACTCTAAACCATTCAGAGTGTGACATCTGTCCTCGGGGCCCACCACGTCTCCTTTCTCTTCTCTCCCACGTCGTTCCAATAAAAACCAACGCGCGGGCGGATGGGCAGGGCATTCTCTCTCCTCTGTCTTCTCTCTCCTCTTTGCTCTCTCTTCCTCCTCCGACCCTCGACGCCCTCTCTGCACTCTACCCAATGCACTGAACCTTCCGGTCTAGCGATTCCTCCGACGACCGCGCTCCCTCCCGACGACGGCCTTTCTCTCTCCACTCGATGGGGCTCCATTCTCTCGGCGCACACTTCTTCCTAAATCGCGCTTTCTCCTGATGGCGGATTTCGCTCGCCTCTCTCTGTCCCTTGACTCGCGACTGAGAAGCAATTGCTCCGCCCAGCTCGAAGCAGTCCCTCAAGAAGCCCTATATTTGTGACCCAAGTCAGGTTCGATTTTATTTTCCGGGTTTTTATGTTCGCATCTTTGTTTTGGGGGAGAAAACTTGGCCTAAATCTGTGACCAGAAGTTCGCTAGTTTATTGCTTCTGATTCTAAGCGCAGCAACGTGAGAAGGCTTAGGTGAACCATTGATGACAAAACGACAGTGATTTAATTTGCTTGTTGTTCGACCATTGTTTCATGCAGATACTTGAGCACTTGGCAGATCTCAAGTCTCCTTGGAACTGCCCTGATGGAAGGCCAGTCATGCATCATTTAGTCGACTTGACGGCAATAAGCAAAAGCTAAGACAAGGACTCTGCTTAGTTTTGATGATTCATGACTTGATGCTGCTGTCAAGTGCATTGTTTGCTGCAATGTTGTTCTTACATAAGCGAACATTTGACGCCGTCGAGTGGAGAGAGAAAGGCTGTTGTCGGGAGGGAGCGACAGCCGTCGGAGGAAGCGCTAGATGGGGCGATTCAGTGCATTGGGGGTAGAGTGCAGAGAGAGCGTCAAGCGTCGTCGTTGTCGGAAGAGAGAGAAGATAAAGAGGAGAGAGAAGACACAGGAGAGAGAAAACGCCCGCCCACGCTTTGGTTTGAAGTGGGACAACGTGGATCTGCCGCTGGACAGGTGTCACACCCTAAATGGTTCAGAGTAAAAATTACGTGGCACTTTTAGGGTATGCAATATTTTCTCACAGTGACAGTTGCGGATTTTGAAGCAACGTAAAATTATTTCAACCAAAAAGGAGAAGAAAAAATGACATAAAACTACGAAAAAAACAGAACGGCGTTGGTTTCTTTTTTTTCTTTTTATTTCCTTTTATTACATAACCTATGACTGACTCTGGAATCGAAACATCCCAACATGGTATGATTCTCCAATCAAGACGTAAAACTATGAAAAAACAGAGTAATCGCATCTCACTTAGATTCATATATTCATGGGATATTCGTGATTTATTGATTTAAGATTGGACTCGTCATCATCTGAACATGCTGCTAACCAAGTAAGGATAATTCGACTCATGCCCTGATGTCACTAAAATCTGCACTACTAGTCGTTTGCAAAGTGTTCGTATTCGTTGGAAGAATAAGAAGAAGAAGAAAGGTCCCAATCCTAAAGGGTCAACGCAGCAAAGCTGGAAGAGGGCTTCCTGTCAAGCTGGAAGAGACCTCGGATGCCGTGAGCTGGCTCAACAGCCATGTGTTCATGTAGAGCTTCTGCTGCTGGATTTGTCGAACAACACACTAGCGTTGACAAACGGGGGTTGGTTTGGTTGGGGGACTACACGGTTTTTGTCGTGGAGCATCTCAACGACTCCAGACATGGGCGGTCGCAATTCCATGCAGGCTTGAGTGCACAGAAGGCTGATTTGGAGCACATTCGACGCCTCCAGGATGGGGAAGTTACCTTGTAAGGCCGGATCAATGCACGCGGCTAAATTATTTGACTTGTAATGCTTCCATACCTGCAAAGCAATCATGAATTTCCATGGCTCCCTTATATCTGAAGATAAATCTACTAGCACTAACGTAGAAACCAACGGTAGAGTTTGTTGGGAAAATCAAAAGAAAAATTAGATAATCCTAGTGGCGTGTGGCCAGGAAAGTAAATGTCAGTCTAATTCCTTCATGATCGTAGGGACAAGCAACCTTACCGACTGCAATACCGAGCTCGACCCCCGTGTGTATACATTATTCTTCCTACCACTCAAGATTTCAAGAACCAGCACCCCAAAAGCATAAACATCGGCTTTCTCCGTTAGCTGTCCCCTCATAATATATTCAGGTGCCATGTAACCGCTGCATAATCAATCGTCTTTTAGATATAAACCATACTTAGCCCAAAGAAGATGTGAAGTGCAAGCGAAGGATGATATGCGAAACCCCTTTGAGGGGCCAAACTTGTCGGATTAAGGAAATAGAAAGTGCTGACTATGGTTTCGAGCGGGCTGGTAATGAAAAGGCATTCTTACAGTGTGCCAGCGATTCCTGTGCTAAGATGAGATGTATCCAGAGCAATGCATCGAGCAAGCCCGAAATCTGAGATTTTCGCTGTGAGATTTTCGTCGACGAGGATGTTGCTGGTTTTTATGTCCCGATGGATGATTTTCACTCCACAGCCTCCATGAAGATATGCGAGGCCCTCAGCTGTTCCTATGATGATGTGCAACCTCTCCTCCCAAGTTAGGACGGGGGACGCATCGTTGACTGCAACAATAGATTTTTGAAACCTTCGACTTGAAAATCATAAGATGGAAGCATTGCTTGCAATACAAGAAGCGAGTTACTAAGAATGCAAACTGAACCGATGCTCGTCGTGAAGGGTAGATCTCTTCTTGGCATCAAACGATCACTGTGTAAGTGTGTTATGCAGTTACGCAACAACCAGCTACTTACCAAAAAGAACTAGATCAAGACTTCTTTTAGGAAGATATTCATAGACGATGAGGCTCTCTGGGCCTTCGATGCTACATCCCAAAAGCCTGACGAGGTTCTTGTGTCGGATCCCACTGATCAGGTTCACCTCATTGAAGAAGTCATCCGCCCATTGGCATGTGTTGAACACCAACCGCTTAACCGCAACGACCTTCTTGTCGCGTAAAATCCCCTTGTACACGGAACCGCCGCCCCCTTGGCCCAGCTTCCTCGAGTCATCAAAGAAGTTGGTGGCCTTCTCTAGTGTCTTGTACTTGAAATATAAGCTAAACTTGCTCTTGCTCGCTCGTAATTGTATGAGGTTATTTTGCACTGAATAAGGATGAATGCAAAATTCGCGCCATCAAGCTTGTGATCAAGAATTACCAAGAGATCATTTTACGCATTTGAACCGAATTGCTTACTTTGTTTCATCTTGGAGTACTTTTTGTATCCAATGTATGCACCAATGAGAACAAGCGAAGTCGCTGCAGCAGCCGATGAGATTATTACTATGGTGATGCGGACCCAAGATGAACCTGCGAAATGATAAAGTCAACATCAAGTTGAGATGAGCGAGTTTATTAATAATTCCAAAAATCTGACAAGGATCGAAAAAGAATAATGTATACACACGGGGTCGAGCTCGACCTCGCATGAGGTTGCCGATTGTCACTGTGGCTAGTGATTGGCTAAAAAAGAAAAAGAAAAGAAAAGAAAAATAATAAAATAATTCGATATTTAAAAAATGAAAAGAGAAACAAATCTAAAAATATCATTAAAACAAGTGCCTTAATCGACCAACATGAGGAAACCACAATTGGAAAAATCGAAATCTGATAGCAGACATAGAAGAACGTCGGCTTTTTTTTAATGGCGAGGAAGCCATCTTTTATGTCGATAAACCAGAGATCAGGACACTAGTTGTTACCTCCGCTATCGGGGACGTTGTAGAACTTTGTGGTCGAGTAACGGAGGAAGCATCCCGCGTTCATGGCCCGCGCTTCTTCTCTAGGTGCACAGCTTCTCGCCATCGAAGTTGCATTCTCCAAACAGACTCTGCAACCGACGGCATCAAGCGTGCTCCAACACTGTGCCAAAGCATATACCCCGGCGACTCCTCCAACTCCGTCCTCCCCAGCCACCGCGAAGCCCTTGTTCCGCACTGCGCTGGCCGAGACATTCCTCAGGACCCGGTCCACCCTAACCGAGAGCTCGGCCACTCTCTCTGCCGGGACTGTCAAATTGGAGCTACACTTGAGCATGTCGTGCATCGGATCGACGGTCTCGTTGTAGAAGTCGTAACTGCCGTAACGGAGGAAGCAGCCATCGAGGTAGAGCCGACTAAAGTTGGGGAGGCAGCGGGCGATCCGGGTCCAGCTCTCGGTAAAGCAGAGGAGGCACTCGGTCTCAGTCAAGTCACCATGGCACTGGGTGAGGCCATACACTGCCGGTGGCGGCGAGGTGAGGGAGTAGTTGCCCCAGCGCTGGTTGGCGACGCTCTTGGAGATCTCCCTCATGACAGCAATCAAGTTGGAGATGCCGTTTCCGGCAACGACCCCAGTGCAGTTCTCGCAGTAGTGGCCCACTTCGGTGATTCGAGGGTCGGCGATGGCGAGAGAGAAGAAGAACGAGCAGAGCGCGAGCGGAGCAAGGGCGATTGATGGGCTCGCTCCGTTCGACTTCATGGGCTCTGCTTGAGATATGGTCGTTTATTCCTTCTCACTCTGTTCTCTTCAAAGAGAGAAGAAGAAGAAGAAGAAGAAGAAGAAGAAGAAGAAGAAGAAGAAGAAGAAGAAGAAGAAGAAGAAGAAGAAGAAGAGGGAGAGACTGAGCAAGAGCGTGAGGGGAGATCCTATTCAACCTGATGATCTCATAAACCTTCAACCTGGGTTAATCTCATAAACCTTCAACCTGGCTACACGACGCGAAATCGAAGCGGCTAGCTGGGGCTTAACTTTCGGGTCTCGTTTCTCACGTCACTCCTTGCTTTCTTTATGCTACAGTAGAGTTGTTGGAAAGTGCCACGGTGATGACATGTCTCTCTCCACACTCTCCCCCTCTCTCTGGAGAGAGGTTGGAATGCAGCGTTTGACACGGCGAGCATGATGGGTTCCGAGACCTTTCGAGTCGGAGAAGATTTTGGGTTGAGAGGGATCAAGACGCCAGAGAGAGAGAGAGAGAGCGACTGATCGAGACGAGGGTGATGATACCCGCGTCAATGTCGCCATTTTTTTAAGAGATGATTGAACGATAGACTTTAATTTATTGTGACAATAACAGTATATTTTGGACAACCAAAAAATCATAAATTAATACTTACAATAAGCTGTTATTCTCACAATAGCCTAAAATTTATTATGCTAGTAATGTTCAAACTTGAAACCGAAGAACTAGACTGGTTCCAAGTCCCAAGATATACAAAGTATGTTTCCAATTTCAAAAATTGGGGAATATGTTTCAACAGATATTATCCAAGTTCCAAGTAAATGAAACCTGAAATAAGTTTTTGTATATTTTTTTATCTATGTTTTCGCGCAATTTTGTAGTACTCCATGGCATTTGATAGTGAATGTCTAATCTGGAACCACTAGCCTAAACTTCCATTTTATGATTAAGACTTTTACTTTATTAATTTTCATATTCTTTATGTGTCTAAATATAAGTCATGCTTAGTGAATTATAACAATAAGTAGTGGCAATTAAAGATAATGATTCAGCGAAGCGGAGGTTCCAAGTTTAAGGATATGCATGATAGGTTCGGGATTCCAAAAAATGATAAACCCATTACAATGTGTAGGTACCATGAATCCTATATTTGCATGGTCATGGTTGGGGCTGGTAGATAAGGTCCATCATTGGAAGATTCTCTTTTATATCAACTTGGGGCTAACCCATGTACATAATTATGCAAAATTCATCGACCTTAATTTGACTTTAGATGATCAAATTTGGTTGGGGCTGGTAGATAAGGTCCATCATTGGAAGATTCTCTTTTATATCAACTTGGGGCTAACCCATGTACATAATTATGCAAAATTCATCGACCTTAATTTGACTTTAGATGATCAAATTTGGCCTCGAGTGTTTCAGATGAGATTCCCCCTTCATTTTTCGTACATGTACATTTGACATTTTAGTCCGGTCACTGCCACCACAAGGTGTCCAAGCTAGTTTATATGCACACGCCTGCTAGAATGAGTCACCAAATGAACGATTGGGCACCATCTTGTTTTCTAGCTTGAATGTAGGGATAAGTGCATTGAAAATCTTAAAATTTATCACGAAAGTCCAAATTGAGTCTTAAAACTTTCAAAAAGTATAATTAAGTCCTAAAACTTATCTCTTAAAATTTTCAAAAATTGTAATCACTAGAAGGTCATAGATTGGACTAATTTGATAAGTTTTAAAACTCGATTGTGCCTTTATGATAAATTTTAGAACTTTCAATGCACTTATTCGTTAGATTTATGTATGACCTCTTCTACCTTGATTATCAACCGCTACATAGAGTTCCACAAATCAAAGACACCTAGGAACGTGGTAGTTCATACAAGACCGTCTCAATTCACATCTAAAATAGGAGGAAATCTTAGGAAAACTAAGCAACTTCTCATATCAATAAGTTGCAAGCGTGAAGCGATTCAACAACTCTTCTGTGCTTTCCAAAGCACATGGAATAAAAGAATGACAAGCATAAAATCATTTTAAAGTCTCGCGTGATTCAACAGATCATATGCACCGAGTCTCTAAGTGGTTGAGAAACACACGACGCAATATAAGTTCGGGGTTTGGCCCTTACAACGCCCGAGTCGACCCCGCGAAATTATTTCGGTCGCCAAGATTCGACCTCCACGCATACACAGCACCAATTATAGATAAAGGTAGATGCCCCAATTTTCATTGCCTAAGCCCACACCACATAAAAAATAGTTTTATCATCTCCCCCCCCACAACAACCCAAAAAAAAAAAAAAAAAGGCCTAAAACTATGATTCCAGATTTAATATTTAAAAAATAAAACATACATTTCTTTTTTAAAGATTTTATTTCAAGAAATTTTGTATTTTACCAAATTCTAATTCACCTGCTTAGCTGGTAAGCTGGTAAACTACACGCACCAAAAGAAAACGTTAATAAACTTCCAATGAATTGATATAACACCAAAAGTTATTATATTTCAAGGTAAAAGCAATAAAGTTTACCGATAAAGTCAAATGTCAGAAAACTGGCAAAATGAAAAGAGTGCAATTAAAGTTGTGACCACGGAAAAATGAACATGAAGATCAAGTAATTCTATCATCAAGGAGAAAATGAATTATTATGGCACCACACTTAGGTTAAAATTCCCGGCGCATCACCTAGTTTAACCTTCATAGCAAAAGGAGCTTAAACCCTTCATCTCTAGAATCGAGCTTGTCGCACATCACCTCAAATTTACTAATTTTTATATGAAATTACTAGCTTTGATCATGTGATTTATCAAACTTTTCTCCGAATGAGTAATCAGCTAGTTTTGGATTCCTAACTCTTATTTGAGTTAGTCACAAAGTTAATACTAGAAAATATCTCAAGTCAATAAATTGGTGTCACATATATCCTTAATTAAGTTTCGTGTCTTGAAAAAATCATAATGACTCATCTCTAATTAATTTTCATGTCATAAAAAATAGCAAACTAGTAGACATGTGATCAATCTTTCCTTTGTCAGCTTTTGTCCTATATTCTGGATAATTACGAACATGGAAACACACTTGGAAACAATTTGGATAATCACTGTATGACTTAGCTCCTCATGAAAATTCACCAGAGATGGGTCTCCCAAATGACATTGTTTTTGCGAAATCTCTGGTGAGAACACAGAAATATCTATTTGTAGCATGTGAGTCATGCACCGCACAATGAGCGGTCCAAGTGAAGTCCTCTCCTTTCTAAGGTTGTCTCTATCCTAGTTACAACTCATGATCCATGCACATCTTAGGTCGAGCCGAGATGAATGATAAACCCTAGTTCATAGCTTGTGATCAACTTAGTTACCTAACACATGCTTCATCTCGTGTTGCAAGTAACTAATGTTTTCGTGGGGACTCCGCATTGACATTAAACTCACGACCTAACTTGTTGGGTATATGTATGTTTTTTATCACAAATAAGTGAAGAACCCATTTTCAAATGACTTTTCATAGTGTTGGGGCATACAATAAGAGGTCGCTGGCCTAATGTGATAGCTTCGATTCAAGTCATACCTAGTTAAGCAATTCTTCACTAACTTATTGTTATCATCATATGTTGTATGTCTACTCAATAATCTCAAGCCCCTAATAGTATGTTCTACGCCATATGGAATGGCCCTAATAATCTCAAGGCCCTAATAGATGAATTGCCATTGTTTTTTATCCCAAAATGAAACTAAGAAAGAACATGAAGATTTGAGAAGAAACATTTTGGAGCGAGGGGCCAGAAAAGCTAGTGGAGAATCAGCATCGTATGGGCTTAAGTATGAGTGGACCAGGTCCGGTTGTGTTTTCTTGATCTCTTTCATTAAAGCCAAGAATGCAAGAGTAAGGAGTATCAAAACATGATACATCTTGATGCCTTTATAACCTAGTCTATTGATCGATTTGATTCTCGAGTATAGTGAGTCAATTCAGGATTTGTTAAAAAGAATTAAGATGTCTTTACATTCTATGATAACTGGCTCACTATTTTCCAAGAGCAGAGAGGAATCTTGTAGATAGCTTATCAAAATGAAATTGTTTAACTTTCGAACTAACTCCAATTCTGAACAACCTGCAAAGTGATGGAGACCATGGCGACAAACTAGGTTTCGAGTTGAAGAGTGCTGCTAGAGTTGTGTTTTTAGTTGGATCTTACGGTTTATGAAGTTAGTTTCGGTTGTAGATGGAAATGAAGCTAACTCAAGCTAATTTTTTAGATTGACTCGGGTTAGATAGGATGCTTATGCAAGATTCACTTATTTAAATTTGATTTGAGGTCAAGCTCATCTTCTATCATGTCTTCAGCCATATTGCTCCAATCGACTCTTTGCTTCATCTTGAAGAATTCATATTTGCCGAGCAGGAAGTTTACTTTAGTTTCTTTTACACGATCGGTCCCTTCATATGTAACATGAAGTCTATCCCAAACTTTTTTTGCTGTTTCACATGAAGAGATTATGTTATATTCAGCAGGAGACAATGTGCAATATAATTAATAAATAGCTTTTGCATCAAGCGCTTCTCTTTTGGATATCTCCGTCTGAGACATAGGAGCAGGGAGTTTGGTTTCTTTGTCTTTGCCATTCTTGTTTGATGTAGACGCAGCAGTGGGATTGATTCATTTTTCCACAACATCCCATTGCAAAGGATCTCTGGATCTTAGGAATGCTATCATTTTGTTCTTCCACACGTTGTATTCATTTCCATCAAAATATGGTGGCCTGGTGTTGCTTTGTCCCTCCATAAGTCCTACTGCCAAGATACTAGCCATAGAAGATTTTTAGTTCAAAAGTAAAAACACTTTTATAAACTGAGCACTTGGCTCTAATACCAATTGAAAGTGCTAGTATGAACACCTAGAGGGGGGTGAATAGGTGTAAAAACAGATTCTGCAAAATGCAGTGAAAACTTTTACTTTTAACCTGAGTCTGAAGAACAACAGACTTTTGAAACTGAGTCTGAAGAGCAGCAGAGTTTGAGCGAGATCAGACTTTAACAGTTAAATAAAACTACGAACAAAATAAAGGAGTTTAGGGATGAGAATAAGAACACAAGGTTTATAGTGGTTCGGCTTAATCCAAGCCTACGTCCACTCTCCCACGCTAACAACCTTCTTGGCTGGATTCCACTATGCAATCAACAAAAGATTACAACTTTGAGTGCAAACACTTAGTATCTCACTAAGTTACTCTTTTGGTATTTCTCTCACGATCACAAACGTTTAAACTCACAAGAGACAAGTGTATGATCGAAAATCGCTCAGACTTTGGAATTATAAATTATACGCTCCGTCTCTTACTTGCTCATCGGTCCTTCATCTCCTTATATACTCCTCCACTTCCAAACTAGCCATTGGCAGTATCTTGAGAATCGTCTTCCAATCTACCCATTGGACAGATCTGTATCTAGAAGATTTGGTAGCCGTTGAGTGACAAAAGTAGAATCCCAAATTGATTCTGATCGCCCATACAAACAGAATCTTGATTTCCATAAGTAAAGCTCCTTCGTATAGAAAGTTCTTGTCTTCAAAATCCAATTGTCAATCAATTAGATTGAGTCAATCAAATCAATCTTGATGTAGAATCCAAACCAGATCACTAGCCGTTATATGATAGGGGCTTGTGTTACATTCTGTCGAATCTGGACGTAAAGTCTGAGTGCAATAGACTTTACAATCTGAATCTGAACATATTCTACTTCTGCACAAATTTAGTTTTAAGGTCTTAATATAGTCTGAATAAGTTCAGCTTCAGCACAAAGTCTGTCTTCTGGTTCAGCTTCAACATAGAGTCTGTCTTCTGGTTCTTTATTCACGTTCAGTCTGGAATTTGTCAAAGTGAGCAAACTTCTAATGTAGAACAGACTTTGACACTAAAGTCGGGCAGTCTTCAGACATTGACAATATCATTTACATGTTCTATCATCTGCATAGTCATATTGCATTTGCATGTTTGTTCATTTTGCAGGGATCTCTGATGAAAACTCTACCTGTCCACAAGAGGTTCATAAAAAATGCAAAGTTTTCAACAAAAAAAAATGCCAATCTTCTTTAGAACTTAGAAGTGACTCTGTCCCTCAGAAATGCCGAAGAGTCAGTTAGAACTCTAGAATCGGTTAAAACTCTAGAAGTGAACCTCTGTGCCGAGCAAAGCCTGTTCTGTCTACAAATTTTATCCAACCTTACTTCCAAAAGTTTCCCCAATAAGGTCAAGAAAGCATGTCTTTCCAAAAAAAATTTCAATACATTTTCATTCCCCAGGGAGTTGAATTTAATCAAAGTCTGCTTTGGAAAACCTGAAAAGAATTGTTAAATATGCCAGGTGGTAGTGTCTAAAATGATGAGAGGCAACTTCTTTACCAAACACGTCCTTATACACTCTTTAAGAGAATTGAGTAGAAAGAACCATGTCTTAGGGCATAGGATTCATTCACAGTGAATACATGATTTGAGATGATAAAGGCATTTCATTTCTCAATCCCAAACACTATTGATATCCCTTACAAGCCACTTCGAGCCAAATAGGGAGAATTTCCAAAATAACCCTGTCAAGAACAACCCCACACTGGGGCAAAATAGGGGGTCTTGGTTGAAAATCATGGAGCAAAAGATTAAGAAAGATTTTATTGCTTTCACTTGTATTAATCTTCTTGTGCTAGCTTCAGGTGATTTCTTATCGAAACTCAAAGCATCCCGAAGTGACGAAGAGCATTCCGCTCACTACCACAAACACAATTATCTTTTGCTTAGCCAATTTGAGCCTTATACAATTCTTTCATAACCCCAGGTGATGATTATCTCCCCACACTGGGGCAAGGCACATGATTTACCAACAAAATTGAGAATATTGGTAATGTTTGTAAATACCACTCGAGAGTCCTAGATACTCAAAAGAGAATGAAAACTAGGGGGCATGAAAAAGTAGTGTGCCTGGTAAAAGCAAGGCCAATGCCCATGAAAAAAATGCAAAGAAAAGCAAGAATGCAAAAAAGAGCGAAATCTATGATCATGCAAAAGATCATTCGTTGAAAAACAAAAGAAATGTCTTGCAAGAGAAAACATGTATTGCAAGCAATATCATTAGAACAAAGAGCGAAGCTCTCATGTCTCAAGACAAATTACCCAAAGGACTCTCGAGATAGGTTAAATTTCAAGAGTCGAATTTTTGAGAAGTCGTGTGATGGTAATGATGCCAAGATAATCACTCACTTTTTAACCCTTTGATATCTGAAAGTTTTTCAAGCCTTTTTAAGCCTTACCGGAACCAACACTACAATCCTTATTCGAAGTCTCTTCCGATTGGGATGGTTGGAGTTGAAATGAGAATATCACATAGGAGCTACTGCTAGAAGGAGTGGAAGCAATCCTATCTTATCTTATCTTCAAGGTTCTTCACTTGTAAACCCGATGAAGATATCGATTGAATATTCATTTCTTGGCCTCAAAGTGCATACCCTTTGTGTAAGCCCATGACCAAGCCATCATTACGGTCCCTTTAAAAGACCTTTTGATCAATGGATTGTATTTACTGTGAACGTTTCCGAAAACCATAGACATAGGTTGAGTGAGACTTCTCCAGTGAGATTTAAACAGTTTTCCCATATCAATGGTTGGGAATAAAAGCCCTTTTTGAGAGCTAGTGTGAAAGACCTCTTTTGATTAGGATATTTCCACTTGGCATATTTGATTTAACCCTTAGATGGTTAATCGAATCACATTTTGTTAAAATCTTCTCTGAAAGAATTTGGCAATCAATGTTATTGCGCAAAATTGGTTCTCCAGCAATTTCGAAACTCATAACTGGTCGAAAGGACCCTTTTCCCGGTCAAAGCCCGTTATAACACAGTAAGACCCTTTTCCTGGTCAAAGCCCGTTATAACACGGTAAGACCCTTTTTCCCGATCGAAAGGACCTTCTCCCGGTCAAAGCTCGTTATAACACTGTAAGACCATTTTCCCGGTCAAAGCCCGTTATAACACGGTAAGACCCTTTTCCTGGTCAAAGCCCGTTATAACACGGTAAGACCCTTTTCCCGGTCAAAGCCTGTTATAACACGGTAAGACCCTTCTCCCGGTAAAAGCCCGTTATAACACGGTAAGACCCTTCTCCCGGTCAAAGCCCGTTATAACACGGTAAGACCCTTTTCTTGGTCAAAGCCCATTATTACACGGTAAGACCCTTTTCCCGATCAAAGCCTGTTATAACACGGTAAAAACATTCTCCCAGTTTAAACCACACAGTTCTAGGTTATCTTTAAACCTTGTCCCCAAGTTCTAGGTCAACTTAAAACCTTGTCCCCAAGTTCTAGGTTATCCTTAAACCTTGTCTCTTAGGTTCCATGTCATCTTTAAACCTTGTATCTTTAGGTTTAGTGGTTATCCTTAAACCATTCCTTTTTCATTTACCAATTTCATTGCCTTCATTCCATTCCATGAGAGAGAGAAACAGAGATAGAGTGTATAAACCCCAACAAGAGTTCAGATACCCCCATGAGCAAAGGTAAGTATCAGGTACGTCCCTAACCAAATATTATTGCTCTTGTCTTTCCTCTATTTCCGAAGTGGGGTCGACTAAAATTGCAGGTATCAATTTTGTCTTTGAGTGGAACCTCTTCGAACTCCCACTCAAAGAGGGCATTTGTTGACACCGAAATTTTTTTGTCGACATTTTAATCATCCATTTTGCAAAAATATAAAAAAAATAATAATAAAGAGCCAAAAAGATAAAAAAAAAAATGAATGAATGAAAACATAAAAAAAAAAAATGTGTAAAGAAAACAAAAAAAAAAGAAACAAAAAGAAAACAAAAAAAAGGAAAAAACGCTGAAAAAAAAATATAAAGGCTCGCTCATTTTTTTTGGCGCCGGGGGGGGGGGGTTGGTCTCTCATTTTTTTGGGCGCGCGGATTCTCTCTCACGAGCTCTCTCTTGAAACCTCTCGACTCACATACTCTCTCGCGGGGATTCTCTCTCTCTCGGGAACTGCTCGATGGAGCTCTTCCATGGGAGATTAGAGGAAACCCTAAATCTCCGGATCTCTCTCTCTTCTCGGCGGTGATAACCTCTTTCTCCGCTGAAATCCCCGTCTCCGGCGAGTGGAGTTGGAGTTCGTTACAGATTTCGCCACCGGTGTTCGTCCACACGAGGCGGCTCTCGCTCGATCTCTCTGGTTCTTCGTTTTTCTGTCACGGTGGCTCTCGAGCGGGTTCGGCTCTCTGATCGCCGACATCAGCAAAAACTGTGGCGGTTACAGCAACGGCGAGGACACCAGTGTCTCTTTCTTCGCCGGATCTGACGCGTTCTCTGGAGGATTTCTCGAATCTCCGGCGGAAACCAGAGAACCGGTCTCTCCCTCTCAATCGCTCTCGGTTCCGGTGTTTCTGAGAGTTTTTTGACGGATTTCTCTCTCGGTTTGGGGGCAAAGATCGGCGACAGCCGCGACGACGACGACGCTTAACTGATCTTCTCTCTGGATCGGGCTCACCGGATCACTCTGGTCGGAGGCGAAGGTTTTCTTCCATTGGCGTGCGATCGGAAATCGAGCGCCGGCGGTTGGAGATCGTGAGGATTTGATTCTTTCTCGGAGACCGGACGCTTGCTCACTCGATCGGTGATTCTCTTTCTGGATCGGGCTCGTCGGATCAGGTTCTCTTTCTCTCTCCTGATTGCTCTGTCTCGTGCACGATCTGTTACTCTCTCTCTTGAATTGTTCTCTGACTTGATTGCGATCCGTCTCTCTTTCTCGCTCGATTTGTCTCTCTCTGTTTTCCCCATCAATGGCATATTCGAAAGTTGATTTGTTTTAGTAAAAATTGATCTTCTGCTGGTGCTGTGTTCATTTTTTAGAGTTCCTCGTTCACGATATTAAATGTGTTATCTACTAGAAAGTTGTGAATTCATTGGCGCACTTCAATTTGGACTGCTGTCTGGCATTTTGCTCCCTTGATGAGTTTGTAGCTGTCAGTAGACCGGAATGAGTTGTGCCCGAGGTTCACCTTAGTGGAGAAACAGTTCCTCAGTAATAAATGATGAGTTGTACAAAGGCTATTGGAAAGAGGGAACTTAGAAAGGCAAATTAATGGAATAGTCATAGGATATGATTTCCTTAGTACAAATTTTAATAACTCCAATGTGAGCATATGGTATAACTCAACCTATAAGAATGAAACAACAAATGATTTTATATCAGGAAAGGATTTTATATCCTTGGTGCATGTTGGATGATCTGGGAATCTGGCATCTAATGCTTACATTCAGCTTTTGTTAGGGCCAGTAACAACAATACTGTTTGAGTTTGTCAAAGAAATGCCTAAACCTGAAACTAAATGGAGGCTGGACTTCGCCTCTCTTTTAGGCGTATTTTTCTTTACATGGATTATCATTCAACTACTTCCCGTTGTCTTGATAGATCTGGTTTATGAGAAAGAGCAGAAGCTTAGGATTATGATGAAAATGTGTGGGTTTAGTGATCCATATTGGCTGATTTCCTATGCTTATTTTCTCTCCTTATCTTCAATCTACATGCTGTGCTTTGTGATTTTTGGCTCAGTCATAAATAGTTAATCCCTATTGCATTATGTTTACCTACGTTCCGATGTCCCATTAAAGTTGCGATGCTTGTGTCTTACCGCATTTCCCGTATAAAGTTTACTGGAATGCGATTATGTGTGCTTTTAGTGGGTTAAATGCAGATCACGTGCAATTGATGTTTGCTGTTCATGCGTGAATTTGCTGATATTGAGATTTGGAATTTGTCTTGGTCTAGAATGCATGCTTTGTTTCTATAACCTCGAATACTTGTGAATTTGGTACGAATTTTTTGTGTGAGGAGTTTGGGATTAGGTCCTTCATGAAAGTTGTCCTTCACATAAAAACTGCAAAAAATGGTTGTATGTTTGCCTTGCTGCTCCGTTCTACTTTTGATTGACCTTGATCTCTTCCAGGATTTTATAAATTCACGTGCCTTTAGTTACAATATATAATGAAATGCTGTCTTTGATTTTTGAAGTTGATTCGATTATAGAAATGTCGTCTTTTCTGTGGCTAGTTGCTGTTAGTCTTGAAATAAGATAGTAGATGTGTTCAATTGCTTTCAATATGTTGTAGAATGCTTGTGTTACATATTGCCCTGTTCTATTATAGACTGACTAGTTCATGTTCTAGTATTTTTGGAAATTCATGTGTTGATAAGATGATAGTGTCTCTATAAGATTTGTTTGGGATATGCTGAACTTCATTGTGGGAAATTTGTAGAAATGAAAGCATGATTTGCTATTCTTGTCGACCTTCTTAAATTTGGAGGATGTTTTGGAATTTTGATATCTTAACACTATCTTTGAACTTGTTCACAATTTTAATAGTTCATATGATACCTTTGTGAAAAAATACTTTGCATCAAGGTTGTTTAGTTTTTTTTTATGACTTGACATGATTTCCCGAAGTTGTGAGTTTTGGGTATCACATGAATTGCATACTGATTGCCTTGTTCTTCATGAATATACATGTTACACGAACATGTTCAATGATGTATATGTTTAGTAAGCGGTCATTCATCAGCTCACTCATTTGTTTGATTAATTGAGAACCAAGGTCATATGGCTTGAATACTTGTCATGTTATACGCTTCACATGTGATCGTTAGATGAATGATTTAGGTGCGACCCATAATAATGCTGAATTTTGGGATGTCACTTAGAATTTGATCTAGAGACTTTGTGACTTTAGTTACTCTTTTTGAATGCAAAAGATGTCTTGCTTTTGATTGTTTTGATATGTGATGATTGTTTTTTTTTCATTTGTATGTACCTAGTTATCCATGTTTCTTAGATTAGGTTTAGATTAGGGCCCTGAACATGGATAAAGCGTGAAAATGGTGGAGGTCGATGTCCATTCCGACCATTTATCATGTCCCATTCGTTTTCCCGACATATGTCTCGGGTTCCATGCATTGTATAAAACCCGACGAGTTGCGGGTTTCCTTTCTTTCCCAATTGTTTTCTCTTTTATATTTTTTAGAATTGCATGATAGATTTACTGCTTTTCTTGATTGTTTACTTCATGTCTTGCACTTTCAATTTCATTGATTGTTTTCCTTTCATTTTTTTAGGAGTAGAATAGAATGAAAGTAATCCACCATGCATGATCACTTAGTATAAAATTGATGATCCCGAAAATGTAAAAAGAAACGCATGGACATGTTAGGAAAAACACAACATACTGTTTAGGTACCAAAAGGGCGCTAATAGCAATATTAGCATAACCCAAGTCCCCGAACCTAGATATCTGGTTGCGTAGGAATCGAGGGAACTCTCCCGACCCTCGATTGGGTTTTCTAGCCGACCCTCAAAAAATAAGGCTAGTGGCGACTCCTGTATATTCTTAGGTTGTTAAATACCTAGATCATATAAATAAACCCGCTGTCGCGAGGGGTACGAGCTTGGGAGAGCTCGCGATCTCATGAGGAAACTCTTGTGATCAAAGTACCCCTAAACCCGACCTTTCCCACCTTGGACATTTCGAGGGCGGTGAGATCAGGTCGCGACAAGGACGTGTTTGGAAATGGCTTACCTTTCTTCATTCTAAGCACTTCTTGTTTGGCATGGTTAACGGTTCACCTTTGACTCTACTAAGATCATCTGAGTAGATCAATTTCCATAGAGAAATTTGATTCAAAATGAATAACCCACAAAGCGAGAAAATAATTTTGAGATAAAAAGGATATTCAAAAAGTTTGTAGAAAGCTTTTCTTTTTTTCTTTTTTTCTCAATTATTCATTTTTGTGCTTGTCTCTAGGAAAGCGAAAAGGTTCTCTTTTGTAATGGAAATTCTCTTTTTTTGTTTTCTTCTTTCTTCTTTTTTTTTCTTCATTTAATTTTGAGAAGAATGGTACTTACCTGTGGCACGATGACTCGGTAACCTTGTAAAGAATGTGAAAGAATATGTTAGTGCAAAAATCTTTAGGGATTGAAATGTTGGAAACGATACATTATTACCCTTTACTCGCTTTTATCCTTTGAGTGCTAACATTTCTTGGATCCACGCTTGTGGATATTTAGTAACTCGACATTACCCTTTACTTGCATTTGCCTTTAAGCGTTTGATGTCTTCCCTTCACGTGTTTTTGTTTTTTAGGTATGAACTTTGCCGAAGTGGCTAGGATTGATTGAAAAATGGCTATGAGGCCCTGATTTTATCCATGGAAATCACTTCTTTATTGTATACAACAATTTACAAAGTTCAATTCCTGCTTTTTTCAAATGCTCTTTTCGAAGAGACGTTTAATTGACAAGGGCTTGAAAATTTCATATATGGATCATGAGATGCGTTTTTCAAGATTTTGCTTTAAAAGGAGAGTGGGTGCTCCATATTTCCACACTTGGGGACATTGTTCTTTAGATGCTTTGCCCCATTTATTGCCTTTTGTGATGAATTCGACTATTTTGTCCCAGCACATTTCATTGGTGTGGAATGAGAGATTTTTTTAAGTCGAGTGTTGCTCCATCGTGCTTTGTCTTAAAGTCTTTGTTTGTTTGAGTCTATTTTTTTCCATTTAGAGATTGTGTAGCTTCGGCCCAGGTTGTCCTCACGCAATCTTGTTATTTGCTAGGTATTTGCCTCATGAAATCCTGCACAAATGGAGAGACTAGTCATTCCTAAAATAAATCAAATTTAACTTGGAATGATTACCACCTTTTACTCAAGGGTAACATTTGATGACTGATTCTCTTTTGTATACATCTAAATCTTGAAGTATAGTCTTAGTCTTACAGACCACCAATAATCATCTCCATGCAAAGATTGGATGCCCAGAAGAGATGAAGATGGTGAGTAGATAACTTGATGGTGACATTTCCAACACGGCTTTGACAAAATAGATGAGTGCAAAAATCAATCCCCGTCCTAGGTTGAAAGTCCTCTTATTTGTACGGTCAAATGAGAACATGTCAAAGAGTGGCCGTTATTCGATCCTATGAGAAGAAGACAATGTCAATATATGAATGTGAGAATGATCTCTTAATGAGGTCGCCTCTTACAATGAAATCAATGCGACGGTACATGCCCCACGGTCCTTATTACGGGGTTTTAGTAATTCGCCAAGATTTTATCATAAGAGAAGGGGCATCATTAAAAGATCGATCGACGGCTATCAATCGAATATCCACTCTATTCCAAAATTTTCATATGCAAAAGTAGCATTGATTTTTGAAAGATTGATTTATGATTTTACTTCTAGAAAAAATGAAGTGACTTTTGTTTTGAGAAATCCATACACAAAATGGAGAGAATTTGATTAAAAATGCAATTTCAACTTTTGTGCCCTAATGTATAATTGCAACTCGAAAGCTTTTTTCTTTAAAAATGATTTCGAGCCCATAACTAGAAATTTAAACAAAACCATGTGTTCAATAGGGCCAAATCAACGTGTTTAGAACTTGCATTCAATGTTCACTTGTCAAAAGTGATTGCCAATTTTTTCAATTAAGCCTACAGCCCCGAGGGAAATCAATTGATGTTCGTGAATTTTGAGATGGAAGTTCAATACAAAATGAGCAAATAAAAAGGAAAATGATACTTACAATGGGTGCCAACCTTTATCTTTGTTTTTTTTTTTTTTAATTACATAGACATGCACATAGGATGTGGTTTGATTTTTACTCTATACAGCTCAAAATGGAGCCATGGGATCACAGGACTGAACCAACATGATCGCAGACCAGGGTGGGGACCTCTAACATCAAGAAAGAAATTTCAGGGTTGAGATGGACGACTTGTACTACATGATTGTAGTCAGAGTGGTATCCACCTTAACACCATCCTAAGTGTTCCTATGCAGCCCAGGTCCGGTGGCAAGTTGTGCGTGTTAAGGTGTAGTGCAATGCAAATGATACATGCACAACAATTTATAGGCAAACAACACTCCGTATATAAAAAATAAACCATACATTCCTACACCTCCTTGCAAGACAAATGTGAGCAAACACTTTCCCTTATACCTCCAATTCTGAAAAAACATTTAACACATTTAATATTAGGGGCATATCTGGAATCCTCGTTGCCAAACAAAAATATTTTTGAACAAGATTAATTTTGGCCTAAGTCCTCTAAGGTTTAAAACCAAGTCTCCAGTGGAGTCACCAAGCTGTCGCGACCTACCCTCGGAAAAGGGGAACAAGTTTAGGGGTATTTCCTAAAGAACGAACCTAAGGCCCATGATTAGGTGCGGCCTCTCCCAAGCCCACACCCCGCGTGACATTGGGATATTTTTTAGGAATTTTGCACAAAAGAAGTTGCCACTAGCCTATTAGGGTCGGCTAGAAACCAAGTGAGGTATGGGAGTGCACCTCACTTCCTACACAACTAGAATATCTAGGGTCGAGGACTTGATTATACTAATTGACTAATTAGTGCCCTTTTGGTACCTAATTTTGTTCATTTTAGAAAAAAATATTTTTGTCAGACAGTTTGGGTTAATTTTATACCTATCCACTAACATGTGAGGTGATCATGCGGGTGCACAATCATTAAAGTATAAAATGATAATCATAGCTACCAAGATTCAAATTACAGTAAAATTAAGCACGTGCAGTTACACATAATTAAATATGCAAATTAAACACGCGATATAATCAATGGAGGAGCAAATAAATGCGCAATTACACTAAAAAAGTAAGCCATGGCAATTCCTAACCAAACCCTATACTTTTTTTAATTTTCGAAATTTTTAATTTTTTTAATTTTTTTTAAATTACAAAATAAAATAAAATATTTTATTTTTTTTATTTTTTTTCGCCGGGCTCGGTCGGGTCTGGTCTAACCTGACCTAGATTCAGCCCGATCGGTGCGGGTCGGGTCCGGCAGGCCCGGGTGGGCCCGAAGCGTGGGCCCAGCCCAAGAGGTCCCTCTTCTCTCTTTTTAAAACAGACCAGGCCCACAAGGCGAAACAAGCTCCCCCTAGCGCAAGATCAGCCCATGCACGACTGGGCCCATTTGGTCAAAATCAGCGAAGGCCTGACTCAAATCCGTGACCCGGGCCGGACTCGAATCTAGTTGAAACCCTACCTGATTGGGGGGTTCTTGTTCGACCCGGTTCTGACCCGCTTCTTACCTTCTTCTCCTGGGTTTATTGGCGGAGCTAACATTGGGCGGACAGGCGGTGACGGCAATGACGGGCTTGATGGTGGCGGCGACGCAGTGGGCGGTAGCAGCGACGCGGCAGGTGGCGGCAGCACGGGCAACAACGGTGCGGTGCAGGTGCTATGATGGCAGCAGAAGGGTCAGGCTGCTAGCGCGACGGTGTCGTGGGTTCGGCGGCGAGTGGAGGTGGTCTAGGGTGACGACAACATCGGGGTCGGTGGGGTCGTTGGTGGTTGAGGAGACGGCAGCCAAGGTTTCAGGCGAAAAAGGGGATGGGCTGGTGTGGTGATGGGGCTGACTCGGCATAGCAGGGACCCAGCATGGCGGTAGTCGTCCGGGATGGCGGTTCCTAGAGAAGTGTGGTCGGTGGCGGCACAGGTGACACGGCGGGTTGAGGCGGCGAGCTCTCTCTCTCTCTCGCTCCTCTTTCTGGGTTTTTTCCCTCGTCCCCCCTGTCTTTTTCTCTCTCTCTTGAGCTCCCTCCTGTCTCTGTCTTCTGCTCTCTTCCTCCAGCTCCCTCCTTTGCTTCTCCTCTCTCTAGGGTTTCATACACGAAGATGGGCCCAGGAGGAAGGGTTGGGCTGGGCCGAGCGCGAGGGAGAGAAGAAGAGAAAGAGGGGCGGGCTGGGCCAATGCCAGATCAGGCCCAACCCAACCCCCTTAAGCATTTTGTTATTTGTTGTTTTTCTTTTTCTTTTTTTTTTGTTTCGTTGTTTTTTCTTTTTATGACAATTTTTTTGGATTTCTTTCTTTCTTCTTTCTTTTTTTTTTTAGTGACTAATTCCGTACTTTTAATGCTATTAAGTCTTAAGTAAAATGGTGAAATTTAGGTGTCAACAGAACCCTAACGCTAGTTCCTGAGTCTCCAATGCTCAAGTTGGGTCCATCAAGGTTGGGCTAGATCCATAAAGGCTAGGACCAAGTCTTTAACACATTGGCACAAGTCCATCAAGATTGGACCTAGGTCAATTGAGGCTAGGCTTGGGACCCCGTTCCCAACCCATGCTTCGAGGCCAAACTCAAACGCTTGGTGCTTGTGCCTTGTGCCTCAGCACTTGAGGGCAACATCCATAAAAGTCAGGCTTGGGCCTCAACACTTGAGCTCTAGTTCTCAACACTCAGGCTCAAGTCCTTGATTAATGAAACTTTTTTCTTATAAAAATTACTTTTTAAAAATTGAATTCTCAATTATTTTTACTTTTTTAAAAAATGAATTTTAAATTATTTTAAAAAATTAATTTTTTTATTAATTTTTTTATTAATTTTTTATTTCTTTTTTCTTTGGGTTTCTATCTTTTTCTTTTTTGCTTCGCTTCAACGATCACTTGGCCACGGTGATGATCAACAATCAACCATAAGCGAGGGACAAGCTTGCTGTTCTAGCAATGTTAAGGTCTTGTCAACCTTTGTCAAGGCTTGAGACTCACCAATCTAGCAAAAGTCGAGCTTGAGCCTACTTGAGGTTAGTCGTCAGTCATCATCATAGCCGGCGATTGGCTAAAAAGAAGAAAAAATAAAAATACAATAAAAAATAATTAAAAAATCAATATTTATAAAAAGAGAAAATTCCGAATAAAAACTCTAAATGGATCTTATTTTAAATGAAGGGCAAAAGTGGTTATGATTATTTTAAATAAAAGGCCTAGCCTCTGGCCAATTAGGGATATTTTCGTCCCTAGCCTCTGGCCGATCAAGAATATTTTCATCTAAACACAAGTTAAATTTAAATTAGATTAGATTAAAGAAATTAAAAAAAAAACTTATAAAAAGAAAAAGAAAAACATAGGCAAGAGGGCTCTCTCCCGCTTATGGTTGCTGCCCCATCGGCGGTGGAGCGGCGACAAAGGCCAGTAGTGTCGTTGGAACCTAGGTGAGAGCCAGCAACCCTCGCCAGAAGAGGGATAGGGCGGCAGCCCTTTCGCAGGTGAAGGTCACTCACCCTCGTCCAGCGCCTTCAAACCTTGCTCCAAGTCTAAGGCCTTTATTTAAAATAATATTCACTTCATATCTTCATTGAAAAAATAATGACATTTGGAATCCTTATTTGGAATTTTCTCTTTAAAAAATGAAAAGATATCATTCAAAGAAGTGCTCAAAGGTGGCGGAATATATTTTCTATCCCATTTTCTAGTTTCAACTGAACATCAAAAATATTATCATTTTCTGATAAAGTGGCTTTTTGAAAAACGTTTTTCAGAATTTTCTACAAAAGAAGGGAAGCCTTAACTGACCAACATGGAGGAAACCACAATTGGAAAAATCAATATGCGACGGTAGATATAGAAAGCCTTTTTGGTTTTTCTTTAATGGCGAGGAAGCCATCTCTTAAGTCGGTAAACCAGTGATCGGGAGACTAGTTGTTACCTCTGCTAACGGGGACGTTGTAGAACTTTGTGGTTGGGTAACGGAGGAAGCATCCCGCGTTCATGGCCCGTGCTTCTTCTCTAGGTGCGCAGCTTCTCGCCATCGAAGTTGCACTCTCCAAACAGACACTGCAACCGCCAGCATCAAGCGTTCTCCAACACTGTGCCAAAGCATATGCCCCAGCGACTCCTCCGGCTCCGTCCTCCCCAGCCACTGTGAAGCCATTGCTCAACACCGCGCTTGCCAAGACATTCCTCAGCACCCGGTCCACCCTTTCCGAGAACTCGGCCACTCTCTCTACTGGGACCGTTGAATTAGAGCTACACTTGAGCATGTCGTGCATTGGATCAACGGTCTCATTGTGGAAGTTGTCATAGTTGTAATGGAGGAAGCAGCCATCGAGGTAGAGCCGGTCAACGTAAGGGAGGCAGCGGGGGATCCAGTTCCGGCTCTTGGCAAAGTAGAGGACGCAGTCGGTGTCGGTCAAGTCGCCGAGGCACTGGGCGAGGCCGTACACTGGCGGCGGCGGTGAGGGGATAGAGCATTTGCCCCAGCGCCGATCAACGATGCTATCGAAGATCTCCCTCATGACGGTGATGAAGTTGAAGTCCACGGTCGCAGTGGAGTTCCCGCAGAGGAGGCCCGCTTCGGCGTTTCGAGGGTCGGAGGCTGCCAAAGAGAAGATGAGCGGGGAGAGTGCGAGCAGAGGAAGAGCGATTGATGGCCTCGCTTCGTTGGACTTCATGGGCTCTGCTTGAGAAATGCTCGGTTATCAATATTCCTTCTCAGTTCTTTTGAAGAGAGAAGAAGAAGAAGAAAAGGGAAAGATTTGAGCAAGAGCGCGATGGGAGCTCCGATTCGACCTGATGATCTCATAAAGCTTCACCCCTTGCTTTCTTTATGCTATCGTGGAGCTTTCTGGAAAGTGCCATGGTGATGCCAGGTCCTAGGAACTGCTGCGATGACATGCTTGATGACATCTTGCTCTCCACCTGAGTAGCACCGACACGCGACACGACACGACACGACACGTCATTTCTAAAAAATAGAGAATTCCGACACGTTGGGACACGTTGTATATTAAATGAATATTTTTACTTTTAATTAATTTGATTCAAATTCATAAATAAATAATTAAAAAAGAGCCTATAATGAATTTACACTAATAATATTAATAAACCAATTCATTGAAAATTCGAAAAACAGATTCATAGTTAATGTGTATCCATGTTTGGAAACATGTTTTTAACTTTAACAAAAGTTATTGATGAAATTAATGATTAATAATAAATTAGAATCAAATTATTTAAATAAATCCATGATCTTCGACAAATGACCAAAATTTATCATTATTCAAAATTCAGTACTTTTATTTTTCAAAATTATTTTTTAATCTCATCTATTTATTTTTCCGTTTAAGAAAAAAGTCCCCACACCCCCACTCCCTTCTTTCCCTCGTCCATTCACCCACACCCCCACCCCCACCCCCAAATTTATTACACTTCTATTTCCCTCCCCCACCACCTGACAGTGACAGATAGGCTGTCACTTCTCCTCCCCCCAAAACTAAAAGTCACCCCATCAGATCCTTTTTTTTTTTTTTTTGAGTTTTCTTATCAAAAACCCTAGCCAGCCCTCCTTTTCCTCCTCCTCCTCGTCCTCACCGCTCGACCCCCTTCCCTCTCCTCTTCCTCTCGATCCTTCTCCTTCTCTTCTTCCTCTCGATCCTTTTCCTTCTCCTCTTTGCCGCACAACCCCCTTCCTCTCCGCACGACCCCCTTCCTCTCCTCTTCCTCTTGATCCTTCTCCTCCGTGTTTTATATGTCCTATGTTATTTGCTTGAGAGAAGCCCTACCTCTTCATAGAAGGTGAAAGAAGACCCTTAGTCTTCCTTTATAATTCTCCATTACTCCACGGTTTTATCATATGATGGTGGAAGAATTAGTACTTGTAACTCCAACATAATTAGAGGAGTTGTTCTTTTGTAACCTTCACAACAGCAACAGGCGTCTTTAATGGTTATTCACTAACACCTTGCTGGAATTCCAACAAGGTGTAAAATGTGGCGCTTGTAGTTCTTACCTTAGATCCAAAGAGAGACTTGTGTGATGGAAGTGGATGAACTGAGGTGTGACATCCATTGTGCATGTAGATGAAATAATTGCTTTCGACCACTTGCACGAATTTAAAGCATGTGCTTTAAACTACCCTGCTGGAAGAGTTGCTCCCATATCAGTTGATACTTTCTCCTAATGAGAGCCCATCATCAATAGTCGAGTATGGCAAGCTGGTTGTCACATTACATAATACCATGTTAAGTAATACCGGTGGCAGCTGAAAATCCTTAATGCATGTGGAATGACTCAGAAATTCTAAAATTTGAGACACTAGGAAACGATTCAACTTTGTCCGGTAATAAAGTCTCATGGGACACTAAACTAGACCTCCTTAAAGATCTGCGGTTCTATAATGTGGAAGAATTGTTGCCAAGATTGAGATTATTTCTTCTTATTTTGCATTTTTTAACTTTTTAAATTCTTTCCCCAAAAAAGAAAAAAGTGACCGGTTCTTTTGATCAATCCTAAGAAGAACCAACCAATTTAGCTCCCTCCTTCGATCCATTGGGATCGAGAGCCGCCTTGTCAACTCAATTAGAAATAGATCACCTCTAGAAAAAAGATAGGTTCAACACCCCCAATAGGCCCGGCCAGATCCGAAGTTAATATCGCCACACCTCAAAAGATGACAATTGATTCTCGGGCTGAGTCGAGTCGGGTTCCTAGGAGGGACCTTGGGGGGGTGCCTTTTGATGCGGAACCCTCGTTCGACTCGTGATAATCGCGTTTCCAGACAGCAGGCCATCCCACATCACGAGAGGAGAACAGAAAAAAGCGCGTGGAATAAAGAAGAGAAGGAGAAAGAGACAAGAGAAGGATGAGGCCGTTGATCGAGCTTGTCTCCATGCCACGACAAAAGAGCAGTTCCCGGGCCATCAGATAAAACATGACCCTCCTCGGTTTGGACGGAAGGTGCTCCGAATGCTTATGCTCTCTCGCTCGCTCGCTCGCTCTGTGTCGACCCTTCTTTTTCTCTCAGTCCTCTCTGCTCAAAAATCAAGAGACACCCAAGAAGAAGAGATGAGGGATTCTTCATCTTCTCCGCGAGACTAGGGCTTTCATCATGAAATCAGCACATCGGAATACCTCGGGAACCGATCGGTCAACTTGAGTCAACTCTAGTCAACTCTAGTCAATGGTCAATAATCAACTGATGATGTGGCAGTGATGTGGCGATGACATGGCACTGCAGCCACCGAAGCAACTATTGGGTTTGCTATTGTTTCGTCAATTTATCGTAACAGAAAATCAACTCGTATCAACCAATCGAATTTGATGAATAAATGAATAAATAAGTAGTGTTAATTAATTATATATTATTAATTATAGAAATAAGAATATTCGACTCAGATGACGCGGCGTTGGCGTGGCAAATGAGGCAGCAGGTGACATAAGGATGACGCAATGATCATGTTAGCAATACACGGCCGACTTAAGTCACGTGAGACGCATGTGGGCGCGTAGAGGCTTGGAGTGGCGCGTGTGGGCATGTGCAGCATCGGTTGGCAGTGCGATTTGGCTGGTTGGATTCTTTGAGTGACGTAGAATATGTTCGTGGTGTTGACGGCATGTGGTGGCCAGGTTGGTGACAAAACAAGCAGCAGAAGTTGCGGAGAAACGAGAGCGACGCGACACCTTTGTGGAGCAAACGTGACCTATTCAACTGGCATTGCAAAAAATAAAAACATCAAGAAAGAGACTTTGATACCAAATTAAGAATAGAGGAATAAAGAACTTCTGTATATTTTGATGATTTGTAATGAGGAATACAAGAGCCTATTTATAAGTTTACGGGGAGACTATTTACAGTAATAAAATATTATATAATCAATTATAATCAATCATAAAGATATCCAGAATATTAAATATATTAAGAATATTATAGATACCGGAATATGGGAAGGATATTCAGAATATTAAAGATCTCCAAAATATTCAGAATATTATAAAAATAATCTCAATATATCTTACAGCTCTGCCAATTGACAGAAGCAATCTCAAAATTGCGAGAGCGTTGTTGAAGAGGCTGTACTCCAACACCCTCATGGTGGCTGGCAAGTCCCAGCGTCACCAGCTCTGCCACCTGAACATTTGCGAGTACTAGATTCCTCCTTTTCTCTCCCCTCGCGTGATCTATACTGGGAGTGATGTTGTTCATGAAGGGATTCAACTCTGAAAAAGTTGGATTTTAGGCTCAGATTGCATTTGCGATATACGATTATGAATTAACAGCATACGTGCCCAAAGTATTTGATGTTTTTGCATTTGTTGAAGACTAATGGTGATGGGTGCTTTATTTCACCCAAAAAAAAAAAAAAAATGGTGATGGGTGCTTTGCTTTTCTTCTTAGCGTCCATCAAAGTCTCTTCTCTCTGCAAGTTCTTCTTCTTTCGAGGTTTCTCGTTCAGGGACATCGTCACCTTCATCGTCGGAGGAGGAGCTTTCTTCATCGTCCCTCTCAATCATCATCATTGGAATGCAGAATTTCTTTTTCTTGTCATCATTTTTTTTTTCGTGAAATCAATGCAGAAGAGGACGAGCGACAATGCGCCGAAGCGATGGGCAGCAAAGGATAAGCGAGACAGTGAGAAAATATTGCATACCTTAAAAGTGCCACGTAATTTTTACTCTAAACCATTCAAAGTGTGACATCTGTCCTCGAGGCACGTCTCCTTTCTCTTCTCTCCCACGTCGTTCCAATTTAAACCAATGCGCGGGCGGATGGGCAGGGCATTCTGTCTTCTCTCTCCTCTTTGCTCTCTCTTCCTGCTCCGACGCTCGATGCCCTCTCTGCACTCTACCCAACGCACTGAACCTTCCAGTCTAGCGATTCCTCCGATGACCGCGCTCCCTCCCGACGACGGCCTTTCTCTCTCCACTCGACGGGGCTCCATTCTCTCGGCACACACTTCTTCCTAAATCGCGCTCTCTCCTGATGGCGGATTTCGCTCACCTCTCTCCGTCCCTTGACTCACGACTGAGAAGCAATTGCCCCTGCTCGAAGCAGTCCCTCAAGAAGCCCTATATTTGTGACCCAAGTCAGGTTCGATTTTATTTCCCGGGTTTTTATGTTCGCATCTTTGTTTTGGGGGAGAAAACTTGGCCTCAATCTGTGACCAGAAGTTCGCTGGTTTATTGCTTCTGATTCTAAGCGCAGCAACGTGAGAAAGCTTAGGTGAACCATTGATGACAAAACGACAGTGATTTAATTTGCTTGCTGTTCGACCATTGTTTCATGCAGATACTTGAGCATTTGGCAGATCTCAAGTCTCCTTGGAATTGCCCTGATGGAAGGCCAGTCATGCATCATTTAGTCGACTTGACGGCAATAAGCAAAAGCTAAGACAAGGACTCTGCTTAGTTTTGATGATTCATGACTTGATGCTGCTGTCAAGTGCATTGTTTGCTGCAATGTTGTTCTTACATAAGCGAACATTTGACGCCGTCGAGTGGAGAGAGAAAGGCTGTTGTCGAGAGCGAGCGACGGCCGTCAGAGGAAGCGCTAGATGGGGCGATTCAGTGCATTGGGGGTAGAGTGCAGAGAGAGCGTCGAGCATCGTCGTTGTTGGAAGAGAGAGAAGATAAAGAAGAGAGAGAAGACACAGGAGAGAGAGAGAACGCCTGCCCACACTTTGGTTTGAAGAGGAGAGAGAAGACACAGGAGAGAGAGAACGCCCGCCCACACTTTGGTTTGAAGTGGGACGATGTGGATCTGCCGCTGGACAGGTGTCACGCCCTAAATGGTTCAGAGTAAAAATTACGTGGCACTTTTAGGGTATGCAATATTTTCTCACAGTGATAGTTGCGGATTTTGAAGCAACGTAAAATTATTTCAACCAAAAAGGAGAAGAAAAAATTACATAAAACTACGAAAAAAACAGAACGACGTTGGTTTCTTTTTTTCTTTTTCTTTCCTTTTATTACATAACCTATGACTGACTCTGGAATCGAAACATCCCAACATGGTATGATTCTCCAATCAAGACGTAAAACTACGAAAAAATAGAGTAATCGCATCTCACTTAGATTCATATATTCATGGGATATTCATGATTTATTGATTTAAGATTGGACTCATCGTCATCTGAACATGCTGCTAACCAAGTAAGGATAATTCGACCCATGCCTTGATGTCACTAAAATCTGCACTACTAGTCGTTTGCAAAGTGTTCGTATTCGTTGGAAGAATAAGAAGAAGAAAGGTCCCAATCCTAAAGGGTCAACGCAGCAAAGCTGGAAGAGGCCTTCCTGTCGAGCTGGAAGAGACCTCGGATGCCGTGAGCTGGCTCAACAGCCATGTGTTCATGTAGAGCTTCTGCTGCTGGATTTGTCGAACAACACACTAGCGTTGACAAACGGGGGTTGGTTTGGTTGGGGGACTACACGGTTTTTGTCGTGGAGCATCTCAACGACTCCAGACATGGGCGGTCGCAATTCCATGCAGGCTTGAGTGCACAGAAGGCTGATTTGGAGCACATTCGACGCCTCCAGGATGGGGAAGTTACCTTGTAAGGCCGGATCAATGCACGCGGCTAAATTATTTGACTTGTAATGCTTCCATACCTGAAAAGCAATCATGAATTTCCATGGCTCCCTTATATCTGAAGATAAATCTACTAGCACTAACGTAGAAACCAACGGTAGAGTTTGTTGGGAAAATCAAAAGAAAAATTAGATAATCCTAGTGGCGTGTGGCCAGGAAAGTAAATGTCAGTCTAATTCCTTCATGATCGTAGGGACAAGCAACCTTACCGACTGCAATACCGAGCTCGACCCCCGTGTGTATACATTATTCTTCCTACCACTCAAGATTTCAAGAACCAGCACCCCAAAAGCATAAACATCGACTTTCTCCGTTAGCTGTCCCCTCATAATATATTCAGGCGCCATGTAACCACTGCATAGTCAATCGTCTTTTAGATATAAACCATACTTAGCCCAAAGAAGATGTGAAGTGCAAGGGAAGGATGATACGCGAAACTCCTTTGAGGGGCCAAACTTGTCGGATTAAGGAAATAGAAAGTGCTGACTATGGTTTCGAGCGGGCTGGTAATGAAAAGGCATTCTTACAGTGTGCCAGCGATTCCTGTGCTAAGATGAGATGTATCCAGAGCAATGCATCGAGCAAGCCCGAAATCTGAGATTTTCGCTGTGAGATTTTCATCGACGAGGATGTTGCTGGTTTTTATGTCCCGATGGATGATTTTCACTCCACAGCCTCCATGACGATATGCGAGGCCCTCAGCTGTTCCTATGATGATGTGCAACCTCTCCTCCCAAGTTAGGACGGGGGGACGCATCGTTGACTGCAACAATAGATTTTTGAAACCTTCGACTTGAAAATCATAAGATGGAAGCATTGCTTGCAATACAAGAAGGGAGTTACTAAGAATGCAAACTGAACCGATGCTCGTCGTGAAGGGTAGATCTCTTCTTGGCATCAAACGATCACTGTGTAAGTGTGTTATGCAGTTACGCAACAACCAGCTACTTACCAAAAAGAACTAGATCAAGACTTCTTTTAGGAAGATATTCATAGACGATGAGGCTCTCTGGGCCTTCGATGCTACATCCCAAAAGCCTAACGAGGTTCTTGTGTCCGATCCCACTGATCAGGTTCACCTTATTGAAGAAGTCATCCGCCCATTGGCATGTGTTGAACACCAACCGCTTAACCGCAACGACCTTCCTGTCGCGTAAAATCCCCTTGTACACGGAACCGCCGCCCCCTTGGCCCAGCTTCCTCGAGTCATCAAACAAGTTGGTGGCCTTCTCTAGTGTCTTGTACTTGAAATATAAGCTAAACTTGCTCTTGCTCGCTCGTAATTGTATGAGGTTATTTTGCACTGAATAAGGATGAATGCGAAATTCGTGTCATCAAGCTTGTGATCAAGAATTACCAAGAGATCATTTTACGCATTTGAACCGAATTGCTTACTTTGTTTCTTCTTGGAGTACTTTTTGTATCCAATGTATGCACCAATGAGAACAAGCGAAGTCGCTGCAGCAGCCGATGAGGTTATTACTATGGTGATGCGGACCCAAGATGAACCTGCGAAATGATAAAGTCAACATCAAGTTGAGATGAGCGAGTTCATTAATAATTCCAAAAATCTGACAAGCATCGAAAAAGAATAATGTATACACACGGGGTCGAGCTAGACCTCGCATGAGGTTGCCGATTGTCATTGTGGCTAGTGATTGACTAAAAAAGAAAAAGAAAAGAAAAGAAAAATAATAAAATAATTCGATATTTAAAAAATGAAAAGAGAAACAAATCTAAAAATATCATTAAAACAAGTGCCTTAATCGACCAACATGAGGAAACCACAATTGGAAAAATCGAAATCTGACAGCAGACATAGAAGAACGTCGGCTTTTCTTTAATGGCGAGGAAGCCATCTTTTATGTCGATAAACCAGAGATCAGGACACTAGTTGTTACCTCCGCTATCGGGGACGTTGTAGAACTTTGTGGTCGAGTAACGGAGGAAGCATCCCGCGTTCATGGCCCGCGCTTCTTCTCTAGGTGCACAGCTTCTCGCCATCGAAGTTGCATTCTCCAAACAGACTCTGCAACCGACGGCATCAAGCGTGCTCCAACACTGTTCCAAAGCATATACCCCGGCGACTCCTCCAACTCCGTCCTCCCCAGCCACCGCGAAGCCCTTGTTCCGCACTGCGCTGGCCGAGACATTCCTCAGGACCCGGTCCACCCTAACCGAGAGCTCGGCCACTCTCTCTGCCGGGACTGTCAAATTGGAGCTACACTTGAGCATGTCGTGCGTCGGATCGACGGTCTCGTTGTAGAAGTCGTAACTGCCGTAACGGAGGAAGCAGCCATCGAGGTAGAGCCGACCGAAGTCGGGGAGGCAGCGGGGAATCTGGGTCCAGCTCTCGGCAAAGCAGAGGAGGCAGTCAGACTCAGTCAAGTCGCCGTGGCACTGGGCGAGGCCGTACACTGCCGGCGGCGGTGAGGTGAGGGAGTAGTTGCCCCAGCGCTGGTTGGCAACGCTCTTAGAGATCTCCCTCAAGACTGCCACAAAGTTGGGGACGATGTTTTGGACGATGATCCCAGTGCAGTTCTCGCGGTAGAGGCCCGCTTCGGTGGTTTTAGGGTCGGAGACGGCGAGAGAGAAGAAGAACGAGGAGAGCGCGAGAAGAGCAAGGGCGATTGATGGGCTCGCTCCGTTCGACTTCATGGGCTCTGCTTGAGATATGCTCGTTTATTCCTTCTCTCTGTTCTCTTCAAAGAGAGAAGAAGAAGAAGAAGAAAAGGGACGGATTGACCAAGAGCGTGAGGGGAGATCCGATTCAACCTGTTGATCTCATAAACCTTCAACCTAGCTACACGACGCGAAATCGAAGCGGCTAACTGGGGCTTAACTTTCGGGTCTCGTTTCTCACGTCACTCCTTGCTCGCTTTATGCTACATTAGAGTTTTTGGAAAGTGCCACGGTAATGACATGTCTCTCTCCACACTCTCCCCCTCTCTCTAGAGAGAGGGTGGAATGCAATGTTTGACACGGCGGGCATGATGGGTTCTGAGAGCTTTCGAGTCTGAAAAGATTTTGGGTTGAGAGCGGTCGAGACGCCGGAGAGAGACCTGCAGCAACTGATCGAGACGCCAGGGTGATGATGTCCGCGTCAATGCCGCTAATTTTTTATAAATGATTGGACGATATTATTTAATCTATTATGAAAATGGACAACCAGAAAATTATTAAAAGGTTCACTTATTCAAAAATTTATGCCTTATAACAAGATGTTATTCTTATAGTAGCCTAAAAATTATCATGCTAGCAAAGTTCAAACCTGGAACCGAATAACCGGAGCGGTTTTAGGTCCCAAGATATACAGAGTAGGTCTCTTATTCCAAAAATTGAGGAATCTATTTTAATGGGTATTACCCAAGTTCTAGGTAAATGAAACCCATAACAAGTTTTTGTATTTTTCTTGATTTATATGTTCGCACGATTTTGTAATACTCCATAGCATTTGATGATTAATATCTAATCTAGAACCACTAGTCTAAGCTTTTATTTTATGATTGAGACTTTTAATTTATTAACGTTTCATATTTTTCATGTGTCTAAATATAAGTTATGACCAGTGAATTATAGCAATAAGTTGTGGTAATTAAAAATGATGATTCACTATAATCATTTAATCAATAATATATACGAAACTTGAGACAACAGAGGTTTCAAGTTTAAGGGTATGCATGATAAGTTCTGAATTCCAAAAAATGATAAACCTATTACAACGTGTAGGTACTATGAATCCTATATTTGCATGGTCGTAGTTGGGACTGGTAGATAAGGTCCATCATTGGAAGATTCTCTTTTGTATTGACTTGGGGCTAACCCATGTACATAATTACGCAAAATTCATCGACCTTAATTTGACTTTATATGATCAAATTTGGCCTCAAGTGTTTCAGATGAGATTCCCCCTTCATTTTTCATACATGTAAATTTGACTTTTAGTCCCATCACTGCCACCACGAGGTGTCCAAGCTAGTTTATATGCGCGCGCCTGCTCGGATGAGTCCCCAAACGAACGATTGGGCACCATCTTTTTTTCTAGCTTGAATTTAGAGATAAGTGCATTGAAAATCTTAAAATTTATTATGAAAGTTCAAATTGAGTCTTAAAACTTTCAAAAAGTGTAATTAAGTCTTAAAATTTATCTCTTAAAATTTCAAAAATTATAATCACTAGAAGGACATAGATTGGACCAATTTGATAAGTTTTAAAACTTGATTGTGCATTTATGATAAATTTTAGAACTTTCAATGCACTTATTCCTTAGATTTATGTATGACCTCTTCTACCTTGATTATCAACCGCTACATAGAGTTCCACAAATCAAAGACACCTAGGAACGTGGTAGTTCATACAAGACCGTCTCAATTCACATCTAAAATAGGAGGAAATCTTAGGAAAACTAAGCAAGTTCTCATATCAATAAGTTGCAAGCGTGAAGCGATTCAACAACTCTTCTGTACTTTCCAAAGCCCATGGAATAAAAGAATGACAAGCATAAAATCATTTTTAAGTCTCGTGTGATTCAACAGATCATATGCACCGAGTCTCTAAGTGGTTGAGAAACACACGACGCAATATAAGTTCAGGGTTTGGCCGTTACAACGCCCGAGTCGACCGCGAAATTACTTCGGTCGCCAAAATTCGACCTCCACGCATACACAGCACCAATTATAGAAAAAGGTAGATGCCCCAATTTTCATTACCTAAGCCCACACCACATAAAAAATAGTTTGATCATCCCTCTCCCCCCCCGCCCCCCACCCAAAAAAAAAAAAAAAAAAAAGGCTAAAACTATGATTCCAGATTTAATATTTAAAAAATAAAGCATACATTTCTTTTTTAAAGATTTTATTTCAAGAAATTTTGTATTTTACCAAATTCTAATTCACTTGCTTAGCCGGTAAACTACACACACCAAAAGAAAACGTTAATAAACTTCCAATGAATTGATATACACCAATAGTTATTATTATATTTCAAGGTAAAAGCAATAAAGTTTACTGATAAAGTCAAATGTCAAAAAAACTGGTAAAACGAAAAGAGTGCAATTAAAGTTGTGACCACGGAAAAATGGACATGAAGATCAAGTAATTCTATCATCAAGGAGAAAATGAATTATTATGGCACCACACTTAGGTTAAAATTCCCGGCGCATCACCTAGTTTAACCTTCATAGCAAAAGGAGCTTAAACCCTTCATCCCTAGACTCGAGCTTGTCGCACATCACCTCAAATTTACTAATTTTTATATGAACTTACTAGCTTTGATCATGTGATTTATCAAACTTTTCTCCGAATGAGTAATCAACTAGTTTTGGATTCCTAACTCTTATTTGAGTTAGTCACAAAGTTAATACCAAAAAATATCTCAAGTCGATTAACTGGTGTTACATTTATCCTTAATTAAGTTTCGTGTCTTGAAAAAATTATAATGGGTCATCTCTAATGTGATCAATCTTTCCTTTGTCAGCTTTCGTCCAATATTCTGGAGAATTATGAACATGGAAACACACTTGGAAAACAATTTGGATTATCACTATATGACTTAGCTCCTTGTGAAAATTCACCATAGATGGGTCTCCCAAATGACATTGTTTCTGCGAAATCTCTAGTGAGAACGCAGAAATATCTATTTGTAGCATGTGAGCCATGCACTACACAATGAGCAGTCCAAGTGAAGTCCTCTCCTTTCTAAGGTTGCCCCTATCGTAGTCACAGCTCATGATCCATGCACATCTTAGGTCGAGCCGAGATAAACGATAAACCCTAGTTCATAGCTTGTGATCAACTCGGTTACCTAATACATGCTTCATCTCGTGTTGCAGGTAATTCATGTTTTCGTGGGGACTCCACATTGACATTAAACTCGCAACCTAACTCGTTGGGTATATGCATGTTTTTTATCACGAATAAGTGAAGAACCCATTTTCAAATGACTTTTCATAGTGTTGGGGCATACAATAAGAGGTCATTGGCCTAATGTGATAGCTTCAATTCAAGTCATACCTAGTTAAGCAATTCTTCACTAACTTATTGTTATCATCATATGTTATATGTCTACTCAATAATCTCAAGGCCCTAATAGTATGTTATATGCCACATGGAATGGTCCTAATAATCTCAAGGCCCTAATAGATTAATTGCCATTGTTTTTTTTATCCCAAAATGAAACTAAGAAAGAACATGAAGATTTGAGAAGAAACATTTTGGAGCGAGGGGCCAAAAAAGCTAGTGGAGAATCAGCTTCGTATGGGCTTAAGTATGAGTGGACCAGGCCCGGTTGTGTTTTCTTTCTCTCTTTCATTAAAACCAAGCCAAAATGCAAGAGTAAGGAGTATCAAAACATTATACATCTCGATGCCTTTATAACCTAGTCTACTTATCTATTTGCTTCTTGAGTATAGTGAGTCAATACAGGATTCGTTAAAAAGAATTAAGATGTCTTTACATTCTATGATGACTGGCTCACTATTTTTCAAGAGCAGAGAGGAATCTTGTAGATAGCTTATCAAAATGAAATTGTTTAACTTTCGAACTAACTCCAATTCTGAACAACCTACAAAGTGATGGAGAGCATGGCGACAAGCTAGGTTTCAAGTTGAAGAGTGCTGCTAGAGGTGTGTTTTTAGTCAAATCCTACGGTTTATGAAGTTAATTTCAGTTGTAGATGGAAATGAAACTGACTCAAGCTAATTTTTTAGATTGAGTCGGGCTAGATAGGATGATTATGCAAGATTCACTTATTTAAATTTGATTTGAGGTCAAGCTCATCAATCTTCAGCTAGATTGCTCACGAGCTTAATTGAACTTATATGTAAGAAATTAATAGTTATCGATAAACTTCATGTAAACATTCGAGGAAATTTGGAAGGTTCAGATGCTCGCTTCCAAAAGCATGTTTCATCGCTCACAAATCAAGAGACGCCCAAGAAGAGAAGAGAAGGGATTATTCATCTTCTCCACAAGACTAGGGTTTCATCGCTTTGCCCATCAACAGAAGCAATCGAAAAATGGCAAGAGCATTGCTGAAGAGGCTGGACTCCAACACCCTCACGGTGGCCGGCAAGTCCCAGCACCACAAGCTCCGTCGCTTGAACATCCGCGAGTTCCAAGTTACTCCCTCTCTCCCCTCCTCCCCCCCCTCATGAAGGGATTCGACTCCGAAAAAGTTGGATCTTAGGCTCAGATTGCATTTGCAATATATGATTATGAATTAACGGCGTACATGCCGAAAGTATATGATGTTTTTGCATTTCTTGAGACTAATGGTGATGGGGGATTTGCTTTTCTTCTTAGCATCCACCAGGGTCTCTTCCTCCTCTTTGTCTCCATTTTCTGTCACGCCCCTAAAGCTAGCAGAAAATGGGGATGACACGCTACCTTTTGTTGATAGCTAAATTTTGACTAAGTATTTAAGATTAAATTGTATAAGAAAATTATGGACCAATTTAGCCCTAACAAAAATGATTTTCGCATCAATTAGGTCTTGATTTTTATTTGCATCCATTAAGCTTTATTTCCTTTTTTCTTTCTTCCTTTATTTTTCACTTTTTTTCAGATAATTTATTTAATAAAAATAAAATAAAAAATAAAAGGGTTCTTATGGGCTAGGCGTGAAAGCCCAGCCCTTTCTTCTTGTTCTTCCCCACACGGGCCCCAGGCCCACTCCCTTTTTTCTTCTTCTTGGCCCGGCCCCCTCCTTCTTGTCTTCTTCCTCCTTTTGCCTCTGCAACTCACACGCAGAGAAGGCCGGATGGACGCGATGCCGGATGGAGGAGGAGACGGCAACGCACGTGGAGCGGCGCAGACAGAGGGGACGCATCTTCAATGCAGTAAAGGAGGCAGCTTAGCTAGAGACACCTCAACAGGTGGGACGTCAATTCGGCCGAGGGAGGCCGCTCGGAGCGCGAAGGACCGGTGGTCCGAGCACCTCCGTCGACCGACCTCCTTGCCTATAAATAGGGCGTCAGGGGGGAAGGCAACAAACACGCAGAGAGAGATCGGAGGCCGCGAGCTCAGGGCTTCCCTCGAGAGACTTCAGGGGAGGCCCGAGAGCAAGCAAGCCGAGATCTGAGAGAGAGAGCTCGTGGCCGAAGGGGGTTCAGATCTGGAGAGAGATCTGCAAGCAAGTCCGAGAGAGAAATCAGGGCTGAGACTCATCCCAACCACCCGTCGCCGCTGCGGCGTCACTTGCTGTCGCCCCGACAACCAGCCGTGAGCCCCGCCGTACTAAGCTCGTTGGCCCGACGCTCACTGCCCACCTCATCGTCGCATCTTCCGATCTCCCAACACCATCCCTGTGCTAAGCCAATCCCTGCGGTGCTTTCGTCGCCGCCATACCAGGTCGGGGGCATCGCTGGCTACCGCTTCCTTCCTCCCTTTTCATAATTTACTTGGCTTCTCTTTTTCTTGGTCTGGGTGTCCGGTTGCCGCCGTCGCCGTAACTCATGTGGTCAGAAACGCCGAAGGTGAGGACACAGTCTGTGGAATGACAGCTCGGCCAAGGATCAAGCCTACAACTGGGGCTAGCCAAAAAGGCGACACTTGAGTGGGCGGATAGCCCGACCGAGGCAAGCTACGCTGCCGTCTCGGCCGACCAGGTTGCGAAAATAGAGAGAGAGAGAGAGAGAGAGAGAGAGAGAGAGCTGGTCGAGCTGCGTTTCGGCTGATAATGGTGGCTAGCCCAGCGAAGGTCGGGTCGTCGATAGGCCGGTGTGGCATTGGCGGAGTCCGACGGCTAGGCGCGGGCGGGCGACGTCGTTCGTCGCGGCCGCTGAACCACGAAGAGGCAGCAGCGTCTGCAAAACCGGGTCGGGCGTGGGTTGCAATTCGGGCTAGGGTTGGGTTCTCGCGCCAAGTTCAAATAAAACCATGGGTCGGGTTTGTCCTTTTAGGATTTGGGTCTAACTTCTTTGGGTTCTAGGTTGGGCTTCATTTTCTTTTCCTTTTTCCTATTTTTTTTTGTCATAGACTGGGCTCGCCAGAAGGACCCAACTGGGCCGCGGCTTCAACGACCCGGGTCGGACCCAACTCGGAAATCCGACCCAGGTTGTTGATATTATATTATTATAATATAAAAAAATTTAATAATAAAAATAGAAAAAAAACAGTTTTTACATTTTCCCAAAAAATCAGAAAAGGTCAAAAAATGATTTATATTTTCAAAAAAAGATCAAAAAAATCCGAAAATACTTTTTATGTTCAAAAGGTAGTAAAAGACCAAAAATATGTTTTTCTCCACAAATGCATGGAAAAATCCTTGAAAATTCAAAAAAGCTTAGGTACTGGAATGACATTAGTAATTAACTAGTATAATCAAGTCCCTGATTCTAGTTTCTCTAGTTGCACAAGAGTGAAATAATTCTCTCGATTTCGCTTGGATTTCTAATCGATCAAACCCAAATTAATTAGTGGCGACTCCTATTTAAAATTAACTTGCATATTAAAAACTCATACGATAAGTCATGAATTGATGAGCTTGGGAGAGCCCTAGCTAAGCCCTAATAGACTTAGCCAGCCATTAGCCTCCGCATGCGCCCACGCAATAGGGCACCAAAAATGAGGTCGCGACACATTTCACTTAGAAGATGTAGCTCCAAACTAAACCCAAAAACCCCATTTTGAAAAGTGTTAGTTAATAATGCTCTCACACTAGATCATTAATGAGAATTAGAAAAAGATTGAAAAAAAAAAGAGATGTGAGCAATCACAGCTCAATAAGTAGCATATATATCTTATAAGCCGATCGAACAACCACCATGCATATACTATATATAACAATACCAAAAACTCATTAATCGACCAACATGAGGAAACCACAATTGGAAAAATCGAAATCTGACAGCAGACATAGAAGAGCGTCGGTTTTTCTTTAATGGCGAGGAAGCCATCTTTTAAGTCGGTAAACCAGAGATCAGGACACTAGTTATTACCTCCGCTATCAGGGACGTCGTAGAACTTTGTGGTCGAGTAACGGAGGAAGCATCCCGCGTTCATGGCCCGCGCTTCTTCTCCAGGTGCGCAGCTTCTCGCCATCGAAGTTGCATTCTCCAAACAGAATCTGCAACTGCCGGCATCCAGCGTGCTCCAACACTGTGCCAAAGCATATACCCCGGCGACTCCTCCAACTCCGTCCTCCCCAGCCACTGCGAAGCCCTTATTCCGCACTGCACTGGCCGAGACATTCCTCAGGACCCGGTCCACCCTATCCAAGAATAGCTCGGCCACTCTCTCTGCCGGGACTGTCAAATTGGAGCTACACTTGAGCATGTCGTGCGTTGGATCGACGGTCTCGTTGTAGAAGTGGTAACTGCCGTAACGGAGGAAGCAGCCGTCGAGGTAGAGCCGACCAAAGTTGGGGAGGCAGCGGGCAATCCGGGTCCAGCTCTCGGTAAAGCAGAGGAGGCACTCGGTCTCAGTCAAGTCCCCATGGCACTGGGTGAGGCCGTACACTGCTGGCAGCGGCGAGGCGAGGGAGTACTTGGCCCAGCCCTGGGCGGCGAGGCTGTCGGAGACCTCGCTCATGACGGCGATGCCTTTGGAGACAACGTTTCCAGTGACAATCCAAGTGGAGTTCTCGCAGATGAGGCCCGCTTCGATGATTCGAGGATCAGAGACAGTGAGAGAGAAGAAGAACGAGGAGAGCGCGAGCAGAGGAAGGGCGATTGATGGGCTCGCTCCGTTCGACTTCATGGGCTCTGCTTGAGATATGCTCGGTTATCAAATTTTCCTTTTTTCTCAGTTCTCTTCAAAGAGAGAAGAAGAAGAAGAAGAAGAAGAAGAAGAAGAAGAAGAAGAAGAAGAAGAAGAAGAAGAAGAAAAGGGAAAGATTTGAGCAAGAGCGCGATGGGAGCTCCAATTCAACCTGATGATCTCCTAAAAAGCTTCAACCAGCTACACAACGCGGAATCGGAGAGACAGACTGATGCTTGACTTCTGGGGTCTCGTTTTTCACATCACCCCTTGCATTCTTCATCCTACAGCAGGGTTTTTGAAAAATGCCGCGGCGATAACATGTCTCTCTCTCTGTCTCTGTGAGTGGTGTTTTTTTTTTTTTGGTCGGTGGAATGCAGTGTTTGACGCGGCGAGAATGATGGGGTTCCGAGACCTTTCGAGTCCGAGAATATTTTGGAATGACGGTGGTCTAGACGAAAGAGAGATCTGCAACCACCGAAGCGACGAGGGCGACGGATGTTGACGTCCACGTCGGTAGTTTTCTTTTTAAATGATAAGATGATAATTTTTAATCTATTCTAAGAAAAATAATGATTACAAAACATCAAATAATAAATTATTATAAATTATTTTGAAGTATATTCATTTAAAAATTTGTGACTCAACACAAGTTATTATCACAAAAAAAAACAAAAACTTAATTAGTGGGAATCTGTTTGGATGAATAGGAAACTTAGAACCTAGAATAAGTTTTTAAATTTTTTCTTGGTTTATACCTTCATGTGATTATGCGGTATTCCAAGGTATTCGATAATGGTTGTATAATCTGAAATCACTATTCTAAGTTTTCATTTTATGACTGCGACTTTTACTTTGTTAATGTTTCATATTCTTCATGTATCTAAATATAAGTTATGATCAGTGAATTGTAACTATACGTGGTGGTAATTAAATGTGATAATTCACTACGATTGTTTAATTAATAATATAGGCAGAATCTGAAATTCATCCTGAAATCTATGACGGGATAGGTTTTAGAGTATCAAGTGTAAGTTCCAGGCTCCAAAGAATGAGGAATTAGTTTCAACAGGTATGTTCCATATAAAATCTGTATGAAATCTGAAATTGCTCATCCCTAAGTATCATGTATCTTATATTTGCACAGTCGTGATTAGGTTTGGTAGATAAGGTCCATCATTGGAAGGTTCTCTTTTGTATCAAGTCGGGGCCAATCCATGTTCATAATTATGCAAAGACCTTTAATTTGACTTTAGATGATCAAATTTGGCCTCACGTGTTTCTGATGAAATTCCCCCTGCATTTTTCATTCATGTACATTTGACTTTTCTAGTCCCATGGTTGCGGCCACGAGGTGTCAATCCATGTTCATATTATGCAAAGACCTTTAATTTGACTTTAGATGATCAAATTTGGCCTCACGTGTTTCAGCTGAAATTCCCCCTGCATTTTTCATTCTTGTACATTTGACTTTTCTAGTCCCATGGTTGCGGCCATGAGGTGTCTGAGCTAGTCTCTATCCGGGCCGCCTACTCGAATGAACGAACGATTGGGCACCCTCTTGTTTTTTGGCTTGAATTTAGGGATAAATGTATCATAAATCTTAAAATTTGTCACAAAACTCCAAATTGAGTCCTAAAATATTTAAAAAGTGTAATTAAGTCATAAAGGGTCAATGAAGCAAAGCTGGAAGAGGGCTTCCTGTCAAGCTGGAAGAGACCTCGGATGCCGTGAGCTGGCTCAACAGCCATGTGTTCATGTAGAGCTTCTGCTGCTGGATTTGTCGAACAGCAAGCTAGCGTTGACGAACGGGGGTTGGCTCGGTTGGGGGACTACACGGTTTTTGTCGTGGAGCATCTCGACCACTCCAGACATGGGCGGTCGCAATTCCATGCAGGCTTGCGTGCACAGAAGGCTGATTTGGAGCACATTCGACGCCTCCAGGATGGGGAACTTACCTTGTAAGGCCGGATCAATGCACGCGGCTAAATTATTTGACTTGTAATGCTTCCATACCTGCAAAGCAATCATGAATTTCCATGGCTCCCTTATATCTGAAGATAAATCTACTAGCTCTAATGTAGAAACCAACGATAGAGTTTGTTGGGAAAATCAAAAGAAAAATTAGATAATCCTAGTGGAGTGTGGCCAGGAAAGTAAATGTCAGTCTAAGTTCTCATGATCGTAGGGACAAGCAACCTTACCGAATGTACTACCGGGCTCGATCCACGTGTGTATACATTATTCTTCCTACCACTCAAGATTTCAAGAACCATCACCCCAAAAGCATAAACATCGGCTTTCTCTGTTAGCTGTCCCCTCATTAAATATTCAGGTGCCATGTAACCGCTGCATAATCAATCATCTTTTAGATATAAACCATACTTAGCCAAAGAAGATGTGAAGTGCAAGGAAAGGATGATACGTGAAACCCCTTTGAGGGGCCAAACTTGTTAAGTTAAGGAAATAGAAAGTGCCGACTACAGTTTCAAGCAGGCTGGTAATGAAAAGGCATTCTTACAGTGTGCCGGCGATTCCTGTGCTAAGATGAGACTTATCCAGAGCAATGCATCGGGCAAGCCCAAAATCTGAGATTTTTGCTGTGAGATTTTCGTCGAGGAGGACGTTGCTGGTTTTTATGTCCCGATGGATGATTTTCACTCCACAACCTCCATGAAGATATGCGAGGCCCTCAGCTGTTCCTATGATGATGTGCAGCCTCTCCTCCCAAGTTAGGATGGGGGTCGCATCGTTGACTGCAACAACAGATTCTATTCGCTTATTTAGAAAGACAAGCAAAGCGGAGTGGGACAGACATAACTGATGAAGGCAAGACACTAATGGAGCAGATTTTTGAAACCTTCGACTCGAAAATCATAAGATGGAAGCATTGCTTGCAATACAAGAAGCCAGTTACTAAGAATGCAAACTGAACCGATGCTCGTCGTGAAGGGTGGATCTCTTCTTGGCATCAAACGATGGTTGTGTAAGTGTGTTATGCAGTTATGCAACAACCAGCTACTTACCAAAAACAACTAGATCAAGACTTCTTTTAGGAAGATATTCGTAGACGAGGAGGCTCTCTGGGCCTTCGATGCTACATCCCAAAATCCTCATGAGGTTCTTGTGTTGGATCCCACTGATCAGGTTCACCTCATTGAAGAAGTCATCCGCCCATTGGCATGTGTTGAACACCAACCGCTTAACCGCGACGACCTTCCCGTCGGGTAAAATCCCCTTGTACACAGAACCGCCGCCCCCTTGGCCCAACTTCCTCGAGTCATCAAAGAAGTTGGTGGCCTTCTCCAGTGTCTTGTACTTGAAATATAAGCTAAACTTGCTCTTGCTCGCTCGTAATTGCATGAGGTTATTTTGCACTGAATAAGGATGAATGCAAAATTCATGTCATCAAGCTTGCGATCAAGAATTACTAAGAGATCATTTTACGCATTTGAACCAAATTGCTTACTTTGTTTCTTCTTGGAGTACTTTTTGTATCCAATGTATGCACCAATGAGAACAAGCGAAGTCACTGCAGCAGCCGATGAGGTTATTGCTATGGTGATGCGGACCCTAGATGAACCTGCGAAATGATAAAGACAACATCAGGTTGAGATGAGCGAGTTCATTAATAATTCCAAAAATCTGGCAAGCATCGAATCATAAGATCGATCAAATCAAATTAAACTTAGGGTGTGTTCATTTGGGGGAGAATTTCAAGAAAAAAGGAAAATGTTTTCTGGAAAATCATTTTTTAAGAAAATTATTAATTTTCCTTTATTTCGTGATATATGACTAAAAATCTTTTTTAGTGTTTAACTCTCGTTTGGAAAATGATTTCAATCTCATGCAAAAAAAAAAAAAAAAAAAAAAAGTCATTTTTTTAAATAATTTTTATTTGATTTTCTTTCTCTTTCCTTCTTCCTCCTCCACTAGTCATTGGGCCTTGATAGGCCACTAGCATCGTCGTCAAGGCCCAACAAGGGCCAACCTGACCAGCCTCAGGCAACTTTAAGCTCGCTAGATCCTGGGGTTTGTTGCAACAAGGCTGTCGAGGCTTGAGCTTGCCCAAGGTGGTTTTGCACTGGCGATCGGCGGAGGAGGAAAAAGGAAAAGAAAAAAGATAAGGAAAAGAAAAGAAAATTTAAAAAATCGATTTTTAAAATTAAATATTTAAAAATTCCACATGAGCAATTTTTAAAAGTGTATTCACCTTCTTAAATTGAGGAATTTTTTTTTTGTCGATCCTACTTTATGCCTACTCTAACTCTCACTCTCAGACTTTTATTCTGCCTCCTTGTAGGACGTGCGAGTCGAAACCCACACTTGAAACTAAATCGTCCCCACCCCAACCCCCCTAAGAAGGTGGGGATTCGAACCCTCCACATCCCCATTCCATGTTGAAAGAGGGGTGTGCAAAAGAACCGGGACTCGCCCAGACTGCCCGAAACCGAACCGAAACCCTCAGGAATTGGTGGTTCTTGAGGGAACCGGTCCGGTTTCCAATTCCAATTTATAGGAATCGGTGGGTACAGGTCCGGTTCCCCGTGCCATGGGCGGATCCGCCCACCCGGACCGGACCGATTATATTATAATAATATATTGATTTTTAATATTAAAATAAATTTCGAAATTACTAATTAGCAAATCTAAATTTTAGGGCTCTATCTCCTCTCATGGTTTCCATGTTTTAATAAGAATTTAGTAAAGTGTGTAAGCTGCCTTTCAACAACTCAACAAATGGCTCATTCAAATGATACTTTTGGGACTCACATATGACACTATGTTCAATAGTATGTGGAGTACTAGTGGAATTGTTTCTACAAAAAAAATTCAATAAAGCAAATGTTGTAAGAGATTGAGCATTGTTAAGGAATAAAGGAAAAGATGATCTACATATGACAATCATCCAGAATCTTGAACTTAAAGAATATTTTAGATTTCAACTGAAATGATTCAAATAAAGGAAAAAAAACCTATTTCTCTTCCGTGGTAGTGTTTTCCAATAAAATAAAGAAAAATGGTACCCTTAATTAAGCCGGTTCGATTTAAAGAAAAATATTACTCGATATGAAAAGTACTCACAACGGGATTTGAAAAACGATATTATTATTGGTAAGACTAGTTCCATGGATCCATTCGGGAACCGGACCGGACTGGCGGTCCGGTTCTCGGGTGGATCCATGCAACAATAAGTGGTTCTCGGTTCCAATTTTTTGGAACCAGTCCTTAGCAAGTGGTTCTCGGTTCTAGGCCAGGAACCGCCCACCCGAACCATGCACACCCCTAGTTGGAAGAGTGGCCACTAGGGCAAACCCCAGTGGTTAAATTGAGGAATTTACCGACCAAATTTTTTTTTTTTTTGAGGAATTCACTTTTCTAATTTTATGCGTGTATATTTTCCTTAATCGAAAAGTGTTTTTGATTGATCAATCATTTTTGGCGAACTAAACGGACGAAAGTTTGGAAATTAATTTCGAGAAAACACTTTTCATCAAACAAATGCACTCTTAGGTTATGTTCGTTTCATGGATAATATTTTTCTAAAAAACATTTTCCGTGGCATTCGACTCGCTTAGGAAAATGAGTCAATGAAAATATTTTTCTGGTCAACGTAAAACTGTGATTTCATCTTTGAAAAAATTGGAAAACATTGTCCAAAATATTATTAGGTATTGGCGCTTGGATCTAAAACTCTACGTTTGAACACGAGAATCCCAACGCTAGTTCCTGAATCTCTAATGCTCAGGCTGGATCCATCAAGGTTGGCCCTGGATCCATTGTGGCTGGGACGAGGTCTCTTGGGCACGAGTCCATTGAGACCAGACCTAGGTCAATTGAGGCCGGGCTCTCGGCCGGGCTCTCGGTGCCTATACCCAGGTCCATCGAGGCCGAGCTCAAACCCCTAGTGCTTGTGCCCTATGCCTCAGCACTTGAGCCAGCATCCATAAAGGACAAGCTTGGGCCTTGACACTCAAGCTTTAGTCCCCAGCACTTAGGCTCAGGTCCTGAATTAATGAAACTTTGTCCTTATAAGATTTTTTTTTAAATAATTTCAATTATTTTTCTTTCTAAAAAAATCAAATTTTAAATTACTTTAAAAAAATTGATTTTTTTCTTTCCTTTTTCCTTTTTTTTATTTTTGCTTCTGCCTCGTCTGATCACTAACATCAGCGATGACCAACGATCAACCACAGGCAAGGGATGAGCTCGTTGTTCTAGCAATGCCGAGGTCTTGTTGACCTTTGACAAGGCTTGAGCCTTGCCGATCTAGCTAGACTCGAGCTCGATCTCGCATGAGGTCAGTCACTGATTGCCACCGTGGCTAGCGATTGGCTAAAAAAGAAAAATAAAATAAAATAAAAATAATAAAATAATTCGATATTTAAAAAATGAAAAGAGAAAAAAAAAATTAAAAATATCATTAAAAGAAGTGCCTTAATCGACCAACAGGAGGAAACCACAATTGGAAAAATCGAAATCTGACAGCAGACATAGAAGAGCGTTGGTTTTTCTTTAATGGCGAGGAAGCCATCTTTTAAGTCGGTAAACCAGAGATCAGGAGACTAATTGTTACCTCCGCTACCGGGGACGATATAGAACTTGCTACTGGGGACGTTGTAGAACTTTGTGGTCGAGTAACGGAGGAAGCATCCCGCATTCATGGCCCGCGCTTCTTCTCTGGGAGCGCAGCTTCTTGCCCTCGAAGTTGCATTCTCCAAACAGACTCTGCAACCGCCGGCATCAAGCGTGCTCCAACACTGTGCCAAAGCATATACCCCGGCGACTCCTCCAACTCCGTCCTCCCCAGCCACCGCGAAGCCCTTGTTCCGCACTGCACCGGCCAAGACATTCCTCAGGACCCGGTCCACCCTATCGGAGAGCTCGGCCACGATCTCTGCCGGGACTGTCAAATTGGAGCTACAATTGAGCATGTCGTGCGTTGGATCGACGGTCTCGTTGTAGAAGTCGTAACTGCCGTAACGGAGGAAGCAGCCGTCAAGGTAGAGCCGACCAAAGTTGGGGAGGCAGAGGGCGATCCGGAGCCAGCTCTCGGTAAAGCAGAGGAGGCACTCGGTCTCAGTCAAGTCCCCATGGCACTGGGCGAGGCCGGACACTGCTGGCAGCGGCGAGGCGAGGGAGTACTTGCCCCAGCCCTGGGCAGCGATGCTGTCGGAGACGTTGTTCATGATGGCGATGCCGATGGAGACGACATTTCCAGTGACAATCCAAGTGGAGTTCTCGCAGATGAGGCCCGCTTTGGTGATTCGAGGATCAGAGACGGCGAGAGAGAAGAAGAACGAGGAGAGCGCGAGCAGAGGAAGGGCGATTGAAGGGCTCGCTTCGTTCGACTTCATGGGCTCTGCTTGAGATATGCTCGGTTACCAAATTTTCCTTCTCTCAGTTCTCTTCAAAGAGAGAAGAAGAAGAAGAAAAGGGAAAGATTTGAGCAAGAGCGCGATGGGAGCTCCGCTTCAACCTGATGATCTCATAAAAAGCTTCAACCCAGCTACACCACGCGGAATCGGAGCGACAGACTGATGCTTGACTTTTGGGGTCTCGTCTTTCACATCACCCCTTGCTTCCTTCATGCTAAAGCAGGGTTTTTGAAAAAGGGCACGGCGAGAACATGTCTCTCTCTCTCTCTACTCTCTCTCTCTGTCTCTCTCTCTGTGTGAGTGGGTGGAATGGAGTGTTTTTTTTTTTTTTGGGTCGGTGGAATGCAGTGTTTGACGCGGCGAGAATGATGGGGTTTTGAGACCTTTCGAGTCCGAGAATATTTTTGATTGAGGGTGGTCTAGACGAGAGAGAGAGAGATCTGCGACGACCGAAGCAACAAGGGCGACGGATGTTGACGTCCATGTCGGTAGTTTTTTTTTTTAAAAATGATTAGATGATAATTTTTAATCTATTTTTGAGAATAATAATGATTATAAAAAATTAAATAATATATTATTATAAATTGTTTTGAAATGTATTTCTTTAAAAATTTGTGACTCACAACAAGCTATTATTACAAAAAAAAAAAAAAACTAACTAATAGGAACCTATTTGAATGAATAGGAAACTTAGAACTTAGAATAAGTTTTTAAATTTTTCTTGGTTTATACCTTCATGTGATTATGCGGTATTCCAAGGTGTTCAATAATGATTATGTAATCTGGAATCACTAATCTAAGTTTTCATTTTATGACTGCGACTTTTACTTTATTAATATTTCATATTTTTCATATATCTAAATATAAATTATTATAAGTGAATTGTAACTATACATGGTGGTAATTAAAGGTGATGGTTCACTACAATTGTTTAATTAATAATATAGGCGGAATTTGGAATTCACCCTGAAATTTGTGACGGGACAAATTCTAGAGTATGCAATGTAGGTTCCAAGATTCAAAGAATGCGAAATCTGTTTCAACGAGTAGGTTCCATATAAAATCTGTACAAAATCCGAAATCGCTCATCCCTAAATATCATGAATCTTATATTTGTACAGTCGTGATTAGGTTTGGTAGATAAGGTCCACCATTGGAAGGTTCTCTTTTGTATCAAGTCGGGGCCAATCCATGTTCATAATTATGCAAAGACCTTTAATTTGACTTTAGATGATCAAATTTGGCCTCAAGTGTTTCATACGAGATTCCCCCTTTATTTTTCACACATGTACATTTGACTTTTCTAGTCCCATGGTTGCGCCATGAGGTGTCCAAGCTAGTCTCTATCTGGCCCGCCTACTCGAATGAACAAACGATCGGGCACCCTCTTGTTTTTTGGCTTGAATTTAGGGATAAATGTATCGGAAATCTTAAAATTTGTCACGAAACTCCAAATTGAGTCCTAAAATATTTAAAAAATGTAATCAAGTCCTAAAACTTATCTCTTTAAACTTTCAAGGATTGTAATCATTGGAAGGATTTATACTTGACCAATTTGATAAGTTTTAGAACTCCATTATAATTTTGTGACAAATTTTAGAACTTCCAATATACTTATTCCTTAGATTTATTTATGACCTCTTCTGCCTTGACTATCAACCGCTACATAGAATTCCACAAATAAAAAACGCCTAGGAGCGTGGTAGTTCACACATGACCATCTCAATTCACATCTAGAGTATGAGGAAATCTCAAGAAAACTGAGCAAGTTCTCATATCAATATGTTGCAAGCGTGAAGCAATTGAACAATCCTTTTGTGCTTTCCAAAGTATAAAGAAAAATATGGCTTTGAATTGGGTAGAACAATAAAGTCGGATCATTGAGCTGGATAGAACAATCTAGTCGAACTTTGAAGCGTAATATCAATTTCTTTAGGGATTTATTTGCCGCACAACATTATTAATGGTCATCGGAAAATTTATATTATAGTATTTCTCAAATGAAAGTACTAGATAGCAATTCTAATATTTCTCCAGAGTCTCTCAAAGGAAACAATTAGAAATAATGGTTGTATATTCTTTCAAAAGAAAACGAAAGATGAAAGAAGAAGATTATGATCGAACATACACGTTTAATAATTTATAGCAAAACCAAGAAGTTATATCCAAGCAGACACAACATTCTAAGGATTAAGAAGTTATGCTAGAACAGGTACGAAGTTTGAGTAACCATTGGACGAAACAATAAAAATTCGAAATTAAATAAATAATAAACAAAAAAATAACCATACTTCTTCGTGAACAGTTGCAAAGTTTCAATAGAACTTCTGGTTAATTTTTTATAGAAATAAATCCTAATTTTTCAATAAATAAAAAATAATGATCATTGATTAGTATCAAATCTCTTCTACGTGCGCACTTACATCTTTTCGACATGGGACAAGACACCTCTTAGCTTATTTTACAAACAAACTACCAACACAAAGCACATGGAATAAAAGAATGACAAGCATAAAATCATTAGTAAGTCTCAAGTGATTATGCACCGAGTCCCTAACTTCACTAACCATAGTTAGCATTGTATGATAAACGCCTACTCAATTATCTCAAGGCCTTAACACTATTTTATATGCCATATGGAATGGTCATTGGTTTTTCTTTTTCTCTTTTTTTTGGGGTGGGGGGGGGGGGGGGGGGCGTGATGAATTGCCATTACCTTTCAAGAGTAGAAGTTCCTGATCCCAAAATAACACTAGGAAAGAATACAAAGACTTGAAAAGGAACACTTTGGACCGAGGGTCCAGAAAAGCCAATAAAGAATCCGCACCATATGGGCTTAAGTGGACCTAGCCCGATTATGTTTTTTTTCTTCTTTTTTTCTTTTTCAAAAAACCGAGTCAAAATACAAGAGGAAGGGCATCGAAACATGTTACATCTTAATGCCCTCATAACCAGTCCACTAGTCTATTTGATTCTCAAGTGCAGTAGGGCAATTTGGAATTTGTAAAAAGGGCTTAAAGGTCTTTACATTTTATGATAGGTGGCTCAACACACCAAAAGTGGAGAGAAGAATCTTACGGATAGCTTATCAAAGTACAATTATCTTACTCTCGAACTAACTTTGATTCAGAACGACCTATAAAGTGATGAAGAATGTGGAGGTAAGCTACATTTTCAAATTGAAGAATTAATATTGATTGTAGACGAGAATGAAGTTGGCTCAAGCTGTTTTTTGAGATCGACACGAACCTCATGAAATATATTCATGAAGATTATAGATTTCCCAATCGAAAAATATTGCTGGAGATATTATTAGATATTAAGGATGTTATTTGATATTTCATTATTCTCTTCAACAATTAATATCCTTCCCTATGCATGTTACTTGGGTATGATAGCCCCCCTCTAATAACGTGCAAAGTGAAGTCAATTAAGTAAGGCTTCTCTCATCCTCTCTCGTCAAGATCTTAGAATATTTACGAGTTAATTACAAAAGACTTGTTTGGATTTGATTTGGGATTTTCCCCACGCTATTAGACACATTCTCTCTCCTCGATAGAGAGAGAAATTCGAAGGAGAGATGGGGTCGATCCTCAGCTCATCATCGAGAGGCGCTGGCGGCCGCCGCGGACAAGGCCAAGGAGACCGCCTCGTCGGCTCCCGTCGTCGTATTCAGGTCGCTCCTTCCCTCCTCCTCCCTTCCCCCTGCTCGTCGATCGAGCGATCTGCTCCTCCGGAACGGTCGAATTTCGATTTACCCGGGTTTCCATCCCGAGTCGTGTTCTTGAATGATCGGCCGTTGACTTCGGTATCGGTGTCGTTCGCGATGCGATTCGCTCCTGAGTCCGATCGCGGGCGAAATTGTATCGGCCGATGGCTTTCAACGGTTGAATTGATTTGCTAATTTGATGCATGGGAGAGAGTATATATTAGCTGAATTGGGAAGAATTGATTTTTTTGGGGTGGAAAAACTAGCACTTTTAAAGTGGGTTTTCGAATTTCGACCCAAAAAAGAAAAGGGTTTTGAATTAGATGCTTGTGGCTGTGGATTTTGCTATCATCTCGTGGTGCTGGTTGCTGAATGCAAGTCATTAACCTTAAACTATCATGTGTAAGGAGAGAAGTGCTAGCAAGACTAGCACTTACAATGGGTTTTGAATTTTGAGGGAAAAAATGGTTTTGAATTAGATGTTTGTGGCAGTGGATTTTGGTATGATTTCGTGCCGGTCACTGAATCGATAATGCAAGTCACTAACGCTAATCTGCCACATGTAATGAGGAAATTGCCAGCGGATTGAAGAGATTAGTGTTGCCGGTGTGGTATATTTCTGTTAGGACTCGATTGTTGCAGAACCCAAAGTGGCAGCAGCTCAAAATGAGAGTTTTGGAGATTGCTTATATAGGGTCAGAAGCAGGGAGGTCTCAATCTTACTGACCTTTTGCTTCCTGTGCAGCAAAACTTACTGTGGCTACTGCCAAAGGGTTAAGCATCTGTTGACGCAGCTCAGGGTGACTTACAAAGTCGTTGAGCTGGACAAGGAAGGTGAGTATCTCCTAGCCTCTTGAACTGCCTGCATATAATCTTGATCTGAGTATGTAAACCATCTTGTTCTTGGCTATTTAGAGGCTGATTTTGTTGACCAAGCAAAGATACCATTTTTAAGCGGATTTGCTGGTTTAGTGTTCTATTCATGTGTAAAAGCCGGTTGAAAATCTCCCCTGCGGTTCCTTGATTAGCCCCTAAAGACCCGTATCTTTTGATTCTTTGACCGTGGGTTTTTAACTATAATTTGTTGATATTTCCGTGATTGTGTGAATGATCGCTTTATCTACAAGATGAAGAACTCATGTTTTTTTTTTTGGTCGGTATGAAGAACTCATGTTGAACATGATCTCTTTAACACTACATTGTTCTGAGTTTCCTTTTGAAGGTGATGGAGCTGTGGTTCAATCGGCATTGGCAGATTGGACAGGGCTGACAACAGTACCTAATGTGTTCATTGGGGGAAATCATATCGGTGGATGTGATTGTAAGTTTTTAATCTCTTTTCCTTGTTGATTTCAAGAAAAATCTCTGGTAGAGGTTAGATGCAACACGGGTGTTGTTTGACAGACTTATCTTTTGATGTCGGCTTTCTTTGCGATTCCAGCTGTCACTGAGAAACACCAAGCAGGTCAACTGGTACCTCTTCTTAGGAGTGCCGGAGCTGTGAAGACCTAATAAAAGCAGTGCTCATAGTTGGAACCTTTGATTGAAAGAGAGAGACTTGTGTGATGGAAGTGGATAAACTGAGGTGTGATAATATCCACAGCACAAGTAAATGAGTGTGTGCCATAGACTATACCTTGTCAGCAGAGTTGCTTCCAATATTAGTAGGGACTCTCTTCCAATGACAGGCCATCGTCGTTGTCACTCTACATAATACTGGCGGTGGCTGAAAATCCTTAATGCAAAAGTGGAATGACTACCAGAAATTTTGAGACCCAGATCATTTGTTTGCCGAGGTACTGGGAAATGATTTGACGGTATCTGGTAATAAAGTTTCATGGGACATTGAACTAGACTTCCTTAGGGATCTGCAGTTTTATAACGCGGAAGTGTTATCGTCGAGATTAAGATTATTTTTTTACTTCCGTTTCTGATGATTCGAGTTCAATGCGATGATCCAAAAGCAAGCAGGATCTCAAGGAGGAGCAAAGAGTTCCACAGGGAACAGTCACGAGCTTCTCTCCCACTTTACTGGAAAGCAACCTTGACAGGACTGTCCACGGGCTGTGCGGAAAATGATGCAGCCCGTGTTCATGAAGTAACCCCTAAATCCTCCTGATCAGGACATGGCCAAATCAGAAAGGGGTCTTCGCCTGGAGTTTTTTCCTTTGTGGACCGCAAGTACATTCTTGAGCCTTGAGGTTCACCAACAAATGCATCCGTCATAATTATGGGAGCAAGAGGTACGGTCATATGATGTCTACAAAGGTCAATGCTGTAATAGTTGACTATTGTCTACTCGGATCTAATCGACTTTGAACTAATTGCGCTCTATTTTAGGATCCATAGGAAGCAAATTGCAAGTAATGAGTGACAAAGAATATCAACTATAGAGTAGCTTTCACACTGTTTCTTCAACCTGGGATCATGCTGTGCGGTACTGGTAGACCGTTAAAAGTTCCAAGTCAATTCACGGCAAAATGCCAGCTTCAAACCAACAATTACAAAGGAAAAAGTTGACAAGTACATCAAGCGAAAAATGCTAATTAGAAGATTTTTGACGGAAGAGGTGGAATCTCGGGGTTTTGCTTTTCTTTTCTGAGATTACAGGACATGAAAGAGGCAAGCATGAACTACTACACAATTGTGATTCTGTTTCATATGAGTCACTGTGCTTCCTGTATAAATTGAGTGGAATTGGCAATACCAAGAGAAAATGGAGGATAAAGGAAATAAATGAATAAGAATATGTACATAAGTTCCTCCGACTCCTTGCAATCCTTCTCACATGACCGCCGAAGAATACATAGTGGCCCTGTTCACATGTCCGAATGTTACATCACCTCCGCTGGCTCAGTTGATTCCGCTGAAAAGACTACTTCACTGGAGGCTCATGATGGAAGTGAAGGAAATTTCAGAATTTGTCAGTTGGTTTGTGATCCCAGTGTTTGTATTCAAGCTTCTGCTGGAGTCATCTGGAATCAGATTATTGTTGAGAAATGGAGGTTGCGTTGGCATGGGAACTGTGCACTCCTGGTCCTTGAGCATCTCAACTACTTCAGACATGGATGGTCGTAAATCTGGGGAAGCTTGGGTGCAAAGAAGCGCGATTTGAAGCACATCCAATGCCTCTGAGACGGGAAACTTGGCTTTTAACACAGGATCGATGCATTCGGCAAGACTATTTGCTTTATATTGCTTCCAAACCTGAAAAATACAGAAAATGTCGGAGCAAATCATAAGAAACATTGCTAGTGTTGAGCAGAAAACACGACTCTCTCCGGATTGTGAAGGGATGAATTAAATTATGCCCCTATACAGCAGAATCATGTATGTAGAGCCACAAAGGGGTCATGTGGGTTACAAGATTTCCAGAATAGAGAAAAGAGTAGCTGGAAAACTCTCAGTTTGAAGTTTGAGAAGATGGTAGGATTTATTTCGACTCTAATGTCACAGACAAGAAGAAATTTGCAAATGCCGCATGCATATTCTAGAGGTTGAAATCAGGAGGATAGGTATATGAATCTTACTGATTGCAGAACTGAACCTGAGGCCTGCCCAAAGATACTGTTCTTTCTACCACTTAGAATTTCTAGGACCAACATGCCGAAAGAGTAAACATCTGCTTTCTCTGTTAGTTGTCCCTTAACAAGATACTCTGGAGCCATATAACCCCTGCAAAATTGTTCTTTCAGAAGGAGAGAAACCTGTTCTGCAGAATCTGAAGTCAAAGATGAAATTGCTGAAGAGTGAAGAGAAGGGATCATCCACACAACAAATTTCCCAAACCAGACCTGAGAAAGTTAGGGAAAAAGAGAGCAATTCTTATTTGATACGACGCCACTCTCACTTTAAGTCCTATAGCACATGCTTATCTTCTGTACTCATAATACGTGGTGGTTCAAATAGCCAATCCATTCTTCTCTACATGATGATGTTATCTAAACTGGCTTAATTGAAACAAAAAGAGAAAAAATTTGAGACCAGAATCTTACAGTGTCCCTGCGATACCGGTGCTAAGATGAGATTTTTCTGGATCGAGACATCGAGCAAGTCCAAAGTCAGCAATCTTCGCTGTGAGATCCTCATCGAGAAGGACATTGCTGCTTTTGATGTCTCTGTGTATTATTTTCACTCCACAAGGTTCATGAAGAAATGCCAGCCCCTCAGCTGTTCCGGAGATGATATTAAGCCACTCCAGCCAACTCAGGATACGGGTCGCATTCTTAACTGCAACAGCAACCGGATCTTGTTATCGGTCACATTATTGCAATCGTGTACTTACTCTGGATTGAGTTTAAAAAAGCTGCCCGGAGAAGATTAGCAAGAAAATGTACTATTCTGGGACAAGATGAAGCTAGCAACTAGATTAACACCGTGGAACAAATTATGAGAAGCTAGAATTCAAGGGTTTTATTATGGTTGAGGCCTAATTTATAGAACAAACTACACTAATCTCGGATGCAGAATGGAGCAGCATGTGGGGGGTAACTTACCGAAGAGGATTTCATCAAGGCTTCCGTTGGGAACATATTCATAAACTAGGAGGCTTTCCGGGCCTTCAATGCTGCAACCCAGAAGGCGGACCAGGTTCTTGTGTTGGATTCCACTGATCAGATTTACCTCATTGAAGAAGTCATCTACCCATTGACGAGTGTTGAACACCAGTACTTTTACTGCAACAACTCTTTCATCAGGGAGGATCCCCTCGTATACAGAACCAGCTCCTCCTTGGCCTAATTTCCTCGACTCATCAAAGAAGTCGGTAGCCTTCTCAAGCGATTCATAATTAAAATTCAGATTCGACTTCCTTACAATTGCCGGAATGCCAAAGAGTTTCTTCTGGACTGAGAATAGGTAAAGAAGATGGATGGCATTAGAGAATGTTTAAAGAGAAAATAAAACAGAAATATTCTCGAGTTTCACATTTACCTTCTCTTTTTTATATAATCAACATGCTATTACTTATTTATTTTTTAATTTTTATATTTTTTTATTAAATAAAGGGATATGCGTCCGATTCAACCCAATCTACTAATTACTCTATTTCATCCAAATACTATGTATAATATAACTATATTACATATGATCTCATCTTATAATATCTTAGGTGCTAATGAAACTATTTTAGTGAAATTTTATTTGTCTCAATTCTTGAGCAATTGCACCAAAAACTCGAGTTCCTTTGGATTTCCTTCTTGATCAATCACAACTGCAGCATTATCATCATATCATATTATGAAACCATTGTCATGTTTAAGTTCTTTACAAGTGCATACAATTACAGCTCTAATCACCTATGATCTTTCTAGAGGTGGATATTTGAATGCTCACTCAAGTTAGCGGGGGATCTGCAACATAGACATTATCGAATAGCACCCTTTGATGAGAGATATGAGCAAGAGGCTTCAAGAAAACTAGTGTTTTCTAAATTACATGAAGCCAGTTAGCAAACAGCTAATCCATGGGTATTTGAACCCAAGTATCCAGGAAAAAGTAGAATATTTGATGGAAGAGTGGGAGATCCTTTTGAGCAACCTATTATAATAGGAAAGCGTATCTTGAAATTAATTCATCAAGTTGATGATATAAATACATAGACGTTCCAGTGGACATTATGCACTTGTTACACAACAACCCCTTAGAGGAAGGGCTAAGCAAGGGGGGACAACAGGTAGGAGAAATGGAGGTTTGGGCTCTCGAGGGGTTTGGTGTTGCTCATATTTTACAAGATATGCTTACTTATAAATCGGATCATATTGGAGCTCGTCAAGAAGTACTTGGTACTACAGTCATTGGGGGAACAATACCTAAACCTGAAGATGCTCTAGAATCTTTTCGATTGCTTGTTCAAGAACTACGATATTTGGCTCTGGAACTAAATCGTTTCCTTGTATTTGAGAAGAACTTCTAGATTAATAAGAAGGAAGCTTAATTGAAGTGAATCGTAATTTTTCTTCTATGATCGATCGGTATAAACATCAATAACTCCAAATTGGATCAGCTTCTCCTCAACAAATAAGTGCTTGAGCCAAAAAAATCCTCCCTAATGGAGAGATAGTTGGAGAGGTGACATAACCCTATACTTTTCATTACAAAACCAATAAACCAGAAAAGAATGGATTGTTTTGTGAAAGAATTTTTTGGAATGGAACAAAAAATGGCCCAACTAGGTATTGATCAAGCCAAGCCATGAAATGAAAAAAACAAGCTCTTTCGGAAGAAGAGGTGTTCTTATTTTTATTATTATTGTTTGAAATATCTCTTTAGAACCTTTCCTTTATTTAAATGGGATTGCTTATAAAAGTAGTATATATAAAAGTCGTATATATTATTTATTAAAGTTGTATATATTAATAGAGTACTCAATTTAGGATTCTTTAAAAAGAATTGAGATGTCTTTACATTCTATGATAAGTGGCTCACTGTCCTAAGAGTAGAGAGAGGAATCTTGTGGATAGCTTATCAAAATGAAATTGTTTAACTTTCAACCTAACTCAAATTCAAAACGACCCGCAAAGTGATGGAGAGCATGGAGGCAAGCTAGGTTTCAAGTTGAAGAGCGCTGCCGGGGTTGTGGTTTTAGTCGGATCCTATGTTGATTTCAGTATGAAGCTGACTCAAGCTACTTTTCAAGATGGACTTGGGCCAGACAGGATGGTTATGCGAGATTCACTTGTTTAAATTTGATTCGAGGTCGAGCTCGCTGATCTTCAGCCAGATTGCTTGCAAGCTTAATTAAGCTTCTATTATTATATATTTTTAGAAATTAATTGTTACAGATAAACTTCACCTAAACATTCTAGGAAACCACAGCGCCCCCCCCTAGATTGTATGTTTTCTTTCAAAAGACCCTTAAAGAGTGGGACTTTTCTAAAGAAAAAAATTTATTCCTCAAAGTGTACCACCACAGTCTAAATGACCCACACCTCTTCGCCGGTTTTGAAAAGCAAGCAACTTCCGACGACCATGTTGACAGTCACATGCGCATTTCTCACAATTGGACGAGGACATTTTTGTCCCAAAAAATAATCTCCCTTTTAAGCCATGCAAAAGTAACGAAAGAAATTGGCGGAAGAAGAGAGAGCTAGGGTTCGAAAAATAAATTCACAGCAAAATCCAATCGGAGCGAAGGTCAGGAATCGCAGATGTGAATGGGAATCTGATCATTTCACCACATGCGCGCTCGCTGTCGATTCCATTGGAATCGAGCCCTAGAACTTGCTCTAAGTTTAAATTGCTTCAATGTTCAATTGCTCCAACTGGATTAATGATCCTTCATTCCTTCTTGCGCCAATTTTGGTAGGCTTCAAGATCACGGCAATGTTGAGGCGAGCCTCCTCCTTCAAGATCACAACAATCTGGGGTTTCCATCACCTCTTGCTCATCGAGAAGATACTAAATCTTTCGAAGCCAGATACCATAGTTCTCGTCATCCATTTTCTCATCCTCGTTCAACTACATTCGAGAAGTGCGTATGAGATATTAATAATTAGCACATATCACTATTTTGTAACATTAATCTAAGTTACCTAATAAAAATTGAGTAATGATTTGATGACAATCTTCAGTAAACTATGAGAATAACTCTCTATTCTGAACAAAAAATCAAATTACAAATAATTATAAATTGCCATGGGTCCACTCCTTTAAGAATACGTGACTTATAATAAGTTGTTATTCTTATAATAACCCAAAACTATTATGCTAGCAAAACCTATGAAAATTTTATGCAAGTCACGGGTTCGAAAATTTGCTATGCTCTTAATCATCTCTTGCACCCAAGTACTCAATCATTATATATCATTTAATATGCATAAAAACAAATTGTAGGAGGAAACTAACAAGTCTCAACTTAACTAAAAACCCACTCCCACTTAACTATCGCATACACTTTCTTGATTGATGTTAAGCATTAAATCAATAGCATATATAAACACAAAGTATGATATGCTACTGACCAAATTCTGAAAGTAGTGATTCTCACATTACAATAAAAATAGTCCATAACTCACTTTTATACCAATGTTGAAGAATGAATGGGCAGTGGAAATGTGACACAATTATTTAATTACATACCTCTTGCAGTCTCAACATCAATTCCTCTAGAATGACTGGACTATTTTACGTTGGTAGTCAAATCCACAGTCTTTATGTAATATTTCTTCAAACCCGTAAACAACTCATAGGCAAAAACTCTTACTACTTGAGCAAGAGTTGGGTTCCACAGCACAATAGCCCCTGTGATCAATATAGAAGAGAGAATTCTGACAGCTACTAATTATTTTTCAGTGTTTTATATGTCCTATGTTATTTGCTTGTGAGAAGCCCCCCTAATCATATAAGGTGCGAGAAGATCCTTCGTCTTCCTCTATAATTCTCCATTACTCCACTGTTTTATCATGTAATGGTGGAAGAATTATTACATGTAACTCCCACATAGTTAGAGGAGTTATTCTTTTTTAACCTTTATGACCCTAACGGGTGTCTTTAATGGTTATTCACTAACACCTTGTTGGAATTCCAGCTAGATGTATAACGTGGCGCTTGTAGTTCTTACCTTAGATCCAAAAAGAGAATTTTTTGATGGAAGTGGATAAACTGAGATGTGATATCCACTGTGCATGTAAATGAAAGAATTGCTTTCAACTGCTTGCACATTGTTGCGACATCGCACACCGATTCTAGAAAAAAAATACTATAAGCAAACAATTGACTAGATATAATATAATAATAAAAGAACAGAATCAGAAGAACATGCCAGGAATTTTTTTTATTGAAGTTCAACCAAACCTGGGCTACGTTTCTGCATAGAGGTACTCTATGAATCCACTAGACTTCGAAGAAACTTGGAATACAAGATGATCTTCTTTCAAGATTATGGCACAAAGAGATTGAAGACCTTTATAAAGAAAAAAAAAACTCACTTTTTTCTTCTCTCTTTTTCTTTCCTCTCTATTTTCTTTCATAGCGTCTTGACGGCTAGCGTTTTATAAAGTAGAAAAGACAAAAAAGCCCCTAAGAAATATTTGGCTTCATCTACAATAATCTCCCACTTGAAGATAAATATACCCAATGCACTAATCAACTTTGCATCCATCTCCTTCAAAAACTAGTAATTGAAAAATTGTGCCCATGCGATGCTCCTTATCAATCAACATGGAGTATTACCAATGGTCGTAGTACAGAAAATGTGCTTCACTTTGTCTACTATCTTGGTCAACATGTCAGCTAGATTCTTTAAGTCATCAATCTTCTGTAACTTTAACTCATTATCTTTTAATGCTGACTTGATAAAGTGGTAATGCTTCTTGATATGTGTCCTTGAATGATAAGCCGCATTCTTTGCTAAGTGCACTGCACTTTGACTATCACTCCACGGTATACTAACTTGTTATTTTCGATGTAGCTCCTCCATGTAATCTTGTAACCCCATGATTTCCTTGGATGCTTCCATGATTGCCATATGCTCCGTTTTCGTCATTGATAGAGTCACTACTTTTTGTACTTGAGATACCCAACTCACTATTGTACGTGCAACTATAAATACATAGCCAGTGGTACTCTTATCACTATCTTGATCACCCTAGGAATCCGTATACATATAACCCTACAACTCTAGAGATGTACTATTATAACAAAGAGAGTAATTTGATGTGCCTACTAGATGTCTTAATATCCATTTTATTGCATTCCAATGCTCTCTATCTGGGTTCTGCATATATCGACTCACAACTCCCACTGCCTGTGTAATGTTTGGTCTCGTGCTCACTATGGCATATATCAAACTCCCCATTGCTAATGCATATGGAACTACCGTCATTTCATCTTTCAAAGCTTGAGTTCTTAAATACGTATCCTTGGAAAGTTTGAAGTGACTTGCTAGAGGAGTTGTAACTGGTTTTGCTTTGTCCATGTTAAATCTTATTAACACATTGTTCACATACTTTTCCCGCGATAGTCATAATTTCTTGTTTTTCTTGTCATTGATGATTTTCATGCCTAAAATATTCTTGGCCTCTCCCAAATCTTTCATAGCAAATTGTGATGAAAACATCTTCTTCACTTTAATGATTCTTTTCATATCAAAGTTAGCCATTAGCATGTCATCCACATATCAAGAGAGATATATTGATTTTTTTGTGGGGGGATGGGGGGGGGGGGCTAGCACTTTTTCAGTGGGTTTTTGAATTTTGACCCAAAAAGAAAAGGGTTTTCAATTAGATGCTTGTGGCCGTGGATATTGCTATCATCTCGTGGTGTTGATTGCTAAATTGATAATGCAAGTCATTAACCTTAAACTATCATGTGTAAGGAGAGAAGTGCTAACAAGACTAACACTTACGATGGTTTTGAATTTTGAGGAAAAAAATGATTTTGAATTAGATTTTTGTGGCAGTGGATTTTGCTATGATTTCATACTGGTTAATGAATTTATAATGCAAGTCACTAACGCTAATCTACCACGTGTAATGAGGAAATTGCTACTGTCACCGGTATAGTATAGTTCTGTTAAAACTCGATTGTTGCAGACCCAAAGTGGCAGCAGCTCAAAATGAGGGTTTTGGAGATTGCTTAAATTGCTTTGACATATAATTGCTCCAACTAGATCAATGATCTTTCTTCCACCAATTTTGGTAGGCTTCAAGATCATGGCTTCATTGAGGTGAGCCACCTCCTTCAAGATCACAACGATCTAGGGTTTCCATCACTAGGGGTGTGCAACTAGACCGGGTATACCCGGTTCCGGGACCGGCCCACCCGAAAAAAGGGTCGAGAACCGATTCCCGTTGACACCGGTCTGGGAACCGGTTCCCAAAATTCAGAACCGGTTTAAACTGGTCCGGGAACAGGTTCCGAGTGATTACCCACCTGGAAACCGGTTTCCGGACCGGTTTTGGAATTGGTTCCCGGACCGGTTTTATAAGTAGAGGTCCAAAACCCTTTTTTTTCTCCTGATTTCTATTCTTACTCCTGTAATCACACGACGTTTTTCCTCTTGGCTCTCTCAAACACGCACGACACTCCTCCTTTGTCATTCCTCTTCTTCACTTGCTTCCCTCCCTCATCGGCTCCCTCTCGCACCGTCTGATGGATGGACGATGTTCGTCACCGCCAAATTCTTGTGTATCACATGGATTAGCTCGCCTAATTTCTCTTTTGTAGGAGGAGTTATGCTTGCATAAATGAATAGCTTCATGTAATAGTTGTGGGAATAAGACTAATATTAGACTCATGCTTGTTGCTAATTCTTTGCCTTATAATTTTATTTGTTATAATTAGCCCTGTGGATCCTTAATTTTTCGTTTAGTAAAAGTTCATATATTTATTTATTACAAGTGCTTAATGTTTCAATACAAATTAGGAGGATTACGTTATTTTCTCGCGTATTAATATGAAATTCAAAGTTGTATAGGATATCGTGATATTGCAAAACAGGTTCCAGTGAAAACAGGGTTGACCCTGGAACCGGATTGGAAAAATAGGGTGGGTCGGGTACAGGGTCAAATACAAACAGGGTCGGGTATAGGGTCCACAAAAGGGGAACCGGTTATAACAGGGTCTAGGTCTAGACCCTACCCACCCTGGACCCGATCACCCATATCCATCACCTCTTGCTCATCAAGGAGATATTGAATCTTTCAGAGCAAGATGTTATAGTTCTCGCCATCCTGTTTCTCATCCTTATTCAAATCATCAAAAAAAAATTTCTTGTAGCCATTTTCAACTACATTCAACAAATGCACATGAGATATTAATAATTAGCACATATCACTATTTTGCAGCATTAATCTAAATTACATAATAAAAATTTTATGCAAATCACAAGATCAAAAATTTGCCATGCTCTTGATCATCTCTTGCGCCCAAGTACTCAATCGTTATATGTAATTTAATATGCGTAGAAATAAATTGTAGGAGGAAACTAATAAGTCTCAACTTGACTAAAAACACACTCCTACTTAACTATCGCGTAGACTTTCTTGATTAATGTTAAGCATTAAATCAATAACATATATAAATAAAAGTATCATATGCTGCTTACCAAACTCTAAATTAGTGATTCTAACATTCACAATGAATAGAGTCCATTACTCGCTTTGATACCAACATTGAAGAATGGGCAGCGGAAACTTAACACAATTATTTAACTACATATCTCTTGCAGTCTCAACATCAATTCCTCTAGAATGACGGGACTATTTTACATTGCTCGTCAAATCCACAATCTTCATGTAATATTTCTTCAAACCCATAAACAACTCATTGGCAAACTCATACTACTCGAGTAAGAGTTGGGTTCCTCTAGAATGACGAGACTATTTTTCAGTGTTATATATGTCCTATGTTATTTGCTTGAGAGAAGCCCTACCTCTTCATAGAAGGTGAAAGAAGACCCTTAGTCTTCCTCTATAATTCTCCATTACTCCATTGTTTTATCATATGATGGTGGAAGAATTATTACTTGTAACTCCAACATAATTAGAGGAGTTGTTCTTTTGTAACCTTCACAACAGCAACGGGCGCCTTTAATGGTTATTCACTAACACCTTGCTAGAATTCCAGCAAGGTGTAAAACGTGGTGCTTGTAGTTCTTACCTTAGATCCAAAGAGAGAGACTTGTGTGATGGAAGTGGATGAATTGAGGTGTGACATCGACTGTGCATGTAGATGAAATAATTGCTTTCGACCACTTGCGCGAATTTAAAGCGTGTGCTTTAAACTACCCTGCTGGAAGAGTTGCAGAGTTGCTCCCATATCAGCTGATACTCTCTCCTAATGAGAGCCCATCATCAATAGTCGAGTATGGCAAGCTGGTTGTCACGTTACATAATACCACGTTAAGTAATACCGGTGGCAGTTGAAAATCCTTAATGCATGTGGAATGACTCAGAAATTATGAGATTTGAGACACTAGGAAACGATTCAACTTTGGTCGGTAATAAAGTCTCATGGGACACTGAACTAGACCTCCTTAAAGATCTGCGGTTCTATAATGCGTAAGAATTATTGTCGAGATTGAGATTATTTCTTCTTATTTTGCATTTTTTAACTTTTTAAGTTCTTTCCCCCAAAAAGAAAAAAAGTGGCCGGTTCTTTTGATCAATCCTAAGAAGAACCAACCAATTTAGCTCCCTCCTCCGATCCGTTGGGATCAAGAGCCACCTTGTCAACTCAATCAGAAATAGATTACCTCTAGAAAAAAGATAGGTTCAACACCCCCAATAAGGCCGGCCAGATCCGAATCTAATATCGCCACACCTCAAAAGATGACAATTGATTCTCGGGCTGAGTCGAGTCGGGTCCCTAGGAGGGACCTTGTGGGGGTGCCTTTTGATGCGGAACCCTCGTTCGACTCGTGATAATCGCGTTTCCAGACAGCAGGCCATTCCACATCACGAGAGGAGAACAGAAAAAAGCGCGTGGAATAAAGAAGAGAAGGAGAAAGAGACAAGAGAAGGATGAGGCCGTTGATCGAGCTTGTCTCCATGCCACGACAAAAGAGCAGTTCCCGGGCCATCGGATAAAACATGACCCTCCTCGGTTGGGACGAAAGGTGCTCCGAATGCTTATGCTCTCTCGCTCGCTCGCTCTGTGTCGACCCTTCTTTTTCTCTCAGTCCTCTCTGCTAAAAAATCAAGAGACGCCCAAGAAGAAGAGATGAGGGATTCTTCATCTTCTCCGCGAGACTAGGGCTTTCATCATGAAATCAGCACATCGGAAAACCTCGGGAACCAATCGGTCAACTTGAGTCAACTCTAGTCAACTCTAATCAACGGTCAATGGTCAACTGATGATGTGGCAGTGATGTGCCGATGACATGGCACTGCAGCTGCCGAAGCAACTATTGGGTTTGCTATTGTTTCGTCGATTTATCATAACAGAAAATCAACTCATATTAATCAATCGAATTTGATGAATAAATGAATAAATAAGTAGTGTTAATTAATTATATATTATTAATTATAGAAATAAGAATATTCGAGTCAGATGACGCGGCGTTGGCGTGGCAAATGAGGCGGCAGGTGACATAAGGATGACGCAATGATCATGTTAGCAATACACAGCCGACTTAAGTCACGTGAGATGCACGTGGGCGTGCAAAGGCTTGGAGTTGGCGCGTGTGGGCATGTGCGGCATCAGTTGGCGGTGTGATTTGGCTGGTTGGATTCTTTGAGTGGCGTAGAATCTGTTTGTGGTGTTGTATTGTCAATATAACCAGCTGAATATGTCCAAAATAGACTTGCAATATATGGCTGCGATGGTTCCAAGTCGATAGCATGTGGCGGCTGGGTTGGTGACAAAACAAGCAGCGGAAGTTGCGGAGAAACGAGAGCGACGCGACACCTTCGTGGAGCAAACGTGACCTATTCAGCTGGCATTGCAAAAAATCAAAATCCTCAAGAAAGAGGCTTTGATACCAAGTTAAGAATATAGAGGAATAAAGAACTTTGGTATATTTTGATGATTTGTAACGAGGAGCACAAGAGCCTATCTATAAGTTTTACAGGGAGACTATTTATAGTAATAAAATATTATATTATCAATTATAATCAATCATAAAGATATCTCAAATATTAAATATATCAATAATATTATAAATACTAGGATATGGGTAGGATATTTAGAATATTAAAGATCTCCAGAATATCAAGAATATCAAAAAGATAATCTCATTATATCTTACAGCTCTGCCTATCCACGAAAGCAATCTCAAAATCGCGAGAGCGTTGCTGGAGAAGCTGGATTCCAACACCCTCATGGTGGCTGGCAAGTCCTAGCGTCACCAGCTCCGCCGCCTGAACATTTGCGAGTACCAGGTTCCTCCCTTTCTCTCCCTCGCGTGATCTATACTGGGAATGATGTTGTTTATGAAGGGATTCAACTCTGAAAAAGTTGGATTTTAGGCTCAGATTGCATTTGCGATATACGATTATGAATTAACAGCGTACGTGCCCAAAGTATTTGATGTTTTTGCATTTGTTGAAGACTAATGGTGATGGGTGCTTTGCTTTTCTTCTTAGCGTCCATCAAAGTCTCTTCTCTCTGCAAGTTCTTCTTCTTTCGAGGTTTCTGGTTCAGGGACATCGTCACCTTCATCGTCGGAGGAGGAGCTTTCTTCAGAGTCTGTCCCTCTCAATCATCACCATTGGGAATGCAGAATTTCTCTTTCTTGTCATCATCTTTATTTTTTTTCGTGAAATCAATGCAGAAGAGGACGTGCGACAATGCGCCGAAGCGATGGGCAGCAAAGGGTAAGCGAGACAGTCGCGGATTTTGAAGCAACGTAAAATTATTTCAACCAAAAAAGAGAAGACAAAATGACATAAAACTACGAAAAAAACAGAACGACGTTGGTTTCTTTTCTTTTTTTTTTTCTTTCTTTTTATTACATAACCTATGAGAATCGAAACATCTCAACATGGTATGATTCTCTAATCAAGACGTAAAACTACAAAAAACAGAGCAATCGCATCTCACTTAGATTCATTTATTCGTGGGATATTTGTGATTTATCAATTTAAGATTTGACTCATCGTCATCTGAACATGCTGCTAACCAAGGTAAGGATAATTCGACTCATGCCCTGATGTCACTAAAATCTGCACTGCTAGTCGTTTGCAAAGTGTTCGTATTCGTTGGAAGAATAAGAAGAAGAAGAAAGGTCCCAATCCTGAAGGGTCAACGCAGCAAAGCTGGAAGAGGGCTTCCTGTCAAGCTGGAAGAGACCTCGGATGCCGTGAGCTGGCTCAACAGCCATGTGTTCATGTAGAGCTTCTGCTGCTGGATTTGTCGAACAGCAAGCTGGCGTTGACGAACGGGGGTTGGCTCGGTTGGGGTACTACACGGTTTTTGTCGTGGAGCATCTCGACGACTCCAGACATGGGCGGTCGCAATTCCATGCAGGCTTGAGTGCACAGAAGGCTGATTTGGAGCACATTCGACGCCTCCAGAATGGGGAATTTACCTTGTAAGGCCGAATCAATGCACGCGGCTAAATTATTTGACTTGTAATGCTTCCATACCTGCAAAGCAATCATGAATTTCCATGGCTCCCTTATATCTGAAGATAAATCTACTAGCACTAACGTAGAAACCAACGATAGAGTTTGTCGGGAAAATCAAAAGAAAAATTAGATAATCCTAGTGGGGTGTGGCCAGGAAAGTAAATGTCAGTCGAAGTTCTCATGATCGTAGGGACAAGCAACCTTACCGATTGTAATACCGAGCTCGACCCCTGTGTGTATCCACTATTCTTCCTACCACTCAAGATTTCAAGAACCAGCACCCCAAAAGCATAAACATCGGCTTTCTCCGTTAGCTGTCCCCTCATTAAATATTCAGGCGCCATGTAACCGCTGCATAGTCAATCGTCTTTTAGATATAAACCATACTTAGCCCAAAGAAGATGTGAAGTGCAAGGAAAGGATGATACGTGAAACCCCTTTGAGGGGCCAAACTTGTCAAATTAAGGAAATAGAAAGTGCCGACTATGGTTTTGAGCAAGTTGGTAATGAAAAGGCATTCTTACAGTGTGCCGGCGATTCCTGTGCTAAGATGAGACTTATCCAGAGCAATGCATCGGGCAAGCCCGAAATCTGAGATTTTCGCTGTGAGATTTTCGTCGAGGAGGATGTTGCTGGCTTTTATATCCCGATGGATGATTTTCACTCCACAACCTCCATGAAGATATGCGAGGCCCTCAGATGTTCCTATGATGATGTGCAGCCTCTCCTCCCAAGTTAGGACGGGGGTCGCATCGTTGACTGCAACAACATATTCTTTTCGCTTATTTAGAAAGACAAGCAGAGCGGAGTGGGACAGACATAACTGAAGAAGGCAAGACACTAATGGAGCAGATTTTTGAAACCTTCGACTCAAAAATCATAAGATGGAAGCATTGCTTGCAATACAAGAAGCCAGTTACTAAGAATGCAAATTGAATCAATGCTCGTCGTGAAGGGTGGATCTCTTCTTGGCATCAAACGATGACTGTGCAAGTGTGAAATGCATTTGTGCAACAACCAGCTACTTACCAAAAAGAACTAGATCAAGACTTCTTTTAGGAAGATATTCATAGACGAGGAGGCTCTCTGGGCCTTCGATGCTGCATCCCAAAAGCCTCACGAGGTTCTTGTGTTGGATCCCACTAATCAGGTTCACCTCATTGAAGAAGTCATCCGCCCATTGGCATATGTCGAACACCAACCGCTTAACCGCGACGACCTTCCCGTCGGGTAAAATCCCCTTGTACACGGAACCACCGCCCCCTTGGCCCAGCTTCCTTGAGTCATCAAAGAAGTTGGTGGCCTTCTCCAGTGTCTTGTACTTGAAATATAAGCTAAACTTGCTCTTGCTCGCTCGTAATTGCATGAGGTTATTTTGCACTGAATAAGGATGAATGCGAAATTCGTGTCATCAAGCTTGTGATCAAAATTACTAAGAGAACATTTTACGCATTTGATCCGAATTGCTTACTTTGTTTCTTCTTGGAGTACTTTTTGTATCCAATGTATGCACCAGTGAGAACAAGCGAAGTCGCTGCACTTGCCGATGAGGTTATTGCTATGGTGATGCGGACCCTAGATGAACCTGCGAAATGATAAAGACAACATCAGGTTGAGATGAGCGAGTTCATTAATAATTCCAAAAATCTGGCAAGCATCGAATCATAAGATCAATGAAATTAAACATAGGGTGTGTTCATTTGGGGAAAAATTTCAAGAAAAAGGAAAATGTTTTCTCGAAATCATTTTTTAAGAAAATGATTAATTTTCCTTTATTTGGTGATATATAACTAAAAAAAAAAATTAGTGTTTAAATCTCATTTGGAAAATGATTTCAATCTCTTGCAAAAAAAAAAAAGAGTCATTTTTTAAATAATTTTTAATTGATTTTCTTTCTCTTTCCTTCTTCTTCATCCACTAGTCGTCGGGCCTTGACAGGCCACTAGCATCGTCGTCAAGGCCCAACAAGGGCCAACTTGACCAGCCTTGGGCAAGTTTGAGCTCGCTAGATCCTGGGGTTTGTTGCAACGAGGCTGGCGAGGCTTAAGCTTGCCCGAGGTGCTCTTCCACTGGCGATTGGCGGAGGAGGAAAAAGGAAAAGAAAAAAGACAAGGAAAAGAAAAGAAAATTTTAAAAATCGATTTTTAAAATAAAATATTTAAAAATTCCACATGAGCAATTTTTGAAAGTGTATTCACCTTCTTAGATTGAGGAATACACTTTTCTAATTTTATGTGTGTATATTTTCCTTGATCGGAAAGTGTTTTCGATTGATCAATCATTTTTGGCGAACTAAACGGATGAAAGTTCGGAAATTAATTTCGAGAAAACACTTTTCGTCAAACAAATGCATTCTTAGATTATGTTCGTTTCGTGGATAATATTTTTCTAAAAAACATTTTCCCTGGCATTCAATTCGCTTAGGAAAATGAGTCAATGAAAAATATTTTTCTGGTCAACATAAAACTATGATTTCATCTTTGAAAAAGTTGGAAAACATTTTCTAAAATATTATTAGGTATTGGCGCTTGAAATAAAACTCTACGTTTGAACACGAGAATCCCAATGCTAGTTTCTGAGTCTCCAACGCTCAAGCTGGATCCATCAAGGTTGGCCTCGGATCCATTGAGCCTGGGACCAGGTCTCTTGGGCACAAGTCCATTGAGACGTTACCTCCGCTATCAGGGACGTCGTAGAACTTTGTGGTCGAGTAACGGAGGAAGCATCCCGCGTTCATGGCCCGCGCTTCTTCTCCAGGTGCACAGCTTCTCGCCATCGAAGTTGCATTCTCCAAACAGACTCTGCAACCACCGGCATCAAGCGTGCTCCAACACTGTGCCAAAGCATATACCCCGGCGACTCCTCCAACTCCGTCCTCCCCAGCCACCGCGAAGCCCTTGTTCCGCACTGCGCTGGTCGAGACATTCCTCAGGACCCGGTCCACCCTATCTGAGAACTCGGCCACTCTGTCTGCCGGGACTGTCAAATTGGAGCTACACTTGAGCATGTCGTGCATCGGATCGACGGTCTCGTTGTAGAAGTCGTAACTTCCGTAACGGACGAAGCAGCCGTCGAGGTAGAGCCGACCAAAGTTGGGGAGGCAGCGGGCGATCCGGATCCAGCTCTCGGTAAAGCAGAGGAGGCACTCGGTTTCATTCAAGTCACCATGGCACTGGATGAGGCCGTACACTGCTGGCGGCGGCAAGGCGAGGGAGTACTTCCACCAGCGCTGGGCGGCGACGCTGTCGGAGAGCTCGTTCATGGTGGCGATGAGGTCGGAGACGACGTTTCCAGCGACAATCCAAGTGGATTTCTCGCAGATGCAGCCCGCTTCGGTGATTCGAGGATCGGAGACGGCGAGAGAGAAGAAGAACGAGGAGAGCGCGAGCAGAGGAAGGGCGACTGATGGGCTCGCTCCGTTCGACTTCATGGGCTCTGCTTGAGATATGCTCGGTTATCAAATTTTCCTTTTCCCTCTGTTCTCTTCAAAGAGAGAAGAAGAAGAAGAAAAGGGAAAGATTTGAGCAAGAGAACGATGGGAGCTCCGCTTCAACCTGATGATCTCATAAAAAGCTTCAACCAGCTGCACGACGCGGAATCGGAGCGACAGATTGATGCTTGACTTTTGGGGTCTCCTCTTTCACATCACCCCTTGCTTTCTTCATGCTAAAGCTGGGTTTTTGAAAAATGGCACGGCGATAACATCTCTCTCTCTCTCTCTCTCTCTCTCTCTCTGTGAGTGTTTGTTTTTTTCTTTGGTCCGTAGAAAGCAGTGTTTTTTTTTTTTTTTTTTGGTCGGTGGTAGAATGCAGCGTTTGACGCGGCGAGAAAGATGGGGTTCTGATACCTTTCGAGTCCGAGAATATTTTGGATTGAGGGTGGTCTAGACGAGAGAGAGAGAGAGATCTGCAACGACCGAAGCGACGAGGGCGACGGATGTTGACGTCCATGTCGGTAGTTTTTTTTTAAAAATGATTAGATGATAATTTTTAATCTATTTTTGAGAATAATAATGATTATAAAAAATTAAATAATAAATTATTATAAATTGTTTTGAAATGTATTCATTTAAAAATTTGTGACTTACAACAAGCTACTATCACAAAAAAAAAAAAAAAAAAAAACTAGTAAGAACCTGTTTGGATGAATAGGAAACTTAGAACCTAGAATAAGTTTTTAAATTTTTCTTGGTTTATACCTTCATGTGATTATGCAGTATTCCAAGGTGTTCAATAATGGTTGTGTAATCTAGAATCACTAATCTAAGTTTTCATTTTATGACTACGACTTTTACTTTGTTTATGTTTCATATTTTTCATGTATCTAAATATAAATTATGATAAGCGAATTGTAACTATACATGGTGGTAATTAAAGGTGATGGTTCACTACAATTGTTTAATTAATAATATAGGTGGAATTTGGAATTCACCCTAAAATTTGTGACGAGACAGGTTCTAGAGTATGCAATGTGGGTTCCAAGTTTCAAAAAATGATAAATCTGTTTCAACAAGTAGGTTCCATTTGTGACGGGACAGGTTATAGAGTATGCAATGTAGGTTCCAAGTTTCAAAGAATGAGAAATCTGTTTCAACGAGTAGGGTCCATATAAAATCTATACGAAATCCGAAATCGCTCATCCCTAAATATCATGAATCTTATATTTGCACAATCGTGATTAGGTTTGGTAGATAAGGTCCATCATTGGAAGGTTCTCTTTTGTATCAAGTCGGGGGGGCCAATCCATGTTCATAATTATGCAAAGACCTTTAATTTGACTTTAGATGATCAAATTTGGCCTCAAGTGTTTCAGACGAGATTCCCCCTGCATTTTTCATACATGTACATTTGACTTTTCTAGTCCCATGGTTGCCGCCACTAGGTGTTTGAGCTAGTCTCTATCTGGCCCGCCTACTCGAATGAACAAATGATCGGGCACCCTCTTGTTTTTTGGCTTGAATTTAGGGATAAATGTATCAAAAAATCTTAAAATTTGTCACGAAACTCCAAATTAAGTCCTAAAATATTTAAAAAGTGTAATCAAGTCCTAAAACTTATCTCTTTAAACTGTCAAGGATTGTAATCATTGGAAGGATTTATACTTGACCAATATGATAAGTTTTAGAACTCCATTATAATTTTGTGACAAATTTTAGAACTTCCAATATACTTATTCCTTAGATTTATTTATGACCTCTTCTGCCTTGACTATCAACCGCTACATAGAATTCCACAAATCAAGAACGCCTAGGAGCGTGGTAGTTCACACATGACCATCTCAATTCACATCTAGAGTAGGAGGAAATCTCAGGAAAACTGAGCAAGTTCTCATATCAATATGTTGCAAGCATGAAGCGATTGAACAACCCTTTTGTGCTTTCCAAAGTATAAAGAAAAATATGGCTTTGAATTGGGTAGAACAATAAAGTTGGATCATTGAGCTGAATAGAATAGTCTAGTCGAACTTTAAAGCATAATATCAATTTCTTTAGGGATTTATTTGCCCCATAACATTATTAATGGTCATCGGAAAATGTATATTATAGCATTTCTCGTATTTCTCAAATGAGAATAATAGATAGCAATTATAATATTTCTCTAGAGTCTCTCGAAGGAAACAATTAGAAATAATGGTTGTATATTCTTTCAAAAGAAAACGAAAGATGAAAGAAGAAGATTATGATCGAACATACACGTTTAGTAATTTATAGCAAAACCAAGAAGTTATATCCAAGCAGACACAACATTCTAAGGATTAAGAAGTTACGCTTGAACAGGTACGAACTTTGAGTAACCATTGGACGAAACAATAAAAATTCGAAATTAAATAAATAATAAACAAAAAAATAACCATACTTCTTCGTGAACATCGCAAAGTTTCAAGAACTTATGATTAATTTATTATAGAAATAAATCCTAATTTTTCAATAAATAAGAAATAATGATCATTGATCAGTATCAAATCTCTTCTACATGCGCACTTGCATCTTTTTGACATGGGACAAGACATCTTTTAGTTTATTTTACAAACAAACTACCAACACAAAGCACATGGAATAAAAGAATGACAAGCATAAAATCATTAGTAAGTCTCAAGTGATTATGCACCGAGTCCCTAACTTCACTAACCATAGTTAGCATTGTATGATAAACGCCTACTCAATTATCTCAAGGCCTTAACACTATTTTATATGCCATACGAAATGGTCATTGGTTTTTCTTTTTCTCTTTTTCAGGGGGGTGGCGCGGGGGTCGATGGATTGCCATTACCTTTCAAGAGTAGAAGTTGCTGAGGGTCCAGAAAAGCCAATAAAGAATCCGCACCATATGGGCTTAAGTGGACCTAGCCCGATTATGTTTTTCTCTTCTTCTTTTTTTCCTTTTTCAAAAAACCGAGTCAAAATACAAGAGGAAAGGCATCGAAACATGTTACATCTTAATGCCTTCATAACCAATCCACTAATCTATTTGATTCTCGAGTGCAGTAGGCCAATTTGGAATTTGTAAAAAGGGCTTAAAGGTCTTTACATTCTATGATAGGTGGCTCAACACACCAAAAGTGGAGAGAAGAATCTTACGGATGGCTTATCAAAGTACAATTATCTTACTCTTGAACTAACTTTGATTCATAACGACCTATAAAGTGACGAAGAATGTGGAGGTAAGCTACGTTTTCAAATTGAAGAATTAATATTGACGGTAGACGAGAATTAAGTTGGCTCAAGCTATTTTTTGAGATCGACACGGACCTGATGAAATATATTCATGAAGATTATAGATTTCCCAATTAGAAAATATTGCTAGAGATATTATTAGGTATTAAGGATGTTATTTGATATTTCATTATTCTCTTCAACAAATAACGTGTAAAGCGAAGTGAATTAAGTAAAGCTTCTCTCATCCTCTCTCTTCAAGATCTTAGAATATTTACGAGTTAATTACACAAGACTTGTATGGATTTGATTTGGGATTTTCCCCACGCTATTAGATACATTCTCTCTCCTCAATTGAGAGAGAGAAATTCGAAGGAGAGATGGGGTCGATCCTCAGCTCATCATCGGGCGGCGCGAGCAAGGAGGCGCTGGCGGCCGCCGCGGACAAGGCCAAGGAGATCGCCTCGTCGGCTCCCGTCGTCGTATTCAGGTCGCTCCTTCCCTCCTCCTCCCTTCCCGCTGCTCGTCGATCGAGCGATCTGCTTCTCCGGAACGGTCGAATTTCGATTCACCCGGGTTTCCATCCCGAGTCGTGTTCTTGAATGATCGGCCGTTAACTTCGGTATCGGTGTCGTTCGCGATGCGATACTCTGCTGAGTCCGATCGCGGGCGAAATTGTATCGGCCGATGGCTTTGAACGGTAGAATTGATGTGCTAATTTGATGCATGGGAGAGAGTATATATTAGCTGAATTGGGAAGAATTGATTTTTTTGGGGTGGAAAAACTAGCACTTTTAAAGTGGGTTTTCGAATTTCGACCCAAAAAAGAAAAGGGTTTTGAATTAGATGCTTGTGGCTGTGGATTTTGCTATCATCTCGTGGTGCTGGTTGCTGAATGCAAGTCATTAACCTTAAACTATCATGTGTAAGGAGAGAAGTGCTAGCAAGACTAGCACTTACAATGGGTTTTGAATTTTGAGGGAAAAAACGGTTTTGAATTAGATGTTCGTGGCAGTGGATTTTGGTATGATTTCGTGCTGGTCACTGAATCGATAATGCAAGTCACTAACGCTAATCTGCCACATGTAATGAGGAAATTGCCAGTGGATTGAAGAGATTAGTGTTGCCGGTGTGGTATATTTCTGTTAGGACTCGATTATTGCAGAACCCAAAGTGGCAGCAGCTCAAAATGAGAGTTTTGGAGATTGCTTATATAGGGTCAGAAGCAGGGAGGTCTCAATCTTACTGACCTTTTGCTTCCTGTGCAGCAAAACTTACTGTGGCTACTGCCAAAGGGTTAAGCATCTGTTGACGCAGCGGGGTGACTTACAAAGTCGTCGAGCTGGACAAGGAAGGTGAGTATCTCCTAGCCTCTTGAACCGCCTGCATATAATCTTGATCTGAGTATGTAAACCATCTTGTTCTTGGCTATTTAGAGGCTGATTTTGTTGACCAAGCAAAGATACCATTTTTAAGCGGATTTGCTGGTTTAGTGTTCTATTCATGTGTAAAAGCCGGTTGAAAATCTCCCCTGCAGTTGCTCGATTAGCCCCCAAAGACCCGTATCTTTTGATTCTTTGACTGTGGGTTTTTAACTATAATTTGTTGATATTTCCGTGATTGTGTGAATGATCGCTTTATCTACAAGATGAAGAACTCATGTTTTTTTTTTGGTCGGTATGAAGAACTCATGTTGAACATGATCTCTTTAACACTACATTGTTCTGAGTTTCCTTTTGAAGGTGATGGAGCTGTGGTTCAATCGGCATTGGCAGATTGGACAGGGCTGACAACAGTACCTAATGTGTTCATTGGGGGAAATCATATCGGTGGATGTGATTGTAAGTTTTTAATCTCTTTTCCTTGTTGATTTCAAGAAAAATCTCTGGTAGAGGTTAGATGCAACACGGGTGTTGTTTGACAGACTTATCTTTTGATGTTGGCTTTCTCTGCGATTCCAGCTGTCACTGAGAAACACCAGGCAGGTCAACTGGTACCTCTTCTTAGGAGTGCCGGAGCTGTGAAGACCTAATAAAAGCAGTGCTCATAGTTGGAACCTTTGATTGAAAGAGAGAGACTTGTGTGATGGAAGTGGATAAACTGAGGTGTGATAATATCCACAGCACAAGTAAATGAGTGTGTGCCATAGACTATATCTTGTCAGCAGAGTTGCTTCCAATATTAGTAGGGACTCTCTTCCAATGACAGGCCATCGTGGTTGTCACTTTACATAATACTGGCGGTGGCTGAAAATGAAAATCCTTAATGCAAAAGTGGAATGACTACCAGAAATTTTGAGACCCAGATCATTTGTTTGCCGAGGTACTGGGAAATGATTTGACGGTATCTGGTAATAAAGTTTCATGGGACATTGAACTAGACTTCCTTAGAGATCTGCAGTTTTATAACGCGGAAGTGTTATCGTCGAGATTAAGATGATTATTTTTTTACTTTCGTTTCTGATGATTCGAGTTCAATGCGATGATCCAAAAGCAAGCAGGATCTCAAGGAGGAGCAACGAGTTCCACAGGGAACAGTCACGAGCTTCTCTCCCACTTTACTGGAAAGCAACCTTGACAGGACTGTCCACGGGCTGTGCGGAAAATGATGCAGCCCGTGTTCATGAAGTAACCCCTAAATCGTCCTGATCAGGACATGGCCAAATCAGAAAGGGATCTTCGCCTGGAGTTTTTTCCTTTGTGGACCGCAAGTACATTCTTGAGCCTTGAGGTTCACCAACAAATGCATCCGTCATAATTATGGGAGCAAGAGGTACGGTCATATGATGTCTACAAAGGTCAATGCTGTAATAGTTGACTATTGTCTACTCGGATCTAATCGACTTTGAACTAATTGCCCCCCATTTTAGGATCCATAGGAAGCAAATTGCAAGTAATGAGTGACAAAGAATATCAACTATAGAGTCGCTTTCACACTGTTTCTTCAACCTGGGATCATGCTGTGCGGTACTGGTAGACCGTTAAAAGTTCCAAGTCAATTCACGGTAAAATGCCAGCTTCAAACCAACAATTACAGAGGAAAAAGTTGACAAGTACATCAAGCGAAAAATGCTAATTAGAAGATTTTTGACGGAAGAGGTGGAATCTCGGGGTTTTGCTTTTCTTTTCAACACAGGATCGATGCATTCAGCAAGACTATTTGCTTTATATTGCTTCCAAACCTGAAAAATACAAAAAATGTCGGAGCAAATCATAAGAAACATTGCTAGTGTTGAGCAGAAAACACGACTCTCTCCAGATTGTGAAGGGACGAATTAAATTATGCCCCTATACAGCAAAATCATGTATGTAGAGCCACAAAGGGCTCATGTGGGTTACAAGATTTCCAGAATAGAGAAAAGAGTAGCTGGAAAACTCTCAGTTTGAAGTTTGAGAAGATGGTAGGATTTATTTCGACTCTAATGTCATAGACAAGAAGAAATTTGCAAATGCCGCATGCATATTCTAGAGGTTGAAATCAGGAGGATAGGTATATGAATCTTACTGATTGCAGAACTGAACCTGAGGCCTGCCCAAAGATACTGTTCTTTCTACCACTTAGAATTTCTAGGACCAACATGCCGAAAGAGTAAACATCTGCTTTCTCTGTTAGTTGTCCCTTAACAAGATACTCTGGAGCCATATAACCCCTGCAAAATTGTTCTTTCAGAAGGAGAGAAACCTGTTCTGCAGAATCTGAAGTCAAAGATGAAATTGCTGAAGAGTGAAGAGAAGGGATCATCCACACAACAAATTTCCCAAACCAGACCTGAGAAAGTTAGGGAAAAAGAGAGCAATTCTTATTTGATACGACGCCACTCTCACTTTAAGTCCTATAGCACATGCTTATATTCTGTACTCATAATACGTGGTGGTTCAAATAGCCAATCCATTCTTCTCGACATGGTGATGCTATCTAAACTGGCTTAATTGAAACAAAAAGGGAAAAAAAATTTGAGACCAGAATCTTACAGTGTCCCTGCAATACCGGTGCTAAGATGAGATTTTTCTGGATCGAGACATCGAGCAAGTCCAAAGTCAGCAATCTTCGCTGTGAGATCCTCGTCAAGAAGGACATTGCTGCTTTTGATGTCTCTGTGTATTATTTTCACTCCACAAGGTCCATGAAGAAATGCCAGCCCCTCAGCTGTTCCGGAGATGATATTAAGCCGCTCCAGCCAACTCAGGATACGGGTCGCATTCTTAACTGCAACAGCAACCGGATCTTGTTATCGGTCACATTATTGCAATCATGTACTTACTCTGGATTGAGTTTGAAAAAGTTGCCCGGAGAAGATTAGCAAGAAAATGTACTATTCTGGGACAAGATGAAGCTAGCAACTAGATTAACACCGTGGAACAAATTATGAGAAGCTAGAATTCAAGGGTTTTATTATGGTTGAGGCCTAATTTATAGAACAAACTACACTAATCTCGGATGCATAATGGAGCAGCACGTGGGGGGTAACTTACCGAAGAGGATTTCATCGAGGCTTCCGTTGGGAACATATTCATAAACTAGGAGGCTTTCCGGGCCTTCAATGCTGCAACCCAGAAGGCGGACCAGGTTCTTGTGTTGGATTCCACTGATCAGATTTACCTCATTGAAGAAGTCATCCACCCATTGACGAGTGTTGAACACCAGTACTTTTACTGCAACAACCCTTCCATCAGGGAGGATCCCCTTGTATACAGAACCAGCTCCTCCTTGGCCTAATTTCCTCGACTCATCAAAGAAGTCGGTAGCCTTCTCAAGCGATTCATAATTAAAATTCAGATTCGACTTCCTTACAATTGCCGGAATGCCAAAGAGTTTCTTCTGGACTGAGAATAGGTAAAGAAGATGGATGGCATTAGAGAATGTTTAAAGAGAAGTTAAAACAGAAATATTCTCCAGTTTCACATTTACCTTCTCTTTTTTATATAATCAACATGCTATTACTTATTTATTTTTTAATTTTTATATTTTTTTATTAAATAAAGGGATATGCGTCCGATAGGGGTGTCAAGAACCGAACCGAAAACCGAACCGAACCGAACCGAACCGAAAAATTCGGTTTTTTCGGTGCGGTTCGGTTTTCGGTTCGGTTTTCATTAAAAACCGAAATTTTTGTTATCGGTTCGGTTTTTATCGGTTAACCAAACCGAACCGAACCACAAACCGATAAAATAAACCATTAACCAAACTGTTCGGTTATTCTCTCCCGTCTCCTCCGAGAGAACAGCGATTCGATTCTATTTGACTCCGGCTCTTGCATCATCCATCAATCGATCGATTCGCTCCGAGCAGGTCGAGATTCCATGGCGGATCAGGGCTTGCAGGAGATGGAGAGAGCTCGATTGCTGAGCTTGGCTCTCGAGCTCGGATGCTGATGTTGGTGGTGTTCGTGGTGCTGGTGATGGTGGTGGGAGTTGCGAGCGAGATCTAATGGTCCTGAGCAATTTCTGGTAGCCACTGCAGCAACACCCAGGAGAGAGAGAACCTCAAATCTTATCTACACCCTAACCCCAAGTGTCTCCGTACCCTTCTTCTTCTTCAAGTCTTTTCTTCTGAACCAGAGTTAAACAGAACAGCTCCAATGGGAGAGATCTTCTTCTTCGCTTTCAAAGCTCTGCCTTCGCTTTGCTTTGTGGGTTTAGTGCGCTGATTCCTTTTTGGTCTGCGTGGATTTGTGAATAGTGGAGCTTCTCTCCCCTATTCCGAAGCCACCTGCTCCAGAAGAGAAGAAGCCTGAGGAGAAAGAAGCCCCCAAGAGAAGAAAGAAGAGGTCCGTCTAAAAAAAAACCGAACAGAAAAACGAAACCAAAAAAGGAAAAAAAAAAAAACCGAAAACCAAAAACCGAAAAACCGAACCGAACCGAACCGAAATTTCGGTTCGGTTCGTATTCAGTTTGGTTCGGAAATTTTTTTTAACGGTTCGGTTCGGTTCGGTTTTTGAAAAAAACCGAACCGAACCGAACCGTTGACACCCCTAGCGTCCGATTCAACCCAATCTACTAATTACTCTTTTTCATCCAAATACTTTGTATAATATAACTATATTACATATGATCTCATCTTATAATATCTTAGGTGCTAATGAAACTATTTTAGTGAAATTTTATTTGTCTCGTTTCTTGAGCAATTGCACTAAAAACTCGAGTTCCTTTTGGATTTCCTTCTTGATCAATCACAACTGCAGCATTATCATCATATCATATTATGAAACCGTTGTCATGTTTAAGTTCTTTACAAGTGCATACAATTACAGTTCTAATCACCTATGATCTTTCTAGAGGTGGATATTTGAATGCTCACTCAAGTTAGCGGGGGATCTGCAAGATAGACATTATCGAATAGCACCCTTTGATGAGAGATATGAGCAAGAGGCTTCAAGAAAACTAGTGTTTTCTAAATTATATGAAGCCAGTTAGCAAACAGCTAATCCATGGGTATTTGAACCCGAGTATCCAGGAAAAAGTAGAATATTTTATGGAAGAGTGGGAGATCCTTTTGAGCAACCTATTATACTAGGAAAGCGTATCTTGAAATTAATTCATCAAGTTGATGATATAAATACATGGACGTTCCAGTGGACATTATGCACTTGTTACACAACAACCCCTTAGAGGAAGGGCTAAGCAAGGGGGACAACAGGTAGGAGAAATGGAGGTTTGGGCTCTCGAGGGGTTTGGTGTTGCTCATATTTTATAAGAGATGCTTACTTATAAATCGGATCATATTGGAGCTTGTCAAGAAGTACTTGGTACTACAGTCATTGGGGGAACAATACCTAAACCTGAAGATGCTCTAGAATCTTTTCGATTACTTGTTCAAGAACTACGATATTTGGCTCTGGAACTGAATCGTTTCCTTGTATTTGAGAAGAACTTCTAGATTAATAAGAAGGAGGCTTAATTGAAATGAATCGTAATTTTTCTTCTATGATCGATCAGTATAAACATCAATAACTCCAAATTGGATCAGCTTCTCCTCAACAAATAAGTGCTTGAGCCAAAAAAATCCTCCCTAATGGAGAGATAGTTGGAGAGGTGACATAACCCTATACTTTTCATTACAAAACCAATAAACTGGAAAAGAATGGATTGTTTTTTGAAAGAATTTTTTGGAATGGAACAAAAAATGGCCCAACTAGGTATTGACCAAGCCAAGCCATGAAAAGAAAAAAAACAAGCTCTTTCGGAAGAAGAGGTGTTCTTATTTTTATTATTATTGTTTGAAATATCTCTTTAGAACCTTTCCTTTATCTAAATGGGATTGCTTATAAAAGTAGTATATATAAAAGTCGTATATATTATTTATTAAAGTTGTATATATTAATAGAGTACTCAATTTAGGATTCTTTAAAAAGAATTGAGATGTCTTTACATTCTATGATAAGTGGCTCACTGTCCTAAGAGTAGAGAGAGGAATCTTGTGGATAGCTTATCAAAATGAAATTGTTTAACTTTCAATCTAACTCCAATTCAAAATGACCCGCAAAGTGATGGAGAGCATGGAGGCAAGCTAGGTTTCAAGTTGAAGAGTCCTGCCGGGGTTGTGGTTTTAGTCGGATCCTATTATTTATGAAGTTGATTTCAGTATGAAGCTGACTCAAGCTATATTTCAAGATGGACTTGGGCCAGACAGGATGGTTATGCGAGATTCACTTGTTTAAATTTGATTTGAGGTCGAGCTCGCTGATCTTCAGCCAGATTGCTTGCAAGCTTAATTAAGCTTCTATTATTATATATATTTTTAGAAATTAATTGTTACAGATAAACTTCACCTAAACATTCTAGGAAATTCCCCCCCCCCCCCCCCAGATTGTATGTTTTCTTTCAAAAGACCCTTAAAGAGTGGGACTTTTCTAAAGAAAAAAAAAAATTCCTCAAAGTGTACCACCACAGTCCAAATGACCCACACCTCATCGCCGGTTTTGAAAAGCAAGCAACTTCCGACGACCATGTGGACAGTCACATGCGCATTTCTCACAATTGGACGAGGGCATTTTTGTCCCAAAAAATAATCTCCCTTTTAAGCCATGCAAAAGTAACGAAAGAAATTGGCGGAGGAAGAGAGAGCTAGGGTTCGAAAAATAAATTCACAGCAAAATCCAATCGGAGCGAAGGTCAGGAATCGCAGATGTGAATGGGAATCTGATCATTTCACCACATGCGCGCTCGCTGTCGTTTCCATTGGAACCGAGCCCTAGAACTTGCTCTAAGTTTAAATTGCTTCAATGTTCAATTGCTCCAACTGGATTAATGATCCTTCTTGCGCCAATTTTGGTAGGCTTCAAGATCACGGCAATGTTGAGGCGAGCCTCCTCCTTCAAGATCACAACAATTTGGGGTTTCCATCGCCTCTTGCTCATCGAGAAGATACTAAATCTTTCGGAGCCAGATACCATAGTTCTCGTCATCCATTTTCTCATCCTCGTTCAACTACATTCGAGAAGTACATATGAGATATTAATAATTAGCACATATCACTATTTTGTAACATTAATCTAAGTCTAATAAAAATTGAGTAATGATTTGATGACAGTCTTCAGTAAACTATGAGAATAACTCTCTATTCTGAACAAAAAATCAAATTACAAATAATTATAAATTGCCGTGGGCCCACTCCTTTAAGAATAAGTGACTTATAATAAGTTGTTATTCTTATAATAACCCAAAACTATTATGCTAGCAAAACCTATGAAAATTTTATGCAAGTCACGGGTTCGAAAATTTTTCTATGCTCTTAGTCATCTCTTGCAGCCAAGTACTCAATCATTATATATCATTTAATATGCATAAAAACAAATTGTAGGAGGAAACTAACAAGTCTCAACTTAACTAAAAACCCACTCCCACTTAACTATCACGTACACTTTCTTGATTGATGTTAAGCATTAAATCAATAGCATATATAAACACAAAGTATGATATGCTACTGACCAAATTCTGAAAGTAGTGATTCTCACATTTACAATAAAAATAGTCCATAACTCACTTTGATACCAATGTTGAAGAATGAATGGGCAGTGGAAATGTGACACAATTATTTAATTACATACCTCTTGCAGTCTCAACATCAATTGCTCTAGAATGACCAGACTATTTTACGTTGCTAGTCAAATCCACAGTCTTTATGTAATATTTCTTCGAACCCGTAAACAACTCATAGGCAAAAACTCTTACTACTTGAGCAAGAGTTGGGTTCCACGGCACAATAGCCCTTGTGATCAATATAGAAGAGAGAATTCTGACAGCTACTAATTATTTTTCAGTGTTTTATATGTCCTATGTTATTTGCTTGTGAGAAGCCCCCCCTAATCATAGAAGGTGCGAGAAGATCCTTCGTCTTCCTCTATAATTCTCCATTACTCCATTGTTTTATCATGTAATGGTGGAAGAATTATTACATGTAACTCCCACATAATTAGAGGAGTTATTCTTTTTTAACCTTTGTGGCACTAACAGGTGTCTTTAATGGTTATTCACTAACACCTTGCTGGAATTCCAGCTAGATGTATAACGTGGCGCTTGTAGTTCTTACCTTAGATCCAAAAAGAGAATTTTCTGATGGAAGTGGATAAACTGAGGTGTGATATCCACTGTACATGTAAATGAAAGAATTGCTTTCGACTGCTTGCACATTGTTACGAAATCGCACGTCGATTCTAGAAAAAATACTGTAAGCAAACAATTGACCAGATAGAATATAATAATAAAAGAACGGAATCGAAAGAACTTGCCAAGAATTTTTTTATTGAAGTTCAACCAAACCTGGGCTACGTTTCTGCATAGAGGTACTCTACGAATCCACTAGATTTCGAAGAAACTTGTAATACAAGATGATCTTCTTTCAAGATTATGGCACAAAGAGATTGAAGACCCTTATAAAGAAAAAAAAAACTCACTTTTTTCTTCTCTCTTTTTCTTTCCTCTCTATTTTCTTTCCCAACGTCTTGACGGCTAGCGTTTTACTATCACTAATATAAATGTATAACTTTTAACCTAATATATATATAAAATAAAAAAGACAAAAAAGCCCCTAAGAAAGATTTGGCTTTATCTACAATAATCTCCCACTTGAAGATAAATATGCCCAATGCACTAATCAACTTTGCATCCATCTCCTTCAAAAACTAGTAATTGAAAAATTGTGCCCATGCGATACTCCTTATCAATCAACATGGAGTATTACCAATGGTCGTAGTACAGAAAATGTGCTTCGCTTTGTCTACTATCTTGGTCAACATGTCAACTAGATTCTTTAAGCCATCAATCTTCTGTAACTTTAACTCATTATCTTTTAATGCTGACCTGATAAAGTGGCAATGCTTCTTGATATGTGTCCTTGAGTGATAAGCCGCATTCTTTGCTAAGTGCACTGCACTTTGACTATCACTCCACAGTATACTAATTGGTTATTTTCGATGTAGCTCCTCTATGTAATCTTGTAACCACATGATTTCCTTGGATGCTTCCATGATCGCCATATGCTCCACTTCTGTCATTGATAGAGTGACTACTTTTTGTACTTGAGATACCCAACTCACTATTGTACGTGCAACTATAAATACATAGCCAGTGGTACTCTTATCACTATCTCGATCACCCTAGTAATCCGTATCCATATAACCCTACAACTCTAGAGATGTACTATTATAACAAAGAGAGTAATTTGATGTGCCTGCTAGATGTCTTAATATCCATTTTATTGCATTCCAATGCTCTCTATCTAGGTTTTGCATATATCGACTCACAGCTCCCACTGCTTGTGTAATGTTTGGTCTCGTGCTCACCATGACATATATCAAACTCCCCATTGTTGATGCATATGGAACTACCGCCATTTCATCTTTCAAAGCTTGAGTTCTTAAACACATATCCTTGGAAAGTTTGAAATGACTTGCTAGAGGAGTTGTAACTGGTTTTGCTTTGTTCATGTTAAATCTTTTTAACACATTGTTCACATACTTTTCCCGCGATAGTCATAATTTCTTGTTTTTCTTGTCATTGATGATTTTCATGCCTAAAATATTCTTAGCCTCTCCCAAATCTTTCATAGCAAATTGTGATAAAAACATCTTCTTCACTTTAATGATTCTTTTCATATCAGAGTTAGCCATTAGCATGTCATCCACATATCAAGAGAGATATATGATTTCACCATCGTCATACTTACGAAAATAAACACAATAATTAGACTCACATTGTGCAAATCATTTTTTTTCCATGAAACCATCAAACTTTAGGTACCTTGCCGCGAAGCTTATTTCAAGCCATACAGGCATTTCTTTATGCGACATACCATGTGATTCTTACCTTTGACTTCAAAACATTTAGATTGCGCCATATATAATTCTTCATCTAAGTCATCGTGTAAAAAAATTGTTTTCACGTCTGACTGCTCAAGATGAAGATTTTACACTGCAACTATACTTAGCAAAACTTTGATTGATGTTATTTTCACTACCGGCAAAAATATCTTGGAGGACTCGATCCCTTCTTTTTGTGAAAAGCCCATGATCACAAGTCTTTCATTGTATTTGATACTACCATCTGCTTCATTCTTAATCCTGTACATCCACTTGTTTAACAGAGCTCTTTTATCCGTGAGCAACTTGTCAACTCCTAAGTTTTTTTTCTGAAGTAATGAGCTCATCTTGTCTTTCATAGCATGATCCCATTGCAAGTGAGATGTACATTTCTTTGTCTCATCATAAATATCCGGTTCTTTCAAATCTGTATATAAGATATGGCTCCAAACAATATTAGCTGATGGATCAAAAATTACATTTGGCTTTCTCACACATGTAGACCTCCTCAAGACTGGTACTTCAAGGTCATTAGTCTGCTCTGTATCGCTGTGTTCCTCTTGAATTGCCTCCTAAACTGATAATAGGCTCATCTTGAGCCTCTCATTCAGATGCACTCCGATCTATTGGAACCCCCTTCACAGGCATTGTGTTCAATTCAATATATTATAGTTCTACTGCCTTCACATACTTTGTCTAACAATCCTCGTAATCTTTTCTTCATGGAATACCACATGTTGATTGTAGATGATTTTGTTATTCTCATAAACCCAAAGCCTATAGCCATATTCATCACCACCATATCCGATAAAGACGCACTTCTAGGACTTAGCATCAAGTTTCTTCCTATCCTCATTGTCAATCAAAGCATTTGCAATACAACCAAATACTTTTAGATGTGAATAGTTAATCTTTTTACTTGACCACCGCTCTTGTAGTATTTCTACATCCAAAGCACTAGATGGACTCCCGTTGATAAGATAAACAACCGCATCAACTGTGGCAACCCATAAGTGTAGCGGAACACCCGCATGTAGCCTCGTACATCTCACACATTCTAAAATAATCTTGTTCATCCTCTCAGATATACTTTTTTCTTAAGGAGTTCTAGGAACAGTCTTCAACCCATATATGCCTTCGTAGCTCAAGTATTCTGCAAATTCTTTGTTTATGTACACACCACCATTATCAGACTTCAGAACTTTAATCTAATAACCTATCTCTTTTTCTACCATGGTCTTCTACATTTTGAACATCCCAAATACTTTTGATTTTTCTTTGAAAGCATAGACCCAAGTCTTTCTTGTTGCATCATCAATAAAGGTAACAAAATATCTCTTACCACCATAAGAGAGCTCTTGAGCCGATCCTCATATATCAGTATGAACCAATTCTAACTTCTAGCCTTTATTTTATCGCTCATTCAATTGAAAACTGATAGCCTTTTGTTTTCCATAAATGCAACTCTCACAAAAATCTAACTCATTTTTTTGCAAAATCGCAATTAATTTCTTTGAGTGTAATTGCTTTATACCCTTTTCACCAAGATGTCAAAAATGATAATGCCAAAGAGTAGACAAATTACCTATAGCCACTATAGTTGCAACCGTATAACTGATATTGTCTCCTTGGAGAAGGTAAAGTGTACCCGTACGCTTTCCTTTTGCTACTCCTCTCAAATTTGTCGGTTGAGATCAGATTTTTCTTTGATTCTAGAATATGCCTAGTTTCACGCAAAACTAGACGTCCTCCACTTGAGATATTCATAGTCATAATTCATTTTCCAACGATTGGACACATGTGGCCGTTTCCCACAATCGCTTGCCTGAAATCTCCACTAGCATATTCATCAACTATGTTTCTTTGCAAGGTGCATTGAAAGAAGCACCAGAATCTATAATCACTTGTCCATCATCAAGTCAAACCTTGTAGATAAACATAAGTTCTCTAGCAAAGGTTTATCGCTAACTACATTAGCTCCTTGATTCTCATCTTACAACTTCTTTTTGTAGGCTTCACATTGCAACCTCTAGTGTTCGGTTTGGTGACAAAACTAACATTCATCTTTTGTAACCTGTGACATCCTAAATTTCAGGTTCTGATTTCGATTGGATAAGTTGGGCTTTTCGTCGACATGCCTATAGCATTTTTCTCTAAGTTGGCCACTCATGAGATAACTAGCCTATCAGGTGAAGCCGTTAAAGAATTTTAAACGCAATAGACTTGAGAATTCGATCAGGAATCGACTGCTTGACCATGTTAGTCTACAAGGGTCATTATGGCATTGTCAAAATCGATCAGAGATCAGAGATAGGTTGATTCGACTGAGATATGTGATCAAAATGTGGGTGATTCCACCTGATTGCAAAATTCTTGTCGATTGGCACTAAGTTGATTTTTTGTCGTTTTGGGTACCGTGTGTCTGTATTTGAAACCTCAAGATTTTCACAGTAATTAAGAGTCGCCAATGTATCGAAGATGTACAATGTGGCTAGAAAATAATCGATCACGGGTCAATTGCACTAAAGATTCTTAAAAGCTACCCAGTAGACTAGGTCACGCTAAAATCGCGTCGGATTAAAATTAACCGCGAATTTGAACCCGATTTTAGAAATTGACAATTCTGTCATGTCACGATTCATTTTAGGAACGTCAACTCATCCTCCAAAGAATCTTTGGCAATTCCGGGATTTTATGGAAAATCGAATTCGGATGATTCGGAAAACGAACGGAAATTCAGATGAGCCAAATCGAATGGATTTTTGGCATCCTTACGCTAATTGGTGATGGGCACTTGTAGAAATTTTATGGGCTTTTTCCTTGGCAAAATTGGACGTCTAATCGAAGAGAATTGCGAAGAAATTGAAGTCTAAATTTGAAGAATTCGGAGCTAGGCAAGGGGCTGGAATTTTGGCACCAAAATTGAGTAATTTGTGGGTTAATTACAAGAAAGAATTAAGGGGACAAACAATTAATTGAGTGGATAACATTTGCTGACTTTTTCTGCCTATTCCTTGGCTTCCTCAGCATGTCTCAGCCTTCCTCTTCTTCTTCAAGCGTCCAATTTCCCGACCCTCCTTCGGTTCTGCTTCTCTCCCATTTTTTTTTTCCTTCTATTCTATTTTCATTTTCATTTTCCCGTCACTGGTTCTCTCCCTCCGTCTGCCATCCCCTCCATCGAATTCCCAAGCTACCATTCGCCCATCTCCACTACCGTTTGTCTCCCATGAGTCAAACTTCCCTTGCAACCTTAAATTCTTGACCCCAAAACCCCACCGATTCTCCACGGATGCCCCAGAATTGACGCCAGCGAAGCAGCTCCTTTCCTTCGATCATCGCTCCAGCTGATTCAAAGACAGCTACTCCACCATCGAACTCCTCTCCATCCCCACGTGCCTTCACCAGATTTCTCTGCCACTTGTCTAGCTTCACGTCTGAAACAGCTCCAGCAGCTGCCAATCGCCCTTGCACGAAGCCAACTCCGAGTCAACACACCTTCCTTGAAGCCCCTCGTTGACTCGCCAGCAGCTCCTTCGCACTTTGTTGTTCGGCCGGCACCCACCGAAGTCGCTCCTCCTTCGCTGCTTCGGATTGCTCAGCTCGCAAGCCTAGCAGTCTAGTCCATTTGAAGCCGCAAGCCCAGCGGCCCATCCAGCATCTTTAGCCTGTGAAGTTCACTGCAGCAGCTCGGCCCAACAGCAGCCCTTGCTGCTTCTTCTCAGCCCATCTTCAGTCCAGCAAAGCCCACAATTAGGCCCAAGTTTCAGCCCAACAGCTTCTTCAAAGCAGTTCAGCCCATCTTGAAGCCCGCGAAGCAAGCCCATCTCAGCCCAAGCCTAGACCAAGCCCAGCAATTTGCTGTGGGCTTGCAAGGCCTTTTTGGCCCGATCAAGTGTCCGTTGGCGCCTCTGAAAGTTCGGGTTTCGACCGCCGTCGCACCGCCATCGCAGTAGACCGGTTTTCGCGTTAAACCGGTGAGTTTATGCACTAAACTCTTCTTAGTAGGCTAATGGCGTTTATGGGGTGTTTAGTTTAATTTAATTAGGAATTATATGGTTAGTTAGATTAAATTAGTGATTTAATTAGTTAATTATACATGTTAGGTGGTTAGATTAAATTAATCAAGGCCTCAATAGGGTGTGCTATTTATCTAGACAGATTCGGGAATTTTCCCGGCCCATTTCAGTATTTAATTTAGCAATTATGGCCTAGGTTAGTATTTTTGGTATTTAAATTGATTTATTTAATTAATTTCAGTAATTATTTAATTATTAAATATTTTCCGAAAATTAGATCGGATAGTCGATGACCGGAATTTCGTGCCAATTGCAATGGTGTGGTTAGTTTCTGTAATTGAGTGTTAAATTGTGCAAATTGAGTGCTGATTGAAATTTTGAGTATTTAATTCCAAGATTTGTGAATTTCGTTATTTATTCAGAAAATCTCGGGTGTCGGATTTTAACACCGAAAATAGTTTTATATACTATATAAAACAATGGAGTTTTAAATTGGAAAATATCAATTTTTCTGATTCGATCTAACCGTGTACCCACACACAACTATTTTATCGTGTATTTCTAATACGAAGAAAATGGGTCAGGTTCACCATTTTAATGGAGATATTTGAGTGCAATGTACGGTACCCTGAGCCATAATTGAATGATCGTGTGTTGGTTAAGAGAACCCGTCCCGGGCTATTAAGTTGGACATTACCCTTATATAAGATGCTCCTAGACAATGGGATGCCGATCACAGTAGATTCTAGACCAATGCTCCTTAGGGAAAACCGTCTAATAGACACGATGCCATGCTCAATGGGGTGAGACGATGCCTGGCTACGTCAGAAGACTACCGAACAGAAAGTAGGCCGTACTATAAACCGAGATCAAAACTAGGAACGCATGATTGGATGAGTTGAATGTACTGAATTATAGGACAAAATTGTGTGGCACGGTATGGGACGTGTCATAATGATTTGACCCTATAATCAGGACCCCTATGCTTATTTGAGATTGAGTATTGTGTTCCAGTTAACTAAGCTTGATTGTTGCTCATGTTTTTATGGCTGTCTATCATATAAATTATGCTGACCTGCAGAGTGGATCTGAGACCAAGTAAGTTTCTATGGTTGTATGATTGTCCTCTAGGTGTATTACCTTCCTAATTGGGGTTTAGAACGTGAACTCGCTAAAATTTATATCTCATCCTATCGTGGACTCAATTTTTAGGGCCGTAGAGTGAAAGGTTTGGAATCGAGCTGAGGGGACTCTTCGCTGAGGGGATCCAAAGAGTAGGTCGGATAAGACAACCTCTTTTTGAGAGTCAATCTTTTGAAATCTTTTGGGTATAGACTTTTGTATATAACTCAGTATGTTTATAAAAGTATGTTTGTTTGTGAATGTGTTGTCCTGCTTTTCTATCCCGAGATGGTTACTGTCAGGGGATTTATTATTCGCTTCCACATGTGTAATAAAATGAAAGGGTCGGTGACTCGTCCTGGAAAGTCGCAAAATTTTATCGACTAGAGAGGGATGCGCACGCGCTCGAGGATCGGGGCGTGACATAATCTGTCTCTTACCCCTTGAACGTGACTTGCCACAACCACTAAATTTTCTTCTGCTTTTACTTCTTCCACGATTCTCCACTACCAGTGCTGTTGAAGATGTAGATGTAGAAAAATTATCTCCACATGAGATTTTCCTTCATATCTCTTCATCCATGATGCTATTCACGTGGTGCTTGAAATTCCCTTAACTGCGGTATTGTAGCTTTCTAGAAGGGAACATAAAAATAATAAAGCTTGGAGCTTCATATCTAGATTTATGCTTGCGGATTTCAACTAACCTGCGACTTGTGTGAAATTATTAATATGCTCCGCCACAGAACCTCTATCAGATAAATTCGTATTAACCGGTTTCTTCAGCAAAAATACTTGATTTGATGTGGACAACTTCTCATAAATATTCGTTAGAATATCCATGGCTTTTTTTTGTAGTTTTTGCTTTTGTGATGTGGTATCTCGTCTTTTTCGTCAACCCTAGATGAATCGCACCTAATACCTTTCGATCAATAATTTTCCATCCATCTTCTACTATCGGATCCACTTCCGCCATCTTAAGTTTCCAACCCTCAAGTGATGCATAAAGATCTTATTGATAAAGATAATCCTCGATTCGGAGTTTCCATCATCCGAAAGTTTGCCCATCAAACTTATCGATTCTGATTTTATCTTCTGCCATATTGTTTGCTTTCAATCGAATTTCACCGGAAACCCTCAATGTTCTTGATTAGCCAACTCAGGCTCTAATACCAGTTGTTATGAAATTGTATGCCGATTCTAGAAAAATACCACAAGCAGACAATCTCTCTGACGAAATATAATAATAAAAGAACAGAATTAGAAGAACATGCCAAAAAATTTATTATCGAATTTCATCCAAACCTGGGCTACGTCTCCATGTAGAGGCACTCTATGAATACACTAGACTTTGAAGAAAGTTGGAATACAATTATGATATTCTCTTGAGATTATGGCACAAAGAGACTAAGAACCCTCACAAAGGAAAAAAAATTACTTTTTTCTTCTTTATTTTTCTTTCCTCTCTATTTTCTTTCTCAGCATCTTGATGGCTAGCGTCTTGAGAGAAGATCATCGTCAATAGTCAAGTATGGCAGGCTTTTAACCTAAAAGCAAATATAATAGAAAAGACAAAAAAAGCCCCTAAAAAAGATGTAACTTCATCTACAACATAAATTTGGAGCGTGTGCTTTAAACTACCTTGTTGGAAGAGTTGCTCCCATATTAGTTGATACTCTCTCCTAATGAGAGGCCATCGTCAATAGTCGAGTATGGCAGGCTGGTCGTCACATTACATAATGCCACGTCAGGTAATACCGGTGGCGGCTAAAAATCCTTAATGCATAAGTGGAATGAGTCGGAAATTCTAAAATCTGGGACACTAGGAAACGATTCAACGGTGTCAGGTAATAAAGTTTCATGGGACATTGAACTAGACCTCCTTAAATATCTACAGTTCTATAATGCGGAAGAATTATTGCCGAGATTGAGATTATTTCTTGTTATCTTGAACTAGACCAAGACTTTCGTGCTCAGAAGATACAAATTTTGCATTTTATAACTTTTTAAGTTCTTTCTCAAGAAAAGAAAAAAGTGGCCGGCTCTTTTGATCGATCCTCATAAGAACCAATGAATTTAGCTCCTACCTCTGATCCTTCAGGATCAAGAGCCCATTTTTGACTCAATCCTAAGAAGATTGTAACTAATTCTCGGGCCGAGTCGAGTCGAGTCGGCCCTTTGATGCGGAACCCCGTCCGACTCATGATATTCACGTTTCAGGCCAGCAATGGCCAGAGGAGAATGGAAAAAAAATGCGCAGAATAAAGAAGAGAAGGAGAAAGAGACAAAAAAAAAGAAGGATGAAGCCGTTGACCAAGCTTGTCTCCATGCTTCGACAAAAGAGCTTTTCTCGGGCTATCGAACAAAACATGACTCTCATCTAACAATCGGTTGGGACGGAAGGTGCTCCGAATGTTTATGCTCTCGCTGGCTTGCTCTGTGTTGACCCTTTTTCTCTCAATCAATCGAATTTGTTGAATAAATGAATAAATAAGTAGTATTAATTAATTATAGAAATTAGAATATTCTAGTCGGATGATGTGGCGATGAAGTGGCATTGGTGCGGCAGATGAGGCGGCAGGTGACATTAGGATGACGCTATGATCATGTTAGCAATGCACAGCCGACTTAAGTCATGTGAGATGCACGTGGGCGTGCAGAGGCTTGGAGTGGTGCGTGTGGCCATGTGCGGCATCGGTTGGCGGCGCGATTTGGCTGGTTGGATTCTTTGAGTGATGTAGAATATATTTGTGGTGTTGTACTGTCAATATAACCTGTTGAATAAGTCCGAAATGGACTTACAATATATAGCTGTGATGGTTCCAAGTCGACGGCGTGTGGCAGCCGAGTTGGTGACAAAACAAGCAACAGAAGTTGAAGAGAAATGAGAGCGACGCGACCTATTCGGCTGATGTCGTGACACCTTCGTGGAGCAAACGTGGCCTATTCAGCTGGCGTTGCAAAAAATAAAAATCCTCAAGAAAGAGGCTTTGATACCAAGTTAAGAATATAGGAATAAAGAACTTATGTATATTTTGATGATTTGTAATGAGGAATACAAGAGCCTATTAATTGTCTTTACAGGGAGGTTATTTACAGTAATAAAATATTATATAATCAATTATAATCAATCATAAAGATATCCAGAATATTAAATATATCAAGAATATTATAGATATCCAAGATATGGGAAGGATATTCATAATATTAAAGCTCTCCATAATATCGTAAAGATAATAATATCGTAAAGATAATCTCAATATATCTTATAGCTCTGCTGATCGACGGAAGCAATCTCAAAATCGCAAGAGTGTTGCTGAAGAGGCTGGACTCCAACGCCCTCATGGTGGCTGGCAAGTCCCAGCGTCACCAGCTCCGCCGCCTCGACATTTGCGAGTACTAGGTTCCTCCCTTTCTCTCCCTTCGCATGATCCATATTGGGAGTGATGTTGTTCATGAAGGGATTCAAGTCTGAAAAAGTTGGATTTTAGGCTCAGATTGCATTTGTGATATACGATTATGAATAAACGGCGTACGTGCCCAAAGTATTTGATGTTTTTGCATTTGTTGAAGACTAATGGTGATGGGTGCTTTGCTTTTCTTCTTAAAGTCCATCAAAGTCTCTTCTCTCTGCAAGTTCTTCTTCTTTCGAGGTTTCTGGTTCAGGGACATCGTCACCTTCATCGTCGGAGGAGGAGCTTTCTTCAGAGTCTGTCCCTCTCAATCATCACCATTGGGAATGCAGAATTTCTCTTTTTGTCATCATTTTTTTTTTCGTGAAATCAATGCAGAAGAGGACGTGCGACAATGCGCCGAAGCGATGGGTAGCAAAGGGTAAGCGAGAAAGTCGCGGATTTTGAAGCAACATAAAATTATTTCAACCAAAAAAAGAGAAGAAAAAATGACATAAAACTAAGAAAAAAACAGAATTATGTTTGTTTCTTCATTTCTTTTTCTTTCCTTTTATTACATAACCTATGACTGACTCTGGAATAGAAACATCCCAACATGGTATGATTCTCCAATCAAGACGTGAAACTATGAAAAAATAGAGCAATCGCATCTCACTTAGATTCATATATTCGTGGGATATTCGTGATTTATCGATTTAAGATTGGACTCATCGTCATATGAACATGCTGCTAACCAAGTAAGGATAATTCGACTCATGCCCTGATGTCACTAAAATTTGCACTGCTAGTCGTTTGCAAAGTGTTCGTATTCGTTGGAAGAAGAAGAAGAAAGGTCCCAATCCTAAAGGGTCAACGCAGCAAAGCTGGAAGAGGGCTTCCGGTCAAGCTGGAAGAGACCTCGGATGCCGTGAGCTGGCTCAACAGCCATGTGTTCATGTAGAGCTTCTGCTGCTGGATTTGTCGAACAGCAAGCTAGCGTTGACGAACGGGGGTTGGTTCGGTTGGGGGACTACACGGTTTTTGTCGTGGAGCATCTCGACGACTCCAGACATGGGCGGTCGCAATTCCATGCAGGCTTGAGTGCACAGAAGGCTGATTTGGAGCACATTCGACGCCTCCAGGATGGGGAATTTACCTTGTAAGGCCGGATCAATGCACGCGGCTAAATTATTTGACTTGTAATGCTTCCATACCTGCAAAGCAATCATGAATTTCCATGGCTCCCTTATATCTGAAGATAAATCTACTAGCACTAACGTAGAAACCAACGATAGAGTTTGTTGGGAAAATCAAAATAAAAATTAGATAATCCTAGTGGGTGTCGCCAGGAAAGAAAATGTTAGTATAAGTTCTCATGATCGTAGGGACAAGCAACCTTACCGACTGTAATACCGAGCTCGACCCCCGTGTGTATACACTATTCTTCCTACCACTCAAGATTTCAAGAACCAGCACCCCAAAAGCATAAACATCGGCTTTCTCCGTTAATAGTCCCCTCATTAAATATTCAGGTGCCATGTAACCGCTGCAGAGTCAATCGTCTTTTAGATATAAACCATACTTAGCCCAAAGAAGATGTAAAGTGCAAGGAAAGGATGATACGCAAAACCCCTTTGAGGGGCCAAACTTGTCAAATTAAGGAAATAGAAAGTGCCGACTATGGTTTCGAGCAGGCTGGTAATGAAAAGGCATTCTTACAGTGTGCCGGCGATTCCTGTGCTAAGATGAGACTTATCCAGAGCAATGCATCGGGCAAGCCCAAAATCTGAGATTTTCGCTGTGAGATTTTCGTCAAGGAGGATGTTGCTAGTTTTTATGTCCCGATGGATGATTTTCACTCCACAACCTCCATGAAGATATGAGAGGCCCTCAGCTATTCCTATGATGATGTGCAGCCTCTCCTCCCAAGTTAGGACAGGGGTCGCATCGTTGACTGTAACAATAGATTCTATTCGCTTATTTGGAAAGACAAGTAGAGCGGAGTGGGACAGACATAACCGAAGAAGGCAAGACACTAATGGAGCAGATTTTTGAAACCTTCGACTCGTAAATCATAAGATGGAAGCATTGCTTGCAATACAAGAAGCCAGTTACTAAGAATGCAAATCGAACCGATGCTCGTCGTGAAGGGTGGATCTCTTCTTGGCATCAAACGATGGCTGTGTAAGTGTGTTATGCAGTTATGCAACAACTAGCTACTTACCAAAAAGAACTAGATCAAGACTTCTTTTAGGAAGATATTCGTAGACGAGGAGGCTCTCTGGGCCTTCGATGCTGCATCCCAAAATCCTCATGAGGTTCTTGTGTCGGATCCCACTAATCAGGTTCACCTCATTGAAGAAGTCATCCGCCCATTGGCATGTGTTGAACACCAACCGCTTAACCGCAACGACCTTCCTGTCGGGTAAAATCCCCTTGTACACGGAACCGCCGCCCCCTTGGCCCAGCTTCCTCGAGTCATCAAAGAAGTTGGTGGCCTTCTCCAGTGTCTTGTACTTGAAATATAAGCTAAACTTGCTCTTGCTCGCTCGTAATTGCATGAGGTTATTTTGCACTAAATAAGGATGAATGCGAAATTCGTGTCATCAAGCGTGTGATCAAGAATTACTAAGAGAACATTTTACGCATTTGAACCGAATTGCTTACTTTGTTTCTTCTTGGAGTACTTTTTGTATCCAACGTATGCACCAATGAGAACAAGCAAAGTCGCTGCAGTAGCCGATGAGGTTATTGCTATGGTGATGCGGACCCTAGATGAACCTGCGAAATGATAAAGACAACATCTGGTTGAGATGAGCGAGGTCATTAATAATTCCAAAAATCTGGCAAGCATCGAATCATAAGATCAATGAAATTAAACTTAGGGTGCGTTCATTTGGGGGAAAATTTCAAGAAAAAGGAAAATATTTTCTAGAAAGTCATTTTTTAAATAATTTTTGTTTGATTTTCTTTCTCTTTCCTTCTTCCTCCTCCACTAATCGTCAGGCCTTCACAGGCCACTAGCATCATTGTCAAGGCCCAACAAGGGCCAACCTAACTAGCCTCGGGCAAGTTTGAGCTCGCTAGATCCTGGGGTTTGTTGCAACGAGGCTGCTGAGGCTTGAGCTTGCCCAAGGTGGGCTTGCATAGGCGAACAACAAAGGAGGAAAAAGGAAAAGAAAAAAGATAAGAAAAAGAAAAGAAAATTTAAAAAAATCAATTTTTAAAATAAAATATTCAAAAATTCCACATGAGAAATTTTTGAAAGTGTATTCACAATCTTAGATTTAGGAATTCACTTTTCTAATTTTATGTGTGTATATTTTCCTTGATTGGAAAGTGTTTTCGATTTATCAATCAATTTTGGCGAACTAAACGGTAAGTTTTGAAATTAATTTCAAGAAAACACTTTTCGTCAAACAAATGCACTCTTAGGTTATGTTCATTTCGTGAATAATATTTTTCTAAAAAACATTTTCCCTAGCGTTCGATTCGCTTAGGAAAATGAGTCAATGAAAAAAAAAATTTTGGTCAACATAAAACTATGCTTATACTCAAGAAAATGACTTCATCTTTCAAAAAGTTGGAAAATATTTTCCAAAATATTGTTAGATATTGGCACTTGGATCTAAAACTCTACATTTGAACATGAGAATCCCAACGTTAGTTCCTGAGTCTCTAACGCTCAGGCTGGATCCATCAAGGTTGCCCCCGAATCCATTGAGGCTGGCACTAGGTCTCTTGGGCACGAGTCCATTGAGACGAGATGTGGGTCAATTGAGGCCGGGCTCTCAGTGCCTATACCTGGGTCCATCGAGGCCGAGCTCGAACCTCTAGTGCTTGTGTCTTATGCCTCAAAACTTGAGCCAGCATCCATAAAGGACAAGCTTGGGCCCTGAAACTCAAGCTTTAGTCCCCAGCACTTAGGCTTAGGTCCTAATTTAATGAAACTTCGTTCTTATAAGAATATTTTTTTAAAAATAGAATTTCGATTATTATTATTTTTTTTTGGCAACTCGGGAACCGCCATACAGCTGGCAGCCCATGACCCCAATACTAGAACCCCCTACTTCAGACACTTTAGCAACGAGAAGGTTTGAACCCTTGACCTCTACGATAAGGAAGAGAACTCACACCAACCGTGCTACATGTGGTTGGGTTTGAATTTCAATTATTTTTCTTTCTAAAAATATAAAATTTTAAATTACTTTAAAAAATTGATTTTTTCTTCCCTTTTTTATTTTCTTTCTTTTTATATTTTGCTTCTGCCTCGACTAATCACCGGCCTTAGCGACAGCCAACGATTGACCACAGGCAAGGGATGAGCTCGTTGTTCTAGCAATGCCGAGGTCTTGTTGACCTTTGATAAGGCTTGAGCCTCGCCAATTTAGCTAGACTTGAGCTTGCGATTGGCTGAAATAGAAAAATAAAATAAAATAAAAATAATAAAATAATTCGATATTTAAAAAATGAAAAGAGAAAACAATTTTAAAATATCATTGAAAGAAGTGCCTTAATCGACCAACAGGAGGAAACCACAATTGGAAAAATCGAAATCTGACAGCAGACATAGAAGAGCGTTGGTTTTTCTTTAATGGCGAGGAAGCCATCTTTTAAGTCGGTAAACCAGAGATCAGGAGACTAGTTGTTACCTCCGCTACCGGGGACGATATAGAACTTGCTACTGGGGACGTTGTAGAACTTTGTGGTCGAGTAACGGAGGAAGCATCCCGCATTCATGGCCCGCGCTTCTTCTCTGGGAGCGCAGCTTCTTGCCCTCGAAGTTGCATTCTCCAAACAGACTCTGCAACCGCCGGCATCAAGCGTGCTCCAACACTGTGCCAAAGCATATACCCCGGCGACTCCTCCAACTCCGTCCTCCCCAGCCACCGCGAAGCCCTTGTTCCGCACTGCACTGGCCAAGACATTCCTCAGGACCCGGTCCACCCTATCGGAGAGCTCGGCCACGATCTCTGCCGGGACTGTCAAATTGGAGCTACAATTGAGCATGTCGTGCGTTGGATCGACGGTCTCGTTGTAGAAGTCGTAACTGCCGTAACGGAGGAAGCAGCCGTCAAGGTAGAGCCGACCAAAGTTGGGGAGGCAGCGGGCGATCTGGGGCCAGCTCTCGGTAAAGCAGAGGTGGCACTCGGTCTCAGTCAAGTCCCCATGGCACTGGGCGAGGCCGTACACTGCTGGCAGCGGCGAGGCGAGGGAGTACTTGCCCCAGCCCTGGGCAGCGATGCTGTCGGAGACGTTGTTCATGATGGCGATGCCGATGGAGACGACATTTCCAGTGACAATCCAAGTGGAGTTCTCGCAGATGAGGCCCGCTTCGGTGATTCGAGGATCGGAGACGGCGAGAGAGAAGAAGAACGAGGAGAGCGCGAGCAGAGGAAGGGCGATTGAAGGGCTCGCTTCGTTCGACTTCATGGGCTCTGCTTGAGATATGCTCGGTTACCAAATTTTCCTTCTCTCAGTTCTCTTCAAAGAGAGAAGAAGAAGAAGAAAAGGGAAAGATTTGAGCAAGAGCGCGATGGGAGCTCCGCTTCAACCTGATGATCTCATAAAAAGCTTCAACCCAGCTACACCACGCGGAATCGGAGAGACAGACTGATGCTTGACTTTTGGGGTCTCGTTTTTCACATCACCCCTTGCTTTCTCTTCTTTCGCTTCATGCTACAGCAGGGTTTGACGCGGCGAGAATGATGGGGTCCCAAGAATATTTTGAATTGAAGGTGGTCTAAACGAGAGAGAGAGATCTGCAACGACCGAAGCGACGAGGGCGACGGATTTTGACGTCCAGGTCGGTAGTTTTTTTTTAAAAATGATTAGATGATAATTTTTAATCTATTTTGAGAATAATAATGATTATAAAAAATCAAATAATAAATTATTATAAATTGTTTTGAAGTGTATTCCTTTAAAAATTTATGACTCATAACAAGTTATTATCGCAAAAAAAAAAAAAAAGTAAATTAGTGGGAACCTGTTTGGATAAATAGGAAACTTAGAACCTAGAATAAGTTTTTAAATTTTTCTTGGTTTATACCTTCATGTGATTATGTGGTATTCCAAGGTGTTCGAAGATGGTTGTATAATCTGGAATCACTAGTCTAAGTTTTCATTTTATGACTGCAACTTTTACTTTATTAATATTTCATATTCTTCATGTATCTAAATATAAGTTATGATCAGTGAATTGTAGCTATACATTGTGGTAATTAAAGGTGATGGTTCACTACAGTTGTTTAATTAATAATATAGGCAGAATATGGAATTCATCCTAAAATCTGTGACAGGATAGGTTCTAGAGTATGCAATGTAAGTTTCAGATTCCAAATAATAAGAAATCTATTTCAACGAATAAGTTCCATATAAAATCTGTACGAAATCTGAAATTATTCATCCCTAAGTATCATGAATCTTATACTTGCACAGTCGTGATTAGGTTTGGTAGATAAGGTCCATCATTGGAAGGTCCTCTTATGTATCAAGTCAGGGCCAATCCATGTTCATAATTATGCAAAGACCTTTAATCTGACTTTAGATGATCAAATTTGGCCTCACGTGTTTCGGATGAGATTTCCCCTGCATTTTTCATACATGTACATTTGACTTTTCTAGTCCCATGGTTGCGGCCACGAGGTGTCCGAGCTAGTCTTTATCCGGCCCGCCTACTAGAATGAACGAATGATCAGGCACCCTCTTGTTTTTTGGCTTGAATTTAGGAATAAATGTATCAGAAATCTTGAAATTTATCACGAAACTCCAAATTGAGTCCTAATATATTTAAAAAGTGTAATCAAGTCCTAAAACTTATGTCTTTAAACTTTCAAGAATTGTAATCATTGGAAGGATTTTTACTTGACCAATTTGATAAGTTTAAGGACTCTATTATAATTTTATGACAAATTTTAGAACTTCCAATATACTCATTCCTTAGATTTGTTTATGACCTCTTTTGCCTTGACTATCAACCGCTACATAAAATTCCACAAATCAAAAACACCTAGGAGCGTGGTAGTTCACACATGACCATCTCAATTCACATCTAAAGTAGGAGGAAATCTTAGGAAAACTGAGCAAGTTCTCTTATCAATATGTTGCAAGCGTGAAGCGATTGAACAACCCTTCTGTGCTTTCCAAAGTGTAAAGAAAAATATGGCTTCGAATTGAGTAGAACAATAAAGTCGGATCATTGAGCTAGATAGAACAATCTAATCAGACTTTGAAGTGTGATATCACTTTCTTTAAGGATTTATTTGTCTAACAACGTTGTTAATAGTCTCTGGAAAATTTATATTATAGTATTTCTAGTATTTCTCAAATGAAAATACTAGATAGCAATTCTAATATTTCTCCAAAGTCTCTCAAAGGAAACAATTAGAAATAATTGTTGTATATTCTTTCGAAAGAAAACGAAAAATGAAAGAAGAAGATTATGATCGAACATACACATTCAGTAATTTATAGCAAAAACAATAAGTTATATCCAAGCAGACACAACCTTTTAAGGATTAAAAAATTATGCTTGAATAAATACGAAGTTTGAGTAACCGTTGGACGAAAAAATAAAAATTCGAAATTAAATAAATAATAAACAAAAAAATATAATCGTACTTCTTCGTGAACAGTCGCAAGTTTCAACAGGACTTATGGTTAATTTTTTATAAAAATAAATCCTAATTTTTCAATAAATAAAAAATAATGATCATTGATCAGTATTAAAGCTCTTCTACATGTGCACTCACATTTTTTCGATGTAGGACAAGACATCTCTTAGTTTATTTTACAAACAAACTACCAACACAAAGCACATGGAATAAAAAGAATGACAAGCATAAAATCATTAGTAGGTCTCAAGTGATTCAACAGATCATATGCACCGAGTCCCTAACTTCACTAACCATTGTTAGCATCGTATGCTAAACGCCTACTCAATTATCTCAAGGCCTTAACACTATTTTATATGCCATATGGAATGGTCATTGGTTTTTTTTTGGGGGGAGGGAGGGGAGGGGGTGAGGAGGGGCGATGAATTGCCATTACATTTCAAGAGTAGTTGTTGATCCCAAAATAACACTAGGAAAGAATATGAAGACTTAAAAAGGAACACTTTGGACCGAGGTCCGGAAAAGCCGGTGAAGAATCCACACCATATGGGCTTGAGTGGACCTAGCCCGATTATGTTTTTTCTTTTTCTTTTACAAAAAACCGAGTCAAAATACAAGAGGAAGGGCATCGAAACATGTTAAAGAGGGGATAATGTCCAAAGGTTGCAATTGAAGTCGTGACCACGGAAAATTGGACGTCTAGATCACGTAGTTCTTTTTAGGTTTAAATTCTTCGCACTTAAAATTTTTTGCCGTGAGACAAATGGTTAGGTGATAGAAGAAAAAGTAATCAAAAGCATTGTCCCATAGGAAAAACCGATGAATAAGAAATCTTGATGGCAAAAGCTCTAGAAATTCAAAGGTAAACAAATTCAAAAGGAAAATGACAGAAAAAGGAAAAATAATTAAAGAGGTAATGTCCAAAGATGCTGTCTAATCATGATATGGTTCTTTCACACGTCGTGAGTAATTAGATAGGATTTCTATAATAATACAAAAAAAAAAAAAAAAAAAAAAAAAAATGAGGTTTGCCAATTACCATCCAAAGGAGAGTTCATTGGTTTCATTATCACCAACACCTTTAAAACTTTTGACTATTTCCAATATGCAATCACGGGCAAAATCAATATGAACCGTCCAATGAGGAAAAAGATGGAAAAAAAAAAGGATTTGCGTGCTTGCCGGCTGAGGGAAGACTCCATACGGTCAACTATTCCCCTTCCATGGAGCAACTCTTCAAAAGAGAAAAGATTTTTTTTCAAAAAAAAAAAAAAGGACGAGTATGACCAAAAAAAAAGTTTGCCGGTGACGTGACGACATCGATCCACATCCATCTCTCTTGAACTTAGCCAATATATAGTTGCCATTCACCCCTAGTTTAACGTTCATTGTAAAATGAGCTTAAACCCTTCATTTCTAAACTCGAGCTCATCGCACAACATCTTAAATTTTTTTTTTAATTCTTATATGAAATTACTAACTTTAATCAAGTGATTTATCAAACTTTTCTCCAAGTGAGTTATCAATTAAGCTTGGATTCTTAACTGTTATTTAAATTAGTCACCGGTCTAATACCAGAAAATCGGCGCTACATTTATCCTTAATTAAATTTCTTGTCTCAAAAAAATCATAATGATTAATCTATAATTAGTTTTCATGTCATAAAAAATATCGAATGTTTCCTTTGTCCTGTTCAATATTCTAAATAATCACGAACATAGAAACACATTTGGTAAACAATTTGGATGATCGATGTATGACTTGATTCCTCATGAAAATTTACCATAGATGGGTCTTTTAAACGAGGAGAGCGCGAGAAGAGCAAGGGCGATTGATGGGCTCGCTCCATTAGACTTCATGGGCTCTGCTTGAGATATGCTCGTTTATTCCTTCTCTCTGTTCTCTTTAAAGAGAGAAGAAGAAGAAGAAAAGGGACAGATTGACCAAGAGCGTGAGGGGAAATCCGATTCAACCTGTTGATCTCATAAAAAGCTTCAACCAGCTACACAACGTGGAATCGGAGCGACAGACTGATGCTTGACTTTTGGGGTGATGCCAGGTCCCAGGAACTGCCTCGAGGGTGGGTGTCGAATGTGGCTGTTTTGTTGTTTAGCGATCTTTCTGTCGCATTGCGTTCAGGGAAGGTGCCATGAATATCGTGGTTGGGTCGGTAGATAGGAGAAAATATTAGGTGTGTTTAATATGACATGTACGATGGTGCAATAAATCGTACACCAACCAAAACGTGGCAAATTCAAGCCCACCTGTTAGTCTCCACTTCTCATTTAACACTCTGTCTCTCTCCCCTTTACTCTCTCTCCTCCCCTCCGTTTCTGCCCGCGACCCTCTCTCTCCCTCTTCTCTCTCTACGTCTCTTTTCTTTCCTCTTGCATCTGCCATGGCTCGAGCTCGAGTTGGCTCATGGTTGACCTGCTCACAAGCACGCCGACGCTCATACATGGCCGTCACCGCCTATGCGGGGCACGGAATGCAGGGACTCGCTCAAGATGATCAGACCCATCTCCCAAATGGTCTCTGGGACAACAACCGAACGGGTAGACGGACAATGAGAGATGAAATGAAAAATAAAAACCCAAAATTTCTTGAAGAATCTCAGGATCGGACGTGGAGCAAGGAGGAGGAAATGAGCAAATGGGTTTTGTAAACGGACGCGTAGGTGTATCGGGTTAGGTTCGGTTTCCTTATTTAATGCGATTTCATCCTCACCTATTCCTAGGTATTTATCACGCCCCGAACCTCGAGCGTGCGCATCCCTCGGTGGTCGATAAAATTGCGACGTTCCCAGGACGCGTCACTGACCCAAACGATTCATGCATATGCGGAAGCGGAATAAACAATCCCCAGACAACAAACAAACATGGGATAGAAAACAAAACAACAATTTTTTTTTCCACAAAACATAATTTTATAACACAAGCCAGATTTATATACATAACTAGTCTATAAACAGAGACCTAACTCCAAAAAGAAGAGCTACTGAGCCATCTAGGCACTAGACTCCTCATCCATAGGCTTCGAGTCCACCACGACACTATCATGAGTGTCGAGATCCACGGGATGTGCTGCTTCCCACTCCCCGGTCCCAACGATAGGCCCGTCGAAGCCTAGAAGGGGACCCTCCTGACCCCCTTGAGGAAAGCTGATGTACCACGCTATGAATCTATGAGGTACCAATTGAGGTAGGCCCTCATTGACTCAAACCGTGGTCTCAACCAACTCCCAGCTCAAGGTGGTCCCGAGGATAGGGAAGTAGGTAAACTCAAACTTCATCGTCTGCGGGACCCTGTATCGCATGTGACGTGCCTCCATCTAAGGATCTATAAAATTGTAAACTACGATAAGGTGTGATAATGTCTCAGCGAGTCCACGTCCTAAACCCTAATTAGAAAGATAATACACCTAGAGGCAGCCTAAACACACATTATATAAAGGACTTACCTCGCCTCAATACCTCTTTGCACGTCAATACAATTCATATAACATATGTATGCAGTAAAGACACTCAGTAATTGGAACACTTCATTTTCAAATGTCAATCAATCACAAGAGTTCCGATTATAAGGCCAAATCGTTATGACACGTCTCATTCCATGCCACATAATTTCGTCTCATAATCAGGCGCAGTCATCTCACTCATCCAAGTGTTCCAATTAGTTATGGCCCCACGAGCACGGCCTACTCAATAGTCGGCGATCTTCCGGTATAACCGGGCATCGTCTCGCCCCATCGAGCACAGCAATGTCTACCTCTAGACGGCATTCCCGAAGGAGCATTGGTCCGGCCTCTACCGCGATTTAGCATCCGTTGACATGGGGCATTCTATATAGGAGTATTGTTCACCCAACTTTCCTCGGGTGACGGGTTCTCATAGCGTTCACACGCACATCCAATCTCGGCTAAGGACATCATGCTTTGCACTCAAATGCCTCAATTTAAATAATGTACTTGTATTATTTTCTTTATATTAAAAACACCCTGTAAAATAGGTGTGCGTGGACACATGATCAAATCGAACCATAAAGCGTGATATCCTTCCATTTTAAAATTTCACGATTTTATATAGTACTAAAAACATTTTTGGTATCAAAAACAGACACCCGGTATTTTTCTAATTAAATACCGAAATTTCATATTTTTGAAATAATAATTTAAAAATTAACACTCAGCATCAAATTGCACAAATTAGCTCAATTGCACAAACCAATTGCACCATGACGATCAGTACGAAATTCTAGCAACCAGCTATCCCAGTATAATTTTCGGAAAATAATAATAATTAAATAAATTGCAAAATAATTAAATTAAGCTACTAATTAATCTACTTATACTAATCTAACCACCTAATTGAACTTAATTAGACTAATCTAACCTACTAAGCTACTAACTAAAATCACTAACCACCTAGTTGCTAACTTAATCTAATTACACAATCTAATTAAATAACTAAACTAACTAATTTACTCTAACCTCACTTAAGCTAACTAATCCCTCATTAGGCTAATTAAACCACCCTAAGCATAGTTAACCTCCTAATTAAAGTTTAGGAGGTAAACTCACCGGATTAGCAAATAAACTGGTTCAGGGCGATGGCGATGCGGAGGCGAGCAAGACTCGAGCCTACGCCAACACCAAAGGAGGGTTGGATCGGGCTGAAAACGGTCCAACACGTCTTAGCCAAAGCTGAGATTTGGACCTTGTTGGAGACGGGCTGAGGGGCGGCTTGGCTCAGCCAACGGCACGGGGACGAGCAGGGCTGGATAGCAGCGCGAGTAGGGGCAGACGGCAGCGGCTTGGACGGCTGGAACGGTGGCGAGCGGCCAGGGCGTGGATGGGGATGGCTCACGGTTGTGCTGGTCGCTGGAGCGAACGCGGGGTAGACGGAGCACGGGTGGCGAGCTTGGGGTCGAGCGGTGCAGCGGGGACGACCGGCGGGTAACGCTAGGCTCGGGCGGTCGACGACAAGCTCGAACAACTTGAGAGAGAGGCTGGAGGTTTCGGTTCAGGGATGGTGGCTAGTTTGTTGCTCTGGAAATGGTGTTTGAAGCAAGAAGGCAGAAGAAGAAGCTGAAGAGGAAGAGCTGCTGTTGGTTTGGGGGACAAATGCCTCAAAAGTCTTGCCAAAATATCCAAACTCATCATTACTTGGCCCCCAAAGTCCACAGCCATGACCAGCTGCCATTTTCCTTCCAAATCTTCTCCAACAAGCCAAGATTGATGTCCCAAATGTTGCAGCCCCCATGGCCTACGAATTTCATGTGTTCCTCTCCCAAATCAACTCAATTTCACACTAATTGGCTTCCATTCCAAGGCCAAATTTGTTGAGGAAGAAGCCCACACCAAATCCACAATTTTCCTCACCAAACAATCCAACTTGAAGGCCAAAAATGCACCCAATTTAGCCCATCCGAATTTAATTTCCTTTATGTTCAACATGACCAACTTATAGTATAATTTAATTTCCTTTATGTTTTTTCTCTGCATGCTGACCGAGCCCAAGTCCAACACAAAGTCCATGTTGGACTTTTCAGTTTGAGAACACAGACTCCTATTCTTTTACATAATGTGCTTCAACAAACTTGTGTCTCATTCAAAGCTGACTTATCCATTATTAATCGTCGCTTCAACGCCAAATAATTTCCATATTCTTCAGCATTCTTTATTCGGATCAAGTTTCGTATGATGGGATCAAATCCAAGACATATTTTAACACCATGCATTGCACAATAAGCGGTTCAAGTGAAGTCCTCTCCTCTCTAAGCTCGCCCCCATCCTAATTACAACTCAAAAGTCATGCGTGTCTCTCATTGAGTTGAGATGAACATAAACATTAGTTCATAGCCATTGATCAACTACAATCACCTAACACATGTGCGTTCAAGGTGACTGATGTTTTGGCGCATAGTAGATGGAACCGCAATCATGACTAAAGTGGAGAGCTGCTTCATGCGATGGCTTTTTCCAACCCTATTTTGAATCTATGGCTTTTTCCAATCCTATTTTGAATCTTATGATGGCACATCTTTGGCAGGGACACCACGTTGACATTAAGCTTGTAACCCAACTCGTCGAGTATAATAATTTATTTTTTTTATCATGAATTGGTGAAGAATCCGTTCTCAAATGACGTTTCAATAACATTGGAGTATATAATGAGATGTTGCCAGTCTCATCTCATAACTTCAATTCAAGTTATACCAACACTATGCATTTACTTCACTAACCCATTGTCGGCACCGTATGCTAAACGCCTACTCAATTATCTCAATGCCCTAATACTATGTTGTATGCCATATGGAGTGGCCATGGGGGATGAATTGCCATTACCTTTCACGAGTAGAAGTTGTTGATCCCAAAATGAAACTAAGAAAGCATATGTAGATTTTTTTTTTTTTTTTTTGGGTCAAAAAGAATATGAAGATTTGAAAAGGAACACTTTGGAGCAAGGGTCCAAAAAAGCTGGCGAAGAATCTACCCAATATGGGCTTAAGTATGAGTCGACCCAACCTAGCTGTGTTCTCTTTCTCTTTTTCAATAAAACGAAGTTGACATACAAGAGTAAGAGGCATCAAAACACGTTACATCTTGATGCCTTTATAATCTAGTCTGCCGGTCTGTTTGATTCTCAAGTGCAGTGGACTAATTCAAGATTCATAAAAAGGGCCAAGAGGTCTTTACATTTTGTGATAAGTGGCTCAGTGCCCCAAGAGCGAAGAGAGGAATCTTATAGATAGCTTATTAAAGTACAATTATAAACCACTGGGGTGTGAATGGGTTCTAATTCCCACATTCTTAGGAGAGTTGGGGTGTGAGCGATTTAGTTTCGAGTTAGGGTTTCCGCTCCCAGGCTCTGCAAAAAGGTAGGGTAAAGGTTTGAGAGTGAGAGTTAAAGTAGGAATAAAATAGGACTGACAAAAAATAAAAAGTACAATTATCTTACTCTCGAACTAACTCCGAATCAGAAAAGTGATGAAAAATGTGGAGGTAAGCTACAGTTTCAAATTGAAGAATTAATTTAGATTGTAGACGAAAATGAAGTTGGCTCAAGCTATTTTTTGAGATCGACACAGACCTAATGAAATATATTCATGAAGATTATAGATTTCCCAATCGAAAAATATTGCTGGAGATATTATTAGGTATTAAGGATGTTATTTGATATTTCATTATTCTCTTCAACAATTAATATCCTTTCATATGCATGTTACTTGGGTATGAAAGCCTCTCTCTAATAACGTGTAAAGTGAAGTCAATCTCTCATCCTCTCTCTTCAAGATCTTAGAATATTTACGAGTTAATTATACAAGACTTGTTTGGATTTGATTTGGGATTTTCCCAACGCAGTTAGACACATTTTCTCTCCTCGATAGAGAGAGAAATTCGAAGGAGAGATGGGGTCGATCCTCAGCTCATCATCGCGCGGCGCGAGCAAGGAGGCGCTGGCGGTCGCCGCGGACAAGGCCAAGGAGATCGCCTCGTCGGCTCCCGTCGTCGTATTCAGGTCGCTCCTTACCTCCTCCTCCCTTCCCGCTGCTCGTCGATCGAGCGATCTGCTTCTCCGGAACGGTCGAATTTCGATTTACCCGGGTTTCCATCCCGAGTCGTGTTCTTGAATGATCGGCCGTTGACTTCGGTATCGATGTCGTTCGCGATGCGATTCGCTGCTGAGTCCGATCGTGGGCGAAATTGTATCGGCCGATGGCTTTGAACGGTTGAATTGATGTGCTAATTTGATGCATGGGAGAGAGTAAATATTAGCTGAATTGGGGAGAATTGATTTTTGGGGGGGAAAGACCAGCACTTTTTCAGTGGGTTTTTGAATTTTGACTCAAAAAAGAAAAGGGTTTTGAATTAGATGCTTGTGGCTGTGGATTTTGCTATCATCTCGTGGTGCTGGTTGCTGAATTAATAATGCAAGTCATTAACCTTAAACTATCATGTGTAAGGAGAGAAGTGCTAGCAAGACAACCACTTAAAATGGGTTTTGAATTTTGAGGGAAAAAAATGGTTTTGAATTAGATGTTTGTGGCAGTGGATTTTGCTATGATTTCGTGCCGGTCACTGATTTGATAATGCAAGTCACTAGTGCTAATCTACCATGTGTAATGAGGAAATTGCCAGCGGATTGAAGAGATTACTGTTGCTGGGATAGTATAGTTCTGTTAGGACTCGATTGTTGCAGAGCCCAAAGTGGCAGCAGCTCAAAATGGGAGTTTTGGAGATTGCTTATATAGGGTCAGAAGCAGGGAGGTCTCAATCTTACTGACCTTGTGCTTCCTGTGCAGCAAAACTTACTGTGGCTACTGCCAAAGGGTCAAGCATCTGTTGACACAGCTCGGGGTGAGTTACAAAGTCGTCGAGCTGGACAAGGAAGGTGAGTGTCTCCTAGCCTCTTGATCCGAGTATATAAACCATCTTGTTCTTGGCTATTTAGAGGCTGAATTTGTTGATGAAGCAAAGATACCATTTTTAAACGGATTTGCTGGTTTAGTGTTCTATTCATGTGTAAAAGCCAGTTGAAAATCTCCCTCTGCAGTTGCTCAACTAGCCCCCAAAGACCCGTATCTTTTGATTCTTTGACCATGGGTTTTTAACTATAATTTGTTGATATTTCCGTGATGTGCAAATGATCGCTTCATCTACAAGATGAAGAACTCATGTTGAACATGATCTCTTTAACACAACATTGTTCAACCATCTGAGTTTCCTTTTGAAGGTGATGGAGCTGTGGTTCAATCGGCATTGGCAGATTGGACAGGGCTGAGAACAGTACCTAATGTGTTCATTGGGGGAAATCATATCGGTGGATGTGATTGTAAGTTTTTAATCTCTTTTCCTTGTTGATTTCAAGAAAAATCTCTGGTAGAGGTTAGATGCAACATGGGTGTTGTTTGACAGAATTATCTTTTGATGTTGGCTTTCTTTGCGATTCCAGCCGTCACTGAGAAACACCAGGCAGGTCAACTGGTACCTCTTCTTACGAGTGCCGGAGCTGTGAAGACCTAATAAAAGCAGTGGTTATAGTTGGAACCTTCAATTGAAAGAGAGAGACTTGTGTGATGGAAGTGGATAAACTGAGGTGTGATAATATCCACTGCACAAGTAAATGAAAGGATTGTTTTTTGACTGCTTGCACAAATTTGGAGTGTGTGCTATAGACTATATCTTGTCAGCAGAGTTGCTTCCAATATTAGTAGGGACTCTCTTCTAATGACAGGCCATCGTCGTCGTCACTTTACATAATACTGGCGGCAGCTGAAAATCCTTAATGCAAAAGTGGAATGACTATCAGAAATTTTGAGACCCAGATCGTTTGTTTACTGAAGGGACTAGGAAACAATTTGACGGTGTTTGGTAATAAAGTTTCACTGGACATTGAACTAGACTTCCTTAGAGATCTGCAGTTTTATAACACGGAAGTGTTATCATCGAGACTAAGATTATTTCTTTACTTCCGTTTCTGATGATTCGAGTTCAATGCGATGATCCAAAAGCAAACAGGATCTCAAGGAGGAGCAAAGAGTTCCACAGGGAACAGTCACGAGCTTCTCTCCCACTTTACTGGAAAGCAACCTTGACAGGACTGTCGACGGGCTGTGCGGAAAATGATGCAGCCCGTGTTCATGAAGTAACCCCTAAATCCTCCTGATCAGGACATGGCCAAATCAGAAAGGGGTCTTCGCCTGGAGTTTTTCCTCCGGGGACTGTTGGAACCAAAACGATTTGGAACCAATTGTAGGGTATGCGACCCTTTGCTATTCAAATTAATTGTAGAGTGCGCAGCTTATAAAATATGCCGAAGCGTTAAAATACTCAAATCAAACTAGCTGATACAAGCACACACTCAAACAAGCTAATACATACACATAAACAACTATTCTATTTTCTTCCCTTCTCGATCACGGAGGGATAACTCGCTCACACAGAGCTACTGAGGCTGCAGTGCCTCTCTCTCCAAAGTTCACCATTGCACCTAGTGACTTCTTATTCCGAAGCTCTCACTGCTGGAGGCTTTCCCTGAAGCTCACATACGTGTGGCTTCCTTGCTGGCCTGAGGTTCTCCGCCTTGAAGCTCACCTTTGCTGTGGCCCTCTCTAGCCTGAGGCTCTCTGCCTGAGGCACTTCTCCTTGGCCTGTTGACTTGAGGCTACGATGCCTCTATGTGAGGCCTTGAGGCCTTGAGGCACTCCTGCCTTTGAGGCACTTTGGCCTGAGCTCAAATGCTCCACGTACTGCCATATTTATAAGCATTTTTCACCGCCTGGATTCCACCGCCTGAACTTTTCTTCTTGGCTAAGGAGTCAACAATTATGGGCTGTCTTCTTTTCCTTCACGTTCAAGTTTACGAAGTTGAAGCTTGCTTCCTCCTCTTGAAGACTCCAATAGCAAGTATAATATTTTAATATGTGCCCATTCCTTTTGATTTTCTTCCCTAGCCGATTTGCTCTCCACGAAAGAGAGAATTCCTTACAACAACTCACAATATAATATTATAATAATGTGTGCCCCTTCATTCCTTCAGCTTGTGGCTTCTTCAAGAGTTCTCTTCTTTGGCGGTTTAAGTGTGACGCTGCAGCACACATCTCTTTGGCGGTTTATTATTATATTAGGTGTTGACTTCGTGTTCCAACAGGGACCCCAAGTACATTCTTGAGCCTTGAGGTTCACCAACAAATGCATCCGTCATAATTATAGGAGTAAGAGGTACGGTCATATGATGTCTACAAAGGTCAATGCTGTAATAGTCTACTCGGATCTAATCGACTTTGAACTAATCGCCCTCCACTTTGGGATCCATCCGAAGCAAATTGCAAGTAATGAGTGACAAAGAATATCAACTATAGAGTTGCTTTCACACCGTTTCTTCAACCGGGGATCATGCTGCGCGGGTACTGGTAGACCGTTAAAAGTTCCAAGTCAATTCACCGCAAAATGCCAGCTTCAAGCCAAGAATTACAAAGGAAAAAGTTGACAAGTACATCAAGCTGTCTAGATGATCATTTCAAGAATTCATCTACCCTCATCACGGGAAAAGAGACCGTCGCCCTGAGAAAAACTGAAGTGAAAAATGCTAATTAGAAGATTTCTGACGAAAGAGGCGGAATCTCGAGGTTTTGCTTTCCCTTTCTGAGATTACAGGACATGAAAGAGGCCAGCGTGAACTACACAATTGTGAATCGGTTTCATATGAGTCACTGTACTTCCCGTATTAATTGAGTGGAATTGGCAATACTAAGAAAATGGAGGATAAAGGAAATAATTGAATATGTACATGAGTTCCTCTTAACTCACTAAGTGGGAAACGGCTAGCATAAGACATGACCGATGCACCACGGAGCTTCTGCAATCTCTTGCACAGCACCCGCATCTTTGCCCCGTCTCGCTGCGCAGATATTCTCATCCCGATTTCTCGATCGGGGTTTGAGAAACACTCAAGCATTACTGGCCATTGGACTCCTTGCAATCCTTCTCACAGGACCATACGCCCATCTCATCACATGCGGCTAGTGGTCCTGTTCATATGTCCGAAAATTACATCGCCTCCGCTGGCTCAGTTGATTCCGCTGAATTCACCGGAGGCTTATGGTGGAAGCGAAGGAAATTTCAGAATTTGTCGGTTGTTTTGTGATCCCAGTATTTGTATTCAAGCTTCTGCTGGAGTCATCTGGAATCATATTATTATTGAGAAATGGGGGTTGCGTTGGCACGGGAACTATACACTCCCGGTCTTTGAGCATCTCGACTACTTCAGACATGGATGGTCGTAAATCTGGGGAAGCTTGGGTGCAAAGAAGCGCGATTTGAATCACATTCAATGCCTCTGAGACAGGAAACTTGCCTTTCAACGGAGGATCGATGCACTCAGCAAGACTATATGATTTATATTGCTTCCAAACCTGAGAAGTACAGAAAAGTCGAAGCAAGTCATTAGAAACTTTGCTAGTGTTCAGCAGAAAAGACAGACTATCTCCAGATTGTGAAGAGATGAATTAAATAAAGCCCTTGTGCAGCTGACTCATGATATGTAAAGCCACGAAGGGGTTCGTGTGGGTTACAAGATTTCCAGTACAGAGAAAAGAGTAGCTGGAAAACTCTCAATTTGAAGTTCGAGAAGATGTTAGGATTTATTTCAACTCTATATCATAGACAAGAAGAAATTTGCAAACGCCACATGCATATTCTAGAGGTTCAAATCAGAAGGATAGGCATATGAATCTTACTGATTGCAGAACTGAACCTGAGGCCTGCCCGAAGATACTGTTCTTCCTACCACTTAGAATTTCTAGGACCAGCACGCCGAAAGAATAAACATCTGCTTTCTCTGTTAGTTGTCCCTTAACAAGATACTCTGGAGCCATATAACCCCTGCAAAATTATTCTTTCAGAAGGAGAGAAATCTGTTCTGCAGAATCTGAAGTCGAAGATGAAATTGCTAAAGAGTGAAGAGAAGGGGTCATCCAGACAACAAATTCCCCAAACCAGACCTGAGAAAGTTAGGGAAAAAGAGAGCAATTCTTTTTTGATACAACGCCGCTCTCACTTTAAGCCCTATATCACATACTTATCTTCTGTACTCATAATATGTGGCAGTTCAAATAGCCAATCCAGTCTTCTCTACATGTAGATGTTATCTAAACTGGTTTGACTGAAACAAAAAGAGAAAAGAATTAAAGACCAGAATCTTACAGTGTCCCTGCGATACCAGTGCTAAGATGAGATTTTTCTGGATCAAGACATCGAGCAAGTCCAAAGTCAGCAACCTTTGCCGTGAGATCCTCATCAAGAAGGACGTTGCTGCTTTTGATGTCTCTGTGTATTATTTTCACTCCACAAGGTCCATGAAGAAATGCCAGCCCCTCAGCTGTTCCAGAGATGACATTAAGCCGCTCCTGCCAACTCAGGATACGGGTCGCATTCTTAACTGCAACAGCAACCGGATCTTGTTATCAGTCACATTATTGCAATTATGTACTTACTCAGGATTGAGTTTAAAAAAGTTGCCCGGAGAAGATTAGCAAGAAAATGTACTATTCTGGAACAAGATGAAGCTAGCAACTAGATTAACACCGTGGAACAAATTTTGAGAAGCTAGAATTCAAGGGTTTTATTATGGTAAGAGGCCTAGTTTATAGAACAAACTACACTAATCTCGGATGCAGAATGGAGCAGCAAGTGGGGGGTAACTTACCGAAGAGGATTTCATCAAGGCTTCTGTTGGGAACATATTCATAAACTAGGAGGCTTTCTGGGCCTTCAATGCTGCAACCCAGAAGGCGGACCAGGTTCTTGTGTTGGATTCCACTGATCAGATTTACCTCATTGAAGAGGTCATCCACCCACTCACGAGTGTTGAACACCAGTACTTTTACTGCAACAACTCTTCCATCAGGGAGGATCCCCTTGTATACAGAACCAGCTCCTCCTTGGCCTAATTTCCTCGAGTCATCAAAGAAGTCCGTAGCCTTCTCAAGCGATTCATAATTAAAATTCAGATTCGACTTCCTTACAATTGCCGGAACGCCAAAGAGTTTCTTCTGGACTGAGAATAGGTAAAGAAGATGGATGGCATTAGAGAATGTTTAAAGAGAAAGTTAAAACAGAAATATCCTCTTTAGTTTCACATTTACCTTTTCTTTTCTTGGATAATCGTCTGTATCCAACATAAGCACCGATCAAAACAAGTGAAGTTGCAGCAGCAACGGATGAAGCAATAGCAATGATGATCCCAAGCTTCAACGAGTCTATTAATAAACACAAAGATCATCCTCTGCTGACAAGAAACCGGAAGCTACAGCAACTAAGAGGCAAAACATAACCTACTGCAGCTATCCGAATTCAGTTGAAAATACAGAACAGAACACTAGAACATCGTGTAGACTAACTTGCAAGATCACTCAATTCTTACCACCATCTGTAGGGACAGTATAAAACCTCTGAGTCGAATATCGCATGAAACATCCAGCATTCATAGCCCTCCCTTCATCCCCAGGAGTGCAGTTCCTCGCCCTGATCATCGCATTAGCCAAGCACTCTCTACACCCCTTCTCATCGAGAGTGTTCCAGCACTGCGCCAGCGCATAAACACCAGCGACTCCTCCCCTCCTCGCCTCTCCAAAAACGGCGAACCCCTTGTTCTCTGGCGCGACCGCTGACACATTCGTCAGCACCCGATTGACCTTAGCGGCAAACTGCTGCCTCGCCTGCTGGTCGGCCGAGACGCTGGACTGATTGGCGCACTTGACCATGTCGTGCTGCGGATCGACGGTCTCATTGAAGAAATTATAGTAATCGGACCTTATGAAGCAACCGTCGAGATACAACCGCCCCTTAGTATCCAAGATAGTGCATCGAGGAAGTATAGTCCTGCTCTGCGCGAAACAGAGGAGGCAATCGTCGTAGCTCAGGTCGCCATGGCACTGAGCCAGTGCATAGATTTCCGGCAACGGAGAGGTTACGGAATCATTAGCCCAGCGATCTTCAGCGACTTTCGCGGCAACTTTCAGCATGACGTCGAGGAAGTTCGAGACGGACGTGACGTTGGATTTGAGGCATAGAATGCCCGCCTCCGAGATTCGAGGATCGCCGAGCGAGGGCGAGAACGAGGAGCTGAAGAGAACCAGGAAAACGCAAGCGAGGTCGAGGATCGAAGGCCGCATTTCACGGCTCCGACCTCAGTTCCAAACCGGATTACCGCCTTGAGTTTTCTCTCGGTTCAAGCTTCTCGCGCTTTCAAGGAGCGTCGGCTACCGAAGTTCTCCCTCCTCCGTCGAGAGTCAAAGCTCGTGGAGTCCAGAATAGCGGCGGCAGCTTGCGAGACAGCTTCGCTGTGGAGCCCATGGATTTGGCCATCCATCGGCTGCGCTCTTACTTGTACACGCGAGCGCATGCACAACATGGAGCGGCGGGCGAGCCGACGAAGTGGAAATTTCGCGCGAACCGGTCGAACCGGCGACGCGTACGGAGGCGGATCGGCTCCGCGACGGCGGCAACGACGGCGCGGCGGAGGGGTGGGTCCTTCCGTTGAAAGAAGGTCAAAGGCGATCTTATCTTAATGAATAATGATTGGACGGAAGTGAGAGTAGACGACGACCGGGGGCGGTTGCTTGCGCCTCAAGGAGGAAAGGAGGGAGAGAGAGTTCGACAATTTTTTTTTTTGGTGAAAATTAGCGGAGAAAGATGAGGAATGACTTGACTAGAGTAGCTAAGCCGCCTTTAATGTCATTATAACATAAAAGATAAAGATAATGATTTTCTTAATTCTAATTATTTATTCCGATATAAAAATCGATAATTTAGACCGAATTTGATTGGTTCCCAATTTGCTTTGATTCCAAGGTGGAACTAGAAGCCGAATCGGGAGAATCGGCCGAACCAATCGGTCTAATCCAGTTCAGTGGAACCGATAAATTTGGAGACCCAACATTCTCAACCCAGAGTCGCTTCCTTGTCTCCAGAGCGAATTGGCGAAGACCCACTCCCGAATCAAGAATTCAAGAAAGACAAAGAAGCCTCCTTTGTTATTATAGATGAAGGTGGGAGCAGAGAGAGAGAGAGAGATGGCCCCTTGTCTCCAGCGGAGCTCCGGGCAGAAGAGGACTCAGGAATATTTAGGGGGGTCTCCTCTCTTCCGCGTGCCTTATATCTTCTTCTTTAGCTTCGAAACGGGAGCTCCAAACCACATTCAACAATGGCTTCCACGCTCTGAACTTCAGAGCGTCTTCATTGTCGTCGAGGCAAGAGATTCTGTCCAGCGAGAGAGGTGAGCGAGAGTGAGTAAGGATTCACCGGGAAATGGGGGAAATTGGGAGGAATTAGGATTTATTTCTTAAGAAATTTAAAAATATATTATATAAATAATCAATCGATCTGGTCCGGTCAGTCCGATTCCCACCTTGGAATCGGAAACTGGACCGACTAGTCACAGGTTCCAAGAATGGGAACCGAACTTCCCTCTTTGGAAACCACCTAGAACCGGCCGGTCTAGTCCGATCCGAGCGGTTCCATTGCACACCCCTAGGGCCCAAGCCCAACAATGTGTTGGAAACTAGAAAGTCTCTCCCCGTGAGATGGTGGACATGGAGACAGAACACCCCTGTTCGAGGGTTTGCTCCCCGACGTGTCCCGAATTCACGGCTTTATGAAAAGACCGGTACCATCTTTAGTGAAGTTTTAATTTGCTCCCCGGCATGTCTTAATTTCGCATTCGAATGAAGTAGTTCGAGAACTGTTTATATCACTTTTGGATAAGGAGTCTGATCGACATAGAATGGATCAGAAGATGTGTGCGCATCTATGAATTGTTTTGAGCCGGACTTTGAAATGCTTCTTGCTTGTGAGACAAAAAGGAAAGTTGAAGAGGCGGAGAGATGTCGACAGATTTGGTGTTCTAGTTACAGCGTTCTCCCACTCAAAGATAAAAGCCATACTTGCAATCTGGTTGGAACTGTCGTGCTCTATGCATATGTATAGCGCGATTTGCACGCGTTCTTTAGGATTGACCAAATTGAAAGAAAAAGATTTTTTTCTTTTGTTGAGATGCCGTGCAAATTCGGAAGACTTGGTGTGATGTGAACAATTAAGATATCATAATTATTGTCGCGACCTAACCTCGGGTGCACTACCTAGGGTTTGGTTAATGGATTACTAGTAATCCTAAACTTAGCTTAGGCTCTCCCAAGCCCATATCAATTCACGACTTACGTTCAAGTTCTTAACATGCAAATGATTTTTCAATTAGGAATCGTCACTAATCTATTGTAAATTTTGGGACTTGATTACGCTAGATTTCTCTAACGTCCTTTCGATACATTTATATTTTATTTCGAAAAAAATGTTTTGGAAACTTAGATTGATTTTTTTTCTTAACATATGAGGTGACGATATGAGTGCGCAAACCATCAATTTAACAGCAAAAAAAAAAAAAAAAAAAAAAAAAGCAATGAATAAATTACGGGACTTATTTCGTAGAAACGAAAGCATTTACAATGTTAGCTCAGAATTCACATCAAAAGTCCTAGATATGATTTTTAATTAACACATAGTCACTTAATTTTTAGGATTTTCTCTTGTTTAATGAAATCTAAGCTATATGTCATGCAATTTAACTAAATGACCTAATTCTAAGGACGGACAATTTCTAATTAAATGGACCTAGCAACAAATACCAAGTGGCATGAACCTAATTCTACATGACATGCGGATGATACTTTTGTATTTTTTTTATAAAAATTCGTAATTAAAATTTACTAATAATAAAAATCTAACTAAAGTGAGATATTATCTATTTTAAGTTAGGAAATAGACTAATCTGAATGCTATATTATCTTAGAAATTTATCTTGACATGCAATTTAATTCCAACATATTATCTAACCTAGATATCATCTAAACATGCATTCTAAGAGAAAATGGAGGATTTCTGACGAAAGAGGCAGAATCTCGGGGTTTTGCTTTCCCTTTCTGAGATTACAGGACATGAAAGAGGCCAGCATGAACTACACAATTGTGAATCGGCTTCATATGAGTCACTGTACTTCCCGTATTAAATGAGTGGAATTGGCAATACTAAGAGAAAATGGAGGATAAAGGAAATAATTGAATATGTACATGAGTTCCTCCAACTCACTAAGTGGGAAACGGCTAGCATAAGACATGACCGATGCACCACGGAGCTTCTGCAATCTCTTGCACAGCAGCCGCATCTTTGCCCCATCTCGCTGCGCAGATATTCTCATCCCGATTTGAGAAACACTCAAGCATTACAGGCAATTGGACTCCTTGCAATCCTTCTCACAGGACCATATGCCCATCTCATCACATGCAGCTAGTGGTCCTGTTCACATGTCCGAAAATTACATCGCCTCCGCTGGCTCAGTTGATTCAGCTGAAAAGACTATTTCACTGGAGGTTTATGGTGGAAGTGAAGGAAATTTCAGAATTTGTTAGTTGGTTTGTGATCCCAGTATTTGTATTCAAGCTTCTGCTGGAGTCATCTGGAATCAGATTATTGTTGAGAAATGGAGGTTGCATTGGCACTGGAACTGTACACTCCTGGTCGTTGAGCATCTCGACTACTTCAGACATGGATGGTCGTAAATCTGGGGAAGCTTGGGTGCAAAGAAGCGCGATTTGAAGCACATTCAATGCCTCTGAGATGGGAAACTTGCCTTTCAACACAGGATCGATGCATTCAGCAAGACTATTTGCTTTATATTGCTTCCAAACCTGAAAAATACAAAAAATGTGGGAGCAAGTCATAAGAAACATTGCTAGTGTTGAGCAGAAAACATGACTCTCTCCCGATTGTGAAGGGACGAATTAAATTATGCCCTTATACAGCAAAATCATGTATGTAGAGCCACAAAGGCATCGTGTGGGGTACAAGATTTCCAGAATAGAGAAAAGAGTAGCCGGAAAACTCTCAGTTTGAAGTTCGAGAAGATGTTAGGATTTATTTCGACTCTATATCATAGACAAGAAGAAATTTGCAAATGCCGCATGCATATTCTAGAGGTTGAAATCAGGAGGATAGGTATATGAATCTTACTGATTGCAGAACTGAACCTGAGACCTGCCCAAAGATACTGTTATTCCTACCACTTAGAATTTCTAGGACCAACACGCCGAATGAGTAAACATCTGCTTTCTCTGTTAGTTGTCCCTTAACAAGATACTCTGGACCCATATAGCCCCTGCAAAATTGTTCTTTCAGAAGTAGAGAAACCTGTTCTGCAGAATCTGAAGTCAAAGATGAAATTGCTAAAGAGTGAAGAGAAGGGATCATCCACAGAACAAATTTCCCAAACCAGACCTGAGAAAGTTAGGGAAAAAGAGAGCAATTCTTATTTGATACGATGCCACTCTCACTTTAAGTCCTATATCCCATGCTTATCTTCTGTACTCAAAATACGTGGCAGTTCAAATAGCCAATCCATTCTTCTCCACATGATGTTATCTAAACTGGCTTAATTGAAACAAAAAGAGAAAAAAATTTGAGACCAAAATCTTACAGTGTCCCTGCAATACCAGTGCTAAGATGAGATTTTTCTGGATCAAGACATCGAGCAAGTCCAAAGTCAGCAATCTTCGCTGTGAGATCCTCGTCAAGAAGGACATTGCTGCTTTTGATGTCTCTGTGTATTATTTTCACTCCACAAGGTCCATGAAGAAATGCCAGCCCCTCAGCTGTTCCGGAGATGATATTAAGCCGCTCCTGCCAACTCAGGATACGGGTCGCATTCTTAACTGCAACAGCAACCGGATCTTGTTATCAGTCACATTATTGCAATTATGTACTTACTCAGGATTGAGTTTAAAAAAGTTGCCCGGAGAAGATTAGCAAGAAAATGTACTATTCTGGAACAAGATGAAGCTAGCAACTAGATTAAAACTGTGGAACAAATTATGAGAAGCTAGAATTCAAGGGTTTTATTATGGTAAGAGGCCTAATTTATAGAACAAACTACACTAATCTCGGATGCAGAATGGAGCAGCAAGTGGGGGGTAACTTACCGAAGAGGATTTCATCAAGGCTTCTGTTGGGAACATATTCATAAACTAGGAGGCTTTCTGGGCCTTCCATGCTGCAACCCAGAAGGCGGACCAAGTTCTTGTGTTGGATTCCACTGATCAGATTTACCTCATTGAAGAAGTCATCCACCCATTGACGAGTGTTGAACACCAGTACTTTTACCGCAACAACTCTTCCATCAGGGAGGATCCCCTTGTATACAGAACCAGCTCCTCCTTGGCCTAATTTCCTCGACTCATCAAAGAAGTCGGTAGCCTTCTCAAGCGATTCATAATTAAAATTCAGATTTGACTTCCTTACAATTGCCGGAATGCCAAAGAGTTTCTTCTGGACTGAGAATAGGTAAAGAAGATGGATGGCGTTAGAGAATGTTTAAAGAGAAGTTAAAACAGAAAGATTCTTGAGTTTCACATTTACCTTCTCTTTTCTTGGATAATTTTCTGTATCCAACATAAGCCCCGATGAAAACGAGTGAAGTTGCAGCAGCAACAGATGAAGCAATTGCAATGATGATCCCAAGCTTCGATGAGCCTGTTAAAAAACACAAAGATCATCCTTTGCTGACAAGAAACCGGAAGCTATAGCAATTAAGAGGCAAAAAATAACCTACTACAGCTATCCCAATTCAGTTGAAAATACAGAACAAGAAAACTAGAACATCGTGCAGCCTAACTTGCAAGATCATTCAATTCTTACCACCATCTGTAGGGATAGTATAAAACCTCTCAGTCGAATATCGCATGAAACAGCCAGCATTCATAGCCCTCCCTTCATCCCCAGGAGTACAGTTCCTCACCTTGATCATCGCATTCGCCAAGCACTCCCTACAACCCTTCTTGTCGAGAGTGTTCCAGCACTGCGCCAGTGCATAAATACCGGCAACTCCTCCTCTCCTCACCTCTTCGAAAACGGCAAACCCCTTATTTTCCGGTGCGATTGCCGACACATGCCTCAGCACCCGGTCAACCTTATCTGCGAACTGCTGCCTCGCCTGCTGGTGGGCCAAATCATTAGACTGATTGGCGCACTTGACCATGTCATGCTGCGGATCGATGGTCTCATTATAGAAATTGTAGTAGTCAAACCTTATGAAGCAACCGTCGAGATACAACCGCCCAGACTTGGCATCCAAGACATTGCATCGAGGAAGTATATTCCTGCTCTGCACGAAACAGAGGACGCAATCGTAGTGGCTCAGGTCGCCGTGGCACTGAGCCAGGGCGTAGATTTCTGGCAACGGAGAGGTTACGGAATCATTAGCCCAGCGATTTTCAGTAACTTTCGCGGTAATTTTCAGCATGACGTCGAGGAAGTTCGAGAGGATGTTCACGGTGGACGTGACGTTGGATCTGAGGCATAGAATGCCCGCCTCCGAGACTCGAGGATCGCCAAGCGACGGCGAAAACGAGGAGCTGAAGAGAACCAGGAAAACGCAAGCGAGGTTGAGGATCGAAGGCTGCATTTCACAGCTCTGACCTCAGTTCCGAAGCGAAATCCACTGGAGAAACGTTCCAGGAGCTGCGATCACGTCGACAGATATCTAACCGAGCCGAAGTTGAGAAAATGCGGAGGAGAGAGAGAACCGGATTACCGCCTTGATTTTTCTCTCGGTTCAAGCTTCTCGCGCTTTCAAGGAGCGTTAGCTACCGAAGTTCTCCCTCCTCCGGTCAAAGAGCAGCCCGAGCTCCGCCACCTTCCACCGTCAAGATTCGAAGCTCGCGGAGTCCAAAATAGCTGCGGCGGCTTGCGAGACATGCATCGGCTCCGCTCCTACTTATACACGAGCGCATGCACACATGGAGCGGCAAGCTCCTAGAAGCGGGGGTGAGCCGACGAAGTAGACATTTCGTGCAAACCGGTCGAACCGGCGATGCGTATGGAGGGGGATCGGCTCTCCGATGGTTGTCGATGACAACTCGGATAGCGACGGCACGGCGGAGGGTGGGTCCTACCACCAAGAAAAGGTCAAAGGCGATCTTATCTTAATGAATGATGATGGAACGGAAGTGAGAGTTGACGACTAAAGGAGAAAGCTAGGAAGCACCGGCACTTTTCGAGAGTTTTCATGTCGTGTCCGACACATTTTGACACCCTCCGACACGCAGTTAATAAGTGTCAGAAAATCCAACAAGTAGTGGACTCTCCAGACATACTTCGACACGGAAGTCCAGAATTCCCACATGCGATTTTGATTTTCACAGTTAATTTTAAAATTTTTCAATAAATAAGAGTTCAAAATATAAATATATAAAAAATAAAAAATAATAAAGGTGAAAAAGAGAAAAATATAGTCTTTCTCTTATTGATCTCACTTCCCATGACTCACGATTTTTAATGTAAATTCATTTCATGGTTTTTATTTATTATTTATTTATTTATGTGTGAATTTAAATTTGCTGAAAAATTAATTTATAAAAATGATAATTTATTATGTATATATAAAAATATACATTTAATATACAATGTGTCCCAATATGTCGAAATTTTCTATTTTTTAAGAATTGACGTTTTGGTGTGTCGTATCATGTGGTGTGTCATGTGTTGGTGTCGGTGTTAGTGCTATTTAGGAATAGAGAGAGTTTGACTTTTATTTTTATTTTTATTTTTTTAAATTAGAGGAGAAAGATGAGGAATGACTTGACTGGAGCAGCTAACCCGCTTTTAATGTCATTATAAGATAAAAGATAAAATAAAGATAATGATTTTCTTAATTCTAACTATTTATTCCAATTTGAAGACCGATAATTCGGGGGGGCCAGGCTTGACAACTTTTAGGAAACTAAAAGGTCTCTCCCTGACGCGCCGGTCGGGAGTTTGCTCCCCGGCGTGTCCTGAATTCATGGCTTTCTGAAACGACCAGTACCATCATCGGTGAAGTTTTAATTTTGCTCTCCGGCATGTCTTTATTTCGCATTCAGATGAAATAGTTCAAGAACTGTTTGTGCATCTATGGATTGTTTTGAGCTGGACTTTGAAATGCTTCTTGCTTGTAAGACAAAAAGGAAAGCTGAAGAGGCGAAGTAACTAGATGTCAACAGATTTGGTGTTAGTTACAGCATTCTCTCACTCGAGATAAAAGCCATGCCTGCAATCTGGTCGGCGCTGTCATGGCCCTATGGATACGTATAACGTGATTTGCACGGTTCCTTAGGATTGACCAAATTGAAAGAATAAGATTAATTCGGAAAAATTGGTGCAATATGAAATAATTAATATATCATAGTTATCTTCTAACTTACTAATTTAGACTTTCAAATAAAGATGGATCCGACTAAATATGTTGACAAGGTCAAACTCGAAAGCTCCTCTTGGCGACTTCCTCATATGAAGGTATCATGTTTCTACCATGCTCTCAACAAATGGCACTAGAGTATTCTCAACACCCTCTCTAGACAAAAAAAAGGGCGAGTCTTGCGATGTAGCAATGCAAAGCCTGATGGCAACTTTTATGGTTCGGTCCGAAGGGATGAACACCAACAAAGTGGATATTCAAGTTGAGAAACAAAAGTGAATATTCAAGTCGAGACATAAGTTGAGTCGGCACGGTAGCCGAATTAAGAGAGAGAGAGAGAGAGAGAGAGAGAGAGAGAGAGAGAGACTCTCACTGCGATTACTAGTGCAGGGGATGACTTGATTGAGAAACGCAGCAATTGAACCAGGAATTTTGAATTTAAAAAGAACCAGGAATGGACTGTCCATGCCAAATTATCACCAAATCTCTCCGTTCATTATTTATTTGTTGCTTTCAATCTTTCTGGACAACAACGTATTAGCGCACATGATGAGTAATTTATATTAACATAATGTCGTGTTTTGAGACTGCTAGTCCTTGGAGAAAGCACCAATGTCGAAGTAAGTATTCTTGCTAGCTCAGAAATAATTGCGCTTCTTAAATATGGCGATCTTGACTAGAACTTATCCCTTCTTGGAAATAGGGGTAGGCAACCGTGTTGGTTCTACCCAAAAATTGAAACTAGCCAGTTCCCAATCCTATTGACATGAGGACTGTGGTAGGTTCCCTAATAAAAACAAAATAAAAATAAGGGAACAGACCTTAATCGATTCCCAAACTTTTTTTCCCCATAAGATAATAGTTATATTATTAAATAAGTTGAAAAAAAAAAAGGTAGGTTCTTGAGTATACACTAGACCAACCGGTTTAGTTTCTGGCTGATTCCTTGTTTCAAAAATTGAGAATGGACTCTGATGTGTAAGTTTCAATTTCTAGGATAATTACCAAAAAAGTTTAAAACTCATTGTACTGATGCAAACCTTTTAATTTAACCAATTTATTTCCAAACTTTTTTTACAAGTTGTTATGATAGTTCTTCCAATTAATTTTGGCAAAAAATTGCTGATATAGATGCCAATTGTTCTATGTGGCAAAGGCCGGCACATTGACGCTAATGTGGACAATTTTTTACATATTTTTTGAATTTGGAACTTACCCATCTTGAAATCGATCCCTCTTAATTAGGTGTGTTCATTACTTTTTAGCAAGAATTACAATAATTACTTTTCAGATTTTTTTTTCCGCACTGAAATTAAAATCTTGACTTTAAGCACTTATACAGTGGTGCGCACACAATTGCTAGTTGCCATAGAGAGGTCCAATCTTGATCAACCAAGTCTTACCCCCCACAAGAAATAATTCTCAACATCGTACCATCCTAATGATGGAATCCAATAGCATCTTTCTATGACCAGCTTTTCTCACCGATCTTCCTCTTCCTATAACACTCTTCGATCAAACTCGAGACACTGCCTCAACCAAGACCAATTCCTAGCATCGCCACTTTTTGACTTAAGACGGCCCGGGCTGCACCGCTCGTGACTTTGATTGCCCAGTTTTCTCGAAATAAATGATAGATGGCGTATGTTCTGTGCCAGTCGTAAGCGCCCATGATTTTCGGATGAGGTCAGCTTCGGAAGATCGACCGATGTTGACCGCATTCGATACGCTTTGTGACAAGGGGTCCAAGAATCAAGCGATCCAAATTTCATACCTTCTAGGTGAAGAACTCTGCCGTGTTTGACCATTTCCTAGCAAATGCCAGAATTCTATGAGAATCCTTTATAAAAAGTAAAGGAATTTTGAGAAACTAAACCGGACAAATCTGAATTGACAATGCAAGTAATCAACGTTAAACTACCATCTATAAGGAGAAATTTGCTAGCAAAATTAGCACTTTCGATGGGATTTGAATCTTGAGGAAAAAAAGGATTTTGAATTAGATGTTTGTGGCAATAGATTTCGCTATGATCTCGTGTGCCAGTTGCTGAATTGATAATGCAAGTTATGAACGCTAAACTACCATGGGTAATGACAAAATTATTAGCGGACCGAAGAGAATACTGCCGCCGGATTCCATTCCGTGTTCTGTTAGGATCGATTGTTACAGAACCCAAAGTGGCAGCAGCTCAAAATGAGAGTTTTGAGATAGTTTGTATAGGGTCAGAAGGAGAAAGGTCTGAACTCTATTGACCTTGTGCTTCCTGTGCAGCAAAACTTAAGGTGGCTACTGCCAGAGAGCCAAGCATTTGTTGACGCAGTGCGGTACGAGTTACAAAGTTGCCGAGCTGGACAAGGAAGGTGAGTGTCTCTTATATAAGACACGAAAGTGCAACATAAGATCTTTATAGCTAGAACCAAGAACACATGTAATCAAGTAGAGAGATTTATGCACCTGGTTTGGAATCCATCGTTCTTGATAGGGATGAGCATGGTCTGGGTCAGCGGTTCCCACTCTAGATTCGAGAACCGCCACTAAAGATTGGTTCTGAAAAATTGGAAGTGGGAACCACCCATTGAATCCATAGATCCACCCAGGAATAGGACCATCGGTCTGGTTTGGTTCGATTCTCGGGTGGGTCCACCAAGCTTCACACGTTAGCGTCATAATAAGTAACAGAGAATTACACAACAAAATCACTTCATCAAAGACACTCCCAATTAGAGCCAATGAACCAACAATATTAAAAATTAAAAATATATTAAATATATTATCAGTCCGATTCGGATAAGCGGCTCCACACTTGGAACCAGAAACCAGACCAATACTCGCCAATTGCAATAAATTGGAATCAAGAGTCGAACCGGTTCCCTTAAGAACCACTGGTTCCTTGGCGGTATGGGCAGTTCTTGATCCCTTTGCACACCCCTAGTTCTTGATATGAAGTCGAACGATCCAAAGCTGAAGTACTTCTCCTCTATTGCCCTCTATATCACTAGCTCAATAAAATAGTCCTTCACCTTAAGCGCTTAGTAAACGCTCCTTATGAGAATATAATTGTGTGTGTTAGGGTTAGAAGAGAGACTTGAGTATTGTTTATAGAGTTTTTAATTAGGTCATTTCATTATAGGCTTAGCTCAACTTAGTCCACACTAACTAACCTATATTAGACTAATTAAGAAACCTTTGATCTCATTTTATCATATTAATACCTTAAAACGGTAAATTATAATATCAATTAACATAGCCCACATTAGAAAAACTCATACATTCTCTCATTTGGGCTATATTAATTGAAATTACATTGTATGTACGCACATTGGTCAATCTTATCCCATAAAGTTTCAAATACCAAATTATGACGGTAACTGCATGTGTACACATAGAACCTTTCGTGGTCACAAATGCTTTTAACTCTATTGAAATTGATTTAATATAGTAGTGTGGCAAATGGATAACATCTTTAATAGAGAGTAATATTTTATGTGTGATCCTCTTTGTTAGTCACCATTTTCTTAGTTTAAATGTCTCAAAAACCTGTACTACTAGAAAATGTCCTTATGGTTTCAATGAACCCATATATATTTTGTCCTTATGGTTAACTTTTCTTTGTGTAACATGACATATGTTTAAGGCTAATAATCAGATGCCCCTAGCTTTTACTTTAGATTTACACGATACCTAAAAATTCTTAACATATATATGTATTTAACTCGATGATAATGCATTCAAAATCAGTTTATCGAATGCTAAAGAGTTGACATATGTTGTAATGTTACTAAATGTAACAAATTTAGATATAAACCTTATTAAAGTAAAACTGAAACAACTCACTAAACAACAACAATTCATGATGACCCTAAGTTCATGTTAATGACATGTCATTCAAGAACACAAGGACAAAGCCTTTAGTTAATGGATTTTCAATCATATCATTTATGAAAATGTGCTCTATTGTAATGGTACCATTTTTTACCGTTTCTTTATGGTCAACAACTTGACCTGTCATGCCTTGACCCTCGGACACACGACAACCCTCTTTCCCTTCGATCATTGAATTGTGATGTTTCAGAACATGCCACTGACTCATTCATTTTATCTTTTGATTATACACAAGCGGAAGCAGAATAAACATCTCCCAATCATTAACAAACAATAGGGATAGTATAAGGCATACATCAAAACACACTTTTACATATATGCATCTACCATCAAACACAATCTTTCTTTACATTAGAAGCTTAGCCAATTACATGTCTGCGCAGCAGATTCCTTCATACTTGTCCAAAAATCGAGATTGGGATTAATGTAGCACCTCTATTCTACAAGGGTGACCTCACAAAGTGGTATCCCCTACGTGTCTAGTATGCGTCCATCTCAAAGTACGTTGGCTCGGGCTTGAATATCCATGATTAGGGCCTGAAAAAATTAAACAACGAGGAGTAAGATAAACTTAGCAAGTAAACTCCCTAAACCTCGCATAGGAGGGTTCTTCACCTCGGAGACGCCCTAAACATATAGTTTATCTATCGATGGTAGATCAATAGCAAAGCTTTGGCTTTGCATTATCTATTAACGGGAATTAGGTCACTCAACATGCGATATTCTATTACGTGTCCAATTATAGTATAAACAATCACTACGTGAGTGCACCATTCCATTAAGCATACAATGCTCACAATTTAATAATCTAGGTATAAATAACAATAATTCCATGTACCATGTAGCAACTTGAATTTCTCGAGTCCTAATCAAAGGCGTACAAATCCACAACCTTATATGTGCCTTTCTGACTCAAACATCAACCTGTAGGACTTCTTCGTGCCTCTTAATTCCATAAACAGGGTCGATCAAAGCATGCATGTGCCGCATAAGTCACTAAAATGACATTTAATTCATGCACTTTTCTCATGTAACTCATCTATATCCATGCCACACATGTGTAGACTATAGTATCATTCTCATCATATGTAATCAGTTTTCATGCACTTTACACACTTTAACATCTCAAGAATATCATGTCATCCCATACTACTATGCCATTCTCGAGACCATGCTTTCAGATTATTACGGCCGCTCATGGTCCAAAACCAACCCAAAGGTTCACAGTCATCTGGCATAACCGAGCATCATCTCGCCCCATTGAGCACGATAATGTCTCGCATAAATGCATCAAGACAGTATTCTTGTAAGAAACATCGTTCCAAAATCCATTTGCGAATGGCATCTCATTGACTTGGGGGCATGTGAACTAAATTGGGCATTGTCCCACGTAAACGCATCACGAATGGTTCACTACCCTGCATAAACGCATCAGGATGGGTTCACTACCCCGCGTAAACGCATTAGGGTCTTCAGATGATCACACGGGTATACCATCATACAACTCACATCCATTGTTATCTTTCTCATTAGCCACGTATGAATGCCTCAATGGCTTGCCAAGCAAAGTGTATCTCATAATCTATCGAAACTACATCAATAAAGTATGCCGAGCACGAAACGAGAGTCCGTGGTTTGACACATTACATTGAGCACTGGCGTAAGTTCCATCCGGATCAAAAATGGTATGCCTCAACATCACACTGAGACCAAGAAAGGACCTATCCATCGTGACATGGTCACTAGCCTAGTACCAAACTTAGCTCGGGAATGATACATCTCAATATCGCACCAAGACCAAGAAAGGACCGACCCGTCATGACAGGATCACCGATTTAGTATCGAACTTGGTTTAGGAACGATATACCTTAGTATCGCGATCCAAGAGAGAGACTTGACCCGGTGTGCTTCCACACATGTCCAAGAACCATTGTATATCCTGTCTCAAAGGCTGGGGGTATTCTCACGCATTGACCATGGACAATGAACACATGTGTAAAGACTACTTCCAATGAACACATATCAAACATTATCATTAATACCAAACAATATCACCTAGAACAAGCACATCCAATAACATCACAAGTCACTTCTAATGACAATATCAAATTGAACAACCTTAACATATTACCTTTCAAAATGGTTTTTCGTTACTTATAATCATAGATTTTCAAGAACACTTACCATTTTCAAAGTAAGGGATTGCATAAGAATCTAATATCTTCAAAATAAAGATTTAGTAACCTTATATCACATTAAAAGTCATAACATAATACACACTTATCACAATCAAGATAGGATATTGCATCCAACTATAATTCATAACGATAGCTTATCACTTCCAACGATAGCTTATCACGATAACTTATTCCATCTAATGATAGCCGATCTTGATATCTTGTCACATCTAACTATCACTTATTGGGATAACTTATCGCATCCACCTATTGCTTATCGTGTTAGCCTATCACCACTACTCATCATCTTAATCCACTTATCACATAATCTATTTACCATTAACCTTAAACTAATCCTACTCTTACTCCTTAGCGCAATTTCCACCCTAATCAAGCATTAGAAAGCTACTCACCTCCAAAAACTAGGCTACGGGGTGTGGCGATGACAACAGCAAGGTTCACGGGTGGCGGTGGCTCACGGTGAAGGCACAACAAGGCGCAGTGTTGGTTGGTCGGCGCTTGGCAGCCCACGGTGAGGCTACAACAATGAAGGAACAACAACACATGGCTTGAGGGAGGTCTAGCAAGGACTCGGGACTCATGGCCAACGCACAGGAATGATGGCACAACAAGATCTTGCAACAAGGGTGGCTCGACAAGCTAAATGGTGGACGATGGCCCACGACCACCACAACCAAGAGGAAAAGAGAGAGGAATGGGCATGAGATGGGGGGGGGAGAGAGAGAGAGAGAGAGAGAGAGTGAGAGAGAGTGAGAGTGAAATTCGGCCAAAGGGAGGGATAGAGAGAGAAAGTGACAAAAATGAGGGAAAAAAAGGAAAACTTGGGGAAGAATGTGGCCTTTTAATACTTCCTGACTTAATGTCTTAACTTGGGGAGCAAGAGCACATTTTGGGCCTCCATTATGCCACATGCTTCATCCAAGGTCAATGGCTAGGATTGGTTCTTCAATTTTCAATTATTGAAATGATGACATTCCTAAACTTGGGGAGCACACAATTGCTTAAACTTTGGGAGCAAGAAGCAATCTTGGCCATTCAATAGCCTAAGCTTGGAGAACAAAGGTTGATCTCAATCATACAATTACCTAAGCTTGTCCCTCAAGCTTGAGCGTGAGAGGTTCACCCATTCCAGGTGAAGAACAGTTTCGAGTAATTTTGGTAATCAGAATTATTACCTTACCAAACGAATTCGAAAAATTACAAAAATTTAATATTTGTAGAGAAAACGATAAATAAAAATTTTCAAATAGGAATCCAAGCCTAATTCATTTTGTATAATGAGCAGAAAATCGCCAAAAATAAGCCAGAATCTCGTCCATTGAACAGTCCCAATGACTGCATAAGAAAACCCATTTTGACATCCCAATCTTCATAAAACACTTTGAAATTTTAGTATGTTATAGATTTGGATATCTTCTACTACTTTTGTGAAGGAAGCATGTTCATATTCCAAAGGAAAATGTTTATAAAAAATCGTGAAGACAAATAGGACACCGTTTTTACTGCACTTGGTAGTTTTCATACAGTAAAATAATAGGCTTTCGTACTAACCATTTTATCTCAGAAAAATCTGAAATTAAAGTATGTTGTAGATGAAAATGTTTTAAATAACTCTCATCAAGGAAGTTCTACGAGATTCGAATCACAAAAGCACTATAAAATTGGAAAATAGCGAAGGTCCAACAATATGCACACTATTCACACACATAAGGCTTGGGTTTGGGCTTGACAATTTGGACTTGGGCTTAATTCATCCAATTTGGGCCTTAACAAGTTTATTGGGCCTTTAATTGGGCGTGAGGCCCATTAGGCCTAACTCGGGCATGTAGCCAATTGGGCTTCCAATTTTTGGCCTAATTTCACTTATCCAATAATTCGAGGTTTACTGATAATTAAGGAATTTGATGAAACAATGTCCAATTATGGTCACTTAATCCTCTAAATTTCGATATCCTTAACCGGACTAGAATTTGTGATTGAAATCTATCAAATGCGACTTTAGCATAATTAAAACCAACTAGTGGTTGATTTGATATCCATCCACGTTTAAGCCCTTTTTCAATTCATGGATGATCCTCATGTTGATAAAACTCCTACCAAGTTTTGAAATTGACAAAACTTTCTAGTTCTTATTCTTATTTTGAAGAACAAAATACTTCTGAAGAAATCGCAGAATTTTGCCAAAGTCTATTCATTCTAGAAGTATTTCCCACTTTGATGCAATTAAACTAAAACCATGTCTAGAACGAGGATGAAATCAGACTCAGATTTATTGATCTTGCGACAAGAATTCAAATTGAACGCATTAGGAATTTATTCTACAACATATAGCTCTCTGGCGAAGAATCTTACTTTCTTTCTATAAATACGTTGATGGAATCAATCACAAATTGATGAAATCAATCTCGAAGACAAGTTCCTTTTTGGGAAGTATCTATATATGGAAACCTAGATTCTACTTGTATGGGCAACTAGAATCAACAGACTTTCATCTCAATCTTCAAACGGCTATAAGATCTCCTTAGTCAATTCTGTCCAACAGATTGATTGGAAGAAATTCCACTAGAAAATGCCAATGGTTAATCAGGCATGGAGGAGTATTTAAAGAGGTCATTCACTCTATTTGAGGTAGAGACGTGAAAATTGAAATTCCAAAGTCTGAAGTCTTTCCAACTACTTGTTTGTCATCGGCAGTCCTTATAAATTGTATTCAAGAGAGAAAATCACCAAAAAAAAAAAAAAAGAGTGACTTAGTGAGTGAGAAAGGATCTTCCACTAAGTGTTTGCACTAAAAAAAAAAAAATTATACTTCTCTGTTGATGCTATAGTGAATTCCAGCCAGAAGGTTGTCAGCGTGGGAGAGTGGACATAGGCTTGATCTAAGGTAAATCATTATAAATTTCGTGTACAACATTCTCTTTCCTTGACTCTCTTTATTTAAATCTATTGCATTCTTTTAGATATCGCAAAAATATGTTCCATCTCTTATCTGATTCTAAACATTCATCAGAAGTCTAGTGACTTGTTTATCAGACTTTATCAAAATTTCTTTCAGCACTTATTCACCCCATCTAGGTGTTCGTACTAGCATTATCACCTTGGTTGTCATGTAATTGAGAGGGACCAATTGCGCGTTCCAAAGTACACGATCATTCGGAATTGATTTAGGGTCGTTCGTAATTAATATAATAATCGCGGAATCATCCGCAATCCAATTATATACTATTATCAAAACAATTTATAACCGCTCCTAGATCTGTTTGAAACGCTTAAGATTGTCTCTCATCGATCCTTATGGTCAAATTATCAAGCCATGGTCGATTTCTCTGGTCGTACCCATCGAAATCCTAAATTGCCTTTCCCAATAGGTTTAACACTCTTGAATAGTTCACGAACCAATTCAAAATCTAATTCTACTAATTGTGCATTGATAGAAGTAAACACTTTATCGTATTCTGATCGAATTTTGAGGATGTCACATGATCGCCATATGTTAAACCCCTCAAAACCCATATTATTTTTTATAAAAAAACACTAAAGAGTTATTGTCTCAATGCAACCGTATGGGTCTATCCACAAAATCAAATATGGACAACTCCTTAATGAGGTTTCGGAGTCAAATAGCTTGACTAACACCTGAAAAGCATGCCAAAAACCTATTTACATGGTAGAGGATGACATGGATTTCTATTTTTTTTTTTTGCTTTGCCATAATACTGCACCTCTTACTAATACAAAGATGTATTCTGTTGTCGATTTCATGTCATCCTAACAGCTAGTAAAGTCTACATCCAAATACCTTACTCGTTGCAAATACTAAACATGTGTGTAAATCAGCATATAGTCTTTTGTCCTTTTTAAGTACGTCAAAACCTCCTTGGTAGTAACCCAATAATCATATCCTATATTTAACTAATATATGCCTAAAATTACTATCGCAAAAGAGATGTCTGATGTAGTACAAATTTGAGCATACATAATACTTTCAAATGCACTAACATAAGTTACATCTTTTAATTGGATTTTCTCAATGTCTAAATGAGAACATTGTGACAGATTCATATCAGCATTCTTAATAATAGGAGCAATTACTAGCTTGCAGTGATGTATACTGAATATTTTCATAATACAAGCAACATATGTCCTCTAAGACAAACTCAATATATGACGAGAACGATCCTTATGAATCATAATGCCAATGACAAAAGACACCTCATCAAGGTCCTTCATATAAAAAATTTTCTATAATATATGCTTTGTTTTATGCGGTAATTCAAGATCACTGCTTACATGCAATATGTCATATACATAAAGTATGGGAAAAATAATTTCCCCCCACTGATCTTGTAATGTATACGCTGATATACTTTGTTTTTAACAAAACTGAACAAAGCAATAGCACTATGAAACTTTAAATACCATTGTCTAAAAACTTGCTTAGGGCCATAATAAGACTTTTCAATATACACACAAACTTACCTTAATCATGTGCTGCAAAACCTTCGAATTGCACCATATAGATCTTTTATCAAGGTCTTCATCTAGAAAGATAGTTTTAACGTCCATCTAGTGTAAATCTATATCAAAATGAGCCATGAATGCCATGTTCCCTCTAAAAGAATCTTTAAAAGAGACTAGAAAAAATGTTTCTTCACAGTTCACCTTTTCTTTTTAAGTGAAATACTTAGCTACTAGCTCAATCCTTTTTCTTCTCTTTTTTCTTTTTTAAATCTTTCTTGGAATCCCTTTTAGTCTTATACACCTATTTGAAGTTGATGAACTTGTGACCTTTAGGTAACTCAATAAGTTCCCAAACACCATTATATTTCATAGACCACATCTCGTCTTTTATCACATATAATCAAAGATCTGATTGAGGACAAGAAACAATATTTGTATAAGTCACTAGATCAACCGTGCAGTAAATATTATAATCATGCTCCCACAGATGGATTATATAGATTGGTAATATAACTAATCATTTTTCCCTAAGAAATCTCCTGAGTGGAGCTACAATCTATTCATTCTGTACCTAAGAGGCTTGAGAAATTTCATTGGGAACTATCTCAAGAATAGTACCATGAATCTCAACAAGCTTAGTCTATGGTGTAAGAGACTCTACAATTGTTTGTATAAGCAATAATAAAGACACAATGATCTCTACCGTACTTTTATCTTTAATAGTCTAAGAGCAGCTATCATATATAACTATGTCGAACTCTAGAAACTTTACTTTCTATGATTTCACAATTCTTGTACTTTTATCGGGGTTATAAAATTGATACCCCTTCGAATGATATGGGTAAGACATGAAATAATATTGAGTGGTTCTAAATTCTAACATACTCAATATTGGATTATATAACTTCACTTTTGCAAGACATCCCTAAATCTTAAGATGATTCAAGTTAGATTTACGTTTAGTCCATAACTTAAAAGGAATCAATGGAACAACTTTGGTAAAAATATGATTTTGTATGTGAAAAAATCTCTTTCAAAGCATCACTCCACAGAAAATCAGGTAATTTAGTCATACTAATCATACTCATCATCATGTTCACTACAGTGCAATTACGCCTTTCGACCACACCATTTTGTTTAGAATTTTCAAGTATCTGACAAATGGCCCTTTAAACTATCCAGTATTGTCATACTTGCTAAAATGCTCACCATCACAATTAGGTCTGACAACCTTTAAGATTTATCCCAACTATTTTTCAATTTTAGTTCGAAAAATTTTGAATTTATCTAGAGATTCGGACTTTTCCCTAATCAAGTGCAAAAGAAAAAGTCGTTAATGACTATGTTGAAATAAAAATTTCTACACAACATTATCATATATGGTCTACTAAGATCAATGTGAATGGCCTCTAATAGGTAAAAACTTTAGACTGTAGTTTTATTAGTTATTTCGGTCATCTTACTTCTACAATAGCTTATGCAACTTTTTAAATAACTTTTAAGAGTAGATAAGATGTCAACTTTATCAGCATTTCTACTATTTCTCTAGACGTGTGATCAAGACGTTAATGCATAAGACTGTCTCTTAGGCAGAATTCTTTTGGAAATAACTTTTCCAACTGTATACACGACGTATATATCATTGGGAGTTAAACATAATCTGTACAATCCATTAAACATAATATAGTACTCAACCTTATTTAAATTAATGAACATAAAAATAACATTTATTTTAATTTCGAAAAAGTAGCTAAATATGTTCAAACATGATATGAAAACTAAATTCCTTATCAAAGAAGGTATATAGAATGTGTTTCTTATTAAAACCAAAATCTAGAATTAAAATGATACCTCCCACGAACTCAACGTCGACTTTACCATTATTTGTCATAGTGAGCTATGATTCACTATGATTTGTCTTCCTTTATCCTTTTATGTTAAACAACATAATTTGTTGTACCGCTATCTAGCTTCCATGAACTGGATGGACTTATGATAAATATTGGATTCATAAACAATGCCAAAGAATCATTAATTATAAGCTCACACTTGAACAAATAAGTTGTATATATTTGTTATAGTATATCTTTATGTGACATTTCTTTTTTTTAAAAAAATTAACAGTCACAAATCCTTCTTAAAGGATTCTATCTTAGGACCCAAACTATTAGAATCACCGGTGGTTTCATGAGTTTCTTTATAAATATGATTTTTAGACTTTAATTCTACCATCCTTAGAACATAATCCCTCATCACATCTTATGTTGAAGAGTCCTTGCAAATGTGGCCTAATCTCAGCATTAGACAAGACACAATTTCAAGCCTCCAAGAATTCTATCATCTTTTTTAATAGTGCAATTCAGCTGGTAAATCATTTTTCAAGTGTTCTTTAATGGAACACTTCATGGATAACAGGCAAATTTGATTGCTCTATTTCCAAAAAGCAAAATGTGCTTTTTGAAATTTTGTACTATCAGCAATGTAATCTACCAGCCTGTCCCTTATAAGAGCAATTTGAACATCTGCCATCTCCATCCTAAACAAAACAATACTATTTCCACTACTTAAAGTTTGAACATCAATAGTTATGGAGTTATCAATTACAAATAAGGTAACTAAAATAACAAACGATGTATACAATTGGCATTATATGAGAATTGTGTAACTTGAAACAGTACAAGTATACATTCAGAGAGTTACATATATTATTATATAATCACTTTTGGGCAGAATATATATGCAGTTATATACTCTTCACATGGCAGCGGCCATAAGAATCTTTTCTAACCTTCGTGAATCATCTCCTTTGAGTGTATGAACCACTAGGATCAATTACTCCCCAATCATATGTTGTATATGTATCCCTCTATGAACTAATACACAATCATCTCTTTTAGGAGTATGACCACGCATTAATACAGGAGACATCTTAATATTATACAAGATCGATATTCCTCAATATCCAATCAAGTGCGCTAATTTGGCAGTCACAACTCGATTGAATCCTTAAAACTCTCTCATACCAGAGATATAAAATTTATGTCTCACATTTACCTATATATGTGATTTTAGATTTGATGATAGGGGCAATTTGTCACTAAAATCACACTCATGTCAATTATATTATTCTATTTATTGATATATGTTGAACCTTATACGTATTATCAATGAATCAATACTCTACATATTCTTTATGTGATGATATACAAGTGAACTTACACTTGTATTCCCAAAATCATAGAAAAATACAGAAAAATAAGCAAAAATACCCTTAAAATATGAGTATTTAGGGTTTCCTATGTATTTTCACATCCATAAAATTATTAAACATAATTAATAAATAAATCACGGTATAGAGCATCTCCACACAAGCACATAAACTCCAAAAAGGCCTTGATAAGAGGTTGGGCGCACCCGTACACACGTTCGGAGTGCGTAGCGCTTGTACTACACACGCTAGCATGCTAGATTGGTTTGAACAGATGGTCTGACTTGTTCAATCAGTCAACACTCAGTCTAACTAATTCGACCAATCAACTTTTGGTCATGATTGATTGGTCTGGTCAATGGATAACCAAGTTGGGCAAGTCAACGGGTCAAATCTCGGGTCGGTCAACGGTCAATCGGGTCAAGTCAATAGGTTGGATTGGGTCAAACTTGCGACTTGGCTACTAACGTCATGATGACATCAACATCACGTGTACGCACACGTGAGTGTTGACACCTAAATTTTTAGCGACCCAGTCATTTATTTATAGCATTAAAAATTAGGGATTAATTTTTAACCCCTAAACAAAAATATTAGAATTAAATTGCATAACATATAGTTTTATGAGCATTTTTTTTATTCACATTTGCATTGGACCGACTAACGATAGATGAGTGTTAATTTTTCCAATATTCAATGATATGATGGGAGATTTTTCATATATTTTTTGGCAGAAATGAAGGTTTCGGATGGAATATTAGAAAAAAGATAAAAGAGAATATTGCGCGTGAGTGCATATAGCTTGACGATATATTCAAGAAGCTATGTATGAGCAAAATTGATTTTTCAAGCATATTGAAAAAGGAAATAAAATATTCCATCAAAATTAAGTCTCTCGCTTATAAAAGGCCGGCTCGCGTACGAACATGGGGGGGGGACTTCTTTTTTTTTTTTTTTTTTTTGCTTTGTGGGGGGAGAGGTCTTTTTTTGGTTTTTTTCTTCTTTCTTTGGGGGTCAAAGTCAACAGGAGAAGGGGGTTTTGCTTTTCTAAAAGGGGTGCAGAGAGGGGCTGCAGAGAGAAGAGACGTGTGAGGTGACGTGAAAAAAAAGAAGAAGAAAGGAAAACGAAGACAGAAGAAGAAGAAAAGAGACCGGAACTCGCTACTGCCCCGATCCCCCTCACCGGTGCTCTAGCAGCCAAGCCTCCGCCGCACCTCCACCGCTGCCCGTCCCCCGCGCCAGCCACCGCATCTCAGCCACTCCTCACTCGCAACCAGCTGCAGCAACCCACGTCGGCCACCGCGCCAGCACCACCACTCGTCCCCCGCGACGCCACTACACTCGTCGCCGAAGCTCCCCCTCACCCGCGAACACCTGCCACCATCTCTGGCCACTATCACTGACTCCCTCCTTCCAGCGATGCCAGCAACTTGCGCCACCGCCTCTGCCCAAAGCTGTGACGCCGCCACTGCCCTTCGAACACCGACCCCCTACACGCCACTTCGAGCCCTGCTTTCAAGCAACGCCTGTAACAGCTACCTAACGTCCTTCGCGCCGGCTGCCCTTGCTTTTGCTCTACCCGCCTTGCGTCTCCACCCCTGCTAGCCCGAGCCTCCACCACGCCGATGCCAGCAACCCTCTACCGAGCCCGTCTCCGCCCCCTACTATAGCACCAGCCGCTACTGCTGCCGACACCACCACTCCACCGGTCCCTGCGCCTCTTGCTGCAGCAAACCACGATGCCAACAGCCTGATCCCAGCTCCGAACGTGACCTGCAACATCGACCGTCGCTGTTGCTAACACTGGCAGCCTGAGCCACGTCGTCATTGCCATTGGTGCCCTCTGCTTGAGTAGCCGATTGCGATCCTGGTTCGATTGCGTTCGTCCCAAATTTGGAAAGATTATCTTCAAATTTAGGTAAGATACACGTGTCTAATATATTTATTGCCTAATATATGTCTATTAGTATCTAATGTGCACATTTATAAGTGATAAATATATTTACCAATTAGGATTTATTGCCTAATCCGTAACTGCACGTCAATTTTTTATTCCATCTATAAGACTTTAGATGGAATAATTAATCACGTGGGAAATAAAATTGATATTTTAATCTTTAAGGCTTAAGATTAATTTATCAATTTTATTAGCGAAATAATCAAGTTTGATTTAGATATTGTTTCCTAATTTGAATAGTGAATGATGTCTTTGATTGCCGTGAATGACTTGGTGCTCATCTCGCTTTAATTGCTTCATTTTTGAGTTAGATTAGAACATTACCTATTTTAGGACAGTTTTGCATATTTAGAATAGGAAATTTATTTATTTCGAATTTTTGAAATAAAAATCCAAAAAAAAACATTAATTTAGGATGTTAGTATTTCCTTTCATTAATTTAAATTGCATGCGTAATTATTGGGTAATTTTAATTTCGAAATTTAATTAAAAATAAAATAAAATAAAAATTATCTTGCATATGTCATGTAGAATTAGGCCATTCATTGCACATTATCTAAATGTGTATATGTTAGAATAGCTGTATTAATCTTTTCCCATCATTAGATTAGGTCATTTAATAAATATCATGTGACATATAGTTTGCATGTTAGGTTGCACGTTGCATGTCATTTTAGTTTAAAATTTTGTACGTCATTGCATTGCATTGCACGTAATTTCTAGACTTCATTTAAATAAGAGAAGATCTTAAAAAAAAATAAAAATGATTGTGTGTTGATTAGAAATCATATCTAAGACTATTGATGTGAATTCTAATGTGACATTGCAGATGTTTTCATTACTATGAGGTAAGTCTCATAATTTATTTAGTTTTTTGGTGTGTGTTAAATTGGTGGTTTGCACACCCGCATAATCACCTCACATGTTAAGAAAGTAAATTAAAATCAATTCAAATTACCTACAAAATATTTTTTTGAAATAAAAGAGAAATGTGTCAAAAGGGCGTTAGAAAAATATAGCGTAATCAAGTCCCCTAACTCACAATCTCTAGTTCGTAGAAGTAAAGTAAATCTTCTGTTACTTTACTTGGGTTTATAATCGACCCACCAAAAATAGATTAGTGGCGACTCCTAATTAAAAATCAATTGCATGTTAAGAACTTGAACCTAAGTCACGAATTGGTATGGACTTGGGAGAGCCCGAGCTAAGTTTAGGCTTAGTAATCCATTAGTCAAACCCTAGGTGGTTCGCTCGAGGTTAGGTCGTAACAGTGAGGATGTGTGCTTGACGCACGCCGCCACCCACCGGCACATGGCCATGCATGGAGGCACGTGTGGCCTCCCTTGGCGGTGCGTCGGCCACGATTTTGCTTGTCTTGATGAGCCTGTTCCCTTTATGTGATCAAAATTTATTTATGCTACACAAAAATTCATGAAAAATGGTAAAATTCATATGTTTGAGTTCTACACTATGGCTGCTCTAATACACATTTCAATCACAAAAGCACAACCTAATATCCCCATAACTAGAACCAAGAACACATATTACTAGTGCAAGGAATGACTTGACTGAGAAACGAAGCAATTGAACCAGGAATTTTAAATAAAGAAAGTCTTGGAGAAAACTCTTTAACTGTTTTGAAGTTGACAAAACCTTTCTAAAGTCTAGTCTGAAGACTTCCAGACTTTAGTGTCAAAGTCTGAAGACCACCAGACTTTAGGTTCAAAGTCTGTCCACACTGACAGTTTCCAGACTGAAGAATGAAGACTTATCTAGATGCAAGATTATCTTTATTTCTTCAAGGGTTCAATTCGTATGGTTTATGCATGACTTTATGGTTGGATTTAGCACCTACATGATTGATTATTCTTATTGGAATCAATTCTGATAATCAAATCTTTTGGAAGGCAAGTAAACTTGGAAAGTTTTACTTATGGAAACTAAGATCCTGATTGTATGGGCGAACAAGATTGACGGGCTTTTATCACAAATCTTCAAACGACTCGAGATCTCCTTGATTGATTCTGTCCAACAGGTAGATTGGAAGAATTCATTTGGAAAGTGCCAACGGTCGTGAAGTCATGAATGAATATTTAAGGCGGGCTCTCCAATTGTTTGATATAGTGCGTGAAAGAAAATTTTCAAAGTTTGAAGCTTCCTAGTTCCTTGTTATTTCATTCACTGAGCTCAAAGTTGTATACAAAAGAGAGAAACTCATGGTGAGACTTTGTGAGAGACCAGTAGAGACTCTTCACTGTGAAGTCGAGATCACAAGACTGTAAAATTTCCTTTGTTTCTTAGTGGAATCCAGCCAGTAGGCTGTCAACGTGGGAGAGTGGACGTAGGCTTGATCTAAGCCGAACTACTATAAACCTTGTGTTCTTATTCTCTTCCCTCAACTCCTTTATTTTGATTTGTAGCTCTAATTAATTGTTTAAGTTTAAACTCATTGATTTTATTTGAAACTGCTAAAGGTTGAAGTTGTTCTTAGATTGTGAGTTTCTATAAGCAAATTACTTCTACTGAACTTTGCGAAAAATTTTGTTCACACCTATTCAACCCCCTCTAGGTATTATTACTAGCCCTTTCAATTGGTATCAGAGCTTGTGTGCTCATTTTATTGAAGTGTTTTTATGTCTGAGCTAAAAATCTATGGCTAGTATCTTGGCTCCAGGTTTGGTTGAAGGTCAAAGCAACACCAGACCTCCTTACTTTGATGGGAAGGAATATAATGTGTGGAAAAACAAGATGAATGCATTTCTAAGATCTAAAGATCCCTTGGAATGAGATATGGTAGAAAAATGGATCAATCCAAAAGCTACATCAACTTCAGAAAGATGAAAGGAAGTTGCAGATGCTGGCGAAATGACACAAGAAGAAATAATCAAGAGACAAGCTTTTGATGCTAAAGCTATCTACTCTTTATACTGTGCCTTATCTCCTATTGAGTATAACCGAATTTCTTTCTGTGAAACAGTTAAAGAAGTTTGGGACAAATTGCACATTACCTATGAAGGAACTGATCGAGTAAAGGAAAAGAAAATCAATATTCTACTCGGACAGTATGAAGCCTTCAAGATGAAGCCTGGAGAATCCATCACTGATATGTTCAGTCGTTTCACTGAAATTGTGAATGGATTAGCATATCAAGGACAACCAATCTCAGGACCAATGAAGGTCAATAAACTGCTGCGTGGACTCTCTAAAGATTGGAATCACGTGAAGACATCGATTAGAGAAACCCCGAGGATCATGCCTCTTTTAGTAGACGAACTTGTTGGCACACTTCAATCATATGAAGTGGAGCAGATTAATGAGGAAGAAGATCATAAAGGTAAGAAGTCAATTACTTTAAAATCTAATGATGATTCTGATGATACAGACTTAGAAGATGAAACGAACGATGAGGAGCTAGCGCTTATGATCAAGAAGTTCAGAAAGTTGAACAGGAAGGGAAGAAGATTCAACTGGAAGAAGCAAAGCACTCAAAGATTCCAGAACAAATTAACTGAGGACAATGAAACCAACAAAGATGTGATATGCTTTAAATGTAAGAAAAATGGACACATTAGACCCAACTGCCCTATATTGAAGAAAAAGAAAGGAATAACAAAGAAATTCAAAAAGGCTCTAAAAGCAAAAACTTGGAGTGATACCGAGTGCGAGGAAAGTGATGAAGAATATGCCAACATATGTTTGATGGCCAATTCAGAATCAGACTCAGACTTTGAAACAGATTCTGATTCAGACTCAGACAAAGAAGTTGAGGTTAGCAATTTAAAAATTCTTGTTAAAGTCTCGAAGTATATAGATGAACTCTGTCTCAGTCTCAAAACCTCTCTTAAAAGAATTTCCGAACTAAAAATAGAGAATTCTAAGCTGAGACAACAAGAAACTTCTTGGAGAAAAAAGTTCGAAAATCTAGATAAATTTTTTGTTGATTTAAAAGAAAATTCAAATTCTCTTTCAAAGGAAAATACATTTTTGAAAGAAGATATTTCAAATATCACAAAAAGATTTTCAAAAGGATTTGAGAAGTTGGAAAATATTCTTTCTGTACATAGACCTTACTTTAACAAATCTAGTTTGGGTATGACCTCTGAAACTATTCCTTTAATTGATTTTCCCAAAGTTAAAGAAAGAATCAAACAAAGACCTACAAGAATATTTTACAAAAATCATTTCCAAAGAGTTTTTGTAAAACATGTTGGTCGAAGTGTTCTCAAATGTTCAAAGTGTAACAGCTCAGAACATTTTGAGAAGGAATGCCCCAAAGTTTGGAGACCTGTTAAGAGGGATTGGGCAAGGACTATTTTCAACACTAACTCTCCTAGACCCAAGAAAATATGGGTAACAAAGAAAGCTTGAGTTCTTCTTTTGATCACAGGTCACTATCAAGAAAAAGATCAAATGGTATTTGGATAGTGGCTGTTCGAGACACATGATAGGAGATTCAAGTTGCTTCATAAAACTTGTTCAAATGAATGATGGAAAATTTTCCTTTGGTGGAAACAGCAAAAGAAGAATTGTTGGATGTGGAACCGTGAAGATTAGAAGCCTAACTATCAACAATGTCTCCTTGGTGGAAGATTTGAATTACAATTTACTCAGCATAAGTCAGCTTTGCAATACTGGATTTAAAATTAATTTCCAAGAAGGCATCTGCTCGGGAACAAGTAGAGATTTCTCTCAATCTTTCACTGGGAGAAGACATGGGAACATTTACTTTCTGGATATAAAACCATAAAGTTCTCAGTGTTTTATATCCATTCAAGATGAAGCAAATCTTTGACATCGAAAGCTTGGTCATGTCAACATGAAGCAAATTGCCAATATTTCATCCAAGAAGCTTGTTCGAGGTCTCTCCAACCTGGCTGATCAAAAATCTGAATTATGCACTTCTTGTGTTTTGGGAAAACAAGTTAGAAGTTCATTTAAACCTGTAAATCAAGTTTCTACTAATCAAGCTTTACAACTTCTACATATGGACCTCTTTGGACCAACCAGAACTCAAAGCATTGGTGGAAGGAGATACTGCCTAGTAATTGTGGATGATTTTTCTTGCTTTACTTGGGTTTACTTTCTAGCAAATAAGTCTGAAGCCTTCTCTCACTTCTCAAAATTTGCCAAGAAGGTTCAAAATGAAAAAGGATACGTTATTTCGAGCATACAAACATACCATGGATGTGAGTTTGAAAATCAAGACTTTGTGAAGTTCTGTGATGAATCTAGTTTCCAGCATGTTTTCTCTTCTCCATACACTCCAAAAAACAAAAAAAATGGGATTGTGGAAAGGAAGAATAGATCCTTGCAAGAGATGGCAAGAACCCTCTTAATTGACAGTAAAATTTCATCTCGATTTTGGGCTGAAGCAGTTTCTATAGCTTGCTACATCATCAACAGAGTGTTCTTGAGGCCTATTTTAGAGAAAACTCCTTATGAAGTGTTTAAAGGGAAGAAGCCAAATGTTTCTTACTTCCATGTGTTTGGCTGTAAGTGTTATGTTTTGAAAAATGCAAATGATCGAACTGGGAAGTTTGAAGAAAGATCAAATGAAGGAATTTTCCTTGGCTACTCAACCTCAAGCAAAGCATACAGAGTCTTTAATAAGAAGACAGTCTGTGAAAGAATTTATGAACGTCAAGTTTCAAGATTATATGTAGAATCAACTAGATCAGACTCAACTTGAAGAATCTGAACCCGCTCTAGACTTTCCCCTGAAGTGGTTCAAACTTCTAAAGATCAGCAATAAGTAGAACCAGAAGAATCAACTGAAGTAGAGGATCAACAGACTCTCAGACCAACCAGCAACTGGAAGCATAAGTCAAGTCATCCCAAGGAACTCATCATTGGCAACATTGATGAAGGAATTCGCACCAGATCTAAAAGGCGAGAAGAGTCTAGTGCTTTAGCACTTATTTCTGAAATAGAATTCAAAAGTGTAGAAGAAACCCTGTCTGATGAAAGCTGGATCAAAGCTATGTAAGAAGAGCTCAGACAGTTCAACATCAACGATATTTGGGAGCTAATTCCTAAACATAAAGGTAAGTCTATTATCGGGACCAAATGGGTTTTCAGGAACAAGGTGGACAAAAAAGGAAAAGTGGTCAGGAACAAAACAAGACTCGTGGCCAAAGGATATACGCAAGAAGAATAGATAGACTTAACGAGACCTATGCACCAGTAGCACGGTTAGAAGCAATTAGATTATTACTTGCTTTTGCTTGCTATAAAAATTTCAGGTTATTCCAGATGGATGTAAAAAGTGCATTCCTAAATGGTTTCATCCAAGAGGAAATCTATGTGGAACAACCACCTGGATTTGAAGATCCAAGAAAGCCAGACTCAATCTACAGACTGAAAAAAGCTTTGTATGGACTGAAGCAAGCACCTCGAGCCTAGTATAAAAGGTTAAGTAAATTCATAACCCAAAATGGTTTTGGTAAAGGAAATATAGATACTACCTTGTTCATAAAAAGAGAGGGTAATGATTTTCTACTGGTTCAAATTTATGTTGATGATATTATTTTTGGATCTCCTAATGAAAATCTATGCAAGAAATTCTCTAGATGTATGCAGGATGAATTCGAGATGAGTATGATGGGTGAGTTAACTTTCTTTCTAGGATTGCAAGTTAAACAATCAAAGAAATGTATCTTTATTCATTAAGAGAAGTATGCAAAAGATCTCATTAAGAAATTTGGATTGGAGAATTGCAAAAAGATAGAGACACCAATGTCAAGTTCTTCGAAGCTAGACAAAGATGAAGGATGGAAGAAAGTAGACCAGAAGTTTTACAGGAGTATTATTGGTTCATTTCTTTACCTTACTGCATCTAGACCTAACATTTTGTTTAATGTTTGCATCTATGCTAGATTCCAATCAGATCCTAAAGAATCTCATTTAAGTGCTGCAAAACGCATCATCAAATACATTGCAACTACTCCAAAGCTAGGTCTGTGGTATTCCAAAGAAAGAGACTTTACTCTCCTTGGATATTCAGACGCAGATTTAGCTGGTTGTAAAGTTGATAGAAATAGTACTTCTGGTACTTGTCAACTGCTGGGCAACAAGCTAGTGTCTTGGTTCTCAAGGAAGTAGAGTAATGTAGCTCTATCAACAACAGAAGTAGAGTATGTGGCTCTTGGGAGCTGTTGTTCTCAAATTTTGTGGATAAGACAATAGCTAAGAGACTTTGAAATTGAAGAATCATGCACCGAGATCAAATGCGACAACACCAGTACCATTAATCTCACGAAGAATCCAATTCTTCATTCAAGGGCAAAGCATATAAAGATTCGACACCATTTCATAAGAGATCATATTCAAAATGGAGAAATTATGATTCAGTTCATTAACTCGAAGAATCAGTTAGCAGACGTATTTACAAAGCCACTAGAGAAAAATCTATTTGAGTCTATTCGCACCAAACCGAATATTATATCTCCTACCAGTTAAAGTCTGAAATTGGTTAGACTCAGAATATCCAGAAATTACATCTGTAACAGGTAATTTAATTTTAGTATGAAAATTGCGAACAGGTACGTTGATATTATTACTTGCCTTTTTTTATTTTTGGAAATTATCTTTTTCGAATTTTTGAATTTTTGGTAATTTTTATTTTCGAAAAATGCAGTTTATTTTTTTTTCCTTTGTGACTGTTCGTATATCCCATTTCACTTGCTTTATATACTGTCGAAGTCCTTCTCCATTTATGATTTCTCAAACCCTAGAATACATAATTCCTACTTTCTCACTTTGACTCTCAAGTTTGCTCTACAAGTTTTCACCTTTTTCAAATGAACGAGTTCGAGAAATCCTCCTCGACTGTGAAGATGTCTTTCCAAAAGAAATCGTCTCGAATCCTAAACAGGGGACCACACAATATGCCAGAGGGTCCTACTCACTTTGACTTGACCTACGAAGGAGATTCTCCACAACAACAAGAACAACATTCTCAACGGCGTCATTCTCCACAGCGTAATCCTCCGCGACAACAAATAGAAGAAGAGATCGTGGAAGATGTGGAACCTGTCAAAACGCTAAAACCCCGGTTTCTCTTTAAACTCTACAATCACTTGAAGCAAGGTGGTACTACTATGACCTTTATTGATGAATTTCTGCAAGAAAGAAGTTACAAGAATGAGACTCTGTTTTTGCGGCAAATGGAAAGATTAGGCATAGTGCCTGAAGGAACGACAGATAGGACGTTTGCTAACTTTCCAGATGATCCACGTGCCAGAGGTGAATGATGATGATGAGAAAATGTATGCGAATTTTTAGCCTAGGATGGGCGTTGCTGCTAATGTGCGTGGTGAGGGAACAAATTTGTTTCGTTCTAAAGACCACAAAAAGACTTATTCGAAATTGCTAAAAAGAGGGGTGATGAACCCTTGATCTGTGGATTTTGATTTCTTTGATTCTTTGAAGGTGAACCTGAGGGAGAAGCTGACTCTCCTTCAACTTGAAAAATTTTGCTCTGAGACCTTTGTCACTTACCCTAAATTAACTCCATATTTCTATTTGAACTTGTCATTTCTTGATGCGAATAGATTTCGTTTTACTGTGAGGGAAAAAGAGTTCATGGTGGATGTGGACACATTGGCGGATGTTATTGGTGTGGAAAGAGGGAGTTTCCGACCAATAAATGCGACTGTTGGTCATGCAACAAGTTTTCTTGTGAAGGACAAACTTTCTGAGGGTGGCATTATCTATTCCAGAATGACTACCTCCAACATTTTGCTGCACAAAATTGTGATCAATTGTATCCGACCCAAGTCAACCTCCAAGACAGATGTCTCTCGTTCTAAAGCAAAACTGATGTTCGCTATCAGTAATGGGATAAAGTTCTTGCTGCCACACACAATCCTGATGCACATGTACAGGACTGTTGTGAAGGATAAGGGACAACTCCCTTACTCAGCGCTGGTCACCAAATTGTTTAGACACTTTCAAATTCAGTTTCAAGAATCTCTCTATGTTCGAACCATTGCTCTTATGGTTATAGGAGTGAAGATGGTATCAAAGATGAGATTGAAGGAACTGAACAAAGCTTTTGGAGCGCTTGAAGGAGAAGCCCCCAAGCAAAACAAAACAAGACTCTTCTGCAAAGAAAAGAAAAGGCAAGGAGCCTATGAGTGCACCTATCAAAAAGAGAAGAGCCCTTATCCTGCAGGACGAAGAGGATGAGGATGATCTCACTCTCTCTGCATTTGTCCCGAAAAATCTTCAGAGTTTTGTTAGTTTTGAGCAGCCGCAGGACAAAGAGGAAAGAGGATGAGGAGAAATAGAGCAGAGAAGTGAAAGAAGAGAAGAGAGAAAAGAAGGAAGTGAAGAAAGAATAGCAGAGGAAAGAGAAAGAGAAAGAAGAGAAGAAAAAGAAGAAGAAAGAAGAGAAGCAGAAGAGGAAGAGGGTCGAGATGACTCTACTGAATCCACCTTTGCAATATCATTGTTAGAGGATTCTGAGAAGACTAGAAGTGGAACTGCAAAAGATGGAAGAGAAAAAGAACATCACTTGGGTGCTGATACTGAGAAAGAACAAGAAGAAGATTTTCCTTCTCCACCTGTAGGCACGAAAACAGGGGGAGCTGCTGAGAAAATAGGTACTTCTTCTTCTCATGTTTTTACCAGTGATGATGTTAGTAGATATCCTGCCAATCCAGAGGATGTATATGCCTTCCATTTTCCTGAAGCTGATGTTGAGGCATCCTCTCTAAGTCTTGATGTTCAAGCTGAAGTTCCCTCATCTATCAACACTCCTCAAACTGAACATGCTGAAGCTAGTACACAAATAGACACTACTGCAGACTTTCAAAGGCTGCTAGAGCTCCTTGTGGAGATAAAAGCTCAACAATATGACATGGAGTGTGAAATTCAAAACCTCCAATCTGCATTGAAAGCTACTTCAGTCTCTCTTCACGATCAGGTACAAGACCTTAAACTTTAAATTCAAGAGACTACCAAATTTGAAGATGTTGAGAAGGTGCAGGAGTCACTGTGAAAGCTGGAGGAAACAATTCAGTCGATGGGAGATTTCTAGCTTGGTCGCATCCCTAAAAAGCCCTGATTTTATTGAACTTTTTATCCTTCTCCACTTTTTGCTATTGACAAAAAGGGGGAGAATGTGTGTGACATCCCGAATTTTTCAACCTATTTTCTACTGAATTAATCGGGCATTTTGTTGACGCGTTTATAGGGCTATTCTCATAGCCGATCACTCTTGAGATAACTAGACTGTCTAGGTAAGTAATTAAGAAATTTTAAGGCAATAAACTTGAGAATTCGATCAGGAATCGGCTTCTCGACCGTGCTCATTTTTAGAGGCCATTGCGGCACAGTTAAAAAAATCGATTTAAGATCAGAGATAGGTCTGTTCAACTGAGATGTGTGGCCGATCGTGGGTGACTCTACTAAATTGGAAAATTCTCATCGACCGACACTTATCTAATTTTACTGTCGTTTTGGTACCCTATGTCCGTAATTGAATCCTCGAGATTTTCACGACAATCGAGAGTCGCCATTGAGTCGAATGGGTTCATAGTGGTTCGAAGAAAATCGACCACGGGTCATTTGCCTTAAAAAGTTCTGAAAACCACCCGGTAGCCTAAGTCACGCTAAAAACGCGCCAAATGGAAATTAACTGCTGATTTAAGTTTGATTTCAGAAATTGAAGGTTCTGTCATGTCACAATAAATTCTAGGATCCACGACTCAGTCTCAGAAGATTTTTCTAATAACCGAGATTTTTTCGGAAAAAGTCAGTTTAGGGCCATTTTCGTTTAGTTGAAGCTAGGGATTAATTCTGATTGTGAAATTGAGAAGCATGAGGGATCCTTGGAGGAGGAAAATAATCAATTTGATATTTGGGACATCAATTGATTTTGTGAGAATTATTTGAGAGAAAATCAAGAGGGAAATTAGATGCAGAAACGCAATTGGGGACCAAGTGCTCTAATTTCCTTGGAAATCTATGAGCTGATTAAAAAGAAATGGGATGCGAATTTTCAATTCTAGGAGATTCTCTTGTTTTGTTTTGTCCTCATTTTATTTTTCCTTTTTGGGCCAAACACATTTTTTCCTTTCTTTTTCCCCATTTTTGGCCGACTCTCTCTTTCTTTCTCTCTCTCTCTCTCTCTTTTCCCACGTGCAAGAGACCTCCACCGACTGCCCTCCCTCCTTGCCAGTTCCCACTTTGCTTCTCTCTCTCCTTTTACTTTTTGACTATTCAAACACCCTTATCTCTTCTCTCTCCCCCTCGACACTCTCTCTCCCCCTCTCGTTCGAACAAAAACAGAAGCAGAAGCAGAAGCTGCAGGCGCACGAAGACAGGAGCAGCTCACTGTCACCACCGCGCTTCGCCACCAGCACGCCGCCTTGCCGCTCATCGCTCGCCTTCGCCTCTCCCTCACCCCCTTCAGCTGCCATCATCGCCGTCTTTCTCCCCCTCCACCTGCTGCTTGATGTCCGAGCAAACCTGGGAAGACGCTGGAGCAGGCAGCAGTAACCGGCGTTGCCTGAAGGAGCCGCCGCTTGCCGTTCCACCGTCCACCACCTCCACCGAGCTGCCGTCCGTCTCCCCTCCGCCAGTCTGGTCGCCGTCCAGCCTCCAGCTGCCTCTGTCCAACTTCGTGAGCAGCTGAGGAAGCCACCGGAGCGCTGTCTAGCTTCGTCCAACCACCGTTCGGCCTCACCAAAGCTCCCCTCACCCTTCACTGGCCTTGCCTCGCCCTCTCAGCCACCGGACCAACCCTGGACAGCCAAGAACAGCAACCCACCAAGTGGGTTTCCAGCAAGTTCGTGGGCCGTTTTGGGCTGTTTCCGGGCCCCAAACCCGGGACTTACTTTAGGAAAAATCGTTCCTCGTGTCGTCCCCGTCGGATTGATACATTTAGTGTTAAATTCCGATGAGTAATCTCACTAATCCTTGCTTAGTTTGCTAATTATGCTTAGGGGTTGATTAGATTTAATTAAGTGCAATTAAGTGGTTAGATTAGAGTAGATTAGTGGTTATTAGACAATTGTGATGCGTATTAGACATTTTGATTGTGCATTTAGCAAGTAGATATAGTCTACTATTTATTGAATGCATCTCGAGATTTTTCCCGACCCTTATCAGGCTTCAATTAGGCAATACGGGCCTAAATTGGATTTTTAATAATCAATTATTAATTTTCGAAATTGATTAATTAATTAATTATTGTTTTGGAAATTCAACCGGGATGGCCGGTGACCGGAATTTCGTGCAGATCGTCGTGGCACAGTCTGTTTATTTAATTGAGCTTCAATTTGTATGGAATTGATTTAAATTGTGAATTTTAGGATATGTTCCTATTGAGTTGATTTGATTATTTGATTGAGAAATATTTGGGTATCGATAGTAGAATTGTGAACTATAGAGAGAGGTGTTGTTTCATAGTGGAATCACGGTAGAAAATAAATCACCTGGAGAAGGGTACGTTGGCTTGATGATTAAGTATTGGCATCTAAAAAGGGCACGTGGCTCGGTGATCTGATGCATCACTTTGGCGAACTAGTACCTTAGAGAATGCACGTGGGCCCGATGTTCAGTAATGGCATCTAAAAGGACACGTGGCTCGGTGATCTGATGCGTCACTTTGGTGAACTAGTACCTTAGAGAATGCACGTGGGTCCAGTGTCCAAGAATGGCATCTAAAAGGGCACGTGGCTCGATGACTTGATGTACCACTTTGGCGAAGAGATCACCTTAGAGAATGCACGTGGGCCCAAGGTTTGAGACACGTAGCTCGGAGACTTGGTATGTTGTCCTGGAGAATGCATGTGGCCTGACTTCTAGATATTCCACTGTGGGGAATGAGTTGGGTGACATGTAATCGACTGGTAGGATTTGTTTAAGTAAGTTGGTGCCTATTATAAATTGTAGTGACTTGCAGGTGGGATCTGAGGCCAAGGTAAGTCCTTTGACCTGTGCGTGTTTAGGCAGCCCATAGTGTATTGGTTTACTAATCGGGTCTTAGTGGGGTAGAACTTATTGAGATGTAGTCTCATCCCGGTTGTGGGACAACATTCTAGGCCCGTAGATGGCAGCACCACCACCTCCTCCTCCACCTCGTCGTCCCGCTATGCATTTCGCCATTCCACATGAGGTGATTGAGATAGAAATCCATTACCATATTCACCCTCACCCAGAAGGACTAGAGTGCGTCCTTGTTAAGTCAATCGTCTGGGTTGACGTAGGAGAAAACGCTCTGAGGCCCCACCCTTATAGGTCATGGTACCGTGAATACTTTGATAGGCGAAGAAAGAGGCCCATTCCTGAGAACGACGTACCAGTGTACGTTCTGGAAGAAGCTTTCGGGGAGGGTACAGTAGACCATGCGGATGGGTCTATTGTGAATGTTCAGGACCCAGCACTTGCAGCTGAAGCCCACACTACTATGTACTCATTTGATGATGACAACTGGAATGATAAGGGTGGAGAGATTGAGGAACAGGAGGTGGAAGGATCGGAGGAGAATGAAGACTGGGGTGCAGCAGAAAAGGTACCTGAAGATGAGCCAGCATTTGAAGTCGAGGATGAGCCTGAAGGAGAAGAGGAGGAGCCCAAGGAAGAGGAAAGCGAATCAGAGGAGTCATAAGAGGATCAGGATGATCCTGAGTATGACCCAAATGAGGATTGAAATCCCATCTCTTTTGTGAACCCTATGTATATGTGTAGATAGAGTGAGACTTTGAAGTTGTGAATAGTTTGTGAAGTACTTTGTTTAATGCCGTGTATAAAGGTTTGGTTGTAGATTTCAATATGAAAAATATGGCCTGCTTTTCTATCCCATTGTTTTATTGTCTGGGGATTTATAACTGCTTCCGCATGTACTTAATAAATGAAATGGTCGGTGATACATAGTCCTGGGATATCGCATTCTAAAATCGACCGAGTAGAAGGATGTGTTAGTGCCCGAGGATCGGGGCATGACAATGTATGCAGATTTAAACTTTTATTATCTTTTGGTGTTAAACTTTTGTTATCTTTTGGTGCTATTGGACTTTTGTTAACTTTTGTTTGATTGATTGACTATGAATCTTTTTTGTTGAATTTTTGATACTTGCAGCAACTATTGGTGATACTAATTATGGTTAGATGGTTATTTGTCTTATCTTTTCAGGATTAACATGTTTTCTGTGATTGTAGAATTGATGCTAGAATCGAAGCTATCCAGATCCTAATCAACTTATTTTTATAAGATATCATGTATTCCTTAAGAGTTGTTTTGCAGGTCAAAAGTTCTCAAATTTGCAAGAAAGTTTTGTCATTATAAAAAAGGGGGAGATTGTTGGAGAAAACTCCTTAACTGTTTTGAAGTTGACAAAAACTTTCCAAAGTCTAGTCTGAAGACTTCCAGACTTTAGTGTCAAAGTCTGAAGACCGCTAGACTTTAGGTTCAAAGTCTGCTCATACTGACAATTTACAGATTGAAGAATGAAAACTTATCCAGATGCGAGATTATCTTTATTTCTTCAAGGATTCGATTTGTATGGTTTATGGATGACCTTATGGCTAGATTTAGCACCTACATGATTGATTATCCTTATTGGAATCAATTTCGATAATCAAATCTTTTGGAAGGCAAGTAAACTTGAAAAGTTCTACTTATGGAAACCAAGATCCTGATTGTATGAGCGAACAGGATTGACGGGCTTTCATCTCAAATCTTCAAACGACTCGAGATCTCCTTGATTGATTCTGTCCAACGGGTAGATTTGAAGAATTCCTTTGGAAAGTGCCAACGGTCGTGAAGGCATGAAGGAGTATTTAAGGCGAACTCTATAGTTGTTCGATGTAGTGCGTAAAAGAAAAATTTTAAAGTTTGAAGCTTCCTAGTTCCTTGTTATTTCATTCACTGAGCTCAAAGTTGTATACAAAAGAGAGAAACTCATAGTGAGACTTTGTGAGAAACCAGTAGAGACCCTTCATTGTGAAGACGAGATCGTAAAACTATAAAATCTCCTCTGTTTCTTAGTGGAATCTAGCCAGTAAGCTGTCAGCGCGGGAGAGTGGACGTAGGCTTGATCTAAGCCGAACCACTATAAACCTTGTGTTCTTATTCTTTTCCCTCAACTTCTTTATTTTGATTCGTAGCTCTAATTAACTGTTTAAGTTTCAACTCATTGATTTTATTTGAAAATGCTAAAGGTTGAAATCGTTCTTAGATTGTGATTTTCTATAAGCAAATTACTTCTACTAAACTTTGCGAAAGAAATTTGTCAACACCTATTCACCCCCCTTTAAGTGTTATTACTAGCCCTTTCAGAAAGAACCAGGAATGGACTGTCCATGCTGAATTATCGCCGAATCTCTCCATTCATTATTTATTTGTTACTCTCTATCTTTCCGTACCATGACGTATTAGCGCACATGATGAGTAATTTGTATGAATGCAAATATCGTGTTTTGAGAGCATTTAAGCTACTTTGAGATAAAGATGGTTTCTCTGCTATTTTTGGAGAAAGCACTAATGTCCAATTAAGTATTCTCGCTAGGTCAGAAATAATTGTGCGTCTTAAATTTAAGGATGGCAATCTTGTATCGACCATATCCCTCCGTGGAAATTGGGGTAGGCAATCATGTTGGCTCAACCCGAAAACCAAAATGAATAGACCTCATCTAACCAGTTCCAATCCTATTAACATGAGGACTGTGGTAGGTTCCCTAATAAAAATAAATAAAAATAAGGGAATAGACCTTGATCGGCTCCCAAGCTATTTTTTTTTCCATAAGATAATAGTTATATTATTAAATAAGTTGAAAAAAAAGGTAGGTTCTCGAGTATACACTAGAACCAACCGGTTCAATTTCTAGCTAATTCCTCGTTTCAAATTTCGAGAATGGACTTTGATAGGTAGGTTTCAATTTTTAGGATAATTACCAAAAAAATTTTAAACCCATTGTATGGATACAAACCTTTTAATCTAACAAATTTAGTTCCAAAATTTTTTCACAATTTGTTACTATCGTTCTTCCAATCAATTTTGATTGAAAATTACTGATATAGATGCTGGTTGTTCTACGTAACAAACGCCAGTATTGATGCTATTAAAGGACAATTTTTTATATATTTTTTGAACTTGGAACTTACCTATCTTGAAATCAATCTCCCTTAGTTAGGGGTGTTCATTACTTTTTAGCAAAAATTACGATAATTACTTTTCTGATTTTTTTTTCCGCATTCAAATTAAAATCTTGACTTGAAGCACTTATACAGTAGTGCGAGATTGCTAGTTGCCATAGAGAGGTCAAATCTTGATCAACGAAGTCTTACTACCACAAGAAATAATTCTCAACATCGTACAATCCTGATGATGGAATTCAATAGCATCTTTCTATGACTAGCTTTTCTCACCGATGTTCCTGGCCCTATAGCACGATTCGATCAAACTCAAGACACCGTCTCAACCAAGACCAATTCCTAGCATCGCCACTTTTCAACTTAGACGGCGGGGCCGCACCACTCGTGACCTTAATTGCCCGGTTCTCTCAACATAAATGATAGATGGCGCATGTCCTGTGCTAGTCGTAAGCGCCTGCAATTTTCGGATGAGGTCAACTTCGGAAGTTTTGTTATACTTTATTAGTATGTCCATGATAGGGTGCGATTAAGACACACCGGTTCGTCTTGATATATCATAATGGAGAGACACCCTTTGAAAAACTGTGTTATGATTTCTACCTTGGTTTCCCATAAAAGTTTCTCATTTGCTGTTTGATATGGGGATCAAGAGGATGAACTTCACATCGTCTGGATGCTCATTGCTCGAAAATTGCAACATGAATCGTCGAAAAAAAACCGAAGCGAAGAACGGATTTGGAGGTCCAGTACACCCGTACGGTTTTGGCCATTTTTCCAAATATTTTTCTGTCAAAATCAATTTTTGAATATGCAGATTGAAAGTACTCGTCAAGACGAGTTGAACGGTGAATCGAGCGCCACCGGAAGACATTAGATGCACCCACATGCACGGCCAGAAGCTAAGGCGCCTGGGCGCCACACGCCTAACGCACAAGGAATGCCCAACGCTTGAGCGTCGTGCGCGCTTCGACGAACCGACACGTGCTGACGTCATCGATGACATCATCTAATGGTTGATAACCACTGGATGATGTCTTCGATGACGTCACCCCATCCGATGGCAGTTCACTGACCAGTGACCCGACCCGACTGAAAACTCAACCCGATGACTGTCAGACCAATCGGACCAGCCAGGAGCCTTATTGGTTCGCTGGTGCATGCGCCACACGTGCCGCGCACTCAAGCGATGCATGTGGGTGCGTGGGAGGTCCGATGGGTGCGTAGTAGGTGTTGTTTGATTCGTATGGATGTGCTCTACATTATGGTATAGTTATTTTACATATTTGAGGCTTTTAAAGGTATAAAAATGTGTACGGAATCTTAAGTATGTGTATTTTTTGGATATAAGTGCGTTGTTTATTCCTTTTAACCTATATTTTCTTATAATTTTGGAAATACATAAGCTAGGGCAAAAGAACGCTTCAAGTGCCAAAAGTTGGTATAAAGGGACACTTAAGTGCCAAAACTTACGAAAGTGCCACTTAAGTACCACTTTGTATGAAAAAGGGACACTTGGGTGCCACATCTGGCGAGCCTTGCCAGAAATCCTACGTGGCATTTTTTTTATTAATTTTCTCGCCTACGTGACTCGCCGGAATGCCGAATCAGCAAAACACACAAAAAAACGACGTCTTTTTGGCATAATTTGAATTTTAATATAATATAAAAATTAATTAAATTAAATTTATAATAATAATAATAATAATAATAATAATAATAATAATAATAATAATAATATATTTTTTTTAAAACGGAGGAGGAGGAGGAAGGCAACCGGTGGCTAAAGGCTGAGCCCTCGCCGCTCACCGCCTCCCCTCCTCCTCCTCCTCCCTTCTTTTTTTATTATTTATAATTAATTAATTAATTAATTTTTTAAAATTTAATTTAATTAATTATTATATTAAAATTCAAATTATATCAAAACAACGTCGTTTTATGCGCAGCTCGCCGTAAAATTGCCACATCAGCGTTTTGGTCGGATTTTCTTGTCGGTGGCACTTAAGTGATTCATTTTGCTCCAATTTTGACACTTAAGTGTCCCTTTGTGCCAACTTTTGGCACTTTAGGGGTTCGGGTGTCCATAAGCTAGCTTACATGAAAATGATCACATATATGTTGTGTAAAGCTTGGTTCGATTATAGCATGTATATGGTTTAATGTGCTTGCATTTTCCTAATTTTGAGTGAACAATAGTTGAAGATCCTTGATTTTTTTTTCATTATGTGTTGAATTCTGGTTTCGATTATAGTTGATGCACGATTGTTTTTGTACGTTAGTTCACATGATGTTATGCCTTTTGATATTTAATAGAAAAATGTGGAAATTACATGGGGTCATGTAATTATTTTTTTCTAGTGGAAGTTCATAGGTTAATAAAATGCGAAGAAGCTCTCACCTATAAGTTAAAATTTGCGCAAATTAAACTAGTTAATGATAGTAGAACAATTGTACATAGAAGTTTATTGAAAACATAGTGAACTTTCGTTTCTATGACTTTTGTTGAATTATTAGTAATTTAGTTTATTTTTACTGCAAATTAAATATGTGTGTTACTCTAAAAATATGTTAGTATTTATTTTGCATTTATTATGTCAATGTATTAAAGCAATTGATTATGACTTAAGGATGAGAAGCTGAATGGTGAGAATTATGATATTTGACATCAAAAAGTTCAATACATCATTAAGGAACAAGAGATTTTAGAAACCCTCAACCATATCATGAATAAACTTGAACATAGAACTTTAGCTTAGTACATGAAAGATCAAGAAGCTTATCAAGAATGAAAAAAGAAAAATAGCATTGCTCGCATCACGTTGTTGAGTTGTATGCAAGATAATCTCATGTGTGAATTTGAAAGTTATGATAAAGCTCAAATAATGTGGGTTGCCTTGAAGGATAAGTTTGGAGGTACGTTTGCCACTAAGTTGAGAAGACTTATCATCAAATTTGACACATGTTGACACCTAAATTTCACCTAAATTAATTAATTTAAAGTAGTGTTAAAGGTTAGGAATTAGTCACAAAAAATTATTATTCAAAAACAAAAAAAAAACGAAGAAAATGGTCGGGTCGATCCGGATTCGACCGTGGCCCAACCCGCCCCTCTCTTTTCTTCCCATTGCACTGGGCCCGGCCCAGCCCCTTTTCTCCTTCAGCCCAGCCCGCGAATGAGTTGGTCGTCTCCCCCGACTGGTCTTCGCACGACCTGCAGAAAACAGAAGACAGTAGCAACGGATCAGCAAAAACAGGGGCAAGAGAGGATCGGTGGCAGGTGAGTGGTGTGATCCGCGGGTCGGGGGGTGCAGTCCGGCCGGCAAGCTGGCAACTACAGAGGCCATGCGCGCTTGCTGATCGAGCATAAAACCGGAGGAGAGGACACTGAGAGAAAGGGGGACAGAATCGACACGCGAGAAAGAGAGCACCAAAAAAACACTAAGTTGAGAGCGAGTGAGAGAGAACACACGAACCACAGAGAGAAACACGGAGGGAAGGAGAGGAGGAGAAAACCCCCTTTGGCCGTCAATCGCTGCGGTTGACCACCGCTAGAGGTGCCGTCTGTCTCCAACCCCATCGGAACTTCAGGAAACAAAACAAACCGAATAGGGGAGGATCGAAGACAGAGAGAGGCAGGGAGAGAGTTCGAAGGGGAGAGACCGAACCAAAGGAAAGAAGCTCGAGGGAGTAGCTAGCCGTCGCCAGAGGTCCTTTCGCCCACTGTAGCCCATCACTGGACAAGGTAGGTCCCCTGAACCCGTGGTCTCGTTTCTGGAAAACGCTAGGCCGGAGCTCGCGGCCGACCGGTTCGCGTGAGCTCCGGTCCACGTCGCCTTTGCGCTTTGCTCCCGTGTTCCTCCTACGTTATGTTCCAAGACCCCTAAAGAATGTCCGACGCTCGGTTGAGCCGGAATCCTGCGAATTTGGTACTGTAGACTATGTGTTCGATAAAATGCTCCAAAGAAAACCGAAGAATAGCCTACATTTAACGTCGAACCCACTCATTTTTGTCCCCGCGCCTGCTGAATCCTTGTTCCTTGCCTGTATTCATTGTGTTTTCAAGCGGTTTGCGCGAGATATTGGCATGTGTTCGAATCGATGACTCGTTCCATCGGAAATAGGTTATTGGTCGCCGGAATAGGTAGCCGGCGAGGGTCAGCGCTGGTCGAGGGGGATGACCGGTGAGCGGCAGCAATCCGGCGACTTTCCTTAGGGCGGTCATTCTTCATGGCATAGGCGGCATCAATGAATTGCGGCTGCAGGAGAAGAGGGCTCGAAGAAGACGCCCTAAAGAAAAAGGGGTAGAAGAAAATAAAATAAAATAAAATAAAAAAGAAAACACAAAAAAAGGCTGAAAATAGAAAATGAGAAATGGGCTTCGCTTTGGGCTGGTTTTTGTTTCGTGGGCTGGATGAGTTGAGCTGAAAATAGCAATCGAAAAATAGACCTTCAGACGGGCTAAAGTAAAAATCGAAAATGGGCCTTGGGCCAAGAATGATCCCTATTTTTTTTTCTTTTTTAAATTCATGTGGGTTTTTTTTAGTGGGCAAACCAAACCCGACCCGGTTCGGCCCCTAAAAAAAAACAATTTTAAAAAAAAATTTAAAAAATTTTAAAAATTTGAAAAATTAATTTAAAAAATTTAAAAATTAATTTTAAAAAATTATTAAAAAATTAATTAAAAAAAATTTGAAAAATCCAAAATTGTTGGGTTGGTTGGAAATTGCTATGTATTTTTGTTTTAAGTGTAATTATGCATTTATTTGCTCGTATGTTAATTATATCGCATGTTTAGTTTGCATATCTCGTTATGTTTAATGGTATGTGTGTAGTCTTATGGCAATTAGGACATTGTTGGCTATGATTGTTGGTTTAATAATTACGCACCCGTATGATCACTTTATATGTTAGTGGATAAGTAAAATCAATCCAAACTACCTAACAAAAACCATTCTCTTAAAATGAACAAGATTAGGTACCAAAATGGCACTAATTGGTCAATTAGTGTAATCAAGTCCCCGACCCTAGATTCTCTGGTTGCATAGGAAGTGAGGTACACTCCCATGCCTCACTTGGTTTCTAGCCGACCCCAATAGACTAGTGGCGACTCCTTTTGTGCAAAATTTCTTAAGAATATCCCAATGTCACGCGAGGTATGGGCTTGGGAGAGCCCACGCCTAATCATGGGCCTTAGGCCCGTTCTTTAGGCAATACCCCTAAACCTGTTCCCTCCCCCCGAGGGTAGATCGCGACAGCTTGGCAACTTCGTTGGGGAATTGGTTTTAAACCTTAGAGGACTTAGGCCGAAATTGATTTTGTTCAAAAATTTTATTGTTTGGTAGTGAGGATCCTAAGTACATCCCTAACAGGTCTATTGTTTAATGTTCATGTTGAATGGGAGGTATAAGGGAAAGTGTTTGCTCACCTTTGTCTTGCAGGAAGGTGTAGGAATGTATAGTTTATTTTTTATGTATGAAGTGTTGCTTGCCTATAAATTGTCATGCCTGCATTTCCTGCATTGCACTACACCATAGCACACACAACCTGCCGCCGGACCTGGGCCGCATAGGATCACTTAAGATGGTGTTGAGATGGATACCACTCCGACTACAAGCATGTAGTACGAGTCGTCCATCTCATCCCCGAAACTTCTTTCTTGATGTCAGAGGTCCCCACCCTGGTCTGCGAGCATGCGACATGGGTCGGTCCTTTAACGAAGCCACAGTCATGGGTAACACGACCTAGCCGCGAGTTTGTTGGTTCAATCCTATGATCCCATGGCTCCATTTTGGGCCGTCTAGAGTAGAAATCGAACCACCGTCCATGCGCATGTCTATGGCATTGACATCACTGCTCAATGAGTAGGGTAAGTTTTTGTTTGAATTCTTTTCTTCGCAATTTACTTATTCACTTTCCTTTTGGTCGATCCATGACAAATTAGGTTGATCATACGATGTGGGTACCCAACCTTCGCATCATCTCCATCCTGAAAGCCGAGCTTCGCGCGTTGTGGGATAAATTGGATCCAACTGGCTGTGATTGGGTGCGATCATATGTTGGACGTTTACTTCCCCTATTAGAGATAGAAATTCATTCTGGTGTAGTACAAGCGTTAACGCATGTTTGGTGCCCCAAAACTTGCACTTTCATACTCGGTGATCACGAACTCACTCCAACCCTGGAAGAATACAGTGTTGTCATGGGAAAGCCATTGGTGTCGAAGTTAATTGGCCCACTTGTAGGGACTGAGCATGCATCGACCTTATCTGATTTCCTTAGAGTTAAGGAGGATGACATGAGGAAAGTTTTGAAAGCTAATCGCAAGACCTGCCCGTTTTCATTCCTAAACGAGCTTTTTCAAAATGCCCCATCTTTTTGAAAGAATAGGATCTTCCTGTTAGCTTTTTTCGGGTTCGTGTTATTCCTACATTGTAGGAACGCTATTAACCCTTCCGTGGCATGGGTACTTCGTGAGGTATGTATGGGAAATGGCTTTGTTAACGCCGTCCTGACTGAAAATTTTCTTTCCTTTACTCGTTTCAAAGAAAACAAAAACAAAACTTTCCATGCTCCTCCTGAACTCTTGCAAATTTGGTTCTTCTCTCACATTAAAGGGTTTGATAGCTTAATAACCGTGAACGACGTCTCTGACTCTAGTCACCCTATCCTGAAGTTTAAAGATAGGAAGACATTTGCCCCCGATTATCATTATTCTGAATGGTTAGTTTTCATGACCAACCCTGGACTTGAAAATTTCCAATGGCACGCCAAATGGCTCCGAGTTCGAGAAGCGCTATTCGTGTGTGGGCTTATTGGACCTGTTCCTTTTGTTGGGAATTACAGGAGTCACTGGGTATTACCCGACTCGGGTCGCCCGCCAGTTCCAAGAGATTCAACAATTTCCATCGACGATTCAAGAAGGCCCGCGTAGAATAGACTTCCCTGATGGATGCCAAGATCACAAAGACTTCGTCGCGTTAGTCAAGTCGATGTGGTATATGTGCCACCCCCGGAAGCTGATATGGCCCGAAAAGGAGTTGGAAGGGCAAGAGAAGACCTATTATGCCTTAATGGAATACATCCTTAGGCATAAAATCCCAGACAGCCTACGCCCGAAAATTCCCGACGTGCCATTAAAGACTACCCATCGAGCCGAGATCAAGCACCTCAAAAGGAAGCTCGAAGAAGCTGAGGAGCATGCCTCGAAGTTGACCCGAGTTAGTGGGGCTGTCACGAGCAGGAGCTATCCTCGTTAGTTAGTGTTGACACCTATTTTTTCCATTTTCATTTAGGATTTAATTGTGTACAAAATTAGGTATTAGTTAAAAAAATTAATTAAAAATAATTATTATTAATTTAAAAAAAAACAAAAACAAAAACAATTGGGTTGGGCCGGACTGCCTTGGCCCGGCCCGCGCCCCTTTTCTTTTCTCTTCCCCCTCCTGTCTTGGGCCCGGCCCGCCCATTTTCCCTTTCAGCCCAGCCCATGAATGAGAGTCTTCTCCCTCTGGTTGGTCTTCGCTACGACACTCGCACGTACGTAAAAACGAGCAGCAGCAAAATGACAAAGGAGTAGCGATGGAGGAGCAGGCAGATCGGGATGGCAGGTGGCCAGTGTGATCCGCGGGTCGAGATTAGCCTGGTTGGCAGCTGGCACTGCAAGAGGACGACCGGCAAAAACAAAAGGAAAAGAAGCGAGCAGGCCCCGAGGAGAAAAAAACACAGAAACCGGGGGGAGAGAGGGACAGAGAGAACCGAGAGGGAGAAGCTCGAATCTGGTGGAGAAAGCCGGCGAATTGAGAGAGCGATACGAGCAACCGAGAGCGGCTTAGTCACGCATGGGCTTGTCCGAAGACCTTCCCGGCGATGTCCTCAAGCTGACTAGGTAGGTTCGACTCCCTCCTTGCTCCATTTCATGCGCATCGGGTCGGAGCTCGCGGCCGTCCGGCTTGCGCAAGCTCCGGCCCTCGTCGCTCTTGCGTTTCGTTCCCATGTTCCTTGTATGTTGTGTTCGAGACCCCCAATGCACGTTCGAGGCTTGGTTGAGCCGGAAACCTTTAAATTTGGTAGTGCACCCCAACTGTTCGACAAAATGCCTCAGAGAGATCCGAAAAGTCAGTTCGTGTTTTATCTTAGAATCGATCCGTGCTTGTATACGTAGCTATTGAATCATGTTTTTTGTTCGCGTGGTCACTATGTTTTGGCGTGGTCTTCGCGAAATAATCGTGCGTCATCGGGAGAGTGAGGGTTTTCTTTATTCCGGTGAACAGACTACCAGTCATCGGAAAAGGTGGCTGGCGGCGGTCGCCGCCTCGTCATGACCAATAGGCGATGGTGGTCCAAGCACCGATGAACTTTCGCTGGAGATGACGTTCATTGGTGCTGGTTCGATGCAGGAAATCGTCGAACGGAAGGGGCTGCACGAAGACATCGTGGGAGGCTACGTGAAGACCCGAAGAAGAAGACCAAAAAAAAAAAAAAAAAGATTAAAAGAAAATGAAGAAAAAGAAAAACGCAAAAAAGGATAAAAAGAATAAAAAAGAAAAAGCAAAAAATATAGAAACTGAAAATGGGTTGCAATTTTAGTTTGGTTAGTGGGCTGGTGAGGTTAAGAGCTAAAATGAAAAGTTAGGCTGAGAGCAAAAATTGGGAATGGGCTGTTTCTATGAAAGGATTTTCGTGGGCCTTTTTTCTTTTTATTTTTTTCTTTTTCGAGTAAGCCTTGGGGCCGGCCCCTTTTTTTTTAAAAAGAAAATGACCAGGACCGATGGGATCCGGGCCGGTTTAGTGGGGTTGGGTCTTTTGACCTGATCCGAATTGTTTTTCATATAAAAAAATCCAAAAAAATTCAGAAAATAATAAAAATATTAAAAATATTAAAAATTTCAATTTTTTTTTTTAAAATCCCAAAAATTCCAAATTGTTTTAGAGTTCCCAGAAAAGCTTTAAAATAATTCTTGGACAATTTTCTTTTAAAAGGTGTGGGGAAATCATCGGCTTAAGATTGTGCTTAAAATTGAACAAGCCCGCACGGCTTCACCTTAGGGTCCTAATTATCCTCAGATACAATTTCCCTTGATTGCACACTTATGACGCGATGATTACGGTTCCCCGTTGGTCTAATTAAGAATGTCATTTATTTATCTCTTAATGCTAGGTGTTTATTTCTCTTGCAATTCATTTAATGTTTACTTTAGTTGCTGATTGTTGTTTTAATGATTGCGCACTTGCATGATCACCTCACATGTTAGTGGATAGGTATAAAATCAATCCAAACTGCTTGACAAAAATTATTTTTTAAAAATGAACAAGATTAGGTACCGAAAGGGCACTAATTGGTCAATTAGTGTAATCAAGTCCCCGATTCTAGATTCTCTGGTTGCGTAGGAAGTGTGGCATACTCTCGTGCCTCACTTGGTTTCTAGCCAACCCCAATAGGCTAGTGGTGACTCCTTTTGTGCAAAATTGTCAAAAATATCCCAATGTCACGCGGGGTATGGGCTTGGGAGAGCCTGCGCCTAATCATGAGCTTTAGGCTCGTCCTTTAGGCAATACCCCTAAACCCGTTCCCTCCCCCGAGGGTAGGTCGCGACTGCTTGGCGACTCCGCTGGGGAATTGGTTTTAGACCTTAGAGGACTTAGGCCAAAATTAATCTTGTTTAAAAATATTTTTGTTTGGCAGCGAGGATTTTAGGTACGTCCCTAACATTAAAGGTGTTAAATGTTTTTGCAGAATGGGAGGTATAAGGGGAAGTGTTTGCTCACATTTGTCTTACAGTGAGGTGTAGGAATGCATGGTTTATTTTTTATGTATGAAGTGCCGATTGCTTATAAATTGACATGCCTGCGTTTCCTGCATTGCACTACACCATAGCACACACAACTCGCCGCCGGACCTGGGCCGCATAGGATCACTTAGGATGGTGTTGAGGTGGATACCACTCCGACTACAACCGCGTAGTACGAGTCGCCCACCTCTACCCCAAAATTTCTTTCTTCACGTCGAAGGTACCCACCTCGGTCTGCGAGCATGCGACACGGGTCGGTTCTTTGACGAAACCGGAGTCATGGGTAACCTGACCGAGCCACAACCTTGTTGGTTCAGTCCGGTGATCCTATGTTTCCATTTTGAGCCGTTTAGAGTAGAAATCGAACCACATCCCATGTGCATGTCTATGTAAAAAAAAAAAAAAAACAGAGACAAAGGTCGGCACCCATTGTAAGTATCATTTTCCTTTTTATTTGCTCATTTTATATTGCATTTTTATCTTGAAATTTGCGAAAATCAATTGGATGCCCTCAGTGATGTAGGCTTATGATTGAAAATTGGCAATCACTTTTAACAAGTGAATATTTGAATGCAAGTTCTAAACATTTTGATTTGGCCCTATTGAACACATGATTTTATTTAAATTCCTAGTTATGGGCTCAAAATCACGTTTAAAAAAAAAAATGCCAAAAAAAGAGCTTGCAAGTTGCGATTATATATTGGGGCACAAAAATTGAGATTGCATTTTTGATCATACTCTTTCCTTCTCGCATTTTGGGATTGAAATGCAAATCACATTTTGTATAAATTTCTCAAAATAGTAGTCACTTCATTTTTTGCAAGAGTAAAATCATACAATCAATCTCTTAAAAAAAAAAAAATCAATGCCACTTTTGTGTACAAAACTTTTGGAATAAAAGTGGGCATTCGATTGATGGTTGTGGATTGATTATTTTAATGATGTCTTCTCTCATGATAAAATCTTGACGAAATACTAAAACCCCGTAATAAGGACTATGGGGCATGTACCATCGCCTCGATTTTATTGTAAGAAGCGACCTCATTGAGATATCATTTTCTCTCATTCACGTATTGACATTGTCGTGTCTTTGCAGGTTATTTGTGGTGCTACTTGACATTAGGACAAAGATCTTATATTTTATCATTGTTTTTATTCTTGTTAAGAATCATGTTTTCCATTTTGAGTTTTGATTGTGAATCCAATTGTTGCTTTTGTAAATCTTGCGACTCAAATTTTTAATGTTGGAATTCAGTTTCATGAAAATCATCATTGTAAAAAAAAAAAAACAAAAACACAAAACAAAAAAAAAGAAGAGCAAATTCAGAAGTGTTTTAAGTGAATCTATACGTTTACCTTCCGAAATGAATTTCAAGAAAACTTTGCTTAATGCCCTCTCTTTATGTAGTCGTTTTCTTGGGCTCATAGAACTCGGGGAGCAAGGATGCGTTGATGCTTCGTTGGCGCCAATCTTCCAATAGAGGCGAAACGAAATGGAATTCTGTTCTGGGAAGTTTCTTTATTTGGAGATGCCTTAGGTGCCAAAACAACCCATTGATCTTGTTCACTTTGCATGATGAGACAAATGAAGGGAGTTTCCAAATATCCAAAAGGGCGAATTCAAAGGAAAAGTAAATTGTATCGATTCCAATTATCCATTTCTAATATTGTTTCTACCATGATTTTCTTTTCATTGTCAAGGAGACATCAAGAGTACCAAGTTTTGTAACGTTCCAACAAATGCGATGGAGCATTATTGAGTCATGTTCATCTTAAACAAAGAAATATTCAAATGATGAAACAAAGGGGCAATATTATCCTTCCTCCATGAGAGATACATTGGGATGTTAATCGATCGACTTTGAAAAGGATGTATCTCGTTCCTAAACTCGATTTCTCTTAAGCATAAAAAATGACATGTCTTTTTCTTTGGTACAGGACAGACTCGAACGGAACAAAGGTTTGTCATATAAAGAGTGAGAGAACAACATTTGATTTAGAGAAAAATCTCTCATTCACCCATCAATGAAGTGTGTTGGAACAACATTGTCAAATTCATCAAAAAGGATGTATCGTTCCTCAATTGAACCTAACTAAGAATGGAGATAACTCGTTTCATCTCCCCTTCTTACAGGGTGATAAATAAAAAGAGTTGTGCATTGACCGTAGAAGCAACGCCTTCTACCAAGGAATTAGGAAAATGTCAAACACTTAAAGGTGAATGCAAGGGAAGGGTATTGTCGAATTACCAAATATCCACAAAGGTGAATCCAAGATATGTTAGTGCCCAAAGGATGAAAGCGAATGAAGGGTAATAATGTATCGTTTCCAACATTTCAATCCCTAAAGAGTTTTGCACTAACATATTCTTTCACATTCTTTACAGGGACCATGCTATAGGTAAGTACCCTTCTTCTCATTTTTTTTCTTAAAAAAAAGAAGAAAAAAATGGAGAATTTTCATTACAAAAAAAAGAAAAGAACATTTGGCACTTTCCTAAAGACAAGCACAAAAATGAATAATTGAAAAAAAAAACTTTCTACAAACCTTTTGAGCATAATTTTTATCTCAAAATTGTCTTCTCGTTTTGTGGGTTATTCATTTTGAATCAAATTTTCCTATGGAGATCGATCTACTTAGATGATCTCGACAAAGTGAAGATACGTTAACCATGCCAAACAAGAAATTCTTAGGATGAAGAAAGGTAAGCCATTTCCAAACACGTCCTTCAAACACTTTTAAGAGTTAAGTGAAAAATAACATCCTCTCGGGACAAAGGATCCATTCGCATTGAGCGCAAAGATCGAAATGATAAAAGCGTTTCCTTCATCAATCCCAAGCATTGCACTAATCTCTTACTACCCCTTTCGGCGGAATAAAGATGATCCTTCAAAATACCCCTATCGAGAACGACCCTACATTGGGGCAACATAGGAGGTTACGGTCGTGTTGTAAAGCGAAAGGTTGAGAAAGATTCTATTACTTTCACTTGCATCAATCTTCTGGTGATAGCTTCAAAGGAATTCTCACTAGATCTTGACTTATCCCAAAGTGAAGAAGAGCATTTCCTTCTCTACCCAAACACTGATATCCATTGCTTTAACCAACTTAGGCCTGATTATTCATTTCTGAACCTCAAGTGGTGATCATCTCCCTTCACTGGGGCAAGGCATAAAGATTGACCACATGCAATTGACATTTACAAGAAAACGTGAAAAAAACATCTCGAAAGTCATAAGAGCTACAAAAGTTCAAAGAGCAAAAAGTTTGACAAACTAGGGGGCATGAAAAAGCAGTGTGCCTGGTAAAAGCAAGGCCAATGCCCGTTAAAAAAAAAAAGAAGGCTAGAAAGCTGCATCTTATGTAGAAGAAAAAATTATTAAAGTCCAAGTGCCTGCGTAAAAAGTTCATCGCAAGAGCAAAGGACATTAGAGAAAGGAGCAAAGCTCTCATGCATAAATAATTAGTCAAGGGACTTTCGAGATGTGCTGTGTTTCAAAAGCCAAATGCTTTCGAAAGGTCGAGTGACTTAGTCATGATGCCATGATGATCACCGACTCTTAAAAACCCTCTGGAAAATTTTAAGCCTTTCGAGCCTCTCCCAAGCCAACATTACAGCCCTCTTCCGAAGTCTCTTCTGATTGGGACGGTTTGAGTGAAAATGAGAATACCACAAAGAAGCTAATGCTTGAAGGAGTGGAAGTAATTCTATCTTGTCTTATCTTCCAAGTTCTCAACTTGTAAACCCGATGAAGATAGCGATAAATGTTCCTTTATTGGCCTCAAAGCAATAATCTCTTTGTGTAAGCCCATAATCGAGCCTATATTGCGATCCTCTCAAAAGACCTTTTTGATCGATCAAATTGTGCTCATCGCGAATGTTTCTGAAAGCCTTTGAAACGGGTTATGTGAGATACCCTTAGCAATCAATTACTTCCCACACAAATGGATGGGATCAAACAGCCGTTTTATCGAGAGTGTGTGGGAAACCCTTTCTAACTAAGAAGCTCTAGTTTGGCATGCTTAATGAGCCTTCTTCACGTGTCATAGTCGTTTTGATAAGAACTCGACTCCTAGAAAATTTGATGATTAATGATATATCCACGAACAAGATGACAGTTTTGCACCACATGATGCTGATTGACATCGAATGTTCTTCTAAAGTACTCGGACTTAGCTTGATTAGCTTGTTCAATTAATGTTGCAATATTTTCAATACGTCTCTTGATGACGTCTCTAATGACATTTGCTCAAGTTGAGTTTGACAGGATTCCTCAATGAAATCATGCAGTTTTCAAGGGATTAGCGGGTGCTTCCCTAAAAACCAAAGGTTCATGGTCAGCCTTAAACCATGCTATCTCCAAAGGTTCATGGTCAACCTTAAACCATGACATCTCCAAAGGTTCATGGTCAACCTTAAACCATGTCATCTTCTTATGACCCGGTGGGCTTTTGTAGCCCGGAGTCTTCCTTCTCCCCCTTCTTATGACCCGGTGGGCTTTCCGTAGCCCGGAGTCCTTCAACCCCCTTCTTATGACCCGGTGGGCTTTCCGTAGCCCGGAGTCCTTCAATCCCCTTCTTATGACCCAGTGGGCTTTCCGTAGCCCGAAGTCCTTCAACCCCCTTCTTATGACCCGGTGGCCTTTTCGTAGCCCGGAGTCCTTCAACCCCCTTCTTATGACCCAGTGGCCTTTCCGTACCCCGGAGTCTTTCATCTCTTTTTCTTATGACACAGCGTGCTTCTGTAGCCTAGGGTCTTTTCTTTTTATGACACGGTGTGCTTTTGTAGCTCGGGGTCTTTTCTTTTTATGACACGGTGTGCTTCTATAGCCCGGGGTCTTTTTTTCTTCTTATGACACGGCATGCTTCTGTAGCCTAGGGTCTTTTTCTTATGACACGGTGTGCTTCTGTAGCCCGGAGTCTTTCTTCCTCTTATTGACAAGACGCGCTTCCATAGTTATGAGTCCTTTCCGTCGACCTGACGTGTGCCTATGCACCTAGGGTCTCTCTACCATCGAAATAATTTAGGTGTCTTCTGTCTTTGAACGCAACCTCTTGGAGCTCCCATTCAAAGAGGGGCAACTGTTGACACCTATTTTTTACATTTTCATTTAGGATTTAATTGTGTACAAAATTAGGTATTAGTTAAAAAAATTTATTAATTTAAAAAAAACGAAAACAATCGGGTTGGGCCAGACCTGGACTTCGCCCGGCCCGCGCCCCTTTTCTTTTCTCTTCCCCCTCCTGCGCTGGGCCTGGCCCAACCCATTTTCCCTTTCAGCCCAGCCCGTGAATGAGGGTCTTCTCCCTCCGGTTGGTCTTCGCTGCAGCACCTGCACAGATAGAAAACAGAGCAGCACAGCGACAGAGGAGTAGCGATGGAGGAGCAGGCGGATCGGGATGGCAAGCGGCCAGCGTGATCCGCGGGTCGAGATTAGCCTAGCCGACAGCAGCATTGCAGGAGGATGACCGGCAAAAACAAAAGGAAAAGAAGCGAGCAGGCACCAAGGAGAAAAAAACACAGAAACCGAGGGGAGAGAGGGACAGAGAGAACCGAGAGGGAGAAGCTCGAATCTGGTGGAGAAAGCCAACGAATTGAGAGAGCGATACGAACAACCGAGAGCGACTTAGTCACGCACGGGCTTGTCCAAAGACCTTCCCGGCGATGTCCTCAAGCTGACTAAGTATGTTCGGCTCCCTCCTTGCTCCATTTCAGGCGCACCGGGCCAGAGCTCGTGGCCGTCCGGCTCGCGCAAGCTCCGGCCCTTGTCGCTCTTGCGTTTCATTCCCATGTTCCTTGTATGTTGTGTTTGAGACCCCCAATGCACGTTCGAGGCTTGGTTGAGCCGGAAACCTTTAAATTTGGTAGTGCACCCCAACTATTCGACAAAATGCCTCAGAGAGATCCGAAAAGTCAGTTTGTGTTTTAGCTTAGAATCGATCCGTGCTTGTATACGTAGCTATTGAATCATGTTTTTTGTTCGCGTGGTCACTGTGTTTTGGCGTGGTCTTCGCGAAATAATCGTGCGTCGTCGGGAGAGTGAGGGTTTTCTTTATTCCGGTGAACGGACTACCAGTCATCGGAAAAGGTGGCCAGCGGCGGTCGCCGCCTCGTCATGACCAACAGGCGATGGTGGTCCAAGCACCGGTGAACTTTCGCTGGAGATGACGTTCATTGGCGCTTGTTCGGTGGAGGAAATCGTCGGACGGAAGGGGCTGCACGAAGACGTCGTGGGAGGCTGCGTGAAGACCAGAAGAAGAAGACCAAAAATAAAAAAAGATTAAAAGAAAATGAAGAAAAAGAAAAACGCAAAAAAGGATAAAAAGAATAAAAAAGAAAAAGCAAAAAAATATAGAAACGGAAAATGGGTTGCAATTTTAGTTTGGTTAGTGGGCTGGTGAGGTTAAGAGCTAAAATGAAAAGTTGGGCTGAGAGCAAAAATTGGGAATGGGCTGTTTCTATGAAAGGATTTTCGTGGGCCTTTTTTATTTTTTTTCTTTTTCGAGTAAGCCTTGGGGCCGGCCCATTTTTTTTAAAAAAGAAAATGACCAGGACCGATGGGGTCCAAGCCGGTTTACCAGGGTTGGGTCTTTTGACCCGATCCGAATTGTTTTTCATATAAAAAAATCCAAAAAAAATTCAAAAAATAATTAAAAATATTAAAAATATTAAATTTTTCAAATTTTTTTTTTAAAAATCCCAAAAATTCCAAGTTTGTTTTAGAGTTCCCGGAAAAGCTTTAAAATAATTCTTGGACAATTTTCTTTTAAAAGGTGTGGGGAAATCATCGGCTTAAGATTGTGCTTAAAATTGAACAAGCCCACACGGCTTCACCTTAGGGTCCTAATTATCCTCGGATACAATTGCCCTTAATTGCACACTTACGACGCGATGATTATGGTTCCCCCTTGGTCTAATTAAGATTGTCATTTTATTTCTCTTAATGCTAGGTGTTTATTTCTCTTGCAATTCATTTAATGTTTACTTTAGTTGCTGATTGTTATTTTGATGATTGTGCACTTGCATGATCATCTCACATGTTAGTGGATAGGTATAAAATCAATTCAAACTGCTTGACAAAAATTATTTTTTAAAAAATGAACAAGATTCGGTACCGAAATGGCACTAATTGATCAATTAATGTAATCAAGTCCCTGACCTTAGATTCTCTGGTTGCGTAGAAAGTGTGGCATACTCTCGTGCCTCACTTGGTTTCTAGCCGACCCCAATAGGATAGTGGCGACTCCTTTTGTGCAAAATTGTCAAAAATATCCTAATGTCACGCGGGGTATGGGCTTGGGAGAGCCCGCGCCTAATCATGAGCTTTAGGCTCGTCCTTTAGCAATACCCCTAAACCCGTTCCCTCCCCCGAGGGTAGGTCGCGATAGTTAGATTAAGTCAAGTGCGATATGTAATGGGCCCATGCCCGCATATGTTACAATGTTAAAGAATTTGTCTCATGTCGCAATATTGGGAGATAAGAGTCATGATTAGCTTTGTTGTTTAGGGGTTCTCCCTCATGTCTTCTCCTACGTTATGTAGCAACCTTGCTTTCAATGAAACGAACAAATTGGGGTGATTAGATCCTTGTCATGGACCAACCGCCTAATCATTACTCCATGCTTATATATGCTTATCTATCCTTGTCCGGGTACTAACCAATCGATTGTCTTCTGCTGATCGTCAACACGGCCAAGCGGAGATCCCCGATTCGCACGCGTGCGAAAGTCAAAATGGAGAACGAGGACACCAACGTGTGCATGGCCAAGATGGAGGACCAACTGGCCCAACTCACCTCAATGATGCTTGAAATAAGCCAGAAGCTTAAGGAACCCCCTACTGTAGCTGTCACTGGAACATCTACTCCTATGTCATTAGGAGACGCTCCCCCGTCGACTGGAGGCGCGCACGTTGCTGATCTCCCCGGGAAAGAAACTACCGGAGAGGCTTCTTCTGTCACGCCAATCATCGTCAACTTGGATCCTCCTCCGAAGGAAAACCCAACACCCCACCTAAGTGAAGAGAGTGAAAAACGTTTAGCAAAGATGGAGGAGCGATTGTGTGCCTTGCAAGGTTACGAGTTGAAATGAGCTGATAGGCTGTCTTTATACACCAAGACGAACTTCCCTGAGAACTTCCAAGAGCCTGAATTCACAAGAAAGTATGACTGAATGGGATGCCCCAAAACCCACCTTAGGTATTACATGAGGAAAATGGATCACTACGCTAACAACGTGCCATTTCTCATACACACATTCCAAGATAGCTTGGAAGGCATTGCCCTGACGTGGTTCATTACACTGGACATTGAAGAATTCACTAGTTGGGAAGATCTATCTAATAAGTTCTTGCAGCAATACCAGTTTAATACCGAGCTCACCCCCACGAGGGAAGAGTTGACCCGTATTGAGAAGAAGAGGAACAAATCATTTAAGGTCTTTGCGCAAAGGTGGAGGACTATGGCCTCACAAGTGAAGCCGACCTTGAACGAGAGGGAGATGAAACAACTGTTCCTCAAGACATTGCCCCCTGAGTACTTCCAAGGGTTGGTGTTCTCGGGTTGCTAGACATTTTCGCAACTAGTTGATGTAGGTGAAGGAGTCGAATGGGCAATGGTTGAGGGAAAGATTTCAACCGGAGGCAAGAAGAAATTCCTGGCAAGAAAAGATAAGGAGGCCGCAGTTGAAGTAGCGCTTGTGCAGGAGCTGCTTTTCCCCCTACCGTCCGCAACACCCGCGCATAAGCCTTCAGTGGTTCAAGGTAGCTTGTCACGAGCATATGATAACAGCAAGAGGCTCTTTCGAAAGGATTTTTCTCCACTACCACGCCCGCTGTCAAAGCTATTGCCCATGCTCCTCGAAAAGAGAATGGTCACGAAGGAAGTACCTAAAGATAATCCCCCAAGGTTCACCGAGTTCGATATGAACAAGACTTGCGAATACCACATGGGAGAAAGGGGGCATGATGTAGATGATTGCAACATGCTGAGATATAAAATTCAACAGCTTCTAGATAAGAAAATCTTGACTTTCAAGAAGGCTCAACCTAACGTGCAACAGAACCCTCTACCAAATCATGCAAGGGGAGTGAACTCAGTTTCTAAGGAGACACAGGCGAGTCAACAGCCTCTAGTGGTAGATGCTTCTAGGTTGTATGAGTCCTTAGTGCTGGCAAGATACTACAGAGGTCAGGAGGATGTGACCCCAGAAAAGAAGCTGAACCGCGTCCGCAGGATGGTAGCCATGGGGGTAATCCGACGTGGAGAAGAGGAAGAGAGAGTCGTATCCATGATAATGCCATCGTCATTCTGCTCATCTTTCTGTAAGTTTGCTTGTATATCTCGGGCAAAGAAGGTTATGCCTGGAATTTCAAAGACCCCGGCTCTATATGAGGAAGGGATGATAGCTATGATAACCCCAATGGTGATTGAACTATCTGATGAGGAGCCCGCTGACGATATCGAGATGGAAATTGCTGAACCCACGGTGATCGACCTTATGGTCGAGGAGATGTCGGCAATTGAGGTCACGGAAGGGAACGCAACGCCAGTCACGATTGAATTGCCACCCCGGGAGAAAGATGGAGTGATAGTGTTAGAGAATCCTCCCAAATTCAATCCCAAAGTTGTACCTTAGGACTATGGAACAACTGAGGTAGACGCTGTCACGCAATCAGGCCACTGTTACACCCCTGATAATGGAGTAGAAAAGAAGGCCGTGATCGAGGAGGAGGCAAAGCAATTCTTGGTCGTAGTAAGGTCCAGTGAGTTTAATGTGGTGGATCAACTACGGAAGCTACCGGCTCAAATCTCCCTCCTAGAATTATTCAAATTTTCAGAGAAACACATAAACATCTTGCTGAAAGTCCTTAATGAGGTGCACATGCCGGAATCAATTGATGAAGTCCAATTGGAAGAGTTTGTTGGGGTCATTCTACTGAAAGACCAAATCTCCTTTACTGATGAAGATCTTCCCCATGATGGCCCTAATCATACCAAAGTGCTACACATCTCGGTGAAGCATGAGAGCACTCTCGTCTGTAGAGTGTTGATCGATAATGGTTCGGCGCTCAATATATGCCCATTGGCTATACTCCACCGTCTCGGCATTGATCTCGGAAGAATCCATACTGGCAAGTCAACTGTGCAGGCTTTTGACGGGATGAAAAAGGAGGTGATAGGGGAAATTGAACTTGAGCTGCTGATTGGCCCTGTACTTTTCCAAGTCCCATTCCAAGTATTAGATATACCAAGCGCTTTTAATTTTCTGCTAGGGAGGCCATGGATCCATACGGCGAGTGTTGTTGCCTCCAGCCTTCATCAGAAGGTACGATTTGTGGTGGACAACAGGCTTATCACGGTCCATGGGGAGTCTGACTGCAAGATCTACCATGAGACGGCCATCCTTTATGTGGAACCCGAATGTACCAAGGAATCCAGCTTTCAAACATTAGAGCTGGTGTCCATGATTCATGCGCCTGCGAGTTCTTTCACAAAGGCCCCTGAATTGTCTAGGCCAACTATAGCTGCGGGAAGGATCATGCTAGCGAGCGGGTATAGTCCTGGGGAGGGTCTTGGATCACGTGGCCAGGGTGTGCGAAAACCCATTGAAGCTCATAAAAGCTTCAAAAGAAGAGGCTTGGGATATGTCGAGAAGCGGGGAGGCCATAACAACCGAGGAGGCCATGGAAGGCATGGAGGCCGAGGTGCCCGAGGAGGCCGAAACGGGTATAGAGACCAGAGTGAACGCGTTGCTTAGACCGAAGAGGACGAGGGCGATCAAAGCCCGTTTCCCCTGTTGCTGGAAGAGACGTTTCCAAGACCTCTAAGGATGTTGTTCGAGGAAGAGGAGGATGTCTATGGTGTGATCGAGCTATTCGAGGAAGACGTCATATGCACCATCCTGGTGTGCGAGGAAGCCGAGTCCTTTGAAGACGTGGTTGTCCCTCCAGAGTAGGGTGGTTCTCATCTAGTCTAGTCTTTTGTTTTATGACTTTTCCCCTGCGCGGGATCTCGTAGTTTTTCTTTTTTTGTTTCATGTTTATGTCGTTTGTAACGTAAACTATGGTCAACCCCGATCTTGAGCCGTTGGTCGAGGGTGGTGTGTGTTAAAATACGGCCTTATATTTCTTCATTCAATAAAATAGACAAATGTTTTATTAAGGACATATGGAAGCACATCAAACTAGCCTTATGATGGTCGTTGAGGCCTAGGCCTCCACATGCTCCCTTATTTGACTATTTTGCAAGAACGAGGAAATCCGAGGATATGAGGACGAGTTCTTGAAATTTTTACAAAAAATACTTCAAAAACTTTTTGAAAGCGACATGCATCGTCTTTGTTGTTGACATTACTCTACCTCATCTCATCGCATCTTAGGCATTACATTATGCATAATCATGATAAGGACGCATGTGACTCAGATGTGCATGAAGAAAGTCCCTCAGGTTCCGATGACACCGACGACGACGATCATAAGGGGATCGAGCACGAATGGAATCGACACAAAGAATCGAAGCCATTGACTGAAGAGCGAACAATCATTATAAATTTGGGTGATGCGGAGAATGTTAGAGAAGTAAAAATCGGGGCATGTCTCTCAGAGTCAAAAGCGAAAAGGATGACTAATCTTCTGAAAGAGTATCAAGATGCGTTCGCCTGGACATATGCCGACATGACGGGATTGGATCCTGAAATTATGGAACATGCTTTACCAACGGATCCCAATGTGCCACCCAAGAAGCAAAGACTCAGGTGAACTAAACCAGAGTTGTCCAAGAAGATTGAAGAAGAAGTGATGAAACTACTGAAAATAGTCTTTATCGAAGTGACCCGTTATCCTGATTAGGTAGCATAAATCGTGCTTGTAATGAAGAAAGATGGGTGAATCAGGGTGTGTGTTGACTATCGCGACTTGAATCGAGCAAGTCCAAAAGACGACTTTCCGCTCCCACATATCAATGTCTTGGTTGACAATACAGCAGGATTTGAGTTATTCTCTTTCATGGATGGCTTTTCCGGATATAATCAAATCCGTATGAAGGAGGAAGACAGGAGCAAAACATCATTCATAACTCCTTGGGGAACTTTCTGCTACAAAGTGATGCCTTTCGGTCTAAAGAATGCTGGGGCAACGTATCAGAGGGCCATGGTCACGTTATTCCATGATATGATGCACAAGGAAATCGAAGTATACGTCGACGACATGATTGCGAGATCGAGACGTGGTGAAGATCATGTTAAAGTCTTGCGAGGGTTGTTCGAACGTCTTCGGAAGTTCAAGTTGCGCCTCAATCCCGTAAAATGCATTTTTGGAGCGAAATCTAGGAAGCTATTAGGATTCATGGTTAGTAGTAGGGGCATAGAGATTGATCCATCGAAGGTTAAAGCCATTTGTGATTTACGACCCCCGACTACCGCCAAAGAAGTTCGCAGCCTGATGGGATGACTTAATTATGTGGTGAGGTTCATTTGCCAGTTGTCTGAAACGGCAAAGCCATTCTTCACGCTCTTGAAAAAGAATGCAAAGATTGAGTGGAATGCCGAGTGCCAGGGTTTATTTGAGAAGATAAAACATTATCTCACTCATGCACCGGTCTTAGTGCCCCCACTCCCTAAAATTCCCCTGATTTTGTACTTAACCATACATGACGAGTCGTTGGGAGCCATGCTAGCCCAGAAAAGACCAAATGACGAGAGAGAATGCGCAATATACTACTTAAGCAAGAAGTTCACTGTTTCTGAGATGAACTATACGGAAGTTGAGAGAACTTGTGTGGCCTTAATTTGGGTCTTGCACAGGCTACGGCAGTACACACTTCATCACCGAATCTTGTTGGTGACCGAAAATGATCCCATCAGGTATCTCCTAGAGAAGCCAACATTTGTTGACAAGTTGGCCAAGTGGCAAATCTTAATTTCTGAGTTTGATGTTCAGAGCTTGGGACAGAAGTCTGTTAAAGGTCGAGCCATAGCAGACATGTTGGTAGAAAGTTTCGAGAGGTCCAGAGCATCTGATGAGGATAGTGATGCAGAAAAGCAAATTTTACTTGTATCAAGCGACAAATGGACAATGTACTTTAATGGTGTAGTTAACTTAGCCGGGTCAGGTACTAAGGTAGTTCTTATCTCCCCGGATGGACAGCATTACCCTGTCGCTGCTAAATTGATGTTCCCTTACACAAATAACATCGCTGAATACGAAGCATACATTTTAGGCCTCCAAGCCACCATTGATATGAAAATTCGAAAGCTGCAAGTTTATGGTGATTCAGCCCTTATCATCTTACAGACTGAAGGCAAATGGCGAACACAGGATTCGAAATTGATTCTGTATCATGAGTTCCTGAGGGAGTTGACGGAAGAATTCCAAGAAATATCATTCGAATACTTATGAAGGTCTCAAAATCAGTTCGTCGATGCCCTAGCTGCCTTGTCTTCGATGTTGCAAGTAGCTGGAGGCTTGGATATTGAACTGTTGAGAATTGAAATCCTTAGGTGCCCGGCTTATTGCATGACGGTTGAAGAGGAACCGGACGGACAACCTTGGTATCACGACATCTTGAAGTATCTGCAAAAGAGTGAATTCCCCGAAGGAAGTGAAGTAGCGGATAGAAAGCATTTGATAAAGCTAGCATCAAAATTCTTCATCAGTGGAGATGTCCTCTACAAAAGGTCATTCGACTTGACATTGCTAAGGTGTGTCGATGCTAAAGAAGCCGATCATTTGATGAAAGAGATACATGAAGGGGAGTGTGGCCCCCATATGAATGGACACTTCTTGGTGAGAAAGATCATGCGACTCAGTTATTATTGGCCGACCATGGAGTCCAACTGCATTCAACACGCACAACGGTGTCACTAGTGCCAAATTTATGGAGATAGGATAAATGCCCCTCCAATTGAACTTCATCAAATGTCTCAACCCTGGCCCTTTTCAATGTGGGGAATTGACATAATTGGGCCCATTAACCCCAAATCTTCAAATGGGCATCGATTTATCTTGGTGGCGATAGACTATTTTACCAAGTGGATCGAGGCCAACTCGTATGTTAATGTTACTGTCAAGAATGAGGTAAAGTTCATTCGTCGCGACATTGTCGCTCGTTACGGGGTGCCGAAGGCGATCATTACCGACAACGGCACTAATTTGAACAACAAAGTCGTGGATGGTTTGTTTAATGAGTTTCAAATTAAGCATTTGAACTCGTCACTGTACCTTCCTCAGATGAATGGAGCAGTGGAGGTGGCGAACAAGAACATAAAGAAAATCTTATCAAAGACCGCTGAAAATTATTGTGATTGGCACGATAGGCTCCCTTACACGCTAATGGCATACCGAACTTCTATCCGCACCTCCACAGGGGCAACTCCTTTCTCACTAGTGTATGCGATGGAGGTAGTCTTGCTTGTTGAAGTTGAAGTCCCTTCTCTAAGGGTCCTTTCCCAATCTACGCTCGATGAGACTGAGTGGATGCAACAGAGGCATGAGCAGTTAAACATGATCGATGAGAAGAGATTGCAAGCTATGTGTCATGGTCAATAGACGAGTCGCAAAAGCCTTCAATCGAAAGGTGCGTCCCAGACACTTCGAAGTCAACAACCTGGTGTTGAGGAAGGTGTTTCCGATCATACTAGATCCTCGTGGCAAATTCACCCCGAACTACGAAGGGCCGTATGTCATTAAGAAGATTCTTCCTGGTGGTGCCATGATTTTAGTTGAAATGGATGGCAGTGAATTGCCTAGACCTGTAAACGCTAATGCAGTCAAGAAGTATTTTCCATGAATGAAATCAAGGCCGATGGGTCACTTCATGCACAATTCAAGTCACATAGCATCATGCATAGCATTGTAGATATCATGCATATGTTGCATACACGCGTATCTATTTGTGTTTCAGGCACCCTACCGTCTGACGAGGAAATGGCAGGGGAAAGAATTGACTCAAGAATCCATCAAGTCTTCGCATAAACGGTTGAATGTCTCTTTTGAGAGGTAAGTTGAGACGATAAAAAAAGGGCGAAACAAAACAAAACAAACAAACAAAAAGAATAAGGACAAAAACAAAAAATGCATGACATGATTCGCATGACCTATTCTTTGGTGTCACTATGCACGCTTCACGTATGTGACCCTCAAGAAAAATGGCTTGTAAAAATGACTTTGTTCGAGCAAAAGAGTGAAACGTTAACCATGCCAAACAAGAAGTACTTAGGATGAAGAAAGGCAAGCCCTTTTTCTAGACACATCATTCAAACACTTTTGAGAGTTGAGTGAAAAGCGACATTCTCTTAGGACGAATGATTCATTCGCATTGAGCGCAAAGATCGAAATGATAGAGGCGTTTCCTTCATCAATCCCAAGCATTGCACTAATCTCTTGCTACCCCTTCGGGCCAAAAAAAAAAAAAGATGACCCTTCAAAGTACCCCTATTAAGAACGACCCTACAATGGGGCAGCATAGGAGGTTTCGGTTGAGATGTAGAGCGAAAGATTGAGAAAGATTCTATTACTTTCACTTGCATCAATCTTCTGGTGATAGCTTCAAATGAATTCTCATTAGATCTTGATTTATCCTAAAGTGAAGAAGAGCATTTCCTTCTCTACCCAAACACTGATATCCATTGCTTTAACCAACTTGGGCCTGATTATTCATTTCTGAACCTCGAGTGGTGATCATCTCCCTTCACTGGGGCAAGGCATAAGAATTGACCAAATATAATTGACAGTCATGAGAAAATGTGAAAAGCATCTCGAAAGTCATAAGAGCTCCAAAAGTTAAAAGAGTAAAAAGTTTGACAAACTAGGGGGCATAAAAAAGCAATGTGCTTGGTAAAAGCAAGGCCAATGCCTGTTAAGAAAAAAAAGAAGCCAAAAAGCTGCATCTTATGTAGAAGAAAAATTATCAAAGTCCAAGTGCCTGCGTAAAAAAAATCATCGCAAGGGCGAAGGAAATTAGAGAAAGGAGCAAAGCTCCATTGCAGAAATGATTAGTCAAGAGACTTTCGAGATGCGCCGTGCTTCAAAAGCCAAATGATTTCCAAAGATCAAGTGACCTAGTCACGATGCCATGATGATCACCGACTCTTAAAAACCCTCTTGAAAATTTTAAGCCTTTCGAGCCTCTCCCGAACCAACATTACAACCCTCTTCCAAAGTCTCTTCCGATTGGGATGGTTTGAGTGAAAATGGGAATACCACCAAGAAGCTACTGCTTGAAGGAGTGGAAGTAATTTTATCTCATCTTATCTTCCAAGTTCTCGACTTGTAAACCCGTTGAAGATAGTGACAAATGTTCCTTTATTGGCCTCAAAGCAATCATTCCTTTGTATAAGCCCTAACCGAGCCTATATTGCGGTCCTTTCAAAAGACCTTTTTGATCGATCAGATTGTGCTCATTGCGAATGTTTTTGAAAGCCTTCGATATAAGTTATATGAGATACTCTCAACAATCAGTTACTTCCCACGTGAATGGATGGGATCAAGTAGCCATTTGATCGAGAGTATGTGAGAAGCCCTTTCTGACTAAAAAGTTCCAGTTTGGCATGCTTAATAAGTCTTTCTCACGAATAGAAATCATTCTGGTAAGAACTTGACTCTTAGAGAATTTGATGATTAACAATGCATTCCCAAACAAGATGATAGTTTTGCGCCACTTGATGCTGATTGACATCGAATGTGTTTTAAAAGCAGTCGAACTTAGCTTGATTAGCTTGTTTAATTGATGCTGCAATATTGCCAATACATCTCTTGATGACGTCTCTAATGACATTTGCTCAAGTTGAGTTCGACAGGATTCCTTAGTGAAGCTATGCAGTTTCAAGGAGTTAGCGAGCGCTTCCCTAAAAACCAAAGGTTCATGGTTAGCCTTAAACCATGCCGTCACCAAAGGTTCATGGTTAGCCTTAAACCATGTCATCTACAAAGGTTCATGGGTTTTCCTCAAACCATGTATTTCAGCCCGGTTGAAACCCATTGTTACACGGTGAGACTTCAATCATTCTCCTCCTTCTTATGACCCGGTGGGCTTTCCGTAGCTCGGAGTCCTTCTCCCTCTTCCTATGACCCGATGGGCTTTTCATAGCCCGGAGTCCTACTCCTCCTTCTTATGTGTAACGACCCGAGCCCCACTGTATAACATTATCCGCTTTGGACACTGAGTCCACACGGCTCTAACCTGTATAACGCGTTTTAAAGCCGTGAGGGAAAAGACCGTGGCTGGGATGGCGGTTCGTCCGCGCTAGGGCGAGTGACCTAAAGCGGACAATATTACATAGTGAGGCCCGGGTCCTTACATTATGACCCGATGAGCTTTCCGTAGCCTGGAGTCCTTCTCCCTCTTCCTATGACCCAGTGGGCTTTCCATAGCCCGGAGTCCTTTTACCATTTCTTATGACCCGGTGGGTTCTCCGTAGCCCGGAGTCCTTATCCCTCTTCTTATGACCCAGTGGGCTTTCCGTAACCCGGAGTCCTTTCACCCCTTCTTATGACCCGGTGGGCTTTCCGTAGCCCGGAGTCCTTCTCCCTCTTCCTATGACCCGGTGGGCTTTCCGTAGCCCGGAGTCCTTCTCCTCCTTCCTATGACCTGGTGGACTTTCCGTAGCCCGGAGTCCTTTTACCCCTTCTTATGACCCGATGGGCTTTCCGTAGCCCGGAGTCCCTCTCCTTCTTCTTATGACCTAGTAGGCTTCTGTAGCCCGGAGTCTTTCTTCCTCTTATTAACAAGACGCGTTTTCATAGTTATGAGTCCTTTCCATCGACTTGATACGTGCATATGCACCTAAGGCCTTTCTATCGCCAAAATAATTTATGTGTCTTCTGTCTTTGATCGCAACCTCTTCGAGGCTACATTCAAAGAGGGGCAGCTGTTAACACCTAAATTTCACCTAAATTAATTAATTTAAAGTAACGTTAAAGGTTAGAAATTAGTCACAAAAGATTATTATTCAAAAAAAAAAAGAGTTAAAAAAAAAAAAATAAAAAATTAATTAAAGAAAATTTTTAAAATATTTTAAAAATCATTTAAAAAATTAATTAAAAAAATTTCGAAATATCCAAAATTGTTGGGTTGGTTGGAAATTGCTATGTATTTCCATTTTAAGTGTAATTATGCATTTATTTGCTCGTATGTTAATTATATCGCATGTTTAGTTTGCATATCTCTTTATGTTTAATGGTATGTGTGTAGTCTTATGGCAATTAGGACATTGTTAGCTATGATTGTTGGTTTAATGATTACGCACCCGTATGATCACTTTATATGTTAGTAGATAAGTAAAATCAATCCAAACTACTTGACAAAAACCATTTTGTTAAAATGAACAAGATTAGGTACCGAAAGGGCACTAATTTGTCAATTACTGTAATTAAGTCCCCGACCCTAGATTCTCTGGTTGCGTAGGAAGTGAGGTACACTCTCATACCTCACTTGGTTTCTAGCTAACCCCAATAGGCTAGTGACGACTCCTTTTGTACAAAATTTCTTTAAAATATCCGAATGTCACGCAAGGTATGGGCTTGGGAGAGCCCACGCCTAATCATGGGCCTTAGGCCTGTTCTTTAGGCAATACCCCTAAACCTGTTCCCTCCCCTTGAGGGTAGGTCGTGACAACACATATCGAAAGCCCCCAAATATATGATGAGGCAACATCTTCAGGAGATGTCAAACATGATTCGTGAGCTAAAATCAGTAAGTCACTACCTTACAGATGAACAACAAGTTCACGCTGTTATAAAGTACCTTCCTAATTGTTGGGAGCATATGAAAATTAACATGACGCACAATGAGAATATTATCTTTGACGATATTGCACGTCATTTGGAATGAGATGATGAGCATTTAGAGGTTGCGAGATCCTCTACCCATGCTTATGTTACTAAATCAAGTTCGTGTAAAGTTTCGGGCTTTAAGCTTAAAAGGAACCATCAAGTCAATAACAAAAAGAAAGAGATTGATCAGGCACCCAAGAGGGCTAAGACCTTCCGACGCAAGAAGCATGGTGGGAAAAAGGACAAGGCCAAGATGAAGTGTTACAATTGTGGCAAGTTTGGTCACTTTGCTTGTGAATGTAATGAGTCGAAAGAGGTACCCTATTACTCAATTACTTTAAGTAATATTTTTATTTCTAACACTATAATGCTTGCGAAATCTCATCCAATATGGATTGTAGACTCGAAAGTAACGGACCATGTAGCTAGTGATCGAAAAGCATTTATGGAGTATCGTCGAACACAACATGGAAGAAGATAGATATATATTGAGAATAACTCAAGGGTTGTGAAGGGTATTACCACATATAAATCAATTTTACATGCTGGTTGAAGCCTGTTCCTACATGATGTCGTCTATACTTCAAATATTCGACGAAACTTGATTTCTATAGTTATTCTTATTTTTACAGATGACTTCAAGCCTTTTGGTTATATCTTTCTGATCTCCCATAAATCACAGGTATTAAACTATTTTAAATGATATATAGATTGGTAGAGAATCAATTGAATAAAACAATAAAGGCATTGCAAATCAATCGCGGACGTGAGTATCTATTTGAGCAATTCAAATATCTTTGTGATGAAAAGGGAATTGTAAGACAATTGACTATTTCTTGTACTCCACAACAAAATGGGGTTGTTGAGAGAATGAATATGACCCTATTGAAAACGATTAGGTCTATGATAGTGCAGGCAAATCTACCTATCTCACAGTGGGGAGATGCGTTATTAATTATTGCATATATACTAAACCGCATGCCCTCAAAATCAATCACTTCACCACTTTTGAATTGTGGACTAGTAGAAAATCAGATTTAAGTAATCTACATCATTGGAGCATATATTAATGATTCTTCACATAAATATGGTCAATTAGACCCTAGAGGAAAGAAATATATCTTTATAAGATATTCTAAACACTCCAAAAGGCACATGTTCATAGGTAAACAAGCTAATAGAAGTGTGACCGAAATGGAGTCACGAAATATCATGTTCTTAGAGAACGATTTTCCTAGTAGATGTGAAATTGATAAGAACTTCTAATTATATGAGATAGAAGACCCTAATAACATACCCACTAATGTTGTTAAGGAAAATGAAGATTTATCTCAACATGCAAGACTTAATGGGAGTGTCGCATCATTTGGCAAACTAAATTCAAGAGAAATTTAGTTACATAAAAATAATTGTAAAAATATTCCCCGTTGTCCTTTTGAGATTGGAGGAAAAGTATTTATGATTGCTCCGCAAGACCATGCCAAGCCTAAGACTATCCAAGAGGCTCTCTCATCCTTTGACAATGAAGAATAGAGAAAAGTTTTGAAAGATGAAATAGAGTCAATGAGGGCAAACCACGTATGAGACTTGGTTGATCTACCACCCAATCGTAAGGTAATTGGAAATAAATGGGTTTTCAAGATTAAGCGAATGGTGGATGGATCCATTGAAAAGTATAAGGCCCATCTTATGGCGAAAGATTATACTCAACAATATGGTATAGATTATGAGGAAACCTTTTCACCTGTTGTAAGGTTTACCTCTATACGCCTTACCCTAGTCATCGTTGTACATTTAGACATAGAATTACATCAAATTGATATAAAGATGACATTTCTCAATGGAGAACTAGATGAAGAAATCTATATGAAGCAACCAACAAGTTTCATAGCTGAAAGTTGGGAGCGTAAAGTTTACAAGTTTTATCGCTCAATATATGGCCTTAAGCAATCATCTAGACAGTGACATATTTGTTTTCATCGAGCCATAACATCTTTCAGATTCATGATGATTAAAGAAGATCACTATGTATATGTCAAATCATCAAAAAATAAATTTATGATTTTATCACTTTATGTGGACCATATTTTATTGGCTGAAAATTACAAGGGTTTGGTTAGACAATGGTTTGGTTATCACCATAAAAAAAACGGTTGTCCTCTAATTTTGAAATGAAAGACATGGGATAAACTGCTTATATATTATGAATTAAGATCGAAAAGATCGATCAAGGAAACTCTTTACTTTATAACAGGCAAAAGTATGCTTCAAGTGCCAAAAGTTGGCACAAATGGACACTTAAGTGCCAAGAGTTAAGAAAGTGATACTTAAATGCCAAAATCGGAGAGAAATTGATCACTTAGTGCCAATCTGGTCAAAATCCGGCCAAAATGCTAACGTGCGCAATTTTCGGCGAAGTAAGTGCGAAACGGCGTCGTTTTGCACACTAACGTGGCCAGACAATGCGAAAACAACATCGTTTTGGTGCTGACATGGTAAAAAATTAATATAAAAATTAAATAACTTTAATTTAAAACTAAATTTATTTAAAACATTTAAAAATACAAATACAAATATTAAACAAATTTAAAATTTAAAAAAAATAAAAAATTAATTTAAAACTAAATTTATTTAAAACATTTAAAAATACAAATACAAATATTAAAAAAAAGAAAGAAAGAGAGGGGAGGCGGCTTGGGGTCGCCTCAGCAGGCGGCGGCCCTTGGCCCTGCCGAGCGAGGGCCGCCGACCCTCGTTGGATCTGGGTGAGGCCCACGACCCTCGCCCCGATTTGGGGCGAGGGCTCGCGGGCCCTTACCGCCGATCGGCCGGGGTCATCGGCCCCTGGCTAGGGCCCGACGACCTCGGCCAACCCTCCCCACTCCATCGCCGACCCTTCCCGGTGGCGGTAGGGAGGCGGCAGCCCGAGGGCTCCCCTTTTTAAAATTTTTTAAATGTTTTAAATAAATTTAATTTTAAATTTAATTTTATTAATTTTTATATTAATTTTTTTACCACGTCAGCACCAAAACGACATTGTTTTGCACTCGCTTTGCCGAAAAATTGACACGTCAGCGTTTTGGCTGAATTTTGGCCGGATTGACACTTAAGTGATCTATTTTGCTCCGATTTTGGCGCTTAAGTGTCACTTTCATAACTTTTGGCACTTAAGTGTCCCTTTGTAACAACTTTTGGCACTCTAGGGGTCCAAGTGTCCTTTATCACAAGAGTCTTATATAATAAAGATTCTTGAGCGTTTCAATATGCAATATTGCAATTCTATTGATACCCCTGTCATGTAAGATGAAGGCCTAAGTATTAAGATGTGTCCTAAGACTCCAGAAGAAAATAAAAAAATGGAAATCATTCCTTACGTTAGTGCGGTCGGAAGTTTGATATATGCTATAATGTGTACTCGACTTGACATATGTTATGTCATAGGGTTGGTGAACCGATATCAAACAAATTATGGTCAAGTACACTGAAAAGCAGTGAAGAGAATCTTAAAATACTTAAAAGGCACAATGAACTATCAACTTTGTTATCAAAGGAATGATTAAAACTTATTAAGCTATTCATATGCTAATTGGGGAGGAGATGTAAATAAGCGTAAATTGACTTTTGGATATGCGTTCTTGCTCAATGAATATGCAATTTCTCGAAATGGCAAGAAATGAACATGCACAGTCTTATCTACGATGGATGCATAATTTATTGCATGCTCTGCCATAGTGCAAAAGGCAGTATGACTAAAATGTTTCTTGAAAAATTTGGCCATTGTCACTGAGATTCCAAGACTATTGATAGTTTATTATGATTACCAAGCAGCCATTGCCTATATAAAAGATCCCAAGTATCATGGAAGACGAAACACATTGACATAAAGAACAACTTCATTAGAAATATAATAGCGCAAAAAGAAATGATCCTTCAATGCATTTCAATCAATAGAATGGTTGCTGATCCATTTACAAAAACTGTTCCTAGAGACGTGTTCTAGACCCACAAGATGTCTCATGTCTCTAGGGTTACGTAGAATGTGATATGTAATATTGTAGAGGATTATTGGTTTATGTGTGTGTGTGTGTGTGTGTGTGTGTGTGTGTGTGTGTGTGAACATATATATTGTACTTTTTTGTCTTTAGTGACCTGATATTTTATCAATAAGTACAAATCCATTATGAAACTAGCACAAACACACATACATTGTTAAAAAGTATGTTAGCAGGCAATGATTGACCCATTCGCACAAGCAATTACCTCAAGTGCTATAGTTAGCACGTTGAGATGAGACGTTATATACATATAAATGCTGAAGAGCAAATTTAGTACATTAAATAATATATCGTCTTGATTGGAGTCAAGATAAGATAAGATTTGTGATTTGTATATGATAAGATCGAACATGATAGTCCAACAACCATGTATGCCTAAAAGATGTCGGATGCTAGTACTTAATTGGGCGCTATAGAAAGCAAGCTAGTATAGTACTTGAGCTAAACATAAGTAAATGAGAAGCACGTGACTATATTTAAGCAAAAATACATATAGTGGATGAATTTAATAAATGACATAGGCTCTTACAAAAAGAAAAATCCACTATAGCATGTAATTCATACTACATGTGCATTGTATGACCGACAAGGGAAGGTGAATAAAATTACCCCTATTTACTCATCGTGTGAACCCTTAAGGTAATTTATAATTTACTTCATTTTGTGTCCTATGTTACTTCTAACAATGTTTTCGAAGTGAAAAATCAAAGTTGCTAATTTAGCATGTTACCGGTGGTCATGAATAGATATGGCTTTATGGGACTTGTCTAAGAAAGTAGTTATTCTGAAATTGAGAGAGACATGAATACGAAGGAAGATCTATCACATGTATTTACTGGTTGACCAATTATATCATCTTCTGTAATTTTAGATATAATTGTAAATACATTATGTTATGAAAATAATCAAGTATGACCATTAAGAGATAAGTGTACCTAGACTAATGTAACAAAATATGTCCGGGATACTCAATTGTTTATTTCTTTTAGGTATTGTAACTATTATGTTATCCTTAACAGGTGCATAATTTGAGCTCCCAAATACAGGTGTACTCTTTCTTGCCAAGTGTGAATTGTTTCTAAAGTAGATGAATGTTAACTGTATTATATTCTTGATAGAGCGCTATCAAACCCATCATGTCCGAGTAGGAGATTTTATACTTTATTAGTACGTCCATGATGGGATGCGATTAAGACGTTACCGATTCGTTTTGATATGTTATGATGGAGAGACACCATTTGAAAGGATATGAAGAAGGTTATATAAATAATTTATGGAGATAACCATTGGGTTGGTTGACAGAAAAAACGTTCTAAAAGAAAGTATTTTATCTTCTTCTCCTCCCTCCATCAAAGAATAAAAAAGGTATTCTATTACTGTTTTGAGAAGACAATCAGCATTAATGCTATGAAAATTGAATGTTTTCCTTGTGATTGCATTCACACCATTCGAACCATCGTGAAGTCATATCGTCTGTCGTTCGCTTGTGATTCAACGTTCGTTTCAAGGTAAATTGTTCATTGCACTTCGAAGAGGTTAATCGTTTCTTCCGTCGACTTTCTTCTAACAGGAAGATTGACCAGCTTTGTGACAAAGGGTCCAAGAATCAAGAGATCTGAATTTCATACCTTCTAGGTGAAGAAATCTACTGTGTTTTACCATTTCCTAGCAAATGCCTGAATTCTATGAGAATCCTTTTTAAAAAGTAAAGGAATTTTGAAAAACTAAACAAGGTTCGACAAATTATCAATATTTTGACCGAAATTCCAGTACAAATCTGAATTGACGATGCAAGTAATGAACGTTGAACTACCATCAATAAGGAGAAAATTACTAGCAAAGTTAGCACTTTCGATGGGATTTATGTTGGAGAAAACTTATTTGATGTTTTGAAGCTGACAAAACTTATCTACATTCTGTTCTGAAGATTTCCAGAATTTTATGTCAAAGTTTGAAGATTGCCAGACTTTTGTGTCAAAGTATGTATTACATCAAAAGTCTACCTACTCTGACAAATTCTAGACTAAACGTGAATGAAGAACGAAGATGGAATCAGACTCAATATTATCTTCATTTCTTCAAAGCTTCGGTTCGTACATAATATTTATGGCTTTCTGGTTGACAACAACACCTACGAGATTGGTTATCTTTATTGAAATCAATTTAGATACATCAAATCTTTTCGGAAGACAAGTAAATTTGGAAAGAATCTACTTATGGAAACCAAGATTCTAATTGTATGGGCGAACAAGATTGACGGGCTTTCATCACAATCTTCAAACGGCTCGAGATCTCCTTAATTGATTCTATCCAACGGGTTGATTAGAAGAATTCCTTTAGAAAGTGCCAATGGTCGAGGAGGCATGAATGAGTATTTAAGGAGGGCTCTCTAGTCATTCAATAGAGTGCGTGAAAGAGAAATTCCAAAGTCTGAAGCTTCCCATTTTCTTGTTATTTCTTACACTGAGCTTAAAGTTGTACTCAAAAGAGAGAGAGACTCATAGTGTGACTTCGTGAGAGAGCAGTAGAGACTCTTCACTGTGAAGTCGAGATCGCAAGATTGTGAATTTTCTTTTGATTCATAATGGAAACCAGCCAGGAGGCTGTCAGCATAGGAGAGTGGACGTAGGCTTGATCTAAGCCGAACCACTATAAATTCTATGTTCTTATTCTCTTCCCTTAACTTCTTTATTTTGTTCGTAGTTCTATTTAACTGCTAAAGTTTAAACTCGCTCAAAGTCTATTATTTTTCAAACTCAATTTCAAAAGTAAAATATTTATACTATTCTTTGCGAAAAATTGTCTTCACACCTATTCACCCCCCTCTAGGTGTTCATACTAGTACTTTCAATTGATATCAGAGCATGTATGCTTAATTATTGAAGTGTTTTACTTCTAAGCTAAAGATCTTCTATGGCTAGTATTTTAGCTCCAGGACTGGTTGAAGGTCAGAGCAACACTAGACCTCATTACTTCGATGGAAATGAGTACAATGTGTGGAAGAACAAGATTGAGGCTTTTCTCAGATTAAGAGATCCCCTGGAGTGGGATGTTGTTGAAAAATGGATCAATCCTAAAGCAACATCAACCTTAGACAGAGGGAAAGAAGTTGTTGATGCTGACGAAACAACACAAGCTGAAATTACCAAGAGACAAGCTCTTGACGCAAAAGCTATCTACTCTTCATATTGTGCATTATCTCTAACTAAATATAACCGAATTTCTTCTTGTGAAATAGCAAAATAAGTTTGGGACAGATGACATGTTACCTACGAAGGGACTGACCGTGTGAAGGAAACCAAAATAAACATTCTGCAGCCTTCATAATGAAACCTGGAGAATCTATTACTGATATGTTCAGTCGCTTTACAGAGATTATGAATGGCTTGGCTTATCAAGGTCAACCAATTTCTGGACCAATGAAAGTCAACAACCTACTACGTGGACTTTCAAAGGACTGGAATCATGTGAAGACCTCAATCAGAGAGACTCAAAGGATTATGCCTCTATTAGTTGATGAATTAATAGGCACACTTCAGTCGTACAAAGTGGAGCGGATCAATGGTGAGGAAGATCCTAAAAGTAAGAAATCAATTGCTTTAAAGTCTAATATTGATTCTGATGATACAGATTTAGATGATGATATGGACGATGAGGAGCTAGCGCTTATGATTAAGAAATTCAGAAAGCTGAATAGAAAGGGAAGAAGATTCAACTGGAAGAGCAGAGCACGCAGAATTTCCAGATAGACCAACTAAGGACAATGAAACCAGCAAACATGTGATATGCTTCGAATGCAAGAAAAGGGGGCATAGTAGACCAAACTGTCCACTATTGAATAAGAAGAAAGGAAAAACTGAGAAGTACAAGAAGGCTCTCAAAGCTGAAACTTGGAGTGACACTGAGTGTGAGGAAAGTGAAGAAGAATATGCGAACATATGTCTAATGGCTCATTCAGAATCAAACTCAGAATCAGAAATAGACTCTGATTCAGACTCAAACAAAGAAATTGAGGTCACTATTAAAAGAAAGATCAAATAATATTTAGATAGTGGCTGTTCGAGGCATATGACAGGAGACTCAAGCTGCTTCATAAAGCTAGTTAGACTAAATGGTGGAAAAGTGTCTTTTGGAGGAAATAGCAAAGGAAAAATTGTAGGATGTGGAACTGTGAAGAGTGGTAACCTGACTATCAACAATGTTTCCTTGGTGGAAGGTTTGAACTACAATTTGCTAAGTATAAGTCAGCTTTGTGATATTGGTTTCATAATAAACTTCCAAGAAGGCATTTGTTATGGAACGAGTCAAGACTTCTCTCAATCTTTTACTGGTCGAAGGCATGGCAACATATACCTTCTGGATGTAAACCCAAAAAGTTATTAGTGCCTTATTTCTATTCAAAATGAAGCGAGTCTCTGGCATCGGAAGCTTAGTCATGTTAATATGAAGTAGATTGCCAAGATTTCTTCTAAGAAGCTGGTCCAAGGCCTTCCTAATCTGGCATATCAGAAGTCTGAATTATGCACTCCCTGTGTCTTGGGAAAACAGGTCAGGAGTTTCTTTAAACCTGTGAATCAAGTCTCTACCAGTCGAACTCTGCAACTTCTTCATATGGATCTTTTTGGTCCAACCAGAACTCGAAGTATTGGTGGAAAGAAATATCACCTAGTAATCGTGGATGATTACTCTCGCTTCACTTGGGTATACTTTCTGGCAAGTAAGTCTAAAGCCTTCTCTTATTTCTCAAAGTTTGCGAAGAAGGTTTAGAATGAAAAATGTTATGATATTTCGAGCATATGAACTGACCATGAAGGTGAGTTTGAAAATCAGGACTTTGTGAAGTTCTGTGATAAATCTGGTTTTCAGTATGTTTTCTCTTCTCCATACACTCCAAAACAAAATGGGGTTGTGGAAAGGAAAAACAGATCCTTGCAGGAGATGGCCAGAACTCTCTTGATAGAGAGCAAGATATCCTCTTGATTTTAGGTAGAAGCAGTTTCTACTGCTTGCTATATTATCAAAATAATATTTTTTAGGCCTATTCTAACCTTATGAAGTATATAAAGGAAAAAAGCCTATTGTCTCCGACTTTCATATCTTTGGATGTAAATGTTTTATTCTGAAGAATGCAAATGATCGATTTGGAAAGTTTGAGGAGAAATCGGACGAAGGAATCTTCTTAGGCTACTCAACTTCAAGTAAAGCTTACAGAGTCTTTAACAATAAGACTCAATCTGTGGAAAAATCTATGAACGTCAAGTTTCAAGATTATGTGCAGATTCAACCAGATCAGACTCAACTTAAAGAGTCTGAACCTGTTCCAGACTTAACAAAGTCTACTTCCCCTGAAGAAGTTCAGACTTCTGGAGAACAACAACAAGCAGGCCAAAAAGTTTCAAATGAAGCAGAGGATCAATAGACTCTCAGACCAAATAGCAACTGGAAGCACAAGTCAAGTCATTCTAAAGAACTCATCATTGGCAACATTGATGAAGGAATTCCCACCTGATCCAAAGGAAGAGAAGAGTCCAATGCTCTAGCACTTGTTTCTGAGATAGAACCAAAAGGTGTAGATGAAGCCCTGTCTGATGAAAGCTGGATAGAAGTTATGCAGGAAGAACTCAGACAATTCAGCATCAATGATGTATGGGAGTTGATTCCAAAACCCAAAGGCAAATCCGTGATTGGAACGAAGTAGGTTTTCAAGAACAAAATGAATGAGAAAGGAAAAGTGATCAGAAACAAAGCAAGACTCATGGCGAAAGGATATACACAGGAAGAAAGGATAGACTATGACGAGACCTATGCACTAGTAGCGAGATTAGAAGCAATTAGATTATTACTTGCTTTTGCTTGTTTTAAAAATTTCAGATTATTCCAAATGGATGTCAAAAGTGCATTCCTGAATAGGTTCATACAAGAAGAAGTCTATGTAGAACAACCACCTAGATTTGAAGATCCAAGAAAATCAGACTCGGTCTACAAATTGAAAAATGCCTTGTCTAAACTGAAGCAAGCACCTCGAGCCTGGTATGAAAGGTTGAGTAAGTTTCTAACTCAGAATGGTTTTGAAAAGGGAAAAGTTGATACTACTCTTTTTATAAAGAGAGAAGGAAAAGATTTTCTGCTAGTACAAATTTATGTAGATGATATTATTTTTGGTTCTCCTAACGAAAGTCTCTGCAAAAAATTTTCAAGATCTATGCAGGATGAATTTGAGATGAGCATAATGGGTGAGTTAACCTTCATTTTGGGATTGCAAGTCAGACAATTGAAGAAAGGTATATTCATTCACCAAGAGAAATATGTAAGAGATCTCATCAAGAAATTTGGGTTGGAGAATTGTAAGAAGACAGAGACACCAATGTCAAGTTCCTCGAAACTGGACAAGGATGAAAGAGGGAAGAAAGTAGATCAGAAGCTATATAGAAGCATGGTCGGTTCTCTTCTTTACCTTACCGCTTCTAGACCTGATATTTTATTTAGTGTTCACATCTGTGATAGATTTCAGTCTGATCCCAGAAAATCTCATTTAAGTGCTGCAAAACACATTATTAAATATGTTGTGACTTCTCTAAAGCTGGGTCTATGGTATCCAAAAGAATGAGACTTTACCCTTCTTGGATACTCAGACGCTGATTTAGCAGGTTGTAAAGTTGATAGAAAGAGCACATCTAGCACTTGTCAACTGCTGGGAAATATTTTGGTATCTTGGTTCTCAAGGAAGCAAAGTACTATAACATTATCAACAGCAGAAACAGAGTATGTTGCTCTTGGGAGTTGTTGGTCTCAAATCCTATGAATAAGACAACAACTAAGAGACTTTGGGATTAAAGAATCGTGCACTGAGATTAGATGCAACAACACCAGTGCTATTAATCTCACAAAGAACCTAATTCTTCATTCAAGGGTGAAGCATATAGAGATTCGACATCATTTAATAAGGGATCATGTCCAAAATAGGGAGATTTTGATTCAGTTCATTGATTCAAAGAATCAGCTGGTAGACATCTTTATAAAGCCTCTGGAGAAAAATTTATTTGAGTCTATTCGCCACAAGCTGAATATTATTTCTCTTCTGGAGTAAAGTCTGAAGCTGGTCAAATTCAAAATTTAAAGAAGCTACTTCAGTAAGAGAATGTTTGGAATCCAAGTATTTTAATTTTTGGAATGAAAAGGTATGATTATCGGAATCGTCACTTGCCTAATTTATTTTTAGAAATTATTATTTCATTGATAATTTTCGGTTTTAAAATTTTTGGAAGTTACCTTTTTAAAATCCGTTCTGAAAAGGCATTTCTCTTGTGACGTTTCAAATACCCCATTTCATTCTCTTTATATACCTTCTAGTATTTCTTTCAAGCACATCGTTTCAAACCCTAAAATACAGACTCCCTACTCCCTCGACCTTTACTCTCAAGATTTCTCTGCAAGTTTCCATCTTTTCTACACTTGAACTTGTCTACGAAATCCTCCTAGCCTGCATCCATGTCTTATCAAAGGAAATCCTCTTGGATTGCAAGCAAGGGGCCTCAGAATGTGCCAGAAGGGCAGAGACATTTTGATCTCACTAAAGAAGACTCGCCACAGAAATCTCCTCAGAACTCTCCACAGAACCCTCCGTGCCAACCATTGGAAGAGGAAGTCAAGCATGATGCAGTTCCTCTCCGAACTTTGACTCCCCAAGTTCTTTATAAGCATTACACTTATCTGAAGCAGGGTGGTTCTCCCATGACTTTTATTACTAATTTCTTGAGAAGACATGGGCATGGAAACGAAACGTTGTTTTTAAGAACGATGGAACGCTTAGGAATAGTGCCGAAAGGAGCGGTAGATGAAGCTTTTCTTAACTTTCCTTCTGATCCTAGATTTAGCACTCAGAATCAGCCTGAAAGTAAAGATGGTGATGAACGAATGTTTTCGAACTTTCAACCTAGAATGGGTGTGGCTACTAATGAACCTGGTGATAGAACGAAACTCTTTTGTTCTAAGGAGCACAAAAGGGTTTACACCCAAATACTGAAGAGAGGGGTGATGAACCCTCGAACTATCGATTTTGACTTCTTAGACTCAATCAAGGTGAATTTAAGGGAAAAGTTGGCCTTCCTTCAACTTGAGAATTTCTGTTCTGAGACGGTTGTTGCATATCCAGAATTGACAGCATTTTTCTACTCAAATCTGTCTTTTCTTGACCAGAATCGAATCTAGTTTACTGTGAGTAATAAAGACTATTTGGTGGATGTTGACATTTTGGCAGACATTCTTGGGGTGGAAAGGAGTTGTTTTTAACCAATCAGTGTCTCTGTAGGACAAGCCACAAGATTTCTTGTCAAGGACAGATTGCCAAATGGAGGCATCACATATTCTAGACTGCCAGCCTCTAATGTTCAGTTGCACAAAATTGTCATTAACTGCATCAGACCGAAGGTTGCATCAAAAACAGATGTTTCCAAATTCGAAGCAAGACTCATGTTTGTCATATGCAATGGGATGCGTTTTTCACTTCCTCATACTATCCCGATACACATGTACAGGACAGTTATGAAGGATAAATGACAGTTGCCTTATTCTGCGCTGGTTACAAAGTAGGAGTGGATTAGTAGATGTATGAATAGAGAAAGAACATCACTCTCATTCTAAAAACGAGAAGACACAAGAAGAAGGATCCCTTCTCCACCTGTAGGCACAAAAACAGGGAGAGCTATTGAGAAAATAGGGAATTCTTCTCCTCATTTTGCGAGTGAAGGCATAAGTCGATCTCTTGCAAACCCAGAAGATGTTTATGCTTCTCAATTTCCAGAAACTGACATTGAAGAATCTACTCCGAGTCATGGTGCTAGACAAGTTGATGTTCCCTCATCTCTCAATTCTCCTCGAATTCAATTCGTTGAAGCTAGTGCGCAGACTGAACCGAATGATGACTATCCAAGGATGATAGAACTCCTTTTGGAGGTAAAATCTCAGCAATACGCTATGGAGATTGAGATTCAGAAACTTCACACTGCCTTGAGATCCACTTCTGATTTTCACACTAGAAAGGTACAGTCTTTAGACACTCAGGTACAAACTTTGAATCAACAAGTCTCTCAAACTGTGGCCAAGAATGATCAAACTGTTTGGATTCTCAAGACTGTTCAGACTCAAGCCAAGAATGTTCATCGCCAGTGCCAGAAGGTTGAGGAGGCAGTGCAGTCCATGGGGGATTTCCAACTAGTTTGAGTTCCTCGACAACCTTGATTCCATTTATCTCTTTTCTATTTTGACATTCTCCTCTTTTTGCTGTTGACAAAAAAGGGGAGAATGAGTGCAGATTTGAACTCTGAACTTGAACTTTTGAACTTAACTTTTTGCAAATTTTGATTTGAGTTCGTTTGAACAAACACTTATATTCTGCAGCAATCCTTGTGGTAGTTTATGGATGTGGATGTTTAAATCTTGATGTGTGTCTAATTTTTCAAGATTAACATGTTTTCTGTGGTTACAGAATCAATGCTATCCAGATTCTTAACAATCTATTTTATAAGATATCATGTATTGCTAAAGTGTTGTTTTGCAGGTTATAAGTCTTTAAATCTGCTGGGAAGTTTTGTCACCATAAAAAAGGGGGAGATTGTTGGAGAAAACTCCTTTGATGTTTTGAAGCTGACAAAACTTATCTACATTCTGTTATGAAGATTTCCAGACTTCTATGTCAAAGTCTAAAGACTGCCAGACTTTTGTGTCAAAGTCTATTTTACATCAGAAGTCTGCCACTCTGACAAATTCCAGACTGAACGTGAATAAAGAACGAAGACGGAATCAAACTCAAGATTATCTTCATTTCTTCAAAGCTTTGGTTCGTACAAAATATTTATGGCTTTCTGGTTGACAACACCTACGAGATTGGTTATCTTTATTGAAATCAATTTAGACACATCAAATCTTTTTGGAAGACAAGTAAATATGGAAATAATCCACTTATGGAAACCAAGATCCTAATTGTATGGGCGAATAGGATTGACAAGCTTTCATCACAATTTTCAAACGGCTCGAGATCTCCTTAATTGATTCTGTCCAACTAGTTGATTGGAAGAATTCCTTTGGAAAGTGCCAACAGTCAAGAAGGCATGAAGGAGTATTTAAGGAGGGCTCTCTAGTCATTCGATAGAGTGCGTGAAAGAGAAATTCCAAAGTCTGAAGCTTCCCATTTTCTTGTTATTTCTTACACTGAGCTTAAAGTTGTACTCAAAAGAGAGAGAGGCTCATAGTGTGACTTTGTGAAAGAGCAGTAGAGACTCTTCACTGTGAAGTCAAGATCGCAAGATTGTAAATTCTCTTTTGATTCATAGTGGAAACAAGCCAGGAGGCTGTCAGTGTGGGAGAGTGGACGTAGGCTTGATCTAAGCCGAACTACTATAAATTATGTGTTCTTATTCTCTTCCCCGAACTCCTTTATTTTGTCCGTAGTTCTATTTAACTGCTAAAGTCTGAACTCGCTCAAAGTTTGTTATTCTTCAGACTCAGTTTCAAAAGTAAAATATTACTATTCTTTGCGAAAAATTGTCTTCACGCCTATTCACCCCCTCTAGGTGTTCATACTAGCATTTTCAATTTGAATTTTGAGGAAAAAAAGGGTTTTGAATTAGATGTTTGTGGCAGTGGATTTCACTATGATCTCGTGTGCTAGTTGCTGAATTGATAATGCAAGTTATGAACGCTAAACTACCATGTGTAATGAGAAAATTGCTAGCAGACCGAAGAGATTACTGTCACCGGATACTATACCGTGTTATGTTAGGACTCGATTGTTGCAGAACCTAAAGTGGCAGGAGCTTAAAATGAGAGTTATGCGGTAGCTTATATAGGGTCAAAAGTAGAGAGGTCTCAATCTTACTGACCTTGTGGTTCCTGTGCAACAAAACTTACTGTGGCTGCTGCCACAGGGTCAAGCATTTGTTGACGCAGCTCGGGGAGAGTTACAAAGTCGTCAAGCTAGACAAGGAAGGTGAGCGTCTCCTAGCCTCTTGTACCACTTGCATATATAATCTTGAGCTGAGTATGAACCATCTTGTTCTTGGCTATTTAGAGGCTGATTTTGTCGACAAAGCAAAGATACCAATTTTTTTAACCGGATTTGCTAGTTTAGTGTTCTATTCATGTGTAAAAGCCAGCTAAGAATCTTTGCTCGATTAGCCCCAAAGACCTGTATCTTTTGATTCTTTCGACCATGGAGGTTTTCAACTATAATATGTTGATATTTCCGTGATTGTGCAAGTGATCGCTTTATTTACAAGCTGAAGAAATCATGTGGAACATGATCTCTTTAACACTGCATTGTTCAACCATTTGAATTTCATTTTGAAGGCAACAGAACTGTGGTTCAATCTGCTTTGGCATATTGGACGGGGCTGAGAACAGTACCTAATGTATTCACTAGGGGAAATCATATCGGTGGCTGTGATCATAAGTTCTTAATCGTGTGCCTACTCATCTATCTCTCTTTTCTTCGTTGATTTCAAGAAAATCTCTGGTAGAGGTTAGATGTGACACACGGGTGTTGTTCGATAGACTTATCTTTTGATGTTGGCTTTCTTTGCAATTCCAGCAGTCATTGAGAAACACCAGTCAGGTCAACTGGTACCTCTTCTTAGGAGTGTCGGAGCTATGAAAACCTAATAAAAGCGGTGCTCGTAGTTCGAACCTTCGATCAAAAGAAAGAGACTTGCATGATAGAAGTGGATAAACTGAGGTGTGATAATATCCACTGCATAAGTAAATGAAAGGATTGTTTTTCGACTGCTTGCACAAATTTGGAGATTGTGCTATAAACTATACATGTCGGCGGAGTTGCTACCAATATTAGTAGGGACTCTCTTCTAATGACAAGCCATTGTGATTGTCACTTTACATAATACTAGCGGCGGCTGAAAATCCTTAATGTAAAAATGGAATGACTACCAGAATTTTTGAGAACCAGATTGATTGTTTACTGAAGGGACTAGGAAACTATTTGATGGTGTCTGCTAATAAAGTTTCATGGGATTGAACTAGACTTCCTTAGAGATCTGCAGTTTTATAACATGGAAGGGTTATTGTCGAGATCAAGATTATTTCTATACTTCCATTTCTGATTATTCGAGTTCAATGCAATGAACCACTTGCAAGCAGGATCTCCAGGAGAAGTAAAGAGTTCCGCAGGGAACAGTCACCAGCTTCTCTCCCACTTTAAAAGCAAACTCAACGGACCATCGAAAGGGTGCATAAAATGATGTCACTCTTGCGATCATAAAATAGCCCCTAAATCTTCTTGATCAGGGCATGAAAGGGTTCTTCGCATGGAGTTTTACCTTCGTGGACCCCAAAAAGAAGAAACATCGATGTACTTTGCATGGGTCGTTTGCCCCTCGGTGGGTGGTGCTGCCTGCTCGCAGCACCGATCATCATCGCCTTTACACTAACACTAGAAGTTAATGAAATGAACTTTAAGGTCTAAATGATAAGGGATCGCTTTCCAAGTACATTCTTTAGTCTTGAGGTTCTCCAACAAGTGCATCCGTCATTAGGTACTTTCTTGTTCTTCTCCAAAGGAATCCATACGTTCACCGGCCTACAGATGCGGAGAAGAGGTCGAATTATTGGAGTAAGAGTTACGGTCATATGATGTCTACAAAGGTCAATGCTGTAATAGTTGACTATTGTCTACTTGGATCTAATCAATAATGATATTATCATCCTCCAATTCAGGATTCCATCCGAAGAAAATCGCAAACAATAATTAAGAAAGAATATCAACCATAGAGTAATTTCTGTATTGTTTCTTCTATATGGGATCATTCTGGGTAATATCGGTACTGGTAGACAGTTAAAAATGTTGGAGAAAACCCCTATAATGTTTTGAAGTTGACAATACTTAACCAAGTTCTATTCTGAAGATTGCCAGACTTCTGTGTCAAAGTCTATCTTACATCAGAAGTTTGCCCATTCTGACAAGTTCCAGACTATACGCATGAATGAAGACTTAATCAAACTCAGGATTATTTTCTTCAAGGTGACAATACGTTCAAGACCCATCAGGCTTTCTGGTTGGAAATATCACTTACCATATTGGTTATCTCAATCAATTTCGAAGAAGCAAATCATTTTGGAAGGCAAGCTTATTTGGAAAGAATCTACTTATGGAAACCAAGATCCCGATTGTATGGGCGAATAGGATTGACGGGCTTTCATCTCAATCATCAAACGGCTCGAGATCTCTTTGATTGATTCTGTCCAACAGGTTGATTGGAAGAATTCCTCTGGAAAGTGCCAATGGTTGAGAAGGCATAGAGGAGTATTTAAAGGGGATTTTACAAGTCATTTGAAGGAGAGCGTGAAAGAAGAATTCCAAAGTCTGAAGTTTCCAATTCACTTGTCTTTCATCAATTAGTGCTTAAACTTGTATTCGAAAGTGAGAAACTCCAGAGAGTGATCTTATAAGAACAGTAGAGACTCCTCACTGAGAAGTTGAGATCATAGGGCTGTAATATTCTCTTTCGATTCATAGTGGAAACCAGCCAGAAGGCTGTCAACGTGGGAAGTGGACATACGCTTGATCTAAGTCGAACCACTATAAATCTTGTGTTCATTTTTCTCTTCCTTGAACTCTTTTACTTTATTTGCTACGATATACTTCTGTATTTTGAAATAGTCATTAAAGTCTGAATCTTTCTGCAAAGTCTATAGTCAACCGGACTCAGGTCAAAAGTAAATTTTTTCACTGCATTTCGCAAAATCTATTTTCACACCTATTCACCCCCTTCTAGGTGTCATACTAGCCCTTTCAATTGGTATCAGAGCTTGTATGCTGACTTTATTGAAGTGTTTTTACTTTTGAGCTAAAGATCTTCTATGGCTAGTATTCTGGCTTCAGGTTTGGTTGAGGGACAAAGCAACACCGGACCTCCTTACTTCAATGGAAATGAGTACAACGTGTAGAAAAACAAGATGAAGGCATTTCTCAGATCAAGATTTCCCCTAGAGTGGGATGTTGTTGAAAAATGAATCAATTCTAAGACAACATCAGCTTCAAACAAAGGGAAAGAAGTGATTGATGCTGATGAATCAACACAAGCTGAAATTACCAAGAGACAGGCTCTTGACGCAAAAGCAATTTATTCTTTATATTGTGCTTTGTCTCCCATAGAATATAATCGAATTCCTTCTTGTGAAAAAAACAAAAGAAGTTTGGGATAGACTTCATGTTACCTATGAAGGGACTAACCATGTGAAGGAAACAAAAATAAACATTTTGCTTGGACAATATGAAGCATTTAGAATGAAGCATGGAGAATCTATCTCTGATATGTTTAGTCGCTTTACAGAGATCGTGAATGGCATGGCTTATCAAGGCCAACCAATTTTTGGACCAATGAAAGTCAACAAACTACTACGTTGACTTTTAGAGAACTAGAATCATGTGAAGACCTCAATCAGATAGACTCAAAGGATTATGCCTCTATCAGTAGATGAACTAATAGGCACACTTCAGTCATACAAAGTGGAGCAAATCAATGATGAGGAAGATCCAAAAGGTAAGAAATCAATTGCTTTAAAATATAACATTGATTCTGATGGTATAGATTCGGAAGATGATATGAATGATGAAGAACTAGCCCTCATGATAAAGAAATTCATAAGACTGAACAGAAAAGGTACAAGGTTCAATTGGAAGAAGCAGGGCTCGTAGAATTTCCAGAAGAAACCTACAGAAGAAGCTGAAGCTAACAGGGATGTAATATGCTTCGAGTGCAAGAAAAATGGGCATATCAGACCAAATTGTCCCTTGTTGAAAAAGAAGAAATGGAAGACTGAGAAATACAAAAAGGCTCTCAAAGCAGAAACTTGGAGTGATACCGAATGTGAAGAAAGCGGAGAAGAATTCACAAACATATGTCCGATGGCTTACTCAGATTCAGACTTAAGATCAAAAACAGATACTGATTCAGACTCTGACAAAGAAATCGAGGTTAGTAACTCAGAAATTCCTATTAAAGTCTCTAGGTATATAGATGAACTTTGTCTCAATCTTAAATCCTCTCTTAAAAGGATTTCCGAACTAAAGAATGAGAATTCTAAGCTCAGGCAACAGGAAGTTTGTTGGAAAGAAAAGTTTGAAAGTCTGAAAATAAGCTTTGACAATTTGAAAGAAAATTATGATTCTCTTTTGAAAGAAAATGTTGTTTTAAAAAGGAAAATCTCAGATATTTCAAAAAGGTTTTCAAAAGGATAAGAAAAATTAGAGAAAATTCTTACAGCTCAAATACCCTATTTTAACAAATCTGGTCTGGGTATGAGTTCTAAAACTACTCCTTTAATTGATTTTCCTAAAGTAAAAGAGAGACTTAAGCAAAGGCCTACAAAAATCTTTTACAAAAATCATTTTCAAAAAAGTGTTTATAAAACATGTTGGCCGAAGTGCTCTCAGATGTTCTAAATGTACAGCTCAGAACATTTCAAGAATGATTGTCCCAAGGTTTGGAGACTAGTTAAGAAAGATTGGGCAAAAACTTTTTTAATACTAACACTCCTAAACCCAAGAAAATCTAAGTGCCAAAGAAAGTTTGAGTCTTTCTTCTTATTACAAGTCAATATTAAAAGAAAAATCAAATGGTGTTTGAATAGTGGCTGTTCGAGGCATATGACAAGAGACTCAAGCTGTTTTGTAAAGCTTGACAGACTAAAAGGAGGAAAAGTTTCATTTGGAGAAAATAGCAAATGAAAGATTATAGGTGGTGGAATTGTGAAGATTGGAAGTCTGACCATCAACAATGTTTCCCTGGTGAAAGGCTTAAACTATAATCTTCTGAGCATAAGTCAATTTTGTGATACTGGTTTCAGAATAAACTTCCAAGAAGACATTTGTTCTAGAATAAGTTAAGACTTCTCTCAATCCTTTACTAGGCGAAGGCATGGCAGTATATATCTTCTAGACGTAAATCCAGAAAGTTCTCAGTGCCTTATTTCTATTCAAGATGAAACAAGTCTCTGGCATCGGAAGCTTGGTCATGTAAATATGAAGCAAATTGCCAAGGTTGCCTCTAAGAAGCTGGTTCAAGGGCTTCCTAATCTGAGCTATCAAAAGTCTGAATTATACACTCCCTATATCTTGGGAAAGCAACTCAGAAGCTCTTTTAAACCAGTAAATCAGGTTTCTACCAATCGAGTTTTGCAGCTCCTTCATATGGATCTTTTTGGACCTACAAGAACTCAGAGTATTGGTGGAAAGAAGTATTGTCTAGTAATTGTTGATAATTATTCTCGTTTCACTTGGGTGTTCTTCTTAGCAAACAAGTCTGAGACTTTTGAATACTTCTCAAACTTTGCCAAGAAAGTTCAGAACAAAAAAGGATATGCTATTTCAAGCATAAGAACAGATCATAGAGGTGAATTTGAGAATAAAGATTTGGCAGACTTTTGTAATGAATCTAGTTTTTAGCATGTTTTCTCCTTTCCATATACTCCAGAACAAAATGGGGTCGTGGAAAGGAAAAACAGATCTCTATAGGAAATGGCCAGAACTATCTTGATAGAAAGCAAAATACCCTCTCGCTTTTGGGCAGAAGCAGTTTCTACTGCATGTAATATTATCAACGGGGTGTTCTTAAGACATATTCTAGAAAAGACTTTTTATGAGGTATATTAAAGGAAGAAGCCAAATGTTTCCTACTTTCATGTCTTTGGCTATAAGTGCTTTATTTTGAAGAATGCAAATGATCGATCTGGAAAGTTCGAAGAAAAATCAAACGAATGAATTTTTCTTGAGTACTCTATGACAAGCAAAGCTTACAGGGTCTTTAACAAAAAGACTCAATCTGTGGAAGAATCTATCAACGTCAGGCTTCAAGAAAATATGCAAATTCAGCCAGATCAGGCTCAACTTGAAGAGTCTAAACTAGTTCCAGACTTAACAAAGTATGTCTCCCCTAGCAAAGTTCAAACTTTTGGAGTATAGCAACAAGCAAAACAAGAAGATTTAAATGGAACAAAGGATCAACAGACTCTCAGACCAAACAAAAACTGGAAGCACAAGTTGAGTCATCCCAAAGAACTCATCATTGGGAACATTGATGAAGGAATTTGCACCAAATCCAAAGGAAGAGAAGACTCCAGTGCTTTAACACTTGTTTCTGAGATAGAACCAAAAGGTGTAGAAGAAGCTCTGTCTGATGAAAGCTGGATAGAAGCTATGCGGGAAGAACTCAGACAATTCAACATTAATGACGTATGGGAGTTGATTCCAAAACCCAAAGGAAAATCTGTTATTGGAATGAAATGAGTTTTTAGAAACAAGATGGATGAGAAAGGAAAAGTGATAAGAAACAAAGCAAGACTCATGGCGAAAGGATACACACGGGAAGAATGGATAGACTATAACGAGACCTATGCATCAATAGCAAGGTTAGAAGCAATTTTATTATTGCTTGCCTTTGCTTGTTTCCAAAATTTCAGGTTATTCCAGATGGATGTCAAAAGTGCTTTCCTAAATGGATTTATTCAAGAAGAAGTCTATGTAGAACAACCACTAGAATTTGAAGATCCAAGAAAACCAAACTCTGTCTATAGACTGAAAAATGCATTGTATGGTCTAAAGCAGGCTTCACGAGCCTGGTATGAAAGGTTGAGTAAGTTTCTAATTCAAAATGGTTTTGAAAAAAGGAAAAGTAGATACTACTTTGTTTATAAAAAGGGAAGGAAAAGATTTTCTACTTGTACAAATTTATGTAGATGATATAATCTTTAGTTCTCCTAACGAAAGTCTCTGCAAGAAATTTTCAAGATCTATGCAGGATGAATTCGAAATGAGCATGATGGGTGAATTGACCTTCTTTCTGGGATTACAAGTCAGACAATCAAAGGAAGGCATATTCATTCACCAGGAAAAATATGCCAAAGATCTCATTAAGAAATTTGGATTGGAGGATTGCAAGAGGACAAAAACTCCTATGTTGAGTTCATAAAAACTGGACAAAGATGAAGGAGGAAAGAAAGTAGATCAGAAACTATATAGAAGCATGATCGGCTCTCTTCTTTACCTCACTGCCTCTAGACCTAACATTTTATTCAGTGTGTGCATCTGTGCTAGATTTCAGTCTGATCCAAAGGAATCTCATCTAAGTGTTGTTAAGCGTATCATTAAATATGTTGCGATTTTTCCAAAGCTGGATCTATAGTATCCAAAAGAATGAGACTTTACTCTTCTTGGTTATTCTGAAGCTGATTTAGCCGGTTGTAGAATCGACAAAAAGAGTACATCTGGCATATGTCAACTATTGGGACAAATGCTGGTGTCTTGGTTCTCAAGAAAATAAGTTACAGTAGCATTATCAATAGCTAAAGCAGAATATGTTGCTCTCGAGAGTTGTTGTTCTCAAATTCTTTGGATAAGACAACAACTAAGAGACTTTGGAATAGAAGAATCAGATCATATGTGACAACACAAGTGCTATCAATCTCACCAGAAATCCCATTCTTCATTCAAGGGCAAAGCATATAGAGATTCGACATCATTTTGTAAGAGATCATGTCCAGAATGGCGAGATTATGGTTCAATTTATTGATTCAAAGAATCAGCTGGCAAACATATTCTCAAAATTGTTGGAGAAAAACTCATTTGAGTCTATTTGTAGTAAGCTGAATATTATCCCTCCTAAAGTTTGAAGGTGATCGGACTCAAAACTTCAACTTGAGGAAGCCACTTCAGAATGTACATATTCTCAAATCCAGGTATTTTATTTTTAGAATGAAAATTCTGAATAGGTATGATTTTATCTGAATCGATGCTTGCCTATTCCATTTTTGGCAATTATTATTTTGCTAAAATGCGATTTCAAATATTTAGCAATTACCATTTTTAGTTTCATTTTTGAAAAAGCTTTTTCCTTGCGACGCTTCGGCTACCCCATTTCAATTTGCTTAATACCTCAAAATTCTCTTTTTTGAAGCACAAACATTTTCCAAAACCCTAATGACGATTCACTCTCCTTCTCCCTCGACTTTTACTCTCAAATTTCTCTGCAAGTTTCCATATTTCCTTCACTCGAACATGTCTACGAAATCCTCCAAGATTGCATCCATGTCACACCAAATGAAATCTTCTCAGATCGCAAGTCAGGGGCCTCGGAACATGCCAGAAGGACCAACACATTTCGATCTCACTGGTGAAGACTCTCCTCAGAGCACTCCTCGTCAACCTCTGGAAGAAGAAGTTGAACAAGATGCAGTTCCTCTCAGAGTTTTGACATCCCAGGTTCTTAACAAGCATTACTATTATCTGAAACAGGGTGGTTCTCTAATGTCCTTTATCACTAGTTTTCTGAAAGGACATGGTCATGGGAATGAAACTATTTTCTTAAAAGCCATGGAAAGGTTAGGAGTGGCACCAAGAGGTTCAGCAGAAAAGGCTTTTCTGCATTTTCCTTCTGATCCTAGATTTAGCTTTGAGAACCAGCCTGAAAATAAGGATGATGATGAGCGGTTGTTTTCAAATTTTCAACCCAGGATGGGTGTGGCTGTTGACATGCCGAGTGAACAAACGAAATTGTTTCGTTCTAAGGAGCATAAAAAGGTTTATGCCCAGATGTTGAACAAAGGGGTGATAAACCCTCAAACAGTAGATTTTGACTTTTTGGACTCGATTAAAGTGAACTTGAGGGAAAAGTTGGCCATCCTTCAATTAGAAAAGTTTTGTGCTGAGACGGCTGTGGCTTATCCAGAATTGACAGCATACTTCTACTCAAATTTGTCTTTCCTTGATCATAATCGCATTTAATTTACTGTTTGTGATAAAGCCTATGTTGTGGATGTTGACATTCTGGTCGATATTCTGGAAGTAGAAAGAAGTGGTTTTCAACCAATCAATGTCTCCATCAGTCAAACCACAAGATTTCTGGTAAAGGACAAACTGCCAAGTGGAGGTATCACATACTTCCGATTGCCAGCCTCCAACATTCTGTTGCACAAAATCGTCATCAATTGCATCAGACCAAAGGCAACCTCCAAAATTGATGTTTCCAGATTTGAGACAAGAATCATGTGGGCAATTTGCAATGGGATTCGTTTCTCCCTTCCTCATACTATCCGGCTACATATGTATAGGACTGTTATGAAAGAAAAAGGCCAATTGCCTTACTCTGCCCTGGTCATAAAATTGTTTCGTCATTTTCAAATCCAGTTCCCTTCTTCGCTCTGCTCAAGAACTGTTGCTCCTGTGGAGATAGGATTGAAAATGATCTCTAAAATGAGGCTGAAGTATCTAACCAAGGCCATTAAGCTTTTGAAAAAGGAATCCTCGAGCAAAGTCAAGGAAGGATCTACTACTCCAAGAAAGCGCAAAGGCAAGGAAGTTGTGCAAGAAACAGGAAAGAAAAGGAGATCACTTATCCTGCAGGATGAAGATGATCTAACCATTTCTGCCATTGCCCTAAGAAATCTTCAAGGCTTTGCTGCTTTTGAGAAATCAAAGGAAAGAGAAGGAGGAGAAAGACAAGATGAAGAAGAGGAAGAAGACGCAGAAAAGGAAGGAGCAGAAGAGGAAGGAGTAGAAGAAGAAGAAGCAGGAGTTGAAGATGAAGAAGAAGAAGGTGCTTCTGCAGAGAAGGGTGAGGATGATGACAAAAATGACTCTGATGGAGAAACTGTTGCAATAACATTATCAGAGGATTCTAAAGCAACCAGGGATGACCCTGAAGGAGCACGAACTGAGACAGAACATCACTCTCGCTCTAAAATAGCAAAGGTATAAGAAGAAGAAATCTCTTCTCCACCAATAGGCACAGAAACAAGGGGAGCTCATGAGAAAACAGGGACTTCTTCTCCACCTCATGTGAGTGATGGTATAAGCAGATCTCCTGCAAACCCTGAAGATGTTTTTGCATCCTAGTTTCTTGAAGCTGAGGTTGAAGAGCCCACTCTAAGTCAAGGTGCAAGACAAACTGCCCTCGATCAAGTTGATATTTCCCCATCTCTCAACACTCCACAGACTCATTTCGCTAAAACTAGTGCTCAAACAAACCTTAATCCAAACTATCCAAGGATAGTAGAGCTCCTTTTGGAGGTTAAAGCTCAGCAATATGCAATGGATGTTGAGATCTAGAAGCTTCACACTGCCTTGAGATCTACTTCAGATTTTCTCATTGGCAAGGTACAATCTCTAGACACTCAAGTTCAGACTTTGAATCAGCAAGTCTCACAGATTGTTGCCAAGGTCGAAGATGTTTATAATCAGTGCCAGAAGCTTGAGGCGACAGTGCAGTCGATGGGGGATTTCCAACTCGTTCAAGTACCTAGACAACCCTGATTCCATTTATCTTTTAATCTCTCTATTTTGACTTTCTCTTTCTTTTTGTTGTTGACAAAAAGGGAGAGAATGAGTGCAGATTTAATTTGTTTGAACTTAACTTGTTTTTGTTTGAAATGACTATGTTTGATATGTGTTGGATATTTATATTTTGCAATAACCTTTTGTGGTTGTGATTGTGATTATGGATTGAATCCTTGTCTAAATTGTCAAGATTAATGTGTTTTCAATCGATATTATCGAGATCTATAACAACTTGTTTTTATAAGTTATCATGTACTGCTAAAGTGTTGTTTTGCAGGATATAAGTTTTTAAATCTACAGGAAAGTTTTGTCACCATCAAAAAGGGGGATTGTTGAAGAAAACCCCTATGATGTTTTGAAGCTGACAAAACTTATCCAAGTTCTATTCTGAAGATTGCCAGACTTCTGTGTCAAAATCTATCTTACATCAGAAGTCTATCCACTCTAACAAGTTCCAGACTACACGCATGAATGAAGACTTAATCAGACTCAGGATTATTTTCTTCAAGGTGCCAATACGTTCAAGACACATCAGGCTTTCTGGTTGGAAATATCACTTACTATATTGGTTATCTCAATCAATTTCAAAAAAGCAAATCATTTTGGAAGGCAAGCTTATTTGGAAAAATCTACTTATAGAAACCAAGATCCTGATTGTATGGGCAAACAGGATTGATGGGCTTTCATCCCAATCATCAAACGGCTCGAGATCTCCTTGATTGATTATGTTCAACGGGTTGATTGGAAGAATTCCTCTTGAAAGTGCCAACGGTCAAGAAGGCATAGAGGAGTATTTAAAGGGGATTTTACAAGTCATTTGAAGGAGAGCGTGAAAGAAGAATTCCAAAATCTAAAGCTTCCAATTCACTTGTCCTTCATCATTTAGTGCTTAAACTTGTATTCGAAAGTGAGAAACTCTAGAGAGTGATCTTGTGAGAATAGTAGAAACTTCTCGCTGAGAAGTTGAGATCACAGGGCTGTAATATTCTCTTTTGATTCATAGTGGAAACCAGCCAAAAGGCTGTCAGCATGGGAAGTGGACATACGCTTAATCTAAGCCGAACCACTATAAATCTTGTGTTCATTTTTCTTTTCCTTGAACTCTTTTACTTTATTTGCTACGATATACTTCTGTATTTTGAAATAGTCATTAAAGTCTTAATCTTTCTGTAAAGTCTGTAGTCAATCAGACTCAGGTTAAAAGTAAAGTTTTTCACTACATTTCACAAAATCTATTTTCACACCTATTCACTCCCCTCTAGGTGTTCATACTAGCCCTTTCAAAAAATCCCTAGTCAATTCAACAAATGTGACAGCTTCAAACTAGGAATTACATAAGGAAAAAGCTGAGAAGTACATCCAACTGTCTAGCTGATCATTTCAAGAATTCATCTATACTCATCATGGAAAAAGAGACCATCACCCTGAGAAAAACTGAAGCAAAAAATGCTAATGAGAAGATTTCCGACGAAAGAAGTGGAATCTCAGGGTTTCGCTTTTCCCATCAGAGATTCCAGGACATGAAAGAGGCTAGCATGAACTACTAAAAAATGGTGATTCTGTTTCATATGAGTCACTGTACTTCCTGTATAAATTGAGTGGAATTGGTAATACTAAGATAAAATGGAGCATAAAGGAAATAAATGAATGAGAATATGTACATAAGTTCCTCCGACTCCACTAAGCGGGAAACGGCTAGCATAAGAAATGACTGATGCACCACGGAGCTTCTGCAATCTCTTGCACAGCAGCTGCATCTTTGCCCTGTCTTGCTGTGCATATACTCTCATCCTGATTTCGCAATCGGGCTTCGAGAAACCCTCAAGAATTATAGGCCACTGGGCTCCCTGCAATCCTTCTCACAAGACCATATGCCCATCCCATCACAGGCGGCTGGGGTATGAATAGTGGTCCTGTTCACATGTCCGAAAATTACATCGCCTCCACTGGCTCAGTTGATTCCATTGAAAAGACTATCTCATTGGAGGCTTATGGTGGAAGCGAAGGAAATTTCAGAATTTGTCAGTTGGTCTGTGATCCCAGTATTCATATTTGAGCTTCTGCTGGAATCATCTGGAATCAGATTATTGTTGAGAAATGGGGGTTGTGCCGACATGGGAACTATACACTCCCGGTTGTTGAGCATCTCCATTAATTCAGACATGGATGGTCGTAGATCTGGGGAAGCTTGGGTGCAAAGAAGCGCGATTTGAAGCAAATTCAATGCCTCTGAGACGGGAAACTTGCCTTTCAACACAGGATCGATGCATTCAGCAAGACTATTTGATTTATATTGCTTCCAAACCTGAGAAGTACAGAAAAGTCGAAGCAAGTCATTAGAAACTTTGCTAGTGTTCAGCAGAAAAGACAGACTATCTCCAGATTGTGAAGAGATGAATTAAATAAAGCCCTTGTGCAGCTGAATCATGATATGTAAAGCCACGAAGGGGTTCGTGTGGGTCACAAGATTTCAGTACAGAGAAAAGAGTAGCCGGAAAACTCTCAATTTGAAGTTCAAGAAGATGTTACTTGTTAGGATTTATTCCAACTCTATATCATAGACAAGAAGAAATTTGCAAATGCAGCATGCATATTCTAGAGGTTGAAATCAGGAGGATAGGTATATGAATCTTACTGATTGCAGAACTGAACCTGAGGCCTGCCCAAAGATACTGTTCTTCCTACCACTTAGAATTTCTAGGACCAGCACGCCGAAAGCATAAGCATCTGCTTTCTCTGTTAGTTGTCCCTTAACAAGATACTCTGGAGCCATATATCCCCTGCAAAATTATTCTTTCAGAAGGAGAGAAATCTGTTCTGCAGAATCTGTAATAGAAGATGAAATTGCCAAAGAGTGAAAAGAAGGGGTCATCCCCACAATAAGCCTTAAATCAGATGCTCATCTTCTGAACTCATAATACATGGCGGTTCAAATAGCCAATCCAGTCTTCTCTACATGAAGATGTCATCTAAACTGGCTCAACTGAAACAAAAGGAGAAAAAAAATAAAAGACCAGAATCTTACAGTGTCCCTGCAATACCGGTGCTGAGATGAGATTTTTCTGGATCGAGACATCGAGCAAGTCCAAAGTCAGCAATCTTTGCTGTGAGATCTTCGTCAAGAAGGACATTGCTGCTTTTGATGTCTCTGTGTATTATTTTCACTCCACAAGGTCCATGGAGAAATGCCAGCCCCTCAGCTGTTCCGGAGATGATATTAACCCGCTCCTGCCAACTCAGGACATGGGTCGCATTCTTGACTGCAACGGCAACCAGGTCTTGTTATCAGTTACATTATTGCAATTGAGTACTTATCAGGAATGAGATTAAAAAACTGCCTAGAAAAGACTAGCAAGAAAAAGTACTATTTTGGAACAAGATGAAGCTAGCAACTAGATTAACATCATAGAACAAATTTTGAGAAGCTAAAAACTAGAGGGTTTTGTTTTGGTAGAGGCCCAACTTATGAAACCAACTCCACTAATCTCGGATGCAGAATGGAGCAGCAAGTGGGGGGTAACTTACCAAAGAGGACTTGATCAAGGCTTCTGTTGGGAACATATTCATAAACTAGGAGGCTTTCAGGGCCTTCAATGCTGCAACCCAAAAGGCGGACCAGGTTCTTGTGTTGGATTCCACTGATCAGATTTACCTCATTGAAGAAGTCATCCACCCACTGACGAGTGTTGAACACCAGTCTTTTTACCGCAACAACTCTTCCATCAGGGAGGATCCCCTTGTATACAGAAGCAGCTCCTCCTTGGCCTAATTTCCTCGACTCATCAAAGAAGTCGGTAGCCTTCTCAAGCAATTTGTAATTAAAATTAAAATTCGACTTCCTTACAATTGCCGGAACGCCAAAGAGTTTCTTCTGGACTGAGAATAGGCAAAGAAGATGGATGGCATTAGAGAATGTTCAAAGAGAAAGTTAAAACAGAAATATCCTCTTTAGTTTCACATTTACCTTCTCTTTTCTTGGATAATTTTCTGTATCCAACATAAGCACCGATGAAAAGAAGTGAAGTTGCAGCAGCAGCGGATAAAGCAATAGCAATGATGATCCCAAGCTTCAACGAGTCTATTAAAAAACACAAAGATCATCCTTTGCTGACAAGAAACCGGAAGCTATAGCAATTAAGAGGCCAAAAATAACCTACTACAGACTACAGCTATCCCAATTCAGTTGAAAATACAGAACAAGAAAACTAGAACAACGTGCGGACTAACTTGCAAGATCAGTCAATTCTTACCACCATCTGTAGGGACAGTATAAAACCTCTGAGTCGAATATCGCATGAAACATCCGGCATTCATAGCCCTCCCTTCATCCCCAGGAGTGCAGTTCCTAGCCCTGATCATCGCATTCGCCAAGCACTCTCTACACCCCTTCACATCGAGAGTGTTCCAGCACTGCGCCAGCGCATAAACGCCAGCGACTCCTCCCCTCCTCGCCTCTCCAAAAACGGTGAACCCCTTGTTCTCCGGCGCGACCGCCGACACATTCGTCAGCACCCGATCGACCTTAGCGGCAAACTGCTGCCTCGCCTGGTGGTCGGCCGAAACGCTGGACTGATTGGCGCACTTGACCATGTCGTGCTGCGGATCGACGGTCTCATTAAAGAAATTATAGTAATCGAACCTTATGAAGCAACCGTCGAGATACAACCGCCCGGAGTTAGCCGCCAAGACGCTGCACCGAGGGAGTATAGTCCTGCTCTGCACAAAACAGAGGAGGCAATCGTCGCGGGTCAGGTCGCCGTGGCACTGAGCCAGGGCGTAGATTTCCGGCAACGGAGAGGTGACGGAATCATTAGCCCAGCGATCTTCGGTAACTGTCGCGGCAATCTTTCGCATGACGTCAAGGAAGTTCGAGACGATGTTCGCGGTGGACATGACGTTGGATTTGAGGCACAGAATCCCCACCTCCGAGACCCGAGGATCGCCGAGCGAGGGCGAGAACGAGGAGCTGAAGAGAACCAGGAAAACGCAAGCGAGGTTGAGGATCGAAGGCCGCATTTCACGGCTCCGACCTCAGTTCCGCGAGCTGCGATCGCGTCGACAGATATCTAACCGAGCCGAAGTCGAGAAAATGCGGAGGAGCGAGAACCGATCATCGCGCTCTTCCAAGAAGCGTCCAGCTACCCAAGCTCGAGAAAGCTCCGGTGGCCGCCGCCGGATCTTATCTCCGCCGGAGGAATGTTCCGGGAGCCAAAAGCGAGTAAATGCAGAGGAGCGAGAGAACCGGATTACCGCCTTGATTTTTCTCTCGGTTCAAGCTTCTCGCGCTTTCAGGGAGCGTCAGCTACCGAAGTTCTCCCTCCTCCGTCAAAGATTCAAAGCTCGTGGAGTCCAGAATAGCTGCGGCGGCCATCCATCGGCCGCGCTCTTACTTATACACGCGAGCGCATGCGCAACATGGAGCGGCGAGCTTCTAGAAGCGGGCGGCCAGCCGACGAATTGGAAGTTTCGCACGAACCGGTCGAACCGGCAATGCATACAGAGGCGGATCGGCTCGTGACAGTCGCCAGCAACGGCGATGACGGCAGTGACGGCGGTCACGGGTGGGTCCTGTCATTGAGAAAAGGTCGAAGGCGATCTTACCTTAATGAATGATGACTGGACGGAAGTGAGACGCGATTGCTTGTGCCTCGACGAGAGAGCTAAGAAGTATCGATACTTTTCGGTAGCATTCGTATCGTGTTCAACACTTTGACGCATGATCAATCCGATATCAATACACATGGGTTAATTTTAAAATTTTTTAATAAATAGGCCAAATGTAATTATGTAAAAAATAATATAATAATAATAATAATAATAATAATAATAATAATAATAATGAAAAGGAGAAAAGTTTTCTTTTTACTCTCACTTTCCATGACTCACAATTTTTAATGTAAATTCATTCTATGCTCATTTATTTTTTATTTTTTATTTATTTGTGAATTTGAATTAAATCAATTTGATAAAAATTATAATTTATCATGTATATATAAAAATATACATTTAATATACAACGTATCCTAACTTGTTGAAATTTTCTATTTTTTTAGAATTAATGTGTTGGCGTGTTGTGTCGTCTCTTTTATTCTTTTTTTTTTTTAAATTAGCAGAGAAAGATGAGGAATGACTTGACTAGAAGAGGTAACACGCTTTTAATGTCATTATAAGATAAAAGATAAAGATAAAGATAATAATTTTCTTAATTCTAACTATTTAGGGAAAATGTCACAAATGGTCCATGAACTTCCATCCAATGTTCAATTTCATCCCTAAATTTTCGATTTGCTCAATTTGGTCCCTAAACTTTCATCTAATATTTAATTTCATCCCTAAGCTTTCGATTTACTCAATTTGATCCCTAAACTTTCATCTAATGTTCCATCTAGTCCCTAACTATTTGAAAATTGACTAATTTCCCTTTTTTTAATACCAAATCAGTAACTTGGGTTTTTTTTTTTTTTTTTTTTTGGTCGAAAAAATACCACATTTATGCAAAGTAATAAAGGTCAATATTTCTTCCATTTCTTCATATTAAAAACAAATGGAAAAAGGGACAGTAATAATAAACAAAGGTGAACCTTGCATTTTGATTTCTTTTTTGTATATGCAAATTACTTGAATAATGTACAAAAGCCCATCAATTGATTTTTTTTATGGACTTCACCGAAAAGGGAAAAATCGATTGATGGGCTTTTGTACATTATTCAAGTAATTTGCATATACAACAAAGAAATCAAAATGCAAGATTCACCTTTGTTTACTACTAATGTCCCTTTTTTCCATTTTTTTAATATGGAGAAAGGAAATAAATATTGACATTTATTACTTTGCATAAATGTGGTCTTTTTTCGACCAAAAAAAAAAAAACCAAGTTTGGTAAAAAAAAAATTTGTATTTTTTTTATTTATAAAAAAACAGTTTGGTATTAAAAGAAAGGAAATTGGTCAATTTTCAAATAGTTAGGGACTAGATGGAACATTAGATGAAAGTTTAGGAATCATTTACAACATTTCCCCAACTATTTATTCCAATTTGAAGACTGGTAATTCGGATGGGGCCAAGCTCGACAACGTGTTGGAAACTAGGAAGTCTCTCTCTATGAGATGGTGGACGTGGAGACAAGACGCCCCGAGAGTTTGCTCTCGACGTGTCCCGAATTCATGGCTATCTGAAAAGGCCAGTACCATCTTCAGTGAAGTTTTAATTTGCTCCTTGGTATGTCTTGATTTCGCATTCGAATGAAATAGTTCGAGAACTGTTTGTATCACTTTTGGACAAGAAGTCTGATCGACACAGAATGGATGAGAAGATGTGTGTGCATCTATGAATTGTTTTGAGGCGGACTTTTAAATGCTTCTTGCTTGTGAGACAAAAAGGAAAACTGAAGAGGGGCAGTAACTAGATGTGTTCGAGTTACAGCGTTCTCCCGCTCAAGATAAAAGCCATACCTGCAATCTGGTCGGCGCTGTCGTGCCCTATGCATAGGTATAGCGTGATTTGCATGCGTTCCTTAGGATTGACCAAAATAAGATTTTTTTTTTTTTTCTTTTGTTGAGATGCATGTACGAGTTTGGGAAGAATTAGTGTGATGTGAAACGGTTAATATATCCTAGTAATCTTCTAACTTACTAATTTAGACTTTCAAATTAAGATGGGTCTATAAATACGTCAACCAGGTCAGACTTGAAAGCTCATTCTTAATGACTTCCTTGGATGAAGATGTCGGGTTTCTGCTGCACTCTCAACAAATGGCACTAGAATATTCTCAACACCCTCTCTAGGCAAAAGAAGGCAAGCCTTGTGATTTAGCAATGCAAAGTTTGATGGTAACTTTTATGGTTCGGTCCGGAGGGATGAACATGGACAAAGTGGATATTCAAGTCAAGACACAAAAGTGAATATTCAAGTCAAGACATGAGTTGGTACAGTACTCGAATTAAGAGAGAGAGAGAGAGAGAGAGCCCTGACTGCAATTACTAGTGCAGGGGATGACTTAACTAAGAAACGCGGCAGTTGAACCGGGAATTTTGAATAAAAAAGAACTAGGAATGGACTGTCCATGTTGAATTATCACCGAATCTCTCCGTTCATTATTTATTTGTTGCTTTCTATCTTTCCGGACAACGACTTATTCGTGCACATGATGAGTAATTTATTGAACGGAAATGTCAGTGTTTTGAGAGCATCTAAGCTACTTTGATGTATAGATGGTTTCTCCGCTAGTCCTTAGGGAAAGCACCAATGTCGAAGTAAGTATTCTGGCTAGCTCAAAAATAATTGCGCTTCTTAAATTTAAGGATGGGCGATCTTGTCTCGACCTTATCCCGCAACTGTGTTAGTTCAATTTAAAAAGTAAAACGAATAGACCTCATCTAGTTGGTTTAGGTCCTATTGACATGAGGACTGTGATAGGTTCCCTAATTTAATAAATAAATAAATAAATAAAGGGAACAGCCCTTGTTTGGTTCTCAAACTATTTTTTTCCATAAGATAATAGCTATATTATTAAATAAGTTCAAAAAAAAAAAAAAAAAGGTGGGTTCCTAGGTATACACTAGAATAAGTTGGTTCAATTTGTGGCCAATTCCTTGTTCCAAAAATCGAGAATGGACTCTGATGGGTACGTTTCAATTTCTAGGGTAATTACCAAAAAAGTTTTAAACTCATTGTACGAAAGCAAACATTTTGATTTGACCAATTTAGTCACAAACTACTTTCACAATTTTTTATTGTAATTCTTCCAATTAATTTTGGCAAAAAATTACTATAATAGATGCCGGTTATTCTATGTGGCAAAGGCCGGCGCATTGACGCTAATGTGGATAAGTTTTTATATATTTTTTGAATTTAGAATTTATCCATCTTGAAACTGATTTCTCTTAATTAGGGGTGTTCATTACTTTTTAGCAAGTATTACAATAATTACTTTTCAGATTTTTTTCCACATTGAAATGAAAAATTTTGACTTTAAGCATTTATACAGTAGTGCGCACTCAATTGCTTGTTGCCATAGCATAATCCTATACACCACAAGAAATAATTCTCAACATCGCATAATCCTAATAATGGAATCCAATAGCATCTTTCTATGACTAGCTTTTCTCACCGATGTTCCTGGCCCCATAACACTCTTCAATCAAACTCGAGACACTGTCTCAACCAAGACCAATTCTTAGCATCGCCACTTTTCAACTTAGACGGCCTAGGCGCACCACTCGTGACCTTGATGGCCCGTGGCTCTCTACATAAATGATGGATGGCGCATGTTCTGTGCTAGTCATAAGCGCCTGCGATTTCTAAATGAGGTCAGCTTTGGAAGATCGACCGATGTCAATCACGTTCGATTCACTTTGTGACAAGGGGTCCAAGAATCAAGCAATCCGAATTTCATAGCTTCTAGGTGAAGAACTCTGTTGTGTTTGACCATTTCCTAGCAAATGCCGGAATTCTGTGAGAATCCTTTTAAAAAAGTAGAGGAATTTTGAAAAACTAAACCGGGTTCGACAAATTATCAATATTTTGACCGGAATTCCCGTGCGAGTCTGAATTGATAATGCAACTAATGAAAGTTAAACTGCCATCTGTAAGGACAACAATTGCTAGCAAAGTTAGCACTTTCGATGGGATTTGAATTTTGAGGAAAAAAAAGGGTTTTGAAGTATATGTTTGTGGCAGTGGATTTCGCTATGATCTCGTGTGCCAATTGCTGAATTGATAATGCAAGTTTTGAACGCTAAACTACCATGTGTAATGAGAAAATTGCTAGCGGACCGAAAAGATTACTGTCGCCGGATACTATACCGTGTTCTGTTAGGACTCTGATTGTTGCAGAACCCAAAGTGGCAGCAGCTCAAAATGAGAGTTCTGCAATAGCTTAGATAGGGTCAGAAGCAGAGAGCTCTTAATCTTACTGACCTTGTGGTTTCTGTCCAGCAAAACTTACTGTGGCTACTGCCACAGAGTCAAGCATTTGTTGACGCAGCTCGGGGCGAGTTACAAAGTCGTCGAGCTGGACAAGGAAGGTGAGCGTCTCCTACCCTCTTGAACCGCCTGCATATAATCTTGATCTGAGTATATAAACCATCTTGTTCTTGGCTATTTGGAGGCTGATTTTGTCGACAAAGCAAAGATACCTTTTTTTTAAGCATATTTGCTGGTATTGTGATATCCGGATTTCGCCGGACCTCGAATATGTAACGGTTTGTGACGGGTCGACGAATTTGTCGTCGGACTACATCGTTAGCACCACTTGTGGATACCATTTCGCCATTACCATCGCCAGACCGAGACATCACGTTTCGTGATGATCTTATGACGTATCCTCGTGGTCACGTCTTTGCCGTGTCAAGATGATCTGATTTTCATATAACTTATAGTCTCGTCGAAATTCCCTTACATAAGGCCACTTGTGAGACCAACCTTATCAGCATTTGCACCTTACCAAGCTAGCCGCCCATGCTTGCACCCGACATCTCCATATACACGTCCGATGTGATCAACTACGAAGGAAAATCGGCAACTTCGGACCGCCCATTTCCTCCTACGCATGAAGATCATGCTACCCAAATTCCCCATGCACATACAAGACCATGCAGCCGCGCCTTTCCTTGCTGTTCGACCGGTCAACAAGACAAGATTGTTGACCCATGCAATCACGTACGCTGCTCTCTCTCCATGCAACGTGCATTCGGCGGTCAATCAAAGGGGAAACGTTGACCCATGCAGCCACGTAGCTCCTTCTTCGGTGGCCTCGCTTATCTCCACGCCTGCCACCTCCATCTTCTTCCACATTATTTTTCCCCCCACCGCCAGAACTTCTCTCCCTTTCCCTCTCTGCCAGCGTCGCTCGCCGTTCCAGCTCACTCTCTTTCTGCCGCTCCACCGATCCATCTCCACTTCCTCTCTCTCTCTCGCTGCCACTTCACCCCAACACTCAGCACCCCAACGCCACCATACGTTCACTTCCCCCTTGCATCTTCACCGCCCCAGAGGTTGAATCAATCATCAGAAGAAGAATTTAGCCAAAAATTAGGATACATTCTAGGAAAATAAAACTTCCTTCGAAGAAAAGCAAATGAAGGCTTTCAAAAAAATCACGCTGCAGCTCCCTTTTCTCCTCTCCATTCCAGCGGCATCTTCGGCAGCCACCACCCACGAAGGACACCCTCATCTCACGCTTCCACGCCGGCAGCCGAACAGCCCCACCGACCCACCAACTTCGCAGAAAGCTCCACCCACAACCTCCACCGAAACCAGCCCAAGCCGAGGTCCTCAACCCCACCGTTTCAGCCCTCCGAACAGCCCCTAGCTGAGATTGGTAGGGCTGTTTTCGGCCACCAATTGGCTTTCTTTGGCGCCGCCGTAGACCCGAGTTATGGCCGCCATCGCGCCACCGTCGCCGTGAACCGATTTTCGCGTTAAACTGGTGAATTTATGCCATAAACTCTCATTAGGATGCTAATGATGCTCAAGGAAACACGGACATGTTCAGAGGGCCTCCGTGTCGTGTCGAACACCCCGACACGTGTCGGACATGCTCGGACACGTGGTCAACATGTGTCGGAGTTTCCGACACGTGGTCAACTCTTTCCGAAACGCGCGTTGGAGCGTGTCCGGAGGTTTATGGGCAAACCTGCAGGTGCGAAGGGAAGAAGGTGATGGAGGGTGGAGGCAAGGGTGAGGGAGCCGAGGCAACGCTGTGAGCGACGGCAAGGGAGGGCTGCGACCGCCGACTGCAACGTGGAGAAGGCTGCGACCGCCGACTGCAACGCCGAGATGGAAAACCGCAACGCCGCGATGGAGGGCTGGACGCAAGGCTACGACAGCAAAGGGGGGAACAAAGGCGAGGCGGCGAGAGAGGTGGAGACCGAGCAAGGGAGAGAAGAAAGAAGGCGATTGCTAGGGTTTGCTGTTACTTTACTGATTGCTTTTTCAATTTTAGGAAGAAGAGCAAGGAGAAAGACAAAGTGTCGACGGCTTCTAGGGAAGAAAGAAAGCCTTGTGCAGCGTGACTTTGGGAAGCGACAGGCGCAAGCGGTGGGTGGAGTGGGGGGAAGAAAACAGAGGCTGAAATAAATGGGTAGGACCCATTTAACCCTAAAAAAAATATTGAACATTAAATAACTTTATTAATACACGATAAGCCTAAAAAATAAATAAATAGACAGGTTTTTTTTTTGTCGGTCCTACTCTAATTCTACTCTAACACTCACTCTCAGACTGTTGCCCTACCTTCTTGCAGGGCGTGGGAGTCGAAACCCACTCCTGAAATGAAATCGTCCCCACCCCAATCCCCCTGAGAATGTGGGGATTTGAACCCCCAACCTCCTCCTTCCAAGTTGGAAGGGTGGCCACCGGAGCGAATAAATAGACAAGTTAAAAAGTTATTTTGAAAAATAAAAGTAGTAGATGTTAAATAATAATAAATTTTGATCATCGTAGAAAAATATAAATTTATTTTGACTCTAATCTCTCGTTAGTTATTTATTTCATCGATAACTTTTGTTAAAGTCAAAAAATGTCTTTCCATTTTTTTATGAATAAAATTATTAATGTTATTAGTATAGATTTATTATAGGCTCGTTTTCTATTATTTATTTATTTATGAATTTGAATAAATTAATTTAACTATAATAATTAATCATGTATATATAAACATATTTATTTAATATATAACGTGTCGGAACATGTCGGAATTCTTTACTTTTTGAGAAATAACGTGTCGGCGTGTTGTGTCGTATCATATCGCGTGTCGTGTTGGTGCTACATAGATGATGCTTAGGGTGGATTAGTTGAATTAATTAGGGATTAGTGAGATCCCTAGTTAGCCTAGTTAGCTAGTTAGTGTAACTAAGTGGTTAGAATAATTAGTTCCTAGGCTAATTTAGTTAGAATGGTTAGTTAGGAAATTTAGTTAGCTTAATTAGTTTATGTAATTAGCTTATTAGATTAAATAGTTGGTTCAATTAATTTAGCCCGGTTAGCTTAGATTGATTTAATTGAGTGTTTTAAATTAAATATTTTGCAATTTATCTATTTAATTAGTTATTATTTTTCCGGAAATTATACCAACACAGCCGGTGACCAGAATTTCGTGCCGATTGTTGTGGTGTGCTTAGTTTATGCAATTGATTGTTAATTTGTGCAAATTGAGTAGTGATTGTGATTTTGAGTATTTATTTCAAAATTATGAAATTTTGGTATTTAATTAGAAAATATCGAGTGTCGGGTTTTGACACCAATAATGTTTTTAAAGATTATATCAAATAGTGGGATTTTAAAAGGAATTATATCAATTTTTCTAGTTCAATCTGACCGTATACCCACACACGAATATTTTCACTGGGTGTTTTTAATACGAAAAAAATAGGCCAAGCACATCATTTTAATTGAGGCATTTGAGTGCAATGCACGATGTCCTTAACCGAGATTGGATGGTCGTGTGCTGGTTATGAGAACCCGTCACCCAATGTGCGTCGGGTGGATGATGCTCCTATGTGGAATGCTCCTGACAATGGATGCCGATCACAGTAGAGGCTAGACTGATGCTCCTATGTGGAATGCCATCTTGAGGTAGACATTGCCGTGCTCAATGGTGCGAAATGATGCCTAGTTACGCCGAAAGACCACTGTGTGTCGGGTAGGCCGTGCCTGTAGGGACAGTAATCAATTGGAACGTGTGAATGATTGAAATAAACACGCCTGATTATGAGACGAAATCATGTGGCACGGAATGGGACGTGTCATAACAATTTGGCCTTATAATTGGGACTCTTGTGATTGATTAAGATATAAGTTGAGACGTTCCAATTGATGAGTGCACTTACTGCAATTATATGTGATATAAATTGTACTAACGTGTAGGAAGGAACTAAGGTGAAGTAAGTCCTCTATGATGTGTGTGTAAGCTGCCTCTAGGCGTCCTTCCTAATCGGAGTTTAGGGTGTAGACTCTCTGAGATTTTTATCTCACCCCGTCGTGGGTTACCAATTTTAGGACCGTAGCGTGGAGGATCAAGAGCCCGAGGTTGAAGGGTCTCGAGTGTAGATGGCCTAGAGGTTAAGTCAGACTTTCTGTGTATAAGCCGGATGTGTTTAGAAGTGGGTTTGTGAAATGTGTTGTCCTGCTTTCCTAACCCATGTTGAGTGTTGTTTGGGGATTATTATATGCTTCCGCATGTGCAATAAAATGAAAAGGGTTGGCGACGCGTCCTGGGACATTGCAAATTTTATCGACTACCGAGGGATGTGCGCACGCTTGAGGTTCAGGGCGTGACAGGTTTAGCATTCTGTTCATGTGTAAAATCCAGTTAAGAATCTCCCCCCACAGTTGTTCGATTAGCCCCAAAAGACCTGTATCTTTTCATTCTTTCGACCGTGGGTTTTGAACTGTAATTTATTGATATTTCCGCGATTGTGCAAATGATCGCTTTATCTACAAGATGAAGAACTCGTGTGGAACATGATCTCTTTAACACTACATTGTTCAACCATCTGAATTTCCTTTGAAGGTGACGGAGCTGTGGTTCAATCGGCTTTGGCAGATTGAGCGGGAATGAGAACAGTACCTAATGTGTTCATTGGGGGAAATCATATCGTTGGCTGCGATTGTAAATTCTTAATTGCGTGGCTAATCATCTGTCTCTCTTTTCTTTGTTGATTTCAAGAAAATCTCTGGTAGAGGTTAGATGCAACGCGGGTGTTGTTTGATGACTAATCTTTTAATGTCGGCTTTCCATGTAACGCCAGCGGTCACTCAGAAACACCAGGCAGGTCAACTGGTACCTCTTCTTAGGAGCGCCGGAGCTGTGAAGACCTAATAAAAGCGGTGCTCATAGTTCGAACCTTCGATCGAAAGAGAGAGATGTGTGATGGAAGTGGATAAACTGAGGTGTGACATCCACTGCACATGTAAATGAAAGAATTGTCTTTTGACTGCTCGCACAAAGTTGGAGTGTGTAGTATAAACTTTCCTTGTCAGCAGAGTTGCTACCGTATTAGTAGCAGCTGAAAATCCTTAATGCAAAAGTGGAATGACTATCAGAAATTCTGAGAACCAGACTATTTGTTTGCTGAAGTGACTAGGAAACGATTTGACGGTGTCCGGTAATAAAGTTTCACGGGACATTGATCTAGACTTCTTTAGAGATCTGCAGTTTTATGATGCAGAAGAGTTTTCGTCGAGATTAAGATTATTTCTTTGCTTAATGCGATGATCCAAAAGCAAGCAGGATCTCACAGCAAATAGTTCTATAGGGAACAGTCACGAGCTTCTCCTCTCCCACTTTGCTGGAAAGCAACCTCTACGGTCCTGTCGAGGGGTGTGCAGAAAATGATGTGGCGCGTGCGATCATGAAATAGGCCCAAAATCCTCTTGATCAGGGCGTGGCCATATGAGAAAGGGGTCTTCGCCGGGAGTTTTCCCTTCGTGGACCCATTCCTGACTCTCGAGGTTCACCAACAAATGCATCCGCCACAATTATAGGGGGAAGAGGTACGGTCATATGATCTCCACAAAAATCAATGCTGTAATAGTTAACTATTTTGTCGACTTGGACCTACTCAAATAATGAACTAATCCTCCACTTTAGGACCATCCGAAGCGAATTGCAAAGAATAAGTGACTGCAGAGTAACTTTCACGCTGTTTCTTCGACCTGGGGTCGTGCTGTGTAGTACTGGTAGACCGATAAAAATTGCTTGTCAATTCACCGCAAATGCCAGCTTCAAACCAAGAAATATATAGGAAAAAGTTGAGAAGTACATCAAGCTGTCTAGATGATCATTTCAAGATTTCATCCATCCTTATCATGGCAAAAGAGACCATCGCTCTGACAAAAACTGAAGTGGAAGTGCTAATTAGAAGATTTCTGACAAAAGAGGCAGAATCTCGGGGTTTTGCTTTCCCTTTATGAGATCACAGGACATGAAAGAAGCTAGCATGAAGTCCTACACAATTGTGATTCTGTTTCCATGAGGACCATATGCCCATCTCAGAACATGCGGCTGAAGAATAAACAGTGGTCCTGTTCAAATGTCCAAAAATTACATAGCCTCTGCTGGCTCAGTTGATTCTGCCAAAAATGCTATCTCACCGGAGGCTTATGGTGGAAGCGAAGGAAATTTCAGAATTTGTCAGTTGGTTTGTGATCCCAGTATTCGTGTTCGAGCTTCTGCTGGAGTCATCTGGAATTGGATTATTGTTGAGAAATGGGGGTTGCATTGGCACGGGAACTATACACTCCTGGTCATTGAGCATCTCAACTACTTCAGACATGGATGGTCGTAAATCTGGGGAAGCTTGGGTACAAAGAAGTGCGATTTGAATCACATTCAACGCCTCTGAGACGGGAAACTTGCCTTTCAATGCAGGATCGATGCATTCAGCAAGACTATTTGATTTATATTGCTTCCAAACCTGAGAAGTAAAGAAAAGTCGAAGCAAGTCATTAGAAACTTTGCTAGTATTCAGCAGAAAAGACAGACTATCTCCAGATTGTGAAGGGATGAATTAAATAAAGCCCTTGTGCAGCTGAATCATGATATGTAAAGCCACGAAGGGGTTCGCGAGGGTTACAAGATTTCCAGTACAGAGAAAAGAGTAGCCGGAAAACTCTCAATTTGAAGTTCGAGAAGATGTTACTTGTTAGGATTTATTCCAACTCTATATCATAGACAAGAAGAAATTTGCAAATGTGGCATGCATATTCTAGAGGTTGAAATCAGGAGGATAGGTATATGAATCTTACTGATTGCAGAACTGAACCTGAGGCCTGCCCAAAGATACTGTTCTTCCTACCACTTAGAATTTCTAGGACCAGCACGCCAAAAGCGTAAACGTCTGCTTTCTCTGTTAGTTGTCCCTTAACAAGATACTCTGGAGCCATATAACCCCTGCAAAATTATTCTTTCAGAAGGTGAGAGATCTGTTCTGCAGAATCTGTAATAGAAGATGAAATTTCCAAAGAGTGAAAAGAAGGGGTCATCCCCACAATAAGCCTTATATCACATGCTCATCTTCTGAACTCATAGTACGTGGCGGTTCAAATAGCCAATCCAGTCTTCTCTACGTGAAGATGTCATCTAAAATGGCTCAATTGAAACAAAAGGAGAAAAAAATAAAAGACCAGAATCTTACAGTGTCCCTGCAATACCGGTGCTGAGATGAGATTTTTCTGGATCAAGACATCGAGCAAGTCCAAAGTCAGCAATCTTCGCTGTGAGATCTTCGTCAAGAAGGACATTGCTGCTTTTGATGTCTCTGTGTATTATTTTCACTCCACAAGGTCCATGGAGAAATGCCAGCCCCTCAGCTGTTCCGGAGATGATATTAACCCGCTCCTGCCAACTCAGGACATGGGTCGCATTCTTGACTGCAACGGCAACCAGGTCTTGTTATCAGTTACATTATTGCAATTGAGTACTTATCAGGAATGAGATTAAAAAACTGCCTAGAAAAGACTAGCAAGAAAAAGTACTATTTTGGAACAAGATGAAGCTAGCAACTAGATTAACATCATAGAACAAATTTTGAGAAGCTAAAAGCTAAAGGGTTTTGTTTTGGTAGAGGCCCAACTTATGAAACCAACTCCACTAATCTCGGATGCAGAATGGAGCAGCAAGTGGGGGGTAACTTACCAAAGAGGATTTGATCAAGGCTTCTGTTGGGAACATATTCATAAACTAGGAGGCTTTCCGGGCCTTCAATGCTGCAACCCAGAAGGCGGACAAGGTTCTTGTGTTGGATTCCACTGATCAGATTTACCTCATTGAAGAAGTCATCCACCCACTGACGAGTGTTGAACACCAGTTTTTTTACTGCAACAACTCTTCCATCAGGGAAGATCCCCTTGTATACAGAACCAGCTCCTCCTTGGCCTAATTTCCTTGAGTCATCAAAGAAGTCGGTAGCCTTCTCAAGCGATTCGTAATTAAAATTCAGATTCGACTTCCTTACAATTGCCGGAACGCCAAAGAGTTTCTTCTGGACTGAGAATAGGCAAAGAAGATGGATGGCATTAGAGAATGTTTAAAGAGAAAGTTAAAACAGAAATATCCTCTTTACTTTCACATTTACCTTCTCTTTTCTTGGATAATTTTCTGTATCCAACATAAGCACCGGCGAAAACAAGTGAAGTTGCAGCAGCAACGGATAAAGCAATAGTAATGATGATCCCAAGCTTCAACGAGTCTATTAAAAACCACAAAGATCATCCTTTGCTGACAAGAAGCTATAGCAATTAAGAGGCAAAAAATAACGTAAAGGCTACAGCTATCCCAATTCAGTTGAAAATACGGAACAAGAAAACTAGAACATCGTGCAGACTAACTTGCAAGATCAGTCAATTCTTACCACCATCTGTAGGGACAGTATAAAACCTCTGAGTCGAATATCGCATGAAACATCCGGCATTCATAGCCCTCCCTTCATCCCCAGGAGTGCAGTTCCTCGCCCTGATCATTGCATTCGCCAAGCACTCTCTACACCTCTTCTCATCGAGAGTGTTCCAGCACTGCGCCAGCGCATAAACGCCAGCGACTCCTCCCCTCCTCGCCTCTCCAAAAACGGCGAACCCCTTGTTCTCCGGCGCAACTGTCGACACATTCGTCAGCACCCGATCGACCTTAGCGGCAAACTGCTGCCTCGCCTGGTGGTCGGCCGAAACGCTGGACTGATTGGCGCACTTGACCATGTCGTGCTGCGGATCGACGGTCTCATTAAAGAAATTATAGTAATCGAACCTTATGAAGCAACCGTCGAGATACAACCGCCCCTTAGTATCCAAGATAGTGCATCGAGAAAGTGAAGTCCTGCTCTGCGCGAAACAGAGGATGCAATCCTCGCGGCTCAGGTCGCCGTGGCACTGAGACAGGGCGTAGATTTCTGGCAACGGAGAGGTTATGGAATCATTAGCCCAGCGATCTTCAGTGACTTTCGCGAGAACTTTCAGCATGACGTCGAGGAAGTTCGAGGGGGACGCGACGTTGGATTTGAGGCATAGAATGCCCGCCTCCGAGATTCGAGGATCGCCGAGCGAGGGCGAGAACGAGGAGCTGAAGAGAACCAGGAAAACGCAAGCGAGGTTGAGGGTCGAAGGAAGCATTTCACAGCTCCGACCTCAGTTTCGAAGCGAAATCCGCCGGAGAACCGGATTACCGCCTCGATTTTTCTCTCGGTTCGAGCTTCTCGCGGTATCAAGCAGCGTTCAAAGGCGATCTTGTCTTAATGAATGATGACTGGACGGAAGTGAGAGTTGACAACGGCCCGGCGCGGTTGACTTTGATTGTTTTTTTTGGAAAATTAGCGGAGAAAGATGAGGAATGACTTGACTGGAGTAGACCCGCTTAAAATTCTAACTATTTGATCCGATTTGAAGACCGATAATTCGGATGGGACCAGGCCCGACCACGTGTTGGAAACTAGGAAGTCGCTCCCATGAGAAGATGGACCTGGAGACTGGGACACCCCGGTCGGGAGTTTGCTCCCTGGTGTGTCTCGAATTCACGGCTTTCTGAAAAGACCGGTACCATCTTCAGTGAATTCAGTGAAGTTTTAACTTACTTCCCGGCATGTCTTGATTTCTAATTCGAATGAAGTAGTTCGAGAACTGTTTGTATCATTTTTGGGTAAGGAGTCTAATCGACACAGAATGGATGAGAAAATGAGTGTCCATCTGTGAATTTTTTTGAGCCGGCCTCTGAAATGCTTCTTGCTCGTGAGACAAAAAAAGGAAAGCTGAAGAGGTGGAGTAATTAGATGTCGACAGGTTTGGTGTTTGAGTTTCGACGTTCTCCCACTCAAGATAAAAAGCCACGCATGTAATCTATCGGCGCCGTCGTGCCCTACGCATATGTATAGGACGATTTGCATGCATTCCTTAGGATTGACCAAATTGAAAGAATAAGATTTTATTTTTCTTTTATTGAGATGCACATGCGAGCTCGGAAAAATTGGTGTGATGTGAAACGGTTAATATATCCTAATTATCTTCTAACTTACTGATTTAGACTTTCAAATAAAAATGGATCTAACTAGATACGTCGACAAAGTCAGACTTAAAAGCTCCTTCTTAACGACTTCCCTGGATGAAGGTGTCGGGTTTTTGCCGCACTCTCAACAAATGGCACTAGAGTATTCTCAACACCTTCTCTGGGCAAAAGAACGCAAGCCTTGTGATGTAGCAATGCAAAGTTTGATGGTAACTTTTATGGTTCGGTCCAGAGGAATGAACATGGACAAAGTGGATATTCTAGTCAAGACACAAAAGTGAATATTCAAGTTGAGACATAAATTGAGTTGGTACGATACTCAAATTAAGAGAGAGAGAGGACCCTAACTGTGATTACTGGTGCAGGGGATGGGTTGACTAAGAAACGAGGCAGTTGAACCTGGAATTTTAAATAGAAAAAGAACCAAGAATGGACTATCCATGCTGAATTATCACCGAATCTCTTTGTTCATTATTTATTGTTGCTTTCTATCTTTCCCGACAACGTATTAGCGCACATGATGAGTAATTTATTGAACAGAAATGTCAGTGTTTTGAGAGCATCTAAGCTAGTTTGATGTAGAGATGGTTTCTCCACTAGTCCTTGGAGAAAGCACCAATGTCGAAATAAGTATTCCCGCTAGCTAAAAAATAATTGCACTTCTTAAATTTAAGGATGGCGATCTTGTCTCGACCTTATCCCTCCTTGAAAATAGGGGTAGGCAATCGTGTCAGTTCAATCCAAAAGCTGAAATGAATAGACCTCATCTAGTTGATTCTGGTCCTATTGACATGAGGACTGTGATAGGTTCCCTAATTTTAAAAAGAAAAAAGAAAAGAAAAGGGAAGACTTTCACTGGTTCCCAAACTATTTTTTTTCCATAACATAATAGTTATATTATTAAATAAGTTGAAAAAAAAAAAAAGGTAGGTTCTCAGGTTCAGTTTTTGGCCAATTCCTTGTTCCAAAAATCAAGAATCGACTCTGTTGGGTGGGTTTCAATTTCTAGGAAGATTACTAAAAAAGTTTTAAACTCATTGTATGGATGTAAACCTTTTAATTTGACCAATTTAGTCCTAAACTTTCTTCATGATTTGTTATTATAATTCTTCCAATTAATTTTGGTTAAAAATTGCTATTATAAATGCTAGTTGTTCTATGTGGTAAAGGCCGGCGCATTGACACTAATGTAGACAATTTTTATATTTTTTTTAATTTAGAACTCACCCATCTTGAAACCGATTTCTCTTAATTAGGGGTGTTCATTACTTTTTAGCAAGTATTACGGTAATTACTTTTCAGATTTGTTGTCCTTATTGAAATTAAAATCATGACTTTAAGCATTTATACAGTGGTGCGCACTCAATTGCTTGTTGCCATAGCGCATAACCAGCTGCCATCATTTTCCTGTACCATGCCCAGGATTGGTTACCCGGGGAAGGCATCGCAGGAATCAAGCTGGGGGCATTTCCCTTGAAGGGGGTTACGCGCGCCTCGGCGGTTGGGATTATATATTTTCCCCCCTAATCCCAGGGGGAAGCTGTCTTTCCAGCGTTAAAGCCTTTTAAGGTCTTACTTAGAACCAATAGAGAGGTCAAATCTTGATCAACAAAGTCCTATCCACCACAAGAAATAATTCTCAACATCGCATAATCCTAATAATGGAATCCAATAGCATCTTTCTATGACTAGCTTTTCTCACCGATGTTCCTGGCCCCATAACACTCTTCAATCAAACTCGAGACACTGTCTCAACCAAGACCAATTCTTAGCATCGCCACTTTTCAACTTAGACGGCCTGGGCGCACCACTCGTGACCTTGATTGCCCGTGGCTCTCTACATAAATGATGGATGGCGCATGTTCTGTGCTAGTCATAAGCGTCTGTGAATTCTAAATGAGGTCAGCTTTGGAAGATCGACCGATGTCGACCATGTTCAATTCGCTTTGTGACGAGGAGTCCAAGAATCAAGCAATCCGAATTCCATAGCTTCTAGGTGAAGAACTCTACTGTGTTTGACCATTTCCTAGCAAATGCCTGAACTCTGTGAGAATCCTTTTAAAAAAGTAGAGGAATTTTGAAAAACTAAACCGGGTTCGACAAATTATCAATATTTTGACCGGAATTCCCGTGCGAGTCTGAATTGATAATGCAAGTAATGGACGTTAAACTGCCATCTGTAAGGACAAAAATTGCTAGCAAAGTTAGCACTTTCGATGGGATTTGAATTTTGAGGAAAAAAAGAAGGGTTTTGAAGTAGATGTCTGTGGCAGTGGATTTCGCTATGATTTCGCTATAATCTCGTGTGCCAATTGCTGAATTGATAATGCAAGTTATGAACGCTAAACTACCATGTGTAATGAGAAAATTGCTAGCGGACCGAAAAGATTACTGTCGCCGGATACTATACCGTGTTCCGTTAGGACTCGATTGTTGCAGAACCCAAAGTGGCAGCAGCTCAAAATGAGAGTTCTGCGATAGCTTATATAGGGCCAGAAGCAGAGAGGTCTCAATCTTACTGACCTTGTGGTTCCTGTGCAGCAAAACTTACTGTGGCTACTGCCACAGGGTCAAGCATTTGTTGACGCAGCTCGGGGCGAGTTACAAAGTGGTCGAGCTGGACAAGGAACGTGAGCGTCTCCTACCCTCTTGAACCGCCTGCATATAATCTTGATCTGAGTGTATAAACCATCTTGCTCTTGGCTATTTGGAGGCTGATTTTGTCGACAAAGCAAAGATACCTTTTTTTTAAGCATATTTGCTGGTATAGCATTCTGTTCATGCGTAAAATCCAGTTAAGAATCTCCCCCCACAGTTGCTCGATTAGCCCCCAAAGACCTGTATCTTTTGATTCTTTCGACCGTGGGTTTTGAACTGTAATTTATTGATATTTCCGTGATTGTGCAAATGATCGCTTTATCTCCAAGATGAAGAACTCGTGTGGAACATGATATCTTTGACACTACATTGTTCAACCATCTGAATTTCCTTTCGAAGGTGAAGGAGCTGTGGTTCAATCGGCTTTGGCAGATTGGACGGGGCTGAGAACAGTACCAAATGTGTTCATTGGGGGAAATCGTATCAGTGGCTGCGATTGTAAATTCTTAATTGCGTGCCTAATCATCTGTCTCTCTTTTCTTTGTTGATTTCAAGAAAATCTCTGGTAGAGGTTAGATGCAACGCGGGTGTTGGACGACTAATCTTTTAATGTTGGTTTTCCTTGCAACGCCAGCGGTCACTCAGAAACACCAGGCAGGTCAACTGGTACCTCTTCTTAGGAGCGCCAGAGCTGTGACGACTTAATAAAAGTGGTGCTCATAGTTCAAACCTTCGATCGAAAGAGAGAAACACGTGTGATGGAAGTGGATAAACTGAGGTGTGACATCCACTGCACATGTAAACGAAAGAATTGTCTTTGACTGCTCGCACAAATTTGGAGTGTGTAGTATAAACTTACCTTGTCAGCAGAGTTGCTACCATATTAGTAGCAGCCGAAAATCCTTAATGCAAAAGTGGAATGACCATCAGAAATTCTGAGACCCAGACTATTTGTTTGCCGAAGTGACTAGGAAACGATTTGATGGTGCGGTAATAAAGTTTCACGGGACATTGATCAAGACTTCTTTAGAGATCTGCAGTTTTATTATGCAGAAGAGTTATCTTCGAGATTAAGATTATTTCTTTGCTTCCAGTTCTGATAATTCTAGTTCAATGCGATGATCCAAAAGCAAGCAGGATCTCCAGGAATAGCAAAGAGTTCTATAGGGAACAGTCACGAGCTTCTCCTCTCCCACTTTGCTGGAAAGCAACCTCTACAACAAAAATAAGTGTTTTTTTCTTTGTCCCACATAGAAAAAAAAAAAAAAAAAAAAAAAAAGAAGTGGGCCAGCTTAAAAGTGCGGGATTTCCTTTGAGTAAATAAAGGAAGGGGGAGGTTAGGGGTTCAAATCCCCACCTTCTCAAGGGGGGAGTGGGGTGGGGACGATTTCGGGAGTGGGTTTCGACTCCCACGCCACGCCCTGCAAGGAGGAAGGGCAAAAGTCTGAGAGTGAGTGTTAGAGTAGGATTAGAGTAGGACTGACAAAAAAAACAAAAAGGAATGATCAGGTGGGGCTAGACCCCATCATACCTGCGTGCGGGTGCGCAATTATTTGGCGCATATCTGCGCGCCCGCGGTTTGATTAGCACTAATCGCTTTATTATTATTTTTTTTATTTTTGTTATGTTATTAATTTTAATCAAATGTTGTTTTTGTTTTTAAGAATTTTCGAAAATAAAATATAAAAAAGAAAATTCAAAATTTATTTATTAAAATAAAATTATTATTATTCCGAATTTTGTTTGTCTTTTTAAGATAACCTTTGGAAAAATTATTTATTCGGTTTTACAACTTTTCCCGAAGGGTTGCAATTGTTCGGTTTTCGACTTCTTCCAAAGAGTCGCATTTGTTTATCCGAACAATTTTCTAAATGACGTGTTTGTTCATTCTTTGGCAATTTTTACGAAGAGTTGCAAGACTGTTTCATATATAAACTTGTCAATTTTCGGAAGAAAAAGTGTGGCCATTTTTCGAGTCTTCTTTTTGAAAAACTGCGGGTGCGCAATTATTTGGCGCATATCTGCGCGCCCGCGGTTTGATTAGCACTAATCCCTTTATTATTTTTTTTTATTTTTGTTATGTTATTAATTTTAATCAAAGGTTGTTTTTGTTTTTAAGAATTTTCGGAAATAAAATATAAAAATGAAAATTCGAAATTTATTTATTAAAAAAAATTATTATTATTCCGAATTTTGTTTGTCTTTTTCAAGACAACCTTTGGAAAAATTACTTATTCGGTTTTGCAACTTTTCCCGAAGGGTTGCAATTGTTCGGTTTTCGACTTCTTCCGAAGAGTCGCATTTGTTTATCCGAACAATTTTCTAAATGACGTGTTTTTTCATTCTTTGGCAATTTTCGGAAGAAAAAGTGTGGCCATTTTTCAAGTCTTCTTTCTGAAAAACTGCAGCCAATTTTTTGATTGTTTCCTATAGAGATCCTAGAGAAATACTAGAATTGCTGTCTAGTATTCTCATTTGAGACTTTGTTGTATCCTGGAGGATTTTTGCCGATAACCATCAACAACGTTGTGGGGCAAATAAATCCTTAAAGAAAGTGATATCACGCCTCAAAGTCTGAGTTGTTTTACTCTATCCGATTTCATTGTTCAACCCATTTCGAAACCATATTTTTCCAACACGTGCGATCATGAAATAGCCCCTAAATCCTCTTGATCAGGGCGTGGCCAAATGAGAAAGGGGTCTTCGCCGGGAGTTTTCCCTTCGTGGACCCATTCTGACTCTCGAGGTTCACCAACAAATGCATCTGCCATAAATATAGGGGGAAGAGGTACGGTCATATGATGTCTGCAAAGGTCAATGCTGTAATAGTTGACTGTTTTGTCTTCTTGGATCTACTCAAATAATGAACTAATTATCCTCCACTTTAGGACCATCCGAAGCGAATTGCAAAGAATAAGTAACTATAGAATAACTTTCACACTGTTTCATCAACCTAGGGTCGATAAAAATTGCTAGTCAATTCACTGCAAAGGCCAGCTTCAAACCAAGAAATATATAGGAAAAAGTTGAGAAGTACATCAAGCTGTCTAGATGATCATTTCAAGAATTCATCAATCCTTAAAAAAAGTGATATAACGCCTCAAAGTCTGAGTTGTTTTACTCGATCCGATTTCATTGTTCAACCCATTTCGAAGCCATATTTTTCCAACACGTGCGATCATGAAATAGCCCCTAAATCCTCTTGATCAGGGCGTGGCCAAATGAGAAAGGGGTCTTCGCCGGGAGTTTTCCCTTCGTGGACCCATACCTGACTCTCGAGGTTCACCAACAAATGCATCCGCCATAAATATAGGGGGAAGAGGTACGGTCATATGATGTCTGCAAAGGTCAATGCTGTAATAGTTGACTGTTTTGTCTTCTTGGATCTACTCAAATAATGAACTAATTATCCTCCACTTTAGGACCATCCGAAGCGAATTGCAAAGAATAAGTAACTACAGAATAACTTTCACACTGTTTCTTCAACCTAGGGTCGATAAAAATTGCTAGTCAATTCACTGCAAAGGCCAGCTTCAAACCAAGAAATATATAGGAAAAAGTTGAGAAGTACATCAAGCTGTCTAGATGATCATTTCAAGAATTCATCCATCCTCATCATGGCAAATGAGACCATCGCTCTGAGAAAAACTGAAGTGGAAGTGCTAATTAGAAAATTTCCGACGAAAGAGGCAGAATCTAGGCGTTTTGCTTTTCCTTTATGAGTTTACAGGACATGAAAGAAGCTAGCATGAACTCCTACACAATTGTGATTCTGTTTCCATGAGTCACTGTACTTCCTGTGTAAATTGAGTGGAATTGGCAATAATAAGAGAAAATGGAGAATAAAAGAAATAAATAAAATAAGAATATGTACATGGTTTCCTCCAACTCCATTAAGTGGGAAACGGCCAGCATAAGACATGAACGATGCACCATGGCGCTTCTGCAATCTCTTGCACAACAGCCACATCTTTACCCTGTCTCGCTGCGCAGATTTTCTCATCCCAATTTCCCGATTGGGGTTCGAGAAACGCTCGAGCATTACTGGCCATTGGACTCCTTGCAATCCTTCACAGAGGACCATATGCCCATCTCATAACATGCGGCTGAAGAATAAATATTGGTCCTGTTCAAATGTCCGAAAATTAAGTCGCCTCCGCTGGCTCAGTTGATTCTGCCAAAACGGCTATCTCACCGGAGGCTTATGGTGGAAGCGAAGGAAATTTCAGAATTTGTCAGTTGGTTTGTGATCCCAGTATTCGTGTTCGAGCTTCTGCTGGAGTCATCTGGAATTGGATTATTGTTGAGAAATGGGGGTTGCGTTGGCATGGGAACTATACACTCCTGGTCGTTGAGCATCTCAACTACTTCAGACATGGATGGTCGTAAATCTGGGGAAGCTTGGGTACAAAGAAGCGCGATTTGAATCACATTCAATGCCTCTGAGATGGGAAACTTGCCTTTCAACGCAGGATCGATGCATTCAGCAAGTCTATTAGATTTATATTGCTTCCAAACCTGAGAAGTACAGAAAAGTCGAAGCAAGTCATTAGAAACTTTGCTAGTGTTCAGCAGAAAAGAAAGACTATCTCCAGACTGTGAAGGGATGAATTAAATAAAGCCCTTGTGCAGCTGAATCATGATATGTAAAGCCACGAAGGGGTTCGTGACGGTTACAAGATTTCCAGTACAGAGAAAAGAGTAGCTGGAAAACTCTCAATTTGAAGTTCGAGAAGATGTTACTTGTTAGGATTTATTCCAACTCTATATCATAGACAATAAATTTTTAAACACCGCATGCATATTCTAGAGGTTGAAATCAGGAGGATAGGTATATGAATCTTACTGATTGCAGAACTGAACCTGAGGCCTGCCCAAAGATACTGTTCTTCCTACCACTTAGAATTTCTAGGACCAGCACGCCAAAAGCATAAGCATCTGCTTTCTCTGTTAGTTGTCCCTTAACAAGATACTCTGGAGCCATATAACCCCTGCAAAATTATTCTTTCAGAAGGAGAGAAATCTGTTCTGCAGAATCTGTAATACAAGATGAAATTGCCAAAGAGTGAAAAGAAGGGGTCATCCCCACAATAAGCCTTAAATCAGATGCTCATCTTCTGAACTCATAATACATGGCGGTTCAAATAGCCAATCCAGTCTTCTCTACATGAAGATGTCATCTAAACTGGCTCAACTGAAACAAAAGGAGAAAAAAATAAAAGACCAGAATCTTACAGTGTCCCTGCAATACCGGTGCTGAGATGAGATTTTTCTGGATCAAGACATCGAGCAAGTCCAAAGTCAGCAATCTTTGCTGTGAGATCTTCGTCAAGAAGGACATTGCTGCTTTTGATGTCTCTGTGTATTATTTTCACTCCACAAGGTCCATGGAGAAATGCCAGCCCCTCAGCTGTTCCGGAGATGATATTAACCCGCTCCTGCCAACTCAGGACATGGGTCGCATTCTTGACTGCAACGGCAACCAGGTCTTGTTATCAGTTACATTATTGCAATTGAGTACTTATCAGGAATGAGATTAAAAAACTGCCTAGAAAAGACTAGCAAGAAAAAGTACTATTTTGGAACAAGATGAAGCTAGCAACTAGATTAACATCATAGAACAAATTTTGAGAAGCTAAAAACTAGAGGGTTTTGTTTTGGTAGAGGCCCAACTTATGAAACCAACTCCACTAATCTCGGATGCAGAATGGAGCAGCAAGTGGGGGGTAACTTACCAAAGAGGACTTGATCAAGGCTTCTGTTGGGAACATATTCATAAACTAGGAGGCTTTCAGGGCCTTCAATGCTGCAACCCAAAAGGCGGACCAGGTTCTTGTGTTGGATTCCACTGATCAGATTTACCTCATTGAAGAAGTCATCCACCCACTGACGAGTGTTGAACACCAGTCTTTTTACCGCAACAACTCTTCCATCAGGGAGGATCCCCTTGTATACAGAACCAGCTCCTCCTTGGCCTAATTTCCTCGACTCATCAAAGAAGTCGGTAGCCTTCTCAAGCGATTCGTAATTAAAATTCAGATTCGACTTCCTTACAATTGCCGGAACGCCAAAGAGTTTCTTCTGGACTGAGAATAGGCAAAGAAGATGGATGGGATTAGAGAATGTTCAAAGAGAAAGTTAAAACAGAAATATCCTCTTTAGTTTCACATTTACCTTCTCTTTTCTTGGATAATTTTCTGTATCCAACATAAGCACCGATGAAAAGAAGTGAAGTTGCAGCAGCAGCGGATAAAGCAATAGCAATGATGATCCCAAGCTTCAACGAGTCTATTAAAAAACACAAAGATCATCCTTTGCTGACAAGAAACCGGAAGCTATAGCAATTAAGAGGCCAAAAATAACCTACTACAGGCTACAGCTATCCCAATTCAGTTGAAAATACAGAACAAGAAAACTAGAACAACGTGCAGACTAACTTGCAAGATCACTCAATTCTTACCACCATCTGTAGGGACAGTATAAAACCTCTGAGTCGAATATCGCATGAAACATCCGGCATTCATAGCCCTCCCTTCATCCCCAGGAGTGCAGTTCCTAGCCCTGATCATCGCATTCGCCAAGCACTCTCTACACCCCTTCACATCGAGAGTGTTCCAGCACTGCGCCAGCGCATAAACGCCAGCGACTCCTCCCCTCCTCGCCTCTCCAAAAACGGTGAACCCCTTGTTCTCCGGCGCGACCGCCGACACATTCGTCAGCACCCGATCGACCTTAGCAGCAAACTGCTGCCTCGCCTGCTGGTCGGCCGAAACGCTGGACTGATTGGCACACTTGACCATGTCGTGCTGCGGATCGACGGTCTCATTAAAGAAATTATAGTAATCGAACCTTATGAAGCAACCGTCGAGATACAACCGCCCGGAGTTAGCCGCCAAGACACTGCACCGAGGGAGTATAGTCCTGCTCTGCGCGAAACAGAGGAGGCAATCGTCGCGGCTCAGGTCGCCGTGGCACTGAGCCAGGGCCTAGATTTCCGGCAACGGAGAGGTGACGGAATCATTAGCCCAGCGATCTTCGGTAACTGTCGCGGCAATCTTTCGCATGACGTCGAGGAAGTTCGAGACGATGTTCACGGTGGACGTGACGTTGGATTTGAGGCACAGAATCCCCGCCTCCGAGACCCGAGGATCGCCGAGCGAGGGAGAGAACGAGGAGCTGAAGAGAACCAGGAAAGCGCAAGCGAGGTTGAGGATCGAAGGCCGCATTTCACAGCTCCGACCTCAGTTCCACGAGCTGCGATCGCGTCGACAGATATCTAACCGAGCCGAAGTCGAGAAAATGCGGAGGAGCGAGAACGGATCATCGCGCGCTTCCAAGAAGCGTCCAGCTACCCGAGCTCGAGAACGCTCCGGTGGCTGCCGCCGGATCTGATCTCCGCCGGAGGAATGTTCCGGGAGCCAAAAGCGAGAAAATGCAGAGGAGCGAGAGAACCGGATTACCGCCTTGATTTTTCTCTTGGTTCCAGCTTCTCGGGCTTTCAAGGAGCGTCAGCTACCGAAGTTCTCCCTCCTCCGTCAAAGATTCAAAGCTCGTGGAGTCCAGAATAGCTGCGGCGGCCATCCATCGGCTGCGCTCTTACTTATACACGCGAGCGCATGCGCAACATGGAGCGGCGAGCTTCTAGAAGCGGGCGGCCAGCTGACGAAGTGGAAATTTCGCACCAACCGGTTGAACCGGGGACGCATACGGAGGCGGATCAGCTCGTGACGGTCGCCAGCGACGGCGACGACGGCAGTGACGGCGGTGACGGGTGGGTCCTATCATTGAGAAAAGGTCAAAGGCGATCTTACCTTAATGAATGATGACTGGACGGAAGTGGGAGGCGATTGCTTGTGCCTCGACGAGAGAACTAAGAAGTATCCATACTTTTCGGTAGCATTCGTATCGTGTTCAACACTTTGACGCATGATCAATCCGATATCGATACACATGGGTTAATTTTAAAATTTTTTAATAAATAGGCCAAATGTAATTATGTAAAAAGTAATAAAATAATAATAATAATAATAATAATGAAAAGGAGAAAAGTTTTCTTTTTACTCTCACTTTCCATGACTCACAATTTTTAATGTAAATTCATTCTATGCTCTTTTATTTTTTATTTTTTATTTATTTGTGAATTTGAATTAAATCAATTTGATAAAAATTATAATTTATCATGTATATATAAAAATATACATTTAATATACAACGTATCCTAACTTGTTGAAATTTTCTATTTTTTTAGAATTAATGTGTTGGCGTGTTGTGTCGTCTCTTTTATTTCTTTTTTTTTAAAAAAAAATTAGCGGAGAAAGATGAGGAATGACTTGACTAGAAGAGGTAACACGCTTTTAATGTCATTACAAGATAAAAGATAAAGATAAAGATAATAATTTTCTTAATTCTAACTATTTAGGAAAAATGTCACAAATGGTCCATGAACTTCCATCCAATGTTCAAATTCATCCCTGAATTTTCGATTTGCTCAATTTGGTCCCTAAACTTTCATTTAATATTTAATTTCATCCCTAAGCTTTCGATTTACTCAATTTGATCCCTGAACTTTCATCTAATGTTCCATCTAGTCCCTAACTATTTGAAAATTGACTAATTTCCCTTTTTTTTAATACCAAACTGTAACTGGGTTTTTTTTTTGGGGTCAAAAAAATACCACATTTATGCAAAGTAATAAAGGTCAATATTTCTTTCATTTCTTCATATTAAAAACAAATGGAAAAAGGGACAGTAATAATAAACAAAGGTGAATCTTGCATTTTGATTTCTTTTTTGTATATGCAAATTACTTGAATAATGTACAAAAGCCCATCAATTGATTTTTTTTATGGACTTCACCGAAAAGGGAAAAATCGATTGATGGGCTTTTGTACATTATTCAAGTAATTTGCATATACAACAAAGAAATCAAAATGCAAGATTCACCTTTGTTTACTACTAATGTCCCTTTTTCCATTTTTTTTTAATATGGAGAAAGGAAATAAATATTGACATTTATTACTTTGCATAAATGTGGTCTTTTTTCGACAAAAAAAAAAAAAAAAACCCAGTTTGGTATTTTTTTTTGTATTTTTTTTATTTATAAAAAAACAGTTTGGTATTAAAAGAAAGGAAATTGGTCAATTTTCAAATAGTTAGGGACTAGATGGAACATTAGATGAAAGTTTAGGAATCATTTACAACATTTCCCCAACTATTTATTCCAATTTGAAGACTGGTAATTCGGATGGGGCCAAGCTCGACAACGTGTTGGAAACTAGGAAGTCTCTCTCTATGAGATGGTGGACGTGGAGACAAGACGCCCCGAGAGTTTGCTCTCGACGTGTCCCGAATTCATGGCTATCTGAAAAGGCCAGTACCATCTTCAGTGAAGTTTTAATTTGCTCCTTGGTATGTCTTGATTTCGCATTCGAATGAAATAGTTCGAGAACTGTTTGTATCACTTTTGGACAAGAAGTCTGATCGACACAGAATGGATGAGAAGATGTGTGTGCATCTATGAATTGTTTTGAGGCGGACTTTTAAATGCTTCTTGCTTGTGAGGCAAAAAGGAAAGCTAAAGAGGGGGAGTAACTAGATGTGTTCGAGTTACAGCGTTCTCCCGCTCAAGATAAAAGCCATGCCTGCAATCTAGTCGGCGCTGTCGTGCCCTATGCATAGGTATAGCGTGATTTGCATGCGTTCCTTAGGATTGACCAAAATAAGATTTTTATTTCTTTTGTTGAGATACATGTACGAGTTCGGAAGAATTAATGTGATATGAAATGGTTAATATATCCTAGTAATCTTCAAAATTACTGATTTAGACTTTCAAATAAAGATGAGTCTATAAATACGTCAACCGGGTCAGACTTGAAAGCTCCTTCTTAACAACTTCCTCAGACGAAGGTGTCATGTTTCTGCCGCACTCTCAACAAATGGCACTAGAATATTCTCAACACCTTCTCTGGGCAAAAGAAGGCAAGCCTTGTGATGTAGCAATGCAAAGTTTGATGGTAACTTTTATGGTTTGGTCCGAAGGGATGAACATGGACAAAGTGGATATTCAAGTCAAGACATGAGTTGGTACAGTACTCGAATTAAGAGAGAGAGAGAGAGAGTGGACCCTGACTGCAATTACTGGTGCAAGGGATGACTTGACTAAGAAACGCCACAGTTGAACCAGGAATTTTGAATAGAAAAAGAACCAGGAATGGACTGTCCATAATGAATTATCACTGAATCTCTCCGTTCAAAATTAATTTGTTACTTTCTATCTTTCTGGACGACTTATTAGCGCACATGATGAGTAATTTATCGAATGGAAATGCCAGTGTTTTGATAGCATCTAAGCTACTTTGATGTATAGATGGTTTCTCTGCTGGTCCTTGGGGAAAGCACCAATGTCGAAGTAAGTATTCTCGCTAGCTCAAAAATAATTGCGCTTCTTAAATTTAAGGATGGCAATCTTGTCTCGACCTTATCCCTCCCTAAAAATAGGGATTGGCAACTGTGTTAATTCAATTCAAAAACTAAAATGAATAAACCTCATCTAGTTGGTTCAGGTCCTATTGACATGAGGACTGTGATAAGTTCCCTAATTTTTATTTATTTATTTATTTATTTATTTATTTATTTATTTATTTTTAAAAAAAAGGGTTTTGAAGTAGATGTTTGTGGCAGTGGGTTTCGCTATGATCTCGTGTGCCAATTGCTGAATTGATAATGCAAGTTATGAACGTTAAACTACCATGTGTAATGAGAAAATTGCTAGCGGAACGAAGAGATTACTGTCGCCGGATACTATACCGTGTTCTGTTAGGACTCGATTGTTGCAGAACCCAAAGTGGCAGCAGCTCAAAATGAGAGTTCTGCGATAGCTTGTATAGGGCCAGAAGCAGAGAGGTCTTAATCTTACTGACCTTGTGGTTTCTATGCAGCAAAACTTACTGTGGCTACTGCCACAGGATCAAGCATTTGTTGACGCAGCTCGGGGCGAGTTACAAAGTCGTCGAGCTGGACAAGGAAGGTGAGCGTCTCCCACCCTCTTGAACCGCCTGCATATAATCTTGATCTGAGTATATAAACCATCTTGCTCTTGGCTATTTGGAGGCTGATTTTGCCGACAAAGCAAAGATACCTTTTTTTTTAAGCAGATTTGCTGGCATAGCATTCTGTTCATGCGTAAAAGCCAGTTAAGAATCTCCCCCCACAGTTGCTCGATTTGCCCCCAAAGACCTGTATCGTTTGATTCTTTCGACCATGGGTTTTGAACTGTAATTTATTAATATTTCCATGATTGTGCAAATGATCGCTTTATCTACAAGATGAAGAACTCGTTTGGAACATGATCTCTTTAACACTACATTGTTCAACCATCTGAATTTCCCTTTGAAGGTGACGGAGCTGTGGTTCAATCGGCTTTGGCAGATTGGACGGGGCTGAGAACAGTACCTAATGTGTTCATTGGAGGAAATCATATCGGTGGCTGCAATTGTAAATAATTAATTGCGTGGCTAATCATCTGTCTCTCTTTTCTTTGTTGATTTCAAGAAAATCTCTGGTAGAGGTTAGATGCAACGCGGGTGTTGTTGGACGACTAATCTTTTAATGTCGGCTTTCCTTGCAATGCCAGCGGTCACTCAGAAACACCAGGCAGGTCAACTGGTACCTCTTCTTAGGAGCGTCGGAGCTGTGAAAACCTAATAAAAGCGGTGCTCATAGTTCCAACCTTCGATCGAAAGGGAGAGACACGTGTGATGGAAGTGGATAAACTGAGGTGTCACATCCACTGCACATGTAAATGAAAGAATTGTCTTTTCACTGCTCGCACAAATTTGGAGTGTGTAGTATAAACTTACCACGTCAGCAGAGTTGCTACCATATTAGTAGCAGCTGAAAATCCTTAATGCAAAAGTGGAATGACTATCAGAAAATCTGAGACCCAGACTGTTTGTTTGCCGAAGTGACTAGGAAACGATTTGACATTGTCCGGTAATAAAGTTTCACGGGACATTAATCGAGACTTCTTTAGAGTTCTACAGTTTTATGATGCAGAAGAGTTATCGTCGAGATTAAGATTATTTCTTTGCTCCCGGTTCTGATAATTCGAGTTCAAGGCGATGATCCAAAAGCAAGAAGGATCTCGTAGCAAATAGTTCTATAGGGAACAGTCACGAGCTTCTCCTCTCCCACTTTGCTGGAAAGCAACCTCTACGGTCCTGTCGAGGGGTGTGCAGAAAATGATGTGGCGCGTGCGATCATGAAATAGCCCCTAAATCCTCTTGATCAGGGCGTGGCCAAATGAGAAAGGGGTCTTCGCCGGGAGTTTTCCCTTCGTGGACCCATTCCTGACTCTCGAGGTTCACCAACAAATGCATCCGCCATAAATATAGGGGGAAGAGGTACGGTCATATGATCTCCGCAAAAATCAATGCTGTAATTGTTGACTATTTTGTCTTCTTGGATCTACTCAAATAATGAACTCATTATCCTCCACTTTAGGACCATCCGAAGCGAATTGCAAAGAATAAGTAAATACAGAAAAACTTTCACACTGTTTCTTCAACCTAGGGTCAATAAAAATTGCTAGTCAATTCACCGCAAATGCCAGCTTCAAACCAAGAAATATATAGGAAAAAGTTGAGAAGTACATCAAGCTATCTAGATGATCATTTCAAGAATTCATCCATCCTCATCATGGCAAAAGAGACCATCGCTCTGAGAAAAACTGAAGTGGAAGTGCTAATTAGAAGATTTCCGACGAAAGAGGCAGAATCTCGGGGTTTTGCTTTTCGTTTATGAGATTACAGGACATGAAAGAAGCTAGCACAAACTCCTACACAATTGTGATTCTGTTTCCATGAGTCACTGTACTTCCTGTATAAACTGAGTGGAATTGGCAATAATAATAGAAAATGGATAATAAAAGAAATAAATAAAATAAGAATATGCACATGAGTTCCTCCGACTCCATTAAGTGGGAAACGGCCAGCATAAGACATGAACGATGCACCATGGAGCTTCTGCAATCTCTTGCACAGCAGCCGCATCTTTACCCTGTCTCGCTGCGCAGATCTTCTCATCCCGATTTCCCGATCGGGGTTCGAGAAACGCTCGAGCATTACTGGCCATTGGACTCCTTGCAATCCTTCTCACAGGACCATATGCCCATCTCATAACATGCGGCTGAAGAATAAATAGTGGTCCTGTTCAAATGTCCGAAAATTACGTCGCCTCTGCTGGCTCAGTTGATTCCGCCAAAAAGGCCATCTCACCTGAGGCTTATGGTGGAAGCGAAGGAAATTTCAGAATTTGTCAGTTGGTTTGTGATCCCAGTATTCGTGTTCAAGCTTCCGCTGGAGTCATCTGGAATTGGATTATTGTTGAGAAATGGGGGTTGCGTTGGCATGGGAAGTATGCACTCCTGGTCGTTGAGCATCTCAACTACTTCAGACATGGATGGTCGTAAATCTGGGGAAGCTTGGGTACAAAGAAGCGCGATTTGAATCACATTCAATGCCTCTGAGATGGGAAACTTGCCTTTCAACGCAGGATCGATGCATTCAGCAAGTCTATTTGATTTATATTGCTTCCAAACCTGAGAAGTACAGAAAAGTCGAAGCAAGTCATTAGAAACTTTGCTAGTGTTCAGCAGAAAAGAAAGACTATCTCCAGACTGTGAAGGGATGAATTAAATAAAGCCCTTGTGCAGCTGAATCATGATATGTAAAGCCACAAAGGGGTTCGCAAGGGTTACAAGATTTCCAGTACAGAGAAAAGAGTAGCCGGAAAACTCTCAATTTGAAGTTCGAGAAGATGTTACTTGTTAGGATTTATTCCAACTCTGTATCATAGACAAGAAGAAATTTGCAAATGTGGCATGCATATTCTAGAGGTTGAAATCAGGAGGATAGGTATATGAATCTTACTGATTGCAGAACTGAACCTGAGGCCTGCCCAAAGATACTGTTCTTCCTACCACTTAGAATTTCTAGGACCAGCACGCCGAAAGCGTAAACATCTGCTTTCTCTGTTAGTTGTCCCTTAACAAGATACTCTGGAGCCATATAACCCCTGCAAAATTATTCTTTCAGAAGGAGAGAAATCTGTTCTGCAGAATCTGTAATAGAAGATGAAATTGCCAAAGAGTGAAAAGAAGGGGTCATCCCCACAATAAGCCTTAAATCAGATGCTCATCTTCTGAACTCATAATACATGGCGGTTCAAATAGCCAATCCAGTCTTCTCTACATGAAGATGTCATCTAAACTGGCTCAATTGAAACAAAAGGAGAAAAAAATAAAAGACCAGAATCTTACAGTGTCCCTGCAATACCGGTGCTGAGATGAGATTTTTCTGGATCAAGACATCGAGCAAGCCCAAAGTCAGCAATCTTTGCTGTGAGATCTTCGTCAAGAAGGACATTGCTGCTTTTGATGTCTCTGTGTATTATTTTCACTCCACAAGGTCCATGGAGAAATGCCAGCCCCTCAGCTGTTCCGGAGATAATATTAAGCCGCTCCTGCCAACTCAGGACATGGATCGCATTCTTGACTGCAACGGCAACCAGATCTTGTTATCAGTTACATTATTGCAATTGAGTACTTATCAGGAATGAGATTAAAAAACTGCCTAGAAAAGACTAGCAAGAAAAAGTACTATTTTGGAACAAGATGAAGCTAGCAACTAGATTAACATCATAGAACAAATTTGGAGAAGCATAAAGCTAAAGGGTTTAGTTTTGGTAGAGGCCCAACTTATGAAACCAACTCCACTAATCTCGGATGCAGAATGGAGCAGCAAGCGGGGGGTAACTTACCAAAGAGGATTTGATCAAGGCTTCTGTTGGGAACATATTCATAAACTAGGAGGCTTTCCGGGCCTTCAATGCTGCAACCAAGAAGGCGGACCAGGTTCTTGTGTTGGATTCCAGTGATCAAATTTACCTCATTGAAGAAGTCATCCACCCACTGACGAGTGTTGAACACCAGTCTTTTTACCGCAACAACTCTTCCATCAGGGAGGATCCCCTTGTATACAGAACCAGCTCCTCCTTGGCCTAATTTCCTCGACTCATCAAAGAAGTCGGTAGCCTTCTCAAGCGATTCGTAATTAAAATTCAGATTCGACTTCCTTACAATTGCCGGAATGCCAAAGAGTTTCTTCTGGACTGAGAATAGGCAAAGAAGATGGATGGCATTAGAGAATGTTTAAAGGGAAAGTTAAAACAGAAATATCCTCTTTAGTTTCACATTTACCTTCTCTTTTCTTGGATAATTTTCTGTATCCAACATAAGCACCGATGAAAAGAAGTGAAGTTGCAGCAGCAACGGATAAAGCAATAGCAATGATGATCCCAAGCTTCAACGAGTCTATTAAAAAACACAAAGATCATCCTTTGCTGACAAGAAACGGGAAGCTATAGCAATTAAGAGGCAAAAAATAACCTACTACAGACTACAGCTATCCCAATTCAGGTGAAAATACAGAACCAGAAAACTAGAACATCGTGCAGACTAACTTGCAAGATCACTCAATTCTTACCACCATCTGTAGGGACAGTATAAAACCTCTGAGTCGAATATCGCATGAAACATCCGGCATTCAAAGCCCTCCCTTCATCCCCAGGAGTGCAGTTCCTCGCCCTGATCATCGCATTCGCCAAGCACTCTCTACACCCCTTCACATCGAGAGTGTTCCAGCACTGCGCCAGCGCATAAACGCCAGCGACTCCTCCCCTCCTCTCCTCTCCAAAAACGGCGAACCCCTTGTTCTGCGGTGCAACCGCCGACACATTCGTCAGCACCCGATCGACCTTATCGGCAAACTGCTGCCTCGCCTGCTGATCGGCCGAGACGCTGGACTGATTGGCGCACTTGACCATGTCGTGCTGCGGATCGACGGTCTCATTAAAGAAATTATAGTAATCGGACCTTATGAAGCAACCGTCGAGATACAACCGCCCGGAGTTAGCCGCCAAGACGCTGCACCGAGGGAGTATAGTCCTGCTCTGCGCGAAACAGAGGAGGCAATCGTCGTGGCTCAGGTCGCCGTGGCACTGAGCCAGGGCGTAGATTTCCGGCAACGGAGAGGTGACGGAATCATTAGCCCAGAGATCTTCGTTAACTGTCGCGGCAATCTTCCGCATGACGTCCAGGAAGTTCGAGACGATGTTCGCGGTGGACGTGACGTTGGATTGGAGGCACAGAATGCCCGCCTCCGAGACCCGAGGATCGCCGCGCGAGGAAGAGAACGAGGAGCTGAAGAGAACCATGAAAACGCAAGCGAGGTTGACGATCGAAGGCCGCATTTCACAGCTCCGACCTCAGTTCCGTAGCGAAATCCGCCGGAGAAACGTTCCGGGAGCTGCGAGAACCGATTATCGGGCTTTCAAGAAGCGTTCAGCTGCCGGAGTTCTACCCTCCTCCGGTCAAAGAGGAGCCCGAGCTCGAGGAAGCTCCGGCGGCCTCCTCCGGATCTTATCTCCGCCGGCCTCCCTCCCACCTTCCCGGAGCGAGATGACCGGATTATCGCGTCGATTTTTCTCTCGGTTCGAGCTTCTCGCGCTCTCAAGAAGCGGTCAGCTACCGGAGTTCTCCCCTCCTCCGGTCAAAGAGCCGCCCGAGCTCCGCCACCCTCCGCCGTCAAGATTCGAAGCTGGCGGAGTCCAAATTAGCTGCGGCGGCGGCGCGAGGCGTTGGTCGGATTCGCTGTCGAGCCCACGGACTCGGCCATCCAACGGCTGCGCTCCTACTTTATACAGGCTAGCGCATGCACACGTGGAGCGGCGAGCTTCTAGAAGCGGGGGGCGAGCCGACGAAGTGGACATTTGGTGGGAACCGGTCGGGGACGCGACGGTCGTCGGCGACGACGGCGGCGGCGGCGACGCGGCGGAGGGGTGGGTCCCGCCATTGAAGGAAGGTCAAAGGGCGATCTTATATTAATGAACGATGATTGGACGGAAGTGAGAGTTGACGACGACCCGGCGCGGTTGCTTGCTCCTCAAGGTGGGGAGAGAGAGAGAGGGACAGAGTTTGACTTTTGATTAGTTTTTTTTAAAAATTTTTGAAAATTAGCGAGAAAGATGAGGTATGACTTGACTGGAGAAGCTAACCCGCTTTTAATGTCATTATAAGATAAACAGGATAAAGATAAAGATAAAGAGGAAGCCTTTCTTAATTGTAACTAACCTGCTTTAATTCGATTTGAAGAATGATAATTCAGATGGGGCCCGGCCTGATAGCGTGTCGGAAACCAAGAAGTTTGTCCACATTAAATGGTGAAAGTGGAGACGGGACACCTCAGTCAGGGAGTTTGCTCCTCGGCGTGTCTCGAATTCACCGGCTTTCTGGAAAGACCCATGTCATTATTTTCGGTGAAGTTTTGATTGCCATGTCTTGATTGTCGGAGAATTGTTTGTATCACTTTTGGGTAAGGACTTTGATAGGCACATAATGAATTAGAAGATGTGTGTGCATCTATGAATCGTTTTGAGCCGAACTTTGAAATGCTTCTTGCTTGTGAGACAAAAAGGAAAGCTAAAGAGGCGGAATAACTTAATGTTGACAAATTTGGTGTTCCATAATGCAATAAAAGCCATGTCTGCAATTTGGTTAGTGCTATCGTGCCCTATGCATATGGATAATGCATTCATTAGGATTTAGGACCAACCAAATTGAAAGAATTAGATTATGTGCAAGTTCAAAGAATTGGTGTGATATGAAATGGTTAATATATCTTAGTTGACTTCTAATTCATTGACTTAAACTTTTGAGTGAAAAATTAGTCCAAACCGAATATGTTGACGGATGAGATTTGAAAGCTCTCTCTTGATGACCTCCCTTAGGTGAAGGTGTCAATTTCTATCGTGCTACAAATTTGTCCTATCAATCTGACACAATAATCGAATTGAGAGAGAGAACTCTAATTCTGATTAATTACTAGTGTAAGGGATGACTTGACTAAGAAACGTGGCAATTGAATCAAGAGAACAAGTTTCAAAGAATGGACTGTCCGTTCTCAATCTCTCTGTTCATTATTTATTTATTGCTTCGTGTCTTTCTGCGCAACGACGTATTAGCGTACATGATGAGTAATTTATATGAACGAAAATGTCTAAAATGTCTTGTTTTGAGAGCAGCTAACCTACTTTGACGTATGGATAGTTTCTCCATTAGTTCTTGGAGAAAGTGTTGTTGTCGAAGTATGAACTCTCGCTACCTCAAAAACAATCGCGCTCCTTAAATTTAAGGATGGCAATCTTATCTAGACCTTATCCCACCCCAGAAATAGGGATAGGCAACCGTGTCAATTCAACTCGAAAATCGAAATGAACAAATCCCATTTGGCCAATTCCAATCCTATTGACATTGGGACTGAATAGGTTCCCTTATAAAAGAAAAAGGGGAACCGACCTTGATTGGTTCAGTTCACGAACTATTTTTTTTTTCATAAGATAATGGTCATATTATTAAATAAGTTGATAAAAAAAGGTGGGTTCTTAGGTCCGATTCCTAGTTTCAAAAATTGGGAACCAGCTTTGATAGGTCGGATTGAATTTTTGGGATAATTATATAAAAAAAAGTTATAAATTTATTGTACGAACACAAATCTTTTAATTTGGCCAATTAGTTCTAAATGATTTTCACAATTATCTTATGTAGTTATTTTTTCTAATTTTGGTCCAAAATTATTAACATGTATGCTGATTATTTTATATGACAAGGCTAGCGCATTGGTATTGACGTGGACAATTTTATATATGTTTTTTGAGTTTAGAATTTATTCATTTTGGAATCTACCTCTCTTAACTAAGGGTGTTTATTACTTTTTAGCAAGGATTATGGTCATTACTTTTCAGATTTCTTTTCCGCATTAAAATTAAAATCTTGACTTTAAGCACCAATACAAGTGGTGCCCACTCAATTGCTAGTTGCTATAGAGTGGTCAAATCTTGATCAACCAAGACTTACCCACCACAAGAAATTATTCTCGAAATCGTACCATCCCTAATCATGAAATCCAATAGCATCTTTCTATGACTAGCTTTCTCACCGATGTTTATGGCCTTATAACATTCTTCAATCAACTTTTCAACTTAAATGACTTAGGTCGCACCACTCACGATCTTAATTGTTTGGTTCTTTCGACATAAATGATAGCGCATACTCTGGCTGCGTTTGGGAACTGCTTTCCCAAGTACCTTTAGACACCTAAAGGCCTTTTGGCCAAGTATTAGGTGTTTGGGAAAAATTTTAAAAACCCCATTGAGCCAAAGCCAGCCTTCTGAAGGCTGAAAGCCCAAGGCAGCCCGGGGTGCCTTGGGCTTTCAGTTTTGGCTTTGCATTTGTTTCACCCTCCTACTGTTCATCTTCTTCGTTCAAGCGTTCGGATTGTGAAGGGCTGCTAAGGGCGGACAACGGACCAGCGAGAGGCCGGTAACGATCACAGCGACCGCCGCTGATGGGTCATGCGACCTCCAGCGGGTATCTAGGCCGCGCGATCTAGTCGTGCAACCCAGGCGCAACCCAGATCTGGGTCGCCAGAGGTCGCGCGACCTCGCGGCGACTAGATCTAGGTCGCGCGACCTCAGGCGCGATTCAGATCTGGTCGCTGGCGACCAGATCTGGGTCGTGCCGGCGCCAGAGGTCGCGCGACCTCAGGCGCAACCTAGGTCTAGTTGCCGCGAGGTCGCGCGACCTCCGGCGGACCCAGATCTGGTTGCCGGGAGGTCACACGACCTCGCTCTTTGTGTGAGGTCGAAGCTCCTCCTCCGCTTCTCCATTTCTCTCCTCTCGAAACTCCGCCGCTGATTCTCGGCCCATTCTGATTATCCGACCATGCTCCTCCGCGCCGCCCCTGCTTTTTTGCTCCTTGGCCCCGCCGACGACAACCTCTCCCCACCGCTGTCGTCTTCCCCCGTGGGGGCGAATCCGACGGCGCTTCGGTTCTCGAGCGGCGGGCATGGAGGTTCCCTGGTGGTCGGCGCAAGCAAGGAGTCGAACAGCCGGCCGCTCACGGGCGTCATGTTCCAACCCTTCGAGGAGGTGAAAGAAGGAGCTCGATCTAGTGCCCACAGTGCCTCATATTTTTTTCTTTTTTTATTAATCACCAAAGTCATTTGTAAATTTATCTCTCCAAACACTATTTTAGACAAATGTATTTTACAATGGACTTTCAAACTATAATTTACCAAACATAATTTACATTTTGAAAAATCCATTTAGCTCAAAGTCATTTACATTTTTCAAAAGGCTTTCTCCAAAAGTTCAACCAAACGCACAATCTGTACTATTAGTCAATTTCTAGATGAGGTAAGCTTTGAAAGATCAATCGATGTTGACTTTGATATCCTTCGTGATGAGGGGTCCGAGAAGCCAGCGATCCGAATTTCATTCCTTCTAGGCGAAAAACCCTGCCGTGTTTGACCATTTCCTAGCAAATGCCTGAATTCTAGAAGAATCCTTCTAAAAAAAATAAAGAAATTTGGAAAAACTAAACAGTGTTCGACAAACTATCAATATTTTGTCCGGATTTCCGTACGAATCTGATCCAATGAACTGCATGTCTGACTTATTGTGTCTGCAAAGAATCAAAAAAGGGGCTAACATTGTCTATTCCAGCAATGTCACTGTCACTGTCCCACCCACCCTCAATCGCGCTGGCGGTGGCTCGTCTCTCTTGAAAATTATCTAATTTTTTTTAATTTATTTTATTTTTATCAATTTAATCTTACACATTTCAATTTTATCATTTCAAACTTAAAATCTTTTAAATCTATTCAACTAATTTTATCTTAAAATTATTAACATGAACGCTAATAGTACCATATGATAATTTTTAATAATATTTTTATGAATTTTCTGTTATTTTTCTTTCTTCTTTTTTTGGCCAATGGTAATGAAAAGAAGAAATGGAAAAAAAAGCAAAAAGGAAAATAAAATATTAAAAAAATATTAAAATTCCGGTTAATATTGACCGGATGAACTCAATTAGTAAAAAATGAAAAAATTTAAAACTGAATCGACAAATCTAAAATATTTATGACGAATTGACAAAAAAGATAATAATTTTAGAAATTTTAGAATAATTATTTCCTCATCCCTTTCATCAGAATTCTGTGATCCATGGGTTGCTTCACAAGCACGACCATAATTCAAAGTAAACGGTGAGGAATGAAAGAATTCGCAGTGAAGCTACAGGGAAACGGCCCACAGCATCTTCTACATCCATTCGAGAGAGTCAACAAGTAATGCCACCAGAAACTTCTGGGGTCTCCACTGTTTCCTCTTTAGTCTATCCTAGAGAGTGGTCGCTAGTACCCAAGTCCACATGCATTCAAAGCTAAAATATGCGTATGTCCACTGAACGTGATTCTGTGGCTGATGTTAGAATCAGAATGAGTGAACATAATCTACCGGAAAAAGTATAAAAAAAAAATCTTAAACACATTATATTGGCATTAGTTTAGTCATAAATTTTTTAATTAGACTAATTTATTCATAAACATTTTCATATTATAACAAATTGAGTTTATCCAATCAATTTATGTTAGAAATTGTAGATATAGGCGTTAGTAATTTTACGTGTACACGACCTAAGCACTAACGCCTACATTTTTATATAATATTTAATTATTTTTTTGAATTTCTATAAAAAATTTCTTTTTCTTCTCTTTTTGTCCTTTTCTTTTTTCTGTTTTCTTTTCCTCCCTAGCCCCGTCGCCAATGCCAGAAGCCGATGAGGACTGGTGAGGGTTGGCTCAAGGCCCCTCGCCATTTGGGTGAGGCTACCCTTGTTATGGTAATCTCTAACATGGATGTCGGTGGTACTAATAAGATATGGCGACGCTCACATTCATAATTTTTAATAATATTTATTGTTAATATGAATTTTTTATTATTTTTCCAATCTTTTTTTCTTTTTTCTTGTTTTTTATTCTTGCTTGCTGGCTGGCCTCGCTTGCCACGGGTGAAAAGGAAGAAGAAAGGTAAAAAAAAAAATTTATTAAAAAAATGAATCATTATTAAAAATTGTTCACGTTAAGATACTAGTATTCCGATAGTCAATTCTGGTCAAAATAACAAAAAATGGAAAGATTTGGGATTGGATTAATAAAAATACAATAATTTTAAGATTTTTTTGGATACTTTTCCCTTATTCCTCTCTCAAGAATTCCACCATCCATCATCATTTCCTTCTCAAGCACGGCCTTCATGACGGATTCGTAGTAAACGATACGAGAAATCAAAGAATTTTCAGAGAAACTACAGGGCACGGCTCAGCATCTTCTACATCCATTTTAAAGAAAGTTAGCACTTTCGATGGGATTTGAATTTTGAGGAAAAAAAGGGTTTTGAAGTAGATGTTTGTGGCAGTGGATTTTGCTATGATCTCGTGTGCCAATTGCTGAATTGATAATGCAAGTTATGAACGCTAAACTACCATGTGTAATGAGAAAATTGCTAGCGGACCGACAAGATTACTGTCGCCGGATACTATACCGTGTTCTGTCAGGACTCGATTGTTGCAGAACCCAAAGTGGCAGCAGCTCAAAATGAGAGTTCTGCGATAGCTTATATAGGGTCAGAAGCACAGAGGTCTTAATCTTAATGACCTTGTGGTTTCTGTGCAGCAAAACTTACTGTGGCTACTGCCACAGGGTCAAGCATTTGTTGACGCAGCTCGGGGCGAGTTAAAAAGTCATCGAGCTGGACAAGGAAGGTGAGCGTCTCCTACCCTCTTGAACCGCCTGCATATAATCTTGATCTGAGTATATAAACCATCTTGCTCTTGGCTATTTGGAGGCTGATTTTGACAACAAAGCAAAGATACCTTTTTTTTTTAAGCATATTTGCTGGTATAGCATTCTGTTCATGCGTAAAATCCAGTTAAGAATCTCCCCCCACAGTTGCTCGATTAGCCCCCAAAGACCTGTATCTTTTGATTCTTTCGACCGTGGGTTTGAACTGCAATTTATTGATATTTCCGTGATTGTGCAAATGATCGCTTTATCTACAAGATGAAGAACTCGTGTGGAACGTGATCTCTTTAACACTACATGGTTCAACCATCTGAATTTCCTTTTGAAGGTGACGGAGCTGTGGTTCAATCGGCTTTGGCAGATTGGGCGGGACTGAGAACAGTACCTAATGTGTTCATTGGGGGAAATCATATCATTGGCTGCGATTGTAAATTCTTAATTGCGTGGCTAATCATCTGTCTCTCTTTTCTTTGTTGATTCAAGAAAATCTCTGGGAGAGGTTAGATGCAACGCAGGTGTTGTTTGATGACTAATCTTTTAATGTCGGCTTTCCTTGCAATGCCAGCGGTCACTCAAAAACACCAGGCAGGTCAACTGGTACCTCTTCTTAGGAGTGCCGGAGCTGTGAAGACCAAATAAAAGCGGTGCTCATAGTTCGAACCTTCGATTGAAAGAGAGAGACATGTGTCACAACCCAAAAGAAAGCATGCCCAAGAGGTTCCTACGAGACGGGCGTGACACATCCGACCCTCGGCTTATCCCATCTGCTAGAGTTTTCTCGAGTCTTCTAGAATACTCCTGGGGGCGGGCGATACAATAATTGTACCGTTATGTAATAAATGCGGATAGCTGGTAGTTGAGAATATGTAATCTCCACCTTTAGATCTATGGGAGATCTACGGATACGGTTTGCCTTATACTTGTATATAAAGGGGTCTCCTCCCCTCATTGTAAACCATCTCATTCACAAAGTGAAATACAAATCCATAGCTTCTTTCTCTAGAAGTTTCTCTTTCTAAGATTCTTGTGAGTTGAGTGTTGAAAGGCTGCTTAGGGGTAAAACCTCAAGGCTGCACGGGTCAGCCTACGAGTGATCGAGAGTTGATCGATTGGCCCGTGACAAGTGGTATCAGAACTGAGTTTGTTCCAAGCGCAAGCACAATAGCTAATCCACGATCTAATTAGGCGCAAGCCATGGGTGGTGACTGCGTTGATCGTGGGAGGAACGCCAAAAAGGCCACTGCCAAGGGGAAGAAGACCTGTGGTGTTTCAAGTTCAAGGGAACCAACGGGGGACCTTGCGCATCGCATGACGAAGCTAGAGTTGTTCGTCACCGATGTCCAAGGATCGGTCGATGACCTGACCCAGACCGTGGACGGAGTCGATGCTGGAAGAGAGGAGCTCGTTGCTGAGGTGCAAGAACGCAAGTCTGGCATACGAACCCCTAGAGGCCATGATTGCGGCCATGCGCGCGGAGATAGCGGAGCTTAAGGGTAAGCTCGCTGAATCGGAAGCTGCACGCGTGAATGGGGTGATCACCGTGCAAGGTCCACGAGTGGACATGCCGAAGCCAAAAGAATTCTAGGGCTCGCGGGTGGCCAAAGACGTGGACAACTTTTTATTGTACATGGAGAGATACTTCCAAGTCATGGGGATCAACGACGACTAAACACGGGTAAATACCGCATCGATGTATTTAGCCGATAGTGCATTGTTGTGGTGGCGTCGTCGGTCAAATGATAGGTGTGGGAATCCTATCACGACCTAGGGTGGATTCGTTGATGAGTTTCGACGGAACTACTTTCCCGCTTATGCGGAAGAGGAAGCTCGTGACGAGCTGAAGCGTCTCGAGCAAAAGGGTGGTGTGCGCAACCATATCAAGCGATTTTCGGAGTTGCTACTCTAAATCCCTTCGATGAACGAGGTTGCAGCGTATCACCAGCTCATGAGTGGACTCAAGCCATGGACCAAGCAAGAGCTGAAACGGTTCAACATGGGAGATCTCACGATGGCCATGACCGCAGCCGAGTCGCTCGTGGAATACAAGGCGCCTTCCACATCCCGATCAGACTCGCATCCGAGGGACAAAGCCACTGGTGGGGGAGATCGAGGGAGATACAACCGCCTGATCGAAGGTAGACCACCGGCTAATCCTCACAAAGCTCATGCGGAGTCGAGCGGAGGAGGACAAAGGAAGGTATGCTTGTGCAAATGCTTTTTCTATGATGGTCCGCACATGGCGTGGGATTGCCCGAACAAGGCCAAGCTGGCCGTCCTATGTAAGGAGGATGAGCCTAGGGAGGAAACGCGGTTGGGTTCGCTACGCCTCCTTAGCACCATCAAGTCCAAGAAAGCAAATGAGCCTAAAGACTTGATGTTCGCGGATTTGAAGATCGGAGAGTCCACAATGAGTGCGCTCGTGGACACTGGAGCCTCCGACCTCTTTATATCGGAGCAAGCCGCGAAGAGGCTTAACCTACAGGTTGAGAAAGGAGCCTGGTGGCTCAATACAGTAAACTCCAAGGAAGTCCTTGCAATCGGTGTCACGAGGGATGTGGAGCTACAACTTGGACCATGAAAGAGCAAGGAGACTCTAGAGGTAATTCCTCTTGATACGACTTTGTCATTGGGATAAAATTCCTAGATAAGATCCATGCTGTTATATTGACATTCGCCGAGTGTTGGACAAGCATTGCCAATGCGTGACCCCGGTCCATCGTGAATCAGACCGTGATCGTAGGATGATCTCGGCTATGCAACTCACCAAGGGAGCAAGGAAGGGTGAGGTGACAATCATTGCAACCTTGAAAGTGGAGGACAAGAAGGGTAAAGGGAGCAAAGTCCCGACAGAGGTGACCCATGTCCTCAACATGTTCAAGGAAGTAATGCCCTCGGAGTTGCTGAAGAAGTTGCCACCCAAGAGAGAAGTGGATCATCGGATCGAGCTGGTGCCTGACGCTCGACCGACGCCCCCCGAATTGGAAGAGTTGAGGAGGCAACTCAAGGAGCTGCTCGATGCAGGGTACATTCGGCCGTCCAAGGCCTCGTTCGGTGTGCCGGTCTTGTTCCAAAAGAAGCACGATGGGTCACTCTAGATGTGCATCGACTACCAAGCGTTGAACAAGCTGACCATGAAGAACAAGTACCCGATCCCACTCATCGCGGATCTTTTCGATCAACTTGGTGGAGCTCAGTGGTTTACCAAGCTGGATTTCCGATCAGGCTACTACCAAGTTCGGATTGCTGATGGGGACAAGCCGAAGACCGCATGTGTAACGCGGTATGGATCCTACGAGTTCCTCGTGATGCCGTTCGGCCTCACCAACGCTCCGGCTACATTTTGCACGTTAATGAACAAGGTACTCCACCCTTTTCTAGATCGGTTTGTAGTGGTTTACCTAGATGATATTGTAGTCTATAGTCGGACGTTGGAGGAACATGTCGAACATCTAAGGCAAGTCTTCCAAGTCTTGCGTGAAAACGAGTTGTACGTCAAGCGCAAGAAGTGTGCCTTTGCCCAAGAGGAAGTTCTGTTCCTGGGGCACATCGTCAAGGGTGGACAAGTGCGGATGGACAAAGCAAAGATTTAATCGATCGTCGAATGGGAGCCGCCGACGAAGGTGACGGGGTTGAGGTCGTTCTTGGGCCTCACCAACTACTATCGGCAATTCATCCGAAGCTACTCGAGTAGCACCGTACCACTCACGGACTTGCTGAAGAAAAACAAGCTGTGGGAGTGAACGGAGCGATGCCAAAGAGCATTCAACCGATTGAAGCGAGTGATGACGGAAGAACCGGTGATGGCGCTACCCGACCACACCAAACCCTATGAGGTAGAGACTGACGTGTCGGATTATGCTATCAATGGTGTACTTATGTAGGATGGCCATCCGATGGCGTACGAGTCTCGGAAGTTGAATGATACCAAGCGATGGTATATCGTTCAAGAGAAGGAGATGGCCGCGGTGGTCCACTGCCTTCGGACATAGAGGCACTATCTCCTGGGATCAAAGTTCGTCGTGAGGACGGACAACGTGGCCACGAGCTATTTCCAGACCCAAAAGAAGTTGAGTCCGAAACAAGCTTGATGGCAGGATTTCCTAGCGGAGTTCGACTACGCGTTGGAGTACAAGCCGAGGAAGGCCAACTCCGTGGCAGACGCGTTGAGTCAGAAGATGGAGCTGATGAGCAGCACGATGAGTCGGCCGAGCTGTCCTTGGGTCGACCGCATAAGGGAGGGGTTGATGCATGATCTAAGAGCTTAAGCCCTCATCGGGTATGCAAAGGAAGGCAAGACCCGATAATTTTGGTGTGAGGATGAGCTCCTCTACACCAAGGGAAGGCGACTGTATGTGCCTTTCCATGGGAAGCTAAGGAATGAGATCTTATGCGAGTGCCATGACTCGAAGTGGGCAGGTCATCTAGGGATCCACCGCACGTTGGCCCTCATCAAAGATCAGTACTACTGGCCGCAAATGTGGGACGACGTGGAGGCCTATGTAAAGACTTGTTTGGTATGCCGACAAGACAAGTTGGAGCAACCGTCGTTGCCGAGTTTGTTGGAACCACTTCCCGTTCCAACTCGTCCATGGGAAAGTGTTTCCATGGACTTCATCGTCAACCTGTCAAAGTCCAAAGGGTGTCGGATTCTCATGGTCGTGGTGGACAGGTTTTCCAAGTACGCAACTTTTGTGCCTGCAACGAAGGATTGTCCGGCTGAGGAGGCGGCCAAGCTGTTCATGAAACACGTGGTCAAGTATTGGGGTGTGCCACAAACGATCGTAAGCGATGGTGATCCTCGTTTCACGGGACGTTTCTGGTTCGAGCTATTCAAGCTGCTGGGGTCGGAGCTAAATATGTCCACAAGTTTGTATCTCCAAACCGACGGTCAGACGGAGCGGATCAATGCACTCTTGGAGGTTTATCTCCGGCACTATGTGAGCACGACGCAAGTGAATTGGGCGAAGTTGATCGACGTAGCCCAGCTCTCTTACAATTTGCAGCGAAGTGAGTCGACCGGCCAAAGCCCGTTCGAGATCGCAACAAGACAGCAACCGAATACCCCTAGCGCCATTGCTTCGGGTTATCGGGGGAGTAGTCCGCCCTCGTACAAGTTTGCCAAGGATTGGCAAGAGCAAGCCGACTTGGCAAGGGCGTGTCTACACAAGGCATCCAAACTCATGAAGAAGTGGGCCGACAAGAAGCGACAGCATGTGGAGTTCCAGGTTAGAGACCAAGTATTGGCCAAGCTGCACATGGTTCTTCGATACAAGGACGTGCACAAGGGGTTAATCCGTCACTACGAGGGGCCATTTCATGTGCTGCAACGGGTCGGGAAGGTCGCATACAAGTTGGAGCTACCGTCAAGACTCAAGGTACATCTGGTTTTCCATGTAAGTATGCTTAAACATTTCTAAGTTGATGAGGAAGATCCGGATCGAGGAGAGTCTCAACGGGCGCCACTCAGGGCAAAACCTCGTATGATCGAGAAGTCGAGAGCATCATAGCAGATCGAGTCATACAGAAGCGGTATTGCGTGCCCAAGCGAGAATACTTGGAAGGGTCTTCCGGATAGTGAAGTAAGTTGGGAGCCCGCGGAAAGTCTTTGGCAATTCAAGAAGGAGATCGAAGCCTTTCATGCCGCAGACGCGACGAGGGCGTTGCCTGATTAGGTGAGGGAGAATGTCACGGCCCGAAAGAAAGCATGTCCAAGAGGTTCCTACGGGACGGGCGTGACACATTCGACCCTCGGCTTATCCTGTCTACTAGAGTTTTCTCGAGTCTTCTAGAATACTCCTAGGGGTGGGCGATACAGTAATTTTACCGTTATGTAATAAATGCGGGTAGCTGGTAGTTGAGGAGATGTAATATCCACCGTTAGATCTAGGAGAGATCTACGGATACGGTTTACCTTATACTTATAAATAAAGGGGTCTCCTCCCCTCATTGTAAACCATCTCATTCACAAAGTGAAATACAAATCCAGAGCTTCTCTCTCTAGAAGTTTCTCTTTCAAAGATTCTTGTGAGTTGAGTGTTGAAATGCTGCTTAAGGGTAAAACTTTAAGGCCACACGGGTCAGCCTACGAGTGATCGAGAGTTGATCGATCGGCTCGTAACAAAGTGTGATGGAAGTGGATAAATTGAGGTGTGACATCCACTGCACATGTAAATGAAAGAATTGTCTTTTGACTGCTCGCACAAAGTTGGAGTGTGTAGTATAAACTTTCCTTGTCAGCAGAGTTGCTACCATATTAGTAGCAGCTGAAAATCCTTAGTGCAAAAGTGGAATGACTATCAGAAATTCTAAGACCCAGACTATTTGTTTGCTGAAGTGATGACTAGGAAACGATTTGACGGTGTTCGGTAATAAAGTTTCACGGGACATTGATCTAGACTTCTTTAGAGATCTGCAGTTTTATGATGCAGAAGAGTTTTCGTCGAGATTAAGATTATTTCTTTGCTTCCGGTTCTGATAATTTGAGTTCAATGCGATGATCCAAAAGCAAGCAGGATCTCGTAGCAAATAGTTCTATAGGGAACAGTCACGAGCTTCTCCTCTCCCACTTTGCTGGAAAGCAACCTCTACGGTCCTGTAGAGGGGTGTGCAGAAAATGATGTGGTGCGTGCGATCATGAAATAGCCCCTAAATCCTCTTGATGAGGGCGTGGCCAAAGGGGTCTTCGCCAGGAGTTTTCCCTTCGTGGACCCATTCCTGACTCTCGAGGTTCACCAACAAATGCATCCGCCATAATTATAGGGGGAAGAGGTACGGTCATATGATCTCCGCAAATATCAATGCTGTAATAGTTAACTATTTTGTCTACTTGGATCTACTCAAACAATGAACTAATCCTCCACTTTAGGACCATCTGAAGCGAATTGCAAAGAATAAGTGACTACAGAGTAACTTTCACACTGTTTCTTCGACCTAGGGTCGTGCTGTGCAATACTGGTAGACCGATAAAAATTGCTAGTCAATTCACCGCAAATGCCAGCTTTAAACCAAGAAATATATAGGAAAAAGTTGAGAAGTACATCAAGCTGTCTAGGTGATCATTTCAAGAATTCATCCATCCTCATCATGGCAAAAGAGACCATCGCTCTGAGAAAAACTGAAGTGAAAGTGCTAATTAGAAGATTTCCGACGAAAGAGGCAGAATCTCGGGGTTTTGTTTTTCCTTTATGAGATGACAGGACATGAAAGAAGCTAGCATGAACTCCTACACAATTGTGATTCTGTTTCCATGAGTCACTGTACTTCCTGTGTAAATTGAGTGGAATTGGCAATAATAAGAGAAAATGGAGAATAAAAGAAATAAATAAAATAAGAATATGTACATGAGTTCCTCCAACTCCATTAAGTGAGAAACGGCCAGCATAAGACATGAACGATGCACCATGGAGCTTCTGCAATCTCTTGCACAGCAGCCACATCTTTACCCTGTCTCGCTGCGCAGATCTTCTCATCCCGATTTCCCAATCGGGGTTCGAGAAATGCTCGAGCATTACTGGCCATTGGACTCCTTGCAATCCTTCTCACAGGACCTTATGCCCATCTCATAACATGCGGCTGAAGGATAAATAGTGGTCCTGTTCAAATGTCCGAAAATTACGTCGCCTCCACTGGCTCAGTTGATTCTGTCAAAAAGGCTATCTCACCGGAGGCTTATGGTGGAAGCGAAGGAAATTTCAGAATTTGTCAGTTGGTTTGTGATCCCAGTATTCGTGTTCGAGCTTCTGCTGGAGTAATCTGAAATTGGATTATTGTTGAGAAATGGGGGTTGTGTTGGCATGGGAACTATGCACTCCTGGTCGTTGAGCATCTCAACTACTTCAGACATGGATGGTCGTAAATCTGGGGAAGCTTGGGTACAAAGAAGCGCGATTTGAATCACATTCAATGCCTCTGAGACGGGAAACTTGCCTTTCAACGCAGGATCCATGCATTCAGCAAGTCTATTTGATTTATATTGCTTCCAAACCTGAGAAGTACAGAAAAGTCGAAGCAAGTCATTAGAAACTTTGCTAGTGTTCAGCAGAAAAGACAGACTATCTCCAGATTGTGAAGGGATGAATTAAATAAAGCCCTTGTGCAGCTGAATCATGATATGTAAAGCCACGAAGGGGTTCGCGAGGGTTACAAGATTTCCAGTACAGAGAAAAGAGTAGCCGGAAAACTCTCAATTTGAAGTTCGAGAAGATGTTACTTGTTAGGATTTATTCCAACTCTATATCATAGACAAGAAGAAATTTGCAAATGTGGCATGCATATTCTAGAGGTTGAAATCAGGAGGATAGGTATATGAATCTTACTGATTGCAGAACTGAACCTGAGGCCTGCCCAAAGATACTGTTCTTCCTACCACTTAGAATTTCTAGGACCAGCACACCAAAAGCGTAAACGTCTGCTTTCTCTGTTAGTTGTCCCTTAACAAGATACTCTGGAGCCATATAACCCCTGCAAAATTATTCTTTCAGAAGGAGAGAAATCTGTTCTGCAGAATCTGTAATAGAAGATGAAATTGCCAAAGAGTGAAAAGAAGGGGTCATCCCCACAATAAGCCTTATATCACATGCTCATCTTCTGAACTCATAATACATGGCGGTTCAAATAGCCAATCCAGTCTTCTCTACATGAAGATGTCATCTAAACTGGCCCAATTGAAACAAAAGGAGATAAAAATAAAAGACCAGAATCTTACAGTGTCCCTGCAATACCGGTGCTAAGATGAGAATTTTCTGGATCAAGACATCGAGCAAGTCCAAAGTCAGCAATCTTTGCTGTGAGATCTTCGTCGAGAAGGACATTGCTGCTTTTGATGTCTCTGTGTATTATTTTCACTCCACAAGGTCCATGGAGAAATGCCAGCCCCTCAGCTGTTCCGGAGATGATATTAACCCGCTCCTGCCAACTCAGGACGTGAATCGCATTCTTGACTGCAACGGCAACCAGGTCTTGTTATCAGTTACATTATTGCAATTGAGTACTTATCAGGAATGAGATTAAAAAACTGCCTAGAAACGACTAGCAAGAAAAAGTACTATTTTGGAACAAGATGAAGCTAGCAACTAGATTAACATCATAGAACAAATTTTGAGAAGCTAAAAACTAGAGGGTTTTGTTTTGGTAGAGGCCCAACTTATGAAACCAACTCCACTAATCTCGGATGCAGAATGGAGCAGCAAGTGGGGGGTAACTTACCAAAGAGGATTTGATCAAGGCTTCTGTTGGGAACATATTCATAAACTAGGAGGCTTTCCGGGCCTTCAATGCTGCAACCAAGAAGGCGGACCAGGTTCTTGTGTTGGATTCCAGTGATCAAATTTACCTCATTGAAGAAGTCATCCACCCACTGACGAGTGTTGAACACCAGTCTTTTTACCGCAACAACTCTTCCATCAGGGAGGATCCCCTTGTATACAGAACCAGCTCCTCCTTGGCCTAATTTCCTCGACTCATCAAAGAAGTCGGTAGCCTTCTCAAGCGATTCGTAATTAAAATTCAGATTCGACTTCCTTACAATTGCCGGAACGCCAAAGAGTTTCTTCTGGACTGAGAATAGGCAAAGATGATGGATGGCATTAGAGAATGTTTAAAGAGAGAGTTAAAACAGAAATATCCTCTTTAGTTTCACATTTACCTTCTCTTTTCTTGGATAATTTTCTGTATCCAACATAAGCACCGATGAAAACAAGTGAAGTTGCAGCAGCAACGGATAAAGCAATAGCAATGATGATCCCAAGCTTCAACGAGTCTATTAAAAAACACAGAGATCATCCTTTGCTGACAAGAAACCGGAAGCTATAGCAATTAAGAGGCAAAAAATAACCTACTACAGGCTACAGCTATCCCAATTCAGTTGAAAATACAGAACAAGAAAACTAGAAAATCGTGCAGACTAACTTGCGAGATCATTCAATTCTTACCACCATCTGTAGGGACAGTATAAAACCTCTGAGTCGAATATCGCATGAAACATCCAGCATTCATAGCCCTCCCTTCATCCCCAGGAGTGCAGTTTCTCGCCCTGATCATCGCATTCGCCAAGCACTCTCTACACCCCTTCTCATCGAGAGTGTTCCAGCACTGCGCCAGCGCATAAACGCCAGCGACTCCTCCCCTCCTCCCCTCTCCAAAAACGGCGAACCCCTTGTTCTCTGGCGCGACCGCCGACACATTCGTCAGCACCCGATTGACCTTATCATCGAACTGCTGCCTCGCCTGCTGATCGGCCGGAACACTGGACTGATTGGCGCACTTGACCATGTCATGCTGCGGATCAACGGTCTCATTAAAGAAATTATAGTAATCGGACCTTATGAAGCAACCGTCGAGATACAACCGCCCCTTAGTATTCAAGATAGTGCATCGAGGAAGTATAGTCCTGCTCTGCGCGAAACAGAGGAGGCAATCGTCGTGGCTCAGGTCGCCATGGCACTGAGCCAGTGCATAGATTTCCGGCAACGGAGAGGTTACGGAATCATTACCCCAGCGATCTTCAGTAACTTTCGCGGCAATTTTCAGCATGACGTCCAGGAAGTTCGAGACGATGTTCGCGGTGGACGTGACGTTGGATTGGAGGCACAGAATCCCCGCCTCCGAGACCCGAGGATCGCCAAGCGAGGGCGAGAACGAGGAGCTGAAGAGAACCAGGAACACGCAAGCGAGGTTGACGATCGAAGGCCGCATTTCACAGCTCCGACCTCCGTTGCGAGGCATTCCGGGAGCTGCGAGAACCGATTATCGCGCTTCCAAAGAAGCGTTCAGCTACCGGAGTTCTCCCCTCCTCCGGTCAAAGAGGAGCCCGAGCTCGAGGAAGCTCCGGCGGCCTCCCTCCCACCTTCCCGAAGCGAGATGACCGGATTATCGCGTCGATTTTTCTCTCGGTTCGAGCTTCTCGCGCTCTCAAGAAGCGGTCAGCTACCGGAGTTCTCCCCTCCTCCGGTCAAAGAGCAGCCCGAGCTCCGCCACCCTCCGCCGTCAAGATTCGAAGCTGGCGGAGTCCAAATTAGCTGCTGCGGCGGCGCGAGGCGTTGGTCGGGTTCGCTGTCGAGCCAATGGATTCGGCCATCCAACGGCTGCCCTCCTACTTATACAGGCGAGCGCATGCACACGTGGAGCGGCGACCTTCTAGAAGCGGAGGGCGAGCCGACGAAGTGGACATTTCTTGCGAACCGGTCGGGGACGCGACGGTCGTCGGCGACGACGGTGGCGGCGGCGACGACAACTGGGATAGCGAGGGCGCGGCGGAGGGGTGGGTCTTGCCATTGAAGGAAGGTCAAAGGGCGATCTTATATTAATGAATGATGATTGGACGGGAGTGAGAGTTGACGACGACCCGGCGCGGTTGCTTGCGCCTCAAGGGAGGGAGAGAGAGAGGGAGGGAGAGAGTTTGACTTTTGATTTTTTTTTTTTAAATTTGGAAAATTAGCGAGAAAGATGACGAATGACTTGACTGGAGTAGCTAACCCGCTTTTAATGTCATTATAAGAAAAAAGGTTAAACATAAAGATAAAAGCCTTTCTTAATTATAACTACCTAATTCGATTTGAAAAACGATAATTCAGATGGGCAAGGCTTGATAGCGTGTTGGAAACCAAGAAGTCTCTCCCCATTAGATGGTGAAAGTGGAGACGGGACATTTCTGTCAATGGCCTTCTCAAAAGACCCATATCATTTTCGGTGAAGTTTTAATTACCATATCTTGATTGTAGGAGAATTGTTTGTATCACTTTTGGGTAAGGACTTTGATTGACACAAAATGAATTAGAAGATGTGTGTGCATCTATAAATTGTTTTGAGCCGAACTTTGAAATGCTTCTTGCTTGTGAGACAAAAAGGAAAGCTAAAGGGGCGGAATAACTAAATGTTGACAAATTTGGTATTCCAGAATGCAATAAAAGCCATGTCTGCAATTTGGTTAGTGCTATCGTGCCCTATGCATATGGATAATGCATTGATTAGGACCAACCAAATTGAAAGAATTAGATTATATGTGAGTTTAGAGAATTGGTGTGATATGAAATGGTTAATATATCTTAGTTGGCTTCTAATTCACTAACTTAAGACTTTTGAGTGAAAAATTGGTCCAAATGGAATATGTTAATGGATCATATTTGAAAGCTCTCTCTTGATGACCTCCTTTAAGTGAAGGTGTCAATTTCTATCGTGCTTCCAACAAATTTGTCTTGTCAATCCGGCACAATACCCAAATCAAGAGAGAGAACTCTAATTCTGATTCATTACTAGTGTAAAGGATGACTTGATTGAGAAACGTGGCAATTGAATGAGGAGAACGAGTTTCAAAGAATGGACTATCCGTTTCGAATATCTCCATTCATTATTTATTTATCGCTTCGTATCTTTCTGCGCAACGACGTATTAGGGCACATGATGAGTAATTTATATGAATGAAGATGTCTTGTTTTGAGAGCAGCTAACCTACTTTGACATATAGATAGTTTCTCCATTTTTTTTGGAGAAAGCGTCGTTGTCAAAGTATGAATGCTCGCTAGCTCAAAAACAATCGCACTCCTTAAATTTAATGATGGCAATCTTGTCTAGACCTTATCCCACCCCGAAAATAGGGATACTCAATTGTGTTAATTCAACCCGAGAATCGAAATGAATAGATCCAATTTGGCCAATTCCAATCCTATTGACATTGGGACTGAATAGGTTCCCCTATAAAAGAAAAGGGGAGCCAACCTTGACCGGTTGGTTCACGAACTATTTTTTCTCATAAAATAATAGTTATATTATTAAATAAGTTGATTAAAAAAGGTAAGTTCTTAGGCCTAGTTCTTAGTTTCAAAAATTGGGAACCAGCTTTGATAGATCTGATTGAGTTTTTGGGATAATTATAAAAAAAAGAAGATATAAATCTATTGTATGAATGCAAACCTTTTAATTTGACTAATTTAATCCTAAATTTTTTCACGATTATCTTATATAATTATTTCTTCTAATTTTGGCCAAAAATTATTAACATGAATGTTGATTATTTTATATGGCAAGGCTAGTGCATTGGTATTAATGTAGATAATTTTATATATATTTTTTGAGTTTAGAATTTATTCATCTTGGAATTGACCTCTCTTAACTCAGGGTGTTTATTACTTTTTGGCAAGGATTACGGTCATTGCTTTTCAGATTTTTTTCCGCATTGAAATTAAAATCTTGCTTTAAGCACCAATACAAGTGGTGCCCACTTAATTGCTAGTTGCTATAGAGTGGTCAAAGCTTGATCAACCAACACTTACGCACCACAAGAAATTATTCTCGACATCATACCATCCCTAATCATGAAATCCAATAGCATCTTTCTATGACTAGCTTTCTCACCGGTATTCATAGCCTTATAACATTCTTCAATCGACTTTTCAACTTAAATGCTAGGTCGCACCACTCACGACCTTGATTATCCAATTCTTTCGACATAAATGATGGCATATATTTTGCAATATTCATAAGTGTCTGTAATTTCTAGATGAGGTCAGCTTCGGAAGATCGATCGATGTCAACCAACTTTGATATCCTTTGTGACGAGGGGTCCGAGAAGCCAGCGGTCCGAATTTCATTCCTTCTAGGCGAAAAACCCTACTGTGTTTGACCATTTCCTAGCAAATGCCTGAATTCTAGAAGAATCCTTCTAAAAAAGATAAAGAAATTTTGAAAAACTAAACAGTGTTCGACAAACTATCAATATTTTGACCGGATTCCCGTACGAATCTCATCCAATGAACTGCATTTCTCGTGTCTGCAAAGAATCAAAAAAGGGGCTAACGTTATTGTCTATTCCAGCAATGTCACTGTCCAACCCACCCTCAATCGCGCTGGCGGTGGCTCGTCTCTCATGAAAATTATCTAAATTTTTTTTAATTTATTTTATTTTTATCAATATAATCTTAAACCTTTCAATTTTATCAATTCAGACTTAAAATCTTTTAAATCTATTCAACTAATTTTGTCTGAAAATTATTAACACGAATGCTAATAGTACCACATGATTTTAGAACTTTTGGGATAATTGTTTCCTCATCCCTCTCTTCAGAATCTTGTGATCCATGTGTTGCTTCACAGGCACGACCATAATTCAAAGTAAACGGTGAGGAATGAAAGAATTCGCAGCGAAGCTACAGGGAAACGGCCCACAGCATCTTCTACATCCATGCAAGAGAGTCAAACAAGTACTGCCACCAGAAACTTGTGGGGTCTCCACTGTTTCCTCTTTTGTCTATCCTAGAGAGTGGTCGCTAGTACCCGAGTCTACATGCATTCAACGCTAAAATATGCGTTATCCACTGAACGTGATTCCGTGGCTGATGTTTGAATCAGAATGAGTGAACATAATCTATTGGAAAAAGTGTCAAAAAAAATCTTAAACATATTGTATTAGCATTAATTCAGTCATAATTTTTTTAATTTGACTAATTTAGTCATAGACATTTTCATATTTAAACTAAGTGAGTCCATCCGATCAATTTATGTCGGAAATTGTAGATATAAACGCCAGTAATCTTATGTGACACGACCGATACTAACGTCTATATTTTTATATAATATTTAATTATTTTTTTGAATTTCTATAGATTTTTTTTTTTTTTCTTTTTCTTCTCTTTTCATCATTTTCTTTGTTTTTTTTCCTCCCCAGCCCCCTCGCCAATGCCAAAAGCCGATGAGGGCTGGCGAGGGTTGGCTTGAGGCCCCTTGCCATTTGGGTGAGGCTACCCTTGCTATGGTAATCTCTAACATGGATACTAGTGGTACTATGTAAGATAGACGACATTGACATTAATAATTTTTAATAATATTTATTATTAATATGAATTTTTTATTATTTTTCCAATCTTTTTTTCTTTTTTCTTATTTTTTATTCTTGTTGGTTGGCCTCGCTTGCCACGGGCGAAAGGAAGAAGAAAGGTAAAAATAAAAAATTTATTAAAAATTAAATTATTATTAAATATTGTTCACATCAGCATACTAATATTCATAGCACAGAATCCCCGCCTCCAAGATCCGAGGATCGCCGAGCGAGGGTGAGAACGAGGAGCTAAAGAGAACCAGGAACACACAAGCAAGGTTGACGATCGAAGGCCGCATTTCACAGCTCCGACCTCCGTTGCGAGGCATTCCGGGAGCTGCAAGAACCGATTATCGCGCTTCCAAAGAAGCGTTCAGCTACCGGAATTCTCCCCTCCTCCGGTCAAAGAGCAGCCCGAGCTCCGCCACCCTCCGCCGTCAAGATTCGAAGCTGGTGGAGTCCAAATTAGCTGCGGCGGCAGCGTGAGGCGTTGGTCGGATTCGCTGTCGAGCCCACGGATTTGGCCATCCAACGGCTGCGCTCCTACTTATACAGGCTAGCGCATGCACACGTGGAAAGGCGAGCTTCTAGAAGCTGGGGGCGAGCCGACGAAGTGGACATTTCTTGCGAACTGGTCGGGGACACGACGGTCATCGGCGACGACGGTGGCGGCGGCGATGATGACTAGGATAGCGAGGGCGCGGCGGAGGGGTGGGTCTTGCCATTGAAGGAAGGTCAAAGGGCGATCTTATATTAACGAATGATGATTGGAGGGGAGTGAGAGTTGACGACGACCCGGCGCGGTTGCTTGCGCCTCAAGGCGGGGAGAGAGAGGGACCGAGTTTGACTTTTAATTTTTTTTTCCTTAATTTTTTGGAAAATTAGCGAGAAAGATGAGGTATGACTTGACTTGAGAAGCTAACCTGCTTTTAATGTCATTATAAGATAAACAGGATAAAGAGAAAGATTAAGATAAAGATAAAAGACTTTCTTAATTGTAACTAACCTGCTTTAATTCGATTTGATTTGAAGAACGAAATTTAGATGGGGCCAGGGCTGACAGCATGTTGGAAACTAGAAAGTCTCTCCTCATGAGATGGTGAAAGTGGAGACAGGACACCTCAACGGGGGATTTTATTCCTCGGCGTGTCTTGATTTCACGACTTTTTGGAAAGACCGATATCATTTTCGGTGAAGTTTTAATTGTCATGTCTTAATTTCACATTCGAATGAAGTAGTTGGAGAATTGTTTGTACCACTTTTGGGTAAGGACTTTTCTTTTTTTAGTAACCTGGGGAACCACAATACAGTCGACAGCCGACAGCGTAAACCCGGGCGAACTGAGCCACCACCACATGCCCAACCGCGGGTGAGTCACGCAATGGGGACGCGGGGTTTCGAATCCCTCCTCCCCAAATGGGAGAGTAAAGTTTTAGCCATCGCGGCCACTGCGGGTAGTGGTCAAACTCTTTAACTTTTGGGTAAGGACTTTGATCAACACAAAACGAATGAGAAGATGTGTGTGCATCTACGAATTGTTTTGAGTCGAACTTTGAAATGCTTCTTGCAAGGAAAGCTAAAGAGGCGGAGTAATTAAAGGTGCGCATGACAACGTTTCTATTTTTCTATATCTCTGTTTCTCTATTTCCTGGAACACGTTTGAAACATAAATTCGTTTGATAACGCAATTTGATTTTTCTATTTATGGAACATATTTATATTCCAAAAATAGATTTGGAGTAGAAATCAGAAATTAAAATTTTTAGATTTTCTATTTCTGGAACAGAAATGATGAATCAAAACTTTCTTCATCATTCACTCTCATCATCGCCCATCGCCCTCCCATCGCCTGCCCACCGCCTATGGGATGTTGAATGCCCGCCACTCAAGGCCAATTGCCGACCCCGGCCATCAGCCGCTCACCACCGACCGCCGGCCACTGAATGCCAGCCATTAGCCACTAGACTCCAACCACTCATCGCCAACCATCGGCCGTCGGATGTTGGACACCTGTCGGTCGTTGGCCGCTCATCGTCAACCATTGGACACCGAAGGCCCACCGCTGACCACCAAACGTCCCCCGCTGACCGCTCGTTGGTCGCCACCGGCCATTGGACTTCAGCCATTGGCCACCCTCCGCCAGCCACCGGTCGCCGCCCATCGAACTCGGCCGTTGGCCCCTTGCTACCAGCCACCAAACTCCGGCTTGGCCACCCATCATCGACCACCGGACTTCAGCCGTTGGCCACCCGCCACTGGCCGTTGATCGCTAGCCTCCGGATGCCGGACGCCAAACTCCCGATGTCGGACGCCGAACTCCAACCACCTGCCGTCGATCACCGAATGCCGGACGTCACACTCCGGCCACCGAATGCCGGCCATCGTCGCTCCTAAAAATAAAAATTTTATTCTATTATCAAACATATTTTTACTCTAGAAATAGAAATTTTGAATTGTTATCAAATGTGTTTCTTTACTGAGAAATTCGTCCATGGAATAAAAATTGAGAAATCAATTTATGGTCAGAAATTTTGTCATGTGCGCCCTAAATGTCTACAGACGATGGACGTGGAGATGGGGCCAGGCTTGACAACGTGTTGGAAACTAGGAAGTCCCTCCTCGTGAGATAATGAACGTGGAGGCGGGATGCCCCGGTCAGGAGTTTGCTACCCAACGTGTCCTGAATTCACAGCTTTTTGAAGATATCGGTATGGTGTTTGGTGAAGTTTTAATTGGCATGTCTTGATTTCGCATTCGAATGAAAATAGTTCGAGGACTGTTTGTATCACTTTTTGGTGAGAAATCTGATCGACACATAATGGATAAGATGTGTGTGCATCTATGAATCGTTTTGAGCCGAACTTTGAAGTGCTTCTTGCATGTGAAATAAACAGGAAAGCTGAAGAGGCGAAGTAACTAAATGTTGACAAATTTGGTGTTCCAGAATGTAATAAAAGCCATGTCTGCAATTTGGTTGGTGCTATCATGCCCTATGCATATAGATAATGCATTCATTAAGACCAACCAAAATGAAAGAATTATATTGTATGTGAGTTCAGAGAATTTGTGTGATATGAAATAGTTAATATATCTTAGTTGGCTTCTAATTCCTTTTGAGTGAAAAATGGGTCCAAACGGAATATGTTGACAGATCATATTTGAAAGCTCTCTCTTGATGACCTCCCTTAGGTGAAGGTGTCAATTTCCATCGTGCTTCCAACAAATTGAATAGTCAATTTAAGTCAAAACATCTGTCAATCCGGCACAATACCCAAATCGAGAGAAGGAGAGAACTCTGATTGTGATTAATTACCAGTGCAAGGGATGACTTGACTGAGAAACGTGGCAATTGAATAAGGAGAACAAGTTTCAAAGAATGGATTGTCCGTTCCGAATCTCTCCGTTCATTATTTATTTATTGCTTCGTATCTTTCCGCGCAACGGTGTATTAGCGCACATGATGAGTAATTTATATGAACGAAAATGTCTTGTTTTGAGAGCAGCTAACCTACTTTGACATATGGATAGTTTCTCCATTAGTTCTTGGAGAAAGCGATGTTGTCGAAGTATGAATTCTCGCTACCTCAAAAACAAGCGTGCGCCTTAAATTTAAGGATGGCAATCTTATCTAGACCTTATCCCACCCCAGAAATAAGGATAGGCAATCGTGTCAATTCAACCCAAAAATCGAAATGAACAGATCCCATTTGGCCAGTTCCAATCCTATTAACATTGGTACTAAATAGGTTCCCTTATAAAAGAAAAAAGGGAATCTACCTTGACCGGTTTGGTTCACGAACTATTTTTTTTCATAAGATAATAGTTATATTATTAAATAAGTTGATAAAAAAAAGGTAGGTTCTTATGTCTGGTTCCTAGTTATAAAAATTGGGAACCAGCTTTGATGGGTCGGATTGAGTTTTTGGGATAATTATAAAAATAAAAATAAAGTTATAAATCTATTGTACGAACGCAAACCTTTTAATTTGGTCAATTTAGTCATAAATTTTTTTCACAATTATCTTATGTAGTTATTTCTTCTAATTTTTGCCCAAAATTATTAACATGAATGCTGATTATTTTATATGACAAGGCTAACGCATTGATATTGAGGTGGACAATTTTATATATATTTTTTGAGTTTAAAATTTATTCATTTTGGAATTGACCTCTCTTAACTAAGGGTGTTTATTACTTTTTAGCAAGGATTATGGTCATTACTTTTCAGATTTTTTTGCGCATTAAAATTAAAATCTTGACTTTAAGCACCAATACAATGGTGCCCACTCAATTGCTAGTTGCTAAAGAGTGGTCAAATCTTGATCAACTTGACTTACCCACCACAAGAAATTATTCTCGACATCGTTCCATTGCTAATCATGAAATCCAATAGCGTCTTTCTATGACTAGCTTTCTCATCGATGTTCATGGCCTTATAACATTCTTCAATCGATTTTTCAACTTAAATGCTAGGTCGCATCAGTCGCGACCTTAATTATCCAATTATTTTGACATAAATGATGGCATATATTCCGTAATATTCATAAGTGTCTGTAATTATCGATGTCGACCGACTTTGATATCCTTTGTGACGAGGGGTCCGAGAAGCCAGCGATCCGAATTTCATTCCTTCGAGGCGAAAAACCCTACCGTGTTTGACCATTTCCTAGCAAATGCCTGAATTCTAGAAGAATCCTTCTAAAAAAATAAAGAAATTTTGAAAAACTAAACAGTGTTCGACAAACTATCAGTCTTTTGACCGGATTCCCGTACGAAACTGATCGAATGAACTGCACGTCTGACTTCTTGTGTCTGCAAAGAATAAAAGAAGGGGCTCACATTGTAATGTCACTGTCACTGTCCAACCCACCCTCAATCGCGCTGGCGGTGGCTCGTCTCTCATGAAAATTATCTAATTTTTTTTAAATTTATTTTATTTTTATCAATTTAATTTTATACTTTTCAATTTTATCAATTCAAGCTTCAAATCTTTTAAATCTATTCAACTAATTTTGTCTGAAAATTATTAACATGAACGCTAATAGTACCATATGATAATTTTTAATAATATTTTTATGAATTTTCTGTTATTTTTATTTCTTCTTTTTTTGGCCAATGGCAATCAAAAGAAGAAAGGGAAAAAAATATTGAAAAAAAAATATTAAAATTTTGGTTAATATTAAATTTTATGAACTCAATTAGTAAAAAATAAAAAAGATTTAAAACTGAATCGGTAAATTTAAAATGTATATGGCTGAATTGACAAAAAAATAATAATTTTAGGAATTTTGAGATAATTATTTCCTCATCCCTCTCTTCAGAATCCTGTGATCCATGTGTTGCTTCACAGGCACGACCATAATTCCAAGTAAACGCTGAGGAATGAAAGAATTCGCAGTGAAGCTACAGGGAAACGGCCCACGGCATCCTCTACATCCATTCAGGAGCGTCAACAAGTACTGCCACCAGAAACTTGTGGGGTCTCCACCGTTTCCTCTTTTGTCTTTCCTAGAGAGTGGTCGCTATTACCCGAGTCTACATGCATTCAAAGCTAGAATATGCGTATATTCACTGAAATTCTGTGGCTGATGTTTGCATCAGAATGAGTGAACATAATCCACCAGAAAAAGTATCAAAAAAAAAATCTTAAACATATCGTATTGACATTAATTCATCATAAATTTTTTAATTGGATTAATTTAAATCATAAACATTTTAATATTTGAATCAATTGAGTCCATCCGATCAATTTATATCGAAATTGTAAATATAGCGCACCTAATCTTATGTAAGCGGCCTAAGACCGACGTCTATATTTTTATATAATATTTAATTATTTTTTTGAATTTCTATTAATTTTTTCTTTTTATTCTCTTTTCGTCCTTTTCCTTTTTTTTTTTTCCTTCCCAACCCCCTCGCCAATGCCAGAATCTGATGAGGACTGGTGAGGGTTGGCTCGAGGCCCCTCGCCATTTGGGTGAGGCTACCCTTGCTATGGTAATCTCTAACATGGATGCTAGTGGTACCATGTAAGATGAACGACGCCGACATTAATAATTTTTAATAATATTTATTATGAATATGAATTTTTTATTATTTTTCCAATCTTTTTTCTTTTTTCTTGTTTTTTATTCTTGCTGGCTGACCTCGCTTGCCACGGGTGAAAAGGAAAAAGAAAGGTAAAAATAAAAATTTATTAAAAAAATAAATCATTATTAAAAATTATTCACGTTAAGATACTAAGATTTCGATAGTTAATTCTGGTCAAAATAACAAAAAGTGGAAAGATTTAAGACTGTATTAATAAAAATACAATAATTTTAAGATTTTTTGGATACTTTTCCCTTATTCCTCTCTTAAGAATTCCGCCATCCATCATCATTTCCTTCTCAAGCACGGCCTTCATGATGGATTCGTAGTAAACGATACGAGAAATCAAAGAATTTTCAGAGAAACTACAGGGCAACGGCTCAGCATCTTCTACATCCATTTTTAAGAAAGTCAATAAGTGCTGCCACCAGAAACTCGTGGATCTCCCCTGTTTCCTCTTAGTCTATCCTAGACAAGTGGCCACCACCCGAATGCGCATCTCTGAACGTGATTCTGTGGCTGATGCTTGAGTCAGAATGAGTGCACATAATCAACAGGAATTTCCTAACTCTTTCAATTGCATCGTGTGTGTATTTGACCACCGCATCGATGTCGTAGCCGTGGCCCTTGCGCATGTTCCTAGGCCGGTCCTACTTTGATTTTGTATGACCACAAGATCTATAGTATCGACGACCGACTAGTTCTACCCAGGAAAAGACACGAATGGAGCAGCCCCTGTTTTCCTTAAAATTCTAGCGATCTGATGCAGCGGATCTCTAATTTGCATCCTTAGAGAATAGAAATCACAGGAGCAAGTGCGGTACGGCACCTCTCATAACTCAGGTCAAGTTTTATTATAGATAAAAGGAAATCAATGTTTTTCTTCATTAAACATCGACATGCCCCTGTAAGATTTTTTTCAAAGAAAGAGAACCGTCCTTACTATATGTATATCACATGCCAAAATGAATGTCTAATTCCCGCGCTTGCTTAGCCTACTTATATTCTCGCACTTCAAATACTCGGATCAACCTCTAACGCTAGCATCTGCGAGATTTGAGTCTCATATACTGATGGAGATGATCGTTCCCCTGTTCAGGGTCTCTCTAAAGCTCTTCCTTTAATTTCTGCAATCAGTCATAGGCGAATAAGATTCATAAATATTTGTTTGAACGCAAGGCAAGTTCGATAATAGTCGCAACTCACGTTGGAGATGTTTATCCACTTGCTCAGGGTCTGCAAAGCTCTTCCAGATTGTTGAGTTTCACGAGCCAAATTTACTCCATCAGCCAATGTACGTACTTGGCCCACGACTAAGAGAGCAGCTGCTGCATTTAGTATCTGCATATTGTTTTACCAGACGTAAGTTTCTAAGCAAAAGAGAGGCCGACAACATTGGTATTTTATTATTCATGAATTATCACCTTAGTTTCTGCAAGAAATTGAACTGTAACCATTAGATTACAAGCCTGAATTTTAAAGAGTAACAGCTTCTGACGAAGGTATTTTTTCAAGTAGCTTGTCTGATCATCAAGTACAGCTAGTGGGACATGTAGTTGAGCCAATCCAAATCAACATGGTGACCCGACAGGGGCTAAAGTGATTAATTAAGATGCACTAAGCTAGCGACTAAGCCTCGAGATTTTAGGTATACTCACAAATGCATCCGCAATCGGTCCTTTTTCCCCTGATAATACGCGCTTCAAGGCTTCTGCATTGTAAGCAGGGCCTCCACCCCTCAAATCCTCTAAAGTACACCGAGGAATGCCAAAGTCCACTGGCCGACAGAAATTCCATTCAAAGAAGCCGATAATCAAGATCATGCAAATATTCATACGCATTGATATACTGTAAAAGCATCATTCTTGATAGTGACACCTGATGGTAATTTTCACCATCGACACCCGCTAAGCTATAACTTCATATTTTCGCTTGTAAACAGTTCGAGAGAAGATGGTAAGAAGATTCTTACATGGATCAAAGGAGAATTTGTCAATCTTCTCCGGAGTGACATCAAGAATTACCCCAGCCCCTGATCATGAATATGACTGCTGTGAGATAGAACTTAAGAGGCAGATCAAAGATTCAAATGAAAAGGCAAAGGAGTACAAGTCTCGTTGCTGGAGCTTTAGGTACTTAGTCAATTGGCCTATACTAGAACACGAAAAGTGAGGATCATCTTACCGAGAGGACTGATTTCATCTAGACCTTCTGAATGAACAACAAGCGCTCTCTTCATGCCAAATCGTTGCAGTGCTTTTGCAATTTTTAGAACCTAAAAATATGCATGAGAAATCAATGAAGAATTTTTTTCCCTTGCTCGAATGTAAATAATCACACATATCAGATCATCAAATGAGTAATGAGAAACTATAAGCACCTTAGAAACATAAAGAGTGATTAAATTTCACCAAGATACTTCTCACGTTTCAAAGCCCCAGCTTATAATCCTGGGATTAAATGATAGCTTATATATAAAGCCTGCTTACAGAATCAGAGCTAAAACTAAGCAAATGATATTTCTGTGCAGAAAGACAACGACTATGTATAGTCGACAGAGAAGGTGCAATAGAAAATCACAGAGACAAGCCAGGTACTTTGATTAAAAATTAAGGAGAACAAATCAAATACAGATAATCTTGATTACAAGCACAATCTGTGAACTTTCTTATAGACACCACACTTACTAGGTCATCTTTGTAGACACCAACAACAGCAAAAGGTACCCGTGCTGGATTCAACATAGGTCCTAATACATTGAATACTGTTTTCACTTTCAGCTTCTTCCTCACAGGACTAACAATCTTCATGGCCGGATGATATTTTGGAGCCATCATAAAACCAATTCCTGCTTCCTCCACACATCGCTTGATCCCCTAGTACAACAAAAAGAGTTGTATGAGGATTACCATGCGCATGGAGCTAGCAGGTTAGCGAGGCAATTTGTGCTCCACTTTTAAAGTTATGGAACTCAAACCACTAAGTTACCACAAATTCCATTCTCTCCATGACATAAATACCTCAAAGAACAGTTCAAGCGCACAAACACATTGAGTAAATTCTAGGAAAACCATACTCATTGAATAATAAATCTAGCCATTACAAACCTGACTACAATGAACTAACCTCAGGTTCTAAGTCGATAGCAACCCCTAAAGCTTCCAATACATCAGCACTCCCGCATGCTGAAGAGCTTGAACGGTTCCCTTGCTGCATTGCAACAAAAAAAGTCAATTATATCTAGCTATTTTGCAATCAATATCACTGTCGGAACTCAAATGATGATCATTGTCACCTTCGCAACTCTGGCACCACAAGCTGCAGCAAGTATAGAAGCCCCAGTTGATATGTTGACTGTGTTGGCACCATCGCCCCCCGTTCCGACAATATCTACCACGTCAACTAATCCTTCCACTTTCTTAGCATGCTTGATCATTGCCCTCGCCAACCCTACAACCTGTTTACACGTTATAGGATCCCTTTACCCATTATACATTCGCATTCATGATCACCCATAAGCAACAACAGAGCACTCCCCACCAAGAGCATGGCCCAGGAACTCTTACCTCTTCAAAGGTCTCTCCTTTGGCTCTCAACAGCACAAGAAAAGCACTGATCAGTGCCTCATTAGCGTCGTCCAAAAGAAAGTCCAGCGACGCCTCGGCGTCGGCCTCGGATAAATCCTCACGGCTAATCAGAGACTCAATCAGCTGCAGAATCAAGAAAGCAACACATCACCATACCCATCAACCCCCAACTCAAGAAACCAAAAGAAAAGCAAGAAATCGATCGAAAGACAGAATTTTGGCGACTGGGAATTACCTCGTTAAATGATCCGACCTTCGGGGAAGAATTTATGCTGACGTCAGTACGCACAGCGTCAGCCGCTACGCTCCTCATACGAGCAGAACAGGCGTACGCGCGCCCGGCCGGAGTCCCAGGTCGGAGGCCGGCGGCCCGCGCCGAACTCCGGCGGGAGAACGAGGAGAGAGAGACGGCGGGTTGCCGGAGGACGAGGCTCTCCGCCATGGCCGCCGGCGCTCGATGATCCTCTCGCTCCGCCGACGGGGAATCAAGACTCGGGACGGCAAAGAACCTGATGGGTGTTGCGGCGGAACTGCAGCGATGGGCCGAGGAAACGACAGGACGGAGATTTGATTATATAGGCAAAGAGGGATTCGATTCTGGAGCATGGTTTGGAAGCACATCCGGTGGACCTGCGCCCGACACCAACTCCCCTGCTGAGAAAATATTGGGTGGTCCCGCAGCACCAAGTGGGCCCCGACCAATGAGGAAGTGACGCGTGGCTCCGCGTGTGCACGACCCGCCGCACTGGTTTTTCTGCTGCTGCATTTTTCTCTCTCCTCTCTTTTGGAGCAGGGCTGCACGCATTAATGGCGCTTTCTCTCTCCTCCTTCTGAAGAATGAACGCCCCCGCGCTGCAGCTTCCCTTCCCTCCTTTTCTTTCCTTATCAATTCAAAATTTTGGGTAAGAGTTCGCTCTCTGCGTTGCGACGTTGCGTTGCTTCTCTGACGGGGTGCGGGGCTGGGTCATCTCTGCTCTCTGGCCCAAAGCACGTTGCTCCTCCGCCTTGCTCCGGCGTTGGCTCATCTTCGCTCTTTGCCCCAAAGCTCGTTGCTTCTTCGGCCTGCGTCATTGTGTTCCTTCTCGACTCTGCTCCAGTGTGGGTTTCCCGGTGCAAGACGGCGAGGAATGTTCTTGCTGTAAGTTACAAACTCCAAGTGATAAGAAGTTCCAGCTCTCTCCGATTCAACTTCAGATCTGCTACGTTCACGGCTTATAACTGTCGGAGGATATAGGTTTGAGAAAAAAAAGCGGTTGCTTGAAGTATTATACGCAAATTATTGGGCTCCGATGGACCAAAATAACTATATTTTTACTTATTGAGTTGAACATATTATTTTGAACTATATTAATAATATATCCAATAATAACAATGAGTTGATTTGGCGAGTGCTTGCCGCGACCAGCTGCAGGAGTTACTGGTGAAGGAGTTAGAGGGGAAAACCGGCATGTGCAGCGACGGAGATGGAGAGAGCGAGTGGAGGAAGGTGATGGAGGCGTCGTTCGGAAAGATGAACGAGGAGGTTGGAGGGAAGGGGGTGGACGCATCGATGAGGACGGCGGGGTCGACGGTGGTGGTGGGGAAGGAGGAGGTTGTGGTGGCAAAATGCGGGGATTCGCGAGCGGTGTTGTGTCGTGGCGATGCGGCCATGCCCTTGTCTGTTGATCACAAGGTGAGCTCTCGCTTCATGTTTGTTCGTTTCCATTGAAGCTGTGTAGCTCAGGGGATCTGTTCTTATTCTTCTCCCCCCAAAAGGCACTTCATTTATTCGAACATTTTGCTAGAAATCTTGAAGTGACAAGACTAATCTGATCTACAAGTCTTATCCCTTTTGTCTACTTCGTGTCGTTTCTGGGTTATACTTCCAAAAGTTCACTTGGTGTTCTTTCAAAGGTGCTTAATTTATCTTATGGTGTTGGTTTTATATGAAAGCATGTGCAAGATATTCCTAGAATGTCTGATTAAGATTTGGTTTTGGGGTCATGCTTTGCAGGGTTGACATCCTATGATTAGGGGAACTTACTACGCTCTGCCATTCTCTGTTTTTTGTTCATAGTTATGTAGATAGGCTGAAGCCCATCTTGCCCTGTTGGTTTAATCAGTGAACTAGAATTCGTCCCTGTGATCTTTTGTGGTCAGCCACGCTTTGTTCATTCTGCAATTCTTTGATAGAACACTGCTGAAATCACTTCAAGACGCCACAAACGGGTGATAGCTAGCGGCACCCCATCGCAATATGGCATGTTACCGGGTTGATAAATGAACATAAAAAGCTCTTGCCAATGCTTTTATACCGTCTCTTCTTCAATGACATGTCTATTTTCTGATATTGAAACAGTAACAGGGTCTTTAGCCAGTGAAAGCGAGTAAAGTCATCTTCATATTGAAATGGTATAGTTTGAAACGTGGCAAGATTTTCCTGAGCAACATCTTTATAGCATTTGTCACAGTAGATACTCGATTAGTTGCCAATGCTAGATCGGTAGCAGACTAAATTACTTGAGCTAAAGTGAAAATAGTGACGTCCTGTCATGCGTCATATCTTCAGTTAAATCTCTTGGATTTCAATTAAAATGGCTTACTGACTCCCCTAAATAACCTAACAGGCTTGCTGAGAAGGAGAGTGGAAGCAGCTGGAGGAAGGGTCATAGATTGGAATGGATCCCGTGTCCTAGGCGTGCTTGCTGCATTGAGGTCAATAGGTATGTGGAACTTTATCAATCAAATGGCTCTACTGACGGACTTTATTCGATGCTTTTATGCATGGAATGTTGGTTTCCAATTGCACTGGTTACTTCAGCAAGTGCTGAGTAAGTTGAATTTGTGGTTAGCATTAGTACTATTGTGATGCTGAACCTCTGTGCTTGAAGGGAACATATTGAATCATTGAGATTCTAGTTTGTTAACAAGTTGTTTGACTGCACCTTAGAATTGGTAACTTCAGCCTTTCGACATGTACTGGAGACAATGCTGAGGGCAAATTACAAATAGGGATCAATAACCAACACCTCTCATGCAGAAGTTTTAGCTGGAGAGTGGCTTTTTCTTTTGTACGTGTGCCATTGGAGACAATGCTGAGGGCAAATTACAAATAGGGATCAATAACCAACACCTCTCATGCAGAAGTTTTAGCTGGAGAGTGGCTTTTTCTTTTGTACGTGTGCCATTGTGTGGTGTTTGTATCTGATAGCGGCATTTACTTGCTGCTGGAGATTATTATTTGAAGCAATACGAGATGGCTGAGCCAGAGGTCACGGTAAGCAAGAGAACAAAGTTGGACGACTTCCTCGTGATAGCAAGCGATGGGTTATGGGATGCGCTCTCGAATGAGACTGCCTGCCAGGTCGTGAGGAGGTGCCTTGACAGATATATAAAGAGGAGGTTCCTTGAGGAGTTGAGAGGAAGTAATGCCGTCAAGGTGGCTGCGGTGCTAGCCAAACTGGCCATGGCTTGAGATAGCCAAGACAATATCAGTGTGGTCAAGCTAAAGAAACCAAACTAGTAAAATGTAAATAGGTATCGTGCAATTGAGAATGTTTCTTTATGGCCAGTGTTGGGCTAATCAATGTTCATCTTGTATAAATCTATTGTACTGACATCTAGTTGGTATTAAAATGCCAGATCCTCCATGTCATTGCTTCGTGGTGTATATCGTTTATGCCTCAAATGATGTACTTTTTTTTCCCAAGATTGACAATTACAACATCAACATTGTATTAATCTCTACTTGTGATAGATACTTTGTTCCATCCATTAGGTGGAGTCCACTTGAGCTTATTGCTTTGCGACGATATGCCAGACTTGTTCAATTGGTGAACTTGAGAATGTTGAGGTCAGGGTACGAGTGGTTCCCAACTAGAAGATAATGAAAATAGATTGTGTAGAGCCTTACTATCCGGTATATAGATCCTCTGCCCGCATAATGAAAAAAGAAAGTAAAGAGTGCACGAAATTCATGAACAAAGTCAACATGGGAAGAGCTCTCTCCAAATGAGCCAAAGTAAACTTTTATACCTTAAATTCTTCAAAAACCGAATAGATACAACTGTTTTGTAGAAGGCTATATCCTAACAAACACAGAAATTGTTGCAAAGCTTTTTAACAACACCATCACAAGAAGGAAAAAATTCAAGAAACAAAGGGGACTTCGCGAACTCTAAGGAAGCCCTTTCTTTTCTCACTTCTCGGCAAACCATTCTTCGCTGTGGCACATCTTAGACCCTTTCACTTTTAACTAGCAAAGTCGAGGGGAAAGAGGATAGCACTCGTTTTATAATGTCTCTTCACTCCTTTCGTCCTCCGATCCTCACCCTTATTCAAAATTTTCGAATCCTCCTTGATGTACACAATGGAAGTCGCCCAGTGATGGACCTGCCTTGGGTAGTTGTTCCCGTACCCGACCATGTAGCTCGTGGCTCTGGGGTTGTCTCCCAGGATATAGTCCACCTGCATATGTTCGTTATTCATGGCGAAAATATTATTTCATTGTATCTTGAAGCTAAGGAAAGAAATTGAGATTTTCCGAGCACAAACATCGAATTGTCACGTTTTCCTTGACTAACTGATCGTATCAGTGACTATGAGCACTGCAAGCTTTTGCCTGAGGAAGAACAAGAAGGCATAAGTCATAGCGATCAGCTAAAATATAACAATAACAGGGAAGAACAGGCCCTTCCACAAAAAGCACTGGAATCACCAACCAGGACTCTCGCTTCTTGAAAACCTTGTTGCAGAGACTAACAGCTCGAGAGGGCTTGACAGAGAATGGACTTCAAAACTCTTCATCATAGAAACCACTGAGTAAGTCGCCCCGAACATGAAGATGGCTGGTCAAATCCATCATTTGATAGTGGAAAATTAGGGTAAAGTTCGAAAGGGCTCGATGTCATCGTATCTTCTTCCCTTTAGCCTGGAAAGAAGAGGAAAAAATAAATGGACAATGTGATAAATAATTAAGGAAATGGAGCAGAATTTTATAGCATAAGTTTGTTCAATCTCGTAACTTACAAAAGCAAGTTTCTTCTCAAGATATTTCAAGAGTACAGCGTGCTTATTGAGTGATTCATCTCTACGCATTTGCTCAAGATCTTTGCTACTTATTTCATTCCCCCACCGAGAGGTGGCAGCCAGAGTTTCAGTAAGATTGCCAGCAACAAGTGGGCTTTTAGAAGCTTTTAATTTTGATTCAATTGCAGCTGAGGCCCTCTGACGTGCTTGGTCTTCCTCATTTACCTGCACATCTGTTAGTTTTTCTCTCTCTTTCAGTGCTTCTACCACCACAGGAGGCAGGAAGTCATTGCCCCTGTAAAACACAATATAATCTTTGTTCCTACAAAGTAGTGTTCCCCTAGTTAAATTCTGCATTCAAAATGACACAAATCAATAACAAGAGCACCAAATTTTCCTTACCTAAAGAAAAAGGACGGAATATGCAACACTAAACAGAAGTTGATATTATCATAATGCCAGAACATTAAGATTGGAACAAAATGCTCAGAGAGATAAGAACTTGCATAACCAATCCTTCACAACACTACACAAGTACGTCCCAGAATGGTGACACACTAACCTTGGCTGAGTTTTACCATTATGATAACAATTATTAATTTCACGGTCAGGGATGAAATAAAAAATTCAGCATTGTACTGTGGACTTGAAGGATAATGATTTAGTCAAACTACCATATATGGCAAATAGTTGGTAATTCTTTCTGTCAGGCAAATCAAATAAAGTACAGACTCTGAAAGGTTACACCCATTTTCAACTTAGCTGGGTTTTACACTCCACGTCAGCGAGATGTAAGACCATTCAGAATTCGACACATGGCTCCATGTGTAAATGGCGTCAGAGGTTCAAAATACGCTCGGTGTGCTCTCTCCTGCAGTCCTGGCCAACCATTCTGACACTCTCTCTCCTCCGCCTCCACAGGTTGCCCGCGACGCCGATGTCGACGCCCTTTCCAGTGAACTGCGACGACGACGCCCCTTTGCCAGTTGCTGCTGTCGCCCCCGACTCCGACACTGACGCTGACGCCGACGCCGACGCCACCTCCGCCTCCGCCCCCGACCCCATCGCCGACGCCCTTTCGCCTCCCTCTCGCGACCTCTGCTTTGCTCTCTCCCTCTCTTTCCAGTGAATTGCGACGCCGACGCCCCTCCGCCGGTTGCCTCCGTTGCCCCCGACTCCGACTCCGACGCCGACGCCCCTAACGCTTCTGCCTCCGCCTTCGCCCCTGACGCCAACACCGACGCCTCTGCTCTCTCTCCTCCGCTAGTTGCCCACGACGCCAACGCCGACGCCCTTTCCACCTCCGCCGACGCCGACGCTGGCTCTGCCTCGGCCCCTGAACCCGACTCTGACACCGACGCCCCTCCGCCAGTTGCCTCCGTCGCCCTCGACTCTGACGCCGACGCCCCTCCGCCTCCGTATCCGCCCCCGACGCCGTCGCCGACGCGTTTTCGTATATATATGGATGCTTCTTTCATGAGTCTTACAGTTTATTCAGTAACTCACATGACCGTTCCAATCCTATTGGTGGAAATGCAGGTGAAGGTCGTGTTGCGGGCTGTTATTTTGCCTGCTACATATGACAAGGTCGTCGTTATATCGGGTTAATGTTGTCTTCCCTGCATTTCTATGTTAATGTTTTAGAATCTAATTGTGCGCATTGAATTTCTTGAATTCTTCTTTTGACGGTGACGTCCATGGCATCAACGTGATATAGTTGTGATCTTTCAGTTCCTGCCAATGTTTCTATATTCAGAAACACTTTTTTTCCTCTCATTTAGAAACCGTTGATCTGTTCGCAACTCCTCATTCCCCATAGCTTCTACTTATCTACCCAATTAATTCATTTACAGTTCAATCATTTAGAAGGAAAGTGATGGACTTCAACAGCGGGCCATGATTTATGCATAAGAATCTCCAGTTCAATGATCTATGCTATTTCTTTGTCAGGTGGCGGTAGAGGCCATGAGCCAGCTCATGCTGAATTCGTAGGTGAAGGGATGCTAGCAGCTGCAATATGTGCTGATGTTTTTGCTTCTCCACCAGTTGATGCTGTTCTAGCTGTATGTTTTCTCATGATTATATGACTAAACAAGGAAAATGTCATGGATCTCTTGCTTTATGTTTTGTCTCCTTGTCTATGAGATTCATTTTGCTCTATTGTATATATTTCAGGGCATCCGAGCTGTAACTGGTCCAATGGGGTGTCTACTTATTGTCAAGGTACTTCCTTTACTTTATCCTACCACCTTATAGAGTATTTTGGCATACATGTAAAACTTGTGTATACAAGGGAAAAACTAAAAATTTTGTAAATAGCACTTTCATTGCCACGGAAATTCCGGGAGTTTATGCAGTTCTAGTAGCCGCATAGACCACAAGTACTTATTTCCCTGTGCTATGACATCTGTCCAAAACAGAAGATCTAACAGAAGAAGGATTACAATCTCCCTTTTGTAGAATTATACAGGTGATTGCTTGAACTTTGGATTGGCTGCTGAGCTGGCTAAATCTGAAGGTTACATGGTTGAGGTACTTCCCCTATATTTACTTCTAGATGTGATTGTGATTTTAACATATGCTGGAGACTGGTGTCAAAAGGTTATGCCTTATTGCAGATGGTGATTGTCGGAGATGATTGTGCTTTACCTCACTCTCGAGGCATAGTCGGGAGGAGAGGATTGGCAGGGACTATTCTAGTTCACAAGGTTTGTGGTCTCTTTCTCTCTGAAAGGTTGTGCTTTAAATGTCCCTTTTGGCACTAAACAAGAATCTTTTCCTTCCCCACTTCTCGTGGTCCACACTTGTATCCTTAACTTTTGCCACCATCACTTTCATCTATTCGAGTGACTACGTCAACTTTAAAAACTCTCGTATTTTCTTGTTGTAATAGATCTTTAACATAGGAAGCTCCTGTTTTGGCAAATCAATTTGTAGAAAGTTTTTTGAATTTTTAATTAAGAAAGTCAGAAGGACATCCCTTTCAGATTATTTTTCTAAAGTTTTCATGCATCTGGCAATATCTATGGTTCATTGCTGTTGAGAGACTCCACACTTCTTGCCCTACGTTTATGAGTAGTGAAAGTGAAGAATACTGATATGATTCTTTGCTTTCATTTGTCAATATAAGGTCGTTGGAGCTACAACCGCAGCTGGGCTCTCACTTAAGGATGTTGCAGCAGAGGTGAAGCCTGCATCAGAAATGGTTGGGACGATGGGTGTTGCATTATCCGTTTGCACTCTACCAGGTCAAGCTTTTCACGACTATGTAAGCAATGTTCCCTCTAATTGGATATCTTTGTTCCTCATAAGATTTCCTTTTATTAATTTTTATGCCCATCTGCACATTCTACTTCATGGCAGGATTCAAGATTGTTGGGCGAACTACATGTTGCTCTTTTGAAGTCAATAATTAGAGACATCGAAGATGTTGCAAGGACACCTGCTACTGGTTTGGGTATAAATCAAAATAATGCTGCCAATCCTGAAGGTGGATATCCACAGATTGTTGAAGGGGTAAACTATGCTTTTCTAAACTTTGTTTAAATATTGGGTGGTCGCATCCATATTCTCAAAATGGAAGAAATCACTCTCCATGTAATTCTTTTTAAATGAATAGCCCCGAAAATCGAATCCGTGTCTTTTAGTTTTTTTTTTTTTTTTTTTTCACATTTGTTCGCTGTTAAAGTGACGGCGGCGAGGGAAAGGAAAAGCGGACAGTACTATTGAATACATAGTTGTACTATGGGGACTGGATAGGTGTGACAACCTGAATTTTCAGATTTCGTTTTCGATTAAATAAATTGGGCATATCGTTGTCGCGCCAATAATGCTATTCTCTGAACTGATCACTCACGTGATAACTGGTCTATCTGGGAAAGCAATTAATGAATCTAAATGCAATGGACTTGAGAATTCGACCAGGAATCGACTGCTCGACCGTGTCGATCTGCAAGGGTCATTATGGCACCATCAAAAATCAATCAGAGACCAGAGATAGGTCGATTCGATTGAGATATGTGATTAGTGTGTGGGTGATCCACCTAAATGCAAAATACTCGTCGATCGGCATTAGACTGATTTTTCTATCATTTCTATACCTTGTGTCCGTATTTGAAACCTTGAGATTTTCATGACAATCGAGAGTCGCCAAGGTGTCGAAGATGCACTATGTGATTCGAGATAAATCGATCACGAGTCAATTGCACCAAAAATTCCTAAAAACTACCCGGTAGACTAGATCACGCTAAAAGCGCGCCAGATTGAAATTAATCGCGAATTTGAATCCGATTTCAGAAATCGAAAGTTCTATTATGTCAAAATCTATTTTAGGACCGTCGACTCATCCTCCGAAAAATTTTCGGAGATTCCGAGATTTTTACGGAAAATCGTTTGGAAGTTGCGGAAAATTAGTAGAAATTCGGTTTAGCTCAGTTAAAGGAAAAATTGGACTTGCAAGCCGAGCTATTTGACGAATGAGACTTGTAGAAATTTTGTAGGTTTTTTCTACATCAAAATTAGACGTCACATTTGGGAAATTGTTGATGAAATCGAAGCTCAAAATCCAATGAAATTCGGATCTAGAGGAAGAAAGCAATTTTGGGCATTTAATTGGATAAAATATGGATTTATCAAGTGGAAAGAATTAGGAGAGAAGTGAGTTAATGCAATGGCTAAGGGTTGAAGATATTGGGTCCCTCCTTGCCTTCCTCTACACATTCATCCTCCTTACCCCCTCTTCGTGCGCCTTATCTTCACGCCGATTCCATCAAATTCTGCTTCACTTCCATTCTCCTTTATTTCTTTGAAGGAACTTGCAGCTCCTCCGCTTCATCATTTTCGTTTCCCCTCTGTCCCTGCCGCGACAACATCACTACTCTTCCCCACCATATTCATCTCACCTTGCCACGTCCTCCAAGCCGCGAGCAAAACGCTGGTCAACTTTCTCCACCGAAAATCCAGCTGCTGACCACCCCATCACCACACGTTCGAAGCTCTCCTCATCATGGTCCACGCGTCCAAGCATCCACACGTTTTCAGCGTAGTCGCCTCAGCAGAAGCCTCCGTTGACTCCTCCACGCGGCCAGTAATCCAACGCGTTCGTGGCCCAGCTCCAGTCTTCTCCAGCCGAATTGAAGACCCAGCGAAGCTGCATCCGTCCGTGTCTTCAGCCGCGTGTCTCCTTCGGTCGATCTTGCTGTTTCCTCAGTTGGATTGTTGACCGAAGCCGTCGCCCTTGGTCTGCCCACGATCAGCCAGCGAGCCCGTGAAGCCCAACAATTTCAGCCCAAGAATTGAGCCCAGCAAAGTCCATCAAGCTCAGCCCATTCGAAGCCAGCAGAATTTAGCCCAGCAGAGCCCATGCGAGTTAGCCCATTAGTTGGGTTTAGTTCGGCCCATCTCCAAAGTTAGCCCATAGATTCAGCAGGCCCAATTCCAGCAAGTCAGTTGAAGCCCAGCCCAAGTTCAAAAGCAAATCTCATATTTGGGCTGAGATTTGTTGGGCCCGTTTTAGGCCCGCTCCAAGTTTGTCGACGCCGTTGAAAATTCAAAATTTCGGCCGCCGTCGCGTCGTCGTCGCGGTAAACCGGTTTCCGCAATTAATTGGTGAGTCTATACTCTAAACTCTGCTTAGTAGGCTAACGACGTTAATGGGTGTTTAGATTTATTTTATTAGGAATTAGGTGGTTAGTTAGATTAAATTAAGAATGTAATTATTTAATTGAGCATGTTAGGTGATTAGCATGGTTTAGCTAAGGCCTAAATAAATTGTACTTGTTTATCTAGAGGGGTTCAGGAATTTTCTTAGAGTCCGTATTGGTTATTAATTTAATGATTCTGCCTAGGTTAGTATTTTTAGAATTTAAATTGATTTATTTATTTAATTTTCGAAATTAGTTAATTATTAATTATTTTTCCGGAAATTAGGCTAGGATAACCGTGAGCGGAATTTCGTGCTTGATTGCAATGGTGTAGTTAAATTCTGCAATTGAGTGTTAAATTATGCAAATTGAGTCTGATTGGATTGTTGGTATTTAATTCCTAAAATTGTGAATTTTCAATATTTATTCAAAAAATCCCGGGTGTCGGATTTTGACACCGAAAATAGTTTTTAATACTATATGAAATAGTGAGATTTCAAAAAAGAAGAATATCAATTTTTCTCGAGTCAAATTGATCGTGTACCACACACGAGTAATTTCATGTGAATTTCTAATACGAAGAAAAAGGCCAGGCTCACCATTTTAATTGAAGCATTTGAGTACAATGCACGATGCCCTAAGTCATATTTGAGTGATTGTGTGATGGTTAAGAGAAATCATTCCAGGCTGTTAAGTTGGACGTTATCCCTAATCGGGATACCCCCTGGATAACAGGAAGCCGGTCGCAGTAGATTTTGGACCTATGCTCCTTCGGGAAAGCCATCTAAAAGAGACGTGCCGTGCTCAATGGGGTGAGACGAAGCCTGGCAATGCTAGAAGACCACCGAACAAAGAGTAGGCCGTGCTATATGCCAAGATCAAAACTAGGAACGCATGATTAATTGAGTGTGGCGTTTCAGTTATTGGAGCTTATTTGTTGCTCATACTCTCATGTTGTCTGTGATATAAATTGTGCTGACCCTGCAGGGTGGATCTGAGACGAGGTAAGTCTCCCTGATTGTGTGATTGTGTGATTAGGACACTTCTGGGCGTATTTCCCTCCTAATCGAGGTTTAGAGCTTAGACTCGCTAAGATTATATCTCACCCCGTTGTGGGACAACATTTTCAGGGTTGTCAAGTGGAGGACCTGGAGCTGAGAGGAGGTGATTGGAAGCGTAGGTCAGTTAGGACCGCTGTTTTTTGGAAGGCTAGTCTTTTGCAGTCTTTTGGTCATAGACTTTTGTACATGACTCAGTGTATATATAAAAACATGTTTGTTGGTAAATTTATTGTCCTGCTTTTCTATCTCGAGATGATTATTGTTAGGGGATTTATAATCCGCTTCCGCATGTGCAATAAAACAAAAAGGTCGGCGACTAGTCTTGGGAAGTCGCAAAATTTTATCGACCAGAGAGGAATGAGCACGCGCTCGGGGTTCGGGGCGTGACAGTAGGTGTACCTGGCCACCTAGTTTGTTGGTTGGCTTTTCTCCGAGCTTCTCTGCGATCCCTCTATATAACGCGCGGGGCCGCTTCCTCATTTGGATATCAGACTGATCTCTCGTCTCCCCCTCTTCCGACCATCACCTTTTTCTTCATCTTCAGCCCGCAGAGAAGAGACATCTTTTGTATGGCCGCCAGCTCGAGGACTTCTGGGATCGTGGGAATCGGCAAGCGAGTTGTTGACGATCAGCGACGTCCACAGCAGAGTTTTGTTGCCTCGATAATTTAACGAACTACCATTAGTTTCACAGAATTTTCCTACGGTTTTGGAGTGAAGGTTCAGAATTCACCTAAAATGTACTAGCTCTGTTATTATCCGCTAGACTTCTGTTGACACCTAAATTTTAACTAATCATTTAGTAATTAGTTGCATAAAAAATAATAATAATAAAATAATAATAATACATGTAGGTGTCATTTAATTAGTTGCGTTTACATTTAAAGATGACAAGAAGTAGGGGCCCTCGATCAATAAGGTGCGCGAAAGGTGGTCTCTCTCTTGAAAACACACAATGAAAGTCGAAAAAAAAAAAAAAAGAAGAAAGAAGAGTTCTTCACGTCTATTGTCTCTCCCTCATTAATGCATGCACATGCATGGACAAAATTCAGCGGACGTGAAAATTCTAAAGAAGCCGCAAGCGTGAAGAAAGCGAAGAAAGAAAACTCCACGGCACACGCGAAAATTCTGGGGAAAGCCTGCAAGAGGATAGGCCAGCATTTTTATAATACTTCCCTTGCGGTGGCCTCCTTAAATAAAGACCGGACGTGGACAACAAGAAAGAATTGCGGCGCTTCATGTTCACACTAAAGGCAGTGGGACGCCTATAAATACGCAAGAGGGGAGGCCACGCAAAGGGGGAGAGATTCATTCGAGAGGTTTGTCAGAGGGGGGAGAAAAAATTGATTCGAGAGGTTTGTCAGAAGGAAAAAAGAAAACATTTCATTGTGAGGGGGGGTTTCTCCTTCGGTTAAAAGGAAGAGAGATAGAGAGTCTGTCAGAGAGAGAAAATATGAAGTCAGGGGAAGGAGATTAAAAAAAGAGAAAAAGCAGAGAGAGAGACTGCAGAGAGTGAGACGTGAGAGAGAGATAGAGAAAAGAAGTGACCGAACAGCAGAAAAAAAGAAAGAGAAAAAGACCCCTACTGTTCATCTTCTTCGGGAGTTCCTCGCTGCTGCTGGTCGTCCGGCGCTGCAGCCACCGCACCTCTGCCCTCGCGCGCCACCGTCCCCGTTGCTGCACCTCTGACCGACGCCAGCATCTCCTTCCAGCGAGCCTCGAGCGCGCCACCATCACCACCCGCCCGAGCGACTCTACCGCTGCTTCTGCAAGCAACACCTCCGCAGCCACGAGCACCAGCAGCTCGCCACCACTGCTGCTGCGAAGGCCACCGTGACCTGCAACCCAGCCCCGTCGCCGTCTGTGGGTCTGCTCCCCGTGTCTGCTTAGTCGTGCAGCAACCTGACCCCTGCTGCCCGACGCTGGTCACCCCCCGTGCGAACACCGCCACCCCAGCCGACGCCTAACAGCTGCCGCGCCTACGCTGCTCTTCACCCGAACACTAGCAGCACCGTCCCGAACACCTCCACTCGCAACCGCGCCTCTGCACAACCGCAACTCAGCCATGACGCCGCTCCTGCTGTCCCTCATCCCGTCCGTCTGTGAAGCCACCGCTGCTCGACGCCATTGCTCTCCACCGCCGCTCAGTCCCTCGCCACACCGGCGCCTGCACCACCTGGTAGCCGTCCGAAGCTCCGCTGCCGTGACCATCCCCCGCGTCCATCATCGTCGCTGCACCACCGGAGTCGCCCCTCGCCACGACCACGGCCCGCCACCGCTTCGGCTCGGCCGACTGCGACGCCTGCCCGCCCGAGCCGCTGTTGCGCTCCGCCCCTCGCTCGCCATCTTCCGTCGCTTCGGTGTTCCCGTCACCTTCGTCGGTGATTCGGTCTGCCGGACCCGCGCCCGACGCGTCCCACGCAACCAGCGGCCACTAGCACCCGGCTCACCGCCACTCGTCGCCCCTACGTGGCCGCGACGACCCAACACCTCGACCGCCGAAGCTCCGTCGCCGTCGCCGTTGCCCTTGCCGTTCCGTCAACCGCCGGGTTCCACCCCTTTCTTTGCCGCGCCTTCCTCTGCTCGACTCCGGCGCACGCTGTTGCGGCAACCACTCGAGCCCCGCCTAGCTCCGCCCGGCCCGTCCCCTTCCGAGCAACGCCACCACAGCTCGCTGCCGTTCCGAGCTTGCTTTGTCCCTCGGAAGCTTCGACGACCGTGCCCACCGCACACGGTCGCCGTCGCAGCTGCGCAGCTGCCCACCCCGCCGTGAGCGAGTCCCCGTCGTGGTCCACAAAGCACCACTCATTGAGGCAAATTTGGAAAAAGTCCAAATTAGGTTATTTTATTTTATTTTATTAGGTAGATTTATTTCATTTTATTTCTTTTAATTTCGTTTCTTTATTTGAATTAGTTCTTAATGCATGTTTGAAAATCCCCGACGTACCACTTAATTCACAACCGCACAATTTTTATTCCATCTATAAGGCTTTAGATGGAATAATTAATCACGCTGGAGTAAAATTGATATCTTGATCTTTAAGGCTTAAGATCAATTTATCGATTTTATTAGCGAAATAATTAATTTTGAATCTAAATTCGAATGATGGATAACATTTTTGATGACCATGGATGATTTGGTGTTTAACTTTTAATTGTTCTGTTTATCCCGAAAATACAAAAAAACTGCATTTGCATTTCACGTAAATTAGAATTGATTTTTCTAGATAAAATTGCATGATAAAATAGTTATTTTTAATGTAAAAATGCATGTTTAGATGGTATCTAGGTTAGATAATATCTTTTGAATTAAATGGCATGACGAGGTAATTTTCTAAGTTAAGATAGGATTTAGATTAGTCTATTCCTAACTTAAAATAGATAATATCTCACTTTAACTAGTTTTTTTTAGCATTTTTAATTACGAATTTTCAAAAAAAAAAAATCAAAAAAAAGTGTAGGTTAGAATTAGGTTTATTTCCTGTTTTAGGGTTTGTATATTTAGAATAGGAATTTTATTTCGAATTAAAAAAAGAAAAAAATCAAATCAATCAATTTAGGTTGCTAGTTTTTTAACTTAGGTTTCATGTTTAATTATTTGACAATTTTTAATTTCGAAATTAATACAAAAAAATAAAAAAAAAAATAGAATTTTAGCACTCTTTGCATGTCATTGCATTTTAGGGTAAAATTTCATATAGTTTAATTCGATATAATATTTTTAATTTATTGTAAGTTTAGATAAATTTTTAGATAGATTGCATTTTAGTTAGGGATTTCTAAGTTAGGATAACATTCTAGTCTAAATTAAGATTTGGCTTAACCTCACTCCTAATACAAATTAGATGACATTTTAATTTAGATAGATAGTTTTCACATTTTTATTCCGAATTTCATGAAAAATACAAAAAAATGTGTCTTAGAATAAGTTAGTTTTGTTTTCTAGGATAAAGTGCATCTTTTAAGAAAAAAAATGTCATGTGCATGTCATATATAATTAGATTCATGAAACGCATGTCATTTAGTGATTGTTGTTAGGTTCATTCAGTTAAAAATGGCCCGTCATTAGAATCAAGTTATTAGGTTAATTTAGATTGCATATTTAATTGTTACATTTATTTAATTTCAAATTTCATGAAAAATACAAAAATGCCATAGGTTGAATTAGTTTTATTTTCTAGGATAGATTGCATTCTTTCAGGAAATAGAAAGAAAAGAGAAAAAAGAAAAAAATATGTCACATGCACGTCATTAGGATTAGATTCATTGAAATGCCTGTCATGTGGTAGTTGTTGCTAGGACCATCCAAATTACATGTCATTAGAATTAGGTCATTTAGTTATATTGCATTGCATATTGCATGATTTTCATTAAATAAGCGAAAACAGAAAAAGAAAAAAAGAAATTGCGTGTTAATTAGAAATCATATTTAGGACTGCTGATGTGAATTTTGATCTAACAACGCAGATGCTTTCGTTGCTATGAGGTAAGTCCTGCAATTTATTCGTTGCTTTTTCTTGGGTGTTAAATTGGTGGTTTGCGCCCAAGATGATCACCTCACATGTTAGGAAGTAAATTAAAATCAATTCAAGCTGCCCGCCAAACATTTTTCAAAATAAAAGAGAAAGGTACCGAAATGGCGTTAGAGAAATCTAGCGTAATCAAGTCCCCGAACTCATAAATCTCTGGTTTGTAGGAGTAAAGTAAATCTCCCGTTAGTTTACTTTGGTTTCTAATCGACCCACCAAAAAATAGATTAGTGGCCAATTTTCTTAGTGGACTTAGGCCAATTTTCTCTTGTATTTGAAAAAATGTTTTTGTTTGGCAGCGAGGATCCCAGGTACGTCCCTAACATTTAAGGTGTTAAATGGTCTTGCAGGATGGGAGGTATAAGGGGAAGTGTTTGCTGACATTTGTTTTGCAGGGAGGTGTAGGAATGTATGGTTTATTTTCATGTTGAAGTGTTGCTTGATATAAACTGTTGTGCATGCCTTGCATTTACACTACACTATTGCACACACAACCCGCCGCGGACTGGGCCGCACTAGGACACTTAGGATGGTATTGAGTTGGATACGACTTCGACCGCGAGGCCGCGTAGTAGAGGTTGCCCAACTCAATCCCGAAAACTTCTTTCTTGGTGTCAAGAATGTTTACCTCTGCGAGACCGCGCCGCCTTGGGGTATCATTCTTGACGAGCCGGAGTTAAGAGGACTTGACTTAGTACGCGAGGCCGCGACTAGTCATCCCACCCTTTAACTCCACTTTGCTTAGCCGCTTTAGATAGAAATCGAACCTCACATGTCATGTGCTTGTCTATGTGGTTGCTTTAATCGCCTAGTAAAGTAAGTTCTCTACCCTTACTCTTTGCAATTTACTTACCTTATTATGTCTTTGGTCGGTCCATGACATTAGGTTGGTCGAGTCTCGGTCTATAAACAATGGGAAGGTCTGACATTCGATTCGTGCCTGCACCAAAGGTTGAACTCAAATCATGGTGGGATCGTCTCGGCCCCGATGGTCAAAGTTATGTGGAAAGCAGACTTGGTCGCCTTGTTCCCCTCCTTGACATCGATGTCCAAAGCGGCGTCATGCAAGGACTTGCTCATTTCTGGTGTCCCCAAACATCAACGTTCATATTTGGTAAGCACGAGTTGACTCCGACTCTGGAAGAATACAGCATTGCCATAGGAAAACCTTTGGAATTGGAATTAATAAATCCACCCCTTGGATTAGAACCTGAATCAATTTTGTCGGATTTTCTTAGGATGGATAAAAATCAAATAAAAAGAGTGTTAAAAGATAATTGTCATGCATGTCCTTTCTCTTTCCTAGATCAAAGTTTTGCTAAGGCTAACACTCTTTTAAAAAGCAAGATTTTCCTTTTAGCCTTCTTCGGGTTTATTGTTTTTCCTCTTCGAAAAGGTGCCATTAATCCTTCTATCGCATGGGTAGTCAAACAAGTATGTGCAAGGATTAGTTTTGTCAACACCATTTTAGCCGAAACATTCTTGTCGCTCACCCGATTTAAGGAAGATGAAGATAGAACATTTCGTGCACCAATTGAGCTTTTACAAATTTGGTTCTTTTCTCACATGAGTAGGATTGATATTCGCATGAAAATTATTAATATCACTGATTCCCATCATCCCATCGAGGTGTTCAAAAGTCATCAAGATCGAACTCCAAATCTTTCTTTCTCAAAATGGGTCAAATTGTTGAAAAACCCGAAAACCAAGATTTTCCTATGGCATGCTAAATGGTTCCAAGTCTCCAAGGCACGTCTCTCTCATGGCGATAATGAGCCGATCCCACTATTGGGGATCACTGGTGCCACTTCCTACTACCCACTCCGAGTGGCTCGTCAATATCGAGTTGTGCAGGACCTACCGCCCCCTCTTAAGCTGGGTTTGTTCCAAGTCCGATTCACTGCCAAGGATGATCACAAAAAGGAGCTTCGCTGCATCGAACAAGCTTGGCTCGCATGTCACGAACAAAAGTTGAGCTTGCCTGAAAATGAGCTTGAGGGGAAGGAAAAGACTTACTACGCCACGGCTCGGTACATCCGTCAGCACAAGATCCCAACCGAGTTTCTCCCAAAAGTGCCGGATGTGACTGAAAAGCCCACTCGACAAGCGAGCTTAATCGTCACAAAAGGAAGATTGAAGAACTTGAGAAGCAAGCCAAGAAGGATGCTAAAGAGAAGAGGCAATTACGTCGGCGTTGGCTTCCCATTTGTTTATAGATCGGGCCAAATAAAGTGGCTTGAATCTATTTAATCTTTTTACTTTAGCTTAATGTTTAGGACGTTGAGTCATTTTACTTGATTAGTTTTTTGTTTAGGGCATTTCAAGTTTTTACATTGTCAATGTCAAACAATTTCATTAAATAAAAGCAGTTAGACTTTCGTCATGGACTGACATGTTTTATATAAAATGCTTATGTGTATTCATTTCTTCAAATTAGGTGATAACGGATCCGCCACGTTCGCCCATCATCACACGATCAAGAGCAAAAATGGCCGACCAAACTAAAATGCGTGATCGTATGACCGCTATGGAAAACCAACTCCAGCGTTGCTCACCTCTATGCAACTTATGACGAGATCGAGATGCAATCCCTCCAAGTGAACCGACTCTTGCACCCGGTCTCCCGAGATAATATTCCCAAAACGGTACGAACAAGGCCCAAATGGGTGACGACGACATGCCTGAGCTAGAAGATGACCCATTGTTCGTCACTGCCGAAAAAGTGCTAAGCGACAATGTCCCTAAGGCGGAGCAAGATGAACGCGTCGCCAAACTTGAAGAGAAAATGAAACAATTGCAAGAGTCGCGGAATTCACTCCCGTTCGACTTGTCGGTTTATGAGAAGGTCAAAATGCCAAATAAGTTTAAAATGCCAGAGTTCGAGAAGTATGATGGTACTTCCCCGAAAGCTCACTGAGATGTACCATGTAAGGATGGCTCGAGGTATGTCAAAAATGAGCCCCTTATGATCCAATCATTCCAAATGAACTGGTCGGACCCGCACTTTTGAACTAGTATATTATGAAAAATATAAACCTCCTCAACACTTGGAATGAGGTGGCCGATGCATTTCTCAAGCAGTACAAGTTCAATATGGACATTGCACCTTCACGAGAGGATCTCGAACGAATGGAGAAAAAGAGGAGTGAGTCATTTAAAGAATATGCCATAAGGTGGCGGAATCTAGCTGCCCAAATCACTCCCGAACCTACTGACAAAGAATTGATGAAGTTGTTTGTCAAGACTCTCCCATTCGAGTTTCGCAATCGGATGGCCAGCACGTATGTTGAGAACTTCAATCAACTCATCCCAGTGGGTGAACAAATCGAGACAGGACTGAGAGATGGCTGGTTTAATGAACCAACTCCTGTAGGAAAAAGATTTACTGCAAAGAAAGACAAAGAACCAATCACTGAAGTTAATGTTGCATATGCGCAACCAGCCTCTAGTAAGCCTCCGATGGTTCGTGTCCCGGGAATTAGCAAGATGGAGGTCGAGTGCACGCACCGCGGCAATTCACAAACGGTGCGTTCTCTCCTCTTCTGGCCCTCTATCTCGGTCCTGCCGATACTCCAAAAGAAGGGATTGATCTCCAACAAACCAAAGCGGCCCAATGCTGAAAAATTCTTCAACTATGATCCCTCCAAAAAATGTGAGTATCATATGGGAGAGGTGGGCCATTCGGACGATGATTGTATGACTTTGAAGCACAAGATCCAAAATTTATTGGATACCAAGGCGTTCTCTTTCGTACCACCCAACCGAATGTCAAGAAGAATCCGTTGCCGGAACATGAGGGAAACGTGAATACAATCTTTGAATTCAATGCGGCAAAAAGATAAACTTGAAGGTGTCTCGTCAAAGATATCTACAATGGATTAGTTAGAGTTGGTTACTATCCGATAGATGAGAATCCTCCCTTGCTTACCATGAAGGAAAGGGTTCAAGAAATGGTTAAGGCTGGCGTGATCGTGTATGCTGACCAAGCTGGAATAGTGTCAACTATCTCTGAAGTCGTCATTGATTGGGAGAAAGAATTTGCTGAGCTGAGTACTGGAAAGAGTGAACCAGATCCATTAATCGAGGACATGCCCCCACTTAAGGACGCCTCGACCATGAAGGACGATAGTGGAAGTGCCTTCAACTCGATGAAGAGATAATAATTGAGATGCCCCGCTGTATGAGTACAAGGATAACAAAGCGGTCCCCCGTCCTACGAGCTAGATGTTGACTGATTACAAGGTCTCAGTCGGACCTATGCTCAAACCAATACCCTACCGGCAAAGCTTAGTTCTTGATGAAGAGGCTAAAGAATTTCTGGCTATAATCAAAGCAAGTGAGTATAACGTGGTCGACCGATTGCGGAAATTGCCCGCTCAAATCTCTTTACTTGAACTCCTGCAAACGTCTCCTACGCATCAAAAGTCCCTAATGAAGGTTTTGAGCGAAGTTCGTGTCTAGGGAGACAATCGAGGAAAACGGGTTGGAGGAATTTGTAGGGTCGATCATTCTCAAGGATCTAATAGCCTTTTCTCGATGAAGAATTCCCTCTCGAGGAGAGGGACATACTAAGGCATTATACATATCTATCAAGTGCAAGGCTTCCCATGTGGCTCGAGTACTCATTGATAATGGCTCGCCTGAATATTTGTCCATTGGCGACTCTTCACCGCCTTAAAATAGATCCTTCAAAAATAAATGCTGCAAAGACCTCCGTCCGAGCTTTTGATGGTACAAGAAAGGAGGTGATAGGGGAGACCCCCTTGATTTGCAAATAGGGCCGGTGATGTTCAACGTCCTTTTCCGGGTGATGGACATTCCTACGGCATTCAATTTCCTATTAGGTCGTCCACGGATTCATACTGCAGGGCTGTGCCATCAAGTCTCCACCAAAGCGTGAAATTTGTTGTCGAAGGAAAGCTAGTCATTGTTCATGGCGAGGAGGATCATCGGATTTATCATGAGGCAATGCCATCCCCTATGTCGAGCCGGAACGTAGGGAGGAGTCGAGCTACCAATCATTTGAGCTCGTATCCACTATTCATGCATCTCGAGGATCGACAGCACTCATCCCTGATGTGTTGAATGCAGCAGTTATGGTAGCAAGAGTGATGGTTGGAAACGGCTTTATTCCTGGCCGTGGACTTGGTAAAAGAGAACAGGGTATTCGGAATCCTATTGAAGCCCCTCGAAGGTCCCGTTCCGCCGGATTAGGGTACCATGGAAGAGGTGGAGAGAGGAAAAACTCATTGCTCCTCGACATCCGCAAGACATTCCCCGGCCCTGCTAGAATGATGCATGATGAAGGAGGAGTGATCGACACCCGAGGTATCATGCCCGATGGATGGAGTGGCATGGATGACCCGACAACTTCAAAGACAGAGGATTCAGATGATGGGATGGAGGGGATCACAACTCTATTCAATGATCTCCTTATAGGTGCCATTGATGAAGAACCATCGGAGGAAATGGGTGCTAGCCCACAAGAGTAACACGTTTACTTTTATGCACTCCCCTGCGCGGAATCTTATCGTTTTTTAGGATTTTATGTTTTCTAGGGCTTGCTTTTGCTTTGATTATCGCATGTTGCATATCGTTTGTTAGGAGTTGATGTTTCATTTCACTTTGATTGTCGTACTTTCCATTTCCAAAAAAATGTAATTTGATTGATGAATATCAATTACAATTACAAGCTTTATTTTGAGGGCATGATGGGGTATACAAACCAGCCGGTGATGATATCCAACCAACGAAGAAAAGAAAATCCAAGGAGAATTCCGAGGGCACAGGCTTCATCATGCTTCCTCGTGTCAAAAAGTTTTCCAAAATGTTTTGCCAAAGTTTTTTTAAGATAAAAATAAAAATTTTGAAAAAAAAATCAAAAGGAAGAAAAATTCAAAATATATATATAAAATAGATAAGAAATCCATGCTGTTTAGCCGTTTGTCTTTCCGAATTATCCATTTTACGTTTCAGGAGCAACCTTATGGCGAGCAAAGAGGTGAAAATGGTCGAATCCAATGCCATGAGCGATGACGGTGATGACCCGATGATCCAAATGGTGACTCCATTGAAGTGCAACATAGTTGGGAGCAGCATGAAAAACCCAAAGTTCTCACCTCCGAGCAAACCGTCACTATCAATTTGAGTGATGCCGAGAGCCCAAGGAAATAAAAATTGGGGCAAATCTTCCCAAAGATGAGGCCGAGCACTGACTCCGGTTGCTAAAAGAATATCAGGATATCTTTGCTGGACGTATGCGATATGCCGGTTTAGATCCGTCAATTGTGGAACATTGTTTGCCCACTAATTCGGACGTGCGCCCTAAGACGAAGCTTGAGGACTAAACCGGAGCTCTCAAAGAAGATAGAAGAGGAAGTAATGAAACTCCTCAAAGTGGGATTCATCGAAGTCTCGCAATACCTGAATGGGTGGCCAACATAGTGCTGTCATGAAGAAAGACGGTCGAGTCCCGAGTGTGTGTTGATTATCGGGATCGAATAAGGCCAGCCCAAAGGACGATTTCCCATTGCCACATATCGATGTTCTCGTGGATAGTACTGCGGATTTGAATTATTCTCTTTCATGGATGGTTTTTCGGGTACAACCGAGATAAGAATGAAAGATGAAGACAAAGAAAAGACAGCATTTATCACCCCGTAAACCTTTCATTATAAGGTCATGCCCTTCGGACTCAAAAATGCGGGAGCAACTTACCAACGAGCCATGGTTACGTTGTTCCATGACATGATGCATGAAGAAATTGAGGTATATGTTGATGATATGATTGCAAAAACCCGACTGGGAGAAGTCATGTCAAAACCCTCGGAAGTTATTTGATCGGCTCCGTGAATTCAAGCTTCGTTTAAATCCCGCCAAGTGCGTGTTCGGGCAGCGTCGGGAAAATTACTTGGGTTCATTGTGAGTAGTAAAGGAATTGAGATTGACCCATCTAAAGCCAAGGCAATATGTGAGCTACAACCTCCGTCGGCGGTGAAGGAAGTCCTGGTCTCCTAGGGAGACCTGAATTACATTGCACGATTCATCTCCCAACTCTGAGACCGCTAAGCCGTTCTTCAAACTCTTGAAGAAAAAGCACAAGTTGATTGGAATGATGAATGTCGAGAAGCGTTCGACAAGGCTGAAGCAATATTTGATGAATCCACCCGTTCTTGTCCCACCAATATCGGGGCATCCTTTGATTTTGTACCTCACAATCCATGTGAGTCACTTTGGGTGCGATGTTAGCTCGGAAAAGTCCCGTGGATCGGAAGGAACGGGCCATTTATTACCCGAGTAAAAAGTTCACTGTCTCGAGCTAAAATACGATGCTGAAAAAACTTGTGCTGCGTTAGTATGGGTATTATAGACTCCTGAACAAGATACCTTGCATTGCGAGATGTTTCTTGTGACCGAGAACGATCCCATCAAGTATTTATTTAATCAACCTTTGACTTTGGTGGGTAAGTTAGCCAAATGGCAAGTCTTGATTTCGGAATTCGACGTGATTCATGCCACAAAAATCAGTTAAAGGCCGAGTAATTGCTGATATATTGGCCGAGAATCCTAGAACCTCGGATGATGATGATTGTCCTGCGGATGATCGTATTTTGGCCATAAATGAAGATGCATGGTCTATGTTCTTTGATGGAGCTGTGAACTTGTCCGGTTCTGGTACTGGGCGATCGTTGTGATATCCCCCAGACGGACAACACCACCCGATGGCCGCGAAATTAATTTCCCATGCACTAACAATATAGCTGAATATGAAGCTTGTATTCTAGGACTTCAAGCCGCAATTGAAATGGGAGTGGCCAAATTGAAAGTATATGGAGATTACGCACCGATTATACTCCGTGATTGTAGGTGAATGGAAGACCAGAGGATGCCAAATTACTACCGTATCACAAGTACCTCGAGGAGTTGGTGAAGGAGTTCGATGAAATCTCGTTTGACTACTTGGCTAGATCTCATAATCAGTTCGCCGATGCCTAGCAACGTTGTCATCTATGTTGCAAGTTAATGATGGTTTTAGAAGTCGAGCCTTTGAAAATTGAGGTTCTAGCCAAACCTTCTTATTGTATGGTCGTGAATGAAGAGCTTGATGAGAAGCCCTGGTATTACGACATCATGAACTATATTCAAAAGGGGAATTTCCTGAAGGGAGTACTCAAAACAGATAGAAAATACATAATGAAGATGGCCTCAAAGTTCTTCGTCGTGGTAAGAATTTATACAAGAGATCTTATGATTCAGTCTTGTTGAGATGCGTAGATGAAGCGAAGCTACCCAAATCATGCAAGAAGTACATGAAGGAGTTTGTGGCCCACACATGAATGGGCACATGTTAGCCAAGAAGATTATGAGGCTAGGTTACTATTGGCTTGCACTGAAAGTGACTGCATACAGCATGTAAGAAGTTGCCATCGTTGTCAAATTCATGGAGATAAAATAAATGTTCCTCCAACGGAGTTACACCAGCTATCTGAGCCATGGCCTTTCTCAATGTGGGGGATCGATGTGATTGGCCCGATAAATCCCAAAGCTTCAAATGGGCACTTTTAAGCTCTCTGTGCGATATTTGTACCTTTTAGGTGGCTGACATTAAGAGAATAAACGGGTTGGCCACGGATTTTCAAATCTTCGCCTTGAAGACCTTACGGATACCTTTACCTGGAAGGCACCCCCCTTCAGCCTCTTTGCCTAATACTGCTGCTTCTTCAGGGTAAATTACATACCTGTTATCCTTAATTTCTTGACTCTGGAAAAGTTTAGTTCAGCATGTTTGTTGAGCAGGTGTGTCTGCTGGAGATCATTTTATGTGCCCAGCAAGCTTAGAATCAATCTTCAATTACAGTGCCATAATTGTGATCCAACTTTTTCAATCCTCTCATTTTTCTAAACAAAAAGCAAAATGAATTGATGAAGGAGCAGAAAAAACACTATTTTGAAAATGTGCGAAGTATCCTCTTTATCGTGCACTTTTGCTGGACATGAATTGTATTTGCATGTTCCTACTAACAGCAAAGCAAAGCAAAGCGACCGTATCAACGCCTTGGTGGGTATAATCTCAAGTTTCTGCTTTCTTGTAGGGACATGAGTGCTGAAAAAGCATCATCAAATGCAGGGCACTACAATTTGTCTAAGTCCTCTGAGCTATTTAAATGTAAGTCATCCCAACAGAAAGCTTCCCCATTTATCAGCTCTTCAAGATACTACGGGGTTAAACTCTCAAATCCCAAGGGATTAGCCGAAGGTGCGGGAATGACTATTTATGGTATAGGGACTAGTTGCATCCACAACAACCGACTGAAGGGTCATGAGTTGCCGGCTTCTGATTCAACTTCAAAGCATCAAAAGATGGGCTCCGGTTTCTTGGCAGAGAACGGTTCAATTGTTGATTACACATCTATCTTCGATGTCATAGATACTGAAGAAGCGAGGATCCCTATCGAAATCTACTAAGATTATCAAAGAAACTAAGGCTGGTTCGCCAAATGCCACACCAGAGAAGCTGTTGAAAGAGGAAAACGTTGGCGGAAACAGTAGCTTCTTAGCAACTAGAGGGAAGGCTTTGGCTTCGAGAGCCAAGTCTGCCAGCCGAACATCACTGGCCATCGATGCAGAGTCAAACTGGACAAGCTCAGTTCGAGCAAGAGCAGTAGACGACATAATCACTACTGAACATCCAGGACTACAAAAAGCTTCGAGTGTGTCGAGCTTACAAGTTCAAGACGCAACCAATTCCTCATCAATTTGGCAAACATCAAAGTGGAGCTTGAAACCAGACCTCCCACTGTTTTCAGCAGCATCTCTCACAGGGCCAATTCTCGATGGCTTAGCATTGCCGATATCATTTTCAGGATGGAGGAGTAAAGCTGCCCTTGATTAAGGCGCATAAAAGTACACCATCGACCAATTCTTGACCTGTTTAATATATCGTTATGTCCTAGCTATAGACGCTAAAAGAGGATTAGAGAAAGAAAAGCTCCAATTTTGGCAAATTAAAATGAGCAAAAATGCTCATTAAGAAAAACGACATGAATAATTTATACAATTGATACATGTTTCTTCCTTCCTAAAATTGTTGGCTTCTCTGAAGCGCTAGCCCAAATTCTGTAGTTATATTTGAGTCATGAATATATAAATATAAAGCAATCGTCGATCTAGCATCATTGATTTAAGCTTTCTCAAAGTTGTATGATTGCCCACTAGGGTGATCGAATTGGTAGGTTCAAGACCTAAAATACATGCGCGATTATATTATAACCCGGTTCTCGATTTTTTGGAGGCGCATCTTTCGGCTGTTTACGCTGGACCTGTTCGAACCACCTCTTTTTTTGTTTGGTTCACAAGTTAACCTTATTTTCATTGGAACTATTTTGCAATCGTCAATAGCCTATACGGTTTTCAAATTTTACATTAATATACGAGAAAATCATGTAATCCTCCTAATTTGTACTTGTAATCAATGAGTATATGAACTTTTTGACTAAACAAAAAACTAAAAATCCACAAGGCTACGATAATAAAGTAGCAAGAGTTATAATCTCCAAACGATGGCTTTTAATGATGTCTGCAATTTCCTCATTTTGGCAATACGCATAAGCAAGTAACCTCAGGAAAAAGGTCATAAACAAAGAAAAAACTAATACATACTAATCATTAAGTGCAAACTCAATTGATCTGATTTTGAGATCTTTATACTCCACGGAGTTGGACTATTATAATCTAGGTACTTAAGAAAATGCACGCCTCATACCTTTAATAATGCGCTCATTTTGGGTTTTGGAAATTTGGGGTTGGGCTTACAAATCCGGTTTCCAAATTAGTTACGATCGATTGATTCTAGATAGGGGTATTATTTCGGAATCGGTTCACAGATAGGTATTCAACTGGAATCGGTTATGAGATGATTGAAACCGGAATCAGTTCCTGACCCAGTATTCCGGGTGGGCCAGTCCAATTTCTGAGTATATTCAGTCCGGTTGCACACTCCTATTGCCCACTTCAACTTCAAATGACAGATCTCTGTACAAACATTCAATTAACTTCTCCATAGACTGAATAATAAATTAACGTTTCAGGCGACTTTTTGGTCATATCATGTCCAACAAAATAGTCGAGTAGAGGAAATGCCTGGGCAGAGATCTGCCTATATATCCCATAGAAGACTTTAAAAGACTACATTGAAATGATCCAAGATTATTACTAATTTAATAGGATTTCCAAATCGCAATTGCTTGAGCATACCAATCATTGGAGAACCAATAAACCCACAACCAGGAAAAATTCTGCCGCCTAGAGAAATCGAGTGACAAACTTTTGCTTACCCTGCAGCTATCTCCGCATTTTCTTACACAGATTAGTCAGCTAAGATTATTACTTGGAAGCGCAACTTTTCCATAAGGCAATCACAGCAATTAAACATACAAGGAGTCGATAATCTAAACGGAACATGTGAACAAGATGTTACTCTACAAATGAAGCCTGCGCATGACAAGGACACTTGATATTTCATGATGACCAGCTGCACTAAATGATCCAATATAATAGCAGAGAATCATTAGGAATATGGTAATGCGACCATGCGATGCAGCAAGTCGGTAGAATAGCACTGCCAAATCTCAAAATCTTATGCACCACACTCAACACAGCCTCAGAAATCCGCTGCATTACAAAATCTTCATGAAGGCATTTTCAGAAGCAAGAGCAGTTACCAAGGGGGAGAAAGAGGATTAAATAGTACCAACGCTACATTCTCTCATATGCTTCACCTCCATTTCTGTCACTATATTCCAAGATTCAAATCTCAGAGTCTAGTTCTACCATTGCTTATCTGTCCTCTAAAGAAAAGAAGTCGAGAGTCTGGAGCAGAAGGTAAGACTAGAGGGAGTATGGATCTCACCACCTGTTATTTGGTGGTTTGACCTTGTAAATTCTAACTATCCAGTTAGATGTTGTAAATGCCTCCTCCAGGTATTCAAGTTTTATATCCTTATTCCCAATTTCAACCCCTTGCACGATCATACCTGACATTACAAAGAGAAAAGAATGGTTAGTCTCATAGGCAAAAGATGAAGCATAACAAAGCTTATGCCCAATCATATAAAAGAGCAACAAAGGCCCCTCAAGGGGGTGGTGAATTCAAAGACCAATAAAAAACACAAAAGGTTACATATACATTCGTCTCTGCCATTTTTCTCATCTTTTCTATTTTTGAAATGTGCCTCAACACCTAATTCTAACAAAAAAACTATGCTTGATGTTCTGCCTATGATTATTAACCATGTTCGCAGCATATATGCTTTCAACGTTAACATTTCATGTGCTTGTAGAGGGGGAAAAAACTACGGCAGCTTATGAAAGAAAAGGATGATCTTCAACTTACCCAGGAGGTCTGCCATATTCTGTTGTCAGCTCTCCAAATCGGTAGTAGGACAATTTGTACCTAAAGCAAAGAAAGGGGATTATGATATTAACAAAAGGTAGTGGATCATGATGAACAATTACCAAGAGAACTCAACTATAAGACAGGTTAAGCATGCATGTCACTTTCACATCTCATTAGTGATGGAATTACAACTCAACCAAATTAAACATCAGTCCATAAAGAAACTAATCTAACAAGTGATCTCATTAGATCACTCTTGAGTTCTCATCTATCTCATCACTAACATAATAAAAAACTCAACTGTCTTCTTTTCATACAACCAATAACAAGAATCATCCAGTACCATCATAGTGGAAACGTTTGAGGCGCACTTGATCACTTAAAATAGTGAAAAAGAATTTAATTAGGCTATTTCAAGCCAATTCCTCTTTTTCTTTGACAGAGTTCTGAAAAGCCGTTACATGAGACAGATATGAACACAGGGTAGAGATTCCAGGAAACTTACATGAGACAATTCAACATCTTGGGAGCTGCACCTTTATCAACACGATATTCTCCATTAACAAGGTAATCAGGCTCCTTGATTACAGGAAAAACTCCACCACCAATTCTAACCATCCAGAGAAATCTAGCCAATAAAAGAAGAAAACAAACAAACAGAAGAGAAGATTAGAAGATTACTCAATTCAAGTCGAATGTGAAATCTCGAACAAAAAGAAAAAAGTGCTAGTAAATGATTGCCTAAATCCAATCAATTCTCAGAAAAACAACCTATTTAATCACTCGCAATCACTTAGACTTGAAACAAACCAAAGTAACCAAACTCAATCAATTGCATTTTACAGCATAAGTATTCACATTCAGGGATTCCATTTTTTGCAGCCACAGACCCAAGTCTCATAGAGTTCAATGGTATGCTACGGTCTTAACAGCAGAAACGTTTTGTAGCAAAATCTACTAAGGGTCAGGTTGTTCAGTGTAAACATTTATTTACAAGCGATCTTAAATATGAAACTTTGGATCAGACAGAAATTTTCAGGTTTATGGACAATTTCCACAATTAGTTACATCAATAGTTCGAATAAGATGACATGATGTCAAGGCTTACTTGTTTATATCATCTGAAGAATAACCAGTAACACCACCAAACACGACTAGAACATAGTCCACATCGAGTGACCTCATTATCTCATATGCCTCATCCTCATAAGATGACATTGCACGTCCAACGGTAGCAATATGTGTATTGTTCCAGGTGTTATTGTCGACAATAACAGTTCTATTTCCCATTGCAGTGATCTGATATCCATAATCCCACCATGACATCACCTTAGCATCGGGAGGTGTATTCTGACGAAGCCAAAAGTATGCCTCACGATAGTCATCAAAGATGACGGTTGCCATGTGCACCCCTTGCGGCCAGCACGATTGAAGGGATGAGTATGCCTCGGATGTAACCCAAGTACAGTGGGTAACGTACTTGCTCAGCAAATAGAAAGCGCCAAAAAGCAGCGCAATAGCACCATTTTTCTGGAAAGGCTGGGATTGATCAAGTGAGCCCTGCTTTGGAAAAGGAAAAGTAAATCGCAAAGGTCATCAAAAGAAATCACCAAGAAACCCAGCATTGCAAACCCAAAAAGAAGAAAAGAAAATTTTGGCTCTCATTCGCCCAATGCCCCTAACTACCTCTCCCCAATGCCTAAAACAGCAAAATCTAATAAAACGAAGCTAGCATGATTCTCCATTTCAGTTGCTAGCCCATTCAGAGAACTAAGCAACTTTCATCATGACTTCTGTTGTTCACCTACACATGCATTTGAAATGAACTGCTCACAAATTAGTTACTAGATCAAAGAAAATTCCCTGCTGCCAATTAGTCAGGAGTTCCTGAAGAAATAGTTAGGCATTTGACCAATTAGAAAAGGTGAAAGAATAACCTAAAGGATTTGTCACCTTAGAAGCAGCCTTGCCGCTACTTCCACCTTTGCCGGAAGCACTTTGGGGAGCCTTTGTCTTTGCTCTTAACAACAATGTCAAATTCTTTATGGTGGCTGACACCGCAATTGCACTTATGAGGCACACAGCAGGTGTAGCGACAAGAATCAAACGAACCATAACACCAGCAAAATACATGCTCGTAAGGCCATACATAACTATGAATATGGTGGCATCTGACAACCTCTTGAAACAGAAATAGAGACCTGCTGGGAAGAGGAAGAGAAGAATCTGAAAGTCAAACATGAAAGAAGACCATGCTGTAGGCTGGTGCTCGGAGACAGAGGCTATAATAGGTATGTGGTCCTTCGCGTATGTTGGATCAAGCAGAGAGTAAAACGGCCAGTCCACGGAGAGATATATCCAGATGCTGTGCCGACTCCCAGAGCTACGGCACCCACACCAACAGCAGAGGTCACAGTCATCCTCAGAAAGGCTTGAAACAACTTGGTGTCACTTAGAAGGTGCTTCAACCAATCCAAGAGGTAGAACACCTGCACAGATAATTCAGTTCAATAAAAGACTTCGACTAAAGTAAGACCCGACTCATATGAATGAAAAACAGACTTTCTTCTACGATGACTCTAGATTGATGTTGTTCATCATGCATTCACTCGCAATATTATATGGGAGACCTGCTGACTAAAATGCAAAGGATAGTGAAAACTTTCGCTTTTTAGATGACGTGAAGCAGGGGAAAGGGGAAGTAGAAGAAAAAGGCACAATTGCAGCTCTATGTAGAGTTAAAGCCATAAAACATACGCTTGTTTCTTGCGCTACGATTCGATACATTGTCCTTCTAAAGACGGTCATTTTAATTTTTAAATATGAAACAATAACTCTAGGACTTTATTCCCAACTAAAATGAAGACACTAGTGATATTTTTGGTAAGCGACATTAATAAAATCAAGTACATTGATTGCTACTTCAATATTGGGATCTTAAACGAACTGCGAAAAACAAGTACAAGCTAAACAACAAACCAAAGGGAACATTTGACAGAAGAAGGAACCTGCATCAAGAAGAACACGCCCATGGCCGCCATATGCTCCCCCGACTGCACATGCTGAAACCCGACAAAACGAATTTGCATAGCGAGCAGCATCCCAAGAATATACATACAGTTATACGCCACATAAAGTCTCATCGAGTACCGGCCGGTTATCAACAAAACCAACACATAAAGAGGGATCAGATTGATGATAAACACATAACCACCCCACGCCGAAACCATATAGAAGTAGCCGAAAGCTGAGCCCAAACCCCACGACAGCGAACCCGTGTTGACCGCCTTCACAAAGAGGTAAAACGTCAGGAGCAGCGCGAAGATCGCCACGCCCTCGTTATCGTACGACCCGGCGACGGACCTCGATATGTACCCCGGGCAAATCGCGATCAGCGCGGCGGCGACGAGGCCCGCCCCCGTGTCCCAAATCTCCTTCCCGAAGAAGTAAGCAAGGATGGTCGTGTTCGACGCGAAGAAGGGCGCGGTCAGGACGCAGACCTCGCGAATGTGGACGGCGAAACTGAGGAACCTCAAGCCCCAATACAGCAAAGCGGCGGTGACCATGAGGCCCGGGTAGAGCGTGCCGCCGATAATGCGGCCGAGCGGGTACCAGCTCTCGCTGTCGAACCAGTTCCCAGAACTCGTAGAAGCCCTTCTCGGTCAAGAACAGGGTGGTCCGGTAGTTGAAGTAGGGGTCGAACTCGTGGATCATGGACTCGTAGCGGAGGACGCTGAAGAGGCGGGTGACGAAGGCGAGGACGTAGACGAGGCATAGGATGGAGACCCGGATCAGGAGCTCCTGCTGCTTGGTCTTGAGCTTGAGGGACTTGAAGGAGAAGTAGCCCGACAGCAGATCTGGGGATTTGGGGCTCAGTGGGGATGGTGGCGGCTGCGATTTCGCAGTGCCGTTGATGGGTTCGGATTTGCCGACCATGGTGAGAGACGGGAGGGAGAAACGGGGAGCGGAGATGGGATTAATCCTTCATCAAGATCGAGATCAAGATCGGATTTTTCTGCGGCAAAATTCAAGAAAGCTGGGCTGTTTCCGCTGGGGAGGTTTATGGGAGAGGGCCAGGAGAGAACCCTACTGCTTGCTAGCAGAGTCAACCGCGAGGGGGCAGGTCTTTGATTGCGAGGAGATCCAAAAGTGAAGTGAAACGTGGGATGCGAATGCGAATGAGAGTGTCGATACTCAGATGATCCGACGTCACTCGTTGTTTTTCCTCGTCCAGTTCAAGATGACCTGTTCTTTAGTTTATATTATCCCACGGCCAATGTAAACGATTCCTTTGTTCTAGTGTTTATTCTCTCTCTCTCTCTCTCTGTACTTCTTGAGTTTATCCTTTATCTGCCAGTCCAAATCCTGCCATAAGATAGGAAAAGAAAAAAATAGAGGCTTACAATGTAAATGGATCATGAATTGAGGAGTGGAGTTATGATCAAAATGAAAAGAGAAAAATAGTAGACTTCATGCCGTGCTTTTCCTTTTTAGTTGTTAGTGGATTGCCACACTTTGGCTTTTTTATCAAAGCGTCCTTCCACTTATTATGATATGTTGTTTTGAGTGTGAGTTTTTGATCTTGTGATCTTTTTATTCATAAATCTTTCTCGATATATTATAACCTTTCACCAAAAAAAGAAAAATAGTAGACTTCATTGTAGGGATATGGAGTTTTTTTCTTTAGTCAAATGGACCATGTATGACTGATGCTACATATGTTTGGATCGGTGTACTTAATTGATATGTGATCTAATAAATTATTGATGACTCTATAAAAATACAGTTATTTTACCTATTTTAGACAATAAATAATGTAATATCTATGAGAAAATATTTAGATGTCTTTCTAATTGTTCAAATTTTCCTTATTTATGTAGCATAATGAGATATGGAAAAAATAAGGAATAGAATAGCAAAAATCATGAATTCAAATTAGAAAGCGTTGGAATGTGGATATCAAATTAGGAATTACTTTATTTTATTTCCTAATTTTATCTACAAGCATTGGAAGATTAATATCAAATAAAAAAATTCTTTGATTTAGTCTTCAATGTTATGCAAAAGATAAGCAATTGTTTAAGGATATGGGTCTTGGATGTATCCTATAATTAGGAGAACATTGAGAGCTTGAAAAATGATTAGGTTTTCATTTTTAGATTGTTTTTCATTATTCTAGAGTTTCTTTTTTAAGTATTTTGAAGAGAAGAAAAAAGCTGTTAACAGAATTCTTTCTCATCAAGATGCGGGTTTGGTTTATATTTTCATATTTATTTCTATTACATTCTAATTTTTTGTTGTTAGGGCTACAATGTAACCTATCAAGATGATATGAATTTATGATTTTTATGCGTTCAGTGATTTCATTCGTGTGAGTTATATATTATAGTGCTTAATACTTTTAAATGCTTGTCTACCGCTTGAATAATCTAATATGCATGTTTGAGATTGAGAAGTGATAATATGTAATTGTTCCTTATAATATATAATTATGAGTTAAATGTGGATAGAGATATAATGCATTATTTGTGTAGACTTTCGGTGAAAATGCGATTTAAAAACTCATTGTAAGCCGGGAATATTCATAAATTCTTATTACACTTATGTTTATTTAAATTGACATAAAAATATAGTGGATTAATAAACTAAATAGGTTTGCTATATTTAGAGATAGGATATTTCGCTATCGTATGTTTGATATTGTTCTTGTACGTAACAATCTAAAATTCATATCTAGTAATCATGATGAAATCGAGATGCTCGAGCATATTTATACGATTGAATTACTACATTTAGTTTCAATTTTGCTTTTTAAGATTTTTAGTTTTAATTTATTCTCAATTCTATTTTGATCTCTTAGATAAATTTTAGAATTAATCCATTTTTAGTATTTTATTAGTTTATTAATTATCAATCTCTGTTGGACAATATTCTTTATCATCATTATATTTCTTGTATGACACGTTCGTTTAGAGTTTTATAAACAATTATAAATTGTATAGTGTCCATGTTTCATCGATGTATAAAATAACTTTATAACTTTGACCTTTTGTGTCAACGTCATTCCAAGCACAATTAAGAGAATCGTGAATTAAGAATTGGGACCCTAGAAGAGCTGCTTTTGTTCTTGCGCACATCCGTTTCATCATCATGCCGGTTTGGAATATCATCCTTAATTGCACCTAAATAATTTGTTTAATTTAGTTTATAGCACCCGCAGTTATTTTGTTTCTCATATTCGAAGACTAAAAACTAGAATTTGGACCATTGGCGGACACAAACTCCCCTTATATTTCCTACCGACTGTCTGGGGACACTGTGTATTCATCCATTCCAAGAAAGGAAGAGGAAATGGGGCTAGCTGTTCAATCTTCCCTAGGGTTTCATATCGTCAATGGTAATGCGTGTAAATTATAATTGGCTATTGCCAGAAATGTGGATTCTATAAGGCATGAAGAGAAGCACCAAAGACAATTCCATGTACAATCATTACCAAGGGACACTTTTTCCCCCACCCGGTCGGGTTACATACAGAGTAATTTGGCAGCACCTAGCTACTACGACTGTTTCACTAGGATTATGGGAGATTGCAAGAAAAACAGGAAGATAGAGCAGATCATAACGTCCATCTAGAGACTTGCGACGTGCTTGAGATTTCACACTGTCTTCGTGAGTCTGAACTGCAGGACTAAGACCCCAGGAAGCCGTCGACTCTCTTGTTCGTGGCTCTTGATAGGAACTTCATGCAAATTGGTGGATTAACCCCTGCCAAAGCGAGTATTGAGCTAGGCAATGTCCATATGCCATCCCCACAAATCAGACCTGAAGCTACTGCTGGCCCAAATGCGTTGGCCTTAGTTTTGTTGATTTTCTCCCAGATGAACAGAATTAAGCTACCGACGCACATATCGATGGCAAAGTATGGCCCTATGTAGAAGGGTATTGCCATAGCCATCGGCAGAGGGATGAAGCGGGCCCACTTCTTACCGACTAAGTCCCTGAACCCATTTATGATCATGGCAGCCGCGAAAAAACCGTAGCAGAGTGTGAGGCAGTGTTTGGGCAAGGAAGAGACGCCTTCCACGCCAAGTTCGGCCATGCTCCGAAAAACAATTCCATAGGGGACAGGATATGCACTTCCTGGGAGTCCAAGATCCTTAAATGCCTTGTAGAAAAGCCAAAAGACGCACGGAGAGATAACGCAGCCCATAGCAGTACCAATCACCTGACTCACAAACATGGACCGTGGTGAAGCCAGGGTCAGATAGCCTGTCTTGAAGTCCTGAGTCAGGTCTGAGGCTGTAGACACAATATTCATCATGACTCCACAGGCAGCTAAACCGGCAAGAATTCCACCATGTGAGGCACCGGCCCATGCCCCAATCACGAAGATGGCGAGCGTCCCATAGGTAGAGGCAAGAGACCAGTCGGTGAGCCCACAACCATAGGCATTGCAGAAGCCCAAGGTTGGAGCAAAGAGATAAATGACTAAAATGTAATACCATTTGAGTTGGGGGAACATGTGCGGAAGAATAGCCGTGGATATGGCTGCTATTGTGACATACCCTGCAACTGCAAGCCATGTCGGGATTTGATCTTTTAGGAAAAGCTGTGTCCGTCGTTGGTCATCATAAGAAACTTGAGGGTTCTCAGGAGAGGAACCATTTGCAATGGGGAGAACATGGCTCATTTCTCTGTCTCGGAGCTGATGGTACAAGCCAGAGAGCGTTCGGCCAAGCACCTTGAAGAAGTTGTAGAGCCCATCACCCAATATAATGGCAATGGAAATGAAAACCTGACAAATTGGTATTGTAAGATTAACGCATAAACAAAAGACATAAACAAACTTCACGTTTGCATGTATATCTTGACTTGCCTTATAACCTTGAATTCCACGCATGCTGGTTGGGCCTTCATCTGCAGGATACCAATGTCCCTCTCTGGTTTCTATTAGAGGCCACATTAAACCCCAGGATAGAATTCCTCCTAGTAGCACTGAGATATTTATGATGTATGGGCAAATCATCCCAACTCCAACATATGTTGCGGAGAAATCAAAGTAAAACCTTCACGTTATCCATGTATGAGAGTCAGCTAATAGTTTTGCATATTAGAGTGCATGACATCAAAGTAAAGGCCAGCTTACAGCACAAAGTAGCCGTAGACTGTAAAGTGGAAGTTTGTTAAGCTTATACACCTGTATTGCAAAGCCTTAAGCCCCAAAGTGGGGAACGCTGTAAAACCACAACCATCTCCAGCTGTGTAGAACCATTGGAAAAAGCCCCACAAGAAGCTGAAGGAGAAGAACTTTCCCAATGCTTTCACTTGTTTCCTTCAGGAGAAAAATTAAAGCCGATGAGAGCTGACATATCGACACACTTATGAGAAGGCTTTCTGGCTTGTCTTACTTAGCTAGCTTGGCCCCTTCAGGTGTGTGGAAACTATTTATCAGATGAGCAGTTGCCGTGCCACTAGGATACGTTAATTTGAAGTCAATGATCATAATCTGAAACCAGAGAAGCGCAAGCAATAGTGAAGTGTATAATGGAGATTAATTGGCAATTGCTATAATTTTAATGACATCTTCAAGGGCAAGTGCTACAAATAAAAACATGCAACATGCAAAGAGTACCTTTCGGAGTGGCACCACAGCAAAGAGGCCGAGGAAACTGACGACAAATAGAAAACCAATCATCCACGGCAGCGATGGGTCTTTGAAAACTTGAGCCCTTTGGGGATCCTTCGATTGATCAGCAACTCGCTTACTCATTGCAAAGAGATAACTCCCCGAAACCTCCTACTCATGCAAAATAACAGAGCACCACGATTTTCCAGTAAATACTCCTAGCTATTCATCCAAAAAGAATACGCAAGTTCACATCTCTTAACATTACTTTCTCTCAATAAAAGTTTGTTTTATGCAATTTACTTTGAAATAGAGAGATCACAGAAAACAGCAAATAAAAAATATAAGCATCATCAGACGAAACCTCATATAAATGATCTGCTGGTTCTGTTGTCATTTTATCAATCAGTTTCCTTTTCTTTCTCTAGCCAGAGAAGAGATAAAAAAGAAATCAAACAAAAAATCCAGCCTCTTCATGTTGAAATCAGTTAATGCGTCTATAACATCCAAGGAAAGAGATGGACAAAGATAAAACCCGATGTGGATAGAGATTGATTTGGCATGGTCAAGAGAGAGCTGATCCTTCCTTTTGACTCGAAACATTGGCGTTCCCAGAGCAGTTACACCTCCTCAAATTTCCCCTCAATGAAATAATGGCGCGCCCGATAGATGGAAGTTCCCGCATTATGACAAAGAAAAAAAATTGGTGGATGAGCATTTGAAATTCTCGTTTTGCCATCTTATAATGAGTTCTTCCAAATTTTCTGGCTCAAAAAATCAGAATCTATAGTTGAACTTGATATGCACGCTGAGCTGCAAGTAAGAAGCAGTTCAGCTTGAGAACCATTCGCGATGGACCCAAACCTAGATAAAACGACAGCCATGGCTGGAGGGAATCTTGACTGCTGACTCGTAGATCAAACTTCTGAAAAATTCTATACCCTTATATGAATCCTAATTGATTCTCCACTCAAGCAACAGTCAATGAAGTAGGACCAGCTCAAGAAAAGAAGAAATATCAGAAATTCACGTTGTTATGTTGTGTCGATTCCATCAGAAACCCAGGATTCCTTCCTCAATTCAGCTTAGGAGAAGCAAAAAGTATGCAGGGCGAATATCATGTACGCTTAATTTCAATTACAAGTGATTGCATCAGTGCAACCCATATAACGTAACCGTTAGAAAGAAACGCGCATCATCATTGTAGCAATTGAAATCTCCGCGAATCGACAGCCAAGAAAAAAGTGACGGAGAGCATGTCAGCGGACAAAGCTGCTAAAACAGAGCACTTCCAGTTCGCACTATCTCAAATTGCAGCCAAGAGTGAAAAAACGAGACAACTTACCGCTGAAAGCGATGCCGGAGGACGCCACCACGCAGGTCTGGATCACCGTGTTCTCCTGCCGCGTGAAGGGGACCCGGAGCAGCCCGGACTTGTCCAGGACCTTGGTCCACGTCTTGACGAAGAAGAACCCGAGGAGCCCCGCCGAGACGTTCAGCGACGGGATGATGCCCGCCGTGAGGTTCAGCTTCATGACGATGAAGGCGAACATGACGCTCAGCACGAAGCTCACCGCGAACGCCCTGAACGTCAGCTGCCCCCTCCACGACGGCACTTCCTGGCCCTCGAAGATCCTCTCCACCGACAGGCCGTTGCTCTCGTCCTCCGAGCTCCCGCTCCCCCCGCCCTTCTTCTCCTTCGCCTCCGCATCCGGATTCATCCGATTCCCGTCCTCCGACAACGAGCGGTCGCTTCTCTCCGCCATCTCCGACTCGTCCTTGCCGAGGCCCATTCTCCGCCCGGCTTCGACGACGATGATCAGAGCGTCGGATCACTCGTCTGGCTATCGGCTTCACTTCGGTCAGTTCATCATTTCTACTTCTGGCGTTCCCACCGCGACAGCAACTCCTCGTTGTCGCGTGCTTGAGACCGAGACGACGGAAACGACGAGAGACTATATTTTTTTTTTTTGATCGGTGACGAGAGACTATATTACATCATATTAGTTCGATGATGACTACGTTTTCTCCCGCGCGCGGGTAAAGTCACTGGAAACGCTCCGTCGAGAGATTATATTACGTCATATTAGTTGGACGGTAAGATAAATATCATAAAAAATCTTAAGTTAGTATATTTATAATAAATATATTCAAAAATATTTTTCTTTATCATGATAAAACCCGAAACTAGTATGTATACTTATGATAAATTTATCCCAAATTATAAAAAAATCTCAAACTGATAAATTTATAATAAATTTACCTCAAACTAATTTTTTGACTACCAAAGATTTCAAACGAATACATTTATGACAAATATATCATATGTTAAATAGAAATTAATATCATAAAAAATTATAAAATTGATACAATTGTGATAAACGGAAAACAAAATCCCAAACTACTACTACTATCATCCAAAACTACTACTATCATCCAATTTAGTAATTTGACAAGAAAATTTAACGAAAATTAATAAAAGGTAAATTTATCACAAGTATATTAATTTAAAGTAAATTTATCAAAGACATGTCAATTTGGGATATTTCATATTATTAACTTATTTTATTTTAATTCGACGTCGTTAAAAAAGAAAAAGATTTTGTCACGTTGCAAGGGACAACGATCCCTTTGAGCACCGATCGGATGCTTGACCTAAGCGACACATGGGGCGTACTCGCTTTGGTCAATCGAATTCGTCGATCTAGATAGCTCAAGATTATTAAATCCACATGGTTCCCACGTTGATAGTAATCTAATGTGCCGGACCTGAGCAAGTCCCTAAAAGGCTCCCCCGCTCAATTAGGTCCCTCTTGGACAGCTCAAGATTATTAAATCCACATGGTTCCCACGTTTATAGTAATCTAATGTGCCGGACCTGAGCAAGTCCCTAAAAGGCTTCCTCGCTCAATCAGGTCCTTCCTAGACAGCTCAAGATTATTAAATCCACATGGTTCCCACGTTTATAGTAATCTAATGTGAATCTGGAGAATGAATCACGCGGGTTAAAAAATTTGCATTTTGGCCCGTCGTTTTGTTTGGTTTGAGATTTGTGTAACTTGTAGGGTAATCACATGGCTTAAGTCAAACAATCATTCTAGATTTTGGATGTATCGATTGTCTAGAGTGAGGCTAGGTTGTTGTTACAACTTATCAACGATGACTTCATCAACCTACGGCCAAAAGGAGAAAAAAAAAAAAAAGAAAAAGAAGATGCACCAAAGCTTTTTCAATAATTCTATTGCTATATTTTTTATTTTTATTTTTTTTTTTGGGAGAACCGCTTTGGCCGACAACAGCCCGTCACGTAAACCCTGCGCGACGCTACGGACCCACCACTGTGCGCCACGCTATCACACAATGGTCTCAAATCCCTACAACTTGTGTTGCGGGAGCTTAACACCGACATTTCTTCAAAGACAGGAGCTCCTCCTTGGCCTACCACGGCCGGTGGTTCTATTGCTTATATTCTTTTGGGCTAATATCCTAAAAACTCTAAATTGGTATACTTATGACAATTTTATCATAAATAATTTTTTTGACCACAAATCACGGCTAGTATATTTAAAAAGAGCAAGTGATTTTCAGGCAGTTGTATATTTTTGGATAATATGAGCACAAGTGATAATCCGATTTGCTTCAAAAGGCACGGCACGCTATTTGGACTTGGGGAACCATTCACTCATCCTTTTTGCAAAAAGGAGGTCCTTTCTAAACTTGTTCACGGTGATACAAATATTCCCAACTTTTTTTTATGTTACAAAAAAAAAATCATGTGCCCACTATTTTAGTTCCATTCAAAGTATATTTGTCACACTGGTATAAATTTGGCCTTTTTTATGATGAAAAAAGAAAAAAAAAAGGTATTTGCGTCATAATGGGTAAATTTAAAAAATTCAGAATATTTTGCTCATAGTGGGTATTGTAATTTTTTATGGTAGTAATCATTCATTTAATTCAGAAGATCACATTCATCCCAAGTTACTTAGCCAGCAGAAAACAAACATCCACCGGTAATTTTATAGTGAGCAGGTGATTTTCAAGCAGCTGGATATTTTTGGACAAATCTGAACCCGAGTTGTAATCGGGTTCGCTCCTAAGGCATGACACGCTGCTTGGACTTTGGGAACGTTAACTAGTGCTTTTTGCGGAAAAAAGGTCCTTGCGATAGTCTGCCGGGAGAGACATCGAAGGGTGCATTCCCGATAGGAACAAGGATCGAACGAAGACAAGAACAGCGGACGTACGAACATCGATCGTGAATTTTCAACGCCTTCTTCAATGGAACTGGGAGATTCAGTGTACAGAACGATTCTTAATCCTGTCTCCATCTCGATGCAAACAGAGGGTGTCCTGTAGTATGGCTTTCTTGATCGTGTTTGCCTGCTAATGGGGACGACGTGGATGGGAACGAGAAGTCGAGGGATTCACATTTCTGACCTTGCTGAGAGCGGACCTTCGTGAAAACAGGGAATTTTGAATTATCCAAATCACTCTTAAGGCCGGAATCGATGGAATGGAAAGACGGTGTTGGTTTCAAGAGGGGGTTTTGCATCGTGACTGGCAAGAGGGTCGAGCGGTCAAGGAAAAGAGAATCCTGACCAAAGGTTACGTGTTACCCACTATGAATCCTGATCCTGATAAAAGAGGCCGTGATTCAAGTTGCATAAGTCTAAGACTCATGTTCAAGGAATCCCATACTGAGGGGGTAACTCGTTTGGCAAAAGAGTAAGACAAAATGAATTATCGAAAAAGACGAGGCCCGATACAACAGGTCACAATGAGTTGCTTGAATGACTCATATTTCAACTCGTTTGGTCTTCTAAGACCAAAAACAGATGCGGAGGCTTAATTGAGAAGACACTCAAAATATCAAAACCGAGATTGTGCTCTTCTCCTCTCCTATTTTCACCGATCTCTCGCTTGTAGGTCGCTTGACTTCACATTTGGAATTGCCAGAGCTATTTCCACTTCCTGCAGCAAGTCGAGGCGTTTGTGCCCTTCCCACTTCAATTGCCGTAGCTCTTGACACGAGTTTTTGAATCGAGTTTTGCTCCCCTCTTGCCGCTGCTGTCAACACTGGTGAACCGCGAAGTTACAGTCCGACCATTTTTCTTCATTCGACAATGCTAAAGACCTAAGTCAATGTCTCCTTTAACTAGAAAAGAAGATAGATAAATCGGAAAATTTTAAAACTACATCATCCTTAATCGCACTTAAGTAATTTGTTTAATTTAATTTATGATGATAGCGCACAGTCATTTTGTTTTCCTATATTCGAAGACTAAAAACTAGAATTTGGACCATTGGCAGACACAAACTCCTCTAATATTTCCTTCCGACAATCTGGGGACAATGTGTATTCCAAGAAAAGAAAGCGGGTAGTAGCAGTTCAATCTTCCCTAGAGTTTCATATTGTCAATGGTAATACGTGAAAATCACAGTTGGCTACTGCCAGAAATGTGGATTCTACAAGGCATGAAGAGAAGCGCGAGAGACAATACTATATACATTTATTACCAATTAGGACACTTTTTCCCCTACCCAGTTGGGTTACATACAAGAGTAATTTCGCAGCTCCTAGCTGCTACCACTGCTTCACTGGGATGTTGGGAGGTTGCAAGAAAAATAGGAAGATAAAGCAGATCATGACGTCCATCAAGAGACTTGCGACGTGCTTGAGATTTCTCACCGTCTTCGTGAGTCTAAACTGCAGGACTAAGATCCAAGGAAGGTGTCGACTCTCTTGTTTGTGGCTCTTGATAGGAACTTCATGCAAATTGGTGGATTAACCCCTGCCAAAGCGAGTATCGAGCTAGGCAATGTCCATATGCCATCCCCACAAATCAGACCTGAAGCTACAGCTGGCCCAAATGCGTCGGCCTTAGTTTTGTTGATTTTCTCCCAGATGAACAGAATTAAGCTACCGACGCACATATCGATGGCAAAGTATGGCCCTATGTAGAAGGGTATTGCCACAGCCATCGGAAGAGGAATGAAACGGGTCCACTTCTTACCGACTAAGTCCCTGAACCCATTTATGATCATGGCGGCCGCGAAAAAACCATAGCAGAGTGTGAGGCAGTGTTTGGGCAAGGAAGAGACACCTTCCACGCCAAGTTCGGCCATGCTTCGAAAAACAATTCCATTGGGGACAGGATATTCACTTCCTGGGAGTCCAAGATTCTTAAATGCCTTGTAGAAAAGCCAAAAGACGCTCGGAGAGATAATGCAGCCCATGGCAGTACCAATCACCTGACTCACAAACAAGGACCGTGGTGAAGCCAGGGTCAGATAGCCTGTCTTGAAGTCCTGAGTCAGGTCTGAGGCTGTAGACACAATATTCATCATGACTCCACAGGCAGCTAAACCGGCGAGAATTCCACCATGTGAGGCACTGGCCCATGCCCCAATCACGAAGATGGCGAGCTTCCCATAGGTCGAGGCAAGAGACCAGTCGGTAAGCCCACAGCCATAGGCATTGCAGAAACCCAAGGTTGGAGCGAAGAGATAAATGACTAAAATGTAATACCATTTGAGTTGGGGGAACATGTGCGGAAGAGTAGCTGTGGATATGGCTGCTATTGTGACATACCCTGCAACTGCAAACCATGTTGGGATTTGATCTTTTAGGAAAAGCTGTGTCCGTCGTTGGTCATCATAAGACACTTGAGGGTTCTCAAGAGAGGAATTATTTGCAATGGGGAGAACATGGCTCATTTCTCTGTCTCGAAGCTGATGGTACAAGCCAGAGAGCGTTCGGCCAAGCACCTTGAAGAAGTTGTAGAGCCCATCACCCAATATCATGGCAATGGCAATGAAAACCTGACAAATTGGTATTGTAAGATTAGAGGATTACTAAAAGACATAAACGAACTTGCACATTTGCATATATAACCTGACTTGCCTTATAACCTTGGAGTCCACGCATGCTGGTTGTGCTTTCATCTGCAGGATACCAATGTCCCCTTCTGGTTTCTATTAGAGGCCACATTAAACCCCAGGATAGAATTCCTCCAAGAAGCACTGAGATATTTATGATGTGTGGGCAAATCATTCCGACTCCAACATATGTTGCCGAGAAATTGAAGTAAAACCTTCACGTTATCCATGTATGAGAGTCAGCTAATAGTTTTGCATATTAGAGTTATTAGAGTACATGACATCGAAGTAAAGGCCAGCTGACAACACAAAGTGGCTGTAGACTGTAAAGTGGAAGTTTGTTAAGCTTAAACACCTGTATTGCAAAGCCTTAAGCCCCAAAGTAGGGAACTCTGTAAAACCACAACCATCTCCAGCTGTGTAGAACCATTGGAAAAAGCCCCACAAGAAGCTGAAGGAGAAGAACTTTCCCAATGCTTTCACTTGTTTCCTTCAGGAGAAAAATTAAAGCCGATGAGAACCACCATATTGACACACAAATGAGAAGGCTTTCCCGCTTATAATGTCTTACTTAGCTAGCTTGGCCCCTTCAGGTGTGTGGAAACTATTTATAAGATGAGCAGTTGCTGTGCCGCTAGGGTACGTTAATTTAAAGTCAATAATCATAATCTGAAACCAGAAAAGGGCAAGCATGAGTGAAGTACTCTAAACAGTAAATGCAAGCCCCCACCGTTTGAGTTCTCATGGCCAAAGAGAATCTTTTCAAGTGAAGTGTATAATGGAGATTAATTGGCAATTACCATAATTGCTACAGAAAAAAAGGTGCAACATGGAAAGTGTACCTTTCGGAGAGGCACCACAGCAAAGAGGCCAAGGAAACTGACAACAAATAGAAAACCAATCATCCACAGCAGTGATGGGTTTTTGTAAACATGAGCGCTCTGCGGATCCGTTGATTGACGAGCAACTCGCTCACTCATTGCGAAGAGAAAACTCCCGAAACCTCCTGCTCATACAAAATCTCAGAGCACCACATTTTTCAGTAAATAGCTCTAGCTGTTCATCCAAAAATAATACGCAAGTTTACATCTATTACGATTCCTTTCTTCGAATAAAGTTTAATCAAATTCAAAGAGATCATTATTGGATAGAAAGTCACTGTTATTTCTAACACACGATAAAGGGAGGTCAATGACTAAGGGCAGACCACTTTAGTTGAATAAATATTCCACATGAAACAGAAGCAAGAGCATCTATCTTTTTTGTTGATAGAAGCAGAGGTCTATAGTACTTTCCAGTCAAAATATTTTTCTTTCTTTTCCAGCCGAGATACTTTTCAAGCGAGTAACTGAAACAACAGTAAACACATGACAATAAACTGGGAAAACGAATTGAATTGAAAAAGCAGTGGTCTGCCCCAAAAGAAAAAGAAGCAATGGTTACAATAGGTAAACTCGCTATCCACAACTGATTTTATTTGGAGATGGTTAGCAAATGAGCATCCACTCAAACTTAGGGGAGGTTCCTTCATTTTTGCATAGTTGCACCATAAATCTGAATGATTAACTTCAAAAGATTACATGAACATTATCTCTGCATACCCCTTGAGCTCATTGGCATTGGTTATCACAGAATATGTTCCAAGAAACACGTGACCTCAAATATGCGCATGAAATTAGTGTACTGACTATTCAATATGGTTATGGCCAAATGCCCTACTTTGTGTTGTTTACATAGAAACAACCATCCTACGTGTCATCTGTGTATATGCAGAACAGTTCATTTAGAATCCATGAGATAAACATTTTTCGGAGAAACAGGCATTTCTGTGCAAAGAGGCAATCCTTCCTTTGGACATAAAAATTTTGGCGTTCCCGGAACCCTTACACCTCCAGAAATTTCCCCTCAGTGAAATAACAGCGCTCCCAATAGACATAAGTTCCCGAATTATGACAGGAAATTATTGGTGGATCAGCATTTAAAATTCTCTTTACGTTCATCTAATTATGAATACTTTTAAATTTTTCTGGCTCTAAAAATCAGTGTCTTCAGCTGAACTTGATATGCATGATGGGCTGCAAGGACCGTGCCGCTTTCAAAGGCTCTAAATTGTGGACTAAGGAGCAGTTCAGCTTGAGCACCATTCGCGGTAACCTTATCTAAGACAAAAGGATAGCCACAGCCCGAGGGAATCTTGACTGTTGACTCGTAGACTTTTATTTATTACAAAAGATACCAAGGAGGAAAACTCTGAAAATTCTATACCCATGTCCCAAAACTTTGAAAATTCTATACCCATATATGAATCCTAATTGATTCTCCACCCAACAGTCGAGGAAGTAGGACCAGCTCAAGAAAAGAAGGAAAAAAATGAAAGAGGACATCAGGAACTCCCGTTGTTATGTTGTGTTGATTCCATCAGAAACCCAGGATTCCTTCCTCAATTCAGCAGAGGCTCAAGTGCAAGATAGCGCTTCTTCTGGTTGAGGTTTTACAGTGATGACTTTGGGCTATTCAGTAGACCCGAGGATAGAACAATTTAAGAGAAGTGACAGAGAGCATGTCAGCAGACAAAGCTGCTAAAACAGAGCACTTCACAATTCGCACTATCTCAAGTTGCAGCCAAGAGTGAAAGACAAGCCAACGTACCGCTGAAAGCGATGCCGGAAGACGCCACCACGCAGGTCTGGATCACCGTGTTCTCCTGCCGCGTGAAGGGGACCTGGAGCAGCCCGGACTTGTCCAGGACCTTGGTCCACGTTTTGACGAAGAAGAACCCGAGGAGCCCCGCCGAGACGTTCAGAGACGGGATGATGCCCGTTGTGAGGTTCAGTTTCATGACGATGAAGGCGAAAATGACGCTCAGCGCGAAGCTCACTGCGAACGCCCTGAACGTCAGCTGCCGCCTCCACGACGGCACCCCCTGGCTCTCGAAGATCCTCTCCACCGACAGGCCGTTGCTCTCGTCCTCCCCACTCCGGCTCCCGCCCTTCTTCTCCTTCGCCTCGGAATCCGGATTCATCCGATTCTCGTCGTTAGATGAGCGGTCGCTTCTCTCCGCCATCTCCGATTCGTCTTTGCCGAGGCCCACTCTCCGCCGGACTTCGACGACGATGATCAGAGGGTCGGATCAATGCGAACTAAGCACGGCGAATTCAAAGAGCTGTTCGGCCTGTTACTTGCCAAAAGCTCGCCCTCTCTCGCCATCTGCTTCACTTCGGTCGGTTTACCATTTCTACTTCTGGTGTTCCCACCACCACGTCAGTGACACCTCATCATCGCCTGTTGAAAAAGATCAAAACTTGAGGCATTTACGAAAATAATATTTAAATGTCAAAATCGAAGTGAAATGAATCAATTAATTCAACAAGACAAGTGTAAAATAACTTCTTTTTCTACGTTGACATGACTAAATAAATTCAAAATTACGTCTATTTTGCTGCTGACGTGGATAAATAATTAATATAAATATTAATTAAATAAATTTTAAAACTAAATTAATATAATTTTTTTTAAAAAAGGATGAAGATGAGGTTGCAACCTTGGTCGCCGCCTCCTCCCTTTTTAAAATTATTAATATATAAATATTTTAATATAATTCATATTTATATTAAAATTCAAAAAAAACAAAATGACATCATTTTAGTGACTCATTTCTCGACTCAAATTTTCTGGCATGCCATGTAGGCAAGTTATAATATCAAAAAATTGCTATATAGGATTTTCAGCCATCTTCACTAGACTTGGCACTTAGGTGTCCGATTTAAAAAAAAAAAATTGACATTTAAAAGTCATTTTCATAACTTTTGACATTAAGGGCACGTTTGGTAACTTTTCTGTTCCCGTGAACAATTTCTGGTCAGAAATGATTTTTTTTTATTCTATTCGTGGAAACAATTTCTAAACAAAAGAACGTGTTTGGTAACTGAACAAAATTTTTGATTCTGGAATAGTATTGTGTTTGGTACCGTGTTCAAAATTTATACTCTAAATTATTTTCTTTTAATTTTTAAATAATTTTATTACTTTTTCCCTTCTTCTTCTTCTTTTTTAAGTCGCCGGTCGCCGGCCTTGGGATGATCGGCGACCGGCTAGACGAGGGCCGGCGATCTCACCGGAGCGTCGCCGACCCTCAGTGAGGCTGACCCTCGTCGGCCAAGCCTCGTCGGCAGTGGGGCGAGGCTCGGCGGGGCTAGGCCAGCCTCGCCGGTGGCCAAGCAGGCCTCGCCCAGCCCCGCCGAGGCAGGGCGAGGCTCGCCTAGCCACCAGCGAGCTCACCGAACCGGTTGCCGGCGACCAGTGACGGTGGGCGGCAAACGGCAGACGGTGGTAGACAGCAACCGCGGCGGTGGATGAAAAAGAAGAAAAAATGGAAGAATAATAAGAAAAAGAAAATAAAAAAAGAAAATATGGGCTTGATTCTAGAAATGTTCTTGGGAACAAGAATCGACTTTTTTTTATTCTTGATTCTATTCTAAATCTACTTCGGGAACAAAAAAAATAGAAATTTGTTCTCGGGAACAAAAATTTTACTAAACACGATTCTATTCCAAAACTACTCCCGAGAACAAAAGAATATAAATTTTTCCTATTTGGCCGGTTACCAAACAGGGCTTTAAGGGCATGTTTGGTAACGATTCTGTTTCCGGAAATAATTTCTAATCATAAATGATTCTTTTTTATTCTGTTTCCGAGAACAATTTCTAAGCATTTTATGCCGTTTGGTAATTGTCCAAAATTTCAATTCTTAGAATAAAATTGTGTTTGGTACCATGCTCAAAATTTCTACTTCAAATCATTTTCTTTTAATTTTTAAATAATTTTATTACTTTTTTTCATTTTTTCCTTTCTCTCTCCTATTCTTCTTCTATCGGCGACCTCATTGGAGCGTCGGTCGAGTCTCGCCGAGGGCGGGTGAGGCTCGCCTAGCCTCGCCGGTGGCTAGGCGAGCCTTGCCGGGGCTGGGTGAGGCCTGCCTGGCCACCGGCGGGGCTGGGCTTGCCTCCAGCGAGCTCGCCGGACCTCGCCCTGGCCTGGCGAGCCTCCGGTGACCAGCGGCGGTGGGCGGCAGACGGCAACCACAGCGATGGATGAAGGAGAAGAAAAGGGAATAAGAAGAAGAGAACATGGAAGAAGAAGAGAAAATATGGGCTTGATTCTAGAATTGTTTTTGGAAACAAGAATTAAGGCTCGGTGCCCAGCCACGACGAGGCTCGGCCTCACCAGGGCTGGGCTTGCCTCTGGCGAGCCTTCGGCGACTGGTGGCGGTGGGCGGCGGACGGCAACCACGGAGGTGGATGAAGAAGAAGAAAAGGGAAGAAGAAGAGAAAATATTGGCTTGATTCTAGAATTGTTTTCGGAAATAAGAATTAATTTTTTTTTATTCTTGATTCCGTTCTAAATCTATTCCCGGGAACAAAAAAATATAAATTTGTTTCCGGGAACAAAATTTTTATCAAACACGATTTAATTCCAAAACTATTCCCGGGAACAAAAGAATAGAATTTGGCATTGTTTGGTTAGTTACCAAACAGACTCTAAGAGTTACTCTAGGTGGAGTTGAGGCTAGGGGTGTCAATGGTTAGGTTCAGTTCGGTTCCGTTTTTTTGAAAAACCGAATCGAACCGAACCGAACTGTTTGGAAAAAATTCCAAATTGAACCAAATGAGACCCGAACCGAATACGAACTGAACTAAAATTTCGGTTTAGTTCGGTTCGGTTTTTCGATTTTTGGTTTTTAGCTTTTAGTTCTTGGTTTTTGCATTTGTTTTTTTTTTCATTTTCTTTTCCGTTGTATATATTTTTCGTTTCTAAGAAATAAGCTCTTACCAATTTGTTCGGTTCGGTTCGGTTAACCGATAAAAACTGAACCGATAAAAAAATTTCGATTTTTAATGAGAACCGAATCGAATGAAAATCGAACCGAAAAAATCGAATATTTCGATTCGGTTCGGTTTGATTTTCGGTTTGATTTTTGACACTCTTGAGGCTGTTGCTTCGCCATCGTCCGTCGCCTAGCAATTATTAAAGTTCGTGTCAACTTGGCGGTGCAGATGGCCGCTCCAACTTTATGCATGTGAACGGTACTCAGTCAATCACTGAGGGACCCAACTCTACCGAATTGTCCCATCTGTCTTTCCTTTTACTTAGATGCTTTGTACGGCAATTGACATGTGAGAAGTATAGGAAAATGTTCAGCCTCACTTCAATTGTACAGAAGACAGACAAATCTCAAAATCGGAAGACAAGAAAATAATATCTTCTATTTAAGAACATGTGTTTACCTATATACCTAGAAAAAAAGAAACTGGAAAGGACTTGCTGAAAAAGCATAAAAGCATGATGGGAAATTTGACAGATGTCTGAATAAGTTTAGTTGAAGCTCCTGAAATATCAACAAAGCTGTCACCAACATATTAAGATTAGAAATTAAATAAGTCATAATTTATGGTGTAAAAGAACATGCTCCAACCCTTCCCACGGCTTAAAAATAAATAAGAAGGGGCCTCAGCTCCCTAATTTAAAAGTTTAAGCTGCAAAATGAACTTTGAATAGAAATTGAGATAAAAAGGAAATAACAAGTGTAGCAAATAAGGGCGCATTTGATAACGATTATGTTCCCGGAAATAGATTCTGACCAGAAATGATTATTTTTTATTATGAGTAAAAGAACGTGTTTGCTAACTGTCCAAAATTTCTGATTCTGTAATAGAATTGCGTTTGGTACCCTGCTCATTGATTCTGTTCCAAATCAATTTATTTTTTTCATTTTTTTCATTTTTCCTTTTCTTTTTTCTTTTTTCCTTTTTCTCCTATTCTTCTTCTTCTTCTTCTTCTTCTTCTTCTTCTTCTTCTTGTGGCCGGTCGTCAGACCGGCGATCGGCCAGATGAGGGTCGGTGACCTCACCGGAGTGTCGCCGGCCCTCGGCGAGGCTGGCCCTCGTCGGCCGAGCCTCGCCGGTGGCCAAGCCGGCCTCGCCGGGGCTAGGTGAGGCCTGCCTAGCCACCGACGGGGCTGGACGAGGCTCACCTAGCCATCGGTGGGGCTGGGCGTCGCGAGGCTTGCCGGACCTCGCCCTAGGTTGGCGAGCCTCCGGCGAGCTTACCGGACCGGCAGACGGCGACCGGTGGACGGCGACAGACGGCGGTGGCAGGCGGCGGTGAGCGAGAGTGGACGGCGGTTGCGAGATGGCCAAAGGGAAGAAGAAGAAGAGTTGGTTTTTGATTCTCAAATTTGTTCCTGGAACAAGAATCAACTTTATTTTTATTCTCGATTCCACTCCCAATCTGTTCCCGGGAACAACTTTGTTTCCGAAAACAAAAATTTTACCAAACGCGATTCTCGGTCGAAACTGATTTTAGGAACAAAAAATCAGAATTTGGTCCTGTTTGGATGGTTACAAAATAGGGCCTAAGTTATATTTGATAACTATTCTCGAAACAACTATTTCTATTTTTTTGTTCTCCAAACAAAAAAAGAACAGAAATTCGAGTAAAATTTTTGTTCTTGGTAATAAAAATCTATTCTTTTTTGTTGTTGTTTTTGAGAATAGATTTAGAACAGAATCAAGAAGTAAAAAAAATTACTTCTTATTCCTATGAACAATTCCTAGAATCAGTTCCAATTTTTTTCCTTGTTCCCTTTTCTCTTCTTCCCTTCCCTTTTTCTTATTCTTCCTTTCGGTCGGCGATCTCGTCGGAACATCGCCAGCCCCCAGCGATACCATGCCACGACAAGGTTTGTTGGCCTGAGCCTCGCCTTAGCTACCTCGCCCAACCAAGGCGAGGTTGAGCCTCACCGATGGCCTGGCAAGGCTCATCCAGCCACTAGCAAGGCTTGGCCTTGCCTAGATCTAGCGAGGCCGAGACTTGCCTTAACCAGGGATGTTCCAGCGAGCTCATCGGATCTCGCCCAATCCATTGCCAGCCACGGTGAAAGAAGAAGAAAAAAAGAAAAAGAAAAAGAAAAATAAGAAAAATATAAGAAAAATATTTAAAAATTAAAAGAAATAAAAAAAAATTTAAGAATTCTACCAAATGTATTTTTGTCCTAGGAGTAAAAATTTTGAACAGTTACCAAGTGCGTTCTTTCGCTAAGAAATTATTTCCGGGAATAGAATCGAAAAAATCATTTCTAATCAAAAATTGTTTCCGAAAACAGAATCGTTATTAAATGCATCTTAAAAGGTTTTAAAAGGAATGCAACACAAAGCCATGATCACTATGACTGGTTATCATTTAGGAAATTAAGAATTATTTTATAAGGAAAAACAATTAAGAGCTTTTGCTTTAAATTATGTCAGTTTTCTTGCGAGAAAGCTAAGCATGCCCCTATCTTTTAATCCTAAGAATTTGCTCAAGTGATAAGTGCGTATAAATAAACATTAACATTAACTTTCAGCGCATTAATGTGGGGAAAGCCATATCATGATTAACTTCATCACCTCAACAACTTTAATTGAGCTAGCTTGAAGGATTGTACATTCCTCAAGCACAACAAATCGGGTTTTCTCATGCGGTTTTCTTATAATGACCCGAGCCCCACTGTATAATATTTATCCGCTTTGGACACTGAGTCCTCACGGCTTTAAAACGCGTTATACAGGTTAAAGGGATCCAAGCCTTTATAAACTAGCCCAGGACTCCCCCCCTAAGCGATGTGGGACGGGAGACATGCCCTTAGCCTCACCCGCGTACTGTCAAGGCGATCTCAGTCCATCCCTCCATACTGCCCCGGGTCTGAGTCGTCACATTCTCCCCCCCTTAAGGCATAGGGTCCTCGCTGTGGCCCCCACACGCGGTTGGGAGTCGGCTCTAATACCATTTGTAATGACCCGGGCCCCACTGTATAATATTGTCCGCTTTGGACACTGAGTACTCACGGCTTTAAAACGCGTTATACAGATTAAAGGGATCCGAGCCTTTATAAACTAGCCCAGGACTCCCCCCCTAAGTGATGTGGGACAGGAGACATGCCCTTAGCCTCAGCTGCGTACTGCCAAGGCAATCTCAGTCCATCCCTCTGTACTGCCCCGGGTCTGGGTCGTCACATTTCTCGCCTAATAATAATTTGCAATTCCCTCAACTTCACCTTGCTTTCCACGACAGGAAAGTGTACTGCCAAGGATTCATCGATAACATGAGTCGATAGGTATTGCGTCTCTGATAACGCCCGATTTCTTTGATAAAATGTAATGAAGATAAGATCCATGAGAGTTATGCTTGTTGGAAGTTTGTTTGTAAAAACAAACCAAGTGCATGTTTTCTTGTCCCACATAGGAAAAGTAAGAGGAAGTGTGCCAATTAATAAGTGTGGGGTTTCTTTTGTGTACCTAAAGGAATGATTGGGTGTGGGCTAGACCCCACCATACACGCGTGCGGGTGCGCGAATAATGGCGCACTTAGCACTTAGCGGTCTAATTGGCACTAACTCCTTTGTTATTTTATTTTATTTTTATGGTTATGTTATTAATTTTAATCAATTCAAAGGTTGTTTTTGTTTTTGAGAATTTCCGGAAATTATTTATAAAAAAAAATTCAAAGTTTTATTTTAAAAAATATTATTATTTCAAATTTTTGTTTGTGTCTTTTCAAGACAATCTTTAGAAAAGATACTCATTCAGTTTGCAACTTTTCCCAAAGGGTTGCATTTGTTCGTTTTTTCAACTTCTTCTGAATAGATGCCTTAATTCATCTGGGCAATTTTTGAAAGGACACATTTATTCATTTTTTGTAATTTTTCACGAAGAGTTGCCTATGTTTTAAGACTGTTTTATATATATACATGTCAGTTTTCGGAAAAACGTGTGTGTGATCATTTTTATCTTTTCGAGCATTCTTTCTGAAAAAACTACAACCATCCTTTCAATTGTTTCCTAAAGAAACCCTAGAGAAATACTAGAATTGTTATCTAGTATTCTCATTTTTGAGACTTTTTTGTATCCTGGAGGATATTTGCTGGTGATCATTAGTAACGTTGTGGGGCAAATAAATCCTTGAAGAAAGTAATATCACGCTTCAAAGTCCGACTTGATTACTCTAAAGATCCGACTTCATTGTTCTACCAAATTTGAAGGCATATCCCAACAATGCTCAATTTCCCCATCGCTCCTAACATGTACAGCAGATTATGCTGCGACCATCAACCATGCGTTCTTCCAAGCCCATGACCCAAAACTTGTACTGGATTTTAATTGATCATGCCTAATCATTGACGAAACTAGTTTGTTTAGCCCCATAACTATGCATGGATTGCATCTTAATTCTTTTTTCACATGAAAAAAAATATCATATCTAATGTGAGTTTAAGGTTAGAATTTAGATAAGCAATAGTTTCTAGTATAGAAAAAAAAATATAAAAAAATATAAAAAATTCCAAACTTTGCCAACTGTAACACATTTTTCCTAAAACTTTTTTTTTTTTGTGACATCAAAAATCCAAAACCTGCACCCTATAACATATTTATTTCATACTTTTTCGTGACAACAAAAACCCTAAAGTCATACTTGTGTGACAAATTTACCACGAAAATTTTTAGAGTAAATATGTCACATAGATACAAGTTTGGAGTTTTTAGTGTTACAAAAAAAATTTGGAATAAATGTGTTACTCTATACAAGTTTGGGGTAAATATGTCACATAGTTATAAATTTAGAGTTTTTGATGTCACAATTTTTTTTAAAGATAAATATGTCACAATGGGTATAATTTAATATCGTGAGTGACTTAATCGTGCCAAGCGTTGCTTGGAGTTAAAAAAAAGGAAGGGGGCTTAGCTCCCAATTTTTTTTCTAGCTAGGATAGCTCCCAATTTTAAAACGGTAGGTTGCCAAAATCAATTTCCAATAGAAATCGAGATTAAAAAAAAAAGTTTCAAGTGTGGCAGCTAATAGATTTCCAAAAGATTGTAACATGAAAACAATGTGTCAACAGTTATTTTTTGGTGTGTGCGAAATGGAGGGACCACTGCACATGATGATTAGTCAAATATTCAAAGAGTCCTAAATGCTTTATTGAGAAAAAATGAAAGTTCATGAAAATTGCATTGTCATTTTCTTTTCTCATCATCATTTTTTCTCAAAAACCTCACTTTAATAGTTCTAAGAAAATCTGATTTCATTGATTGATTACACTTCATTAACGGATACTGTGAACATGGAATGTATTTATATTAATTCTATGTAGGTTTAGGGGGATCATAAACTCCATATCAGCGTTGCTTGCACTCGATAAGTCAGCCTATTTCATGGATTATATGGGACCACCTCTCTCTCTCTCGCTCTCTCTCTCTCTCTCTCTCTCTCTCTTACTGACCCCTCTTTGCTATTAACCTCCACGGAAGGATCCTCTTTCCGATTCATTCTACGCAAAGGCAACGTAACAGTTCACAAAGCCGACCCTTCTCACTGCAGACTTCCAGATCCTTACCGTTTCTCTCCCTCCAGAACACGTACCAGCCACGTGTTCTCTTTCCCTCTCTCTCCAAAATGCAGAAGAGGAGGAGAAAGAAGAAGACGGTAGGGGTGAGCATCGTTCCAGGGTCAACCCTGGACCGATCCTGGACTGGCCCAACCCTGCTGGTCCTGGTTTGGTTCGCAGGGAGACTGGGTCGGTCCTTGGTTCTAGAATTCCTGGACCAGCACTGTGCGGGTCGGTTCTCGGTCCTGAGAGTTCCGAGTCGGTTCAACCTAGACCAACCCTGACTATATATATAAAACGGCGTTAATAATATTAAACAGCTTTTTAGTGAGGAGTTCAAGTAATTTTACATTATTCTTTAATAACTTAGGTTTTTAATGTCTTTTATGGCGTCAATAGTCATAATTTATGAAAGAGAAAAATGTTTTTGTGGAGTTCTCACGGCGTTAATAATATTAAACAGCTTTTTAGTGAGGAGTTCAAGTAATTTTACATTATTCTTTAATAACTTAGGTTTTTAATGTCTTTTACGGCGTCAATAGTCATAATTTATGAAAGAGAAAAATGTTTTTGTGAGGAGTTCTCACGGTGTCCAAAAAGACACCTTATGGCATCCTCCTTTAGTATTCGTTCTCTTCTGTCTTATTTGTCCTCTTAGTCTTCAATTTGCTAAAAAAAAAAAAAAAACAACTTCTTTGCTTGCCACTCGACACTTGTCTCGCTTGCTTTGGGTCACTCGTGCCGCTTGCCACTCAATGCTCGCTTGGCTTGTTGCTTTTCGCTCGACATTTAATGCTCACCGCTTGTCTTTCTTAGCTAACCTTGCTCATCATCGAACCCATTAGGTCGATACAGTCATCGGTTGCCCTTTCAAGGAGTACAAAAAATGAAATAAAAAATTATTAGTTAGTTCTAGGTTGACCTTAAAACCGGACCAAACCCATTGGGTCAGTCCGGTCCTCAATTGCTTAAGGAGTACAAAAAATGAAATAAAAAATTATCAGTTTGTCTCGGGTTGACCTTGGAACAAGACCGAACCCATTGGGTCGGTCCGGTCCTTGGTCTCAAGCTCAATATGGTCGGTCCTTGGTCCCAAAAATTGAGGATCGGCACTGTGCGGGTTGGTCCTAGGGTTAGGGGGTGGATCAGCCCAATCCGGACCATGCTCACCCCTAAGTCCGGGTTGGACCGACCCGGAACTCTCAGGACCGAGGACCAACCCGCACGGTGCTAATCCAGGAATTCTAGGACCAAGGACCGACCTATTCTCCCTGGGAACCGGATCAGGACCAACAGGGATGAGCCGGTCTAGGATCGGTCCAGGGTTGACCCTGGACCGATGCTCACCCCTAATCGGTGTCATGTGTTTTTAAAACGTAATTAAAAATATGAAGTCACGTCAATATGTTTTGTTGGTCAAATTGAATGGAGTTAATGAAGAGACTTCAATGTACTAATTTAATAAATTTTAGGACTTGATTGAATTATTTGAAAGTTTCAAAATTCTATTGTACTTTTGTGACGAGTTTCATGACTTATGGTGCACTTGCCCAAAAAAAATAAGCACTAACCTTATAGATAGCCTTTTTTTTTGGGGGGGGGGGGGGATTGAAATATTTAATGGCTCGAACTTCTTAGGTCTGGTCGAGTTCATGTAAAACCTTCCTTCATGTGATTCCTCCATGGAGATAGGATCTTTTAATTCCATGCACTTTTTTTTTTGAGTCACAACCATTATAAGAAAGAAAAAACCTCATAATCAACAAAAGGTTGCTAACTATCTAATGGGTATCTGCAATACTTAGAATTTAAAAAAATTGACCTTTGAACAAAGATCCGTATGCATTCATGCCATGGCACACGCACCCATACATTGCCACATATGACAGGGCAATATTTCATTTTAAATATGGCCGAGATTTTATATATTTATATGTTAAGAGGTGGATATTTTTGGTTTTCGGCCACTAGTGAGTGGGAGGGGAGCTTTTGGCCGTAATTGTGCAGCATACTCGTGAATTATATCCTGAAGGAATTGTGAGTGTTTTGGAAATGTGACAAAGTCTTGTGGTAAGCATTTGTGTCTTCTCTGCAAGGTTGTTTTGTGAAAAAAATGAATAGGCTGAACACCATAAGTTATTGGCATAACTGGGTCTAAGAATCACTAAAGAGGGTTATGACTTGAGTGTGATTATAATCTTTATCATATCTCCTTTGTCTATCATGGAACCTTGTGCTACTCTCCTAGTGGAGTTGGTTACACTGACCAAACCACGTAAATATGATGTTGAATTAATTTTCTTAATCTATTTATTAAACCTTTCGATCACTTGTTTTAACAAAAAAATTGGTATAAAAGATACTTAGGTTGAGTTGAAGTAGATTGATGGCTACAAAAGCAAAAAATGTAAAAATCAACAAACTTGATGGAAAGGACTTCGATTCTCGAAAATGCGTATTAAGGATAATATGTACCGGGAGGAATCTGTGCTTACCTTTGTCTAGGCAGAACCAAAGTTGATTAAGCAAGCTAATTGGGATTTAATGGACAGACATGCATTGGGTATTACTTGATTGTCACGTTGAACATTGTGGAAGAGAAGACCCTACAGATCTAATGAATGTCTGTCGAACATGTACAAGAAGCCCTCCACAATCAACAATGTCTATTCAACATGACTCCGTTTCATTTAAAAGATGGGCGAAGGTGCATGATGACTGAGCATATTTGTGAATTAAATTGGAGATTGACTTTACTAATAATGTATGTGCTTTGATTCTATTATCCCAATTGCTTGATAGTTGGAGTACTATAATTCCCCTATGTATATAATAAAGTCATACATGCTCGTTGAAAGGCACAATTTTCGTACAATTATGCTTATTTTTTATTTTGCATTTGTGTGTGTGTGTGTGTGTGTGTTTTTTTTTTCTTTTACTTTCAATTTCTACTAATTCTGCAAATTGGGCTTGACAATTGAAACACCGAGTTCTACATGATTTTCACGTTTTGTATGCGTATAGACCTAACACTACGGAGAAAAAGGGGATATTGGCAAAGACCCTTGATAGTGTTATTTATGTGAAAGAACAGATTGAAATTTCAAGTACTGTACGCATTATTTCATTACACAGCTGTTACTTCCTGGCATTTGCTTGGGATGCTTCCTTGATGATAAAAAGATCAAAGCTCCAAAGGTAAACGACGCCAATTTAAGCAGCCGAGCGCGACTTTTCCCATTGTCGTGGCCAGAACTTTGTCCTCATCTTTTCTCATAGGAAAAGCATTATCAAGATGAATTAAAATGATTTAACGCGGATGGACTTGGACTTTTGATGGCCCCACTCTCGTATTCCTACTACTTTCTTCTCCTTTTAGAAAAGAAAACCATTTTTCACAACAAGAACGCCTTTTAAATGGTGAAATCATTCAATAAATTTAGACTACGACGACCAAGACATCTTTTTCTTCTCTCTCGACGAATGAAATGGCTAGGCATCTTTTTGATCTACAAAGGTGAAACCAAAAATCACTTTACTAAAGCAAAAGTGGTTTCCTCTTGACCTGTTTAATAGTAGTGGGTGTGCGTGTATCACGGTCTCTCCCGCATTATTGAAGCGGAATTCATTTTTATTGTTCTTAGTCCAACGCTTTTCATGCTCAAGCGATCAATAAAAGCACTTCGGAATGCTATTTTGGCCCCCCAAAAGAGGAAAAAAGGCGTATGTGAATCACGAGAGGTCTTTTTCTTCCACAATGAAAGAGATTCCGCCCATCATGCACTAGAATTGAAAAAAGCTAAATGCGATTCTTGCTTTAAGTGCATGTCGGAAATATCTGTGCATGTCCTCGTTGTGAGTCCCACGGAATTATTCTTTCGCCGACGATGACAACAGTGAAATCGAAGCAATATACTGATTCATACCTAATAAGTAACTGTATATACTGTAGCAACACGTTGATGAATATAATAAACAATGTCACATCACCATTGCTTTCCTTATTTAATTTTCAATTTTTTTTTATGCGGTGCTTATCCTAGTTGAGTGATATGTAGTAACAAACACCCCATGCCACTAACACATAATTGTATGTACTATAGCAATGTATTGGTGAAAATAGTTAAAAAAGTCAAGTCAGCATTTTTCTTTTTCTTTTTCTTATTAAATTTTCGAGTTCTTTTTTGATGTGGCGCTTGGTGGGTGCCATATCGGTATTAGGGGTGAGCATGGTCCAGATTGGGCTAGTTTATCCCATAATCCTAGGATCAACCCGCATAGTGCCGGTCCTCAATTTTTGGGACCAAGGATCGACTCTATTGAGCTTGGGACTGAGGACTGAACCGACCTAATGGGTTCGGTCCGGTTCCAGAGTCAACTCGGGACCAACCGATAATTTTTTATTTTATTTTTTGTACTCCTTAAAAAAGCGATTGAGAACCGGATTGACCCAATGGGTTTGGTCCAGTTTTAAGGTCAACCTAGGACTAACCAATAATTTTTTATTTCATTTTTTGTACTCCTTGAAAGGACAATTGATGAATGAGCAAGATTAGCTAAGAAAGGCAAGCGGTGAGAATCAAGTGAGATGAGTGTCGAACAAAATGAGCATCAAATGTTGAGCGGAAAGCAACAAGCTAAGCGAGTATCGAGCGGCGAGCGGCGCGAATGACCCAAAGCGAGCGAAGTGAGTGTCGAGTGGTGAGCAGAGAAGTTGTTTTTTTCGATTTTAGCAAATTGAAGACTAAGAGGACAAATAAGACAGAAGAGAACGAATACTAGAGGAGGATGCCATAAGGTGCCCTTTTGGACACCGTGAGGATTCCTCACAAAAACATTTTCTTCATTCGTAAATTATGACTATTGATGTCGTAAAAGTCATTAAAAACCTAAGTTATTAAAGAACAATGTAAATTACTTGAACTCCTTACTAAAGAGCTATTTAATGTTGTTAACGTCATTTATTTTAAGGTTTTCTCTATATAAAAAAAATTATAAATAACATATATATATAGTCAGGGTTGGTCCATGTTGAATCAACCGGGAACTCTTAGGACCGAGGACCGACCCGCACAATGCTGGTCCAGGAATTCTAGGATCAAGGACCGACCCAGTCTCCTTGGGAACTGGACCAGGACCAGCAAGGTTGGGCCAATCTAAGGTTGGTCCAGGATTGACCTTAGACTGATGATCACCCCTAATTCGGACCCATGCTCTCGCGCTGAAAGGGGATAGGCCTCGGGCACTTCAATGTTGGTTTTTGGTGAAGTGAACAGCGAAGATGACAGCAGCTACATTTGAAAATGTTGAGGAAGACAGGGTCGACCTTTTGCTATGGTGGAAGGCCAAACTGTTATGTTTTTCCTATTCTTTCCATAGCGCATGGTGACGTGCTCTCATGATCGGCTTCAACTATACCGTTAGAGTCCACCTTTAGCACTAGCGAACGGATTATTAGAGGCCATAAGCAAATGCTGCGTTGCAAGAACATGAAAATGACTATCGGCCGCATCTTTTGGCCCATTGTCAATGTGCGCAGGTTGTACAGTGAGTCACCAAACCCAAGCTTCTTAGCCAGCAAAAAAACAAACCACGACTGGTACTTAAAAAAAGAGAAGGTGACTTTCAGACAGCTGGATATTTTTGGACAATCTGAATCCGAGTCATAATTTGGTTCGCTTCAAACTGCACGACACGCTGCTTGGACTTTAGGGAACGTCCACTCGGCATTTTTGTGGAAAGAAAGGTCCTCGCGAGCGTCTCCAATGGTAGAGACATTGGAGAGTCCTCTTACGATATATAGCAAGAATTGAACGAAGACAAGAACAGCGGACGTACGAACATTGATCGTGAATTTTCAACGCCTTCTTCATTGGAATTGGGAGACTCAGCGTATAGAACGGTTCTTAGCCCTGCAAACATCTCGATGCAAACAGAGAGTGTCCTGTCGTATCGCTTTCTTGATCGTACTTGCCTGCTGATGGGGACGACGTGGACGGGGACGAGAGAAGTCGAGGGGTTCACATTTCTGACCTTGCTGAAATCGGACCTTAGTGAAAACAGGGAATTTTGAATTATCCAAGCCACTCTTAAGGCCGGAATCAATGGAATCGAAAGACGGTCTTGGTTTCAAGAGGGGGCTTTGCATCGTGACTGGCAAGAGGATCAAGTGGTCAAGAAAAAGAGAATCCTGATCAAAGATTACGTGTTACCCCCTATGAATCCTGATCCTGATAAAAGAGGCCGTAATTCGAGTTGCTTAAGTTCAAGACTCATGTTCAAGGAATCCCATGCCAATGGGGTAATTCGTTTGGCAACGTAGAATGGCAAAATGATTTAACGAAAAAGACAAGGCCCGACACAACGGATCACGATGGGTTGCTTGAATGACTCGTATTTCAACTCTTTTGGTCTTCTAAGACCAAAAAAATATGCGGAGGCTTAATTGAGAAGACACTCAAAATATCAAAGCCGAGATTTTGCTCTTCTCCTCTCCTATTTTCATCGATCTCTCGCTTGTAGGTAGCTTGACTTCACATTTGGAATTGCCGGAGCTATTTCCAGTTTCTGCAGCAAGTTGAGGCGTTCTTGCCCTTCCCTATTCAATCGCCATTGCTCTTGACGCAAGTTTTCGAATCGAGTCGTGCTCCCCTCTCGCCACTGCTCTCAACGCTAGTGAACCGCAAAGTTACAGTCGACTATTTTTCTTCATTCGACGATGCTAAGAACCTAAGTCAATGTCTCCTTTAACTAGAAAAGAAGATAGATAAATTGGAAAATTTTAAAACTCCATCATACTTAATTGCACTTAAGTAATACGTTTAATTTAGTGTACGACCATAGCACCCACGGTCATTTTGTTTCTCATATTCAAAGACCAAAAACTAGAATTTGGACCATTGGCAGACACAAACTCTTCTAATATTGGGAAAATTGTCCAAAAAGTCCTAAATCCATTGCACTTTTACCAATTCAATTCTAAATTTTTCAATTTTGCCAATTTAATCATAAACATTTTCACTTATTACAAATCAAGTCCATCCATTGCTGACGTGGCATTTTTATAATTTTTAATAATTTTTTGTTTTTTTTTGGGTTTGGGGTTAGGGTCGGTGAGGATTTCCGGCCGACCTTCGCCAGCCACAGTTGAGGATCGATGGCCCTCGCCAACCACAAGTGAGGGCCGTTGACCCTCACCAGCCCTCCCTAGCCTTAGGCAAGGGCCGCGATGCCCTTGCCAACTGCAGGGGAGGGCTGGCCGACCTTCACTGGTTGAGCCCTCGCTTTCGCCGATGAGGGCTTGGTGACCCTTTATGGTTGGCAAGGGTTGCCGGCTCTAACCCCAACCCCACCCCCCACCCCCAAAAAAAAAAAAAGAAGAAGAAAAAAAAACTAAAAATTCAAAAAATTTATTAAAAATTATATAAAAATGCCACGTTAGTGCCAGCTAGCCATGTTCGCAATTTCCAATTAAAATTGGCTAGATGGACTCAATTGACAAGAGGTAAAAATGTTTAGGACCGAATTGACAAAATTAAAAAATTTAGAATTGAATTGGCAAAAATACAATAGATTTAGGACTTTTTGAATAATTTTCCCTTTAATGTTTCCTACCAACTGTCTGGGTATTCATCTATTCCAAGAAAGGAAAGAGGGTAGTAGCAGTTCAATCTCCCCTAGAGTTTCATATCGTCAATGGTAATACGTGAAATTACAATTGGCTACCGCCAGAAATGTGGATTCTACAAGGAACGAAGAGAAGCACCAAAGACAGTTGGGTTACATCAAAGAGTAATTTCGCAGCTCCTAACTGCTACGACTGCTTCACTGGGATTTTGGGAGATTGCAAGAAAAACAGGAAGATAGAGCAGATCATGACGTCCATCTAGACACTTGCAACGTGCTTGAGATTTTACGCCGTCTTCGTGAGTCTAAACTGCAGGACTAAGATCCCAGGAAGGCGTCAACTCTATTGTTCATGACTCTTGATAGGAACTTCATGCAAATTGTGGATTAACCCTTGCCAAAGCGAGTATCGAGCTAGGCAATGTCCATATGCGATCCCCACAAATCAGACCTGAAGTCACCGCTAGCCCAAATGCATCTGCCTTGGTTTTGTTGATTTTCTCCCAGATGAATAGGATTAACCTACCAACGACATGTCGATGGCAAAGTATGGCCCTATGTAGAAGGGTAATGCCATAGCCATCGGCAGCGGGATGAAATGGGCACACTTCTTACCGACTAAGTCCCTGAACCCATTTATGATCATGGCGGCTGTGAAAAAACCATAGCAGAGCTTGAGGCAGTGTTTGGGCAAGGAAGAGAAGCCTTCCACCCCAACTTCAGCGATGCTCCGAAAAACAATTCCATAGGGAATAGAATATTCATTTCCTGGGAGTCCAAGATCCTTAAATGCCTTGTAGAAAACCCAAAAGACGCACGGAGAGATAACGCAGCCCATGGCAGTACCAATCACCTGACTCACAAATATGGACCGTGGTGAAGCCAGGGTCCGATAGCCTGTCTTGAAGTCCTGAGTCAGGTCTGAGGCTGTGCTCACAATATTCATCATGACTCCATAGGCAGCTAAACCAGTAAGAATTCCACCATGCGAGGCACTGGCCCATGCCCCGATCACGAAGATGGCGAGCATCGCATAGTCAGGGGCAAGAGACCAGTCGGTGAGCCCACAGCCATAGGCATTGCAGAAACCCAAGGTTGGAGCGGAGAGATAAATGACTAAAATGTAATACCATTTAAGTTGGGGGAACATGTGCGGAAAAGTAGCTGTGGATATGGCTGCTATTACGACATACCCTGCAACTGCAAACCATGTCGGGATTTGATCTTTCAGGAAAAGCCGCGTCCGTCGTTGATCATCATAAGACACTCGAGTGTTCTCAGGAGAGGAACCATTCACAACGGGGAGGACATGGCTCATTTCTGTGTCTCGGAGCTGATGATACAAGCCAGATAGCGTTCCAAGCACCTTGAAGAAGTTGTAGAGCCCATCACCCAATATCATGGCGATGGCAATGAAAGCCTGGCAAATTGATATTGTAAGATTAAAGCATAAACAAACTTGCACATTTGCATGTATATCTTGACTTGCCTTATAACCTTGAATTCAAGGCATGCTGGTTGGGCTTTCATCTGCAGGATACCAATGTCCCTCTCTATTTTCTATTAGAGGCCACATTAAACCCCAGGATGGAATTCCTCCTAGTAGCACTGAGATATTTATGATGTATGGGCAAATCATCCCAGCTCCAACATATGTTGCGGAGAAATTAAAGTAAAACCTTCACGTCATCCATGTAAGAGAATTTAATTAATAGTTTTGCATATTAGAGTGCATGACATCGAAGTAAAGGCCAGCTTACAGCACAAAGTAGCCGTAGACTGTAAAGTGGAACTTTGTTAAGCCTATACACCTGGTTTGCAAAGCCCTAAGCCCCAAAGTGAGAAACTCTGTAAAACCACAACCATCGCCAGCTGTGTAAAACCATTGGAAAAGGCCCCACAAGAAGTTGAAGGGGAGGAACTTTCCCAATGCTTTCACTTGTTTCCTTCAGGAGAAAAATTAAAGCCAATGAGAGCCGACATATCGACACACTAATGAGAAGGCTTTCCGGCTTGTCTTACTTAGCTAGCTTGGCCCTTTCAGGTGTGTGGAAACTATTTATCAGATGAGCAGTTGCCATGCCGCTAGGATACGTTAATTTGAAGTCAATGATCATAATCTGAAACCAGAGAAGGGCAAGCGTGAGTGAAGTGTATTATGGAGATTAATCGGCAATTGGTATTATTTTAACGACATTTTCATGGGCAAGTGCTACAGAAAAAAACATGCAACATGCAAAGAGTACCTTTCGGAGCGGCACCACAGCAAAGAGGCCGAGGAAACTGACGACAAATATAAAACCAATCATCCACGGCACCAGTGGGTCTTTGAAGACTTGAGCACTTCGGGGATCCTTTGATTGATCAGCAACTCGCTTACTCATTGAAAAGAGATGACTCACGAAACCTCCTGCTCATACAAAATGATGGGTTTTTTATTCCCATGTTGAGCCAAACCCAGCCCCTAAAAGAAGGGCCCATAAGAGGAAAGGGCAATTATTCTTTAAGTGAAAATAACTGCAATATATAAAATAAAAAGTAAAGGGGATAACATTACCTGTAGCGTTTTAGAGAGAGAATACGCTTCTCCATTTTTCTTTCCTTTGAAACAGTATACTCCCTCCTAAAGAACGGAACTTTAGGGCTTCAAAGGATTCCTCTAAGACTGCAACAGTACTTAATATGTGGCAAACAAGGTATGTCCATCTTCGTGATATATCTTTTGATCGGTGTTACATATTTCCCGGGCACTTTTTTCGCGTTCGTTTTCGGTACTCAATTGTTTGAGTATTAGTTCAATTTTCGAGAATCTGTTTCCAACATTGGTATCAGAGCCAGGTTGTTCATGTTTCCTGATCATTGTTGATGTTTATAAATTATTTTTTAGCCGAAAATTTGAGAAATGTCACCGTCGGACGTTCGGGGAAGGAAATCCCAACACGCCCGTACTGTTCGCCCCCATTTTTGATTTTCGGTGAATCAAAACTCATTTCTGATAGTGCAGGGTCGTAATTCTCGTAGAGACGAGAAAAACGACGAGTGGCTTGCCTCCAAGGGCCGCCGAACGCGCTGCCAAGCGTAGCCAGAGGGATAGGCCTCAACGGCGTGTGTCGCGCGTGTGCCACACGCGCCCATTGACATCATCGTGACACCAGCCGGTGGTTGCCCGCACACGCACGGAGCATGTGCTGGTGACGTCACCTAGTCGGGTTGTTTGACCCGACCCAACCCATCTGACTTGACCAAGTCTCCGTTGATCGTTAAACGCGTTGACTGTTGACTCGTTGACCATTGACATAAAAAAAAAAGGGCGAATGTGTTTCCTTTTCAATTATGTCATTACGGATTATAAGTAATCATTTTTTGTTTTGCATTTATTACAGGAACAATGCCCCCCCTTCATATACGTACACCTATTCACGCACAATCAGAAAGACAAAAGACGAGGTTTGCAAGGATGATAGTTGAATTAGTTGATTATCGATGGGAAAGTGGTGATTTAATTGAACATGTTCTTGAGGTCAATAAGAAGATACAAAAAGTCATTTGGAGGGGTTATTTCATGCCAGCTTTTGAGATTGTGTGATTCTTCATTAACACTCTTCCATATGAATGGTAAGGAATGTTGAATCGCCTATGGGAGGTCAATATGGTTCCTGATTATAAGAAGCTTGTAGTGGTTTTTTCAAAGGAATATTATAAGATTGAAGCCACAAAGACTTCGACCCAAGGAATAAGTTCAATCCGGCGGGGGATGAATGTGCAAAGGAGAAATCCTAAGGGATTTCCGTCTATTTTTCCATGGTTGCCGAATGTGCCTAAAGAATTTTCAAAGCAAATTTCCAAGAAATTAAAAGAATCTTTCTCTGTTCATAGGTTGACTTGGCGTTAGCTGTTTCTAGTGATATTTACTTAGTATGTTTTATGGATATCTTATGTAAATAATTTCTATCATGCTGATGTCATTGTAGCAATTGATGTATTGGTTACATTGTGTGGAAATATTTTTATTTTATCGATAATGGATATTCAATGTCAGTTGCTTATGTTATTATTAATTATTGTGGATAGTTCATAGAAGTTTTTGTAGCTTCAAAGAACTTATTTTGCATAGAAGATTATATTAATAATAATTTCAAGTTAGGATTTTTGGATGATGATTGGAAATATAGTGACCTTTTGATTTTGAAACCTTATTTGAAATTATTCATTAATATGATGAGTTTATGCAAAATGGATGTATAAATGATAGGCATTAATAATTCGTGCATATGTGTCTGATATGTTCAGATCCAATGGCTTCAACAACTAAGAGTATAGTCGTTGAATTGAACAAACGTGAGAAATTGAACGGCAAGAATTGTGAAATATTGAATATGAAAATTTAATATATGCTTGAAAAGCAAGAAGCACTAAAAGCTCTTAACTAAGTTATGGAAGAACTTGAGAATGTTGTGTGCCACCTTAAGCTAGCAGAGGATTGCCTTATGGCGTTTAAGCGGGAAACAGATATTTGTTGTGCTGGTTCTAGCTTATAAGGGGCTTCGAGCTCCAAGTGCAAGAGCATTGATTTGTTCAAAAAGTTAAAGTGCATGGGATCAAGTCCTGCAAGCAAAAAACTAAGAGCTGACCAACATAAGAGAGGAAAACGTCATCGAGTGAAGAGAATTTCAACGGTGAAATGTTATAGCTGTGGCCAAAAGGGTCACTATGCTCGCGACTATCGCGAGTCAAATAAGGTAAACACATATTGTATTCTTGAGAACTTTGCTTATGTATCAAGTTCTGTATTCTTAACTGAATCTAATCCTTTGTAGATTGTAGATTCGGGAGCAACAGACCATGTAGCGAAGGATAGAAAATTCTTCGTGAAATTTCGACAAGTATCAACTAGAATTAAATGGATCCATGTAGGAAACAATTCTAGAGTTGAAGTAAAAGAGATTGACACATGCCAATTAAACGTGCGTAGTGGACGCACCTTATTCCTACATGATGTATTATATGCTTTGGAGATTTGTCGGAATTTAATGTTTGTGTTTGTGTTAGTAAAACTTGGTTTTAGTTTGAACTTCCATAATAATGGTGTGAATTTGTATTTGAATACAAACTACTAGATGGTTTTATTGTATCGAATGTTGACTATGGTAATGTCAATGTTTGTTATTCCCTCTTCACGTCTTCTAATTCATATGATAATGATGAGAATGTGTGACATGCTAAACTTGGTCATATTGGCTAACAACATATGAATAGACTATTCAAAGAAGGCTTGTTGGGCAATATTGAAAAAATCGATTTGTCCATATGTGAATATTGCCTAGCAGGGAAAATGATAAGGGAATCATATGGAAAATGTAAAAGAGCTGAATTTCCTTTGCAATTAATCCATTCTGACATCTGTGGTCCAATGAATGTGAGAGGAAGGCATGAGGCTGTTTATTTCATCACATTTATAGATGATTATACTCGATTTAGACATGTGTATTTGATTTCTCATAAATCTGAAGCGTTAAGTTGTTTTAAAAAGTTTAGGAGCTTGGTAGAAAATCAATTAGATAGGAAAATAAAAGTATTGAGATCCAATTGAGGTTGAAAATAATTATCTGATAAGTTTAGAAATTTATGTGATGAAAATGGAGTAGAAAAACAGTTGTCTATTTTCTATATTCCTCAAGAAAATGGTGTTGCGGAAATGAGAAATATAAACTTACTGGAAATAGTTAGGTCCATAATGGCGCATGCTAACTTATCTATCACCTTTTAGGGTGATGCTTTATTAACTGTTATCGATATACTTAACCGTATGCATTCCAAATCAGTTACTTTCACTCCATATGAGTTATGGACAGGTAGAAAAATGGACTTAAGTTTTCTTAAACTTTGAGGTTGTGTTGCCTATATTCATAAGTCCTCTCACAAGTATGGAAAATTGGGTAAAGAGTATTTTCATAAGATACGCTCGAAAGGGTATGTGTTTATAGGTGAGCAGGAAAGTGGGAGTATAACTGAATTTGAATTACGGGATGTCACATTTTTAGAGAATGAATTTCCTAAGAATGGCGAAATAGGTGAGGACTATTCCCTATTTGAAACCTTGGATCAAGATAATGAACATAGTAGGATTCGTTCAAGTGGGAGTAACATGAGAAGTGGGGAATTAAATTTGACTCATTCTCAAATACAACCACTTGTTGAGACGATATCGTCATTATCTAATCCGAGTGGAGCATAATGGAAAATAATGTGCAAAGTATACAATCTCTCGTACGGCGAACAAGTCACAAAAGTATTACTTGTTAACGTTTTGACATTAAAGGGGAAATTTTTATGGTTACTCCACAATATAAATATGAGCCAAGAAATGTAAATGGGGTTCTAAATTGCCATAGTAAGGAAAAATGAATGCAAGCAATTGAAGAGGAAATAGAGTCAATGAAGTCAAATCATGTTTGGGAACTAATTGATCTTCCAAAAGGACGTAAAGCCATTGTGAACAAGTGGGTTCTCAAGATAAAGCATAAAGCTAATGACTCGATAGAAAGATATAATGTTTATCTTGTGGCGAAGAGGTATAATCAACAGGAAGGAATTGATTATGAGGAAACGTTTTCTCTTGTAGTAAGATTTACTTTAATTTGCCTTATTCTGGCAATAGTAACTAATATGGATCTTGAGTTACATCAAATGGATGTAAAGACTGCTTTTCTTAATGGAGAATTAGAAGAATAAATATGTATGGAACAACTTGTTGGTTTCATTTTGAAAGGCCAAGAACAAAATGTATGTCGACTTTTGAGATCTATATATGGTCTTAAGCAGTCATCTAAATAATGGTATATACGTTTTCATAATACCATAATGACATATGATTTTACAATGATTGATGAAGATCATTATGTGTATATCAAAAGATCCAAATTTTTGTGATCATATCATTATATGTTGATGATATATTGATTGTCGAAAGCAATATAGAGTTTGTTAATATCGTTAAGAGTTGGTTATCTTCCAACTTTGAGATGAAAGACATAGGTGAGACTGCATACATTTTTGGAGTTAAGATTTTAAGGGATCATTTAAAGAGATCATTATCTTTTTCGCAAGAAACGTACATAAGTAAAGTTCTTGAAAGATTTAGTATGCAGGATTGTAAACCCATAGATACTCATATTGCAAAAGATGAAGGATTGAGTCATAAAATGTGTCCAAAGATTTCACAAGAGAGGAACAAATGCAACATATTCCTTATACTAGTGTTGTTTGAAGCTTAATGTACGCTATGATTTGTACAAGACCTAACATATGTTTTGCAGTTGGAATAGTAAGTAGATACTAATCCAATCCATGTCAAGTACATTGGAAAGCCGTCAAAAGAATACTAAGATATTTGAAGGGAACTGCTGATTATACATTGAGTTACCAAGGAAAAAATCTACTACTTGAAGGCTATTAGATGCTAATTGAGGAGAAGATTTAGATGAAAGGAAATCTACCTCTGGATTTGTTTTCTTACTAAATAATTGCATAATATCTTGAAGCAGTAAGAAACAAATGTGTATAGCCTTGTCCACGATGGAAGCTGAGTTCGTGGCATTATCAGCAGCAATAGAAGAAAATGTTTGGCTTAAAAGATTTTTGTATCATTTAGATGTTATTAAAAATGCTGCAAACTCATTGTTGGTTAACTATGATAGCCAAGCAGTAATAGCGTACACCAAAGATTCAAAATATCATGGCAAGACCGAACATATAGATATTAAGTATAATTTTATCAAAAATATGGTTGCACGAAAAAATGTATTGTTAGGGAGAATCAAGCAACAATTCACCACGAACTAAACCCAATTTAGGATCAATTTCTCTACTGAAACTAAATTGAACGAAATCAACTTAGTTTCATCAATAACGAGCCATATATAACCTTGGAATAAGTAAATATAATGCCAAATTGATAAGGAAATAAAGCCAACAACACCATCAATGATTTAATGCGAAAACTTGATGCGGAAAAAAATCACGGACCACCTAAAAACTTTTACTAATCACTAAGAAGTATGATACACAGAGTAATCTTCTCTAATTATACATTAGAGGCTCAACATCAATATTACAATCACATATTTTTATCATAAAGATAGATAGATATAAATGAGATAATAAAATCCCAATAGTAATTGGAGAATTCAGAGGAGATTTCCAATGAATGAAAAGCTCTCGGTCTCATAAATAATATACTCAAATTTGAGCCAATTTCGTCGAGGCTTGGCTTTCGAATCGGAGACGCAAAATTTTAGTCCCTTTTCCTTCTTTCTCCACGCCTTCTTCAGTGACCGCCCTTTCGTGGGCACTCTCCGCTTCTCTCCCCTCTCGGGCTCATCAATCGCAGGAAGCACTTCTTTGTCCTTTTTACTTTTTGACTTCGGCTTCTTTTTGTTTTCTTTTAGTTTATGTTTTAGCTGGGCCCCCATGAAGGTGGACCCAGCCAACAGGGGGAGACATCAAAGGGTCCATTTCTGATAGGAGCAAGAATCGAACGAATACAAGAACAGCGGACGTCTCCGTCTCGATGCAAACAGAGAGTGTCCTGTCGTATCGCTTTCTTGATCGTGTTTGCCTGCTGATGGGGACGACGTGGATGGGAACGACAGGTCGGGGATTCGCATTTCTGACCTCGCTGAAGTCCGGATCTCAGTGAAAACAGGGAATTTTGAATTATCGAAACCATTCTTGAGGCCGGAATCAATGAAATGGAAAGACGGTCTTGGTTTCAAGAGGAGGCTATGCATCGTGACTTGCAAGAGGATCGAGCTGTCAAGGAAAAGAGAATCCTGATCGAAGGTTACGTGTTACCCTGTGAATCCTGATCCTAATAAAGAAGTCATGATTCAAGTTGCATAAGTCCAATTTTACGTAGAGCCAGGACCCCAATTGCAACTTCTTATGTTTAAGGGATCCCGTACTGAATGGGTAACTCGTTTGATGACAAAGTAAGGCAAACTGAATTCCCGAAAAACCAAGACCCAATAAAACTGGTCATGTTAATTACCTTGTATGACTCGTTTTTCAACTCGTTGGGTTTTCTAAGACTAAAAACAGATGTGGAGGCTTAACTTAGAAGAAACTCAAAAAAATGAAACCATGGAGCGAATTCTCGAACCTCTTCTGATTAAATGAAAGTGCTTTTTACGACCCAAAAAAAAAAAAAAAACAACTCTTTTGTTCTAGAATTTATTCTCTCTATGTGCTTCTTGAGTTTATCCTTTATCTACCAGTCCAAATCCTGCCATAAAATGGAAAAATATAGAAGCTTACAATATAAATGGAGCATAAATTAGAGGAAATGGAGTTATGATCAAAATGAAAAGAGAAAAATTGTTGGGATATGGAGTTTGTTTCCTTAGACAAATGGGCCATGTATGAGTGATGCTCCATATGTTAGGATTGGTTTACTTAGTTGATATCTAATCTGATAAATTACAAAACGTATAATATCCATGTTTTGTCGATATACAAAATAACTTTATAATTCTGACCTTTTGTGTCGCCATCATTCTAAGCACAATTAAGAGAATCATGAATTAAGAATCACGACCGTATAAGAGGTGCTTTTGTTCTTGTGTACATCCGTTTTATCATCATGTCGGTTTGGAACTACATCATTCTTAATTGCACTTAAGTAAATTGTTTAATTTAGTTTACGACGATAGCACCCACAGTGGATTTATTTCTCATATTCAAAGACTAAAAGCTAGAATTTGGACCAATGGCAGACACAAGTTCCTCTAATATTTCCTACCGACTGTCTGGCGACAGTGTGTATTCAAACTATTCCAAGAAAACAAGAGGGTAAGGGCTTAGCTGTTCAATCTTTCCTGGAGTTTCGTTTTCTCAAGGGCAGTGCTTGTAAATTATAATTGGCTAATGCCAGAAATGTGTATTCTATAAGGCATGAAGAGAAGCACCAAAGACAATATCATATACATCTATTACCATAGGACACTTTTTCCCCCACCCAGTTGGGTTACATACAGAGTAATTTCGCAGCTCCTAGCTGCTGCTATGACTGCTTCACAGAGACTTTGTGAGATTGCAAGAAAAACAGGAAGGTAGAGCAGATCATGACGTACATCTAGAGACTTGCGAAGTGCTCGAGATTTCACGCCATCTTTGTGCATCTAAACTGCCGGACTAAGACCCCAGGAAGGCGTCGACTCTCTTGTTTGTGGCTCGCGATAGGAACTTCATGCAAATTGGTGGATTAACCCCTGCCAAAGCGAGTATTGAACTAGCCAATGTCCATATGCCATCCCCACATATCAGACCTGAAGCTACCGCTGGCCCAAACGCGTCGGCCTTGGCTTTGTCAATTTTCTCCCAGATGAACAGGATTAAGCTACCGACGCACATATCGATGGCAAAGTATGGCCCTATGTAGAAGGGTATTGCCATAGCCATTGGCAGCGGGATGAAACGGGCCCACTTCTTACCAAGTAAGTCCCTGAACCCATTTATGATCACGGCAGCCGCGAAAAAACCGTAGCAGAGCGTGAGGCAGTGTTCGGGCAAGGAAGAGAAGCCTTCCACCCCAAGTTCGGCCATGCTGCGATAAACAATTCCGTTGGGGACAGGATATTCACTTCCTGGGAATCCAAGATCCTTAAATGCCTTGTAGAAAAGCCAAAAGACGCAGGGAGAGATAACGCAGCCCATGGCAGTACCAATCACCTGACTCACAAACATGGACCGCGGTGAAGCCAGGGTCAGATAGCCTGTCTTGAAGTCCTGAGTCAGGTCTGAGGCTGTAGACACAATATTCATCACGACTCCACAGGCAGCTAAACCAGCAAGAATTCCACCATGTGAGGCACCGGCCCATGCCCCAATCATGAAGATGGTGAGCTTCCCATAGGTCGAGGGAAGAGACCAGTCGGTGAGCCCACAGCCATAGGCATTGCAGAAACCCAAGATTGGAGCGGAGAGATAGATGACTAAAACGTAATACCATTTGAGTTGGGGGAATATGTGCGGAAGAATAGCTGTGGATATGGCTGCTATTGTGACATACCCTGCAACTGCAAACCATGTCGGGATTTGATCTTTTAGGAAAAGCTGTGTCCGTCGTTGGTCATCATAAGACACTTGAGGGTAATCAAGAGAGGAACCATTCGCAAAGGGGAGGACATGGGTCATTTCTCTGTCTCGGAGCTGCTGGTACAAGTCAGAGAGCGTTCGGCCAAGCACCTTGAAGAAGTTGTAGAGTCCATCACCCAATATCGTGGCAACGGCAATGAAAACCTGACAAATTGGTATTGTAAGATTAGAGGAGAAATAAAAGACAAGCAAACTTGCACATTTGCATGTATATCTTGACTTGCCTTATAACCTTGAAGTCCGCGCATGCTGGTTGGGCTTGCGTCTGCAGGATACCAATGTCCCTTTCTGGTTTCTATTAGAGGCCACATTAAACCCCAGGATAGAATTCCTCCTAGTAGCACTGAGATATTTATGATGTATGGGCAAATCATTCCAACTCCAACATACGTTGCGGAGAAATCAAAGTAAAACCTTCACGTTATCCATGTAAGAGAGTCAGCTAATAGTTTTGCATATTAGAGTGCATGAGATCAAAGTAAAGGCCAGCTTACAATACAAAGTAGCTGTAGACTGTAAAGTGGAAGTTTGTTAAGCTTATGCACCTGTATTGCAAAGCCTTAAGCCCCAAAGTAGGGAAGTTTGCAAAACCACATTTTTCTCCAGCTCTGTAGAACCATTGGAAAAAGCCCCACAAGAAGCTGAAGGAGAAGAACTTTCCCAATGCTTTCACTTGTTTCCTTCAGGAGAAAAATTAAAGCGGATGAGAACCAACATATTGACACACAAATGAGAAGGCTTTCCAGCTTGTAGTGTCTTACTTAGCTAGCTTGGCCCCTTCAGGTGTGTGGAAACTATTTATAAGATGAGCAGTTGCCGTGCCGCTAGGATACGTTAATTTGAAGTCAATAATCATAATCTGAAACCAGAGAAGGGCAAGCATGAGTGAATTACTCTAAACGGTACATGCAAGCCCCACACGTTTGATTTCTCATGGCGAAAGAGAATCTTTTCAAGTGAAGTGTATTATGGAGATTAATTGGCAATCACTATAATTACCACAGAAAAAAACATGAAACATGCAAAGAGTACCTTTCGGAGAGGCACCACAGCAAAGAGGCCAAGGAAACTGACAACAAATAGAAAACCGATCATCCACAGCAGTGATGGATTTTTGTAAACATGAGCACTCTGCGTATCCGTTGCTTGATTAGCAACTCGCTCACTCATTGCAAAGAGATAACTCCCGAAACCTCCTGCTCATACAAAATCATAGAGCACCACATTTTTCAGTAAATAGCTCTAGCTATTCATCCAAAAATGATAAGCAAGTTTACATCTCTTATAATTACTTTCTTCCAAGAAAAGTTTAATCAAATTCAAAGAGATTATTATTGGATAGAAAGTCGCTGTTATTTCTAACACGCGACAAAGGGAGGTCAATGACTAAAGGCAGACCACTTCAGTTGAATAAATATTCCATATGAAACAGAAGCAAGAGCCTTTCTATCTTTTTTGTTGAGAGAAGCAGATGTTTAATTACTACTTTCCAGTCAATATATTTTTCTCTCTTTTCCAGCTGAAATATTTTTCAAGCAACTGAAACGACAGTAAACACATGACAATAAACTGGGAAAACAAATTGAATTGAACAAGCAGTGGTCTGGCCCAAAGAAAAAGAAGCAGTGGTGACAATAGGCAAACTCGCTATGTGCAACTGATTTTATTTGGAGATGGTTAGCGAATGAGCTTGCACTCAAACTTAGGAGAGGTTCCTTCATTTTTGCATAGTTGCATCCATAAATCTGAATTATCAACTTCTAAAGAATACATGAACATTATCTCTGCATACCCCTTGAGCTCATTGGCATTGGTTATCATAGAATATGTTCCAAGAAACACATGACCTCAAATATGCACATGAAGTTAGTGTACTGACTATTCAATATAGTTATGGCCAAATGCCCTACTTTGTGTTGTTTACACAGAAACAACCATCCTACATGTCATCTGTGTATATGCAGAGCAGTTCATTTAGAATCCATGAGATTGACATTTTTCTGGGTAACCGGCGTTTCTGTGCAAAAGAGGCAATCCTTCCTTTGGACTTAAGAATTTTGGCATTCCCGGAACCCTTACACCTCCATAAATTTCCCGAGTAAAATAACAGCGCTCCCAATAGACAGAAGTTCCCGAATTATGACAGGATAAAATTGGTGGATTAGCATTTAAAATTCTCTTTTCGTCATCTAATTATGAATGCTTCCAAATTTTTCTGGCTCAAAGAATCAGCGTCTACAGCTGAACTTGATATGCATGCTGAGCTGCAAGGGCCGTGCCGCTTTCAAAGGCTCTAAATTGTGGACTAAGGAGCAGTTCAGCTTGAGCATCATTCACGGTGGACCCCTATCTAGATAAAAGGATAGCCACAGCCTGAGGGTATCTTGACTGCTGACTCGTAGACTTTTATAATTGTATTCCATTACTGAAGACACCAAGGAGGAAAACTTAGAAAATTCTATGCCCATATCCTAAAACTCTGAAAATACCCATATATGAATCCTAATTGATTCTCCACTGAACAGTCGATGAAGTAGGACCAGCTCAAGAAAAGAAGAGAAAAAAAAAAAAATGAAAGACGACACCATAAATTCGCGTTGTTAGTTGTGTTGATTCCATTGAAACCCAGGATTCCTTCCTCAATTCAGCATAGGCTCAAGTGCAAGATGGTGCTGTTGAAATTTCTTATAATATGGGCTTATATTAATTAAATAATTTTATATTTTAAATAATCGGATTAATGGATATTTAAATATTTGTTAAACCTTAAATGATTTTATTGAACTGGCTTTTAGCATCTATTAATGACGGGCTTAGTTGAGCAGCAAAGTGTAGGCAATAGTATTTAACTGAAATCCGTAATAGGTGGGGCTCATTTGACACACTATTTATTAGGGTTTGCTAGATACTCTCTCTAACCTATAAAATGGTAGGTATCAGTTACTTAATCCTATAAAAAAAACTGCTATACTAGAAGATCTTAGCATTCTAATAGATTTTTTCAAATGATGTAATGGCGTATATTTTAATTTCACTGTACTTATTAATTTTGGTGTTTTACTGTTATATATGGATTCGATTGTTCTTGATTAATTAATTATTTACGTGAATAATTTTCTACAAGTGCTTGTTCTGGTTGTGGTTGCAGTGATGACTTTGGGCAATTCACTAGACCGGAGGATAGAACAACTTAGGAGAAGCCAAAAAGTACGTAAGGGTGAGAAATCATGTACGCTTAGTTTCAATTATAAATGACAGAGAGCAAGTCAGCAGACAAAGCTGCTAAAGCAGAGCACTTCACAGTTCGCGCTATCTCAAATTGCAGCCAAGAGTGAAAGAGGAGCCAACTTACCGCTGAAAGCGATGCCGGAGGACGCCACCACGCAGGTCTGGATCACCGTGTTCTCCTGCCGCGTGAAGGGGACCCGGAGCAGCCCGGACTTTTCCAGGACCTTGGTCCACGTCTTGACGAAGAAGAACCCAAGGAGCCCCGCCGAGACGTTCAGCGACGGGATGATGCCTGTCATGAGGTTCAGCTTCATGACGATGAAGGCGAACATGACGCTCAGTGCGAAGCTCACTGCGAACGCCCTGAACGTCAGCTGCCTCCTCCACGACGGCACCCCCTGGCCCTCGAAGATCCTCTCCACCAACAGACCGTTGCTCTCGTCCTCCCAGCTCCGGCTCGCACTCCCACCGTTCTTCTCCTTCGCCTCGGATTCCGGATTCATCCGATTCTCATCCCCCGACAACGAGCGGTCGCTTCTCTCTGCCATCTCCAATTCGTCTTTGCTGAGGGCCGTTCCCTGCCTGACTTCTGCGACGATGATCAGAGCGTCGTATCAATGTGAAACAAACACGGCGAATTTAAAGAGCTGTTCGACCTGCTACTTGCTAAAAGCTCGCAGCGACACCTCGTTGTCGCCTGCTTACCTCAAATGAGGCCGAGATGACGGAAATGACGAGCAGCCTGAGAAGGACGGATTTTGACGGCGTTTTTTGCTAGTGCAACTGGATGATGAGTACAACTTTGGGAGTTTCGACCCGCCCACTCCTGGAGGCCAATCGCAACGGTCACTTTCTCCCACGCGGGTAAAATATCTAGAAACGCTCCATTGAGAGTTTAAATTAGATTAGTTTGATGCTCAAAAAATTGTGAATATTTCAATACGACGCTCGTTAAAGAAAAAAAAAAAAGGGTTGTGCTGCAAAGACTGACGATCCCTTTGAGCACATTGACCGGACACCCAACCTGTACGACATGGGGAGCATACTCTTTTTGGTCGATCGAATTCATCGATTTGGACGGCTCAAGATCATCAAATCCACACGGTTCCCGAGTTTATAGTAATCTAATGAGAATCTGGGGAATGAATTGGGTGGGTTAAAATATCTGCATTTTGGCCTTTCGTTATGTTCGTTTCGTGATTGATGTTAACTTGTAGGGTAATCACAGGGCTTTAATCAAACAATCGTTTGAGAGTTTGGAATAATCAATTGTCTAGAGGGAGGCTACATCGAAGTCACAACGTGCCAAAGATGACTCAATCAACCTGCGGCCAAAAGAATAAAAAAAAAAAAAAAAAGGAATAAAAAAAGAATAAAAAAAAGAAAGAAAGAAAGAAAAGAAGATACACCAAAGTTTTTTCAATTCTCCTAACGTTATATTCTTTTTGCAAAAGATTTCACAATTCTTTCATTTACAGAAAAATGCCACCAAAAAAAAAAAAAAAAAAGAACTCAAATTATACTCACTTTGACATAAATATCCTGAACTTTTTTTTGGTAAAAAAAATAAAATAAATAAATATCTTGAACTTTTTTGTATTACCAAAAACCATAAACTTGAACACTGTGACACAAATTGTGACATCCGGATATTCCCATGATTCGATTATAATATTTAAGATTAATTTCCATAACTAGATTTCCATTAAGTTGATAGATTTCGCCACATATGTTAGTGGTGTAAGATGGCGATACTTAACTCGTCACCGTATTATTTATGGAATAGGGCCGATGTGTTTTGAAATTCACATTTGATGATATTTAAGATTCAAATATATTGAATTGAGATTTTTCCTAATTTTTAATGTCTTTCATTGATGATTTTAGTGGACCAAAAATATTTTATAGCTGTACTTTGGTTTGAGATATTGAACTTGGTAGTTTTGACATCATGCATAATATCATTAATTTTAAATCTAGTTCATTGATGCATTGGTGATTCTTGCACATACTTGGCCGAGGACCTCATCTTCATTTCCATTAAAATATCTTCTCGTGACTAATTCTTTTGGGCTAAGTGTATCCTAGCTAGCCTCATAGGAGTCATTTGAAGCTCATTCATCAAAGTACTTACCTTTTAGCTAAAGTTTAAAATTTCTTTTAACCTTAATTAATCATTACTCTTTCTCTGTAACTATTGGGAACTCTTTAAAAATTTTCTTGCCTTGTTCGTATGAGAAAAACCATGGCAAGCTTTTGCTTTGAAAAAGTAGAGGTTCATTTCATTAACTTTCAACCACCCACTCACTTCTTTAAGTTTTCATTTTTGAAAACCCACAAATAGAAACGGAGGTCCCACACTCGAATTAATTAAAGTCTATGTCTCAACCTTTTAAGTCTAAACGAGGTAAATCTTTTAATTTCATACTTCTGCCAATAGATTGTGTCGTTTTTAAAATTAAACATTGTTGATTTTCGGTTTTGTTTAGTTATTTTGGGCCAAGTGTATCCTAGCTAACCTTATAGGGGTCATTTGAAGCTCATTCATTTAAGCACTCACCTTTTAGCCAAAGTTTAAAACTTATTTTAACCTTGATTAATCATTGCTCTTTCTTGATAACTATTGAGAACTCTTTAAAAAATTTCTTGCCTTGGTCATATGAGGAAAACCATGACAAGCGTGCGCTTTCCAAAAGTAGAGATTCCACTTTATGAACTTTCAAGCACCCACTGACTTTTTCAAGCTTCCGCCGTAAAAAACCCACAAATAGAAATGAAGGTCCCACACTCGAATTAATCAAAGTTACTGTCTCAACCTTTTAAATCTGAACAAGGTAAGTCATTTAATTCCACTACTTCCTACCAATAGATGTTGTCGTTTTTAAAATTAAACATTGTTGATTTTCGATTTTGTTTAGTTCTTTTGGGCCAAGTGTATCCTAGCTAACCTTATTGGGTCATTTGAAGCTCATTCATTGAAGCACTCGCCTTTTAGCCAAAGTTTAAAATTTCTTTTAACCTTGATTAATCATTACTCTTTCTTGATAACTATTGAGAACTCTTTAAAAATTTTCTTGCCTTGATCGTATGAGGAAAACCATGACCAGCATTTTCTTTCCAAAAGTAGAGGTTCCACTTCATTAACTTTCAACCACCCATTCACTTCTTCCAGCTTTCGTTTTCAAAAACCTACAAGTAGAAACAGAGGTCCCATACTCGAATTAATCAAAGTTTCTGTCTCAACCTACTGAGTCTGGACAAGATAAATCTTTTAATTTCACCACTTCCTACCAACAGATTCTGTCGTTTTTGAAATTATACATTGTTGATTTTCAGTTTTGCTTAGTTTTTTTAGGCTGAGTGTATCCTAATTAACCTTATAGGGGTTATTTGTTGCTCATTCATTGAAGCACTCACCTTTTAGCTAAAGTTTAAAATTTCTTTTAACCTTGATTAATCATTACTTTTTCTTTATAACTATTGAGAACTCTTTAAAAATTTTCTTGCCTTGATTGTATGAGGAAAACCACAGGTGTTCGCTTTCCAAAAGTAGATGTTCCACTTCATTAACTTTCAACCAGCCACTCACTTCTTCGAGCTTTCATTTTCGAAAAGCCACAAGCAGAAACAGATGTCCCATACTCGAATTAATCAAAGTTTCTATCTCAACCTTTTGAGTATGAACGGGGTAAATCTCTTAATTTCACTACTTCTTACCAATAGATTCTGTCATTTTTAAAATTAACCATTGGTGACTTTCAGTTTTTGGTTAGTTATTTTGGGCAAGTGTATCCTAGCTAACCTTATTGGACTCATTTGAAGCTCATTCATTGAAGCAATCACCTTTTACCCATAGTTTAAAATTTCTTTTAACCTTGATTAATCATTACATATTGTGATAACTCTTTAAAAATTTTCTTGCCTTAGTTGTATCAACAAAACCATGGCAAGCTTTCGATTTTCAAAACTAGAGATTTCACTTCATTAATGTTCAACCACCCACTCACTTCTTCAAGCTTTTGTTTTCAAAAACCCACAAATGGAAATAGAGATCCCACTTGAATTGATTAAAGTTTCTGTTTCAACTTTTGAGTTTTCATTGCTTCCCACCAACATTTGTCGTTTTAAAATTAAGCATTGTTGACTTTCAGTTTTATTTATTTTGCTTAGGGGTGATTTAAAGCTCTAAATCTGAAGTCAATTTCAAGGTAAGTGAAAACTTTACGTATTAAGTTAATTTAATCTACTTAATACTTTTAACTTGGTTGGTTGATCTATGTAATCTTGGTATGCAATAATAGTTCCACTTCTGTCATTTATTCGGATTCACATTCGGACTCACTTCCTAACTATATTCATTTATTTGTTCATATTCACATCCAAACTCACATTCTAAATATGTTCATTTAGTTGTTCAGATTTACGTCCAAACTCATTTCGATTTTGTGAGTCAATGAGTTGAACTCTCTGTTGTTGGATGGCAGCGAAAAGAATCATGGCCATTGAAAAAATTTTTTGGTCTCTTGTGAGTTTCAACTCGCCCAATCCTTTATACCAATCGCAATGGTCGATATCCCCCGCACGGGTCAATTTCTAGAAATGCTCTATCGAGAGATTCGATGCTCAAAAAAAATCGCAGATTTTATTTCAATTCGACACTCATTAAAAAGAGAAAAAAAAAAATCAATCATGCCGGAAAGACTAACGACCCCTTAAGCACACCAATCGGATGCATGACCCGACTGACATGAGGGGCATCGAAACTTGTCGTCGCAACTGCGTTGATAGATAACCTTAGGCTCTCTTCAGCCGATCGAATTCGTTGATGCGGACGGCTCAAAATCGTCAAACGCACACGGTTCCACCGTTTTTAGTATCTACTGCGAATCTGGGGAATGGATCACGGAGCTTTAATCGACATTCATTTGAGATTTTGGACTAATCAATTTTGTGGAGTGAGGCAAGAGACTTGTCACAGCGGACCAAGCACGTATGCCATCAACATGCAGCCAAAAGAAGAAAAACAACCAAAAGAATATACACCAAAGTTTTTTGAATTCTTCTGTTGCTATATTCTTTTTGTGCAATTTTCATGATTCTTTCATTTAAAGGTAAACACAACAAAGAAACCTAAACTATAGTCACTGTAACATAAATACTCTAAAAATTTTTGACATCACAAAAATTCTAAACTTGTTGATTGTAATATAAATACCCCAACTTTTTTTGTATCACGAGAAAAATTATATATATCTTCTATTTTAATTCCATCCAAAGTATATTTGTCACTTCGAGGTTTTTTATGATGGAAAATAATTGGAGTATTTATGTCACAGTGATCATATTTTGATATTTTTTGTTATAGTAATCATTCATTTAATTCAAAACATTGCATTCGCCCCAAATTACGTAGCCAGCAGAGAACAAACAACCATTAGAATAATTTAAAAAGAGCAAGTGATCTTCAGGCAGCTAGATATTTTTTGATAATCCAAGCACGAGTCATAATCTGGTCCACTTCGAAGGGCATGACACACTACTTGGGCTTGGGGAACCATTCACTCGTCATTTTTGCCCGACGGTCATTTCTAAACTTGTCTATGGTGACACAAATATTCATAACTTTTTTTTTATATCACAAAAAAAATCATATATGCCCTCTATTTCAGTTCCATCTAATGTATCCGTCACACCGTGTCATTTTTATTTTTTTTATCACGCTAAAAAAACTCAAAGGTATTTGTGTCACAATGGGTAAATTTAAAAAATTCAGGCTTGACATAATTTGTGATTTTTTTATGGTAGTAATCGTTCATTTAATTCAGAAAATCACATTCATCCCAAGCTACTTGGCCAGCAAAAAACAAACCACGACTGGTACTTTCAAAACGGAAGGTGATTTTCAGGCAGCTGGATGTTTTTGGACAATCCGAACGCGAGTCGTAATTTGGTTCGCTCCGAAGTGCACGACACGCTGCTTGGACCTTGGGGAATTTTTTTTTTTTTTTTGGTGAAACGACCTTGGGGAATATTCACTCGTCCTTTATGTGGAAAAAAAGGTCCTCGCGAGAGTCTCCATTGGTGGAGAGACATCGGAGGGTCCATTTCCGATATATAGCAAGAATCGAACGAAGACAAGGACAGCGGACGTACGAACATCGATCGTGAATTTTCAATGCCTTCTTCATTGGAACTGGGAGATTCAGTGTACAGAACGATTCTTAACCATCTCCATCTCGATGCAAACAGAGAGTGTCCTGTCGTATCGTTTTCTTGATCGTATAGCCTGCTGATGGGGACGTGAAGTCGAGGGATTTACATTTCTGACCTTGCTGAAATCGGATCTAGGTGAAAACAGGGAATTTTTAACTATCCAAACCACTCTTAAGGCCGGAATCGATGGAATGGAAAAATGGTCTTGGTTTCAAGAGGGGGCTTTGCATCATGACTTGCAAGAGGGTCGAGCGGTCAGGGAAAAGAGAATCCTGATCAAAGGTTACGTGTTACCCCCTGTGAATCCTGATCCTGATAAAAGAGGCCGTGATTCATGTGGCATAAGTCCAAGATTCATGTTCAAGGAATCCCGTACCGAGGGGGTAACTCGTTTGGCAACAGAGTAAGGCAGAATGAATTAACGAAAAAGACAGGGTCCGACACAACGGGGCACGATGGGTTGCTTGAATGACTCGTATTTCAACTCGCTTGGTCTTCTAAGACTAAAAGCAGATGCGGAGGCTTAATTGAGAAGACACTCAAACTATCAAAACCAAGATTGTGCTCTTCTCCTCTCCTATTTTCACCGATCTCTCACTTGTAGGTAGCTTGCTTTCACATTTGGAATTGCCGGATCTATTTCCAGTTCCTGCAGCAGGTCGAGGCATTCGTGCCCTTCCCTCTTCAATCGCCGTTGCTCTTGACGCAAGTCTTCGAATTGAGTCGTGCTCCCCTCTTACTGCTGTTCTCAACGCTAGTGAACCGCAAAGTTATGGTCGACTATTTTTCTTCATTCAACGATACTAAAAACCTAAGTCATTGTCTCCTTTAACTAGAAAAGAAGATAGAGAAATCGGAAAAAACTACATTTTTAATTGCACTTAAGTAATTTTTTTAATTTAGTTTATGACGATAGCACCCACGGTCATTTTGTTTCTCATATTCGAAGCCTAAAAACTAGAATTTGGACCTTTGGCAGACACAGACTCTAATATTTCCTACCGTCTGGGGACAGTGTGTATTCAACTATTCCAAGAAAAGAAGAGGGTAGTAGCAGTTCAATCTTCCCTAGAGTTTCCATATTGTCAATGGTAATACGTGAAAATTATAATTGGCTACCGCCTGAAATGTGGATTCTATAAGGCATGAAGAGAAGCACCAAAGACAGTTGGGTTACATAAAAGAGCAATTTCGCAGCTCCTAGCTGCTACGACTGCTTCACTGGGATTTTGGGAGATTGCGGGAAAAACAGGAAGATAGAGCAGATCATGACGTCCATCTAGAGACTTGTGACGTGCTTGAGATTTCACGCCATCTTCATGAGTCTAAACTGCAGGACTAAGATCCCAGGAAGGTGTCGACTGTCTTGTTTGTGGCTCTTGATAGGAACTTCATGCAAATTGGTGGATTAACCCCTGCCAAAGCGAGTATTGAGCTAGGCAATGTCCATATGCCATCCCCACAAATCAGACCTGAGGCTACCGCTGGCCCAAACGCGTCGGCCTTGGTTTTGTTGATTTTCTCCCAGATGAACAGGATTAAGCTACCAACGCACATATCAATGGCAAAGTATGGCCCTATGTAGAAGGGTATTGCCATAGCCATTGGCAGCGGGATGAAACGGGCCCACTTCTTACCGACTAAGTCCCTGAACCCATTTATGATCATGGCAGCCGCAAAAAAACCGTAGCAGAGCGTGAGGCAGTGTTTGGGCAAGGAAGAGAAGCCTTCCACCCCAAGTTCGGCCATGCTGCGATAAACAATTCCGTAGGGGACAGGGTATTCACTTCCTGGGAGTCCAAGATCCTTAAAGGCCTTGTAGAAAAGCCAAAAGACGCAGGGAGAGATAACGCAGCCCATGGCAGTACCGATCACCTGGCTCACGAACATGGACCGCGGTGAAGCCAAGGTCAGATAGCCTGTCTTGAAGTCCTGAGTCAGGTCTGAGGCTGTAGATACAATATTCATCATGACTCCACAGGCAGCTAAACCAGCAAGAATTCCACCATGTGAGGCACCAGCCCATGCCCCAATCACGAAGATGGCAAGCTTCCCATAAGTCGAGGCAAGAGACCAGTCGGTGAGCCCACAGCCATAGGCATTGCAGAAACCCAAGGTTGGAGCGAAGAGATAGATGACTAAAATGTAATACCATTTGAGTTGGGGGAACATGTGTGGAAGAGTAGCTGTGGATATGGCTGCTATTGCGACATAGCCTGCAACTGCAAACCATGTCGGGATTTGATCTTTTAGGAAAAGCTGTGTCCGTCGTTGGTCATCATAAGACACTTGAGGGTTCTCAAGAGAGGAACCATTCGCAATGGGGAGAACATGACTCATTTCTCTGTCTCGGAGCTGATGGTACAGGCCAGAGAGCGTTCGGCCAAGCACCTTGAAGAAGTTGTACAGCCCATCACCCAATATCATGGCAATGGCAATGAAAACCTGACAAATTGGTATTGTAAGATCAGAGGATAAATATAAGACAAACAAACTTGCACATTTGCATGTATATCTTGACTTGCCTTATAACCTTGAAGTCCGCGCATGCTGGTTGGGCTTGCCTCTGCAGGATACCAATGTCCCTTTCTGGTTTCTATTAGAGGCCACATTAAACCCCAGGATAGAATTCCTCCTAGTAGCACCGAGATATTTATGATGTATGGGCAAATCATCCCAACTCCGACATATGTTGCGGAGAAATCAAAGTAAAACCTTCACGTTATCCATGTAAGAGAGTCAGCTAATAGCTTTGCTTATTAAAGTGCATGACATCGAAGTAAAGGCCAGCTTACAACACAAAAGTAGTTGCAGAGTGTAAAGTGGAAGTTTGTTAAGCTTATGCACCTGTTTTGGAAAGCCTTAAGCCCCAAAGTGGGGAAGTTTGTAAAACCACAACCATCTCCTGCTGTGTAGAACCATTGGAAAAAACCCCATAAGAAGCTGAAGGAAAAGAACTTTCCCAATGCCTTCACTTGTTTCCTTCAGGAGAAAAATTAAAGCCAATGAGAGCCAACATATTGACACACTAATGAGAAGGCATTCCAGCTTATAGCGTCTTACTTAGCCAGCTTGGCTCCTTCAGGTGTGTGGAAACTATTTATAAGATGAGCAGTTGCTGTGCCGCTAGGATACGTTAACTTGAAGTCAATAATCATAATCTGAAACCAGAGATAGGCAAGCGTGAGTGAAGTACTTGAAACAGTACATGGAAGCCCCCACAGTTTGATTCCTTATGGCCAAAGAGAATCTTTTCAAGTGAAGTGTATTGTGGAGATTAATTGGCAATTACTATAATTTTAACGACATCTTCAAGGGCAAGTGTTACAGAAAAAAACATGCAACATGCAAAGAGTACCTTTCGGAGAGGCACCACAGCAAAGAGGCCTAGGAAACTGACAACAAATAGAAAACCAATCATCCACGGCAGTGATGGGTTTTTGAAAACATAAGCGCTCTGCGGATGCGTTGATTGACCAGCAACTCGCTCACTCATTGCAAAGAGATAACTCCCGAAACCTCCTGCTCATACAAAATCACAGAGCAACACATTTTCCAGTAAATAGCTCTGGCTTTTCATCGATACTTTACGTCTCTTATAATTACTTTCTTCAATCAAATTCAGAGAGATTATTATTGGATAGAAAGTCGCCCTTATTTCTAACACGTGATAAAGGGAGGTCAATGACTAAAGACAGACCACTTTAGTCGAATAAATGTTCCATATGAAACAGAAGCAGAGCCTTTTTTATCTTTTTTGTCGAGAGAAGCAGAGGTTTATAGTACCCTCCAGTCAAATATTTTTCTTTCTTTTCCAGCTGAAATACATTTCAAGCAACTGAAACAGCGGTAAACCATGACAATAAAGTGGGAAAATGAATTGAATTGAACAAGCAGTGGTCTGGCCCAAAAGGAAAAGAAGCAGTGGTGACAATAGGTAGGTAAATTCGCTATCGGCAACTGATTTTATTTGGAGATTGTTAGCAAACGAGCATGCACTCAAACTTAGGGGAGGTTCCTTCATTTTTGCATAGTTGCATCCATACATCTGAATGATAAATTCAAAGGATTAAATGAGCATTATCTCTGCATGCCCCTTGATCTCATTGGCATTGGTTATCACAGAATATGTTCCAAGAAACACATGACCTCAGATATGCACATGAAATTGGTGTGCTGACTATTCAATATGGTTATGACCAAATACCCTACTTTGTGTTGTTTATATAGAAACAACCCTCCTACATGTCATCTGTGCATATGCAGTACAGTTCATTTAGGGGTGCATGACAACCGGTAATTTTTATTCCAAAAATAATTTTTTTATTCCAGATCTATTTCTGGAATAAAAATCCGTTTGATAAACTTATTCCATTTTTCTATTTCTGGAATAGATTTATATTCCTGAAATATGTTTGGAATAGAAATTAGAAGTAGAAATTTTCTACTTCTCTATTTCTGGAATAGAAATGAGAAATAAAAAATTTTCTCATCGTTCGTCAATCGGTCCTTCATTCGTTGCCGTCAACCACCGTCCATCGATCGCCCGCCACCCGCCGGCCCCCGCCGCCGCCGGTCGCCGGCCGCCACCAATCGCCGACCGCCACCACCGCCGGCCGCCGTCGTCCGAAAGGAAGAAATTTTGTGTCGTTATCAAACAAATTTCTATTTTTAGAGTAGAAATTTTGTGTCGTTATCAAACGGTTATTTTTACTTAGAAACTCTTCTAGAAATAGAAATAGAAAAATCTATTTCTATTTCAGAAATAATTTCTGGAACAAAATGGTTGTCATGCAGTTATTTCTGTTCCATGAGACTAAACATTTTTCTAAGCGACGGGTGTTCCTATGTAAAAGAGGTCATAAAAGGGGACTCTTAAATCAATGGGCGAACTTTTAGGTCTGTCTCATTTAAGTTTCTTGATGTCTTGAGCACAAATTGTTCATGTACAGTTTGTTATATGTAACTTATTCCAAAATAGAGAGATTGTACAAAACAGTGAAACAAAATATAAGCATTATTAGACAAAACCTTTTATAACGATCCAGTGATTCTGTTGTCATTCCATTCAATCAGTTTTTTTCCTTCTACAGCTTGAGAAGAGATATAAAGATATCATATAAAACAATCCAGCCTCTTCGATTACAAGCGACAGAGAGCATGTCAGCAGACATTAACAGAGCACTTCACAGTTCGCGGTATCTCAAACTGCAGCTAAGAGTGAAAGACGAGCCAACGTACCACTGAAAGCGATGCCAGAGGAAGCCACCACGCAGGTCTGGATCACCGTGTTCTCCTGCCGCGTGAAGGGGACCTGGAGCAGCCCGGACTTGTCCAGGACCTTGGTCCACGTCTTGACGAAGAAGAACCCGAGGAGCCCCGCCGAGACGTTCAGCGATGGGATAATGCCCACCGTGAGGTTCAGCTTCATGACGATGAAGGCGAACAAGATGCTCAGGATGAAGCTCACCGCAAACGCCCTGAACGTCAGCTGCCTCCTCCACGACGGCACCGCCCGGCCCTCGAAGATCCTCTCCACTGACAGGCTGTTGCTCTCGTCCTCCCCCCTCCGGCGCCGGCTCCCACCCTTCTTCTTCTCTGCCTCGGAATCCGGATTCATCCGGTTCTCATCCTCCGACAACGAGTGGTCGCTTCTCTCCGCCATCTCTGATTCGTTTTTGCCGAGGACCATTCTCAGCCTGACTTCTACGACGATGATCAGAGTGTCAGATCAATGCGAAACAAACACGGCGAATATAAAGAGCTTTTCGACCTGCTCCTTGCCAAAACTCGCTTGTCTCGCCATCCACTTCACTTCGGTCGGTTTACCACTTCTACATCCGGCGTTCCCACCGCAACAGCGACACCTCGTCGTGGCTTGCTTACCTCAAATGAGACTGAGACGACGGAAACGACGAACTGTCCGAAAAGGACAGATTTTGACGGCGTTTCTTGCTGGTGCCATGTGAGTTTCAACCCGCCCGTTCCTTCATACCAAATCGCAATGGTCGGTTTCTCCCATGCGCGGGTAAAATCTCCAGAAATGCTCCATCTTGACTTGAGATTAGATTAGATTAGTTCGATGCTCAAAAAGTTGCAGATTTTATTTCAATTTGACACTCATTTAAAAAGAAAAAAATTCGCTCCCGCCGCAAAGACTGATGATCCCTTTGAGCACATTGATCAGATGCGCGACCCAAACCACATAGGAGCGTACTCTTTTTGGTCGATTAAATTCGTTAATTTGGACAGCTTAAGATCGTCAAATTCACGCGGTTCTCATGTTTACAGTAATCTAATGTGAATCTGGGGAATGAATCGGGTGGGCTAAAATATTTGCATTTTGGCCTTGCGTTTTGTTCGTTTCGTGATTGATGTGACTTGCAGATTAATGACGTGGCTTTAATCAACATTCATGTGAGATTTTGGACTAATCAATTGTCCAGAGTGAGGCTAGATCATTGTCACAACGTAACAAAGATGACTTCATCAACCTGCGGCCAAAAGAAGGAAAACAAAAAAAGAAAGAATATACACCAAAGTATTTTCAATTCTTCTACTGCTATAGTCTTTCTGCGAACTTTTCACGAACTTTCATTTAGGGGCAAATATTACAAAAAAAACCTCAAGTAATACCCAATATAATATAAATATCACAAACTTTTTTTTGTATCACTTAAAACTCTAAACTTGAATAGTATGACACAAATTGTGACATTCGGAAATTCCCATGATTCGATAATAATGTTTAAGGTTAATTTCCACAACCAAATCTCCAAGAGTCTAAGATGTTAACGTTAAGTTGATAGATTCCGACATGTACACTAATGGTGTAGGACGACGATACTTAACTCGTCACCATATTTATTTATAGAGTAGGGCCGGTGTGCTCTAAAATTCATATTTAATGATATTCAAGATTCAAATCTATGGAATTGAAATTTTTCTAATTTTTAATGTCTTTCATTGATGACTTTAGTGGACTCAAAAAATTTTACCCCTATACTTTGGTTTGAGACATTGAACTCGGTAGCTTTGACATCATGCATAATTTCATCAATTAATGCATTGGTGATTCATGCACATACTTGGCCAAAGAAGAGGACCTCATCTTCATTTCTATTAAAATATCTTCTTGTGACTATATATTTTGGGCTAAGTGTATCCTAGCTGAGCCTCATAGGATTCATTTGAAGCTTATTGATTGAAGCACTTACGTTTTAGGTAAAGTTTAAAATTTCTTTTAAATAAATCATTACTCTTGAGAACTCTTTAAATATTTGCTTGCCTCACTCATATAAGGAAAACCATGGCAAGCGAGGGAAAACCATGGTAAGCTTTCGCTTTCCAAAAGTAGAGGTTCCACTTCATTAACTTTCAACCACCCACTCACTTCTTCAAGCTTTCATTTTCAAAAACCCACAAATGAAAACAGAGGTCCCACACTCAAATTAATCAAATACTCGAATTAATCAAAGTTTCTATCTCAACCTTTTGAGTCTAAACGAGGTAAATCACTTAATTTCACTACTTCATACCAATAGATTCTACCATTTTTAAAATTAAACAGTGTTGATTTTCGGTTTTGTTTAGTTTGCTTCAAGGTGATTTGAAGCTCCAAGTCTGAAGTCACTTTCAAGGTAAGTGAAAACTCTAGATATTAAGTTAGCTTAATCTACTTAACACTTAACTTGGTTGGTTGATCTATGTAGAATAAGAGTGTGGAAGTTTTGTGATTGTTTGATTTATCTTATTGATTTCATACATGCTTAAAAGGTGTTCGATCGATTTTCTAAGGCGTGGTGAGATGTTGTATATAAAAATAATGAATCTAAACTTGGTGTGTTATATTTGTAACTTCATATTTCACCGTTGCTAGTAATATCCACCTTATACTCGTTGCTTGTTTTCATTTGATTCGTGTTCATACTCACTTCCTGAGTATATTCATTTCATTTGTTCAAATTAGTGTTCAAATTCATTTCCTAGATATATTCATTCGTTTGTTCAGATCCAAGTTCAAACTCACATCTGGAATATATTCATTTGGTTGTTCGGATTTATGTCCAGATTCACTTCAATTTTGTGAGTCGATGAGTTTGAAATCTCTGTCGTCGAATGACGTAGAAAAAATTCATGGCCATCGAAAGGTTATTTTGGTTTCTTGTGAGTTTTGACTCGTCCAATCCTTTAGACCAATCGCAACGGTCGATTATCGAGAGACTGGATGAGATTAGTTCGATGCTAAAAAAATCGCAGATATTTTAGTTTGACACCTGTTAAAAAAAAATTCCATCATGCCGAAAAGACTGACAATCCCTCGAAGCTTATTGATTGGATGCTTGACCCGAACGACATGGGGGGCATCGAAACTTATGGTCGCAACTGTGCTGATAGATTGCCTTAGGCTTTCTACGATCTATCGAATTCGTCGATGCGGACGGCTCAAGATTGTCAAACCCACACGCTTTTTTTAGTATCTAATGTGAATGTAGGGAATGAATCGGGTGGTTTAAAAAAATTTGCATTTTGGCCCGTCATTTTGCGTTCGCTTCGTGTTTGATGTAACTTATGGTGCTATCTATGCCTTTGGTAATTACAGGCTAATCGTACGGCTTTAATCGACATTCACTTGAGATTTTAGACTAATAAATTGTCTGAAGTGAGGCGAGAGAGTAGTCACAATGTACCGAAGATGCATTCCATCAACATGCGACCAAACGAAGAAAAACAACAAATATATATATATATATACACACACCAGAGTTTTTCCAATTCTTCTATAGTTATATTCTTTTTGCGAAATTTTTACAATTCTTTCATTTAAAGAGCAAATACCATAAAAACTCAAAAACAATACCATGAAAAAACCTAAATTATTTTCATTATGATATAAATATCCCAAACTTTTTTTATGTCAAAAGTTGCCAACTTTAACGTAGATATCCCCAATTTTCTTGTATCACGAAAAAACTGGAGTATTTATATCACAATAATCATAATTTGAGATTTTTTGTAGTAGTCATCATTCATTTAATTCAAAATATTGCGTTTGTCCCAAGTTACATAGCCAGCAGGATATTTGCATCACAATCAGTAAGTTTTAAAAATTCGGGGTATTAATGTACAATAGGCATAATTTGTGATTTTTTATAGTAGTAATCATTCATTTAATTCAGAAGATCACTTTCATCCGAAGTTACCTAGCTAGCAGGAAACAAGCATCCACTGGTAATTTCATAAAGAGCGGATGATTTTCAAGAAGTTGGATATTTTTGGACTATCCGAACCCGAGTCGCTCCGAACTGCACGACCCGCTGCTTGGACTTTGGGGAACGTTCGCTCGTCCTTTTTGTGGAAAAAAGGTCCTCGCGAGCGTCTCCATTGGAGGGTGACATCGAGGGTCCATTTCCGATATAGAGCAGGAATCGAACGAAGACAAGAACATCGGACGTACGAAAATCGATCGTGAATCTCCAACGCCTTCTTCACTGGAACTGGGAGATACGGCGGAAAAAATGATTCTAAGCTTGTCTCCATCTCAATGACAACACAGTGCCTGTCGGATCACTTTCTTGATCGTATTGGCCTGCTGATGAGGCCGTGATTCAAGTTGCCGAAGTCCAATTTCCACTAGAGCCCAAACCCCTGATTGCGACTCATGTTCAAGGGATCCCGTCTCGTGGGGGTAACTCGTTTGGCGACAGAATAAGGCATAATGAATTAACGAAAAAGACAAGGTCCAATACAACGGGTCATGATGGGTCACTTGAATGACTCGTATTTCAACTTGTTTGGTCTTCTAAGAGTAAATGAGATGCTGAGGCTTAATTGAGAAGACACTCAAAAATGACAAACCGGGATTGTACTCTTTCTCTTCTCTCCTTTTTTAGCTGGTCTCTGGCTTGTAGGTAGCTTGACTCCACATTTGGAATCGCCTAAGCAATTTCCAATTCCTGCAGCAAGTTGAAGCCTTTGTACCCTTCCCACTGCAATCGCCATTGCTCTCAATGCAAGCGTTCGAATCAAATCGTACTCCTCTCTCACCTCCTATGAAGCACCGATACTCTTCAAAAGCCTTCGTGTTGTGTCGGACACTTCGACATATGTCCGATACTCTCGGGCACCCGGTTAATACGTGTCAGAAAATCCGACATTTTGTCAACTTTCCCAACACTCAAGTCGAAATTCTAATATACGAGTTTTCGATACAAGACACGAGATTCCGATATCGAAGTCAAGTTTAAAAATTCAATAAATGAGAGATCAAAATATATATATGTGAAAAAATAAAACATAATAATAATAAAAAAATGGAGAAAGAAGAAAAAACTTATCTTTTCTTCTCTTCTGACTCACTTCTCGTGATACACAATTCACATTTCAAGTTTTTTATATCCTCTTCCAACATATCTAACATGCAAATCCAGAATATGGATCACTTGTTTTTTCTTCAAGTTTTATGAATTATTGAAATAGAATTGAATTTGTCAAATTGAAACAATGAATGATATTAATAAATAGCATATTAATGTTTTTAGTGTAAATTCATTCTACGTTTTTTTAATTATTTATTTATTTATGAATTTGATTCAAATTAATTTAATTGAAATAATCATAAAAATGATAATTTATTATGTATTTATAAAAATATATTTAATATACAATATGTCCCAACGTGTCGAAATTATCTATTTTTGAGAAATAACGTGTCAGTGCGTCATGTCGTATTGTGTCGCATGTCACATGTGAGTGTCGGTGCTACTTAGCTCACCACTGCTCTCATCGCTAGTGAACTGCAAAGCTACAGTCCATTATTTTTCTTCATTCAACAATGCTAAAAACCTAAGTCTAAACTAGAAAAGAAGATAGAGAAATCAGACCATTTTCAGCCATATGGTAGTTCTTTAGCCATCTTGTGATTTTAGATATATTCATGCCACGTTTGTTTGTCTGAATTTCTAATAATGATAAGACTGGAAATGATAAGATATGAAATTTATAGATTTTAATACATCCTATTAATTGTTTGGTGATTACAATCGGATATATTTATATCATATCATGTATATTATTTGGTATAAATGACATGTTAGTATAAATGAACAAAAAGTTTTACAAAATGGAAATAGTGAAACTCTCTCGCAACACTTTTGCCTATTTATTTTTATTTGCTTTTTTATTTTTATTTTCCTCTTTTTTTAATTAATTTCTTTGTTATTCTTTCTTCTCCTTCCATCACTCTCTAATAAAATTTTATTAAATAGCATAATATATTAATATACCAAAAATACTAAGGCTGCGAATGATAACCATTCTAGCTAAAAATTAATTTCTAGAAGAGAAATAATTTTTTCTATTTCTATTTCTATTTCTGATGAGTTTAAGCAAAAAATACCCGTTTGATAACGACATAAAATTTCTACTCTAAAAATAAAATTCGTTTGATAACAACACAAAAAAAATTTTCTTTCAAACAATGGCAGACGGCGATCGACGGTGGCGGCAACGGCGATCGACCAGCTGCAACGGCGACGGACGGCGATCAACGATGGTGGCGACGGCGATTGACCACTACCAATAATGACGGCCGGCGCAACCACCACACCTGGTGGTCGGCGACAGATGGAGGATCGATTCAATGATCGATGAGAAGAATTTTTATTTCTCATTTCATTTGAGAAATAAAGTAGAAAATTTTTACTTCGATTTCTATTCCAAACTTATTTCGGAATTAAAATCTATTTCAGAAATAGAAAAATGAAATAATTTTATCAAACGGATTTCTATTCCATAAACAAATCAAATAAAAAAATTGTTTACGGAACAAAAATTGGTGGTTGTCATGCACCCCCTAAAATACCAAAAATATGTAATAAATATATCAAATCTATATTTTAAAATAAAATAAATTCGAATATATAAATAAAAATAAGATTAGATTAAAATAACTAATTTCTTATCTTTTATTTTGAATTTCTTATATTAGAATTCAAATATTATTTCTATATTAATATATATTTTTAATTTTCTTAATTTTTTATCGAATAATTTTAATTTTATTGATTTTGTTAATTTAAGAAGTTTATCCTTCAAGAAAAATAACTTTCTTCATATAGATGTTAGAAATTCTATCCAACTTTATCACATCTCCCCCATAAAATAATTTTATCTGATTTACATTCTCTTATATCTAATTTTATCTTGTCTTGAGCAAGCACCAAATACATAATAAAATAAATTTTATCATATCCTAATTTTATCCTGACTACCAAACGCAAACTTAAGCTTCTAGGGTTTTGAATAGTTGTTAAGAAGAAAAATTATTAGGAATTGAAGCTCGGGTTGAGATGGGTTCCGGTTGACTCCAAGCAGAGTCAAATATAAATAGCCTTCAGCCACTAATCTTCAACCAGAACAGCCCTAACCCAACCCACCCAGAACGAAGAAGTTGAGCCCTCACTGTTTTTCGTGTTCAAAATTGTCAAACATTTTGGAAAGCAGAGGTCTTCACGTAAACATTTGCACAGATCATTTTGAGATTTACTATTCAATTGCTTTCTGGAACAAGGCGCTAGTATTCTCTTAATCCCCCTCAGGGGCAACTACAGCAGAAGATTTAGCGCAAACCTATGTGATAGTTCGATGCTGATCCGATTGCATCAATTTTGTCATGTGTGCTTCCATCACCAGGTTATACGAAGACGAATTAATTGACAGACAAAAACTGCTCCCAATACAGAAGAAGAATTGGAACGAGCTGGTGTCACGGTACACATTTAACCAAAATTATATCAACATTATCCACGCTCTTGACAAGTTAGCACTCACACATGCTTACAAGACTGCATAGCAGTTACCTCTCTTCTTTTCACGACTACCTTCCAAAGACATACCACGTACCCCAGTCACAATGACAAATAAGTCTGTATGGAAATTGAAGCCCACATCCTCAAGCTCTTTCAACGGGCCTCATACTGAATGACTGCAAGGATCACAAATCAAAAGAGGTCAGCAATTGTCTGTTCCAAGAAAGAAGTAGAAAGAACAGAGAAACTTATGTTCAAGAACATGAAAGATGAGCTAAAGTTTATTTAAGAGATTAAAGTGAGCATACTCAGCCCCATAACAATAATATCACGTGCATGGGGCCCATGGAAGTTGCAGAATATTCAAAGGTAAAAGTGTGTATCCGTCAATAAAACCTCATCAAATACAAAAAGTATGTCCCTGGGTCCAATTAAGTATAGAGAACTTCAAAATGCACTAGCCTGAATCTGACCATTGTGTACCTTTCTATCTTTGAATATAGATAAAACCACGGATCTAAGTACCAAAATCACCGTGTCAGCACCAACAAAAGACTGTGTAATAGAAAGTTCTGAGTTTATTACAATTAAACTCAGATGCCTATAAGTCACCAATCCTAAGAGTCCAGGCTCCAAAAGATCTAAGGGCATAGACCTTCACTGCAGATTCATAATCATGGATAACTTCTGACCCTCTTTCTTTAGAAAAGATCTTAAGCGGGATAACCTAAGACAGACCAGCTCGTAATTTCTCCGACCAGCAAAGCGAAAAGCAATCACCTTTCATTCTCCACAAATTCAAGCAGCGCTATACTCATGGAGCATAACAAAAGAATTTCAAAAAGATTCTGGACATGTTTTAACTTAATCATGAAATCAACGATCATTCTTGCATGAGTGGCAATATCCCATTGTCCAGTGAGGCTTTGCAAGATACCCCTGGATAATTGTGATTGAGAAACCTTCCAAATAAGCATCTCTTTTAATGAGATAAATCTACCATAACAAGATAGAGAAACGAGGCCACTTACTTCACAGATGACTTATTCAATATAGAAAGCTCAATACACAAAAATTAAAGCAAATTGATTTTGTGCACATGCAATATTGAAAACCACTAGGATCCCGACAAAAAACTGATGTTCTAAAGATTTTACAAGCTTTTTAACCTGACTCTTCACATGCAAAATATGATTTTCTGTCTGTGTACTAGTAATAGAGAATTTAGACGAGTCCATTCAACAAAAAGGCCCTCGAATCCCAGTCTCATTTCGTCATCTAATATCTATCATCATCTAAAACAAGCACTCCTCCGCCAAAAAAGAAAAAAGAACAAGAGAATAGGGCAACGACTCTCCAAAAGATGTTGCTCCAAACTACTTGTCGAAGTTCCTAGTAACAACAACTTCAGACAATTTCATTCAAGTAAACTTTGCTACGGGACCTTTCAATACCGGCTAGGTTAATTCCCTTCCCATGATGGCTACAGACTGCCAAACTCTACTCATTCAGGCTCAAAAACATCTACAGAAAAACCCCGTGCACCATCACAAGAACCTGACTCCAAATCGCGATAGCACCAATCGAACTTCAGCAAACTCGGTCCGATGGACAACAGAGGAACCCAGTTAGGAACCCAGTTCACTACATCCCCAACTAGCAGTAGAAGTCAACAACCAAGCCCATCTATTCCAAAAGGCCAATAACTGCTCCCTCAGTTCCACGATCGCGATTCACAGAGTCATCCAGACGAGCACAGCAAGCCCATAGATAACATAAAGCACCAAACACAGGGCGACGGGAGCTTACTTCGGCGGGTGCGCTTCTTGTAGAGGATGCGGTACCCGCACTCCCTGCACTGGATGACGTCCCCGGGCTTCAGTGTGTTCTCCATCCCGCAATCTGCACGCCATCATCAACAACCACCACCATCACCAAAAGCACGAAATCGCCCGAACTAGAAACCGTCGGAAATCACCGAAGCATCAAAAGAGAGATTGATTGTTCGAGAAGGAGGAAGAGAAGAAGGAGAAGTCTTGCCTCCGCAGATGTAGCTGACCGGTTCGGGCTGCGGGTCCATTGATTCGGGTTAGGGTTTTTGCCGGTGCGAGCCGGGAGTGAGGTCGCGGAGATTTCTTGAGAAATCGCTTTGAAGAAGAAGGTACGGAGGAGGACGCCTCGCAGTGCTTATGCCGCTCCGTGTGGCTGATCGTGGGCTCCCGGCCCATTGGATCAATCTATTCCCGCTTTGTGTTGGGCCGATTTCAAACCCGATGTTCGGATCCATCGGAATCGGACCAAGACGGGTCATTACACGGGTCCATCCACCCGATTTGCGTTTGAACCCCAGACGCTCTTTGACACATGTGCAATCTCATCCATGAATTTTTACTTTGTTTAATATAGTCCATGAACTTTGGTAAATATTCAATTTTAGTTGTTTGAACTGTATAAAAAAGTTTAATATTATCTCTGAAATTGAATTGAACATCAAACATTTTCATACGGTTTAAGGAATAAATTGAACATATATAAAAAATCAAAAGACTATATCGAATCGAGGTTCTTTTGTCTAGATGTAAAGTCATTTCTCCAAAACTCTTCCGAACGCACTCTTAGTAATTGATAGTAGAGGTGATTAATGGACTGTGTCAAGTCGAGTTGAAGATCAAACCCAACCTTTTGCTCACGTCCACTTTTTATCGAAAAGCGCGAAGTGTTTCTTAGGCTAATCAACACTGGGTCTAGATTGTCTTGAAACCCCTTTTGGTCTCGCCTCCCACCATGTGATCGAGCGTTAATGAATTGAAATCCATACAATAAATTGATATTTAGGCTCTCGTTCGTTTCGCGGAAAATAATTTCCGAGAAAATGTTTTATGGATTTTCCGGCATTCGTTTCACAGAAAATGAATTCTTTGGGGAAAAGTTTCCATGAAAGGAAAAAAATCTTCTAAATTAAGAGAAAATGTTTTCTACTTTTGAAAAGTGGAAAATATTTTCTTCACTTGATCTCTTTTATCTCACACTTCTACAAATTCTCACTTCCTCCTCCCCTTTCTTTTTCTTCTTTTCTTTTTTTGTTCGAATTATTTTTTATTTTTTAATTCGAATTATTTTTAATTTCCTTTTTCTTTTCTTTTTCTTTTCTTTTTCTTTTCTTTTTCTTTTCTTTTTTTTTTTTTTTTTTCTTTTTTTGTTTCCCATCTTCTTCTTTCTTGGCTAGTTGTTGGCCGTTGCCAGACGAATCTCGAGCTCATTAATCTCAAGCTCGCACTCTACACTCTTGCTTATCATTTTCTTTATTTATTCTACCCTGCAGTTGTACATTGCTCAAGCAAAGGGCTCTACATGCTTTGCTTCTTTTTTCTTCTGTTTATTAGAACACAAAAGACGTAGGGGGAGAACAAGCCACTCAACTGGAAGATTCTCATGAGGGTTATACATGCTTTGCTTCTTTTTAAAATCCATACGAATATTTTTTAGAATAGATGAGCGTTTGGCGACAATGAGGGAACAAATATATGAAGTAAGTTTATCTGGATTTAAAGGTAAGTTCATATTTGATGGATTTATAGGTCAATAAGTGATGCATGCCTAAGTGATGAAGTCTTAAAAAATATTTCCTTATCAAACATCAGAAAATGTTTTTCAAAACATTTTCAGGTTTTAGCCGAACGCCAGAAAATATTGTCATTTTCTTGAAAAATGACTTCTGGAAAAATATTTTCCGAAAATTGTCCGTTTTCCGCGAAACGAACGGACTCTTAATTGAGTAAATTTCCAAAAAATAAGCATTTTTCGAGAGATAAAATGTCGGAGAATCACTAAACATAGTAATGTCTTCTTCCTAATGAAAGTCTCGATGTCTTTGCGAGATTCTTATACAATTCGGACCGTATCGCTAAATGGGCAACCGGTGATTAATTTGCGAAAACCGCATGCAAATCCAGGTGATTTTAGACTTGACTCCTTCCAAGAATGACCTTAGTTTGTCTCGAGTCGTATGAACACAAATTGAAGTTCTCATTTGCAGTACTTGCAACAGAAATTTCTGGTACACATAGGTCCGCATCGCTCGTCAAAGTCAGACTATGCAAGTCCCCGTTCTTCGGTTCAAAGCTCGTGCGCGTAAACAATGACGTGATCGAGTCCCTAAATTTCTCCATCTCGCCCCTGTTCCTATTTTTTTCTCTCCATGAACCCCACGGAATTCCATTTTATTCGATTTTTCAAATCGCAACCTCGCAAAATAGTCAACAAGGACTGGCTTTAATCTGCCCGCTAATGTTGACCGGGAATCTGCTGAGCAATGGCGGGGGCGTGCTCGCTTTTCAAGCACGAGAAGCTGCTGAGAAAGAGAAGGCGAGGCCAGCACGACAGAAGCTTCTAATTCATCACTAAATTATTGAGAATCTTGAAATAAAGATGCAGAGAAGAAGACAAGAACTTTGGAAGAATTTCTGAGCCCACCAATGGTCTCCTGACGAAGTTTGTCCGAAAGGTTCGGGCTACCCGAGCTGTAGTTTCTGGTTTTTTTTTTAGGTTGAATGAGAGTGAGGTGGAATTAACAGGATCCCTGAGCGACCTTTTATATATTACAAGACTTCACTTTCTCTTGCAGAGGGACAAGAATAACAAGAAAAAGAAAAAGGAAGCTGCTTTCGTTGGGGAAGAGAGAGAGCAGGTGGAGATGAAGGAGCAAATCATGGGGAGTCCTTTGAGGATGAGGTCGTACGAGAGCACTCCAGAGAGGCCCTTCTCCGTGTCTGAACCGGTCAGCGTGCTACAGAGCCCCTCTTCTTCAGATGGCTTCAACTCCTTCAAGATCGGTATGCAATTGTTATGATGTATTGTCTCTCTTGCACAGGCACCAGGCAAAAGATGGTGGCTTTAGCTGGTATTAGAATCCGCGGAATTGCTTCTGCTGTGCCTTGGAAAGTATGTTATTACATAGTGAATAGTCTGCTAATTTAAGGTCGACTGCCCTTTTATCCCAATTACAAGGCATTTCCATAAGACATGGATCATGGCTTGCTTCTCTTTTGCTTATAATTCTGCTGAATATAGAGATGTCCTATTGCTGTGCGGTTGTCTATTTAGCCCCAAATCATCCCATGCCGATGAAATTGCTATTTTGACCTGAACGATAAGTTTTTGGCAACCCTTAGCTGCTAAGATCTCGTGGTGTTTCGGTGCTCTAATGTGAACTCCTATCAAATTATGATGCTGGAAAGGAGAAAACTAGCCTTTGAAATCAATAACCCACATAACTAGCAAAATTCGGCATGTGCAGATGAAGAGGAGATCTACCCGGGGCACCAGAGAAAGTTCGGCAGGAAGAGCAGCAGCTTCGCCTTCCGGGTCCGTGACCATGGTATCGTACCATAAACATATTGAGTTCACAGTACAACGAGACTCGTGCACTTTCATTTAAGAATGAAACAACATCGTCCTTCATAGTGAAAGCTATAATGTTGCAGTGAAACTGGGGCCAAAGTTGTCGGAGACTGTGAAGGGCAAGCTGAGATTGGGGGCGAAAATTGTGCAAGGAGGAGGGAGGGAGAGCATATTCAAGCGGGTGTTCGGGATGGAGGAAGGAGAGGAGTTCCTCAAGGCCTCGCAGTGCTACTTGTCAACCACTGCTGGTCCAATCGCTGGCCTCCTCTTCATCTCCACCCAGAAGATTGCCTTCTGCAGTGAGAGATCCATAACCTTCCCTTCCCCTAATGGGAAGCTCGTTCGATCACCTTACAAGGTACTCCAGAAACACAAATCAAGCCGATAGTTTCTCCTTTTCGGGGGTTGAAAAAATTGTCATGGAAAAGTGGGTTGCACTTATGTATAGCAATACCTTTCGGTCTGCAATCTGTGTGGAAGTTCTGTCAAAAGTGAAAAAAACAAAGCTTCAACAGCTACTCTAAAGATCATAAAGTGCGAAATGAATCAATGAATGACATGTGAGATTGTTGTGATCTTTGCAGGTTCTGATACCGACAGAGAAGATAAAGCGAGCGAACCGGAGCGAGAACGTGAACAATCCAGCACAGAAGTATATAGAAATACTCACAGAAGACGACTACGAGTTCTGGTTCATGGGGTTCTTGAGGTACGAGAAGGCCTTCAAGAATCTCGAGAAGGCCATGACAGTGGCTAATCGGATGTAAACGAAGGCAAAAAGAGATGATCTGGTTCGACTTTAGGGAAATTAGGGGACTCCTCTGTGCCAGTGTCGCGTGTTTCGGATGCAGGGCGTGGGAAGAATGCCCTGCAGTAGAAAATCCAATTTTGTGTTACCAGCACCAAGCACTTTTTGATGGGCGGATATATGTGACTACTTTCTAGTACCCAAAATATATTCAAATCGAACGCTGTGCAATTAATGTTTCTTAAATTATTAAGAAACAAGCATGTTTGGATTTATGGTGATAAGGAGAGAAACCACTTTACCTCGAGAGATTTATTTATACTAAAAGCACATGGTAACGAGTGCAAATTAATCAACATGTTCTTTCACTAGCAATCGAGCAGTTGAAAGGACTATAAGATATGCATTCGATGAATTTACGTATCATTCATTAGAACATAATTTCTAATTTCTTTTTTTGGGATGGAATTTTCGGCTCATGGCCTTCTTATTAGAAATTTATTTGAAATGCCATGACGAAGATCAGATTTACATAAAATAAGTTCCAGCACGGATTTATTTAGCATTTAAGAATTCCTTCCCTTCGCGTGTTGCCTAGATTATGCCTTACATAATCCGCATGCACTTCGGGCTACGCACGCCCCTCATGCCTTCTTGAACATGACCCTGGACGGCTCGTCGCTCAAGGCCAAACGCCGCGTCGCACCATCCACATAAACCCCGACGTCCCGACATATCACCTTGCAAGTGTCGCACACCGTGGGACAGAACACGAGCTTGTAATCCTCGTCCACCTTCTCGATCTTGAACCAATTGCTTATGGTCTCGCGTCCCGGGTTCCCCAGGACCCCGCCGCTCTCGACGAAGTGCTGCTTCACCTCCTTGTCGTAGGTGCCGAGCCTCCACGCCGTGGAGTGCATGGAGTGCATGCAGATCTTCGCCGCGTCGAACCAGATGTTGAGATCAGTTGAAACGCGGATGGGTCATGGCTTGCTTCTCTTTTGCTTAAAATTCTGCTGAAATATTGAGGATGCCCTGCTGATATATACTGTCCGGTTGTCTATTTAGCTACAAATCGTGACATGCCAATGAAATCGCTCTTTTGACCTGAACGATAAGTTCTTGGCAACCCTCGATTGCTGAGATCACATGGTGAATCGGTGGTTTAATGCGAACTCCCATCAAATTAATATGCTGGAAAGGAGAAAACTTATCTTTGAATTCAATAACCCACATAACTAGTGAAATTCGGCACGTGTACCCGGCAGGGCGCCAGAGAAAGTTTGGCAGGAAGAACAGCAGCTTCGGCTTCCGGGTCCGCGACCACGGTGTCATTCCACACGCATATTGAGATTCATAGTACGACAAGACTCGTGCACTTTCCTCTAAGAATGAAACAACATCTTCCTTCATAGTTGATGGGTTTTTCATAAAATATGTTGAGCCAAATCTGATCCATCCGCCCATGTTGAGTCAATCGGACCAGTAAGAGAATGGCCCATAAAAGAGAGGGCGGTTATTTTTATGTAAAATAAACTGTTGTAGAAAAAAGAACGTTGAAAGTAAAAAACGGAACATACGTTCTTTAAATTTTCGCTACCGATGAATTCTCTATCAAGAAGGAACTCAAAGGTTGCAATTGATTCCTCTCGAGACTGCAATAGTATTTAATCCGTAGAAAACATAATACGTCCGTCTTGATGATGTACCTTACAATTAGTGTTATAAGTCTCTATGGGCCCGTTTCCGCATTTATGTTTTAGTATTCAATAGTTTGAGTATCCATTTTTTTAAGGAATCCATTTTTCTCATTGGTATCAAAGCGTAATGTTATTGTTTATTGATCATTGTTGTTGTTTATACTCGGTTTTATGGCCGGAATTTGAGAAATGATGCCAATGAATGTTCGGGGACGGAAATCGTGACACCCGACCTACTGTTCAACCCCATTTCTCGAAATTTCTTATATCAAATTTTGTTTTTTAAGGTGTGGGGTTGAAAATCTTGTTCATACGAGAAAATTGATGGGTGGCATGCCGTCGGGGGATGACGGACGCGCCCCCACGTGCAGCCGAAAGCGGCAACTCGCTGGGCATGTGCATCATACATCCGCAGCGGGCGCGGAATCGCACATGGGCGACATGCGTTAACGTCACAATGACATCATCCAGCGATTGGGTCGATCGGTTTGACTCGACTCGATTAGCCCAACCTAGCGACTCACTAACCAACCCATTGACCGTTGACAAAAAAAAAATGTGTTTTTCAATTGTATTCAATATGAATTATGTGTAATCCCTTTTGGTTCAAAATAATGGCTCGCCATCACATGTGACACCTATTCGCACATTGTTAGATGGACAAAAGGCGAGACCTGCAAGGATGATAGCTGAGTTGACTGATTATCGATAAGAAAGTGGTGACATAATGGAACATGTGGTCAAGGTCAATAAGATGATACGAAACATCATTTGGAACAATTATCCCATGCCTACTTTTGAGATGGTGCAGGCCCTGATTAACACTCTTCTATATGAATGGCAAGTTGTGTTAAATTGCCTATAAGAGGTCAACATGGTTCCAGATTATAAGAAACTTGTGGTGCCTTTTTTGAAGGAATACTATAGGATTGAGGCCATGGAGACTTCAACCTAAGAATGAGAACGACCCGGCGTGGAATGAATGTTCCAAGGAGAAACCCTAAGGATTCCCGTCTCTTTCCTTGGTTGCCAAAGAGGCAACTTAAGTTTATCCCTGTTCATAATTTAACTTAGCGTAGTTGAATTTATATTTATTTAAAATGTTTTGTGGATATCTTATGTAGATAGTTTCTTCCATGTTGATGTAGTTGTATCTTCTGATGTATTGGTTACATTATGTAAAAATGTGTTTTTAAGTTAATAGATGTTCAATGTCAATTACTTTTGTTATTATTAATTCTTGAGGGTAGTTCAAAAAAGTTTTAGTAGTTTCAAAGAACTTATTTTGCATAGAAGATTAAATTAATGAAAATTTTAATTTAGGATTTTGGATGATGATTAGAAACAATCGTGAACTTTTGATTTTGAAACCTTATTTGAAACTATTCATTAATATTATTATTTTATGCAAAATAGATGAATAAATGATAGGCATTAATAATTCATGCATACGTGTTTGATAATTGAGATCCAATGGCTCCAGCAATTAAGAGCATAGTCATTGAATTGAACAAAAAAGAAAAGCTGAATGGCGATAATTATGGAATATGGCATATAAAAATCCAATATGTACTAGAAGAATAAGAGGCATTAGAAACTCTTAACCTGATTATGGAAGAGCTTGAAGATGGAAACATTACACAACACAAAAGAGATAAGGATGTATTTGCTGCATGGAAAAAAAAAACTCTCTTACTTGCAAAATGTTGCTGAGTAGCATGGAGAATGATGTCGTGCGAGAATTTAGTCATTTTGAGAATGTCAATGAGATGTGGGAAGCATTGGCAGCGATATTTAGTCATACATCGGTGACCAAGCTGAGACAGCTTACTACAAGGTTTGACTCGTACAAGAAGCCCCATGATCGGATCATGAAACAATACTTGAGAAATATATCAAACATGATCAATGAGCTGAAGGATGCTGGCCATGTTTTGACTTATGAGCAACAAGTACAAGCAGTGATCCGTTCCTTACTTCAAAGTGTAGAGCATTTGAAAGTGCACCTGACCCATAATGAGAATATTAAAATTTTTGAAGATGCAGTGCATCACCTTGAGTTAGAAGAGAACGGTCTCCCAGCGATTAAGTCGGAAATTGATATTTATTATGCTGGTTCTTACCCACAAAGGGCTTCGAGTTCTAAGTGTAAGTGTTTTGATTCGTTTTAAAAGTGGAAAGGCAAGGAAGCAAGCTTTTCATGCAAAAAACTAAAAGTTTATCAACATAAAAGAGGAAAGCGTTGTCATATGAAAAGAATATCAAGGGTGAAGTATTACAACTATTGCAATAATGGTCATTATGCTCACAACTGTGGCAAGCCAAAAAAGGTAAACACGCCTTATATTCTTAAGAGCTTTGCTTTTGTATTTAGATATATATTTTTAACTGAATCTAATCATTTGTAACCTATAGATTCCGTAGCAACAGATCGTATAGCGAAAGATAGAGAAGCCTTCATAGAATTTCGACGAGTACCTATTGAAACAAAGTGAATCTATGTAGGGAGCAACTCGAAAGCTAAAAGGATTGGCCCCTGCCAATCAAGGATGCTTGGTGGACACATTTTATTCCTATATGATATACTATATGCTCCAAAAATTCATTGAAACTTAGTGTCCATTTTAGTATTAGTTCAACTTGATTTTAATTTGAATTTCCATAATAGTGGTGTAGACTTATATTTAAGTACGAGTTGCTATGATTGTGGTTATATTCTATATGTTTTTATTGTGTTGGATATTGACTACACTAATATCAATGTTTGTTATTCCCTCTATATGTCTTCTAATTCATATGATAATGATATACATGTATGGCATGTTAGACTTGGTCATATTGGCTAATTACGAATAAATAGACTAGCCAAAGAGGGCTTATTGGGCAATATTAAAAAAGTCAATTTGCACATATGTGAGCATTGCCTAGCAGGGTGAACAATGAGGAAACTATTTAGAAAATGAATAAGAGCTTAATTTCCTTTACATTTCATCCATTCCGACATCTATTGTCCAATGAAAGTGAGATGAGGCATGAGGCTATATATTTCATCACGTTTGTAAATACTTGTACTTGATTCAGACAAATCTATTTGATTTCTCATAAATCTGAGGCATTAAGTTGTTTCAAGAAGTTTATGAGCTTGGTAGAAAATCAATTAGATAAAAAAATAAAAGTATTAAGATTCGATCAAGGTCGAGAATATCTATCTAATGAGTTCAAAAATTTATGTGATGAACCTATCCAAAGACTTCACAAGAGAATGAACAGATGCAACGTATTCCTTATGCTAGTGTTATTTGAAGCTTAATATACGCTATGATATGCATAAGACCTAACATATGTTTTGTAGTTGGAATGATACGTAGGTACCTATCAAATCCAGATCAAACACGTTGGATATCCGTCAAAAAAATACTGAGGTATCTGAAAAAAAAAATTGATGATTATTAACTCAAGGAAAGGATCTACGGCTAGAAGGCTACTCAGATATTGATTGGGGAGGTAATTTAGATAAAAGGAAATCTACCTTTAGATTTTTTTCTTAGTGAATAATGACGTCATATCTTGAAGCTGTAAGAAACAAATATGTACGGCCTTATCTACAATAAAGTCGAATTCATGGCATTATCAACAGCTATACAAAATAATATTTAGCTTAAGAGATTTTTGGATTATTTAGATATTGTTAAGAATTGTACAAACTCATTGTTGGTTAAATATAATATAATAGCCAAACAACGATAGCGTACACCAAAGATCCGAAATATCATGACAAGACCAAACATATAGATATCAAGTATAACTTTGCTAATGATATGGTTGCACGAAAAAATGTAAACTTGCAGTACATATCTACGCATAGAATAATAGTAGATCTTATGACGAAATCAATGTCTAGAGATATTTTCTATAGTCATGTAAAATTTCTAAGACTACGTATAGGCTAATATACTGAATATGGTAATTTTCCTAAGTGTTCACATTTAATGAAGTTATCTTTTATTATTAGTGCCTATAAGTTTTTGTTTAATATTTATGCATCTTAACGCTTAGTGCATTATAGAATTGAGAAAGTATGTCGAACTGAAAAGATAATTGAGAGCTCAAGTTTAAAATATATATATTGCCTTAACCTAGTGTTAAAATGAGAACATGATATTTACTATGTCCAAAAATAAAAAAATCCACATATTTTATTTCATTTTTTTTTGATAGCATATGCGAATTATGATGGATTCTTTAAATGAGTAGATATATGAACTCAAATTAGACATTAGGTATGTCTAAATATATATCTCTACTGAATTCAAAGTGAAGACATACATTCCATAGAAAATGAGTTAATACTATAATATGCATTTCATATTACGTATACATGACATGATCAATAAGAGTGACAAAAATTTTGATTTCAACTTTTATGTCATATGAGATTCTTGTAAAAAAGAGTTCATCAATTATATGCTCTCATAACTCTTACTTATTCTCAAGATTTCTACTTAATGTTTGATATCTTAGAATGTTGTCAATTATCATGAATTGATTCGATCTAATGGGATATTTCTAGAAAAGCAAACTGAAGTGAAATTGAGAGTTTCAAGAAAACAGAAAGATTGAGTTTGAAATATCACATTTAGTCTTTACCAAAAATTTAAATTCTTTACCAAAAAAAAAAAAAATATCACATTTAGTTTTGTATCCACTGGTTTATCAATTATAATTAGTTTGAGATAATCATAATTGTGAATACAATATATCACAACGTGATAAATTGATCTAAGATATTGCATAATATATCTACTCAAAAACGTTATGAACTACTATTTATTCCTAACAGATGTATGGCAACGAGCTCTTGAAATATACTGGTCGCACGAATTATTTGTTGATATGAACATTACAGAGTGGAGAAAAGAGAGTTATGTTCAACCCACCATGTACGAGTGGGATATAATAGGTTTTTTTTATAAAATATGTTGTACAAAACCCAACCCATCCGCTCATGTTAGGCCTAATTCAGCTCATAAGAGAGAGGGCAGTTATTTTTATGTAAAATAAATTATTGTATAAAAAAGAACATTGAAAGTGAAAACAGAACGTACATTCTTCAAATTTTCGCTACTAATGAATTCTCTCTCAAGAAAGGAACTCAAAGGCTTCAATTGATCTCTCTTGACACTGCAACAGTATTTAATCCGTGGAAAATAAGGTACGCTCATCTTGGTGATGTGTCTTACGATTAGTGTTACGAGTATCCTCAGGTCCATTTCTGCATTTATGTTTTTTTTTTTTTGGTAAAGTCTGCATTTATGTTTTAGTATTTTTTTTTCTTGGTCGGTCCTACTCTAATCCTACTCTAACACTCACTCTTAGACTTTTGTCCTGCCTCCTTGCAGGGCGTGGGAGTCGAAACCCACTCCTGAAATGAAATCATCCCCACCACAATCCCCCCTGAGAATGTGGGGATTTGAACCCCCTACCTCTCCCTTCCAAGTTGGAAGGGTGGCCACTGGGGCGAATCTCCAATGTTTTAGTATTCAATAGTTCAAATATTTGTTTTTTTAAGGAACCGTTTCCGTCAATAGTGAAAGCTAAAATGTTGCGGTGAAACTGGGGCCAAAGTTGTCGGGGACGGTGAAGGGCAAGCTGAGATTGGGGGCGAAAATTGTGCAAGGAGGGAGAGAGAGGATATTCAAGCAGGTGTTCGGGATGGAGGAAGGAGAGGAGTTCCTCAAGGCCTCGCAGTGCTACTTGTCAACCTCTGCTGGTCCTATCGCTGGCCTCCTCTTCATCTCTACCAAGAAGGTTTGAGAGATCCATAACCTTCCCTTCTCCTGATGGCAAGCCAATTCGATCACCTTACAAGATGCTCCGGAAACGCAAATCAAGCAGATAGTTTCTTCTCTTCGGGGTTGAAAAAATTCTCATGGAAAAGTGGGTTGCACTTATGTATAGGAATACCTTTCAGTTTGCAATCTGTGTGGAAATTCTATTGAAGAATAAAGCTCCAACACCTACTCTAAAGAACATAAAGTACGAAATGAATCGATGGATGACATGTGCGATTGTTGTAATCTTCGCAGGTTCTGATACCGACGGAGAAGATAAAGCGAGCAAACCGGAGCGAGAGCGTGAACAATCCAGCGCAGAATTACATAGAAATACTCACGGAAGACGACTACGAGTTCTGGTTGATGGGGTTCTTGAGGTACGAGAAGGCCTTCAAGAATCTTGAGAAGGCCATGACACTAGCTAATCGGATGTAAACGAAGGCAAAAGAGATGATCTTGTTTAACTCTAGTGAAAGTAGGGGACTTCTCCGTGCTATGTCGTGTATTCCGGATGCAGGGCATGGGAAGAACGCCTCGCAGCAGAATAATCGAATTTTGTGTTATCAGCGCCAAGCACTTTTCGATGGGTAAACATATGCGACTATCCTCTAGTATTCAAAATATATTCAAATCGATCGCGATGTAATTAATGTTGTTTCTTGCATTATTAAAAAAACGAGCATGCAAGGAGAGAAACCTATTTTAACTCGAGAGATATATATTTCTCTTAAAAGCACGTGGAAGCGTAAAGTATGCAAGAAATAATGGGTGCAAATTACTTGATATGTGCTTTCACTAGTAGTCGAGCAATTGAAACAATTGTAAGATATTGCATTCCATGAATTTGCACGTGTCATTCACTCGAATATAATTTATAATTTCTTCTTTTGAGGGATGGAATTTTCAGCTCACAGGCTTCTTATTAGAAATTTATTTGACATGCCATTACAAAGATCAGATTTACATAAAATAAGTTCCAGTACGGATTTATTTAGCATTTAAGAATTCCTTCCCTTTGCGTGTTGCCCATATTATGCCTTGCATAATCTGCATGCACTCTGGGTTACACGCGCCTCATGCCTTCTTGAACTTGACCCTGAACGGCTCGTCGCTCAAGGCCAGACGCCGCGTCGAACCATCCACATAAATCCCGACGTCCCGACATATCACCCTGCAAGTGTCGCACACCGTGGGACAGAACAGGAACTTGTAATCCTCGTCCACCTTCTCGATCTTGAACCAGTTGCTTACGGTCTCGCGTCCCGGGTTCCCCAGGACTCCGCCGCTCTCGACGAAGTACTGCTTCACCTCCTCATCGAAGGCGGCGAGCCTCCACACCGTGGACTGCACACAGATCGTCGCCGCATCGAACCAGACGTTGAGATCAGTTGAAAGGCGGATGGTGCTGCTGCCATCCACAGGGGAGAACTTGGCAGGGAGGCCATCGGAGAGCTCCTGCTGTTCCTGGACAACCGCGAGCGGGCAGTTGCCGCTCCTTGAGGCGCCCAGCGTGAGGCCGCCACCTCGGCCGCGGAGGACCGGGAGGATGTGGTAGCCGACACCGGTCTGGAGCTCGTGGCCGTCGGTGTCGAGGACAGGGGATGATGCTGCATTGGAGGGTTTGGGGGAGAAGGAGACGAGGAGGAGGGAGAGGAGGAGGACAGAGAGTGGGGTTTTCATGTCCATGGTGTGATAGTGATCGATTTGTGCAGAGAAAGGTTGGTGAGTCGATCTATTTATAGAAAAAAAAAAGATGTGGAGGCGTGAAATGTCAAAATGGGGATAGGATTTGGAAGAACAGATTGGGGCGAGGCGGATGAGAATGCAGAACGATGCATTGATGGCGTGGTTTGACTTTAACCCATGGTATGGTATTCAAAACTCACCACGAATGAAACGGTGGGGGTAAGAGCACGACTTGCTACGCATTGAGAGTCGGGGATGATCGGTTCTTGGAGGCCGGACTAATCTGATGGACGGGAAGGACAAGTCCAAGATAATTTGCGAAAAGATCAACATCCCTTATCGTCTATAAAGATATCTTGTCCTTGGCCGTACACGATGGACCTTTCCCGATTTAAACGTGTTCCGGTCAAACAAATGACAAATCCTCGACATCACGTGGGGACTTGCCACATTGAGCGGATGATAACATGGTTCGCCGCTGGATTTACTACGTCACGTACACCCAATTCTGCGGACTTCATGAAAAGACGGGGGTGGGAAAGAGCAAACTTATCCGCGGCATCGTGCGTACACACAAGACGAGCATCGTAAGACCGCGAACGCCGTTAAAATGCATGCTCGAAGCTGGACAATTTCGCCTCTTGTGAACCGATCTTGAGCTGTCATTCGGCTGGTAGGTACGTCCGGATGCGGATTGGAGTAGAAAAAAACCGAATGGACTTGTTATTATATCTGATCAGTGTCACACGAAGGAGTCTATCGCATGTAGGCTTACGTGGTTATTGATCTGGATCACAGATTCACAACCCAAAATCAAACTAAAAAGTCGAGATTAAAAACACCATCTTCTAGATAGTGTTTAAAATTTTGTAACCCCTCATAAAGGATTTTGAAGGTAACCAGTAAATGTGATGGTAGCTGATAGTGGTCACTTGTCTACTGCATATTAAAGCCGTTCCAACATAAAATTTGGTGTAAAAAACTATTTATACTAGAATGCACAATAAGGAAATATGTATATGATTGGAGTGTGGAAATGAGAAAACGTATAGTTGCAGTGAAGAAGAATCAAGAATGTAAATGGATCGAGTACATATAATTAGGGAATTTGTCGCATCTGTTAAAAAGTAGGTGGTAATCAGGGAAGTCTGTTGCATCTGTTAAACAGTACAACCTCGAGTATATATTGGAGATGCAAGCAATGTCAACTGAACCTCATGGCACTTTCTCCTCCTAGTCTAATTTGCAAAAAAATGAAATACCTGCTGTAGTAGCTTCCCAACGTTGTCAGCTGCTAATGAGCCTTGACGTAATTGACTCAAGGCTTGTCCCCTCCCTAATGCTGCAGGTGACGAAAAGAGATGAGTTTCATGACGTGACCACAGCATTGCAGCAAAAGAAATGACATGAAAGTACGATGTAAGTGTATATTCGCGAGAATCCAGTAACAGCAACAAAGGTTTAAAAATTCTCTGTGATGATGCATATGCAAAAGAAGATAATGTTTTCATAGTGATAATAGTGACAGATAAATCTCATCAATGACCTCAAGCAGTCCCAGAGAAGAACTCTTATTCTGAAAAATGAATTGCTTGATTAGCTGAAGAAAATCTGAAGAGAGCTTTATGAAAAGCAAAGTCTTTGTAGAAAGTCCGAAAGTTTTAGCTAAATCAGAGATAAAAATCTATCAGCAAATATTGTCCCAGCTTCATTTTCAACACTAAAGAGATCCCACAAACAATCCCATGCTCTTTCTAACTCCGAAAAAGTTTTCTCTATATCTAGCCTCACAACTCCATAAAAAGAAAATACAAGTCAGATTGGGTCATGCACGTAAACAACTTGACAAATTTGAAATTACACTTTCTCATGTTTCTTCTGCCAAGTATAAACCCAAAAAACTCTGTATATTCGGAACGAACAAATAATACTTTTGTGCTGTAATTACAGGAAAGCATTAGGATTTTACCTATATATAATATATCCGCTATGTGTTGATCTTCGGCAGAACCAATCAGGAAACAATTTCCCAAGAAGCTCGACCTGCTCTTCAACCTCCTCTGTAGATAGGATATTACAATCATCAAAACTGAAGTTTGATATGATAAAATTTTGATATAAAGTAAGTACAGAGCTAAACCGCATTTACATACTTCTTTCAAGAACTTCAAAGTTATTCATTATTATCTTGTGCACAAGCTCTTCCCTTGTGATTGAAGATGTCACGCCCCGAACCTCCAAGCGCGTGCCCATCCCTCTCTAGTTAATAAAATTTGCGACTTCCCAGGACTAGTCGCTGACCCTTTTCATTTTATTGCACATGCAGAAGCGAATAATAAATCCCCTAACAGTAACCATCTCAGGATAGAAAAGCAGGACAATAATTTCACAAACAAACATGTCTTTATAAACATATGATGAGTCATGTACAAGAGTCTATGGTCAAAAGACTACAAAAGACTGTTCTCCAAAAGAAGCGATCCTATCCGACCTATACTTCAAATTACCTCATTTCTGCTCCAAGTCCTCCACTCGATGACCCTGAAAAATTTAAGCCCACGACGGGGTGAGATATAATCTCAGCGAGTTCGCATGCTAAACCCTGATTAGGAGGGAAATACGCCCAAAAGCGTTCTAATCACACAATCACACAATTAGGACAGAGGACTTACCTCGTCTCAGTTCCCTCCTGCATGTCAACACAATTCATATATCACATACGTGCAGTAACAACACTCGAGCATTTGGAATATCTCATTCAATCTTAGTCAATCAATCAGTCAATCAATTGAGTCAACCTCATTAATCCATCATTCAATCAAATAATCCTCAAGAGTCCCGATTATAAAGCCAAATCATTATGACACGTCTCATTCCGTGTCACACAATTTTGTGTCATAATCAGGCACGGTAAATCATATCGATGGGTCCATCTACACTCGATATTTACTCTCAACATCTCAATTCAATATTCCCACTCAAAACTAGACTCCACATTCAACTCAATACCAGACTCAAGGCTCTAAAGGTGACCCTACACGAAGTCTTGTCATCTTACGTTACTTAGTCCTTGACCACAAATGACAATAGTATAAGGCACTAGAGGTAACTCACACGAAATCTCGTTATCATGTAGTACTTTGTCCATTATTGCACTAAGCAATAGTATAAGGCACTAGAGGCTACTCACACGAAAGCTCATTCTCGTGTAGTACATAGCCCTTTACTATACCTGATAATACTGCAAGGCACTAGAGGTAATTCCCATGCGACTTAGGTTGTCGTGTGACACTTAACCCTTAACTACAATAAGCAAAAACATAAGGCACTAGAAGTGACTCACACGAAGTTTCCTACTCGTGTAGTACTTAGTCCTTTACCTACTCATGATTTATTGGTTCTCTCAACCCAACACATATCACATTAATTTCCCATAGTCAACATGCCCTGACTATAAGCCATCACACAATTATTCACTCCCGGCTAAGGACATTGGGCTTCGCACTTAAATCCCTCAATTAAAGTAATGTCTTGACCTAATTTCTTCGTATTAAAAATACTCGATAGAAATAACCGTGTGTGGGTACACGATCGGCCTGAACCAAAAATATTATATCTTTACTTAGAAAATCCCACTATTTAACAGAGTCCGAAAACATTTTTGGCGCTATAAACCGACGCCCCGGTAATTTATAATTAAATTATACAATTTTGGGATAAATTCCCAAAATCACAACTTAAATTCAAATTGTACAATTTAGCACTCAATTGCAGAAATTAACCACACTATTATAATCAGCACGAAATTCCGGTCACTGGCTATCCCGGCCTAATTTCCGGAAAAATAATTAATAATTAATTAGTTTAGAAAATTAATTAATAAATCAATTTAATTTCTAAAAATACTAACCTAGGCCGAAATTATTAAATTAAATACCAATACAGACCCGGAAATTCCCGAACCCTTCTAGATAAATAGTACAATTTATTTAGGCCTTAGCTAAACCATGCTAACCACCTAACATGCTCAATTAAATAATTAAATTTCTAATTTAATCTAAGTAACCACCTAATTCCTAATTAAATAAATCTAAACATCCCTTAGACGTCATTAGCCTACTAAGAAGGGTTTAGTGCAAAAACTCACCGGTTTATTGCAGAAACCGGTTCACCGCGACGACGACGCAACGGCGGCCGAAATCTGAATTTTCGGTGGCGTCGACGGACTCTCGGACCGGGCCTAAAACGGGCCCAACAAATCTCAGCCCAACCTGAGGTTTGCTTTTGAATTGGACCGGGCCCGAAGCGGGCTAACTTCGCGGGCTTGGGCTGCCGAACTGGGCTTAGCTTCACGGGCTTCGAATGGGCTGAGCTTGATGGACTTTGCTGGGCTGAATTCTTGGGCTGAAACTTACGGCCACAGCTGGATTTGAAGATGAATTCGTGGGCCTGCGGCTATGGGCCAGAGACTGAAGCTCACGGCAAAATTCATGGAGATGCTGGACTTCGGCTTCGTTGCCGTGTGGACGACGCTGCCGGCAGGAGCTTCTTCGGTTGATGCTGCTGCTTCGCTGGCAGCTGGAGAAGACCGAAGCTGCAACGGAGGAGATGGCGAGACACGGACGAAGATGCTGGACGAGGAAGCAGTCAACGTTCGTGGCTCCTTGCTGGGCTTGACTCGGTGCCGTTGAACAAGAGGCCGCGTGGATGGAGTTCGGTGGAAGCGGCAGAGACTGAGGGAAATGAAATGGGCGGTGGCAGGGGTTGTCTTCGGTGAGTGGGCTTCGTGGCAGAGGGGGATGGCTCGCTGGCGTGAAGATGGGGTCAACAAAAGCCTTGGTGAACTTGAAAGTTTGACCAGAGGAAACAAATATTAGTGGAGAGGGGCGGCCGTTTGTTGGGTGATTTCGGTGGACGCTGAAGCTTCGACGGTCAGAATGAAAGAAAAACAGAAATGCTCGAGCGTGCGGGAGAAGATGGCAGAATGGGACGATCGGCAGGAGCAAAGGAAGAAATGTCCACAAGAATTATCAAAAAATCATCATGACTTAGCCTTGAAAGTCTTCATGCTTAGCTCTTCCATTGAATGCCATGTCTCCTATTACTTTCCAATAATAATTTCCCACTAAATAAATAAATTGAAGCCAATTTTGTTGCCCCAAAATCCAATTCCGAATTTCCTTGAATTTTGGCTCTAATTTCTTCATGAAATTTCCCAAATTGAAGTCCAATTTTGGTGAAGGAAAATCCCGAACAATTTACTATAAATCCCCGATACTCAAAGGCTCGACTTGGAAGTCCAAATTTCCATCGATTTAGCCCATTTGAATTTCCGCTAATTTTCCGCAACGTCCGAAACGGTTTTCCGTAAAAATTCCAGAATCTCTGAAAATTTCTCGGAAGATGAGTCGACGTTCCTAAAATAGATCATGACATCAAAGAACTTTCAATTTCTAAAATCGGGTTCAAATTCGCGGTTATTTTCAATCCGACGTGTTTTTAGCGTGACCTAGTCTACCGGGTAACTTTTAGGAATCTTTAGTGCAATTGACCCGTCATCGATTTATCTCGAGTCACAATATACATCTTCGACACATTGGCAACCCTTGGTTGTCGTGAAAATCTCAAGGTTTCAATTACCGACACAAGGTACCAAAAACAACAGAAAATCAATTTAGTACCGATCGATGAGAATTTTTCAATCAGGTGGAATCACCCACACTTTGATCACATATTTCAGTTGAATCGACCTTTCTCTGATCTCTGATCGATTCTGACAGTGTCGTGGTGACCCTTGTAGATCAACACGGTCGAGTAGTCGATTCCTGGTCGAGTTCTCAAGTCCAATTGCATTTAGATTCCATAATTGATTCCCCAGATAGTCCGGTTATCTCATGAGTGATCAGCTCAGAGAATTGCACTATTGGCGCATCAACGAAATGCCCAATTTATTTAATCAAAAACAAATTCTGAAAATTCAAGCTGTCACAAAAGAGCAACCAACTGACTGGAAAACATAATTTACTATGGCAGCAATTCCATTCAAGTAAGAAAGATCCTGGCACATTCTTAAACTTATATTGGCCGAAATTTGGTCCTTGGAAAGATGGCCTCTCTCATTCTCCTGTGAAAGTAAATGTCAAGGCAATCATAGTGAGGCTGTTGGAAAGCAACAAGCATGAGTTGTCTCTAAGAGAAGTGTGCATAAGTAAAAATAATGTCACCTGCAAAAATGCAAAATGAGCACGTAATTATCCCCAAAAACATAATGGAAGGTCTACAAAAGTAGCATAGATATTAACTCCTAACGCAATTCTATGTTAAAATAATATCCTACATTAACTTCACATTTATGTTCTTTTGATGCAGATTTATTTATTTATTTAAAAGGTCATAATGCTCTGCTAAGATTCAACTAATAAAAAGAATATCAAGGGTGAAGTATTACAACTATTGCAATAATTATCATTATGCTCACGACTGTGGCAAGCCAAAGAAGGTAAACACACCTTATATTCTTGAGAGCTTTGCTTTTGTATTAAGTTCTATTTTTTTAACTGAATCTAATCCTTTGTAACCTATAGATTCCATAGCAACAGACCGTATAGCGAAAGATAGAGAAACCTTCATAGAATTTCGACGAGTACCTATTGAAACAAAATGGATCTATGTAGGGAGCAACTCGAAAGCTAAAGGGATTGGCCCCTGCCAATTAAGGATGCTTGGTAGACGTATTTTATTCCTACATGATGTACTATATTATCCGAAAATTCATCGGAACTTAGTGTCCATTTTAGTATTAGTTCAACTTGGTTTTAATTTGAATTTCCATAATAGTGGTGTAGACTTATATTTATATACGAGTTGCTATGATTGTGGTTATATTCTAAATGCTTTTATTGTGTTGGATATTGACTACACTAATGTCAATGTTTGTTATTCCCTCTTTATGTCTTCTAATTCACATGATAATGATATACATGTATGGCATGCTAGATTTGGTCGTATTGGCTAATTACGAATAAATAGACTAGCCAAAGAGAGTTTATTGGGCAATATTAAAAAAGTCGATTTGTACATATGCAAGCACTACCTAGCAAGCAAACAATGAGGAAACTATTTAGAAAATGAATAAGAGCTTAATTTCCTTTACATTTAATCCATTCCGACATCTATGGTCCAATGAAAGTGAGACGAGGCATGAGGCTATATATTTCATCACGTTTGTAAATACTTGTACTTGATTCAGACATATTTATTTGATTTCTCATAAATCTAAAGCATTAAATTGCTTCAAGAAGTTTATGAGCTTAGTAGAAAATCAATTAAATAAGAAAATAAAAGTATTAAGATTCGATCGAGATCGAGAATGATGAGTTCTGAAATTTATGTGATGAACCATAGACTGTCCAAAGACTTCATAAGAGAATGAACAAATGCAACGTATTCCTTATGCTAGTGTTATTTGAAGCTTAATATATGCTATGATATGCATATAACCTGACATATGTTTTGCAGTTAGAATGTTAAGTAGGTACCAATCAAATCCAGATCAGACACGTTGGATATCCGTCAAAAGAATACTAAGGTATCTAAAGAAAATTGATGATTATTAACTCAAGGAAATGATCTACGGCTAGAAGGCTACTCAGATATTGATTGGGGAGGTAATTTAGATGAAATGAAATCTATCTTTAAATTTTTTTCTTAATGAATAATGATGTCATATGTTGGAGCTGTAAGAAACAAATATGTATGGCCTTATCCGCAATGAAAGTCGAATTCATGGCATTACCAACAGCTATACAAAAGAATATTTGGCTCAAGAAATTTTTGGATCATTTAGATATTGTTAAGAATTGTACAAACTCATTGTAGGTTAAATATGTTAGCGATAGCGTACACCAAAGATCCGAAATATCATGACAAGACCAAACATATAGTCAAGTATAACTTTGTTAATGATATGGTTGCAAGAAAAAATGTAAACTTGCAGTACATATTTATGTATAAAATGATAGCAGATCTTATGAGGAAATCAATATCTAGAGATATTTTCTATATTCATGTAAAATTTCTAAGATTGCGTAGAAGCTAATATACTGAATATGGTAATTTTCTTAAGTGTTCATATTTAATGAAGTTATATTTCATTATTAGTGCCTATAAGTTTTTGTTTGATATTTATGCATCTTAACGCTTAGTGCATTATAGAATTGAGAAAATATGTCGAACAGATAAGATATTAGCCTACTCACATGGGTAATCGTCTCTATCTATTATATGATAAATAGATATCAGACAATTTTTAAGTTTATTATATAGGTCATAATTGAGAGCTTAAGTTTAATATATATATATATATATATATATATATATATATATATATATATATATATATATATATCGCCTTAAATGAGTGTTAAAATGAGAACATAATATTTACTGTATATATATCTGAATATATATATGATGCGAACATATGATGGATTCTTCGAATGAGTAAATATATGAACTCAAATTAGACATTAGCTATATCTGAATATATATCTCTGTAGTATTCAAAGTGGAGACATACATTCCATAGAAAAAGAGTTAATACTATAATATGCATTTCATATTACGTATACATGACATGATCAATAAGAGTGACAAAAATTTTGATCTTAACTTTTATGCCGTATGAGATTCTTGAGAAAAAGAGTTCATCAATTAAATGCTCTCATAACTCTAACTTATTCTCAAGATTTCTACTCAATGTTTACTACCTTAGAATGTTGTCAATTATCATGAATTGATTCGATCTAATGGGACATTTCTAGAAAAGCAAACCGAACTGAAATTGAGAATTTCAAGCAAACGGAAAGATTGAGTTTGAAATATCACATTTAGTTTTGTATCCACTGGTTTATCAATTGTAATTAGTTTGAGATAATCATAATTATGAATATAATATATCGTAACATAATAGATTGATCTAAGATATTGTATACTATATCTACTCAAAAACGTTATGAACTACTATTTATTCCTAACAGATGTATGGCAACGAGCTCTTGAAATATACTGGTCGCACAAATTATTTGTTTATATGAACATTGCAGAGTGGAGAAAATAGAGTTATGTTCAGCCCACCATGTACGAGTGGGAGATAATAGGTTTTTTTATAAAATATGTTGTACGAAACCCCCATCCACTCATGTTAGGCCAAATTCAGCTCATAAGAGAGAGGGCAGTTATTTTTATGTAAAATAAACTGTTGTATAAAAAAGAACATTGAAAGTGAAAACAGAACGTACATTCTTCAAATTTTTGCTACCGATGAATTCTCTCTCAAGAAAGGAACTCAAAGGCTTCAATTGATCCCTCTTGACACTGCAACAGTATTTAATCCGTGGAAAATAAGGTACGCCCATCTTGGTGATGTGTCTTACGATCGGTGTTACAAGTATCCTCAAGCCGATTTCCGCATTTATGTTTTAGTATTCAATAGTTCAAGTAATTTTTTTTTTTTAAGGAATCCGTTTCCGTCAATAGTGAAAGCTAAAATGTTGCGGTGAAACTGGGGCCGAAGTTGTCGGGGACGGTGAAGGGCAAGCTGAGATTGGGGGGCGAAAATTGTGCAAGGAGGAGGGAGAGAGGATATTCAAGCAGGTGTTCGGGATGGAGGAAGGAGAGGAGTTCCTCAAGGCCTCGCAGTGCTACTTATCAACCTCTGCTGGTCCAATCGCTGGCCTCCTCTTCATCTCTACCAAGAAGGTTGCCTTCTGCAGTGAGAGATGCATAACCTTCCCTTCCCCTGATGGCAAGCTAATTCGATCACCTTACAAGGTACTCCGGAAACGCAAATCAAGCAGATGGTTTCTCCTTTTCGGGGGTTGAAAAAATCGTCATGGAAAAGTGGGTTGCACTTATATATAAGAATACCTTTCAGTTTGCAATCTGTGTGGAAATTCTATTGAAAGTGAAAAAGAATAAAGCTCCAACACCTACTCTAAAGAACATAAAGTGCGAAATGAATCGATGAATGACATGTGCGATTGTTGTAATCTTCGCAGGTTCTGATACCGACGGAGAAGATAAAGCGAGCGAACCGGAGCGAGAGCGTGAACAATCCAGCGCAGAATTACATAGAAATACTCACGGAAGACGACTACGAGTTCTGGTTGATGGGGTTCTTGAGGTACGAGAAGGCCTTCAAGAATCTTGAGAAGGCCATGACACTAGCTAATCGGATGTAAACGAAGGCAAAAGAGATGATCTTGTTTGACTCTAGTGAAAGTAGGGGACTTCTCCGTGCTATGTCGTGTATTCCGGATGCAGGGCATGGGAAGAACGCCTCGCAGCAGAATAATCGAATTTTGTGTTATCAGCGCCAAGCACTTTTCGATGGGTAAACAGATGCGACTATCCTCTAGTATCCAAAATATATTCAAATCGAACGTGATGCAATTAATGTTGTTTCTTGAATTATTAAAAAAACAAGCATGTTAGAATTTATGGTGACAAGAAGAGAAACCTATTTTAACTCGAGAGATATATATATATATTTCCCTTAAAAGCATGTGGAAGCGTAAAGTATGCAAGAAATAACGGGTGCAAATTACTTGACATGTGCTTTCACTAGTAGTTGAGCAATTGAAACAATTGTAAGATATTGCATTCGATGAATTTACACGTGTCATTCACTCGAATATAATTTATAATTTCTTCTTTTGAGGGATGGAATTTTCAGCTCACAGGCTTCTTATTAGAAATTTATTTGACATGCCATTACAAAGATCAGATTTACATAAAATAAGTTCCAGTACGGATTTATTTAGCATTTAAGAATTCCTTCCCTTTGCGTGTTGCCCATATTATGCCTTGCATAATCTGCATGCACTCTGGGTTACACGCGCCTCATGCCTTCTTGAACTTGACCCTGAACGGCTCGTCGCTCAAGGCCAGACGCCGCGTCGAACCATCCACATAAATCCCGACGTCCCGACATATCACCCTGCAAGTGTCGCACACCGTGGGACAGAACAGGAACTTGTAATCCTCGTCCACCTTCTCGATCTTGAACCAGTTGCTTACGGTCTCGCGTCCCGGGTTCCCCAGGACTCCGCCGCTCTCGACGAAGTACTGCTTCACCTCCTCATCGAAGGCGGCGAGCCTCCACACCGTGGACTGCACACAGATCGTCGCCGCATCGAACCAGACGTTGAGATCAGTTGAAAGGCGGATGGTGCTGCTGCCATCCGCAGGGGAGAACTTGGCAGGGAGGCCATTGGAGAGCTCCTGCTGTTCCTGGACGACGGCGAGCGGGCAGTTGCCGCTCCTCGAGGCGCCCAGCGTGAGGCCGCCACCTCGGCCGCGGAGGACCGGGAGGATGTGGTAGCCGACACCGGTCTGGAGCTCGTGGCCGTCGGTGTCGAGGACAGGGGATGATGCTGCATTGGAGGGTTTGGGGGAGAAGGAGAGGAGGAGGAGGGAGAGGAGGAGGACAGAGAGTGGGGTTTTCATGTCCATGGTGTGATAGTGATCGATTTGTGCAGAGAAAGGTTGGTGAGTCGATCTATTTATATGAAAAAAAAACAGAGATGTGGAGGCGTGAAATGTCAAAATGGGGATAGGATTTGGAAGAACAGATGGGGGCGAGGCGGGTGAGAATGCAGAACGATGCATTGATGGCGTGGTTTGACTTTAACCCATGGTATGGTATTCAAAACTCACCACAAATGAAACGGTGGGGATAAGAGGACGACTTGCTACGCATTGAGAGTCGGGGTTGATCGGTTCTTGGAGGCCGGACTAATCTGATGGACGGGAAGGACAAGTCCAAGATAATTTGCGAAAAGATCAACATCCCTTATCGTCTATAAAGATATCTTGTCCTTGGCCGTACACGATGGACCTTTCCCGATTTAAACGTGTTCCGGTCAAACAAATGACAAATCCTCGACATCACGTGGGGACTTGCCACATTGAGCCGATGATAACATGGATCGCCGCTGGATTTACTACGTCACGTACACCCAATTCTGCGGACTTCATGAAAAGACGGGGGTGGGAAAGAGCAAACTTATCCGCGGCATCGTGCGTACACACAAGACGAGCATCGTAAGACCGCGAACGCCGTTAAAATGCATGCTCGAAGCTGGACAATTTCGCCTCTTGTGAACCGATCTTGAGCTGTCATTCGGCTGGTAGGTACGTCCGGATGCGGATTGGAGTAGGAAAAAACCGAATGGACTTGTTATTATATCTGATCAGTGTCACACGAAGGAGTCTATCGCATGTAGGCTTACGTGGATATTGATCTGGATCACAGATTCACAACCCAAAATCAAACTAAAAAGTCGAGATTAAAAACACTATCTAGAAAACACCATCTTCTAGATAGTGTTTAAAATTTTGTAACCCCTCATAAAGGATTTTGAAGGTAACCAGTAAATGTGATGGTAGCTGATAGTGGTCACTTGTCTTCTGCATATTAAAGCCGTTCAAACATAAAATTTGGTGTAAAAAACTATTTATACTAGAATGCACAATAAGGAAATATTTATATGATTGGAGTGTGGAAATGAGAAAACGTATAGTTGCAATGAAGAAGAATCAAGAATGTAAATGGATCGAGTACATGTAATTAGGGAATTTGTCGCATCTGTTAAAAAGTAGGTGGTAATCAGGGAAGTCTGTTGCATCTGTTAAACAGTACAACTTCGAGTATATATTGGAGATGCAAGCAATGTCAACTGAACCTCATGGCACTTTCTCCTCCTAGTCTAATTTGCAAAAAAATGAAATACCTGCTGTAGTAGCTTCCCAACGTTGTCAGCTGCTAATGAGCCTTGACGTAATTGACTCAAGGCTTGTCCCCTCCCTAATGCTGCAGGTGACGAAAAGAGATGAGTTTCATGACGTGACCACAGCATTGCAGCAAAAGAAATGACATGAAAGTACGATGTAAGTGTATATTCGCGAGAATGCAGTAACAGCAACAAAGGTTTAAAAAGTCTCTGTGATGATGCATATGCAAAAGAAGATAATGTTTTCATAGTGATAATAGTGACAGATAAATCTCATCAGCGACCTCAAGCAGTCCCAGAGAAGAACTCTTATTCTGAAAAATGAATTGCTTGATTAGCTGAAGAAAATCTGAAGAGAGCTTTATGAAAAGCAAAGTCTTTGTAGAAAGTCCGAAAGTTTTAGCTAAATCAGAGATAAAAATCTATCAGCAAATATTGTTCCAGCTTCATTTTCAACACTAAAGAGATCCCACAAACAATCCCATGCTCTTTCTAACTCTGAAAAAGCTTTCTCTATATCTAGCCTCACAACTCCATAAAAAGAAAATTCAAGTCAGATTGGGTCATGCACGTAAACAACTTGATAAATTTGAAAATTACACTTTCTCATGTTTCTTCCGCCAAATATAAACCCAAAAAACTCTGTATATTCGGAATGAACAAATAATACTTTTGTACTGTAGTTACAGGAAAGCATTAGGATTTTACCTATATATAATATCTCCACTATGTATTGATCTTCGGCAGAACCAATCAGGAAACAATTTCCCAAGAAGCTCGACCTGCTCTTCAACCTCCTCTGTAGATAGGATATTACAATCATCAAAACTGAAGTTTGATATGATAAAATTTTGATATAAAGTAAGTACAGAGCTAAACCGCATTTACATACTTCTCTCAAGAATTTCAAAGTTATTCATTATTATCTTGTGCACAAGCTCTTCCCTTGTGATTGAAGAGCAGCCAACCGACTGGAAAACATAATTTACTGTGGCAGCAATTCCATTCAAGTAAGAAAAGTCCTGGCACATTCTTAAACTTATATTGGCCGAAATTTGGTCCTTGGAAAGATGGCCTCTCTCAAGGCAATCATAGTGAGGCTGTTGGAAAGCAACAAGCATGAGTTGTCTCTAAGAGAAGTGTGCATAAGTAAAAATAATGTCACCCGCAAAAATGCAAAATGAGCACATAATTATCCCCAAAAACATAATGGAAGGTCTACAAAAGTAGCATAGATCCTGCTCATGTAATTAACTCCTAATGCAATTCTGTGTTAAAATAATATCCAACATTAACTTCACATTTATGTTCTTTTGATGCAGATTTATTTACTTATTTAAAAGGTCATAATGCTCTGCTAAGATTCAACTAATAAAAAGAATATCAAGGGTGAAGTATTACAACTATTGCAATAATGGTCATTATGCTCGCGATTGTGGCAAGCCAAAGAAGGTAAACACACCTTATATTCTTGAGAGCTTTGTTTTTGTATTAAGTTCTATATTTTAACTGAATCTAATCCTTTGTAACCCATAGATTCCGTAGCAATAGACCGTATAGTGAAAGATAGAGAAGCCTTCATAGAATTTCAACAAGTACCTATTGAAACAAAATGGATCTATGTAGGGAGCAACTTGAAAGCTAAAGGAATTGGTCCCTGCCAATTAAGGATGCTTGGTGGACGCATTTTATTCCTACATGATGTACTATATTCTCCGAAAATTCATCGGAACTTAGTGTCCATTTTAGTATTTGTTCAACTTGGTTTTAATTTGAATTTCCATAATAGTGGTGTAGACTTATATTTAGGTACGAGTTGCTATGATTGTGGTTATATTCAAGATGCTTTTATTGTGTTGGATATTGACTACACTAATGTCAATGTTTGTTATTCCCTCTTTATGTCTTCTAATTCACATGATAATGATATACATGTATGGCATGCTAAACTTGGTCATATTGGCTAATTACAAATAAATAGACTAGCCAAAGAGGGCTTATTGGGCAATATTAAGAAAGTCGATTTGCACATATGCGAACATTGCCTAGCAGGGCAAACAATGAGAAAACTATTTAGAAAATGAATAAGAGCTTAATTTCCTTTACATTTCATCCATTCCGACATCTATAGTCCAATGAAAGTGAGACCAGGCATGAGGCTATATATTTCATCACGTTTGTAAATACTTGTACTTGATTCAGACATATTTATTTGATTTCTCATAAATATGAAGCATTAAATTGCTTCAAGAAGTTTATGAGCTTAGTAAAAAATCAATTAGATAAAAAAAATAAAAGTATTAAGATTCGATCGAGGTCGAGAATGATGAGTTCAGAAATTTATGTGATGAACCATAGACTGTCCAAAGACTTCACAAGAGAATAAACAGATGCAACGTATTCCTTATGCTAGTGTTATTTGAAGCTTAATATACGCTATGATATGCATATAACCTACATATGTTTTGCAGTTGGAATGTTAAGTAGGTACCAATCAAATCCAGATCAGACACGTTGGATATCCGCCAAAAGAATACTAAGGTATCTAAAGAAAATTGATGATTATTAACTCAAGGAAAGGATCTACGGCTAGAAGGCTACTTAGATATTGATTGGGGAGGTAATTTAGACGAAATGAAATCTATCTTTAAATTTTTTTCTTAATGAATAATGATGTCATATGTTGGAGCGGTAAGAAACAAATATGTACGGCCTTATCCACAATAAAAGTCGAATTCATGGCATTATCAACAGCTATACAAAAGAATATTTGGCTCAAGAGATTTTTGGATCATTTAGATATTGTTAAGAATTGTACAAACTCATTGTTGGTTAAATATGATAGCGATAACGTACACCAAAGATCCGAAATATCATGACAAGACCAAACATATAGTCAAGTATAACTTTGTTAATGATATGGTTGCAAGAAAAAATGTAAACTTGCAGTACATATCTACGCATAGAATAATAGCAGATCTTATGACGAAATCAATATCTAGAGATATTTTCTATATTCATGTAAAATTTCTAAGACTGCGTAGAAGCTAATATACTGAATATGGTAATTTTCTTAAGTGTTCATATTTAATGAAGTTATCTTTCATTATTAGTGCCTATAAGTTTTTGTTTGATATTTATGCATCTTAACGCTTAGTGCATTATAGAATTGAGAAAGTATGTCGAACAGATAAGATATTAGCCTACTCACATGGGTAATCGTCTCTATCTATTATATGATAAATAGATATTAGACAATTTTTAAGCTTATTATATAGGTGATAATTGAGAGCTCAAATTTAATATATATATCGCCTTAACTGAGTGTTAAAATGAAAACATAATATTTATTATGTCCAAAAAAAAAAATTCACATATTTTATTTTATTTGTTTTTGATAGCAGATGCGAACATATGATGGATTCTTCGAATGAGTAAATATATGAACTCAAATTAGACATTAGCTATATCTGAATATATATCTCTGTAGTATTCAAAGTGGAGACATACATTCCATAGAAAATGAGTTAATACTATAATATGCATTTCATATTACGTATACATGACATGATCAATAAGAGTGAGAAAAATTTTGATCTCAACTTTTATGCCGTATGAGATTCTTGAGAAAAAGAGTTCCTCAATTAAATGCTCTCATAGCTCTAACTTATTCTCAAGATTTCTACTCAATGTTTGCTACCTTAAAATGTTGTCAATTATCATGAATTGATTCGATCTAATGGGACATTTCTAGAAAAGCAAATCGAACTGAAATTGAGAGTTTCAAGCAAACGGAAAGATTGAGTTTGAAATATCACATTTAGTTTTGTATCCACTGGTTTATCAATTATAATTAGTTTGATAATCATAATTGTGAATATAATATATCGTAACGTGATGATTGATCTAAGATATTGCATACTATATCTACTCAAAAACGTTATGAACTACTATTTATTCCTAACAGACGTATGGCAACGAGCTCTTGAAATATACTGGTCGCACAAATTATTTGTTGATATGAACATTTCAGAGTGGAAAAAATAGAGTTATGTTCAGCCCACCATGTACGAGTGTGAGATAATAGGTTTTTTTATAAAGTATGTTGTACGAAACCCCCATCCACTCATGTTAGGCCAAATTCAGCTCATAAGAGAGAGGGCAGTTATTTTTATGTAAAATAAACTGTTGTATAAAAAAGAACATTGAAAGTGAAAACAGAACGTACATTCTTCAAACTTTTGCTACCGATGAATTCTCTCTCAAGAAAGGAACTCAAAGGCTTCAATTGATCCCTATTGACACTACAACAGTATTTAATCCGTGGAAAATAAGGTACGCCCATCTTAGTGATGTGTCTTACGATCGGTGTTACAAGTATCCTCAAGCCCATTTTCGCATTTATGTTTTAGTATTCAATAGTTCAAGTAATTTTTTTTTTAAGGAATCCGTTTCCGTCAATAGTGAAAGCTAAAATGTTGCGGTGAAACTGGGGCCGAAGTTGTCGGGGACGGTGAAGGGCAAGCTGAGATTGAGGGCGAAAATTGTGCAAGGAGGAGGGAGAGAGGATATTCAAGCAGGTGTTCGGGATGGAAGAAGGAGAGGAGTTCCTCAAGGCCTCGCAGTGCTACTTGTCAACCTCTGCTGGTCCAATCGCTAGCCTCCTCTTCATCTCTACCAAGAAGGTTGCCTTCTGCAGTGAGAGATGCATAACCTTCCCTTCCCCTGATGGCAAGCTAGTTCGATCACCTTACAAGGTACTCCGGAAACGCAAATCAAGCAGATGGTTTCTCCTTTTCGGGGGTTGAAAAAATTGTCATGGAAAAGTGGGTTGCACTTATGTATAGGAATACCTTTCAGTTTGCAATCTGTGTGGAAATTCTATTGAAAGTGAAAAAGAATAAAGCTCCAACACCTACTCTAAAGAACATAAAGTACGAAATGAATCGATGAATGACATGTGCGATTGTTGTAATCTTTGCAGGTTCTATACCGACGGAGAAGATAAAGTGAGCGAACCAGAGCGATAACGTGAACAGTCCAGCGCAGAAGTACGTAGAAATGCTCACCGAAGACGACCACGAGTTCTGGTCGATGGGGTTCTTGAGGTACGAGAAGGCCTTCAAGAATCTTGAGGAGGCGATGACACTAGCTAATCGGATGTAAACGAAGGCAAAAGAGATGATCTTGTTCAACTCTAGTGAAATTAGGGGACTTCTCCGTGCTATGTCGTGTATTCCGGATGCAGGGTATGGGAAGAACGCCTCGCAGCAGAATAATCCAATTTTGTGTTATCGGCACTTTTCGATGGGGAAACATATGCGACTATCCTCTAGTATCTAAAATATATTCAAATCGAACGCGAGGCAATTAATGTTGTTTCTTGAATTTTTAAAAAACGAGCATGTTAAAATCTATGGTGACTAAGAGAGAAACCTATTTTAACTCAGAGATTTATTTATTTCTCTTCAAAGCATGTGGAAGCGAAAAGTATGCAATAAATAACGGGTGCAAATTACTTGACATGTGCTTTCACAAGCAGTCGAGCAATTGAAACAATTGTAAGATATGAATTCGATGAACTTACATGTATCATTCACTCGAATATAATTTCTAATTTCTTCTTTTGAGGGATGGAATTTTCAGCTCACAGGGTTCATATTAGAAATTTTTTTGACATGCCATTACAAAGATCAGATTTACATCAAATAAGTTTCAGTACGGATTTATTTAGCATTTAAGAATTCCTTCCCTTTGCGTGTTGCCCATATTATGCCTTGCATAATCTACATGCACTCTGGGCTACGCACGCGCCTCATGCCTTCTTGAACACGACCCTGAACGGCTTGTCGCTTAAGGCCAAACGCCGCGTCGCACCGTCCACATAAACCCCGACGTCCCGACATATCACCTTGCAAGTGTCGCACACCGTGGGACAGAACCGTAACTTGTAATCCTTGTCCACCTTCTCGATCTTGAACCAGTTGCTTACGGTCTCGCGTCCCGGGTTCCCCAGGACCCCGCCGCTCTCGACGAAGTACTGCTTCACCTCCTCATCGAAGGCAGCGAGCCTCCACACCGTGGACTGCACACAGATCGTCGCCGCATCGAACCAGACGTTGAGATCAGTTGAAAGGCGGATGGTGCTGCTGCCATCCGCAGGGGAGAACTTGGCAGGGAGGCCATTGGAGAGCTCCTGCTGTTCCTGGACGACCGCGAGCGGGCAGTTGCCGCTCCTTGAGGCGCCCAGCGTGAGGCCGCCGCCTCGGCCGCGGAGGACCGGGAGGATGTGGTAGCCAACGCCAGTCTGGAGCTTGTGACCGTCGGTGTCGAGGACAGGGGATGATGCTGCATTGGAGGGTTTGGGGGAGAAGGAGAGGAGGAGGACGGAGAGGAGGAGGACGGAGAGTGGGGTGAGAAGTGGGGTTTTCATGTCCATGGTGTGATAGTGATCGATTTGTGCAGAGAAAGGTTGGTGAGTCGATCTATTTATATGAAAAAAAAAGAGATGTGGAGGCGTGGAATGTCAAAATGGGGATAGGATTTGGAAGAACAGATGGGGGCGAGGCGGGTGAGAATGCAGAACGATGCATTGATGGCGTGGTTTTGACTTTCACCCATGTATGGTATTCAAAACTCACCACGAATGAAATGTTGGGGATAAGAGTCAGGGTTTTGACTTGCGTCTACGCATTGAAAGTCGGGGTTGATCGGTTCTTGGAGGCCGGACTAATCTGATGGACGGAAAGGACAAGTCCAAGATAATTTGCGAAAAGATTAACATCCCCTTATCGTCTATAAAGATATCTCGTCCTTGGCCGTATACGATGGACCTTTCCCGATTTAAACGTGTTCCGGTCAAACAAATGACAAATCCTCGACATCACGTGGGGACTTGCCACATTGGGCGGATGAGAACATGGTTCACCGCTGGATTTACTACGTCACGTACACCCAATTCTGCGGACTTCAAGAAAAGGCGGAGGTGGGAAAGAGCAAACTTATCCGCAGCATCGTGCGTACACACAAGATGAGCATCGCAAGACCGCGAATGCCGTGAAAATGCATGCTCAAAGCTGGACAATTTCGCCTCGTGATCCGATCTTGAGCTGTCATTCGGCTGGTAGGTACGTCGGGATGCGGATTGTAGTAAAAAAACCGAATGGACTTGTTCTAATATCTGATCAGTGCCACACAAAGGAGTCTATCGCATTTAGGCTTACGTCGATATTGATCTGGATCACAGATTCACAACCCACAATCAAACTAAAAAGTCAAGATTGAAAACGAGATTGAAAACACCATCTTCTGGATAGTGTTTAAAATTTTGTAAGGATTTGGAAGGTATCAAGGTAACCAGTAAATGTGATGGTAGCTGATAGTGGTCACTTGTCTTCTGCTTATTAAAGCCGTTCGAACATAAAATTTGGTGTAAAAAACTATTTATACTAGAATGCACAATAAGGAAATATTTATATGATTGGAGTGTGCAAATGAGAAAACGTATAGTTGCAATGAAGAAGAATCAAGAATGTATATGGATCGAGTACATGTAATTAGGGAATTTGTCGCATCTGTTAAAAAGTAGGTGGTAATCAGGGAAGTCTGTTGCATCTGTTAAACAGTACAACCTTGAGTATATATTGGAGATGCAAGCAATGTCAACTGAACCTCATGGCACTTTCTCCTCCTAGTCTAATTTGCAACAAAACGAAATACCTATTGTAAGTTGCAGTAGCTTCCCAACATTGTCAACTGCTAATGAGCCTTGACGTAATTGACTCAAGGCTTGTCCCCTCCCTAATGCTGCAGGTGACGAAATGAAAGATGAGTTTCATGACATGGCCGCAGCATTGCAGCAAAAGAAATGACATGAAAGTACGATGTAAGTGTAGATTCACGAGAATCCAGTAACAGCAACAAAGGTTTAAAAATTCTCTGTGATGATGCATATGCAAAAGAAGATAATGTTTTCATAGTGATAGATAAATCTCATCAATGACCTCAAGCAGTCCCAAAGAAGAACTCTTCTTCTGAAAAATGAATTGCTTGATTAGCTGAGGAAAATCTGAAGAGAGGTTTATGAAAAGCAAAGTCTTTGCAGAAAGTCCGAAAGTATTAGCTAAATCAGAGATAAAAATCTATCAGCAAATATTGTCCCAGCTTCATTTTCAACACTAAAGAGATCCCACAAACAATCCCATGCTCTTTCTAACTTTGAAAAAGTTTTCTCTATGTCTAGCCTCACAACTCCATAAAAAGAGAATACAAGTCAGATTGGGTCATGCACGTAAACAACTTGATAAATTTGAAATTGCACTTTCTCATGTTTCTTCTGCCAAGTATAAACCCAATAAACTCTGTATATTCGGAGCAAACAAATAATACTTTTGTGCTGTAATTACAGGAGAGAATTAGGGTTTAACCTATATATAATATCTCCACTATGTGTTGATCTTCGGCAGAACCAATCAGGAAACAATTTCCCAAGAAGCTCGACCTGCTCTTCAACCTCCTCTGTAGATAGGATATTGCAATCATCAAAAATGAAGTTTGATATGACAAAATTTTGATATAAAGTAATTACAGAGCTAAACCGCATTTACATACTTCTCTCTAGAACTTCGAAGTTATTCATTATTATCTTGTGCACGAGCTCTTCCCTTGTGATTGAAGAGCAGCCAACCGACTGGAAAACATAATTTACTGTGGCAGCAATTCCATTCAAGTAAGAAAGGTCCTGCCACATTCTTAAACTTCTATTGGCCGAAATTTGATCCTTGGAAAGATGGCCTCTCTCATTCTCCTGTGACAGTAAATGTCAAAGCAATCATAGTGAGGCTGTTGGAACGCAACAAGCATGAGTTGTCTCTAAGAGAAGTGTGCATAAGTAAAAAATAATGTCACCCGCAAAAATGCAAAATGACCACATAATTATCCCCAAAAACATAATGGAAGGTCTACAAAAGCAGCATAGATCCTGCTCATGTAATTAACTCCTAACGCAATTCTGTGTTAAAATAATATCCAACATTAACTTCACATTTATGTTCTTTTGATGCAAATTTATTTATTTATTTAAAAGGTCATAATGCTTTGCTAAGATTCAACTAATAAAAAGAAGACAACTTCTTTTCAATCCAAGCAAACAATTCTCAAGAAGCTTCATCATCATTGACCAGCTTTTTATCTTATTATAAACCAGTGCTGTGAGGGGCATCATGTCAGCTGTCCTAAATTTTCAACTTCTGCTCGGGGAAAAGGGGAAAAAGGAAAAGCTGATCCAATTTTATCAATAATGTCATATGATGTAATGCAAGTACACAGAAAGGACACAAATCTGCAGCCTAGACAAAAATTAGACTTGGCCTCAATGCTGTGTCTACAAAGAACTGAGAGTGAAGCAAACTATGTAACTGTGTTACATACCTGATGCAATCCTGCTGCAAATCCTGAGAGATTCTTTTCTTCCACGAGTTTCAGAGAGCATGGGCTGAAATCATGGACTTGCTTGCAAGTCTCTGATCTATCCATGGAACTTCTATCACCTTTCGGGGAAGAGAAGTCCAAAGACCTTTTTGCAGGCTTCTCACATGACTGACATTGTTTTCTACTCATTGATTTAATATTGTTGTCACAACCAGATATTGATCTCTTTGGGGTCATCTGTGCCGGAGTGTCAATCATTAAATTTCCAGAAGATGGGGAAAACCTGACTGCAGGACTTTCCTTGTCGATAGGGTCAACAGATGAGCATGGATAAGGTGATTCAACAGAGGGAACAATGAAGTTGGACCTACAACAACCGGAAGAAGCTTCTTCCTCTTCCTCCGTACTGATATTGTGGTTGATCTCACCGATAGGTTCAGGGCATACAACATTTAAGTGTCCCTCTTGTCTACCTTGCAATTCCTGATTGGTAGGATTGGTGCATGAGGAAGAAGAGAAGGTAACTGGTGATACTAAAAGTTGAGTTTTCTCTGATACAACCAACTTCTGAGAAAAGTGTCTGCTGAAAGACTCGGGTAAACCAGATGCCTCTGACAATATTACACCATCAGCAACTGTTGACTGACGTTGGAACACAGAATCTCCAATAGTATCTTCGTTGTCGGTGATCTGATTGCCTTGGTGAAAAGGCCCAGGTAACATGGCCTCTGGAACAACAGAAGCCTGGTGGAGGATACAACACAATGGGCCGGTGAATGACCAAATGTTCAAAACTCCATTTATTTTACCAGAAGTTGAATGAGCACATAAAAAAATTCAATCCCAGGCAAATCTATACAGTACACTAATCCTGACATACTGATGCAGGAGCATAATCCTATTTTAGTAGTTTTAAGTGATTTTCTTCTTTATTTAGTCTTTTCTCATATAATTTTAGGGTTGTAAGTGGTCACATTGATGGTCATGTGAATATTTAATTACGTTCGATCATTGAGATTATAAGTAGTTATTTTAGATCAAGAAATTATATCATCTTACATCTTTAACCCTAGTAATGAAAGGTCTTTAAGTCTCTTCATCATTAGTTTTGCCTCATTCAAAATAAACTCTAGTTTAGCCCTGTATTGTTCCTTTTGCTACTTTTTACTCCTCCAACTGCATCAAATTGGTATTAGAGCATTTTTTTAGGGTTTTCCTTACATCACATATGACATTGCATAATCTGGCATAAAAGCAATCTTTTTACAAGAAAAAGGAACCTTTTGCATAAATGCTGATGATTTATTTCAAAGCAATAATGACTCAAATAAGGAGCTTACAGAAGTATTTTGTTTGTTTTACCATCTTATTTAATCAAGTCAACCCATTTTCCTAGTAGAGTGGGAAGAATACATAATCAGGTCAACCAATTGATTTATGGTGTGAGCTAGTGTGAGCTAAAGCTCTATTACTCTCTCAAAATCTCAAACCTATAACTGCAGCATAATTTGAGGACTTCAGTTCAAACGATAAGGACCTTTACTTCTCATTCCCAACCATTCAATAGAGCAAAACCACTATCAATTTGTTAAAAGCTTGTCCTATTCCATTTGCCAAATATTCAAATGCTTTTTACAATGATCTTAAACAAAAATTACTGGAAAAGGACAGTAGTACCTCCGGATGGTCAGCGAAATAATCAACAAGCCTCAACATGAAAAGTTCCCGCAGTGCCACAAAGCCAGATTGTTCATGACGTGTCTCTATGGCATCAAGTTGCACTGTGATTTTCACATCTGGCCTCATGCATGAAGTTTTCTTATCATATATAAGGAGCTTCTCTATCTGTATGACTTCAGGAAGTACGTATTTAATCTGTGCAAGATGGCTGTATAGAAATTTTCTGAGAGAGAGAGAGAGAGACAGGGACAGAGGACATTGTCAGCAACTAAAAAAAATATGCACTGAGAAGATCCCAAATGATAGTTGCTATGAAAATCTCACATATTCATCAAATTCCCCCTCTTTCTGACCGGAAAAAAAAGGAACCATATAAGGGACCACAGAATACACTACACTAAAATCATCAGCATCAAGTAGACAAGATAACATGCTCAGCCCATTTAGAACTTCAACCACAACGGCCTCAGCCGGACAAAAACCTCTTTCTAACGCGGATGAAGGTAATACATTGCTTAAGCGAGGTACCGCAAGGAGGCTCCGAGCGATTACCTTTTCGCAAGAACTTCCACCTGAGCACTGACATTCCAAAACGTGGGAGGCTTCTTGCACAGATTAAGCAGCCTCAGCGAGCAGGCCATGTGATCAAAGAGCTCCGCAATCGCCTCGTACCTAAACCTATTAGAAACATCACCGTCATCCTCACTATAATTTTATTATTAAAAAAAAAAAAAAAAAAAAAAACTACATCCTCGACAGAACAAGAAAAGAGCACCGTCTAGGTTCTTACTCATCCGCGACCTCAGTCTCGCTTTGCAGAGGCTCGCCGATCTTCCGAGGCGTCCTTAACGCGAACGCCGGTCCTTCCGAGCTCGTCACCGTTCCGCTCGCCTCGCAGTTCTTCCGATCCATCGTCCAACGGCGATCGTACGGAACCGAAGCTGATCGGAAGCAGGAAAAATGATCGCGAACTCCTTAATGCGCGGAAGATCGAAGCGAGGAGGACCTGCCTGATCGGGAGAAACCCTAGGTTCCGCCTGATCCGAGTGAAGAGAGAGAGACTGAAGTCGGGCAGGGGAAGAGAGGGAAAAACGAAAAACGAAGATCCTTTTTAAAACTGAATTTTGTCGGACGAAACTGCCCTCGCCCGACGATTGTAGAGACCGTAAGGCTGTTATGCCACGCGCGCTCCCGTTTCTACTTCCGCCAGGTACGTTTCCGACCGTTGCAACGCACTTTTGCTAATGGACATCGACGGATTTGGGCCGTCATGAAAACGCGGACCAGGCCCAGTAAGTTTTATCCGCTCTGTGTGAGTGTGCGCGCGCACTGTGTACGGCATTGCTGGCGCTACCGGATTTTACAAGTTTCGTCTGGCTGGCGAGGTCGTGGGGCCTCGATGATGGCTGGGACCCTCGTCTAGATCTGCCGCTTGAGGATTGCGACCTATATAGCACCAACACGGACATGCAATACGCGACACGACACGACACGATACACCAATACGTCATTTTTCAAAAAATAGAGAATTCCGACACGTTCCAACATGTTGTATATTCAATATATATTTTTATATATAAATGCAAAAATAAATAATAATAAAACATATAATTAATTTATACTAAAAATATTAATTCAACATTTGTTAATATCATTCATTGTTTTAATTTGATAGAGATTGAATAAGAAATTCAAAAATTGCAAACACAAAAGAGTAAATTTGAAGGATATGTCATGTTTTCTTACACTTGTCAAAAATTAGTGAGATTTCTTATAGTTCTAAATAGAATTTGGAGTTCATGATATAGACTGGCTTGGAGCTCCTATACAAAACAAGGTTCGAGAAAAATGAAAATTTAGGACAAGAACTCAAAGTACGACTAAAAGAAAAGGAAATGACTAAATTCGCCATGGAAAATGTAAGAGATAACTCACAAGCTAATGACATAGACCAAAAGAGATAACTCGCAGGCAATGCCTGCGAGACGTGGAAAGAAGCAAAAAAAAAAAAAAATCACAACTTTAAGTCTGTAGGGGCGGTGGAGCAACACCGACGAGAAGAGGGGTATTCCATTATCACTCACGAGAATGTCAAAACTTATAAGTGAGAAACTTGAGAGTGCGAATTTCTTCTTTCCCATTTATTTTTGTTATTTTCATTATTTTTTCATATATTCATATTTTGACCCATCAAGTATTGAAAATTTTTAAAATTGATCACGTGTGTGTCGAAATCACATGTCGGAATTTTGGACTCGTGTGTCAAAGCGTGTTGGGAAAAGTTGACAACATGTCGGATTTCTCGACACTCGTTGACCACATGTCGAAACATGTCGGAGATTATCGGAGTGTGTCAGACACGAGTTGAAGTATCGGGCACGACACGAAAACTTCCAGAGAGTGTCGGCACTTTTTGGATTGCGACCAAGGCAAGGCTTGCGAAGCTTTCGAGGGCCACTCGCCTAAGGTCACCAATCATCACTGAGGCCTCAGAGACTAGTAGAGATGAACGCTAGAATAGGGAAAATAAATAAATGGAAAGGAAAAAAAGAAAAGAAAATATAAGACTTTTAATAAAAAAAAAAAGCAAAACGATGTCGTTTCATTTAAGATCAAACACGTTAACCGTCGATCATGTGTCATATAAAATGGCAAGTGTCGACTAGACCATTACGTTGGCTCAAGTCTGAATTAGATAGATGAATAATATAGGATAATCGTCAAAAAATTTAGAGTTATATTCATCAAATTAAAAAATTTATAATTGAATTGACGATCGTATAATATATTAAAGATTTTTTAGACACTATAATTTTTTATTTTTTATTTTTTATTCAACAAAGGCATAAAGTACGAATTATTTGTGGGACTAACCTCTTCTTTCACCATTAACTTTTCCTATAATTAGTAATTTTATCCTACACCATAGTAACGTTTATGAAATGTATCAAAAAATAAAAATTCCACCCATGGTTTCTAAGACAATTTGGGTACCCAACAAAGGATCTGGTCTAGTTCTATGGCCGACAAGGTCAATTACCAATTTAATGGATTGGAAATCGACATCGTACGATTGAGTTCCCAATTTTTCAGGTAAGAATTGATTTAATCTAAAATCGACCACCATTAAATAGAGGCAGGAGTCTCCCTCGACTACGTTTGGTTCCACAGTTTAATTAAACGGGTCCCTTTCGAGTCGAGGTGCCTTGATATTTTTGCGTTTAGCCACGTGTTACGAAGAGGAGGGAAAGAAAAGTAGATCGATCAGCCCACCAACGTGGAAGTCAACCTAATAATCCCCATCCTCGTCAGACAACGACTCGACACGCATGCCACGTAAGCATGGAACGGAGGCCGTCCATTTATGTCTATGAAACGGCATCTTTTTGGCAGGCACGGTCCATAAGACACCACACGTGGCACCGACTTCGGCCATCCATCTGGACCTTGACTTTGAAAGAGGGAGATGAGAGATCTGCAACGGCAAGGCTCCGCAAGTGAGCACGTCGGGCGCCGTCCACGTGGCAATATTCTAGCCGTCCACCGAGTTCCAGTCAACCTTCCGGAAGGACACAGAAATTTCAAAACCCCCCGCTTCACGAAAAAGAAAAACCTCAATAATTTTTTCTTTTTGTCGTGAAACCTCAATAATCACGCAATAATCACGAGCCCTGTCTGGCGGCAAGCGCTGCGTGACGTCACGTCAGCTCGGGGCCTAGAACCGTAATTTCCACCACGGCGTTCCAGATCAGGACCAAGACCACGCCACCACGGCAGACGCGTGTCGCCCTCTTATCATAGTATTTCGAAAATATCACCGTCCCTCGCGAAGTTGACCAATCGGGGCCGGGATTCAGATGCGCCCGGGTGACGTCATGGACGGGTCAGGCCACGTGTCCGGGTACGTGGAAGGACAGAAGGCGTTGGGCGGTGGCCAGGTGGCGGGTGTACGTGCGGCGCAGGGCACAGGTGGGGCCCCCCCACATTATTGGCAAGCCGAAACGTGGAGGAATATGTGCTGGTTAGAATTAAGATTTTTATCGTGATCCCGAACTGTTGGTGTCGCCCAAAAAGGCAAACGATTGGATCCTTGTTCCGTTCCGTCCCACGATTTTATTCCTTTGTTTCGATTGACGATTCTCGGATGCCCGCGATCCAGTCGAGATTGCTTGTCTGCTTGGAAGTTGTCCTCTGAGTTTTGTCGTCAAGTGTTGTGTTATGAATGCTCAACAATAACCATTTATATCTCCACTTTCATTAATATTAAATATAAACATGAATTTTATTTTTTTAAAATTTCTTGCACCTTCACATCAATTATCGTTAGTGTTACCGATTGCCGGAACAATAGCCCCCGTTATGTAGACTTGGCTTTCTTTGAAAAAATTGCTCAAACCCTGAATTCTACATCTTCAATTTGAGATTTTACTTAGAAATATGTAAATGGTATCCGCAAAAGTAAAGATATATATGGTCATGGGATCAAAAGTAATATGAAAATGAGCCAATTCGAGTATATAAGATTCACTTTTCACCCAATACATGAGATTAATGAATAGATATTTCATAAACACGAAACTTATGTATTTCGAGATAGGCTTCCTCATCATTAAAAAAAAAAAAATCAACATCTATTTAAGGCATCACGTTGGGTGTCATCATTATCTGACTTTGGAAAGTGCATTTTATGGCACCACCATAATTGAAGGATGTCTTTACATGCCCATGCAAAATATGGGATCGGAATAAACACACGAGAGTACAAAATAATTCTTGATATCTCTTTGATTATATTGAAAAATAAGTCATAGTAGTAGGAAACTGGTAATTAACTTCTTACTTGTGAGGGAACCAACAACATGTTACCATTGACTGATGAACTAGCGACACATTATCATGCTGGTAAGATGTTACTTGACAAAGAGAAAGAAATAATCATGATCGCTTGGACATGGTCAACCTTCTTAAGAGGTGATCATCAAATAAGTGAATCATATTGAGCGTTGGACGAGATTCTATCACATACGGTATCAATTGATAGCCAATCAGAAAAAAGATAAGGTCTAGGTCAATCCTTCTGATTTTTTTATTTATTTTAGCATCATCCGACGTTATGCTTGGTGGGTCATTTGATGGGTTAGTTGGCCATGGACTCCACATGGGGGACACGTGTCCGGCAAATGGGTCGTACTCCTAACTAATTATTGCTATTCCCCCGAGCAATTTGTGACATGCCACGCGTCGGTTGTCCCACGGGCAGACATGAAGTGTCAGAAACAGGAAATTTGGGCTTGTCATTCTCTGATGGTCATTTGAATTTGAAATTGAGATACTATTGTTAACGGTCGAGTATGGACACTGATATTTTTCAATTTTGGCACAAAAATGAAATATTTTTCATGCAAGTTTGTTATTAATTGTCGTAATCGTCGACATTCGGGGAATGCTGGTCAAGTGATTTTAATGTTTTTGGACCATCGCGTAGGTTAAAATAGATGAATTTCCAGGAGCATTATTTTTCTTTTAATTATATGCTGTTACTGTGTGCTTTTTTCTGGGGCAATTATGCGGTCTTCGGATCAATTATTGTTTCATATGCTCGAATTCATCAGCATGTGAGCGTGTTTATGTGGATTGTGGTCTAAAATATGCAAGAAACTAAAAGGTAAAATAACAACCAAAGTAGAAAGGTAGAAATATCGCAACGGTTATTTTAGTTAATGTAAAATTCCCTGGAATTACTATCAACTTTGATGAAGGCGTAATTTAATATTAAAATGTTCATATTTAAATATTAACACTTTCTCTCACACATGAGCTGGATTTTTCTTTAAGAGGTGGAAATATATGACAAAAGAGTATAAGAGAGGCAACTAAAGGGCCATTTTTAAAAGTTTGAGTTATTTGATGAATGCTTGATTTGATATTTTAGTATTTGAACAGTTAATATAAACTATTTTTCTCGACTTATTATGATTATCTTCATATAAAATAAATGCAAACAAAGGATAGGACCAAAACGACAGTACAGGGTCAACTAGATAGAGAAGATACGTGTCTTGCTAACAATATAAGTCAAACACAAACGATTGCATCACGAAAGCATAGTAAAATGGTTGTTATTAGTTGGTGAAAATTTTGTGATAAAAAAATGCTTTTTATAGAAATCATTTTTTTTTTAAATGTCTCATTTTTAGGTTAAGATATTCATTTTTCCTATTTTAGATATGAATATTTTTTGATCCGTAAATTAATTTTTATTTCAGGAATTAGAGTAAACACATCCTACCTAGGTAGGTACAGTACAAACGAGGGGGACTGAAATTTACTTTTTTCTCGTGCCTCAAGGGAGATGTGACTGGTTTTGACTAGGTAAGATGAAACGAGGAAATACATGTCTCCGTGAATATGACTGTGATGGGAATGACAAGGACGTGAAGAAGCTCAACAGTTACAGTAGAGAGAGAGAGAGAGAGAGAGAGAGCTTGAGCTTTAAAAATGGTGGCGAGTGGGTCGTCGCCCGTGTGTCATTGGGTTACGACATGGGTCTCCTCCCACTTTAATATAAGAAGGAAAAAATATCGTATCTTCTCATCTATCCATCCATTTTTCTATTCCCTCTCCGTCAACAGTTCGATCAGAACCTTCCACAATCTCTCTGTCTTTCTCGGCGAGTGAAAAGTCCTGTACCTTTTCGAACTTCGCGATAAGCTTCTTCTGGGTTTTTTTTTGGGGGTTCGTTGCTGTTCGAGCTTCGGCATTCTTTTGAGGTAGTGATGAAAGTAATGTTTTCATGGCCTCGGCGTGCGTATCCATGGCTTTTGCAATTCAATATTCGCTGCTCCAATAAAAAAAGAGTCGTTTTTAGTTGTTTTGTAGAAATGCTTAGCTATGTAGTTACTTCATCAATCGCTGGTTTTCTTGTTCTCTCCGCTTGTGGGGTTGCTGCATTTCGTCCCGGTGATCGCAGGATTAGCATTTGATTCTTAGTTATACGGTGAATTTGCGAAGAAGAAGCTCTGTTCTAGTCTCTTCTAATCGGAAATGCTTCCGGAGTTGATGAACTGAGAGCTTTCTTGCTTTTGAGTTTGTCCCGTTCCTTCTGGTGCTAGCCTCTTGCGGAGGTTGCATGCATGTGCGCCCGCTTGGTGCTTGCGCGCGCGCGATTGAGAGAGAGAGAGAGAGAGAGAGAGAGAGAGAGGGAGGGAGGGAGGGAGGGAGGGAGGGAGTCTGCTCGTCATGTTTAATTCAATCTGTTTGACATCTTAAATTGAATCAGTTGTGTTGTCATTACAGATAGACCAAGCCTTAAGATATGGGATGCTTGGTGTCAACGCCGGTGGATAATGGTGGTAAGAGAAGGATGCCACGGGACATTGGGGAGGTCCCTGTCTACGTTCCGGGTCTCCGGATTCCTAAGTCAGTCGATTTTTCTCAGTCACTGGGCGGCCATCTATCGAGGAATTTGGTGCAACTCCTGACTGCCCTTAGGACCCGTATAGCCGTGCTGGCCAGTGAAGGAGTCCCTACAGTCAAGAGATTGACGAGAAAAAGTGCCACTCAGCATGGTCTACCCTGCAACACATTAGCCTTTTTTTTTCTTTTTTGGCTCTTCCACATTACGACTGTTTGGGGTCTCAATTTGTCGACCTGCTCATGAACTTCTTACAGGAGGTTCGACATTGACTGATCTGCAGCAGGCTCTGGAAGATTACTTGCCTGTACTATTGGGATTGGTCAAAGAAGGTAAATGTCAAATAGTTTTGTGTTCTTGGAATGTGTGCGATTGAAGAGATTTGCTGATCTTATTGATAATGTCTATGTCATAGAAAACCATCTGATGCACAAAGTACAGTTCGTTTGGGTTAATCAGGAGGATGAAGCAGAGGTCAGGAACTAACTGTGTGTATTCTTGTTTCTGAGGTGCCATGATAGGCTATGGTGGATTGATGTGAGCTGTGTTCTGCAGGAAACCGCAATATCTAATGCTTGGTATGAGGTATTGTCAGTTTTGCATATGATGGCAATGGCATTGCTGTTGCAAGCTAACATGATGCTCCTTCCAAAGACATCAGCTGATGGCGTTCAGTCAAAAGTCTCGGAAGGTTGGTACTACAAGATTCCTGTATTCACTGAAAATTTGCATTTGGACCAATAGGTTTCAATGATTTTCTAGTATGTCTGGGTGGATGGAAGAAAATGCAGTGGAGTGTAATTTCCCTTTCTTCTTGTTCTCCTATGGTTCATAAATTATAGCTCTACACCATCAGCTTATAGGAATTAATCCAGATATTATGGTACATGAATGCTCTGTGCATTTTAATTGGTCTAAAAGGTGGTTGTGAGATGCTAAAGATTCTGCACTGTGTCTGTAAAGCACTTACCTGAACATAAGGGAAGATTTTAATCTGGTCCCACACTACCTTCAGCACCATGAGAAGCAGCTTTCAGTATACGTGAATTGAATTACCTAAAAAGCTTCTGTCATGGCATAGCGACTTCTTTGCAGTTATGTTTACTATAGAGAACCAAATTTGTACTAGACAGGTTTGTCCTTCATTAGGCTTTTGAACTCCTCCAGGCCCATGGGGAGCTCCGTAGATATAGGAGAATATCTTGGACAAAAAATCATCAATAGGGTACGATAAAGGAATGCGGAGTAAAGGAGCTTGACCTTGTTTGTTTGGCCAGGGACACCACTGGAACTTTCAGCATAGTTTACATCATTTAGGCATGAGTTATGGGGATTCCATAGCATGGAAACTGTGAGAACTAACAAGAGAAATGATTTCAAAGAGAACAGCTTGTGCATTCTCAAAGTCCAATTAAAGTTCCACAAGGACAAATCTAGTCATGGGATCGTATTGATAAAGTAGTCTGATATTGTCATACAACTGTTAGGCTTTTTTAACAGATCTCTCACTTATCATCTGTTTTCTTTCTTCCTTTCCTCGTAGTATGTTTGACCTCCTCCCTATCTCTCTACCACAGAATGCAGGAGAGCATCTGTTGATGTTTTCCTAAAGGCAGCTGGGTTCTTGGACTATGCAGTTCAGCATGTTCTTCCGAAATTCCCTGCTGAACTCAGGTTTGCAGCAAACATTCAAAATACGCAGCTTTATGGGAAAAAAATGTGTACTAATTATGTTGATGGTTCTTTTGCATCTTAGGAGAGAGTTACCGGTAGACCTTCAAAACGGAGTTCTTCAAGCACTTTGCCTCCAAGCACTGGGGCAGGTATTACATTTATTTTCCTGAGGAGATGTAGTTTGTGAATCAAGTTGCTAATGCTTATCAACTTTAGACCAATACTCATCATTTAAGTATTTTTCTACTTCAGAAAACCTGCATTCACATAAATTTCTGAACTTACTGTAGAGGAGAATAGTGTTAAGGATAACGTCTGGCAGTTTAGATAGAGATTCAGTGATCTGTATATCATTTTTTGTTTAATAACTGGGGCTAAAACCTTTAAAACCACGATAGCAGTTTGAGTGCTTTATAAGAGACTTCTATAAACAACTTAACGTGAACTCAAAGATTTAGTGAATTCATAGGCTAGGTTTGACTCTGTCGAGGAGAGACAATATAATTTGCAAAATCCACCTCCAAATTTTATTGGGTGGTGATCCTAAGACCAATTATGTCAACTGTGTGCCCATACTTGGTACTTGTATCGATTTACATATGCTGTGTACACCACATCTCTACTTGAAAAAGATTATGCACACTGGACAAACTGCAAATTAGGGGATGATCCTCTGTGTGTTTGTGTGTGTGTGGGTGGTAAGAAATCTAGTATGGTGCTTCTTTAGACGACCTCTTTGCCCTGTGTTAGGTGTTCGGAATATTGAAGGATATCTCTTCCATTGGTTTTAATGGCATAAATGTTTTTTCCACTCGTTTTTTAATGCATGCTATTTCACTCTAACTTATTGGATAATGTTTTGCAAGAACTGATTTAGGCTGCTGACATTCAACTTGGGATGGCCATAGACAGTTCCAAAGCCACTCTGGCGGTGAAGCGTAGGCTTGCCTGTGAGATGGTAAAATACTGGGAGCAGGTAAGATCTGCCAACTTTGAACCAATTGCTTAAAGCCCTGATAGAATCTTAAATTAACGCCTGCTTCATTTTTTGACTTCTTGATATGATTGTATTCTTCGATTTGGGCGCTGTTGTCTGACTTATGAATGGGCTTCTCAATGTTTTTCTGCTTTAAAGGCTCAAGAGAATCTTGTGAACTTCCCCTTAATGAACGGTTGGGGAGAAAAGCACCGTCAATATGTCAAATGGAAGTACGTTGAAGCAAAGGTATTGGCATGATTTCTTCTGCCTAGCTCTTTGATCCCTTTGCTTGATAGATTGTGCCTACGTGTCTTAAACTTTCAAGACAAAAGGGATCATTATCATACCAAATCTTTGGCGTATTATTCTAGGTTGAATCAGTTGAGTGTTTAATATCAGACAGTGTGAACATTCTGGTTTTTTGTGGACTGGTACTGTTGCACAGTATCTTTCATATGCATTACATAATCCATGTATCCAAGCTTACGTTTATTCCATCACCTTTGAAGCTAAATCTTACAGACAATATTATCAATTTGAAACTGTTATTTATTTTCTTATTTGGGAAGGCTATGGCCTATAACACTCACATGGACATGCTTCCTCATTTGACTAGGGGTTTCATCAGGAGGCAACAGAGGAAAATTGCTCTATCATATGAACTGTAGTTGGTTCTCACCGTTCATTATCATATGGACCTTCAGACAAAGATTATCAAACCAGTGGTTCGAAAATTACTATCCCATTGCCTTTTTTCACAACCACTGAACTAGCTACCTATTCAGCGTATAAACTTGGGTTAAGTGCTTAATACTGGTAATTGACTAGGCATGAAACAAGATGATTGTTAGTCGATTGCGTTATCGTTATTATTATTGAGGAGATACTAAGTTAGCATGCCAAACCAGAGACTAATTAGTTTATTTGGGAACATCTAGGAAGAGAGAAATTCAGGTCAAAATATGGGCATAAAAACCAATATGACGATTGCTCATTCTTCCATATCTAGGGGGCATCGCATCTCATATTGTTTCATCTATAATAATCTCCTCAATGCCAATATATTTCCACCAGGCTGCAGCATATTATTTCCATGGTCTGATACTTGATGAGGGGAAGTCCCATGGAATGGCAGCAGCTGCTTTGCAGGTAGCAGTGGAGTCTCTTGAAGAAAGTAAGAAGCTCTCTGAGGCATTTGACGCTACACCTCCTCTGTCAAGGTGACAAATTTAAAATTTTCCTGTTTGCCGCTTTTTGTTAGTTTCGTTATTCTCTCAGCGAGTAACTGGAATTAGTTCGATATCTCTACCATGCCTACAACTTTGGCGGCCACTTTTCTCCATTTTGTCAAAAAATCACTTTTTGCTGACTAAGCAAGTCTGGTAGTCCATGAGATGGAGAGAGATCTAGGTGTAGAAGTTAGTTTATGGCTAAAGTTAGTAAACCATGATAGAAAAAGAATCGTTTGGATGTATTCAACTTAATAAAATCAAATTTCGTCTCATCCTATGTTTATGGTTTGACAATTTTCCAAACCATGTAAGTTTTTAAATGACGAATAAGCCACCCAAGTAGTTATATAACCTACGAAATACTCTACTCACCCAATGCATCAGGTAAGATCCAAGCAAAAACCAAGGTGCCAAGCGAAATGAGGAATAGTTCACACTTGGTCGATTTCATCTCAAAAACAGAGTTTCCTTCCTCCTGCAGTTTAGTGCAGTATTTCGTGCTCATTTATGGCCCACTAGCCAGCGTCACTTGGTGCGCTAGTCTTTGCCTTTAGCTGGCTTTATCTGCTTGAGAGTGTGAGCGCAGTTTCTGTCCATGTCTTAATGTGCTTTTGTGTGTGTATGTCTGAGAGAGAGAGAGAGAGAGAGAGAGAGAGCATCAGCAGCAGCAGCAGCAGCATTTTCTCTGGTTGGACAATAGAAACTAACTTCTCTTGCTGCAGGAACCCACCGCTTTGGGGAACCACAAAGTACATTTCTGAGAAAATCCCGAAAGATGCTTCTGCTAAAGTGCGGATAAACAGAGATCTGTACTCCCAAGATAAGTAAGTCCTTCTCCTCTGCCTATAGAAAATGTGTGAGAATCTTGACATGAGCATACTGATAGGTCCCATGCGTTACTATCATGTAGCAGGACTATGGAAAGTGCACCAGCCTTGCCCGACTTTGCTTTGGCCTTAAAACCCGATGAATACCAGCTCCCTTCAATGCATAGTTGTTGGAATGAGGAGAAAACAGACAGAAGCAGGCTGGAGGCCAACCAGCCCAAGGGCACAAGATGAAGTGTTACATTATCATGTTCAGTGAATACAAAGATGCCGCCGATATCTATGGAAGATACAGAAGCAAAGTGGATCATTGGAGGAGTTTATTCGGATTCAATGACGGAAATTTTTCTCAATCAAGTTTCATTTTCCTGTATGTTTTTGGTTCTGTCTTTAATATGGTCACAGTCAGTTCAAGAGAGGCCTTTGAAATTGTACAAGTATCTGTTTGGGTGTAATTTGTCTCGATGGGAAAGTAGTGGCCTCTCTCTTCTCAACCAAGCAATGTTGTCTTCCTGTTGAAATAAATGATTTGGTGTCTCGAAGTCAATTCCAGTTGAGAGGAAAATTTAGCGTGTGAAATTGATTGTGAAAAGGATCAGAGAATTGTATATGAATGTAAAGAACGGACTAAGTTGCATATATACCTATAGTAGAATGCAGAGTTGGATTATGTTATATAATCAATGATTTTTTTTTTTTTTTGGTATTAATAGATCATTTGAAAATGTATAATGAATATCCAATTTTTGTTACTTGACCCCTTGATCGTCGAGACATTTTTCCTTTATTCTAATTGTGTTTCTATTCCTTAAAATATCTTGTTAAGGCTGTTAATATTTTCGTTAATCTTCACCATTTCACTTTCACTGATATTAATATTTTAGTGAAATTTATATTTCTCCATTTTCTCCATTCTTTCATCTTCTCTCAAAAATCAATAATAAAAGAGAGATTTTCTTCCACAAAATAAAATGGGAATAAAGTATATGCATTTCATATGTTTCTTTCGCTAATTCATATCTAAACCTTTAATAAGCAGTGCACTAAGCAATCTCATGAAGTTAACCCCCGGCCAGGAGACAAATACGGCAGGTCGTTTGAAGCAATCGCGAGAAAGGTCGAAGGATTCTTCTTCTTCGTCGCACCCCACCGCCCGCTTTTTCACACTCCGCCGTCGTGCTCGATTCCGTTCCGGTTCCCGCCGGGCGGAGCAAGAGCGGTTATGGCGGAGAAGGCCGACCCGGCGGAAGGCGCGAAGAGGAGGTGCGTCTGCCTGATCGACGCGATCGGCTGGCTGCCTCCCTCGATCGCCGGTCCTTGCCGGCGCACGCTCCTCAAGCTGGCCGAGTCCGAGCTCGCTTTCCTCGCTCGTCGCGCCTCTTCTCCTTCTTCGGATTCGGCTCTCAGGTCAGTCTCTCTGTATCCTCATTGGACCGTTGGCACGCTCTCAATCTCTACGCGATAGGGCTAAGCCGGCCATGCTTTTTCGGCCGAGACTTGCGATTAGATCATTGCCATGCTCGATCGTTGATTTGCCTGTAGAGTTCGAGTTGCGTCTTGTTGAAGAAACAGGATGAACTCTATTTTCTTTGTCGAGTTCGTTTTTAGCTTTTTTTTTTCCCCTTGTTGGACTTGTGGAGGTGAAATTTTGTTTTGGTTGAGGAGAATCTCGGATAGTTTTGCGATCTTACTGAGGAGTATGTGTTGGCAGTGTTAATATCGGACACCTCGAAGCTGTCGTTCACGTTCTCCAGCATCTTCCGGTCACTGGAGTTTCGCGCGTTTGCAAGCCTGTCCCTCTGTTGCCTGCGAGCGGCAAGGTGGGGAGAGCTGATTCCGGTTCGAAGATTGCTCATGTCGATATCGTGTGCACGCTGAAAGGAATCCCGGTTTGGGTCGTTGTATCCGATAGGAACCCGAACCATGTGACCTGGCACGATGGCCATAAAGGCAAGGGATTGAGATTGAGGATTCAACAAGTCGTTGCTGCTGCTCAGGTCTCGCAGATGCTGAGGCCTTCGTCAATTATTCTTTTCTTTTCACGTGGTGTGACTGACTCCATTCTCAAGAAGATTGTCGACGAATTTCAGGCCATTAAGTATGAAATGGAAGCTGACATACCCCTTTCCAGTGTTGGTTTTTTGGAGGAAATGGAAGGTGAGTGGATAAATATAATTGCAAGGTCTTACCAAGAATCAGTTGCCCTAGAAATAAAGGTGGATAATTTTGAGAAACCGGCTCAAGATCCCAAAGTGGGAGCTGGAGAATCAATACTGGGTGCTGCAGAGACAGAGAATCCTGAGGGAAATGTGAACCTTAATTATCCTACTACCTTTGACACTCTAATTTCTGGCTTGAGACCTCCCATGAAGGGGAAAGATATGGCTTCTGCTACAACAAGAGAGGAACTAAGTGGAGGTGATCTCATAAATTTTGATACGACAGCTTTAATCGCTCTTGTATCAGACATTAGTAATGGTGGTGCGGAGAAACTTTTGAATGCGGAAGAAAGTGAGTTGAGGCAGCGGTTCAAAGGCAACTTGCCTTTTGTGATTGCACAGGTACATTAATTTTACTTTGTGAACCCATTGGTTTCTGCTTTATCTCCCAAGTGTTACGTTCAGCACCAGTTATATTAGCTTTGACAATTTCCAGGCAAACTCTGACATTCAAAAACCAATCCTCCCAGAGCTGGGTGCGGTAATTTGCGGAAAGAATGGTGTGATATGTGAAAGTGTTCTTTCAGAGTTCAAAGAGTTAATAGCAATGTATGGAGGGACCAAGGAGAAGCTAAGAGCAGATCAGATACTAAACTGGCTTTCGTAAGTTGGTCCCTTGTTCACTTTCAGGATAAGATGAGGGTGTTAGCGAAATCAATCTTCTATATTATCTAGTCATCATGTTTATTTTCAGTTACCGCATCATTCTTGTTTTTTACTTATAAAAGAAATATCGATCAAAGGCAATTCACTGAGCTAAAGAGTTAGATTTGCAACAGTGTTGTTCCAGATAATCCTTCAGATCGCATGATCAGCCTTCCAACTACCAGAAAGCTTGCTAAAAAGAACAAGGTTATTTGTGGCACTGGAGATTACTGGCGTGCGCCAACCTTAACTGCAAATATGGCGTTTGTTAGAGCAGTTTCTCAGACAGGGATGTCTCTCCATACGATCGAGCATAGACCACGTGCTTTAACTGGAAATTAGCTACAAATTTTTTTCTGAAAGTGGCTTGACATGTGTTTGCAAGCGGACTTAAAGGTAATATGTGCAACTTGACTTGTATATAGATTACCTTACCTGCTGAGTGATGTGTTACTTTTCTGTTGGACATATTTTCGATTATTATTTTTCTGTTAAAATGCCTTCAGAAAAACCTGCCTCGACCCCACCCTAAGTAGCCTGATTTAGTTTCCTAAAAGTGTAAGCGCACTGCTTACTTTGCCGTTTGAAGTCCTGGAATTAACAACTTGATTTTGTGGAAGACAGATTTAGTATTTTAAGCAGGACATGGTCGCGACATTGTTTCTAATCGCATAACACAGAATCTTAGCAGAGTTTCGGACTTTTATCTTGGGAAAAGAAGATTAGTATTTATTAGATTAATCCATTTTTGACCTAATTCAATGGTGATGTTATTTTGATGATTACCAAATAATTCTGGACTGCCTATTTAATCAAATTGGGACAATGTGTGGCGAGATGTGTCGGACTTTCTCTCTCTGTTCCTGTGAGACTGCAATATGTTGGATACATTTTCTCTGGACTCATTATTTGCACTCAAAATATCCAATTTTCAGATTCTTGGATTGTTGTGATAGGATTAAGTTCTTTTGAGTTGAATACCCAAAATTGATGGCATTTATACTTTCCTTTTTCTTTTTAGTGACAGAAACATAGAAACGTTGTGACTTTAATGTCATTAATCTGAGTATTGATTTATGTGCATTGTTTAAAATGGTTGGACCATGTTCCTTGCTTCTTAGTTTTTGAGGCAGTTCCTGATCAACTGTTGTCTTTTTTGTATTCTCAGGTACCATGATGCTTCTCAAGATGTTTGAGTCCTCGCGCGCGCATGCGCAGAGAGAGAGGGAGAGGAAATTCAGAAAAAGAATATATATAGGTTATCTGACACATCATAGTTTCTGACAAATGAATCTTCTCTGTCTAGAGAATATGGAAATTGAGTTTACAAAAGAAACTGAAGAAAAAAGAAGTAACTCATGACAACGAAACAATTTAAAGCTTCATCCCAAAACTACAGTGACTTGCTTTGATGCTGATCAAGCTATTGGTACTCAAGCTGTCCACCACCAGGGAACATCGGCCCAAGATTTTAACCTTCCTCAACTTCATTGTGCCTAGTTCGACTGACACCGGTGCATCAACTTTTACATCAAGAGGGATCTGTCCTGTTTGCTGTTGCTGCTGCAGTGCTGCCATTATGGTGCTCCCAGATTCGCTTTGGCCAGTCAAGGTAATGTCAAGTCTTGTTGTGTTCTGGTGACCTTGGTAGAATCTTGGCAATGATCCTTCGCATAGCTTATCATTTGAATACCACACGCTTAATCTGCCACCCTTCTCATAATAGATTCCAATCTTTTTGTTTGGATTCGTGGCCGTAATCTTCACATCAAATTGTGCATACAGGGTCAGGTCGAAATTCAGCCTCAAAGCACTTATTTGAAGGCGGTCAACCGAATACTGTGGAAGTTTTGGTTGGAAGACAAAGTAAATAACTGCTGCAACTATTCCAATGAGTATCAGTATGAGGAGGAGGAGGCTAATGAGCCCGCACAATAACCTGCAGCAACAGCTTTTTCGTTTCCGTGGCTTCGCGAAAATCACAGGTCCACCACCTTGCAACGGAGAAGCTCGATGAACTTGGGTTCCTTTCTCTGAAACAGAAGAGCTCGGTGGCACTAAAGGTGCCGTGGCACTTGTTGCAACCCGAACTGCCGGATGAATTCTCTGATTATCTGCCATTGCTTCTGGTACAGCGAACTTAAGCTGACGATGCATTCTGGAATTTCCGCTGGAGTATAGGCACTTTTGGCACCTAGACAAGTTTCTTGATGAGCTGAGTAGGTTGATTTGTTCTTCAGAGCGAAATATAGGATCGCAATTCTCCAGGGTCTCCAACTTCCCCACCTAACAACAAATACAAAAAAAGCCCAGTTTGCATGGGGTGGTTCATCTACCAATGGTTTCCTTTGATTGTGTAGAAGAGTTAACAACACAAGCAGAAGAAAGGTGTCCCGCTGGTTTGGGTTTAATCCTCGAAAGTTGTTGCTTCTGACCTACTCTTTGGTTTTGGCATTTTGACACTGTTTTGGAATTGTGCCAAGTGGCTCTATTCGATTACTTTAAACAAAGATTTTCTACACCTGTGCGTTCGGTACTTCAGGGCGTGCCAATTGGCCCAGGAAAACTGCGAGATGGTGTCATTAGAGATTCAGACTCTTTAACAGATCAGATGTCATAAAGGGTCTGCAGAAGTTAACTATGTGTTGTTAATAGCATCCCGTGTACTTGTTTATTGGGATAATTCTACTCTTCCGGTTTCAGAGTTTTTAGGTGTCATAATCTATCGGGAAAAAATAATGTAGCATTTACCAAATTTCCAGATTACATAGTGGTCATTTGCTTAAAGTCACTTTTATGAAGTTACCGATCCTCATTTATAATTAGCAAATTATCAAATCTTACCAATTATTATTTTTTCTTCTTAAAACACTTGAGAAATATCGAATTTTATATGAATTTGCCGATCATCATTTGAACAATTTATCAACTTTTTTTCCAATTCTTATTTAAGTTGCTAGTCACCATTACTTGATAACTATATAGAAACGTTCATAATTTAAAAAAATAAAATGCGGGTAAGTAATTTGATCGAAATTTTGTAATCCAAACTTACTTGGTGATTTAATTTGACAATAGTTGGAAAGTCGCTCTAATTTAGGTTGGCAATTTCATATTAAAGTCAATAAATTTGAAACATTAATAAATTACGCAAGTAAAATTTGATAAGTTAGTTCTAGTGTTAACAATATAATTTTGCTGTTCATAATGGCCATAGTCTAAGATAACTACTTCATTTTTTCTTTCAAACGGGCAATCTACAAGATTTTTGTAAATCATTATACGACAGGATCGGCACCTAAAATAGAGAAAATATGGATGGAACTGTAATGATGCAGGAGGCATTCAGGTGGCAAGACTGGTCTCAGATTCTTGAAGTCTCAATTTGCTTTGGTGCAAAAGTTCATCTCGGCAAAAAGTAAATTTCTTCTCCCATTCACGAGAGAGAGAGAGAAAGAGGAAGCCAAAATAATGGTTCAGGCCACCAGAGTCCCTGCCTTTCTGGTGATGAAATCGGATTCCGTAACATTCATTCTAAGCCTCATGCAACACCGGGAGTCGGCAACTGTATCAACCTCTTCATAAGCAAAGCCCCGGCAACTGTATCAGCCTCTTCATAAGCAAAGCCATCTACCTTGGCATATGGAGGACGCAGCGCAGACATTTGCCTTCCCTCATGAGCTCAAAGGCTTTGTTGATATCCTCCAGTTGCAAGTTATGGGTGACAAACTCATCCACCCGGATTTCCTGCACGACAATGCCGGTAAGTGCATTCTTAATACGCATTGAAGGAGGTAGTCCTTTTCTTTTAGTTACCCCTGAACACAGACAATTCTACAGCAGCAAGTTTCACAGACAATTCTACAGCGGCAAGTTTCTAGATGTCTTAGTAATTTGATGTCGATAACTTACATTATTTTCATTAGCAACTTCCTAAACATGTCAAGAACATGTAGGCTTTTCCTGTAATCACATATCAAAAGGGAAAATGCAAGTTGCCACAACAGGAACTCAGGGACGAGCATAAAATCTCACTACCTTGTTCATGTACTTGTTGACCAATGATGGCATATCGGATTTTGGTTTCCATCCTCCATACATGGAACCTCTCAGTGTCCTTCCGGTGAGCAGCAGTCCGTAGTGAGCTGTTATTTCTGGCTTTGCTTTGGGCACACCAAGGGTCACAGTTAAACCCCATCCCTTAAGGAAACATTGGACAAGAAGTTTCACTATTTTCCTTTCGAAAACATTCCTTAAAGAAAATGAAGGAGGTTCAGTGAAAGAAAGATTACATCACAGCAAGACTGCAACGCAGTTGTTGTTGCTCTTGTATCGCCAGCGCACTCGAAAGAGTAATCAGCACCCCCATCAGTTATCCTCTTGATGACCTGAGCATTACAAATTTCAGTGATTAAATTCTCTACAGAGATCGGTTTCGACGGATTATGCCAATCTCAAGTATAACATCAAACTTTTGGGATGAAATACCTCATGAATGGGTTCATCATAGTCCTTTGGATTGAGATACATATCAACTCCAAAATCTTTTGCTGCTCCAGCATGCACAAATCACTATCAAGGCTACTTCGGTGCACAAGATAAGTGCTCAGAATGAAAGAAAATATATCAGCTTGTTTACCTTTCTCACCCTTCTCAGGATTAATGTCCACACCAATTACTTGAGAAGCTCCCCGAAGCTTGGCACCTTGCGCAACCTTTTTAAAGAGAAGTTACTAGAATAATGGGTGATGCTCATTGGATAAGGGGAAAACAGAAAGTTATCCAAAGCACTTACAGATAGGCCCACAGTTCCAAGACCAAATATTGCCACGTTTGATCCTTTGGATACATCGGCCACATTCCAAGCTGCTCCTAGACCTGTGTAATCTCAGTGCTCAAGATTGTCAGCAGTAAGAACTTATTGTACAGTGACGAACTTGACTCCATGCGCTATCAGGTAGGATATGTTACCTGCTGCTACTCCGCAACTGAGAATACATATTTTCTCTAGAGGTGCCTTTGGGCTGACTTTGGCAGCGCATCCTGAGTGCACCACCGTATACTCGCTGAAACTCGAAACGGCACAGTAATGATATACAGGATTGCCTCTAATTGAGAAGCGCGTCTTTCGGTCACTGTGCATTAAGCCGCTCCTTTCCAAACCAAGTGTTCGGCACATGTTGCTTTTATTAGATGTACAGTGCTGGCATCTCTTGCATTCACCTATGAACAATGTCAACACGTGGTCTCCCTCCTTGAATTCTGTCACTCCCTCCCCCACACTCTCGACAATCCTGCATAATCAAGTTAATGATAAGTTAACATCATTCAATGATAAGACGCTTAATATAGAATTGGCCTTTTTTCTTGTTGGATAATTCAGCAATCTGTTCTTTGATCAAGAATCAATGCTAGAGGACTAGTCCTGCTGTGTCTAACATGAGCTATATTGACCGAGATTTGTTCAAATAGGCAGTTGTATAATATTTGACATGAACACAAAGAGATTAGCAATTTCATATCTCTCAACTCTCTGGTAACTGTATGACTGATTATAGGCTGAAAAATAAAATGAAGTGGCGCAAGGAGAAAGAGGGAAGAAGCATAATACCCTGCTGCCTCATGGCCAAATATGCGAGGAAATATAGGCTGCACATGAAAAGAGTTCGCCAGTTTAGTCAAATACTAAGTTTCTTTGGAATGTAGAATCATAGAAATGTGAATAAAAAATATCATTCTAAAAACTAAAAGATGAATCAAAAGAGTTGTGAATATGCAACTTCTGAATATTCGCAGCTCCCTACGTTCAACGTATCATCTCAGAGCATAGAATTTGGTTAAAGAATAGGGAAAAAGAAACCAATGTATAGACTCCATAGACTTATGTTGCAGGTTGCTTTGGCAAAGACAAGAAACTAACAGACAAATATCAGAACAAGCGGAGCTTGCTGGAAAAGTTATTTAAAATAGGCAGAAGCTAAGGAGTTCAATGTGTAAGGCCCCTGAATATTACTGTCGACATCAACTAAATGAACATCACTCCCGACTTGACCGTGATTAACCATGATTTGACAAATTATTGGAAAATCAGAACAATGGACATCTCCTCAATATAAAAATCAGAACAATGGACATCTCCTCAATATAGTGCTTTGGAATTCTCCGAAACAGTTGAAACTCCAGAGCAGAATTCACCCTTAACTCACTCAATTATCAAAAACATTCAAGTGTTTTACTGCTCTACAATAAATAACTCGGAATTCCAATGCAGCATGAAGGCCTAAACACTGCCAAAGTATGACCTCATTTTCTAAGAGCAGCACCTTTCCTCATATGTGGTTCGAGATGCATGGAGTCAAGAATGAACAGAAAGATAAACCAAAAAGAACGATTCCCTCTTTAGTCTTTCCTCCACTTGCTTAGCCTCTCAATATGACAGCGGTTGGGATGATGCTCTACTGCACTCCCTTGTCATTCTTCTTAAATTATCTTCACAGCGCAGCAAAATGTATCTATCTCATTCTAGAGGCTCAAGGCTTGCTTAATCAAGCTGCATCTCTGACTTAACTTGATATTCTACGTACTAAGAGTGAGCTTTCACATCAACTATCTGTTTTTCTTCCTTACATGTTACAAAGAGAGTGTTTCCTTTTCTTTCCCCAAGGCAACAATGATCCATGGGAAATTATTGTGTATGTAAAGATGTGCAACGTCGCTTGCTTATATAAAGTCCACCATGATCAACACTTTCAGATAGGCTCCCTGAATAGAGTTTGACTTTCTAATGGCGTGCACATAATTGATAGAAATAAAAATGAAGCATGAACAGTTTAGGCATTAATACGATATTGTTTCAATGTATCATTTCTTGTAAAAGATACACACATACATAAAATTATCAAAGATTGGAAAAACTAATCAGTACAAGAATAGAAATGCACAAATGTAACATGGCGTGTTATATTTCAGGAATTATTTAGTATCTCCCAAATTCATATATAGCGATAATAGAAGCTTTTTCTACAAAGTAACATGGAAAAAATTTAGATCACGTTATTTAAGTTAAATATATATAAAAAAATGAATTTTTTATTGTACAGCAAGAATCTATGATGTATTAAAATAATATAGAGTTTGGAGGGGTAAAACAATAATAAATTAGTGGCTTTGTGGGAGAGAAGAATTCTGAAATTACCGACTATAAGCAAATAGATACCAAATGCCACCGAAGTTCTGAGATTATCCCTGGATAGCTTTCGCATTATAGATAGGTTCTGGCCATCCCATCTCCAAAAAAGGGAAAAAAAAAATAAAATTCTTCATACTTAAGACCCATTGCATATCATTCTGGTTGATTCAAGATGCAGCTTGAGAACACACTCTACTTGATAATTTTCTTCCAAGAAAATGTGATTTAAATAGCATAGCAAGACCAGACATTAAGGTGCGTTTGATAATTATTCTATTTTCAAGAACAATTTCTGTTTAAATTTTTTTTTTTTTAATTCAGTTCACTGGACGAGTTTCAGCATTTAAAACCCACGTCTAGATTTATTGTCAGGCCCAGCTTCACATGAAAAATGCCACTGTACTTTCTCTGTCTAGATATCGGGCTCAGGCAGACGGACGAAAAGAAGAAGAGAAGAAAAGGGCAGAGAATGGATTACCTGGGATTCCCAAGCGGCGACGTCGCTGCCACAGAGGGAAGTGGCGACGACTTTGATGCGGATCTCCTGAGGTTGGGGCGGGCTGACTTCCACTTCCTCGATCACCAGAGGCTGCCCAGCTCCCCATGCCACCGCAGCTAATGTTTTGTCTCGCAATAGAATCAAGAAACATGAACACCCAGCAAGACCCAAACAAAAGAAAAGGCAGAGAATTCAGAGAAATTTCCAAGAAGTAAAGAAAAAGATTCAAACCTTTGCATGTGATGACAGATGGTGAGGACGACATGGTGGCTGGAAAGCGGGAGGTGCGCGCGAGTGTTGCGTGGATGAGACGAGAAGGCAAGCAAAGGAGCTGGTAGGAAGATGATGATAGTTCAACATAGCCTCTTACTAACGTTGAATTTCGTTTCTATAGTGCTATTCGGTGGTAGGTAGGAGAGACAGGGAGAGAGTGGTGGTTGGTGAGCGAGAGGGGTTGATGCTTCTACTTCTTCTTCTTCTCTTTTCATTCATATTTCCTTGAACTCTTCTGAGTTACAGGGAAGCCACCTTGCCACCGAACAGTGTGATCTGGCATCTGGGGGGTCGTGGGTTTTTGTAATCCATGGCTGTTCTGGGCAAGAATTCTCTGATTAGAGTTCCATCGGTGCGCGATTATCAAAAAATCTACTGGTCTTGTCTAGTGAATTATCTTTTCTGGCCACCGTATAGCGAATTATAGAAAAGCTCTTCGAATTATAGCTCCTCTTTGTTCATTTGCCATTTCAAATATTTTCACTCTTTGGATGCATAAGATTATTCCATGGACTGCTCCTGCATCATGATACGTCTGTATTGGAATAATAGCTGGTCTATGTGTTATAAACTGATGCCACGACAAAAGAGAATAAGAAAATCGACGAATTGAATGTGATGCTCAGGTACTTACGTCATAATTATACAGGGCCGCAAATCCCAGCATACTCTTTTTTCATAATCAGTTCCTTCCTTCTACCAATGTCCCACAATTTCATCTCCGTCGCTCCTTGTTGGTTCCTATTAAAATGTTGAGATCCTCTCTGGAAGTTTCTCTTCCTACCGATTTCAATTGTACCCTGTTGCCAATTTCGTGCTCAAAAGCGATGAAACTGACGATGACTCGACTTTGGTTGGGTTAAGCTGTCGAGATAGCAGTTCCAGAGAGACGGTTCTGCCCACCTTTTGACAAGGCAAGACACAGCGAACAGCAGCGACGGCATTCATGTATTACGACTTCAATACAAAGATCTTTTGATGCTGAAAAAAAGAGAATTTTGGCTTGACAGCTTAAAAATACACGATTGAGTCTGAGACACATATGTTCGTCCACTGATCCACCTTTAGATGGCAAGAGATGGTTGAATTTTATCAAAAGTTGAGACACACTAATTGCTACATCTATGTGAAATGTAACAGCTAATCTCCATCTATCCAAAATAACAATGCACTGGCATGCCTAACTGTTTGACTTCTCATAACAGAACTCGCTCCCTGAGTCATAGGCCATCTTCAGTTTCGGTGAGTTTCACTTTTTTCACCAGGACATACATTGCTACTCGCCGGCTGTGATAATCTGGATGGAACTGTGCCTGATCTACGCGCCCAACAACGAAATACTTCATCGCAGCATCGAAGAAGTATTCAAGGATACTATCTGCCAAGTAGAAGACTAATCAATATATATATACCCCTCCCCAAGGCACATATTCACACTTAAACATGCGTGCATGCACATGCACGTGCACGTGCCCCACACACACAAATGGAAAGCATACCATTGCGAAGTTCTCCAGCCAAAATGATGGTTGTTTGAGTCCCAGAAAGTTGCAGCAATGTCTCCATCAGATCCTCGACTGCTCCCTCACTGTAAATCACATCGGATCCCAAAACTGACAAAGCAAGCACGGTTAATCACATAAAATTTTATAATTTCAAGTTCTTTTAATCGGACAGGAAGCATTTTAAGAAAATCATCAACCAAAAAAAGAGAAACTTAGAACATATATACGGTTTCTTTCTCAGTCCCACAATTTTGCAACAGAATTGTTGCCGTTTGATGAACAGATAGTGCTTCCTTTCCAAAAAGGAGGTATAAATTATAGTTCTGCCAAAGAACCATTCTTCTTTCAAAGATGGGTAATATTACAACCGTAAGCACATAATCCTTTGAAAAAGCCCCGCAGGCATTACTTAATTCTTGTAGCTGAAGTACTCCCTCTGTGTAAATGCAGGAATTGAACCCCAGGAAATGAAAACAATGACACGAGGAAAAGGCATGAGAGCTTAATTAGGGAAAATCCTTGAATCATGAAAAGCAAGCTTCTCCTCTAATGAGAAAACCGGCAAATGCATCAAAGACAGGTAAGCTTGAACTCGATCAACCCGTGCAGAGGCAGACAGGTGCAAATAATCAAAGGAAGGAGGAAAAACTCCATAGAAGATAACTAGTAATAAATAATTTAATATGCTACAAGATTCGAATGCATAGAGAAGGACAAAAAATTTATCAATTGAGGGAGAAGAGCACCATTACCATAGTCAGGTAAAGGCTCAATCAAGTCTCTGTCAGGATCATCTCCCCAAATCAGTTCTTTCACAACCGCAGATCCCCGCATGTTGTCATGTTTCAAATTCGTTGCGACGTTCTTCCTGAGAAGCCTTAATCTATCTGGTAGATCAGTAAGAATCACTTGAGCACCCAAAAGAGCTGAAATGCAGCTGAAACGAAAAGTAAAGCACCCTCAAGTGAGTAGCGCAACCACTCAGCCAAGAAATATCCAACTCATCATAAACTTGCGATGTTCTCCATAAGTTTGCAAAACAAGGAGTTAACCTTGGCATAAATCATATATTTTGCCATTAGCATGAAGTAAGAATTTGAGTTTCAATCGATGTATCTAGAGATTATGATATTTATACCCAACTAATCCACATCCAGAGCCCAATTCAACAACCTTCTTGCCCTGAAGAAGAAGCATTCTGGAATCCACGGCGTGTTCCAAGAACTTCCCCAACACAATTCCACTATCCCACATCACTGATCCAGTAACTCCAGGAGTAATCTACAACCACATCAAAATAAATCCTTTGAGACAAAAAAAAAGGCTCCGTAGATTCTCATTCATACCACAAAGATTGATCAACAAAGTTCCTCGCATTGTTCGGCACATTGTTCATCATAGAAATCCAAAAGGTACGCAATTTCTACCTTTCACGAATCCCAATTTCCATTCTAACAACAGTCGCATTAGCAGCTCGCTCAAGATCATCGAATCGAGCGATCAAACAAGAGTTTCGCTTCCGCTAAACCCTAGCGCGAGAACGACGGCAACTCGCGAAATTCCAAAAAATAAAAATAAAAAATAAAAAATGGAGTCAGTACCAGGGAGGAAGGAGATTGGAGGATGGAGAGAGAGTGACCGCAAGCTTCGACGGCGAGGGCGAGGGAGGACTGGGCGACGAAGGCGTTGGGCCGGGCGAGGGTCGGCTGCTGGATCCCCCACAGCAGCATCGTCTCCGCCGCCGCCGCCTCTCCGTCCTCGTCGCAGCCTCCGGCGCCGCCGCCCAACAACCTCACCTTCCCGCCGTACGAGCCCAGCCCCGCCACCGTTTCGCCGTCGTCGTCGTCTTCTCCCGGCTCCTCCGTACGCACGGCGCTCGCAGCCGCCATCGCCAGCGCCGCTCCTCGTCTACTTCCACTTCGTCTCTTCTCTTCCGCTCCGTCTCCGCTTTCATCTGTCTTAATCTTTATTATTATTATTATTAAAGTTCTAATTGAGTGATTAGCACAGCAAAACTGCAGTTCAATTTCGTGAAATTTCTAATTTTTTTTTCCTTTCTCCATGGATACCCTCATTTTTCATTTCGATTTTTGGAATCAGAAAAAGATATTTTGATTGTCTTACATGCATTTCTTTTTCTTTTTTCCTCTTGCGATAGTATACAATTATCAATTTTTTTCTTATTTTGCATCTACCTTTACTTGCCTTTGTTATAAACACTCTAAAATTATCAACTCTTATAGAAACTCATCATTCTTTTATCTAAATTATATGGTAACTGTTTCCCGATTAAATTACGATTTTTTTTTCTTTTGTGGATTTCAATTTGCAACTGAGCTACTTATCAACGGATAATTTTTTTTTCTCGTTTTATAAATTTTTATTATTGGTTCCCAATTTTTTATTTGTCGTTTTCATAAACGCCTTCAATCTATCAATTATCATGCAACTTCACCGACCTTTTTTTCTCACATGGTTCGTCAACTTCAATCTAACAACTGTTCCCTGAGTCCAAGACAGTAGTTGATTTATTTTCCCAAACATGAATCTCATATGACATGATCAATATCTGGAAATATGGATGGATTTTTTATTATTATTATGGTGCTGAGAGGCATTCAGATGGCAAGACCGGGCCTCACATTTCAGAAGTCTCAATTTTTGATTGGCAGCTCAGTTCCAAAAGTTAATCTCAGCAAAGAGAACCTCCCATTCATGAGAGAAAGGAGAGAGTGAGAAGAGAATTTGTCCTGGTGAAATAGGCTTCCATGACATTCTTTTTATGCCTCGTGCGCTGCCGAGAACTGGCAACCGTACCGACCTCTTCATATGCAAGTGATCTACTTCGGCATATGGATGACGCAGCGCAGACATTTGCCTTTCTTCATCATCTCGAAAGCTCTGTTGATCTCCTCAAATTGCAAGTTATGGGTGACGAACTCATCCACCTGGATTTCCTGCATAACAACACTGTTGAGCGCATTCCCAATACACATCAAAGGCGCATTTTCTGTTGTTCAAACGGGGAAGTCCTTTTGCTTTTTGTTACCCTGATCACCGAAAATTCTATAGATTTGTCGGTTATATAGATTCTTCATTTGTGGCGGGTGACTTTTAGCCGGTGATGGTTAATATCCAAATGTTTTAACGATTCATGTTAGTAACTTTCATTTGACATGTCACAGAGATTAGAAAAATGAAACGTTACTTCATGTTCATTGAATTTAGGTATGAGTATAAAATCTCACTACCTTGTTCAAGTACTTGTCCATCAATGATGGCATATCGGATTTTGGTTTCCATCCTCCAAACGTGGAACCTCTCAATGTCCTTCCATTGAGCAGCAGTCCATAGAGAACTGTCGTTTCTAGCTTTGCTTTCGGCACGCCGAGGGCCACAGTCATACCCCATCCCTTAAGGAAACAACATTAGACAGAAGTTCACTACTTTGGTTTGAAAAAATTAACGAAGATGAATGAGGTTCAGCGAAAGAAAGATTACATCACAGCAAGACTGCAATGCAGTCGAAGCTACTCTTGTATCGCCAGTGCACTCGAAACAGTAATCAGCACCCCCATCTGTCATCCTCTTGATGACCTGAGTACCAAGATTGTAGCGATTAATTTCTCTCCGGGGATTGGTTTTGACAGATAACTACTGCATCATACTTTTAGGATAACATACCTCATGAATGGGTTCATCATAGTCCTTTGGATTGAGAAATACATTAACTCCAAAATCTTTTGCTGCTCCAGCATGCACGGATCACTATCAAGGCTAGTTCGATTCACAAGATAAGTTCTCAGAATGAAAGAAAGTACATTTCTTTGTTTACCTTTCTCGCCCTTCTCAGGATTAATGTCCACACCAATTACTTGAGAAGCCCCCCGAAGTTTGGCACCTTGGGCAACCTTATTTAAGAGAGTTACTTGAATAATCGGCAATGCTCATTGGATAAGTGAACATAAAGTAATTGCAAAGCTGAAGCACTTACAGAAAGACCCACAGTTCCAAGACCAAATATTGCCACGTTTGATCCTTTGGATATATCGGCCACATTCCAAGCCGCACCTAGACCTGTGTAATCTCATTGCTCAGCAGTGAGAGCTTAGGGCCTATTTGATAATACTCCCAAAAATAATTTATTGTGTTATTTTGTTATTAAAAAAAAAAAGAATAGAAATTTTTTTGGTATATCTTTTGTTCTTGAGAACAAAAATTCATTTTTTTATTCCTAGAAATATATTTGGAACAGAATCGAAAGTAAAAAAAAGTTGTATTTTGTTCTCGAGAACAATTTCTAGAATTAAGTTTAATTTTTTTTTCTTTTTTCTTCTCTTTTCTTCTCTTTCATTTTCTTCTTCTTCCTTTTAGCTGGTTGCCGACCTTGGTCGTGGCCGGCGAACTCGCCGAAGTGTCGCTGGCCCCTAGCGACGACGAGCTAGTTAAGGCTCGCCTGGCCATCAGCGATCTATCGAGGCCAAGCCTCGCGGTGGCTAGGCGAGCCTTTGGCAAGTTCACTGGACCTCGCCCTGGCCTGACGAGGCTTCGGCGAGCTTGCCGGATCTTGTCCAGCTGGTCATTGACCACAAAGAAGGAAGAAGAAGAAGAAAAAAGGAAAAAAGAAAAAAAAAATCAAAGTATTAAAAAATTAAAAGAAATAAAAAAATTTAAAAATCCTACCAAATGCATTTTTATCCTAGGAATAAAAATTTTAGACAGTTATCAAACGCTTTCAAAAACTTAGAAATTGTTCACCGGAACAAAATAAAAAAAATTATATCCGAACAAAAATTGTCTCCAAGAATATGATGGTTACCAAACGCGTTCTTATTGTAATGTTACCAACTTGATTCCACGTGTTATCGGGTAAGATATGTCACCTGTTGCTACTCCGCAACTGAGAAGACATATTTTTTCTAGAGGTACCGTTGGGCCGACTTTGGCGGCACATCCCGAGTGCACCACCGTGTACTCGCTGAAACTCGAAACGCCCAAGTAATGATATATAGGATTGCCTCTAATGGAGAAGCGCGTCTTTTGGTCGCTGTGCATCACGCCGTTCCTTTCCAACCCAAGTGCTTGGCACATGTTGCTTTTATTCGATGTACAGTGCCGGCATCTCTTGCATTCGCCCATGAACAACGTCAACACGTGGTCTCCCTCCTTGAATTCGGTCACTCCCTCCCCCACACTCTCGACAATCCTGCATAAGAACATTCAACGATAAAAAGCATTACTTTATAATTTCTTCGTTCTTCAAGCAAGATTGTTAGGTTCTGTCTCTAATGTGAGCTATATCGACCAAGATCTGTTAAAAAAGGTAGTCATATAATATTTGACATGAACTTGAAGAGATTAGTAATTTCGCATCTCTCTACCCCTATATGACTGATTGGAAGCGCAAGAGTAAAATGAAGTGGTGCAAGGAGAAAGGTGGAAGTAGCATAGTTCCCGGCTGCTTCATGGCCAAATATGCGAGGAAATATATTCTGCACAGGAAAAGGACTGGCCATTTTAGTCGAGTGCTAAGTTTCTTCAGAAGATAGAATCATACAAACATTAGTAGAAAATATCATTCTTAAAAATTAAAAGATGGATCAAAAGAGTAGTGAATATAAGACTCCTCAATATTCACAGCTCTCCAGGTTCAAAGAATTATCTCAGAGCAGAGGAATAATTTAAAGTAAGATGATAATGAATGTAGAGACTCCGCGGGCTTAAAGTGGAAGGTTGCTTCAACAAAGACAAGAAACTGATAGGCCGATGTCAGAACAACCGTGAGCTTGCTGGAAAAGTTTTCTAAGATGGGCAGAAGCTAAGGATGTCAATGTGCAAGGTACATGAATGTTACCGACAGTTTGACTAAATGAATTTTTTGCCCCCGCCAATCATTTCAAGTGATCGTCAACAATGGGCGTCCCCATTTGGCCGTGATTCTAAGAAATGACAATTTATTGGAAACTCAGAATGGTGGACATCTCCTTGATATCATGCTTCGGAATTCTCTGAAACATTCGAAACTCCTGAGGAGAATTCACCTTTAACTAACTCATTTATCAATAACATTCAAGTGTTTAAATCTACAAGAAATAACTCAGACGATTTTCTAACAGCAGCACCTTTCTCCATACGTGGTCTGAGACGCCATGGAGTAAAGAATGAACAAAAAGATAAACCGAAAAAAGAAAAAAATGGTTCCCTCATCAGTCTTTCCTCCACTTGCTTAGCCTTCCAACAGTACTCCACTGCACTCGCCCGTCATTCTAATTGCATCATCTTCACGGCACAGCAACACGTATCTATCTTATTCTAAAGGCTCGAGCACTTGCTCCGAGCTGTATCTCTGACTTAGCTTGACATTATACGTACAGAGAGAGATGTTTCAGATCAAATCTCTGTTTTTTCTTCCTTATACGTTACAAAGAGAGTGTTTCTTATTTACCAAAAAAAAAAAAAAAAAAATAGTGTTTCTTTTTCTTTCCCCCTGTACTTTCACGTGGCCTCCCTGCATATAGTTAGACTTTCTAACATTGCACTATTCCAACAAGTGATGTGGCAGATACTGTAGGCGAAGTAATAAAATAGACCAATCATATTTCAAGACATTACTGCTGTACCAACAACAGTGATGGACGCTACATTCATTGACTACGACCTTAATTGACCGCTGCGCAGACTGTCATACAGAAATTGACCCACAGCATAAAATGACATTATCTCAATGTATCGTTAGCTGCATAGGATACAAATAAATGTAGATCATCAGGAAATTGGGATAGCTTTCGTGTTATAGGTATAAAGATTAAACCCAATGGGGCCAACCCATCTCGCTAAAAGGAAAAAGAATGTTTTCGTACTTAAGATCCATTGCAAATAATGGTTCTTGTGGATGGCAGGACTACACTCAGCCAAATTCTAGATTTACTGTCAGACCCAACTTCACATGAACGATGCCTCTATACTTTCTCTTTAAAGATATCGGGCTCAGGTTGACGGACAAAAAGAAGAAACAAGAAGAAGAAGAAGAAGAAGAAGGAGGAGGAGGAGGGCAGAGAATCGATTACCCGGAATTCCCAAGCGTTGACGTCGCTGCCACAGAGGGAAGTGGCGACGACTTTGATGCGGATCTCCTGAGGTTGAGGCGGGCTCACTTCCACTTCCTCGATCACCAGAGGCTGTCCAGCTCCCCATGCCACCGCAGCTAATGTTTTATCTCGACATAGAATCGAGAAACACGTGAACAAACCAACAAGACCCAAACAAAAGAAAAGGCAGAGAAATCACTTATTCAAAGGGAAAGGAAAAAGATTCAGACCTTTGCATGTGATGATGGAGGGTGAGGAGGACATGGTGGTGGCTGGAAAGATGGCGGTGCGCGCGCGAGCGTCGGGCGGGTGAAGCAAGGAGGCGAGCAAAGAAGGAAGGAAGAAAGGAAGATGATGATGGTTCAACTTAGCCTCTTTGCTAACGTCGGATCTTGCCTTCTTTAGTGCAATTTGGCCGTTAGGTAGAATAGAGAAAGAAAGAGATAGAGACTGGGATTAGTTGACGAGTGAGAGATCATTTTTAACCTTCTTAAATTTTTCTGAATTGATGGGGAAGCCACTTTCCCGACAGAACATCGTGATCTGGCCCCCAGCCCCGTTGTCTCGTGGATTCTGTAATCCAAGATTTGTTGTGGGCAAGGAGTGTCTAATGATTGCAGTTCCATGGGAAATGAGTAGAGATCGGTGCTGTCATTCAGAAAACAGACTGTCCAACGTCAGCCTCATTTGTTAGAAGGTGGAAAATGGAGGACTCATTTGACCAATAAAAAATAATTTGAAGGTAAATACCTAGTGAATATTTAAATGGTCTAAAAAGTTTTAAATTACAACATTTAATATAATGGATATTATTCTCTGGCCCAAGAAAAAATTCGGGAGATATTGCTCCTGAATAAAAGAAACTCAATAACGCAAAAAGAAACTTTATATGAAATTCAATTGAAGGTCGTTTCTTTTTATTTTAACTTTAGCTTTGACTCATGTAATCTTAAAATTTATCTTGTAATGTCTTAGGTCATTGTGTATCTTCATCTACGAATTTCGAATCAATGGGTAATTTTTTTCGTCTATTAATTTATTATTAATGATTTCTTTTTAGTTAGTGATTATATTTTGCTACTAGTGATTCGTGGTTATTTATATTTCAGTATTTAATTTATTTTTTCATTCTTCATATTCAAAAAATTCCACCTAATGAGATTTTCGAGAGTTTCCCTTTCAAATTAGTGCTTCTTGGGCCTTTTTAAATCCTCTAATCTAATCCTAAATTAAGCCGAAAAAATATGAAGTAATGGGGAGTCAAAAAAAAAAAAATGAAAATGAGAGGGTGACGGCACGTCACTCCTTGAAGGGTGACGGGGCTGCCCTCACCACAAGTTCTTTTAAGGAAACTGGGGAATTCCTTGAGAAAACTGTGGATTCTTTTTTTTTTTTTTTGGGATACCAAGTGGGATTCAATAAATAACAATAACAATAAATCAAATAAAAAAAGAAACTAGAAAAGATAATTATTAAAAGCATCATCAATATAAAATATATTTTCTTTAAATACACAATATACAGTTTAAACATCTTTATTATAAGACAAAATAAATGTTGGATTTCTATTATCAATAAATCCATAATTAAATATTTTTCACACTTGAAAACGTGAACGAAAATATTCATTACTAAACATAATGAATACAATTGTCAAAATAACGGGTTGAATACCTAATTTGTATAACTTAAAACTTTAATAAATTCTACTCAAGTCATGGCGGTCCGGGTTAATTCAAAAATTAAAATTATGATCATCTCGTGACCAAGTAAAAATGAATTTTATTTAAAAATTTAAGTATATTGGACTTGATTAAAATTTTTTACCTCAATGCTTTTTTTCTTTTTGTACAACCCCACCTCTTCACCATGCTAGCCAACTTTCATATTTTTCACTTATTTGGTAATTCTTTGAAATCTCATTAAATTAGGTTAAAATACATGTGTGGATTTCTAATTTGACTTTTATTGTATCAAGAATTGGTGAAATTGTTTTCGCAGTACTTTGGAACGGAATTGAGGGTATGATTTTTCAGCTTTCCCAAAAGGTTTTCAACCTACTTATTAGTCCCTTGGGCAAATGCCGGAGCATTTGATAAGCTTTTTGAAATAACTTTTGGCTAAATGCTAATATTAGAAATGCTGAAAGCCCAGTGCTACTTTCACTTAGCATTCCGAAGTAGCATTGTGGAATGCTAAAATTAGGATTAAAACATTTTTTTTTTCAAAACTACCCTCATCGATTCTTTAATTTTTCGATTTTGCCCCTTTTTGTAACTATTCATCTTCTTTGCACAAGGGTGGCTGGTGAGGATAGATTTGGCCGGCAAAGGGCCAACGAGTGGCCAGCAAGGGCATGTGACCTCGGGCGACCGCCACCTAGGTCTCGCGACCTCAAGTGCCTCTCCCCTCGGTCTTGCGCAACCCTCGCAACCCATGCGGCGGTCACTTGTGTCATGTGTGGACCTCACCAGAGGTCGCTCAAGGTTAGACGATCTCAGTTGATGGCCGTTGTAGCTAGATCTAGCTCACTGACGGCCGTAGCTCTTCATCGGCTCTGGCAAAGAGCTTGAGTTCTTTTCTTAAAAAAAATTATAAAAAAAACATAGTTAAAGCCCATTGCAATTTTCTTTTTTGCCTAAACACTTGAACCTAAAGTGTCACGACCCGAACTCCGAGTACATGCACATCCCCCTGTGGTCGATACAAATTTGTAACATCCCAGAAACTGTTGCTGACCCATTCATTTTATCAAGCATGCGGAAGTGAAATCATAAACTCCAAACAACACAGAAATGGGATAGCAAACATAAGGTTATATTTTTACAAACCACACATATTTTTACAGTAGTGACCATGTACAGAAGAGTCTAGCACAACATGGTGTATTTCAAAATGAAGAGCTTCTAGGCTATCTACGCTCTGAGCTCCTCGTCCATGGGGCCAAGTCTCTACCTACGACCCCGCCAGACTCTTCGATAGACTAGGGTGAGTGGTCACCCACTATCCAGATCAGACGGCAAACCCGTCAATATCTGGCAGAAGCTATTGAGGCATCCATACTCCATTGCGTGTAGTCCTTTGCTCCTTGCCTGTCCACCCTCCATCTAGGGACCTGAAAAATTTTAGCCCACTACGGGGTGAGATCACATCTCAGCGAGTTAATCCCCTAAATCCCGATTAGGAGAAGAGTACACTTTACATGCAACCTAGTCACGTTTCTTACAACTCTTTTCATACCAGTCTTTCCCTGCATGTTAGTGTCGATCAAATCATACATAACAGTATCGAGCTCTCACATCATATGAATACCTTAACATGAGTATATGCAAGGACATAAATATCAACGTAAGCACGTGGGCCCTAGTCAATGCAACAAATAACAGTCTTCCGACATAACCGGCCATCGTCTTGCACTGTCAAACACGGCAATGTCTATACTTAGACGGCATTCCGATTAGGAGCATCGGTCCAGCATCCACTGTGACCGGCATCCGTTAACTTGGGGCATTCCCGAAGGAGCATCGTTCGGCCCCAAAGGCTCGTGACGGATTCTCAAGTAGCATATGCATTATTCCAATTTCACAATTCAACAATTAGCTGTACATCTCAGCCATATCACTAAATAAGCACATTTCCAGCAAACATGTCCTTAAAAACAATCACACGTTACTACCTGCTTTAACCGGTAAAACTGTCCAATTGCGCACTTCAGAGTTTAGCACCAGAAATCAACTCAGATGAATTCGAAAAATTCTCAAACTTGGACATGTGACAAAGAACATGTAAACAAACAATTTTCATGAAGACACCGAGGCCCAAATCCCTCTGGATTCGGCCCAGTAATTCACTCAATCCTAGCGTAAAGAAGAAGAAGACAAGGCTTTTTATGGCTATGAAAAGGAAAGGAAAGAAAAAGAAAGGAAAGAGAAAGGAGGGGGATAAGTGTCACACGGTTCTAAAGAAAAAGAGAGGAGAAAAGAGACGCACGGTGGGGAAAGAGGAGAAGAAAAGCAGTTCATGGAGGGCCCCCCTCTCTCTATTTTCCAGGTCTTGTGATCCTTTTTTCCATGGAAATTTAAACCATATCACTTTCAAGTGGCCCACTAATCCTACGCATCCTTATCTTGCTCAAATGAAATGCAAACGTTGGTGAAATCCCTCTTGATGGGCACCCATCCGAATTTTGCAGTCATTTCATCAACTTTTCCTTTTTTTCATTTTATCTATTTCTAACCTTAGCTAATAAGGATTAAGCCCACTTAAACCCTTATTATACCCATCTCCATTTGTTCCATACCAAGGACTAAAATTCACTTTGAGATATGACTTTCCTCACCTTTCTTTAATTCACTGGATTTTGCATTATCCACCACAATTCTTGTTTGTTCATAATTCTTGGAAAGATGTAACAACATTCCTAAAATTAATTGTGACATCTTAAAGTTCTCAATTTCTGAAATCGGCATCATTTCCTCGGTTAACTTCAATCAAACGTGATTTTAACGCAGCCTAAACTGTTGGGTAGTTTTTGGGAGTTTTCGGTGCAATGGACTCGTGGTCGATTATTATCGAGTCACAACGTACATCTTCGACTCATTGACGACTCTTGGTTGTCGTGAAAATCTCAAGGTTTTAATTATGGGCATAAGGTACTAAAACGACACAAAAATCAGTTTAGTGCTGATCAATGAGGATTTTGTAATTAGATGGAATCACCCATGCCTAATTATATATCTCTATCGAATCAACCTATTTCCGGTCTCTGATAGATTTTCGACTGTGCCGCAATGATCTTTGCAGACTAACACAGTCAAGCAGTCGATTCCTAGTTGAATTCTCAAGTCAGTTGCATTAAAATCCCTTAATAGCTTCCCCAACCAGTCTAATTATCTCATGAGTGATCAGCTCAGAGAATAGTATTATAGGCACGTCGATGAAAAGCCCAATTTATTCAATTGAAAACAGAAGTAGAAAATTAGACTGTCACATAAAGTCTATTTGCAAAGAGTTTTTACCAATCACAATTTGCATTCCTCCAAAGGGTTTTGGGTTTCAATATTTGTATTACATTCAAAGCGCATTTGCAAAATTGAACCAAATTCATCCTGAGATTTATATTTGATGAGTTATTCAAAGTATTAAATAGGCTAAGTAGGAATTTCCATTTTCTTTATCAAAAGAATACTTATTGATATTTGAGAATTTTCTATCAAGATTTGTTTCTCAAATTTGTCCCACCGGTTGTCCATTCGCATATCCATTTTCTTAGCAACGTCCTAGTTCCATTAATGCACGATTATCGAAAAATTTACTCGTCCTGTCTAGCGATTCAAATGAAAACTCGTCGAATTACTGCTCCTCCTTGTTCAATTTGCCATCTCTTATCTTTCACTCTTTGGATCTTTAAGAGTAAACAATCTAAACATCATGTTGTGTTAATGTCTGCATCTCAATACCACGACAAAAGATAATAAGACAATCGATTGAATTGAATGTGATGTTCAGGTTCTTTCGGCATGATTATAAAGGACTGCTGCAACTTCGATTGAACTGAGTGCGATGTGCAAGTACTTTCACCATAGTTATACGGGCCCAAAAATCCCCGCAATATCTGCTTTCACAGTTAGTTAGCTCCTCTCATGTATTTCCCAAAATTTCGTCTCCGTCACTCCTAGGTGGTTTCTAAACTGGTTTCATCGACGACATTGCCAATTCCTCCGCGCTTAAAAGCGACGAAACGATGATGACTTGACTTTGGTTGGGCTAAGCTGTCGAGATTGGAGTTCCAGAAAGATGTTCTGCGCACCCCTTGACGAGGCAAGACCCAGCGAAGAGCAGCAACGGCATTCATGTATTACGCCTTCAATCCACAGATCCTTTTGATGCTGAAGAGAGAGGATTTGGCTTGACACAGATGTTCTATCTTTACTGGTCCACCTTTAAATTGCGAGACGTGGATGAATTTTTCCTAGAAATTGAGACGTACTAATTGCTAAATCGATGAGAAACGTGACAACTAATCTGCATCAAACCAACTAATCTCCCCGAGTCATACCCCTCTTCGGTTTCATCGAGTTTCATTTCTTCACCAGGACATAGATTACCACTCGCCGGCTGCAAAAATGAGGATGGAACTGTGCCTCATCTATACGCCCAACAATGAAGTACTTCATCGCAGCGTCCAAGAAGTATTCCTGAATACTATCTGCCACGTGGAAGATGCATCAATCCCTGCCCAGTGCACATATTCACAAAACACATACACGCACAAGGAGAGCATACCATTGCGAAGCTCTCCAGCAAAAGCATTGGTTGTTTGAGTTCCTGAAAGTTGCAGCAATGTCTCCATCAGATCCTTAACTGCTCCCTCACTGTAAATCACATCGGATCCCAACGCTAACAACGCAAGCACAGTTATTCATGTAGAATTTGAAGCCTGCTGTTTTTATTAGTTAACAGGAAATATTTTAAGAAAATCATCAAAGAAGAAAAGAGAATAGACTAAAGCCAAATGTATGGTTTCTTTCATAATCACGCAAATTTTGTAATAGAACTGTTGCCGTTTGTTCAAGACATAGTGTTTCCTTCTCAAAAGGGTGGTATGATTATAGTTCTACTAAACAATCATTCTTCTTTCAAAGATAGGTACTATTAAAGTGTTAGAAGATAATCCATTGCAGAAAGCCCTGCAGGCATTACTTAATTCTTGTAGCTGAAGGACTTAGAATTCATGTTTACATTTCACCATTACAATGGTTCTCCCTGTGTAAATGCTGGAATTGAACCCCAGGAGTTAAAAACAATGGTATGAGGAAAAAGCATGAGAGCTTAGTTGGGGAAATTCTTGAATCATGAGAAAGTACATTTCTCCTCAACTAAGAAAACCGGCAAATGCATCAAACACAGGTAAGCTCAAACAAGATCACCCTGTGCAGCTCTATAGGCACGCACAGGCCCAAAGGATAAAAGGCAGGAGGAAGAGCTCCATAGCAGATACCAGTAATTAATATGTCTCTTCTGTAAGATTCAAATGGATTTAGAAGGACAGCAAGATTATCAAGTAGGAGAAGGGATAATTCAGCACCATCACCATACTCAGGTAAAGGCTCAATCAAGTCTCTGTCAGGATCATCTCCCCAAATCAATGTTTTCACGACGGCAGATCCCCACATGACGTCAAGTTTCGAATTGGTATCAACGTTTTTCCTCGGAATCCTAAGTCTGTCTGGTACAGAGCACCCAAAGGAGCCGAAGTACAGCTGAAACCAAAAGGAAAGCACCCCCAAGTAGTAAGGCAAACACTTAGCCAAGGTATGAATATACAACAATACAAGTAGATGATAATATGTAATATTCTTCATAAGTTTGTGAACGAGGAGTTAACTTCGATGTAAATCATAATTTTGATTATATATTTCTTCGGTTGTATTTGGCATTCTTATTTTTTATGTAATATTCTTATTTTAGTTCTTGTCATTGCAATCTATGAACATCATAAATTATCATTTTCAATATCTTATTCTTGACTATGAATCAATATAAATTTGAAAATTCTATGCAATATTGAAAGACAATTCTTCAGCATATTATGTTAGAAAAATCCCTTATGATGCTTTTAAGATAACAAAATAATCAAATACTACTAACATTTTTAAAGATTGAGTAACCCAGTGAAAAACGCACAAGCCACAATGCATATAATATTCTAATAGAACGTGTAAATGATATTATCAAGGATTATACTTGAGAGAACTAGAAGATAGGCACTATGTTGAAGCTTAACTTATTTAGACCGTGTTATGATAAAGTCCAAACTTTTAGGCTAAATATGTTCTAACGTAGACTCTAAGGATGAATATGTTTAGACCCAAGTCTAGATTGTGGAATCTACTTCAGACGAACGGGTTTAGACTTAAGTTTAGACTTTATACTGAAGATAAAGACTGAGAGAATTACTCACATTCCCATCTTGATGCAAGTTCATAACGAAGCAAGTCCATAACGTGATAGGTCTAAAACGAGATCAATCTAGAACATACATACATGATGTGGTTTGGATTTCACACCTAGAAAGATTTGATTGACTCAATCCTATTTGATTGAAAAATCAATCTCAAGACGAGTTCTTTCTAAATGGAGATGCTCCACTTATGGAGATTCAGTTTTCGTCACTCAACGGTTATTTAATCTTCTTGATACAAATCTGTCCAATGGGTAAATTTGAAGATGATCCTCTGGAAATTGTCCAATGGCTAGATTGGAAGTGGAATAGCATACAAGGAGACCAAAGTGCCAAGGAACAAGTAAGAGAAAAAGTCTAGAATATATAATTCCAAAGTCTAAGCATACTTCGACCTTATACACTTGTCTTTCATGAGCTTAAAATTATAATCATTTAAGAGGTGTTGATAGTGTTATAAGTGTGTGCTTGGTGTAAGATAACAAGTCCTATCAGCTTGGGTATAACCAACACTAGTTTTGGATAGAAGCGCTTGGGTATAAGCGGCATAGCTTGATTGTAAACTTTCATTGATCATCTAGTGGAACACAACCAGTAAGCTGTCAGTGTGAGAGAGTAGATGTAAACTTCTGATAAACTGAACCACTATAAACCTTGTGTACAATTTCCCTTATCCCTAAACTCTTCTTGTTTATTGCTATATTCTATTGCACAATCACAAGGTGCTTCAAAGTTTGTTCTACTACTCAATTGATTCTGAACTTTGTTCAAGAATCTGACCTTTGTTCGGATTTTGTTCTTGACTCTTTCTATTCTGTCTTAAATTGTCAAGATTTTATAGAATCACCTCTTAACCCCCCTCTAGGTAATACTTGCTAGCTACATCATATTATAGTCGAAATAGTGATTTAATCCAAATAACAATACATATGAAGTGCTTAAAGTGGGTTAATTAGGCGAATATGGATATTTATAGGTTGGATTAAAAATGAAAGTACATTATTGGGTTGGATATGATTGGATATAGGTCGAGTTGGGTATAGGTCACTTAATCTGTATTTCGTATAAATGGGTTAAAACAGGTTAAATAGATTAATTTTGTGTCGGACCAATTTTGACTTGACTAAAACCATCCATTTGACGGTCCTAGGTGTTATCACTATTTTCATCTTTGGGGTCATCAATTTCGACCTGACTCACACCAAATAGTTTTAATAAAAATAAACCATAGAAGCACATTTAAAAAGTCAGAAAATGGCCAAAAATAAAATACGACTGGACCGCTTTCTCAATTAATTAAAACCATATGGTCTCCCATGTAGAAAGCACCTTCTCGAAGGACCTCCAAAGTCGCGGAGCAGGAGGGAGATGATGAGAAAGAGAAACCCCTATTCTAAGAAAAGGACATGGACCGAAATGGCACTTTTCTTAAATACAACCATGGTAAACATAGAATAAATGATCACAATGTCCACGAAAATATATATATATATATATATATTTATTTATATGTAGTGGGATGGTCAAAGGCCTTAACTTACAACAGGCTTGCTTAAAGAAATGAGGGCACAATTAATATCTAGTCATCACCTTTGGCTTCTGCATTAAACTATGGCGCACATCATGCATGATCGAGAGGCATGTACATGCACATGCACATGCACATGCAAAAACCCTAGTGGACAAGACTCTTGCATATGTAATTGCAAAGAAGCAGGTCTATAGTGTTTTGCCCTTATTTTTTTCTTTTTTGAGGGTATCGCACGTCTGAGTCATGATTTCGATGATGTGTGGCTAAGTTTCGGCAGAATTTTAGGCTTTGCAATTTAGAATATTGCGAACTTTTACATCTAAACCTTTTTCAAACTGTCCTTTGCACGTTCCTTCTTTGACCGGGTTTTTTAGTGGCTCCAGAATTCATCGATAAACCCTAGTTTTTACCTTTTCGCGATGACCTTGTTACCCTCGCGAGTGGCGTCATTTCCAGGGCGCATTGATGGGTTCCTCAAAACGCATGCACGGAGAGGTTAACGTAATAATACCAAGAACCGCACGGAAGGTGGGGAAAAAGCACGAGTGAGTTGTTTCTTTAGTCTCGAGCTCATAACTGGTCAATGCTCTCTCTTTCTCTCTCTCTCTCTCTCGCGAATTATGATGCGCAGATATTACTCAAGCAGGTGGCAAGTCCAATGTGGCCTGTTGTAATTTAAACGTTAAACTATGCGAGTCAAACTAGTTTTGAGTTGGATGATCAAACTTGTCTTCTTGGGAATCTGTCCAACTTGAAGCTTACTCACCTGGTTTTATGCTGTTTCGGTGGAACAGACGTTAAGCATAATTAATACCAACTTCAGTCTCTCTCTCTCTCTCTCTCTCTCTCTCTCTATCTCTCTGCGCGCTTGCCAATATGAAGTTTCAAGCCTTTCTTGTGCATAAAGATAACGTTCTAGTGGTTTCGTATTGACTATCATGTCTCACAGTTTTTTCTTGAAGCATTGGAGGAACTCCGAAAGTTACTGAAGAAACATTATACACATCAACAAAAGAGAGATGTTGATTATTTGACAGATTATGGTTGATTTTTCTATTGTCTAGATTCAAAGTGGGAAGATCATATATTCTTTCTGGGCACGCCTCAGCCAAGAAGTATTCCACATCAAGGTATCTAGGAGGTGCTTTCTAGTCTTTGCTTTGCTTTATCTCTACACTCTTGCACATGCATGTGATGCATATATTCCATTTTACTGCACCTATTAATCATTCCATTGGATATAATTTCCCTTGGTTCTCTTTTTAATTTGGTTAAATTCATATAGAGATTATTTTAGTATCGACTATGATTAGAGAATAATCTTTCTAGCTTCCTCTTGTATTCCATTCAAAGTTTGTTTTTTTATCCTTGCTGCTTTTTGCTTCATTTTGTTCTACTTCATCCTTATTTTCCTAGGCTCAGCTGTAGCACGTAATCATAATCATGTCCCTTTTAGAGAATCAAGCTCTTCTTTTCATGCTCTCTCTCCCTCTCCCTCTCTCTCTCTCTCTCTCTCTCTCTCTCTCTCTCTCTCTCTCTCTCTCTAGGTGCGGTGGGTCTTGTTCTTCTCCATAAGATAAGAACAAGCTTCTCTTAAATCTGTAGGAGAAGTTAATATTAGTTTTTGCACTGACCTAACATGCTTCTATTATAAGTGTGGAAGAAGTTAATAAGTAGTTTTTATACTGACATCTCTTTGGATCTCTTCTTTATATTTATGCGTTACAGTTCTCTATTCTCTTTGACGATTCAAAACTGGAGTAGTTAAGGAGAGAAGCATAGAGATTAGCCAGTGTTTTGTGCTTCCCACTTCGCTTCAAAGTTTAAAGTCTCTCTGCCAAGTGAACCCTGGAATTGTCATCACAGGTGAACGCGCCAGAAGTCTATTTGCACTTCATCTACTCTTACAAACATTTGAGGTACCATCTCCATTATATCTGTAGAGGTTGAGTTCCTTACCGATGCATATCTCCACTGATTTAGTCCCCTAAACAATCTTTTCATTACAATCCTACGTTTTCGGGGCAGTTTGCAACAAGTGTGAAGCTCCTGTTGTAATAACTATTGAGGGTTTGCAAACCCTACTCCCAATTCTCATTGTCCCTTTCATAAAAAAAAGAAATAAAAATCACGTCTGATTTGGCTGAATATAAATATGATAATTTCATACTTGAGAGATGCTACTAATGCTATATAAGAGTTCATCACGGCTATTGAACAACACACGACGAGCTTTTAATTGCAGATGAAACAAAGAAAAGCTGCCACCATTTGTTTTATCAGTTATGACCCATTGTTTTTGAAGAGTTACTTAATAACAGGTGAACTTCTGCATCATCAGTAAGTTAGTGAAAGCTTTAAGTAAACACGTCTTAGATGTCTCTTTTTTAAGAAGACAAGAATTACGTACCTAGGTTCCAAACAATCGCAGTAAAAGGGAAAATAAAATAAAATCAAAAGAACATTGTAAGAGTTCATGAAAATTGAAATACAGGCCAGGCTTATATATTGATGGATTTGAAGTTAGTATCTACTATTTTAGTCCCCTTATTACTGGGATGGCAACTCATTTATATTGTTAAAATATTTATACGAGGTTATACATGCGGTCTTCCTCTACTTACAGGCTTAAGCTTTTTGATTAGGCTTTCTGGCAATGTGTGTGAGCCATGTTTTTCCCTAATTTATTTTGCATGTGCAGCTCCCTATTCGTCAAATTCCGCACGCCGCCCCTAATCCGACTTGCATATATGGCAAGCTTATATATTGGTGACCTAAAATTTCGTATCTACTAACTTAGCGCCCTTATTAGAGGGATAACAAATCATACATATGAAAAGAATGAATTTAGATAATCTTTCGTAGCTTTGATAGCTATTAATAATTTAGATCAATTCTCTATTGTTATTCTTACCAAAGTAAGGAATGTATGGTAATTAAAATTTTAGCACACTAGCCATTTTCACCATTTTCCTAAACATAAACTTCTTTCTAAGGAAGATCTCGCCATCCTTTTACGAAAAAAATAAGAACAACAGCGACCAGGAGACTTATTACATATTTTCTCCCGATCATCTAACTCAGGGAATGCTGATTTTCTAGGACGACAAAATAATTATTAAATTTTCTCAAGTACAAATACATACGTGGCCATCTTAGGTCTTCGCAATTAGGTCAACGAGTATGCTTTTGCCAACCTAATAAACAACATCTTATTTTATATTCCCTCGCATTCTGTGCTTAATATAAATTTCTCGAGTACGTATATTATATACCAAACGTGATGCTCCACTAAGTGATAAAGCCATTTCACCAAGAGGACAATGAATGACGACGAACGTCTTTTTGCCAGGTTTGCTCCGATCTCTATCCCGAGCTGAGCCTATCACCAAAATGGGAGAAACGACAACTGGTTCAAGAGACCGTTGGCCATTAAGCTCCGTGATCATCCTTGCGACGACACTGGTATTTATCTCGTTTCTGGTGAAGTTAATTTCCGAGACGAAGAAGAGAAGAAGCGGAAGAGGAGGCAGCGGTGGCGGGTACAAGTTGCCACCAGGGAGTACAGGGTGGCCGCTGGTCGGGGACACCTTTGCCTGGTTTGGTGCAGTGGCAAGTTCACACCCGCCTCGTTTCGTCGAGCAACAAGCCAAAAGGTATGCATGCTACATTTTCTTGGCGCAAAGGACAAATGATATAGGTTGATAAGAATCACTTTAATTATTCTTTGTCATCAATCTTTGTTTTTCTTCAGACAAGCAAAATGTTTCCACATCGAACTCCCTTTTACGGTGTTATATTATGCTACTGACTAGATACATAGGCCTATATCATGGTAACTGTTTTAGTTTTTCAATAGATAAAAAGACAATAAAAGCTATTCTTGTTGATTTATATTATGCTATGAGCTATGTTTAATGCAATTTCACTTGATATATCGTAACTTTGGCTGACTTTGAGTATTCAAAGATGTCATGGTTAATCTTCCAAAAGAGAAGATGCACATAAGATTAAAGAAATTTTAAATGCGAATGGGTCGATTCTCTTTTGAGCAGGTATGGGAAGATATTCTCGTGCAGCCTGCTGGGGAAGCCGGCGGTGGTGTCGGTGGACCCAGCATTCAACCGGTTCGTGATGCAGAACGAGGGTAAGCTCTTCCAATCGAGCTACCCGAAGTCGTTCCGGGACTTGGTGGGAAAGAACGGAGTGATCACCGCCCAAGGAGAGCAGCAGAGGAAGCTCCACGGCATCGCCTCCAACATGATGCGCCTGGAGAAGCTCAAGTGCCACTTCCTGGAGGACATTCAGCTTGTCATGCTTCGGAGCATCTGCGAGTTCCCGGACAATCAAGTCATCGTCCTACAAGATGTTTGTAGAAAGGCAAGTTCCACTGCTTTATTACGGGCTTTAATACCTCTAGGACATGAAAACTCGTGACATGAGCGATTTTCTGGGTTGATGATGAATCAGGTGGCAATAAATCTGATGGTTAATCAACTGCTGGGGATGACCAGCGAGTCGGACATCGACAACATGGCTCGGCACTTCTCTGACTTCGTCGATGGTTGTCTCTCTCTTCCCATCAACTTGCCCGGCTTTGCCTACCACACTGCCATGAAGGTATATTCATGTATTTGCGGGATTATGTTGTCAAAAAGTTTTTAAATCAGTAAAATTGACAAGATTAATGGACAGACCTACTCTAGACCTAAACACTAAAGACCTACCAATTTATGAGATACAAATTTTCTGCATAGCAAATGATTAGGATAAGCGCTAAGTGCACTTATTAAGAAGGAAATTGCTTGTTCAGACTCGCTCAATTTATACCTTAAAATTGGGTTGTTAAGATGATCATTGATTAAGTCCAAGCTGATATTAAGCCTAACGTATTGTCTAGGCCAGCCTAAAATAGTGTTTGTTCCATTCGACCCGAGGTGATTGGTAGGTCAATAGGCCTATTGATCAAGTTTACTGGTTGGATTGGTAGGCCTAGACAAACTTTATAATCAGGTCCAATTTTTCAACAAAAAGAAGAAAGTTCTGAGTTTTATACGCCAGGAATTAGGACTAAAGTGACGAGATTATGTACACATGCCTTTGGTAGGCTAGGAATAACATAGTGAGCAAGATAAACGAGACCATTGCGAAGATTAGGAGACTTCAAGGCTCGGCAGAGGTGGGCAATGGCGTGCTCGGAAGACTGCTCGGTGAAGAGAGCCTTCCCGATGAAGCTGTTGCCGACTTCATCATCAATCTGATCTTTGCTGGGAACGAGACCACTGCGAAAACCATGCTTTTCGCCATCTACTTCCTCACTAAGTGCCCCAGAGCTTTGAAGGAACTCCAGGTAAATAACAAACATGCCCAAGAGAATAATTAGCCCAAAAGAAAAAGAAACTATGTTCTTTTCTAAAGGGTGAAATTATGGTTTGAGCAGGAAGAGCAAGAGGGTTTACAGAGGCACAATGCAGCTGAAGCTGAGAAGCTCACATGGCAGGACTACAAAGCAATGCCCTTCACACAATGTGTAAGTCATTCTTATTGCTTTTTCCCTAGGAAATGAGAAGGGAAATATTCATGATTTTTATTTTATTTTTAAAAACCGGTTTTTCGATTTATCATATCATTAATGCAAAAACTCCCATATTCCAGTCATCTATCTCATCAAGAATCTACCTCCTAGTCCAATGCAGTCCTGGAAGTTGCTCGCATGTTACCTAATCTATCTATGATGTTACCGATGCTTCCCGAGTTCAAAAGTTTGTCCTGACGCCAAATACTCAGAAACCCTAGACTCTTTTGGTGCAGGTGATAGACGAGACACTGCGACTTGCGGGGATTGCAATCTGGTTGATGAGGGAAGCCAAGGTGGACGTTGCGTATCAAGGTCTTCGAATTTTTTTCTTTTATATTCTTAAGTGGATAAGAATGAATTAATCGCTTATTAACGAATTAAACACGACGCATTTGTTTCTTACCAAAAAAAAAAAAAAAAAAAAACACGACGGATTTGTAATAATACTGCCCGATGCAGACTATGTCATCCCCAAAGGATGCTTTGTCGTCCCATTTCTTTCGGCCGTTCATCTGGATGAGGACTTGTACCCAGGAGCTCTCGACTTCAATCCTTGGAGATGGTTGAACGCCGATAATCAGGTCGGTCCTCCTACGACAATTTTGACTATTAAAATTACATGTATAATCGGTCTTCTTGAAAATTTATAATTGGTGTTCTTGAAAATTGTAATATTTTTCATTAAGTATGCTTAAAAAGCGTTCTCGAAGCATTCAACAATTTAACTCTTTATTTATATATATATTATTGTTGTGACATGAAATAGGAAAAGAGAAATTGGAGGAATAGTCCATTCTATGCACCGTTTGGTGGAGGTGCTCGATTCTGTCCAGGGGCAGAACTAGCTCGCCTTCAGATTGCTCTCTTTCTCCATTATTTTGTGACTAATTACAGGTTATATTTCTATCTTTTCTATAATAATATCGAAAGAATGAGCATCCTTTTGTTTATAGAAATAGTTAAATTTGACAAACTTTAATTTAATATGAGCAGGTGGACCCAATTGAAGGAAGATCGGATGTCCTTCTTCCCCTCGGCGAGGCTAGTCAATGGATTCCAAGTGCGCTTGAACAGGCGAAGTCAACTTTGATTAATTCGCCCAAGTGACTCCAAAAATTGCTAGTGCTGTAAATACAACTTAATTTTCTGTTCTTTTTCCACATTTACAGAAGTAGAAATTTCACTGTTTGTGTTGTTCTCAATTTCTCTCGCTGCTTTCGAGATTAAGAAGGAAGAAAGGGACGAGCCGATGTGAAACCTTTTCAATTAAGAGTCCCACGAAATTTGTGACCGACGGGAAATGCACGTAATGGTACACTTCAATGATTTTGAAGTGGAAAAATGATTTTTTTATTTTATTTTAATGTTACATGGATTTAGGTTTACCGCTCTATCTAGATCTATGCTGCACTTATAATTTGACTATTATTTCATTTTGTTCGGGATTTTCACGGCATCTTTTTCCAATTTATTTCGGTAAACATATATTGCAACCGATAATTTGATTAAACAGCGGCTAATTGTCAATGTGATGAAAAATCAAATTAAAACTAAATGGCGCAAGAACACACTCAAGAATCAAATACATGTCATTACAATTTAGAACACCAATACTGGATTCATACTATGCTTGTAATCATCCTCCAAACTGTCATGTACATAGAAGAGTGTCCGAAATATGCAGACACTTCATTTCTACTTAGCCTCGAGCATAGATCGATCCGTGTTCTTCCCCATGTTATCTAATCATTGATAATTCTTAGGTGTAATTTTAGATCGAGGTATGCTCGATCGACCTGAGTATCGCTCAGCATCAACATGTCCTAGAGCACTTGAGCACACCCGACGAGCTAGTCAGCGACCTCACGGATTGTGCATCGGCGACTGTAAAGCTCTGTTGCTTATTGTAGCGAGGCTTCGCGCCGCCAAGCCTTCCCTTTTTCCTGAAAGAAGCTCCGTTCTCAAACACATCCCTCACTGAGTAGAAGCTCCAACCCGTTTTGCTCGCGTGGCTTCCTAGTCTCCATGTAACCTGCGCATCAACATCATCAAAATCACCACTTTTATCGATATCTTTGGCCTGAATGCAGTAGATCCGCGTTCGAACGTGATCTCTGGCTTACCTCCTTGTTGCCTCCTTTCGGTGCGATGAACAGGTTGGCTTCGCTCTTGATGCTCGGGCCCGAGCTTCCTCCGATTGCATACTGTTCCCATCCCTGGTACAAGTTGTTCGCCACATGCGCGTATCCGTGTCGAACCCTAGTTCATATGAAGATTGAATATGTCAATGAGCGAATCGGGAGAAGGAGATGATCTCCGGTCGATAACGTTGCCACCAACTAATCGCGGGCGCAAAGAACCGAAAACCTTAGCTACTACCTTGGCATTCGCTGGTTGCAATTAGGGCCGAAGTGGTTGTACACGATGGTGACCTTCATGTTGCGGTCGCGGATGAAGCCATCGTCATGGCCGAGGAGCATGACCTTGTCCTGGTCTCGGAACCAGTTGTTGGAGATGGTGACCTGGGTGGACCCTCGCGTGACGTCGAGGAGCCCGTCCTGGCATGCATAGAGCGTGTTGTGGTCGATCCACAACTTTGTCGCCGTCACGAGCCGGATGGCGTCACCGTCTACTTGGCCGAGGGGCAGGATTTTGGAGTCTGGCCCTATCACCTGGCTTGGTGGCTGCGCTTGGCAATGGTGGATGTATAGGCCGTGGATAATCACATCCGTAGCCTGATCACAAGCAAGTAATTTCTCATAAATACCCAACTCAGTGAACCGGAAAATATCATGACAGACGCTCAATCATTGACGTAGGGAGGTAATTTTCCAACGTATATATGCAACCTTCTCAAATTCAAACAGAAAAGAAAACTAGAATAATGCAGGAAGGCTTGGGACATACCTTATAGACCAATAAACATCCACCTCCGGTGATGTGAACAGTCACGCCGCGGCCATCGATGGCGGTGAAGCTACTCACGAGGAGAGGTTTCTGGAGATTGATGGTCATGTCCCTCTTGAACGTGATCCACACTCTGCCATTTAACAAAGTGGCTCCATACCTTAGTGTCCCTGGTCTCGGCCTCAATGGGTCGTCACTCGGGTCGGTCACGGTGTACCGCACGGTCCCCTTGCCGATGTTGCCAGTCATCTTCCCACTGAAACCAACCGAGCAGGTGGCCAGCTGCTGCCGCTGCCTCCGCCAATTGGGGTTTGTCCTCCAGCACTGGTCGATCGTGTTCAAGCCGGAGGGGCTCTGCTGCGATCCATGGGCTAGGCTCAGGACCGGAGAGAAGAGAACGGCAATGAGGAATGCCAAGGCGAAGTGGCAAGGGATGGTGGCGGGCATGGTGCGAGGAGAAGCCATGTCAGTGTGTTGTGAAAACAAAACATGAAAGGGAAGGCTTATATATAAGAAGAAAGCCTAGGGAAAGTGGTTAGTAAGGGTGGTTCTAGAGTTTGTTTAATTGGTTTTGGAATTGTCGGAGAGGATTGATAAAAGAAGCTTAAAATAGAATGGCTGTCTTGCTTCGGCGGTTTACACGACAGCTTCGCCCCATTTTGAGATCCGAACGAGAAGGTCGTTTTTTAATACTTATCGAAGTGGACAAGCCCTCGCTTTAACTAGCAAAAAGTGATTTTTTTGGGGCTCTCCAGAAGAAGTATCGTTGCAAATAAGCAACTCGACAGAGTAAATCTTTCTTACAATAGACAATTCTAATAAGGAACCTGTTGGCTTTCGAAATTTAATTATTTCTTGCTTCATATCCTCCCGTTCGATCGGTTGCCATCAATTTTCTAGTTCAAGCGACAAACGGACAATTGGCAATCTGTGGTCGGAGCTTAGAAACAAATTCAGATTTCGGAGAAATAAGAGCACAACGTATTCCATGTCCCACAAGAATAAAATGGAACTTGCCATTTCATATTATCACATGCCTCTTCACCTTAATTATGAATGATCCCCACAAATTGTCGACAAAAAAGAGTAGCAATTTTGGTTTTACTAGATCGATCAACCAATCATAATAAATAAAATGGCTGTAATAAGATAAAGTTGTTAAATTTGAATATATGGATTATTAGAAAAATAAATTTATGGGAAAATTATTCCATTCTACCTTCATTTTCGTAGAATATCAAACCTAATGTTTCATCTTAAAACTTTCCATCAAACGTCCCACCCATATAAAAGCAATGTAGCATAAGCGGACTTAGAGAACATGAAGTTCCATAGGTAAATTCTAGATATTTCATATTTCAAATTATCGATATTCAGTCCCCTGCATCGGACGGGCTATAAAGCTAGTCTAGAAAGACGGTACAAAGCTCAGGAAATCAGGGACGACTGTTATCCTGCAGGGGCGAAGAGCCACAAAAATTGCTGTTTCGTTCTTTGCATGGTGACGTTCTAAGTGCTTCGGACAACCTTCATGAACACCACAAAATCTTCCGAGAGACCTTTCCTCACAAGACAAACCTCGCAGCTCAAAATGGCATTTTACCCCTCCGCATCCTCCGTGTTGGAAGACGAAAGAGAAATTCTCCAAGTCCTCACACAAAGCAATGCTTCGACACTCAACAGTAAAGAATTTCTCTCTCGTCGAGCCCTGTTTCTTGGTATCATAAGAGATCTGGCTGCCGGACTTTTTAAGGCTGGTCGATTGTCTTTGGGGCTCTCTCTCCCCCTCTCTCCCTCTCTCTCTCTCTCCCCATAAACATACAAATTATACCGGGACAACTGAAAGAGGACATCCATCTATTAACCTCATTTCAAAAAGACAGGTTCCTGTAAAGTCCAAACAATTACCTTGAGAATTTACAGTTTCTTCCAGATACTGACAATACCATCTGCAAAAGATTTAAGATTTCCCCACAGAGATGATTTTCTGGATTCGTCCACATCATCGTTCCTTCTGAATGACAGTTTCTAGTCAGCATGCGACCAATAATAGGATGGTAATAATTCATGACGTGCAAAGAAAAATTTTTCACATCTAAACTCCTATATACAGAGGCACAGTCATAATTGGATAACTCATATTAATTGATGCTTATCATGTAAATGCAAGTGCAAGCAGACGCTTTCACGCCTTCCTCTGCATGGGTGTGCCCACGCAAACACACATACATACATGACCATATGCGTGCACACACTGGTGCCTGCTTGAGTATGCGCTAGCGTGCGCACACAGATTGCATCTGAGAAAAGCAATGATGTACATGGGTCTTCTACAAAAATATACTTCTCAATAGAAGAAAACCGTCAATTATGCTCTGGTAGCAGGTTTGGTGCATGCTGAACAAACTCTAAATGCACACAAATCATGACAAGGATTCGTCATTTTCTATCAGGAAGGCTTTGTCATTTATAACTACAATATTTTTACTCTTTATCATTTGCCAAGTATAGTATGAGAGTTACTATCGAGGTATGGTAAAGCATTCGATATATGGCATGTAAAGACTGGTTGAGCATAATTAAGAGAGGATGCAACGCAGCAACGTAAGATAAGCATGTACTACCCAATTGATGACATGATAATAGGCAGCGAGACTTACTTAACAGTCTCAACATCATGTGAAGGCTCCTTTTGCAGCTCCAGAGCACCAGAATCTGTCAAATTTTCCCTGGGAGAATGCCTAGCATTATCTTCATGTGGATGAACATCCGAAGAGACATTCCGCACTTCCATTTTGACACTTCTCTTCTCTGCTACACTATCGCTATCATCATCCCGTACTTCCTTCCTGTTAATATCCTGTAATTTGTCACGACTCAGATGAGAAACACCCGTAATTTCTTCTCTTGGACCCTGAATCTCAGCAACAACAGATGTCAACCTATCATCTTCAACTTCAGTCACAGCATTCACAGACACTTTGCGGCTGTAGGTGTCAACTTTAGTCCTGGATTTCTTCACAGGATTCAGCTCGGGACCTGATGATATTTCAGTTCCACTAGTTGATTGAGGTAACTTGGATTTGTGCTCTAGCTCCTGAATAATCTTTCGAATGACATAATAAGAACCACCGACATGATTCATAGCATCAGAAGCAGTTGGAAACTTCCCCGCATTCTTTAATCTGTACCTGCAAAGGAATATTCTTACTTGCTCAAACAGAGAATAACAATTTGGATAACCATGATCACAATGCCAAAACAAGCCCTTTCTCCAGCTATTTTCAGTATAAATGGTCACCACCAGTCAAAACAATAACCTTCCAGGGAAGGATATCTGCTTTGTACTGCTCCCCAACTCTTGACTGATCTAAAATGGGAATGAAAGTACGTGAAAGCATGGACTATTCTTTGAAGTTAAAAAATATGTTAGTGAGAAGCAACATAAAGAAACGTGATTTTGACAAGGCACTTTTTCTACTAGATCTGGGGAAAGGAGCAATGTCCTATGTAGAAAGGAGAGCTCCTTTTCACATTCAATAGACAATTACCAATGAATTACCTGACCTCATACCATTTACCAACAGAAAAGCAACAATAATTTCAACTGTTAAAATTTTCTAGGAAATGCTCTCCAAACTGAAATCTCATTTCAGCATATCGCTACAAATGATCTATATGAGAATCCCAAATCGGCCAATCTTCTCTGGATACATGAAAGTCTGCAAAAGCATGTAACTAGTGCCTAACACCAAGGCTGCAAAAAAAAGTTATCAAGGGAAGGAGCAAAGAAAAACTTCAAAAGGAAAATGCAGTCTACTTCACTTTCGAGAGCCACACAAAACAAACAGCCCGCCAACCCAGAATTAGTAAACACGGTCTTCTAAAGAGAAAAAAATCCCAATTTACTTTGCATAAGAAGCTACAGCTCCAGAGAAGAAATTTGATAGGTATTCACATAATTACCATATATGAAGAACATAACATAACAGAAGAAACAGATGCGGCATTCAATATATATACATACTCATTAACATAAAGTTCCACCATAGCTTGACGTTCATCTTTTGGAATCCGCTTGCGGCTTTTACGAGAATTTGGTGACTCAGAAGAAACAGATGCAGCATTCGATATGGCGCACCACTGAACTTTTGATCCATGAGCATCGGTTCTGTTGGTCAATACTGTCAGATATTGAACTAGAATTAGACGAATTAAGATGGGAAAAAGGAAAGGTCAACCTGTTTCCAAGCAGAATGGAAATTTAAAAACTGAATATTAAAGTTTTCAATTCTTAAAGATGTCGAGAGATGAAAGTTGATTCAGGAATCATAACTGGATGCTGATTTCTTACAAACGCTCATAACTAGACCTAGCCTGAATGCAACATTAAGTTGATGTGTGCAAAGGATTGGCAATTGAATTTTTTTTCTATTTTGGATACTGACTAACCACATAATATCCCCCTAGAGTCAATCTCTTGATGTGATGCATCTAGATGCCAACAACATTAAAAGAACCCCTTTCTTCTACCGGAATAATCCATTTTGATTCTCCCCATAAGGCTGATATAGCTGCTTAAAAAAAATGCTCAAGTCCGATATCATCCCTGGTAACTGCCCAGCACAATGTCATTCTGTTAACATTAACTGCAATGGGGACATCCGCATACCCTTTACATGACAACAACGACCCCCTAAATTTTCACAAAATGTCCTCGAGCAAAATCAATTCATTAAGCGAAAAAGAAACTGCACTGTCGAACTCCTACACATATGTCCCTCCCTCTAAAGCGAAATAGATGTTCCAGGTTCTCCACAAAAGGCACCAACATCAAGCAAAAGCTCTTCAATCCGCTTATCAAACAAAACTTCAAGCAGCACTACATGCACTGACTTGAAACATATAAATCCCAGCAAAAAACATAATCTTTTCTAGCAAAGTCTTCTTCTCATCTTATCTCACATCGCGACTCTCAAGCCTCTCTGCTTTTTCTTTGAGCCACACACATCTACTCGAGAACAAAACGAAGGAGCCATTTGGATTCTGCACATTCAACTGACCCAATTTAAAAAAAAAAAGAAAAAAGATGAGCCCTCCATCCAAATTAGACCGTGCTATAGACCCGGCGATCCCTTCAAGCGCCGACCTTTGAAGTCGAGGGACGCAGGTATAGAGAAAAAAACAGAACCCAAAACAGCAGAAGAAGGAAAGATCATAGCAAATGGGTAAGGCAGAAAAAGGTACCAGCTTTAGCAGCGGAGTAACCGAGACGAAGCGTCGATCGCCGCCCTCTTGCAATGATCCGCAAAGCCCTCATCTTTGTCTCAGCTTCTTCTGCTCATCGCGTGCTCGCCGGCCCCTCTTCTGCGCGCGAGACTCCGATGTCGCCACGGAGAGAGGGAGAAGCGGAGAGAGAGGGTTTTTGAAATTGGGAGTGAGGGTTTTAACGAGTTGAGGGTGAGTCAATGTGAACCGGCGGCCGAGTCGGCGAGTTGATATATGAACCGGTGGGCGAGTTAGCGAGTCTTCGGCGTCGTCGTCGTCTCTTCTTCGCCGGTTGGCTTTTCCAGTTTTCCTTATTGGAGCCCAAAAAGAATGCGTCCCAAATGGGGATTTGCCAAAATAAAGGAGAAAAATTTTGTGATTTATACGGGAGGTTGAGAAATGTCCAAAATGGATTTAGACATTGATGTAATAAGATTACACTTATGCCAGATTATTAACTTCGTTTTGATGTGGTCAGGACCTTGTCAAGCCTCTCATTAAGCACGGAGAGCAAATATCATCAAAAATCCTAAAATATATTCAATCGTTTACTCTAAACTTTTTTCTATAACATTAAAAATCACAAACTTGTATTTGTACGGCACATTTCCTTTTTGTCAAATTTCCGTAAATAAGAATTATGAAAAATTTACCTATATAAACACCGGAAAGCAAATCATGTTATAACATTGATAAAAGGTAGATATATCACATAATTACAATTTTAGACTTTTCTAAATCACAAGGAAAATTTTAGTATTAATATATCATAGTGGATATAATTTGAAATTTTTTATATCACTAAAAAATTATTTTATGTACATATATCACCGTAGATATAGTTTGAAAGTTTTTATGACTTTTTCCCATGGCATTATTCTGACGACATCTAGTTTTTTTTTTTTTTTTTTTGGTCTTGAAATTGGGAATTTGAAGCAGAATGCACATCGAATTTTCATTGATTAGGGTCACTGCTGCTTTCTGTAAATAGTTTTGAAAGACTGATCAATTTCCAGCTCCTCCTTCAATCCAATACAAAACACGAACATCGTTTTTGTTCAAGTGCTAGTCATCCGCATCCGTTGAGCCCTCAAATAAGGACTACGAAAAGTAGGGACGGCGGAATTCTCTGTAAAGCATTAGTATATTTGTCATCTTCACATGACATTCATGCTGTCGCCACACAGCACAATCTGCAGCTATCCCAGGAAAGACAATCTCGCCGTTTATCAGTGAATACCAAGGAATCAGCCCCCAGTGGCGCAGACAGATCAAGGCTAGCAGCTGGTTTGCCATTGATGCCGCCGCAATGATCCTGATTTAAGTGCACCCTCTTGTCGAGGCAATCTTTTTTCTTTGAAGTAAAAAGGCACCCTAAACATGCCATTACAGTTCGTCTCCCCATATAATGTAGACACCCAGGACCAGTTGCGGCACAGCTCCTGCAGATCCGAACATAAGATTGAGAAACTGATCCTGCACAGAGAGGGAAAAAGATATACAGGTGGGAAACTCAAAGAAGTAAGCAACACTCGCAGGAGAAATTATCACACCAGCTTAGATGTTTAGCATTTCCCAGGCAACTGAAGCAATCCAAGAAAATCACAGCAACCATTCAGAGAAACTAAGAAGATCCTGGAGAGCTATTGCAGAGAGAGAAGATCAGGGGACTTGAAAATTGTCACAACGCACAAGGAGACAAAAATTCATTGAAATTGATGTTCGTAGTTGCGTCAAAACCATTCGATACCCCCTGTATGGAAAACATGGTTTACAGATGATAACCTCTCCTGATGAACAAGCCAAAAAATAAGCAAGAGAAACATACCACTATATTTTACCCATCTTTCGTAACTAGTGACATCTTGTCCGCATGATGAAATGCTGCCATAAGATCTTTTTGTTCCTGAAAAGCACTCACCTAAAGACATTCAGTTTCAATGTAAATACTGATTTTGCGGCACTTCAGCCGCACAAAGACAATGTGTTCTGACACAACTAGGAATGGAAGATGCCTGGATGATAACAAACTAGTTTCTGTTATCAGCAACATGCCCAATAATTTAGAAACTCATTGCACATAACCTCTCTGATAGGTTCAACTCATCCTAAACACAGGCGGTCGCTGTCTCTCAATTATATTATGAACAGCTGATACTGCTATCATGTGTCCTGGCAAAACTAAAATCAATGAAAACAGGTAGGTCCACCAGAATCTCAAATCTGGCTCTACATCTCTGGTGAGTAACAGTACCAGTATATTATGGTAGAATAGCCTCAGGTACTTTTCATCCTAAAAACTTGCCTTCGAAATTAAAAGAAAATTACAATTATATGCTAACCATGGGAAGTTAAAAAGCCATGGCATACATAACCTTGAGAAGTCTTCATCAAATAAATTTTCCAATGATTACACTTTGCTATCTGTTTATGTCATCCATGAATTACTAATGTAGACCAACATACAAGGCCTCTCTAACTCAGCACAGAAATGGCACTCAAGCATAAAACTAGGAAGTTCTACCATAAATATAAAGCACTGTTCTAGAGGAACACAGATAGCAGAAGTTATAAAAGGTAATTAAATTGGTATCCTTTTACCTCATTTATCAAATTTCCTCAACTTGTAAATGATTTATTACCATAACGGAGAATACAATTCCACTAAAAGAAAGGACTGCATAAATAGTTTGGTAAAAAGCACCTTGAGAAAATAAAGATCAAAACCTTAGTAACGCTGCTTCCTCTTTTTCTGCCCCTTGCCAGCAGAAGCAAAACTCCTTGTGTATTGTGAATTAAGGAGCTCCCGAGGAATAGGTGCACCGGAAGCTCTTAGAAGTTCGACCAAATCAGGGAGCACATTCTTATTCTCCTCATTCACAAAAACAACTGCCGTACCCTCCTCACCTAATTTAGATGCCCTCCCAACCTGGTGGACATATTCCTTAATTGAATTTGGCATGTCAAAAATTATCACCTGTCTCACACCCAACAAGTCAACTCCCCGACCTAAAATTCCAGTTGCAACAATGACAGGGCATTCTCCCATAAAAAATAACTGCATGATTTCTCTCCTCTCCTTCATAGACTTCTCCCCATGCATTGATAAGGCTTTCATTCCAGTCTTAACAGCTATTGCATCGGCTAGCAGATCTGCACCAAGTCTAGAACCCACGTACACCACCGCTGGTGGCTTAAAATGCTGCTTGCTCATCAGCACATCGAAAAGTTTCTGCTTCTTTTGCTTTGTCTCCACCCAGATGGCTATATGCTTCACTGCTTTATTTGAAGTATTGGGCTTGCCAACAGAGACAACAGTTACATCTTTGACCATGGTTCCTGCCATCTTCTCAACTTCCGGAGAGATTGTTGCTGAATACATCAACAGTTGGGGTTGTGATAATGCCCTAAAGATTTGCATCACCTGATCACGGAAGCCCCGCTGAAGCATGCAATCCACCTCATCCAACACAAAAATCATGATGTCGTCTAGCTCAATGTCATGCTTGGTCAATAGATCAATAAGTCTTCCTGGAGTCCCCACTATCAATTCAACTCCTTCCTGGATGCGATACAGTTGTCCAGCCATAGGGTCACCTCCAACGACGAGTGCAGTTTTGAAAGGCAAACCCTTGCCAAGCATCTTTGCTTGCTCCTCAACTTGTATACAGAGCTCCCTAGTTGGTTCCAATACAATAGCACGAGGCTTTCTTCCGTTTGCAGAGTTCTGCAGGCTGTTATTTGCACAATATGTAACTACAGGAACCAAAAAGGATGCTGTTTTCCCTGACCCTGTATCAGCCGAAACAAGCAGGCTTTTGCCAGTCAGAGCCGCAGGTATTGCTTGCATCTGCACGGGCGTGGGCATTTCATAGCCAGAAGATTCAATATTTTCTAGAAGCTTCTGCGGAAGGGGGCAAGAGGAGAAAGACAAAACGGGTGCAGGAACTGAATTTCCCTTCACATGGATGCCAAGTCTTTTCCTAAGCACTTCAGATTGGTCATTAGGTAAAGACTGAGATCCGGTTTTATCATTGCCATCTTTAACATAATAGCACTCATCAACTGTCGGTAATTTCTTTAAAGATGTATGACCACCTCTGGAAGAGTTACTAATCCTGCTTAGTAGAGTCCGTTTGCATTCCAAGCTGCAAATATCATCTTCTGTCTCGTCACATATGTATTCACCATAGCGGCCACATATCACACATTTCGGGTCACCGGGGAAAGCCAGTCTCTGATCTCTAGACCTTTCTTTCACCACATCTGATTTGTCGAGAAGTTAGACAAGCCAATGACCACGATATATAACTCAAGGAGAATAGCAAATGATGCAGATAAATATTATGCGACGGAAGTACAAAAAAAGTGTGTTAAAATAGATAATCATTAAATGAAGGTTGATCATTTCGAAGTGAAATGACACGCCCTGAGTGCAGTTATAGTATAGTATTACCGCTAGGTTCATCAGTGTTTGTAGCATCCACTGAACTTTGCTCACAGTCCTTGTTGGCCCAGACTTCCATCGCTACACTTTTTAAAATATCACTGATTTAGAGTGAATCCAAACTGTGGGCACGGAAGAAACCCTAAAATTCAAGATTCAAGAAGATCATCACAAGAGACGAGAACAAGGTGAAAGCTCAAATTTTTTATGGGTCTATATCATGAAAGTAATCTACTTGTGCCTTCCAAGTAACAACTACTTCCTAAAGGAACAACAGAAGAGAGAAACTATTGCTGAAATGCGATGATGCAGCAGCAGCAGCAGCAGCAGCCAGCAGAACGGCTATGGAGGATTTCCTAAAGCAAAGAAATTGGGCGGGGGTGAAAGGGTGGTAGAATCATGCAAGGTCTATGTCATGCTAAAAGCCGTGAGGCTTGGCGTGGTGATAAAACTCACGATTCTCATACGAGAAAATCAGCAAGCTCCCCCAAGAAGGTGTTAACGTTAAGACGAATCGGCAAATTGCGGGTGCATTAGAACTGGAAACTCAAAAATCAGTTCACACGACCAAAAGCAAGAAAACAATAAGGCAGAATTGTGCTACCTGAATCTAAATACAATAGCAATAGGTGGATATGGGCCATGTTTTACGTTTGCAATCGTGCATTTTTAACCACTGCAAAGTTCACGAAACAGACCTACTCCTACGTTCCGCCAACCGGGAGAATCAATCAAAAACCCGACATCGAAACCAGAGAATCAGCGGACGACAGGAACGCGCGCGGCCGAAACTAAATTCACCTAAAATGTTTGCAATCTCGAGAGGGAGGGGAGGAAGAGAGATTACTGTTCGTTCGTCTCTAAGCATGCGATCGCTTCTTCATCAATCGGAGAAAGAGAGAGATCGAATCAGAAAGGCCGAGACGGAGATGGAGGGAGAGAAGATCCGCAGGAATCAAACGGGCGGGGATTGAACCCGGCCCGCTCAGAATAAAGCCTAATTACTTTTTGAAGCCCGATCCGATCTGGTGTCGGACCAGCCCATATACACTAATGGCACTTGATGGTTATGCTAGATAAGAGCATATTAACCCCGAAAAACAAGTTAATGTGATTTCCTAAAATCCAAATTTTCTTATTTTGTTGTTTCACAAAAAGTCTCGAGAATACTGCGTTAATGAATCGGTTATTGCATATCGAGTACATAGACAAAGATAGTCTTGCTCTTATATATACAATGGTATATCATACATTAAACACGATACTCACTTGTACTTTATAATTGTAATTTTTCATTTTCACACTCAATCGATGCAACAATTTCAATAGCGAAATCAAATTCAAACTCTCGATTACTATCTTTAGAATTGACATGATTAATTAAGTAATATCACAGGATTTTTACACCTAACAAGTTATGATATAACGCAATTTTCAATTTTATTATAGTAAGTGCTACAGTGACTGTTACAATTCTTTTATAGTGATGAACAGACAGAATGTGAAAATCGCCTATTCCAATCTCACATACTTCGTGCAAACTGATTTAGATCGATGCCACCTAGAGCTGTTCGCGGGATCTACGGGGTGTTTCCACTTAGACTAGGAGCTTCTTGCGAAGTAAGCCAAAGAAAGGGGATAAAGATGTGGGAGGTTTCAGCACCCAAACTCTCAACGTGGCAACTTCATTGCAAGGAAGATCAACAAGTGTCCCACATGAGTCCAAGCCTCCTTTCGTTCATGTTATGCAGACACCCCCTCCACTTCTCGCCCATGCAGGAAGCCCTCTCATCACCAACCTTCATCTTCATCTTCATCTTCATCTTCTTGCTCACCTTCTCCATCGTTCGGATCCTTCACAAACCCTCAACACTTGGAATAATTTTTGCCATCTCGGGCGGCGAGGCGGACCCAAAATGCCAGCCCCGGCTCGCGCGTACGTGTTCGGGAGGGCAAACGAGGCGACCCACCCGGACTCCTTGAGGGCCACCTTGGCCGAGCTCCTCTCCACCCTCACCTTCGTCTTTGCCGGCGAGGGCTCGGCTCTCGCTCTCGGTACGTCGGTCTTCCCTTGTCTCTCTTTTTCTTTGAACCATCTGTCGAATTCTTAACATGACAGGAGCAGGATGACGCTTCGTATGTACATACTGAACGGGTTGAGACTTGTTTTTGCGATTGCATGGTTTCGATATTTAATGATCTTTTATTTACTCCTAGACCATAAAAGACGGCTGTCTGAAATGGGTTTTACATAAACAAGGCAGTTTTTGAGTGTCCAACTTCGCGATACCGAATTTTGATGATCAACCATTTTATATGTGATTGATCTTTCGAACATCGAATTTTTACTATACCCGCTATCTAAATCACTTGTTAACAAATGATTCGATTAAGTTTTGCATGCGATGGTACGGACTGCACTGCATGAAACTTCAGGCTCTTAATTTTTTTCTTTTTCACTGCATTATAATGTGAAGATTAAATGATACGTGCAAGCCACGGTAAAAATCATCCAAATATATGCTCCGTTTTGTAGACAAATTGTACCCGATAGATACCGGTGTAACTAGACCAGCATCTTCGCTGATAGCCATTGCGCTTGCACACGGGCTAGCACTGTTCGCAGCAGTCGCATCAAGCATTAACATCTCGGGAGGCCATGTGAATCCCGCAGTCACTCTCGGTGCCCTCGTCGGAGGGAGGATCTCCTTTATCCGAGCCATATACTATTGGGTGGCTCAGCTCTTGGGTGCCATAATAGCCTCACTCCTGTTGAAGCTCGTGACTGCCGGAATGGTAAACACTTCCGTATCTCAAGTCCAAATTGCTCTTCCTTTCAGACAGATAGGTCTAGTTTTCTATCGTGTCTGTATATTAATGTTGAAATTTGAAGCTATATCAAGTGATTTGTCATTTGTCATCAGCTCATTTCTTCATTAATCATTAGGAAAATGCTTTTGCTCAAATTGGATTGACTAGCGAAAGTGAAACACTGCTTCATTCACTGTTCAGGGTAGTGACAAGCGTAAAATATGACCTCTGTTGCTATTGTTGCTACTTTAACTCTAAGCGCTGGAAAACTAAATCAATTTCCTCTGCTCGACTCTCATGATGTGTATTGCTATTTCTACTCTCATGATGTGTATTGCTATTTCTAGCCAGTGAAGAACAAGATGTTCATCTCGACAATCCATATTGGTTTTGTGTTAGGTTTTCGCTTGTTCCCATTTTGAATAATGCTATGTTCACATTGTGTTATCCTTCATGTTATCACAGTAAGTCCTGAGCTTCCAATAGGATACATGAGGACAATGAATTTAGTAAATGATTGAACCATTTCCACTAAGAAAACACTTTGATTTTTGTGTCCCTGGGCATTTTCCTCTCTTCTTGTGACTGCAGTATCAATTTGTGTTGATTCTTTCGCAGAGACCAGTTGGATTCATCCTTGGATCAGGGGTGGGAGAAATGAACGGGCTGCTCCTGGAAATAGTCATGACATTCGGGCTGGTCTACACTGTCTATGCAACGGCGATCGACCCCAAGAGGGGCAGCCTGGGAATCATAGCCCCGCTAGCCATCGGTCTGATCGTTGCGGCAAACATCCTTGTGGGCGGGCCATTTGACGGGGCATCCATGAACCCGGCCCTTGCGTTCGGACCAGCCCTGGTCGGGTGGAGGTGGAGGCACCACTGGATCTACTGGCTCGGCCCGCTCATCGGAGGAGCTCTCGCAGGGTTGATATACGAGTACCTGGTGATACCGACTGAGGCACCACTCCACACTCACCACCAGCCCTTGGCTCCTGAGGACTACTAGCCAGGTCATGTGGGTTCAGTTTAGCTCTGAGTTATGCCTGTCGATGTTGGGTTTGCATTGGAATGCATTGTAACCTTTTTCTTCCGTGCACTTGTCTGTGTAATGTCATAAAGTCACCGTCCCTCCACTTCTGAATTTCAGTGCATTTTGCTATTGAACTCCTGTAGTTATGTGAAATAAAAGGTTCACCGAGGAATGTTGCACAGATATGACTTTGGTGAAACCTTCTCTTTGGTCTCCGGTTTCAGATTTCCAAATCATTCCAAGTGTCTCGATCAGTGTTCATGAATGCTTCACTTTATGATCATGCCACGTCGCAAGATCTATCATTATCAAGGTACAATAAGCAGAAATTGCAAAGCTAGAATCACTATACTAATTGGTGATCTTGTTTCACCTACATTGTCTAATCAAGGTTTAAAGGCGGCAAGAGGGCATGATCAGAATCAAAAGAGGACACAACATACAAATGTACCTTGATTGTATCAGAGAAAATTGCTGGTGACGCCAGAATAAGGGCTCCTCTCTGTGTGAACTCGACTCAATACAATCTTTGACAACAAGTTATCGTGTGGTATTTATTCTTTGGCTGTAGAATCTGGCAACCCAGGGCGCAAGTTCAGTGTTATGGGGTCGTCGAGGGTTTACAGAGTAGTAATCTGACCAGTAACATGGTGAGAGCCTCTCGGTGAACTCGCCATCGGAGTAGATGCAGAAGGGTAGCCAATTTTCGCCGCCGTTCATCCTTCTCTTCCGTTCTCTTGGGTAAGCCAGAGGCGCTTGCACGTATCTACATGATGTGATTAAACTCAGTAAGCTACATCAGTCACGAATGAAACATTAAACTGAATTTTCATACAACAGATGGTCATTTGAACTTGAATCGATGGCAAAAGCTTCAGCGCTAGATCTTGGCAGAACAAATCAACGTACCTGATTCCGTCGAGAACGGCATCCCAGCAGAAATGGGTATGGCCGAAGACATGGCAAGCTGAACCACTCCCTTCGGCCCCGTGTATGGACCTTAGGCGAACCTCAAGGCTATCAGAACCAATAATTTTGGGGAGATTTGGGTAGAACAACATCCTTTTTTCTGGGCATAACTCTTGTCTGGCAATGTAGCAATGAGCACAAGTTGGCCATCATTCCATATTTTACTAAGAAGAGCAGATAGACCAAGCAAAGGACATAATAGGTTATCATATGTTACGTGGATATATCTTTTGCGAGACCTTGCAGTTGTTTGAATGATCCAACTAATGATAATGAATGAGACTTAGCTACATTTGACCAAAGAAGCAAAATATTGAACTGCCAGAACGCTTTGAGAAGTAAACTATATTGTCGCGCAGACAAGTCCACTAACACTGTTGTCAAGTTCGTCCCCTCTTCTTGATTCTCAAGGTCTGCAATGCACATTGCTCTTGTTTAAGCATATGCTATAGACGTATTTTAGAAAGTGGTCATCTTCCCATCAGTCATTACGCCCGTAAAGAGCTGATGCAATATTATCAGGGGAGCTGGACAAAACTTTTACGGTTCTAGATATAACATTATATTCGAGCACGGGCTTTATACCGTTTGACAAGTTCCAACAATTTTCACCAAACCATTGAGTTGCTCCTCTGTGGATGATGCGAAAAGGGGAATGATTTGCAATAAGAGATGACCTGGGACTGGGAGATATGAAGTTACATGACTTCAAAATCATCACCTAGTGAGGCTTTGACAAAAACAGATGGCCTTTGGCTAAATCTACACTTCGGGCATAATTCAAACTTCACACCTCAAAGTATGGTACAAAAAAAAACAAATCGGTTTCCAGAATAGAAGATTACAAGAAGTGCTCTAATCAAAATAAACAAAGCAAACTGAGATAGGCAGAGTGATAGGGACTGCTATGTAGGCTTCCAATAAGGATGGAATTAAGACAATAATGCTACCACAGGGTAAAAAAACTAAATAGGAGTTTTTTGTAAAGGGAAATCAGTACCTCGGAAGGAAGTGAGAAAATGTGATGATCTGCTCGCATGTCTTTTTGATATCCTCCACTATATCCATATTATGTTCGTTCATTGCATCAAAGTAAGAAGCTAGGAAAGTATCTTTGTTTGAAAGCTCCTCTGGCCACTTGCATGCATGATAGTCTTTACATGCCTGCACGAGTAAATTCAATTAATTTTGTTCAGTATCTATGCAGCCAATACCAATAAGACTAACAAATGCAAACCATCGAAATTTAAAAAGAAAGAAGGTTCAAGTCCAACATAGCACAGCACTTAACATATCAGGATGAGTTTGTGCAGCACTCTGTCAATAATTATATACTGATAGCTGGCTATCACTATGCACATCGTAGAGAAAACTGAGTAGATTTTTTAAAGCTTGACTAGTCTTTGTTTTTTGGTCGATAAAGCTTGACTAGTCTGCATGCAACACTTTTGGAGTTGGACTGTGATAGATATCATGTTCAAGAGAAAAATATATGTTAGGCAATAAAATTGAGATTTCAGGATCAAGTCATAACAAGCATGGATAACATCACGACAGACAAAGTACTCTCTGTAAAATTTATTCTATAATCAATCAGTAAAGGCTGTAGCTTACTGTCATAAGTGAAGCTCTTACAAATTCTTACAAGGATAAAGGAAAGTGAATCACCATCTCCAAAGGGGGGATGCGGAAACTGGTTATGTCGTCCTCTCTGTCAAAGCTCTAATGAAAGGAAGCATAACTCTTCGTTAAATGAAGGCAGGAAAAGCTGAAAATTATCAAATAATGTGTTCTGTAACAATCTCTGAGACACAATGAAAATCACTCAGTCACCTCATGATACCAAGAGAACAAAGGAATGATTCCTAAGCTGCCTATGACCATTGGATCCGTCTTTACACCAAGTCTTGCACACGCATCGAGTAGTTTCTCCAGCTTTTCCAAAGAACCGAACTGTGTATCATTTCCACATAGTCAGTTCATATGATGTTTAATTTGCTTCTATAAGAATAAGAGATCATTAGAGTTTGTGGGTAGGAAAACTAGATTAATTATGACACAGGTCACTATCATGCAAAGGCAATGGATGAATATGCCAGTCGGATATTTACTACAAGCTATATTAAAGAAACAGTTGTTTTTCCAACTCCAGTGTTAAGCTTGCGATCAAAATTGATATGCCACACGCCTTCAAATATTAGCTTATCCAGGTTGATACAAATATGAAATGACAAAGCTTGGGCAGCATGAATCTAACAATTCCAGTTTTAAGAAGATCGGCAGGCTTCTCTCCATTTCTTTTAGTCAGCTTGGCAACAGAGGAAAGAAGCCACGTCAGCAATGTCCACAATGCAAGGGCCAAAAAAGGCTTCTTTGAGTAACAGAAAAGTAATTTTAATTCTCCACATTCCAAAGATGAAAGATCGAAAGGAAAAGAAAAAAACTGTAAATCTCATAAATCATTTGAGGATTTTGAGGTGTATGGAGATAGCCAGCATTCTTTAAAGCGACAGCAATCAAGTTTTAGACTAAGGCAACAAGAAAAATCATGTTTTCTTTTCTACATTATCTGAGGACCATATACTAACAAGCTATGCACGAGGACTGCGTATAACACTAACAGCAATCACATACTTCGCCACAGTACTCTTCAAAAGGACTGCAACTGTTACTCAGTGAACTTGGAAACATTATGAAAGATAGAAGTCAACTCACAGAAATTTCTGACTCTCTACGGCACCAAAGATCATGGTTTCCAGGCACGTAAAAGACATGCTCGAATCTCTCCTTCAAGAGCGACATCATGAGAACAAAGTTGTTGTATGTTTCTGCCACATCACCAGCAACAAGAAGCACGTCTCTCTTGTGTTTAACAGTTGACAAGCATTCGACCCACATCATGTTCTCCGAGTAGTCTGTGTGCAAATCCGAGAGCACAAAAACCCGTAAACAAGCGTTTTCTCCATTTAGAGAAGGTAATATATCCGGCCTCCTGGTGCAACCCCTCTTCCACATCTTTCCAAATTTTCTCAAAGGGATGCGCTGGGAAAGACGGCTTGAACCGCGCAGGGTCGGAGGTAAGCTCATATAAGAGGAGGCTAACCTCAGAACCATTCTAATCCGTTGATCTACGCTGAGGGAAGGACCTACCACCCATTATCAAACAATCAATCACTCGATAAAAGGAGTGAAATTTGCGCAAGATTTTGGTCTGCGTTATAATCATTCAATAGATCTTGTGTAACTATATCCTCATCCAGCAATCACACGCAAGCATTTTCAAACATTCGACTGGTTTTGCCATCAAGATTTATTTCTCGAAATGAATTCAAGATAATCATCACTCTTAGCTCACAAAGAACTGTCAAATGTAAACATCGCCATTGCTTAGAAATTGGAACAGAGAAAAAGAATCACCGATTACCCTGCACGGGGAAAGTTTCTGACGACTGAACTCTATCGGTGACAGAAGACTAATTTCTCATCTGGTAACAAAAGAATTTTCTACAGCTACCGAGAAATGGATCCAGAATTGCAGTAGAAGATCGGTGTTAAGTCGGGGCAAGTACCTGGGAATCCCTCGGATCGAATGGACGAAGAAGAGGGACCAAGAATCCAAGAATCCTCGGTCGGGTCGTTAAGGTTAGTTGAATCTGCAAATGTCCGATTCAAGCCACCTTTTTTGTCATGTCGCTGACATGAAAAAGGCCAGTCCTAGATTCTCCCCTTTTCCAAGGATGAAAAGCGAGCGTCTTTTCAAAGAAAGAAGCGCAATCTCCCCAACCCAGAATTGCAATCTCGACTTATAGGGAAGAAATCACAGTAAAGAAGAATGAAGTAGGAATTTTATCCCTCGTGCGTCACGCCTCGTCCATAGCGCTTTTCTGCCCTTTCGCCCCCAAGAACTTTGGGAGAATTATCCTTTCTATTGGACGGCAGCTGTGAATCTGCACGCATATTTCTACTTCTTAGTGCGGCTTTGAATTTATCTATGACAAATCTTATGGTTAAAGGAAAAATTAAAATTTGACTTACCGATACTACTGTCTCCATCTCATCATGTCAAATTTTCCAGCATAATATTCAACTAGCATCCAATTATACTATATTATTCTTCTTTTGGTTGCTAATTAGCTCAAGAATCTACGAACTAAACAAATCAATCTTTTAAAGGGCAAACAAAAACAAACTGAGTGGATAATATTCGAGAGGGCAATTCAAAGGAAACTTCGGGTGTGTTTGTTTTGCGAAAATTAATTTTCAAAAAAACATTTTTCTCATTTTTTAATATTTGATTTATTTAGGAAAATGAGTTAACGGAAAATATTTTCCTAATCAACAGAAAAAAATTTAACATTTTCCTCCAAAGCTTAAATTCAGAAAACGACTTTTCATTTGAGAGAATCAGAAAACGTTTTTCAAAATTTTTTAAGGTCCTTGCTTAATGAAAAATTTATTATCAGAAAAAATTATAATTAAATTTTTTTTGTTATTTTATATCTTTTCTTTTTTCTTGTTTTCTCTTTTCTTCCTTTGCCTGTGTGAACGTAAACCCCAACTCCTCCTCCCCCTCTCTCCTTCTCCTTCTCCTTCTCCTTCGCCGCCTCCGCCTCCGCCACCGCCGCCGCCTCCGCCTCCGCCTCCACCTCCGCCTCCAACCCTAGCCCCTCCTGCACTCCCGTTGGCTTCACTCCCTCCTCTTCCTCTTCGTCGGCGTCTTCTGCCCCTTCATTCTCCAATGGATTCGGCTCCACGCGGTCGACTTCGGCGCCGATGCTTTTCGGTACGCCGTCGTCGGCCGCGTCCGGAGGATCGTCGCCCTTTGGAATGGCTCAGCCTGTCGCGAGCTCTGGTCCGTCGCCGTTCGCGTCGAGTTCCCCTTCGCCATTGTTTGCCTCGTTGGGGAGCTCTGCTGCTTCTCTGTTCGGTGAGCCTGCGCCTTCTTCCAGTGCGAGCCCAGGTTCGTCCTTGATTGCGACGCGTGCGCCTGTGCCTCGGGCATGGTCAAGGCTCGCCGGCTTGTGCCTGTGCTTCGAGCTCGGCCGAGCTTCGGTGGAAGGAATAGCCGCAGAGGGACGCGAGGTCGTCGAAGATGGCGGTGATGGCGGTGGACTGGAGGAAGGGGCGATGGGTGAGGTGGAGAGGCGGGTAGGAGAGAAGGGAAAAAAAGGAAAAAAATAAAAAAATATATATATATTTATTTATTTATTTAAAATTTTGGTTTTTTTATGTGAGAGAAAACATTTTCCAATGAAATCACACGAAAAAGAACTATTTCAATGATATATACCAAATAAAAGAAAAGTAAAGTATTTTTCAGAAAAATATTTTTCTTGATCATTTGAATTTTTCGTGAAACAAACCTACCCTAATTTTCCTATATCGATAATATTCAATCCACCCTGTAGTTTGTCTGCAAGCTAAAGGGGAAAAAGACGCGAACAAGAATAGTATAGTTACAAGAGACACATACCGGTGGCTATTAGTTACTACCGACAGGGATAGGAGCTTTTCTCCATTCGATTTCTCGCACACTTTTAAGTATGTCTTGGATATTTTTCGATAGGTGGCCCGAATGTTCTTCCATATCCCACAAAACCATTTCAAGCTGTTCCAAACGAGGAGCGGATCTCTTCCGCTCACCTTGCTGCTGTAGTCAACTCATGGATTTTAGCATATTTCTCATCTTGAAATGTCAATCAATTATTACATTTGGTCGACCGAATTTCTAATCAAGATAGGATTGAATAGAACAGAATACGAAATCCTATAATTTTTTTATATCATATCCATTATTTGGTGAATCGCAGTATTAAAGTCGAATATATTCATATCACATCATATACATATTTTTGATATAAATGACATGTCATTATAAATGAACCTAAATATTCATAAAGAGAGATGGTGAAAATATCTCGTAACACTATTCCTTAATTTATTTTTATTTTTATTTTATTTTTCCTCTTTTTTATATTATTTTCTTTATTATTTCTTTTTTCCCCTTTCATCATTCTTTAATAAAATTTTATCAAATAGTAAATCGTACTAACATACCTAAAATATATAATAAATATAAATATTTAATTTATAGATTGAATGTTTTTATAAGATAGAATTAAAGTTGAATATATAAATTAAAATAAGATTAATTAAAAATAAATTTCTATTTTTTAATTTTTAATTTCTTAAATTAGAATTCAAATATTATTTATATTGAAATATAATTTCGATTTTGTTAACTTAATAAGTTTGTTATTCAAGAAAAATAACTTTCCTATTATGGATATTAAAATCCTATCCATCTTTATCCCACCTCTTCCATAGGATAATTTTATCCTATCTATATTTTCATTATATCTGATTTTATCATGTCATGAGCGAGCATCAAACGTAAAATAGGATAAATCATATCATATCCAAAGTTTTATCCCGACTACCAAACGCATTAGTGTAGGAAAGATTCGGGACAACCAGCTGTCAAACCAACAAAAAAATCCACATCAGAATGCAAATCCCGGGAATGGTATTAAGTATTTTCTAGGAAGAGATCAAACCTCAGCTGATTCAAAATCCCAGAATATCTTTATAATCCAAAACAACAGCAACACCCACGTGTTGGGTAGTTGAAAGAAAGGATCAAGTCACCACGAGGGTTCCTAAACAAGGAAGCACGGCCAAATGAAGCATATGCTGATGCCTTTAATATAACCAGTTTCCCTTGCTAGAGCCGGGTGTTCTAGGAAGCTAATTTATACTAGTTTATCATCGTAATGGAACTCATTTACTTGTCAAAATAAATCAGAATCATGCTGTCAAGGTTCTAAGGCAACCAATACCTCAGTGACCAAGCCTCCCGCTGCTCACGCTTATCAGTTATCAACCCAGATAAATATCGGGCTGCTCCCAAGGTAATCCCTTCCGTGCTATCTTCTTTTAAATGTACTCAATTTCCTAGAGCAATATGTTTTTGTGATGCCTAACATAAGGAGTAAGTCAAGCACTTGTCGGCCAAAAGGAAAATAGGAAACGATAGCACTAGATTTGAGGACATTGTTTTTAGCACAAAGGCCCATTACCATTGGATTCGCGATTGTCATCCCTTTTAATTTTTGAGTTCAATCGGACTCAATTGCCCAAAACCAACGTCGACTGAACTCAATAAGAAAGCAAATTCAATTGAAGCTTGAGCTCACATGCTGAAAATACTATAAATTTGAGAAACAAATTATTTATCTATTCCTCATATCGACAAATGTGAGGGTGGGAATGATCTTGTTTATTTGTTGGTCACATGTCTTAACGCGCTTAAAGCAATTTGGTTGTATGAACATCGGATGGGAAAATGAATATTATACTAGATATTAGAAAGCTTCAAGCAATGTTTTATGGCATCTTTTGAGCATCTAAGTTAAGAGGCAGTTTAGTTAAGCTTTTTAAAAAGTAGAAAGCAATTTCTTGCTGTTCGGTCAAATTTTAAAATATCATTTAAATTTCAAAAAATTATGATAAATTTGTATCTGAATTTATGTATTTGATATTTGTACATTGTAACAAAATTTTGAATGTTTCAGGTTAAGAAAAGGTAAAAGTGTGTCCATCAAAATATTTAGAGGAAGTAAAGAATAAAAAGTGAATTTCTACTCATGGTTTTAATGGACATTACAATTGTACATAGATTGAGATTCAAGGGGTTGGTAAAGTGATTGTGTTGGTGCTGACTTTTGGATATGCGATTGCTAATGAAACATTATCCATTCATTAATTCAGTTTATAAAGGTAATCAACGGAGTTGTAAATGTTTTATTAAAAGGGAAAATGACATAAATAGTTTATGAACTTTGGCTCAATGTACAACATCGTCCCTTAACTTTTAATGTGTCCAATGTGGTCATTAAATTTTAGTCTAATGTGTAATGTCATTCCTGAACTTTTAATCTGTTCAGTGCAGTCCTCAAACTTTTGGTAAATATTCAATCTAGTCTCTAAATTATATGAGAATGGTCCATATTATTCATGAACTTAAGTTAATGGAATGAAAATATTGCATATTTCGTAAAGTTTAGGGACTAAATTGAATATTTACCAAAAGCTTAGGGACATATTGCATATTGAGCTAAAGTTCAAAGATAATATTAAATAAATTAAAAGCTGAGAGAAAACATTGCATATTTGACTAAATTTCAAGGATTATTTATGTAATTGTCCCTTATGAATATAATAGAGAATAAACTGACATCAAAGTTCCATTTATTCTTAATCATGGTTTTTGTGCACCACCAGGCAAAATCAGGAAGTCCCACGCTTTCTTAATTTTTGCCCGAAATGGTATAAATTCAATTTTCAAAATTGCCAAATTAAACCTTAATTCCCAGAATGTGGTGCCCCCCCCCCCCCCAACGCACTTGATAAAAGAAAGAAAATTTTCAGACATCTATTTATAATTTGTTATTATCAATTCATGTCTCTCGGAATCCTTATCTCAGCTTTTGCACGGAATATTTATAAGAAAAAGTGTGAGATAGTAATTGGATTACCGTGAAATTTTTAAATCTTTATAGATTACGGTATTTCATATAAACAGTACAATAAAACTAGTATGATTATGAGCTACGACTTTTTTCGATGGATCAGAGAAGTAGAAGCTATGTAGACTCAAATTGGATGTTAGGCCTAAATTTTGACTGTAAGTCCGTCCATCATAAAATTATATATTTTGTAAATTTTCCAGGGGGACGTGATTTTATTCTGGCCCATCAGGTGTAACACGGAGACAGTCCATGACTCAAGACCAACTAAGCCATAAAGACTTAAAAAAGAAAGTCAAAAACTTACCGGTTGAAAAAAGGAAAAAAAAGGAAACGATGGCTTAAAAAATGAAGGACGTTAGAGCACGATGAATCCTTTCAATTGGATCCAAGATTGCGAAATTGAATGGCTTTGCACTAACAATAACATGATTAGACCATTTGAAGGGTAGAATTGAAAGAAGATGAAAGAGCGAAGGTCTTCACGGTCAAAGCCCTCCACATGATTAAGACAAATTCATTGGAATAAAGAAAATTCGGGCAAGAAAGATAAATCCTTCACCGTTGAATTGGAATGCCATAAATCTTAGTCATTCAATAAATATGATTATGATTTTTACCATTTGATCTAATGTTGAAGTATCTGGATTTTATTTTGATCCATCACGTATATTATGATAAGAAAGTTCTTTCATCATTAAATGATCCGTATGTATTTTTTTGAGTGGGGCCGGACTTTATTTGGTGAGAATCTGTAACTCACGGAGAAGAGCTAGGCCCATAAAGACCGCAAAAACAGGTCAAGAACATATAGGTTGAAAGTAGAAAAAAAGGACACAATAACTTAAAATAATTGAGGACATGATAGCATGATAACTCCTTTCGATTGAATCCATGATAGTTGTTACTCTAATTATTGAGTTCAATCAGATTATAAATTTTTTATAGCTTTGGACTAACAATAATATAGTTAGACCATTTGAGGAGGGGGGGGGGGGCGGTTGGAATTCAAAAGAGGTGAAAAAATTAAGAGGACTTCATGGTTAAGACCAATTGATTGGAAGAGAGAAAATCGGAGCAAATCAAAGATAAAGCTGACATTTTCTTTACAAGGATTTCATGCGTTCACACGTTCATGAGTCTTTTAGGGGTCGAAGACTCAGTGAGAAAAAGCAGAGGAAGACCCACACTAGATGAGTCGCACTCCTTTCGAAATGTGAAAAAGTTAAAGAGGATTTCATGATCAATGCGCTCCACATGATTAAGACAAATTTATTGGAGAAAAGAAAACTAGTACATCAAAGATAAAGCTAATGTTGATTTTGTTCTTTACGAGAATTTCATGTGTTCATATGTTCATGAGTGTTCTAGGGGCTGAAGACTTGGTCTTCTTTTCTTTTAATTATTGTAAGAGTAAGAATTGGGCAAGAAGAAAATCATAAATCATGATTGGTGGAGATACGGCGTGGCCCTTTCACCGCACTTGATAGTGAAGAATAGGGGTGTGCAACAGGAACCGCCCGAACCGGGAACCAGACCGAATTGGCCGGTTTTGGGCGGTTCCCACGGTTGGCGGTCCGGTTCCCGGTTCCTAATCTTGGAACCGGTGGCTGGTCGGTCCAGTTCCCGGTTCCAAGGTGGGAACCGGACTAAACCAAATTTTTTTATATAATTTATATACATAGAATTAATAAAATGTATAAATATGATAACTTATTGCAACCAAAATTGCAATTTGAGGTAGCAACCTATTATGTGGCCAAGAGACCATTAAAACCCTTCTTGTTACTCTTTTATTTATAGAAAAAATCTCCTTGTTAGTTTCATTTTCTACTCGATGTGGAACTAAAGCTCCAAGAGACCCACAAGGCACTTCAAGCCTCCAAGAGTCCCACGTCGACTAAACATTGAAAGAGCATAAGAGACATGTGTGATTAGTTTTGTTGAATTGCCCACGTGGAAACATGTGTGATTAGTTTTGTTGAATCACCCGAGAACCGAATTGGATTGATCAATCCGGAGCACGGTCACTCTTTAGTGTAAAAAAGTAGAGCCGATTTTGTTGGACCGAACCGGACCGGACCGGAACTGATGGTCCGGTCCAGTTCCCGATCCTAGGACCAAATGGTCCGGTCCACGGTTCGCAATTTTGGGAACTAGTGCTCCCGGTCCGATTCCTGGTTCCAAGGTGGAATGGGACCGAACCGGGAACCAATCACCCCTAGTGAAGAAAGCCATTAACCTTTTTTTCTATCTTTAAGAGTTTCTTCTTCAAGCAACTTTTTGCTTCTTTCTCCCTTTGCCACACAGACTGATGAAGAAGAAAAAATAATTAACTGTTAGTTTTTTACTCGCCACACAAGGCAAAGAACATGCATCGAAGGAAGCAATTGAAACAATAGTTCAAGCACTTAAAGAAAAACCAAAAGAAAAAATTATCATGGCCAAAATCGTTGAACATAAATTACAAGTAGTCAAAGAGTTTACTGTTTCGGAAATCAACTAACTACCAAATGAGCAATGACAAACATGACTTGTGTAGTCAAAAAATTATATAGCTAACCAGGGCTATGTGAATTGTTGGTTACACATCGCCGTTGCCATTGATATAGATATAGTTATATGTTTAAAATTGTGAAATACATCATCTATATGAGATGATTCAATGATCTCTGAGAAGTATTGTACCCGTAAAATCTTTTACTTTTAGAAGATTATTTTCCTTTCATGAAAAATATTTTCCCCCAAGGAATTCATTTTCCGTGAAACGAACGATGGAAAATCCGAAAAACATTCTCCCAGAAATTATTTTCCGAAAAACGAACGGAGCCTTAGATTGAAATGTAAGAGATCTAACTTTCAATTGATCTCAACAGGAAGGTTGTGATTTCGCATTCACTACCTACGTGCCCTTTACACCAGTCGTCCAGAGGACACTCGCCGATTTTCAGTCAAGGGCTTTGCTCGCCCTAGTCTCTAGAAAAACTATGAGATTATCTAGAAGAAATACCGGTGTTATTTGAATGGGAACCATACTTAGACTTGGCACAAAGCAAAGATATCCACCGAACAGTTCATCCTATTCAGATACTCACGACCAAAAAGTAGGGAAAAGTGCTTAAAAAGTCTTAAACCTTTTGTATTTGTGTCAATCTAGTCCTAAACATTTTTTTGGTGCCAATTTAGTCCTAAACATTTTTACTTAGTGCCAATTCAGTCCTTTCCGGCCAATTTTGGTTGGATTTTGTTGATTGAACGATGGCTGACTGACGTGGCCTGATCGGTGCTAATGTGGACAAATTTTAATAATATTTTAATATTTTAGAATTTTTTTCTTTTTCTTTTTCTTTTTCTTTTTCTTTTTTCCCTCCCCTCCTCCAGCTAGTCGCCGGACCTCGGCGACCGGCTAGAGGCGACGGCCGGCGAGGTCGACCTTGCTGGACCTCGCCGGCCACCTCGCCCTCGCCGCCCAACACGATAGTGGCCGCGAGGGTAGCCTCATGCTGGGTGATGAGGCTCGCCCTCACCGGCGCCACCCAAGTTGCGATTCAGTGAGGTCGAGCCTCACCGGCCATGGGTGAGGCTCGACCTCACCAGCCCAGCGTTAGGTCGCCCTCGCAGCCTGGGCGGCGCTAGCCTAGGCTCGCCCTCGCCGGCCATGGGCGAGGCTCGACCTTTGCTGACCATGGGCGAGGCTCGACCCTCGCCGCCCAGCGTGAGGCCGCCCTTGTGGCCACTGTCGCGCTGGGCGAGGAGGGCGAGGTGGCTGGCGAGGTCGACCTCGCTGGCCGTCGCCTCTGGCCAATCGCCGAGATCCGACGATCGCTGGAGGAGGAGAGGGAAAAAAGAAAAAAAAGAATTAAAATATTATTAAAATTTGTCAACGTCAGCACCAATCAGCCATATCAGCTGTTGGCATCCAGTCAGCAAAATCCGGCCAAAATTGGCCGGAAAGGACTAAACGGCACTAAGTAAAAAGATTTAGGATTAAATTGACACCAAAAAAAGGTTTAGGACTTTTTAAGCACTTTTCCCCCAAAAAGTACGTCAAAGCCTAAATATCTCTAATTTTCCCTCTGAAGGTATAGAGCGGATGGAAGAAGTGGAAGTGGAGTCTCTATGCTTTCTTCCCTTACTGCGACTACTAGGTTTTCCTTCAAAAAGAATGATTTGTTGCTCCATCTCCGCAGGGGCAAAGAACCCGATGTTGCCTCGGCTATCGGCTATGCTACCGATCAAGCTAACAGCGAAGGCCCGAGAGGCACGGCTTTTGAGTTCTTTACATTTAATTATTACAAAGTAAGAATTGGGTAAGGAGAAAGCCATTAACCATCCTTTCTATCTTTTGAAGTTTCTTTTCCAAGTAACTTTTTACTTTTTTCCTTTTTGCCACACAAACTGATAAAAAAGAAAGTCAGCAACCATGGTTGAACCTCAATCATTTGGACCAATTTATACGAAAAAGATCAATTCTGAAATTTATTGGTCGATGCATTGACACTTGATATTTCATTAAATATCTTCATCTATCGAGAATCTTTACGTGATGGTATATGGGGTTTCAAATGGGCATACTACTATTTCTCGTTTGGCATGTGATAGGATTTGTCCATGAAAAATTCACGAGAGTTTTGGAATGAGAGTTTGCTAATTGCCCTAAGATTATCTTTAATTGGGAGCCATACTCCTTGGCTGATATCAAAGTACAACTTTTTCTTAATCATGGCTGTTCTACACCACAAGGCAAAATCAGGTCATGTGACCAATCCCCAAATTTCCCAATTCAACTAAACTGAGCCGATCAAGTTACGTTGGGTCAGCGCCACCCTTACACTTTCCCCGTCATCGTCCCCGATGGCGGACTAGGTTCACCGCTGGGTCTCACATGATTCAGCTGGAAAAGCCAGTTCGAGTCACCGCTGTCCTCAGGGATTCGAACTCTGGCGAGTTGATGAGAACCGTTTCGAGCAGGGGGAACTTTGCGAGCGGTTTTGGACGTGGCGAGGGCAATTGAAGGTGCCGAGAACTGGATTATGTGGAGGATCTCCAGCGCAAAGTTGGTAGGTAGAGGATCCAAATGTCAAGTGGATTGGGGGAGATGATTAGGAAATATTCGACTCTGGAGATACCGAGGCGGAAGCGAAGAGAGAAGCCAAAGATTGGACTTGGCCACGATCTCTCTTTTTTTTTTGTTCAATTGATGACTAGCGATTGAGTCTCATCGTTTGGTACTATGTACTTATTATACATAATGACACATGATAAACTGTTTGGAAAAGGAAAATATATTATCTTGCAATATATCGTCAATCACAAAAAATAAAAAATAAAAAATAAAAATTGTTCACGAAGGCCCCATTCGCAGAAAAATGCTGTCCACTGGAGAGCTTCGGGAATGATGTTCCATCTATAAATATGCCATCAATCTTGTTAATGTTATGTAGACCTGAACCAACTCCCACCTCCCAAAAACCATCCATTTCCCCAAATCATGGTTTCTTCATTATTGTTGTCCACCCTGTCTCCTTTACATGTCTTTTGCTTCTTTGTCTTACTCTTCTTGGTCGACTCCACTTCATTTCATGGGGCAGGCGAGTCTGCTTCCTCCACTCCTTTTTTCGTTGTCAATGCAACCAAGAATAATGATGAAGTAGTAGCTCTCTTGAATTGGAAATCTACTCTTGACAGTCATAGCCAATCTCTCCTCTCTTCATGGCATGGCAATAATCCTTGCCGCTTTACCGGTGTCACTTGCGACGACTATGGAGCCATCACCCATCTACATCTTTCCGATCTCCGTTTGAGAGGAACTCTAGATGGCCTCAACTTCTCGCGATTAACAAATTTGGTTAGCTTTGAACTTGGCAACAACTGGATCAATGGCTCCATCCCTTCAAGTATTGGTAACCTTTCCAAACTCAACTTTCTTGAACTTTCCATCAATGAACTGTCCGGGAATATTCCTCCAAGTATAGGTATGTTGGAGAGTCTTCATTATTTGCACCTATGTGCAAATCAACTTTCTGGGCCCATTCCTCCTTCTCTTGGAAAATTAGGCAATTCGACCGGATTAGTTATTTCATGGAATAACTTTTATGGTTCCATTCCAAGAGAGATAAGTGGCTTGAGGAATTTAGAATTTCTTTACTTTGGACAAAATAGACTTTCGGGACCCATACCTTCAGAAATCGGGAAGCTCACTTCTCTTTCACAACTTGACATATCATACAACAATCTCACTGGCTCAATTCCTCTTTCTCTCGGAAATTTGACATGTTTAATTAGTTTAAACCTTTCATATAATATGCTTTCTAGCTCCATTCCGATAGAGATAAGTGACTTGAGGAATTTGAAGGATCTTATGTTATGGGGAAATGGACTTTCGGGACCCATACTTAGAGAAATCGGGAGGCTCTCTTCTCTTTCACAACTCGACTTATCATACAACAATCTCACTGGCTTAATTCCTCATTCTCTCGGAAATTTGACATGTTTAATTAGTTTAAACCTTTCATGTAATATGCTTTCTAGCTCCATTCCGATAGAGATAAGTGACTTGAGGAATTTGAAGGATCTTATGTTATGGGGAAATGGACTTTCGGGACCCATACTTAGAGAAATCGGGAGGCTCTCTTCTCTTTCACAACTCGACTTATCATACAACAATCTCACTGGCTCAATTCCTCATTCTCTCGGAAATTTGACATGTTTAATTAGTTTAAACCTTTCATGTAATATGCTTTCTAGCTCCATTCCGATAGAGATAAGTGATTTGAGGAATTTGAAGGATCTTATGTTATGGGGAAATGGACTTTCGGGACCCATACTTAGAGAAATCGGGAGGCTCTCTTCTCTTTCACAACTCGACGTATCATACAACAATCTCACTGGCTCAATTCCTCATTCTCTTGGAAATTTGACATGTTTAATTAGTTTAAACCTTTCATGTAATATGCTTTCTAGCTCCATTCCGATAGAGATAAGTGATTTGAGGAATTTGAAGGATCTTATGTTATGGGGAAATGGACTTTCGGGACCCATACTTAGAGAAATCGGGAAGCTCTCTTCTCTTTCACAACTCGACGTATCATTCAACAATCTCAATGGCTCAATTCCTCATTCTCTCAGAAATTTGACATGTTTAATTAGTTTAAACCTTTCATATAATATGCTTTCTAGCTCCATTCCGATAGAGATAAGTGACTTGAGGAATTTGAAGGATCTTATGTTATGGGGAAATGGACTTTCGGGACCCATACTTAGAGAAATCGGGAGGCTCTCTTCTCTTTCACAACTCGACTTATCATACAACAATCTCACGGCTCAATTCCTCATTCTCTCGGAAATTTGACATGTTTAATTAGTTTAAACCTTTCATGTAATATGCTTTCTAGCTCCATTCCGATAGAGATAAGTGATTTGAGGAATTTGAAGGATCTTATGTTATGGGGAAATGGACTTTCGGGACCCATACTTAGAGAAATCGGGAGGCTCTCTTCTCTTTCACAACTCGACGTATCATACAACAATCTCACTGGCTCAATTCCTCATTCTCTCGGAAATTTGACATGTTTAATTAGTTTAAACCTTTCAAGTAATATGCTTTCTAGCTCCATTCCGATAGAGATAAGTGACTTGAGGAATTTGAAGGATCTTATGTTATGGGGAAATGGACTTTCGGGACCCATACTTAGAGAAATCGGGAGGCTCTCTTCTCTTTCACAACTCGACTTATCATACAACAATCTCACTGGCTCAATTCCTCATTCTCTCGGAAATTTGACATGTTTAATTAGTTTAAACCTTTCATGTAATATGCTTTCTAGCTCCATTCCGATAGAGATAAGTGATTTGAGGAATTTGAAGGATCTTATGTTATGGGGAAATGGACTTTCGGGACCCATACTTAGAGAAATCGGGAGGCTCTCTTCTCTTTCACAACTCGACGTATCATACAACAATCTCACTGGCTCAATTCCTCATTCTCTCGGAAATTTGACATGTTTAATTAGTTTAAACCTTTCAAGTAATATGCTTTCTAGCTCCATTCCGATAGAGATAAGTGACTTGAGGAATTTGAAGGATCTTATCTTATGGGGAAATGGACTTTCGGGACCCATACCTTCAAAAATCGGGAGGCTCACTTCTCTTTCTCAACTTGAGATAGGAGCAAACAATCTCACTGGCTCAATCCCATCATCTCTCCATAACTTGACTAATCTAATCAATTTAAACCTTTACTTGAATCTTTTATCCAGCTCAATTCCACAAGAGATCGGGAAATTGGTATCTCTTCAGGTTTTAAACCTTGCTTGGAACAAATTCTATGGTTCCTTGCCTTATGAGTTCAATAAATTAACAGGTTTGAGATTTTTGTATCTATCTCATAATGAATTAGAGGGGGAACTACCGGAAGATATATGTCTTGGGAGATCATTGCAATATTTCCATGCATTCAATAATCGATTCATGGGTCCCATCCCAACAAGTTTAGAGAGCTGTAGCACATTAACTAGATTGAGACTAGAAGGAAACCAGCTTACTGGAAACATAACAGAAGCATTCGGAATATATCCACGTCTAAATTATGTGGACTTGAGCCGCAATTATTTGAATGGCGTGCTTTCATGGAAATGGGAGCGTTGTCCTAATTTGACGAGCTTAAAGATATCAAACAACAACATTTCTGGTGAGATACCCCCCATATTTGGAAGGATGGCTCAGTTACATGTGCTTGACATTTCTTCAAATTGTTTAAGTGGAAAGATTCCAAGGGAATTGGGAAGCTTGCAACTACTGCTAGATCTCATCCTCAACAACAATGGGATTTCAGGTGATATTCCTAAAGAAATTGGATTTTTATCTCGATTGGAACATCTCAACCTAGCATCGAACAATTTGAGTGGACCCATTCCACCACAGGTCAGCCTATGCACCAACTTGCTGAGCTTGAACTTGAGCCAAAACAAAATTGGGAGAAGCATTTCTCCTCAGATAGGCAATGCATGATTCCTAAACGTTCTTGATTTGAGTCAGAATCTATTAACTGGAAGCATACCACCAGATCTAGGAAAACTGAGAGTCCTAGAAATATTTAACATCTCCCACAATGACCTCTCTGGTACCATCCCACACGGTTTTGCTGACTTATGGGCATTAACTTCTGTTGACGTGTCTTATAATAACTTGGAAGGTCCTCTACCAAATGTCAAAGCTTTTAAGGAGGCTCCATTTAAGGCAGTTCAGCATAACAAGGGGCTGTGTGGGAACATGGCTGGATTAGAGAAATGCAATATTCCTATCATGAGCAAGAAACACAATCGACACGGCGGAGTTAAAATTTTGATTATCCTCATTCTCTCATTCTTAGGACTCCTTGTTCTCTCTTTCTTCTTGATCGTCCTCGTAATACGCCTTCGAAGAAAGGTTATCAAGAAAGAGAGGAAGGCACAGACAGAGACTAATGATTTAGATTTTTTACGTATCTTGAGATTTGATGGAAAAATTTTCTATGAGCGAATCATGGAGGCCACGGAAGGATTTGACTCCAAGTACTATTTGGGAGAAGGGGCCTATGGTGTTGTTTACAGAGCTGATCTACCAACAGGTCAAACTGTTGCAGTCAAGAAAATACCATCGTCCCAGGAAGATGAGACCGTCGACATCGTTCCTTTTGAAAGGGAAATTGAAGCCTTACAAAATATTCGCCACCGCAACATTGTGAAGCTTTACGGGTTCTGCTTTCATGCACGAAATTGTTTTCTAGTGTATGAGTACGCTGAAAGAGGGAGCTTGAGAAAAATTTTGAATGATGATGAAAGAGCATCAGAGCTTGGCTGGGACAATAGGATAAACGTGGTTCAAGCAGTTGCGGATGCATTGTCATATATGCATCACGACTGTTTTCCTCCATTGGTCCATCGAGACTTGACCAGTAACAACATCTTGTTGGATGCTGATTATGAGGCTCACGTTTCAGACTTTGGCACCGCGAGATTATTGAGGCCAAATTCCACCAACTGGACTGCTATTGTTGGCACCATAGGATACATCGCTCCAGGTGAAGTTGTTTGTAGAAGCATATTAATTTACTGTCCCAACTCGTGTTGTTATTGGAAATTCTTTAATTATGTGAAAGCAAATGTCCGAGTCTTTAATTACAGCTACCAAGATTATCAATGGACTTTGAATTCTTCAATTGCAGAGCTAGCTTATACCAACATTCCGACTGAAAAATGTGATGTATATAGCTTTGGAGTTGTAGTACTGGAGATAATCATGGGAAAGCATCCGGGAAATTATGTCCAGTCCGTATTTTCATCCACTCAATCCAAGTCGCAAACACCATTGAAGGACGTGCTGGACCAACGCTTGTTGCGTCCAACAAATCAGCATGCGCAACACATAATTTCTGTCGCAGCACTTGCACTCATGTGCCTGCAGACCAATCCTCATCTTCGACCGGCCATGACACAAGTCTCGCGACAGCTTCGACTTCAAGCACCATTGGCTTTGCCGTTCTTTGAAGTCACCTTAGAACAACTCCGTGATCTCGATGGCAGGAACTTTTAGACCGCATTCGGGAGGTTACATGTTTCCGATCGAGTTACTGTCATGCATTCACCTTTTCTGGCTTCCGTGTTTGGCAGTAAAATGTCGATTAGTTGTAAAACTTGGAAGATGCGTAGTCTAAATGTTTTCTTTTTGTTAGTGTAAAATGATAGTTGATTTTCCACCTTTCGTGTAGCAAGCGTCTGTTCATAGTTAATATAAATCACTTGTCTCTAAGCCAAATCGTTTGAACTTGTTTAAAATACCATCTCACATATCACATTACAAAGTCTTGTATGTGCAATTCTTCTGGGATAATTCACAGTTTTGTGATCGTTATGTTCGGGGAAACGAGTATGATAGAAAACAATCAGGCTCACATAAGACGAGGATAATGTTGTCGACATGATAGCTCATCAAAAATGAATTTGCAGGGCGGTTCTTGCCTTTTAAGCAGCCAAAACCAAGAGTGGAAGTTTGGAACGTCCGGAACTGACATCAATACCCGCAGGGCGGGTTCTTCCTGGGGCTAAATCAACTACTAAATGGAATTTGTGTGCCCTAATTAGCAAAAGCTAGTATTTCTCAATTAACAACTTCTTACTTGAACTCGGTAAAAATCAATGAATCAATATCAGGTATCTCACGAGTATGTTAAGTTTCTGTCCTTACGTGCAACCTCTTCCTTATGAGTACCTCGGAAAGATTATCACTTGATTTTTTACTATCTAAAAGTAGGCATTAGATTTGCATGAGCAAGGTGTGTCCATTGACTTTGAGAGGGCATGGGCGACCCCAGATTTCACATTTTTTTCCACCGTGAATGATACGAGAAGAAACCTATGAACACTCAATTGGATTGGCGGCTTTCTAAGGCGACTAGAAATGGCACGCTCGTTCTCGTTCCCGGGAAAAAAAATTAAAATTTTGTAAATGTCTGTTTTTTACCTTGAAGAAGAATAAGACCAGATCGTTCATACTAAGTGAGTGGTTTTGTCCTGGCTTGGATTCTTGGAAGCTTTTCTTTGACACTAGATAGAATTCCCGTGCGCCGCACGGGTTCTAACTATCTGTCTAATGAAAAATTGCTTAAAAGTATTAATTCGAAATCTAATGTTGATTTTCTTCCTCTCAATTAGAACCAATAACTAATCGAACCATTTTCTTCATCTGATTCTATTTTATATTTTGCTGTCTTGTTTTTTTTTTTTCTAATTAATTTCAACAGAATTTGTCTCAATACATTCATTCAACAATGTGTAGTTTGACATTGGATTATATATCTTTTCATATATTAATAGGATATGTGCAAATTGATCAATGGATTAGGCACAAACAACCAAGAGAGGAATGAATTGGCTATCTATGGAAACTTGAGTATTTTCGTGAATAAGTAGTGGACAGTGTGTAGAATGTGCATTGTGCTATATTGATACCTAAATTTTAGCTTTAATTGCATTGAAAATTGGAGATAAATTTTTAACCCTTAAAAAATCATTAAAATTGCATGACATGTGAACATTAGGAGCATTTGCATTAATAGTAATAGAATTTATAGAAATTATCAAAAAAGAAAATAGACAATTAATGAAAAGAATTAAAAAAAATTAGCTGTTATTTATAAATAAAAAAAAAGCAGAGTCGGGCCGGGTCAACCCGGGCCACCCCTTTTTCTCTTTCTTTTCCCTAGCGCGAGCCGGCCCATCTCCTTTACCCTTCAGCCCGGCCCGCGCACTAGGTGGCGGTGTGATCCGCTGGTCGGGATCAGGCCGGCCGGCAGCTAGCGGCGGTTAAAGCCATGTGCGCCTGCCGGTTGCCCTTAAAAAGGGAGAGAGAGAGAGAGCGATTGAGAGCAAGAGGGAGTTCTACCGTCGCTTGGCCACGCCTGCGTGCTGTTCGACGATCCCTAGCCGTTATCCTCATCGTCCCCACCTCTCTATGTTATCCATTGTTTTGGACGGGGATGAGATGTTTCCCTCACTGATCTTATACTCGGTTCGATGTTTTTGTCTGAGTCGACCCTCGAATCCCTTTGTTCCTAGCCGGTCGCACACAACTTGTTTGACAAAATGCTCATGAGTCGTCTGAGAGCGTTAATTGATCCTCAAGTCATTTTCACGATCAATGCTCCTCTACACTACTATTTTGTTCGCGTTTTTTGCTTTGTGTCTGCGAATGCCAGACCGGAAGCAGTGGCTGGCGTCGGTCCAATGGAGACAGGTGTTTGATGGTGAAGTATATCTTTTTTAGTTCGGGATATGATAGATGTATATCGTCGCGGGATCTTTGATGTTCTGGGTTTTATGTTTTGCTTTATGAGTTCATCTCTGGGAAGGCTATAAAAAATTGGTGAAACAAGAAGAGAAAGAGGAGAGGAAGAACGACGTGATGGAGGGTGGGCTCAGCTTTAGGAATATTAGACAATGATTTAGAGTGACATTAGTGTAGTGGGCTTGTCATGGGTGTCCAGAGCAAGGCTTAGTGTGGGCTTAGAGTCGTTGGGATGGGTAGAGACTACGCTCCTTGTTTCGCATGTTCTGGTGTTGCTTATGTGGTGGTTGCAGGAAATGGAGCGATGGAGTGTACGGCTGGAATGTATATGATGATGGGTAGTCAGTAGTGAAGTTCATTTGTTTGCGGCTTTAGATTTTGGTGCGTCGATCTTAAACTGTAAGCCTCAAGGTTCATGAGTTAGTGGATAAAATTTAATGAGCTCTCAGTCCCCTAACCGAAAACAATGGATACAGTTCTGGAAATGTTTTTGTGGATGAGGTGAATGTGAGGAGAAAGAGCGAGAAGCATGGAAAATTAGAGTATGGGCTCCATAATGATAAATGGGTTTAACATGGACTTGGGTTTAATCCATCCTTATTTGAAATAGGCTTTAATATAGGTTTGGCGTTGCTTTAGTGGAAGAGCAGGCTGGTCATGAGTCTTCTTAATTTGTGTTGGTTTGAGTTAAACGAACATGGGCTTAACTTGGAAGTCTTCTGAAATCGGGCTTAGGAAGGTTAGATAGGTTTGAGGATGGACTCAGTTACGCCCTTTAGCTCATCTCGGTGAGGCCGAAATTCTACCTTTATTGGAATTGGGCTTAAGGACCCAGTCCGATTCACCATTTTTGGAATTATTATAATTTAAATAAATAATGAAAATTCGAAAATATTTTTTAAAAAAAAAAGGCAAAATGCTTGGAAATAGGTCTTCACTAATTTTTAAGTTTAGCATTAGATGTGGCTTGGTTTCATTTGATTAGTATAGATGTAGTTTATTCCTGATGGAGTATCCTTTTAAAAGAAATTGAATTTGACTTGGTTTTAGCTGATGGCTAGGACTTATAACATGGCCATGTATGTTCTTTGCCCAACTTGTATTGGGTTTCCTTTTTTTCGCATTTACTTTAAAGTCATTTCAATATTTGAATGTTTACTTATCGCATTGTTTTTCAATAAATTGGTTATTTGTCCCTTTCCTAGAACAGGTTAGGATTAGCTTAGGCTTTTATGAAAACGAACCCTACAAAAACATTTGCACAATCATTTAGCAACTTTGATGCCCTTGGGACCATAATTGATAATCAAGACCATATGACCACTTAGATAACAATCTTCGAAGTTAGAGGTACCACAATGGTACATTAGCGTAATCAAGTCATTGGCCCTAAAATCTTGAGGTTTGCGTAGGAACCGAAATGATGCTCCCATGCCTCAAAACGGCTGGTGATGACTAGATTGCCACGTCACATTAGCGATTTCCAACGAAAATTGGTTGGAATGACCACCTTAGATTTTCATGCTATGGTTTAGAGTTAAATTGGCAAAATTGGAAAGTTTAGGATTAAATCAACATTCGTACAATAGGTTTAGAACTAATTGGGTAATTTTCCCCCGCAAGTGACATGCAATCTTAGATTTCCAGCATTTGGATGAATGTTTTGAAAAGTTATGACATTTACGTGGTCAATTGAAAATCATAGCACCAAGTGAATATTTTTTTAGAAGTCATAGCATTCGAGTGATTGAGGAAAAAAAATTTTGGCCTTAAGTAACTACCATGAGAATGTTATGACACTTGTGATGTTCTTATCTCTATATTATATATTGAAAGCCTTCGCATGTCGGTAGTGTTGTCCATGCAAAATGTATAAGAATTTTGTAATGAAAGCTTTCTAATTATTGGGAGCCATGCTCCTCGTTTTAGGAATGATGTCTACGTGATAGGTCGCGAGTAACATTGAACACTTAAAAAATATATACAAAATGTCCCGTGTGAGTGGATCATGGTTGAAACCATTGAATAGAAATGACAAGTAGGCAAAAACGTTTGCCACTTTAGAAATCAATCAACTGCAAAATGAACAATGACAAACATGGCTAGTGTAATGAAAAAGTTATGTAGTTACCAGTTGATTGTGTAGCTCGTAAAAGTTCATTATTTTTATTATTTTATTTTTTCCATACGGGGTATTTAAGTTGTTGATTACAAAAGTCCTCTCTCTTGCCATTGATATAGATATAGTTACAAGATTTAAAAATCAAAATCAATTGTAAAATACATAATTTTTATAAGGTGATATATTGGTTCCTAGACAAAGATTATTGCGTCCGTATAACCCTTTACCATCGAATTCAAATGCAATAAATCTTAGTCATTCAACAAATCTTATTGTGATTTTTTACCTTTTGATCTAACATTGAAGGCTCCGGACTTTATCTAGGCCCATCAGGTGTAACATGATGAGATAGTCCCTTCATTGTAAAATCACAAGTATGTAAAATTTTTAAGTGGGGCTAGACTTTATTTGGGCCCATCACATGTAACATGATGAGAATTCATGACTCACAATGAGGAGCTAGGCCCGTGAAGATTGCAAAATTAAGTCAAGAAACTATGGGTCGAAAACAGAAAACAAGAAACGGCGACTTCAAATAATTGAGGACATGATATCAAGATAACTCCTTCCAATTCGATCCTTGATTGTCACTACTTTAATAATTGAGTTCCATTGGATCATAAAATTGAATAGCTTTGAACCGACAATAACATAATTAGACCATTTGAAGTGGGGAATTCAAAAGGAGATGAAAAGGTTAAAAATGACTTCATAATAAAGGCCCCCCACATGATTAGGACGAATTGATTGGAAAAAGAGAAAATCGGGGCAAACGAAAGATGAAGTTGATGTTGATTTTGTTGTTTCTGAGAATTTCTTGTGTTCATACATTAATGAGTGTTTTAGAGGGTGAAGATTGGTTGACCAAAAGCATAGAGGAGACCTAAACTCATGAGTCGCACTACTTTCGAAATGTAAATTTCACCAAAAAAAAAAAAGAAATTACTTGGGAAGAGAGAGCTCCATTGAGTTAGAGGACGAGAGGCTTGCGAGGAGCATCCACTTATGCCTCATAAGATCTTTAGGATCTGATTTCCAAAATTTTGCTCGAACAAGATGAACGGAAACAGCTGAAACGCAGAGAATCAACATCAACTCAACGATGTAAAGCATCGATCAAATTTTTTTGAGATTATTCTCAAATCGGAGACGAGAGAGAACCTGGATCTATGTTGAGCACTGTTGAAGAAGAGCCAGACCTTCAAGGATGAAGAAGAAGATTTGGACCTTCAATGGCGAAGAAGATGAGCATCGGTGAAGAAGAGCTGAAGAAGAAGCGCGAGCGAAAAAGCGAAGGGAGAGCGAACAATGTACCTTAGAAAAAGCGAAAAAACCTGGAACCGTGTTGAGCATCATTGAAGAAGAGCCAAACCTTCAATGATGAAGAAGAAGATCTGGACCTTCAATGGCGAAGAAGATGAGCGTCGTTGAAGAAGAGCCGAAGAAGAAAGACGAGCGAAAGAGCGAAGGGAGAGGGAGCGGCGTACCTTAGAAAAAGCGAGAGTCTAGAGAGGAAAAGTGAAAGGTCAGAGAGAAAAAAATGAAAAGGGAAAGTGTTTTCGAGGAATTCATTTTCCTAAAATAATACATAATATTTGTGTTGACCATAAAGTATTTTCCGTTGACTAAATCTTTTTTAGAGGACCAAATGGCTGAAAATCCGGAAAACTCTATCTGGTAAAATACTTTCAGTGAAACGAACACACTGTCAATTGGAGATTTGACCCTACTGCGAGGGATATAAGGTAATCTATCTGAGCGCTTGAACTTTTTGCTCAATTTTGATGGAAAAATTTGATCAATGCTTTACATCGTTGAGTTGATGTTGATTTTCTGTGTTACAGTCGTTTGATTCTTGTTTTATCACAAGGTCAATTGGATATTTTACCCTACCGTGAGGAATAAAAGGTAATCTATGCAAGCGCTTGACCTTTTTGCTCAATTTTGCTCAAAAAATTCAATTGATGCTTTACATTGTTGAGTTGATGTTGATTCTCTGTGTTACAATCGTTTAATTCCTATTTTCGTTCATCTTCTTCAAGCAATATTTTGGAAATCTAATCGTAGAAATTCCATTTATCACAAGGTTAATTGGAGATTTTACCTTACCGCGAGGGATATAAGGTAATCTATCCGAGCGTTTGACCTTCGAGATATGTGCTTTTATGTGTAACATATTATGTCCTGTTAGACAAAGTGATTGGCTTACATGTTCCTTCAAGAGTTGATTCTGTTCTTGCTGATGTTGTTGCTACACTAGCCTTCTTGATCTTTTTAACGATTTATTTATTTATTTATTTTTTAATGTTTGCTATTGGGTTTACCTTTAAGATAAAACATCAAGCTCATTGAAAATTCTTATTACTACTTGTAGAAGGAAAATAATTATGTTAATGGAGCAATAATAGGTGCAACTATGTCAATAATAGCAGCTGGCATGTTAGTAATGGAAGATGAAGCTTTTAGTAGTCGAATACCTAGAGTACCATGGGGGGAAAATAATTTTTCCCACGAAACGGTAAATGTGTCAATTAAAGAGCAATTGCTAGTCTTTTGCCATATTTTAGGGCATAATGTGAGGTTGAGAGTAATAGGGTCAAGGTTCAGTAGGTTTACTGAGACCATTCATCAATACTTTAGAATTGTCTTACAAGCAATTCTAAAATTATACAAGCATGTTATAAGATCACTGGATGGCACCACACCCCCGACAATATCCAAGAGTCGAAGATTTTATCCGTACTTTAAAGTATGTAATATGACAAGTGTCACGAACTTCATTTTGATAGTATGTTGTTACATTTACTTACTTATTTAGTACATTAGGATTGTATTGGAGCTCTTGATGGTACCCATGTCCGTACATCGGTTCCCCTAGAAATTCAAGGAAAATTTCGTGGTCGAAAAGAGAAAACAAAACAAAATGTTCTTGCAGTTGTTACTTATGATTTAAAATTCGTTTATGTGTTGGCCGGTTGGGAAGGCATAGCCCATGACTCTCGTATTCTTATAAATGCACTTTCAAGGCCTTGAGGAATGAAAATTCTTGAAGGTATAGACTATTCCATATTTTCTATAAAATTTATACCATATTTTCTTGAAACATGTTGAAATTTTACATAAAATTGCTAGGTAAATACTATCTTGCTGATGCCGGATACGGCATCCAACTAGGAATAATTTCTCCATATCGTGGAGTTCAATTTCACAAGAGGGAGTTTATTGATCACTCACCTGAGAACAAGAAAGAGTTGTTCAATCATCGCCATTCATCTTTACGGTCTACAATGGTCTGGGCATTCGAGGTCCTAAAAAGGCGTTTTCGTGTATTAGATGCCGAAACCTTTTGGTCTTTTGATACTTAAGTTGATGTGGTCTTAGCATGTTGTATTATACATAACTTCATTATGGGAGTTGACCCTTATGATCCCTTTATGCAAGAACTAAATGTAGAGGTTGAATCTCAAAGTCAAGAAAGAAGACATCAACAAACACAGAGAGGAGAGGGAGGAAAATAGAGAGTGGGCAGCAAAAAGAGATAGTATCGCATGTTTAATGTGGGATGACTATGTAGGCATAGAATGAATGTTTAGTATTTGTATCTTCTTAGAAGTTGTCTGATATTTTCTTATGTGACATGAATACTTTATGATTGGAGTTCTTGTAAATGTGAACTTGATTTACTACTCTATATCATTGTGATGTTTCCTTGTCCTAGTAGTCAAATGATGTCTGTTATTGTGTTATTCTTTGTTTATCACAATTTCTTGTGCGGGATATGTCTGATAATGTAGCATTTGGCAAGACTAGAGAAGAGAAGTCCAAGCATTTCAGATGGTCAGGACCTATGGAACATTCACTTATGAGGCTTCTAAAGGGAACAAACCTTCAGCCACTTTTAAACCATCTTCCTTTGTTTGAGTTGCTCAAGCTATAAATGAGAAATTTGGGACTAAATGTGAGCCTGATCATGTGGATAATCATCTTAGAACTATTAAAAACAATTGGGCTACCATCCAAAATTTGCGGGTTAAGAGTGGATTTCAATGGACCATAACTTGAAGATGATCACAGTTGTTCGGAAGGAAGTTTATGATGAAAAAATAACGGTAATGTGTTTTTCAAATTTCAATATAACTTAATATTCTTAGCATTTGATATCCAAAAATTGTGGGTTAAGTTTATGTACCTTGGTACACTATAGCTTGTTATATTCAGGCAATGGGAAATTCATTGATTCAAGAGATTTATTGTACATGCAACATGTTGAGAAATGTAGGAATTGGAGGCTGCAATAATTTTGTTTGCTTATGAGTCATATGCTCTTTAGATATTAAAAAAAACACTAAGAGAGGTAGATGATGTGCAGATTGTAAGGATTACTATAATCATAAATGGCAAATCTACCTACTTATATACTTGTGTTTTTGTGATTTTTCGTAGGCACATCCTACCCATGAAAAGTATTTGAACAAGAAAATCGAGATGTACAATGAACTCGCTTTGGTGGCTGGAAAAGACATGGCCACAAGATGCTTTGCAAAACAATTTGCAGACATCGACTTACCTTCTTTTGGGGATGCAGACTTCTCAATTGAACTAGATGATGGTAATGACAATACTACGAAAGGAATAGAAAATTCTTCAAGATTTAATAGAAAGCAAAGTCGTGCCACTAACAAGGATGATAAGTTTGCAATGCTCTCGAAGCAAATTGGAGAGGTTGCTAATGCAATGAAAAAGATGAGTCAAAATCAATTGGATGTTGCTGAGCTCTACAAAGAAGAGATGGAGGTTGAAGGTTTTGATGAAGCTACCCTTGCACTTGCCTTTGAGTATCTAGTGGACAAGGAGAGAGTTGCAAAAGCATTCATTGTCAAGAGTGTTAAGCTAAAGAAGTTATGGCTCGAAGATTTCTTAAATAGAAGAGAAAGTGGATATTGACAAGCATCTAACTTTGAATGTTTGTTTTTGATATTGTCTGAACATTGGATCTGTTCTTTGGTAACTTGTAGTAGCTATCCAAATCACTTTTTGTGGCACAATGTTCTTTGATTACTTGTAGTAGCTATCCAAGTACCTTTTTGTGGCACAATTTATCCTAATGTGTCATGGGAAGATAGAGACATTAGTACTAAACTATGAAATGTTTAGCTCATGTACTGCACGGGATACTATGAGGAAAAAATGTAATAAAGACCTCTCGTTTTCTATCTAATTGCTTTTTAAAATTATACTTGCTATAGCAACCTAAGAAATATGAACTTGCTTGGCGGCTTTAACAAGGGCAAAACTCATCAACTTGAGTTGCACGGCAAAACTAGAAGCATCCTTCATGGTGTCCATGGGCAATTCAGGATAACTTGCGGAGAGCCGCACGGGAGGCGCATCCATCTGAAGAGAGCCAAATGTATTGAAGCGGTTAATGAGATCGTTTTGACTTGCTTTTGTAACCGGAAATCATGTCTATTTTCAGGAAAAAAAATGCGTCTATGAATTTAGGTTTCCTTTTCATTTTGTAGGTTCAAATTCTAGATTTACCAAACTGATTGAAAAAAATCCGTTTATTAAGTAACATGGACTCAACAAATTAATTTGGAAATAAGAGACACACTATTGTCAATTGTTAGGTCAATTGTCATTTAATCATTTTTCAAATGCGATCCAAACACTAGAAAATACTTTCAGTCACGTGTTATTGAACAAAGGAAAACTAATCATTTTCCTAGAAAATAATTTCTCAGAAAACATTTTCCAAAAACGTTACGTTTTTCACGAAACAAACACAACATTCGTTGCAAAACAATCTACCCTGCGGCCTTTAATTGCCATTTTCGTTTTAAGAATGTCCTCTGACACAGTTCACGGTGTTTCACGCGCATGCATTCTTTCCAAGCGCAAACAATCCAAAGAGCCTGTCAGAGATCAAAGAGTGACCCTTTTCAATTACTGCAAAACCCTTGCACATAGAGCATCATCTGCAACTGATCCTCAGGTTCGAATGTACATGGCCGCGCTTCGCATCAACAACGAAGCAGAAAAAGAAAAAAGAAAGCGAAAAAAACGCAACAGATCTAAAAAAAAAAAAAAAAAAAAAAAAAAATCTGCAATGAGATCACCACCAAAAGTACAGTCACCTAAATTCCCTGGTACATGAACATTAGACAAACTCAGTGTCCACAGCTAGCTCCTCTCCATCAAAAACTTCCTAAACCAAAGCCGTCAGATGGATAGCAATGGATAGCAAAAGAGCATCAAACCGTTTGCTTTGCTATCCATTTCACGGTGCGACCAAAACTGCGGCTCTCTGCTGCATCCTCTAAGTCGCGGAATTAGGTGGGGGAGGTGCTGGAGTCCTATATTTGACAAGAAAGGAAAAAAGCCGGTCGGAAAAAAAAGCTACTTCACAGAACGGGTTTATACAATAGAGTCGCGGCTGAAGAAGTTCAAGTCGTGATGGTAGACGTTGAGCTGCTTCACCCATGAATGAGCCGCGTCATGGAGCTGGGTGAACTTGAGATGCTCGAATGTGTCCGGTTTCACCCAGAGGTCACCTCGCATCTTGTATGCAGCCAACCCAAATGGACTAAGCCGAATCTTGTCAGAACCAACCCCCTTCAGTTTACTGTCCATGTCAAGAGGATGGCATTGGTCGTCCTCATAAAAATCATCAGCACTATCTGTGAAATTGCAGAATAAACAGCACGACATCAGTGGTGGACATCACACGCAGAAGCATTCAAAGAAATAAAAAAGAAAACCATTTTTTGTCAGTAAAAATGCAAACATGAACATTCATCTTGGTTCGAAATGTTTATTAAAGCAAAAAATCGATACAGTCATCAATCAAAATTTTGTAAGGATGCTGCTAGTTAAGTGGCCAATGCATTAGTCTTGGAGGAAAAACCTGCTATTGTTTTCTTGATATGATAAATAACGTTGGAGATTGACTGAAATAGTCCATTACATCTTATGCATACTTTTCAGCAAATGAATATCGCTATAACTTTGTCCATCAGGCAAAGCTGCAGTGAGTCACGTACCTAGGAATGATGAGGACAATGTGTGATAAGTCAGGAAGCAAGTCAGCAAGTCCTTATCGTTGCTGCTGTTTGGAATATGGTAAATTGGGTACCTGTTGAGACAAAGAAGTAACTTAAATTCCATAATGGAAATAACAGAAACGACTTGAATGACTAAACATTATTATGAAAAGAACATTGGTGACGTTGAACATTCCTTAGTTAATGTAGCATGATGAATTTGCCTAAACTACCTATGATTGGCCAAGAATATGAAAAGAAATGCCATGAAACTTACCAAGCTACAGCCATCCAGCTGGCTGGAGATATATCCATGCTTCTAAGACTTGTCAGTGCCTGATGATCTTTTGTCAATTCGGTCATCTGAGTCAGACAGAACCACAGTTTCATTCAATGAACAAGATCTTGCACTGCTAAATTATAATCAACAACTCTTCTATTCATCGACGAGGCAATGAAGGAAGCTGATATAAGAACGTGTCTTCATCAATGTGACCAGTCGAAGAGGATCACCTTATTCGACAGAGGAATTCTCCAGTTAGGAGAACATGCCTCAAAGTGCTCCAAGTAAATGGAGCCAAGCTTATTCCTCATTGGCCATGAAACTGGCTGGTCTGAGCTCGAATCTTCCGAGATGCTATCCCAAGCCTTGCTCGAATTGTTGCTTAAGGACCTTGATAGCTTATCGCTCCCAGTATCGTCACTCCAAGAGTCACTTTCGAATTCCACCGCAACATTTCCCTCCGCTTTGCTCCTACGCCCAAATAAAGGAAATCCCAATAAATTAATTATCATATGCGACCGACATGTTTGTATGCCGCGGATAAAACAATATAACTGGATGAAACAGGATAAAAAAAAAAAAGAGAAAAGAGAAAATAAGGTCAAAAGAATGAATGAAGTACCTGTTAGAAACAATGGTCTGATTAGTGTAGATTTGGATTGCCGATAGATAGGGCACATAATATTGCTTAACCGTCTCTCCATCACTTAACACAACTTTAGTACTGACACCAAATGCACTCCATTCTTCATAGCTATGCCAAAGATCTTTTAGTTCAAAGTATTTGATCATTTCCTTACCAGCAGGTTGCCATAGATGGTTGATATCATGAATGTGGCTCTGCAGGTAATGGTGAGGCAATAGTTGATGTCAATAATTCATCTCTCTAGTTTTCGTGATAACAACATTCAGATAAATATGGACAATTAGCCAGACACTTTCAGGATCCCATTTTAACGAATACGAGTTACCAAGATGACTTTTTGAGTCCACAGTGTGACACCGAGAAAATAATCGCAGCCCCAATACTCTAAGCCTGTTGAACTGAGGTTTTCTTTTAAGTCCTATAATTCAGGAAAGTGGAGGGCGAAAATGGAAAGGTAATTCCTCGAAACAGATTACCAAAGGCAGATGTTTCCGTTTTCCATGGGTAGTAGGATTACCATAACGGCAACATTGGGCTAAGCAAACGGTGATATGGTAAGAGGTAATTTCCCCATGCAGCCAACTGGATCACATTTAACAGTTATAACGGGAGCTACATCTGCCCGATGATGGCATGCAAATTAGCCTAAAACTATAAAAGACACTGAGAAGTTGTAAGATTTTCATATTGTGTCCTTGCACTTAAGAAATGCATTCCTTTCCATCTAGCAGGGATCGTCACCTAATTGTAATGATTGACATATTCTATTTCTAGAAATGAAATAATTGTATCTCTTAAATGTAAATTCAGCATCTGAAGAAGTCGAACATAAAAAGGAGCACTGAGACAGAGAGCACCACGAGTTTATATGCCATGTGTGTCTAATGTGCATTCACCATATGCACTCCATGTGCGCATGTATGCTGCACGTAGAACCCACATCATTGTCATCATTCAAGAAGTTGATTCTTACACAACTTTCTTGCATGAAAATGTTGAAAATCAATCGGTCACGCATGTAAGACTCGACTCGTTGGTTGACCTAAAAGCATGAGATGATCATACAGATTGTAGCTTTCTCGACGGTTGGATATGCTGATCTAGCACGTTCCACCCCGGCTGAGAGAAAGGTCGGTGATAAATCAGCGGATTAGGTTTACCGCAAGTGTAACAGAAAACTAATACATTCATGTCGGATGAGTGACATGTGTGTTTGAACTTAATTGTTTCACCAAATTCTTACCCACGTCAATAATCTAATGGTCAGTGCGTAAGTTATTTATACCAGCAATGGATCTAATATAAGTCCTCTATAAAATTAAAGCATCTTAAGCCGAAACCAATTTAGACCGAATCACAGTAGTTAAATTTCACATAACCAGTGCCAAACCAGTGTAACACTAGTCAAGATCAATTCAAGGTGCTAAAAATGATCAGGCTATATTAGGTTAAATTACACATAATCAGTGTCAAACCAGTGTAGCACTAGTCAAGGTCAATTCAAGGTGCTAAAAAAGATCAGGCTATATTAGGCATTTCGCCACCTTTAATTAGGATAAGAGATGGATCTTGAAAGTTTTCTCCAATCATCCACAATATATGCACTCATTACAGGCATGATGTAAACAGTCAATGGGAATCCTGGCACTCCTCGAGTGGGGTATCCATTGGTATGACTACGAAATGCAGGAGAGAGCACAAAAAAAAACACAGACGGTAATGTAAAAGGAATATCCTGGGCACCTAAAGAATATTACCGACTACAATACAAGAAATTCAAGGGGCTTCCAAGGCCCAAGGGTCGACGGCTGGTGATCATGCAAGGCCCACTCTTGACCTGAGTTGTATCTATCCCTTCTGAGGTTGACACTTTGGATGTCCACATCATGATCACATAATAATCTAATTTTATAATCTCGAGACCACCGTGATTGGACCCAGATTTGCAGATATAACAGTTTTATCTAATCGCGCAATAATTTAAGCAAACGTGTCTTAATCGCTAGATGAACTGAATTCACAAGATTCACCAAGCTAAAATCCCAACACCCTTCTGCAATCAAAGTAAAACCCAAGAGAGCTCATCATCTTGTTGCATCCAGAACATAAAACAGAGATGCAGACAAAATTTGAGGAAAAGAAGATCTGATTTCGTCCAAAATTCAGCAGCGAGAGGATTCAAAGGAAGAGAAAAGAACGGTCCTTTCAGAGTGATACCCACATTAAGAAAAGAAAAATTCAAGCTAAAGATTCAGAACAAAAGGGGAAAAACAGAGACTTTTCTCGTCAGGATCATAATTAAACAAAGGCAAAGAAAAGGGGGAAAAGATAGAAAAAGCAAAAGTACCTTAGAAGCAGTTCTTGAAGGAACGACTGGAGTGACGGAGTCGAGAAAGTATTGCAGATTAGGTGGGTTACGACATCTTGAAAACTCCATCGCAACCGCTTCCGAAATCGACGTCCCTCTGGAACGCTCCCAAGGCGATCACTCCGACGGAATGCAAGAGGGGCGAAAGCAGGTGCCGAGAGAATCAGCAGAACGGGCGACTTCGGAGAATACCCACATGACGACCCTTTTCACCAACCGGGCTCGTCCCCCTCGAAAAGGGCAGGGCGCCTCAAGAAGCAAGAAATTAAAGCCGAAGGATAATTTCCATATTTGCAGAAGCGTGGAAAGTCATGCAGATTTCCAAAACAGGGGAAGCCCACGAGAAAAAAGGAAACCCAAGAGAGAGGACGATATCGGAAATCAAGAGGACCGAGAGGATCAGCGAGGGGCGCACGTCATGAGTACACAGAATGTCGAAAGCCAGGCAGGAAGAAGAGAGAAACCCACGAATCCTATAAATACAGAGCCTCCGCAAGCAGCAGCAGCAGCAGCAGCAACAGCAACAGCAACGAGGCGTCACGTAATGGGGAGAGTAACAACAGGTGTGCACGAATTCCTCAAACGCCCGCAGGCGAAGTGAGAAACGCTCGATGCTGACTAAGCAGAGAGAGAGAGAGAGATGAATTTAAGGGGAATCTAGGAGAAACGGATGAGTGGAGGGGAGTCGGAAGGAAGAAAGGTGGGGACTTTTCGAGACTGTTTGGAATTGGATTATTAAAAATCGGATCTTTTGGTGTCTTACGTTCTGCGCGCGCTCTGCATATTTATGCAGCGAATTGAGGGAGAAACAGTGACGAAGACAGACACGGAGAGAGAGAAAGAGAGAGAGAAGACGAGGTGGGAAATGGTGTCGGAGCCGTGAGAGTTCGCTTCGCCGCGTGTTCAGGGAAGGCAGCAGCAGCAGCAGAGGAAGCCAGGAGCGGCGTCGTTTTTTTCTCCCGTCGCGTCTTTTTTTCCTTTTTCTGTTTTTTGGCTCTTTGCTCTTCTTTTCTTGGCGTCGCGTCGCTTCGCTTCGCCTTGGTTCGATTATCAGAAGTGTGAACTGCGAAGTGAAGGGACGGTTTTCAGGCAAAAACCGGGAGCGCTAACTTTGTACGCGATGACAAATTTAACGGCATCGAGGAGGATACCGTCGATCTTGACTTTCGGGTTTCGCTTGGAAAGGCACCAACTTTTATGCTATAACGATCCGGTCCGTCGAGAACGGAGTGATCGCTAGAGCTCTAGAGCTTAGATGAAGTATGGCTCTAATTCTAAAATGACGAGTGTGATGATGGGAAGTGCTATATATGGATGATATTTGCCTTAAACTTATGATTAGGGGTGTCAAAATATCCGAACCGCCTTGAACCGACGACCGCCGGAACCGGCGGTTCTTGAGGAACTGGTTGGTTTCGCCCAATTTATGGGAACCGGTTGGTACCGATCCGGTTCCCGGTTTTATGGGCGGATTCGCCCGCCCGCCCACCCGAACCGTAATCGGAACTTTTTTAATATTAAAAAAAAATTTACTAAAAAACCCTAGATCTCATCTCACTCCCTTCGCCTCTTCGCTCCTAATCCTATCGCCCTTTTGCTGCGTTTACTTCTTCTGCCATCTGCATCTCCACATACTCAAATTTGGTTTCTCTTTCTTTGACTTGCTTTGATGTCACGTAGTCGTTCTATGTTGAAAACCAAAATTGTTTCGCGTCAAGAACGGTTCCATGGATCCACTCGGGAACCGGACCAGACCGATGGTTCGATTCCCAGGTGGATCCATGCAACAAACGGGTAGATCTCGGTTCTAATTTTTCGAAACCGGTCCTTAGCGAGCGGTTCCCGGTTCTAGGTCGGGAACCGCCTGCCCGGACCATGCACACCCCTACTTGTGATGAGGTCTCTTCTAGGCGAAGCTGAAAAAACAAAATTGTACGGGTGACGAACCAAAACGGATACATTGCCGTTGTGAATGGGGCCTGGGTCTCACATGTCCGATAATGTGGCAAAATGGTGTAAATGGTAAGTGAATTGGGGCTTTAGGATTTTATACAAAGTCGAAACACATTCTCGCTTAATTTCACTCAAATTTTTGCATTCATGTATCTCTCTTGCTGGAGATCTCGACTATCGGCCGAAGAACGACATCCTCGTGCTTGTTTATTGGTACCAATGTCGTGTAATGCGACTTTTGGCTGTCATCGGTTCAACTGGACAAGACGATGCGTTTCGATACGTGTAAAAAACGAAGAAGCCACTTCTGCTCACACAGGCCGTGTTAGGGTCCATTTCCTAGTTTGATACGAAGTGCATACGTTATATTTTGGGTAAAATTTGGTATCTTTTCTTATGCGACACATGAAAGTGAAAGCTGAAATTGTCATCCAAATGAAAGTCAATTTGCACGTTGCGGTGAAACAAATAGTGGGTGAAAGTTGATGCCTTTCTTTGTGAAAAAGAAACATAACAACTCTATTAACAACCGCGAACTTCTTTAAATCAATATCATATAATTTATTCAATACAAAACATCTTCTTGTTATTGGATGTTGTTTGTTAGAAGTTTCTTAAATATTATTATCTTTCCATGTTCATATGAATTAACATCGCAACAAAAGTTTTGTCCGACTCAAGTCATGTATATCGGTTACAGTGACAAAATTAAATTTGATAGACGAGTCGACTTGTACAGTAATAAAGTGATTCGAGATTTAGTAACTGAATCAAGCGAGTCAATAATTTTATATAAAGAAGTATTGGGTTCAATCACTTGTCGCGATCACTCTTCAAAATCAAAGAAGAAAGATTCAAAATAATTAGGAATAGAAAAGTCCATTTAAGTATTTCATATCTTGATTTTTCAAGACCGGACAATCTCGATGAAACAAAAGATCGCACGCATACTTTCGTAAAACCGACCTCAATAGAACGAATTGTACGTGGATATTCGAGGAAATTTCATCCCGTCGAATTTTCGCAAACGAAATTTCTCGATAAGGATATTCCCCGTTTGGCCTTGCTTGGAAGGGTAATTTCGTCAATTCGCATCGCCCCGTACCCGTATCTATCTTCGCTGCACCGAGGAGGGAGCGAAACTGCGCTGATTTGGCCGCATCCGAGTGGGGGACGAGGCCCACGTGTCGGATTCACGTAGCCCTTCGATCTTGATCTCCCATCGCGAAGCCACGTGGCCTCTTCGCTCGCGGTTCGCGCTCCCGATTTTCTCATTTTTCTCATTCTCTGTCTTCTTTTAAAAACTATTATCTTTTTGAGTTTCCTTGGACAGCGACCGCGCGAGGGATGTCGGTCCGAACCGTCGACAGAACCGGGGGACGGACCAAAGTTGGGAGTTCGTTTCGTGGCATGATTTGACACACATCCTGCGGTCTTATTTACGTCTTGATCGTTATGCTGCCTTGAAATAATTTCTAATGTCAGTGTCGCCCAAAAAAGGATTCCACAGCTCTTAATTTAGATTTGGTTCATTAAATGGGGGAATTCCGACGTCGGTTTAACATGTAGATTTCTCGAGTCGTTGAGTGGCTTTCGATGTATTTTATTGTGGAGAGAGAAAATTTGGTTTAAAAAAGTATGATATGTGATCTATTGTTCCAATCATTTATTTCGTTAATTTTTAAATGTCATGAGATTCGGTACGAAACGTAAATAATTACAATAGACTTTATGGTTTAATTAACACAGGCAATCTTTCTTTCTCTATCTTTTATGGTGCCGTCAATTGGACTCATACGTTATTTCCGTATCCAGTACGACTCAATGAATGGCAATTGCCGGATAGAAATCCGTATCCAATATGACTCAATGAATGGCAATTGCTGGATAGAAATTCGAAACGGACAAAAAAGAATACATTTACAAAAGGGCCCTTCCTTTTTATTGGTATAAAAAGTTGCACTCTCTCTTCTTCTTTTTTTGGGCACGTGAAGAGGGGATAAGATATAAAAGTCATTGAGAGATCCACTTGCGTGACATCACATCATCACTCTTAGGACAAAGAACACGAAGACCTTTCAACTTCACTCGCGAGTATAACAATAGTATCTCAAACAATTCGCTAAGTCACCTTTTCACAAGTTACATGAATGATCAATTGACGGAAGGAAATTATCGGCGAAAATAGAAAATTCTCTTTGGCAAGATAATTTATAAGATAGAAAAGATTCATATTTTACAGCGAGGGATACTTTTAGACGCGAGGGTAGGATAGTAATTATATCGACAATACATCCATGGCATAGCCCATGCTGTTGACAAAGGAAAGGATCGAGCCAGATCAACGGTCGGAATGGGAACACGTGTGCGGATCAGAGGGATCCCTCGTCCCGTATTGGGCTTTGATTTGGGCCGTACTCGCTCTGGAGTCCGGACCTCTTTTCCGTGGGCTTTTGATACGGGCCTGGGCCATTTTGTCTTGCGGTGTGCAAATCAAACAAAAGCACAAGCAAAGCAACCATGGAAAAATCTGACTTTCGAATTTTGGTGTCCACCCCGAATTTATCATCGTAGCCTCCTAGATTTCGATAAATTGATTTCACTTGGTAAAGGAGTTGATGCTTGATCTTGACTTCATCCGAATTGCGGTTACGCTACCGCCGCTCTGTTAGACGACTAATCCAAGGCACTTGCAAAAAGGTGATATTGAGAAAAATGAACAGTAAGAATATTATGACTTCATTTGTTTCATGATAAATGAATATTTTGAAGATTATTTTTCTAAAAATGATCATTTATATCACTTGAAATAAGTAGTTGGTTGAAAATGTTTTCATTATCGATAGCAATTTATGTTTAAATATTTTTATAATTGATAATTTTTTTTTTCATTTATTCATATCAATAAGCATAGAAATGGTTGTTTTTAGAAGAAGGTTTTTCAAATAATTTATTTTCAGCAAAAGAAGCGGAGCTTACGTTTCGAATTATAATTGCACCACTTAAATGTTCCCACCTACCGACCAAAAAAAAAAAAAAAATGTTCCCACCTTATAGTAATTAACAACAGCTTCATATACTTTGTTTTGTAATTTTCCCCTTTTTTATAAACATGACAATCTCAAGTCAGCACAATGCTATTAGCAATTATTCATGTATACGCGTGCGCTATTAGCAGTGATGCATCCTTTTTTTGTGGCAAAATGGCAAGAGATCATGAGTGTCGCGTGCACAGGAAATAATAAGGAAAGGTAAGAGGATAAAGAATTCATATATTTCACGAAATATAAATGATTTGAAAAACAATTCCCTGAAAAAGATTACTTATATCACTTTATTTGATAAATTGATGAAAAATAATTTCATCATCGACAATTTTTATGTTTAAATATTTTGGTGGATAATGGAAATATTTTTTGTTTATTCGTTTTTGTAAACACTCGTTTTTTTTAAAGTAATATAAGTAAGTATTTTTAAGAAAATACTTTTTATTTTTTATATTTTTGCGAAACAATTGGAGTATAAGATCGAAAATGGAACAGCTCTTCACTATTGATCATGCGTTCAGCTATCTATTTAGAGATTTCTATTCGTCTCGGTCTTTGGCCTATCATAGTCATGGATCATCACATATTGATGAGGATTCATTAATAGGGCCACGGCATACACGTTTTGAATTTGGGGATCATTCCAAAAATCAAATTGCATTTCATGAAACAGGCCAAAAAAACGTGAATAAACCGTTCTAACACAGCCGAAATCGCATTACATTGACGAAACTGACCAAAAGAGAACCGTATAGAAGTCGGGTTTATACCCGACTACGGCGGCGGATCTAGTGCTATAACCTTCCAGGCCGATCATATGGACCTAATCCCTCAAGTGAATAGCCTAGATAGGCGACTATTTGGGATAGACAATCTCATTTATGAGTCACCAAACAAGGCATTCCCAATCTGTCGTGGCACTTATGGTATCGCAAACTTCTTCCGCCCCAGACATCGGGCGTGTTGCTCACGTTATTACCTTGAGAGGATGGCTAGGAACAACATCTTGTCTGGGCCGTCTTACATCGTAGACCGCTCTCCAACCTCCTTAATTTGGGTACGGTAAAAGTTTTGTCAAAGCCTCAAATCATTCATTACTACTAAACAGATTCCCATTTTGATACCATTCACTAATCGATCGGCTTGACCCACACGAGCCAGTCTCTTGTAAAGAGCATAGTAAGGTCGTGATAATTTTGGAGAGAGATATTATATATTGACAACTCGATAAAATCTCTCCAATTCGATACGAGACTTAAGACGTTAGGGGTGAACAGCTCTAAGTTCTGTATAAGTTCTACTTGCAGCCTAGAATTTATCCGTCGGAATAGGTTTATCATTTTTTGGAATCTAGAACCCACTCTATATATCCTAAAACTTGGAACCTACGCAATCATAGATTCCAAGGTATATCCATGTTTCACTTGTATTAATAACTAAATGATTGTAGCACATTTGATTATTATCACTTGCTGCAATAATTCACTGACTATAACTTATGTTTAAACATATGAAAAATATGAAATATTAACAAAGTAAAAGTCAATCATAAAATGAAAGCTTAAACTAGTGGTTACGATTATATACTCATTATCAAACGTTATAAATACTATAAGATTATGCGAAAATATAGATCAAGAAAAACACAAAACTTGTTTTATGTTTTAGATTACAGTTTTCAAGTTCCAAGTTTCACCAATGTAGAATTTAAAACCTATCTGTCGAAACAAATTTCTCAATTTTTGGAACCTGAAATCTATTCTATATGCCTTGAAACTTATAACTAGATAGATTCCCATCGGTTATATTTTTAGGTTTTCAGATTTTCACACCTGCACAACGTTATAGGTACGATCATCGAGAAACTAATATAAAAAGTCTTCTCTCCATTTTTTTCTCATTTTTTTTTTAGCTTTTGATGAGGATTTTGGACCAGGTGGCTCCTTTTAATTAGGACGGACGAAAGTGAGTCAAGATCGGGGGCGCACGTCCGCATGTTACCACGACACGATAGTGACAATTGGTAAGGAACCATGCATAAATCAGGTTCCTGTACCATCCGAAGAGCGACGACGTGGCAAGATGGCGGGCGACCTGGTCGGGACACGGGAGAATCTGCGCCGTCGAAGCGTCCACGTGGCATTGAATTAGCTGCCGAGGTTTCGCCATCCATCTAAACATCGAACCCCCCGAAATCAAGGTCGACCACCAAACTAAAAACTACGTGACACTATCGCGCGACGACATATATGACGCAGGAATCGCTCGTGAACCCGCCATCCGTCTACTTTGTATTAATCGACGGCTAGTGTCAAAATTCTAATCAACTCTTTATCATGATCTCTCTCTCTCTCTCTCTCTCTCTCTCTCTCTCTCTCTCTCTCTCTCTCTCTCTCTAAATTCGATTGTATTTTGGGATATTCAAGAGATGGTCTTAAGGTATTAATTGCAATCTCATTCGGGTTCATCGGCTACTAACGAGAACAAATCAAAATAAAACTATCTATATGTCCTGCACTAGCGATACGAAATGGTTCTAACGGGACCAGCATCACATGCATATAATTTTACTAAGTAAAATAAAGCTCTAGCAAATACCATGTATTAGCAAGTATCCAAAAGTAGAGAGTAAGATTTAACAATCTGAACGGACGACATTTAGGCATCCACGATGTAATAAGGGACACGTGGCTCATCCAATCTAACATTTGAAATGGGTATGTGAAGCGATGTGCACGATTGTAAGACGGCATTCTAAATAAACGATTGAACCCGATTTAAGCCCCAATAGTAGTACGTCGTATTGCTTGCTATATCGATCTCGCAAGCCCTACCTCTCTCTATCTCTCTCCCTCTACAATTTGAGAATGGACATTACTAGGGTTGCCATTTATATTGCACTGGATCATCATATTAGGTACCCTCTTCAATTCCCTTAGCACCAAAAGAGCTCGAAAGCCTCTGAGCTCTTCTGTCGCCTTCGCGGGACAAACTGGTTCTTCTAGGGTTTAATAATAATTTCATTAGGGTTTCTCACGGCGGGTCGGTTAAGTCGCATTGAATGGCCCTACCCAACACCCACCAGCTTCCATCAATGTTACCATGCGAGTCCGATTCCAAGTTCAAGAAAGAAGAAGAAAGGAGGAACACGTTCCTGAGTTTTAACCTGAAGAGAGAGAGAGAGAGAGAGACTAGTTGAAAAGAACATTTTCCAGATAGAAGAAGTTGCTCTTGCTCATCGAGAGTCGTATGCTGCTCTTTTTTTTCTCCTTGACAAGAAGGGGAGAGAGAGAGAGAGAGAGAGAGAGAGACTAGTTTTTTTTTTTTGGTCGGTGAGAGAGACTAGTTGAAAAGAAAAATTTCAAGATAGAAGAAGTTGCTCTTGCTCATCGAGAGTCGTATGCTGGTCTTTTCATCTCCTTGACAAAAAGGCATCAAGAGCTTCTGGCCATTTGCGTGGCCGGTGGCCGGTGGCCGAAGGTTCGTCCATTTTGGTCATGAACCTTTTCAGTTGCAGGCTCCTTTTGCATGAAAAATACATGTTGAAATAGCGTCACAAACTCTTCATTTCTTTCTTCCCTCTCTCTCCACTGCATTCATTCACATCCTACGCTCTCTTCACTTTCATCTCTCTCACCCTCTCACACCATCCTTCTCTCTCTCTCTCTCTCTCTCTCTCTCTCTCTCTCTCTCTCTAAATTAGATGGAGATTGAAGCGAGTTGGCATGAAGCCAGCAACGCGAACGACGGTAACAGTCACGACGACAATGGTGCTACTAGTAGTACTAACGGAGGGTTCGTGATCGGGCTGAGCCCGCTAAGCCAAACGCTGTGGAGGGGCAGGAGCCACGACGTGGAGCACGGTGGCGGCGAAGTGTTGGCTCGGCTGGCGTGGCGGGACCTGACTGTGACGGTGACACTTGGGCATGGGGAGGCCCTGAAGGTGCTCGACGGGCTCACGGGGTATGCCGAGCCAGGAACGCTCACGGCGCTCATGGGGCCATCCGGTTCCGGCAAGTCGACACTCCTTGACGCCCTCGCGAGCCGGCTCGCCGCCAACACCTTCCTCTCTGGCACCATCCTGCTCAATGGCCGCAAGGCCAAGCTGTCCTTTGGAAGTGCTGTGAGTAATCTGGCTACTCTTACCATCCTTTTCTTTTTTCCCCTTCAAACAGCGACGATTCTATGAATATTAAAGACAGCGGTTAAGAAATTATAATAAGACCAACCAGACGATGGATGTTTCGAACATGTAGGTTAATCATCTCCGTTTCATTTGGAACTTGGCTGTCTGAGGCTATTTGTAATTAAGCCAAGAATGGTACTTGATGACACATGGTCAATTAAATGATCATCGTCCTCAAAGAACTGAACCGAAGCGAAGTCAGGACAAAGTATTTAGGTCAGGCACAGTTAAAGAAAGTTGGACAGTCTTCGTCGGATTCAGATGTGACGTTTTAGGTGTCCGGTTCATTTGGTGGATTGAATGAGGAGTTAGATGGTACCCCTTGGTTGGGAACTTATATTGCACAGTTGATTGTTCTTAAGGAGAGCCTGCCGGACAATTTCCTCTTTATGCATATGCTGTCCTTCATAGATAATGAGTCTCCAACAAGAGTAGGATCCACATTTCTGTACATGAGGAAAGTGGAGTACGCGCTGAAAGTACCGTAAAGACCTGTCATTTCGTATGAACATTGTGCGCCGCATCTTGGAGGTACAATAGAAATTGACTTCTTGAAGTGTTCACATCTTAATATTTTAGAAAGCGGATGCAAATTTTGACCATGACGTAGTCGTGTTGCGTAAGGTTTCGATTCTGTATGCGAGTGTACGATTGATAATTTTTTGTTATTTTGCTTGATGTAGGCGTACGTGACGCAAGATGACACGCTGATCGGGACGCTGACGGTGAGGGAGACGATAATGTACTCAGCGAGGCTGCGGCTGCCAGACAAAATGCTGTGGGAGGAGAAGCGGGCGCTGGTCGAGGGCACCATCATAGAGATGGGCCTCCAGGACTGTGCTGACACAGTGATCGGGAACTGGCACCTGCGCGGGATCAGCGGCGGGGAGAAGCGGCGCGTCAGCATCGCCCTCGAGATCCTCATGCGCCCCCGGTTGCTCTTCCTTGATGAGCCCACCAGCGGCCTCGACAGGTGCTGATTTAATCATAATTATAGGCAAACTCAACTGTAATGTAGTAAACATGAAAATCAGCGTGAAAGTATATAGTAGATTGAACTTGAACTTACTCCTAGTAAGTCAATTTTTATGGCAGTGCTTCAGCTTTCTTCGTGACCCAGACACTCCGCAGCCTATCAAGGGATGGCAGGACCGTGATTGCATCCGTACATCAGCCGAGCAGCGAAGTCTTCGAGCTGTTCGATAGGTTGTGCCTTCTTTCCGGCGGAAAGAATGTTTATTTTGGTCCTGCTTCAGAAGCGTACGAGGTGATCGATTCTCGTTCTCAAGACACGGAATTGTTCTGATGTTTCAAAACTGCTCTTGAGCCTTACATGACGCTTGGTAATGCTGCAGTTCTTTGCTCAAGCTGGATTCCCATGCCCTGCTCTGAGGAATCCATCTGATCATTTCCTCAGATGCATCAACTCTGACTTTGATAAAGTCAAAGCCACTCTCAAGGGGTCTATGAAACGTAAGGTACACAAATTTCTTTTCTTCAAATCTCTTGAGTTATATGTGTGCATTGTATGCACATCAGAGCTTCTCAGAACTTAGTGTTGAAATCGACGAATCATCTTATTCTAAACTGGGACGAGGTAATTCTGATGATTTACCTAGGTTTTGGCAAGTGATGATCCTTTGGATAGGACTACCACAGCTAAAGCTACCCAAGTTCTCATTGATTTTTATCGGTCTTCCCAACACTACTATTCGACTAGAGAAAAGGTCGAGGACATGTCCAGAGTGGTAAGTCAGCTTCCGTTTCTTGTATATGCTACTCAACTTCTTTCCCGTCATGACCTTTTCTTGTGGAGTTCTTCTGGTTTAATGTATCCTCCATGCCATGTTGTTGCAGAAAGGAACGATACTCGATTCAGGAGGGAGTCAGGCAAGTTTCTTCATGCAAGCTTTCTCCTTGACCAAGCGTTCCTTCACTAACATGTCGAGGGACTTTGGGTATTACTGGCTGAGGCTCGTGATCTATCTTCTGGTCACAATCTGCATCGGCTCGATCTATCTGAATGTAGGGACTGGCTATAGTTCAATCTTGGTATGTTTGAATTCGCATTCTCTGCTCTGTTTACAGTTCACGACTGGTGGACAATTAATCAGTTTTTCCCCGTTTCACCTTATCGATGGAAGTATCGCCTATGGCTAATGCCTTTTGATCTCTCGATTTCGTTTGTCATACAGGCAAGAGGTGCCTGTGCGTCTTTTGTCTTCGGCTTTCTCACATTCATGTCAATTGGAGGATTTCCATCTTTTGTAGAAGATATGAAGGTGATGTTCACTTCCTCACGCCTCACAGACCATCGATGGCTATGAGACCAAACTGTATATAACGGTCCTAACATCTTCAGGTTTTCCAAAGGGAGAGAATGAACGGCCACTACGGCGTCACCGCATTTGTCGTCAGCAACACATTCTCTGCAATGCCGTTCCTCATATTGATCACGTTCCTCTCGGGGACCATCTGTTACTTCATGGTTCACCTCCACCCTGGATTCATACACTACCTGTTCTTCGTCCTGTGCCTTTACGCAAGCGTCACTGTTGTCGAGAGCTTGATGATGGCAATCGCCAGCGTGGTCCCCAACTTCCTCATGGGCATCATCATAGGGGCTGGAATTCAGGTTTATTATTCATTGCTGTTGATTTTATTTTCGACACAGATGAATGAGTCTGCAATACATTGCATATATAAGTTTTGAATCATTATCCAGTTATTTGACATAGGAAAAACTAGCCCTTCCTTTCAGAAATCTACGAACAGTCTTCAAAGTAACTTGTTTCTGCATCGATTGTTCTTGAGAGTTGAATTTGCTGAAACTGGCATAAAATGCAGCCTAGTGATTTGAGCTGAACTCCTTCACCAACCAATCATGTATCTCTTTTCAATTTCAAGTCCACCTAATACTTGCTCCTTATTCCAGGGCATATTCATGCTAGTTTCCGGCTACTTCAGGCTCCCGAAGGACATCCCGAAGCCCGTGTGGCGGTATCCAATGTCCTATATCAGTTTCCACTTTTGGGCTCTTCAGGTAAAGGATGAAAATTTCATCAATCTCATTACTCGAAAGTAAAAGATTCTTAAGATAATAAAAATCAGTCGGACAATTGTTCCAGGGGCAATACCAGAACGACCTGAAGGGCTTGCTGTTCGACAACCAGTCGCCAGACCTCCCCAAGATCCCAGGAGAGTATATTCTGGTAAACGTGTTTCAGATAGACGTGAGCCGATCGAAATGGGTAGACCTCACGGTGCTCTTCAGCATGATCGTGATATACCGCATTGTCTTCTTCATCATGATCAAGATCAATGAGGATGTGACTCCTTGGATCAGGGGTTACATAGCCAGGAGGAGGATGATGCTGAAGAATGGGACTCAGAACACCACAGTCACTCCTGATGTCCTGACCCAGTCGCCTTCTCTGAGGGCCTATGTGACTAACCATGAAAACAGGACTGGTAGAAATTAGCTATAGAATCAGTAACAGTGTAATGACAAGCAGAACGTTCCAAGAGAGTTTGAAGGTGGAGTGTAGGAAGACTGTCGTTAGATAGGATTTGGCGTGGTCTTGTCCTCGATCTTTATGTTAATGCGAGCTATAATTCGAATCTATGACTTAATCAACCTTGATTATGATCAGGGAATTAATATAACTGAAAACATGAATTGAAGTTCTCTTTCTTCACTAGGGCCAAATTAGATGGATGGTAATTCTCTATTCTGGAAAGGTATTGTCTGTTTATGCAGCTAATCTTGCCGAGGGACTTACTGGAATCCCTCTGAGTAATTGGTTCTCAAGACATCGGTAGCCATTCCATCACACAATAAAATCTCCCACTTTGATCGTAAATTTTTATGTGTTACGGCACTTTGTATAAGAATTGTTATAAACCATGTGGTTACAACGGCTTATGACCGAGGAATTGATCCCTCCCCCCCCACCCCCCCCCGGCGGGTGGATCTATAGAAACCCCATTTCGGCAAAACAGCCTTCACCCTGCCCATGTGAAATTGGCTTTTCCGACATCAGTAGGCTCTCTGAGCACCTTTATTACGCAGGACAGCCTCATTGATGAAGAGTCATTTTCTTTGGTGAAATATTCAATAAATGGAACACAAAAGAAGATCATAATTTAAATCCTTTCCTGATCATATGAACCATTCTCCCCAAATTCATCTGCTATACTACTCTCTATTATGGTCACAACGATATGATCAAATGGCTGAGACCTTTTTTAAAGAAGTCGAGGCATAACAACCATAGAGTATCAGATCTCGACACTTTGACAGACATTTACCTACCATAACATCTTTAGAAGGGAGTAACATCTAGCAGCAACAATGATAGTCCAAGAGACTGGTTAAAATATAAGGATGATATGCCTCAAATTCTACTTCTTAGATATGATGATGGGAGTCGCAAGAAGAGAGAATCCAGTTAACCAATCTTAGCAAGGACATGATCTTATATGCCTGTACATGAAAGTTTGTGGGAGCCAACACAAATCAATGAACTAATTCTATGACATAAATAAATTCTACACGAAAGAAAAATCTCGTCCTCAAAAATTTAAAGAGAAACACTTTAGCAAGAAAAGAAGCTATACGACAACCTCAAATGTTTGACAGCCAGAGCAGACTAGATACAGAGCTGTGAGATCAATAATTGTCTCCACACTGAAGTTGGGTTTTAATCTGCAACCTCGATCAAGATGTTCCGAATGAGCTTCTGCAAGCCGAAACCTCAACAAATCCAAGTTAACCTGAAACACAATGATTTCTGGAGTCATCAACTATTGAAGCATATTTAGTGGGATCAATGAATTGGTAGTAGATGGTCATTAGATAAGTTAGGATTTTAGGATTTAAGTGCGATCGTCTCTCCATACTCTGTAGTACAACTCCTAAGTAATTGTGAATTGAGTTTAACTGAGTAAAGATATTAGCAACCACCCCATCGCTCGACATGTTAGGCAATTGTATACTTGACATGAACAGGCACACAAATGATCTTTCATCGTGATTGAAGGAGCAGGTTTAAACAAAACATTCAGACATTTGTCCATGATTATCCACTAATAATACCTCAGTCGGCTAGTATATTTCAACACCATCAGCCATTAGAGAATGATAAGAGCTACTTGGATTATAACATATTCAAATACCAAGATCAGGGGAGGAGACCAGGACCTCAGTGCCTTTGTTGAGCTTCAGATTGCAGAGGGTGCAATAAATCAGACTATGGTTCTCTTGCAACTCTCCTTGCTTACAAATTGGGCACCAAACCCTCTTGCTTACCTAGCACCAGCGATTGTTATGTAGGATTAGGGACACATATCTCCAAATTAAGGCCAAAAAACGTAACAAAGAAGACTTCAGAATAGAATAGAACTAAGTTGTAACTAGTGTAGAAGTCTGCAAATTTCGTGAATTCAATGATATGATATTGCCACATCATAAGTAGAGTGCCATGCCACACTAACTAAAATGCAAAGATATTAACAGCTCTTCAAACAGTTCTTTTTAAAATGGAAAGTTGAGTTTTACATAAATATTCTTAAAGAAGAAAAGGGGAGCACGATCCGAAAATTTAAAATAAACAATAATGATGCCATTTGATCCAGCAGCCTTCCGTAGATAGGAACAGATTTGATAATTACTTATGACTCTAGGATGGAGCATTAGAACAGAAAAATCCATTAGATAATAAACTATTGGTTCTAAGCCATCTCTAGAGAAGAATCAACAATTCTAAGTGCTTTCTTTTCACACAAACACATAATTGTATCTGCATTTAGCTTGCATAAAATTGATAACTAAATCAACTCAGGAATATATGACAGACTTTCTACAAGAAGCTTCTTTTCCTTTTCCATGTAAGCTAGATTAGTTAATGAATCTCATCACAACCATTGAGCACACTAATTATACCTCATCCTTGTTCAACTGCATGTGTTCAAAAACTGCACATGCCAAAAGCTCATCTTCTTCATCTTCCCAATTGTCAACACAGCTTTCACTCTCTGCACGGTGACTGAAATACTTAAGTTCAGCAGTCAAATTGCAGAGTCAAGCACCCATATTTTGGGCGACAGATGAAGCTAATCGTGGGAGTAGAACTACTTGACCTAAGAGGATAATGTCTGACATGATCAACGGAGGAAAGAACCGTGCAAGAGTCAAGCTCATTAAATTGTAGAAGTGCATCAAAAAAGACAAAAATTCTCTACCTCTTAGTTTGTGTTGTTCTCAAATTATAATCTAAATGATCAGACAGTGCTCTGAAGAAACTTCATTTTGCTAAAGAGCATTACCTTTTCTGTTTCGCTCTGAATCAAGATCCTCGTAAAATATCCTTTGCATTTCCAACAATATCTCTTCGCAATCACCTTGATAAGCATTATGAAGCCCATCATATTCCCACAGCATATCAGCTTGTTCATGGGCGCCATGCACAGTTTTCAGACTGTCAGCGACTGAGGTACTTTTTATTTTCTTCAATTCATCAGAGACAATGTCCCTAAAAGCAGATTTTATATATTCCTGCAAGAACGACCACTGGATAAACAACATTTTCCCCCCTTGTTATAAAGGCATGAACATTGTTTTCGATTTGATAGTTAGCTTCCCATCGAGTGAAAACGAGTTAGCTGCAGCTGGTACAAAGGAAATTAAGCAGGCTTCCTTTGGTTGTTATGGCAGGGAACTACTGCAATATGCATATAAGACTTTACTGGGAGTTCCTTCACTTTCAAGTTAGGAACATCAACCCCTCAACCTGAGGCAAACAATCAGATGAAGGTTACTGGACATCCTTTATTAGGACCCATAGCATATGCACAATCCTTGGTTCACTGCTTGACAAGGAAATTCTGACGCAGAAATATTTAACTCATTGGACATGATTACTGGAGTTCTGGTTGACAAGGAAAGAACCTAGACTCTCCACTCCTCATATTTAGCAATATTCCAAACACTAGTCCGCCCTAATTTGCAGTAGTCCATCAACGCATAAATTCCAGAATCCGGTAAACCCCTAAATTCCTCCACATAATTGACCAAGCCGTCTGGACTTATATTCGCCAATCATTTGAATCTGCAGTTACCACCCCATAAAAATCTCTACACGTTGCGTCCTATTTGATCAGTTCAACTTCAGGACTTTGAGAAAAAGAGAACATTTCGCTTAGCTACGAATCAAGTCGAAACGCATGGAGAACAACGGACAACGCAGTTTACTCAATAACGAGTCCATCAAAAGTGGAAAAAGATACCCAAAAGAAGGACCATTTGAGCGGACTCCCTCGTCAAAAAAACAACTCAAACGACACAAACGACACAAACGACTTCGAATTCATTCGAAAAGAGGGGGAGAAAATCACCGAACCTGGCTAGTGCAGGGCTCGGAATCGGGCAATCTCATCTTCCACAGCAGCCGGCCTCGATCCTCCCGGACCCTCCGGTAGCAATTCTCCCTGAGCTACACACGACACGAACCACGGCATTAACGGCCAATTTCTCAACGACCCATTTACTCAAACACCCGCGTCGGAACAATCGGGGAGACAAAATGCGCGTCGACCACGCAACCGACTGCGAATCCGACGAATACCCAGGAGCATAAACGCGACCGGGACTACTGCGGATTAAGAAGAATCTCAACCTTGTGCTTCCAGCTGGAGCGATCGTTGAAGCCGGAGCGGGATTTCAGAGGCGTCCGCCGCCTCGCGATCGCCGTCTCCGCGGCGGCGGCGGCGGCTCGATCGAGATCCTCCTCCGCCATGTCCTGCATCGCTCGGCGGTCTTCCGTTCCCGGTTCGCGGAGGTTCGGCTTCGATTTTGGAGAGAGGATTTTGGCGGTGTTTTCGTCTGGTATTTATATCGCCTCTTGGAATATATGCATTTTAACTTAAATTATTGTATGACCCCTAAAAAAAAAATTAAATTATTGATTAGATTGTATAGTATTTTATATAAATGTATTTTTTTAAATAAAATGAAAGGTAAAGTTCTTAGTTAATAGTATTTTTTTTACAAAGAGATAGAGAATGATCGATCTCTTGCAATTTAAGAATCTGATGTGTTGCCCTTACATTGTTATATATGTGATGGCTAAAGGAATCGATTCTTTTTGCAATAAATTGTTCTTTTTTGTATTTTTACAAAGTAATGAATAGTTTAATCGTTATCATTCATTTTCTTATTAAATCCAATCTAATAATATAAAGTCATAAAATTTTACGCATGCTCATTTCCACATCTGTATATCTACATATTTAAGTCAATATTGAATTTTGTCTTGCTTTTTGCCTTTTCATTTAACTGTTGTCTGATTTTTGGAATGCAACCACACTTCTATTTTTTTTTTTTTTAAAGTTTAAAAAAGAATACCACCTACTACCCAGTAAAAGGTGCAGTTGCAAAAATTCTTTAATCTTCCATTCGGTACAATAACCAACTTCATTCTTCTTTCAATTTTTTTAGTGTTAAGTTTTGGATAAATGTTATGTTTTTAATTAAAGAATGAGTAGAAAAATGTTTTTCTTTCCTAAAAAGGTATAAAAGAAGAAGATGAAAAAGATAAGGACCTTATCCGTGTCATTTCTCCATCAATTTTAGCAATCAACTTTATAGCTAATTTATCACAACGCTACATAAGAAATTAAAATTAATTCCACATATGGGGCATGCTAAAAATTATATTGGCTTTTATTATATGGTGGTTTGGTTAGATTTGAGTTCCATCTCATTGTACTCATCTTTATCCTCTATAGAGAACAAAAGAGAAGAAAAACATCAACTCATTTCCCAGATTACACAAAAAAAAATGCCATAGGAAAGAGGAAAACTCTCGTCTTTTTCTCAAATTTTCCCAAAAACGCCTCGTCGTATCAACACTAATTACTGTTCCCTTTCCACTTTTACGAAAGGGAAAGAAAACGAAAAGACTCGAGCAGGATTTGTTGACTTATCCGAAGACAAGAGAAGCGAAGCGACGCTGTCGACGGATTCAGTCGGGTCGATCCATCCGATCGGAGCTCCGACTTCTCCATCGCCGGCGGCCGCTGCTGCTGCTCCGTCGAAAGCATCGAGAAAGATGCCTGAGAACCCTTCCCCAGCAGCTCCGGCAGCCGATCCCTCCGCCGCCGCCGCCACCGCCACCTTCAAGCGCTACGCTCCTCCGAATCAGAGGTTTTTTTACCTTTTCCCGATCCTCGAGCTCCTCGCGGTTCGCATTCCGCCTCGTCGCTTTTGATCGGCTTTCTTATTAACTGCCTCTAGCGGTGGCACTCGCAGGAATCGCTCCCTCAACCGGCGCAAATCCGGAGGTGTGAAATGTTTTGCCTTCTAAGTTATCTGGTCATCTGTTTCCATCAGAATCGTGCGATGGGTTTTGCTTGGGATCTTTCATTATTGCTTCACCCAAGCGGCGACGCTAATCGTTGGTTTATGGGTCATTTCAAAGGGTGAAAGGTGGCTATTGTGAGAGTTGTAGTGATGATTAATCGATTAGGATGGAAATTGGGGACGAGTGATGGTCTTATGCTATCTTACTAGTCAATTGAGGGGCGCTTCTTGTCTCGTAAATAGAAAGGTTGCACTTTGACAACTCACTGATCACTTTGCTGCTACTCTAATTCTGTGGTTGGTGTAGCCGTAGAGAGAGAGAGAGGTGGGATTAGGTTCAGGATTCAATCGGTAGGTCTGCAATCCGTGAGAAATTGCGAATAAATGTCTTTTGAGCACATGATAAAGTAGTTGGCTTGGGATTTTGCTGGCATGTTCCTCCTATTTTTAGTGTGTTCTGTACATTACCAATCGTACTGGGGTGTGCTAAAATGTGCTTTCGTTTGCTCTCATAGAGCAACTTGATCGACCAAACAATTTTTATGTAAGTGATGGAGAGAAGAATCACACGGCTGCTTTAAGGAACACCATCAATGATCAGAGGGATGCAGTGGGTAGCAACCTTCCCAAGGAACACCGTCGTTCGCCATTGATTCCCTTAGAAGGGTGCTCTACCAGCGAAGCTTCTCGGGTTCTAAATAAACGTATGGCGTTCTCATACAGTTTTTTTTTTTTTTTTTTTGTAGTTTATAGATCATTCTTTTTATCCCGTGATTTTTTAAATATAAATTGGTGTCCTCATGGACATGGTCATTCTTACCTGTTGTTGCACGACAATGTTGCTTTTCTAGGGGTGTGTGTGTATGAAAGGGGAATCTGCCTGGATTTAATTTGCCTTGTCTGTTAGAGATATGTTGAAAAAGGAATGTCCTAAAAATATTGGTCGTCAAAGAAGCATTGTTGATGTGAAGACTCGTTTTCTCTTTTGGGGTTACACAGTCAGCTTTTGAAATGAGATGTCCTGATCTTAAATTATTGAGTTTATAAAGGTTTCTTCTTTTGCAAATTCAAATTATTTCTTCGGATTTATAAATACTGTTAAGTAGATAATTAGATAAGTTTGATTTGGAGAACTCAAGGTCCTTGTATGGTTGTTAGGATTTGGACGGTTATTTTCTGTGCCTGTGTGAAATGTGGACTTTTCATGTTAGAGTCTGGTCAACTAGCATGTGAAAGCTATAAAGCTTATAATCCACTGGAATGTTAGCATTCATACATTGAATTGTTCAGAAGAAAATCATGGTTGGAAACATTATATGTAAATAAATAAATATATAAAATTACTGCATTATTTTAAGAGATCCACAAGGTTGCACTGACTTGAGTTAAGTAGATGGTTCAGTCTTTTGTCTAGGTCTTCTCCTCATTCTCCATGGTAATGCATGCATTTGAGTTCTAGAAGAAGAAAAAGTTATGCACTTGAGTACTGTTCACATTTAGCATATTTATTTGGCATTTAATAGTCAAATTGGCATGTGTAGGAGAAGATTTTGCTTCTATGTTGTAAGTCATTGCTTCCTAACCTGTTAATTTTGATCTCAGGCTGGGAAGATACAATTCACAAATGCAATGATTTATCTATAGATTCATCTGGTACGTAAAATAGTTCTTTACTTTTCACTCAAGCATTTCATATGAGTGTTGATCGATGGAAGACATCACCATCTTCATCAAAATTGCATGTTTTCAACTGTAAAATTGTGTGGGGACAACTCGTATATCAAAAAAGATATTAAGCAATGCAGGCTATATTTCAGCTCCATTGAACAGATTTAGTCTCCTTTGCTATCGAATGTGACTGTGGGCATCTTATTTCTAATTTGTTGATTAACTAATTTACTTCTCCTGTGAAATCAGATTGCATGCTGTCAACAGTAATTGGGCATGAACTTTTTCTTTTTGGCTTGATATGAAAAGAATCTTGCAGCAAGAAATATGCCTAGCCTTTAATATTGTCTTATTCTTTTGAGAACTGATGATTGCATTTTTGATTGCCTATGGAAGAGTGATGGTGATGTTTGGGCTGCTGCATCAATGAGATCTTTTATGATTTGTTTTCTGCATATATAAGTTGTGCTCTCTTTTGAGCATTGATGCCAAAGAGAGAATCACATGAAGGAATAATTTGAATAAAGATCCTTCATGTCTCACCTGTTATATCTCTGGTCAATGTAACTTTTGGATCATTATGGCGTAGAGAAAGAATTTGAAGGACTTAATTGGGATGTCGAGTCACAGCCCTATATTTAGGAACTTATGCTTTACTTCTTTAATTCGGTATCCTGAACTAAACAGTCATAAGTTTGTAGTGATATTTTGTTTGATCTTCCATGTTTCTCTTCGTTACATGCTTAAGATGCATCATTGTTTTCCTGCTGAGAATTGAACCGTGGTTCTTTTTGAGTGTGTAGTCAAACAGCGTTGCAGCTCTGTGAGGATGTCCTGCTTGTAAGGTTATCGTCCTCGACTAACCTGGTTTTCCGTTTTGTGTTCTGTGGTTTCAGAAAGACCTGTTATGTACTCTGGAAGCACCAAACTTCCTCATCAGGTTTCCATTTCTGAATTCCCTTTCCTAGATGAAAAAAGAACAAAAGAACCCTCTCTCTCTCTCTCTCTCTCTCTCTCTCTCTCTCTCTCTCTCTCTCTCTCTCTCTCATCATGCTTCTGGTTTTGTTTGTCCAGTTAATAGCCCCATCAAGTGTTGGATCTCCCGTTTCCCAGATGGACTTCTTGGGTGAACTTCGCCAGGCAATGCGCAATGCAAATGCAGGTCCCTAGGTGTAGCGATTTTGCATCCGTACTAAAGATGAAGTTATTGGTTTTGGATGTGGACGTAATCGATTACAGCCTTCACTTCCAAGAGACTGGCGAATTGTGGCAAACACTGTGTGCACCAGTTGGCTAACCTCCATTTGTAAAACAAAACTAGGATGCGTTGCTTGAACACACGTGCATATGAGTATGCTTTCCACTACCACTATTGTCTTCCCTGATAGCATTAGTGCTAACCGTTTTGAGTAGCTCATTGTGGCCGCCTCATGCTCGTACAACTGCCGTTGTGCAAGTGGTATGCATGCGCGCGCAGAGAGTAGAAGTAGGTCCTTGTGTCTGTTGTTGTGTGTGCGCAATCATTTTGAATTGAGTTTCTTTAACATGGTGATTGGAAACTGTTTTAAGATATCTTTTGTCCAATATAAGAGCTGGTTTTCACTTGTCCTTCTCGGTCTGTTTCTTTCTGAACCTGTTTTGATGCAATCGATTGACAGACACCAAAAGTCCATCTTCTTGCATCTTTTCTGTGAGCTTCAAAGAATGATGATTAAATATGCATTAATCAGATCATTCTACCGGATAAGTGATCACATGTTGTAGAACTGTCAAAAATGGGTTATCACCCATTTGTGACTCATATTTAATTGGCCGAGTCATTAAATTGGTCAGTAAAATTTGAAAAATGGGTCATATGTGGGTTTGGAGTAATATAATCCACACGAGTGTGGGTGTTAATGGAATTAGACTTTATTTAGACCCAACCCACTTGCAAAGGCCTGTCACTCTTTCAGCTCTCTTAGCCTTCTTTCTCTCTCTTGCCTTCACTCGATCCCTCGAAAAGCCGTGCCAAGTAGATCGTAATGAATTTCGGAAGCCAGTTTGGCCTCGCTCCAGCTTTGAGAGGGGGAAAACAAGATCCAGATGAAGCAACTGAATTTCTCTCTCTCTCTCCCTCCGCACCATTTGTGTGATCTGTGGCTCAGTATATGTTTACGTTGGAATTGCATTCTATTTAGTCGATCTTTCTAGCAGTCTTCATCATTTTTTACTTAATTTACTTAGTGTCACCTACCTAAGCTCCATTCTTTGGCCTTGCCATCTCTAATTTTCAATGTAGGTGTTCGTATTGGCTCTATCTAACTGCATTGGCTGTGGCTGTCGTTTGTGTCTTTCTATTTTCTTTCGCTCCTCCGGAATGATTTTGGGTTTAGGTCAAAATCTGGTTTGATACACATTGATTGCTTAGAATTTGAGGCTTCTGGGCATTGTACAGTGATACTCCAATCTTCTCTGTAAAGTAGACTGAAATGAACTTAGGTTTAAATTTGTATCACATATAGATGGGCAAAATAAGTTAAATGAGCCAATTTGGAGTGAAACCGGACCATTTTCAATCTTACCCAACTCAAAACCAATTCCACTCACTAATTTCATAAAAACCCCAAATTTTATCCAAAGGAACAAATTTATCACGAACTTTTTTTTTGTAACACAAAAAATCTCAAACTTTACTAAACGCGATATATTTATCCCAAACTTTATGGTTAATGGTATTTTCGTCTTATTCTTTTTTCTCTTTCTATTTTTAAAAAGTAAAAGACAAAATGCTATGTCACGCGAATATAAGTTTATGGTTTCTTATGTCACGAAAAAAAATTTGAAGTAAATGTATTATAATTGATAAAGTTTAAGATTTTTTATGTTATAAAAAAAATTTCAGATAAATTTATCAGTTTGGATAAAATTTGAGATTTTTGGTGATATTTTTCCTTTTATTTTATCAAGTCAAAAAAAGGAGAGGGCAAATTTGTCGGTCTCGGTCAGTGATACCGATGACGACGTGGCGCGACGAATCCTTTGCGAGGACCGTAGCGGCCACGGTATGGGAGGGGCTCTTTCGTCATTTGAGCGGGGGCCTGAAGAGCGACGTGGAGGAGTGCTATTGGACGGGCCCGAATCTCTCAACAGCCAGCGGAGCTCCAGGACAGTCGGAGAAAAACAGCAAGGGAAAAACCTAATCCTCGTGTTCGAGCGCCACGTGGATCGATCTGATCCGTTCATTAAAAGCCCCAGGTTGCACCGTCCAGATATATTCTAAAACAACAGTAACATTACCATATGATGACAATGATAATCGTACGAAAAGTTACTTTTTGTAGATTTAACCCGATTAAGTCTAAGTTTTCTAATCTGTAAGGATAACTTTAAGCACTGCAAATTTCAGGTAATTAGCATGATTTGAACGAATAACCCTCTCATTCTTGGCTCACTAATCTAATCAAGCTCCATCAATGCTAAAAAGGTCACGCGGGGGAAAAATCTTGTGGTGCTGCTTTTTTTTAATGTGCTTATTCATATAAGATAAATTGATTCTAATTCACACATCGCATCGAGAAGGAAATCACAAACGATCTGTTTGCTCTGGGTCAAGTTAAAAATTACCATATTTCACGTTGCACTGTTTCTTGATAGGTTCAAAATCAATTCTTTACCTCTAACGTGGGTGTTTATTGAGGATAGGGGTGAGTTGGTCGGGACAAGGATAGTTTTGTCTTAAACTTCGATCCCCAGAAAAATACATTTGTTTTTAACTTTGTAATGCTCTGTGGTGGGAAGTGGGAATAAAAGCAATGCTCGTGGGCATGGTGCTGCCGGCCTAGTCTCAGATTTCAAGAACTCCGTTTCTTGGTTCATCAGCAGCAGCATCCACACACAGAGAGAGAGAGAGAGAGAGAGAGAGAGAGAGGGGAAGATGGAAGTTGGATTCTTGGGATTGGGGATAATGGGGAAGGCCATGGCGATGAATCTGCTCAAGCACGGCTTCAAGGTCACTGTTTGGAACAGGACCCTCTCTAAGGTACTCTCTCTCATGTGTTCTTGCACGTCTCTTCATCGTGATTTCGCTTTTGGGTGGATGGTGTTTGTGATTCTTTCGTTGATGTGGAGCTCGTTTTGTTGCGATTGTGTTTTTGGGTGATGTTTTATCGTCCTCTTTATTGTATCTCCAGACTTCTGACGATATCGTCTGGCTGATGAATGACCACTGTCCCTCTTCACTGAGCGTTTGATCGTGTAATCTGGTGGAAAAAAGAAAGAAGGATAAAAAGGAATCGAATTTACCAAATGGTCGAATAGAAGAGAGATGAGGCTTAATTAATTGCTTCTAAAAATTGATTTTTTCGCCAAAAATTTACGGAGTGTTTGATTTTGCGCTGATTATTGAATATACTGCACCGGTCGGAATGGATTCACATAATTTGATCGGTTCGCAGATGTGTGTAAACATTTGTAAATTGCAATCACGGGTGACGATAGAACAGTGGGACAAAGGAAAGTGGCGACAGATGATGTGTGTATAAACGATCATCTTATCTTTGCACTTACCCCGCTGAAGTCTTGCTCTAGTTCTTTATCTAGTAAGTGGATGGGGAAACTTGAAAGATGAGGGTGCTTATGTGAGGATCGGTGTGGAAAGTAAAACTGATGAAAGTTGGTTCCACCGGACTTGATTGGATCTGCACTTGTCATATTGATTTATGATGTCTGGATGATGCATCCAGCATCATCTGCCTTTACATTTCCCAAATCTCATCAAATTAATTTACTGGGGAGTTGCATTCTCATGCAGTCCTTGTTTCGCTTCTGATGCATTTCTGTTTCAGTGTGATGAACTAGTGGAGCATGGTGCTTCAGTTGGAGAAACGCCAGCCGCAGTAGTCAAGAAGTGCAAGTATACTATTGCAATGTTATCTGACCCTGCAGCTGCTCTTTCGGTTGGTAATTAATACTTTGGTTTTGCCTGCCGCTTGTCTTTCTGTATCCTAATTGCGATTGTCTGTCCGGTGACTGCTAGGTGGTTTTTGACAAGGACGGCGTTCTTGAGGAGGTCTGTGCCGGAAAAGGTTACGTAGACATGTCAACGGTTGATGCCGAAACTTCAATTAAGATAAGCGAGGTCTGAATTGATGATTTGACTTATTAACAAATATCAGGTGGCTCAGTGTTTTCTTGGAAATTACCAAAAAAAATGTCCGTTCACTGGTAACCCAGCTGTATGACTCTTGGTGTCAATGATATCTCTCCTTTTTCTACATATCATCTTTGTCAAGATTTTCTAGTAGGTTTCCACCTGTAGTAGTATGTTTTGAAAAGAATGAGTGTTGGCCATGAGTGGCTTAGCTTTTTTGCTGATAATTTCCAGGCCATTCAATCAAAGGGCGGTCACTTCCTTGAAGCCCCTGTCTCGGGTAGTAAAAAGCCTGCTGAAGATGGACAATTAGTTATACTGGCAGCTGGAGAAAAGGCATGTGCTATGATGATTTTTCTGTCTCTGCGCCTTTTTGGCTTATTTTGGCATTGCTTTGCATCTGATGGACAATAGAAACGGGTCGATGAAGACAAATTGAACTTAGGTCTACATGAAGGTTCATATATTCTGTTAGCCTGTTCATCAATTGTGTTCATGTGGCCATTCCAAGACTAATTTCTGCTGCACATACTACAAAAATGTTTTCTGCTGAACTGCTAGCTGGGAAAGGAGAATCACATTGGCCGATTCCCCATCAAGTCCTAGTTGAATCTTGAGGGCAATAGTTTTGATAAAGATGAAAGCACTATATTTGGTCCAAGACTTATTATGGTCCTGTCTATGAGTTATATCCACTTCTGCACAATCTCAAGGTCACAACTTTTCTAAATGATGATATCTATGACAAAAGCTTCCTGGTCAAAGAGACAATAATGCATGTGAACCTCCAAGGAGGATGAGTCTATTCCTTGAGTTATGGATTGCTTGATGTCTTTTCAAGGCTTATTTTTTTTCGGTAGGTTATCCAGTGGCCTTTGCTGAGGCTTTACACCAGCGCTGCATTTTGTCAGTCAGGACTCCTTCGTTCAAAGGGTTTTGGCCATTTTCCTATATTCGTAGTGTATATTGCAAAGATAACTGTAAGATATTAAGAAAGAGAATGTGTAACACAGATATTTTTGGAGAAAAAAAATAATAACTACCTATTTCAGGCTCTAACAGTGGCGATGTGTCTTTGTCCTTGGCAAATATCATGTCATTAGATGAACTACTACACTGTGAGAACATCGGGATGAAAACGCAAGAATCCCTCTTCATTCAATCTCTAACATTTGTTTATCATTTGACCTTGTATTTGCAGGCATTGTTTGAGCAAGCAGTTCCAGCATTCGATGTCATGGGGAAGAAGTCTTTCTTCCTGGGCCCAGTTGGCAATGGAGCTAAAATGAAGCTTGTAGTGAACATGATAATGGGCTGGTACTTGTTTCTGTCTATCTGCAATTGGTGAATCCCCATAGCTTTTTGATACTTTGAGACTAGACGAGGTGTGGCCAAGCTAAAAGTTCAACGTAGATAGTCTGGTGAAGCTCATTGTAATTTTTATTAGGTGAAAGACGAAACTGAATACTGAAACAGGAACTTACATGGAAGTTCTCGTGGCCCAGGTCCATGCTAGATAATCTTGACTGCAATATCCTGTAATGTTAGAATTAGCATAAACCTGAATCTTAATGTATAATTAATAACTCATTGCACTGTAAGCCACTTGCATGGATCGTGAGGCTTAGGCAGCCAATACACTGCAACCGCATTTTGATCTGCAAATCTCAAAGAAACCATTCTTTGTGCAACGGGAATTAAAAAAACCATCAGTTTGATAATCAAGAAGAAGGGTGTCATTGTCTGCATCAGCTAATTATGATAGTATAGCAAGTAGGAAGTCTACCTGAGTTGCTATTACTATCTAGATATCCGGGTGCGGGAAGTCCTAGCAGCTCTTGGTAATGGCAAGTAAATGATCTCTGTGGCTCTGATATGAGAGCATTGTGATTGCATCGGAAGCCTCTGCAGGCCCTCCTGTCATGTCTGAACCTAATCTAAATCTCATGTGCTATCATTATAAACTCATCAGACATTAAACTCTGTACTTGTTCTGGTCCCACAGAACTAAATCAGTTTCATTCAAGATTTATCAAATGAAATTTACGTTCTTTAAATTTGGTTATGGTACATTGGCATTTTTATGGCTCATAGAGTATTTTTATTGTCACAGCATGATGAACGCATTTTCAGAGGGACTTGAACTGGCCAGCCGAAGTGGATTGGACCCTCATACTCTTCTCGATGTGCTGGTATGACAATGATCAACCTGTTCGGATTTACTTGAGTTAAATCATGGATGGCTGATAAAAATCTTTTCTTGGCAGGATCTTGGTGCAATCGCTAACCCAATGTTCAAACTTAAAGGACCCACTATGATGAAGAGCAATTACGCCCCAGCCTTTCCTCTGAAACATCAGCAGAAGGACATGAGGCTGGCTCTTGCTCTTGGGGATGAAAATGCCCTTTCAATGCCAATCGCAGCTGCTTCGAATGAGGTTGTTTTCTTCTATTAATGTCTTATACTCTACTCTGATTAGAAGTTACCGAATTATTGCTAGGAATAGGATCGAAACCACTGTGGGGTGGTGCTTGCTATTCCCAATCCAAATGACACTGACTTTCAAGTACACAATGAATTGAAAAGTCATAGTCATGAACTGCAAGACATTATTCTCCACAGAGAAAGAAATCCTTATAAAACAAGTGAAACTTGAGGATTTTGTTGCTTCCATTTTATGTCCGTGTACTGCATTTCTTGGGGCGATGACTTTCTGGGTAATGCTAACAGGGTAGGGATTAAAGAGATAAATAAATGGTTCCATAGTGATTAGATTGAACGTACTTTAATTCTGTATGAATAGCCCTTCACTTCTTCAGGCAATGTTGAGACATATATTAAGCTTTGATATTCTGTTACCCTTTCGTTTTCTTTTACTTGAATAGACGTTGCACCGTGTCCAAAGTGATCTTAGATAAATTACATTGTCATCTCCACTTCTTGTAGGCTTTCAAAAAGGCCAGGAGCCTGGGACTGGGTGATTCAGACTTTTCTGCTGTTTTTGAGGCTGTGAAGTTGCTCAAACATTCATGATGATGCAAAAGGACATGGTGAGACATCTTGGGGCTTTAAACTGATTATTGGAAGATGCATCTTCATTGTTGTCGGGTCACAGAGAATGATTTTCTGTGCCAAAAAGATGAAAGTTACTGCTTGAGAAGCGGGTGTTTCTTGTTCTCAAGTTGTTAAGAGGTTTCGCCCTAGACATGTAACCGTATTTCCCTTTGAGACAGAATGCTAAAGTGATGTTTGAGATGCCATCAAATACTAGTGGTTGCTCCAAGACTCTCTCTGTCTCTCTGTCTCTCTTTCTCTCATGCTCAGACATTAACATACCCAAGCATGTTAATGTCTGAGTTGTAGCTGCCTTTGGTTCTTGCCGTCATTTTTTTAGGCTGCTTCTGGCCTTGGTTGGCTGTCTTTGCCTTTGCTTTGGCAGCTGGTGTTTTGTTTTTACATCGGCACCCTTCCACTCGTGTGATTAGTTTGTCATTTTGAGTGTAAGTTTTTGGTGCCGGTCCTTTTGTACAGTTTGGTTAAAGCTCAATATATTCTTACCTTATCAAAAAAGAAAAAACATACCCAAGCATGACTTCAAGCGCATGCGCTCATGCAAATGCGCGTGCATGCAGAAAATTTATAGTTAAAAAATGGAACAACATAGTCCTTGTGAGTGTCCGGACACTGATTTTTTCTTTCCATGATTGTTGTTAATCTCAATCGCCAAGGAATATTCAAGCAGAAAAATTACTAGCAGTATATGCACAAAATAATGTAAGACTTACACACGCATCACTGAAATCCAATCAGACTAGTTTCAACCTACTAAGTGAGAGGACCACCATCAAACTCAATATTGAGCTCACCCCGCTCGACATACTTGAATCTCAAAAGTTATGGAGGTCTTTGCAGCGAAGATGGTCTTCGAAGCGGCAGTTTTCTAGGTGAAAATGGAGGTTGTCAAAGCGCGGTGATCAAGTGACAATATGGATTGTTAAAAATTGAGCTCCTTTTGAGGATGTTTTCTCTAAAACTAGACATGATCGTAAAGGATGGTTGAGGAGAGATGACGTTGTTGCAGGTGTTTAAATTTTTCCAAAATTATTGGTCCCTTGTCAGAAATTGCCACATGTCAAGTCGCAAATGGATCTGACTGTATAAATGAGTGCCACATTAGTCACTTACGTGGCACCTTAATACTACCAAATGTTTTCTTTGATGTGAACCTAATTAGCCCATATTAGTAGGGTTCAAGCATAATAGAAGGTTACACTCACTTGTCAAAGCAGCTAATCATTGGAAAAATTGTCCAAATCCTAAACTTGTTGTACTTTTGTCAATTTACTCCTAAACCTTTTAACTTTACCAATTCAGTCGTAAACATTTTCACTTCTTGCGGATTCAGTCTATCCAACCAATTTTGGCCGAAAAATGCTGACGTGGATCTTAGCGATCTTGCGTAGACCGCCTTGGACGACATGAACAATTTTTAATAATATTTTTTTGAATTATTATTATTATTTCATTTTCTTTTCTTTTCTTTTTGGCTTTCTTGGCCTTTTCCAATGGTCGGCCATCGGCTACAAGCGACGACTAGCCATCGGCCACAGCTAGCCGACTGGCCTCGCCTGCTACAGGCGAGGCCCGGCCGAGCGAGGAGGAGCCCCGTCGAGGGGAGCCCTCGCCTAGGCTCGGCCCGGGGCGAGGCTGACCCTTGCCCAGGCCAGGGCGGCCTCGCCGGATGTCAACCAGGGGATGGCGACTCCGGGCAAGGCCGCCCTAGCCTAGGCGAGGGGAGCCCTCATTGGGGCTCGACCTCACCCAGGCGAGTGTCGGCCTCACCCAAACCATATCTGGCGAGGCCAGCCCTCGCCCCTGGTCGACTGACGCCCAATGAGGCCGCCCTAGCCTGGGCGAGGGCCGGCCTCGCCAAATCTGGTTTGGGCAAGGCTGACACTCGCCTGGGCGAGCTCGAGCCCTAGCGAGGGCTCCCCTCGCCTGTGGCGGGCGAGGCCAACCGGCTGGCTGTGGCCGGCCACCGGAAAAGGCAAAAAAAAAAAAAAAGGAAGGAAAAAACAGAAAAATAATAATAATTCAAAAAAAATATTAAAATATTATTAAAAATTATTTACGTCAATGTTGACGGTCTTATGTGACACCGCCGGCGTCCATGTCAGCATTTTCCGGCCAAAATTGGCCAGATGAACTAAATCAGCAAGAAGTGAAAATATTTAGGTTTTGAATTGGCAAAATTAAAAGGTTTAGAAAATATTTAGGTTTTGAATTGGCAAAATTAAAAGGTTTATGACTAAATTGGCAAAAGTGCAATAAATTTAGAACTTTTTGGACAATTTTCCCGCTAATGATTGATACTCTGGATTGACAAATACAGATCCAGATTACTAATGCAAGTGAATTTTCAGGCACATATATGCTCTTTGCGTGTCATTAAACATTCTCAGAACGATCAACGAGACTCCTCTTCCGACATAGTCGGATTGTGCGACAAGTGCTAAGATAATTGAAATCTAGAAAAAGAAAAAGAAAAGGAAAGCAGAATTTCGTTGGGCATTTCACATTCAAGAACCAGGTCAAAGATATGAACAATTGTTGAAAGCATCCACATCTTCAGCGACGGCAATTACAGATGACATTACACATGATGTGATATGAACACATTCTCCTACCAACATAAGCAACAAATGATGCTATTTGGCAAGGTGGTGTGAAAGAAAGCACTTAAAACTACAAAAGATGCTAATGAAAACCAAAAGCCTAGGCACATACACTCAATACAAGTGATAGTACAACAATTTCAAAGCTCCGAGAGGATGGCAGGGATATAATGAGATAACTCTGCAGTGAGAGATTGAAACCCGTTCACGAGCTGCGTGTGGAATTCTTGATCTTCCTCCCCGATCAATCTGAAGTGAACCCGTATCGCACGCTTACAAACAGCCATGAATTCAAGAAGTGCAGCGATGAGTTGCTGTAGCTCTTGGGACCGCAACCTTGTGGCAGGCTCACCCGACAAGAAAGCCGTGCAAACACTAAGAACCCCACTATTCACCTACAACATGAGATTAAATGTCAAAGGTCATCATGAAGAAAGAGGTGCATGGATCTAGACAAGTTATTTGGTCAAGCATAAGCCAGTTATTTGCCAAAGGCCACTAATATGCACTCACTTGGACTGCCACACTGCCTTGGAGGATTCTCTGCAGACTTTGCAAGCGTGGGAGTTGATCTCCTTCAGAACTGCGAGGCTCTTCAAGTTCATTGCGCAGTGCAGCTGTACGGGTTTCAATCATGCCAATTGCATTTTCTACTGGCGAAAACTCAAGAGACTCAGATTTAATCACCAAGAGCCTGTTCACAAGGGCAGGGAATGAGCCCTCGGTCTGAAGGACTGACCGCCTCTTCCATTGGTCTTCTAACCCACCCTGAGTCTTGCCATTTTTAGTAAATGGGGTATCAAACAAAAAGCGATCAAAAACACGTGCACGGACCCCACCAGTAGATAGAGAAAAGATCCTCTCCCTTCTGCTCCCCAAATCTTCATCTTCCATCACAGGATCAACAGCAGTTATCTGTAGATAGCAAACTCCTGGCTGCAACTCTTCAGCTTTTACTTGTCTAGAATCTGGGATAATGTGCAGTGTATGGTTTCCATCCATCCGGGACTCATAAATATGACTAAGCTTCTCCATAATATCACCAAGGCGCACATCACGGGGCTCCCGATAAACGTATTCCTTCCTATCCAGCTTCCCAAATTTTTCACCGTAGAATCCCACCCTGTAATATGTAGCATCTGTAAAAGGAATTGGGCTCGATTCCTGCTCAAGGATTGACTCATAAATATTGGTGAGAAAGGTATGACATTTTGCCAGCTGTCCATATGCTCTCCTGCTTTTGTAAACTGGAATCACGAGTTCCAGAATGCTTGCACAGAAATGATGAAGCTCAGCTTGAGAAAAAAGCTTGTTTGCAAGCTGCAGATATTTCACAGCAGAGTCTACTGTGAGTTTTGAAGCACCATACCCCTCAACCTCTGCAGCAGATGCCTCACAGCTGATCTCACTGCTGACCATTGGGCAAATTTTACGTAGTGCTGTCACATGGTCTTTACTCCAGACACCATCATTTCTAGCTACTAGGGCCTGCAATAAGAAAAGTAAGATATAGATGGACTGCATGAGTATCTGATAGAATATATTCTTCCAATCAATCAGCAATAACTAGTTGTGATAAGTTTCCCATATAAATAGATCTCAGACAACAAACAGTTTGAGCAGTCTTCGTAGAGAAGTATAGAGACGTAAACTCTAGATACCTCACAAATCAGAAAAGAACTCACTTTGGTTGAGGAAAATGATGTCCTACCAACAGTATCTCTTGTCCATCAAGAGTAGAAATTATTTGTACCCTGTGTCTTTGTTTCTATTACGGATACAAGTATTTGGCTGCAAATTAAAGCATAACTTAGGTCCTTGCTAACTTACAATAGGCAGAGTACATTGGATCTTCTATTTATACATGACAATTCTTCCTTGGAGAGCCAGCAAAATGTGATTGTATAGAGGAACATTTTTTGTGACAGCATACAGAATCCAACCATCAAGCTTGAAAGAGTACATTTGCTTAAAGCTATATGTGACTATATTTGATAATTTAAATGTATGTACCTGCATTACAACACCAGCAACAGCCACAGCACATTGTGCAGCTTCAGCCCAAGACTGCATCTCCTGGTGTGCATCACACAAGTGCAACAACCACATAATGTGAAGATCCGGGACAGGGGCAAAAGCCATAGCAAGTTTGTGATAACTCTCTGCAGCAGCATATCTATCCATATTCATCAAAGATCCCTGAATGACAAAAAATCAGAGAAAGGCTAACTTAACACAAGCCCAAAACTTATTAACATGTAATTAATGATAAAGCCAAGATGTTATGGTCAGCAAGCTCGCTGGATCAGATGCAGTACAGCCAACAACTTTTAACTATAACACGACCCACTCTTCTCATCAACCAGAATGGTGACTCAGATGACAGAACTACTCCAACTATTTGTAATTGATTTAATCTGATGGATGGTGGCTGATACATTACCGATATATATGAGGTTCACCTCACCCATAAGTCATTAAACAAATATGCTACCACACATGCGATCATAACTTACCAAAAGAGAATGCTCAAGGCTTGCATCTAGTGCCAAAAGAAGGCAATCAGAGAGATATTTGACCTCCGACCAGGACCACCGATTTTCTGTCATTCTTTCTGGAATTGAGACGAGAGAATTTTCTGCAAGACCACATTCTTTCAATATGCTAGGGCTCTTGCCTTCATTTGCCATTTCCTCCAAAGAATTTCTAAGTCGCCGTGCCTCACCACTCTCCTCTAGCGTACCATCAGATTTCATCTGAGTGACTTGCACCTCAGACATCAACTCTGATATTGTAATGGTCAGCATGACCCTTAACCTTGCAGATTGCATTAAGTGATAGAAAGAACTCTGCAAATTGATTATGAAATGCATACCATCAATAATCTGGTTGTACTAGCTGGCAGAGAAGAGTATGATGTTCAGTCTAGAGAGCTTACCTTAACAAGTATCTGAAGTCCAACAACAGCCCGTTTCCGAACACTGTCATTTCTGAAAACTGCTAGCCGCAGCAGATGAAAAGCAACTTGTTTTAAGAATCGATCGTTCTCCCTGGATATAAGGGTAGCTCCATGAAGATCAAAGACACTGCTGAAGACAGGTGATAAAGCTTTCCAAAACTCCAGTGGTTGATTTCGGGAGAAGAAATTCATAAAAATAGCGGTCATGCAATCGAGTTTCCCATAGTCTGTTGTGATGCTATGAGTTGATGCCATTGTGGAAAATTTCTCGGTTATTTCCAGAACTTGAAGACTGACAGCAGCGCTTAAATTCTCTTCCCAAAGCTCCTGTAGTAATTGCCATGATTATAAGCTGTCTTCATTAAGTGAAAATCAAATGATTCAAACTTCTTCAAACAAGAAAAACAAGAGCAGTAGCATGGTGAATACTGTAAACACTATACCAGTTTCTGCCTCAAAATTGGGTGCAAGGATTCTCTCAGAGCTTGAGCTGAAGCTCCAATCCTTGAAGATTGAGCCTGAGCTAGGGCTTCTCTCAACGAATACGGCTGACTTGGGGAGCTCAACTGGGAGTTCACTCTTTGCCATAAATAACCATTCTCAGGTGTTCCCTGAGGCTGCATAAAGATATTGCAGCAGAAATTTAGAGACTCTGAGTGGAAACCAATATTCACAAGGATGGCTTCCAGTATTAAAAAGAACATTCACCAGGATGGCCTCTGAGATCAGGAATAACTACAGCAGACAAAACATATTTACCTTACTCTCAAATTAAATGCTTTACAAGAGTTCACTTACTCTAACTTCTTGTCTTGATGCCTCTGAAAGATACGTGTTAATTGCAGGAGAAAGTCTCTCAGAGTACTTTGGGGAGACAGGTCCATCCCCAGCGGGGCTGCGAGAACTGGAGCCAAGGAGCATGCCATCAGAAGGTTTTCTATGCTGCAAAATCATGTAAAATGCAATTACTATTCTGAGCAAGGAGGATAGCACTGAGACTACTCAGTCATCCTAGTAAATCTGACTTCCATGCTGCAAGGACAAACAGATAATTTATGGTGATTGAAATAGAAAAATCCTAACAGCAAAGGAGAAAAAGGCATGAATCAAGAGCATTTTCATCAGTCAACTATAAGGAAGATTCATGACAAGTGATAATTCCACAAAGAATTGACAAACCAAAAGGAAAAATCTCATCAAGCACCTAGCTTATAATGAACCATTATAATTACTATCTCGTAAAGCACCTCTATACTCTAAGGAATTAACTTGCCATCTATTGATCCACTAAACGAACTAAATGCCTCCAACGAATTTACTCATAAACAAAAAAGAAGAAAGAAATTAAGCAAATTTCTCAGTCACTGATCAGCATTAAACCAAACAATTCTTAAGAATTCCAATTCAAAGAACAACTTAATCTATAACTGATATTCCAGTAGCAAATAAGAGCTAACCAGAAGTCAAGCCAGAAAGAAATCGAAATATTAGAAATGGACTCGAACCTCAAAGAGAGTAAGGCACTCTTCCATGAGTTTGAAAAATAGTCGGGTTCGAGCAACGCTTTGCTGCCACGCCTTGACAAGTGACGCATCATCTAGGTTGCGCACAATTTGCAAAATAACAATCAGAACTTCACGCTTCTCCACAGCATTCAGATTGTAAAAGACAGGCATCTCATCTAGGATCTGCAATAAATTCAAATTTGAAATTTTCAGAACATAGAGAAAAGGATAAAGGATAATACTGCAATTCAAGACCATGAAAATGCTAGGAACTTCCAAGCGAGAAACTAGGTTACCCCCCAAGTTGCTTTTACTATGCTAGATTTGTTCATTTAGTATGAATCTTTTCCCCACATATCGTGAAAGCAAACTAAATTGGAGAGAACAAAAAGATCTGAAGAAGTGAAAATTGCTTTCACTTGACAAATTTTAGTCTATCATCTGTATAGCTGTCACACCAGGGACATTAAGTAGCTTCAATTTGCTCGCAATTGTCAGTACATTTATTATGGATAGAGACCAAAAAATGATGGGGAAAATGGCACAACAATAGAGGTGGTATTGCAACTAACCCCCAGGATCAGGGTCGCACTGGCAACTATCAATTTCATTTTAAGCCCCGAAAGGTACAATAACAAAACATCCACAACGATTGCCTAATTTTAACACAATGACTGGGCGAAAAGTAATTTCTTGGTAGCAAAGATGAACCCTAAACATAGGCCTTGCCATTACAAAAATCAAACATCATGGCATAAAGTTAATTAAGTTTAAGCTTCTAGTTTCCTTTTTAACATCTTCCAGGATCAGAGATGTTATAATCAAGGTAGTACTTTCAACCTGATGCATCAAGCTTAAGCAATTATGTAATTGTCTCGTTCAGATGCATCGACAGAATGTCAAAATACTATGTAGCCACCTCAGTAACTAACTTAAATCTGCTTAAGATGGTGAACATAAAACCCTGCACCTTTAGTTTTACCACCTACAGCTTACTCAGTGAACATAAAACTCTACACTCTCCAAACCCAGTGAAGTACAGCTTACTCAGCAAATTATTACATAGACAGTTCTCTCATAATTTTGATTTCTCAAAAATTAATATTATAAACTATCTGGATCAAAAGAAGGCATGACCTACTTGTTCATTTTCACAAGACAATCAGAAAAGCAGAAATTTGACTTATGAAAGAACAGATGAAAATTAATCTTTAAACTGGACCGCGTTTGACATTTATGCATTCTAACTAGGGACAAATGCAGGAAAGGATACTTGATATGATACTTAACGGTGTAAAAGAAGAATCCCTAAAAGCTGGGCATCATAACAAATTTTTCTTGTAATCTGTTCTGAAATAAACAGTTGAAATTGAAAACTGAATAAAAATTCAGTGGAAAGCACAAAATAATAGACGGTCTGGGATCTTGGTAGGGAAATGTACCTGTCCGATGAGTGGGAAATATAGCTGTGCAATGTAGAGTTTATCTTCAGGCTTCTGGTATCGAGCATCAAACTCATGCTTGCATAGGAGGATGACTAATATTCTAGCTGCCTGCACAAATTGTATGATAAAGGTCAACATACAGAACAAACAAGCATGTTTGCCAACTTTGCAGACTATAATAGCAAATAGAGGAAAATATATTCAGAAACCAACTTAAATTTAAGCATATGTTAGTACAAATTATTAGCACAGTAACCAACCTTTGCACGCTGAGACAAATCATCATGATCCCAGCTGAGGAAAATTTCTTGTATTAGGACAGATGAAAGGTAGTTCCTGCAGCATGTACGCATAGATAAGATCTTCCACATCCAACATATTTTGAAGAATGCAAGGAGACTAAGACCAGCTGTGTGCGCAGTGTAAGTTATAATATGTTGAGGCCAGGAAAGAAAGTGCGAAGCAGTTACGAGGACTAGTTTTTCAAGAAAAACTTGTAAAACTTCATAGAGCAAGAGTGGGAATTGATGATTGCTCAAGGGCATACAAGAGACCTCCCAAAGTCTATGTAATTGAAAGGCTATCAAGTAGTACCAGATTGTGAACTGCTCCACCACATTTTCCAATAAACTGGATTACCCATGTAAAGGACACAAAGTGGTGGGTGCAAGTTGATGCACAATTTATGTTGCACTTGCAGAGTTAGATGAGGCAAATCTCATTTCTGAAACTCATACAGTTACCTATCTGAAGGGTCTCTTCCAGGCATTTCCACGAAAAGATCGTGGTCACATATAATCTGTAAGAATGTGAGCTTGCATTCATGAAGAACCGATGGACATACTCCAGAAAATTTGTCCAGGTACAAGGACACCTGTAGCAGATGAATGAGAAGTAAGACAACCGAACACGGAACTGTAATTGACATGAAAAACATATTTAAATCACGCCAAGCCATATGTGAAATTCTCGCTAAGTTAATCACATCAGGATAAGCTATCCATTCTTAAGATGTAGAAATCCAGTTTAATATGAATAAATCAGTTAACTTTGCTGCAAGTCAGGAACCCCTCCAACAAAAAGAGTCAAATCCGAACTACTAAATTCCATTAGAGATAATCATACATTAAATGGAAGGAAAAGCGTACTAGTTCAAAAACTTGGCGTGGTTCAATCACTGATAAGAGATCATAACATAAGAAGGCCAAGCTACTATTCAACCGCTTTGCTAAGCTTAATCCCTTCTTACAACGCTCGTGCACTTCTGTTAGAAGGCAATCATACAACTGCAGTATGCATTTAAATACACCTTCTTTCAGCTGCATAGGTGGAATATCTTCACCTGCAAAATAAAGGATGATGAGACCACTTAAGGATCATACAATGATTCAGAATGCAAATTGAATGGTGAAATGACTGCATCATTTGAATAAGAGCACATGTTTACAGACCTAAAATTAACTATTGCAATTGTTGCAAAAGTAGAAGCAGAGAAAGAGAATAGACCTTTCCTTTTCAGAGATACTCATATTTAATTCAGATGCAAAGAGGATGTTTTGAAGCTTTAAAACATACCTAGTGAAAGAACGTGATAGAATAGTCGAGTCTGCTCCAAGGCCATTGACTTGACAATTAGTTCGAGGAAAAACCAAGCCATAGCCAATACGTCATCATAGACCGGTCCGACACGGTAGCCCTTAGCCTGAAAAAAGGGATCGAGTAAATATGGCAGTAGCATAGTATAGCTGTACATTAATGTCCTGCAGCAAGGGTGCAGCATCCATGCAGCATGTTTTTCCACTTGCAAAAAGTATTGTCTATTAACTAGCAAACAGTTTCTCTCTCATTGATATTGCTGTTTTATACCCAATTGACTAAACCAGGGGAGCTGAATTGACTGTTATTAGTCTGCTAATCATTGACAATCCATAACAAGGAGAATTAATCTCAACAACCAAAGCAAAGACTACTTTATGAGAATATAACCAGGAACAGCAGCTCTTTAAATGAAATGAAGCGCAAGAAAATCCTGGTATGAAGATGGCTCCAGAAAGAAAACAAAAGCATGAAATTATGAACTAAGGCACTTCATTGTAACTGGGACATGGTGTCGTGCGTCAGTAAGCAATCACTTAAATAGTGGGTGAATTGGAGAGATAACTTAATCAGCACCTCATACACACACACACACACACACACACACACACACACACACACACATATATATCGTACCCAAGAACTGGTATAATCCATTACACTGTGCTCATAGTTTAACAGCCAAAACAGATGACCAGTAAGCTTTTACCTTACTTCGAGCTAAGCTCCCCCAAACAGCAGAGAGACCAGGATAAACTGGTGGTTGACGTCCCCCAAAGTCATCAAATGCATAATCAACATAGTTAACAAGAAAACGATTTCTTTCATTGTCATCCACAGACTCCTGTTGCGCCCTATGGTAAAAAATTGCACATGTTATCAAATGCCAAGGGGCCAGATGTGGCCACAACAATTTAAAAAGCATATACTACGTTCCAAGAGAATGAATTAATTGTAAAGCTGAAAGGGCAGTTTGATGTAGAAAAGGGTTGGTTTTTTGCATATGCATCCATTTCTTAATTCCTTTTTCACAGGGCAATGAATCCGCATGCAGCATTTATCCAAACTCCACTTAGACATAAGCATGTCATCATCCACAACTTTCAGACATAGAAGGCTTAAAATTCATGTTCAGCATGAACAAAACATGCGTGTACTATTCAATACATTAAGCATCAAAAGTGAAGAGCAAACCTAGTCAGAATATTCACCACAGCCCTGAAAGCCGCGACCTGAACATGACAAGTAAAATGTGAGGTTGCAAACCATAAGAACTGAGTGAAATAGAATGAACATCAAACTATATGCATTATGCACTAATGAATTAAGATACTGCTTGTCATAAAAGGATAGAGAACAAAAGAAAAAAAAGAAAAAAAAAACACAATAAGCCCATTTGAGCAGTTCCCTTACAGTGACTCATTTCTACAGCTCCTCATTATATTTCTTTTGCTTCAAATGGTCCATTTGATTTTAAAAGATCTGTCATTCTACGATGTATCTACAGTTTTACCAGTGAATGTCTTCCTTGAAAGAACAAAGAGAAAAATCAGAGAGTGGATTTATTTAAAGACCTGAAGGGTTTCTCCACCATTGCCTATAAGATGTAGTAGCATATTCAAGATTGGGTGAAGGAACTGGAGTAAAGCAGTAGAATCAACATTCTTTAGACTGTTAATAGCCTGCAAAAGAACGTTTGCAATGAAATTAAAACAGGAAAAGTCACAACAAACCATCATCCACAATAACTTAGAAGAAAATCCACAGAGATATATTGAAATTTCTTTCTGAAGGAAAACAGGACTAAATAATGCTGAAGTCAAGGGCCCATTTAACCTCATGCAGCAGACATATTAGGCATAAAGAAGAAGCCAAATGCTCATCGAAAGATAGCATCTACTAAAGTAGTACCTCTAGAAGTTCTGAACCCCAGGGTGGGCTTGTCCGCAGTGTGTGTCTATCATATTCAAGAAAAAAATCCCTAACTCGCTCATTAATAGGGTACAAAGATGAGCAGAGTCTCAAGCGCAATCTAAACACATTTTTCCCATCTTCCAAGTAGTCCAACCTCTCCTGCAAAAGAGAGGCACATTTCTTTATTTACAAATTTAATGCAAGGACGAGCAAAACATGCTATTAGCCAAATCACATCTGTTCTATGAGAAATCCAACAATAAATTTCAAAAAAACTACTTAGCAGTAAACACTGTGCTCTATAGACTCATAAACCTACTGGTTTTCAAAGAAGCCTCTCAGTTTCAGGATACCCCAGGATAGAAACCTGGCAGCATATACATGCGTGTGCACGCATCTGCACATGCATATGCACATATACCCTCGTTCTCATTTGGTATGAGTGGTTGAAGTTCACCAAGAACTTCATCGCCAGACATATATCTGCTCGCAAGTGCCATCAGTCAAGGCATCTGACTTGCTCCAGTTCAACCCAAAGGAGAAAAATAAACATTAAACAATGCAGGAAACCCAAAAGCAAGTAGGATGGAACAGCATAGACCAGCGAGATTTGAAAGAGCAGTTTAGCTTAGTCTAAAGTTAAAGTATGTAAAAGACTCCCGTCAAACAAGAGATATCCCGGATCAAGAACATCTCTAAAGTCACTCATATTGTTAGATAATGATATAAAGGCATTATTGACATGGAAAACAAGAAATAGTACAGATGTTATTCTGCTGATTAACACAACTCGTACCTTTCCAGCATCCTGAAGATAATGCGGAACTAGCTCTCTCATGATAGGCAAAGAAATTTCAGATCGCAGCCTGAACAAAACCACACCTGTTAGAGGTCTGGGGTAACCATTTATATATAGAAAAGGACTTCAAATTAAGACAGCAAGATTCAACTACACAGAAAATAAAGGTAAACAGATGTAAACAAGCTCCTGTGCCATTTTATCATGTTTCAGGTAAAGAACGTTTTGTTAATACTCAACCATAACATAAGGCATTGACACCGGTTTTTACACATGCATCATGATGAACTCAGCAAAGGTTGAAGACAGGGTCAAATACATGTAAAATGGTTGAACCATTATTTCCATTTGTCAGCATAAGGAACAGAACACAGGGTCCAATGCATGTACTTACTGAGCATGTGTAGATAGTGGAAGTGCTGCATAACCAATCACCACCTGGAAAATCAATTAAATGGGAAAAGAAAGATTACATTAATGCAATTACATTAATGCAATGAACATGAGAAAATGGAAGTAGCCAGGTAATATTAGGTATGGAGCATAAAAAACTTAAGAAACCAAAATCAACAATAGGCACAATAAGAGATCGTTCAGCAAAAGGGATATACAACTAAAAGGAAACATTACCGGCTTTGGAGCTTCCAGCTTTGTTTGAAGGTCAATGTGGAAGAAAGTGAATAATAGGTGATGAAGCGGGGTCCAAATGGCAGGAAGAAGAAGTTTAAGTTCATCATGATAGCAAGCTGCCCTAGCTCCAACAGCAACTTGCGTATGGACCCACTTCTGTGGTGATGCACCTGGCTCCCTTGGATACAGTGCCTATGAGATAATTCATAAAATTGAGAAAATATATTCATAGAGAAATAGATCATTCCAGCCATAGGCACTAAGGGGGTGCCAGCCTGTATAAATCATTCACAAGAAAGAGTATTATCAACAAGAATTCTACCTCCAGAGGCTGTCTACGCACATCAGCATCATCCTTTCTAAGTTCAACCCGTATAAACAAGTTCCTCTTCCGACTCAAAGCCACTGTTAGGGGATATACATAGAGAGAATGAAAAAGCTGCAGGAAAGGCTCATTCCTTGTGGTGGTGCGGAAGTCAAAGGCTTGGAACTGAAAAATAATCAACAATTTCATGAAGCGCATACAAAAGTAAGTGCTCGAACATCAGTGATTATATCTTCAACATGAAAATGCTAGTAGGCACTTTGTATGGGCACATAATCATCTACAATCAGCAGGATAGCAAAAGTGCAATTACTCACCAAAAACAAAAGTGTAGACCAAACCCACAAAATAAAAGTACTACTTAGATTAGGTCTGACCAACTTCCTTTGTACCTATTGAAAAATCACCCCCCCCCCCTTTTTCTCCACTTTTCCCAACCCTCTCAAGCCTCCAAACATTTCTCATTTCTTCTTGCTTTAAATACTTTCTCTACTACAGGTGAAATAAGTTCAACACAAACATTAAGAAGTTGCAAGCATGGTACAAAAAACCTTTACTACATAAGCAGTTCAAGAGATTTAATCCAGCTGAAATCTTTATTATACATCGACCATCCCACCAATACTAGGAAGCATTCAATTCTGCTGCTGCATACAAACAACAGTCCATCTGAGCACAATGAAAGAGGATCACGGAGAATACACAAGACAATGCAAGCCACAAGTCAATAACCCTCGAACAAGCACGCAATGTGGCCCTGGAAATGTTAGTGGGCGCCAAATGGCAGAGTGAGCTCTAACACTGAGCCCATTGAAGTTATGCAATCAAATCAATTAAGTCAGAGAAATATAGATACTCAATTAATACTTCCTCCAACCCAACTATTAATTGGTCCACGGTGTCACAGCAAATCCAATTTTTCATACAAACTCCAACATTTAGGTACATACAAAAGAATCACTTCAGAGTTTAATTCCTAAAACTAAAAAGCAGCTATTTTCATTTCCTTCCCTAGCCATAATTATGTCCTCATCGAAAGAATGACGGCTACATTACTTACATCATCAGCATTGAAGTCTGAATTTCCTTGGCTGTTCAATCTATTGTCTGAGGCTTCTTTTCCATCAAAGGAATGCTGTTTGATATTGCTACTTTGGGTCCCATCCGAACCATTACTGGGACATTTTGAAAAAGCAGAAGCAGTAATAGTATCACCAGGATCAACAGAATCATTGGTCATGCTACCATTTTCTGATACATTCTCCAAATCAACTTGACCAGTCTGGTGTTTTTCAATTTCAAGTCTCAAAACACCTCTCACAGGTTTATGAACCTTGTGCTTTGGATCCTACAAAATAAAAGGAAACACAGACAAACAACAATTAAGAGGAATAATTACTTTGTACTGATAAAAAAAATTCACTCGGTATCTTATATGCTATCTTATGCTGGAATTAGATTTTAAAGAAAATCCAAATAAGACCTGCCCCTGCCTCCTACATCTTAAAATCAATGACAGATGACTGTAACACCTCGAAAGCTTCCAAACTGCAATGGAATTAATTTATTGGGAAAGTCATAAAATTCAAGCCCTGCCCCCAACTCCGCCCACACAGAATAAAATGAGAGCTAGAGTTGTAAATTTGTTCTTCATCAGGCAATACCTTCTATAGAATTAATTTGAAATTGCACGGAGAGCCTGTTATCTGAACGAAGCAACTCTAACAAAACTTTCAGATAGAAAGTAAATAATCACATAAAATTGACTAAATCCTTCTCGTATAATGAAAAAATAACAAGGCCATCCATCTTGCCAAGAGAGGCTGGATATTAAGATGATAAAAGTCATACTTAATTTTCAACTGAATTAATCTCAATTTATTGGGTCATTCCCCAAAATTTCGGGCAACACAACCTCGGATATATCAATCTAAAACACCATATCCTTCACAATCGTTCAAGTTGGAGTTTATTAACTGCATCAGTACTTCAACAGTTCCCCGAGTTTGAACAAGAAAAGAGTATTGTAGTATCTACTAGTTTTTTATGGTGGTGATAGTTAATAGAAGAGACATCAAATGCCTAATCAAAAGCATATCATTTTCATAACCTATAATAAAAGGAGTTGACAGAAAGATGACACAAGTTAAATTAACAAAGCAAATAATAAAACTCGAAAGATCAAAGTTCCTAATAATTATGAAAGGCTGACAGGTTGCTCATTTTGGAGAATGACATTCTTTTCTTTGTTGTCATAGCATAAAGAAACAATATATGAACCATCCAAGGGATATGCATGTGTGTGTATGTGTGCGTGTGTGGAGATATAAAATAAGCCCATGGTACCAATAGAAACACAAGCAAACACAAAGGGAAAATGATTGTTCTAACAAACACGCTCATGCTGTACCTGAAGTGAATCCTCTGTGTAGCTTTCTTTAACTTTGTTTAAGTTCGATATTTCAACTACAACTGAGCTTCCACTTGAATAACCCAGCTTCCCATGTAATGTGATCTTAGAAACAGGTTCCACTCCACCATCATGGGAGATGGACCCAGAAATGCTAGGAGCAAGAGGGCTACTTGGAGAAGCAGAACCACCAGAAGCTGCACCAATGGTGTTATCAAATAATGGAACAATAGCCCAGGCGAAGGACTCTCTGTATGGCATGATTCGGGACCACACCTGCAATTTCTGCCTCTCTCTCTCGTTCAAGTGCACCTGCAAATATAGTTGAGATAGCACAACACCTGATTCAAAGGATTCTGTTTAACAACTAACTAAAATTTTACTTAAAACACCAACAAGTGCAACCTCCCTCTAGAACTATTTATGAGGGATCAAAGGAAGCCTTTCAATCAGGTCATTGAGGAGATTTACACATATGGTTGAGAATACGATCTAGTGAACAGTAGATTTTGGAATTGGCCTTTTCTAACCTCCAATTCCTGTCCACAGAAATCAACCAACATACTGTTTCCCCACTAGCCAGCCATTTAATGTGTCCAATACAGGCAGCTTCATGGTTTTGACGGATGAGATAGTAGAATGCAACATTTTGTTTCCGCTTTTTCATTTTCTGGACTCCCATAAAACTCACCATATTAACAACAAAAGAATTAAGAGACCTTTTCTATCACCTAAAGGAAGTTAGCAAAAGACCAGCAAGGATGTGGACCCAATTACACGACTATCTAGAGGGGTGGATCATTCAAAAACAAGTAGCTCCCAAGAACTACAAGGAATTAATCAAGTTAAGCTGAGTTTGAGTGAATTTACTTCAGTCTCTCAAATTTTGAATTCCTTCAACATCAGAAAAGAAAATAGAAATAGATAATCTGCTTGGTGTGATCTATTTTTCCCCTTAAAAGTTCATATTTGAGGAGAATTCTTGCTGCAAGGATAAGGAGGTTCATTGCATTATAGAGGTCAGTCTTCAGTCACTGGAAACAGCATATCTCAGCTTGTGAATGAAGGCTAGCAGAAGGTTGGTGCAAGTGTGGTTTAATTCGCAACTAATCAAATTCAATCTAGTATAACTCAGTCAACAAGTTTTCATAATTACAAGATTTATAAAATAAATAAAAAGAGTACTAGGACCCTGTCTTCATTTCTACCCGTGTGATGCCAGTATAGGGAAATGCTGGGGTAATTCTAGCCGCTAGCAGGGACACAAAGCAAAGGTGTTCATGGAGTTTGTATCAACTAATTCCTAAGGTTGACAATCTAAAAAGGGAGTCCTTGACGGAATCCTAAAATTACATTTGCCTAGAAGAAGAAATTATACAGAAACATGCAAGTGAGAAACCAAACAATCAGAATATAGTTCTAAATAAGCATAACGCCATTTGGATCTATTTTTAATAACAAAATGAGGTTGTTAGGTAGTAAGAGGCTACCACACTATTCAATTTCTTTAAAAGAATATAAATCACAAGCGTGAAAAGTTTGTTCATCCATCACTGTTGGAGTGTTGAATCATAGAAGAAATATCAAGGTGTACAAACACATACAGGCTCCTTGCGTGAATAAACGGATGAAGTAACTCCGCCTTCTTCAGTGGCAGGTTTCTCCAGCTGGATTAACAGACAAACTGATGCTGATGGTGCATCCAGATAGAAGATTCCACGTGGCTCATTTGACATTTTGCTCTGATGATGATATCCAAACACGACTTCATTAGTGGAAGGATGTTAATCATCGAACTTAGCTAGATAATAGAAAAACTAAAGGAAAACTTATTCACTTACATCCTGTGCCTCAGTTGGTAGCACTCGAAAATAAAAATCTTCTGACAACTTTTCTCTCCTCTCCCTATTGTACAGGCATATCGTACCATGAAATGGCTCTATTGAAAATGGAAATTGCGGGAAAAGATTCCCAGAGAAGAAGGTCATTACTCATTAGGAAAACACTTAGGTGCATTAAGAATTTAGAAAGCAGCTATTATACGTAAAGCTAAACTGCAGTCTGACACATACCGACTAATCCTGCTTGAAATGAGAGAGATAACACTTTCACCGAGATCTTCAATCCACTGAAAAACCAAAGGAAAAGGATATGGACGAGAGGTAGAACAAAATATTGGCAAATTACATTGAAAACTGAAATGTGAATTATGAAAGGATAGTGAAAATCTACAATGCTTGAAGATAACCTGCCATGCTGCGAGATATGAGAATCCGGAATCCTCTGGCCATATATCATTGACCTCTCATTTTGCCAATCGAATGCTGGTTCGTAAGCAGGCAGTGGAGATACACCAAAATGCTGTATTCACATACATAATACAACTAAACCTCGTCACTTACTAAGGTAAAGTAAAAAATTTGAACCATATGGTAGTGCGCTACTAAAACCAAGAACTCTAAAACATTTAATCGAAACACAAAGTAGATCAAAGGGAAATATAAGATCAATCAAATTCATCGTGACTAAGAAGTAAACAGACCAGTCTACAGCAGCTTCGCAGTCTAAAAAATACCTCTCGTATCGTATATGGTAATCATTATTACTATATGAGAGGAAAATAACTTGCTTATAGATAGATGAAAGTATAAACTCAGGAAGCAAGCCTACAAAAGTGCAACCTTAGAGTCAGATGATGTAGCCTCTGTAAATTGCCTTCCCGAAGTGCTAGGGACGTCATCATCAGTAGTGTCATCTGCCTTTGCTTGCCTGGCACAGGCAAGACGCATCTCTGTAGATCAATCAAAAGGAAATTCATAAATAAACCAATGAGTGGCAGGAAGAAAACCATTGGTAAGAAAGTATTTCCCCATTAAAAAAGGATAAACATCTACATTATCATGACATATATAATGCCACTATCTAACGACAAACTAATAGGAGGTACTCAGAGAATCAGAGTGCTAAGTTTTCTCGCCACAACAAGCCACTTAACACAGGCCAGAAGTGTAGGAGGCCACACAACCTTAGCAAGTTGATTAATACATTCCTACATTGCATGTACCAAACAGACCCACCAAAACCAGATTGATCTTTAAGATGTAACCATATGTTAGACCACTTTTCTTTCCTTTCCACAAAATTTAGTTTTGGTTTTCCAAAAAGCGAGCCATACATCTGTGCTAATATTACCTGTCTCAATATCAGTGTCGGGTCCTTCAAATATTTGATTTTGAAGATGAACTGGACTGACACTTTCATAATGCCCATACTTGCTATCATCTTTTACCCAGTCAGTTCTATAGCAATGGACAAGTTCATTTAAATGCGGCCATTGCTCCGGATTTTCATCAAGCTGAGATAAACGAGAAGAATCTGTTAGAAAGCCCTCAAATTCTCCGGATCAAGCATTTACCATTCAGCACCAATTATTCCATGTAAGCAAATTTTAAATACTTCTGATGGCAGAAAGAAAACAGACACCATGTTCACTCGGGCAGTAGAGATGATCAGAAAAGACACTTTAGACGATCTTTGCAAAAGAAAATGACATCTTTGATAGGCCTTCAGACAGCCAAAATGCTGTCAGTTCCATCAAACAACTTAGACCAGTACAGTGCCAATCTATCAACTAATCATCTCCTTCTGAAATTGAGAAGGACGAAACCAGCAAAAACTCACTGCACATGAATGGTTCATTGATGAGAAAATAAAAATTTGATGTGAACCTTCAACAATCAAAATAAATGTTTTCTGCCAAATGTAGGCAGTAAGAAAGCCTGAAAGACTCTAAGAGGTGTGAACTCCAGACAATTCTTAAGGAAAGTGATAGGCATCCATAAATGATAAGAAAAGGACAAGATTAGTGGTTCATTCATCATAGGTTATAAAAGAGAGACATCTATTACAAATTTACAAGATATTCAAAAGATAATTCCAACAAAGAGCTGATTATACTTCAGGGGGCCATGCACCACACATGCAGGAGAAAAATTACTAAGTAGGAAATGAAAGAATGAGATTCAAGATATCTAAATAATTGAAAAGTTTAATGGCATCTAGCCATATTCATAGAGGTTGTTTTCGCATAACCAAATGAAGATTCATGGATCAAAGAGACTAAGTGAATACTTGCATGCTTCCTCCATAGTCCAAATCATGCACATGACCTCTTACCCGTTTAGACAAGCAGACCAATTTAAAGAAAGACTATTCGTCCTAATGTCCTTCAATTCACCATGTCATCCTAGAGAACCTCCGTTCATACGTCCAAGTCTTGACAATTTTGTGTGAAACCCTTTTGTGAGAACCCTTTGCAAAAGGGTTCTCAGGAAGAGCAAGCTGCCAGCCAATCAAAATACTTTTGGCAGTATCCAGTGATATGACACCTTGCAATAGAACATCTTGCGATACCTTTCAATAGGATATCGCAATATGAGTTCAGCAAACTACATTTCACAAGCGAATAAGAATAGTTCACGTTAGCAGAACCGGCTTCCCATTAAAACTGCAAAGGGGCAAGAACTATGTCGAAACCAGCGAGTCATGGGCGACATCTCTTAACCACGACCATCTGCCTGAACTACTCTTTCCCTTTTCTCCGAGTTCTTTCTTAGGCATGCCATTGAAGTTGCAATGCGAACACACAAACTTCTGGCACTCAACACTTCAATATGCACAATGATCAAGAAACGGGAAAAACTAACCAATGGGTCCAACTTAAGATGAGCGGAGGTGGCGCAGTTGGTGGACTGGCGCGGAATTCTCCGAAAACGATTCGACGACTGCGAGCTCTCCATTGCAGAAACAGTCCCGAACCCACCTCTCTATCCAACCCTGGAATCCAAAACCCAACAATGCCGAGTCAATGCACGCTTCTTTACCCAAGAAATCAGCGTTCTTGGAACCCAAACCTCGCCGTACGGACCACTCGCGCTCGCAATGCGGGTACGAAAAAGAAAAACACATAAAGGCAACGCCTTGTACCGTAGATCTAGACCCAAACTCACCGGAGCATCGCCGGGAAGGGAGCGGAGGAGGAAAAATGCGATTCAAGATGAGATTTTGAGGAGAGGAGAACGAACCCTTTTCGATTCTTTATGCGATTTGGATCATTGATGTGATTTCACGGGTGGGATTTGAAGAAAAAGGGCATGGGGGGATGACTTTCTCGGCGGGGCCAAAAACTACCTCACTACTACCAACCCTAACTGCACAGAGAGTGAGAGAGAGAGAGAGAGAGAGAGAGAGAGAGCAGTTGCTACAGTAATGGCACTGTACAAGAGTCAAAGTTAAGTCTAAAGTCATGAAGAGAGAGAGAGAGAGAGAGAGAGGGAGAGAGGGTCTCGTTTTTTTTTGAAAGGTCATATGAGGGACAACCTCATAGTGGCTGTCCTTTTTGGGGATAATAAAGAAAAGAAATTACTTTCCAGTTGTTTTTCTTTGGCTTCTAAGAAAAGCAAATTTCTTTTATATTATCCTCCCCTCCCTCTTTAATAACTAATTTAACTTCCCCAAACTAATGACCAAAAAAAAAAAATGGAATAGATATATATACATATAGCTAATAGGTTTTGGTGCCCATATATGGCATGCAACTGACAAGATTAAGCCAAGCAATTAATGATCAGAGTCTTGGTTAATTATAGTATTTGTCCCACTAAGGTACTGACTCAGCAAAAGTTTCTTGAAATGGGACCTCCTGCTGTTCTTGTCCATTGTTGGAACATAATCATATTCTTTTTGGGTTTGAAAGTGCTCTGAATAGCTCTCTGACTGCTAAATCTCCAACACCTAATCCAGCCATCGGTGCGAATTGTTGTCAAAATTAGGTTTCCAGTCCATTCCGAATGGTAGAGTAATCTCGCTGCACTAGGTAAAATTTTACCGGTGTTGGGCCAATTCAACTTCTTCTTTCCCTTCTACGATTCGATTAGCTTTGTCCTGCCCATCTTAGTGGATACTGAGTGTGACTCAAAGTCGTCCTTAGCAAGATTAAAAGAAAAGGAGAGCGAGAAAAGCTAAGTTTATCTCTCCACGGATCAATCATAGTCTAGCATATATTTTGTAAGGTCGATCAGATTAGTGAACCTCGATTTAAGTACTAATAGGCTTGCTAATAAGCTTGTGTGTTTCGAACTCTTGCTCACAGTACCCAAGCGACGGAATCAGTCTCATTCATTCTCCTACCAGATGAGCACTAATGGCTAATGGCGAAACGGATGCTATGATTAGCATCTAGTTATAACAATGACGATGTAATGGGGGTAGTTGACAATGTTAAATAATGAATATGTCAAGTTTGCATCAAGAAGATAACTAATCCAGGTAGTTTGCATCTGGGGATTTGCTAGGTTGGTCATCCGACGATGACAATGAGAATTTAACGCATGTTGACGCCGTCCTGTGTCAGAATTCCGTCACCAAACCTACTGTATTTCATTTAGGATATCCATTACATTAGGTGAAATGTGCGTGCCCATAAATTTGTTATCGCCGAAAGATTTGAAATTTCTTACGTATATATATATCAGCTGCACAAAATGAAAACTTGCCGGATAAACTCCGCATCAAGAGTTATTCTATTACGTATCTACTCTCAATGTATGTCTTCGTGTGATTTGAAAATTTGCAAATAGCCAATTAGTCTTGATAATCCGCGAGAACACATAAGGCCAGTGATTGTAGAAATATTTCACCGCGTCAAGCTTACCATATCTCTTACTAGTTAAAAAGAAAAATTGGAAAAGTAAAACATTCATATTGATAAATGGGTCAAAACTCAATTTTGAAGGGAAAAACAAACAACCAAAGGAGATAGGATATATTTGGCCCATGCAGGTCTCGAACCTACGGCCTTCGCGTTATTAGCACAACGCTCTAACCAGCTGAGCTAATAGGCCGCCATGCCATTGGGGGTCCCCAACACAGAAATATTTTATGCTGAAGTGTTAATGGCTTATTGAATTGCATAGCACATGATGGTTGACATCAGAGCAACCAGGACCTCCGACCAGCAACTCCATTAATGAGATGGACAACAGCCCAACAAAACCAGCCACAATTGGTTTCTTTTCCTTTCTTTAGACACAAGCAAAAGATCTTCAATCCCAAACGCTAGAGAGCTTAGAAATCACTTCTGAGAGTTCACCAAATCCTAGGCAGTTGCTGCTGCGGGGAACTAGTTCGAGTTCAGTGCCATTTCCAGATTGGCACCATACTATTTTTTGCAAGATCCTGAAGAAAACACCAAACCATCATGCTGGTTGGTACGCCCAAGTTAAACTAGTTGACCCTCTTTGCGAGTTGCGACAGAAGAGTTGCCTGAATTAAGGAGAAGCAGCATAAAAAAATGTAGCACCAAAAACCATACTAAAGCAGTGCGAGGGGAAAATCTCAAGCATTAGAATGAGTATATTGAGCAAGACAGACGTCAAGAAATGACTGCTTTTACAATAAACATAAATTATTGAATTACAGCGATAGTGTCTCTCACAAAAGCACTGTGAACGCTATGCATTCCATTTTATTTATTAATTCGAGCTCTCTAATCTATGACCTAACAAGCCTCAAAGTTGACGACTAGCTTCAGTTAGAACCACACAAAGTGTTTCTCCAAATTGCAACAAGCTCGGCAAAGTTAGTGAAGTTTTGGAAACCTCCAATGTGAAAAGCAGTCGCATCCATGAGATAGCTGAAATAGCTGGCAAATCCAGAACCATTCTAGTGAAGGAAATCTCATGCCACCGTCCTCCATTACTAACGTTGCAGTCGTAGAACAATTGCTGAAAACAGATAACCAGCGGCTTGTGGAAATACATAGTTCTCAAGCAACAGTCTGGCATAGAGAATTTACGGATTTACACCTTTGGTTGCAACTGGCATATTCCTTCTAGTCAGCTATAGGAAATAAAAGGACTCTACAGAGATGGGTAAGCAACAAAATGATTTGAAGAACTAATCATGAGAATTAAGAACGTTCTAAAACAAATGACACTTTCAAAGGACAAGGAAGAAATCGAGTTGTTAGGATGAATAGTCAGTATATACTTGTACAAAGCCACCAATGCGATTTCAACTCCACAACCAAATGAAGTATGGCTATATGGGTAAAGCAATCATCTGCAACTTGCTCAATGAAGGTTAGACTTTCTAAAGCTTCTATTGTCAAAGAATTAGCAGTTCCCTGAAGGCTGTATAGCTAGAATCTTCACGGTGAACTTACTGTAAGAAGATCTAGATGAACTGGCCGAGTGAAAACCACAAAGAACTGGTGACTCCCTATAACCATACCCAATGTGCGCACCACACTTACGGCAGAGAAGTTTTGTCTTTAAGTGGTTACGACCCCAATAAACCGGAAAACATGTAACTTCATCCACCTGGGTGAATCTGCTGAGATCAATCGTAAGAAAGGTACCAAAACCTTTCTTCAAGTCTTTATCATATTCCAAACCCACTCCAGTGGTAATCTGATTGGAAGATGCCAAGTTCAGAGGATATCCACAGGAACCACAGCTGCAAGGCAAAGGAACAACATGAATTTTACCCAAGAATGGGCATCAAAATACTTTAACACTCGACCGGGATGCTGCATCAATAGAATTACAATTATAACAAAATACAAAAGATATACATGCATGTAGATATACAGAGTGATCAAATCGATGCTAATGAGTTGTTGTACAGCTTAAGACCATTTCGACACTCTAGCCTCTAGTAACTCCTTGTATTGGTATTTTGTCACTGCATCAGTTCTATACTAGTCCAGAAAAGAGAAACCATGCAAGTAGAAGCACGAGTTGGAAAATGTAAATGCTTTACCAGCAAAGAAGATCTTAAGTATATGAGCTATGAGGAACAGTGATTTTGACTACACGGAAACTGAAGTTGCGGTGTATAGCAAATGTCGACATATGCACATGTTTAAGTAATTGAAACGTGCAGGATTTGAAAGAAGAGGTGGTTAGAAGCACAGTTTAGTCAAGAAATAGGGACATGTAAGAGCTATAAGATGAGAAACTAACAGAATTTGGGTGCCTAAAACAACCACTGTCAAAAACAGTGAAGAAACTAGAGGGAACTTGGATTTAGTCAAGAACCTCGAGATTCCAAAACTAAGGATGCAAAAACTTGGACCCATAATCAAGGATGTTGCAGCAAACGAAACTGGAGCTAGTCACTGCTAAGCTTGTGAGGGATTGTTTTGCTTTGCCGTGACATCGTTCCTCAACTTTGAGCCTCCACATTTCATGGTTGAATGAGATGGAGGTTAACGGACATGTAAAATCACCATGAACTACAGTAATCAGTTATACATATAACATCGCCATAAATCAGAGTAATCATACAAATGGCCAACTGAACTGAACTTACTGGAGCTCAAAAACATCTTTTTCTTCAATACGCATCATCCGACAAATCTATAATTTCACTAGTAAAATAGCACTTTCTTTCGTTTTTCTTTCCCTTAAAGGAGGACGACGAAATGGGTCAATTAGAGGCCATTGAAAGAACAATGCATGAGCACCATTCAATATTCCTCCATTCCCCAACTCCAAAGACCCAAAATATAAAATCTTTTATAAAAACAAGAATCAGTCATACAAACTTGGCCTAGGAAGATCGATCAACCAGAGAAAGCCGAGCCTTTTTAGCCTTAGCGAGTTAGCTTTGACTCTGTTGCATTAGACTGGACCAAATAACCACACATCTCTGAAAAGGGAACGGCAACATAGAAAGGGGACAACAAAAGAACCATGTAATCCTATCACGAAGTTCTTGTCCCAAACTCGCGCGACAAATACAGCAACCATCCAAAATCCTATCATCGTCCTCGACATCGAAGCCGCCATCAGAAGCAACATTACCACGAAATCAATCATCAAGAAAACCACGACCCAGATAAGAAAGGGACCGTATCAACAAGACAAACCAATTATCGAGACCACATTCATTTCTGTATCGAAACCCAGCACCGGGCCAAACCATCCAAGAGCCTACTAACGCACTGCAACCACAGAGAGACAGAGACAGAGAGAGAGTACCAGTAAGGGACGTCGCTTTCCGACATGCTTTTGAGTCGCTGATCAGAGAAAGACGGCAGATTTCGCTGCAAAAAATTATATCTTGGCGGAACCGGAATGATCAGAGGCCAATGAGATGCGAAGGCTTCCGGTTCTGGTCGGTGTTCGGGAGCTTTCTTGTCCGTTCCGCGAGTTGAACTTTGGAAATTCTACCCCGCACAGAGAGAGAGAGAGAGAGAGAGATATCAAATAGTGGAGAGAAAAGACAATAGGACTTTATAGTAAAGCAGTTGTTGAGTCGTTGACCTCGGATGGCGAGTTGCGGGAGCAGCGGGTTGCTGGGCTTCACGTCTCCGCTCCCTTCGCCTTGCCTCTCTCTCTCTTCCAGTGGTGTCTTGTCCTTTTCTGAGATGATTTGGACTTCGGATGCGGGAAGCGGGGTTGACTTTTGAAAGGGACAAAAGGACAATCTATGCCGGGGGGGCCGTGGTCCAACCAATGATCGATTTCTCAGCAGCGATCTAACCCGTGGATAGTCGCACGTTGGAAAAGCACACCGCATCCATGATTCTTGACTGCCGACGCTGAACAGCCGTGGAATTTGAAATATTATCACGCACACAATAATCATCATGCCACGTCATTTATGTAATAGTTCACTCATCGTGCGACATGTGTCGATGACTCGATTTGAGTCCACTCGTTTGAAAGTCTCGCTCTTCACTCTTCAGGCTCTCTCTATCTTTCCTAACCCGCGATAGAGAAGCCCTAATTTTGCTCTTTGTTACACGGCGAATCGGAGCTACGCTTTGCTCTCTCCATCTCCCTCCCACTTTGCCCATCTATGTCGATTAGGCTCAATTGACGATCGATGATGAGGAGGACGATGACTATGACTTCCATTGCTTTACACATCTTCGAAGAGAAGCAAGCATATGCACTTTGTGGTCCCCACCTATTTCCCTTGAAAATCCTCTTCGCCCCCACTCTGAGAAAAGCAGGAGGTCGAGTCTCTTGCCGCCGCCACAAGGGCTCTTTTAGTCCTTCGTAAGACTTTCTCCAATCTCATTAATCCACAGACAAGTACAGTTTCAGTCACCTCTCTTCGGGTGTTCTGATATGAACAAACATGCTTTTGTTTCGTTTTAGGTCCATTCATTTCGCGGAAAATGACTTCCGAAACAAATTTTTCGAATTTTCTAACATTCGTTTCACGGAAAATGAACTAGTCAAGGAAAATATTTTCCATCATTCAAAAAAACAATTTTTAACATTTTCTGTAACTTCTCCCATCTTGCTTCTTTTTATCAATACATTTTCGTTTTATTTTTATGCTTTATTTTTCTTTTTTTCCTTTTTTTTAAATCGAGTTTTTTCATTTTTTTTCTTTTCTTTCTATCCTTTTCATCTTCTTCTTTGGTGGCAGCGGCCAGCGACTGGCCACGGCCGACGACCAGCCGCAAGCTAGCTCGAGCCTTGCCCCAGGCCGGCAAGGCTCCGCCTAGCCCGATCTGGCGAAGCCAAGCTAGGGCCTCGCCAGATCGAGCGAGACAGAGCTCTCGTCGGATTAGGGCAGAGCTCGCGACTCGCTAGATCTGACGAGCGGGGCAAGGCTCGGGCGAGATCGGCCGAGCCTCGAGCTCGCCAGATTTGGCGACCAGGTCTTGGTCGGCCGCCATGCAGCCGGCCATTGTCAGGCATGCGGCGGTGGAGGAAGGAGGAGGAAGGAGGAGGAGGAAGGAGGAAGGAAAAGAAAAAATAATAAAAATTTCGATTTTTTAAAAATACAAATAATTAAAAATTCATTTTTTTAAAAAAAATATAAAAGATAAAACTAATTTTTTGGTCAATTAAAAATATTAAAATTCAGTTTTTGATAATTTTTCTCAAATAATTAAATCAGCTAACGAACGGTGGAAGATATTTTCCACTCAAAGTTTAGGTTTCAACCGAACACCGAAAAATAGTCATTTTTCTAGAAAATGACTTTCAGGAAAATATTTTCTGGAAATATGGTATTTTTCGCGAAACGAACGGATCCCTACGGTCGACATGTTCTTCGTGGCTGAGAAGGGTGGATTGAGTTGGGTGGAATCGGTGGAGTTCGTGAAAGGCTATGTTAAGTGCTGTGGGAGGATGGGCGCATCGATGGTGCTTACTGCTTAGTAATCTGCTGATAGATTTCGCTTTGACGGCAAATAAGGTGAAAGCATCAAGCGGATTTGCAATTTTTGTCTGATGAAGTTGACTGTAAGGTAGGAGGACATCCTACGCGTACGGATATAATCAGCACAAACCTTCTCTCCGGTCTAAAAAATTCAACGATCAAATATAACCCAAGAGCCCTAATAATACATAAATGATATAAATAATATTTTACTCGTGAAATCACACGCTTGCCTCTATTGATGGGTTGCAGGCGATACCAAGCGACGATATCTTCGTAGGCTTAAATTGAAATACTCCGAAGTGAGTGTAAAATCCTCAAGATAAGTAGTCGTGATCACAAATCAAGAGAAGAAGTAGTTGATATCATTTGCTCCATTTTTTTTTGTTCTTTCCCTCTTTTACTTTGCAACAAATGCATCTGGTAGCTCATGTAGCACGGTAGCATATTTCCTATCCTATTTTGACGGTTGACTCGACGCCAGATTAATTGAGATATTCTTGAACGAACTTTGAATTTGTCGGATTCGGTCTAGGGAGATGCAATGGGCCTAATTTGGAAATAATGATTACTTCGACAGTGATGTCTTGACAACGACCGAAACAATAGAAAAAGTTACAACAACAAATTATGGCTAAGTAAGACAAACACAAGCTTCTTCTCGGTAGGGAAAGTTACAAAAAGAAGTACTAAAGACTTAAACTTTTTTGTTAGTAATTAAGTCTTAAACCGTTAATATTTATATTAATTCAATCCATTTGGCCAATTTTAACTGGTCGGCACTAACATAAATATCAGCCGTCCTATCTAGTATAATCACCACTGATGTAAATAATTTTTAATAATATATTAATTTTTTTTGAATTTATTTATTTAGTCATTTTCTCTTTCTTATTTTTTTCCTTCCCTTACTTCTTTCTCTTGCTTGGCAACCGGCCAAAAATGAGGCTCGCGACACCTCACTGGCCTTAGGCAAGCCTCACCGTAGCTAGGTGATCTTGATCTCGTTAGATCCAGCCTAAGTGAGGCTGCCTACATGGCCTCTAGCCAGGGTTGGAGCCTCACTAGCCCTCACGGCCTTGGGCAAGGTTGCCTACATGGCATCTAGACAAGGTTGGAGCCTCACCGGCTTGAGGGCTCGAGCCTCGCTAGAGGTTGGGCAAGACATGACCTAGTCAAATCTAGTGGGTCGAGTCTCACCTAGCCATGGTGAGGCTTATCTAAGGCCGGCGAGGCCCTTCCCTAGTGACTGGGAAAAAGGAAGAGAAGGGAAAAAAAATGAAAAAAGATAATAAAAAGTTTGAAAAATATTAAAATATTATTTACGTCAGCATTAGTAGAGCCATGTAGATTGACTAATGTCCATGTCAGCATTTGCCTATCAAAATTAATTGGATAAACTGAATTGACACAAATACAATAGGTTTATAACTCAATTGGTTAAGATGAAAGTTTATGACTGAATTAGCATAATTATAATTGATTTATGATATTTTTGGTAATTTTTTATATTCTTTGAGATGCAAATGGACTGCAATCTCACTTCAATTTGGCAATAATAATCCGCTTTCCCCAATTGAAGACAGTGCACATACAATCGGAAAAGACGAACACCTTCAATGATTTAACTCTTCATGACTCGTTTTCTCATGATAAACAAGACAACCCGACTCTTCGAGGTACGATTCTCCGACCACAAGCCCCTCATTCCCACGGTCATGTGGCTATGACAAGATGCTCGCCATCTCCGGCCAGCCACCGCATAGTGGCCAGCAGCGGTGGTTAGAAGACCAAAGAGAGCTTCTAATTGATATAAGAAAGTTTCTTTTCTTTTTCATTTAACAGAATTGAGCTAATCATGTTTTGGTGTGCTGTCAAGACCGTTAATCAAGTTATCGAAGGCATACTCTTATTTGGTCCGTATCTCACTTGATCACGGATTTGAATTTCTCACAACCTTTTCGATATGCAGTGTTGACTGAATCTATGTCTAGTATAGAAATTACCTCGATCTTACTTCGACTTGCATCCTGAGGCGCAATTATGACGAGCACGCTTAACGTGAGTAATGATTATGGCTTCAACTGGAAGTTCCTTTTTTTTTTTTGCCGATGGTTGCCGATGGAAAAAGGAAAATAAAAATAATATTCATAGTCCATAAAATTTAGTCTATCGTATAATGTCGCTTTTAAATTTTTAATATTTTTAATGTGGTCTTTAAATTATTCATAATAACTCAATCTAATCTATAAACTTCATTCAATATTATCATTTGGTACTATTTACGAGTTTTTATAACAACACTACTTCTCATATATTAAAATGTATTTTCATTTCAATTCATTATCTAAATCAAGGAAAGAATATGTGATAATTTAATTTCTTTTATTTCTACGATAGTTCCATTTAAAAATATTGTAATTTATGAATTTTATAATGGTAAAAATAGAACCTCATCTAGAATAGTATGGGGTTGATATTCTTGTTATTTTTAATTTTTAATTTATAGATTGACTAAATTTAATTAAGAAACTGCGAAACACGAGAATTTAAAATTTCTATCTATCTATAAAAGTAGGGACTAAATAAAGGTTATTTTAATTACAATGATCTATATATATATTATTCCTCCGTATCCTTGTGAAAACATTTATTTTTAAAATAATGAGAATATAACGGTTTTAAATGAGGAATGAGATTATAAAAGAGTAAGAACATCAACCCGATATATCTTTAAATATTGATATCATTTAAAGGATAAGTGTTCTCATAATAATATCTATAGATAATATTAATCTATATATTGATAATGAGAACATAAGCTACACATATCTGATATATTTAAATAAAAGGATAAAAGTCATAAAAAAAAACTATGAATTGTACCTTTTATGACACATTTACACTAAGGTTTTTTTTTTTTTTGGTAACACAAAAAATCCCATATTTGTACCCATGTGATATATTCACCCTTTGTCAAAATTTTGTCAATAAGAGCCGTGAAAAATCTACTCACGTGGATGCTAGAAAAAGCAAATAGTGTTGACATTTAGTGAAATAAAAACGACATTTGTTTTTGCTAAAAAATCACTTAAAGGACCTTGATAAAGGGTAATTGTGTCATGTGGGCACAAATTTGGGGTTTTTATGTCACAAGAAAAAGTTTAGATAAATGTGTCGTGATTGACATAATTTGAGGTATTTTATGACTTTTTTTTCCCTAAAAAAACTATCATAACATTTATAAAGATGAAAAAAGTAAAAAAGTAATAAAAAGATTGCATGCTTTTTGCTAATTCAGATAATGGATTAAAATGAAAAATATATTCTAGAACACAAACAATGATGTAATTATGAGAATTTCCGAATCGTTTAAAAGATGACATCGAATATATAGAGATAATTGGGGATTATACTAAATAAATTGAAGTTTAGAAATGGAATTTAGGAACAATTTCGATGGAGTTTCTTTTTTTTTTAATGAAATTTTTGATGGATTAAGCCTCTTTTGGTTCAGTTTTCCCAAAAGGTTTATACAAGATGTTTGGTAAGTGTTTTTAGGACCCCATTTGCCAAATGCTAGTGTTGGGAAAATTGAAAGCCCAGGGCAAGTCTTATGTACTTTGGTTTTTAGTACTTTTGGAATGCAAGTCTTGGCATTGTTCGTGTTCACTATTCATATTCCCTAGTTTGCACTAAAGCCTTGGACGAAGGTCGATGATTGCCACCTAAGGAGTCACGTGTTCCTATCGATTATCGCTTGCTTGATTGTTGCCTAGGGTCTAGGACCTAAGGTGTTGCCAAAGCTCGTCCTACCTCAAGCGGCATTGCTTGCATTTTCGCGACACAAGCCGAATTACTTTAAGCAAGGCACCGGATTTGGGCGACAGTAGGTGTTTTGATTCATCAATGGCCGTGCTTCATTGGAAATAGTTTGAGATCTTTAGCAAAGCTATTTATATATGTAATTTTTACCAAACAATATTTAAGTCAAAATTATTTTTTAAATTTAAAAAAATCTCTTCCGGCCAAAGGTATTACATTTAGCCAAAGAAATTTTCATAGACCGAACCAAAGAGGAGATTGTTTTGGGGGCGAACCGAGCGACGCGACCGTCCAAGCATTATTGCATTTCAAAAAACCCAAGGCATTTGAAAGAAATATTTGTAAACCAAGCCAAGGACAAACTCGAAGAGGCGGTCCAGTCCGCCAATTAACCCGGTGACACGAAAGAAAACCCTGGAACTCATCCCCCCATCCGTCGCCGGACTCCGCCGTGCGCTCTCCGCTCCGCCGAATCCTGTACCCTTCTTCTTCTTCTTCTTCTTCTATGCAGTTGCGCCCATCCTTAGAACTACAGTTCGTCTCCGTCGCTGCATCTCTTTCGGGCGGATGTCCGCTGCTGAATTCTGATAAATCATTACGTATCTCGGCTTCGGGCTATGCTTCCAACGGCGCATTTCCTCCATTCATCGCGTTCCCTGAGTAGTCTCTCGCCGCCACGCGCCGCCGTCGGTGAGCCGGAGCGCGCTTAATTAGGCCTCTTCTTCGATTCGCGCCTCTGTTGCGTTATCGAGCTTCTTCGTTCGAACTGCATCGCTTCGCCAAACGCGGCAATACCTCTTAGCCCTCGCTCGCTGTCTCGAAGCAGGAGGCGTTTCGATAAGAGCACTTTGAGGTTTCGAGCGCCGGGGGAGGTTCGAGAAGCTTGGGATGCCATCATGATCCGTCTGTTTCTCTCGAGACCTGATGCCGATGATAGAGGAGATGGTGCCTCTGCCGAGGCGATTATCGCTCTCTTGCATCGGTTGGGAACTGTCATCTGGTCGATCATCTTGGCTTCCGGAGCTAAATCGGAGGCTCGGCTATGGCTTTGCAAAAGCGTATCGATGATGACGTCGCTGTCTCCCCGCCATCAGCGAGATCTGTTCAGGAGCATGCTGAGATCTAAGCCGGTAAATCTGGAGTTGGCATCGCAGCTCTTGCAAATGGTGTTCGAGACGAGACCGCGCTTGGCAGGCTCGATCCTAGCCAAGAGAAGCCACATGCTGGAGAAATTTTTTCAAGGTAAATATTGATGAGCGGCTTTGCGGACTGTCCTGTGGGAAAAGAGCTGTCTTATGTAATTCCAGAATGAAAAGGTCAATACTTTTGGCAAATATGAAAAAAATGAATGAACTTGAAGCTCTCTGGCTGATAATTAACCTGGCTTTTCATTATCGCAATTTTCTGATGAGCTGAATGCTTGTCGTGTGGCATACCAGTCTGTAAATTGGCAATATGTTAAGGTAGATCTTATATTTAATGGTGCTTGGTTGTATATGATTTTCACATCTATGATGGAAAATGCAGGAAATCCAAGGCGTATATTAAAGTGGTTTTCTAACTTCGATGCTGGTGGCGGGTCAGATCATAAAAAAGGAGCAAAGGCCTTGTCTCAGTTTGCTTTCATTAATCGTGATATTTGTTGGGAGGAACTCGAGTGGAAGGGAAAGCATGGTCAGTCACCTGCAATGGTCGCCACCAAGCCACATTACTTTCTTGATTTGGATGTTTTGAGGACAGTTGAGAATTTTGTTGAATACGTGCCTGAGTTTTGGTCTTCCAGTGAGTTTGCTGAGTCACTGAAAGATGGTGAGATTTTGTCTCTAGACACAAAATATTTTGTTGAACTTTTCATTGATTTGATGTATAAAGATGAGTCGAGAGACGTATGGGAAGCTGTAGATGATTTTCTCATGGACGCGTCGTTCTCCTCTCTATGTAACCGTCTCCTCATTTCTCTCCAAGAGGGTGAACTCCTCATTTTCCTGAAATCGCTTAGCAAATCTTTCAGCTTGCCTGTAGAAAATATGGATCTTGGCAACTCGTCCTGCTGGTTAGAAATTGTCCTCTCCAAGTGCAAAGATTTTGCATCTATTGATCAGTTACTCCTGTTAAATATGGTTGTTAATCAAGGGCGCCAGCTTCTGCGCCTCATGCAAGATGAAGAGTGTCAGGAGGAAAAGGAAAAAGTGCAGGATATAGTGTCGGAGATTTTCAAAACCTCAAGTGGTTCCAGTGGCTTTGCTGCAATCCTGAAGGGGTGCCTTGGCATGCGGACCCTTGATGTGGTGAAACTGTTGGGACTTTACTCTTGGGTTATTCATTATGTACTTTCCAAAGAATGTCAGACCTTGGAGTCGTGGGAGTCTTTGTTTATAATTAATGGGATTACTTTTAGGAAATCTGGTACATATACAATCCTGGATCATGACGGAATAAAACAGGAGGAAAACCGGTCTAAGTTGGACATTAAATCGCCATATGCTATTCATTCAAAGAAGAAGGAGAAAAGGAGAAAGAAAAGGAGGAGGACTGTTGGCTTCAATGATGATGGCAGTGATGATGATGATCTTTTTGTGCGGGATGATGGGCAGGATGTGCAATCTCGGACCAGAAGTTGGCTGCTTTCGACAGACGGTTTTTCCACTCCATGGACCATGGTGAGCACGATAGCATATAAATTCTGGCACTTCTTTTTCTGTATTTGGTATCTTTGCTTTCCGTTTTGCTATGCACATTCTTGGTATGGGTAGCCAGTTGGTTCCATCTTAAAAGCCATTGGCCGTCTCAGCATCGTGAGCTTGACTCCTAATTCAAACGATTTGGAATGGACTTTTTTGTTGGGTTTTGATTTGAGGTTTTCTTTTAGCCCTAGAGCCAAATCTGCAAAACTGATTTAAGAAGAGAAGTTAGAAAATTTTGTCAGCCTCATCATCATATGGTCAATGATTTATTGTGAGGTTGCTTTGCATTTGAGATTTTGCCTTTTGAACTTTTTTTTGTTTTTGGGGCAGATTGCCTTTGAACATCGACTTCATAAAAGTCATAATCAGCATTACATTGATTTTCACATGTTTGGGTGTCAATGCCCTTTCAGATTCATTGCTATAGTTATTCATCAGTGCTTTAAAAAGCATATGCGTGAAGAAATTGATGTGGGTAATGCTATGAGGATAATTTTTAGCAAGGACTTTGAACAAGATTTTGACTTGATATTGAATGAGTCGGATATTTTCGAGCTATCTATAATCTCTAATTTCCAAAGTGTTTAAGTTAAGGCTTTTCCCCAGCTATTCAGCCAGCTTGGTTTGGCCTGTTTAGATTTCAGAATGGACAAAGACACTGGTTCTGCTCTCTTTTTTTAGGACCTATATGCTTTTTGTAGTTTGGAACATCTGATTGATAAGTGATATGTGAGCTGCAATATTGCGCTCTTTTTAGGGGATTATGCTTATTTTGCTTGACCACTAGAAGCTGCAGGACTTTTTTACTGCAGACAGATGAGATGGTCACTAATTGAATTTGTACGTTCTGATCTGTGATGGTCTTAGCCAGACTTGCCAGAGCACCTTGCTAAGCACTGCTTCTCTGTGTGGATGAAGTCGGTTTTCACAAAACAAACTGATGTAGCCTAACATGTTTGCTCCAACATCAATGGCTCTGTCACAGGTAATTTACGTACTCTTTTGTGTGAAAAAGTTCTTCTGGTGGACTGAAAAAGTTGCTATTAATTGAACTGCCAAGAAGAGAAAGTAGATATGCATGTTTATTTTTGCAATTAAAATTTAATCAATCTGAGTCCTTGGATAGGTTGATTAAATTTGCTAAGAATAGAAAGTAGACATTCAGGTTTCTGATGCATGTCAAGCAGTCATACATGTGCAGGAAGGGCAATTATGAATAAAATCGGAGGAAATAACTCGAGATTGATTTGAACATTCAGGTTGCTCCAGAACTATGGTTCTATCCTTATTGAATATACCAAGTTCCTATTCTTCTGATGAGCAGGTAGCAGATTATACATTTCGCTGATCATTTATCTTATTAATTTCACGTGTCGTTATGCGTATTTTAATATTTCTTTGGTTTATGGCCCTGTGGCTGCCAGGTGCGCACCAGCAGGCGGTTAACAAAAGTTAATTTCTTCAAAAAACCTTGCCCTGCATCCCTTGGAGCCTAATAGTTTGGATTGAGGGTTCCATCAAAGCACAATCGGATTGCAGCTCTACTCAGAATGGTGCCGTCACTGAGCTTGGTCATATTTTATGGAATATAGGATGTAGTTTACTCTTGCGTGATTGGCCCAACAACATGCTGTTTGAAGTAGTTCATTGGAATGTATTTGGGAGGTGGACATGGTGCCGATTTTTTTGAGGTCCATGATGTGTAGATTCTTGTAGCCTACAGTAAAGAACAAGGTAAGATGGTAAAGGTATAGTTAGTTGAGTTGTTTGTCACTTGTGAAGTAGCTGCGGCTGATGATCATGGATATTAGTCAATGACCCATTTGAGCCGGTGATTAAATGCGGTCCACTTGTCATTTCTTTGTTTAATTTCTTCCAAAGCTGGCCCTTTTTCATTTGTTGCGGTTCTCTTCAGTGGATATGAATTTGAAATTTGACTTCCGAGCGTCCATGTGTAGTTTACCACTTTTGAGTTTTGGATCATGACCATTAATAGCCAATAATGCTGGTACGAAGCTGTCCGGAGGTTGTGAAGGACTGCACCGCACTGGGATCGGGATCTTTGGATGAGGTTGAATCTAGGTCGCGTGGCATTTATGGACTGGTTGTCGAAATCTGCCCAATTCCACCCAAGACTTGATGTCGTCAAGAAATTCTCAAGAAGGGCTGGTGGAAAAAAGCAGGGCGAGCGGCCATGTGCCTACTTTTGTCGCGCAATATTCCTAGCTTGGAGAAGTGATAATTCAGAGACTATGTCCACGAGTTCTGGAACTTTTAAACTACTTCTATCAGTATGTAGAGTCGAAAGAGCATATTTAGTGTATAATATACACATCTTTCGTTCTCGCTTGGGAGCATTTAGAATTTATTTGTCTGCGATTGTCCTGGCTTTAATTCGTTCCCGGTCAATTATCCGAAACCTTTGGTGATATGCTAGCTGCGCGACTACATTTTGCGATAGCCTTCTTAACAAGTATGACATGGTCGGGAATGACACATCACCATGGCTGTCGATGCTAGTCAACTCCTCCTGGTGGTAGCAGCCATTTAGCTGCGAGCTTCAGTTAACACCATCTAATGCGAAAAGTCGGCCTCTCGGACAACATCAATCGCTAGAAGCAAAGCACCTCATGAATTTTTTATTATCCAGACCTGCTCGAGAAAATCACAAGCTTGTCATCTCCGGATGAATAACTACTATTTACATTGGTACGGTAGCTAGCTACTGTAGCCGCCAAAATCGACAAATGTCCAAAATCGTTTTCTTTCGGGGATCCTGGGAACGAAATCCACCAACGTAACGGGAAAAATCGAGGGCAAGTTCGTCAAAAAGCAACGAGAGAACAATCATATATTATTTTGACCAGGACAAGGTCCTAGATCACAACCCGAGTGACGAGGTCATCATACGCGAGAGCGAGCGAGAAATACTAACGTTTGAAACCCTAATAATTTCCCCCGCTCTCTCAACGAAACGAAATCTTGCATCGCCAATTCATTCGCCCCGTCTGAACTCCGGCCCCATCTCGCGCACGAACTTGATCGGAACCGCCTCGTAACATCTCAATTTCCCGTCGTTTGCCCGCCGCGCGAAGCTCTCTTTGCTCACTCGGCCACAGCCAAATGGAGCATCCGGAATTCGTCCTTCCGTCTGCGCGTCAATTCGTTCGGCGGAGCTGAATTCGAGAAGTCGTCTGCGTTTTCTTTTCGCTTACTGTTGCTGATTTCAAGTCCGAGCCCATACTTGAGGAGGGATTCGGATCAGTGTAGAAGCTTTTCAGCAGTTTGAGAGACTTTGTTTGGGTAGAGAGAGAGAGAGAGAGAGAGAGAGAGAGACGTTTTGAATTCTTCCTGTCACTTTGATCTGTAGAAGAATAAGCGGCGTCCCGGATTGTTGCTAAAGGTACGGACTTTCTAAACTTTACTGGAATCGAATTCTTGGGTTTTGATTTCTTAAAGTTTCTCCTTGCGTATCCATATTCTTTTTTGAGTCTTTGTCCTTATGGAATTACGGACTGGCTTCAGGCTCTAGATGTGAGGGTTTTCTTGGGCAAAAAGGGTATGTTGGGTAGTTAATGGTCTTCTATATCATTGCTAATTGGAGTTCAAGAATGCTCGTTGGAGTTTCTATGCAAAAAGATTCTCCTTTGCGGTATCCATATTCTTTTTCGAGTCTCTGTCCTTATGGAATTACAGACTTGCTTCAGGCTTTAGATATGAGGGTTTTCTTGGCCAAAAAGGGTCTGTTGGGTAGTTAATGGCGTTCAATGCCTTTGCTGATTGGAGTTTGAGAATGCTCGTTGGATATCCTTTCCTTATACTTGAATGCACGTGAGGTTTGAATTCCGATTCTGTGTAATCTTAGCCTCGAAACTCGTAACAGAGTGGACATGTCAAGAGTGTCATGTTCATGTAGATCTGTAGTTGCAGTTTCAACTTAGTTGTGATTTTCCAGAGAGTTATTGATAGATTGGTGAGTTTATTGGTGAATACGTGCTTTTCTTCATTCCGATAGTGTGCCATTTTCGTATGAGAAGGAAACTCATAAATGCTATTGTAAGGGTTGTTTGCTAGTTGTTACACATTATTGCAACATGGTTGGCACTGTGCATCAAGTAATTCTTCTTCAGTACTCAGAGACTTTGCTCGTAACTCTCTCTAAAATGTTCAAAGATTGCATAGATAGCAACACTAGTGATTTCTGCTGGTCTAATCACCACTTTATCGAGTGTTCATGATTGACTGGACTTTGCTCCTTGAAATGCATATACGGTGCATTGTGGTTGTTGCCTACCGAGAGCATTAACGCAATGCTCAAATCAGTTTTAGGGCCCAAGTATGTGATGTCATCAATAAATTGGATCTTCAAGCATGTTCTTACATTGTTTTCACCTATGATTTACTTGTAGGCATATTGCTTAGATCTGGCTTCGAGTCTCTCTAGAGCCAAAAGTATAAAAGAGAAATATAATAATTGCTTCTAAAAAGGTGACTTGTCTCTTATAAATGCAAATCTATTCAGTTGGGTGTTTTTTCAAACATCCATAACATCTTTATTAATGCGCAAATTTGTCCTGGGGCTCATCTTCAAAATAAGACTTGGATCTTGAGTTTGAATTAATCTAGAGTTAATTTCTTTGGTTGTTCATCATTTAGTAGGCCTTGAGTCTGCCTCCTAATCTAGTTAGCCAAGCTAAAAGGAGAAATCAAAGGTAGAAACGTATCTATTACAGTGTGTGGCCACCCTAATAAGCAAATTGGATGTAGCAGGGTGTTACTTAGAAGGGCTAAGCATGAGGCTTAATTATACAACTCTCAATTGAACTTTCATTTATAACTAGTTAATCTAGGGTTCATTGATGAGGCTTGAACCTGTTTTTTCTGTCCAGCTCGAACATTGCAATTGGATGAAGTTGAAAAAAAGGTGAAATACAAATAGGGAAATGTTGATATGATGCTATGTTGGCTCATGGTGATGAAACTAATTGACTGGTGATGCCACTATATGAGAATGTGGAATCATTGCCAATGAGCCAATGTAGCAATTCAACACCTTAGAAAGAGACCAGCTAGTAAGTGAGTTGGCAACAGTTATATCTTACCTTCTTGTGGGTTTGTGTATCTTAGTTATTAATGATGTGCTTGTTGTTCCTCACTAATAACCTTATATTGGTAAGAGAACAACATCCTAAAATTGATAAAGTATGAAGTTCTTGCAATGAATTGGATGGAAGATCATATGCTTACACTATATCCCTCAATCCCCCCAAAGAGAGGGGCTTTCCTGGCAATTTTACATACACTTGGTAATTGAGGAGTCAAATCATTCTTTATATCTGAACTCATAAATAACAAAAGTATCCTAAGATGAGAAAAGCATCCTAAAATTGATAAAGTCATTGTACTTCACACAATAATCAGATATTCTACCCTCGTTATTTTTTATTTTGTATCTTTCAGGTAATATCCACTTCATCAGAAGAGCTGCGCTAGTCATACATGACGGTTTTATACTGTCGATGCTATTATTCTAAATTGTCACAGTCCTTCCCATTCGATAAATTTCCCCAGCATTTCTCAAATTCTTAGATCACTGGAACTTTGTGTACTTAATTTATCCAGTTTAAGTATAACCTCTTGCTAAAAGACCAAAGAGCATGTTCATATGGAACCTTGAGCATTTAGAAAAGAATATTTGTGCTATGTATTATGCCTGTTCCTGTTTCTTGTGTTTATTCTATACCATGTCAGTTATTTTTCATAATCTATTCCAGTACTACTTTTCATATGAGAAATCTCTTCAGACTTCTACCATTTTTCCCAGTTCCATTAGCGGGGTAACTCCCATGAGGGCTTTTGAAGGGGTATGTCCGTGAAGCATAGCGTTTGATGTATCGAATCTCTGTCTTCAGTACTGTTGCTATTACAAAATAGGAGCTGCTTGTGTAATTATATGGAATTTGTTGTTGATAATATCCTCCATATCTACTTATGTTGATCTATAATTTCGGAATTCAAGATCAACTTATAAATATTTCATGTTGATTTTCTAATTTGATCAACTCAGGAATTTATTTTAAAAGAATTTCTGAAATCTTAATGGTTTGATACAGCAACATATGAACAACTGGAAGCTCTTTAATTTCCCAATGTTGCTAAATCATCTCAGTTTGTTTGTATTTCTTTTAATTAAACAATACATTAATTGATCTAGGCATCTGTCTGTAGTGTATGGTTTTGCTGTGCTTCATATGATGGGATCACGATCTGTTTGAATATTTGATTTCTGTATAAAATCTGTGGTTCTGCCAGTTGTACTAAATCATTTACGTGGTGCTTAAATTAGTCCAAATTTTTTACAGTCAAATTTCTTGTTGGATCATTATCGCAATGAAGGGAAACAAAAACAATGCATCCCTTGGTTTTCATTTCCTGCATATTTCAATTAAAGTGGCGCCCTTTAACTTTTGGTTTTCCATACCTCCCACTTGTTGTAGTTTTGCTTGATGAATATGTGATCTGTGCAGAGTGAAATTATAAACTTTTTCCTTGTGAATATCTCACCTTTTAGGGAAAGTAAAACAGAGATGTGAAAAAGGTGATGGTTTTTTAACTCATAATTAATGTGCAGATTTGGTCTGTGTTTGGCTTAAATTTAGAAATCTGCTTTGAGGTTAATGGGGTCGATGATGAACCCCAAACTACCCAACTAAGGTGACGCTTGAACAGCAACTCCACGGACACTGCTTTGTCACTTGCTTTATGATGTCCATTGATATTGTAGATGGCCAAGTATTGTCTATTGTGGTTTGGAACTTCCATCTTTTTATGTATAGTGTACTTTTGAACCTGTCCTTCAAAGTTAAGTTAAAAAAAAAAAAGCTGAACTTTATTTCCTTAAGGAGTGCTAACAATTAAATTCAACTTTTCAGTATGTTGGCTATCTTAGGAAGGAAAGCTGATGAAAGGAAACTTTTCAAGAGGACTTGGACAAAGGCTTTCTTTGAAGGAATCGATTTCTCTTTTTTCTTTTCCTTTTTTTGGGGGGGGGGGGGGGGGGGTGTGGTATAAAATGAGGGAAGTTACGAAAGCAGTTATTTTGTATGCTTGATGTAGTTGGTATCCCTTCCTAAAGCTAGGATTACGAAAAATCATGTCAAAATTGACACAAAACATTTTTAATCTGCCTTTCCAAGATTTTGCATTCTTATCATATGATATTGTTATTTGAGCTTTTTTAGGAGATTGCTGAAACTCTACTATCATTGGAGCAGTTATAAGTTAACTTGCTCTATCCCAGTTTACCAGCCCCTGCTCCTGAAATTCATTTTTTTGCTGTTATGGAAATCCGTTGGATGGTTTCTTGATGGATATTCTATATCTGCCATTTTATGCTTTGAAAAGATAGTGTCCCTAGGCTAATAGATAGCAAAAATGCGCAGTTTTGTAGAAGATTGCCTATTCGTTAAGGGTCTTATTAATGGATGTTAGAGCTTCACATACTTGCTGTGCTAGAGGACTGAAATATCTGAATATTTTATTTCCTACAAAGGAATGGTTCCTGGATGGTCGATGTATCTGTTGTTGCAGCAAAGGCTGTTCTATTGACTTAATTGATGCCAATAGTAGATGTTGTTATCAGGCTCACTTGAATTGATGTTTTCTTGCAGCCTTTGTGCTGTCCATAGAATGGAACAATGTGTTTTGCATCTCTTTATGCCTTGATTTTTATGAATTCCTCTTTTTCTTAAGCCATCTATGTCATGATATTTCCTGTTTGAAATTGCAGTTGTATTTGTGGTTAGCTGCACCATGAAAGATTGATATGGATCCTGAAAGCAAGAATTTTGGAAAAGGTATTATGTTATTATGGGATTATATCTTTGTTAAGAAGCATTTTGTTTGTCTGTTCATTTTTTTCAATACATGTCATGATCATAGGACAAAACATACCGAGCAGCACTACTTTCAATTAACAAATAAAAGTCTTAGGATCCATCTGAATTGACTTTTGCTTCTTACTTTTTGCTTAATCTAGCGGTTCATACACATAGATTTTTTTTGTTTTTTTGTTTTTTAAATCCGAAACTGTTGAAACTTCAGATTATAATAATATTAACACATAGGTTGACATATAATTCACTCATAATTTTTCAAATTTAAGTAATATACTAAGTCTTGGAGGGAAAGCTGAAAAATACTATTTGCTTTTGCTAAATCTTAATTAAACAAGCCCTCATTTAATTTTCTTCCTTCATCATTTGCATCTGATTTTGATAGGATCTGAGGGTGAACTTATGCTTCATGTGTGCTTTTCTTCACTTCAGGAGATGGTATAATGATGTACTCAACACTCCGTGTGAGGGGAGAGTGTCCCTATTGATTATCCTCATCTGAAAAAAAAAAAAAAAAACCATATGGTGATCAGATGCTTTATGTAAAGGGTAATAATGATTTATAAATCTGCTTTGCACGCACATTTTACTGAAATTGGTGAAAATGTTGGTGTTAGTATGAGTGTTATATTTAGATGGGATGAAAGCAGGAAGAGGTAACTTTTAATTGCACTTTCATTCTTGTAAAATATTTTGCGCAATTAGCACAATTTGTGTTTCTTTTCTGAATTTCTGATCTATGCTTATATATTAGTCATCTGGTCTTGTAATTAATGATGAATGTGCACATCTCCTTTTTTCACAGGGAAATTCCTGCTTTTTGCTTGCACTTATTTGTATTGACTGTATGTTGACTTTGTGCATGTTGGATTTCACTGCAGTGATGTTTCTATGTTCCCATTAAAGCTTAATTTTTAGGTTGGCTTACGTTTCTTCCTGCTGTATGTTTCTTTTTGATCTTTTAGGATCGAGAGAATTGACTGGCGCTGTAGATCTCATAAATCACTTTAAGCTGTCACCCCATCATGATTTTTTCTGCAAGAAGTCCCTACCACTGTCACTTTCTGACACCCACTATCTTCATAATGTGGTGGGAGATACTGAAATTCGGAAAGGAGAGGGGATGCAGTTGGATCAGCTTATTCAGAGTACATCAAACGGGAGAGATTCTCACTTCCGCATACAACCTTTTGACCTAGATTCTCTTCGAGATGCATTCCATCTGAGGGAAACCACCCGTGTTGACTTACCTGCAGTAAGATTTATGCCATGCCTGTTGTGAAATTTTCTCTGGTTTTCCTTTCTGTTCCTTTTCTGTAGCTATTTACTGCCTTTGTGTGTCATAATTGCTGGCTTGCTCATCATACATTTGCTTTCTTAGACAGAGAAGGGGATTCCAACCATTTCAGGAAAATCAAGAAGTGAATCGAAGGATAAGGAGAAAAAGCATAAAAAGCATAAAGATAGAGATAAGGAGAAAGATAGAGAGCATAAGAAGCACAAGCATCGTCATAAAGATCGGAGCAAAGACAAAGACAAGGAAAGGAAAAAGGACAAAGTTGGGCAACATGATTCAGGAGTTGACAACTCCAAAAAACATCATGAAAAGGTTTGACTTTTGAATATCAAATTAGTCTGCCCTTGTCTTGCTCTTACTTAAACCTAAAGTTGGTTATGGGGAACTGGATAATTGCCATTTTTCTTATACTGATATAAGCTAAGATATTTTTTGAATGACAATTGATGTACATCTTTGTGAGCCAAAAAGTAAAATTATGTGTACTTTTGATTGGATGGAATTTTAAAATAAGAGACCTTTATCCTTGATTTTGTCAATCATCTATCTTTTTTTATCAAGGGGATGACAAGGCCAGAAATCAGGAGCCTGTTTGGATGGGCTTATCTTATTTGACAAGCCACCAATAAGTCACAGTTGGATTTTTTAGCTGAAAAACCAGAGAGCCAGAAGCAGCCATTCTTTAAAATATTTGAAAAGAAACAAAATAGTCAGTTAATAGTATTTTGGTGGATTTTACTTTGACTGTACATTGTGTGTCAACAGAAAAGGAAACATGATGGAGATGAAGATCTTAATGAGCACAAACACAAGAAAAGTAAGGTATTACGTTCTGTGCTAAAACTTGGGACTATTTTCTCATTCTTCGATTCTGAATCTTCAAATGCTACGGTATTTCTTTGATTGCATGATAGTTTCCTCCAGATATTCCTTCAGTCCTTTATCTATTTGTGCTTATCAAGCTGGCCACCATATTGTTTGATGTTTTACAGCATAAGAGCACAAAACTTGACGAGGTGGGAGTCATAAGGGTCGCGGGATGATGTGGTGGCATATTATAATAGTTCATGTGCTTTCTTCACGTTTTGTCAGTAAAGGCTCTGGGGATTTCTCTTACTGTTACTTAAGGTACGTATGCGTACATTCTTGATGCTCCATAAACCTAAAATTTATGCTTTTACTTTGATGGAACTTTGACAGTTGGTTTCTTTTACACCACAGAGCTCTTGCTTGTAGTGAGAGCATCAAAAGATTGAAATCTTAATTATTCTTTGCAGCAGTCTGCAATCAACCAGCAATTTTTGATACTGTAATTTGCGTTTTGAGAACTATAGTTGATGATAGTGATTCTCTGTTTAGCATTTGAATATGTTTTTGCAGTCAACTGTCAAATTCCTATCTGCCTACCGAATTTGATCAGAAAAATTTAGACTGGTTTGGATAGTGATTCTCTGTTTAGCAGCTGGTGGTCCGGCTAAACCTGGTGGTACAAACATATTCAAATTTTTGGCACAAGGGACTGGTTTAAGTTTGGACCAAATATATTAAGTTTTAGTTTGCTAGTATGATGCTTTGCTAATTGCTACCTAAGTTATATTTTCGGCATCAAATCTGTAATGCCGCTCAGATTCCCTAGTGAACATGGTTCACCTCACACAGAGAGGGTCCCCAGGAGAGGAAAAAAAGGAAGGGGGGGGGGGGGTGTCAGGGCTGCTTAAGTAACTACAGAACTCTGACATTCTGTTTTTCTGTTCATGCAGAGTGACCGAAGATTGACCGAAGATTTGAAGGTGAATTCACCTTTGAAGAATATTCAGATGTGAGGTATAATTGCTGAATTTGATTTCTTTGTATTACAAATGGGGGGATTTCATATAGTTGAAACTAATTTTTTTTTCCATCAGCTTAATGGCAGAATTGGATGTCCAGCTCTTTAACATTGTTAATTATTTCTTTAATTTGGAAGCATAGTTCTATACTTAGTCTGAACGGAGTTTCCAGTTTTGATTCCCAAGGAAAATTGATTTTGGAGGGGATGTGTATATTGATATTTCCCCCCCCTCATCACAGTAGCAAATTATTTATGTCTGAAATGCCTAATTTAGTAAGAGGTTGCGAGCGTTGAGGAATATGTCATGCAATATGACACCTCAGGACATATGTTCAGTGTATTGTTCTGTCAACTGACAGCAATTGCCTAAATTTAATTACTGATGGTGCTTCAAGGGGAAAAAGATGGCGCTAATTAGTGTACATGGAAAGTGTAACAGTGCTTCCTTGTTTTGTCCAGAAGGTTTGCTTTGATCATCTATCTTGTGCCTGCAAATCATGATCTGCTTTCATCTATTGAAACCACAATATTTGGGAAACCTACAGCTATATGCCTTTTGGCCAGAAATCCTATTAACTGAATAATTTGCAGTTACTACTGCATAAGATAGTCGCACCCAACTTGTGGTTAACCGATCATGTTTCATGTTTGCTGTTACAGACTATTCTTTTCTTGCCGATCTTTTGCTTGCCAAGATGGATACTAGTCTTGATTTTCTTTTTTTGTTCCGTTAAAAGGAAAACCTTTTGTTTTTGTTTTAGTGGTTTTAATATTCAAACTTTGAATCTCAAATGAAGCTTATCATACACTTGTATATATGGATATCTTTTCAGAGTTATGAATCGGCTCCTAATTTGTTTATACATGATGACAATGTTGATGCTAGACCTATGTAACGATGGGATCCAACACGTTATGATTTTCAGTGGGGGCTGAAAATCAGGTTGGGATGATATGGCCTTTTGTAGTGGTTCCATGATGCTCTCTTCAACTTGTAACTCGTTTCCATTTGTTTTCTACCAGGGTTGAGTGGTTGGTTTTGTTATCTCCTTTTTGTGAGGATTCTGGTCACAATTTTACTCTCATGATTACCTCTTGGACATTTTTTTTTTCTTTCACATTCTTTGCCCGATATTTGTATATTGGCCAAATTTTGTTCACCCCTCCCTTTGAAAGAACAAGATGCTAATCCTTATTTACTGTTGGACCAGCAAATCTCGACACCAAGATGTTCCAACATATTCCAACATATGAATGACTTAAATTATTTCATTGCGGTGACACTTTAGATGTATTGTTGGATGTATATAGCTGAAAACTCAAAAAGTGGCAAATTCTACGTGCGATCTGCTGTTGTAAGCGATTTGCTGTTATAATTTCACTATTTTTCTCAGGAAAAATCATCGTTTGCCTTGAAAATTTGCGGACTCTGTAGTAGGTGTTCTGGTGTCTGAGCTTTCAAATCATGGCAAGTAGACAAAATGCTTTGGGATTTAAGTACTTTGTTCAAACTAACAACGAGTTGTCTAGTCACCGTCAAGGGTTAATGGTACATTTGTTTCGTTGAAAACTTCATTCTAGAGTAAAATATATTTTGTGGAAATTATTTTTCTTGAAAATATTTAGTTTTCAGTTTTTTGATGGTTTAAGAAAAGTGATTTCTTTTTTAGTAGGAGAATTTTTCCTAATCCAAGCTCATCATATTTAGTTCATGGAAAATATTTTTGATAGATAAATTAACTTTTTATCATCAAAACACTCAAAAGTTGAAAAACAAAAACAGTTTTTCCTCAAATGGATTTTAAATCTGCCCTTCACAAATGTCGTGTATATAAGATGCATATTCATATTTATCTAAACAAGGATTCTCGTACATCACAATACAATTAGCATTGTTTGAGTCAAAAATCGCACTGCATGTAATCTTCTATGATATCGATTCTCATTATTACTTTTCTCATCTTGGACGTACCTATTAGAAAGCTTCCAATGCTATGTTTGACTGAAACTAAATCTTGTCAGAACTTCAACTTCGCACCTTTTCATTCAAATATTCTTATTTGTTTCTTTCATTTTAAATTTTTTCCTTTCTTTATGTTGATATTTTAGGGAAAATTTTATTTATGATACAGGTCTATTGAGCAACGTGAGTGACCTAGGTGTTGTTTGGTGACGTTCCGGGAAATACCTGTTTCTGTTCTTTTGTTTCTCGGAACAAAAATAGAACAGAAACGTGAACAAAAATAGAATAGAAACGTGTTTGGTAATTTTTTTGTTCTCGAGAATAAATTTAGAACAGAAGCAAGAAACAAAAAAAAAGTCGTTTCTTGTTTCCATAAACAACTCAAGAAACAAGTTTTTGTTTCTTTTCTTTTTTTCCTTTCCTTTTCTTTCTTTTTCTCTTCCTTTCTTCTTCCCTAGCTGGTCACCGGCCCGGTGATGGCCGGCGACTGGCCAGACGAGGTTGCCCTGAGCTTGCCGGCCACCGGCGAGGCTCGACCTTGCCCAGATCTGGCAAGGTCGAGCCTTGCCCAGCCATCGCGAGGCCCGGCATTGCCTGGGTCGACGTTGCCTGCCTCGCCGATGGCCGGCAAGGCTCCCTCGAGGCTGGCGACCTCGTCTGGCTGGTCGCCAGTGACCGGCAAGAAGAAGGAGAAGGAAAAAAATAAAATAAAATTATTAATATATTAAAAGAAATTTTAAGTCACAAAATTTTTTAGAGTTGTATCAAAAATGTTTTTATTCCTGAATAAATTTTTTTTATAGTTATCAAACGCCTTAAAATGTTAAACTATTATCAAGAATAAAAATAAAAAAATATTAAAATTATTTTTGAGAATAAAAATGTTACTACACGCACCTCTAATCATCAAGCTGCGAGTCTCCCACCCAATGGAACCACCGGATCATACTGTCGCGAGTCACCTACTCGTCAAAGTGCGATTGACGTGACCGCGTAGCCTCTTTTTGCCTCATAGGCTCCTTATCCCCAACAATCTTCAAAGAAACCCAGAAAGGAGGGAATTTTTCTTGGCCACTCATTGGAACCCATCAAACCATGGCTTGAAGTACTGTAAAAAAAAAAAAAAAAACCATGGCTTGAAGTGCCCACCGACAACTTTCTTTTTCCCTCGCGTGCCAAGAAGGATCAATCGTGCACTTCCTAATGTCGTCAGATTGCATATAATCCCACCAAGTGACTTCACTGAAATGCAAAAGAACCACAGAAAATGGAGGATTCAAGAAAATCCCACAAGACACATTGTTTAGTGCTATCATTTCCAGCGCAAGGCCATATCAACCCCATGCTCCAATTCTCCAAGCGCCTAATCCACAAAGGCGCGGGAGTCACTTTAGTCACCACCAGATTCATGTCCAAGACCCTTCATGGATTGTCCTCTAACCCCTCGATTTCACTTGAGAGTATCTCTGATGGCTTCGATGACGGCGGCATCAAGGCCGCCAGCAGCCCCGAAGCCTACCTCGAGCGCTTCTGGAAGGTCGGTCCAGAGACACTGAGCGAATTGGTCGAGAGGCTGATCTCTAGTGGCCGGCCACCGAGTTGCATTGTCTACAACTCGTTCTTGCCTTGGGCTCTTGATGTGGCCCAGAAGTACGGGCTGGTTGGGGCTGCTTTCTTCACCGTGTCCTGTGCTGTAAGCAGTGTGTTTTACCACTGCCAAAAGGGACTGCTTGAGGTCCCTGTTCGTAAGCAGGTTTTGCTTCCTGGGATGCCTCCTCTTGAGCCTCAGGATATGCCAAGTTATGTGTCTGATCCGGAGTCATACCCAGCTTACCTTGGCGTGCTTGTGGGTCAGTTCTCCAATCTTGACAAAGCGGAATGGGTGCTTTGCAACACGGTGTATGAGCTGGAACAATAAGTAAGTACCCTAAAACTCCTTCGGAACTAAACCATTTGTGAATGAAAAAGCTTTATTTTAATCTTCTTCTCAGTCTTATCTAATTACTTCGAGAGGGTAAAATAGGGTCTGATCAATGTACGAGGATTCGTGGACTATACACACCTTTCACGGCATGTTTATTACCGTATATCTTGCATGTGTCGAATTGAACAATTGTTTGAAGATATGGTCGTTGATATTGAACATGACCTAGGACTAGGGGTGAGCATGGTCCGGGTTGGTCCGGGCCTCCCCCTAACCCTAGGACCAACCCGTACAGTGTCGGTCCTCAATTTTTAGGACCGAGGACCGACCCTATTAAGCCTAGGACCAAGGACCGGACCGACCGATGGGTTGGTCCGGCCTTCGTCAACTTCGGACCGATCGATAATTTTTTTCGTCTTATTTTTTATACTCCCTAAAAAAAAAACCTACAAATTCAAATTACACATCCATCGACAATGCGGCGTTGTCGCAACTAAATACCAATACATATTTAGCAAATTTAAGATATTTGATAATAGAAATTTCGTGCTGCTAACCACTCATCGAGATATGGGACAAGATGGAAAATTCTTGTAATCATCTATCTTTAATATTCATAACACCATATGCAAAAGCGTTTTCCTGTATTTGATTATGTAGAGTCCACTCAACCAAAAAATGAGCTTCACACCACTTGACTAGCAAATCACCGTAACAACTGCAGTACTACTCTACTCTTCAAAAACTTCTACCATTTGACACAAATTGAAAAGCAAAATGCAGTTGAAATTCATTAGTAAAATACAATTAAACCATAAAAAGTTCAAAATACTTAATATAAACCATGAATATATAACTTCACATCTTGTTAATTCACTTGAACTTCTAAACACCTAAAAACAAAACAAACGACACAAAATTAATACTCAACAAAAGTTTTAAATTGAAATTACTATTAGTCTTATTGATAGAACATCTCAATATAATATAATATAACAGACATTTTACTTAGGTTTGAATATATAAAAGAATTATAAATAATATAATATAATATAATATAATATAATATACGGGGTTGGTCGCCCGTTGGGCCACCCAAAACTTCTTAGGGCCAGACCAACCGCCATGCGGTGTTGGTCGCAATTTCAGGACCAGGACAAAGCCCGTCACTGAACCGACCAAGAAACGCGGGTTGGGCCGGTCCAGGGTCGGTCCAGGGTCGACCCTAGACCGCTGCTCACCTCTACCTAGGACCACACGAGAAGATAAGATGAGAACATGAGTGGTACACGAATTGGAGTTGTCTAGCTGGAATGGGCAGCGAATATGACTTGGCATGTTAGTGAATATGACACGTTAGTGAACATGTACTTGGAGTTGTCTAGCTGGAATGGACAGCGAATATGACTTTACATGTTAGTGAAGATTGAAATTTCATGAATGAACATGCGATGCTCAAATATTTCCCTATCATCAATCACCTAATTAGGACAAGAGTTAAGTCCCATGCTCTGCCTCTCAGCTATCATCTTTCTGATCCATGAGTCATCCAACTTTTTCTTACGAGCATTTAGCAAACATTTCGTGACATTGGCTTTGCCTGGCAGCTAGTGGACTGGTTCATGAAGGTCATGCCATTTAGGACCATAGGGCCAACAGTGCCTTCCTTCTATTTGGACAACAGGCTTGAACAAGACAGAGAATATGGTCTCAGCATCTTCCAACCAGAACACGACACCACCATGAAATGGCTGAGCACAAAGCCAAAAGGGTCGGTCGTGTATGTCTCTTTTGGGAGTGTAGCAGAGCTAAAGATTGACCAAATGCAAGAACTTGCAATGGGACTAAAGAGAAGCAACCGTTATTTTCTCTGGGTGGTGAGGTCATCTGAAGAAGACAAACTCCCGCAAGACTATGCAAAAGAGACAGCCCAAAAGGGTCTAATCGTAACATGGTGTCCTCAACTGGAAGTCCTAGCGCATGAAGCACTAGGGGTTTTTCTGACACATTGCGGTTGGAACTCAACTTTGGAAGCGCTCACTTTGGGTGTGCCGATGATGGCGATCCCGCAATGGACCGACCAGCCCATGAATGCCAAGCGCATAATGGATGTGTGGAAGATGAAGGCTGAGGCCACCTGTTGATGAGAGAGGTGTTGTGAGGAGTGAAGATATAGAGAATTGCGTCAGGGACATAATGGAAGGGGAAAGAGGGAAGGAGATGAGAGAAAATGCAGGAAAGTGGAGGAAAATAACCAAAGAAGCAGTCAGTGAAGGTGGAAGCTCTGATAGAAACATCGAGGAGTTTGTTGCTAGTTTTATTGATAAGTTGTAAGAGAAGTTACCTGTGGCAGTATGGAGAAAATTCAAGTAACCAATTCTTGCTTACCACAGGGTAAGGATGATAAATGATGTTGCATAATAGTGATGATATAAGTCATGGTCATGAGATTCTTTAGGTAACATCTTGGTACATCATTGAATCTAATCTCGAATGACACAGGATCATATATCAATTAACCTAAACCAAAACAAATCATTTTGAATACAATACCAACCTAAAAATAATTAAAAAACCACTAAGCTTCTGTTGTCCACTCTTAATTATTCCAATAACAAAATCATCCCTAATCTTCCCAAAGCAATCGCTCCTGCCAACACCATAAATGAGTTGGCCTCAAAGCTGAGTAAGCCGGCCAGCAGCACAGTATGCAATCTTACATCTAAATGAGGAATCGTCCACGCTATTCCAGTAAAATCGTGGCTGAGGCTAATGCTATCCGATGCATACCCACAAATTATATCGAAGTTGCACTGATAAACCAATAGTGGGCTTCTGTGTTCAGGAGTTTATGGTCTGGCAAAACCTCTATTTTTTTCTTTCCAGCATTCAAACTTTGATCTGAAGTGACAAAGCTTATGGTAAACAGCTGTGTCGTCGACGTTAAGGACCGGATCATAATCTGTATCTACACACTGACAAGGTTCATCCTAGAACAATGTAATTGATAGGATTATCTGATACATGATGATCCTGCGCGTTGGGGGGTTTGAAAATGAGGTTGAGATGTGATCTCTGACGGTGATTTGACGAACTCTCTTTCTCTCCTCTTCGTGGGATTCTCCCTTTGTTTTCTGTTGCTCGTACTCTACCGGGTTTGAATGCATGGTTAGTTTGTTCATCTTCTTCATGTTGAGTTGAGAGTATTCTGATCAACACGTGTCTCCTCGAATTTTTTGTTTATTTCCTTTTTTCCCTTTCGTTGGATACTCAATATCAACCAAACCTGTTCATCCTCTCCAGCGAAAGCGAAAAAGCCAATCCTGATCCCATCTCGGACCAGCAAATATTGAAAATGACAAATTTCAACTTAGGAAACACTTAATTCATCTCATCATGCAATTGCAAGTTAAGAATGTTGATGCATCTGATGAGTTTTACACGCAATCTGCTAGAGTTCAAAGTATGCACTCTTATTCCCTGCAAAAAAAAAAAGTATTTTTTTTCCTATTCTAGTAGATTTCTGAAAGAGTTTTTTTTTTTTTTTTTCTGTTTTTGGTTGAGAGAAAACTATATTCATTGCTCAAAAGAATACATAAGAGGTGTAGAGAATTTCATGACAAAGCAAATCAAAGTAGAGAAAAAGCCAGAATACTACAAAGCAAAGACAGATCCAGAAAATAAAGAGAATCAACAGAGTACCGGTAGGGTTAAAGATTTTTGAAAGAGTTGGGAAGTGTAAAAAACTATTGGTATGGGTCACATGATTTTCCAATGATTTTTTGGCAACATACTCAACACTTCATGGAAATGCTAACTTACTTTTTGTTCGAATTGCTAATTTTGTATATCTTTCACAACTTTGAATTGTCTTTGTTACTAATGCTTGAAATTCACCAATTCTTATATAAATTTACTAATCATTATTTGAGTGACTAATCGGCTTTTTTCCGATATCTTTGATTAGAATTCATTAATCTTTCTTACTAACGCATTAAATTGATCTACTATTTTGTGAAATGACTTACATTTATTAGAATAATTGACCAACTTTTTTCCCAAGTAATCCAATAAAAGAATTGACATTTAAAGAAAAAAGATACATAAGGTTGATAACTTACTCAAATGAGAGTTGATATTTTAGAACTAATTGATAACTTAAGACTACGTTTGACATCAAGATAAAATTCATGATGGGATAAAATTTATCATATATTGTGTTTGGTATCTACTTAAGATAAAATAAAGTTGGATATAAGAAAGATATAGTCCAAATAAAATTATCCCATAAGGGAGGTGTGTGGATAAGATTTCTAATATTCATAATAAAAAAATTTCTTTTCGAAATAATTTTTTTATTTTAATAAAATTAAAATTACATTCAATATAAAAAATATTTGAATTATAATATAATAAATTCAAAATAACAAAAAATAACAAAAATTCAGTTTTTTAATTTAATATGATCTATATTTATATATTTGAATTTAATCTATCTTATAACATAATTCAATATATGAATATAAATATATATTTATTATTATTACATATTTTAGGAATTTTAGTATTTTAAGTAAATTAGTACAATTTATTATTTATTAAAATTTTATTAGAGAATGATGGAAGGGGAAAAAATAAAAAAATAAAAAAAAATTAAGAATTGTATTTTAATAATGCAATTAAAAATGAAGTAGGTAACAATGTGACAAGAGATTTTTACCATTGTCGTTTCTACAACTTTTAGGTTTATTTACATTAATATGCAATTTATATTAAATAATGTATATTATATGATGTTAATATTATTTATTATTACGCTTCACCAAACAATAGATAAGATATAGTAAAATCTCGAGATTTTATATGATATCCTATCTAGTCCTATCGTAATTAAAAATCTAGATGGCCAAATGCAACCTAATAGGACAAAAGCAAATAAATCAATTATATTAAAATTAATTTTTTCACATAAGAGTTGATGAACTTAGTCCGTAATAAGAAAGTGATAAAATAAAAAAGTCGATAATTAAAAGAAAGACGAACTTGATAAGTAACTCAAATGACAGTTGGTACTCCAAAACTATTGGATCACTTAATCTTCAAAAACTTAGTAAGAAACCCTAACTAAGACCTTCTAAAAATATTTAGTAAACTTAAAGCATTGTTAAGAAATGCTAATAAAGAACCTCAAGGGTTGGCACCATTGGCACTCGAGGGCGTTTCAGCTCAAGAACTAGATGTCACCCAATCGAATCTCCTCAACTATATACAAAATTGTTCTGGGGTAATGCCATCTATACATACAAAATGAATAGACTTAATTGGTTCATGATGCTTGCATGGTGTTTTATAAGCCTCCAAGTAGCCAACTCCCATGACATGCTCCTATGTTGTATAAAGAAAAGCAAATGAACTGAAAGTTAGTAATCAAAATCTAGTCAGCAATCTAATTTGACAAAAGCATATAATTAAGTTGGTAATTTTTTTTAAAAGAGGTATTATTAATAAGTTATGGAAATAAAGTTGGTAAGTTCATAGAAAAATTTCTAGTTTGCAAAGTGTTGGTAAGTTACCAACAAATTGACTTAAAAAGATACACGGTTTGTTTTCTTATCAATAATTGGACATTGACCGATACTTATTGGATTTTATAAGTATGGAAAGAATGCGCACTTTTTGGCGTGGAATATATTGTGCATTACCTTAGTATCATTCTACTCTTTTTCTTAAAAAAGGGTAAAAGAAAATGACAGATATTTTAGTCATGAGTGGGGAAAATTCCAAATAAGAACATAAAATACTTTCATTTTCTCAAATAAGGGTAAGAAGTGGATCTTATTTCAAATAAGGGTTTAAAGTGTCCATATTAATCTCAAATAAAGGTCTAAACTCACCAGCTATGAAGGGCAATTTTGTCTTTTAAAATTTTAAAAATTTTTCTTTCTTTTTCCTTTTTTTCTTTTCATAAAAAAAAGAGGAAAACATAGGCAGGAGGGAGTGCCCTCTTGCCCTTGTTTATTTTTTAAATTTATTTTTAAAATTTTTAATATAATATAATTTAAATTAAATTTATGTTTTGACGAAAATTTCCTAATCGGTTAGAATATTTTGCCGAGATTAGGCCCTTATTTGAAATAATCATAACCATTTTAGGTCTTTTTTGGGAACTAATATGCGCACTTCATGCCTTTATTTGAAACTTTCCTCACGACTGACCCAAAAATTGCTGAGATGAGATCCAAGAAGATATTCTTCTTTTAGGACCGTTGGACCATGGACGTCAATGCCAATAATGGCGAGTGGATAAATAGCTTTGAGAGCGGATGCATTGTCGTGAGACGTTATAGACAATGATTAATCCCTGTTTGGTGCAACTCATTGGAGCGTCAGAGGAATTTCATGGTTGCGATTTCCTAAACAGCTTAAATCAATTTACAGGGTCTATTGAATTTTTCATGCACATCTAAATAGTTAGTTTTTTCATACTCATATCCACAACATAACCGAAAATAAAAATTCTCCACAATGATTTTCATGTGTTGTGAATATCTGATTCCCTAAAACCGGATTCGACACTAAATCGAACCCCTAAAACGAATGCGGAAGACGAGCCCAGGAAGAACATATAGCACCGATCAAAAATTACACTACATAATCGAGCGTACCTTATTGTCCACAGATTAAACACCAACGTTGAAGATCGAGGAAGAATCTGATCCTAGTTTACCAATGGGGCGTACTGTTGTTATTAGAGGGAGAAAAGAGCATATTCTTCTTTTCTGTTTTCTTACGTTGTCTGGAGGGGGAAAGAGAGCGTCTGACGTGCGTACTCTAAAAGGTACGTTAACTTTTTCTTTTCTCTCTTTTTCCAGCTAAGCATCTTCTCCAAAGGACGCAACCCCTCAACGTAATACTTATCCCAAAAGACATAACCTCTCGTATCGCAACCGTTTCTCTATGGGCCATTATCTTGCGGGCCGGGCTTTTAGGCCCAACATGGGCGGACGGGCCCACTTAGGCCCATCAACACATGAATAAAAACCATCATCTCCCACTCGCACATGGTGGGCCGAACAGGATCCTCTTTATCTCTCTGCAATATTCATACCGGTGAATAATCCGTGCGACCAGCATAATTTGAGAGCTCGTTGCCATACATTTGTTAGGAATATATAGCAGCTCATAATGGGCATCACACTTTGAGTAGATTTAGTATGCAGTACCCTAGAGCGATCGATCATATCTATATCTCTCTCTTGATCTCTTTTTTAAACAGTGATATATTGTATTCACAATTATGATTATCCCAAAGACAATCATAATTGGTCGACCAGTGAACACAAAACTACTATGTGATTCTCCAAATTCGATCTTCCTCTTTCCTTCAAAACTCTCAATTTCAGTTCAACTTGCTTTTCTATAAATGTCCCATTAGATCGAATCAATTCATGATCATTGGCAACATCCTAAGATAGCAAACACTGAATAGAAATCTTGAGAATAAGTAAGAGTCATGAGGGCACTAAATTGAGGAACTCTTTTCCTCAAGAGTCTCACACGGCATAAAAGTTGAGATCAAACTTTTGCCACTCTTATTGGTCGTCTCATGCATACGTAGTATGAAATACGTATTACGGTATTAACTCCTTTCCCATGGAGCGTATGTCTACACTTTCAATACCGTACAGATGATAGTTCAAACATACCTAATTTCTAACTTGAGTTCACGTATCTACTCATTCACAGAATTCATCAGAACTCACATCTGGCATCATAGACAGATAAAGTAAAATATGTGGGTTATTTTACTTTCGGACATAGTCAATATCATGTCCTCATCTTAACACTCAGTTAAGGAGACATATATATTTTAAGCTTGAGCTCTCGATTATCACCTAGATAATAAGCTTAAAAACCGTCTCATCTCTATTTATCACACAGTAAATAGAGACAATTACCCATGTCAGTGGGCTAATCTTTTATCTGTCCGACATACTTTCTCAACTTAATATAATGCATTGAGCATTAAGATGCATAAACGTCAAACAAAGATTCATAGGCATTAATAATGAAAAAACACAAGTTCATAAATGTGAACAACTCAGGGAAATTACAATATCCAATACATCAGACTCTACGCAATCCTAGAGATTTTACATGACCACAAAACACATCTCTAAGTATTGGCTTTGTCATAGGATCTGCTACCATTCTATGCATAGATATGTACTGTAAGTTCACATCCTTTCGTGCAACCATATATTTGACAAAGTTATACTTGGTATCTATATGTTTGGTCTTGTCATGATATTTTGGATCTCTGGTGTACGCTATTGCTGCTTGGCTATCACAGTTAACCAATAATGGATTTGTAGCTTTCTCAATAACACCTAAATGATCCAAAAATCTCTTAAGCCAAACTCCTTCTTGTACCGCTGCTGATAATGCCACGAACTCAGCTTCCATCGTGGACAATGCTATACACGTTTGCTTCTTACTGCTCCATGATATTGTGCCATTGTTCAGTAAGAAAGCAAATCCAGAGGTAGATTTCCTTTCATCTAAATCTCCTCTCCAATCAGCATCTGAATAGCCTTCAAGTCGCAGATCATTTCCTTGGTAATTCAGCTTGTAATCAGCAGTTCCCCTCAGATACCTTAGTATTCTTTTAACGGCTTTCCAATGTGCTTGACCTGGATTGGATTGATATCTACTCACCATTCCAACTGCAAAGCATATGTCAGGTCTTGTACACATCATAGTGTACATCAAGCTCCCAACAACACTAGCATAAGGAACATGTTTCATTTGTCCTTCTCTTGTGGAGTCCTTGGACACAGTCTATGGCTCAACCCTTCACCTTTTGCAATAGGAGTATCTATGGGTTTACAATCTTGCATACGAAATCGTTCAAGAACCTTATTTATATATGTTTCTTGCGAAAGAGATAATGATTTCATCGAACGATCTCTTGAAATCTTAACTCCAAGGATGTATGCAGCCTCACCCATATCTTTCATCTCAAAGTTGGAAGATAACCAACTCTTGACAGTGTTAACAAACTCCATATTGCTTTCGGCAACTAGTATATCATCAACATATAATGATATGATTGCAAATTGATCTTTGGATCTTTTGATATATACACAATGATTCTCATCAATCATCGTAAAATCATATGCCATTATGGCATTATGAAAACGTATATACCATTGTCTCAATGACTACTTCAGGCCATATATCGATTTCAAAAGTCGACATACCTTTTCTTCTTGGCCTTCCCTAATGAAACCAGCAGGTTGTTCCATGTATATTTCTTCCTCTAATTCTCCATTGAGGAAAGCAGTTTTTACATCCATTTGATATAACTCAAGATCCATACTTGCCACTATTGCCAGAATAATGCGAATTGAGGTAAATCTCACTACAGGAGAAAATGTTTTTTCATAATCAATTCCTTCCTGTTGATTATACCCCTTCGCCACAAGGCAAGCTTTATGCCTTTCTATCGAGCCATCAATTTTATGCTTTATTTTGAGAACCCACTTGTTCCCAATGGCTTTGTGTCCTTTCAGAAGATCAACCAGTTCCCAAACTTGGTTCGACTTCATTGACTTCATTTCCTCTTCCATTGCATGCATCCATTTTTCCTTACTAGGGCAATTTAGAGTCTCATTAACATTTCTTGGCTCATCTTCATCTTGTGGAGCAACCATAAAAGTTTCCCCTTCAATGTCAAAACGTTGACGGGAAATACTTTTGCGACTTGTTCGCCATATGGGAGATTGTACACTTTGCACATCATTCCCCATCATGCTCCTACTCGGATTAGATAATGACGATATCATCTCATCATGTGGTTGTAATTGAGAGTGAGTTGAATTAAATTCATCACTTTTCATGCTACTCCCACTTGGACGAATTCTACTAAGTTCATTATCTTTATCCAAGGTTTCAAATAGGGAGTAATCCTCACCTATTTCGCCCTTCTTAGGAAATTCATTCTCTAAAAATGTGACATCCCGTGATTCGAATTCAGTTATACTTCCACGTTCCTGCTCACCTATGAACACATAACCTTTCGAGTGTGAGAGGGCTCATGAGTATAGGCAGCACAACCCCATGGTTTAAGAAAACTTAAGTCCGGTTTTCTGCCTGTCCATAACTCATATGGAGTGGAAGTAACTGATTTGGAAGGCACTCGGTTAAGTATATAGGCAGCAGTTAACAACGCATCACTCCAAAAAGTGATAGGTAAGTTAGCATGCGCCATCATGGACCTAACCATTTCCAATAGTGTTCTGCTTCTTCTCTCCGCAACATCATTTTGTTGAGGAGTATATGGAATAGACAACTGTCTTTCTATTCCTTTTTCATCACATAATTTTATGAACTCATCAGATAAATATTCTCGACCTCGATCGGATCGTAATACTTTTATTTTCTTGTCTAATTGATTTTCTACTAAGTTCATAAACCTTTTGAAACAAACCAATGCTTCAGATTTATGAGAAATCAAATAAACATATCCGAATCGAGTATAATCATCTATAAATGTGATGAAATAAACAGCCCCATGCCTTTCTCTCACATTCATCGGACCACAGACGTTAGAATGGATTAATTGTAAAGGAAATTCAGCTCTTTTACCTTTTCCAAATGGTTTTCTTGTCGTTTTCCCTACTAGACAATGCTCACATATGGGCAAATCGACTTTTTCAATATTGCCTAACAAGCCCTCTTTGGCTAGTCTATTCATACGTTGTTGGCCAATATGACCAAGTCTAGCATGCCACACATTCACATCATTATTATATGAATTAGGAGACGTGAGAAGGGAATAACAGACATTTGCATTAACATAGTCAATAATTAATACAATGAAACCATCTAGAAAATAACCACAACCATAGTAATTTGTATCCAAATACAAATCCACACCACTATTATGGAAGTTCATATTAAAACCAAGTTTAACCAACACTAAAACAGACACTAAATTCCGACGAATCTCGGAGCATACAACACATCATGTAGGAACAAAGTGCGTCCACCACGCATGTTCAATTGACAGATGCCAATTCCTTTTACTTCTGCTCGGGAGTTGTTTCCCACATAGATCCACTTAGTTCCAGTTGGTACTCGTCGGAATTCCACGAAGGATTCTCTATCCTTCGCTACATGGTCTGTTGCTCCTGAATCCACAGTCCACAAAGGATTAGACTCAGTTAAGAATACAGAACTCGACACATAAGCAAAGTTCTGAAATGTACAAGGGGTGTATACCTTCTTTGGCTCACGCCAGTCGCGAGCATAGTGACCCTTCTGGTCACAGTTGTAACACTTCACCCTTAAAATACTCTTCACTTGAGGACGTTTTCCTCTCTTATGTTGGTTAACTTTTGATTTCTTGCAAGAAGGACTTGATCCCTTGCATTTCCACATATTGAACGAATCAATACGCTTGCGCTTAGAGCTCGAAGCACTTTTTGAGTTGAAAGCAACACAGCAAATATCTGTATCCCGCTCAAATGCCTTGAGGCGGTTCTCTGCTAGCTCAAGGTGGCGCACAGCATCCTCAAGATCTTCCATAACATGGTCAAGAGCTTTTAGTGCTTCTTGCTTTTCAAGCACATAGTGAATCTTCATATTCAATATATCACAATTCTCGCCGTTCATTTTGTCTTCCTTTTTCAAATCAACAATTATGTTTTTAGTTGCTGAAGCCATCAATCTGAACATATCAAATGCATATGCACGAATTATTAATGCCTATCATTTATGCATCCATTTTGCACAAACCCATCCTATTAATAAATAATTTCAAGTAAGGTTTCAGAATCAAAAGGTCACTATGTGTCCAATCATCATCTAAAGATCCTAACTTGGAATCATTATGAATATAATCTTTTATGCAAAATAAATTATTTGAAGCTACAAAAACTTCTATGAACTACCCACAACAGCTAACAATTAACAGAAGCAAATAATATTTGACATCCAATAATGATAGAATAATAATGCTTTCACATAATACAACCAACATATCAGTTGCTACACCAACAACAACTAGGTAGAAAACATTTACATAATATGTCCATAAAGTATATTAAATAAAGACCAGTCAAAAACATCTAACATCAAGTCAATATATGAACTGGGAAATATCCTTTTTTGTTCAATTTCTTAATTTTTTCCCTTGTAACAATCCAGTAATAATCATCTATAAAAGCCATCACAATTTTCCTATACGAAGCATCTATGTTGACTTCCCATAAGCAATTCAACACTCCTTGCCATTCTTGTGGAAGAGTGTTAATGAAAAATCGCATCATCTCAGACTGTGGCATGGGACAACCATTCCATATGACCTTTTGAATTTTCCCGTTGACTTCAAGAACGTGATCAATTAAGTCGCCACTCTCCTATCGATAATCAGTCAGCTCAGCTATCAAGCTAGAAAGTCTTTCCTTTTGATTATTGGTAATTGGGAGAATAGGTGTGCGTAACCTAAGGGGAGGCATTGTTCCTGCAACAAATGCAGAATAAATCAGGGATTACATATAATTCACATAGAATTACTTGGCAAAAGAAACACATTCTTTTCCTCCTCTCTTTCCCTTTTTTTTTTTGGGTCAACGGTCAAAGTCAATGGTCAACGATCAACGGTCAGACGGGTCGAGGTCAACGGGTCGGGTCGGACCGGGTCGGGCGGTCGGGCCGGGTCGGACCGGTCGGGCGGTCGGATCGGGTTGAACAGGTCGAGCTGTCGAACCGGGTCGAATCGGTCAGGCCGGTCGGACAAACCGACCGGCACGTGCCGCCCGTGTGTGCGGGCTGACGTCACGTAGACGTCAGCTGGTGCTGCGCGGCACGCACCAGGCTTCCGCGCGTGCGTCGCACGTGCCTTCGGCCGAAACGGCGCGTGCGAGGCACGTGCTTGCGAAGGTCTAAATCGGCGCGTGCACCCCCGTTCGTTCCGGCCGCGCGTGGAGGCGCGTCCAGTGGCCCCCGGCGGTGATCCGCCACTTGATTTTCTCGTATCGACGAGCCCTTCGACCTTGCGCTATCAAAAACGAATTTTGACTTGCAGAAAATCACAAAACATGACGAACAAAATCGGGTATCGGGATTTTTCCGTCCCTAATTGACCGGCAGCGCTTTTCTCGAATTTTCAATAAAAAAGACAATTCAATAACATAAAAATGGGGTCGGGAAACATGAACTAGGGCTCTAATACCAATGTTGTGAATATCTGATTCCCTAAAACCCGATTCGACACTAAATCGAACCCCTAAAACGAATGCGGAAGACGAGCCCAAGAAGAATATGTATCACCAATCAAAAGTTACACTACATAATCGAGCGTACCTTATTGTCCACAGATTAAACACCAACGCTGAAGATCAAGGAAGAATCTGATCCTGGTTTACCAATGGGGCGTACTGTTGCTATTAGAGGGAGAAAAGAGCGTATTCTTCTTTTCTATTTTCTTACGTTGTCTAGAGGGTGAAACAGAGCGTCTGACGTGCGTACTCCAAAAGGTACGTTAACTTTTTCTTTTCTCTCTTTTTCCAGCAAAGCGTCTCCTCCAAAGGACGCAACCCCTCAACGTAATACTTATCCCAAAAGACACAACCCCTCGCATCGCAACTGTTCCTCTATGGGTCATTATCTTCAGGCCAGGCTTTTAGGCCCAACATGGGCGGACGGGTCCACTTAGGCCCATCAACACATGAATAAAAACCATCAATATGCATAAAATTTATATGCATAATTGAGTTCTGTTTATATTGAATTACTCTGGGTATCAAACCCCTTATGATATAATCGCCATCGTCATTGTTATTTGCTTCTTTTAATCTTTGAGGTGACCAACCGGGCGCTTAGGATTATTCATTTGATAGCCATCCTCGTTAGTGGGATTACGTCTCTTTCTGCTTCTCTTTTGAAAATCCAATTTGTATGGTAAGAATTACGCAACAAAATTCAACGAATCGTGAGGTTTTTTTTCAAATTGTGATTAATGCGATTAATTGGCCTGTTTTTTCCTGATAAGCTACTTGTCATTAAACACCCCTCACAAGAAGACAAGAAGAAGAAAATTTTTCGGGCCCCGCACTGATATTGGAACACACCAATATCGCTCAAGTACCCACTAATCACTACTGCTACATCACATGTAAGACCATGTACACTTCACTTAATTGCGAGAGAAACGCAAGAAAATGAAGGATTCAAGTAAATCCCCGAAACCAAATGGCTTAGTTCTGTCATGGCCAGCCCAAGGCCACATCAACCGCACACATGCTCCAATTTGCCAAGCGTCTACTCCACAAAGGAGTCAAAGACACTCTTGTCACCACCAGATCAATGTCCAAGACCCTGCATGGATCCCCGCGTACCTCCATTGCCCCCGAGAGATACTCCGACAGCTTCCACGATGAAGGCATGAAGGCTGCTGCAAGCATCGAAGCCTACCTCGAGCATTTTTTGAAGGTCGGCCTGGACACCCTGAGTGAGCTAGTCGAGAGGCTAATCTCCGGCGGTCCACTGCCGAGTTGCGTTGTCTACGACTCGTTCTTGCCTCGGGCTCTTGAAATGGCCCAAAAGTTTGGGCTGCTTGGGGGCTGCTTGCTCCAACAGTTCTTGAGCTGTGATTAGTGTGTTTAACCACTGCCAAAAGGGACTGTGTCACGAATCCGAGAAGAAGACGAGAAAAGGAATATGGGAATTTCGTGTAATGAGGAAAAATGTATTTACTTCATTGATCTCTAGATGTAATACAATGATGTATATATTGTACAAGAGAATTCAATAAAAAAGTAAATAAATTCTTCTAATCTTTCTAGTCCTAAAGTAATCACATCTCCTATCAATTACAATCAATACAAATCCTCAATCAGATCCCAGATCTTCAATCATATCTTCTTTCAACACTCCCCCTCAAGCTGGCGGCTTGTATATATCCAAGACACCAACTTGTTTAGGAGATATGTATGCTGTCTTTGACAAAGGGGTTTAGTGAAGATATCTGCGGGTTGTTCTACGGTCCTGATTCCTTTGGTTTCGATGATCCCTTCTTTGATCTTCTCTCGAGTAAAATGACAATCAACTTCTATATGTTTTGTCCTTTCATGTAGTACAGGATTTGCTGCAAGCTTGAGTGCCGAATCATTATCACAGAAGAGTAATGTCGGACCTTTAACTTGTACCCCAAGGTCCAGAAGTAAGCCTTGTAGCCATACTATCTCACAAACAGTTTTTGCCATAGATCGATATTCAGCTTCTGCCGATGACAATGATACAATGGATTGTTTCTTTGTCTTCCATGAAAGTAATGACTCCCCAAATTTGATGCAAAATCCAGTAATAGATCTCCTACTCATGGGACATGTAGCATAGTCCGCATCACAATAGGCTGTCATCTCCATATTGCACTTTCTAGATAGGAGTATCCCTAATCCTAGATATCTCTTCAGATATTTCAGCACTTTTAAGGCTGCATTCATGTGTGACTGCTTTGGACTGTGCATGAATTGACTGAGAGTCTGTACTGCATAGCAAATATCTGGCCTAGTCATAGTAAGAGAGATAAGCTTCCCAACAAGTCTTTGATAGCTTGTCGGGTCCTTCAATAATGGATCATCAGAGGAGGACGTCCCAGCATCATAATCAATACTAGTCAACTTGGCATTCTGTTTAATAGGAATAATTGCCGGTTTGAACCCTGATAATCCCGCTTTTGATATAATCTCCATCACAAATTTTCGCTGACTAAGGGAAATCCCTAGATCAGAACGAGCTATCTCTATTCAAGAAAATACTTAGGTGACCCTAAGTCTTTGATATGAAAAGACAAATGTAGATGGTCTTTAAGCTTCTTCACAGCGGAATCATCATTTCCCATAATAAGTATGTCGTCAACATAAATCATCAAGTATATGACCGACGTACCTTTTGCCCAAGTGAACAAAGCATAATCATGTTTGGATTGCATGAATCTAGCTCCCGTAAGTGCAGTAGTAAACTTGGCGTACCACTATCGAGATGCCTGTTTCAATCCATAAAGAGATTTGCGGTGACGACATACCTTCGACTCCCCCTGTCTCCATAATCCTTATGGAAGATCCATGTAAATCTCCTCTTCCAGATCACCATGAAGAAAAGCATTGTGGACATCCATCTGATGCAATGACCAGTTGCGAAAAGCAGCAACCGATAAGAGGGAGTGAACCGTGACATCCTTGGCTACCGGAGAAAATGTCTCATGGTAATCAAAACCTTCTCGCTGTGTGAAGCCCTTGGCTACCAATCGGGCCTTGTATCTTTCCACAGAGCCATCTGCTCTATATTTGATCTTATAGACCCATTTACACCCAATGGGTTTGCGATCATAAGGTAACGACACAACATCCCAAGTGTGATTATCAATTAGGGCTTTAAGTTCTGCCTCCATTGCCTTTTGCCAGCGTTCATCATGTACAACCTCATTATAACTAGAAGGCTCCCTTTCCTCAGAAACTCGACTAATGCAACATAAATGGTCTGACGACAAGCGGTCGAAAGATACATATGAGGATAAAGGATAACGAGTACCTGATGATAGTGATGAGGAACATACATAATCTTTGGTCCAGGCTGGTGGACAAGTGGCTCGACCAGATCTTCGTGATGGCTCATCCAGCACCTTCAAAAATGATTCCTCAATGCTTGTAGGTTCTCCGTGATTTATCTCCTGGGATTCCTGCTCCATGAGTTGTTGCTCAACGGAATTGTTATGAGAAGAATCATCGGGTGATGAAGGCAAGACTGTATCTACTATCTGATGTCTTGGAGGAGAGGTAATAAGGTATGATTCTCCAGAAGATAGATCTTCTTCTGACAAGAATTGATGATTAGTTCTCATATCATCTGCAGACATAGAAGTAGTATCCCGGAAAGGAAAAATATCTTCATGAAAAACCACATCCCTGCTGATAAAAAACTCCCCGGTAGACTGTTCATAAACTCGATAACCCTTTTTTTAAGTTGGGATACCCCATGAAGATACATTGTCGAGCACGAGGGGACATTTTATCCCGGGGACCTACTGTAGCCACATAACATAAGCAGCCAAAGACCCTGAGATGACTCAGATCTGGTTTCCTTCCATACAATAATTCAAATGGAGTTTTGCCTTCTAGAATGCGAGATGGCATACGATTTATCAGATATGCCGCAGTGATCACACAATCTCCCTAAAATTGTTCTGGTATAGATGCCTGGAACTTAAGAGCACATGCCACTTCTAAGAGATGACGATGCTTTCGCTCAACTACCCCATTCTGCTATGGGGGTATAAGTGCATGTACTTTCATGTAAAATACCATTTGAGGTAAGAAAGGAAGCACAATCACCATTGAAGAATTCCCTACCATTATCAGTGCGGATGCGGCGAACTGATTTTCCAAACTGAGTTTTGGATAAGGAAAGGAAGATTTTAAGATGAGAAAGAACTTGACCTTTTGATTGTAGGAGAAAGACCCAAGTGGCATGTGAGAAATCATCCACGATTGTAAGAAAAAATCTCGAACCATCATGATTTATTGTGTGATATGGTCCCCAGACATCAGCATGAATCAAAGAAAAAATGTCGTTTACTCGAGTCTTACTGTTTTGAAAGGGGGCACGAGTTTGTTTTGCCAAAGGGCAAATGGGACATTGAGGACAAGGGAAAGAAGCAGTGTGACCCAATCTTTGATGATGAAGAAAATTTCTTTCATTGGCAACAATGTTACACAATGGTTTATTGAATGCAACAGAGGATAATTTAAAATTGCCTGGAAGATTATTCCAAAAATAAAGTCCTTGATAGATTCTACCCAAGCCCATTAGTTTGTCAGTCGAAAGGGCCTGAAATAGACATTTATCAGAGTCAAAAGAGACATGACAAGAATTTTCTTCACAAGCTCGAGAGACTGATATGAGATTAAAATGGAAACTAGGGACATAAAGGACATTTTGGAGAATGATGAGTGGACTAAGATTCACGGTGCCAGTCATTCCAACATGTGTGGTATTTCTATTGGGAAGTTGTACTGATATTGGAAAAGATAACCTTTTGACATTGGAAAATAATTTTGGATTGCAGACAATGTGATCACTAGCTCCTGTATCTATGATCCATGCATCCTTCGAAATTGAGTTCATCAGGCAATAAGAAATACCTGTGAAACTGCCTGCCTTGTCAGAAGGATCCAATTTCTTTAGAGCTTCCATCAGCTCTTGATATTCCCCATGAGTGATTGGCTTGTCCTCTGATTTACCCATCACCTGAAAGACAGTTGAAAACTTTCCCTTTTCTTTTTCACTAGGTTTACCATGTAATTTCCAGCAACTTTCAACTGTGTGGTGCAGGCGTTTACAGCATTCACAATACAGCTTAACCTTTCCTTTGTTGTTTTTTGCAAATGAGGAAGGCCTGCTAACAGCATGGGCCGCTGTTCCCCCATATGGGCCTTCGGATGATGCGAAAAATTGCGCCTGTGGGCCGTCAGGCCCATAAAGGATTTGGCCACGTGGGCCTTCGAAGCCATAGAGACCCCCTGCACGTGGACCGTTGGATTCAGTGGCCGCGCCACTTTGTGAGCCGTCAGATCCAACAGCTCCAAGGATTGATCGTGGGCCGTCCGATCGATCAGAAAAATCGTGGCCATCCATCGTCCTTATATAAGATCTAGGGTTTTCGTGAAACCCTAGATTAGGTCTTTGACATTCTCTTCCTCCTGTGGTTTTCTGTAGCGGGTGAGAGGAAACCCTTGCCGCCAGAGCCACTCTCTCGCCTTCCTTTCCGATATCTGCTGCTCTCTGTTGGCTTTCCTCCTGGATTGTGAGCTGGTAGATATGACCAAGGCTTGGCATCGGCTCCATGGTTAAGATCTGCGATCGAAACGAAAGGTAAGATTCGTTTAATATGAGGAGAAATCTGATGGCTTTCTCCCTATCTCGCATCCTTTTGTACTGCTATAAAATTGGCTCCGGCCAGTCGAATTTTTCTTCGGCCGCTTCCAATTCATTCCACAGACTCTAAAGTTTGTTAAAAATTGTAGCAACAATCATGTTTCCTTGCTTTAAATCCGAGATCTGTTGCGTCAAAGAAAAGATTTTCACTTGATCCAATTTTCCATACATCTCCTTGATGTTTTCCCACATTTGTTTCGAGTCCTCCGTCGGAGGAAGACCGGCCGCGACTTCGGAAGCGATGCTGTTTCCGATCCACGTTCTGACTAGCTGATTACATTTTTTCCAAAGCCGCGCTAGTCGTTCGTCGGACGGAATCGAAACCGTTCCATCAATAAAGACCTCCTTATCCTTCGTTACCAGAGCGCGCCGGAACTCGCGCGACCATCTTGAGTAATTATCAGGTCCAGTTAACTGCTGAGCAACAAGCTTCAGTTCTGGTCCGTCGGCATTGGTTGTGAAAAGAGGGTCGCGGGTTACGGCGATTCTTGCGGCGTAGATCAGTATGGGAGGAACCCTGGTGGTGGACTTGGGTAAGGATTTGCTCCAAAACCCGATCCCCCAGATCAGGTTGAATGACCCGCTTTAGAAAAAAACGAACCTGGGTAGGGATTCGGTCCCATACCCGGCTCGGCTGATCCGCCCGTCTGCTGTGAACTGGTGTTTGTGCCTGCCCCGCTGCTGGCTGGTAGGCCTCCATTAGTCTGTACACCATTTCGAAATCCCGGCAATGATGCATTTGGGCCCGTCCCATAATACCAAGGATTTGGTACCCATTGGTAAGGTTGGCCCGAATAGGGTTGCCCCAAATTAGCCTGAGCCGGAACAAGTACCCACTGTGTATGCTGAGTTTGACTCTGTGACTGGATCTGCCCTTCGGGCACAGTAACAATGGATGATTCCTGGATCTGCGAGGTTTGTGGCGTTGTTTCTCTTGCAGACTGATCACTGAGTCCTAAGGTAAGTGCTTGAGGATTTGTCATGGTGACAATTTTTCTAAAAAATCTGCAACAACTCTGTTTTGCAGATTAATTTTTGAACAAAGAATTGAAGGCTGGATGAAGAACTTTCTCCCGGATGCTGTTCTGTTCTGCGAGGGTTGCAGCAACGAGAAACAGAGAAGACTGGATGCTGTTCTGTTCTGCAAGGATTGCAGCAACAGAAAACAGAGAAGTAACAGAGGCTGATTTTAGTGTGGAAGCTTATGTCAGAATCAAGACATGCTCTGATACCATGTCACGAATCCGAGAAGAAGATGAGAAAAGGAATATGGGAATTTCGTGTAATGAGGAAAAATGTATTTGCTTCATTGATCTCTAGATGTAATACAATGATGTATATATTGTACAAGAGAATTCAATAAAAAAGTAAATAAATTCTTCTAATCTTTCTAGTCCTAAAGTAATCACATCTCCTATCAATTACAATCAATACAAATCCTCAATCAGATCCTAGATCTTCAATCATATCTTCTTTCAACAGACTGCTTGAGGTTTCAGTGAGGAAGCAAGTTTTGCTTCCTGAAATGCCTCCTCTTGAGCCACAAGGCATTCCATCTTTTGTGTGATGTGGGGGTCATACCCACAATTCTTTGGCATGGTTGGAACCAGTTCTCCAATTTAGAGAGAGTGGGTTGGGTAATCTGCAATGCAGTGTATGAGCTGGAACAAGAAGTACAGAACTGTATGGGAGCTCCAAAATTGCAGATTAATTGGACGTACAAGGTAAAATGGACTGTATAGGACCTTCTCAATGTATATGCTTTGGTGTATTTTGCATACATAGGTCGATATCAAACTGACAATCATTTAAAGATATCATTGTCCATGTTTGACACGACTTTGTTATCAAGAAAAAAAAAAGGACCAGTTATCACTCAAATTGTCTGGCTCAAAAGGGACATTAGTTTTAAGGTTTGTTATGAAGTGCTACTTGATGAAATTATAAATTGTAGTGAATATATAGAGTGTGATTATTTGAAAGAGGCAAAGAGGGATTTAATATGAAATATTAAGTGCCAATTTGCATGAGTTGATTAACAATCGAGAAATATTTCGAGAGAGAACGATTGTATTTAAACGAGGTTAATTTCAGAAAATGATAAGTTATGACATGCAGATTTTTTTTTTTACATCAATTGATATATTTAGGTTATTTAGGTAATTATTAATACGAATGGATTATAGATGATTTTGTGAAATTTAAATTAGGTCACGAAATTTGTGATGCATAGAAAGTTTGAACGTACTTACCTTGTCTGTAATCTTTGAGGGAGTGATTGGACATGTCTAGTAATTTTTAATTGGTTTAAAATTTGTAAAATGCGAAATTTTATGGAGTAATTATGTAATTATAGAAATATGGAAATATAGGAAAATATTTTTAATTTTTATGATTTAGGTAAATTTAATCAAGGCGCGGTCTTAGAAACAACAATTATATGAGTTACTTAAGTTATTGAAAAAATAATGTTCTAAGGCTTAATTCATCTAAATGATTTATAAAAATTCAAAATTTCTCAATTAAATGATGATGACATGGTGTTTAGCGGATGAAGTTTTGTATATTGAAAAACATGAAACTATTTGATTGGCACTATTTACATGAGAAATGCCAAGAAATTATACTATTTGCACTATAATTACATGGCGATTGTTATGTGATAATGATTTGCACTTGATGGTAATGACTGTTTCATGAATAAGAGTTTGTTTTTAGAAATGATGATAAATGGATATTTGGTTTCTATCAATAATATGGAAAATGCCTAGAGATTAGTGTGAAATTTTTTTACATATTATTATTAATTGTACATGGTAATTGTTATGTTATCATGATTTGTATATCAAAGATGCCATGGAATGAATACTTCTGCCACGGCCTATTCATCAGAGAGCGAATTGCCCTACATGAGCATGTGTATAAGACTCCAGTAAAAGAAAAATGTTTTATAATCCCTGATAGTTTTCTATTACTACAAGGTTGAGAGAATAATAAATCTTATGGTTCATACAAGAAATGATATAACTTGTGCAGCCTAATGAGGCTTGAGCAGCATAATATGAGAATGAGTATAGAATAACATTATCATGCAGTTGTACAATTGTGTATTTATTCTTGCTAATATAGAGGGCACCATGATGGATAGGTTAAAGTGCGGCAAACATTTGTTTATGATTCCATCCTCATAAGTTGGTGATAACGGTGGATACTCGTGATGGATGGATTAAGGCGTAGCAAAGTTGTGTTTATGATGCTATCCCCATGAGTTGATGATTACGAGACATAATTAATCAAGATGAATTCTGGCGAGCGATGAGTAGAGAATAGATATACACCTGTGTTACTACGCGGCTTGCAATGCACAATAGGTCGGCCAAAAGACAGATTGATCCAGTGGAAAATGCCTGGTCCTCCTACTTGCTGTGCGTGAAATTTAGTTTCGTAGAATAAGAGCCACTTGTTTTTCAGTTGTCCTTTCTCTGTTCAAGCCCGGTGTACGATACTGCAGCTTCATCAAGTGCCGAGATGGGTTGCCGACTGGTAGCTTGAGGTTGATTGGGTTGTGGCTAACTTCGAAGGCAAAGCTCTCCCCCTCGTCTACTGTTCAAACTCTCTTGGAACGCTTTCATCTATTATATTTGGCCAGCTAGGAATGGTTGTTTGCCCTCTCCTACCGCTACTTCTATTAGAACTGCTTCCACTGGTTCTCAGATAAGAAGACCAGTGCAGAGTAGGTTGGCTAGATGTGCTCTAGTAGCTCCGCCGGTTTCATCCGAAAGTACAACGATATAGATATAGTAAATGAAAGCGTAGAGATAAACCGATGGTGCTTCTCTATTCAACAGCATATGATCCAGCTAAACCCCTAAATATCCAAATATTCACATCAATCAGGGTTTAATGTTTTACTTTTCTACTCATATATATGTTTGTGATGGAGAATTTTTCACTTTGAATATCTATTTTTATACTTACTAAGGTCCGATTGAGCGAATCTGTAATTTATGAATAGCTATATTGGTTTAGAGAAAGTAGATCTAATAAATAAGGCATTGTAAATGACGTGCAATTAGTTGGAAACTATCGCTCTTAGCTCTATCTTATATGGATGCTCAATAGTCTCGTATAGCGTTTGTTGTGCTGGATGGGATAATTTAGAGGATCCGAAATTAATTTTTTTCCATAGTTCTAGAGTTTCAAAATCCTATATAATTATCTTAGGGATTTGGATCGCCTCATTTCCTTTTTATTAGATATTTGATTAGATTTCAGATAGTATTTCAAGAGATTTTCTTTACTTGTTTGAATATTTCCAATAAAGTTTGGCCTATTAGGATTTTTAATATTTATATTGCTATTATGTCTTTTATAAAGCAACTTATCTTAGATCAATGAAAGAACTACGAGAGACTTCTCTCCGAATATGCGCCTGTAAGTGTATTTGAGCCTGGGTGCGTGTATTATGAGTTTTCATGGCTGGACAAAGATATGTTTGTTAGAAATCCATAAAGTAATGATCTTTATACGTTGAAATTACACGAGCGTTCCTTTAACGTGTCTGTTTCTACACTTACGTGCATGCTGACAATCTTCATCCAAGACCCATGTAATGATAAGATCTGAGGCATGATGATCTTCAATGGGGCTGAACTTGAAAATTAGGTGGTGTCACGACCTACCCCTTGGGGAAGGGAGTAGGTTTAGGGGTATTGCCTAAAAGACAAACTTAAGGCCCATGATTAGGTGCGGGTTCTACCAAGCCCATACCTTGCGTGACATTGGGGTATTCCTAAAAAATTCGCAAAAAGGAGTTGCCACTAGCCTATTAGTGTCAGCTAGAAATCAAGTGAGGCATGAGAGTGTATCTCACTTCCTACGCAACCAGAGAATCTAGGGTCGATGACTTGATTACACTAATTAACCAATTAGTGCCCTTTCGATACCTAATCTTGTTCCTTTTAAAAAAAAATATTTTTGTTAGGCAGTTTGGATTGATTTTATACCTATCTACTAACATGTGAGGTGATCATGCGGATATGCAATCATTAAAGTAACAATTTGCAACCAAAATCCTAAATGCAGTAAACTTAGCACATACAATTTAAACATAATAAAATACACAAATTAAACATGCGATATAATCAATATACGAGCAAATAAATACCTAATTATACTAAAAAGGCAAGACATAGCAATTTCCAACAAAACCCTACATTTTTTAAATTTTCGAAATTTTTTTAATTTTTTAATTTTTTTAAATAATTTTTTTTTTTCAAAAAAAATTAAATTTGTGGGACGAACCGGGTCAGGTCCGGTCTGAACCGGCCAGGGCGGGTTGGGCCTCGTTAGGGCGAGTTGGCCGATCCGCTCGAAAAGGGCCAGGCCCGACCAGCCTTGGTCGGGCTTGTGCTTTAAATGAGGGTTGGGCCTGATCGACGGGCCCAACCCCTCCTGCGAGTAAAAAGCCCTGCAGGCCCACAGCCCAGACCAATTATGGGCTGTTGGCCCACAAAGCAAAAGGGGTTGAGCGGGCTGGATTTGTGATCTAGCGCTGCTCAGCTGGTGACCCCCTGGTTCGTGACTATCCAGTCGTGACCGGGGAGGCGACGGCGGCGACGCAGTTCAAGTGGCCCTCCGGTGAAGGTGCGGCAGCTCTACTTTGGAAAAGGCAGGGGGAAGCGGCTCTTGACCCCTAGGGCCAAGGGTCTCGGCGACGGCAATAGGGTCCACTTCGGGCAAGCTACGATGACGACACATGACTTGCAGCTTCCTTTTTCTCTCGGCTTCGGCGACGCGGCTCCAAGGATCTGTCTCAAAAGACACGTAGAAGGGAGAGGGGGAGACGAGAGATGTGGCCAGGGCACTAAACAACGAAAATAGGGGGCGAGTTCCAATTGGGCGTTTCATCGAACGGGTGGAAGGCGTTTAGGAAGCAGGGGTTTCGGTGCTCGGCCGATGCCCAAACGCGAGTTTGGGCAGCCAATGAGGCACGTCGGGGCGACAGGAAACAGATCGGGGATGGGTGGAGGGCCGGAGCTTGCTCAAAATGGTCGAGGGAGCTTCGACCGGCTCGGTACTAGACTACACACACAAGGTGTTTGACAAAATGCCTACCTGGGTTTCCGAGAGATTGTAGCGGTCGGCGTCAGTCGGGATGGCTCACCAGAGGTGGCAGTGGCCCAGAGACGCATCGGCGGCAATAAGGTGGCCCGATCTCGTCTTTTTCTCTCTTTCTCCCAGTCCCCCCTGTTCTCCGCTCCTTCTCTATTCTCCTCTCCCTCGCTCCTTTTCTGTTCTCCTCCTTTTTTCTTTCTTCTCTGCCTTCTTCTTTTTTCCCTATAGGTTGCGCATGAAAAGACTTCCCAGCAACCGCCAGCCAGCCAGACTGCTCTGACCCCCGAATCGCGTCGAGCCGCCCGCCCGCTCACAATCCTCTACTCCTACTCTACCACCCCTGCTCTGCTCCTGTCCCTTCTCTTCTTTTTCCCTGTAGGTTTGCGCACCAAAGAGCCGGAGGAAGAAGACCGGTTGGGGGGTGAGCCGGGCCGAAGGGAAAAAGGCTGGGTGGGGCCTAGCATGGGGGGAAGAGAAAAAGAAAGGAGGGGTGGGTTGGGCCGAAGGCGAATTTGGCCCAACCCGCCCCTCGGTGCAGTTTTTTATTTTTATTATTTTTAATATTTTTTTATGTACATGAAAACACAAATTACAACAGTTGCCCCTCTTTGAATGTAGCCTCAAAGATGTTGCATTCAAAAATAGATTACACCTAAATTATTTCGACAGGAGAGAGATCTCGGGTGTATAGGCACATGCCGGATTGACTAGAGGGATTCCGGGTTATGAAATGCGTCATGTCATAAGAAGAAAGAAAGATTCCGGGCTACAGAAGCACGTCGTGTCAAAAGAAAAAGGAAAGATCCCGGGTTATAGAAGCATGCCGTGTCAAAAGAAAAAGGAAAGACCTCGGGCCACAGAAGCACGTCGTGTCAAAGGAAAAAAAGGAAAGACCCCGGGCTACAGAAGCACGCCATGTCAAAGGAAAAAGGAAAGACCTTGGGCTATCGAAGCACATTGTGTCAAAGGAAAAAGGAAAGACCCGGGCTATAGAAGCACGCCGTGTCAAAAGAAAAAGAAAAGACCTTGAGCTATAGAAGCACGCCGTGTCAAAAGAAAAAGGAAAGACCCCGGGCTATAGAAGCACGCCGTGTCAAATGAAAAATGAAAGAAATGAGGTCTCACTGTGTAACAACGGGTTTCGACCGGATTGAAGATGCATGGTTTAAGGTTGACCATGAACATTTTAAAGCGTGGTTTTAAAGATAGACCCACGAACCCCATGGTTTAAAGATAGACTCACCAACCTTGTGGTTTAAAGATGACCCACGAATCGTGTGGTTTAAGGATAGACCCATGAATCGTGTGGTTTAAAGATTGACCCACGAACCGGGCGGTTTAAAGATTGACTCATGAATCGTGCGGTTTAAGGATGACCCACGAACCGTGCAGTTTAAAGATTGACCCACGAACCGTGTGGTTTAAGGATTGACCCACGAACCGTGCGGTTTAAGGATAGACCCACAAACCTTATGGTTTAAGGATAGACCCACCAACCTTATGGTTTAAGGATAGACCCACCAACCTTATAGATGACATGGTTTAAGGTTGACCATAAACCTTTGGAGACGACATGGTTTAAGGCTGACCATGAACCTTTGGTTTTTAGGGAAGCACCCACTAACCCTTTGAAAACTGCATGGCTTCACTAAGGAATCTTGTCAAACTCAACTTGAGCAAATGTCATTAGGGACGTCAATAAGAGACGTATTGGCAATATTGCAGCATTAATTGAACAATCTAATCAAGCTAAGTCCAACTGCTTTAAAAAAACATTTGATGTCAATCAGCATCATGTGGCGCAAAACTATCATCTTGTTCGGGGATGTATCATTAATCATCAAATTCTCTGGGAGTCAAGTTCTTATTAGAACAACTACAACTCATGAAAAAGGCTCATTAAGCATGCAAAACTAGAGCTTCTTAGTCAGAAAGGGTTTCTCACATACTCTCGATAAAATGGCTACTTGATCCCGCCCATTCGCGTGGGAAGTAACTGATTGCTGAGGGTATCTCACATAACTCATGTCAAAGGCTTTCAGAAACATTCACGATGAGCACAGTCTGATCGATCAAAAAGGTCTTTTGAAAAGACCGCAATATAGGTTTGGTCATGGGCTTACACAAAGGGATTATTGCTTTGAGGCCAATAAAGGAACATTTGTCGCTATCTTCATCGGGTTTACAAGTCGAGACCTTGGAAGATAAGACAAGATAAAATTACTTCCACTCCTTCAAGTAGTAACTTCGTTGTGGCATTCTCATTTTCACTAAAACCATCCCAATCAGAAGAGATTTCGGAAGAGGGTTGTAATGTTGGCTTGGGAGAGGCTCGAAAAGCTTAAATTTTTCAAGAGGGTTTTTAAAAGTCGGTGATCATCATGACATCGTGACCAGGTCACTTGATCTTTTGAAATCATTTGGCTTTTGAAATACAGCACGTTTCGAAAGTCTCTTGACTAATCTTTTTTGCATGGGAGCTTCGCTCCTTTATCTAATTTCCTTTGCATTTGTGATGATTTTTTACGTAGGCACTTGGACTTTAATAATTTTTCTTTCATATAAGATGCAGCCTTTTGGCTCTTTTTTCTTGACGGGCATTGGCCTTGCTTTTACCAGGCACACTGTTTTTTTTCATATCCCCTAATTTTGTCGAACTTTTGGAGCTCTTATGACTTTCGAGATGCTTTACACGTTTTCTCATAAATGTCAATTGTATTTGGTTAATTCTTATGCCTTGCTCTAGTGAAGAAAGATGATCACAGGTCAGAATTCAAAAATGAACAATCGGGCCCAAATTGGTTAAAGCAACGGGTATCTGTGTTTGGGTAGAGAAGAAAATGCTCTTCTTCACCTTAGGATGAGTCAAGCTCTGATGAGAATTCCTCTGAAGCTATCACCAGAAGATTGATGTAAGTGAAAGTAATAGAATCTTTCTCAATCCTTCACTCTACAACACGATCGTAACCTCCTATGCTGCCCCAATGTAGGGTCGTTCTCGATAGGGGTACTTTGAGGGATCATCTTTATTCGGCCCAAAGGGGTAGCAAGAGATTAGTGCAATGCTTGAGATTGATGAAGGAAATGCCTTTATCATTTCGATCTTTGTGCTCAATGCGAATGAATCATTTGTCCTCTAGAAGCTCACTTTTCACTCAACTCTCAAAAATATTTGAAGGACGTGTTTGGAAATGGCTTGCCTTTCTTTATCCTAAGCACTTTTTGTTTGACATGATTAACGTTTCACCTTTTTTCCCGAATAAAATCATTTTTATGAGCCCCTTTTCTCGATGCTCACCGACATGAAGCACACATAGTGACACTAGAAATAGGTCATATGAATGAGGCCATGCATTTTTTTTATCGTCTCGGTTTACCTCTCATTTAAGAAAAAGAGATATTCAACCGTTTGTGCGAAGACTTGATGGGTCCTTCAATCAACTCTTTCCTCCGCCATTTCCTCATCGAACGATAGGGTGCCTGAAACACAAGTAGATATGTGTGTATGTAATGTGTGCATGATATCTACGATGTTATGCATGATGCTATGCGACTCGGATTGTGCATAAAGTGGCTCCGCGGCCTTGATTTTATTCATGGAAAATATTTCTTGACTGCATCAGCGTTTACTTATGTTGATTCCGTTCACGATCGATCCCCTTTTGATCATTGTCGGTGTCATTGGAACTTGAGAGACTTTCTTCATGCACATCCGGGTCACGTGAGTCCTTATCATGATTATGCATAATGAAATGCCTTGGATGCGATGAAATAAGTTAGAGCATGTCAACAATAAAGATTATGCATGTCGTTTTCAAAGAATCTTTTGAAGTATTTTTGTAAAAATTTTCAGGAACTCATCCTCATATCCTCGGATTTCCTCGTCTTTGCAAAACAGTCAACTTGGGAGCATGTGGAGGCCCAGGCCTCCACGGCCATTATAGGACTAGTTTGATATGCTTCCACATGTCCTTAATAAAACATACGTCTACTTTATCAAATGAGGAAATATAAGGTCATATTTTAACACACACCACCCTCGACCAACGGCTCAAGATCGGGGTTGACCATACTTCACGCTATGAACGACATAAACAAGAAAGAAATAGCAATAAGATCCCACGCAAGGGATTGGACATAAGACATAAGACATAAGACTAAGCTGAACGAAAACTACCCTACTTTGGAGGAACAACTACAACTTCGAAGGACTCAGCTTCCTCAGCTTCCTCGCACGTCAGGATGGTGCATATGTCGTCTTCCTCGAAAATTGAGTTCACTCCCTTCTACATGATTTGGTAAGGGGTTCTGTTGCACGTTAGGCTGAACTTCCTTGAAAGTCAAGATGCCCCCATCTAGCAATTGTTGGACTTTGCATTTCAGCACATAGCAATTATCCACGTCATGCCCCATCTCCCCCATGTGATACTTGCATGTTTTGGTTACATCGAATCCAGTAAACTTTGTGGGGTTGTCTCTAGGCACCTCCTTCGCAATCATCCTCTTTTCGAGAAGCATGGGCAACAGTTTTGACAACGGGCGCGGTAACGGGGAAAATTCTCTTCGAAAAAGCCTGTTGTCATATGCCTGGGATGAGTTTCCTTGAGCCATTACAGGCTTATGCGCGGGTGTTGAAGGTGGCCTAGAGATAAACGACTCTTGCTACTTCAATCGTAGTTTCCTTACCTCTCTTCACCGGGAATTTCTTAGCGCTTTCGGTAGATAACCTTCCCTCGATGATTGCCCACTCGACTCATTCACCCACATCTACCAGTTGTGAAAACGTTTGGCATTCTGAGTACACTAATCCTTGGAAGTATTCATGGGGCAATGTTTTGAGGAATAGTTGATTCATTTCCCTCTCATTCAAGGCCGGCTTCACCCGTGAGGTCATAGTTCTCCACCTTTGCGCGAAGGCCTTAAATGATTCATTCATCTTTTTTTCTACGTGGGTCAACTCTTCTCTCGTGGGGGCGAGCTTGGTGTTGAACCTGTATTGCTGCAGGAATTCATTGGCCAAGTCCTCCCAACTGGTGAACTCTTTGATGTCCAGCACGATGAACCATGTCAGGGCGATGCCTTCTAAGCTATCTTGGAACGTGTGAATGAGGAAAAGCACGTTGTTAGCATAATGAGCTATTTTCCTCAAATAGTACCTAAGGTGAGTCTTAGGGCATCCTGTTCCGTCATACTTCCTCGTGAATTCAGGCTCTTGGAAAGTCTCGGGGAAGTTTGTCTTGGTATATGAGGATAGCTTGTCAGATCCTTTCAGCTCTAATTCTTGCAAGACGCACAGTCGCTCCTCCATCTTAGTAAGACACTTTTCACTCTCTCCATTTAGGCGTGGCGTTGGCTCTTCCTTCTGAGGAGGATCTAAATCGACGATGATTGGCATGACAGAAGGGGCTTCTATGGCAGTTTCCCTCTTGGGAAGGTCGGCAACGTGTGGATCTCCCGTCAACAGGGGAGTGTGTCCTGACAATGTAGGAGTGGATGTCTCGGCGACAGCTATGACGAGGGGCTCTTTGAGCTTTTGGCTTATCTCGAGTATCATCGCGGTAAGTTGGGCCAGATGGTCCTCCATTTTGGCCATTCGTGTGTCGGTGTCTTCGTTCTCCATCCTGGCTTTCGCACCAGTGCGAATTGGAGATCTCCGCTTGGCCGTGTCAACGATCGACAGAAGACAATCAATTGGCTAGTACCCGTCGAAAGGGTAAATAAACGTATATAAGCACAAGAAATAAATAGGTGGTCGGCCTATGACAGAAATCTAATCGCCCCAATTCGTTCGTTTCATTGAAAGTAAGGTTGCTACATAATACAGGAAAAGATACGAGGGAGAACCCCTAAACAACGAAGCTATTTTAAAGACGGAAAGACACTATCTTAACTCCCAACATTAAGACTCGAGACAAACTCCTTAACATTGTAACGTATGCTCTCACTACATATCGCACTTGACTCAATCTAACTAATGAAGACAGCTTTTGCTCGTGGCAACCCCACTAACTCGGGTCAACTTTGAGGCACGCTTCTCAAGCTCCCTTTTGAGGCGCTTGATCTCGGCTCGGTGGGTGATCTTTAATGGCACTTCAGGAATCTTCGGGCGGAGGCTCTCCTTTAAGGGCGAAAATGATGCGAAGCTCGGGTACCCCCATCATATGCTAATCAAAGTTACGACCAACCTAATTTGTCATGGATCGACCAAAAAAAGAAAGCGAATAAGTAAATTGCGAAGAAAAGAATTCAAAAAACTTACCTCATTGAGTAGCATTGCCAATGACATAGACATGCGCATGGGCGGTGGTTCAATTTCTACTCTAGATGGCTCAAAATAGAGCCATAGGATCACCGGACCAAACCAATAAGATCGCGGCTAGGTCGTGTTACCCATGACTTCGGCTTTATTAAAAAATCGACCCGTGTCGTATGGTTGTAGACCAGGGTGGGGACCTTTGATATCAAGAAAGAAATTTCAGGGTTGAGATGGACGACTCGTACTACATGGTTATAGTCGGAGTGGTATCCACCTCAACACCATCCTAAGAAATCCTATGCGGCCCAGGTCCGGCAGTAGGTAATGTGTGCCATGGTGTAGTGCAATGTAGGGAATACATGCACGATAGTTTATAAATAAACATCACTTCAAAAGTTCAAAGCATAAACATTTATTCCCAACTCCACACCCACAAGACAAGGGGTTAACAATCATTTCTCCCCTTATAACTCCCAACTGCAAAAACATTTAACACTTAAATTAGGGATATATCCGGTATCCTTGCTGCCAAACAAAAATTATTTTTGAATAAGATAGATTTAGGTCTAAATCCTCTAAGGTTTAAACCAAGATTCTCCAGCGGAGTTGCCAAGCTATCGCGACGTACCCCTCGGGGGAAGGGAGTAGGTTTAGGGGTATTGCCTAAAGGACAGACCTAAGACCCGTCATTAGGCGCGGGCTCTCCTAAGCCCACACCTCGCATGACATTGGGGCATTCCTAAAAAATTCGACAAAAGAAGTCACCATTAGCCTATTGGGGTCGGTTAGAAACCAAGTGAGGCATGTGAATGTACCTCACTTCCTACGCAACCAAAAAATCTAGGGCCGGGGACTTGATTACACTAATTAACTAATTAGTGCCATTTCAGTACCTAATCTTATTCCTTTTAAAATAAAAGATTTTTGTTAGGTAGTTTGGATTGGTTTTATACCTATCCACTAACATGTGAGGTGATTATGCGAGTACACAATCATTAAAGTAATAATTTGCAACCAAAATCCTAAATGTAGTAAACTTTAGCACGTACAATTTAAACATAATGAAATATGCAAATTAAGCATACAATATAACCAATATACGAGCAAATAAATGCCTAATTACAGTAAGAAGGCAAGACATGACAATTTCCAACCAAACCCTATATTTTTTAGATTTTCGATTTTTTTTTTTAATTTTTAATTTTTTTAAAATAATTTTTAATTTTTTTAATTATTTTTTGGATAAAAAAAAAAGAAAAGAAGAAAAAAGGGACGAACCGAGTCGAGTCCGGTCTGACCTGATCTGGGTCTGACCTAGCCGGGGTGAGTCAGTCAAACTCGCTCGGGTCGGGCTCGGTTGGGGCGAGTCGATTGATCCACTCGAAAAGGGCTAGGCCCGACCAACCTTGGTCGAGCCTGTGCTTTAAATGAGAGTTGGGCCCGATCGACGGGCCCAACCCCTCCTGCGAGCAAAAAGCCCCGTAAGCCCACAGCCGAGACCAATTCTGGGCTGTTGGCCCGCGAAACAAAAGGGGCTAAACGGGTTGGATTTGTGATCCAGCCCTGCTCAGCTTGTGACCCCCTGGTCTGTGACTATCCAGTCGCGACCGTGGAGGTGATGACGGCGACACAGCTCAGGTGGCCCTCCGGCGAAGGCGCGGCAGCTCTACTTTGCAAAAGGCAGGGGGGAAGCGGCTCTTGATCCCTAGGGCCGAGGGTCTCAGTGACGGCGGCAGGGTCTACTCCGGGTAAGCTACTACGACGATGTAGGACTCGCGGCTTCCTTTTTTTTCTCGACTCCGGCGACGTAGCTCCAAGGATCCGTCCCAAAAGACACGTAGAAGGGAGAGGGGGAGACAAGAGATGCGGCCAGGGCACTAAACAACGAAAACAGGGGGTGAATTCTAGTTGGGCATTTCATCGAATGGGTGAAAGGCGTTTGGGAAGCAGGGGTTTCGGTGCTCGGCCGAGGCCTGCGCGCGAGTCTGGGCCGCCGGTGAGGCACGCTAGGGCGACAGGAAACGAATCGAGACGCGTCGGCAGCGATAGCGGTAGCATAGAGACGCATCGACAGCGGTAAGGTGGCCCGATCTTCTCTTTTTCTCTCTTTATCCCCGTCCCCCCTGTTCTCTGCCCCTTCTCTATTCTCCTCTCCCTCGCTCCTTTTCTGTTCTCTTCCTTTTTTCTTTCTTCCTTGCCTTCTTCTTTTTTCCCTGCAGGTTGCGCACGAAAAGACCTCCTAATAACCGCCAGCCAGCTGGACCGCTCTGACCCCCAGATCGCGTTGAGCTGCCCGCCCGCTCGCTCGCGATCCTCTACTCCCGCTCTGCTACCCCCGCTCTACTCATGTCCCTTCTCTTCTTTTTCCCTGTAGGTTTGCGCGCTAGGGAGCCAGAGGAAGAAGACTAGTTGGGGGGCGAGCCGGGCTGAAAGGAAAAGGGCCAGGCTGGGCCTAGCGTGGGGGGAAGAGAAAAAGAAAGGAGGGGTGGGTTGGGCCGAAGCCGAATTTGGCCCAACCCGCCCCGTGCAGCTTTTTCTTTTAAATTTAATAATAATAATAATAATAATAATAATAATAATAATAATAATAATAATAATAATAATAATAATAATAATAATAATAATAATAATAATAATAATAATAATAATAATAATAATAATAATAATAATAATAATACATTTTTTTTAATGTACATGAAAATACAAATTAGGTGTCAACTGGTGGGAATAAGAATCTCTCACGACGGGATCCAACATGTTATGATTTTCAGTGGGGGCTGAAAATCAGGTTGGGATGATATGGCCTTTTGTAGTGGTTCCATGAAGCTCTCTCTTCAACTTGTAACTCGTTTCCATTTGTTTTCTACCAGGATTGAATGGTTGGTTTTGTTATCTACTTTTTGTGAGGATTCTGGTCACAATTTTACTCTCATGATAACCTCTTGGAAATTTTTTTTTTCTTTTACATTCTTTGCTTGATATTTGTATATTGGCCAAATTTTGTTCACCCTCTTCCTTTGAAAGAACAAGATGCTAATCCTTATTCCGAAACTCATTTCCATTTGTTTTCTACCAGGATTGAATGGTTGGTTTTGTTATCTCCTTTTTGTGAGGATTCTAGTCACAATTTTACTCTCATGATTACCTCTTGGACATTTTTTTTTTCTTTTACATTCTTTGCCCGATATTTGTATATTGGCCAAATTTTGTTCACCCTCTCCCTTTGAAAGAACAAGATGTTAATCCTTATTCACTGTCGAACCAGCAAATCTCGACACCAAGGTGTTCCAACATATGAATGACTTAAATTATTTCATTGCGGTGTCACTTTAGGTGTATTGTTGGATGTATATAGCTGAAAACTCAAAAAGTGGCAAATTCTACGTGCAATCTTCTGTTGTAAGCGATTTGCTGTTATCATTTCACTATTTTTCTCGGGAAAAATTATCGTTGGCCTTGAAAATTTGCGGACTCTATAGTAGGTGTTCTGGTGTCTGAGCTTTCAAATCATGGCAAGTAGACAAAATGCGTTGGGATTCAAGTACTTCGTTCAAACTAACAACGAGAGAAGTTGCCGTCAAGAGTTACTAGCGCATTTGTTTCATTGAAAACTTCATTCTAGAGTAAAATATATTTTGTAGAAATTATTTTTCTTGAAAATATTTAGGTTTCAGTTTTTTGATTATTTTAGAAAATTGATTTCTTTTTTAATGAGAAGGATTTTTCTTAATCCAAGCTTATCATATTTAGTTCATGCAAAATGTTTTTGATAGATTGATTAACTTTTCGTCATCAGAACAATGAAAAGTTGAAAAACAAAAACAATTTTCCCTCAAACGGATTTTAAATTTGCCCTTCACAAATGTCGTGTATATATACGATGCATATTCATATTTATCTAAACAAGGATTCTTGAGCGTCACAATACAATTAGCATTGTTTGAGTCAAAAATCGCATTGCATGTAATCTCTTATGATATCGATTATCATTAGTACTTTTCTCATCTTGGATGCACCTATTAGAAAGCTTCCAATGCTATGTTCGTCTGAAACTAAATCTTCTCAGAACTTCAACTTCGCACTTTTCATTCAAATATGCTTATTTGTTTCTTTTATTTGAAAATTTTTCCCTTCTTTATGTTGATATTTTAGCGAAAATTCTATTTATGATACAATATCGAGCAACGAGAGTCACCTAATCGTCGAACTGCGAGTCTCCCACCCAATGGAACCACCGGATCATACCGACGCGAGTCACCTACTCGTCAAACTGCGATTGACGTGACCACATCGCCTGTTTTTGCCTCATAGGCTCCCTGTCCCCAACAATCTTCAATGAAACCCAGAAAGGAGGGAAATTTTCTTGGCCACTCATTGGAACCCATCAAACCATGGCTTAAAGTGCCCACCGACAACTTTCTTTTTCCCTGTGTGTGCCAAGAAGGGTCAACCATGCACTTCCCAATGTCGTCACATTGCATATAAACCCACGAAGAGACACTTCACTGAAATGCAAAAGAACCACAGAAAATGGAGGATTCAAGAAAATCCCACAAGCCACATTGTTTAGTGCTGCCATTCCCATCACAAGGCCATATCAACCCCATGCTCCAATTCTCCAAGCGCCTAATCCACAAAGGCGCGGGAGTCACTTTTGTCACCACCAGATTCATGTCCAAGACCCTTCATGGATTGTCCTCTAACCCCTCGATTTCACTTGAGAGTATCTCTGATGGCTTCGATGATGGCGGCATCAAGGCCGCCAGCAGCCACGAAGCCTACTTCGAGTGCTTCTGGAAGGTCGGTCCAGAGACACTGAGCGAATTGGTCGAGAGGCTGATCTCTAGTGGCCGGCCACCGAGTTGCATTGTCTACAACTCGTTCTTGCCTTGGGCTCTTGATGTGGCCCAGAAGTACGGGCTGGTTGGGGCTGTTTTCTTCACCATGTCCTGTGCTGTAAGCAGTGTGTTTTACCACTGCCAAAAGGGACTGCTTGAGGTCCCCGTTCGTAAGCAGGTTTTGCTTCCTGGGATGCCTCCTCTTGAGCCTCAGGATATGCCAAGTTATGTGTCTGATCCGGAGTCATACCCAGCTAACCTTGGCGTGCTTGTGGGTCAGTTCTCCAATCTTGACAAAGCGGACTGGGTGCTTTGCAACACGGTGTATGAGCTGGAACAAGAAGTAAGTACCCTAAAACTCCTTCGGAACTAAACCATTTGTGAATGAAAAAGCTTTATTTTAATCTTCTTCTCAGTCTTATCTAATTACTTCGAGAGGGTAAAATAGGGTCTGATCAATGTACGAGGATTCATGGACTATACACACCTTTCACGGCATGTTTATTACCGTATATCTTGCATGTGTCAAATTGAACAATTGTTTGAAGATATGGTCGTTGATATTGAACATGACCTAGGACCACACGAGAAGATAAGACGAGAACATGAGTGGTACATGAATTGGAGTTGTCTAGCTGGAATGGGCAGCGAATATGACTTGGCATGTTAGTGAATATGACACGTTAGTGAACATGTACTTGGAGTTGTCTAGCTGGAATGGACAGCGAATATGACTTTACATGTTAGTGAAGATTGAAATTTCATGAATGAACATGCGATGCTCAAATATTTCCCTATCATCAATCACCTAATTAGGACAAGAGTTAAGTCCCATGCTCTGCCTCTCAGCTATCATCTTTCTGATCCATGAGTCATCCAACTTTTCTTACGAGCATTTAGCAAACATTTCGTGACATTGGCTTTGCCTGGCAGCTAGTGGACTGGTTCATGAAGGTCATGCCATTTAGGACCATAGGGCCAACAGTGCCTTCCTTCTATTTGGACAACAGGCTTGAACAAGACAGAGAATATGGTCTCAGCATCTTCCAACCAGAACACGACACCACCATGAAATGGCTGAGCACAAAGCCAAAAGGGTCGGTTGTGTATGTCTCTTTTGGGAGTGTAGCAGAGCTAAAGATTGACCAAATGCAAGAACTTGCAATGGGACTAAAGAGAAGCAACCGTTATTTTCTCTGGGTGGTGAGGTCATCTGAAGAAGACAAACTCCCGCAAGACTATGCAAAAGAGACAGCCCAAAAGGGTCTAATCGTAACATGGTGTCCTCAACTGGAAGTCCTAGCGCATGAAGCACTAGGGGTTTTTCTGACACATTGCGGTTGGAACTCAACTTTGGAAGCGCTCACTTTGGGTGTGCCGATGATGGCGATCCCGCAATGGACCGACCAGCCCATGAATGCCAAGCGCATAATGGATGTGTGGAAGATGGGGCTGAGGCCACCTGTTGATGAGAGAGGTGTTGTGAGGAGTGAAGATATAGAGAATTGCGTCAGGGACATAATGGAAGGGGAAAGAGGGAAGGAGATGAGAGAAAATGCAGGAAAGTGGAGGAAAATAACCAAAGAAGCAGTCAGTGAAGGTGGAAGCTCTGATAGAAACATCGAGGAGTTTGTTGCTAGTTTTATTGATAAGTTGTAAGAGAAGTTACCTGTGGCAGTATGGAGAAAATTCAAGTAACCAATTCTTGCTTACCACAGGGTAAGGATGATAAATGATGTTGCATAATAGTGATGATATAAGTCATGGTCATGAGATTCTTTAGGTAACATCTTGGTACATCATTGAATCTAATCTCGAATGACACAGGATCATATATCAATTAACCTAAACCAAAACAAATCATTTTGAATACAATACCAACCTAAAAATAATTAAAAAACCACTAAGCTTCTGTTGTCCACTCTTAATTATTCCAATAACAAAATCATCCCTAATCTTCCCAAAGCAATCGCTCCTGCCAACACCATAAATGAGTTGGCCTCAAAGCTGAGTAAGCCGGCCAGCAGCACAGTATGCAATCTTACATCTAAATGAGGAATCGTCCACGCTATTCCAGTAAAATCGTGGCTGAGGCTAATGCTATCCGATGCATACCCACAAATTATATCGAAGTTGCACTGATAAACCAATAGTGGGCTTCTGTGTTCAGGAGTTTATGGTCTGGCAAAACCTCTATTTTTTTCTTTCCAGCATTCAAACTTTGATCTGAAGTGACAAAGCTTATGGTAAACAGCTGTGTCGTCGACGTTAAGGACCGGATCATAATCTGTATCTACACACTGACAAGGTTCATCCTAGAACAATGTAATTGATAGGATTATCTGATACATGATGATCCTGCGCGTTGGGGGGTTTGAAAATGAGGTTGAGATGTGATCTCTGACGGTGATTTGACGAACTCTCTTTCTCTCCTCTTCGTGGGATTCTCCCTTTGTTTTCTGTTGCTCGTACTCTACCGGGTTTGAATGCATGGTTAGTTTGTTCATCTTCTTCATGTTGAGTTGAGAGTATTCTGATCAACACGTGTCTCCTCGAATTTTTTGTTTATTTCCTTTTTTCCCTTTCGTTGGATACTCAATATCAACCAAACCTGTTCATCCTTTCCAGCGAAAGCGAAAAAGCCAATCCTGATCCCATCTCGGACCAGCAAATATTGAAAATGACAAATTTCAACTTAGGAAACACTTAATTCATCTCATCATGCAATTGCAAGTTAAGAATGTTGATGCATCTGATGAGTTTTACACGCAATCTGCTAGAGTTCAAAGTATGCACTCTTATTCCCTGCAAAAAAAAAAAAGTATTTTTTTTCCTATTCTAGTAGATTTCTGAAAGAGTTTTTTTTTTTTTTTTTTTTTTCTGTTTTTGGTTGAGAGAAAACTATATTCATTGCTCAAAAGAATACATAAGAGGTGTAGAGAATTTCATGACAAAGCAAATCAAAGTAGAGAAAAAGCCAGAATACTACAAAGCAAAGACAGATCCAGAAAATAAAGAGAATCAACAGAGTACCGGTAGGGTTAAAGATTTTTGAAAGAGTTGGGAAGTGTAAAAAACTATTGGTATGGGTCACATGATTTTCCAATGATTTTTTGGCAACATACTTAACACTTCATGGAAATGCTAACTTACTTTTTGTTCGAATTGCTAATTTTGTATATCTTTCACAACTTTGAATTGTCTTTGTTACTAATGCTTGAAATTCACCAATTCTTATATAAATTTACTAATCATTATTTGAGTGACTAATCGGCTTTTTTCCGATATCTTTGATTAGAATTCATTAATCTTTCTTACTAACGCATTAAATTGATCTACTATTTTGTGAAATGACTTACATTTATTAGAATAATTGACCAACTTTTTTCCCAAGTAATCCAATAAAAGAATTGACATTTAAAGAAAAAAGATACATAAGGTTGATAACTTACTCAAATGAGAGTTGATATTTTAGAACTAATTGATAACTTAAGACTACGTTTGACAGTCAAGATAAAATTCACGATGGGATAAAATTTATCATATCTTGTGTTTGGTATCTACTTAAGATAAAATAAAGTTGGATATAAGAAAGATATAGTCCAAATAAAATTATCCCATAAGGGAGGTGTGTGGATAAGATTTCTAATATTCATAATAAAAAATTTTATTTTTCCGAAATAATTTTTTATTTTAATAAAATTAAAATTACATTTCAATATAAATAATATTTGAATTATAATATAATAAATTCAAAATAATAAAAAATAACAAAAATTCAGTTTTTTAATTTAATATGATCTATATTTATATATTTGAATTTAATCTATCTTATAACATAATTCAATATATGAATATAAATATATATTTATTATTATTACATATTTTAGGAATTTTAGTATTTTAAGTAAATTAGTACAATTTATTATTTATTAAAATTTTATTAGAGAATGATGGAAAGGGAAAAAAGAAAAAAAGAAAAAAAATTAAGAATTGTATTTTAATAATGCAATTAAAAATGAAGTAGGTAACAGTGTGGCAAGAGATTTTTACCATTGTCGTTTCTACAACTTTTAGGTTTATTTACATTAATATGCAATTTATATTAAATAATGTATATTATATGATGTTAATATTATTTATTATTACGCTTCACCAAACAATAGATAAGATATAGTAAAATCTCTAGATTTTATATGATATCCTATCTAGTCATATCATAATTAAAAATCTAGATGGCCAAATGCAACCTAATAGGACAAAAGCAAATAAATCAATTATATTAAAATTAATTTTTTCACATAAGAGTTGACGAACTTAGTCCGTAATAAGGAAGTGATAAAATAAAAAAGTCGATAATTAAAAGAAAGACAAACTTGATAAGTAACTCAAATGACAGTTGGTACTCCAAAACTATTGGATCACTTAATCTTCAAAAACTTAGTAAGAAACCCTAACTAAGACCCATTGTTCTAAAAATATTTAGTAAACTTAAAGCATTGTTAAGAAATGCTAATAAAGAACCTCAGGGGTTGGCACCATTGGCACTCGAGGGCTTTTCAGCTCAAGAACTAGATGTCACCCAATCGAATCTCCTCAACTATATACAAAATTGTTCTGGGGTAAGGCCATCTATACATACAAAATGAATAGACTTAATTGGTTCATGATGCTTGCATGGTGTTTTATAAGCCTCCAAGTAGCCAACTCCCATGACATGCTCCTATGTTGTATAAAGAAAAGCAAATGAACTGAAAGTTAGTAATCAAAATCTAGTCAGCAATCTAATCTGACAAAAGCATATAATTAAGTTGGTAATTTTTTTAAAAGAGGTATTATTAATAAGTTATGGAAATAAAGTTGGTAAGTTCATAGAAAAATTTCTAGTTTGCAAAGTCTTGGTAAGTTACCAACAAATTGACTTAAAAAGATACACGGTTTGTTTTCTTATCAATAATTGGACATTGACCGATACTTATTGGATTTTATAAGTATGGAAAGAATGCGCACTTTTTGGCGTGGAATATATTGTGCATTACCTTAGTATCATTCTACTCTTTTTCTTAAAAAAGGGTAAACGAAAATGACAGATATTTTAGTCATGAGTGGGAAAAATTCCAAATAAGAACATAAAATACTTTCATTTTCTCGAATAAGGGTAAGAAGTTGATCTTATTTCAAATAAAGGTTTAAAGTGTTCATATTAATCTCAAATAAAGGTCTAAACTCACCTGCTATAAAGGGCAATTTTGTCTTTTAAAATTTTTCTTTCTTTTTCCTTTTTTTTCATTTCATAAAAAACAGAGGAAAACATAGGCAGGATGGAGTGCCCTCTTGCCCATGTTTATTTTTTAATTTTTTTTTAAATTTTTTTTTAATATAATATAATTTAAATTTAATTTATGTTTTGACGAAAATTTCCTAATCGGTCAGAATATTTTGAAATAATCATAACCATTTTAGGTTTTTTTTTTGGGAACTAATATGCGCACTTCGTGCCTTTATTTGGAACTTTCCTCACGACTGACCCAAAAATTGCTGAGATGAGATCCAAGAAGATAATCTTCTTTTAGGACCGTTGGACCATGGACGTCAATGCCAATAATGGCGAGTGGATAAATAGCTTTGAGAGCGGACGCATTGACGTGAGACGTTATAGACAATGATTAATCCCTGTTTCGTGCAACTCATTGGAGCGTCAGAGGAATTTCATGGTTGCGATTTCCTAAACAGCTTAAATCAATTTACAGGGTCTATTGAATTTTTCATGCACATCTAAATAGTTAGTATTTTCATACTCATATCCACAACATAACCGAAAATAAAAATTCTCCACAATGATTTTCATATGCATAAAATTTATATGCATAATTGAGTTCTGTTTATATTGAATTACTCTCAACCCCTTATGATATAATCGCCATCGTCATCGTTATTTGCTTCTTTTAATCTTTGAGGTGACCAACCGGGCGCTTAGGATTCTTCATTTGATAGCTGTCCTCGTTAGTGGGATTATGTCTCTTTCTGCTTCTCTTTTGAAAATCCAATTTGTATGGTAAGAATTACGCAATAAGATTCAACGAATCGTGAGGTTTTTTTTTCAAATTGTGATTAATGCGATTAATTGGCCTGTTTTTTCCTGATAAGCTACTTGTCAGTAAACACCCCTCACAAGAAGACAAGAAGAAGAAAATTTTCCGGGCCCCGCACTGATATTGGAACACACCAACATCGCTCAAGTACCCACTAATCACTGCTGCTACATCACATGTAAGACCATGGACACTTCACTTAATTGCGAGAGAAACGCAAGAAAATGAAGGATTCAAGTAAATCCCAGAAACCACATGGCTTAGTTCTATCATGGCCAGCCCAAGGCCACATCAACCGCACACATGCTCCAATTCGCCAAGCGTCTACTCCACGAAGGAGTCAAAGACACTCTTGTCACCACCAGATCAATGTCCAAGACCCTGCATGGATCCCCACGTACCTCCATTGCCCCCGAGAGATACTCCGACAGCTTCGACAGCGGCGGCATGAAGGCTGCTGCAAGCATCGAAGCCTACCTCGAGCATTTTTGGAAGGTCGGCCTGGACACCCTGAGTGAGCTAGTCGAGAGGCTAATCTCCGGCGGTCCACTGCCGAGTTGCGTTGTCTACGACTCGTTCTTGCCTCGGGCTCTTGAAATGGCCCAAAAGTTTGGGCTGCTTGGGGGCTGCTTGCTCCACTAGTTCTTGAGCTGTGATCAGTGTGTTTAACCACTGCCAAAAGGGACTGCTTGACGTTTCAGTGAGGAAGCAAGTTTTGCTTCCTGAAATGCCTCCTCTTGAGCCACAAGGCATTCCATCTTTTGTGTGATGTGGGGGTCATACCCACAATTCTTTGGCATGGTTGGAACCAGTTCTCCAATTTAGAGAGAGTGGGTTGGGTGCTCTGCAATGCAGTGTATGAGCTGGAACAAGAAGTACAGAACTGTATGGGAGCTCCCAAATTGCAGATTAATTGGACGTACAAGGTAAAATGGACTGTATTTTGCATACATAGGTCGATATTAAACTGACAATCATTTAAAGATATCATTGTCCATGTTTGACACGACTTTGTTATCAAGAGAAAAAAAAAGACCAGTTATCACTCAAATTGTCTAGCTCAAAAGGGACATTAGTTTTAAGGTTTGTTATGAAGTGCTACTTGATGAAATTATAAATTGTAGTGAATATATAGAGTGTGATTATTTGAAAGAGGCAAAGAGGGATTTAATATGAAATATTAAGTGCCAATTTGCATGAGTTGATTAACAATCGAGAAATATTTCGAGAGAGAACGATTGTATTTAAACAAGGTTAATTTCAGAAAATGATAAGTTATGACATGCAGATTTTTTTTTTTTACATCAATTGATATATTTAGGTTATTTAGGTAATTATTAATGCGAATGGATTATAGATGATTTTGTGAAATTTAAATTAGGTCACGAAATTTGTGATGTATAGAAAGTTTGAACGTACTTACCTTGTCTGTAATCTTTGAGGGAGTGATTGGACATGTCTAGTAATTTTTAACTGGTTTAAAATTTGTAAAATGCGAAATTTTATGGAGTAATTATGTAATTATAGAAATATGGAAATATAGGAAAATATTTTTAATTTTTATGATTTAGGTAAATTTAATCAAGGCGCGGTCTTAGAAACAAAAATTATATGAGTTACTTAAGTTATTGAAAAAATAATGTTCTAAGGCTTAATTCATATAAATGATTTATAAAAATTCAAAATTTCTCAATTAAATGATGATGGCATGGTGTTTAGCGGATGAAGTTTTGTATATTGAAAAACATGAAACTATTTGATTGGCACTATTTACACGAGAAACGCCAAGAAATTATACTATTTGCACTATAATTACATGGCGATTGTTATGTGATAATGATTTGCATTTGATGGTAATGACTGTTTCATGAATAAGAGTTTGTTTTTAGAAATGATGATGATAAATGGATATTTGGTTTCTATCAATAATATGGAAATTGCCTAGAGATTAGTGTGAAATTTTTTTACCTATTATTATTAATTGTACATGGTAATTGTTATGTTATCATGATTTGTATATCAAAGATGCCATGGAATGAATACTTCTGCCACGGCCTATTCATTAGAGAGCGAATTGCCCTATATGAGCATGTGTATAAGACTCCAGAAAAAGAAAAATATTTTATAATCCCTGATAGTTTTCTATTACTACAAGGTTGAGAGAATCTTATGGTTCATACAAGAAATGATATAACTTGTGCAGCCTAATGAGGCTTGAGCAGCATAATATGAGAATGAGTATAAAATAGCATTATCATACAGTTGTACAATTGTGTATTTACTCTTGCTAATGTAGAGGGCACCATGGTGGATAGGTTAAAGTGCGGCAAACATGTGTTTATGATTCCATCCTCATAAGTTGGTGATAACGGTGGATACTTGTGATGGATGATTAAGGCGTAGCAAAGTTGTGTTTATGATGCTATCCCGATTCCCCAAGAGTTGATGATGACGAGACATAATTAATCGAGATGAATTCCGGCGAGCGATGAGTAGAGAATAGATATACACCGGTGTTACTACGCGGCTTGCAATGCACAATAGGTCGGCCAAAAGACAGATTGATCCAGTGGAAAATGCCTGGTCCTCCTACTTGCTGTGCGTGAAATTTAGTTTCGAAGAATAAGAGCCCCTTGTTTTTCGGTTGTCCTTTCTCTGTTCAAGCCCAGTGTACGATACTGCAGCTTCATCAAGTGCCGAGAGGGGTTGCCGACTGGTAGCTTGAGGTGATTGGGTTGTGGCTAACTTCGAAGGCAAAGCTCTCCCTCGTCTACTGTTCAAACTCTCTTGGAACGCTTTCATCTATTATATTTGGCCAGCTAGGAATGGTTGTTTGCCCTCTCCTACCGCTACTTCTATTAGAACTGCTTCCACTGGTTCTCAGATAAGAAGACCAGTGCAGACTAGGTTGGCTAGATGTGCTCTAGTAGCTCCGCCGGTTTCATCCGAAAGTACAACGATATAGATATAGTCTATGAAAGCGTACAGATAAACCGATGGTGCTTCTCTATTCAAATCCAGCTAAACCCCTAAATATCCAAATATTCACATCAATCAGGGTTTGATGTTTTACTTTTCTACTCATATATATGCTCGTGATGGAGAATTTTTCATGTTGAATTTTCTATTTTTATACCTACTAAGATCCGATTGAGCGCATCTATAATTTCTGAATAGCTATATTGGTTTAGAGAAAGTAGATCTAATAACTAAGGCATTGTTAATGACGTGCAATTACTTGGAAACTATCGCTCTTAGCTCTACCTTATATGGATGCTCAATAGTCTCGTATAGCGTTTGTTGTGCCGGACGGGATAATTCAGAGGTTCCGAAATTAATTTTTTTCCTTAGTTCTAGAGTTTCAAAATCCTATATAATTATCTTAGGGATTTGGATCGCCTCATTTCCTTTTTATTAGATATTTGATTAGATTTCAGATAGTATTTTAAGAGATTTTCTTTACTTGTTTGAATATTTCCAATAAAGTTTGGCCTAGGATTTCTTTAGGATTTTTAATATTTATATTGCTATTATGTCTTTTATAAAGCAACTTATCTTAGATCAATGAAAGAACTACGAGAGACTATTCTCCGAATACGCGCCTGTAAGTGTATTTGAGCCTGGGTGCGTGTATTATGAGTTTTCATGGCTGGACAAAGATATGTTTGTTAGAAATCCATAAATGATCTCTATATGATGAAATTACATGAGCGTTATTCCTTTAACGTATTTGTTTCTACACTTACGTGCATGCTGACAATCTTCATCCAAGACCCATGTAATGATAATATCTGAGGCATGATGATCTTCAATGGGGCTGACCTTGAAAATTAGGTGGGGATAAGAATCTCTCATTGCGATTTTAAGATCTCTCTCCTCCCCCCACCCCAAACGTGTGATTCTTTTCCCCTTTATTTTCTACTGCTTGTTCTCCACTGGGGTTGAATGGTTGGTTTAGTCATCTTCTTTTAATTGCGTTGAGACTTTCTAGGTGACTCTTGGGTCCAGATGCTTTTTCAGGATCGCTGTACCTCGCAAAATTAATGCCGCAGGTAGACAACAATGCAATGCTTCCTACTCGAAAAATTGTCCAAAAAGTCATCCTTGATGAGGCTATTATTGAATTTTGCAGAAACATGATACAAATATAACTCACGAAATATGACTTTCACTATTACAATATTTTCTCACACCACATACAATACTCGGACAACTCTACACAATTCATCTCACACTCACAAGCATACATAGCACACTCTACTCAACACACTCTCAAGACCCCTGCACACACACCCACTCACTCTTTATCTCTCTACACTTACACTGCACACACCTCACGCACGCACTCCACACCACTTTTCACACGTACACTCAAGGGGCAAGAGCCCCTATTTATAGGGTGTAAGGTCGGTCAATGAACCGCCTTCCACACTCCTCCTATTATTATTTTATTATAAGTTACTGATCATTTGTCAACAATTGCGGCTGAGGAATTATCTAGAGAGAGAAAAATCTGAGGAGTAGAGAGAGATCTGGAGAACTCCAGAGAGAGAGAGAGAGGCGGTGCTTTTTCTCAACACTCCCCCTCACCGACTGCTCTTTCTTTTGGATGTAACACTATGTCAAGTTGCTTTTCGGCATCTGTTTATGTCTTCTTCCATTCAGCACATTGTGAAGCTTCCTCGTACGTGGATGGCTCTATGGCTCCATCTTCAGTTGCTTCTCTTGCTGCGACTTTCCATTGAGTTTTGTGATTCTTGAATTTTTGCAATGCCAATTCATTCTGCACTTTAGTCTCCTTTTCCTTCTTCTCACTCAACTCGGTCTTCGTATTCGACATATCTCCACTAAGAATTTTGAGATTGGAACTCATAAGATCAACCCTCTCATTTGTGACTTTCATTTCATGCTTCAACCGATTCAGTCCCATCCGAAGCACTTTAATGGAGATATCTTGATCATTTTTCTCATAAAATTTCTTTTCCTTGATCTTATTCTACCAATCCTTGCACCACAGGATGTAAGGTGTGGATGGCCTCCTTTTCTCAAGAAAAACTTTCTTTTTATCCTTCAATCGTTCGTTGTCTATTCCAATATGATTAATTCGGAACGTCATAGTGGCTTGAGGTCCTGAAGCTTCTGAAGCTTCTGCAATTTCTTGAACTCACATCGGAACTTCTCTAGCTCCCTTTCTTTTTCCTTGAGCTCTTGATCCTTCTATCTTAGCATCCCATCCCTCTTTTTCAACATATTCTCCATCTTTGCCTTCTCAACTTTCAGTTTCTTTATCATCTCCTGCATCTCTTGCAATTTCTTTTCACGATTGCTTGTTGGCGTTGTTAGTTGCTTCTTCGAGTTCTCCCTTGGCTTGCTCTTATTCAAGGTTGTGATAGAACCTGTCGAATTATCCAACTCAATTATACAAGCGGTTGCAAGCTCTTCTCGTTCCTTCACTGCAACAAGCGCTTGAAAGTCCCATTCTTCTTCGCTTTCAATCTCCTTCTTGCAAGAACTGACGACATTTCTTTCTTCCCGCCTATACCAACAGAATCTGGCAATATGTCCTACCTTGCCACAAATGTAACACCGTTTGCTATGCCTTTTGTTGCTCTTATCTTCGTCATCGTCGTCGTCGCAATCTTGACGAGCTCCCCCTGGTTGATAACCCTTCTCTTCTGGTTGCCTTCGCCAATCTCCATGACTTTTCCATGGTTTGCCATCTCTTGCACTTGTTCTATTTCTATTCTGGCCCTTGAACCCTCTTTTATTATTGAAGATGGCACTTTCATCCTCCTTAATTGAGACCTTAGAAATTTATTTATCTAAGGCTTCTTGGTTGGCCAATATATTCTCCAACTCTATTAGAGTTGGCTCATTTGCCCATCCATGGGTGGTCGTAACAATACCGTTATACTCCGGCCTTAACCCATGAATTATTATTCTTCTCATTCTTGTCTCAAGAAATGGCATTCTGAGGATCTAATTTTGAAATTTCTTCGCAAATAGATTTAACTTTAGAAAAGTATTGACTTACCGTCATACTTTGTTGCGAGATTGAGAGGAGCTCGTTCTCCAGGGCATTGTAACTTGGCATTGTTTGTCCTCGCAAACAGCGTCGCCAAGTTGTCCCAGACCTCTTTCGGGGTCTTCGCACTCTTTATGTGTTGCAATAATTCATCCTCAACAGTCACGGCAAGAACGTAAAGAGCCTTACCTAATTTTATGTTCCAAATTCTAAATTCGCTATCATTCATGGGTGGTGTGGTGTTGCTCCCGCCAACGATATCCCACAAATCTTGACCTAGCAAGTAATATTGCATGCGGGTACTCCAATTATTATAATTGAAGTTGTTGAGCTTCTCCATGCCATTCACCGAACTCGAGAAATCCGCCATCATGACTTGAGTATAATGCCCCGCACTATACCAAGTAAGCCTGGTCCCAGACCAACCGACTTCACAATCCCGGATTATGCACTAGTAGAACTCCGACGTACTCTACTCCTTGGCACGACGATCCCTAACCGCCTACTCACTTACAATGGTCCTCGACCACTGTCTTCTCAAAGTCTACGACAACCTGCTCTAATACCACTTGTTGAATCTTGCAAAAACGTGGTACAAATATAACTCACGAAATATGACTTTCACTATTACAATATTTTCTCACACCACATACAATACTCGGACAACTCTACACAATTCATCTCACACTCACAAGCATACATAGCACACTCTACTCAACACACTCTCAAGACCCTTGGACACACACCCACTCACTCTTTATCTCTCTACACTTACACTGCACACACCTCACGCTTGCACTCCACACCACTTTTCACATGTACACTCAAGGGGCAAGAGCCCCTATTTATAGGGTGTAAGGTCGGTCAATGAACCACCTTCCACACTCCTCCTATTATTATTTTATTACAAGTTGCTGATCATTTGTCAACAATTGCGGCTAAGGAATTATCTAGAGAGAAAAATCTGGAGGAGTAGAGAGAGATTTGGAGAACTCTAGAGAGAGAGAGAGAGAGGCGGTGCTTTCTCTCAACAACTATGACCTAGTGTTGAAAAAGCTGTCATCGACAATGAGGTAAAAGTTCGAGATCGCAGTGTCTAAAACTAGGAGTACTGGTTAGACGTGTTGATTCTAGACACTGTATGAAACACATACCCAATCGGTAGAAAACATGCTTCCGACAGGGGCTTTTAGCTGTAATCTAATAACTCGATACCCAGCCTGAATGCATTCATTATTATTTAAAGTGCCTGCACGTCCTATCCCCCCCCCCCCAATTGGAGAGAGTTTTTCTTCCCTCACCTCTGAAATACCCCAAAATTTTACATTTTAGAATTCAAACGAAACAATTTTAGAACATACTCAAATCTAGAACTCAGTCGTGCTACGTTATCAAACTTGCTTTCTATGTCATTCAATCTTGGAATTGGCTAAAAAGGCAGCCCATCTAGTAACGTCATTTCCTTTTGTTGAATCTCTTCCAAAAACTAGCATACAAGATTTCATTTTCCTGCCGTATCATCTTTATTGTATATTGACGAATCCTAATGCTATAAATTGTGTGATAAACATACTTGATCAATTGTCCAGTTTTTGCACGATAAACCCCTTGTCCTTCAACAATCTCTACAAGAAACTAAGGCTCTATTTGTTTTACGGAAAATTAATTATTTGGAAAACAGTTTCTTCAAAATGATTACTTGTAATTATCCAGTTTGCAAAAGTGAACAAACGAAAAAAGTTTTCAACATTCACAAAAATATTAAGACATAAATGGTTGTTGATAATGAATAGTTTTTCTATTGACTAATTATTTCAAGAGGTACAAGTAATCGTTTCTATGAAAATGTTTCTTAAATCATTCATTGTCTAAGAAATAAACAGAGCATGAAAAGATGACATTTTTCCTGGCCCCTCACTGATATTGGACCACAAGAAACCTTTGCCTGAACAAGAAGTAAGCGCCAACTGGGTCAATCAAGCACTTCCTAATGTTATGACAGTATTTATATAAGACCATAAAGAGACGCTTCACTTTTCTATTTTAGACCAAAGGAATATATTGACTCCTTATCTTAGGAAATTGTGATATCACATTCTAATTATCTCCAAATAATTTAAATCCTCCGGATACTATGTTTATTTCCTTTAAATTTAATTAGATAATGCAATATTTCCTAGTTTGGCATGCCCATGTGCAAAGCACATGTAATTTTCAGCCATGGTATTCAATGGGCTTGACCCAATTTCATGCTCTTGGTGGGCTTAGTCCAAATAATTTAACTAAACTCGTAGCCTTCCTACTTAAACCCATAGAGTGCCGAGTCTCATTTAAATGCAATTTATATAAGCTTTAATGAATGATCTTTATATGCAAATGCAATTGATGACACTTTTCCTTAGGGGTTGGACAAAATCCCTAATTTTCTATAGCCAATTTGGTCATTTCTTGATTAAATTGGGTCTGCCACACAAAGCATTGTCAACTAAGGGTAAGCATGGCCCGAGTTAGGCCGGTCCACCCCTAACCCTAGGACCAATGTGACATCCTGAATTTCAACCCGTCTCGATTATATGAATTGGATTTTTCATCGACGCGCTTATGGTCCTTTTTCTCTGAACTGATCACTCATGAGATAACTAACCTATCAGGTGAAGCCGTTAAAGAATATAAACGCGACAGACTTGAGAATTCGATCAAAAATCGACTGCTTGACCGTGATAATTGGCAAGGGTCAATACGGCACCGTTATAATTGATTAGTGATCGGATATAGGTCAATTCGATGGGATGGCGTAATTAAATTATGGGTGATTCCACCTGATTGCAAAATTCGCGTCGAACGGCACTAACCCAATTTTCTGTCGATTCTGTACTCGATGCTCGTAATTGAAATCTTGAAATTTTTACGACAACCAAAAGTCGTTTATGAGTTTAAGATGCACAATGTGGATCAAAAATTATCGACCACGGGTCAAATGCGCTAAAATCCCTAAAAGCTACCCAGTAGATTAGGTCATGCTAAAATCGTGTCCGGTTGATTTTAACCACGAAACTGAACTCGGTTTCAGGAATCGAAAGTTCGAGCGTATCACGATTTATTTTTAGGATCTCGTCTCATCTTTTGGGGAATTTCCGTCGAGCCAGAATTTCGGCGGAAAAATAAAAAATTGGCAAAATTAAATCAAAAAATTCGGATGGGCAAAATTGAGGGACTTTTTTGTCTTCAAAGTGAATTAGTTTGTGAAGGAAATTGTGAGAATTGGTATGGGCAACCTCCTCAACAATTTTTGGCATCAAATTGAAGTTGTTTGGTGGGAAATTGAAGAAGAAAATCAGTAAATTCGTAGGGCTGCTGGGCTGCTGATTTTTGGCATTCAAATTGGCTTGAATTGTGAAGAAATTGGAGAGAAATCAACCATTGGTGCATGCCCTTAGGAGGGCTGAAGACTTTGTGCAATTGTGATCATTGCTTAGATATTTTGCATGCAAGCCCATTGACCACAAGCAAGACTTTCAAGGCCTTTGTCCCCCCCCCTCTCTTCCCTCTTGTCCCCCTCCTTCCCCTTCATGCATACACCACCCCAGCAGAACCACTGTAGCTTCTTCTTCTCATTTCTTCCTCTTCATTTCATCTTTATCTTCTCCATTTTTCTTCCATTGCTGCAAACCATCGGAACCAAGCCAACACAGTCGAGCTAGCTAGCCACTCGCATTTCGTCTAGCCCGCGACCTGGCTACCTGTCGCAGCCGCTACCGTGCCTGAGCCAGCTGTTTGCCGTCCCTACTCGCATCAACAGCCGACCCGAGCCATCAACCACCGTCCCTCCTCGTGTCGGCCCTCGGTCTAGCCCCTTCGTGGGACTGAAGCTCAGCCTTAGCTGAGTCGTGTTGGGCCATTTTAAGCCCCTTCCAGGCCTCCTTTGGAGTCGTCATAGGGCCGGGTTTTGGTCGCCGTCGCGTCGCCATCACCATGGACCCGTTATCTCACTAAACATAACCGGTGAGTTAACATCCTAACCTCTAATTATGGGGTTAATTGCACTTGAAGGGGGATTAGTTAGGCTAATTAGGGATTAATGGTAGTTGGTTCATGTAACTAAGTTAGTTAGGATTAGTTAGTTAAGCTAATTATTTAGTTAGGTTGTTAGTTAGGTGGCTTAGTTAGTTTAATTAGATAATATAGCTAGTTTAGTAAATTAGTTTAATTAGCTTAAGTATATTAGCCCGGTTGGTTTATGTAGATTAATTATGTGGTTTAATTTAATTAATTTACAATTAATTTAATTAATTTTAATTAGCGTAAATTATATCGGGATAGCTGGTTATTAGAATTTTACGTAGATTATCGTGGATGCGTTTATTTGTAAAATTGATTGCTAATTTATGCAATTGAGTGATTGATGATGATTTTTAATTATTACTGCAAAAATATAATTTTATGGTATTTAATTAAAAAAATACCGGGTGTCGGTTTTTTATGCCAAAAATATTTTAGGTACTATATAAAATCGTGAAATTTTTAAATGAGAGAATATCACGTTTTATGGTTCGATTTAACCATGTGATCACGCACAATTATTTTACCGGGTATTTTTAATATGAAGAAAATTGGTCAAATCCATTATTTGAAATAGGAGTATATGAGTGCAAGGCACGATATTCTTGGCTGAACATGGATGTGCGTGTGATCACTATCGGAACCCGTCACCCGATGAAAGTCGGGGAGGCGATGCCTGATTAAGTTCAGATGCCTTTGACAACGGATGCCGGTCACAGTGGAGGCTGGGCTGATGTTCATTTGGGAATGCCGTCTAGATGTAGACGTTACTGTACACGACGAAGTGGGATGACGCCTGGTTACGCCGAATGACCGTCGACTGATGAGTTGGCCGTGGCCGTTGGGTCGTAATTAACTAAGACACGCAAATGAGTGAGATAGTCGCGCCTGATTATGGGAAAAAGTTGTGTGACACGGAATGGAACGTGTCATAATGATTTGGCCTTATAATCAGGACTCCTGTGAATATTTGATGCCTGATGTGCAGTGTTCCAGTTATTAAATATGTTTGTTGTATGCATATATTAATGAGATGTACTAATGTGTAAGGAGGTGATGAGGCGAGATAAGTTCTGTATGGTACATATTTAGGCTGCCTCTAGGTGAATTCTCGTCTTAATCAGGGTTTAGGGTGTAGACTCACTGAGATTTATCTCACCCCGTTGTGGTTTAAAATTTTCAGGTCCTTAGATGGAGGTATGTCATGTACGTTATGGGGTCCCGCAGGAGGTAGACTTTCAGCATTCCTATTTCTCTATTCCCGGGACCAACCTAACCCGTGAGTTAGTTGAGTCCACTGTTTGGGTCGATGATGGCCTACCTCACTTGGTACCTCATCGTTTCAAAGCATGGTACCTTAACAGCCCAACGGGGTTCGAGAGGGTCCTATTGAGGGTTTTGACGAGCCTCCCGTCAGGACTGGGGAGTGGGAAATAGGACATCCTATAGATATCAACACTCCTGATGGTGTCGTGAAGGACCCGGAGCCTGAGGTTGGAGAGTCCAGAGCTTAGGTGGCTCAGTAGCTCTTTTTGATCTAGACGTCTGTATATAGACCTATAGGTTGAACCGGATGTGTTTATAAAATATGTTTTGTTTTAATTAGCTATCATGTTTCTACTATCCCATGTGTTTGTTTGTTGATTGGGGATTTATTAGGTCGCTTCCACATGTGCATAAATTGATTGGGTCGGCGACGCGCCCTGAGAACGTCATAATTTAATCGACCGCTGTGCGTGCCCGAGGTTTGGGGCGTGACAACCAACCCACATAGTGCTGATCTTCAATTTTTAGGACCGATGACCGACCCTAGTGAGCTTAGGACTGAGGATCGAACTAACCCAGTGAATTAAGTCCGGTTCTAAGATCAACCTATGACCAATCGATGATTTTTTGTACTCCTTGAAAAGGTGACCAAGGACAGGACTGACCCAATGGCTTCGGTCCGGTTCCAAGGTTAACTCGGGACCAACCAATAATTTTTTATATCATTTTTTGTACTTCCTAAAAAGGTGACCAAGGATTGGACCAACTCAATGGGTTTGGTGATGAGCGAGGTTAGCTAAGAGAGGCGAGTGGCAAGGGTCGAGTGGGGTGAGCATCGAGCGTCGAGCAGAGTGATCATTGAGCGTCAAGCAGAGAGCAACAAACTAGGCGAGCATCGAGCGACAAGCGGCACAAGTGACCCAAAGCGAGCAAGACGAGTGTCGAATGGCGAGCGAAGAAGTTATTTATTTCGATTTTGGCAAATTGAAGACTAAAATGACAAATAAGATAGAAAAGAATGAGTACTAGAGGATGATGCCATGATGAGTTGTTTATACCCTTTTAGACATTGTGAGAACTTCTCACAAAAACATTTTCCTCATTTTATAAATTATGGTGTTGACGCTGTAAAAGACATTAAAAATATAAGATATTAAATAATAGTGTAAAATTACTTGAACTCATCGCTAATGAGCTGTTTAATATTATTAATACCGTTTATTTTAGGGTTTTCTCTATATAAAAAAATTATAAATAATATATTAGATATATAATATATATAGTCATAAGTTGGTCTAAATTGAATTGATCCTGAACTCCTAGGACAGAAAACCAACCCGTACAGTACTAGTCTAGGAATCTCAGGATCAAGGATCGACCTAGTCTCCCTAGGAACTAGATCAGGACCAACAAGGTTAGGCCAGTCCAAGATTGGTCCAGGGTTAACCCTAGAGCGATGCTCACCCCTATTGTCAACTGCTGGTGCAATTTATTCCCACTCACCAAAACGTTATGTAACTTGATTGGCCATAATATCTTGGTTTTTTAGTTTTGGCTCTTCTGTTAAAGGAGCCAAAGTAGGCCCGAATATTACTTGCTTGCCTAGAAAAGTGGGTGGACTTGAACTCAAAAGGATTGAGTGGTGGAATAATGCTTGTATTTTCCCAGGTAAGATCCAATTGGGTTGCTTATAGGCAGAAGGCAGGTATTTTCGGACTCTTCTGATCTTAGCTAATTCCTCATTCATTTGGAAGGAAGATTTTGAAGCTTAGAAATCATGTCAAGCCTTGTATCTAGCATGTCACCCAGGCTCCTTGCTCATCCATTTCACTAGTAGATTTATCTTTGATTTCTTCTCTGCATTCTTCGTTGAATGTACGTCCGTCCACCCCGGCTAGTTTCTTGGCCGGGCCTCTTCATGTCCCTATACCACGCCCGGGATTGGTTACCCGAGGAAGGCGTTGCGAGGATTCAAGGTGGCTCCCTTAACCCCCTTAAAGGGGGTGTGGACGGAGTGACCAATAGAGAGGGGATCTTTTTCGAGACCCCTGCCTGCCTCTACCAAGACTTTCCCTGTGGTCAGAGCCTTTTAAGGACCTGCTTAGGTCCGTGTCTTACAGGTAGTAACCCAGCCACTATATTTATCAAGGTGTGGGAGCTGCCTCTACCCCCCTGATTTTACGCCCGGGGGGTGCTGACGTTACATGTGATGATGTGATCCACGCTGGTTTTATCCTCCTGCAATATCGATGTCTTTAGTGCATATTCTAGCTGGCATCTGTTGATTTTTTGGCAGCCAAAATCTTCTGTCCTCGATAGGGTCTTCCGGAAGTTGACCACTTCTAGATGTTTCGTGTGGCCAGTGCATGGAACGCTTTGTGAGTTATAGGTTTAATTCATGTATTCCCAAGCATTTTCTCTACCCACGATGTACGCTAATGATCAGTTTTATTTATTTGACTTGATCGAGCCCTCCCGATTAGATTTTGACTTTGGTTTTAGACTTTCTTCCCTACCCAGGTCGATCTTTGAGCATACAACGTTTTGTGTATTTGTGTCACAAACACTCCAAAAAAAAAAAAAATTATCACGAAAAAACCCAAATGTATACTTGTATGATATATATACTCTCTATACTAATTTTACCTAGAGTCTCCTTGCCTTACCGGTATAATTTCGGAATTTTTTAGGGTTTTTAATTATACAAAAAAAAGTATAAGGTATTTGTATCACAATAGGTATAGTTTGAGATTTTTCGTGAAATTGATTCTTTTAATAATTATACATAACAAGTTATGAAATTGTGTTATTTTAATCTAAATTAAATTGATCAACACTAATAGACCTCAAAATACGTGTATCAAGCATATCCTCTCGGCTCTCTGCTCAACCATTTCATCAGTAGAATTATCTATGATTTCTGCTCTGCATTCTTAGTCGAATGTAGCTGACGTTACATGTGATCCACCCATGGTCCTTAGCAAGACCTTAAAAGGCTATGACATCCAGGAAAGATTGAATAGAGGCCGGGATCCGGGCCTTGAAAAAGATTCCGGCCCCATAGGTCACCCCTGTTCCACAACCCTTATGGGTTGAGGGGGGCCACCTCGGAGGCCACGATGCCTTTCCGGGTAACCACCCCAGCGTGGTACAGCCAATGAAGAGGCCTGGCGTTACATGTGATCCACCCTGGTTTTATCCTCCTGCAACATCGAAGTCTTCAGTGCATATTCCAGCTGGCATCTGTTGATTTTTTTGCAGCCAAAATTTTCTGTCCTCCTTGATAGCGTCTTCCGGAAGTTGACCACTTCTGGACGTTTCACGTGGTGAGTGCATGGAACGCTTTCCGAGTTCAAGGTTTAAGAGTGCATTGGTGTAAATTTGTCTGGTTTAATCCGTGTATTCCAAAGCATTTTCTCCGCCCGCGACGTACGCTAATGATCAATTTTATTTATTTGACTTGATCGAGGTCTCTCGATTAGAATTTGACTATGAGCTCCGGACTTTGTTCCCTCCGCCAGGTCAATCTTTAAGCATATAAACGTTTTAATAAGGGCATACACCACAAAAAAATATAAAAATATGCTCATTATGACGCAAATACTCCAAATTTATACTTGTGTGATATATATACACACACCATTTATTCCAGTTCTATCCAGTGTATATCTGCCATACTGGTATAAGTTCAAATTTTTATGACACCAAAAAGTTTAGCGTATTAATGTCACCATGGACAAATTTAAGATTTTTAGTAGTACCAAAAAATGCTCCAGGTATTTGTATCTGGTGGGCATAATTTGAGATTTTTCATGGCAGTAATCCTTTTAATAATTAAGCATAACAAGTTGTTATGTTATGTTAATCTAAATTAAGTTGATTAACACCTACAGACCTCAAAATACAAATAAATGATTGCTTCTTTTTGGGTCAACTATAACCTTCACCAGTGCATGCCACAGTAAGCATACCCATCCATCCATTCCTTTACGTCAGAGGAAATCTCGTCTAGGATGACATAATGAACGTAAATAGACGTTCTCTCTCGCATTGGTTCAGTCCTCCAACTTCATCGATTTCTTCAGGAAAAATCTAGCATCCTTACAGTGATCAATCGACCAGCTTTTGCCTGATATATTAAAAGACGAAACTTTTCGTAGCAAGTCATTGACATTGGAACTTATCAAACCATTGGCAGACCTAGAAGTACCCACCAAGGCACCAACCACTCATTAATAAGGGCCAACGAAGCACGTGGAGACGTTATATATGATACCATAAAGAGACACTTCTCTCGAATTGCAAGAGAAACACGAGAGGATGGAGAATTCGAGTGAGCCCCTGCAACCACATTGCCTGGTTCTATCATACCCAACCCAGGGCCACATGAACCCCATGCTCCAATTCTCCAAGCGTCTGCTCAACAAAGGAGTCAAAGTCACTCTTGTCACCGCTAAATCCATGTCCAAGACCCTGCATGGATCCTCCTCATGCACCTCAATAGCGCTCGAGGCGATCTCCGACGGCTTCGACGATGGTGGCATCAGGGCTGCGGGTAGCCCCGAAGCCTACATCGAGCGCTTCTGGAAGGTTGGCCCTGAGACCCTCAGCGAGCTGGTCAAGAGGCTAATCTCCAGCGGTCCACCACCAACTTGCATCGTCTACGACTCGTTCTTGCCTTGGGCTCTTGATGTGGCCCGAAATTTTGGACTTGTAGGGGCTGCTTTCTTCACCATGTCTTGTGCTGTGAACAGCGTGTTTTACCACTGCCAAAAGGGATTTCTTGAAATTCCTGTTAAGAAGCAGGTTTTGCTCCCCGGAGTGCCTCCTCTTGAGCCTCAGGATATGCCATCTCTTGTGTGTGATGTGGGGACATATCCAGCTTTCACTGACATGCTTGTGAACCAGTTCTCCAATCTTGACAAAGTGGACTGGGTGCTTTGCAACACAGTGTATGAACTTGATCCAGAAGTAAGTACTGTAGAACCTTTGAAACTGAACATTTCCGAGTACACTAACACTCTTGTCTCGATTACTTCTTTGTTTTTTTTTCCCCTCTTGAGAGAGGCCGCGGGGTGAGGGGTCGTGAATTGGGTTATGATTGGATGTACAAGGGTACTGACTGTATATAACTCTTGAGTGATCTACTATACCGTATATGATTCGATCATCAAGTACTCATCAAATTGTTTGTCGATGGGATGGAATCGTCAATGCGAAGACACAAGGACATGACTTTGCAGGTTGTTATGTTAAAGTTAGGTTACGTCATAATGAAATGAAAGATGCTAGCCTATTGATCACAAAGATGTGATACTCTTCCAATCTAATCAGTTATATAGAATGATATTGTAACCCCATTTCTCTCTTTTAGCTGTCGTGTCGCCTTTTTGATCCATGAGTTGTCCAACTTGATCTTCAAGCATTTAATTCTTTTTTTTACTATATATATATATATATATATTACTCTTTTGAGATCTACTATACCCTATACCATTAGGACATTAAGTACTCATTAAATTGTTTGACGATGGGGTCGTCAATGTCAACGCCACAAGGACATGACTTGGGAAGTTGTTATATTAAAGTCAGGTCATTTAAAACGTCATAATGAAATGAAAGATGCTAGCCTATATTGATCACAAACATGTGTTGCTCAATTATCTTCCAATCTTCAATCAATTGCATAGAATGAAATTGTATCCCCATTTCTCTCATTCAGTTGTCATGTTGTGTTTTTGATCCATGAGTCGTCCAACTTCATCTATCGAGCTTTTAACAAGAAGTTTTTTTTTGCAGGTTGCGGACTGGTTCATGAAGATCTTGCCGTTCAGGACCATAGGACCAACAGTACCGTCAACCTATTTAGACAACAGGCTTGAACAAGATCAAGAATATGGCTTCAGCATCTTCCAACCAGACCACGACACCACCATGAGATGGCTCAGCACAATGCCAAAAGGGTCAGTTGTGTATGTCGCCTTTGGGAGCATGGCCGAGCTAAAGATTGACCAAATGCACGAACTGGCAGTGGGACTAAAGAGAAGCAACTGCTATTTTCTGTGGGTGGTCAGGTCATCAGAAGCAGAGAAACTCCCACAAGACTTTGCAAATGGTAGTGAGACATCCCAAAAGGGTCTAATTGTGACGTGGTGTCCCCAGCTCAGTGTCCTTGCACACGAAGCACTAGGGCTTTTCGTGACACACTGCGGTTGGAACTCAACTTTGGAAGCACTCAGTTTGGGCGTGCCAATGCTGGCAATCCCGCAGTGGACTGACCAGGCCACGAACGCCAAGTACATCATGGATGTCTGGAAGATGGGGCCGAGGCCACTAGTTGATGAGGAGAGAGGTGTTGTGACGAGTGAAGAGATAGAGCATTGTATTAGGAAGGTAATGGAAGGGGAAACATGGAAGAAAATGAAGGAAAATGCAGGAAAATGGAGGAAAATCACCAAAGACGCAGTTGGCGAGTGTGGGAGTTCCGATAGGAACATTGAGGAGTTTGTTGCTAAATTGGGTGTTAAGACTGGATAAAGGAAAAGAGCAATGATGGAAATAAGAGCAATGATGGAAATATGATTAACGATCATAGTAGTAATCGATCTACTTATGCCAGTGAAAGGATATACACAATAATATGCGCGGCATGCATACTTGTTGGGAAAGTATGTACTCATCTGTGTATTATGTGGGCTCTCATTTGTTAGAAATGTGTATTTTAGACTCTGTCACGTCATTTTCTGAAGAAATCTCAATTCTAGACTTCCGTTCTAAATGAAATGTGTGATATATGTTGAATTTTGTCTCAATTAATTGGCTGTAAAAGAATTTCATCAAGTATACCAAAAGAACGTAATTGCAAAAAAAAAAAAAAGCTTCAAAAATGATGAAATCACCAAAAAAAAATGTTAGGAGATTAAAGTTTGACTTAATTTAGCGTTCTTTTAGCATATTAATTTTTACTTCCATGTAAATATTAACAATGATCACCATAAATTGTGCAATGATAAGACCTTCACCGGGCCAACATTTCAACGATTAGAACCCTTCACTTTGTAGCTATTGATCTATTAACAACGTACCAAAATGTCAGCCAATTCCGACAAAGTTTAATCGTCAAATCTTCGCCGGAAGTTGCTGCCTCTTCTCCATCGGAGAACCCACGCCTCTCTCCCTCTTTTTCTTTTTCTTTTTCTTGTTCTGCCTTGCTCTCCCTTGCCCGTTCAGCTCTCTCCCTCTCTCCTCTCTTTTTCTTCTTTCTTTTTTATGATGATGACGATGAGCTGGGCCCACGAGGCAACCCAGTCCAACAGGTTCCCTGTTTCACGTGCTCCGTTCAGACGAGCCTGATAAGAGGTCGTGATCAACAGGTGTTGTCTTTGACGAATGATGTTTCACGCGAGAGAGTCTACTCGTCCGACACTGAAAATGTTTCGTTCGACCTAACTCATGCTGCAACATCCCACCTTTTTCCGTATCATTCTCATTTAGCTTCGGACACCTGATTCGTAGAGCCGTGTTTTAACGAATCTAGAACTCAAATTGGCATTTTTATATTTGTCATTCTAACAAGTTCTTCCATTTTCTTCATTTTTCATCTCTTATGTTGAGGTTTGAGAAAGATTCAACTCATGAAATGACCCTTCATGCACTATCATGGTTATTTTTCTTTTGTTGATTTTCCATTGAAAAATTAGTGTACGGGTTTTCATTTTCCCGTCGGCATCATTCATGTTGTAAATTAATGAATCCTAGTGATGTAAAATATCATATAAAAACTCTAATTAACATGATCAATCGGCCACTTTTTGCACAATACACCCCATGTCCTTTGACAATATTTTCATCTAATCTAAAACATGGAATTATTCCTAGCTGGCCATTGATATTGTAGCACAGTAAACCATTGCCAGAACAAGAAGTACTCGAAAACCACTTTTTTGCCCTTGTGCTAACAAGGTCAATCAAGCACTTCCTAATGTTGTGACATTACATAAAAGATCATAAGGAGATACTATTTGCACTATAATTACATGGCGATTGTTATGTAGTAATGATTTGCATGTGATGTTGATGACTGTTTCATGAATAAGAGTTTGTTTTTTTGAAATGATGGATATTTGGTTTCTATCAATAATATGGAAAATGCCTAGAGATTAGTGTGAAAATATTTACATATTATTATTTATTGTACATGTTAATTGTTATTTTATTATGATTTGCATATCAAAGATGCCATGGGATGAATATTTTTACCACAGCCAATTCACCAGAGAGCAAATTCCCCTACATGAGTATGTGTATAAGACTTCGGAAAAAGACAAATGTTTTATAATCCATGATAGTTTTCTATTACTACAAGGTTGAGAGAATATGAAATCTTATGTTTCATACATGAAATGATATGGCTTGTGTAGCCTAATAAGGCTTGAGCAGCATAATATGAGAATGAGTATAGAATAGCATTATCATGCAGTTGTACAATTGTGTATTTATTCTTGCTAATGTGGAGGGCACCATGATGGATAGGTTAAAGTGCGGCAAAGATGTGTTTATGATTCTGTCCCCATAAGTTGGTGACAACGATGGATACTCGTGATGGATGGATTAAGGCATAGCAAAATTGTGTTTATGATGCTATCCCCATGAGTTGATGATGACAATACATAATTAATCGAGATGAATTCTGGCGTGGGATGAGTAGAGAATAGATATGCACCTGTGTTACTACGTGGCTTGCAATGCACAATAGGTCGGCCAAAAAATAGATTGATCAAGTGGAAAATGCCTGGTCCTCCTACTTGCTGTGCGTGAAATTTAGTTTCGTAGAATAAGAGCCACTTGTTTTTCAGTTGTCCTTTCTCTGTTCAAGCCCGGTGTACGATGCTGCAGCTTCATCAAGTGCCGAGATGGGTTGCCGACTGGTAGCTTGAGGTTGATTGGGTTGTGGCTAACTTCGAAGGCAAAGCTCTCCCCCTCGTCTACTGTTCAAACTCTCTTGGAACGCTTTCATCTATTAGATTTGGCCAGGTAGGAATGGTTGTTTGCCCTCTCCTACCGCTACTTCTATTAGAACTGCTTCCACTGGTTCTCAGATAAGAAGATCAGTGCAGAGTAGGTTGGCTAGATGTGCTCTAGTAGCTCCGCCGGTTTCATCCGAAAGTACAACGATATAGATATAGTCTATGAAAGCGTAGAGATAAACCGATGGTGCTTCTCTATTCAACAGCATATGATCCAGCTAAACCCCTATATATCCAAATATTCACATCAATCAGGGTTTAATGTTTTACTTTTCTACTCATATATATGCTTGTGATGGAGAATTTTTCACTTTGAATATCTATTTTTATACTTACTAAGGTCCGATTGAGCGAATCTGTAATTTATGAATAGCTATATTGGTTTAGAGAAAGTAGATCTAATAAATAAGGCATTGTAAATGACGTGCAATTAGTTGGAAACTATCGCTCTTAGCTCTATCTTACATGGATGCTCAATAGTCTCGTATAGCGTTTGTTGTGCTGGACGGGATAATTTAGAGGACCCGAAATTAATTTTTTTCCATAGTTCTAGAGTTTCAAAATCCTATATAATTATCTTAGGGATTTGGATCGCCTCATTTCCTTTTTATTAGATATTTGATTAGATTTCAGATAGTATTTTAAGAGATTTTCTTTACTTGTTTGAATATTTCCAATAAAGTTTGGCCTAGGATTTCTTTAGGATTTTTAATATTTATATTGCTATTATGTCTTTTATAAAGCAACTTATCTTAGATCAATGAAAGAACTACGAGAGACTTCTCTCCGAATATGCGCCTGTAAGTGTATTTGAGCCTGGGTGCGTGTATTATGAGTTTTCATGGCTGGACAAAGATATGTTTGTTAGAAATCCATAAAGTAATGATCTTTATATGATGAAATTACACGAGCGTTCCTTTAACGTGTCTGTTTCTACACTTACGTGCATGCTGACAATCTTCATCCAAGACCCATGTAATGATAAGATCTGAGGCATGATGATCTTCAATGGGGCTGAACTTGAAAATTAGGTGGTGTCGCGACCTACCCCTTGGGGGAAGAGAGTAGGTTTAGGGGTATTGCCTAAAGGACAGACTTAAGGCCCATAATTACGTGCGGGCTCTACCAGGCCCATACCTTGCGTGACATTAGGGTATTCCTAAAAAATTCGCAAAAATGAGTAACCACTAGCCTATTAGTGTCAGCTAGAAATCAAGTGAGGCATGAGAATGTATCTCACTTCCTACGCAACTAGAGAATCTAGGGTCAATGACTTGATTACATTAATTAACCAATTAGTGCCCTTTCGGTACATAATCTTGTTCCTTTTAAAAAAAAATTATTTTTGTTAGGCAGTTTGGATTGATTTTATACCTATCTACTAATATGTGAGGTGATCATGCGGGTACGCAATAATTAAAATAACAATTTGCAACCAAAATCCTAAATGCAGTAAACTTAGCACATACAATTCAAACATAATAAAATACGCAAATTAAACATGCGATATAATCAATATACGAGCAAATAAATGCCTAATTATACTAAAAAGGTAAGACATAGCAATTTCCAACCAAACCCTACATTTTTAAAATTTTCGACATTTTTTTAATTTTTAATTTTTTTAAATAATTTTTTTTTCAGAAAAAAAAAAAAAAAAAATTGTGGGACGAACTAGGTCGGGTCCGGTCTGACCCGACCTAGGTCTGAACCGGCCGGGGCAGGTCGGTTAAACCCGCCCAGGTCGGGCCTCGTAAGGGCGAGTCGGCCGATCCGCTCGAAAAGGGCCAGGCCCGACCAGCCCTGGTCGGGCTTGTGCTTTAAATGAGGGTTGGGCCCAATCGACGGGCCCAACCCCTCCTACGAGCAAAAAGCCCTACAGGCCCACAGCCCAGACCAATTCTAGGTTGTTGGCCCGCAGAGCAAAAGGGGTTGAGCAGGCTGGATTTGTGATCTAGCCCTGCTCAGCCAGTGACCCCCTGGTTCGTGACTATCCAGTCGTGACCGGGGAGGCGACGGCGGCGACGCAGTTCAAGTGGCCCTCCGGCGAAGGTGCGGTAGCTCAACTTTGGAAAAGTCCGAGGGAAACGGCTCTTGACCCCTAGGGCCAAGGGTCTCGGCAACAGTGACAGGGTTCGCTTCGGGCAAGCTACGATGACGACACATGACTCGCAGCTTCCTTTTTTTCTTGGCTCTAGCGACGCGGCTCCAAGGATCCGTCCCAAAAGACACGTAGAAGGGAGAGGGGGAGACGAGAGATGCGGTCGAGGCACTAAACAACGAAAACAGGGGGCGAATTCCAGTTGGGCGTTTCATCGAACGGGTGTAAGGCGTTTGGGAAGTAGGGGTTTCAGTGCTCGGCCGAGGCCCAAATGCGAGTTTGGGCAGCTGATGAGGCACGCCAGGGCGACAGGAAATAGATCGGGGATGGGTGGAGGGCCAGAGCTCGCTCGAAACGGTCGGGGGAGCTTCAACCGGCTCGGTACTAGAGTACGCACATCAGAAGTTTGATGAAAGATTATGCATGTCGTTTTCGAAGAATCTTTTGAAGTATTTTTTTAAAAAGTTTCAGGAACTCATCCTCATATCCTCGGATTTCCTCGTCCTTAAAAAACAGTCAACTTGGGAGCATGTGGAGGCCCGGCCTCCGCGACCATCATAGGACTAGTTTGATATGCTTCCACATGTCCTTAATAAAACATACGTCTAATTTATCAAATGAGGAAAGATAAGGTCATATTTTAACACACACCACCCTCGACCAACGGCTCAAGATCGGGGCTAACCATACTTCACGCTACGAACGACATAAACAAGAAAGAAATAGCAATAAGATCCCACGCAAGGAATTGGACATAAGACATAAGACTAAGCTGAACGAAAACTACCCTACTCTGGAGGAACAACTACAACTTCGGAGGACTTAGCTTCCTTGCACATCATAATGGTGTATATGTCGTCCTCCTCGAAAATTGAGTTCACTCCCCTCTGCATGATTTGGTAAGGAGTTCTGTTGCACGTTAGGTTGAACTTCCTTAAAAGTCAATATGTCCCCATCTAACAATTGTTGGACTTTGCATTTCAGCACATAGCAATTATCCACGTCATGCCCCCTCTCCCCCATGTGATACTTGCATGTTTTGGTTACATCGAATCCAGTAAACTTCGTGGGGTTGTCTCTAGGCACCTCCTTCACAATCATTCTCTTTTTGATAAGCATGGGCAACAGCTTTGACAACGGGCGCGGTAACGGGGAAAATTCTCTTCGAAAAAGCCTGTTGTCATATGCCTGGGATGAGTTTCCTTGAGCCATTACAGGCTTATGCGCGGGTGTTGAAGGTGGCCTAGAGATAAACGGCTCTTGCTACTTCAACCGTAGTTTCCTTACCTCTCTTCGCCAGGAATTTCTTAGCGCTTTCGGTAGATAACCTTCCCTCGATGATTGCCCACTCGACTCCTTCACCCACATCTACCAGTTGTGAAAACGTTTGGCATCCTGAGTACACTAATCCTTGGAAGTATTCATGGGGCAATGTTTTGAGGAATAGCTGCTTCATTTCCCTCTCATTCAAGGCCAGCTTCACCTGTGAGGCCATAGTTCTCTACCTTTGCGCGAAGGCCTTAAATGATTCATTCATCTTTTTTTCTACGCGGGTCAACTCTTCCCTCGTGGGGGCGAGCTTGGTGTTGAGCCTGTATTGCTGCAAGAATTCATTGGCCAAGTCCTCCCAACTGGTGAACTCTTTGATGTCCAGTGCGATGAACCATGTCAGGGCGATGCCTTCTAAGCTATCTTGGAACGTGTGAATGAGGAAGAGCACGTTGTTAGCATAATGAGTTATTTTCCTCAAATAGTACCTAAGGTGAGTCTTAGGGCATCCTGTTCCGTCATACTTCCTCGTGAATTCAGGCTCTTGGAAAGTCTCGGGGACGTTTGTCTTGGTATACGAGGATAGCTTGTTGGCTCCTTTCAGCTCTAATCCTTGCAAGACGCACAGTCGCTCCTCCATCTTAGTAAGGCACTTTTCACTCTCTCCATTTAGGCGTGGCGTTGGCTCTTCCTTTCGAGGAGGATCTAAATCGACGATGATTGGCATGACAGAAGGGGCTTCTCTAGCAGTTTCCCTCTTGGGAAGGTCGGCGACGTGTGGATCTCCCATCAACAGGGGAATGTGTCCTGATGATGTAGGAGTGGATGTCTCGGCGACAGCTATGACGAGGGGCTCTTTGAGCTTTTGGCTTATCTCGAGTATCATCGCGGTAAGTTGGGCCAGTTGGTCCTCCATTTTGGCCATCTATGTGTCGATGTCTTTGTTCTCCATCCTGGCTTTCGCACGAGTGCGAATCGGAGATCTCCGCTTGACCGTGTCAACGATCGACAGAAGACAATCAATTGGCTAGTACCCGTCGAAAGGGTAAATAAACGTATATAAGCACAAGAAATAAATAGGTGGTCGGCCCATGACAGAAATCTAATTGCCCCAATTCGTTTGTTTCATTGAAAGTAAGGTTGCTACATAATACAGAAAAAGATACGAGGGAGAACCCCTAAACAACGAAGCTATTTTAAAGATGAAAAGACACTGTCTTAACTCCTAACATTAAGACTCGAGACAAACTCCTTAACATTGTAACGTATGTAGGCATGCTCTCACTACATATCGCACTTGACTCAATCTAACTAATGAGGACAGCTTCCACTCGTGGCAACCCCACTAACTCAGGTCAACTTTGAGGCACGCTCCTCGAGCTCCCTTTTGAGGCGCTTGATCTCAGCTCGGTGGGTGATCTTCAATGGCACTTCAGGAATCTTCAGGCGGAGGCTCTCCTTTAGGGGCGAAAATGATGCGAAGCTTGGGTACCCCCATCATATGCTAATCAAAGTTATGACCAACCTAATTTGTCATGGACCGACCAAAAAAAGAAGGCGAATAAGTAAATTGCGAAGAAAAGAATTCAAAAAACTTACCTCATTGAGTAACATTGCCAATGACATAGACATGCGTATGGGCGGTGGTTCAATTTCTACTTTAGATGGCTCAAAATAGAGCCATAGGATCACCGGACCGAACCAACAAGATCGCGGCTAGGTCGTGTTACCCATGACTTTGGCTTCATCAAAAAATCGACCCGTGTTGTATGGTTGCAGACCAGGGTCGAGATCTTTGATATCAAGAAAGAAATTTCAGGGTTGAGATGGACGACTCGTACTACATGGTTGTAGTCGGAGTGGTATCCACCTCAACACCATCCTAAGAAATCCTATGCGGCCCAGGTTCGGCGGCAGGTAATGTGTGCCATGGTGTAGCGCAATGCAGGGAATACATGCACGACAGTTTATAAATAAACATCACTTCAAAAGTTGAAAACATAAACATTTATTCCCAACTCCACACCCACAAGACAAGGGGTTAACAATCGCTTCTCCCCTTATAACTCCCAACTGCAAAAACATTCAACACTCAAATTAGGGATATACCCGGTACCCTTGCTGCTAAACAAAAATTATTTTTGAATAAGATAGATTTAGGTCTAAATCCTCTAAGGTTTAAACCAAGAAGCTGTCGCGACCTACCCCTCGGGGGAAGGGAGTAGGTTTAGAGGTATTGCCTAAAGGACAGACCTAAGACCCGTGATTAGGCGCGGGCTCTCCCAAGCCTACACCTCGCATGACATTGGGGCATTCCTAAAAAATTCGACAAAAGAAGTCGCCATTAGCCTATTGGGGTCGGCTAGAAACCAAGTGAGGCATGGGAATGTACCTCACTTCCTATGCAACTAAATAATCTAGGGTCGGTGACTTGATTACACTAATTAACCAATTAGTGCCATTTTAGTACCTAATCTTATTCCTTTAAAAAAAAGTTTTTTGTTAGGTAGTTTGGATTGATTTTATACCTATCCACTAACATATGAGGTGATTATGCGAGTACACAATCATTAAAGTAACAATTTGCAACCAAAATCCTAAATGCAGTAAACTTTAGCACGTACAATTTAAACATAATAAAATATGCAAATTAAACATACAATATAACCAATATACGAGCAAATAAATGCCTAATTACACTAAGAAGGCAAGACATGACAATTTCCAACCAAACCCTACATTTTTTGGATTTTGGATTTTTTTAATTTTTTAAAAGTAATTTTTAATTTTTTATTATTTTTTCAGAAAAAAAAAAAAGAAAAAAAAAGGGACGAACTGGGTCGAGTCCGATCTGACCCAGCAGAGGTGAGTCGGTCAAACTCGCTCGGGTCGGGCCCAGTTGGGGCAGGTCGACTGATCCACTTGAAAAGGGCTAGGCCCGACCATCCTTGGTCAAGCCTACGCTTTAAATGAGAGTTGGGCCCGATCGATGGGCCCAACCCCTCCTGCGAGCAAAAAGCCCCATAAGCCCACAGCACAGACCAATTCTGGGCTGTTGGCCCGCAAAACAAAAGGGGCTGAGTGGGTTGGATTTGTGATCCAGCCCTACTCAGCCTGTGACCCCCTGGTCCGTGACTATCCAGTCGCAACCGTGGAGGTGACAACGGCAACACAGCTCAGGTGGCCTTTCGGCGAAGGCGCGGCAGCTCTACTTTGGAAAAGGTAGGGGGGAAGCGGCTCTTAATCCCTAGGGCCGAGGGTCTAGGCGACGGCGGCAAGATTCGCTCCGGGTAAGCTACTACGACGACGTAGGACTCGCGGCTTCCTTTTTTTTCTCGGCTCCGGCGACGCAGCTCTAAGGATCCGTCCCAAAAGGCACGTAGAAGGGAGACGGGGAGACGAGAGATGCGGCCAGGGCACTAAAGAACGAAAACAGGGGGCGAATTCTAGTTGGGCATTTCATCGAACGGGTGGAAGGCGTCTGGGAAGCAGGGGTTTCGGTGCTCGGCCAAGGCCCGCACGCGAGTTTGGGCCCACCGGTGAGGCACGCTAGGGCGACAGGAAACGAATCAAGGATGGGTGGAGGGCCAGAGCTTGCTCGAAATGGTCGGGGAGCTCTGGCTGGCTCGGTACTAGACTACGCTCACCAGGTGTTTGGCGAAATGCCTACCTGGGTTCCGAAGAGGTTGCAGCGGCCGGCGTCGATCGGGATGGTTCACCAGCGGTGGCGGTGGCCCGAAGACGGTTGGCAGCGATAGCGGTTGCCTAGAGACGCATCGACAACGGTAAGGTGGCCCGATCTCCTCTTTTTCTCTCTTTATCCCCGTCCCCCCTGCTCTCCACCCCTTCTCTATTCTCCTCTCCCTCGCTCCTTTTATGTTCTCTTCCTTTTTTCTTTCTTCTTTGCCTTCTTCTTTTTTCCCTGCAGGTTGCGCACGAAAAGACCTCCTAATAACCACCAGCCAGCTGGACCGCTTTGACCCCCAGATCGCGTTGAGCTACCCCCCGCCTGCTCGCGATCCTTTACTCCTGCTCTGCTACCCCCACTCTGCTCATGTCCCTTCTCTTCTTTTTCCCTGCAGGTTTGTGCGCCAGGGAGCCAGAGGAAGAAGACCAGTTAGGGGGCGAGCTGAGCCGAAAGGAAAAGGGCCGGGCTGGGCCTAGCGTAGGGGGAAGAGAAAAAGAAAGGAGGGGTGGGTTGGGCTGAAGCCGGATTTGGCCCAACCCGCCCCTCGGTTCACTTTTTTTTTTTAAATTAATAATAATAATAAAAATAATTTTTTTTAATGTACATGAAAATACAAATTAGATGTCAACCGGTGGGGATAAGAATCTCTCACGATGGGATCCAACATGTTATGATTTTCAGTGGGGGCTGAAAATCAGGTTGGGATGATATGGCCTTTTGTAGTGGTTCCATGAAGCTCTCTCTTCAACTTGTAACTCGTTTCCATTTGTTTTCTACCAGGATTGAATGGTTGGTTTTGTTATCTCCTTTTTGTGAGGATTCTGGTCACAATTTTACTCTCATGATTACCTCTTGGACATTTTTTTTTTCTTTTACATTCTTTGCCCGATATTTGTATATTGGCCAAATTTTGTTCAATCTCTTCCTTTGAAAGAACAAGATGCTAATCCTTATTCCGAAACTCGTTTCCATTTGTTTTCTACCAGGATTGAATGGTTAGTTTTGATATCTCCTTTTTGTGAGGATTCTGGTCACAATTTCACTCTCATGATTACCTCTTGGACATTTTTTTTTCTTTTACATTCTTTGCCCGATAATTGTATATTGGCCAAATTTTGTTCACCCTCTCCCTTTGAAAGAACAAGATGCTAATCCTTATTCACTGTCGGACCAGCAAATCTCGACACCAAGGTGTTCCAACATATGAATGACTTAAATTATTTCATTGCGGTGACACTTTAGATGTATTGTTGGATGTATATAGCTGAAAACTCAAAAAGTGGCAAATTCTACGTGCAATCTTCTGTTGTAAGCGATTTGCTGTTATCATTTCACTATTTTTCTTGGGAAAAATTATTGTTGGCCTTGAAAATTTGCGGACTCTATAGTAGGTGTTTTGGTGTCTGAGCTTTCAAATCATGGCAAGTAGACAAAATGCGTTGGGATTCAAGTACTTCGTTCAAACTAACAACGAGTTGTCTCGACAAGAGAAGTTGCCGTCAAGAGTTACTGGCACATTTGTTTCATTGAAAACTTCATTCTAGAGTAAAATATATTTTGTAGAAATTATTTTTCTTGAAAATATTTAGGTTTCAGTTTTTTTATTATTTAAGAAAAGTGATTTCTTTTTTAATGAGAAGGATTTTTCTTAATCCAAGCTGATCATATTTAGTTCATGCAAAATGTTTTTGATAGATTGATTAACTTTTCGTCATCAGAACAATGAAAAGTTGAAAAACAAAAACAATTTTCCCTCAAACGGATTTTAAATTTGCCCTTCACAAATGTCGTGTATATATACGATGCATATTCATATTTATCTAAACAAGGATTCTTGGGCGTCACAATACAATTAGCATTGTTTGAGTCAAAAATCGCACTGCATGTAATCTCCTATGATATCGATTATCATTAGTACTTTTCTCATCTTGGACGTACCTATTAGAAAGCTTCCAATGTTATGTTCGTCTGAAAATAAATCTTCTCAGAACTTCAACTTCACACTTTTCATTCAAATATGCTTATTTGTTTCTTTTATTTGAAAATTTTTCCCTTCTTTATGTTGATATTTTAGCGAAAATTCTATTTATGATACAATATCGAGCAACGCGAGTCACCTAATCGTCGAACTGCGAGTCTCCCACCCAATGGAACCACCGGATCATACCGTCGCGAGTCACCTACTCGTCAAACTGCGATTGACGTGACCACGTAGCCTGTTTTTGCCTCATAGGCTCCTTGGCCACTCATTGGAACCCATCAAACCATGGCTTAAAGTGCCCACCGACAACTTTCTTTTTCCCTCTGTGTGCCAAGAAGGGTCAACCATGCACTTCCTAATGTCGTCACATTGCATATAAACCCACGAAGAGACACTTCACTGAAATGCAAAAGAACCACAGAAAATGGAGGATTCAAGAAAATCCCACAAGCCACATTGTTTAGTGCTATCATTCCCAGTACAAGGCCATATCAACCCCATGCTCCAATTCTCCAAGCGCCTAATCCACAAAGGCGCCGGAGTCACTTTTGTCACCACCAGATTCATGTCCAAGACCCTTCATGGATTGTCCCCTAACCCCTCGATTTCACTTGAGAGTATCTCTGATGGCTTCGATGATGGCGGCATGAAGGCCGCCAGCAGCCGCGAAGCCTACCTCGAGCGCTTCTGGAAGGTCGGTCCAGAGACACTGAGCGAATTGGTCGAGAGGCTGATCTCTAGTGGGCGGCCACCGAGTTGCATTGTCTACAACTCGTTCTTGCCTTGGGCTCTTGATGTGGCCCAGAAGTACGGGCTGGTTGGGGCTGTTTTCTTCACCATGTCCTGTGCTGTAAGCAGTGTGTTTTACCACTGCCAAAAGGGACTGCTTGAGGTCCCCGTTCGTAAGCAGGTTTTGCTTCCTGGGATGCCTCCTCTTGAGCCTCAGGATATGCCAAGTTATGTGTCTGATCCGGAGTCATACCCAGCTAACCTTGGCGTGCTTGTGGGTCAGTTCTCCAATCTTGACAAAGTGGACTGGGTGCTTTGCAACACGGTGTATGAGCTGGAACAAGAAGTAAGTACCCTAAAACTCCTTCGGAACCAAACCATTTGTGAATGAAAAAGTTTTATTTTAATCTTCTTCTCAGTCTTATCTAATTACTTTGAGAGGGTATAATGGGGTCTGATCAATGTACGAGGATTCATGGACTACACACACCTTTCACGGCATGTTTATTACCGTATATCTTGCATGTGTCAAATTGAACAATTGTTTGAAGATATGGTTGTTGATAGTGAACATGACCTAGGACCACACGAGAAGATAAGACGAGAACATGAGTGGTACACGACTTGGAGTTGTCAAGCAGGAATGGGCAGCGAATATGACTTGGCATGTTAGCAAACATGTACTTGGAGTTATCTAGCTGGAATGGACAGCGAATATGACTTTAGATGTTAGTGAAGATTGAAATTTCATGAATGAACATGCGATGCTCAAATATTTCCCTATCATCAATCACCTAATTAGGACAAGAGCTAAGTCCCATGCTCTGCCTCTCAGTATCATCTTTCTGATCCAGAGTCATCCAACTTTTTCTTACGAGCATTTACCAAAAATTTCGTGACATTGGCTTTGCCTGGCAGCTAGTGGATTGGTTCATGAAGGTCATGCCATTTAGGACCATAGGGCCAACAGTGCCTTCCTTCTATTTGGACAACAGGCTTGAACAAGACAGAGAATATGGTCTCAGCATCTTCCAATCAGAACACGACACCACCATGAAATGGCTGAGCACAAAGCCGCAAGGGTCGGTTGTGTATGTCTCTTTTGGGAGTATAGCAGAGCTAAAGATTGACCAAATGCAAGAACTTGCAATGGGATTAAAGAGAAGCAACCGTTATTTTCTCTGGGTGGTGAGGTCATTTGAAGAAGACAAACTCCCGCAGGACTACGCAAAAGAGACAGCCCAAAAGGGTCTAATCGTAACATGGTGTCCTCAACTGGAAGTCCTAGCGCATGAAGCACTAGGGGTTTTTCTGACACATTGCGGTTGGAACTCAACTTTGGAAGCGCTCACTTTGGGTGTGCCTATGATGGCGATCCCGCAATGGACCGACCAGCCCATGAATGCCAAGCACATAATGGATGTGTGGAAGATGGGGCTGAGGCCACCTGTTGATGAGAGAGGTGTTGTGAGGAGTGAAGATATAGAGAATTGCATCAGGGAGATAATGGAAGGGGAAAGAGGGAAGGAGATGAGAGAAAATGCAGGAAAGTGGAGGAAAATAACCAAAGAAGCAGTCAGCGAAGGTGGAAGCTCTGATAGAAACATCGAGGAGTTTGTTTCTAAATTGATTGATAAGTTGTAAGAGAAGTTACCTGTGGCAGTATGGAGAAAATTCAAGTAACCAATTCTTGCTTACCACAGGGTAAGGATGATAAATGATGTTGCATAATAGTGACGATATTATTCATGGTCATGAGATTCATTAGGTAACATCTTGGTACATCAATGAATCTAATCTCGAATGACATTGGATCATATATCAATTAACCTAAACCGAAACAAATCATTTTGAATACAATACCAACCTCAAAATAATTGAAAAACCACTAAGCTTCTGTTTTCCACTCTTAATTATTCCAATAACAAAATCATCCCTAATCTTCTCAAAGCAATCGCTCCTGCCAACACCATAAATGAGTTGGCCTCAAAGCTGAGTAAGCCGGCCAGCAGCACAGTATGCAATCTAACATCTAAATGAGGAATTGTCCACGCTATTCCAGTAAAATCGTGGCTGAGGCTAATGCTATCCCATGCATACCCACAAATTATATCGAAGTTGCACTGATAAACCAATAGTGGGCTTCTGTGTTCAGGAGTTTATGGTCTGGCAAAACCTCTATTTTTTTCTTTCCAGCATTCAAACTTTGATCTGAAGTGACAAAGCTTATGGTAAACAGCTGTGTCGTCGACATTAAGGACCGGATCATAATCTGTATCTACACACTGACAAGGTTCATCCCAGAACAATGTAATTGATAGGATTATCTGATACATGATGATCCTGCGTGTCAGGGGGTTTGAAAATGAGGTTGAGATGTGATCTCTGACGGTGATTTGGCGAACCTCTCTATATCTCCTCATCGTGGGACTCGTACTCTACCGGGTTGGAATGCATGGTTAGTTTGTTCATCTTCTTCATGTTGAGTTGAGAGTATTCTGATCAACACGTGTCTCCTTGAATTTTTTGTTTATTGCCTTTTTTCCCTTTTGTTGGATACTCAATATCAACCGAACTTGTTCATCCTTTCCAGCGAAAGCGAAAAAGCCAATCCTGATCCGATCTCGGACCAGCAAATATTGAAAATGACAATTTTCAACGAAGGAAACGCTTAATTCATCTCATCATACAATTGCAAGTTAAGAATGTTGATGCATCTGATGAATTTTACACGCAATCTGCTAGAGTTCAGAGTACGTACTCATATATATATATTTTCCTATTCTAGTAAATTTCTGAAAAAGTTTTTTTCTTTTTTTGGTTGAGAGAAAACTATATTCATTACTCAAAAGAATACATAAGAGGTATATAGAATTTCATGACAAAACAAATCAAAGTAGAGAAAAAGCCAAAATACTACAAAACAAAGACAAATCCAGAAAATAAAGAGAATCAACAGTGTGCCCGTAGGGTTAAATTTTTTTGAAAGAGTTGGGAAGTGTATAAAACTATTGGTATGGGTCACTTAGGGCGCGTTTGGTAACGTTTACGTTCGAAACCGCGTTGCGAACAGAAATAGAAAAAAGTGTTTACTTTAGGAACAATTTTTGACCAAAAGATGCGTTTGGTAAACTTGTTCGAATAAAAAATGAATAAAACACGTTTGGTAAATTTATGTTGTTTTTTGTTTCTTTTAATTTTTTAATATTTTTATTTAATTTTTCATTTTTTCCTTTCTTTTTTATTTTTTCTTCTTTCGGCCGGTCGCCGAGGCGGCGGCGACCGGCCGACGGGGCCGGCGACCTCACCTTGGCCGGGCGAGGCTCGGCCTCGCCGGATCTGGCGAGCCCGAGCTCGCCCGGCCAAGGCGAGGCTCGGCCTCGCCCTCGCCGCTCCGGTGGGTCGCCGACCCTCGACGGCCCTCGACGGCCGGTCGCCGGGCCATGGCCGAGGCCGGCGACCGACCAAAGAAAAAAAAAGAAGAAAAAAAGAAGAATAGAAGAAGAAATTGTTTCTTCAAAAGTGTTTACGGAGCAAAAACAACTTTTTTTTTGTTTCTCATTTCTCGTTCTTTTTGTGTTTCGAACAAAAAATTTGATTTTGAACAAAAACGTAAACAAACGCGTTTACTTTTCTTTTTTTTGTTCCCGGGAACAAAAAAAACAAAATTTCTGTTCATAAACAGAAAGAAAGAACAAAAACATGCACGCCCTTAATTTTCCAATGATTTTTTGGCAACATACTTAACACTTCATGGAAACGCTAACATATTTTTTGTTCAAATTGCTAATTTGTTATATCTTTCACAACTTTTAATTGTCTTCGTTACTAATGCTTGAAATTCACAAATTCTTATATAAATTTGCTAATCATTATTTGAGTGACTAATCGGCTTTTTTCCGATATCTTTGACTAGAATTCATTAATCTTTCTTACTAACGCATTAAATTGATCTACTATTTTGTGAAATGACTTACATTTATTAGAATAATTGATTAACTTTTTCCCAAGTAATCCAATAAAAGAATCGATATTTAAAGAAAAAAGATACATAAGGTTGATAACTTACTCAAATGAGAGTTGATATTTTAGAACTAATTGATAACTTAGGACTACGTTTGACAGTTAAGATAAAATTCATGATGGGAAAAAAGTTATCATATCTTGCGTTTGGTGTCTACTTAAGATAAAATAAAGTCGGATATAACAAAGATATAGTTCAAATAAAATTATCTGATAAGGGAGGTGTGTGGATAAGATTTCTAATATTCATAATAAAAAATTTATTTTTCCCAAATAAATTTGAATTGTAATATAATAAATTCAAAATAACAAAAGTAACAACAATTCAATTTTTTAATTTAATATTATTTATGTTTATATATTTGAATTTAATCTATCTTATAACATAATTCAATATATTAATATAAATATTTATTTAACATTATTACATAGTTTAGGCATTTTAGTATTTTAAGTAAATTAGTACAATTTATTATTATTATAATTTTATTAGAGAATGATGGAAGGGGAAAAAAGAAAAAAATTAAGAATTTTTTTTAAAAATGCAAATAAAAATGACGTAGGTAACAATGTGGCAAGCGATTTTTACCATTGTCGCTTTTGCAACTTTTAGGTTTATTTATATTAACATGCAATTTATATCAAATAATGTACATGATATGATGTTAATATTATTTATTATTATGTTTCACCAAACAATTCCTATCTAGTCCTATCGTAATTAAAAATCTAGATGACAAATGCAACCTAATAGGACAAAAGTAAATAAATCAATTATATTAAAATTAATTTTTTCACATAAGAGTTGATGAACTTAGTCCGTAATAAGAAAGCTAAACAAAAATTGATAAAATAAAAAGATCGATAATTAAAAGAAAGACGAACTTGATAAGTAACTCAAATGATAGTTGGTAATCCAAAACTATTGGATCACTTAATCTTCAAAAACTTAGTATGAAGCCCTAACTAAGACCTGTTGTTCTAAAAATATTTAGTAAACTTAAAGCATTGTTAAGAAATGCTAATAAAGAACCTCAAGGGTTGGCGCAATTGGCACTCGAGGGCTTTTCAGCTCAAGAAATAGATGTCACCCAATTGAATCTCCTCAACTATATACAAAATTGTTCTGGGGTGGGGCCATCTATACATACAAAATGAATAGACTTAATTAATTCATGATGCTTGCATGGTGTTTTATAAGCCTCTAGGTAGCCAACTCTCCATGACATGCTCCTATATTGTACAAAGAAAAGAAAATGAACTAAAAGTTAGTAATCCAAAACTAGTCAGCAATCTAATCTAACAAAAGCATATAATTAAGTTGGTAATTTTTTTAAAAGAGGTATTATTAATAAGTTATGGAAATAAAGTTGGTAAGTTCATAGAAAAATTTCTAGTTTGCAAACTGTTGGTAAGTTACCAACAAATTGACTTAAAAAGATACACGGTTTGTTTTCTTATCAATAATTGGACATTGACCAATACTTACTGGATTTTATAAGTATGGAAAGAATGCGCACTTTTTGGCGTGGAATATATTGTGCATTACCTTAGTATCATTCTACTCTTTTTCTTAAAAAAAGGTAAAAGAAAGCGATAGATATTTTAGTCATGAGTGAGGAAAATTCCAAATAAGAACATAAAATACTTTCAATTTCTCAAATAAGGGTGGACATTTCAAATAAGAGCTTGAAGTGCCTTCATTTTCTCAAATAATGATAAGAAGTTGATCTTATTTTAAATAATGGTTTAAAGTGTCCATACCAATCTCAAAGAAATGCCTCAACTCACTAGTTGTGAAGGGCAATTTTTTCTTTTAAAATTTTAAAATTTTTCTTTATTTTTCCTTTTTTTCTTTTCATAAAAAACAAAAAAAGAAGAAGAAGGAAAACACAGGCGGGAGGGAGTGCCCTCCTGCCCATGTTTTCTTTTTTAATATAATTTAATTTAAGTTTAACTTGTGTTTTGACGAAAATATTCCTAATCGGTCAGAATATTTTGTCGATCGGTGAGATTAGGCCCTTATTTAAAATAATCATAACCATTTCAGGCTTTTTTTTGGGGACTAATATGCACACTTCATGCATTTATTTGGAACTTTCCTCACGATTGACCCAAAAATTGCTGAGATAAGATCCAAGAAGATATTCTTCTTTTAGGACCGTCGGACCATGGACGTCAATGCCAATAATGGCGAGTGGATAAATAGCTTTGAGAGCGGACGCATTGACGTGATACGTTATAGACAATGATTAATCCCTTTTTGGTGCAACTCATTGGAGCGTCAAAGGAATTTCATGGTTGCGATTTCCTAAACAGGTTAAATCAATTTACAAGGTCTATTGAATTTTTCATGCACATCTAAATAGTTAGTTTTTTCATACTCATATCCACAACATAATCGAAAATAAAAATTCTCCACAATGATTTTCATATGCATAAAATTTATATGCATAATTGAGTTCTATTTATATTGAATTACTCTGGGTATCCAACCCTTTATGATATAATCGCCATCGTCATCGTTATTTGCTTCTTTTAATCTTGGAGGTGACCAACCGGGCGCTTAGGATACTTCATTTAATAGCCGTCCTCTCTGGTGGGATTACGTCTCTTTCTGCTTCTCTTTTGAAAATCCAATTTGTATGGTAAGAATTACGCAATAAAATTCAACGAATGGTAAGGTTTTTTCAAATCATGATTAATGCGATTAATTGGCCTGTTTTTGCCTGATAAGCTACTTGTCAGTAAACACCCCTCACAAGAAGACAAGAAGAAAATTTTCCGGGCCCCGCACTGATATTGGAACACACCAACATCTCTCAAGTACCCACTAATCACTGCTGCTACATCACATGTAAGACCATGGACACTTCACTAATTGCGAGAGAAACGCAAGAAAATGAAGGATTCAAGTAAATCCCCGAAACCACATGGCTTAGTTCTATCATGGCCAGCCCAAGGCCACATCAACCGCACACATGCTCCATTTCGCCAAGCGTCTACTCCACGAAGGAGTCAAAGACACTCTTGTCACCACCAGATCAATGTCCAAGACCCTGCATGGATCCCCACGTACCTCCATTGCCCCCGAGAGATACTCCGACAGCTTCCGCGGCGGCAGCATGAAGGCTGCCACAAGCATCGAAGCCTACCTCAAGCATTTTTGGAAGGTCGGCCTGGACACCTTGAGTGAGCTGGTCGAGAGGCTAATCTCCGGCGGTCCACTGCCGAGTTGCGTTGTCTACGACTCGTTCTTGCCTCGGGCTCTTGAAATGGCCCAAAAGTTTGGGCTGCTTGGGGGCTGGTTTCTCCACCAGTTCTTGAGCTGTGAGCAGTGTGTTTAACCACTGCCGAAAGGGACTGCTTGAGGTTTCAGTGAGGAAGCAAGTTTTGCTTCCTGAAATGCCTCCTCTTGAGCCACAAGGCATTCCATCTTTTGTGTGATGTGGGGGTCATACCCACAATTCTTTGGCATGGTTGGAACCAGTTCTCCAATTTAGATAGAGTGGGTTGGGTGCTCTCCAATGCAGCGTATGAGCTGGAACAAGAAGGACACAACTGTATGGAAGCTCCCAAATTACAGATTAATTGGACGTACAAGGTAACATGGACTGTATAGGACCTTCTCGACGTATATGCTTTGGTGTATTTTGCATACATAGGTCGAGTATCTAACTGACAATCATTTAAAGATATCATTGTCAATGTTTGACACGACTTTGTTATCAAGAAAAAGAAAAGGACCAGTTATCACTCAAATTGTCTGGCTCAAAAGGGTCATTAGTTTTAAGGTTTTTTATGAAGTGCTACTTGATGAAATTATAAATTGTAGTGAATATATAGAGTGTGATTATTTGAAAGAGGCAAAGAGGGATTTAATATGAAATATTAAGTGCCAATTTGCATGAGTTGATTAACAATCGAGAAATATTTCGAGAGAGAACAACTGTATTTGAACGAGGTTAATTTCAGAAAATGATAAGTTATGACATGCAGATTTTTTTTTCCTCAATTGATATATTTAGGTTATTTAGGTAATTATTAATATGAATAAATTATAGATGATTTTGTGAAATTTAAATTAGGTCACAAAATTTGTGATGCATAGAACGTTTGAACGTACTTTCCTTGACTGTAATCTTCGAGAGAGTGATTGGACATATCTAGTTATTTTTTAACTGGTTTAAAATTTGTAAAATGCGAAATTTTACGGAGTAATTATGTAATTATAGAAATATGGAATTATATGAAAATATTTTTAATTTTTATGATTCAGGTAAACTTAATCAAGGCATGGTCTTAGAAACAAAAATTATATGAGTTACTTAAGTTATTGAAAAATTAATGTTCTAAGGCTTCATCTAAATGATTTATAAAAATTCAAAATTTCTCAATTAAATGATGATGGCATGGTGTTTAGCGGATGAAGTTTTGTATATTGAAAAACATAAAACCATTTGATTGGCACTATTTACGCGAGAAACGCCAAGAAATTATACTATTTGCACTATAATTACATGGCGATTGTTATGTGATAATGATTTGCACTTGATGGTAATGACTGTTTCATGAATAAGAGTTTGTTTTTAGAAATGATGATAATGGATATTTTGGTTTCTATCAATAATATGGAAAATGCCTAGAGATTAGTGTGAAAAAATTTACATATTATTATTAATTGTACATGGTAATTGTTATGTTATCATGATTTGTATATCAAAGATGCCATGGAATGAATACTTCTGCCACGGCCTATTCATCGGAGAGCGAATTGCCCTACATGAGCATGTGTATAAGACTCCAGAAAAAGAAAAATGTTTTATAATCCCTGATAGTTTTCTATTACTACAAGGTTGAGAGAATAATAAATCTTATGGTTCATACAATAAATGATATAACTTGTGCAGCCTAATGAGGCTTGAGCAGCATAATATGAGAATGAGTATAGAATAGCATTATCATGCAATTGTACAATTGTGTATTTATTCTTGCTAATGTAGAGGGCACCATGATGGATAGGTTAAAGTGCGGCAAACATGTGTTTATGATTCCATCCTCATAAGTTGGTTATAACGGTGGATACTTGTGATGGATGGATTAAGGCGTAGCAAAGTTGTTTTTATGATGCTATCCCCATGAGTTGATGATGACGAGACATAATTAATCAAGATGAATTCTGGCGAGCGATGAGTAGAGAATAGATATACACCCGCGTTACTACGCGGCTTGCAATGCACAATAGGTCGGCCAAAAGACAGATTGATCCAGTGGAAAATGCCTGGTCCTCCTACTTGCTGTGCGTGAAATTTAGTTTGGAAGAATAAGAGCCACTTGTTTTTCGGTTGTCCTTTCTCTGTTCAAGCCCAGTGTACGATACTGCAGCTTCATCAAGTGCCGAGAGGGGTTGCCGACTGGCAGCTTGAGGTTGTGGGTTGTGGCTAACTTCGAAGGCAACGCTCTCCCTCGTCTACCGTTCAAACTCTCTTGGAACGCTTTCATCTATTAGATTTGGCCAGGTAGGAATGGTTGTTTGCCCTCTCCTACCGCTACTTCTATTAGAATTGCTTCCACTGGTTCTCAGATAAGAAGACCAGTGCAGAGTAGGTTGGCTAGATGTGCTCTAGTAGCTCCGCCGGTTTCATCCGAAAGTACAACGATAGAGATATAGTCTATGAAAGCGTACAGATAAAGCGATGGTGCTTCTCTATTCAAATCCAGCTAAACCCCTAAATATCCAAATATTCACATCAATCAGGGTTTGATGTTTTACTTTTCTACTCATATATATGCTCGTGATGGAGAATTTTTCATGTTGAATTTTCTATTTTTATACTTACTAAGATCCGATTGAGCGCATCTATAATTTCTGAATAGCTATATTGGTTTAGAGAAAGTAGATCTAATAACTAAGGCATTGTTAATGACGTGCAATTACTTGGAAACTATCGCTCTTACCTCTACCTTATATGGATGCTCAATAGTCTCGTATAGCGTTTTTTGTGCCGGACGGGATAATTCAGAGGATCCGAAATTAATTTTTTTCCTTAGTTCTAGAGTTTCAAAATCCTATATAATTATCTTAGGGATTTGGATCGCCTCATTTCCTTTTTATTAGATAATTGATTAGATTTCAGATAGTATTTTAAGAGATTTTCTTTACTTGTTTGAATATTTCCAAAAAAGTTTGGCCTAGGATTTCTTTAGGATTTTTAATATTTATATTGCTATTATGTCTTTTATAAAGCAACTTATCTTAGATCAATGAAAGAACTACGAGAGACTATTCTCCGAATATGCGCCTGTAAGTGTATTTGAGCCTGGGTGCGTGTATTATGAGTTTTCATGGCTGGACAAAGATATGTTTGTTAGAAATCCATAAAGTAATAATCTCTATATGATGAAATTACATGAGCGTTATTCCTTTAACGTATTTGTTTCTACACTTACGTGCATGCTGACAATCTTCATCCAAGACCCATGTAATGATAATATCTGAGGCATGATGATCTTCAATGGGGCTGACCTTGAAAATTAGGTGGGGATAAGAATCTTTCATTGCGATTTTAAGATCTCTCTCCTCCCCCCACCCCAAACGTGTGATTCTTTTCCCCTTTATTTTCTACTGCTTGTTCTCCACTGGGGTTGAATGGTTGGTTTAGTCATCTTCTTTTAATTGCGTTGAGACTTTCTAGGTGACTCTTGGGTCCAGATGCTTTTTCAGGATCGCTGTACCTCGCAAAATTAATGCCGCAGGTAGACAACAATGCAATGCTTCCTACTCGAAAAATTGTCCAAAAAGTCATCCTTGATGAGGCTATTATTGAATTTTGCAGAAACATGATACAAATATAACTCACGAAATATGACTTTCACTATTACAATATTTTCTCACACCACATACAATACTCGGACAACTCTACACAATTCATCTTACACTCACAAGCATACATAGCACACTCTACTCAACACACTCTCAAGACCCCTGCACACACACCCACTCACTCTTGATCTCTCTACACTTACACTGCACACACCTCACGCACGCACTCCACACCACTTTTCACACGTACACTCAAGGGGCAAGAGCCCCTATTTATAGGGTGTAAGGTCGGTCAATGAACCGCCTTCCACACTCCTCCTATTATTATTTTATTATAAGTTACTGATCATTTGTCAACAATTGCGGCTGAGGAATTATCTAGAGAGAGAAAAATCTAGAGGAGTAGAGAGAGATCTGGAGAACTCCAGAGAGAGAGAGAGGCGGTGCTTTTTCTCAACACTCCCCCTCACCGACTGCTCTTTCTTTTGGATGTAACACTATGTCAAGTTGCTTTTCGGCATCTGTTTTTGTCTTCTTCCATTCAGCACATTGTGAAGCTTCCTCGTACGTGGATGGCTCTATGGCTCCATCTTCAGTTGCTTCTCTTACTACGACTTTCCATTGAGTTTTGTGATTCTTGAATTTTTGCAATGCCAATTCATTCTGCACTTTAGTCTCCTTTTCCTTCTTCTCACTCAACTCGGTCTTCGTATTCGACATATCTCCACTAAGAATTTTGAGATTGGAACTCATAAGATCAACCCTCTCATTTGTGACTTTTATTTCGTGCTTCAACCGATTCAGTCCCATCCGAAGCACTTTAATGGAGATATCTTGATCCTTTTTCTCATAAAATTTCTTTTCCTTGATCTTATTCTACCAATCCTTGCACCACGGGATGTAAGGTGTGGATGGCCTCCTTTTCTCAAGAAAAACTTTCTTTTTATCCTTCAATTGTTCGTTGTCTATTCCAATATGATTAATTCGGAACGTCATAGTGGGCTTGAGGTCTTGAAGCTTCTGAAGCTTCTGCAATTTCTTGAACTCACATCGGAACTTCTCTAGCTCCCTTTCTTTTGCCTTGAGCTCTTGATCCTTCTATCTTAGCATCCCATCCCTCTTTTTCAACATATTCTCCATCTTTGCCTTCTCAACTTTCAGTTTCTTTATCATCTCCTGCATCTCTTGCAATTTCTTTTCACGATTGCTTGTTGGCGTTGTTAGTTGCTTCTTCGAGTTCTCCCTTGGCTTGCTCTTATTCAGGGTTGTGATAGAACCTGTCGAATTATCCAACTCAATTATACAAGCGGTTGCAAGCTCTTCTCGTTCCTTCACTGCAACAAGCGCTTGAAAGTCCCATTCTTCTTCGCTTTCAATCTCCTTTTTGCAAGAACTGACGACATTTCTTTCTTCCCGCCTATACCAACAGAATCTGGCAATATGTCCTACCTTGCCACAAATGTAACACCGTTTGCTATGCCTTTTGTTGCTCTTATCTTCGTCGTCGTCGTCGTCGCAATCTTGACGAGCTCCCCCTGGTTGATAACCCTTCTCTTCTGGTTGCCTTCGCCAATCTCCATGACTTTTCCATGGTTTGCCATCTCTTGCACTTGTTCTATTTCTATTCGGCCCTTGAACCCTCTTTTATTATTGAAGATGGCACTTTCATCCTCCTTAATTGAGACCTTAGAAATTTATTTATCTAAGGCTTCTTGGTTGGCCAATATATTCTCCAACTCTATTAGAGTTGGCTCATTTGCCCATCCATGGGTGGTCGTAACAATACCGTTATACTCCGGCCTTAACCCATGAATTATTATTCTTCTCATTCTTGTCTCAGAAATGGCATTCTAAGGATCTAATTTTGAAATTTCTTCGCAAATAGATTTAACTTTAGAAAAGTATTGACTTACCGTCATACTTTGTTGCGAGATTGAGAGGAGCTCGTTCTCCAGGCATTGTAACTTGGCATTGTTTGTCCTCGCAAACAGCGTCGCCAAGTTGTCCCAGACCTCTTTCGGGGTCTTCGCACTCTTTATGTGTTGCAATAATTCATCCTCAATAGTCACGGCAAGAACGTAAAGAGCCTTACCTGATTTTATGTTCCAAATTCTAAATTCGCTATCATTCATGGGTGGTGTGGTGTTGCTCCCGCCAACGATATCCCACAAATCTTGACCTAGCAAGTAATATTGCATGCGAGTACTCCAATTATTATAATTGAAGTTGTTGAGCTTCTCCATGCCGTTCACCGAACTCGAGAAATCCGCCATCATGACTTGAGTATAATGCCCCGCACTATACCAAGTAAGCCTGGTCCCGGACCAACCGACTTCACAATCCTGGATTATGCACTAGTAGAACTCCGACGTACTCTACTCCTTGGCACGACGATCCCTGACTGCCTACTCACTTACAATGGTCCTCGACCACTGTCTTCTCAAAGTCTACGACAACCTGCTCTAATACCACTTGTTGAATCTTGCAAAAACGTGGTACAAATATAACTCACGAAATATGACTTTCACTATTACAATATTTTCTCACACCACATACAATACTCGGACAACTCTACACAATTCATCTCACACTCACAAGCATACATAGCACACTCTACTCAACACACTCTCAAGACCCTTGCACACACACCCACTCACTCTTTATCTCTCTACACTTACACTGCACACACCTCACGCTTGCACTCCACACCACTTTTCACATGTACACTCAAGGGGCAAGAGCCCCTATTTATAGGGTGTAAGGTCAGTCAATGAACCACCTTCCACACTCCTCCTATTATTATTTTATTACAAGTTGCTGATCATTTGTCAACAATTGCGGCTAAGGAATTATCTAGAGAGAAAATCTGGAGGAGTAGAGAGAGATTTGGAGAACTCTAGAGAGAGAGAGAGAGAGAGAGAGGCGGTGCTTTCTCTCAACAACTATGACCTAGTGTTGAAAAAGCTGTCATCGACAATGAGGTAAAAGTTCGAGATCGCAGTGTCTAAAACTAGGAGTACTGGTTAGACGTGTTGATTCTAGACACTGTATGAAACACATACCCAATTGGTAGAAAACATGCTTCCGACAGGGGCTTTTAGCCGTAATCTAATAACTTGATACCCAGCCTGAATGCGTTCATTATTATTTAAAGTGCCGGTACCTGCACGTCCTATCCCCCCCCCCCCAATTGGAGAGAGTTTTTCTTCCCTCACCTCTGAAATACCCCAAAATTTTACATTTTATAATTCAAACGAAACAATTTTAGAACATACTCAAATCTAGAACTCAGTCGTGCTACGATATCAAACTTGCTTTCTATGTCATTCAATCTTGGAATTGGCTAAAAAGGTAGCCCATTTAGTAACATCATTTCCTTTTGTTGAATCTCTTCCAAAAACTAGCATACAAGATTTCATTTTCCTGCCGTATCATCTTTATTGTATATTGACGAATCCTAATGCTATAAATTGCGTGATAAACATACTTGATCAATTGTCCAGTTTTTGCACGATAAACCCCTTGTCCTTCAACAATCTCTACAAGAAACTAAGGCTCTATTTGTTTTACGGAAAATTAATTATTTGGAAAACAGTTTCTTCAAAATGATTACTTGTAATTATCCAGTTTGCAAAAGTGAACAAACGAAAAAAGTTTTCAACATTCACAAAAATATTAAGACATAAATGGTTGTCGATAATGAATAGTTTTTCTATTAACTAATTATTTCAAGAGGTACAAGTAATCGTTTCTATGAAAATGTTTCTTAAATCATTCATTGTCTAAGAAATAGACGGAGCATGAAAAGATGACATTTTTCCTGGCCCCTCACTGATATTTGACCATAAGAAACCTTTGCCTGAACAAGAAGTAAGCGCCAACTGGGTCAATCAAGCACTTCCTAATGTTATGACAGTATATATATAAGACCATAAAGAGACGCTTCACTTTTCTATTTTAGACCAAAGGAATATATTGACTTCTTATCTTAGGAAATTGTGATATCACCTTCTAATTATCTCCAAATAATTTAAATCCTCCGGATACTATGTTTATTTCCTTTAAATTTAATTAGATAATGCAATATTTCCTAGTTTGGCATGCCCATGTGCAAAGCACATGTAATTTTCAGCCATGGTATTCAATGGGCTTGACCCAATTTCATGCTCTTGGTGGGCTTAGTCCAAATAATTTAATTAAACTCGTAGCCTTCCTACTTAAACCCATAGAGTGCCAGTCTCATTTAAATGCAATTTATATAAGCTTTAATGAATGATCTTTATATGCAAATGCAATTGATGACACTTTTCCTTAGGGGTTGGACAAAATCCCTAATTTTCTATAGCCAATTTGGTCATTTCTTGATTAAATTGGGTCTGCCACACAAAGCATTGTCAACTAAGGGTAAGCATGGCCCGAGTTAGGCTGGTCCACCCCTAACCCTAGGACCAATGTGACATCCTGAATTTCAACCCGTCTCGATTATATGAATTGGATTTTTCATCGACGCGCCTATGGTTCTTTTTCTCTGAACTGATCACTCATGAGATAACTAACCTATCAGGTGAAGCCGTTAAAGAATATAAACGCGATAGACTTGAGAATTCGATCAGAAATCGACTGCTTGACCGTGATAATTGGCAAGGGTCAATACGGCACCGTTATAATTGATTAGTGATCGGATATAGGTCAATTCGATGGGATGGCGTAATTAAATTATGGGTGATTCCACTTGATTGCAAAATTCGCGTCGAACGGCACTAACCCAATTTTCTGTCGATTCTGTACCCGATGCTCGTAATTGAAATCTTGAAATTTTTACGACAACCAAAAGTCGTTTATGAGTTTAAGATGCACAATGTGGATCGAAAATTATCGACCACGGGTCAAATGCGCTAAAATCCCTAAAAGCTACCCAGTAGGTTAGGTCACGCTAATATCGTGTCCGGTTGATTTTAACCATAAAACTGAACTCGGTTTCAGGAATCGAAAGTTCGAGCGTATCACGATTTATTTTTAGGATCTCGTCTCATCTTTTGGGAAATTTCCGTCAAGCCAGAATTTCGGCGGAAAAATAAAAAATTGGCAAAATTAAATCAAAAAATTCGGATGGGCAAAATTGAGGGACTTTTTTGTCTTCAAAGTGAATTAGTCTGTGAAGGAAATTGTGGGAATTGGTATGGGCAACCTCCTCAACAATTTTTGGCATCAAATTGAAGTTGTTTGGTGGGAAATTGAAGAAGAAAATCAGTAAATTCGTAGGGCTGCTGGGCTGCTGATTTTTGGCATTCAAATTGGCTTGAATTGTGAAGAAATTGGAGAGAAATCAACCATTGGTGCATGCCCTTAGGAGGGCTGAAGACTTTGTGCAATTGTGATCATTGCTTAGATATTTTGCATGCAAGCCCATTGGCCACAAGCAAGACTTTCAAGGCCTTTGTCCCCCCCCCCTCCTCTCTTCCCTCTTGTCCCCCTCCTTCCCCTTCATGCATACACCACCCCAGCAGAACCACTGTAGCTTCTTCTTCTTCTCATTTCTTCCTCTTCATTTCATCTTTATCTTCTCCATTTTTCTTCCATTGCTGCAAACCATCGGAACCAAGCCAGCACAGTCGAGCTAGCTAGCCACTCGCATTTCGTCTAGCCCGCGACCTGGCTACCTGTCGCAGCCGCTACCGTGCCTGAGCCAGCTGTTTGCCGTCCCTACTCGCATCAACAGCCGACCCGAGCCATCAACCACCGTCCCTCCTCGTGTCGGCCCTCGGTCTAGCCCCTTCGTGGGACCGAAGCTCAACCTTAGCTAAGTCATGTTGGGCCGTTTTAAGCCCCTTCCAGGCCTCCTTTGGAGTCGTCATAGGGCCGGGTTTTGGTCGCCGTCGCGTCGCCATCACCATGGACCCGTTATCTCACTAAACATAACCGGTGAGTTAACATCCTAACCTCTAATTATGGGGTTAATTGCACTTAAAGGGGGATTAGTTAGGCTAATTAGGGATTAATGGTAGTTGGTTCATGTAACTAAGTTAGTTAGGATTAGTTAGTTAAGCTAATTATTTAGTTAGGTTGTTAGTTAGGTGGCTTAGTTAGTTTAATTAGATAATATAGCTAGTTTAGTAAATTAGTTTAATTAGCTTAAGTATATTAGCCCGGTTGGTTTATGTAGATTAATTATGTGGTTTAATTTAATTAATTTACAATTTATTTAATTAATTTTAATTAGCGTAAATTATATCGGGATAGCTGGTTATTAGAATTTTACATTGATTATCGTGGATGCGTTTATTTGTAAAATTGATTGCTAATTTATGTAATTGAGTGCTTGATGATGATTTTTAATTATTACTGCAAAAATATAATTTTATGGTATTTAATTAAAAAAATACCGGGTGTCGGTTTTTTATGCCAAAAATATTTTAGGTACTATATAAAATCGTGAAATTTTTAAATGAGAGAATATCACGTTTTATGGTTCGATTTAACCATGTGATCACGCACAATTATTTTACCGGGTATTTTTAATATGAAGAAAATTGGTCAAATCCATTATTTGAAATAGGAGTATATGAGTGCAAAGCACGATATTCTTGGCTGAACATGGATGTGCGTGTGATCACTATCGGAACCCGTCACCCGATGAAAGTCGGGGAGGCGATGCCTGATTAAGTTCAGATGCCTTTGACAACGGATGCCGGTCATAGTGGAGGCTGGGCTAATGTTCATTTGGGAATGCCGTCTAGATGTAGACGTTACTGTACACGACGAAGTGGGATGACGCCCGGTTATGCCGAATGACCGTCGACTGATGAGTTGGCTATGGCCGTTGGGTCGTAATTAACTAAGACACGCAAATGAGTGAGATAGTCGCGCCTGATTATGGGAAAAAATTGTGTGACACGGAATGGAACGTGTCATAATGATTTGGCCTTATAATCAGGACTCCTGTGAATATTTGATGCCTGATGTGCAGTGTTCCAGTTATTAAATATGTTTGTTGTATGCATATATTAATGAGATGTACTAATGTGTAAGGAGGTGATGAGGCGAGATAAGTTCTGTATGGTACATATTTAGGCTGCCTCTAGGTGAATTCTCGTCTTAATCAGGGTTTAGGGTGTAGACTCACTGAGATTTATCTCACCCCGTTGTGGTTTAAAATTTTCAGGTCCTTAGATGGAGGTATGTCATGTACGTTATGGGGTCCCACAGGAGGTAGACTTTCAGCATTCCTATTTCTCTATTCCCGGGACCAACCTAACCCGTGAGTTAGTTGAGTCCACTGTTTGGGTCGATGATGGCCTACCTCACTTGGTACCTCATCGTTTCAAAGCGTGGTACCTTAACCAGCCCAATGGGGTTCGAGAGGGTCCTATTGAGGGTTTTGACGAGCCTCCCGTTAGGACTGGGGAGTGAGAAATAGGACATCCTATAGATATCGACACTCCTGATGGTGTCGTGGAGGACTCGGAGCCTGAGGTTGGAGAGTCCAGAGCTTAGGTGGCTCAGTAGCTCTTTTTGATCTAGACGTCTGTATATAGACCTATAGGTTGAATCGGATGTGTTTATAAAATATGTTTTGTTTTAATTAGCTATCATGTTTCTACTATCCCATGTGTTTGTTTGTTGGTTGGGGATTTATTAGGTCGCTTCCACATGTGCATAAATTGATTGGGTCGGCGACGCGCCCTGAGAACGTCGTAATTTAATCGACCGCTGAGGGATGTGTGCGTGCCCGAGGTTTGGGGCATGACAACCAACCCACATAGTGCTGATCTTCAATTTTTAGGACCGATGACCGACCCTAGTGAGCTTAGGACTGAGGATCGAACTAACCCAGTGAATTAAGTCCGATTCTAAGATCAACCTATGGCCAATCGATGATTTTTTGTACTCCTTGAAAAGGTGACCAAGGACAGGACTGACCCAATGGCTTCGGTCCAGTTCCAAGGTTAACTCGAGACCAACCAATAATTTTTTATATCATTTTTTGTACTTCCTAAAAAGGTGACCAAGGATTGGACCAACTCAATGGGTTTAGTGATGAGCGAGGTTAGCTAAGAGAGGCGAGTGGCAAGGGTCGAGTGGGGTGAGCGTCGAGCGTCGAGCAGAGTGATCATTGAGCGTCAAGCGGAGAGCAACAAGCTAGGCGAGCATCGAGCGGCAAGCGGCACAAGTGACCCAAAGCGAGCAAGACGAGTGTCGAATGGCGAGCAAAGAAGTTATTTATTTTGATTTTGGCAAATTGAAGACTAAAATGACAAATAAGATAGAAAAGAACGAGTACTAGAGGATGATGCCATGATGAGTTGTTTATACCCTTTTAGACATTGTGAGAACTTCTCACAAAAACATTTTCCTCATTTTATAAATTATGGTGTTGACGCTGTAAAAGACATTAAAAATATAAGATATTAAAGAACAGTGTAAAATTACTTGAACTCATCGCTAATGAGCTGTTTAATATTATTAATACCGTTTATTTTAGGGTTTTCTCTATACAAAAAAATTATAAATAATATATTAGATATATAATATATATAGTCATAAGTTGGTCTAAATTGAATTGATCCTGAACTCCTAGGACAGAAAACCAACCCGTACAGTACTAGTCTAAGAATCTTAGGATCAAGGATCGACCTAGTCTCCCTAGGAACTGGATCAGGACCAACAAGGTTAGGCCAGTCCAAGATTGGTCCAGGGTTAACCCTAGAGCGATGCTCACCCCTATTGTCAACTGCTGGTGCAATTTATTCCCACTCACCAAAACGTTCTGTAACTTGATTGGCCATAATATCTTGGTTTTTTAGTTTTGGCTCTTCTGTTAAAGGAGCCAAAGTAGGCCCGGATATTACTTGCTTGCCTAGAAAAGTGGGTGGACTTGAACTCAAAAGGATTGAGTGGTGGAATAATGCTTGTATTTTCCCAGGTAGGATCCAATTGGGTTGCTTATAGGCAGAAGGCAAGTATTTTCGGACTCTTCTGATCTTAGCTAATTCCTCATTCATTTGGAAGGAAGATTTTGAAGCTTAGAAATGATGTCAGGCCTTGTATCTAGCATGTCACCCAGGCTCCCTGCTCATCCATTTCACTAGTAGATTTATCTTTGATTTCTTCTCTGCATTCTCCGTCAAATGTACGTCCGTCCACCCCGGCTAGTTTCTTGGCCGGGCCCCTTCATGTCCCTATACCACGCCCGAGATTGGTTACCCAAGGAAGGCGTTGTGAGGATTCAAGGTGGCTCCCTTAACCCCCTTAAAGGGGGTGTGGACGGAGTGACCAATAGAGAGGGGATCTTTTTCGAGACCCCTACCTGCCTCTACCAAGACTTTCCCTGTGGTCAGAGCCTTTTAAGGACCTGCTTAGGTCCATGTCTTACAGGTAGTAACCCAGCCACTATATTTATCAAGGCGTGGGAGCTGCCTCTACCCCCCTGATTTTACGCCCGGGGGGTGCTGACGTTACATGTGATGATGTGATCCACGCTGGTTTTATCCTCCTACAATATCGATGTCTTTAGTGCATATTCTAGCTGGCATCTGTTGATTTTTTGGCAGCTAAAATCTTCTATCCTCGATAGGGTCTTCCGGAAGTTGACCACTTCTAGATGTTTCGTGTGGCCAATGCATGGAACGCTTTGTGAGTTATAGGTTTAATTCATGTATTCCCAAGCATTTTCTCTACCCACGATGTACGCTAATGATCAGTTTTATTTATTTGACTTGATCGAGCCCTCCCGATTAGATTTTGACTTTGGTTTTAGACTTTCTTCCCTACCCAGGTCGATCTTTGAGCATACAACGTTTTGTGTATTTGTGTCACAAACACTCCAAAAAAAAAATTATCATGAAAAATCCCAAATGTATACCTGTATGATATATATACTCTCTATACTAATTTTACCTAGAGTCTCCTTGCCTTACCGGTATAATTTCGGAATTTTTTAGGGTTTTTAATTATACAAAAAAAAGTATAAGGTATTTGTATCACAATAGGTATAGTTTGAGATTTTTCGTGAAATTGATTCTTTTAATAATTATACATAACAAGCTATGAAATTGTGTTATTTTAATCTAAATTAAGTTGATCAACACTAATAGACCTCAAAATACGTGTATCAAGCATATCCTCTCGGCTCTCTGCTCAACCATTTCATTAGTAGAATTATCTATGATTTCTGCTCTGCATTCTTAGTCGAATGTAGCTGACGTTACATGTGATCCACCCATGGTCCTTAGCAAGACCTTAAAAGGCTATGACATCCAGAAAAGATTGGATAGAGACCGGGATCCGGGCCTCGAAAAAGATTCCGGCCCCATTGGTCACCCCCGTTCCACAACCCTTACGGGTTGAGGGGGGCCACCTCGGAGGCCACGATGCCTTCCCGGGTAACCACCCCGGCGTGGTACAGCCAATGAAGAGGCCTGGCGTTACATGTGATCCACCTTGGTTTTATCCTCCTGCAACATCGAAGTCTTCAGTGCATATTCCAGCTGGCATCTGTTGATTTTTTTGCAGCCAAAATTTTCTGTCCTCCTCGATAGCGTCTTCCGGAAGTTGACCACTTCTGGACGTTTCACGTGGTGAGTGCATGGAACGCTTTCCGAGTTCAAGGTTTAAGAGTGCATTGGTGTAAATTTGTCTGGTTTAATCCGTGTATTCCAAAGCATTTTCTCCGCCCGCGACGTACGCTAATGATCAATTTTATTTATTTGACTTGATCGAGGTCTCTCGATTAGAATTTGACTATGAGCTCCGGACTTTGTTCCCTCCGCCAGGTCAATCTTTAAGCATATAACCGTTTTAATAAGGGCATACACCACAAAAAAAATATAAAAATATGCTCATTATGACGCAAATACTCCAAATTTGTACTTGTGTGATATATATACACACACCATTTATTCCAGTTCTATCCAGTGTATATCTGCCATACTGGTATAAGTTCAAATTTTTATGACACCAAAAAGTTTAGCATATTAATGTCACCATGGACAAATTTAAGATTTTTAGTAGTACCAAAAAATGCTCCAGGTATTTGTATCTGGTGGGCCTAATTTGAGATTTTTCATGGCAGTAATCCTTTTAATAATTAAGCATAACAAGTTGTTATGTTATGTTAATCTAAATTAAGTTGATTAACACCTACAGACCTCAAAATACAAATAAATGAGTGCTTCTTTTTGGGTCAACTATAACCTTCACCAGTGCATGCCACAGTAAGCATACCCATCCATCCATTCCTTTACGTCAGAGGAAATCTCGTCTAGGATGACGTAATGAACGTAAATAGACATTCTCTCTCGCATTGGTTCAGTCCTCCAACTTCATCGATTTCTTCAGGAAAAATCTAGCATCCTTACAGTGATCAATCGACCAGCTTTTGCCTGATATATTAAAAGACGAAACTTTTCGTAGCAAGTCATTGACATTGGAACTTATCAAACCATTGGCAGACCTAGAAGTACCCACCAAGGCACCAACTACTCATTAATAAGGGCCAACGAAGCACGTGGAGACGTTATATATGATACCATAAAGAGACACTTCTCTCGAATTGCAAGAGAAACACGAGAGGATGGAGAATTCGAGTGAGCCCCTGCAACCACATTGCCTGGTTCTATCATACCCAACCCAGGGCCACATGAACCCCATGCTCCAATTCTCCAAGCGTCTGCTCAACAAAGGAGTCAAAGTCACTCTTGTCACCGCTAAATCCATGTCCAAGACCCTGCATGGATCCTCCTCATGCACCTCAATAGCGCTCGAGGCGATCTCTGACGGCTTCGACGATGGTGGCATCAGGGCTGCGGGTAGCCCCGAAGCCTACATCGAGCGCTTCTGGAAGGTTGGCCCTGAGACCCTCAGCGAGCTGGTCAAGAGGCTAATCTCCAGCGGTCCACCACCAACTTGCATCGTCTACGACTCGTTCTTGCCTTGGGCTCTTGATGTGGCCCGAAATTTTGGACTTGTAGGGGCTGCTTTCTTCACCATGTCTTGTGCTGTGAACAGCGTGTTTTACCACTGCCAAAAGGGATGGCTTGAAGTTCCTGTTAAGAAGCAGGTTTTGCTCCCCGGAGTGCCTCCTCTTGAGCCTCAGGATATGCCATCTCTTGTGTGTGATGTGGGGACATATCCAGCTTTCACTGACATGCTTGTGAACCAGTTCTCCAATCTTGACAAAGTGGACTGGGTGCTTTGCAACACAGTGTATGAACTTGATCCAGAAGTAAGTACTGTAGAACCTTTGAAACTGAACATTTCCGAGTACACTAATACTCTTGTCTCGATTACTTCTTTGTTTTTTTTCCCCTCTTGAGAGAGGCCGCGGGGTGAGGGGTCGTGAATTGGGTTATGATTGGATGTACAAGGGTACTGACTGTACATAACTCTTGAGTGATCTACTATACCGTATATGATTCGATCATCAAGTACTCATCAAATTGTTTGTCGATGGGATGGAATCGTCAATGCGAAGACACAAGGACATGACTTTGCAGGTTGTTATGTTAAAGTTAGGTTACGTCATAATGAAATGAAAGATGCTAGCCTATTTATCACAAAGATGTGATACTCTTCCAATCTAATCAGTTATATAGAATGATATTGTAACCCCATTTCTCTCTTTTAGCTGTCGTGTCGCCTTTTTGATCCATGAGTTGTCCAACTTGATCTTCAAGCATTTAATTCTTTTATATATATATTACTCTTTTGAGATCTACTATACCCTATACCATTAGGACATTAAGTACTCATTAAATTGTTTGACGATGGGGTCGTCAATGTCAACGCCACAAGGACATGACTTGGGAAGTTGTTATATTAAAGTCATGTCATTTAAAACGTCATAATGAAATGAAAGATGCTAGCCTATATTGATCACAAACATGTGTTGCTCAATTATCTTCCAATCTTCAATCAATTGCATAGAATGAAATTGTATCCCCATTTCTCTCATTCAGTTGTCATGTTGTGTTTTTGATCCATGAGTCGTCCAACTTCATCTATCGAGCTTTTAACAAGAAGTTTTTTTTTGCAGGTTGCGGACTGGTTCATGAAGATCTTGCCGTTCAGGACCATAGGACCAACAGTACCGTCAACCTATTTAGACAACAGGCTTGAACAAGATCAAGAATATGGCTTCAGCATCTTCCAACCAGACCACGACACCACCATGAGATGGCTCAGCACAAAGCCAAAAGGGTCAGTTGTGTATGTCGCCTTTGGGAGCATGGCCGAGCTAAAGATTGACCAAATGCACGAACTGGCAGTGGGACTAAAGAGAAGCAACTGCTATTTTCTGTGGGTGGTCAGATCATCAGAAGCAGAGAAACTCCCACAAGACTTTGCAAATGGTAGTGAGACATCCCAAAAGGGTCTAATTGTGACGTGGTGTCCCCAGCTCAATGTCCTTGCACACGAAGCACTAGGGCTTTTCGTGACACACTGCGGTTGGAACTCAACTTTGGAAGCACTCAGTTTGGGCGTGCCAATGCTGGCAATCCCGCAGTGGACTGACCAGGCCACGAACGCCAAGTACATCATGGATGTCTGGAAGATGGGGCTGAGGCCACTAGTTGATGAGGAGAGAGCTGTTGTGACGAGTGAAGAGATAGAGCATTGTATTAGGAAGTCAATGGAAGGGGAAACATGGAAGAAAATGAAGGAAAATGCAGGAAAATGGAGGAAAATCACCAAAGACGCAGTTGGCGAGGGTGGGAGTTCCGATAGGAACATTGAGGAGTTTGTTGCTAAATTGGGTGTTAAGACTGGATAAAGGAAAAGAGCTATGATGGAAATATGATTAACGATCATAGTAATAATCGATCTACTTATGCCAGTGAAAGGATATACACAATAATATGCGCGGCATGCATACTTGTTGGGAAAGTATGTACTCATCTGTGTATTATGTGGGCTCTCATTTGTTAGAAATGTGTATTTTAGACTCTATCACGTCATTTTCTGAAGAAATCTCAATTCTAGACTTCCGTTCTAAATGAAATGTGTGATATATGTTGAATTTTGTCTCAATTAATTGGCTGTAAAAGAATTTCATCAGGTATACCAAAAGAACGTAATTGCAAAAAAAAAAAAAGCTTCAAAAATGATGAAATCACCAAAAAAAAAATGTTAGGAGATTAAAGTTTGACTTAATTTAGCGTTCTTTTAGCATATTAATTTTTACTTCCATGTAAATATTAACAATGATCATCATAAACTGTGCAATGATAAGACCTTCACCGGGCCAACATTTCAACGATTAGAACCCTTCACTTTGTAGCTATTGATCTATTAACAACGTACCAAAATGTCAGCCAATTCCGACAAAGTTTAATCGTCAAATCTTCGCCGGAAGTTGCTGCCTCTTCTCCATCGGAGAACCCACGCCTCTCTCCCTCTTTTTCTTTTTCTTGTTCTGCCTTGCTCTCCCTTGCCCGTTCAGCTCTCTCCCTCTCTCCTCTCTTTTTCTTCTTTCTTTTTTATGATGATGACGATGAGCTGGGCCCACGAGGCAACCCAGTCCAACAGGTTCCCTGTTTCACGTGCTCCGTTCAGACGAGCCTGATAAGAGGTCGTGATCAACAGGTGTTGTCTTTGACGAATGATGTTTCACGCGAGAGAGTCTACTCTTCCAACACTGAAAATGTTTCGTTCGACCTAACTCATGCTGCAACATCCCACCTTTTTCCGTATCATTCTCATTTAGCTTCGGACACCTGATTCATAGAGCCGTGTTTTAACGAATCTAGAACTCAAATGCATTTTTATATTTTTCATTCTAACAAGTTCTTCCATTTTCTTCATTTTTCATCTCTTATGTTGAGGTTTTGAGAAAGATTCAACTCATGAAATGACCCTTCAGGCACTATCATGGTTATTTTTCTTTTGTTGATTTTCCATTGAAAAATTAGTGTACGGGTTTTCATTTTCCCGCCAGCATCATTCATGTTGTAAATTAATGAATCCTAGTGATGTAAAATATCATATAAAAACTCTAATTAACATGATCAATCGGCCACTTTTTGCACAATACACCCCATGTCCTTTGACAATATTTTCATGTAATCTAAAACATGGAATTATTCCTAGCTGGCCATTGATATTGTAGCACAGTAAACCATTGCCAGAACAAGAAGTACTCGAAAAACCACTTTTTTGCCCTTGTGCTAACAAGGTCAATCAAGCACTTCCTAATGTTGTGACATTACATAAAAGATCATAAGGAGATACTATTTGCACTATAATTACATGGCGATTGTTATGTAGTAATGATTTGCACATGATGTTGATGACTGTTTCATGAATAAGAGTTTGTTTTTTTGAAATGATGGATATTTGGTTTCTATCAATAATATGGAAAATGCCTAGAGATTAGTGTGAAAATATTTACATATTATTATTTATTGTACATGTTAATTGTTATTTTATTATGATTTGCATATCAAAGATGCCATGGGATGAATATTTTTACCACAGCCAATTCACTAGAGAGCAAATTCCCCTACATGAGTATGTGTATAAGACTTCGGAAAAAGACAAATGTTTTATAATCCATGATAGTTTTCTATTACTACAAGGTTGAGAGAATATGAAATCTTATGTTTCATACATGAAATGATATGGCTTGTGTAGCCTAATAAGGCTTGAGCAGCATAATATGAGAATGAGTATAGAATAGCATTATCATGCAGTTGTACAATTGTGTATTTATTCTTGCTAATGTGGAGCACCATGATGGATAGGTTAAAGTGCGGCAAAGATGTGTTTATGATTCTGTCCCCATAAGTTGGTGATAACGATGGATACTCTTGATGGATGGATTAAGGCATAGCAAAATTGTGTTTATGATGCTATCCCCATGAGTTGATGATGACAATACATAATTAATCGAGATGAATTCTGGCGTGGGATGAGTAGAGAATAGATATGCACCTGTGTTACTACATGGCTTGCAATGCACAATAGGTCGGCCAAAAGATAGATTGATCAAGTGGAAAATGCCTGGTTCTCCTACTTGCTGTGTGTGACATTTTGTTTCGAAGAATAAGAGCCACTTATTTTTCGGTTGTCCTTTCTCTGTTCAAGCCCAGTGTACGACACTGCAGCTTCATCAAGTGCCAAGAGGGGTTGCCGACTGGTAGCTTGAGGTTGATTGGGTCGTGGCTAACTTCGAAGGCAAAGCTCTCCCTCGTCTATTGTTCAAACTCTCTTGGAATGCTTTCATCTATTATATTTGGCCAGCTAAGAATGGTTGTTTGCCCTCTCCTACCGCTACTTCCATTAGAGCTGCTTCCAGTGGTTCTCAGATAAGAAGACCAGTCCAGAGTAGGTTGGCTGGATGTGCTCTAATAGCTCAGCCGGTTTCATCCGAAAGTACAACGATATAGATATAGTCTATGAAAGCGTATAGATAAACCGATAGCGCTTCTCTATTCAACAGCATATGATCCAGCTAAACCCCTAAATATCCAAATATTCACATCAATAAGGGTTTAATGTTTTACTTTTCTACTCATATATATGCTTGTGATGGAGAATTTTTCACGTTAAATATCTAGTTTTATACTTACTAAAATCCAATTGAGCGCATCTGTAATTTCTGCATAACTATACTGGTTTAGCAAAAATAGATCTAATAAATAAGGCATTGTTAATGACGTGCAATTAGTTAGAAATTGCCCTTAGCTCTATCTTATATGGATGCTCAATAGTCTTGCATAGCGTTTGTTGTGCCGGACAGGATAATTTAGAGGATCTGAAATTAATTTTTTTCCTTAGTTCTAGAGTTTCAAAATCCTATATAATTATCTTAGGGATTTGGATCGGTTCATTTCCTTTTTATCAGATATTTGATTAGATTTCAGATAGTGTTTTAAGAGGTTTTCTTTACTTGTTTGAAGATTTTCAATCAAGTTTGGCCTAGGTTTTCATTAGGATTTTTAATCTTTATGTTGCTATTATGTCTTTTATAGAGCAACTTATCTTAAATCAATGAAAGAACTATGAGAGACTTTCCTCCGAATATGTGCCTGTAAGTGTGTTTGAGCCTGGGTGCAGGTATTATGAGTTTTTATGGCTGGACAAAGATATGTTTGTTAGAAATCTATAAAGTAATGATCTTTATATGGTTGAAACTAAACGAGCGTTCCTTTAACGTATCTGTTTCTACGCTTACGTGCATGCTGACAATCTTCATCCAAGACCCATGTAATGTATAAGATCTGAGGCATGATGATCTTCAGTGGGGCTGAACTTGAAAATTAGGTGGGGATAAGAATCTCTCATGGCGATTTTAAGAAGATCTCTCCAACCCCCCTCCCCCCCCCCCAAAAAAAAAGAAAAGTGTGATTCTTTTCCCTCTTATTTTCTACTGCTTGTACTCCACTGGGGTTGAAAGGTTGGTTTAGTCATCTTCCTTTAATTGCGTTGAGACTTTCTAGGTGACTGTTGGATCGAAATGCTTTTTCAGGATCGCTGCACCTTGTAAAATTAATGCCGCAGGTAGACAACAATGCAATGCTTCCCTATTCGGAAAATTGTCCAAAAAGCCATCCTTGACGAGATCATGATCAAGTGTTGAAGAAGCTGTCAAGTCATCGACAATGAGGTTTCATGTATAAGGATCCTTGCGTCTCTAATGGGGAAAAAGTCTCGTTCAATATCACAGTGTCTAAAACTAGAAATACTAGATAGACGTGTTGAATCTAGAAACTGCGCAAAGCACATGCCTAATTAGTATAAAGCAAGCTTTTGGCAAGGGCTTCTAATGGTTGTTCGATAACTCGATGCCCAGCTTGAATGCGTTTCTTTTTTTTAACGCGTCAGTGCGCGCGCACCCTGTCCCCCAAATTGGAGAGAGTTTTTCTTCTCTCACCTTTAGAATATCCCCAAATTTTATGTTTTAAAATTCAAACGAAATAGTTTTAGAATATACTCAAATTCGGAAATCAGTCGTACTGCAATATCAAACTTGCTTTCTATGTCTTTCAATCTTGGAAGTATCTAAAAAGAAATCCCGTCTAGTAATGTCATTTTCTTTTGTTGAATCTCTTCTGAAAACTAGCATACGAGATTTCATTTTCCTGCCGTATCATTTTTATTGTATATCGACAGATCCTAATGTTATAAATCGCGTGATAAACGTACTTGATCAATTGTCCAATTTTTGCCTGATAAGCCCCTTGTCCTTCAACAATCTCCACAAGAAACTAAGGTTTTATTTGTTTTACGGAAAATTAATTATTTGGAAAACATTTTCTTCAAAACGATCACTTGTAATTATCCATTTTGCAAAAATGAACAAACGAAAAAAAGTTTTCAACATCCATGAAAATGTTAAGACATAAATGGTTGTCGATAATGAATAGTTTTTTATTGATTAATTATTTCAAGAGGTACAAATCGTTTCTATGTAAACCATTCCTTGTCCACGAAATAAATGGAACATGAAAGATGATATTTTTCCTGGACCACAAGAAACCATTGACTGGACAAGAAGTAAGCGCCAACTGGGTTAACCAAGCACTTCCTAACGTTATGACAGCATATATATAAGACCATAAAGAGACGCTTCACTTGAATTGCAGGAGAAACACAAGAAAATGGAGGATTCAAGTAAACCCCTGGAACCACATTGCTTATTTCCATCATACCCAGCCCAAGGCCACATCAACCCCATGCTCCAATTCGCTAAGCGTCTCCTCCAAAAAGGAGTCAAAGTCACTCTTGTCACCACCAAATCCATGTCCAAGACCTTCCATGGATCCTCCTCTTGCACCTCAATCGTGCTCGAGGCGATCTCTTACGGCTTCAACGATGGTGCCACTGGGGCCGCGGGTAGCCTCGTAGGTTGGCCCTGAGACCCTGAGACCCTTCTGGAAGGTTGGCCCTGAGACCCTCAGCAAGCTGGTCCAGAGGCTAATCTCCGGTGGTCTGCCGCCAATTTGCTTCATCTACGACTCGCTCTTGCCTTGGGCTCTCGATGTGGCCCAAAAGTTTGGGCTTGTTACAGCTGCTTTCTTCACCATCTCATGTGCTGTGAACAGTGTGTTTTACCACTGCCAAAAGGGACTGCTTGAGGTTCCTGTGAGGAAGCAAGTTTTGCTTCCTTGAATGCCTCTTCTTGAGCCTCAAGACATGCCATCTCTTGTGTGTGATCCGGGGTCATACCAAACAGTCTTTCGCCTGGTTGTGAACATGTTCTCCAATCTTGATAAAGTGGACTGGGTGCTTTGCAATGCAGTGTACGAGCTGGAACAGGAAGTAGGTACACTCTACTTTTTAGAAGTAAACCAGTTGTAAATACTCTAGTACTCCTGTTTTGAAGATAGGATCGTCAATGTTTGAAATTACCGACTCATCAAGAAAAAGAAAAGGACAGATACTAAGAAAATTTGAGTTGGACACAACCTGAAATTGTCAGGGTCGAAAGCGATATTAGTTGAAAGGCTGATTATATTAGATTTAGATTAATTGAAACATCGAAATGAAGTGAAAGATGCTGCTTTGTTAACGCAAATTGCTATGCTCCATTAACCTCTCGTCAATCAACTAGTTAGAACGAGGGCACATTGCCACTCTCTGTTTCAGCTGTCACCTTTATGATCCATAAATCATCCAATTTGATCTTTTCTAGTATTCATCATTCGTTTCATATAATCGACTTGCTTCTTGTTCTTCTTCTTGAGACCACATACTGGTTCATGAAGATATTGCCCTTCAGGACCATTGGACCAACAGTACCGACTACCTATCTAGACAACAGGATTGAGTAAAGACAGAATATGGCCTCAGCATCTTAAAACCTGACCATGACACTACCGTGAAATGGCTGAGCACAAAGCCAAAAGTGTCAGTTGTGTATATCTCCTTTGGGAGCATGGCCGAGCTAAAGACCAACCAAATGCACAAGCTAGCAATGGGACTGAAGAGAAGCAACTGCTATTTCCCTGGGGTGGTCAGACCATCAGAAGCAAAGAAACTCCCATAAGGCTTTGCAAATGGTATCGAGACATCCCAAAAGTGACATGGTGTCGTCAGCTGGACATCCTTTCAAACAAGGTGCTAGGGCTTTTTGTGACGCATTGCAGTTGGAATTCGACTTTGGAAGCGCTCAGTTTGGGCGTGATGATGCCGGCAATCCTGCAGTGGACTGACCAGATCACAAATGCTAAGTACATGATGGATGCGTGGAGGGTGGGGTTGAGGCTACCAGTTGACAAGGAGAGAGGTGTGGTGAGGAGTGAAGAGGTAGAGCATTGGATTAGGGAGGAAATGGAGGGGGAGAGAGGGAAGGAGATGAGGGAAAACGCAGGGAAATGGAAGAGAATCGCTAGAGAAGCCGTTGGTGAGGGTGGGAGTTCAGATAGGAACGTTGGTGAGTTCGTTGCTAAATTGGGTGGTAAGACTATTAAAAAGGAAGAGAAAAGCTAGATGTACGGCAAAACGATTATAGCGGTGATCGATCTAGTTGAGCTTGTGAAATGATAAAAGTAAGTTGTGCTGCTTATATGAACGTTGGGAAAATTTATGCCGGATTATGCATCGTTTCAGTGGGGGTCTCATGTATTACGGAGTGACTAGAATCTCTACTTAAGCAAATGCCATACTTTGCCCCATCATTTAATGAATAGGTTCTGATTTAATACGTGTAGTACCTACAAGCTCTACACAGTGGGTGAACCTATCGAACTTCGTCTATGATGATTTGTTGCGTCAGAACTCAATTAGACCAGTAAGAATTTGACTATATGGGTCGATTAGAAACCAAACTAAAATGCTCCGCGAATTAAAGATTGGAGACTAGAACTAAGATATGCATAATAATTCTAATGCCATTTCAGTAGCTTTTCTCCTTATTTCTTAAAGGTTTTGCAAGCATTTTCGCCAATTTTATTCATAGACTTCTAATATGTAATAGATGGTCATGTAAATGTGCAAGTAAGAATTTAATACTCAATAAATCGTAGCAATCAATAAAATTGTTAGAAAAGGGTCAAAAGTGTAATGCATTAAGCATAGCAAAAGCAATGCTTTATTATCATCCAATGCACCAAGTATTTCGCAAGATGTTGATTAGAGCCAAACAATATATGCATAACCTGGACATGATTTTTTAATGCAATATCAATTAACTCCTTTTGGGTTTTTCTTGTTTAAAATAAACATGAATTAATTTAAATACTATCTTTATATGGATTCTAATCTAACATGCAATGATGACATTAAATTGAATGCAATCCACATGCAATGACATGAATTAGAATTAATCATAGATTAATCCAATTATCTAAACTATGTGAGATTATTTTTGCAATTTTTATTTTGTCGAAATAAAAGAATAAACTTTAGGACGCCTAATCCAATTGAAGGACTTTCATTAAAAGATGACCTAACCATGCAATTCTAATTAATTTCGGTATTTTCTTTTTATGATTTAACATAGGAAAATGCTTAAAATGATTTTAATCAATTAGGAAATAATATTTATTAAATGCAAATTATGCACTAAATGAATTTATGCTTTTATTAATTTTCTACATGATTCCCAAGTATTTAAGATATGAACTTTTTTCTAAATTAGGGAGCATGCATGAATGCAATCTGAAATTAATTCAATGCAATCCTTCTTGACATTATTTTATGATGCATGAGCCTAATCTAACGACATATAAAACCTAATACCATACATGATTGATTGTGTTTAACTAATATTATAACGCACAAATAAGAAAACAAACTTAATTAAGGGCCCAATCTTTAGTCCCAAAGATAAGGTCCCAATTATCAAACATGCATATGAAATGATTCAAACAAGGAAGCTGCCTATTTAGTAACGCCCAACAAATCAAATCAAAAGCAAGTTAGGATCTCTGGAAAAAAAAAGTTAGATAAAAAAAATTTAATTTAGGCAATTAAATACTTGATTGAGCACGTAAATCAGGAAACTGCCTTAACTGGGCTTTTGACTTGAACGACCAACGAGGGGAACGACCGTGGAGACTTCACTAGCGCTGGTGGGTTATGTGGACGACTTCGGGAGTCGCTGAATGCGGGTTTGACCACCAGAGTTGCTGTGAATCACGACCAAGGATTCGGCTCAGTGAAAATTGGTAGCTCTTGCTCAAATCTCCGGACTCTATATCTTTGATGCTCAATTCTTTGGTGGATACGAAAAATTAGGTGTCGTAGATATCTCCTCAAAATTTCAACATAATTCGACTTAGAACAAACAAGCACTCATCATTTTTGTAAGATCGCGCATTGAGCTCTCCAATCTTGATCTAAGAGTCCAACCAGTTCAGTTTTCTCTGTCTAAGAAACACTTCCCAGATATTTTCTCATCAATCCCACTGCAAAACTCAAGAAAAATGTCTTAACGTATTTGCACAAAATTTGAGCACGAACCAATGGTTAATGAATAGGCACTCATTAATTTTGTGAAACTTCACGTTGGAATATTTCTACTACTGAGGAAAGAGAGCTTCGCCCTTTTTTTTTTTTTTTTTTTTTTTTTTTTTTGAAAATTTTCTGAACGTCCCTCTATTGTATCATTTGTGTATGTGTGCCTCCTAATGTATATTGTCTCCTCCTCAGTTTTGAGAGAAAGGAGTGTTTATATAGGCATAGGATTAGGGTTATCTCAGACACCAATCACCACGTCACTTTCCTATTTTAGACCAAAGGGATATATTGACTCCTCATCTTAGGAAATTGTGATATCACCTTCTGGTTATCTCCAAATAATTAAAATCCTCCGGATACTATGTTTATTTCCTTCAAATTTAATTTGATAATGCAATATTTCCTAGTTTGGCACGCCCATGCTCAAAGCACATGTAATTTTCAGCCATGAGGGGTATTCAATGGGCTTGACCGAATTTCATGCTCTTGCGGGGCTTAGTCTAGATAATTTAATTTAATTTGTAGGCTCCCTGCTTAAACCTATAGAGCGCCAGTCTTATTTAAATGCAATTTATATAAGCTTTAACAAATGCTCTTAATATGCAAATGCAATTGATGACACTTTTCTTTAGGGGTTGGACAAAATCCCTAATTTTCTATGCCCAATTTAGTCATTTCTGGACTAAATTGGGTCTGTTATGCAGAGCATTGTCAACTGCTGGTGCAATGTATTCCTACTCACCAAAACGTTCATTAACTTGATTGGCCAGAATATCTTGGTCTTTTAGTTTTGACTCTTCTGTTAAAGGAGCCAAAGTAGGCCTGGATATTATTTGCTTGCCTAAAAAAGTGGGTGGACTTGGACTCAAAAGGATTGAGTGGTGGAATAATGCTTGTAATTTCCCAGGCAGGATCCAGTTGGGCTGCTTATAGGCAGGAGGCAGGTCTTTTCGCACTCTTCTGATCCTAGCTAATTCCTCATTCATTTGGAAGGAAGATTTTGAAGCTTAGAACTGATGTCAGGCCTTGTATCTAGCATGTCACCCAGGCTCCCTGCTCATCCATTTCACTAGCAGAATTATCTATGATTTCTGCTCTGCATTCTCAGTCGAATGTAGCTGACGTTACATGTGATGACGTGAGCCACGCTGGTTTTATCCTCCTGCAATATCAAAGTCTTCAGTGCAAATTCCAGCTGGCATCTGTTGATCTTTTTGCAGCCAAAATCTTCTGTCCTTAATACTTAATAGGGTCTTCCAGAAGTTGACCACTTCTGGATGTTTCACGTGGCCAGTGCATAGAACGGTTTTTGAGTTATAGGTTTAATCCATGTATTCCCAAGCATTTTCTCTACCCACGATGTACGCTAATAATCAATTTTATTTATTTGACTTGATCGAGGCCTCCCGATTAGATTTTGACTTTGGGTTCAGACTCTATTCCTTCCCCAGGTTGATTTTTGAGCATACAACGTTTTATAATAACAGCAAATTCCATGGATAAATCAAAACTATCTATTGTGACACAAACACTCCCAAAAAAAAAAAATTATCACGAAAAAACCCAAATTTACACTTATATGATATTTTATCCATGGTTTATTTGCCTTACTAGTCTAATTTCGGGATTTTTTATGATGTATTTATGTCACAATTAACAAGTTTAGGGTTTTTAATTATACAAAAAAAAATGTATAAGGTATTTGTATCGCAATAGGTGTAATTTGAGATTTTTTATGGTATTAATTGTTTTAATAATTATGCATAACAAGTTGTGAAATTGTGTTATATTAATCTTAATTAAGTTGATTAGCACCAACAGACCTCAAAATACATGCATCGAGCATGTCCCCCTGGCTCTCTGCTCAACCATTTCATCAGTAGAATTATCTATCATTTCTGCTCTGCATTCTCAGTCGAATATAGCTGACGTTACTTGTGATCCACCCTGGTTTTATCCTCCTGCAACATCGAAGTCTTCAGTGCATATTCCAGCTGGCATCTGTTGATTTTTTTGCAGACAAAATTTTCTGTCCTCGATAGCGTCTTCCGGAAGTTGACCACTTCTGGACGTTTCGGGTGGTGAGTGCACGGAACGCTTTCCGAGTTAAAGGTTTAGGAGTGTATTGGTGTAAACTTGTTTGGTTTAGTCCATGTATTCCAAAGCATTTTCTCTGCCCACGACGTGCGCTAATATCAATTTTATTCATTTGACTTGATCGAGGTCTCTCGATTAGAATTTGACTATGAGCCCCGGACTTTGTTTCCTCCGCCAGGTCAATATTTAAGCATATAACCTTTTTAATAAGGGCGTACACCACAAAAAATCTAAAAATAAGCTCCTTGTGACGCAAATACCCCACATTTATACTTATGTGATATGTATATCCTCTATTCCAGTTTTATTCGGTGTATATCTGCCATAATGGTATAAGTTCGAATTTTTTATGACACCAAAAATTTTAGCGTATTAATGTCATAATGGACAAATTTAGGGTTTTTAGTTATACAAAAAAATGCTCAAGATGTTTGTATCTGGTGGGCATAGTTTGAGATATTTCATGGCAATAACCCTTTTAATAATTAAGCATAACAAGTTGTTATGTTATGTTAATCTAAATTAAGTTGATTAACACCTACAGACCTCAAAATACAAATAAATGAGTGCTTTTTGGGTCAACTATAACCTTCACCAGTGCATGCCACAGTAAGCATACCCATCCATCCATTCCTTTACGTCAGAGGAAATCTCGTCTAGGATGACGTAATGAACGCAAATAGACATTCTCTCTCGCATTGGTTCAGTCCTCCAACTTCATCGATTTCTTCGGGAAAAATCTAGCATCCTTACAGTGATCAATCGGCCAGCTTTTGCCTGATATATTAAAAGATGAAACTTTTCGTAGCAAGTCATTGACATTGGAACTTATCAAACCATTGGCAGAACTAGAAGTGCCCACCAAGGCACCAACCACTCATTAATAAGGGCCAACGAAGCACGTGGTGACACTATATATGATACCATAAAGAGACACTTCTCTCGAATTGCAAGAGAAACACGAGAGGATGGAGAATTCGAGTGAGCCCCTGCAACCACATTGCCTGGTTCTATCATACCCAACTCAGGGCCACATGAACCCCATGCTCCAATTCTCCAAGCGTCTGCTCCGCAAAGGAGTCAAAGTCACTCTTGTCACCGCTAAATCCATGTCCAAGACCCTGCATGGATCCTCCTCATGCACCTCAATCGCGCTCGAGGCGATCTCCGATGGCTTTGACGATGGTGGCATCGGGGCTGCAGGTAGCCCCGAAGCCTACATCGAGCGCTTCTGGAAGGTCGGCCCTGAGACCCTCAGCGAGCTGGTCAAGAGGCTAATCTCCAGCGGTCCACCACCAACTTGCATCGTCTACGACTCGTTCTTGCCTTGGGCTCTTGATGTGGCCCGAAATTTTGGACTTGTAGGGGCTGCTTTCTTCACCATGTCTTGTGCTGTGAACAGCGTGTTTTACCACTGCCAAAAGGGATGGCTTGAAGTTCCCGTTAAGAAGCAGGTTTTGCTCCCCGGAGTGCCTCCTCTTGAGCCTCAGGATATGCCATCTCTTGTGTGTGATGTGGGGACATATCCAGCTTTCACTGGCATGCTTGTGAACCAGTTCTCCAATCTTGACAGAGTGGACTGGGTGCTTTGCAACACAGTGTATGAACTTGATCCGGAAGTAAGTACTGTAGACCTTTGAAACTGAACATTTCTGAGTACACTATTACTCTTGTCTCGATTACTTCTTCATTTTTTTTCCTTTTGAGAGGGGCCGCGGGGGTGAGGGGTTGTGAATTGGGTTATAATTGGATGTACAAGGGTACTGACTGTATATAACTCTTGACTATACTATATATGATTTGATCGTCAAGTACTCATCAAATTGTTTGTCGATGGGATCATCAATGCCAAAGACACAAGGACATGACTTGGCAGGTTGTCGTATAAAAGTTAGGTTACTCGAAACATCACAATGAAATGAAAGATGCTAGCCTATTGATCACAAACATGTGATACTTGATCATCTTCCAATCTAATCAGAGATATAGAATGAGATTGTAACCCCATTTCTCTATTTTAGCTGTCGTGTCTCCTTTTTGATCCATGAGTTGTCCAACTTGATCTATCAAGCATTTAACAAGAAGTACAGTAGAACCTTTGGAACCGAACCATTTGTGAGAACACTAATACTCATCTCAATTACCTCTTCTTCGCTTTTTTTTTTTTTTTTTTTTTTTTTTTTTTTTTTTTTTTGGGAGGGGGGGAGTGGATGAGGGGTTGTGAATCGGATTCTAATTGGATGTACAAGGGTACTCACTATATAGAACTCTCTTTTTTTGGACTATATATATATGCTACTCTTTTGATATCCACTATACCCTATATCATTAGTATGTTAAGTACTCATTAAATTGTTTGACGTGGGATCGTCGATGTCGACACCACAAGGACATGACTTGGGAAGTTGTTATATTAAAGTTAGGTCATTCAAAACGTCATAATGAAATGAAAGATGCTAGTCTATTAATCACAAATATGTGATGCTCAATTATCTTCCAATCTTCAGTCAATTGCATAGAATGAGATTGTATCCCCAAATCTCGCTTTCAGTTCTCATGTCGCCTATTTGATCCATGGGTCGTCCAACTTCATCTATCAAGCTTTTAACAAGAAGTTCTTCTTTGCAGGTTGCGGACTGGTTCATGAAGATCTTGCCATTCAGGACTATAGGACCGACAGTACCATCAACCTATTTAGACAACAGGCTTGAACAAGATCAAGAATATGGCTTCAGCATCTTCCAACCAGACCACGACACCACCATGAGATGGCTCGGCACAAAGCCAAAAGGGTCAGTTGTGTATGTCTCCTTTGGGAGCATGGCCGAGCTAAAGATTGACCAAATGCACGAACTGGCAATGGGACTAAAGAGAAGCGACTGCTATTTTCTGTGGGTGGTCAGATCATCAGAAACAGAGAAACTCCCACAAGACTTTGCAAATGGTAGTGAGACATCCCAAAATGGTCTAATTGTGACATGGTGTCCCCAGCTCAAAGTCCTTGCACACGAGGCACTAGGGCTTTTTGTGACACACTGCGGTTGGAACTCAACTTTGGAAGCGCTCAGTTTGGGCGTGCCAATGCTGGCAATACCGCAGTGGACCGACCAGGCCACGAACGCCAAGTACATCATGGATGTGTGGAAGATGGGGCTGAGGCCACAAGTTGATGAGGAGAGAGGTGTTGTGACGAGTGATGAGATAGAGCATTGCATTAGGAAGGTAATGGAAGGGGAAACATGGAAGAAAATGAAGGAACATGCAGGAAAATGGAGGAAAATCACCAAAGACGCAGTTGGTGAGGGTGGGAGTTCCGATAGGAACATTGAGGAGTTTGCCGCTAAATTGGGTGTTAAGAAGGGATAAAGGAAAAGAGCAATGATGGATATATGATAAACAATTATAGTAGCAACCGATCTACTTATGCTAGTGAAAGGATATACACAATAACATGCGCAGCATGCATATTTGTTGGGAAAGTATGTACTCAACCGTGTATCATGTGGGGTCTCATTTGTTAGGAATGTGAATTTTAGACTCTATCGCATCATTTTCTGAACAAATCTCAATTCCATCTTGTAATACTACTTAAGTTCTAAATGAAATGTATGATGTATGTTGAATTTTGTCTCAATTAATTGGCTGTTGAAGAATTTCATCAAGTGTACCAAAAGAACGTGATTGCACAAAAAAAAGCTTCAAAAATGATGAAATCACACCAAAAAAAAAAAATTGCTAGGAGATTAAAGTTTAAGTTAATTTAGCATTCTTTTAACATTAATTTTTACTTCCATGTAAATATTGACAATGATCACCATAAACTGTGCAATGATAAGACCTTCACTGGGCTGACCTTTCAACGATTAGAACTGTTCACTTTGTAGCTATTGATCTATGAACAACCTACCAAAATGTCAGCCAATTCCGACAAAGTTTAACCGTCAAATCTTCGCCGGAAGTTGCAGCCTCTTCTCCATCGGAGAACCCACGCATCTCTCCCTCTTTTTCTTTTTCTTTTTCTTGTTCTGCCTTGCCCTCCCTTGCCCGTTCAGCTCTCTCCCTCTCTCCTCTCTTTTTCTTCTTTCTTTTTTATGATGATGATGAGCTGGGCCCACGAGGCAACCCAGTCCAACGGGTTCCCTTTTCACGTACTCCGTTCAGACAAGACGAGCCTAATGAGAGGTCGTGATCAACAGGTGTTGTCATTGACGAATGACACTTCACGCGAGAGGGTCTGCACGTCCGACACTAAAAAAGGTTTTGTTCGACCTAAGTCGCAACCCAGTCCAACAGGTTCCCCGTTTCATGTACTCCGTTCAGACGAGCTTGATGAGAGGTTGTGATCAATAGGTGTCGTCATTGACGAATGATGTTTCACGCGAGAGGATTTGCTCGTCCAACACTGAAAAGGTTTCATTCGACCTAAGTCATGCTGCGACATCTCACCATTTTTCATATCATTCTTATTTAGCTTCGGACACCTGATCTATAGAGCCGTGTTATAACGAATCTGGAGCTCAAATTGGCCTTTTTATATCTTTCATTCTAACGAGTTCTTCTATTTTCTTCATGTTTTCCTTTCTTATGGTGAGATTTGAGGAAAGATTCAACTCACGAAATAATCTCTCTAGCACTATCATGGTTATTTTTTTCTTGTTGATTTTCCATCAAAAAATTAGCAGACCGGCCTTCATTTTCCCGCCAATATCATTTATGTTGTAAAGTAATGAATCCTAGTGATGTAAAATTGCATCATTATAGAAATTTAATTAACATGATCGATCGGCCACTTTTTGCACAATATGCCCCATGTCCTTTGGCAATCTTTGCATGTAACCAAAACATGGAATTATTCCTAGCTGGCCATTGATATTGTAACACAGTAAACCATTGCCAGAACAAGAAGTACTCGAAAAACCACTTTTTTGCCCTTGTGCTAACAAGGTCAATCAAGCACTTCCTAATGTTGTGACATTACATAAAAGACCATAAGGAGATGCTTCACTTGAATTGCAAGAGAAACGCGAGAATACGGAGGATTTAAGTAAACCCCTGAAGCCACTTAGTTCTATCTTACCCAGCCGAAGGCCACATCAACCCCTTTCTCCAATCCTCCAAGCCTTTGCTTCACAAAGGAGTCAAAGTCACTGTTGTCATCACCAAATCCATGGCCTAGACCCTGCATGGATCCTCTTCATGCACTTCAATTGCGCTTCACGTGATATCCTACGGCTTTGGCAATGGCAGCACTAGGGCCGCCGGTAGACCCAAGCCTAAGTGGAGCAATTCCGGAATGTCAGCCTGGAAACTCTTAGAGGAAAATTGTCCAAAAAGTCCTAAATTTATTGCGTTTTTGCTAATCCAATCATAAACCTTTTAATTTTGCTAATTCAGTCCTAAACATTTTCACTTCTTGCCAATTGAGTCTATTCGGCTAATTTTGGCTAGAAAATATTGACGTGGACACCGATGGTGCCACGTAGGACTGTCGGTACTGATGTGGATAATTTTTAATAATTTCTTATTTTATTTTTTTGAATTTTCATTATTTTTTCCCTTTTTTTTTCTTTCTTTTCTTTTTTTTTTTTCTTTTTGGCTTTCTTCTTTGCCTTTTTCAGTGGCCGGCCGGCCACAGCCAACCAACTAGCCTCGCCCGCCACAAGCAAGGGCGAGCCTTGGCTAGGGGAGCCCTTGCCGGGCCATCCTTGCCCAAGCGCGACCCGGCAAGGGTTGCCTGGGCGAGGCTGACGTGCGCATAGGGTAGGACGGCCTCACCGGTAGGACGGCCTCACCGAGCATCAACCCAATAACGGTGACGACCGGCAAGACTGCCCTAGCCTTGGTAAGGCCAACACTCACCAAATTCGGCGAGGCCAACCTTCGCCCTGGCTTGGGTGTAGGAAAACCTTGCCCAGGCAACCCTTCCGAGGCTACACTTGGGCAAGGGCTCCCCTTGCCCAGCCAGGCCTCACTTGTGGCAGGCGAGGCTAGCCAGCTGGCTATGTCTGGTGGCCGGCCATCACCTCCCAGAAAAGGCAAAAAAAAAAAAAAGTCAAAAAGAAAAGAAAGAAAAAAAAAGGGAAAAAAACAGAAAAAACAATAAAAATTCAGAAAAATATTAAAATATTATTAAAAATTGTCCATGTCGGCGCCGACAATCCTACGTGGCACCACTGGCGTCCACGTTAGCATTTTCCAGCCAAAATTGGCCAGATAGACTTAATTGGCAAAAAATAAAAAAGTTTAGGATTGAATTGGCAAAGTTAAAAGATTTAGGATTAAATTGGTAAAAGTGCAATAGGTTTAGGATTTTTTTGGACAATTTTTCCGGCTCTTAGCGAGTTGGTCGAGAGGCTAATCTCTAGCGGCCACCACCAACTTGCATCGTCTATGACTCGTTCTTTCCTGGGGCTCTTAGCGAATTTGATTTATTTATCTTGGGTTCAGGGTTACAGAAATTAAAATAATTACCTCAGAGACTTAGGTTGTTTTTAGCCAGTCATTCAAGAGATTTTCTTTATTGGATTAATCATTTCCAATTAAGTTTGGTGTACGATCTCTTTAGGATTTTTTTGTTAAATTTATGCTGCTTATTATGTCCTTTTGTAAAACAATCCATGAGAGACTCTTCTCTCAACTTACATTTCTGAGCGTGTTTGCGCCTGTGTGCATGGATGGTGAGCTTTGCTTAGGCTTATCTATCATTTACGCCGTATCAGTTTATTTATGAAATCACGTGATAATTATTATGGTTGGAAGGTTAAATGTAGTTATAACTAAAGATGAAAATTGGGAATCGAGTGTAGAAACACGGTATGTCAAATGGGAATTGTTGCATTTTATATTTTCCTTGAGGTGAAATCCTATGGGTTATACGGGTTCGAAAATTGATTTCTTATAAATTCGGGTATACTTGTTACTCAGCAAAATAATAATATAGATTGTGCAGAAACTTTTTAATCATCATGAGGCTTACACAGCTGGATGAAGATATGTTAACTAGAAATCCACAAGTTATGACGTATTAATAGTTATAACAATTACACGACCGTTCCTTTAGCATTTCACAATTTTACTTCAATGTAAATGTTGACAATGACCATCCTAGACCCACACAAGTCAACGATAAGATCTTAGACATGATCTTCAGTGGCGAACATAATAATCAGGTGGGGATATGATCTCTCATGGCCATTTAAAGAAGCTCTTTCTCTCTCTACAACGTGTGACACATTTCATTTTGTTTTTCTTTGAGAAAATGACACATAATCTCAGACTTTCGCCCAATATGCAAATTGATCCCTAAACTTTGATTTTTCAAATATGGTCCGTTAACTTTACCTTAATGTGCAATGTCATTATTAAACTATTACATTATAAAATGTGATCCATGAACTTTCAATACATGTACAATTTAGTCCTTAAATTATATGCAATGTTTAAATTATCATTAAACTTGAAATAATGGAATGAAAGCATTGAATATCACATTGAATAAATTAAAAATTCAGGAATCACATCAGAGATCACATTGCTTATTAAAATAAAGTTTAAGAATCACATTAAATAAATTGAAAATTCATCAACCATATTATATATTAAGCCAGAGTTCACGAATTATAAATGTCATCATCTATTTTTCTTTTGCTCGTACTCCCCTGGGGTTGAATGGTTGGTTTAATTATCTTGTCCTGGTTGATTGGAAAGGATCGGACCGCACTTTTAGCCCCGTGATCCCATTGTCGAGCTTTTTTTGGGCTCTTTCGTTTTATTCTCTCTCCAGAACATGATCCATCGGTCAACTTTTACATGATAAGACCCTTGTTCTTCAACAACTTTCACAAAAAAAAAAAAAATTTGAAAAGATGGGACTTTTCCCGTCCACTCATCGAAATGGGAACCCAGCAAAACCTTTTGCCAGAACTAAGTACCGACCGAAGATTTTTTCGTTTATGCCGACGAGGGCCAATCGAGCCACTGCATAAGGTTGGAGACATTCAATATAAGACCATAAGGAGACGCTTCCACTTGAATTGCAAGAGAAACACGAGAGGATGGAGGAATCGAGTATGCCCCGGAAACCACATTGCTTGATTCTATCATACCCAGCCCAAGGCCACATCAACCCCATGCTCCAATTCGCCAAGCGTCTCCTCCACAAAGGAGTCAAAGTCACCCTTGTCACCACCAAATCCATGTCCAAGACCCTGCATGGATCCTCCACATGCACCTCGATCCCGTTTGAGGTGATCTCCGATGGCTTCGACAGCGGTGGCATTGGGGCCGCGGGTAGCCCCGCAGCCTACCTCGAGCGCTTCTGGAAGGTCGGACCTGAGACCCTGAGCGAGCTGGTCGAGAGGCTAATCTCCAGAGGCCCACCACCGACTTGCATCGTCTATGACTCTTTCTTGCCTTGGGCTCTTGACGTGGCCCGAAAATTTAAACTTGTTGGGGCCGCTTTCTTCACCATGTCTTGTGCTGTGAACAGTGTGTTTTACCACTGCCAAAAGGGATGGCTTGAAGTTCCTGTTAAGAAGCAGGTTTTGCTTCCCGGAATGCCTCCTCTTGAGCCTCAGGACATGCCATCTTTGGTGTGTGATTTGGCGACATATCCAAGTTTCACCGGCATGCTTGTGAACCAGTTCTCCAGTCTTGACAAAGTGGATTGGGTGCTTTGCAATACAGTGTATGAACTTGATCCTGAAGTAAGTACCGACTATGTATGACTTTTTGTGGCATTTGCTGTATCGTATGCCATGCATAAGTCAAGCACTCATTAAATTATTTGACGATGGGATTGTCAATGTCGACACCCCCACGACATAACTTGGTAGGTTCTTATATTAATTAAAGTCAGGTTACTCAAATGTCTAAATGAAATGAAAATTACCAGCGTATCAATCGCAAACGTGTGATGAAAAGTTTTCCTCCAATCCTCAATCAAATAATTAAAATGAGACTGTATCCTCATTTCTCTCTTCCGGTTGTCATGTCAACTTTTTTATTAAGGGGTCATCCAACTAGATCTTTAAAGCATTCAACGAGAACTTCTTCTTCTGCTTCTTCTTCTTTGTAGGTTGCGGACTGGTTCATGAAGATCTTGCCATTCAGGACCATAGGACCAACAGTACCATCAACCTATTTAGACAGCAGGCTTGAACAGGACAAAGAATATGGCTTCAGCATCTTCGAACCAGACCACGACACCACCATGAGATGGCTCAGCACAAAGCCAAAAGGCTCGGTCGTGTATGTCTCCTTTGGGAGCATGGCCGAGCTGAAGACCGACCAAATGCACGAGCTAGCAATGGGACTGAAGAGAAGCAACTGCTATTTCCTCTGGGTGGTCAGATCATCAGAAGCAGAGAAACTCCCACAGGGCTTTGCAAATTGTACCGAGACATCCCAAAAGGGTCTAATCGTGACATGGTGTCCCCAGCTCGAAGTTCTTGCTCACGAGGCGCTAGGGCTTTTCGTGACGCACTGCGGTTGGAACTCGACCCTGGAAGCGCTCAGCTTGGGCGTGCCAATGCTGGCGATCCCGCAATGGACTGACCAGGCCACGAATGCCAAGTACATCATGGATGTCTGGAAGATGGGGCTAAGGCCACTAGTTGATGAGGAGAGAGGTGTTGTGACGAGTGAAGAGATAGAGCATTGCTTAAGGAAGGTAATGGAAGAAGAAACGAGGAAGAAAATGAAGGAAAATGCAGGAAAGTGGAGGAAAATTACCAAAGACGCGGTTGGCGAGGGCGGGAGTTCCGATAGGAACATTGAGGAGTTTGTTGCTAAATTGGGCGCTAGGACTTAAAGAAAGGCAAAAGAGGAATGTTCAAGAACGATTGTGGTAGTGACGAATCTACTTATGCTATTCCTCGTGTGTTAGGAATGAAATATCTATTTATGTAAAGTGTTATTTTCGTTTATACGTGCGTCACTTAAGTTGTGCAAGATTTATGTGAATCCATCTATTTTTGTATCTACTAATTTGTTATGAAAGAACTTCATGATTGCGCCAAGCAAAACGAATTTGGAAAAAGCTTGAAATCACCCAAGAAAGAAGTGTAAAATTGATTTGATGAGGAGAATCGGATGCGCCTTCCAACTTAGGACGAAATCATTATTTGATAGTGATCCAACTCACGTGCATTTGACTTGATGTCCATTGTTTTCTTTTTCTTTCAAATGTTAATTCAGCTGATCCGAACTAACAAAAGGCTGGTGGGAAAAAGGACAATATTCTATCAAACACTAGTAATTATTATGTTTCAAGTCAATGGTGGCGTTTCCCCATAATTAAAAATTTAAAAATTTTGTTTTATTAATCTAAATAATAGAAGGCCGGTGAATAATTAAATAAGGAAAAAGTACAATATTTTATCAAATACTAATAATCATTATGGTTCAGGTCAACGTCGGCATTCTCCTGTAATTAAAATTTTAAATTTTGTTTTGTTATTCTAAATTCAGTTGAGTTACATTCTAATTCTAAAAGTGAGGAAAATTGTCTAATCAGTCATAATTCAATTCTAAAATTTTCAATTTTGCTAATTTAATTTTAAATTTTTGCACGAAATTCTAATATAGTCTTTCCTTACAATTTTTATTAGATATCGCTAACTTGGGACGATGTACACATAAAATTGCCGATGATGATTGAATAACTACATTAGTGATTTATGATAAAAATTAACAGAAATTCTACATTGGAATTTCACACAAAATTTAGGGCCAGATGGTTAAAATTGAAAAGTTGCCTAAACTACATTAATGTAATAAAATCAGAACTTGAGTGGGTTATTTTTTCTTAGTAGTCATCGATTGACACAATTCCTATTTCCCTTGTCATGAAAGCAACACCCACTGACCAGAAAATACAAAGACGTGGAGTAATTTTGGCCAAGCATCGCCTCCGCCAGTACATGTCAAAATAAGCATAATTATCCATCCATTCCCTCTTTTCGAGAAAAATCTTTTCTGGTGCGACATAAAAAATGCAATACAATTGGACCCTTTTCCGACATGTTTTTTGTTTTTTTCGCCCTTTTTCTACTTCGGGACACTCGTTAAATATAGTTATATACAATTGTTGCATTTTTTTACAAGCACCACCAAAAAAACATTGCATTGGAATCAATAAACTTCTCTTGTTTGACCGCTGAGAATATGCATCGTTTCTTTTTCACCATGAAATAGCGGGAAAAGTACCAAAATAGTCCTAAACATTTTGCATTGGTACCAATTCAGTCCTAAACATTTTAATTGAACCATTTTAATCCTAAACATTTTTACATTGATACCAATTCAGTCCATCCGGCTAATTTAAGCTAGAAATTACTGACGTGGTGGTTGGCGGTCTTATGTGGCGCCACGTGAACAAATTTTATAATTTTTTATATTTTTTCAAATTTTTCAAATTATTTTTTCTTTTTTCCTTTCTTTTTTTTTTTTTACTTTTCTCCTTACCCCTTGGCCGGCGAGGTCGCCGACCGGCCGACCATCACCGACCACGGGCTGGTCAAGGCAAGGGGCCCCACGCCCTTGCTGACCACTAGTGAGGGCGTCGGCCCCCGCCTAGATCCAAGCGAGGGCCGAAACCCTCGCCCCTTGGCTGGCGAGGGCCTCTACTCCCTCGTTGGCCACAGGTGAGGGTGTGGCAGCCCTCACCCAAATCCAGGCGAGGGCGCAACCCTCCGCGGTTTCAAGCCTCGTAGCTATCGGCGAAGGAAGCGGTGGTGGTCAGGGCTCGTGTCAACATTCTCACAAACATGTCTTATGCAAGACGCGACCGCTCGTGGAAGGAAGCGTGCATGTGTGCGTGCGGGCGGGTGGGAGAGAGAGAGAGAGAGTACCGTTGAGCTTGATTTAGAGAAGAAGGGAGAGACGCTTCGCAGCTGGAGGAGACGAGACGCCCCATGCCACGCCCTCGCTTGGATTTGGGCGAGGGCTGCCGCACCCTCGCCCACCACGAGCGAGGGCTGCCGCGCCCTCGCCTATGGCCGACAAGGGCGCAGAGGCCCTCGCCTGGATCTGGGCGGGGGCCAACGCCCTCGCCTATGGCCAACGAGGGCTCGGCGGCCCTCGCCAGTGGTCAGTGAGGCTGCGAGGCCCCTCGGCCCGACCAACCTGTGGCCAACGATGGTCGGCCGGCCAAGGATAAGGAGAAAAGAAAAAAAAAAAGGAAAAAAATAAAAAATAATAATTTAAAAAATCTAAAAATATATAAAAATATATATAATTTGTCCACGTGGCGTCACATAAGACCGCCGGTGGCCACGTTAGCATTTTCCGGCTTAAATTAGCCGGATGGACTGAATTGGTACCAATGTGAAAAGGCTTAGGATTAAATTGGTCCCATTGAAAAGTTTAGAACTGAATTGGTGGTTTAGGACTATTTCGGTACCTTTCCCGGAAATAACGGTTATCTGGAAGATAAGTACCAACCGATATTGGTATTAGAGATAGGCAACTTCCACCGAATCGTCTTACCATGCACAGTCTAGAGTCAGTCATGGAGGAGGAGAAGCTGAAGAGACCCTGCGAAGCTCATGTTCTGGTCCTCCCTTATCCTGCACAAGGACACATCAGCCCGATGCACCAGTTCGCCAAGCGCTTAGTCTCCAAGGGTGTCCGAGTGACTCTCGCCACCACCGTCTTCGTCACCAAATCCATGCACGCCGCCCTGAACGACTCCATCGGCATCGAGACTATCTCAGACGGATTCGACGAAGGTGAGAGAGTATTAGCCAGTTGCCTAGAGTGAGCTCCGGATTGTGCTATTCTTGGGGTTTTGTGGCAATCTGTAAATTATGATTAGTAGAGTCGATCATATGAACAGACACGGTGAAGAAGTAATTTGTCCAATCAACAACTTTCATGTCATGACGAAGCTTCATTGGTTTGATTTATCTTGTCATATTTTTCCTAACAAGAATCATGTCGAGCTCACATTAGAGTTCATAAACATTTTGTAATGAGCCTAACTTACATATTTTTTTCTGCTCTAAAGGTGGATCTGCACAGGCAGAGAGCATTGAGGCATACTTGACGAGCCTCCAAGCTGTTGGATCGAGAACCCTGGCGGCGCTAATCAAGAAGCTCGACGGTTCGGGGGACGCCATCAATGCCATCATCTACGACGGCTTCCTTTCTTGGGCACTCGATGTGGCAAAGCAGTTTGGGAAGTCAGGAGTGGCGTTTTATACCCAAGCTTGTGCCGTGAACAACGTGTATTACCACGCATACCAAGGTCTCCTTCCTCTTCCGCTGTCAGGGACAACAATTTCGCTTCCCGGGTTGCCGCCTCTTGAGCCGGCAGAGACATCATCGTTCCTGTGTGTCCTGGGGTCGTACCCGGCTTTCTTCAACTTGATCGTGAATCAATTCTCGAACATCGATGGAGCGGATCTTGTGCTGTATAACTCATTCTATGAGTTGGAGAAGGAGGTAATTTATGTTTGCTGTCTCTGCTAAAATCATATCACCTTGTGCTTGTATTGATGGTCTAGTCTAGAAATCTAGCAGTTGAAGCAATCGAGTGAACTTCGATAGCATTAATCAGAAGGAAGTGAGGTGGAAGATCAGCGTGTTGTTTACTCTTAGACATGGCCATCTCCTTTATATTGCAATTCTAACCCATTATTTGATCTTTAATCTTGGGAAAGTTCATGTTCTACTTGTCCAATTGTTGATAAGGTGGTAGACTATATGGCCAAGCTCTGGCCACTGAAGACGGTTGGCCCAGCAATTCCATCGATCTACTTGGACAAGAGACTGCAAGGCGACAAGGACTACGGCATCAACCTCTTCAGGCCCGACACAGAGAGTTGCCTGAGCTGGCTCAATGACAAGCCCATCAATTCCGTCATCTGCGTATCGTTCGGAAGCATGGCTGAGCTAGAAACATCCCAAATGGAGGAGCTCGCATGGGGCTTGAGAAACTCCAACAGACACTTCCTGTGGGTGGTCCAGGAGTCGGAGACGGTGAAGCTCCCTTCCGGGTTTGCAGAGCAGACCCGCTCCGGGATGGGGCTCCTCGTACCCTGGGGGCTGCAGCTGGAGATCTTGGCCCACGGGTCGACTGGATGCTTCGTCACGCACTGCGGATGGAACTCGACCCTCGAGGCTCTGAGACGAATGCGAAGTTCATGCAGGACGTTTGGGGAGTGGGGATTAGGGCTTCCAAGGACAAAGACGGGATCATCGCGAGAGGGGAGATAGAGAGATGCATAAGCGAAGTGATGGAGGGAGGAAAGGGTAAAGAGATCAAGAGAAACGCAGAGAAATGGAGGGAGTTGGCCAAAGAAACAGTTGACGAAGGTGGGAGCTCGGACAGGAACATCGATGACTTTGTGCGTAAATTAGTTAGCTTGACCTAAGGTTCTATCTTATATTAGACTTGACTAGTTCTCAGGAGAACAAGTTCTGCTGATATTCAAAATCATCGAATGATCCGATTTCTGAATTCCAAGAGAAAACAATTTTGCGCATGAGTCCGGCAGCAGATGTCAGCTGCTTAAACTTAAACATTGTTCGAGACTTACACTTGATCTAGGCCACTAATGAAAACCTCAAGAGCAATTCAAAACGACAAACTAATACAAAATTGATGCAACAATGCCTACTGATGTCATGGGTATGGAGCTCGAAAGAGCACAAAGCGAATAAAATAGGTTGCTGATGAGCATACCAATCCAGCCAAACCTTCTGTCAAACCGAAAAAATACCACCAGTGCTCCAAAATAGGAAAGGCAGGCAACATACTGCGAACTTCCGAAGTACATACAACGAAAGCTTCAGTGCATAGAAGCAAGATAATCACTATTGTCATTTACTGCTAACGCACATCCACACGCCTTGTCGCGAGTCAGGTTTTCAGAAGTAATGGCTCAAATCGGGAGAAAATAGGTATTGCTATCTATGGTAATATGGAGAGGATATCCACCTCTTCGAACAGCATGACAAGAAGCAGTGTGCCTAGACATACAAAGCTACGGGGTAACATCTATTTAAACATTTACCACACATATTAGTTACATCTAGCATAGGAGGCATGTAGAGTCAACCGTCACTCACCCAAAGGAGCTCGACTGTGCTAGTCTGTTGATGCTTCTCGAGCAACAATAAGTTCTTCCAAGCAATCCGAGTCACCGCTGTCTATGGGCATCATAAGTTCATTTTCGGTCGAGAAATGGTACCGATCCCCAATGGCCCTTAGGAACTGATAGACTTCGAACATAGTGGGCCTCTCCTTCGGAGGTGGCAACACACAACTGCATGCCACCTTAAGGACTTTAAAGACTTCATCGTCAATTCCCTTTCTAACCAAAAATCTGTCTATTGCATCGTGGAGTTTCGAGCTGCTTGAGAGCTCCGAGATCCACTCCACCAGATTACCCTTAAAAGTTTCAGGTGCTTTAGAAACTTGAGTGGGCCTCTCACCAGTTACCAGTTCAAGAAGCACGACTCCAAAGCTGTACACATCTCCCTTTGGGGTGGCCATGAGGGTTCGTGCATACTCAGGTGCCACATATCCCAGATCACCGAATTCCCCGTTCACAAAAGTACTCAAATGCGTGTCAATTGGGTTCATGAGCCTAGCCAGACCAAAATCAGATATCTGAGGCTCAAAGTCCGCATCAAGAAGCATGCACTTGGAGCTTATGTTGCGGTGGATAATACGAGGAGTGCAGTTGTGGTGAAGCCATGCCAGTCCTCGTGCTGCTCCAATCCCAATTTTGAGCCTCAAAGTCCACTCCAAAGCTTTGCTGGGATCATCCAGAGAATGTAGATGATCATGGAGTATACCATTGGGCATGTACTTGTAGACCAGAAGCCTTTCCTTTTTGGCCATGCAAAAACCCAAAAGTGGAACCAAGTTGCGGTGCTTAACCCTTCCTAGTGTAGCCATCTCAGACATCACTTCTTTCTCGGAGTGTTGAGAATCCTGTAACCTCTTGACCATGAGTAAAGTATTATCCTCAAGCACGGCCTTATACGTTGTCCCTGTCCTTCCTGATCCAATTATACAGTGTTTGCTGAAATTGTTTGTAGCCTTCATCAGGTCACTTAGTTTCATCTTGGAAACTGACTTCTCAAACATGGAAACCTAGAGAGCATTAACAATACTCAGTCCTGCTCAAAAAACAGTTCTGTAGATGCATACAAATTCGTTCGCAGTCAAAGTGGGCAAGCGCACGTGTACACGGGAAGGGAGGGAGGGAGGGAGATGGTATTTATGATGCAGGCAAAAGAAATTCTTGCAACAAATTCAAAAGCAGTGCATTCAGTAATCTTACCTTGACACCTTTGCTTTTCTTTAAGGCTTTCGCCCACTTATTGCCTAAAGGATCCTCATCTTTCTTCTTCTTCACAGACATTCTACGCATATAAAAGAACATGCCGACCGCAATACCTATGGCTGTGAGAGTTACGCTACCGGCCGCTGCTCCAACAATTATTTTAGTGTTGGAGGTCCTCTTTATCATGCACGGAGAGAGAGGAGCACCACAAAGTCCTGGATTATTTGCATAATCATCTTTAGTGATTGTAGTGTTCTCGCCAAATACGGGGACTTGCCCCGTCAGAAGGTTGTTGGCCACGCTAAAGGATTTGAGTCGACCGAGTAGTCTGAGTTCACCCGGAATCTGACCGGAAAACTGGTTGTGGTCGAGCCTAAGGGAATTTAAGTACTTACATCCTGAAAGGTTGACCGGGATTTGTCCGGAAAAACTATTGGAAGATAGGTCGAGAGATGTCACGTACTCAATTATACCCGATATATTTTCCGGGATCGGTCCAGAGAACTCATTGCTCGAGAGATCCAATCCTGTCAAGCTTTTGCATTGCTCGATGCCACGAGGAAACTGGCCCTTGAGTCCCATATCAGAAAGCTTAAGATTAAGAACCCGGTTCTCATCAGGATGCCAGCACTCCACTCCGGTGAATCGACAAATGAAGCCTTCAGTGGAGTTGTCGAAATTCCAAGTATAGTTCAAGTAATTCAGAGGATCTTGAACCGACGCTTTTATGGTCTTCAGGCAGTTAATATCGGTCTCGAGGCAGTCGATCGCACAACAGCTAAGCAAGGCCCAGAGAAATCCGGCGGCTCCAAGTCTCGAAACCCAATTCCGCCACTCCATCCCACGCGAAGAAGCCTTTCGAATTCCACAGACAGACACCACCACCCTCCTCAATTCGCTACCCGCCACATGCTGAAATCGCTCAAATCGCGCGACACTCCTCCCAACTAAGAAAACAGCCCATTAAAGGACAGAAGAAAAAGAAGCCAGAAAACGAATCAAAAGAAGCACAACATCCGACCCAAATTCATCGTTTCTCGATACAAAGCACCTACAGGACGCATGTCCGAACCATCGGAACCGCAAACCAATCAGCACACAGACGCAGGAACAGGAACAGCAACCTCAACCCCTCGCGCGGACAGCCCAAACGGCCGCCGCGACCCAAAGTCCAGCTAAAACAGAGCAAAGCAAAGCAAAGCAAAGCAACAGAGGCGGCGAAGGACGGACAGGGACACGTACCGGAGAGCTCGTCGATCGCGATCGGTTCTTGCACAGGCGAAACGGCAAGAAAGCATCAAGAACCGGGGGGGCCCCCCCCGCCGGCGGAAACGGGTGGAACGGCAAAGAGGGTTCCAAGCTGCGAGGGAGGCGGAGACAGTAGCGGATGCACGTCTGCAAAGGGAGCTGAAAAGACCAAGATATAAGCGAGACAGAGACACAGAGAAAGAAAGAAAGAGAGAGAGAGAGAGAGAGCGTGAGGCGAGGGGCGAGACGAGTGTGGGGTTCGGGTGTGAACGGAGCTTCGAGGCCCTTTTTCTCTCTCTTCCCTTAGTTGGTGTTCGCGTGGAAGAAGATGAGGAAGATGGAATGAAGAGAGAGAGAGAGAGGGACGCTGATCAGGGGAGGAAGAGGGGATGGAGTGGGGAGGGGACGGCCATTTTTGTCAAGGTTTTGCGAAGACTGTTGACTTGGTGAAGTCCCACAACGCCCCTCCCTCCCCCGCTCAGAGGGTAAAATTAAAAAATTAAAAAAATGGAGAAACGAAATAAATAAAGGTGGTGGAAGGACTCCACCGGTTGCTTGACCCGCTTGGCATTTGACAATGACAGTTGATAATAATAATAATAATTATTATTATTGTTATTGAATAATAATAAAATCAATAATAAGAAGAAAGATGAGGATAGAGAGTCGTCGCCCCCGTTCGTCAAACATAGGTAAATTGGGGCGGCTTCGGGAATGCTGAGGCATGTTTGTTTCACTATTCAAATTGCAACCAAAATGTACTCTCTCTCTCTCTCTCTCTCTCTCTCTCCCTTTCCCTTTCCTTTCCTTTCCCATCGAAATTTAAAATATATTAAAATTTCGGGATGCTATGAGAAAATTATAAGTTTTTGATGAGATATTCGGATGTAAGATATTACTATAAATGTTGGTGTCGGTGTGAATTTCGCAAGAATAACAAGAACATTTACTACGAAATAATAACAAAATAAGTTTTCGCATAAATCGAATTCTTTGCTGGAGCTTTACATAGAGTTCTATTCAAAATGTTTTTGAAACCTCACTGTGCAGGTTTATTCTCCTATTTAAATAAAACATGAAAAGTACAATGGCAATACTTTTTGAATAATTATATAAGTACACACAATATTTTCCAAACAGTGAAATAATAAAAACCAATAAGCAAATTCCCAAATCTAGATGACTTTTCTCTATTTTGTCAAATTCTTCACCTCCTTGTAGAGTTATCTTAAACGAATAATTGTGTACAATATCATTTATGAAATTTTAATTTGTGCAACGTGATTTTTCAAATATGGCCCAATATATAATATTTTTAAAATTTAATTTATTCAATGTAGTCTTCGAATTATTGATAAATATTTAATGTAATCCTTAAACTATATAAAAATGTTTAAAAGTTCAATGACTATATTGAACAAATTAAAAGTTTAGAGGCAACGTTGCATATTAGACCAAAGTTCAATAATTATAATAAAAAACTAAAAGTTAAAAAATGATGACCGAGTTCATTGACTATTTGTGTCATTTTTACTATCTTAAATCGTGCTATAAACTATACTTTTGTCTATGACCATAAAAGTATATGTTGAAGTAGAAATATTAGTCAAACAAGAAAAAACAATTGAGAATATAAACAAAATCACTATAACACCCGTATTAGTTTACTAGGTAAAGCTCGTTTGTGAGCATGCCACATGACTCAATCTCAATTGAGTTTTACGAACTTTCATATGAATGTGTGGAGCTCTGGGTTTAGGAAAAAAATCGAAAAAAAAATCACGAGTCCTAAAAATTAAGGTTAATTAAAAATTAACTGCCATTCTAGATATTCCCCGGTGCACGATAAAAAGCCAGCGAACTCAAAATTGCAACTTTATTTTGTTTGATTGCTCCGTTTGCATTCACGGTGGATATTTCAACAATTAGCATAATTAAAAAATGAAAAATGAGATTTTTTTTCTTCTTCTTTTTTCGAAAAAGTGGAAAGAGGAGTGATGGAGACGTTGTTTGACTGTGGACTGACGGATATTTCGGGGACTTCCCCCAAACTCAAACGCGTGAAATAAAAAATAAAAAATAAAAAAGCAGTTTGGAACTGTAGTCCTACCAGTGGGTGTTTGGTGGCTTTTTCTGCTTTCTGTCTCGTAAAGTTTCAGATTCACTGACTAATACAAGATAGAGATATAATAATAATAATTATTATTATTATTATAATAATTATAGTTATTGTTATTATTATAATAATTATAGTTATTGTTATTATTATAATAATTATAGTTATTGTTATTATTATATTACTACCGCAATAATTATTGCAATCTCCGATCTTCAAAAGTAGAAGAGAGGAGGGTTTTACGGTACCTAACCCCACTCTTCATTATTTATCCCCTTTTACCATATAATTTGTAGTTAATTTTCCTTTCCTCCGTTTTAACTTTTCAAAAACCAACTTTTCTTTACTTTTGTTTTCACTTTCCACTCACAGAATTATAGTATAAAGGCAACTTCAAACAAGTCCAAGTAATTTTGCTCTGTACATGGGTCATCGTAATTACTGTTCCGCACTGTTCATTTCTTTGAATTTTACTTACTAACATAGTAATACATATCCATAATACACGAGAAAGACATAGAGCTTATATAAGTTCAAATAATCAATTATTATGCATTTTTCACTTTAAAATTCATATCTTCGATTTCTAATCTTTCTAGAAGTGTTATTTCTAATTATAGTTAATCGGCATCCTAGAGAGTATTTATTTAATGACACCCTTCAATGATTAGAATTCGACCACGAGATTTTCCACAATTTTATAAAAACAGAATTTTTTTTAAAAAAAGAAAAGGAGGAAGAAAGATTCAAAAGCAGGGTTCAGATAGTAAATGCGCCCACGAACTTTCCTCGCGGGTCTCCGGGTTCATGCTTCCCCATCGCGCACCTTGTCGTCGTTGACCCGGTCAACGCAAGACCTCCTCCATCCTTTCCACTTTGCCGAAAATCGGGCAATATATTATGTTTTGCTTGCAGTCAAATCTGTCCAATTTTTTTTTTACCATGTTATTTCCACGTCGTTTTAATTAATTATTTAAATCGAACTAAAACAAAGCTAGAAAAACAAAAGGAGAAAAGAAGATAAAAGTAGGAACTGTCGTTGTTCTTTCCTTTATATTAAAGTGAGGAGGAGGAGGGGGGAGAATCTTCCTGTCCACTTTGAATTCCACGATCCATTTTTCACGTTAGCGTCGTGTCCGTGACTAAATTTTCCTCGTCCCACCCGCGCCCCGTTCTTTTCACACGCGAAAGGGGTAGGGAAAGTTGGAGATTTAGGGCCGATGATGTTCCACGCGACGGTTCAAAGAGGATGCCTTGGCATTTGGTTTGTACCCGCTAGACATAAATACGATGATTGATCAAATTTACTTTTTTTCTTTTTTTCTTTTTTTTAATAAATTTTGTTTCTACAGCAATTATTCACGTCGGTGATCTCCCCACGTGGCGATTTGTCATTGATTTGTCGACTTTAAAAGTTGAACCTGTCAGGTGAAAGTATAGTTTAGTACTTAAATATTTTATCATTTCTTTTCACGTTTAGTCCGGTCTTTTTCTGCCTAATGTTAGGCATAAACGTATTTAATTGATGAGCAAATAAAGCGTAGAAAATTATGAACTCAGGACTTTATGTTCCGATGCCATATGAGATTTTTATAGAATCATCATTAACTGTTCTAAAAGCCTAAACTATCAGACAAAGTGTGATTCGATAATTATTATTATTTTTTTTTATCTAAAACGGCTTAAGTTTTTAGAACGGTGGGTGGTGGCTCGACAAAATCCCACATGATATCATAGCAGGTTTAAATCTTTGTCTCTCCAATGTAAGTATTTTCTTTCATATTATTTCAATCAACGCTTTTTCTAAAAGCTCAATTCTTATGTATTTGTGTCATTTACCTTTAAGATTGAGTTTTGTTAGTGCACTTTCTACCAAATCATATCAAAGTATTTTATTGACCATACATTTCTTGCCTATTCAACGTCCATCGTATGGTTTGTTACGACTCACGTCAAATGTGGTATTTCTAAAAAGTCATTTACTTTATCTTTATGTAAAGAGACAACCACTAACGACTCGCTGTTCCATTGCCTCATGGAAACACGATTCTTTAAAGATATCTATCTTTTTGATGACGTATTTGCTATTAATGTTCTGTTCGCTCGGGCGTAATCATTTACGACAGCTTCTGCTCCGAAAAGTATAACAACCCTAATTATGACTTGGCAGCGAAAAAACCGTGCCGAAGCACACTTGTTGTCCCCCTTTCTTTTTAGAAAATCGAGCAAAACAAGAGAGACACGATCTTGAATAGAATCGAAGGCCTGGTCTCGAGATCAATCCTTCACCACCATGGTCCTCAAGTCATACATTAGAAACATTGCACATCGAATTTACCATAACAAGAAACTTATAAAATTGACAACATCAATTACGAGAGATATTTCCTTGGACTCGAGTCCAGTGGATCGAGTGCCTCACAACGGTTGATTTTACGGGCCGACATGGAGAGTCCGCTTGGAGGCCCGTAAACATCAACGGCTGCGATGCATCTATTTCGGTGGACCCTAGTGCGGAGAACAAATCCCCCGGGCGATGCTTGCCAACTCCATCTCTTTCGGCCTAACAAGCAAAAAGGGCGTTCCACGCCATCTCATTGGCCGGCTCACGAGCCACCCTATCATGGCCACTCACGTGGCATTGCTCCGCGCGCTCCCGGTTTTACCAACCGCACTCCGCCCCGCGAAGGCCACTCCTCGAGCAGGGCGGGAGCGCGGATAGCAAAAATGGGAGCGCCCCGAAAAAAGCGAAAAAGCAAAGGAGGTCAGTAGTGATAAAAACATTCCCTTGCCCTTTCTCTCTCTTCCTCTCTCTCTCTTCCTCTTCTAGGGATTGCGGAGTCGCTCTCGCAGCCGAAAATCCGCCATTCCCGCTGCGCTCCGGAATGGATCGATCGCCGCTCCGCTGCAGCTAGTCGTCGCACTCCCGCCGTAGGTGTGTTCTCCACTTCGTCGACGAGGTGAGCGCGTGCTCTTTCCCTCACTGTTCTTGCTCTGCTTGTTCGGTGATTGCTTCCTCTTTGGGGAAGCTATCTCGGTTTCTGTGGAGATTTCTCGATGCCTTGTTCACTGGACCTCAGTGCTTCGCTGGAGCGAGTATTTCGGGGAAAGTTGGGATTTTGGAAGTGGGTTTGTGTTCTTCTTGCGGCTGGAGGTGGTTTTGGGTGTCTTTCTCTGCTGTTCGAGCTCAATTTAGGGTTTCGCGAGCTGGTTTGAGAGTCTTTTCTTTAGGGTTTTTGAAGTCCCGTCTCTCTGGCCCTTGGATCTCTCGTTTGGGGCTATTGTGTGTGCTGATTGAGTAGATTGCATGACCAGCTCCCTGTGCTCGGCACAGTGACCCCTGGATAGCATGCTATGGCCGCAGCTTACCTCGGGGGAAACGTATTTTGCCCTTGTGCATCTCGAAGCTTGTGAGGGAGAAGATGGGAGTAGAAGTAGTAAGGGGCAATCGCTGGTGATTGGAACTAGAATGCTGCTTGTATTGGGTTAGTGTTTGGAGTCAATTGTAATAGTTACCTGGAGTGTTGTAAGATCTTACAAATTAGTGTGCAAATGGCCATTCAGCTGCAGAAGGCTGTGAATTTCAGACCCCTAGTTCCTCTGAGTTCTCTTTTAGGTCTTGCTCTACCACGTGAATCTCTCTTTCACAATTCATACACATGAGAAATTTTTACTCTTTATGCTTCAATAATTACTTGACTTTCCCATATAAAGTTGCTTTTGAGCAGTTTGTAGCTTTAAGTTTGTAATTTACTTCCTCATGGATGACTGGGTAGCACATTGGTTGGGTAAGTTGTATTCCGCATTATGGTCACTGGATACATTTCTTTGAATCATATCAAGTATTGCGTTGTTTTAGATCCTTAGGCTGGTGTCAGAACCACATTATTCGGTGCTTTTGAATATTTTCTTGCATTTGCTCGATAGTCCTTGGAATGTTCTGCCACCGTATCAACTTTTTTTGGTAGCACTGTCACAATAGCCAAAGAAAATGTCAGGAAATTCCGAATTTCTTATTTTTCCTATGCCATTGACACCAGCCAGACTTTGCAACATGCCATTGGGACTGTTCCCCTTATGACCATTTGACTATCATTTCCTGCTGATTTGTGAAGGGAAATTCGTTTTGAGAGGTGTAATTTATATAGTCTTGGCACTCATTGTAGTCTATGTTCGTTTTTGCTGCAGATAGCTGGAATTTCTATTTCAAAAATTTGAATATTTGTCCTATTACTTGTGCAGAAGACCATGGAGGATACCAACTCAGTTGCCAAACTGATCGATTCTACCAATTGTAAGATCCAGCAGCTTCAGAAGGCTTTTGCTGAACTTGAAAGTCACCGGGCAGTAACTCTTAACTTGAAATGGAAAGAACTGGAAGAGCATTTTCATGGACTCGAAAGATCATTGAAGAGGCGGTTTCATGAACTTGAAGATCAAGAAAAGGAACTTGAAACAAAAGCTTCAAAGGCCAGAGAGTTGCTGGAGAAACGTGAAGCTGATGTCTTGGCCAAGGAACAAGCTTCGTTAGACAAGCTCCAGGTGAACAGAGATGCAGCTGCGATAGCAATTTCCAATGCTCTGAAGAAGCACCGTAGGGCGTCATCTGTGGAGCTTGCTGTTGGTGCTGGAGAGGATGATGCTGGAGGGGCTATCTCAGAAGAGAATTCTTCCAGTGTTGTGACTGCTGAGAGTTACTCGGAAGACACAGAAGATAGCTCTGAGGTCTGCTCTGCAGAGGTGACATCCTATCCTCTCTTGGATAAATTGTGTAAAGACATGGATTCTGAAGGGCTCCACAGATTCATCTCGGACAACCGTAAGAACCTTGCTATGATCAGAGAGGAAATTCCTTTTGCTCTGAAAGCTGCCCCAAGCCCTGCTGGTTTGGTCTTGAGATCTCTTGAAGATTTTTACAGCATGGATCTGCCAAATGTAGATGGGAAGAAAGACTCAAACCTGTTGGGTCTCCGGCGGACCTGCATCATGCTTATGGAATGCCTTATGGTTATGCTTGGAAATGATGGTATCTCTGCTTCTGATATTATCTTAGAAGATGTTAAGCAGCAGGCCAAAGTGATTGCTGAAGAGTGGAAACCAAAACTTGATGCTCTTGACATGAATGCAAGCAATGGGAATTCCTTGGAGGCTCATGCATTTTTACAACTTCTGGCAACTTTTGGAATTGCTTCTGACTTTGAAGGGGAGTATTTATCAAGGTTAATACCAATGGTTTCACGTCGCCGCCAAACTGCTGAACTTTGTCGCTCCCTTGGTTTGACCTCAAAAATGCCAGGTTTGACTCCCAAGGTCTTGCATCTTGAATGTCGGCTTTGCAAAATTGACCCCAATAGCCAAAACACGCATTGCCATTTCACTATCATAAGATTGATTTTGGAAATAGAACAACTAAGTGCTTTTACTGATGCCAGTTTGTTTAAAAAGTTGAAACTATGATCTTCTTCTGTTTTATTTTGCCAGTACGGTTTCTCTTGGACAAAATTATGTGAAGAGGTCATGATTGTCGAGATATTTATGCTACTCCTTTTGTGGTAAACTTTTTGCAGAAACAAACCACGCAAGTTCTTTAAAACTGGTGCATTCAAAGAGGCTGTTTCATGTACTAGTCACTGTAACAAGGCTCACTTGTGCTGACTTTCCCATTGACCCTGCACATGCATGAATTAAATCGCCTGTCGCATGCTTTAACGTGTATTTTGTCTCTCTTGTATTTCACAGGTGTAATCGAACTTTTGGCTAATAGTGGTAGGCAAATAGATGCTGTTAATTTGGCATTTGCATTTGAGCTAACAAACCAGTTCTCTCCTGTGCCTTTGCTGAAATCTTACCTGAAAGATGTCAAAAAATTCTCCTCACCTGTCAAACCTGGAAACAGCTCTCCTTCAGGACAGGTTTGTTGTGTGCCTAACTGTACTTATTTTGTAGCATTCAGTGATGATGCCCCTTCATTTGTTGGTTGTGGTCACCCATGAATGGGTGGCATACCATTCTCTTAGTTACTCAATGATATTGAGGCATGGGGCAATCCATTTCAGTTGCAAGTTCCTCTGCAAGTTGTTTTGAGACGACTAATTGAAATATTTATTGGATAAATACACCCCGTTACAGTGGAATGACTTTTAAATGACAAATGCATGCGGAACAGAGGTACTACATCACTATGTAAGCCATTGTAGCTTGTCCTAAGACACTACCATGAAGCACGGTGAGTTGCAAAATGTCTGAGATGGTTGATCTGTCAAAGCTCTGAAGAAGATGGATGGCTCTAAGTTGAAGTGGCTTATGAACTGATGAGAGCCTCGGTGTATGGACAATGGTGGTGTGGCCATGACATGCTTGTTCACTGTTTTTTGGATGTCAGATACTGTCTTTGATGTTGCATTAAGGTTGCTTATATTCTGACTTCTTATGGTTGAAGGCACTGGGTCCTTTCTCAGATTTCAATTTAACACGGTACCAATCATCATGTTTTAGAACTATAGGTACCTTGAATGAAAAACAAAATTCTACAATGAGACATCTGTTTTTTCTTAGACAATAGGCACTTCGATCACATTCTTAGAAAATTTTTGCTTAATGTCCCCAAGTGGTGATCACTGAGACATCTGTAATTCTCATGCTTTAAATTTGAGACAATGTTTTTTCACCTGGTTTTGGTGTGTTTCATGATGCCTTTAAGAAGGCATGAAAACAATGTCTAACAAACTTATGGTTCTGTAGATTGAAGTGAATGAGAAGGAGCTCTCTGCCCTTAAGGCTGTGATAAAGTGCATTGAAGAACATAAGCTAGAGGAGCAGTTTCCTGTTGATCCGCTTCAGAAGTTGGTCCTCCAGATGGAGAAGGCTAAAGCCGACAAGAAAAGTGCAGCTGAAGTTGCGAAGCCTCAACCCAAGAGACCCCGTGCTGGTGGGGTTGCTAATGGCCATCATGTTGTTACCTTTGCTGCTGCCAACAAGACTTTCTACCCGAACGTAGCTGATGGGTACCCGCAGTACGTATATGACAGACCTTATGTTTACCCTGCACCCACTGACAATCGTGGTCAGCCAATCTTGGCCGCAGCACCATACAACCTACCACCAAGTCATGGCAACTTCTATGGGAATGCCTACCACTACCACGCCCCCTTTCTTCATTAGTTAGGAGAAGGCAACCTCTTTTAACTGCTAGTTTTAACCCCTTGAATGTTGTACTGCAATGTATGGTGACTAGTAACTAGGAACTGCATAAATCCATGTTAATCTTGTCATGTTCAAGCGAATCTTTTAATTTCTAATCTATGTACTGTACTGTACTTTTAACTTTGTGAAACTTATCAGCAGTTCTGTATTTCCATCATCTTTGTCCTCGTGCTTGTTGCTTGGAGTACTTATTACGCATTAGTTAAAGTTTTTTTTTTTTTGGGTAAAAGTACCGCATTAGTTAAAGTTTGCTTAGCGCTATGGTGAACTTTCACTGTGGTAACTGAGTATTGGTTTCTCTGTTCATCACTTGCTGACGATTTCAAAAGCTGTTTCTTCTTCTGTGTGCGCATGGTTTTGCGCATCTGTCACTTTTCAAGGAATGGAGCAATGTCCACAGATCAGAATGGGACTTGAGGTTGGGCTGAATGCGAGGCATGGCTATGGGGAAGTGCCATACCATTAATTCCCGATTTGAACCATTCTTGTTTTGTGGCAAGATGTGTTATTTCTAATCTTTGAATCCGAAATTATAAAAAGTGGTCAACGACATCATTTGGCCACCCGCGGCTCTATAAAACGTTGTGATCGATTGTCACGCTACCTATGCTGAGCAGAGATTTGTTAGTCTAGGTGGAATACGAGAATGGGTACTTTCAGATAAGTGATATTTGAGAATAAATATGAGAACAAGACACCTAGATTAGCCCCGTAGAAAGAGTCAAAGAAAGTCCACGTCTTATGTTGTGCCGATCACCTTATTGACTCCTCCCCTTCCTTGCGTAAAGTGAAAAACGTCACAATTTGTTCATGGCTTAGCAAAGGAGTGAAGAAAGTAGATATTGGAAGCGGAAAGAACACCCTCACCAAAAAGCATCTTCTTTCTTTCTTACTCGACAAAATTAAGACCAAAACTGTAGTTTGAACAACAAATCTCGAGCTACGCACAAGGATTCCTGATTGTTTCAACTGAGGAGAGAGAGAGAGAGAAAGAGAGAGGAAGGCCTCTGATGTCAACTCCGTGGCTTCAAAGGAGTGGGGGAGGCCGGCGGTTTCATATCTGGGTACTGCATGAGAAACATTGAACGTCAAACTAAAAACCAGGAACATCAGTCACCTAGCTTGCAGTAAAATTCCATCCAGACTTGTTCCTAGACATATGATGTATTGGCTACAGATATTACTTCTTGCACATGCAGTGCACGTATACTTTTGCAAGGACCATGCAATTTCTTTAGGATAGATATATGAAAAACAGAGCAGATCCCTTTGGCATGAATGCTTCTTCATAAAAGTTTAATTTTTTCCAGCAAATTCAGGAAAAAATTAGATTTTTGCTCCACAAAGGCGGGATTATGTATGTGAGAGCAAGAGATCATACATTTGGATATGGTGAGGATGATCTAGAAACAGTTCTCTCCGATGGTGTAGGCACTGCCATTGCATCCTGATTTCCATGGTCTGGAACTTGGTTCTCTCCCTCAGCAACACTCGGAGAAGATGAACCTTCAGCTTTATTGCCATTTTTTTGGCTAACCGCGCCATTCATACCAAACTCTTGTTTGGACTTCTTCTTGGGAGACATGTGCACAGAAGGTGGCAAAAGGGATTCTTGTATGGCCTGCACAATAACACAGAAAACCCAAATTACCATCATCAAATAGTCTAATTCCAGCATGATGCTTAGATCCAAGTAATGTGGCTGAAAGATGCAGAAGACGGAAGATCAATCAGCTAAAGACTACACTTTAACACCAAAACAGCCATCCAATTCTAAACTAAACAGGAGATTCGCGAACAGTAACAGGCAAAGACCATGGATTAGACTACATTTGATACTTGGTCTTTTGTTCCATGTCTATTTGACTCGAGACGGAACAATCAGTTAATGGATTCTGGAAGTACACTATACAATTCCTTTTCTGCACCTATGTCTAGAAAGAGAAGACTTCTGCTGACTACACCTAAATCTGCAAGCAATGGAAAAGAGTAACAGGAAAATCGTCACCCAGCCAGATCAAGCAACAGTTCTCCATTCTCATTCATTTGGTCCTTTGGGGAGAACGTGTGATCCATTTGAGATACCCGAATAAACAAATTCCCAATAGAAACGACAGAGGCAAAAACGAGCATCGAGGGGAAAGGAGTTGCTTAAGATAAACAACACTGAACATACCAACCACCCTTTCTCGCCTCGAACCCCTCCTTTGATTGCATACGCCTCCTTGAAGCCATTCTTGAACAGTAGTTCCGCAACTTTCATCGAATTGCCATCGAAACTACCTTCCACACAGAAAAAAAAGTGGAAAATCAAGACAAGCATATGACCGACACATGCCCATATGCACATTCTTCTTAAAGACCAAAGTCCCATTTTCATCAGCTTTGGCAGGCAGGCATATAAATCCCAAAGATCAGACAAATTCAACTGATGCTCTAACCATAGATCACATGCATAATCTACTATTTCATCTCAAAACAACACAGAACTGAAGCAAACTGGTGCTGCACATACTTGTCCAGAATACAGAGGACAGTATCTGCAGGGTCCTCGAAGCTCGCCAGAACAGCCTTCGTGAACTCATCCTCACGCCCCTCGTCGAACGGAACGTGAACCGCAGCCTTGCTCACGTAATTCAGATCAGGAGACACCATGGCCGCCAAGCTCTTCCGGTCCCTGATATCCAGGAGCTGCGCGCTCGGGTCGTCCCTCAGCTTCCTGAACGCATCGATCGCGGACACGTACTTGTACTTCCTCAAGTAGTACTCCGCCACGGGAACCACCACGAGCCAAACGAAGGTGCACCCGGCGACGAAGAATGGGTTCCGGTTGAAGAAGTCATCGATGGAGACGAGAACCGACTCCAGGTTGATCCTGTCCGAGACCTGGCCGGCGGCAGGGGAGACGGCGCCCTCGGAGGCGAGGCAAGGGAGCGAATGGAAGAGGTGAAACAGTGGAAAGCAGAGAGGGGCTCTGGTGAAGTGCAGAGGAAAGGAACGGCCTTTGAGGAGGAGGAAGTGAGGATTCTCCGTGGTAGAAATGGAGGGCGGAGGGAGAGAAATGGGTCTGGAAGAGGAGGTGGGTTTGAGGGTTTTGGGGTGTTTTAGGAAGGGAAGGGATGAAGATGAGGAGAGGATGATGGAGAGAGACTCCATTGATGACTCTGAAAGGTGAGGTGACATGGTGGGAGGAAGAAGATGATAAGAGCGTTTCAGTGGGCTTTCCGCGGCCCATGTTATTGAGCCTCGAGGCCCATTAGTTCTCTGTCGATTCCGCTCCGGCGCCTGCCGAACGAGAGAAGCTGCGAGGGGTCGGAATTGGGGAAGGATGAGCGGCGTCGCCGGCGACGGAACCCTAGCGCCGAGCGAGTTCCGGGTCGCCGCTCTCGCTTTCGCGGAGCGATGGAAGAGCGCCGTGTCCGCCCTCCCGCCGTGGTCGTGGATTCCTCGTCCGACGCATCCTTGGCTCTCGAACGAAGTAAAAATTCCCCCTTTTTCGTTGGCGTCCGATCGGTTCGGTCCGAAGCTCGATGCGCTTTAACGGTTGCTCGCTTGTGTCTCAGGTCGATGGATACTTGGCGCGCGAGAACGTGTGTCTTCTCGGCTCTAGTGAGGTTTCTGTCGCGTGAATTGGAATTGTAGCGCTGGTTCTTGGATAGTTTGGCCGTTGTAGTTAGCTAAAGTTGCATGCTTTTCGCAGGAAAATCGTGTCGGATGTCGCGGTGGTTCGGAAGAGCCGAATTGCTCCGGCGATGACGAGCCCGTCGATGATGCTACGTTGGTATGCTTGATTTTATGGGAATTGCTGTGGTTCCAATCTTATTTTGATGGAAAAATGAGTAATCTATGATTTAGCCGACTGTTTTTAATGACAGGGTCGGATACTGGTTCCCGTTGCATTGGTATTCTGATTCTGATATTGTTGCTTTTACCAGGTTCAGAGCAGTAGAGATGATGTTCATTACTATGATTTCCACATCATTTACGACTCTTCGTACAGGGTTCCGGTGCTATATTTCCGTGCATACAGTGGAGGTATGATGAGGCTATGATATGAGATCATGTCAGAGTAGAAGCTAGTTCCCGCTAGCAAACTCAATGAGTTTGAACTTTCAATTGCTCATTTGCAGCCGTTTGCTGTCTGTTTCCTGGATTGTGATATGACTTTATGTGATTAGTCATTGTGCCATCTATTTTTCCACAACACTAAGCATACTGAATGAACTACTAGTAATGCAGCGGATAGTTGTTTAAGCGTTGGGGGCAGGTTCCCCATCTATCTTTCAAATGTAGTAAAATGGATCAAATATCAAATTCCATAAAGGAGAAGATGAAAACCGAAGTAAAACATGATCCTGTCGTCTTTTTACAGAAGGAAGATTTGGATTTATCTTGTTCTCGTCCCTTTCTGCTCTAGACCTTCTGATGTTGTTTCCCTAGCCCTCTGCTAATATCGGATGCAAGTGGAGCCTAGAGTTGCATTTGTGGAAGGAAGGTGTCAACTGTGGAATATGATGATGGTTTTGATGGTTGCTAGCTAGGATCAAAATCCTCCTCGAGGTGACATCTTGAAGAATGTTGAGAGTTCAATAATCCAATTCCAAGATATGCTTACATAGTTTGGTTGAACTAATTCGTAGTGCAAAATGACCAAATGGGAGAGAAACATTGTCACTCGGAGTTAAAAGGGGCAAAACTTGGGAGTTAGTGGAGATATTTTTAGTGAAGTGAGAACAAACTAGAGAAGATAACAGGAAGAGCTTCCTGTTTCCTTGATTAGGGCATCCACGCAGTCCTTGAAACTTGAAAGGCCTTGTTTCTTCCCGAAAATTAGCAAACACAACATTAATTTTAGGCTGACCAATCAGCTGCTTTGAAGTAGTTCCTTAGTGGAATAACTTAAATAATGTTTTGAGTGAAAATGTAGGACTAAAGTGAGATAAGTTCAATGTGCAATGGCTAACTGGGGAGTTAGTGGCAAAATTGATTGAGTTGGGAGGATTAATGGTCTTTTCTATACAAAAAAATTGCATGATTCATCTGGGTAAGTCATAAGCTGAATACTGGTCGCAAGTGCTGGGGTAATCTTGTTATTACCACTGTAAACCTAATGCTTTTGTTCTTTAAGCCTATTATAAACCTTTCTTATTGTTATCTCATCAGATGGACGGACTCTACTCTTAAATGAATTTGAAGGAGACCTTCCAGCCGACTCTTCAGAGGCACTAGTGAAATCAAAGTGGACATTTATAACTCAGGAGGTAAGCGTCCTTGTCCGATATATTATTCTTTCGTTACAATTTTCTTGAATCATAATGTTTCTGCTTGATTTCTTCGTCGTTTCCGATGATCGTTGTGTTGATGTTCCTGAATAACAAGACTTTCTACCATGGACTGCAGGAGCATCCATACTTGAACAGGCCATGGTACAAATTACATCCATGTGGTACCAGTGAATGTATAAAATTGCTCTTCCAGAGTGACGCCTCGATCAGAACAACATCCGGCACAGCTGAGCTATATTTGCTATCTTGGTTCTCCGTTGTTGGACGGTTGGTGGGTCTTAGCATCCCTTACGAAATGATGAAATGTGAGAACAATACGTAGCTCCGTATGTGTGGCCTCTTGTGAAATCATTGACTTATTACTCGGCCATAGGCTATGACTACATCAAATGGACAGTGGAACAATTTGGGAATTAGCCACCAAGGCAAGCCATTCTAGCCTCGACGGACGCTTTTCTTCGTACTTGGACTTAGCGGTCAAGAGCTTCAGTTGACATGCGGAGGATGTTAGTCGTCACTTCAGGTGTCACTTGTTTTGCTTCCACCTGTGAACATTGCAGGTGCCACGGCAGTGCTGTAGTGTCTCATCGTTAACCATTTATGTAGCTTTCAAACATAATGAGTGCGCATCAAATTGATACGCAGTTCGAAGTGAGTTATCATATCAGAATTGGTTTCAAGGCAAAGGTACGTCACCCCATTTGCAATCTGTCTCGGGATTGGTTTCAATGCAAAGGGGCGTTGCCCAATTATCAATCATTCTCACCATCGATTTCTTATCCTCTTAAGGACGACCGGTAATTCAATAAGCACGAATAGGAGAGGTGATTTGCATATGTAGATGTCCTCATCCGATACATTTGCATTTCATCTGCTTTCAATGACACGGGCGAGGAGATACAAGACTATTGTCTGGGTCCGACCAACCGAACATTTTTCTCTCAATAGTCAATTGCATCAGCTACAGTTCATGTTGTCACAACAAGAAATGTCACATTTCCATGGAACAAGGAAAATCCCCTGGACACCACTTAACCAACATATGTAACTCTTAACAAGATCAAAATTTTGGTTTGAACTACTCTTTCTGCCTCAAACGAAAGATCGACGGGTATCTTGCCAGAGCAAGTAGCCAGCTTTATGACAGGAACCCATCTCTGTCTCTGCTGATGTTCATCTATCTGATCTTGCCCATCGTAACGACTGAGATTTCACGTAACAGGCAAATGCATGAAAGATTTCTAAGTGGAGTCAGTTTCTTTTCTCTCGGCTGTTCGGTTAAAGCAGACTAAGAACTCCTTATTGCCCTCAGCACCCTTTAAAGGAGATTCGATCCAACCTTTCTTCTGGAACCCAAAATTTTCCACACCATTGATAATTTTTTCAAGAACCTGCTCAACATAAAAAGTGACAAAAACACATGGTTATTCACCTATTTGATTAGTCAAAGCCAGGGCGGAACAGACGGAGCTGACCGAATCAAAGATGTGAGGCCAAAAACATCAATTGGCAAAAAGTCAGTTGAATGCCTACCTCTTGATGAACAAGGGGATCTCTTACGATACCGCCACCTCCGACCTGCCAAAAGATTCAGAAGAAAAAATTAACTACAACCAAAGCATTTTCATTTATCGCTAAACAAACACATCCTTCCTTTACTGTTTTGTGACCAGAATGTAGATGCATGCAGATTGCTTACATCCACACAATTTTGTAGAGAATACAACAGAATTAACTGAAACTTTTACTTGTGATCTGCGGGCCTCAAATTGAGGCTTGACCAGGGTGACCAACGTGGCCTCTTCCTTCATCACATTTACAACAGCTGGCATGACCTACAAGAACAGACCATGACAGCAGTCACCAATTGGCGACAAGCAATAAACTACTCTTAGAGAAATCAGAGATGACACACAAGGCTTGTAGTAGAACTCTTTATAAAGCTTTCAAACTTACCAATAGAATTGAGATGAATGATAGGTCTAGAGTCACCAAATCAACCTTCTGGGGGAGCCCGGGAAGGTATCTCAAATTCGTCCGTTCTATTATGGAGACACGTTCATCTCGACGAATCTTGTCTGCTACCTAACAAGACAAAGGCACCAATAAAATGGTTCAGAAGAATAATCACAACTGTGCAAAACCAACATGAAATTAATATGCTATTATTGTTCTCTCTAATATTATTGAAATGGAATGAATACGTAAAAGGAAGTACCAAGTGCTTCTTTGAACACTACCATCAAGTGCACAAGTAAATATATATTAGCAAACTTACCTGTCCGTAACCAACATCAACTCCGTAAACAAATGATGCACCATACTGGAGTAAGCAATCTGTAAATCCTCCTGTGGACAGTCCTGAATCGAGAGCTACTTTTCCTTCCACATCAACACCCAATTGTTCAATGGCTCCTTCCAACTTGTATCCTGCTCTGATTTACATAATCATAGGAAAGCAAAATCTAGCTAAGCGTTCTTCACAATGACTCCAAACTGTTCCCTTGGCAAGGGAAAATGAAAAGATACAAAGAGTTTTCTCTGTGGAATAATCACCTACATACATATTTTGGAATTTCAGCTATTATCTCTACATTTGCTTGATCCGACACAGGGGCTCCTGCTTTATTGACTACTTTCCCATTCACAAAAACTTTGCCTGAGACATAGATTGTGAGAGGTGAGAGATGAACTCAACTGCCAGAGCATCTGCTTAGCAGTTACAGTCACAATGCCAAGGATATATGGAAAATATCTTTGATTACAGATAGATGACAGAAGAGTTCTCATCAAACCAGAAAGGAAAATTTGCCAGATCAGATGTAATTCTCGATAACAAAAGCGATGTTTCACTGGATTTCAGGTTCTTAGATGGATCAATATCATGTAAAACAAATATAAATGTGAATGAGGCATAATGTACAAACAATACAGCCCTACCCATTATCTGGAAACCCAACAATGATTTTTCAGTTAATCCAGTGGATTTCTCAGTTCCATCATCACATGATCAACAATGCAAACAAATATTTCATGTTAGACTGAACCCTGTACAGAGTTCCCCTGATTACTACAGAATACCGACCCACATTTTTCAATACAAAAGCTTGACCATTTTTGTTGCATGATGCCTTAAAAGGGTGTACCTTGGAGAATCCATGACTGTATAATGTTTCGACTGTATTGCTGATACCTTTCAAGACACACTTCATCAAGTCTCTTTTTCCTAAAGATGCCAAAAATAAAAGCAGATTCCATAATAAGCGATACTAAAGGCAAATCAAAATGAAGTGAAAAGCATGAAATTTCTACCAAATGTTTTCTATCATAACCTACCCATTCCTCTGGCTTAACAAACCAATTTGATTGGTTGTGTAAAGGACTTCATTTGACATGCTAGTTTGGATTAAGAAATAGAGAGCTTACTTCTTCTGCGGCTGAAGCTTTTGCGACTTGACAGCAGCGAAACTTCTCAGCGGACAAAATAAATGGCCTCTGATCCATTTGACTGCATTACAAATAACCAAACCACCTAGTCAGACTCACACTTGAAGGCTAAAATATCATCGAAACATATTCAGAAAGGCAATGGCATCATAAACTGACATTCTTGGACGCTGGGCATGTCTACAGTGCTACCGGACAATAAGAACACATTAAATATGGTAGCTGCGCTCTTCGCATTGGTAAATCAATGTAAAAGTATCAATAATTAATTTCCCACAATTGACATCTTTTTAAAAACATAAGAACATGTTTACCTCATTTTAAGTGGGTGCACCACCCGAGGCGGCACGACAGCAAAATGTATAAGGAAAAATCGACTCAAACATCACTACTACTCGGTGCTTGCAATACTAGATGATACGAGAGATTGACAAAAAAAAAAAAATGAAATTGCGGAGAGACTATCGTCACAATTCTCTCTGTTTTCAAGAATTTTTCCTTCCCAAAGTCGAGGGGGAAAAGATTTGAGAGCTTTACAAATCTTGGAACAGCCTGCAAGAACGCAAGCAAGCAAGAAACTTTTCGAGGACGGGCGAATCTCAATACAAAGCATTGAAGACCCTTCTTTCTGCTGGAAATCTCCAACTTCTCTTATACAAAAAAACCCGAAATTCTTAGGAAACAGATGGAATCGAACCAACCACAAGCATGTTGCCCCAACCAAAACAAACGACAAAAGCTAACCACAAGCACCGGTACAAAGTGCACGAATTACCGGGTACAGTATGGAACTAAGAGAGTACCATGAGAAGCGCAAGGCGAGCTCGACGCAGAACCGCGCGAGAGGAGAAGCGGGAGATGGAGACAGCGAAGTGCCATCTCCTTCGTCTGGTTTCGCTCCGATTCAACTCGAAGCTCAACTCAGCTCCGTCCGAGTCGATGTGTCTCCGCTCACCAGCGCCCATCTTTTTCTTGAATCCAGCAAGTTCGGGTTGCGGGCCGGAAATCGGGCCGCCGCAGGCTGAGTAGACCGATTTTGCTATGAGGCCGGGAGACGTGTGGGTAATGGGCTGGGCCCCCGGCTTTGCCCTGATTGGATTTTTCTAACCGGTCGAACTTTCTCCAGTTGAGAAATCAAGGGTCATGATTGAGTCTAGTTAGATCAATGGATACAGGGTCAGCTTCGTATTAGAAGAGATCGACCCAGAGAGACAGCTGAGACGCCCTGAACAATGATGAGACACACGATCTTAAGCAATCATATATACATGTATACTATCACGAATAATGTAAACATAAAGATATAACCTTTATTGAAAATGAGCATATGCCCACTCAAGAGTTCTTTTACTTTGTTTGGTTGGAATCCACAATAATCTGTCATTTTAGCTTTGTAGGATTGATTAATTGGGTAATTTTGGTTCAGTTGACGATCATGATTGATCGTGAAGTGTTAAAAAGAAAATTACTGCAAGAGTGCCCATTATTCGCCTGAAACAAACTCTTGATCAAACTTTTATCTTCCCATTTGTTTTCCAACCCCCAACGCAATGGCAGTTCAAAACATGAAGTGAAAGTGGGTAAAAGTCGTGATTTCTGACTGATGCATTATTGGGTGTCTTGGCTTGGCCACGAGGGCCTTTTGCCGAAGTGGATAAGATGGGATAAGGTCACGGCCAACATCCAACCAATCAAGCCCCTCCAACCTTACACTTCACTCCTCTCCGACCACGAGATTTCATGCAATAGATCCTCTCACCCTCTTCCCAAAATCTAACTCAACTCAACCCTCTTCTCCGTTATATACCTGCACGCTTTTTTCCTCCCGAAGAATCTTCTCCTCTTTTTGAGTTGTCAGGAGAGGAGCTGCAGAAGGGAAAATGGCTGCCGCCACCGCATCTCCCATGGCCAGTCAGCTCAAGAGCAGCTTTGCATCATCATCGTCCAGGAGCCTGATTGCTCCCAAGGGCCTCTCTGGTTCCTCCTTCAGAGCCTTGCCCACCAGGAGGACTCACTCCTTCACTGTCAAGGCTATCCAATCCGAGAAGGTGAGTCTTCTCGCGTCCATCCTGCTTTGTGTATCACGAGTCATGATTCGATCGGACGTGCTTGTGCAGCGTAAAAATCAATGAATTGGTCTTTCAAACATCTTTATGTTATTCTCTAGTCATCTGACTTGTTTAGCTAGTCTTGGAAGAAGAAAATGAGACTTGAAGATAATGAGTGGAAGTTCTTCTCTTCCACCATTCAGTCAAGTTTCTCATTCTTGGTTCACCTTTCTTAGTCTTTTGGATCTGTGTATATAGAAGAATAATTTCACATGGCATAGGGTTGCAAGAAGCTAGTCTTTCTGTATTTGAACTGATTGAGCTAATCCGAGTGTAAAGGTCACCGTGATTGGATTTCTGCTGTGTGATTTTTTCTGTCGGTGGTAATTTTTTGTAGCTTGCTAAAAGAGCCAACCAAGAGGTTTTAGCTTTCAATATGGAAAGGAGAGGTAGGCGGTTCAAATCCTCACTTTCTTGGAAGGAAAATGTGGGGACGATTTAGTTTGAAGTATGGGTTTCGACTTTCACGTCTTGCAATGACGCATGATAAAAGAGTTTGAGAGTCAGAGTCAAAATAGAAGTAGAGTAGGATCAATAAAAAAAAAAAGTAAGAGAATATAGCATGTTATCATTCATTTGCGAATACATATTCACTAAGTGGCTCCATTCACTCGTTACATTAGTTGACGGGTTTCAATTCCTGCATCTACCTTTCGCACGCAGCCAACCTTCCAAGTGGTTCAACCCCTCAACGGTGACCCTTTCATTGGGAGCCTCGAGACTCCGGTCACATCCAGCCCGCTCATTGCATGGTACCTCTCCAACCTCCCTGCCTACAGGACCGCCGTGAGCCCGCTCCTCCGAGGCGTTGAGGTGGGCCTCGCCCACGGACTCCTCTTGGTGGGTCCTTTCGTCAAGGCCGGCCCTTTGAGGAACACGGAGTATGCAGGAGCAGCAGGATCATTGGCTGCCGGAGGCCTGGTTGCGATCCTGAGCATCTGCTTGACAATGTATGGGATAGCCTCATTCAATGAAGGAGATCCCTCGACAGCACCGTCGCTAACCTTGACCGGAAGGAAGAAGGAGCCTGATCAGTTGCAGACCGCAGATGGATGGGCCAAGTTCACCGGCGGGTTCTTCTTCGGCGGGATCTCCGGGGTCACATGGGCCTACTTTCTCCTCTATGTGCTCAACCTTCCTTACTTTGTGAAGTAAATTCATACAGAAGAGAGAGATGAAATTGAAGAGTCATGTCTGTATATCTGAACCGTTTGGGAAGGAATGGGATTGAGGAAATTTCATGTCATTTAGCTCTGTATAAGCCGGAATTTCCCTGGACTTTGTCAAAGAATGTGCATTCGTAGAATGTTCTGATTGCGCTCACTTGCGTCGATGTTATCATCAGCAACAGATAAAGTGTTTCCTTAGGCAAAACTGGATCGTAAGGATCACATAAGCATCATGAGAATTTCGATGACGAATCGATATTTGTATGTCAAGCAAGGTTAAGGACAGATTTTGCGCTTATTCCATGGCAAATGCGGTTACAGCCATTCGACAAATATACTCCATGCGCTCCTGTTGATTGCCATGACTTATACTTAATGGCGTTTTATCATGCTATTGACATTTGACAGTACTGATTTAGGATAAAATAATGAAACAGAGCGAGTCATTAACTCTGTAATTCAGAAGCTGTCAAAAGGGAGTGTTGGGATGGTTTCAGTCATTTCAGGATTTAGTTTGACGACAATGTCTGTTCTACTGAATTTTTGTTGCTCTGCAGAGTGCTTTTGTCCTTTGTTTTCACCTGTCAACATTTAAGAATGTGTTAGTAAATCAAATGCATTATTAGTAGAAGACTGGTGATTAAAAGGTTAGTATAATTGCCGTGATAGTGGGTTATGCTTCATCTATAAATATTGCATTCTTTATATATGGAAGCTAATCTTATAGGGAAAAAAAAATTCCTCATTTTCTCAAATTCCTAAATTATTATCAGAGTCAGCACTTGCACTCGATGCGCACTGATGCATTTCTCATGCTACATGATGTTCAACTTGATCCTAATGCGACTATAAAAGGGTGTCCTTGGTTTTTCTTTATATTATTATTAATATAATTAATCAATCATACCACGTCAATTGTATGACTGATACGTAACATACTTTTTTCTAGCTAAATGATGTCCATTTGGTGGACTTTCTATCTACGGGACGCGGCTCCTCGTGTTAGCAACTCATTGAAAAGATTATTGATCGAATTAAAAAGAAAATAAATACGTTGGGTGATTGAAAATAAGGATAGGCTATTGGATAGTAAAAATTCACTACAGTCCAGTGGTCACTGACCTTTGTTTTTTTCCATATATGAAAAAGAGACGTCTTAAAAGAAAATGAAAAGGAGTATTTAGAAAAAAAAAAGAAAAGAAAATCAAGAGAGAGCGAATGCTATTTGACAACTAACGACAACCAGACACATCCTATCCATAGAAGAAACGGTTAACATTAACGGTCACTTGGCCTTTTTTCCTCTTTCTCAGCTTCCCGCGACAACACAGCCATGGCGATCCAAGCAAGCCAAGCTATGATCCCTTTTCTTCACGCACGCCAACTCGAATACCTCGTCCGAAGCCACAAGTCCTCTCTATCCTCTCGGTTTGGTGATCGACCCAAATCAGCAGCTCAGCTCATTAGCCGCAGAGATTCTAACAAACTCGCTTGCAAGGCCAGTGTTGACGACAGTGATGAGGTACTTGATTTTGGCAAATTTAGTGACTTGCTGATTAATTCTTAATTGTGCCAATTGATTCTTTGACAAGATCATTGGTTGGTTTCATATGCCTATATGTGTGGACAGGATTATCTGATAGATGCTCCTGTGTCAGCTGGAGATGGCTTCTCATTCTCTGGAGGTCTTGTTCTTGTTCCTCTCACCCTTTCTCCCTCCTTAAAGTGACGAGATATTAATTGCTGGATGCGCGAATATCACTATACAGAAGTTTGTTTATGAACAAAAATCTGAACTACAACTGTGGGTTGGTTCTCGCCAGGTAAATATTCTGATGGGCCGAGCCAGTCTGATGAATGGTTTAAGCAAGGAAATATGGTGAGTCATTGTACCCTATTTTATCTTTTGAACATGGCTTTCGTTATTGAAAATTTTCTGCTGTTTGTTCAGAACTTGTTCATACATTGGCGCTATACTCTGTATAGACGTTAATTGCATTTCGATACCACATGTTGTTTGAACAGTGAGAGTATCCTTTTTGATACATGATATAAATGGAATGCATGTGCCACCTGCATTGTAGACTTGGGGGGAGTCTTGCCAAGGCTAAAGCTTGGTTATATTGATCAATGCACCAAGGCTGGTTTTTCCAGTCGAGTCAATTTTATATTGCTGCTGTACAAATTAGTCTTTACCCTCTTATTTGTCAGGTGAAAGCTTTTCCTGTTCTCGGTTCTGGAGAGAAGGCCAAAGACCCTATTTTTGGACTAACAATGGGTTCTGGTTCCCAGTCTCCAGCAGATGTTTTCAGGTACTGTTAACTACTAGAAAGCAGCTGGTACCTGAACTGGCTTAATTTGTAGAATGCCAATCAACCAAATTGAGCTATCCATTCATATGATACTCCATGCATGCACAAATTGAGATTGGATTATTTGCAGGACTACCGATTGAAACATGCTATAAATGATTTTGTCCCCTAGATGGTTCTGCGTCGAAAGTGGAATTGCTGATAATCCTCCAGTTTTGTTAGTTCACGGCTTTCCTTCTCAGGTCAGTCTCATCTAGTTTTTACTAGCAATGTGTCTTTGCAATTATGCTTGGCAGAAATATGTCTCTGCTAGTGATGACGTATGTGGATGATAATGTTTTGATTAGTCTTCTGCATCTTAATTTATCTCTTATTTCCCCCAGTGGCAGATGTCAGATGCCCCCCGTTGGGTTTATTAAAGTACCATACTTGTTCTTATATAGGAAAGTCAGCTGTAGGCTGCTGCTTATGCCATTTTCGCTGAGGAAGATAACGTCAGCATTCCAGTATCTGTGTAGTGCTTACTTTGAATGACAAAATATTATGCTTGAGATACAGGCTTATTCATACCGCAAAATTCTTCCAATTCTCTCGAAGGACTACCATGCAATTGCTTTTGACTGGATAGGTAAGATCATTCGCTTAAAATTGCCTTGAATCTTTCAAAATACTCTAGCCCTCTCTCATTCTTGCAAAAACTTGAATGAGTACTACTGTGAACTGATGTTGAATTCTCAGCTATTTTAGTGTTCCTAAACATGGGCCATACTTGATCTATGAGCTTGAGGGGCTTTTCCCTGCTATAAGTAATCGCTATCAACTTAAAAAACTCCCTCTTGTAAGAACTTGGCCAGTTGGGGTTTGAAACTGGGTAGCATAATCTGATCCAAATTGATTCTTGCAGATAACTAGATCATTTCTATCAAGATTTTGCACGAATTGGTGCTCAATGAATATGCATTTTGCACAATATCCTAAGGGGAAAAGATGATCAGTAATAAGATTTGTGAGGCGCATGCAAAGAACCAGGTATCATGTGTTATGCTTATACAGAATCCAAATTCTGAGCACCAGGGGAAATACGAGGGTTCTTCTGGCCTTATTGGAGGAAAAAGCATGGTACTCGATCTAATCATAAGATGGTTCAGACCATAATCTGAACCCACTTCATGGAGAAATGCAGTTCAATTGTCCAAAGTTCACCCTAATCGATTTGTCCTGCAATTTATAACATAGGCACTACTTGCACCCTGTGCCAATGACACTTATGCAGACAACCTAAATTTAGTTCTTTCATTGCTCTTCTCTCTCCTTCTCTGCAAGAGAAGTATCCATATCATTCATTAAGCTGATTGCTGTGATGACTAGCTTTCTCAATTGTCAATACTGACCCAGGAAATTCTTTCATTTTGCCCTTACCCCATCCAGGCTTTGGATTTTCGGATAAACCCCAACCTGGATATGGATTTAACTACACATTGAATGGTACTCTTCAATATGAAGAAAAGCCTACTGTATACTTTACATGGTGGTCGCTTTAGACCCTTTCTAGGCGTGATGTTACCAATGGAGTTTGCAATGGATAATTCTGCTTCTGGATTGCAGAATATGTATCATCCTTGGAGTCTCTTATAAACAGTCTTGGCATTGATAAAGTTTCTCTAGTTGTCCAGGTACGTTAAATGCAGTATTAATTTCTATAGAGATGATGGGATGTATTTCTGTAGCAATAGATATCTGATGTGATGTGCAGGGATACTTTTCACCGGTTGTTGTTAAATATGCCAGCAAGCATCAGGAGAAGCTAAATCATTTGATCCTCTTAAACCCACCTGTAAGATATCTTGAAACCTTATCGTGCCAGTCATGTCATTCTTTTTTGTAATCTACCTTGTTACTGGCTGAGCGAATTGAGTTCATCAAATGGCCACAGTTGTCGCTATGAATGCAGGGGGTTGGAATCGTTTTATAAACGCTTCTTTTCTAGGTTTCTCTGTTGGATTTTCATGTTCATCTTTAGCAAGCTGGTACCTAGTGTATGGTCTTTGGTTTCCCATCGACCAGGAATATCTAGATCATAAAGAACAGTCATGTCTAGTGCTTTTAATCCAAATAGAACACAGAAATTTTATCTATGGGATGTTCTTTTACACAAAGCAAAGGAAATAAGCGAAATAATTTTTACTTTGTCCAACCATTCAGCAGTGTTTGCAAGTTGGGGCTAATTAACATACAAAGGCAAATGGCATTATCTATGAATGCTTATTTTGTTTGGAAATGAACCATTAGAATATGTCTCGAGTAGGTCACACTGACCGACTTATATATCCGGTATCCAATTTATTTTCTTAATTTTGGTTTAGCATTGTATTTGATTGCATGAACACTGAAAATGGGATTTGTGAGAAAAGAAGAAGATTGAATTTGGCCAAAAAGAACGGCTTCTGATGACTTTTCTCACAGCAAACAAAAAATTCAACTGCAAACTTGATGGTAATGCTCCAATTCTCGAAGGATGAGTTTTCCTTAGTTTAAAGAATATGTGTATGGATCATAAGAGAGTTAGGAACCTACTAATATTTGAAAGGAATCCCAAACACACTAGGAGTGGATCAATGTCAATCACATTCAGTGAAATATTATCAAGTCTCAAGCTTCGTCACCGGATCAACTTGTACATGACTGATATATGTGTTCTTTTCCCATCTGAACATTTCGTGAAAGGGATACACATGGTTGTTTGTCAGTCTTCATTTTTTGGTGATAAAGGCTGTTGCCAATACCTTCATCTATCCATTTATTTTCCTTATGAAACCACGCTGTTGAAATACTTGTATCTATCTTCAGTATGTTTTAAGTGGATTGTAATTTGCTTGACTTTGAACCTAGATCATAATCCATTTTGATGTGGCGAGACATGATTATCACTCTTTAGCTTTTTCCTCTTGTTTTTGCTCTAAGCTGACAAGCAAACATGCTAACCTTCCATCAAGCCTGTCCATATTCAGCAACTTCTTGCTTGGTGAGATTTTCTCTCAGGTTTGGACTCTCTTTCCTTTCGTTCTTAAGCGATTCCCATGTTCAGAGGACTTAATGATCATAAATCAGTTCCTCTTTCCAAATAGGATCCGCTTAGGGCCAGTGATAAGGCCCTGACGAGTTGTGGTCCATACAAAATGAAAGAGGATGATGCTATGGTTTATCGGAGACCTTACCTCACATCTGGCTCCTCTGGCTTTGCATTGAATGCAATTAGCAGGGCGATGAGGAAAGAGCTCAAGGTAAATCACTTTTGTTCTATTGCATATCATTGCTGATTATTACTTTTAGCAGGACAAAGGTCTATTTTCGCATGATTTTGCTGAAACTTGAGCTGCTATATGATGCAGCTATCACATCATAATAATTATCACCTGCAAAGGACTTGTTTTAATTGGACAGCCATGAGCTTGTTTATAACTTATTTGGATAAAAGTTGGATAAAAGAATCCGTACATTTAATGGGTTGGTAAGTAAGGCAAATAAAAGTTCGTAATGAATAAAAAAGTTGGTAGATTTTAATAAAAACCAAGAGGCAACTCAAACAAGACTTGGTCAATCAAAACTAGTGAGTAACCTAATGGGAGAAAAACTAAAGATGGTGAGCTTCTGAAAGAATTGATAAATCTAAGGCGTTAGAAAGAGAGCAAGATAAAAGCTGGCAAAACATACCAAAAGTTGAAAAAATCAGAAAAAAGCAAATTAACATTTGCAAGTAACTCGAATGGGGGTCGGTAACCAAAAACTAGAAGATAAGAAAAAGTTGATAATTTGTAAACTATCGTAACATGATGAAAATGTTGGTAGTTACCAAGTTATTGGGAAATCAGGTGTTTGGTAACCTTTTTTACCAATAGTTTTTTTTTTTTTTCATGCTTGTCAGCTTTTTTATAAATCTACCGGCACAGAGAGAACCCTTTATTTTTGGGAGTGGAATAGTATATTCAATTAGGAATGGTGGATTTTGGGCACATTGCTATGAACAATATTTAACTGATCTCAACTACGACAAGTTGTTGCAGAGGTACTAGTATGTTGTTCTTACAATTGCATAAATCACAATCTATGAAGCTTTACTTTTTTCTCTGCCCTACCAGTAACTGGTATTGCTCCAGAGTCAGGATGGGAAAATATGGAGCTAGCTTTTAACATTTACTATAACTTCCAGAATCTTAGATATTGATATTTTACCATGAAGAATAGCTAATAATGATGTAATATTTTGGTGAGAGATGAGTTGAGCCATTCAATTGTTGCATATTTCTTATGTTTACTGCAACTGTTGCGCGTGATAGAACTATGTAGAAGAAACAAGGACGATACTCAAGGATGAAAACTGGAAAGTCAAAACTACGATATGCTGGGGTCAAAGAGACCGTTGGCTCAGCTATGATGGGGTTGAAGAATTCTGCAAGGACTCAAAACTCAAGATGGTTGAGCTTCCTATGGTACAAGCAAAATGCAATTATGATCCCTTCGTTTTGTTGAGTCATTTTTAATCTGTTAAGGCATTAAAGGGGTTAGTGTGTTTTCCAGGCGGGGCATCACGTGCAGGAGGATTCAGGGGAAGAACTTGGAAAACTGATTGCGGAGATTGTTGGCAGAAGAGTTCAGCAATGATGGTACAGGAATAAAAGATCCTTTCCACATATATGAATGGAAAAGAAATCGACTTTGCGAGAGTTCACATTTGTTACACTAGCTTTCGGGTTCAGGGTTGCACTTCTGGCAAATGTCTACCAAGGAACTGAACCTGTTTGTAACGATCATTGCTCATTGCAATATTCTTTCTGTTATGTTTTGTTACTTTGCAAATAGATATGAGATACTACGACTTACTGAAGGGTAACAGAAACCAGTGCTTTTCACTAGATTAAGGTGTCCGCTCTACCCAGTTTTAGTCTTATCTGATTGCCCTCCCCATTCAAGACAACTTCCCGAGGCAAACCTCATAAAACCCTTTTTATCTAAACGAGCCTGCATGTATCTATTTGCTGATCTTGAACTATGGAGCTCTGACTACAATCTGGGAAGACAAGGAAAAAGGCGAAAGATGCAGACTGTTCTGTCCCCTCAAACTAAATGTAACATTTCAGCATTTAACAAAGTTTGAATTGCAAAGAGTCAAAGTTATAACCCATGGGTTTAGTTTACAGCCCATTGTCTTCTTAGAAAGTTCCTTTCTGTATTTTTTTCCGGTAACAAGCGTCACAATCATAATTGTCACAGTCGCTAAAATAGTGAGGCTCCAGGGTTCTCTTCAATGTATAACCGTGGTTGAAATGTCGTTGAACTCAAGACTTAGAAGACCCAAGGATCTGTTTTTCCATTTACAAAACTTTGTGAAAATAATGGCTTGAGTAGCTCCTCTTTTCTCAGCACCAAGAAACACGTGCTGTATGCTAGTACTGTTGAAGAGAGATGAATGGCATGAATTACCACCTTTTGTTACTCATGAGGCAATACCTCAATAGATTTTCCAAAAATGTTGTGGTTCATCTCTGCAAGGGAGCTAAAAATGCTTTCATGTAGCCTTTTTATCCTGCTTAATATGGATCAGTCCAACAGTGATCCTCCTCAACTGATTTTCTCCATCTGTGCAGGAAGATCCTCCACTGAGCAAAGGACTCATTTCTAATCTGCACAAAACAAATGTTTAAGCAATGACTAGATTGATGCCATAATAGGTAATGGTTTTATAAAACTGTTCTGCTAACTATCAAGACAGTATCCATCTAGTCATGGTCTATTAGCTTTTCTTTTTCTTTTGGTGGCACCTCTTCAGATTGACATTTCAAAGAAATGTATCTGAGCCTGCAGAGAAATGTCATGCATATGCTGCCTTAGAGCACTTACCAAACTTCTAGTATCTGGTTGATCAGGTACTGATTGATGCGAGGTGGAGTTTACAGTTTTACCCGTTGCTTCTTGATTTGCCTGCACCAGTGACTATTGATTACCACATACTATTCAACAGATACAACTACTTGCTGCAACAGACTTACACTTTGCTATTCATCCAGGCATAAACTTGAGGTTCTACTATATAAGATAACTGAATTATACAGGTTACATGAAAAATGGAGAAAGTAAGATATTTTTCTGTTTGTTAAAGGATCCAAAGTTTGGCAAGAGAAGAACCTGAGAGGCAACAACAAGATGAAGAACATCCACAAATATTTGCTAAGATGCATAAGATCATGTGGATCACATGCAAACACATAAAGAAAGGATATGGTTTCCCTCCTGAAAATTTCTTAACCTTGTTAGTTAGAAATTTTAGAGCACAACATTGCAATGAGGGCAGAAGAGTTGATATTATGATTTATTTTGCAGTTAACATGCATGAATCCTCAAGATAGGAATGTCTGACTAAGTGCCAGACATGGCACTGATGTGCTTTTTCAGTCAGAAGAAATACTTGAGAGCAAATGAACTAAATCCAGAAGAAAAGTAGGATTTATCAAGCTGAGCTCAGGATGAAAATGACCTTAAGGCAATCAACAGCAGGACATAGGTAAAGGTTCTTACATTTTTCCATGCCACACTCCCAAGTGTGACAGAGCCAGAATGAACTATGTACTCTGAATCCACAACCCCAATTTTTTTCATTCGATCACCCTGTTGAAAGAGCCTTTGGGAGATTAGTTGTATGGGGAGAAAAAAACATTCTATCTTTGATTAATTTTTCGCTACAAGAAAAATGCCTGAGCACAGTAGCCGAGCTGATAATCCAATCCCCATGCATGAGTTAAGTCATTCTGCAAAAGAAGAGAAGATATAAGAAAGAGATGATACGATAGAAGACGTAGACTCCAACAACGGAGAATGAAAAACTGTACAAAGTTTTTAAGGTCAAATCTTTTTTCATAGAAGTTCCTCCTGAAGCATAAACGGGATTCAATTGTGCACCACAATCAATTGACTGAATATATGACCATGCATTTGGTATGCCTTTTCGTAATATTGTAAAAAACTGCACAATACCTGAATCATATGCCACACACAGCGCCATGATGCTTGTGAGAAAACAGGCGCCATAATTTCCACCCACCTACATTGCAGTTTATGAAACCTTTTTTCCTTTAGCTACCCAAACAATCAGGTAAGAGCATTTCATCGTCACAGTACATTGAAATTTCAGACTAGAAGGATGCTGATGTAAACTGAGATACTCATAAAAATCATGGTAAATCTGACAATAGCGTGTGCAGACTTTTACCCTGTGCATGGAGGGCTTGTACTGTTTTCATTGCACGTAAATCCCCCACCCATCTCTCTGAAGATCCTCCTGTTACAACCATGTCACCAGAACTATAATGATTACAATCCATATATAGCATGATGAAAATGCATCATCTTAGATACCAAGAGTAGAAAAGAACGATTTATGATCTGCCAGAAATTGAACATAAGATTTCCATCTGCTGTTGTGACTCATTGCAAATTAATAAACAGTCGCTGTGACTGTAGATTTTTTATTCTTCTCGATCATATTATTGACAGAAACAGCAGACCTGTGTACTTTCGATTTTCTGTCTCGTTCAGTGATTTGATGATGGATCTCTGATTTATTCGGGTCAAGTGCTGGTTGCGATATTTCAAGCCCTTCTTCTTTGACAATTGAAAGATATCTGCATTGAGCTTTCATAAAATGTCAACTACCAGCCAAATAGGAAAACTCACACTCATCCAATTTTTCACTAGTAAAGCAGAAAACTATTACCTTCCAACATGGAAATTTTCCACTCCAAGATCCTCATCCCAAAGGAATATGTAAGCATATTCAGAAACAATGTCTGGATGTAGAAAGCGCTTTGCGAACCACCTAGGATATCAAAATGGAAGAACTTTATTGCAAGTTAGGAAGAAATTGATGAAGTTGTAGACGACACTTAGAGAACTAGCTTCAGTAGCTATCTACTATTACCACTTGGTTTGGTTGATAGCAGACACATGAATAGCATGATCACTCCATTCGGTGTCCCTCCATCCGTCCACATTCCCATCATAATGAAAAAGCATCACGAGGAAATCACTTGATAGAAACTGCAACGATGTGAGATCAAAATCAAGTACATGACAAGAAGGTGATCAGGCATAAAGTGGAGATCTAAGTGATCACCTTCTTGACGATCTTGTCTACATTATCTTTTTGCCGTATTCCTACTGGAATGGCGAGTAAGTTCGTTGAGTTTGAGCTCTGAACAAAAAGATGAACAAACTTCATGACGTAAGAGTTGATAGAAGCCAAGAAAATGCTACTTAAAGAACGATGGAATTGCACCTTTGTATTATGTGAGTCCCATAAAGGTCGCAATTTTAGATCCGAAGTGCTTGAAACAATGCCTCTGGGTAGCATCTCACTGCCACGAGATTTGCACGGTGTCTGTTGATTGGACAGTTTAACCAACAGATGAAAACAGAATCCTCGATTTCAAGTTAAGAACAAAGACGGAAAATGCACGCAAGTGCAACAAAAGTTGTGTTGCATAGCCGAACCTCGCACTGGGATGTCACATCGTGCTGACTGTTTACAGTATGCAATCCGAGAAACTTCTGCAAAACAAAAGCCTTGGTTTAATGCTACAATGCCATTGGCGTATATAACTAGCTAATTCACAAAATTGAACGAGGAAACTTTTCATTAGAAATTAGAGGACTCTTGAGGGGACATGCCGGAGAATAAGTTTTTTGGAATGAAGAAAGCTGTGGATAATCATTTGTGACAAACGCTCCACCAATGAGGAAAGCAGCGGACAGCAAGAGCACAAAGTTGCAGAGAGATAATCCTTTCCTCTTCAGTGCCTGCAGAAAACATATCTAAAAATAATAGGATACAACAAAATCAGGCACAGAAAGTTGAACTACAATGTAACAATGGATAATAATTGAGGTAAAAGATTTTGCGAATTGAAACTTCTGAAGTAGATTTCCTCAAAATCTTTGAAGCAATTTCATCAAAACCAGAGAGACGGTGTCTGTCCTATAGGACATACCGATAACAGAATTTCTCTTCATTCTTCCGAATTGACAAAAAGTGAGGATAGATATGAACAGCTTTTATATTCATCAGCGACTGAAATATCATTGCATTATCTGTTGCGCCCATTGTAAAAAGTTTCCCTTCCATGGCAATAAAGTCTCATTTGAAGTACATGTAAGGATAATCGCATGGATTTCGCACAGAAAGATTTCCTGGATTATATGTCTCAGAAAAATAACCCACCCCGCGGTGGACGAGTTGATTCGCGCCTTAACCCCTCGGCTGGAAGGGTAGAGGTTCGAAACTTCTCGCCCCCATTGCGCAACTTACCTGTGACGCCGTGGGAGGTGGGTCCCTGCGGCGCTGCTCCGGGTTTACGTCGCCGGTTGCTGGCTGTACGGCGGTTCCCGGGTCACTAAAAATTTTTTAAAAAAAAAAAATAATAATATGCATAAGTTCCCATGCTAAATCACAAAAACGATGTACAATTAAGTCCGCAAATCCAAATGAGCAACACCAGATTGCACGAAAGGAGAGATGACACATCAGGAGCCGGCATGAGAGGGAGACTTACAACAGCTGGCAGTTTCATCTTCCAGATTGAGACGACAAAATCCTAGAAAAAACACAGAACGAATACACGGTTCTTAGGAAATGCATAGAGGGATACTAAAACGAACAATAATTCCTCGCGTCCCCCATGGATGTCTAGATATAGCAGCATAGGCGTGCATGATTTTGCCATTCAAATTTTTTCCCAGCCGGTGTATTTCTGGACACTTCATTACCTTGGCTGGCGAATTGAAACAACTTGCCAAGTTAGTGCGGAGAGATGTCAGCTGTCTCCCGAGTGATCACTATAAATGCACCGGGCCGGAAATGGAAGGCGTTCATATACCATATGTGGAACACAGAGAATTGAGCAAAGAAAAATGACAGTGAATATCACTCGAGTCCTTGTGCTCAGAGGAGAAGCACTAGACTAAATTAACATGTAACAAAAGGCATGGGGCGTTATTTAAGATCCTGCTCAATACAATTGGCAGCCTGATCTTAGTCAAATCTCCTACAGCTTCACATTGGAGGGTGTGGCGTAGGAAGGAAAGGACTGCATGTGCACTACAGGAGAAATATAAGATGCTTGGAACTGCTAAAAGTTGGAGAGACACGACCCTCGATTCGCATTAAATGATTCAGATCACAACAAGATATCAAGTTGATGAAATGAACTGATCCAAAGCATCCGCCCCCTTTTTTTTTCTTTTTTCTTTTTTCTTTTTTCTCTTTGCTTGCCGCGGAACGATGATAATCCAAGTCAACCTCAAGACGGAGGCCACGAGCGAGCGTGTAAACAAGCTTAACAGGAGAATTCAAAAAGATGGTTTTTAGCACCTGCATTGATTTTGCTCCTATATAGGGCCCATGTTTGCACCTTCTTTTTGGCAGGATTGCTTGTGGTTGAAGAGGACGACGTTGGCCACCAAAAGTCTCAGTTTTGACTTTGTCGGAGGAAACCATTTTGAAAAGTCTTCAATTCATAATCAGGGTTGCAACTCAAGATCCAATAAAGGGAATATAAATAGAAGAAAAAACTTAAGAGGACTGTCCCTATTTTAAGAACTTTCCTTGTTTTATTCGATGCCATATCAAGGTCATTCATAAATTCCCTTATATGGTCAACCCATTTAGTATGGATGCCGGGATATGAATTAGCTACGTTTGGTGTTCGGAATTTTAACTAAAATAGGACTGTATATGATAGGATACGAAATCCTTGAATTTTTCTATATCCTATCTACTATTTGGTGAATCACAATATTAAAGTCGGATATATTTACATCATATCATGTACATTTTTTAATATAAACGGCATATCATTGTAAATGAACCTAAAAGTTCATAAATGAAGATGGTGAAAATCTCTCACGATACTATTCCTTAATTTATTTTTATTTTATTTTTATTTTATTTTTCCTCTTTTTAGAATCATTTTCTTTATTATTTCTTTGTAACCCTTTCATCATTCTTTAATAAAATTTTATCAAATAGTAAACTGTACTAACATACCTAAAATATAAAAATACCTAAAATAGATAATGAATATAAATATATAATTTATAAATTTAATGTTTATTATAAGATAGAATCAAAGTTGAATATATAAATTAAAATAAGATTAAATTAAAAATTAATTTTTAATTTTTAATTTCTTAAATTAGAATTCAAATATTATTTATATTGAAATATAATTTAAATTTTGTTAATTTAATAAGTTTGTTATTCGAGAAAAATAATTTTCCTATTATGGACATTAGAAATCCTATCCACCTTTATTCTACCTCCCACATGGGATAATTTTATCATGTCTATATCCACATTGTATCCGACTTTATCCTATCCTGAGCAAGCATCTTTTATCCTAACTGCCAAACGCAGCCTAAGGGTATGCACAGTTTTTGGTTCAACCTTGGAACCGGACCGAAATGGATTGGATAGACCAATTCAAGGCCATTTTAGGAAGAACCGGTTCGGTTCCCATTTTTGTGAATCTAGACTTGGCCTAGGTTCAAAGACCAAAAGCGCCAGATTTACCTGAGAACAAGTTCAAATATAATCAACCAAACCATTTCTTGGGCGGTTTTAAATCACCCGCGAGAATCAGACCATGTCGTCTATACGAAGAAATAAATCATACCCACTAGACCACCATATGCATTGTTGTCAAATAATGCAACTTCTATATGTTATTATGAAAATTAAATATTCTACTTAGGAATCGAAAATCGATCCCCCTCAATTTGCTTTGTGTCGTATAGAGGCCCTCTATTACTTTTGGTTATAGCTGTAACCGCATCTAATTATGCTAATCTTCATTCTAATTCTCAAGTGAATTCATTTTAATCTAACCTAAAAGCACGAAAGCGTCGTCATGCGTCACCTAGGCACTTGGCAAGAGGACTCGAATATAAGGTGATCTGTCTACTAATGAGGAAGCCAAGGAGAAGAACTCTAAGGAAGGGATACAATGCATGGCCCAAAAAGAAGAATGAAGGGACAAAGTGGACCAAATCGCTACGGCCCATCAAAGTAAAGCCGAGCCCAAATTGGACACGCGCGTATTTTTGTTTTCCTCTATAAGTAAAAGTCAGAACCAAGCCCAATATTCCGAGTCGAGTGAGAGTTTCATTTGAGAAGTTTTTGAAATACACCCCACATCATACTTCCCGTGCAATGATCGATTTGCGCGAATGAAAATACTGCGTAGTAGGAGTACGGCCATTTGATTATCTATCGTCGAATTGTTCCCTAGATAAAAAAATAAAAAAAGCTTGAATTCTCTCCTAAGATATTGGCGCATAATTATCGTTAAGGATTCACTGGTCTTTCATGAGATCACGAGTTTAATTCACGCTATAAATGTATTTCTAAATTAACTTATGGCAAACCTCGTGTGAGGAGATTTTGGACCTTTAATGCCCATTCCAGTTTTTTTATCAGATGAAAAAAAAGGAGGCATGGTCAGTGGTTGGTACAAATGGCACTTAATTGGAAGTCATGAGGTAATTATGCCCTCAAATTCTTCGACCATTAAGATTTGATTGATCAAATCAACGAACTACTCAAATCAAATGGCATAAAAAAGAAAAAGGCAAATAACATTTTTTTCTCAAGGTCATTACAATAATTTATTAGAATTTAGACGACATCACTGTCGAAATATTATTCCATGTTGCTCGACAATAGTCTAATGTGATATATATATATACATGGTTTCCTCCATCTATCGGTTTTGGGTTGTCCTTTCTATTATTCACATCAATCCATTATTTTCTATTATTATTACTTATGATAACTTGGTTGATTTGGGGTCATAAGTCCTAGCATTTTAGTTTTTAGGAACCGAAAAATGTTTCGGTTGCCGTGTAGATGGCTTTATTTCGATAAATGGTTCATATTATCCCAAATTTTTTCCCCAAGTGTAGAGACGACATTGAGATTATCAAACAAAATCACTCCATTCATGTAGATTGAAGTGATTTAATCGGTTTGATGGTGTAAATATGATTGTGTCGAACTCTTCTTCTCATATCAGTTTACTCTTTCATTGTCACTTTATTAACAAAGTAATCGAAAAATGAAGCAACATTTCGGTAAGTTGATATTTGGACATGCTTTAGAATTTTTCGGGGATTGACATGGTTGATGTATGTAAAAATGACATGTAGCATCTGTTGACATGAGAACAACATCCCACGCAAATATAAATGGCGTAGTTCTAAGTTGTACATAATTTGCTTGTACTTATTTATATTGGAGCTTGGGCGATAATATATGTATAGCCCTGGTCACATTAGGAAATCTAACTTTACTTGCTAATTGCAGAATTTATGAGTCAACTAGTAAAACGCACATGCCTGTCCGGTATAACTATAATTGTTATTGAGATATTGTAATTAGGGGTGTCAGTGGTATAATTTGATTCAAATTTTCAAGAAACCTAAACTAAACCATTTGAATGTGCATTAATTTTGAACTGAACCACGTCTCGAGCTAAATTTAACTTGAACCGAAGACTAGATTCGGTGTTAAGTTTAATTTTTATATATATATATAAATTAATGGAAAATGAGAGAAATTATGTAAATTATAATATTAAGAAAATGGGTAATTTTTCAGTTTAGTTTTTGTCTAGCAAAACTATCCAAACTAGAATATAAAAATAGCTAGTTTTTCATTATCCAAACTGAATTGAAAATGCAATAAAATTTAGTTTGGTTCATATCGATTTCATTTTCAGTTCGATTTTCCGGTTTGGTTCTAATGTCCTCGGTTGTAATGCGTGGATTTGATAATATATGATTTAACATTGGCTGCGGCAGTTTGTTGTAAGCTATTGCAACTGTGAATGGAAATGAAAATTTCACCATGACATTTCACAACTAGAGATGTTGTGTACAAATGTGTTGTATAGGCTCCGAGCGTCTCTTGATACTAGCAAATGGTAATTGGTTCTAAAGTGATTCAGTAGTCTATCTAGAACTAGAAACAAATCCTATGGACTATGGTTTATAAAAATTGGAATTGAGAATCAAATTGGTTTTGGAATTGACTATTGCTCCTAAATCAGTTGGTTTGTTATTGCTTTCTAGGGAGCCTATGTTAAGTTTTGGCTAAAAAGTCACATTCTTATTATAAAAACAGAAGATTAGCGCCATTTCATTACAAAAAAGTTGTTGGATAAATAGTTTAATTGCTGTTTGTTCGTACTTCAAGACTAGACTTCAAAATTGACTTGGGCTGAGCTAGCGATTTCTACCTTGGAATTAGGAATGGAATCAGTTTTCAATGCTCGCCCTTAATAGTACCTTTGTTTTTCGTCCACCACGATGTTTTCTCAGATGCGTTGATAGGTAAACGATAAAGTTCATGCCAAGGTTAAATGGAACCACCTTGAAAACAGCAGACCCATTTGATTTTTCTTTTCTATAAAAAGGCGAGGCCCTAGGAAATCGCAAATTTTTGCGGGAACAGGGTACTGTCCCATAAAATTGGAATTTTACTATTTGAGAGGAACAAGGACGGGTAGTGGAGGGCCCCAACAACGCCCTGTCCTTGTTGGCAAATAGAATAAAAAGAATAACTAGGACTCATAAAACATGTTTTCTCATTTTTTATGTCAAAAATACGTAATTACTGTTCACTTAAAATTTGTTAATAAAAACATATCAAGAGCTTCGAAGCAAATTAAATCTAAAAGGGCTCGGAGAGGGTACATGACTCAATTAAAAATAAGTCTATTAGTCTTTTGGATCTTGACAACTCAGTCGTCTACTTTACTCATGTCCTTACTGTAAAGGGTTAAAGAGAAATATGAAAACTAGGAAAGCTCAGTTGTTGAATAAGTAATTGAAAAATGCCGTGTTTCAATGCATTAATTATTCTTAGTTGCGTATAATTACTATTTTAATAATAATTAATATAAATTTATTAAAAGCTCAACATATTCATTAGCATGAATAGTTCATAATTTTGGTCTAATGTAAAATGTCATCCTTAGACGTCTAATTTGCTGAATATAATACTTGAATTATTAGCAAATGTTCGTTCTAGTCTATACGTCATATAAAAAATATTCAACATTGTCCTTATTTTTATTCAAGTTAATAGAATTTACTAGTGTGGCTTCCAATTCATTAGATATGAACGGTGGACAATAAAAAAAGTTACACATTGATTATCCAAGGAAATTATTAATTTACAATTAGGATATAATTATTCACATCATAAGATAATGATGGATACATTAATGCGCAATGTCTTTTCCCTTCTACCTTTCTTTGGTAGAAGAACAGGAAGATCGATGAGTCGAATTCAGCATCCAATAATCTACATTATCAAATAACATTATATAGTGAGCACTTATGTATGGTATGGTGATCAACTCAGAGAAACCATTGTGAACAGTTATTTTTTTCCTTCCGAGGGAGATTAGTTATGAGTGGACGGGTCATGACATGGGCAATTCGAGACGGTACGGTGCGGACCCAATCCGACAGCTGACGGGTCGAGTCCGTGTCATCGTGGCGGCGACGCGCTGTGCAGCCGCGCGTGGGGGGGACGGAGCACCCCCTAATAAGGTAATTTTGCAGGCACACGGTCGGTACCTTCTCAGATCAGCTCTGGTCGATGCGGGCCGTCGATCCATCGCTCTCGCCGCGGCTCGCTGTACACGTGGACGGCCGGGATCGCCAGGGGCGACGCATCCTCCCCCTCAGGATGCGGTCGCCCCATCCCCCGGTGGGCCCCCACCCCCAACCCGGCAAAGAAAAAGAGGAGGATCTGGAAGTTGTACCGTTTTTTCCTAATTTCTTCCGAATTTCTTTTGATTTCCGAAGTTGTTAGCTTTCGTAATCACGCTTGCTGCTCGATCTTCTCGCTCTAAAGCTCGTGGAACAGTCCAGATCTCTCTCTCTCTAGGACCAGGGAAAGCGCAAGTTGTCTACTTGTTTTTGATCCTTATCTCCTCGCATGCTAGAGATCACTCATTGCTTGTGGGGTTTTCAAGAATCGTTCCCACCATGTTTCATCTTCCATCATCTTCCATCTTCTTCTTCTTCTTCTTCTTCTTCTCTGTTTCATTGGTCTCCTCGGCGGAGATCCGGAGTTGCCTTTTGCGTTTCGGCTTTGTCCGGTGTGATTCGATGGGCATTTTCCTTCGGGTTCCGCAAGGAAAGTGCTCTCTCTTTGTGACCTTCTACATGGGCGACTCTTTTACTTTTTTCAGCGAGCGTTGAATCAGACTGGGTTTTCTTTGGAGTGGGAAGTTAGTGCCGTTTGACTTTCTAGGGTTTTGCTTTGCTCGTTGTTGCGAAATACGAAGTTGTTTGGATGCGAAACTGGGATGGATTTTCTTCTTCTTTTCTTCGTTATAGTGATAGGGTTTGGCAGTTCTTGATCTGGAGATCGTTAAGAGTTTGCTCTCGCGGTCACATTTCGTTTTCTGTTTGGTTGTGCTTGTTTTGTTTTGTGGAGGTTTTATGTTCGGATTAAGCTTGTTGCCAGTTTGTTGCTACTTATTGAGGGAAAGGGAATTTTCTTTTCTATGAGTTTATTTGAGTTTTGTTGAACTTACTCATGCTTTACTGAATTCACATGCTTACTGCCCTAGCTAGCACGAGCACCTACTTATTTTTTAAATGTTCTCCCTTTTGGATCTTTAGGCTCGCAGTCTTTCGATGTAGTCTCACCGGTTTTGGATACTTTTCTTTGGTTAATGGTGGTTCCTACACGGTGGCTCCCCATGCTGTTCTCACTAGACGTGGGTGCGTCATGATTGGGTCATAAATGTCGCTTGGGTTTTGCTTTTGTGCTCTCTTTTCGATAATAATTTATGGGCATGCAATATATTCTTTCCTTTCCTTTTGATTATTTCTTTTGAAGATCTTGAGTTGCGAGATTTCAGTGCTGTTTATGCTCTTCTAACTCACGTCCGTGCTGATCCCTCTGAAACATATGCCTAGTACGCTTCAACCTTTGAAGCTGTCCATCTCTTGCTGTGTTTAAGTCAGTATGGGGACATTTTTGTTGGCTTAGAGCAATCTGTGCTTCTGGAGATTTTGGTTGAGACCCCTTTATTGATAAGGCAAACTATTTTCTATGGCTATTGCATGTTTATATGTTCCAAAATATTGCTTATATCCTTCTAATTTGAATCGGAGGATACTATAACAATCATCCAATACAGTACTCTTGTTGGTGAGGATTGGATTGGCTATTGAATTTCAGTCAAGTGATGTGTAATGATCCATAGATTATGGTAAAAGATTTATACAAGCATGCCATAAGTAGAGTTCGCCTCTGTGCTTTTCCTTATGCAGATTTGGGCCTCTAGGTGATATCGTTGCTTGACAACGAGAGAGAGCACGCTAGTTAGCATTCATAAAAGGGACATGGCTGTCTACAAGCGTGCTTTCTATCGTTGTCATGTGATCTGCATTTGAGGCTTTGTTCCCAATCTTTGGCATAAGCGAATGGTAACTTCGAATTATATGTCTAGTGTAATATTTTAATACATGGCATTGATGAGTTTTGAAAGCTTGTGTCATGCATATACGATGCAAGAGGCTTGAGTCTCCTTTTTCACATAGCTGGGGGGTAATGTGAATTTTCTTTCTCCTTAAACTTGACATTTTAATGCCTGATACTAATGATTGTGTACTTTGTGTGATGTATTAACCTAGTGCAATTCTAGATGGTCTTCCAATAGTTTGGTGCATGCTTCTAGAATTTGTGTGTCTTTGTTTATTTTTGGCTGTTGTGCAGATGTGATGCATTGGAGCATTTACTAGATACTCAAATAATTAAGACGTATTTTCCTGACCTAGCTGGTAGCATTCTTGACATTATCTGCAACATCGATGTGTCTATTGAGATGTGCACATTTTATTGGTTGATCTAAAGTATGTCACTATTCATGATACTGATCAATGATTCTGGAGTTGCATTGCATACTAATAATGAATTATTTTAATGCACGATTTTGGAGTCTTAAGTACCATATTGTTTGTTATTTTCCTTGAAGGACCTATTTCATTTGGTGTTTGGATGAGGTTATGGGATGTTGTCCTCCTCAACTTATGCAGCATAACTTTAAATCTACTTGAACTTGTAGTTGCTGAGTTTGATATTGACTAAAATATATTGTTTTCATGGAATTATGAAATATGATGTGCACTCCATCATAGTAGGCTTAATTCAGTGAAGAAAAGGATGCCAAAAATTTCCTGGTTGGCTGAATACTCAGGTCTAAATTGAGGAACTTGCATGCTAAAATTTGTTTTCTGCAGATTAAAGACCTAACTTTGGTAAGTCCTAATGATAATGACGTTGCACACATGCCACTGAAGTAAATTTGATTTTTCAATGAGTTTGTAATGCAATATTAAATTTAATCCGACGATGTGTTTCTTGTGCACATCAATTGTTCTAATTTGATAGCTTGTTATAGCTGATTAACCCTTCCTTAAAATATAATGCAATGCTTTGGCAGTGTTTGCTTTATTAACAATGGCGGTCATGTTTTGAGGGATCGCTCCACCAATCATTTGTATGCAGTGTAATCGAGTCTCAAACCTTTCAATTGCTGCAATGAGGTCCTATGGAAATAGAAAAGTGTAGTTGAGTCTTAAACTTTCAGTTCATGTAGTCAAGTCATAAAACTTTACTCCAAAGTGCACTAAAGTCCTAAACCTATATTAAGAAGTGAAATTTAAGTTTGTCGGATAAGCTTTGAGTGCTGTCTTGACAAGTTTCGGCATTGTCCATGGCAAAGACTTGATTTTACTTTTTGCAGAGGTTGCCAATCACAATAATGAGGACTTAATTGCATTCTGCGCAAAGGTTTAGGATGTTTGGTGCACTTCTCCTGGTATGTTGGTGCAAAGGGATTTTTTTTTAGCTGATGATTTATATTTTAAAGTTTTGCACTTGAATTACCTTAAGCTTCTATACAGATTGCCTAGGAAAAAAGAAAGGGGGGGGGGGGGAGGGGGGGGGTTGGGATGATTTATCAGTAAGTGAATTTTTAATTTGAATAGAGGTTATTGCGGTTGAATTATAAATAAAGTATTGCACTTGACTTATATATATGACATGACCCACAAATCTCTTCGTGTCTTTTTTTCTCACATGCGATGTTCCTTTTTACTGCAACCTAGGGGTTGTTTAATTCGAGAAGTGTTTTTAGTTTCCAATTCCATAGGAAATGAATTGAAAACAGTTTTCTGCTTTCATTTCCCAATTTTTTTGAAAGATGTTTGGTAAGCCAAAATGAGAATTTTTGGTGGAAATGACAATTTGGAAAATATATCTTGTGCTTCACTAAAAGAGTTTTTTTTTTTTCCTTTTCTATTTTGACCAAACGGTTATGGTTTTTTTTTTTTTTTTTTTTTTTTTTTTTTTCATAAATAGAATTTGAGTAAGTTTCAGAGAAGATTCATGTTCTTTACCAATTCATTGTGTCAGTAAGGGTTCTTGGAGCTCGCTTATTTCCTCTCCTCATCATCTTTCAGCTTTGGAGTGAAGCTCTAGAGGAGGAGGGGAGGAGAAAGAAGAAGGGGGGGGGGGGGGGGGTGGTTTGTTTTCTCTCAAGCTATCTGGAAGATCCCTTGTTTTATGCTTGGATCCATTCTATGAAGAAGGCATCGTGAAAATAGTGTCCTTTACCATGATACTGTGTTCTCATTTTGGACCGGGAAACACCAAAGCATTTTCAGTCCATGATACTGTTTTTACCTTTGTGCCTAATAAATGAGAACAAGCTTACCGTGCTTCCATTTGAAATATCTACCATGATCCCACTGAACAAAGTTGCTAGTGGCCTTTTCATTCTCAGTGAAATGACAGTGGAAATTTGAAATTGCCTGTCGAGCAAACAAGCCCTGAAATCCTGCCATTTTCTTTTCTTTTGTAGTTGTAGTTTTCTCTTGCTAGGAATGGTGATTCATAGTTGTGACTAGAGAATGAAATTATACTATACGTAAAAAATGTAAACCTTATGCATTGAAGCAAAATAGTTCTTTCTTTAATAAGGACTATGGTCTTTTTAGTTTTTTATGAAGTGTGGGATATTTCAAAATAGCGTGACGCAATTTGGGCATGGAAAGATTTTATTTTGATGTTTGTGTTGGAAAGAAGAAAGAGACTAGAATAATTCCTCTCCTCGTGTTTTGCCTCATTCAGAAAGAAAGGAACAAGGAGCAGTTGTCCTCTGGGAATTCTCTTAGGGATAATTTGTCATAGAGACTTCACTTTGGGTAACATGGGAAAGTTTAATTTCATAATTGTAGTACTGTCGTATTCAATCTTTTGTATATGATGTTGTTTAGGTTTTTTATATGTTACACCAGGAGCCAACAGATTTCTGCGCTAGCCATCTCTCTCATTACTTGTTTAGACGGTAGTTTGTTAGTAGCATAACTACTATTTTTACAGCGATGAAGGCGATTTGTGTAATGACAGTTGACACAACATGTATATACCAATGGCCAATCATTTTGGACATGGGAAGCCGTTTTCTAGTGCAGGCCATCTCTCTCTTTATGTATTTAGATGTTAGAGTACTAATAGTATAACTACTATTTCTGCGGTGATGAGGGTGATTTGTGTAAAGACAGTTGACATGACATGTATATACCAATGTTGAATCATTTTGTACATGGATGTTACCCTCTTGGTACCTTTTTAATTGAATTTTATTCATGCCTCAAGACAAACTAGTGATAAGACTACTAACTCTGTGTGTGTGTGAGAGAGAGAGGGAGGGAGGGAAATTCCGGGCAACAATATGGCATGGTGCATCATGGCCTGGCTATCTCGACCTTGAAAAATACAAGAAGGTGGAACCTTCGAGATTGAAGTGTGGTATATTTTAAGCAATCACAATACCATTCTGGAGGATTTGAAGGATATAATTTTAATTACCAAGATTTTTTAAAATATAATATTTTGACAATTCTCTTTTGAAGTAGGAGGTGATCTTGCGAATGGGGACTAATATGCTATTGGTTACTTGTGACAGACCAACAGCCTTCATGAGTGGATGCTTACTGTTCTTTTCCTTCAGAAGTTTAATCTTCGGATAATTATTGCATTATCGTGAGCAGGTTTGATTGGCTCCTTCCCTTTCAACATTTCTTGTATTTTCCTTCTCCATACTTGCCTTAAAAAGGAGAAAGCATCTGTTTTGGGATTTATGTAGCTTATCTATTGATATCAATGCCTAATATGGCATGGAATGATTAGCAGTCACCACAAATGGGCTCCTCGAAGATGGTCATTGGGGAGATGCTAGAAATTATCACCTGGCCTTTTACTTGATTTCGACCTAGTCTGGTGTTGAGGAATCTCATTGCTAATAATTGACAGAAGCTTGAAGTATAAATTATGGGAAAGATAATGGAAAACGATCATAGGGAGGTAGCTAATGGATCATTCCATGTGTTAAGTTCCATATGCTCAAGACCTTTCTTGAAGTTGCTCTTTGTGAGACCTTTTGCTTGTTTCTTTAAGACAAGCTTGTTGTTGTGTACTTACTTGATGTTTCTTGTGGTCTTTGCTTGTCTCCTAACTTCTTTACATATCCTTCTCTCATTGTGCCATCTATGATGTGCTAGAGAATGATGATGCATAACCCTCATATGTATGTGTATCTATTGGAGGGCAGTCTCGTTCCAGGAAGACATCATTTTGTGATTGAGTTTACATGTATTTCATTTTTTCTTCTGTCATTACTGGATTCTAAATGATTTATGAATTTGATAACTTGTATGTAAAAATTTTCTCGTGTGTAAAAATTTCATTAATTAAATTACACCTAAATTTCTTCAAGGGCATTACCTTTTCTGACTTATCGGGAAGCTGTAAGAAGGCTAAAATTTCTTATATAACTTATGCTTCAAACTTGATTTCCTTATAGCCTCACCTGCCTCTTTTATTAGCATTCTTGGCAGCTCATAACAAGGAAGAAGAATGAGGCTGATGTGGAACAAACTCATCCATTTTGGGGCGAGTAGATGGGAGCTTATAGCCAAACCTTGATACAACCTTATCGCTAGCTGTTAGAATGTCATACACTATCTTGTGTAACCTTATGTATTCCTTTTGTGGCTGAAATAAATTGTTCTATGTACCCTTTGTTTCTGAAAGTCTTCCATTATGTCACCTAACAATCAGATACCATATTTGCTGTTATGTCTTTGGTTAGATCTTTTGCTCATTCAATCCACTCAGCTGAATTCTTGATTTTGCTGTGGAAATAATTAAATTTATTTTGGGGCTTTACCATGCCTGCCATTTATAACTTTGGTCATACCATCTGCAACAATTTCTTTTCCACTTAAGAATCCTTATTTGTTGCTGAATAGAAGATCGACGATATGCTTTGGAGTCTTCGTCTTTTTCCTGGACAGATCTTAGTTCATTGACTTTATTAATAGTTCCCATACTATCAATACTATCAAATGGATATCTGAAACACTAGTCCATAAACTCGTTAAAATTCGAAGATGATGTCTATGATTTTTTCTTAGACAGAGATGATTCTGGATTTGCCCTATCTTGCTTTTGTGCATATGTGCACTTATAAATGTGGGTGCTTCTTGTGCAAAATATGGTTTGCTGGGCATGTGTATATTCATCCATTATATTTGTTTTTAGTAAGTGTTGGCACTGAAAGTGCAAAGGTAGGTCATAGTCTTCACCTCAGCATGAAATTGATTATGTAGTCGACTGAACTTGCATCATTGCTACAAATTGAGTTTTCAGAAACGCGATTGACTTGCACAACCATTTGTGCTGGAGATGAGGTAAATATCTGCGGTGTTTTCTTCGTTAATTTATAAGTGTCAGCGCATCTCTAGTTTTCTCATAATGCTAATGTCTCTATTGAGAGCTATTGAGCTCCAAAGTTGACTCACAAGAACTGTGATATTATGCCAAAATTGCTGCCAAACGTCTATTACATACTTCCTTTTCTCTATGAGATTGAAATTGGAATTTTCACACGTGAGGATGCTGTTTTTTTTTGGGGATAAGAAATAAGGTGAGGATGTTTGAATGCAAATTATTGTGTATTTGTTGTGCATCTAACATGGCTTTGAGTCACATGTAGCTATGCTCCAAATTTTGAAGTCTTATTGATCTTTGACTTTGATATGAAATTGAGTGCAACGGCATAAAACATGATTCATATTCCTCATCTTATATAGCCAGCTTATTTGTGGCTGCCGTTGCTGTCCAGTGGTTGGTCTTTTCGGACTCAAATTTGAAAAGAAAAGGTTATAACCGAAGTTATCTTCCAAATATTATGTTCAAAAAAATGTGTTGGACCTGAGAAAGCAAGGGCTAATATTAGATTGCACTTGAAATTGTTTGGGCTGAAGACTGTCCATTGGCTTCTGTATCTTTCATTTGTGATTGTGGTAATTCCATCCTCCGGAGCTCTCCTGCATGTTTTTGCATCTCACATTGTTGCTTCAATAACAGGTGAGTTTATTACTTTTGGTCTTTCTTTTGCTGTAAATGTTTGATAGGTGACTAAGCCTAGAGGTCCAAAAACTCTGAAGAGGGTCGAATAGGGCTCAAGTTATGCTTGGTTAGGGATCAATTCATACACAACCTCGTGTTGCGAAGTTGCCTTATATGAGATTGTCGAGAGTCCTATATGCTGTAATAGGAAAAAATTTACACAGGATGATGAAGAAACGACAAGCCATCGGCTATCACATGGGTTTCGGTAGCATTTGTTGAGATGCATGTGTCATGGGCGGATCATTTGGGATCAAGACCATGTGGCGACTTAGGCTTCCTTGGATTGGTGGAGCACCTAAACTAAGCTTGGTCACTTGGATCATAGAGAGAGCGCCTAAACAAAGCTCAGTCATCTGCATCATAGAGAGAGAAAGTCTAGATAGAAGATTGGGAGAGAATTCTTAGTATAGTTGAAATGTTTGAATGGATATAATGGGGGAGAGAATTATTTGTATTGTAGAAATGTTTAAATGGATATAAATGAGTGGAGAGCTTCCCTATTTATATAAGAAGTCTCTTATTATAATTGTTGATTGCCTTTCTACCAACTATCGACATTTATACCAAAAATGCTTTAGAACTTTCGACAATTATCGTATTGCCCGTTCTTGGGAATGTTCCGGAAACCTTGGGCGACTTTGATGGTCCCTTGGTTCCGGGAAACCTTGAGACTGAGACACATGCATGTTGGCTTTTTTGGACAGGCTTAAGGTATTCGTCCCTCTTTTGCCTTTTTCAGCTTTGGCGATGCTCCTTTTATTCATCGCTCACAATGAAAAACTTGGAACTTAATGGAGATTAGTTTTCTGATATATGAAGCAGCGACAGTTTCTGATGGAGTCAAACCGCAAAGTCGTGGTTTTGATTTGACGCGTGTTCTTTCGGTAAGCAATCACTCACTTATTTCTTGAAATGAGAACAATGTGGACGGAGCAGAGCTGGACGACGACGACCATGTCTTGTATTGTTCTAGCATATGGGTATAAAATGCATCATATTTCTTTACTTAAATAAGGAGTAAGGTTAACTTAGTTACGCTATTGAATCTCTTTCTTCACTTCGGTGGAGCAAGCTTGGGGCACGCATCGCCTGAATCTTGCCTAAGCTAATCCATAACATTATTTACGTTCGAGAGAGCCACTGATATCCTGAATAAATGGATCTTTCATCTATTTATATCCTTATGATCTACTTTTTAAATCCATAAGCTACCAAATTTCCGCTCAAAAATAAAAGTTACTTATCAGTCTTAGAGAATTGAGGGAGGGTTGTCTTTAACGGCCCAGGATTAAAACATATGATGTGAGGACTGTTATGAAGAGGAATTTGCTTGAAAAGTGAATATGTACGTGGGACTCTAAAACAGAGTTCGAGGCTTATAATGTCATTCAGCTTATTTCTTTCTGGGAATTTACGTGAGTTTTACTTTGATGAAAACTGCACTTGGCAATCAAATTCGCGGACCACAGAGGGTTTCATCAGTTTTATAGGTGCCTTTCAAGTTCTTCTGTTCTTTCGAATTTTGCAAGAGTATAGGCAAGAAGAAAATCACAAACCAGGGACAGTGTGCATCCATCCGCGCGTTTAGCTGTAAGGTTTGGCCCCTTCACTGCGCTTGAAGAAGAAAGCCATTAAACACCCTTTTTGTCTTTGCTGTTTCTTTTTTGAGCATTTTTTTTTCTTTATTGTCTCGCAGACTGATAAAGAAGAAAGTCATTGACCATGGTCGAACCTCAATTATCTAGATCAATTCATGTAAAAAGAAATTAATTGAAATTTATTGCTCATTGCATCATCACTTGAGATTTAACTAAAAATCTTCATAATAAAGGAGCACTACAAGTGTCATAATTTTTGTACAATTTTTATTTGAGTATCATAATCCTTTTTTTCAAAAATTTGGGTGATACAACTTTTGTATGACGCTCATTTGAGGGTCATAATTTTTTTTTTTTTATCAATTAAGTGCTGTATAATTTCCCTATTGATAACTTGAGTGCTATAATTTTTAAAAAATGTTCACTGCAAGTTGGGGAAAATTGTTCAACAGTCATAAAATTTTTGTATGAATGTTAATTTAATTCTAAACTTTCACTAATTTAGTTTTAAACATTTGTATGAAAACCCAATATATACCTCACGGCCAATTTTTGTTGGAACGGCCAGTGATGACTAGACCGCCATGCCACGTTAGTGATTTTTTATGAAAATTAGCTGGAAGGAGCACCTTGGATTTTCACACAATGGTTTAGAATTAAATTACCAAAATTGCAAAGTTTAGGATTGAATGAACATTTGTACAATAGGTTTAGAACTGATTGGATAATTTTCCCTCGTAGGTGACATGCAATCTTAAGACTTCTAGCATTTGGGTGAAGGTTTATTTAAGTGGTCAATTGAAAATTATAGTATCAAGTGAACATTTTTTAGAAGTCATAGCATTCAAGTGATTGAGAAATTTTTTTTGGCCTCAAGTAAGTGCTATAGGAATGTTATGGCACTTATGATATTCTTATCTTCATATCATATATTGAAAGCCTTTACATGGTGGTGGTGTTGTCCACACAAAATGTACAAGAATTCTGAAATGAAAGCTTTCTAATTGCCCCAATAAGAACTCTAAGTGGGGGCCACGCTCCTCGTTTTAGGAACCATGTCTACGTGATAGGCCACGAGTAACATCGAACACTTAAAAAATATATACAAATTGTCCCGTGTGAGTGGATCATGGTTAAATCAAGCAACTATGAAATGACTAGTGACAAACATGACTTGTGTAATAAAAAAGTTATGTAGCTACCAGCCGATTGTGTAGCTTGTAAAAGTTCATTATTTTATTATTTTATTTTTGCTATACGGCTATTTAAGTTGTTGATTACACAAGTCCTCTCTCTTGCCATTGATATAGATATAGTTACTAGTTTTAAAAATCAAAATCAATTGTGAAATACACAATTTGTATGAGATGATATATTGGTTCCTAGGTGGTATTGTGTCCATATAATCCTTTACCATCGAATTCAAATGCAATAAATTTTAGTCATTCAACAAAACTTATTGTGATTTTTTACCTTTCAATACAATATTGAAGGCTCCGGACTTTTAGCCCATCACATGTAGCATGATGAGAAAGTCCCTTCATCGTAAAATTACAAGTATGTAAAATTTTTAAGTGGGGCCAGACTTTATTTGGGCCCATCACGTGTAACGTGTTGAGAATTCATGACTCACGAGGAGAAGCGACCAATGAAGACCGCAAAAGTAAGTCAAGAAACTTTAGGTCGAAAACAAAAAGTAGGACACGACGACTTAGAATAATTGAGGACATTGTAGCATGATAACTCCTTCCAATTGGATCCTTGATTGTCACTACTTTAATAATTGAGTTCAATTGTATTATAAAATTGAATAGCTTTGAACTGACAATAACATGATTAGACCATTTGAAGGGGGGAATTCAAAAGGAGGTGAAAAAGTTAAAAAGGATTTCATGATCAAGGCCCTCCACATGATCAAGACAAATCGATTGGAAAAAGAGAAAATCGGGGCAAACAAAAGATGAAACTGATGTCCATTTTGTTGTTTATGAGGATTTCTTGTGTTCATCCATTGATGAGTGTTTTAGGGGGTGAAGACTAGTTGACCAAAAATAGAGAGGAGACCCAAACTCATGAGTCACACTACTTTTGTAAATTTCACAAAAAAAAAGTTTGAAAAGAAATTACTTGGGAAGAGAGAGTTCATTGAGCCAGAGGACAAGAGGCTTGTGAGGAGCATCTGCTTGTGCCTCAGAAGAACCAGTAGAAGAAAAGGTGAATCATATTTGAATTTATGTATTATTATCTATAAATTGTGAAAATTTTAAACATTTTGGGTTAAGAAAGAGTAAAAGTGTGTCCAAACCAATATTTATATGAAGTACAGAGCAAAAAGTAAATGTCTATTTGAGTAAGGTTAACTAAGCTACATGATCTTCATGTGGCCACTATAATTGTACGTAGATTTAAATTGAAGGGGTTGATTAAGGGATTTCGATTGGCGTTGAGTAGTTTTTGGATACGTGAGTACTAATGAAACATCTTTTGTTTTTTCATTTGTTTTGTCCATGAAGAGGACCAACATAGTTGCTGGAAATAAGGAACTCAAGGTTTCCATTTTTTTCCCTTAATCATGGCTTTTTTGCACCACAAGGCCAAAAATTAAGGAGTCCCACACTTTCTTTATCTTTGTTTGAAATGGTCTTAACTTAGTTTCCTAACTTCTCAAATTAAACCACTACTCCCCCAAATTTAGGTGGAGAATCTCCAGCGTTGGTGGTGGTAGGATTGCAGGGAGAGACCGCTGTTGGAGAAAACTTCCTTACTTGTTTTGAAGTTGACAAAACGTTTTCATCAATCTAGTCTGAAGACTTGCAGACTCTATCATCAAAGTCTAAAGATCTCCAGACTCAAGATTTAAAGTCTACCCTCATTGATAGTCTCCAGACCGACGAAGAAAAGATTTATTCGATAAAGAAGATTTATCCAGATGCCAGTATATTTTTAAGGATTTGGTTCGTGCGGTTGAAGAAGATCTCATGGCTAGAGATAGCTTTTCGTAATCAATTATTCTAATTGGAATCAATTTGGATAATTAGATCTTTTTGATTGGCAAAGTATACTTGGAAGGTTCTACTTATGGAAACCAAGATCCTAATTATATGGACGAGCATGATTGGTGGGCTATCATCACATTCCTTAAATAACTCGAGATCTCCCTAATTGATTTTGTCCAATGGGTAGATTGGAAGAACTCCTTTGAAAGGTGCCAACGGTTATGAAGGCATGAAAGAGTATATAAGGAAGATGCTCAAGTTATTCAAGTGTGTGCGTGAAAGAAAAATTCCAAAGTCTGAAGCTCCTAGTTCTTTGTTGATTCATTTGTTGAGCTTAAGTTGTACACGAAAGAGAGATTAAATACTTGTGAGACCTTGATGAAGTGTAGCAGAGTTTCTACACTGTGGAATCAAGGACGTGAGACTGTAAAATCTCTTTTGATTCTTAGTGGGATCCAACCAGTGGGCTGTCAGTGCGGGAGAGTGGAAGTAGGCTTGGTCTAAGTCGAACCACTATAAACATTGTGTTTGAATTCTCTTTCCCCAATCTCTTTACTTTAATTCGTGGTCTTATATATCTGTTTATATTCTTTTGCATATTCAGTCTATTATTCTCAGAAGATGGATTAATTCATTAAGTTTTGCAAAAACTTCTTTGATCGCCTATTCATCCCCCCTCTAGGTACTCTTACTAGCCCTATCAACCGCAACGCTAATAAAGAATAGAGAGAGAGAGGGGGGGGGATTGGAATTTCAAGAGAATTAGGGGAGATGGGCTTCATTTGGTTCAGCATTCCCAAGGGGTTTTCAACCCCAAAAGCCCATTGGAAAAATTTTAGGTGTTTGGTTAAGCATTTAGAGGTGTCCTTGGCCAAATGCTGACCTTTAGAATGCTGAAAGCCCAAAGCAGGTGGGGACCTGCTTTGGGCTTTCAGTATTTTTCGGAATGCTAAATAGGGGTTTAATGAATTTTTTCTTCTTCCAATATTGCCCTCACTAATAATTGCTTTTTCCTCTTTTACCCTAAAAGTTTACTGTTCATCTTCTTCCTCTTGGACTTACCGGCGGAGCTGGTCACCAAGAAGCGTCGCCTGAGGCCGTGACCTAGGCAACGGCGGTGCATGGGTTGCGCCACCCAGGCGACGTCTCTTGAGGCCGTGCGACCTAGGCGACGGCGTTGCCTGAGGCTGAGCGATCCATGCATTGCCGTCGCTTAGGTTGCGCGGCCTCAAGCGGCGTCGCCTGGGTGGTGCGACCCACGCACCGCCGTCGCTTGGGTCGCAGCCTTAGGCAATGCTACCTAGGGTTGCCCGACCCACGCATCGCTGTTGCCTGGGTCGTGTGGCCTCAAACGACGCTGCCTGGGTCGTGTGACCCACACACCACCGTCGCTTGGGTCGCGGCCTCAGGTGACGCCGCTTGGGTCGCACGATCCACGCATCGTTGCCTAGGTCGCGACCTCAGGTGGCGTCGCCTGAGGCCGTGCGACCCAGGTGATGGCAGTGCGTGGGTCGCGCGACCCGTTACCTCTCCACCACCACTGCCACCAGCCGCCTCCCCCACCACAACCACCAGCTCCGGCTGCCCTCCCGTTTGTTGCCCTCTTGCTTCAGCATCTCCTCCTCCTTTTTCCTTTTTTTTTTTTTTTTTTTTCCTTTTTCTTTTCACCTCAAAGCTACTTTGCAAAATACACCAAAATAGAGTACCCAAACACCTTTGCCTTCATCAAATGCCCATCAAAGTTGAACCAAACGGGCCCATGATTGGAGCACAGTCTGCCTCTGGAGAGGCTGTATCAGGAGCGTAGAGAGAGGACAAAGCTGGGACTTGGCAACGATTTCTTTTTTCTTTTTTCTTGTTCAAGGATGACTAGCGATGAAGTCTCATCGTTCAGTACCATTTACTTATCATACCCAAATGGCACATGCTAAACTGTTCGGAACAGTAAAAGATATTATTTTGCAATATATTGTCAATCACCAAAAAAAAGAAAAAAGGAAGAAGATATTGTTCACGAAAGGCCCCCACTGGTGGAAAAACGTCGTCCAACTTTAAGGCATTGGCCTCGACTAAGGAGCTTCAGGAATGACATTTCATCTATAAATATGTCATCAATCTTCTCAATGTTGTGTAGACCTAAACCATCTTCCACCTCCCAAAAACCATCCATATCTCAAAATCATGGCTTCTTCATTATTGCTGTCCATCCTGTCTCCTTTGTGCGTCTTCTTCTTCTTCTCCTCGCTCTTCTTAGTTGGCATCGCTTCATTTCATGAGGCAGGAGTTTCCGCTTCCTCCACTTCTTTTTCCACTGTCCACACGACCGGGAATAAGGATGAAGTAGAGGCTTTCTTGAATTGGAAATCTACTTTTGACAACCATAGCCAATCTCTCCTCTCTTCATGGCACGGTGACAATCCTTGCCACTTTATCGGTGTCGCTTGCAACTATTATGGAGCCATCACCAATCTAAATCTTTCGAACGTTGGTTTGAGAGGAACTCTAGACGGCCTTGACTTCTCGTGCTTGACCAGTGTGGTTAGCTTTGATCTCACCAGCAACTCGATCTATGGTTCCATCCCCTCAAGTATTGGTAACCTTTCCAAACTTAACTCTCTTGATCTTTGCTTCAATGAACTGTTCGGGGAAATTCCTCCAAGTATAGGTATGCTTGAGAGTCTTCATTATTTGTGCCTTTGTGCCAACAACTTGAGTGGACGTATTCCTACCTCTCTTGGAAAATTAGGCAATTTAATCAAACTAAGCATTTTGCAAAATAACTTATCTAACTCCATTCCACAAGAAATATGCAACGTGAGGAGCTTGACGCTTCTTTTCTTATGGCAAAATAGATTGTTGGGATCCATTCCTTCAGAAATTGGGAGGCTCACTTCTCTTGATAAACTTCACCTATCATCCAACAATCTCACTGGCCCAATTCCTCATTCCATTGGAAACTTGTCAAATTTATCTATGCTTAACCTCTCCTAAAATAGTTTGGTCGGTCCAATCCCTACTTCTCTTGGAAAATTGGGCAACTTAACCATATTTGACATTTCATGGAATGCCATTTCTGGTTCAATTCCACAAGAAATATGCAACCTGAGGAGCTTGACGCTTCTTTTCTTATGGCAAAATAGATTGTCGGGATCCATTCCTTCAGAAATTGGGAGACTCACTTCTCTTGATAAACTTGACCTATCATCCAACAATCTCACTGGCTCAATTCCTCATTCCATTGGAAACTTGTCAAATTTATCTCTGCTTAGCCTCTCCCAAAATAGTTTGGTCGGTCCAATCCCTACTTCTCTTGGAAAATTGGGCAACTTAACCATAATTCACATTTCACAGAATGCCGTTTCTGGTTCCATTCCACAAGAAATACGCAACATGAGGAGCTTGACGCTTCTTTTCTTATGGCAAAATAGATTGTTGGGATCCATTCCTTCAGAAATCGAGAGGCTCACTTCTCTTGATAAACTTGACCTATCATCCAACAATCTCACTGGCTCAATTCCTCATTCCATTGGAAACTTGTCAAATTTATCTCTGCTTAGCCTCTCCCAAAATAGTTTGGTCGGTCCAATCCCTACTTCTCTTGGAAAATTGGGCAACTTAACCATATTTGGCATTTCACGGAATGCCATTTCTGGTTCCATTCCTTCAGAAATCGGGAGCTTGGCACGTCTCGAAATATTGGATTTCTCAGAGAATGAATTGGTTGGTCCAATCCCATCAGAGTTGGGAAAATTGATATCTCTTATAGTATTATATTTACGTGATAATAATTTGACTGGTCCAATACCTGCATCAGTTGGAAGCTTGCCTAACCTAACTACAATAGTCCTTTGCGCCAATAAATTCTTTGGTTCCTTGCCTTCGGAATTTAATAAGTTAACACATTTGAGACATTTGGATCTTGCTATTAATGAATTAGAGGGGGAGCTGCCGGAAAATGTATGCCTTGGGAGATCATTGGCATATTTCTCCATCTTCAATAATAATTTCACGGGTCCCATCCCAGCAACCTTAAAGAATTGTAGCACATTAATCAGATTGAGACTAGAAGGAAACCAGCTTACTGGAGATATAACAGAAGCTTTCGGAGTATATCCGCTTCTAGATTTTATGGACTTGAGCCACAATCATTTGAATGGCAAACTTTCATGGAAATGGGAGCACTGTCGTAATTTGACGAGCTTAAGGATATCAAACAACAACATTTCCGGTGAGATACCCACAATTTTTGGAAGGATGACTCAGTTATGTGTACTGGACCTTTCTTCAAATAATTTGAGTGGACAGATTCCAAGGGAATTGGGAAACTTGTCGAAGTTGTTAAAGCTAGATTTAAGCAACAACGCTATCATGGGAAATGTCCCGACTGAGATTGGACTTTTATCCCATCTAACACATCTGAACTTGGCATCAAACAATTTGAGTAGATTGGTACCAGTGCAGCTAGGGTCATGCAAATGCTTGTTGAACTTGAATTTGAGTGGAAACAAATTTCAGAAAAGCATTCCTTTTGAGATAGGCAACATACAATTCCTTGAGGTTCTTGACTTGAGTCATAATTTATTGACTAGAAACATACCAGAAAAGATTGGAAAATTGAAAATGCTGCAAGTTCTAAATATCTCCCACAATTGTCTGTTCGGTTCTATTCCACATTCTTTTGGTGATATGTTGGCCTTGACTTCTATTGATATATCCTACAATGATTTGGAAGGTCCTCTCCCAAATGTCAAGGCTTTCAACGAGGCTCCATTGGAGGCAATACATCATAACAGAGGGCTCTGTGGAAATGTTGTTGGCTTACTGAAGTGCAATTATACTAGGAGCAAGAAACGTAATCAACACATTGGAGCTAGAATCACAATTATCCTCATTCTCTTGTTGTTGGGGTTTCTCCTTCTCTTTTGCACATTGATCGTTCTTGTAATCGTCAACCATCGTCGAAGATGGATTATCAAGAGAGACGAAGATGAGCGGGCAAATGATTTGGATTTCATGCATATTTTGAGTTATGATGGCAAAGTTTTCTACAACCGAATTGTCGAGGCCACAGATGGATTTGACTCTAAGTACTATGTTGGTGAAGGAGCATATGGAATTGTTTATAAAGTTGAGATATCACAAGGTCAAACAGTTGCTGTCAAGCAAATCTCTTTATCTCGGGAAGATAGTGAGATTGTTGATTTGATACCATTTGAAAGGGAAATTCAAGCCTTAACAAACTTACGCCATCGCAACATTGTGAAATTTTATGGATTTTGCTCTCATGTCCAACGTTGTTTTTTGGTGTATGAGTACATGGAACGAGGAAGCTTGAGAACAACTTTGAACGATGATGAAAGAGCAAAAGAATTTCAATGGGACAATAGGGTAAATATGGTCCGAGGAGTTGCAGATGCATTGTCTTATATGCATCACGAATGTTCACCTCCATTGATTCATCGAGACCTGTCAAGTAACAATATTCTGTTGGATTGTGATTATGAGGCTCGTGTTTCTGATTTTGGCACCGCTAGGCTATTGAGGCTAGATTCATCAAATTGGACTACAATTGCTGGCACCATCGGGTATATCGCTCTAGGTACTTCGTAATCTTTTTTTCAATTTCGATGGGAATTTAGTGTCATATATTCCTTCTATAATTGAACTTTCACTAGGTTCTTTGATTATTTAATCTTCTTATAGAAATTAGTTTACTAGTATAGAGTTTTCAAGATTAGTGTTGATCATAAAGCTTTTGATTTCCCTAATAAAGATGAATTGGAAAATGAGGAAAAACATTATAATCGATCCATTTCAAGGATATTAAGTTCGCGTTGCCCTTAGCGAAAAAAGAAAAAAAAGGTTGGTGTTTACCTAAATGATGCTCGTACTTTAAGCGTCGAACAAAATCCTTTGAACTTCGCCTAAGAATAAACTCCCCTGCTCAAATAAGTTTTGTAAGTGTAGATTAAGTAGAAAATTGTACCTGTAATCGTCACGTCATGGGAAGCAATGTTGTCAACTTTAATATAGCTTGTGATCGAGTTTATAAGAAAATAAGATTTCTCCACTTGTAGAGCTGGCTTATTCTACAATTCCAACCGAAAAGTGCGACGTGTATAGCTTTGGAATTGTTGCATTTGAGACAATCATGGGAAAATATCCAGGAGATCAAGTCTCTCGAGAATGTTCATCATCTGCCCAAATTCAGTCTTCGATGATGTTGAAGGATGTGCTAGATCAACGTTTCTCACCATCTAGAATTTGTCTTCGAGATGCACAAGATGTGATGCTAATTGCCAAGCTAGCATTCGCGTGCTTGCAAGCTGATCCACGACTTCGACCAAGTATGAGACAAGTCTCACATGAGCTTCGTGTTCAAGTACCCTTGGAAATGCCACTCTCTGTAGTCAGCCTAGAGCAACTTCGCGATCTCGGTGTAAGGAAATTTGGAGCATTCATAGGGGATGGTAAGTTTTAGATTTACCTTTCATGTGTTATTCTGTTTGGTTCATTATAATGATGACGATCACCTTTAATATTTTCTTACTTCTTGCTCATCTCAACCATGTGATTTATGATTTTCACTGCAGAGCCAGCTTGTCTTTGAACGTTACAGGAATAGTGCGATGTTTATTGTTTGGAATCGTGGCATCAAAAACAATCATAGGAAGGCTTCTATGGAGACCTCATTTCACAATTATTTCAAAAATTTTGCAGAGCAATCAACAAGTAAATTTGCAAAATGCATTGGCATCTATTACCTTCTTTTAATCGAGATGTACTTCTTTTAGTCGAGATGTAAAGAACATGTAGATTTTGCTTCTAGAAGAGATAATGATACTAATTGCTTGTGAAATTTTTATCAAAGCGCAATGTCATACTTGAACTTTCAATTAGTTAAATGATATCACTTTTGACTAATGTGCAATACCATCCAGAGAATTTGAATTGGTTCAATTCCATACGACAATTGGTCTACCTAATTTTTAGACTCAATTGACATAAGTTGATCATTCAAGCTTATGGAGCCATGAAACTAGTATTGGACAGATTTCATATTTCTCACACAAAGTCCGTTCTCATTTCTTTAAACTTCAAAGGGACACGTGCACTGCAAGTTCTAAAACTTGTCACAAAAGTGTAATTGAATCTTAAAACTTTCAAAAAGTTTAATTAAGTCCTAAAATTTATTAAATTGGTGTAATCGAGTCATTCTGTTAACACCATCAATTTGTTTAACGGAAAACGCTGATATGGCATTTTTAAATTCATTTCTCTTTCATACGTGGCATTTTTATTAATTGTCCTTTAAATTTTATTCAAATAAAACTAAAAAGCTAAAATAATTTTAAGAAAAAAAACTGGAAAAAGAAGAACAAAAAAGGGCAAGGACTCGCCGATGCAATTGAGCATTGCCATCGCTGAAAGGACTGGAGACCTTCGTCGATTGAGACGAGGTCTTGCCGGCCCCAAGCAAGGGCCGGCGAGGCTTGCTTAGATTTGAGCGACGTCGGCCCTCACTTGTGCCTAGCTTGCTTGGGCCTGGCAAGGGTTTCCGACACAAGTGAGGGCTGACGTAGCCTAGATTTGGGTGTGCCAAGCTAGCCCCATGCGAGGGCCGGCAAGGCGTCACCTAGATATGGTAAGCCTCGCTGGCCCCAAGCGAGGCTTGGTGAGGCTTTACTCGAGCCTAGCAACAGTCGTCGACCCTTCCTTAGAGCCGGTGAAGTCTCACTTGAGGCTGGCGATGGTCGCTAGCCCTAGGGAGGGCTAGTGTTGCCAGATCTAGGCACCCTCAATCTAATCTAGGCAAGTCTTGCTGGCTGTTGACACCTAAATTTTGATTAAGTATTTAAGGTTAAATTGCATAAAAAATTAAGGATCGATTTGGTCATTGATTTGGCCTTAAAAAAATATTTTCACATCATATAAGCATCAATATTATTTGCATCTACTAGGTTTTATTTTCATTTTATTTTCCCTTATTTTACCTTATTTTCGGGTAAATAAAAAAAATTAAAAAAGGGGCCCGCGAGCGCTTGGGGGCTGGCCCCAGCCCCCTTTCTCTCTTTTTCCCCACGTGCGGGCCCGGGCCCATTCCACCTTTTGTTTCCCTCGGCCCGGCCCCTTCCCCCTTCTCCCTCTCCCTTCCTCCTTCCTCCTTCCTGCATCTCATGCGCGAGAGCCGACGGAAGGAGAGAGAAATCGAGAGAGAGAGAGAGAGAGGTCGAGAGAGTGAGCGAGATTTGAGAGAAATCCGGCCGTGAAAGAGAGAGAGCGCAACTGAGAGGGCCGCCAGTGGCCGCCACTTTCGAACCAAAGCCGACGATCCGCCGCCGCTCCTTGTCCACTTTGAAGCCACGGTAGGTCCCCGTTCAGGCGATCTGGGTTTTTTCCAATTCGGGGTCGACCTCCCGAGGATCCCGGCTCGCGGGCGTGAGAGGCGGACGGACGTAGCCCGATCTATCGAGCTCATCCGCCGTCTGAAGCCGCGAGCTGGGTAGGGACTCTCGGCCGACAGCCTATTTTTTTTTTTTTTTTGTGTGCCCATGCCCTGTTTCGGGCTCACCGGACCGGCCTGCCGCTTTCCGGTTCGTGCGAGTTTCCGGCCTTATTTGTGTACGTACTACTGTCTCGGGGCATAGCGTGTCGATTTCTGTGAATCCCGGCTCGAGCCCGGGCTCGGTCGTCCCCGTTCCTCACCCCCAGTTTGCATATACCCTGCTCGACAAAATGCCCAAGTAAGATTTGTGCGGTTGATTCTTAGTTCTCCGTCCGTCGTGGGTGCTCGTCGCTCGTCAAACGCATCTTGATAAATCCTCATTGCTATCCTTCGCTTTTCACGTTCTTGTTTCGACGTTCTTTGTGTGCGCGTCGTGTTTCCAGGCAACCGGTTCATGGCCGGCGAAGAGGAAAGACGGTGGTGGTTATGGCCATGGATGACGGCCGCGTGATGGCTGGACATGGCTCTAGCGGCACCCGTGTTTTTTTAAACAGATTTGCGTTTCGTTGGCGTTTGAGTTAGCGAGTCTCCTCGGTCCATCGAAAAAGAGGTTCGCGTGTTCCGGGAGGGGGTTCTGCGAGCAGCTCGCATGGTAGGAGAGCCGAGAGCGAGAAAGGGAAGGAGAAAATGAAAAAGCGAAAACGACAAAAGAAGGAAAAGACAAAAGAGGAAGGAGGAAAAAAGAAAAGGGGAAATATGGGAAGAAGCGGTCTTTTTTCTTGCTAGCTGTTCGGAGGGAGCGCGACCCGGGTCGGTCCGGTCGGACCCAAATCGGGCCGGCGCCCGGTGTCATATTTTTTTTTATAAATAATAATATTTTTTAAATCAAATAAAAAAGAAATAAAAAAATCCAGAAAAATCTCTTTTTTAGGGAAAGACCTAAAATTGATTTTGGGCATTTTTCTCTAAAAAATGCATGAAAAATCCTTTAGAAATTTCTGAAAGTAGCGAAAGGCCCAAAATGGTTTTGTTTTGGAGTATTTGTAATGCATGAAAAATATTTCAAAAAAAAAAAAAAATCAAATCTTGATGTTTAAATAAGATTATGTCCCAAAAGGGTATTAGTTGATTAATTGTTGTAATCAAGTTCTCAATCTTGATTTTTTTGGTTATGTAGGAGTAAAATATTTCTCATAATATTTTACTTGGGTTTCTAATCGATTCAACCCAAATCAATTAGTGATGATTTCTAAATGAAAATCTTGTATGTTAAAAACTTGGACCATAAGTCGCAAATTGGTAAGTTTGGGAAAACCCGAACTAAGCCTAGACTTAGAGCTCGCCATTAGCCTCCGCACTTGTGAATAGAGCTCTGGGGAGTTTGCGATACCAGTTCTTGCCTAGGGTTGGCAAGGCCTCGGTTGGGGCCGTCAAGGGCCGGCTACCTTTAGTGGCCCCTCTTGCGATGGGTGGTAGTGGCACAACACACTAGTGAGTCCCCGCCCTTTTTCACTCTTCTTTTCCAAACTTTTTGACTAAACAAAAAATTAAGGATCCATAAGATTAATTATCACAAATAAAATCATAAGGCAAAACAAAAATCATAACATTGCATAAATATTAGCAACAACTATTGGTCTAATATTATTCTTATTCCCATAACTATCACATGAAGCTGTTCATTTATGCAAGCATAACTCTTCTTACAAAAGAGAAATTAGGCGAACCAATCCACGTGATACACAATAATTTGACGGCGATGAACACCGTCCGTCTGTCGAATGGTGCAAGAGGGAGCCGGTGAGGGAGGGAAGTGAGTGAGGAAGAGGAACGACGAAGGAGGAGTGCCGTGCGTGTCTGAGAGAGACAAGAGGAAAAATGCCATGTGATTGTAGCAGTAAGAATAGAAATCAGGAGAAAAAAAAATAGGGTTTTAGACCTCTACTTACAAAACGGTTCCCAAACCGATTCCAAAACCGGTCCGGGAACCGATTTTTGGGTGGGTAATCACTCGGAACTGGTTCCTAAACCGGTTTAAACCGGTTCCCGGACCACTTTCAACGGGAGCCGGTTCCTGACTTTGTTTTTCGGGTGGGCCGATCCGGTTTTCGAGTATACCCGGTCCGGTTGCATACCCCTAGTTGTAACACTGAAGCTTGTAATATTGATACTAATAGTAGAAGATTGCCTAGTGTGGCACCGTAATTTTTCCTAATTTTTTAATTTTTATTTTGGGAAGGTTTTCCATGTAAAAATTCTCGCTTGTTTTCTTTTCTATTTTTTCTCTTCGTATATTCGCATTCCCAACAATTAAGTCCCTCAACTTTTGTATGTGTGCAATATAAGTCACAAACTTTCAAGTGGTTCTGTCAAATCCCTCTACAATTTGAATAAAATGACATGGGAAGGTGCGAAGCCTGATTGACCTAATGAATATTGCCATATTGCCCCTTCAAGAGATTCAATAGTTGGGATGGAGCTTGGAACGGGGTTTCGCAGGAAATTAGGCTAAGATCTAGAGATTTTCGATTTGTTACTAGTAATGTGGTATCTTATGAGCTCAAGGGCGAACCTGGCGAACCTAGCGAACTTAAACATCTTAGTAGCTAGGCAGTCATTGTATGATGCTATCTGGTTCCCCCTATTCGAAAATACATCTACAAGCGCTTGTTGGCCCCCTACCAATTATTATGAGGTTTGCCCAATGCTAGATGTAGAGGCACATCATAGATTGATATGAACATCATGAGTTGTCCCGCAATAAAACTCGTTGGAAATCACCTATCCAATCTCTTTTTCTTTTTCGATCCAGCAGGCCTTCTTGCATGGACTTGGGCCTGCTCTGATGATGGGTAGTCTTGTTGTGCTTTGGCCCTTCTATGGGCTTTCATCGAAGAAAGCAGGCTTGACAGGCCTGGAGAGAAATAGTAATCATGGCTACTAATAAAATAAGACTCGGAACCAAAAACCAGACGGAATAGTAGGTATAAAGTAAAACGTTTCCAAATTAGCTAAACTTCGTCCGAGATATGACAACTCTTTTTTTTTTTTTAATAGTAAAAAATGGTATAGAAACTCATCCCTCCATTTTATCTCATGTGAATGCTGCCATTGCTTGAGTACTCTTGCTCTTGCTTATCTTGCTGCAACAGAGCAAGCTTAGGAATGAATTGAATGGAAATTTAGGTCTCTGTCCCCACCTACCAATTGTAGAAGTAGGATCTTTGGCAAGCAATAAGCACTTAAATAATACAATTCCAGCTTGTCTCCATTTTCGTGAAACTATTCCTCAAGCAAGGCAGCCGATAAGTCATCGAAGGGTTTGTGTGAATAATGGAATGGTAAGCATTACTCATTTGAAAGTGTCCCACGGTGATCTAATATCTTTTCAAGAAAATGACGCGAGAATCCGCGGTGAAGAAATAAGGAGATCTTTCTATATCGAAATATCAGTTGATAAAATCATAGGCAAATTCCTGCCGGTAAGAATGTGGAGAAGAACGAAAACAGAATGGTTCCACCTACTCAAAACTAAGAGGGGATGCACTTGCAGTCTGGACTCTTGTAGGCCACGTCGTTGCGGATGGCTTCCATTTTTAAAAGAAAACCAACTAGCTTCCAAGGTTGGGCCATGAGTTGGCTTTCTTAAACTCCTAGTAAAGGCGAACAGCTATTTCAGGATTATATAAGCTATAAGCACTGAAGTGTGAAACTAACTTAAAGACATGGGACATCGATTCAGTAAAACTTAATGGAGAAAGGCAAGGATGACGGTGACTCTGAAACTAATCAAACCATTTAAGGAATTCTGAATATGGAGAGTAAGAAACCTTATGAAAAGGTCTAAATAAATTGAGAACAAGATGATGCGATAGTTTTAATGTTGGAAGTTTATGAAAATTTCGAGTATGTATACTTGATAGAACCCTCAAAATCTGATTAAACCAACTTATGGACTGGACCGCTTACGATCTGAAAGGCTAATCTCACATTATGTTGAAACGAGGGGCTTGCCTCGAGCTAAAATTCACAGCGACTTTACTTGAATAGCTCAACAAGACCAAAACGCAAAGTCGATGACACGACAGCTTAATTAGAGCACTAACATCATAAATGCCCTTGCGGTGTTATATCTTACTCAATTATTCAATTCCAGTGGATGAAATCGAGACCATAATGACTACTATAATTAGACCCATCATTTACCGAGATTAAGTGGCATAAATCAAGACACATTGACGTTTTTATCGTGGTCGAGCTCAAGTTAACTGGATTTATGCAAAGCTCAGTATCCAGTTCGACCTTGATTTAGTTGTTCAATAAATTCAAGCCCGACAATTCGATTCTGCAATTAGCAAGTAAGTCTGTTGTGAGCTGGAGTCTAGCTCGAGTCTAACTCAAGTAAGAATTGAGAGATACTGCAAAAGGGAGTATAAAAAAATAATGCTGTTTTTCTATATATTGTATTTATAGTCTGATCATGTTTATGCACTCAAACATAATTCAACAGCCCGATTAGCTTGGCTCCAAAGCAAGATACTCAAGTTAGGCTGGCCCAGTTAAGAACTTACTTAGACTTAGCAAAATTCAAAGAATCCATCTCGTATCTCACGAGTAGCATGTTTAGTTTCCATTTCTACTTGCAACTTTTTGGTTACGCATACCTCCGAACGATTATGACTTGATTATTACTATCTAAAATTAGGCATTTCGCATGAACAAGATGCGTACATTGAGTTTGATTGGGAATGGGTGACCACTGGCTTCCCTATTTATTCACCGTGAATAATACGAGAAGAAAGCTATACACACTCCAGTTGGATTGGCGTCTTTCTAAGGTTACTAGAAATGGCACGCGCGTTGCCGGGAAAATATGAAAATTTTTGTCAAATACTTTTTTTAGTGAAAAGATTATAATCAATGGTAAAAAATAAAAAAATAAAAAACATAACTCATGAGGCCTCATATCGGGCGATCTTCTTATATTGTAAGCCAATACCCCGCACTAAAATTTTAATTCTATATAGTACAAACTAAGAATTTAACTTTTCGAGAAGCTTTGTGTTTTTTCATGTTACAAGCAATCAGGAATTTTGTTGAAGCCGAAATATCGAGCTAAACTTCACCAAAGCATGACAACAATGATGAGACTGTCAGAAATAAAAACGCCAATTCCAAATCAAACGAATTCTCATGAATATCATCTGTCAAAAGCAGCAACTGAATGTAAATAATCTGCACGCTGCGACTTATTTCAGAAAGGGTTCGAGTCTATTTCCTTGCTTTTTATTACTGTCAATTGGAAGAGTTCTTTAGAAAGCCCGCAGAAAAAGTGAAGCCAAAGATTGTTTTTGCCCGATCACCATCAGGAAATCACAGTCTGAACAAGCCAATGGGTCGATGAGAAATTTTGAGAATTCTTCTAAAAATTTGAATTTTTATATCACTCAAATAATTGAAAGAGAATCCCATTCCACGAATCAAATCACTTGAAATGAAAATCCGGATAGGAATTAATATCAATGGACTTGTGGCAACTCACAGACCAGAGAAAGATGATAAGTCTCACGAATTGATGTGAATAACTAGTGATTCAAGAATACGGACCCTCAAATCGACCATTTTCCACAAATTTGCTTGACATGTCAATTTCAATGAAGACTTGGAAAAGTAAGTCAAGCATGCTTGTCCTAAGAGCAAAGTACAAGGGAAAAAGATACCAAAAACCCTAAATTTTGCCAAGTGTGACAAATTTATCCTAAATTTTTTTTTTTGTAACACAAAAATTTCAAACTTTACCAACTATGACACATTTATCTCAAACTATAAGGCATTTTCATCTTTTACTTTTAAAATTTTTTTTCTTGTTATTTTTTTTTTCTTTTTCTTCTTGTCTCTTCCCTCCGCCAGCCATGACGGAGAGAAGCCAAACTCAGGTGAGGGCCACCCTCGTTGGTGTCAGGCAAGGGCTGCCCTCGCTTGATCCAGGGAGGGCAACCCTCACCTAACGTAGGCAAGGGCAGCCCTCCCCTAGGTTGGCAAGGGCGACTTTCACTGGAGTTAGGCGAGGGTATTCCTTGCTAGATCCGGCCCAAGCAAGGGTCGTCCACACTCAACGCAAGTGAGGGTTGTCCTCGTCGAATCTAGCAAGGGCTATCCTCGCCTAGGTCAACGGGGGTTGTCTTCACCCGACCTTACCGACCCAGGTGAGGGCAGCCCTCGCCCAACAACGGTGATAGTGGCCCTTGCTTGAGTCCGCCTTCCCTTGGCCATGAGCAATGGAGGGAAGAGAGAAGAAGGAAAAAGAAAAGGAAAAAGAAAAAGAAAAAAAGGAAAGACAAATAAAGAAAAATTTTAAAAATTTTAAAAATTAAAAGATGAAAATGCCATTGGAAATAGAGTTCGGGGTAAATGTGTTACAATTGGCAAAGATTGGAATGTCTTGTGTTACAAAAAAAAATTGGGGTAAATTTGTCATTCTGGGCAAAATTTGGAATTTTTAGTGGCTTTTTCCCAAAATGAAAAGATATATTATTTTAATAAAAAACTGCTTTAAAGTATTAATTTTGAAATCTACTGTCGATTTTGGTCCTCTCGCTTAGAACTAATATTTATGGAATTATCATTTTCATCTCACTCTTTTTCATATTTTACTATCTTGATTTTTCCGTGAATTAATTTTCAAGGAACTTGTCTTAATAGTATGATACAATAACGTGTAGTCTGACATGGGATTATACATCTTTCTCAGATATCAATAGGATATCAACAAATCGACAAATTGTTTAGGCACAAACAAACATAAGGGGGGTGAGTTTGTGATCCAAGGAAATTTCAAAATTTTTCGAGTGAAGAGCATGCACTAGTGCTGTAGAGAGAAACGTGCATATACAAAATACTTATCTTCCATCAGTGAAAGGCATTTAAAAAATAGAAGAATTGCAAAGCATATTTATGGTACTTTGGTCTGTCCATTTGGCTTACTCAGCTCTCTCAGCTTTAATTGTCCAAACAAATACTGGAACCCACTATATAATCCTTGAGATATTACTCCATCCAAAGATAGTTCATTCTACTTGTAACTTTGCTTTTAGATATAATTTGTAAAACGTGTTAGAAGATCAAAGGGACGTATGCGGAAGGAAGAAGAAATAGGAGAAAGTTTGTATTCTCTCAATTGAATGTAATCTGTGCACAGTACATTGTATTTAATTACAAAGAAAGAATTAATAAAGGAAAATAAATATTCCCCTATCTTTCTAAACCTAAGATAGACAATATTACATATCAATTTACAATTTGATACGATTTACTAAATCATATCTTCCAACACTCTCCCTCAAACTGGTGGCTTGTAGATGTCCAAGACTCCAAGCTTGTTTAGAAGATATGCATGTTGTCTTTGGCAAAGAGGTTTAGTGAATATATCCGCTGGTTGCTCTGAGGTTCTGATCCCTCTTGTTTCGACTACTCCTTCTTGAATCTTTTCTTGAGTAAAGTGACAATCAACTTCTATGTATTTTGTCCTCTCATGCAATACAGGATTTGCTGCAAGTTTGAGTGCTGAATCATTGTCACAAAAGAGTGTAGTCGGTCCTTCAACTCGTGCCTCGAGATCCTGAAGTAAACCCCTTAACCAAACTATTTCACAGACAGTCTTGGCCATGGATCGATACTCGGCTTCAGCTGAAGATAGAGATACAGTAGACTGCTTCTTTGTCTTCCATGAAAGTAATAATTCCCCAAATTTGATACAGAATCCGATAATGGATCTCCTGCTCATAGGACATGTGGCATAATCTGCATTACAGTAAGCCGTCATTTCCATGTTGCATTTTCGAGAAAGAAGTATCCCTAGGCTTGGACATGTCTTTAAGTATCTCACAATCTTCAAGGCTGCATTCATGTGAGATTGCTTTGGACTGTGCATAAATTGACTAAGAGTCTGCACTGCATAGCAGATGTCTAGCCTAGTCATAGTGAGATATATAAGTTTCCCTACAAGTCTCTGATATCCTGACGGATCTTTTAATAACGGATCATCAGAAGGAGAAGATATGCCAGTATCATAGTCGATAGATGTCAGCTTGGCATTTTGCTCAATAGGAATAATGGCTGGTCTACAGCCTGACAGTCCTGTTTCTGATATGATTTCCATTATGAATTTCCGCTGACTGAGAGAGATTCCCTGATCTGAACAAGCTATCTCAATTCCAAGAAAATATTTAGGTGGCCCTAAAGCTTTAAGTTTCTTCACAACAGAATCATCATTTCCCATTATAAGTATGTCATCAACATAAATCATCAAGTAAATAGATGACATACCTTTTGTCCAAGTGAATAGAGCATAGTCATATTTGGACTGCTTGAATCCAGTGGCCATAAGTGTATTAGTAAACTTGGCGTACCATTATCGAGAGGCTTGCTTTAGTCCATAAAGAGATTTACGGAGACGACACACCTTAGACTCCCCCTGTCTCCGTAATCCTGGTGGAAGATCCATGTAGATTTCTTCATCCAGATCACTATGTAAAAAGGCATTATGCACATCCATTTGATGCAACGGCCAGTCACGAAAAGCAGCAACCGATAAGAAAGATCGAACTATGACATCCTTTGCAACAGGCGAAAATGTTTCATGGTAGTCAAAACCTTCTCGCCGTGTGAATCCTTTGGCCACCAATCGCACCTTATATCTCTCTACAGAACCATATGCCCTATACTTGATCTTGAAAACCCACTTACATCCAATGGGTTAGCGATGAGTAGGCATTGGCACGACATCCCAAGTATGATTTTCTGTCAAAGCATGTAACTCGGCCTCTATGGCCTTTTGCCAATGAGGATCATCTTTGGCCTCATTATAGCTAGAAGGTTCTCGTTCTTCAGAAATACGGCTCATGCAACAAAGATGTTCTGGTGATGTCCTATCGAATGAGATGTAAGACGAGATAGGATAACGAGTACCTGACAATCTGGAAGAACCACATATGTAATCCTTTGTCCAAGCTGGTTGCCATGCAACTCGACTAGAACGCCGTGTAGGCTCTTGTTGCATTAAGGAGGACTCTTCTATAGTAGGGCTTGGTTATGGAAGTTCTGTGAACTGTGCTGGTTCTTCTAGATGAGATTCTTTAGTGGAATGACTCGTAGATGTCTCAATAGGCAATGTAGGCAATTGACCAGTTGGTCTTGGTGGAGAAGTAGCAATAAATGTTCCTCCCGTAGGTAAATCCTCTTCCAATAAGAATCTTGAATTGGCGATCTTCTCATCTTCAGATGAAGAGACAAGAGTTTGGAAGGGAAAAATATTCTCATGAAAGACAACATCTCTGCTCACGAGAAATTCTCCTGTGGATGGTGCGTAAATTCGATATCCCCTTTTCAAGGTGGGATACCCCATGAATAGACATTCACTAGCACGTGGTGCCATCTTATCCCTGTGTCCCATTGTAGTTACATAACAGAGACACCTAAAAACTCTGAGATGACTCAGATTCGGTTTCCTTCCATACAACACCTCAAATGGTGTCTTCCCTTTCAGAATGCGTGATGGCATGCGATTAATCAAATATGATGCTGTGACCACACAATCTCCCCAAAAATTCTCAGGAATAGATGCTTGAAACTTAAGGGCACGTGCTACTTCTAAGAGGTGACGATGTTTCCTCTCAACAACACCATTTTGCCGTGGTGTATAAGTGCAAGAACTGTCATGCATGATTCCATTAAGTGAAAATAAAGAAGCACATTCACCATTGAAGAACTCTCTTCCATTATCAGTTCTAATGCGACGGATTGTTTTTCCAAACTGATTTTTGGATAAGGAAAGAAATGTCCTTAGGTGGGAAAGGACTTGATTCTTGGATTGCACGAGAAATATCCATGTTGCACGAGAAAAATCATCAACAATTGTGAGGAAATATCGCGATCCATCGCGGTGCACAGTATGGTAGGGTCCCCAAACATCAGCGTGGATTAATGAAAAAATGCCATCTGCTCTAGAACTACTATTTGGGAAAGGAGCACGTGTTTGTTTTGCCAAAGGACAGATAGGACACTGAGGACAAGGAAATGAAGCACTATGTCCCAATCTTTTATGATAAAGAAAATTTTTGTCATTGATAACATGGTTACACAATGATTTATTGAATTCAATAGAAGACAATTTAAAACTACTGGGAAAATCCATCCAAAAATAGAGCCCTTGATAAGCTTTACCCAAGCCATCAGTTTGCCAGTCGAAAGGGCCTGAAAGAAACAATTATCGGGAATGAACAAGACATGACATGAATTTTCTTTAGAAGCTCGATTAACTGTTATGAGGTTGAATTGGAAGTCAGGCACATAAAGCATATTTCGAAGTGTAATTAGGGGACTAAGATTCACAGTGTCGGTCATGACAACTTGTGTGGAATTTCCATTTGGAAGTTGCACTGATATAGGAAAAGATAATTTCTTGATTTTGGAAAAAAAGCCCTTATCACAGACAATGTGATCACTAGCACCTGAATCTATAATCCATGCATTCTTTGAAATTGAATACATCAAGCAATAAGATGTACCTGTGAAACTCCTCGCCTTATTAGAGGCATCCAATCTTTTTAAAGCTCCCATTAGTTCCTGACACTGCTCATAGATAATCGATCTTTTTGTTGGTTGACTCGACACCTGAAAAACTTGTGAAGATTTCCCTTTTTCTTTTTCTCCAAGTTTCCCATGTAATTTCTAACAATTGTCAATTGTATGGTGTGGACGTTTACAATAGTCACAATATAATTTACCTCTTCCTTTTTGACCATTGTTTTTTGCAGTTGAAGGAAATCTGTTGTTGGGTTGAAAAGCTTGGGTTGAAGTAGGCCCATATGACCCTTTTGATCCAGTGGGTTGAAATCCGCGTGCACTATCTGGTCCATAGACATTTGCTCGCGGCCCATTGATTCCACGCGGCCCATCTGCTCCAGCGAAGCTGCTCCGTGGACCGTCTGAGAAGGGCCTTGTTGAAAAAAAAATGGGAGTCGTCCGATTGCTCACCAAAATCGGAGTCGTCTGTTTGCTCGTCGAAATTAGGGCTAGGGTTTCTCAACCCCACATTCGCCCCCTTTCGTCCTTCGACTCCTGGGTTCCTATGTGGAGAGCAAAAATGGCCTCTTGCGGCCAGAGCCATCGCCTCGCTCCCCTTTCCATAGATCGCCGTCTTCTGTTGGCTCTCCTCCTGGACGGAGAGCTGATAGATCCGGCCAAGGTTTGGCATGGGATCCATGGTCAGGATCTGAGATCGAAACGAAAGGTATGTCTCGTTTAAGATTAGGAGAAACCTAATCGCCTTCTCTCTTTCGTGCATGATCTTGTACTACTGTAGAATGGGTTCGGGCCAGTCGAATTTTTCTTCGGTTGATTCCATCTCATTCCACAGCACCGACAGTTTGTTATAGACTGTCGCAATACTCATATTGCCCTGTTTCAGATCCGAAATTTGCTATGTTATGGAAAAGATCTTGATTTGATCTAGCTTTCCATACATTTCCTTAATGTTATCCCACATCTCTTTCGTATCTTCTGTTGGGGGAAGACCTACTGCGACTTCGGTTGTGATACAGTTCCCGATCCAAGTTCTGACGAGTTGGTTACATTTTTTCCAAAATTGAACCATTCACTCGTCGTTCGGAACCGGAATTGTTCCGTCAAGAAAACCCTCCTTATCCTTTGTTACCAGGGCACGCCGGAGCTCCCACGACCAAGTCGCGTAGTTGTCTGGACCCGTTAATTGTTGACTGATGAGTTTCAATTCTGGTTCGTCGGCATTCATCGTGTAAAGAGGGTTGCTGGGCTCCGGCCGTCCTTCGGCAGCAAGGATCGAGTATGGAAAGAAACCAGGTGAAATCGGGTAGGTATTCGCCCCTACATTCAGAGTATTTGACCCGTTTCCTCGATCCGCATTGAAAAAATCCGGGTAGGGATTCGTTCCCCCCGGTTCGCCTGATCCGCCCGTCTGCTCCGGGCCAAAGGTAGAGCCTGCCCCACTGTTGGTTGGTGGGCCTCCGTCGGTTCGTACGCTACTTTGGTCGCCCCGCTGTGATGTATATGGGTTTGTCCCATGAATCCATGGATATGCCATCCACTGGTAAGGATGGCTCGAGAAGGGCTGCCCCAGATTGAACTGAGCCGGAAAAGTCTGCCATTGCACGTGTTGAGGCTGGATTTGGCTTTGACTGAGTTGTTGTTCATCCATAGTCGTCACGACAGTTGAATCTGGATTGTGTGTAGTCTGTGGCATCCCATCTCTTGCTGGCTGGTCGTCTAGTTTTGAGGTGAGGGCTTCTGATTTGTTCATTGTAGCAAAGAAAAAATCTTTCAAAGGAGTTGATTCCTTTCGGTAACTATTTTGCAGGTTACAGTTCCTCAAGGCTATCAAGATGGAAGCGGAAGCTATGCCAGAATCATCAGAAGCTTTGATACCATGTCAGAAGATCAAAGGGAAGTATGCGGAAGGAAGAAGAAATAGGAGAAAGTTTGTATTCTCTCAATTGAATGTAATCTGTGCACAGTACATTGTATTAAATTACAAAGAAAGAATTAATAAAGGAAAATATATATTCCCCTATCTTTCTAAACCTAAGATAGACAATATTACATATCAATTTACAATTTGATATGATTTACTAAATCATATCTTCCAACAAAACGTATTGACAATGTTTCTCTACATATCTTGTCACCAATTCATGTGCCCACTATTACTCTCGGATATTTAAAGAATATAATGCGTTATGTTCAAGATTAGAACATGAGGATAATGTTTTTGGTAGTGTGGCATAGTAGCTCAACAACAATGAATTTGCGCGATGGTCATTGATTGATGACCGGTGTGGTTCTTGTCTTTTGAGTGACCAAAAGCAAGTTTGGAAGTATGGAAACGCGGGTCGAGAGCACCTAGTATATAGGAATGTAATCCCTTCCATCCTTTGGATGGTTGTAGCTGATCATAGCAGGATTTACTCGTATTGATCCATCAATCGTGCATGGCCATGACCATCTAACATGTACATAGACCGTATGGGGATAGATCCAAACATATTAATATCAAGTAATAATCAAAGTGTGCTCCTTGACTATATAAGAAAGATTATGTTAAGTAATCGATTGGTGCATATAAATAACCTAGATGGGACCCAACTGAATTTCATAATTTTCTACTGAACCGAATTCGATTCGTATAAGGTTGAACTGCTGCCCTTGTAAGGGAGAGAAGGTACTACATTCTGGAAATGAGAGAAAAGGCATGCAAAAATGAGTGGCCTCATACTTGCATCATCATTCTCCGATAACATCGATTATCACTCTCAGTTTTGACTTAAGACTCGAGCAAATCAATAACTTGCGATTTGAGTATCCGACACTTAAGTTGATAATTTTTTCACAGATTTACTTGACTAGTTAGGTCAATTTCAATGAAGGCTTGGAAAAGTAAGTCGGGCATGGATATTAAAAATGATCAAGATGCCATAAAATGCCCCCTCAGAAGTACGGGTTTCTGATTTTGGCACCGCACGACTATTCATCAAAATGGACTGCATTAGCTGGTATTATCGACTACATTGCTCTAGTTATTTATGACCTTTATAATTTCTTTCCTTTTCAATGACATTAAGGATCCAGAAAGGCATTGTAATTGATCTGGCTAGTTCGAGGATACTAAATTTTTGTAATCAAAATGATATCTGCTCGTAATTTTTTACCTATACCCATCACATGAAGAGGAATCCATGTCGTTGACTCAAGTGTAGCTGATGAGGTTATGAACAAGTTTTGATATCTTCACTTGCAGAGCTGGCTTATTCTACAATATCAACTGAAAAATGCGATGTGTATAACTTTGGAGTCATCACGTTAGAGTTATTTATGGAAAAGTATCTGGAAGATATTATCTCTTGGAAATATCCATCATCCACCAAAATTGAGTTGCCAATACTGTTGAAGGACGTGCTAGATCAACGTCTGTCGCCTTCGAGATGCAGAAGACGTGATCTCTATCGCACGGCTAGCATTCAAGTGTCTGCGAGCCAATCCGCGGCTTCAACCGTGCATGAGACAAGTTTCCCGGAAGCTCCGCGTTCAAGTACCCCTGGAGATGCCATTCTGTGCAGTCACGTTGGAGCAACTTCGTGATTTCTAAGGCAGGAAATTTCGAGCATCGGAAGGGGATTGTAAATTTTTAAGTTATCTCTACGGGTGCACCGTTTGCTGTTTGTTTGTTTGTTTGTTTTTTTTTTTGGGGGGGGGGGGGGTGGTGTTCAGTGTGTTGGGTATTTAAGTCACTAGCAAAAAGTTAGTACTCTTGCTCAGAACAGTTGCTTCTCTTTTGCGGGCTTATCAGGATTATAAGGGCCAATCTTATTCGACAATTTGGATTATCTTCTTAGTCCTTACCAATCCCACCATCTTAATTATTTTCACTTCGGAGCCTGCTTACCTTTGAACATTATTTGATCACTGCCACGTCGGCAATTGTACTTTGGAGTCACGGCATCAAAATAATCATGGGAAGGCTTCTGTGGAGGTCTTACTTCACTATAGTTTCCAGCTTGTCGCAATGAGATCAGGAAAGAATTTGCAAAATGCATCAGATCGACATCGTTGAATGTAGTTTTCCATTTCGAAAGGAATAATGAACCTACTAGTCAGTAAAAATTTGTTTGGGTGCAATTCAAACTCTAGTTGATTCAATAAACTCCCTCAACTTTTGTATGTGTGCAATATAAGTCCCAAACTTTCAATTGGTTCTGTCAAATCCCTCTACAATTTTAATAAAATGACATGGGACATCGATTCAGTAAAACTTAATGGAAAAAGGCAAGGATGGCAGTGACTCCGAAACTAGTCAAACCATTAAGATTGTGAATATGGAGGGTAAGAAACCTTATGAAAAGGTCTAAATAAATTGAGAACAAGATGATGCGATAGTTTTAATGTTGGAAGTTTATGGAAATTTCGAGTATGTATACTTGATAGAACCCTCAAAATCTGATTAAACCAACTTATGGACTGGACCGCTTACCAACTGAAAGGCTAATCTCACATCATGTTGAAACTAGGGGCTTGCGTCGAACTAAAATTCACGGCGACTTTACTTGAATAGGTCAACAAGACCAAAACGCAAGTCGATGACACGACAGCTTAATTAGAGCACTAACATCATAAATGCCCTTGGGGGTGTTATATCTTATTCAATTATTCAATTCCAGTGGATGAAATCGAGAACATAATTACTACTATAATGAGACCCATCATTTACCGAGATTAAGTGGCATAAATCAAGACAAATCGACATTTCCATCGTGGTCGAGCTCAAGTTAACTGGATTTATGCAAAGCTCAATTTCCAGTTCGACCTTGATTTAGCTTTCAATAAATTCAAGCCTGACTATTCGATTCTACAATTAGCAAGTAAATCTGCTGGGAGCTGGAGTCTAGCTCGAGTCTAACTCAAGTAAGAATTGAGAGATACTACAAAAGGGAGTATAAAAAAATAATGCTGTTTTTCTATGTATTGTATTTATAGTCTGATCATATGCATGCACTCAAATGTAATTCAACAGCTCGATTAGCTTGGCTCCAAAGTAAGATACTCAAGCTAGGCATTTTCAAGCATGAACTCAGCCCAATTAAGAACTTCTTAATTGGACTCGGCAAAATTCAAAGAATCCATCTCGTATCTCGCGAGTAGCTTGAATAGTTTCCATTTCTACGAGCGACTTTTTCGTTATGTATACCTCGAAACGATTATGACTTGATTATTACTATCTAAAAGTGGGCATTTCTCATGAACAAGATGCGTACATTGAGTTTAATAGGGAATGAGTGACCACTGGCTACCCTTTTTATCCACCGCGAATAATACAAGAAGAAATCTATGCACACTCCAATAGGATTGGTGTCTTTCAAAGGTTACTAGAAATGGCACGCGCATTGTCGGGAAAAAATTAAAATTTTTGTGAAATACTTTTTTTTAGTGAAATGATTATAATCAGTGGTTAAAAAAAAAAAAAAACGCGTGTGGTCACATATCGTGCAATTTTCTTTTATTGTAAGTCAATACCCCAGGCTAAACTTTTAATTGTATATAGTACAAAATAAGAATTTAACTTCTCGAGAGGCTTTGCGTCCTTCCATGTTACTACCAATCAGGAATTTTTTTGAAACTGAAAGATCGACCTAAATTCCACCAAAGCATGACAACAATCACGAGACTTCAGAAATAAAAACGCCAATTCCAAATCAAACGAACTCTCATGATTATCATCTATTAAAAGCAGCAACTGAATAGAAATAATCGGCACGCTGTGACTTATCTTGGAAAGGGTTCGAGTCTGCTTCCTTGCTTTTTATTACTATCAATTGGAAGAGTTCTTAAGAAAGCCCGCAGAAAAAGTGAAGCCAAAGATTTTTTTGCCCATCACCATCAGGAAGTCACAGTTTGAACAAGCCAATGGGTCAAGAAATTTTGAGAATTCTTCTAAAAATCTGAATTATTATATCACTCAAATAATTAAAAGAGAATCCGATTCCACGAATCAAATTACTTGAAACGGAAATCTGGATAAGAATCTTTATCAATGGACTTGTGGCAACTCAAAGACTAGAGCAAGATTATAAGACTCACGAATTGACGTGAATGACTAGTGGCAACTTAAGAATACAGATCCTCAAATCGGCCATTTTCCACAAATTTGCTTTACATGTCAATTTCAATGAAGACTTAGAAAAGTAAGTCAAGCATGCCTCTCCTAAGAGCAAAGTACACACAAAACTGATTGAAAAAGAAAAAGATATAATGTTTTAATGAAAAACTGCTTCAAGTAGTAATTTTGAAATCTACCGTTGATTTTGGTCCTCTCGCTTAGAACTAATATTTATGGAATTATCGTTTTCATCTCACTCATTTTCATATTTTACTGTCTTGATTTTTCCGTGAATTAATTTTCAAAGAACTTGTCTTAATAGTATGATACAATAACGTCTAGTCTGACATGGAATTATATATCTTTGTCAGATATCAATAGGATATCAGCAAATCGATAAACTGATTAGGCACAAACAAACATAAGGGGGTGAGTTTGTGATCTCAGGAAACTTCAAAAAATTTCGAGTGAAGAGCATGCACTAGTGCTGTAGAGAGAAACGTGCATATACAAAATAGTTATCTTCCATCGATGAAAGGCGTTTAAGATATAGAAGAATTGCAAAGCATATTTATAGTACTTTGGCCTATCCATTTGGCTTACTCTACTCTCCCAGCTCTAACAGTCCAAACAAATACTGGAACCCACTATATAATCCTCGAGATGTTACTGCATCCGAAGATACTTCCTTCTACTTGTAACTTTGCTTTTACATATAATTTGTAAAACTTATTGACAAAGTTTCTCTACATATCTTGTCACCAATTCATGTGCCTACTATTACTCTCGGATATTCAAAGATTATAATGCGTTATGTTCAGGATTCTAACATGAGGATGATGTTTCTGGTAGTGTGGCATAGTAGCTCAACAACAATGAATTTGCATGATGGTTATTGATTGATGACCGGTGTGGTTCTTGTCTTTTGAGCGACCAAAAGCAAGTTGGAAGTTTGGAAACGCGGGTCGAGAGCACCTAATATCTAGGAATGTAATATCTTCCATCCCGTGGATGGTTATAACTGATCATAGCAGGATTTACTCGTATTGATCCATCAATCGCGCATGGCCATGACCATCCAACACGTACATCGACCATATGGGGATAGATCCAAACATATGATATCAGGTAATAATCAAAGTGTGCTCCTTGACAAGAAATTACTTGATGCATGAACAAATGTGATCTTCTCTATGTTATGACATTCACCATGGTGATTTAATCCGGCAATCACTAGATGAACTACTATATTAGAAAGATTATGTTAAGTAACCGGTTAGTGCATATAAATAACCTACATGGGACCCAATTGAATTTCATAATTTTTGACTGAACCGAATTCGATTCGTACAAGGTTGAACTGCTGCCCTTCTCTTAAGGGAGAGAAGGTACTATAGTAACTTTTTGCAAGCAACATGGATGACAGATTCACCAGAGAAAATCTGATTGCACCCCCCACATAAAAAGAGATGTGAAAATAAAATAGATCTTGCTAATAAGTGTCCTCAATACACTTGTTAAACATGTTTAATGCATAAAGATTTGATTTTCAAAATATTAATTGTGTATGTCACAAAAATAGTCAATGTATTATAATTTGCAGTATTTTGTTATTTTGTTACTTAATAAGTGTCCTGTGGACACTATTTAAGTAAGATACAAGTAAAATTTACTCTTGTGCAAGCGGAGCATGAACCTAGTATAAGAGTGGGTAAAACTTGCATGAAGTTTAGCCATATAGCACACTTATGTATGAAACTCTTTGTAATTTGTTTTTGATTATCACTCTAGCAAATCTTTCATCCTAACATATCTCTAACTCTACATCTCTAGTCTTATGCAAATTTTGATAATAAGATCTATTATTGGTATACTTTCATATATTCTTATCCATAATTCTCTAACAGAACTATGCACATTTTTGGTAATAAATGCTCTAATAAAGTTTTTTTTTTTTCTTTTAGATTCTATCCCAAAATACCCGCAATTTTTATCTTTAAAGAAACTTGCTCAAAGACGAGGTTTTGAAAGAATTTAACAGTATAGGGATACCTATCTCATAGTTGGCTCATATTTAACAAACAATACACTAAAAGATCAAACTCATGTAAGGCTCATATTGGACAATTAAAGAGTATTAAAATCATATCTGAGAAATACTTATATCACATGATCAATGTCGACTTGGTCTCATATTTGAGAAAATAAATACATTAGAAAATCAATGGAAAAAATCCATAATCACAGGACTATCTATCTCATTGTTGACTTACATTTTAGAGTAATCTATTTGAAAGATCAATCTCATATTGGCTTCATATTTGACAAACAAATAATATTAAAATCATATTTAGAGTAACATTACATGATCAATAACATATTGAACAATTATGGCAAAAAAATAATATTAAAACGACCCGGGCCTTCACATATTGTATTTATATTTACGCACTACGGCCTGCAGCATTTCTTGTTTCTTGGTCAATCTAGATTCATGTATTTTAAATCCCATTGCTCGCATGATTTTTCTTGCCGTCAACTCCAAGAACCTTCAAAAGTGAGCGAGTGGCTCATTCTAGATTTCATTTGCAGAACCCAAGCTCAATCCCGTGCCTTGACTCGGTCGTCAATTGTCTGAGAAGAATCAAAGCGGATGAGTCCAAAGTCGATTAATGTTCCATTTGTACGTGAAGCTTTGCAGGTCCTAGTCTGTTGATGTGTTCAGTGTAGACAATTCAAACTCTTGCGGAGTGTGATAAAAGGAATACTATTGCTAACATGATAACCTCTGTACAAAATGCTGACATGAAAAGATAAGAGACGAGAGAACGAGACTCATTAGCTTCTTGGTCCCAGCCATGATAACATCCTTCCCACGAATAGCATGTCAGCTAATAATAATGCATAGCACAAGTCTTTTTTTGATAACATGATCATTTTCCATACTCCGACGATTTAATGTTAACGCAAATTGACAGAAAAACAAGACGAGATAATTTCTGAATTACACAGAGAAAGATTTATGATGTCTTATGCTAATAGAAATTGATGTGAAGTAACACAAATTGTCAAGCTTAGGTGACAATTTAAATTAAAGATTTTGACAATATATTTTTTAGAAAGGATTTTCATGAGGGAAACAAAACTTTACATACGAAATGGTGGACCGCACAACCCATTAAAGTGGGTTGCGTTAAAAAAAGGATAGAAGCTGTGTGGTTAAGATGAATTACGGACATACGTGACAAGCACTCCATAATTAACTGTTTCAAAACGACATCGATATATGCATTGTCCGTGATTGAGGCTCCATCTAATAATGATTAGCCATCTATAAATATCTTACCAATCGTGTTGTGGAGAACATGCGAACCTGGACAATCTCACATCGTCAAAACCACCCCAGAATCATGGCCTCTCCCTTATTTCTGTGGAAGCCGTCTTCTTTAGGAGTCTTCTTCTTATTCTACTCGCTCTTCTTCGTAAACGACACCACCATCTTTGTTTCCTCTCCATTTCATAAGTCTTTTCTCGATAACATGATCATTTTCTATACTCCAATGATTTAATGGTAACGCGAATTAATAGAAAAATTGAGACGAAAGATAATTTCTGAATTATAGAGAGAAAGACTTATGATGTCTTATGCTAATAGAAATTGATGTGAATTACAAACATGTTAATTTAATCATAAACATTTTCACTTTCGTATCAATTCAATCCATCCAGCTAATTTAAATTGGAAATTACTCACATAAATACTGGTAATCATATGTGGCATAACCGATGCTGAAGTGGATATTTTTATAATTTTTATGATTTTTTCCTTTTTTCCTTTGTTTTTATTTCTCTTTTCTTTTTGTTGGTAGCCGGCAAGGGCTGGCAGTGCCTGGGTGAGAATCGCTCTTGCTAGCCATAGGCAACCGTCAATCTCACTAAGCTGCGCTTGAGCAAGAGTGGGCCTCGGTGAGGCCCAGCTTTTTATCATATTTATTTCATTTTGTTTTCCACAAATTCAAATCATTGAAAAAGAGGACGTAATTCCTTTTCTATTTTACTTCTCTTGTTTGTTTTGTATTATAATCAATGGAAACGTAAGAGTGCTCATATGATACGTCATCAAATGATTGTTAGGTAGGTGGCAGCTTACAAAAACAATCAAGATGAAGAATGAATCAAATAAAAAATAAAAATAAAGTGATTGGGGCAGGAATCCAATTTTGGATTCGATGTGGATAAAAGATCCCTACTTAGTCGAGGGTTGGCCTCGCCGATGCTCAACCCTCTTTTCCTCTTTTCCTCTTTTCCTCCAGAAATTCCTTTTCACAAAATATATTCTTTTTGCTTGTCGAACTTAGTAATATAATCCGCAAAGGAGTATCTGGAGGATTTAGCCTTTAGGGGTCATAGAAACGGCAAGGTTCATGAAAAGTGGAACTTTGAGGTCAAGAGTTTTGAGTAGAAGAGGATTAGGGTTTTAAGGTTGAATACGAAGAAGTAAGTGATAAAAAAAAATCAAATCTTGGCAGGATTTATACTTTCTAAAATCGGCCCTCTATACATAAAGATATGATTCATGATAATAACAATTCATGAATCGTGTCGATTGGGGTAACGTATCAGGAAGCTATGAGGTAGCAGACTGCACACAGAGTACAAAGCTTCAGAGGTACAATATGCATTAGTTTTGTCCTCCAAACAAAGACCCACATATTTTGGATATTTTAAAAGAAACCCAAATTACTTTTAATTCTTTTAAAAGGAGGCATATATTTGCACTAAATATAACCAGGTCATCAATATGGATAAGCACACGACTCAAATACAAGTTATTATTTAATGCATGAGCCATTGTCGAAGACCATAAAAATGGTACTTATATCAACATACATCCATGACCATTAATCAACTGTCAATATAAGACAGCGTACAATTGATGATGATGAACATCATAGTAGAATTGGTTGGTAAAGATACCAATTAAAGAGAATCACTTATTGAGATTGCGAATAGGGAAGGGATATATGAGAAGTGCCAAAAAAACAGTTATGACATTCCAAATTGAAATCATTCGTGGAAGAGACAGAGTTAAAGTTCAGTAGATCATGGGAAAAATATTAAGTTAAAGCAAGGGTGAAGGATCAAGGTGCAATTTTTAAGGAGAAACCACCTTAACACAATATTGTGGTGTCATCGGAATATAGGATCGAGATCCTCGGCGATATGGAGGCATGACTAAAACCGCAAGGAAACTGCTTTAGAGTGGTTATGTCGCCGGCACTATATTATACTAGTGCTCAACTACTAGAGACCACCTCCCTCTCCAAGCTCGGTGCACAAACAAATAATATGTTATCATCCAAACCATTAACCGCTGTTGAAATTCAATCATCCAAACCATTAACTGCTGTTGAAACTCAATCATCCAAACCAATTCATACGAAACAGATCAATTCTGAAATTGATCGCTCGATGTGTTGACACTTGAGATTTCACTAAATGTCTTCATCTATCGAAAACCTTTATCTGATGGTATATGAAAGAAAAATTTTGATCATATATATATTATCATTTGAAGTCTCTTTAATATAGTATCCTTGTCTCTGCTTTTGCATCCAATATTTTATAAGAAAAATGTGAGATTGTCATTGGATAATCGTATATTTTTCACATCTTTATATGTTACGGTTATATATAAACATTACAGTAAAACCCGTTTGATTGTGAGCTACGACCTTGTTTCAATGAATTGTAAAGGTAGAGGTGATCCGTGCTCCGATTAAGGCATCCAGCCTAAATTTTCACTAAAGTTCCTCCATCATAAAAGTATGCTTTACGTAAATATTCAGGCCCACCATGTGTAACACGAGGAGAGTCCATGACTCGCGAGTGAAGACCAGCAAAAGTAAGTCGGGAATTTATCAGTTAAAAAAAGGAATAATAATCAAAGTGGGCTCCTGACTAGAAATTACTTGATGCACGAGCAAATGTGATCTTCTCAATGGTATGACATTCATCATGATGATTTATTCTGGCAATTGCTCGATGAAACTACTATATAAGAAAGATTATGTCTAGTAACTGGTTAATGCCTATAAAGAACCTACGTGGGACCCAACTGTATTTCATAATTTTTGACTGAACCGAATTCAATTCGTACAAATATTAGGTTGAACTGCTGCCTCTGTAAGGGAGAGAAGGTTCTACAGTCTGGAAATGAGAGAAGGAAAGCTATAATGTTTGGCCCCGTGCTTGCATCATCGTCCCTCCGATGATATCGACTATCAATGAGAGAAGGAAAGCTATAATGTTTGGCCCCGTGCTTGCATCATCGTCCCTCCGATGATATCGACTATCACTCTCATAGACTTGCGTCGATTGAAGACCTGAGCAAATCAATAACTTGGGATTTGAGTATACTGACACATAAAGTTGACCTCTTTTCCACAAATTTACTTGACTAACTAGATCAATTTTAATGAAGACTTGGAAAAGTAGGTGGAGCATGGATATTGAAAAATGATTAAGATCCCATAAAATGCCCTCTCAATCAGAAGAGCAAGATAACAAATATGATTGAGATTCATCATCTTGTTCTGTTTAATCATCATCCCCGTATTTTTGAATGTGTGCTAAAATAAAAAATAAAAATAAAAAAGGAAAGATTTATCTCACAATATATTGTCAATGCGAAAAAAAAAAAAAAAAAAAAAAATCTTCACGACAAGGTCCAATTCACCCCTTCATTTGATGGCACTTGAAGCCTATAAGTGGACTAACTTTTTGCAAGCAACATGGACGACAGATTCACTAGAGAAAATCTCACTGCGTTCCCTACTTAAAAAGACGATGTGAAAATAAAATGAATCTTGCTAACAAGTGTCCTAGAGACACTTGTTACACATGCTTAATGCAGAAAGATTCAATTTTCATAATATTAATTGTGTATGTCACGAGCTACATTATAAGTTGCGATATTTTGTTATTTTGTTACTTAACAAATGCCCTGCAGACATTCTTCAAATAAAATCCTAGTAAAATTTATTCTTGTACAAACGGAGCATCAACCTAGTAAAAAGTGAGTAAAACTCCCAAGAAGTTGAGCCATATAGCATGCTCATGCACGAAACTCTTGGTAATTTGTTTTTGATCATGACTTTAGCGAATCTTTAATCCTAACATATCTCTAACTCTACATCTCTAGTCTTATGCAAATTTTGATTAAAAAATTTATTATTCTTATACTTTCATTGTATTTTTATTCATAATTCTCTAAGAGAACTATGCATATTTTTGGTAATAAATGCTTTAAAAAATATTATATATAGATTTTATCTCGAAATGTCAGCAATTTCTATCTTTATATAAACTTGTTCAAGACGAGATTTTGAAAGAATTTAACAGTATAAGGATACCTATCTTGTGATTGGCTCATATTTAACAAATTATAAATTAAAAGACAATGGGCTCTTATTTGACAATTAAAGAATATTAAAATCATGTCTAATAAATAATTATATTAGATGATCAATCTCAAATTGGTCTCATATTTGACAAATAAATATATTAGAAAATCAATGAAAAAATCCATCATCGCAGGACTATCTCATTGTTGACTCACATTTTAGAGTAATCTATTTGAAAGATCAATCTCATTTTGGCTTCATATTTGACAAATAAATAATATTAAAATCATATTTAGAGTAATATTACATGATCAATAACATATTGAACTAATATTAGGCAAATAAACAATATTAAACGACCCGAGTCAGATTGTATTTATATTTACGCACTTCGGCCACCAGCATTTTATGTTTCTTAGTCAATCTATATTCATGTATTTTAAATCCAATTGCTCGCATGATTTCCTTGCCATCAACTTCAAGAACCTCGAAATTGAGTGAGCGACTTATTCTAGATTTCATTTGCAGAACCCGAGATCAACCCCGTGCCTTCACTCAGTCGTTAACCATCCACAAACAACCAAAGCGGATGAGTCCAAAGGCCATTAATGTTCCATTTGTACGTGAAGGTTTGCGGGTCCTAGTCTGTCGATGTGTTTAGTGTAGACTATTCAAAGTCTTGTGGAGATAATGCCGGTCTTCTGAGCAAAATGCGATAAAAGGAATACTATTGCTAACATGATAATCTCTGTACAAAATGCTGACATGAAAAGATAAGAAACGATAGAACGAAACTTATTAGCTTCTTGGTCCCGCCATGATAACATCCTTCCCAAAAATAGTTTGTCAGCTAATAATAATGCATAACACAAGTCTTTTCTCGATAACATGATCATTTTCTATACTCCAACGATTTAATGGTAACGTGAATTGACAGAAGAACGAGACAAGAGATAATTTCGGAATTACGAATTGTCATGCTTAGATGAAAATTTAAATTAAAGATTTTGTCAATATATTTTTTAGAAAGGATTTTCATGAGGGAAACAAAACTTTACATACGAAACGGTGGATCGCACAACCCATTAGAGCGGGTTGCGTTAAAAAAGGATAGAGGCTGTGTGGTTCAGATGAATTCTGGACATACATGACAAGCACTCCATGTTTAACTGTTTCAAAACGATAGCGATATATGCAATGTCCATGATTGAGACGAGAGATAATTTCGGAATTACGAATTGTCATGCTTAAATGAAAATTTAAATTAAAGATTTTGTCAATATATTTTTTAGAAAGGATTTTCACGAGGGAAACAAAACTTTACATATGAAATGGTGGATCGCACAACTCATTAGAGCGGGTTGTGTTATAAAAGGATAGAGGCTGTGTGGTTCAGATGAATTCTAGACATACATGACAAGCACTCCATGTTTAACTATTTCGAAATGACAGTGATATATGCATTGTCCATGATTGAGACGAGAGATAATTTCGGAATTACTAAGTGTTTCAACAACAATGAATTTGCGTGATGGTTATTGATTGATGACCGATGTGGTTCTTGTCTTTTGAGCGACCAAAAGCAAGTTGAAAGTTTGGAAACGCAGGTCGAGAGCACCTAATATCTAGGAATCTAATCCCTTCCATCCCTTGGATGGTTGTAACCGATCATAGCAGGATTTACTCGTATTGATCCATCAATCGCACATGGCCATGACCATCCAACCCGTACATCGACCATATGGGGATAGATCCAAACATATAATATCAAGTAATAATAAAAGTGCGCTCTCTGACGGGAAATTACTTGATGCATGAACAAATGTGATCTTCTCTATGTTATGACATTCATCATGGTGATTTAATCCAGCAACCATAAACTACTATATAACAAAAATTATGTTAAGTAACTGGTTAGTGCATATAAATGACCTACATGGGACCCAATTGAACTTCATAATTTTTGACTGAACCGAATTCAATTCGTACAAAAATAAGGTTGAAGTGCCGTCCTTGTAAGGGAGAGAAGGTACTATAATCTGGAAATGAGAGAAAAGGCATGCTAAAATGAGTGGCCCTATACTTGCATCATCATCCTCCAATAATATCAACTATCATTCTCATAGACTCACTTTGACTTAAGACCGGAGCAAATCAGTAACTTGTGGTTTGAGTATACCGACACTTAATTTAAACTCTACATCTCTAGTCTTATGCAAATTTTGATAATAAGATCTATTACTGGTATACTTTCATATATTCTTATCCATAATTCTTTAATAGAACTATGCATATTTTCAGTAATAACTGCTCTAATAATGTTTTTTATGTATATATAGATTTTATCCTGAAATACCTGCAATTTTTATCTTTAAAGAAACTTGTTCAAGACGACGTTTTGAAAGAATTTAACTGTATAGGGATACCTATGGCTCATATTTAACAAATAATACATTAAAAGATTAAAAGATCAAACTCATATAAGGCTCATATTTGACAATTAAAGAATATTAAAATCATATCTGAGAAGTAATTATATTGCATGATCAATCTCAAATTGGTCTCATATTTGATATATATATGAAAAAATCCATCATCATAGGACTATCTAACTCATTGTTTACCTACATTTTAGAGTAATCTATTTGAAAGATCAATCTCATATTGGCTTCATATTTGACAAACGAATAATATTAAAATCATATTTAGAGTAATATTACATGATCAATAACATATTGAACTAATTTTTGGCAAATAAAAAGTATTATCTTTACATATTGTATTTATATTTACGCACTTCGGCCTCCAGCATTTTTTGTTTCTTGGTCAATCTAGATTCATGTAATTTAAGTCCCATTGCTCGCATGATTTTCTTGCCATCAACTCCAAGAACCTCGAAATTGAGAGAGCGGCTCATTCTAGATTTCATTTGCAGAATCCAAGATCAACCCCGTGCCTTGACTTGGTCGTCAACCGTCTGCGAAGAATCAAAGTGGATGAGTCCAGAGTCGATTAATGTTCCATTTGTATGTGAACGTGAAGGTTCACGGGTCCTAGTCTGTGGATGTGTTTAGTGTAGATTATTCAAACTCTTGTGGAGATAATGCCGGTCTTCTGAGCAAAATCATTAAAAGGGACACTATTGTCACATGATAACCTCTATGCGAAATGCTAACATGAAAAGATAATAGACAAGAGAACGAGACTCATTAGCTTCTTGGTCCCCGCCATCATAACATCCTTCCCACGAATAGTTTGTCAGCTAGTAATAATTCACAGCACAAGTCTTTTCTCAATAGCATCATCATTTTCTATACTCCAACGATTTAATGGTGACGCGAATTGACAATAAAACAAGACAAGAGATAATTTCTGAATTACACAGAGAAAGACTTATAATGTCTTATGCTAATAGAAATTGACGTGAACTATAAACACTATCACGAATTGTCTAGCTTTGATGAAATTTTAAATTAAAGATTTTGCCAATATAATTTTTAGAAAGGATAGTCACGAGGGAAATAAAACTTTACATATGAAATGGTGGATCGCACAACCCATTAAATCGGGTTGTGTTATAAAAAGCATAGAGGCTGTGTAGCATGATCTTCATATGAACATTGCAATTGTAGGTAGATTTAAATTTAAGGGGTTGATTAAGGGATTTTGGTTGGCGTTGAGTATACTAATGAAACATCTTTTGTTTTTTCATTTGGTTTGTCCATGAAGGGAATCAATGTAGTTGCTGGAAATAAGAAACTCAAAGTTTCCATTTTTTTTTTCCTTAATCATGGCTTTTTTTTTTTTTGCACCACAAGGCCAAAAATCAGGGAGTCCCACGCTTTCTTAATCTCTTTCTGAAATGGTCTGAACTCAATTTCCTAATTTCTCAAATTAAAACCCTATTCCCCCAAATTTAGGTGGAGATCTCGAGCATCGGTGATGGTAGGATTGTAGGGAGAGACCACGGTGCTGATGGAGAACACAGAGAGAGAGAGAGAGAGAGAGAGAGAGAGAGAGAGGGGCAGAGAGGATCGGAATTTCAAGAGAATTAGGGGGGATGATTAGGGCACAGTCTGCCTTTGGAGAGGCCAAGGCAGGGTAGAGAGAGGCAAAGTCCGGACTCAACGACGATGCCCTTTTTTTTTCCCCTTGTTCTAGGATGACTAGAGATTTGAGTCCCATTATTCGGTACTATTTACTTATTATACCCCAATGGCACACGCTAAACTCTTCGGAAAAGCAAAATATATTATTTTGCAATATATCGTCAATCACAAAAAACAAAAGAAAAAAAAAAGAAAAAATTGTTCACAAAAGGCCTCCATTCATGGGAAAATGTTGTCTAACTTTAAGGCATTGGCCTCGATTGAGGTGCTTAAAGAATGACATTCCATCTATAAATATGTCATCCATCTTGCTAACGTTACGTAGACTTGAACCATCTTCCAACTCTCAAAAACCATCCATACCCCCCAAAATCATGGTTTCTTCATTATTGTTGTCCATCTTGTCTCCTTTATATGTCTTCTTCTTCTTCTTCTTCTTCTCCTTGCTCTTCTTGGTCAGCACCACTTCACTTCAAGGAGCAAGCGTTTCCGCTTCGTCCACTTCTTTGTCCACTGTCCACATGACCGGGAATAAGGATGAAGTAGAGGCTCTCTTGAATTGGAAATCTACTTTTGACAACCATAGCCAATCTCTCCTCTCTTCATGGCATGGCGACAATCCTTGCCGCTTTACCGGTGTCGCTTGCAACTACTATGGAGCCATCATCCATCTAAATCTTTCCTATGTTGGTTTGAGAGGAACTCTAGATGGCCTTGACTTCTCGTGCTTAACCAGTGTGGTTAGCTTTGAACTCGCCAACAACTCGATCTATGGCTCCATCCCCTCAAGTATTGGTAACCTTTCCAAACTCAACTCTCTTGATCTTCGCTTCAATGAACTGTTCGGGCAAATTCCTCCAAGTATAGGTGTGTTGGAGAGTCTTCATTATTTGTACCTTTGTGCCAACAACTTGAGTGGACGTATTCCTGCCTCTCTTGGAAAATTAGACAAGTTAGTCGAACTAAGAATTTCGCAAAATAATTTATCTGGTTCCATTTCACAAGAAATATGCAACTTGAGGAGATTAACGGTTCTTTCCCTATGGGGAAATAAATTGTCGAGATCCATTCCTTCAAAAATCATGAGACTCACTTCTCTCCATACACTTGACCTGTCATCCAACAATCTCACCGGCTCAATCCCTCATTCCATCGGAAACTTGTCAAATTTAAGCATATTTGACATTTCACAGAATGCCATTTCTAGTTCCATTCCACAAGAAATATGCAACTTGAGCAGCTTGACGGTTCTTTCCCTATGGGGAACTAGATTGTCAGGATCCATTCCTTTAGAAATCGCAAGACTCACTTCTCTCCATACACTTTACCTGTCATCCAACAATCTCACAGGCTCAATTCCTCATTCCATCGAAAACTTGTCAAATTTAAGCATATTTGACATTTCACAGAATGCCATTTCTGGTTCCATTCCTTTAGAAATCGCAAGACTCACTTCTCTCCGTGAACTTCACCTATCATCCAACAATCTCACCGGCTCAATTCCTCATTCCATCGGAAACTTGTCAAATTTAAGCATATTTGCCATTTCACAGAATGCCATTTCTGGTTCCATTCCACAAGAAATATGCAACTTGAGCAGCTTGACGGTTCTTTCCCTATGGGAAAATAGATTGTCAGGATCCATTCCTTCAGAAATCGCAAGACTCACTTCTCTCCATAAACTTCACCTATCATCCAACAATCTCACCGGCTCAATTCCTCATTCCATCGGAAACTTGTCAAATTTAAGCATGCTTAACCTCTTCCAAAATGCCATTTTTGGTTCCATTCCACAAGAAATATGCAACTTGAGCAGCTTGACGGTTCTTTCCCTATGGGAAAATAGATTGTCAGGATCCATTCCTTCAGAAATCGCAAGACTCACTTCTCTCCATAAACTTCACCTATCATCCAACAATCTCACCGGCTCAATTCCTCATTCCATCGGAAACTTGTCAAATTTAAGCATGCTTAACCTCTTCCAAAATGCCATTTCTGGTTCCATTCCACAAGAAATATGCAACTTGAGCAGCTTGACGGTTCTTTCCCTATGGGAAAATGCCATTTCTGGTTCCATTCCACAAGAAATATGCAACTTGAGGAGCTTGATGGTTCTTTTGCTATCGGATAATAGATTGTCAGGATCCATTCCTTTGGGAATCGAAAGGCTCACTTCTCTCAATAAACTTTACCTATCATCCAACAATCTCACGGGCTCAATTCCTCATACCATAGGAAACTTGTCAAGTTTGTCTTCTCTTGGCCTTTCCCAAAATAATTTGGCCGGTCCAATCCCTGCATCAGTTGGAAGCTTGGCCAATTTGACTATATTAGTGATTTGGGACAACATGTTCTCTGGGTCCTTGCCTTCTGAATTTAATAGGTTAACCCGTTTCACTCACTTGGATATGAGTGACAATGAACTAGAGGGGGAATTGCCAAAAGATGTGTGCCTTGGGAGATCATTAGTATATTTCTCTGCCTTCAAAAATCATTTCACGGGGCCCATCCCAACAAGCTTAGAGAGTTGTAGTACATTACTTAGATTGAGGCTAGAAGAAAACCAACTTACTGGAAGCATAACAGAAGCTTTCGGAATATATCCACATCTATATTATGTGGACTTAAGCCACAATCATTTGAACGGTGAACTTTCTTGGAAATGGGAGTGTTGTCCTAATTTGACGAGCTTAAAGATATCAAACAACAAAATTTCTGGTGAGGTACCTGCAATATTTGGAAAGATGGCTCAGTTACAATTACTAGACCTTTCTTCAAATTTTTTAAGTGGGGAGATTCCAAGGGAATTGGGAAGTCTACTGATATTGTTAGAACTCGATCTAAGCAGCAATGTTATCACAGGAAATGTCCCGACTGAGATTGGACTTTTATCTCATCTAGCACATCTGAACTTGGCATCAAACAATTTGAGCGGATTGATGCCAATGCAGCTAGGCTCATGCAAAAGCTTGTTGACCTTGAACATGAGCAAAAACAAATTTCGGACAAGTATTCCTCCAGAGATAGGCAATGCACAGTTCCTTGAGGTTCTTGACATAAGTCATAATTTGTTGACTGGAAACATACCGGGAGTACTTGGACATTTGAGAATGCTTCAAGTTCTAAATATGTCCCACAACAGCCTTTCTGGTTCTATTCCACGTACTTTTAGTGATATGTCAGCCTTAACTTCCATCGATATATCCTACAATAACCTGGAAGGTCCTCTCCCAAATGTTAAAGCTTTCAATGAGGCTCCATTTGAGGCAATGCAGCATAACAAAGGGCTCTGTTGAAATGTTAGCGGTCTACCGAAATGCAATTCTATCGAGAGCAAGAAACCCGATCCCCTTGTTAGAGTTAGAATCGCAATTATCCTCTTTTTATTGTTGTTGGGAATTATCCTTCTCTCTTGCACCTTGGTCGTTCTTATAATCATCAATCGTCATCGAAGAAGAATTATCAAGAGAGAGAACAACAAACGGGCAAATGATTTGGATTTCATGCATATTTTGAGTTATGATGGCAAAGTTTTCTATGATCGAATCTCCGAGGCCACAGAAGGATTTGACTCGAAGTATTATGTCGGCGAAGGAGCATATGGAATTGTTTATAAAGCCAATATATCAGAAGGTCAAACGTTTGCTATAAAGCAAACCTCATCATCCCAGGACGATAGTGAGATTGTTGATTTGATACCATTTGAAAGGGAAATTCAAGCTTTAAAAAATCTACGCCATCGTAATATCGTGAAATTTTATGGCTTCTGCTCTCATGTCCAACGCTGTTTTTTGGTGTATGAGTACATGGAAAGGGGAAGCTTGAGAACAATTTTGAACGATGATGAAAGAGTGGTAGAATTTCATTGGGACAAGAGGGTAAATGTGGTCCGAGGAGTTGCGGATGCTCTGTCCTATATGCATCACGAATGTTCACCTCCGTTGATTCATCGAGACTTGACCAGTAACAACGTTCTATTGGATCGCAATTATGAGGCTCGTGTTTCTGATTTTGGCACTGCAAGACTATTGAGGCCGGATTCATCAAATTGGACTATTGTTGGTGGCACCATAGGGTATATTGCGCCAGGTACATCGTAATTTTTCAATTTCGCCGGCATTTAGTGTCAAACATCCCTTATTTTGTTATTTAATCTTCTTATGTAAATTTGTTTACGCATTTAGAGCATTCAAGTATAATGCTTTTTTTTTTTTGTCCTACTTTATTTCTACTTTAACTCTCACTTTCAGACTTTTGTCATGCCTCTTTACAAGGTGTGGGAGTCGAAACTCACACTTGAAACTAAATTGTCCCCACCTCAATCCTCCCAAGAAGGGGATTCGAATCCCTCACCTCCCCCTTCCATGTTGGAAGGGTGGCCCCATGCAATTTTAATGTTGATCAGAAAGCCTTCTGACTTTCCTAATAAGGAAGAATTTGCAAAAGAGCTATAAATTATAATTGATCCATCTCAAGGATATGAAATTTGTGTTACCTAAATGATGCAAGCATCAAACAAAATCCTTTGAACGCCCTTAAAGCGTAAACTCCCATCCTTAAATAAGTGTTGTAAGCATAGATTAAGTAGAAATTTGTACTTGTAATTGTTACCTCGTGGGAAGCAATGTTGTCAATTTGAAAAAAACTTATGATCAAGGTTATAAAAAAACCGTGAATTCTCCACTTGCAGAGCTGGCTTATTCTTCGATTCCTACCAAAAAGTGCGATGTATATAGCTTTGGAGTCGTCGCATTAGAGACAATCATGGGAAAGCATCCAGGAGATCATGTCTTTCGAGAATGTTCATCATCTACCCAAACTGAATCGCCGATACTGTTGAAGGATGTGTTGGATCAACGTCTCTCGCCTTCTGGACTTTGTCTTCAAGATGCGCAAGACATAGTCTCAATCGCCAAGCTAGCATTCATGTGCTTGCAAGCTGATCCATGGCTTCGACCAACTATGGGACAAGTCTCGCGTGAGCTTCGCGTTCAAGTACCCCTAGAAACACCGCTCTCTGCTATCACCTTAGAGCAACTGCGCAATCTCAATGTTAGGAAATTTGGAGCATTCACGGGATTTGGTAAGTTTTGAAGTTACTTTTTCATGTGCTATTGTGTTTGATTTTGAATCATGATGATGATCGGCTTTTAAATACTTTCTTAGTTCTCACTAATCCTAATTGTGTGATTTACGATGTTCACTGCAGAGCTAGCTTCAACGTTACATGAATAGTGCAATGTTTAAGTTTGGAACCGTGGCACCAAAAATAATTAGGGACGGCTTTCGGGGAGATCTAATTTCATGATTATTTCCAACTTTTTGCGAGCGATCAGCAAGTGAACTTGCAAAATGCATTAAATTGACATCTCTTGCCTTCTTTCGATCGGGATGTAAATAATATGTAGTTTCTATTGCTAGAAGAGACAATGATACCAGTAGCCAGTGCACTTTTTTGATATATAGTGTCATAATTGAACTTTCAATTGGTTTCATCTTATTTTTTATTGATGTGCACTATTGTCCTAAAACATTCAATTGGTCCAATGAGATCCTAATATATTTTGATACGTTTATTTTCATTCTTTCAGTGATTAATTTAAATGAAATTTGGCATGGACATCTATATAAAAAAGCTAATGTTTGATGGAGAAAATAACGTGGATTTCGCACTCGTCACTTTGACTTGAAATTGCGAAACTCTAAACAATTGGCTTAGGACTAATTGTGCAATTTGTCCGTTCACCCTTTTCCGCTATTTGACATTATTAAAGTCGCTACTTTTAAAACTTTGAAGATGAGCAATAAAAATGAGAACAAATAGTTATTTTTCTTCCCCTTGCGTACATTTTCGAAAAACGTTAATTAATTTAAAGAAATTCTTTTTTGGCCAAATAATTTGAAGAACTTATTTAAAAATGCCCTTTCTACATATCCAATCCCACCACAAATTAATTTATCTGCAATTACTTTGGGGATTAACGATTTCAAGATCATTATGTTCCGTCACATGAGAAGAGGATAGCTAACGTTTTTTGAGTACTTTCGCATAATAGCTCAGCAAAATTAATCCACCTGAATATCATTGCTCATTGCTGACTATTGGCTCTTGCTAAGGGGATTTGATCTCTTTTTCTTCATAATTAGCGCAATGTGCTTATAACCCATATATCAATAAATAGTAAGGACCGGACCGATGAATCTTTCTGCATCAGCCTTTAAAGTTACCATCTTGATAAATAAATTATTTTGCCAGGATGTTATATATACTGAGGAAATTATTATGACAACTAGCAAGTACAAAAACGAAATACATGACATAGTACAACACACTCAGACTTAAACCATTACATCTCATTATAAAATCAAACAACACCATACAATTTGCGCCCATTGAAGTACAAATACATAAGAATCAGACTTAGATAAATACAATCTCATAAACAAAATTTACAGCCTAATAATTAAGAACACCATACTAAGCAGACCGATAAAAACACATTTATTTCATCACTAGAATACAAACAAATACACTGTTATAACATTTAGTACAGACAACAACAACAAAAAATACAAATCTCAATTTCCTGTTTCAAGAGGGGTGGCGGACCTCCCCCTGGGTTGACCATTTCAGCGAAATATTTATATAGGTGCCTTTTCATATGGCCCGTCCCATCATTATGTCCCAAAGAGAATTTCACAGCACATACCATGCGGATCCCCTCGGCCCTCCTTCTGGGTGCCCCGGCGAGGTTAAATTAACCGGGGTATAGGCAGCTCCCACACCTAGAAAAATATAGTGGCTAGGACTAGTTCCCGTAAGAATGGACCTAAGCAAGTCCTTAAAAGGCTTCATCCTGAATCGGGTATCCCGGGATGTAAAACACAGGGATAACATCCCCACGGGGCTCTCCGGCCACAAACCCCCCTTCATGGGGGTTTCGGATCCCACCTTGATCCCCGCGACGCCTTCCCCGGGGTCTGCCCGGGCGTGGTACAGGGAAATGACGGGATGTTTCCCTCCCTACGGGACTAGGGGTGGCGGACCTCCCCCTGGGTTGACCATTTCAGCGAAATATTTATATAGGTGCCTTTTCATATGGCCCGTCCCATCATTATGTCCCAAAGAGAATTTCACAGCACATACCATGCGGATGACCTTCTTCTCACCACTGCAGAGGTCCATGATGTTGAACATCTTCCATAAATTTGATCCTCATAAAAAAATAAAAAAAAGCTTTTTTGGAGTTGGCGAGCCATCTGAGAAATTGATTAGGTACTGTTGACACATAAATTTGACTATTCTACTAAGGACTTTATCACGTAACAAATTAAAAATTAAATTTTAACTCCTAAATAAAAACAATATCCATTAAAATTGCATCACATATAGACACTTAGGAACATTTGCATTACTAGTATTAAAAATTTTAAAAACTTATTATTATTTTTTTAAAAATATTTATTTTAAAAAAAAAGCAGCGAAACCGGGCCGGGGGGGCAGGCCGGCCCCGGGCTTCTTTCTTTTCCTTCTTCTTGCTCTTTCTGGTTTAGGCCTAGCCCATTTTTATTTTCTTTTCTTCCAAGCCCCGCCTTCTCCTATTCTCTCTGGCTCCTTTCCTTTTGTCTTGAATGTTGGCTGAAGAGAGGGAGGAGACGGGGAGGACGGCACGGGAAAGGAGACCAGGAGATGCAGAGAGGACGTCGACCGAGAGTTGGTGGTCGGGGCCAGGCGGGCCAGGGACAGCCGGGATGTCAGAGGCCATGCGCGCCGGTGCTTAAAAGCGAGAGAGGGAGAGTCGGCCAAAGGGTTTTTTTTTTTTTTTTTTTTTTTTTCAGAGAGGGAGAGAGAGAGATAGAGAGTGAGATGAAGAGCAAGAGAGCTTGAAGCTGCCTGGGTTGAGCATCGCTCGCCCATCCTCGACGCCAGTCGCCGACCTCTAGCCGACGCCCTCGAGCGCAAGACTTCTTGTTCCCAAACCTCGGCATTTCCGGTGAGTTTCTTTTCAGTTCAAACCCGTCGTTCCCGGGGATCTCGGCTCGGAGACATCGCGAGGGGGCCGACTGAAGTTCGATTTGTCTCGAACTGGCCCTCGTGCCGCCATCTTCGAGCCGAGTAGGGGTTTCTGTGACTGAAACTCATCCCCCACGAACCCTCTTAGCACTGCCTTGTTTTGGCGGTAGAATAGCCGAGCGAGTTGTCTCTGATTCTTGAGTTTTTTGTGTGCAACCGAGTCGATTTGTTTGATGTTGAGCATTTCCATGTGTTCGCTCAGGTCTAGGTCCGAGTTGGAGTCCTAAGAAGTGGCCAGCGTCGTTCTCCTCACTTCTTGCCCACCACGTGCCTGACGAAATGCTTGAACCGAACCTGTGTAGACCTCTCTTTGTGCTGTGCATTCTAGCCGACTGCCATGCGTTTGTCACGGGCCGATCGATTGGGATCGTGACCGCGCGGCGACTCGGGCAACTTTGGACCACCCAAGCCAAGCCTTGCTCGATCGATCGCTTACTTGCTCGTATACTCGGATCGTAGAGAGAGAAAGTTTAGAGAGAGGAGCTCTTGGAAGGAAAGGAGCTTTGATATTTCTGAAATGTTGGATGATTACAAATGAGGGAGGATACCCCTTTTATAGTTGAGGGCCTCGGATTACATCCGTTGATTTACTTTTCATCCGGCGGGCGAGATCGCACCGCCTCAACTACCGACTCTAATGGCGGCTACTAACCACCGACATAAATGAAAGCTATCAACTACCGACATTAAATAAAGAAAGACTAATGACGGTGACGCCCGCCCTTGGAAACTTCGGGGAGAAGCCTCGAGGGAAATCCGAGTGTGAGCAGGAGGTCTTCCAAGGATGAGTCACGGTCGTCCTCGGGGAACCTCTTGGATCGGTCTTCATTCGGCCCGTGACACGTTCGTGATAATGCCTAAACAGAGCTGCGTCCTTGTTCGAAGAGGGTCTTTTGAATCAAAACATCTAAATTTTTTAGAAAAATTATAACTTTTGACTTCAGATCATTCAATTCGCGTTTGTTTACCCGAGATTTGAGTTTGCGGTTATACATTTTTATGTATAGAGATCGAATGTGTCAGTTTGTCGATCCATGAGTGTTCTCCTTTTACTGGGAAAAGAGCGTGTGCATATTCATGAGAGGAGAAGTCGGCATTGAAGTGGCCGTGAGTTGTGAGCAATGGGCTTGGTAGGTTTAATGAGATTTGGGTTTTTGGTTGATTGAGAGAGCTTGGGTTGGTGTGGGCTCAAACAGATTCTAGGCCTTAGTTTTAGACATAGGGGCAGCTTGGTATTCTGCTTCTTGGCCGAGAGAGAGATCGGAGAAAGAGGAAGCAACCGAGAGAGAGCGAGCCTTGAATGAGAGGGAGGGAGAGGAACGTTGGCTCAGCGACGCCTAGTGAAGTCCACTCTTCCTGAGTGACTGCAGCTGGCGACGCTACACCCACGAGGTAAGCCCGTGTCCCCATTCGCCCCCCTTGGTCGAACCGTCGGAGTGAGGCTTGCTGGCCCGGACTTGCTCATGCCTCTCTCTCTCTCTCTCTCTCTCTCTCTCTTCAGCGCTGGTCGTGCTCGACTTGTTGGCTCCGATGGCTTATGCACCCCCTGCAGTGTATGCTTCTATGCACTGATGAGTGTGAGTGACTGTTTCAAAGCAATTGAAAGCAAATTTTTAGTGTTTGTAATATTGAGAAGTTGGAGCGAATTTTTAACTCTTTTGATTCCTCCGTGCTTCTTGAGCGAAATGCAGTTAGGTTCATGTATGACTTTTCGCATAATTCTGAAGAAGTGATAAAAGCAGTGTTTTAACCGAGGTACTATGTTTCGCCATGCAGGCTAATGTTATGCATAATTAAGAACTGTTGATGAAATTATGAGCAAGTATTCGAAAGATCTCAATAAGGACAAACAAATCCCGTTCATTCTAGCCCTTCCATCTTCTACATCAATCGCGAGTTAGCTACGTCAGCCTCACTACTAACTAATTCCCTTATTTTGACATGATTCAAACCCATCCTGCAGTTTGTCTGCAAACTAAGGGGGGAAAAAGACATGAACAAGAATAGTACATTTACAAGAGACGCATGCCGGTGGCTAGTGGCTACTAGTGACGGTGACAGGAGCTCTCCTCCACTCGATTTCTCTTACACTTGTTAACTATGTTGCAACCCCACATCAGAATGCAAATCCCATGCATGGCATTAAGTATTTTCTTGGAAAAGATCAAGCTTCAGCTGATTTAAAAACCCATAATAACGTTATCATCCAAAACAATAGAAACCCCCGAATGTTAGGTAGTAAAAGAAAGGATCAAGTCACCACGAGGATTCCTAAACAAGGAAGCATAGTCAAATGAAGCTTATGCTGATGCCTTTAATACAACTATTTTCCCTCAGTTGAGCTGGGTGTTCAGGAAGCTAATTTATACTAGTTTATCGTAATGGAACTCATTTACTTGTCAAAATAAATCAGAAACATGTTGCCAAGGGTTCTGAAGCAACCAATACCTCAGTGACCAAGCCTCCCGGTGCTCCCGCTTATCAGTTATCACTCCAAATTAATATATGGCTGCTCCCAAGGTAATCCCTTCCGTGCTATCTTCTTTTAATTGCACTCAATTTCCCAGCGCAATGTGTTGTTGCGATGCCTAACAAAAGGAGTAAGTCAAGCACTTGCCGGCCAAAAAGAAAATAGGAAACGATAGCACTTAGATTTGAGGACATTATTTGCGGTACAAAGACCCATTACCATTGGATTCACGATTGTCATTCCTATTAATTTTTTAGTACAATTGAAACCCGTTTGTCCAAAACCAATGTCGATTGAACTCAATAAGAAAGCAAATTCAATTGAAGCTCGAGCTCACCTGCTGAAAATACTATAAATTTGAGAACCAAATTATTTGTCTATTCCTCACATTGACAAATGTGAAGTCGGGAACGATCTTGTTTATTTGTTTGTGATGAGTCTAACGTGCTTAAAGCATTTTGGTTGTATGAAGGTCGGATGGAAAAATGAATGTTATACTAGATATTAGATGGCTTCAAACATAGTTAAGCTTTTTAAAAGTAAAAAAAGCAATTTCTTGCTTTTCAATTAAATTTTTAAAAATCTTTTAAATTTAAAAAAAAACACATGATAAATTTGTTTGTGAATTTACGTATTCAGTATTTGTATATTGTGAGAAAATTTTGAATGTTTCGGGTAAAAGTGCGTCTTTCAAAATATCTAGAGGAAGGAAAGAACAAAAAGTAAATTTCTATTCATGACTTTAATCAAACTACATGATCCTTGTACGGGCATTACAATCGTACGTAGATTGAGATCCGAGGGGATGGTTAAGTGATTGTATTGGTGATGAGTAGCTTTCGGATATGTGAGTGCTAATGAAATATTATCTATTTTCAGTAATTTTTTTTTATAAAGATAATCAACAGAGTTGTTAATGTTTTATGAAAAGGGAAAATGACACAAATAGTTTAAGAAGTTTGGGGTAATATAAAATATCATCCCTTAACTTTTAATTTGTTCAATATAGTTCTTGAATTTTAGTCTAATGTACAATATAATCCTTGAACTTTTGATTTGTGCAATATGATCCTTGAAATTTTGGTAAATATTCAATCTAGTCCTTGAACTATATGAAAATGTTTAATATTATCCATGAACTTAAGTTAATGGAATGATAATATTGAATATCTTCGTAAAGTTCAGGGACTAGATTAAACTCCACATCACATATTTGACTAAGGTTTATGAACAACATTGAATAAATTAAAAGCTGAGAGAAGATATTACATATTTGACCAAAGTTCAAGAATTATTTATGTAATTTCTTGTGAATATGATAGAGAAGAAACTGATATCAAAGTTCCATTTTTTCTTAATCATGACTTGTGTGCCTCACGAGGCAAAATCAAGAGTCCCACGCTTTCTTAATTTTTGTCCGAATGGTCTAAATTCAATTTTCAAAATTGCCAAATTAAACCCTAATCCCCAGAATGTGGTGGCCCCCTTCAATGCACTTGATAAAAGAAAGAAAATTTTCAACTATCTATTTATAATATTTTATTACCAATTCATGTCTCTCAGAATCCTAATCTCTACTTTTGCATGGAATATTTTAAGAGAAAAAGTGTGAGAGAGTGATCGGATTACCATAAAATTTTAAATCTTTATGGATTACAGTATTTTATATAGACATTACAATAAAACATGTATGATTATGAGCTAAGAATTTGTTTCAATGGATTATAGTGGTAAAGGCGATGTAGACTCAAATTGGATTTTAGGCCTAAATTTTGACTGAAGTCCCTCACCATAAAAGTATACCTATTTTAGATTTTCCAATGGGACGTGATCTTATTCTGGCCCATCACGTGTGCAATGGAGACAGTCCATGACTCAAGAGGAACTAAGCCCATAAAAACTAAAAAAGAAAGTCAACAACTCATCGGTTTAAAAAAAAAAGGGAAAAAAAGGAAACGATTGCTTCAAAAATGGAGGACATTGGAGCACGATGATTCCTTTCAATTGGATCCAAGATTGCGAAATTGAATCCCTCTGCACTAACAATAACATAATCAGACCATTTGAAGGGTAGAATTGAAAAGAAGACGTAAAAGTGAAGGTCTTCACGGTTGGGGCCCTCCACATGATTAAGACAAATTCATTGGAATAAAGAAAATTGGGGCAAAAGAAAAGAAAGATAAATCCTTCACCATCGAATTGGAATGCAATAAATCTTAGTCATTCAATAAATGTGATTGTTATTTTTACCATTTGATCTAATGTTGAAGGATCTGCATTTTAATTCAACTCATCACGTGTAACATGATAAGAAAGTTCTTTCATCATTAAATAATTCGTATGTGTTTTTTCGAGTGGGGCCGGACTTTATTTGGGGCCTGTCACATGTAACATGATGAGAAACCATGACTCACATAGAAGAGCTAGCCCATGAAGACCATAAAAGCAAGTCTAGAACCTGTAGGTCAAAAATAGAGAAAAAAAGGACACGATAACTTATAATAATTGAGGACATGATAGCACGGTAACTCCTTTTGATTGGATCCTTGATCGTCATTGCTCTAATTATTGAGTTCAATCAAATTATAAAATTTGCATAGCTTTGGACTAACAATAATATAATTAGACCATTTAAGGAGAAGGGGGGATTCAAAAGCAGGTGAAAAAGTTAAAGAGGATTTCATCATCAATGCCCTCCACGTGATTAAGACAAATTGATTGGAAAAAAGAAAACCGGGGCAAATCAAAGATAAAGCTTAAATTGATTTTGTTCTTTACGAGGATTTCATGCATTCATACCTTCATGAGTGTTTTAGGGGTTGAAGACTTGGTGAGTAAAAGCAGAGGAAGGCCCACACAAAATGAGACGCACTCCTTTGGAAAATGCGAAAAAGGTAAGAGGACTTCATGATCAATGCCTTCCACATGATTAAGACAAATTGATTAGAAAAAATAAACTAGGGCAAATCAAAGATAAAGCTAAGGTTGATTTTGTTCTTGATGAGGATTTCATGTGTTCATACATTCATGAGTGTTTTAGGGGTTGAAGACTTGGTGAGCAAAAGTAGAGGAAGACCCATACAAGATGAGTCGCACTCCTTTCGAAATGTGAAAAAGTGAAGAGAACTTCATAATCAATGCCCTTCACATGATTTAGACAAATTAATTGGAAAAAAGAAAATTGGGGCAAATCAAAGATAAAGCTAATGTTGATTTTGTTCTTTACGAGGATCTCATGCGTTCATACATTCACGAGTGTTTTAGGGGTGAAGACTTGGTGAGCAAAAACAGAGGAAGATCCACACAAGATGAGTTGCACTCCTTTCGAAATGTGATCTCTTTTAAAATGATTTCAAACTAAAAATTTCACAGGAAAAAAGGAATTATGTGGGAAGAGGAAGCTCCATCGAGCCAGAAGATGTGAGACTTGCAAGGAGCATCTACTTGAGCTTAAAAGAACCGGAAGAAGAGTGCCATTAACCATATACTGAAAATTATGAAAACATTGCATGTGAATTCACATATCATTATTTGCATATTGAGAAAATTTCAAACTTTTCGGGTTAAGAAAAGGAAAAAGTGTGTCCATCGCAAAATGTAGATGAAGTAAAGAATGAAAAGTAAATGTCTATTTATGTGATTTTAATTAAACTACGTGATACTCATATGGACATTAAAATTGCACGTGTATTTAACTTCAAGGTGTTGGTTAAGTGATTCCGTTGGTGCCGAGTTACTTTAAGAGGTCTGAATGCTTACGAAACACTATCTACTCATGTATTCTGTCCGTGAAGATAATCAGAGTCGCTGGAATAATAGAGAAGAAACTGACATCAAAGTTCTATTATGTCTCAAACATGACTTTTCTACACCATAAGGTGAAATCGGGGAGTCCCACGCTTCCCTAATTTCGTCCTAAATGGTCTGAATTAAATCTCCAAATTTCCCAATCAAACTGATTAAAAAAGGAAAAGATTTGATCTCACAATGACGCCCCATTTGCAAAGAATTGGGCATTTGTTGTGCATCTGAAGTGGGATTGGTTGGTTTGGCTTAGAGTCACCTGTAGCTATGCTCTGCAATGGCGTAAAAAATTATTCTCACTTGCACAATCTTACATAGCCGGCTTAGTTATCGTCGCTGCTGCTACTGTTCCTATGGTTGATCTTTTTGGAGTCAAATTTGGTAAAGATTATAATCTAATTTGTCTTCTCGACATTATGTTCCGCATATATATGTGCAGGTCCTGAAAAGGCTGCTAATCCAAACTGCACTTGAAATTTGTGCTTAGTGAAGACTATCCGGAAATGGATAAAGAGATTGCCAAAAAAAATTATAGAAATTATCCACAATGGCATCGATCATATCACATAGGATAGCCGATGTCTACATCATTGATTTTCGCTCAAAATTGGCTCGAATGATAAAATTGGCATCTTATTAAAAATGTTAAGGTTATATTGACCAAATTAAAATATTTAAAATTAAATTGGTACAAATGTAATAGATTTAGAACTTTTTTAATAATATCTGCTCAAAAATGTGTCAGTGTATGAGTCTTAGTCTTTCCTTTGCTGTGAATGTTTGACGGGTGACTACACTCAGAGGTCCAAAAACATCCAATGGGAAGGGGGTCGAATAGCTGGGTACAAGTTATGCTTGGTATGGGGTCCATTCATATACAACCTTTTTGTTGCCAGGAACCTCCTATGGATTGTTGAGAGAAGACGTGATTCCTAAATGCTGTAACAGGAAATAATTGACACTGGATGATGAAGAAACGATAAGCCATCGGCTATCACAAGTGTCTAAGTGGCATCTTTTTTTCCCCCCAAAAGGAAACTTACATTTATCACTAAAATGATACCTAAAAAGAATCATAAAAAATCTCAGAAATCACCATAACAAAGCAAGCCCGTAGAGTTCCAAAACAAATCAAAATCCAGAAATTAAGGTATATTGTTAGAGCATGGTTAGCAAAGGTGAACATATGCTTGTCTTTCAAGAATAGATTTGTAATTGCATGTAAGCAAAAAAATCAGCAATTGATCACTGAATCACACGTCATCATCAATGATGAGCACACCTCAAGATCTCCATTTGTAGCTATGACTTTGCCTTTTGGCGGTGTGCACCTAGGTTCAATATCCCCAACACCAAATGTGTTTTGCATAATTTCTTTTTTCCTTTAGATTAAAATTGAATTTTTACCTTCAATATAAGGTGAGCATGCTTTTCTTTTCTTTTCTTTTCTTTTCTTTTCTGGTTTTTGGAGGAGAAATAAGGTGAGAATGCTCGAATGAAAATAACCGGGGAATTCTTGTACATCTGACAAGTGAAAAATAGCAAGTAAGTTATGAGTGTTTTAGACTTATCATCTTATCCTTTTTTCCAGTTCCAACAATGCTTTGAGTCAAATTTTGTGGTTTTATTGTTATTTGACTTGATACAGAATTGAGTGCAATGGCGCAAAAGATGATTTATATGCCCAACCCTACTCAACTGGCTCAGTTGTTGTCGCTGTTGCTGCTGCTTCTACAGTCGGTCTTTCCGGAGTCAAATTTGGAAAAATTAAAATTTTCTTCTAGACATTATGTTTGCATAAATTTTATAATGGATGATGCAGAAATAAACCATTGGCAATCACACGGGTTTTCAGTAGTATCCGTGGAGATGAATGCATGTTGGCTTTTTTTTGGGGGGGTGGTTTAAGGGATTCGTTCCTCTCTTGCATGCTCCTTTTATTCGTCTTTTGCAATGGAAAACTTGGAACTTGAAGGAGCTTTGATTTCTAATTCAGGAAGCAGCGACAGTTTGACCTGGAGTCGAACCGCGGAGTAGTGGGTTTTCATTTGATGCATTCTTCAGGTATTTCCAGCAAGCAATCACTCTCCTGTTTTTTTAAATGAGAACTGTGTAAAAAGATCAGAGTTGGATGAAGAAAATTACGTCTTCTATTTTCCTTGCATATGGGCACATTGCAACATTATAGATTTAAGTTTCATCCGATCTTAATAAGGAAGGTCGCGATTTTTCATTTTTCAAGCTAACAGTGAAGGGATGCACAGCTTTCCAGTTCTCCTTTTCTTTTAAATAATGTAATAATAAAAATTGGCCAAGAAGAAAGCCATTAATCATCTTTTCTGTCTTTTGAAGTTTTTTTTCCAAGCCACGTATTACTTTTTTTTTTCTTTTGCCATAGAAATTGATAAAGAAGAAAGTCATTACCCGCTGTTGAAACTCAATCATCCAAATCAATTCATATGAAATAGATCAATTCTGAAATTTATCGCTCGATGTGTTGATACTTGAGATTTCACTAAATGTCTAGATCTATTCAAAACCTTTATTTGATGGTATATGAAAGAAAAATTTTAATCATATATATTGTCGCGTGAAGTCTCTCTTTAATGTCTTTAATGTAGTATCCTTGTATTTTGCATCCAATATTTTATAAGAAAAAGGTGAGATTGTCATTGGATAATCGTATATTTTTCACATCTTTATACATTACGGTTATATATAAACATTACAGTAAAACTCGTTTGATTATGAGCTGCGACCTTTTTTCAATGAATTGTAAAGGTAGAGGTGATCTGTGCTCCGATTAAGGCATCCAGCCTAAATTTTCACTAAAGTTCCTCCATCATAAAAGTATGCTTTACGTAAATATTCCGGTCCACCATGGGTAACATGAGGAGAGTTCATGACTCGCGAGTGAAGACCAGAAAAAGTAAGTTAGGAATTTATCGGTTAAAAAAAGAAATAATAATCAAAGTGGGCTCCTGGCGGAAGAAAAAACTTGATGCACGAGCAAATGTGGTCTTCTCAATGGTATGACATTCATCATGATGATTAGCCATCTATAAATATATTATCAATCTTGTTGTTGAGAACATGTGAACCTGGACAATCTCACACCATCAAAACCACCCCAAAATCATGGCCTCGTCCTTATTTCTGTGGAAGCCGTCTTCTTTAGGGGTCTTCTTCTTATTCTACTCGCTCTTCTTCGTAAACAACATCACCATCTTTGTTTCCACTCCATTTCATGGCATAGTCGTTTCTGCTTCCTCCATTTCTTTCGCTCCCAATACGACCAACCATACGGATGAAGCAAAGACTCTCCTGGAATGGAAATCTAGTCTCGAAGACCACAACCAATCTCTCCTGTCTTCATGGCATGGTAACAACTCTTGCCACTTCATGGGTGTCACTTGCGACTACCATGGATTCATTGCCCATCTTAATCTTTCTAATCTTGGCCTGAGAGGAACTTTAAATAGTCTCGACTTCTCGCACTTAACCAAGGTGGTTAGTCTTGACTTTTCCAGCAACTCGATCTACGGTCCTTTAACCTCAAGTATTGGTAACCTTTCCAAACTCAAGTATCTTAATTTTTATGACAATAGATTGAGTGGACACATTCCTTGGGAGATTGGATTGTTAGATTCTCTTTTGGAAGTTTATTTTGGCAAAAACAATCTCAGAGGTCCTATCCCTGCTTCACTAGGAAACCTAAGCAACTTAAATAAGCTCGGTCTTTTTCAAAACCAATTTTCAGGACCCATTCCTCCATCTCTTGGAAAATTAGGCAACTTAATAGGATTGGGCATGTCACAAAATGACCTTTCTGGTCCCATTCCAAGAGAGATAGGTGACCTTAGAAGATTGAAGTTTCTTTACTTATGGAGTAACAAACTTTCGAGATCCATACCTTCAGAGATTGGGAGGCTAACTGATCTTATTGAATTAGGATTTTCTGATAATAAGTTGGTCGGGCGTATCCCTGCTTCACTAGGAAACCTAAGCAATCTAAATGTTCTCTATCTTCACGGAAACCAATTTTCAGGGTCCATTCCTCCTTCTCTTGGAAAATTAGGCAACTTAAAAAATTTGAGCTTAGCAAAGAATGACCTTTCTGGTCCCATTCCAAAAGAGATAGGTGACCTAAGAAGATTGAAGTTTCTTTACTTATGGAGGAACAAACTTTTGGGATCCATACCTTCAGAGATTGGGAGGCTAACCGATCTTATTGAATTAGGATTTTCTGATAACAAGTTGGTCGGGTGTATCCCTGCTTCACTGGGAAACCTAAGTTGTCTAAATGTTCTCTATCTTGACGGAAACCAATTTTCAGGGTCTATTCCTCATTCTCTTGGAAAATTAGGCAACTTAAAAAATTTGAGCTTAGCAAAGAATGACCTTTCTGGTCCCATTCCAAAAGAGATAGGTGACCTAAGAAGATTGAAGTTTCTTTACTTATGGAGGAACAAACTTTTGGGATCCATACCTTCAGAGATTGGGAGGCTAACCAATCTTATTGAATTAGGATTTTATGATAATAAGTTGGTCGGGCGTATCCCTGCTTCACTAGGAAACCTAAGCAGTCTAAATGTTCTTTATCTTCACAGAAACCAATTTTCAAGGTCCATTCCTCCTTCTCTTGGAAAATTAGGCAACTTAAAAAATTTGAGCTTAGCAAAGAATGACCTTTCTGGTCCCATTCCAAAAGAGATAGGTGACCTAAGAAGATTGAAGTTTCTTTATTTATGGAGTAACAAACTTTCAGGATCCATACCTTCAGAGATTGGGAGGCTAACCGATTTTATTGAATTAGATCTTTCTAATAATACTTTGACTGGTTCAATCCCTGCATCAATTGGAAGCATGGTCAATTTAAATATATTGAACCTTAGAGATAACAACTTTCTCGGTACCTTGCCTCCCAAAATTAATAAGATCATTCATTTGAGCGGTTTGGATCTCTCCAATAATGAACTCCAAGGGCAGTTGCCGGAAAATATATGCCTTGGGGGATTATTGCAAAAATTCATTGTGACAAATAATCATTTCACAGGTCATATCCCTAAAAGCTTGAGGAATTGTACTTCATTAGTTAGAGTGAGGCTTGAAGGAAACAAACTTACTGGAAATATAACTGAAGCTTTTAGAGTATATCTGCAGCTGAATTTTATGGACTTGAGCCGCAATTATTTGCATGGTCAACTTTCATGGAAATGGGGGCATTGCCACAATTTGACGAGCTTAAGGATATCGAACAATAACATTTCCGGTGAGATACCCCCGATTTTTGGAAATATGGCTCAATTACAGGTACTTGACCTTTCTGCAAATAATTTAAGGGGAAAGATTCCGAGGGAATTGGGAAGCTTGAAACAACTGCTAGATCTTATCCTTAACAACAATGGGATCACAGGTGATATTCCCCATCAAATTGGATTTTAATCTCGATTGGAACATCTCAACTTAGCATCAAACAATTTGAGCGGAGCCATTCCACCACAGCTCAGCCTATGCACCAATTTTCTAAGCTTGAACTTGAGCCAAAATAAAATTGAGAGAAGCATTCCTCCTGAGATGCGCAATGCGCAATTCCTAAGGGTTCTTGATTCGAGTCAAAATCTATTGACCGGAAGAATACCACCAGCTCTAGGAAAATTGAGAGTCCTAGAAACCCTAAACATCTCCCGCAATGGCCTCTCTGGTTCCATCCCGCAAAGTTTTGCTAACTTATGGGCATTAACTTCTGTTGATGTGTCCTACAATGAGTTGGAAGGTCCTCTTCCAGATGTCAAAGCTTTTAAGGAGGCTCAATTTGAGGCAGTTCAGCATAACAAGGGGTTGTGTGGGAACGTGACTGGATTACAGAAATGCAATATTTCTACCATGAGCAAGAAACACAATCAACACAGCGGAGCTAGAATTTTGATTATCCCCGTTCTCTCATTCTTGGGATTCCTCGTTCTCTCTTCCTTCTTGATCGTCCTCATAATCATTGGTTGCCATCGAAGAAAGATTATCAAGAGAGAGAGCAATGCATTGATTGGGACTAATATTTCAAATTTCTTGCACATTCTGGGTTTTGATGGCAAAATTTTATACGAGCGAATCGTGGAGGCGACGGAAGGATTTGACTCCAAGTACTATTTGGGAGAAGGGGCCTATGGTGTTGTTTACAGAGCTGATCTACCTAGAGGTCAAATTGTTGCTGTCAAGAAAATTCCATCATCCCAGGAAGATGAGACCGTCGACATCGTTCCTTTCGAAAGGGAAATCGAAGCCTTACAAAATGTTCGCCACCGCAACATTGTGAAGCTTTACGGGTTCTGCTCTCATGCACAACATCGTTTTCTAGTGTACGACTACGTCGAAAGAGGGAGCTTGAGAAGAATTTTGAATGATGATGAAAAAGCATCAGAATTTGGCTGGGACAAAAGGATTAATATCGTTCGAGCAGTTGCGGATGCATTGTCGTATATGCATCACGATTGTTTTCCTCCATTGATCCATCGAGACTTGACCAGCAACAACATCTTGTTGGATGCTGATTATGAGGCTCGCATTTCAGACTTTGGTACCGCAAGATTATTGAGGCCAGATTCCACCAACTGGACTGCTATTGTTGGCACCATTGGATACATCGCTCCAGGTGATGTTCTTTGTAGAAGCATATTAATTTACTGTCCCAACTCGTGTTGTCATTGGAAATTCTTTAATCATGTGAAAGCAAATGTCCGAGTCTTTAATTACAGCTAACATGATTGTCAATGGATTTTGAATTTTTCAATTGCAGAGCTAGCTTATACAAACATCCCGACCGAAAAATGTGATGTATATAGCTTTGGAGTAGTAGTACTGGAGATAATAATGGGAAAGCATCCAGGAGATTATGTCTCGTTGGTTTTTTCATCCACTCAATCCGAGTCACAAACCCCATTACAGGATGTGCTGGACCAACGCCTCTTGCCTTCAACAAATCGGCATGCGCAAAACATACTCTCTGCTGCAGCACTGGCACTCGCGTGCTTGCGGACCAATCCTCAACTTCGACCGACCATGACACAAGTCTCACGAGAGCTTCGAGTTCAAGCACCACCGGTTTTGCCGTTCTTTGGAGTCACCTTAGAACAACTCTGTGATCTCGATGGCAGGAACTTTTAGACCGCATTCGGGAGGTTGCAAGTTTCCGATCGAGTTATTGTTGTGTGTTCACCTTTTCTGGCTTCTGTGTTTGGCTGTAATATGTCGATTAGTTAGTTATAAAACTTGAAAGATGCATAGTCCAAATGTTTTTTTTATAAGAGTAGAATGATAGTTAATTTTCCTCCTTTCGTGTAAGCAAGCATCTATTTACAGTTAATATAAGTCATTTGTTTCTTAGCAAAATCATCTGAACTTGTTTAAAATACCTCCTCATATATCACATTATGAAGTCTTGTATCTGCAATTGTTCTGGGATACTTCACAGTTTTGGGATCATTATGGTCGGGGAAACCAGTATGATAGAAAGCAATCAGACTCACATAACACGAGGATAATGTTTTCGACAAAATAGCTCATTAAAAATGAATTTGCAGGGGGATTCTTGCCTTTTGAGCAGCCAAAACCGAGATTGGATGTTAGGGACGTAATATAATGATGAGAAAGACTATCGTCCCACGGAAATTGATAATTAATAAACTAATTAAATACTGAAAATAGATTAATTCTAAAATTTATTCAACAAATCAAAATAGAATTGAGAATAAATTTAAACTAAAAATCTTAAAAGCAAAATTAGGAGGCTAAACGCAGTAAATCAATCATATAAATATGTTAGAGCATCCGATTTCACCATAACCGCTATATATTTATTTCATATTATTAAGCATACAAGAACGATATCAAATATGTGATAGCGGAATTTCTTAATCTATTTACTATCCTATCTTTAGGTATAGCAAACTTACTCAGTTTAGTAATCTACTATATCTCTATGTGAATTAAAATCAACATAAGTGTATTAAAATCTATAAATATTCCTAACTTACAATGAGTATTTTGGATTATTTTATCACCGGAAACTACACAAATCTATCCACGTTTAATTCATGGTTATATATTATAAAGAGCAATTACATATTATCACTTCTCAGTCTCAAATATGCACATCAAATCATTCAAGTGATGGCTAGTCACTTAAAAGCATTAAGCAAAATAATATATAACTCACATAAATGAAATCACTTGCACACATAAAAATTATGAAATTTATATCATCATGGTTAAGCTACATCATAGCCCTAACGAAAGAAAATTAGAACATAGTAGAAGAAGAAATAAAGATATAAATCAACCCTAACATCTTCAATCAAAGAACAAGAATTCTGTTATCACTTTTGTTTTCTCTTCAAAATATTTGAAAAACACTCAAAATAACAAAAAACGATCTAAAAAAAAACTAGCTGTCCCTTCAAGCTCTCAATGTGCTCCTATTTATAAAATACATCCACGACCCTTATCCCCAAGTAATTGCTTATTTTTCACATGAAATTAAGGAGGAAATCAGAGAATCTTTGACTTGATATCTATCTCCCAACGCTTACAGATAAATCTAGGGAACAAAATCAAGGATTCCTGATTTGATATCCATCTTCCAATGCCTTCTTATTTGAATTCCTGATTTTTGCCATTCTTTTCTTTATCTTCTCCATATCTCATTATAAAATTCGAATAATCAGAAGAAAATCTAAATATTTTCTCATAGATATTACATTATTTATTACCTAAAATAGGTAAAATAACTCTATTTTTATAGAGTTATTAGGGTGGTTCTTCATGGGCACTAAATCAATTACTAAATGGAATTTGCATACCCTAATTAGCTTACTTTAACTCGGCAAAAATTAATGAATCAATCTCAGGTATCTCACGAGTAGATTGTTTAGTATCTCACGAGGATTATCACTTGATTTTTTTCACTATCTAAAGTAGGCGTTAGATTCGCATGAACATGGTGTGCCCATTGACTTTGAGAGGGAATGGGCGGCCCCAGATTTCCCCCTTTTTCCCCGTTAAAGATACGAGAAGAAACCTATAAACACTCCAGTTGGATTGGCGGCTTTCTAAGGTAACTAGAAATGGCACGCTGGTTCTCATTCCCGGGAAAAAATTATAATTTTGTAAACATCAGTTTATTACCTTTGGTCTTTCTTTTGCTATAAACGTTAGATGCGTGACTAAGCCCAGATGTCCAAAGTCTCCGAACAGGAAGAGGGTCTAGAAGCTCGGCGCAAGTTATCTGGGTTAGGGATCCATTCATATACAACCTTCTTGTTGCCAGGCTCCTTCTATGATATTGTTGAGAGAAGACATGATTCCTATCTATGGGAAAAGTATCAAAAAAGTCTAAATATATTGCATTTGTACCGATTCAATCATAAACCTTTTAATCGGATCAATTTAATCATAAATATTTTTACTTTCGTATCAATTCAATCCATTCGACCAATTTAAATTATAAATTACTCACATAAATACTAGTAATCTTACGTGGCATAGCTGATACTGACATAGATATTTTTTTTATAATTTTTTTCATTTTTTAAATTTTTTCCTTTGTTTTTGTTTCTCTTTTCTTTTTGTTGGTAGCCGGCAAGGGCTGGCCTTGCCTAGGTGAGGATCGCTCTTGCTAGCCATAGGCAACGGTCAATCTCACTAAGCTACGCTTGAGCAAGAGTTGGCCTCGGCGAGGCCCAGCTTTTTATCATATTTATTTCTTTTTGTTTTCCACAAAATTCAAATCATTGAAAAAGAGGACTTAACTCCTTTTCTATTTTACTTCTCTTGTTTGTTTTGCATTATAACCAATGGAAACGTAAGAGTGGTCAAATCATACGTCATCAAATGATTGTATAAGGCAGTAGCAGCTTACAAAAAAAAAAAAAAAAAACACAAGAATGAAGAATGAAAGGAAGGAGAAATTCAAATGAAAAAGAAAAGTAAAGTGATTGGGTCAGGAATCCAATTTTTGATTCGGTATGGATAAAAGATCCCTGGCTGAGCCGAGGGTTGGCCTCGCCAATGCTCAATCCTCTTTTTCTCTTTTCCTCTAGAAATTCCTTTCCACAAAATCTATTCTTTTTACTTGTCGAACTCAGTAAAATAATCCGCAAAGGAGTATCTGGAGGCTTTAGCCTTTAGAGGTCATAGAAACGGCAAGGTTGATGACAAGTGGAACTTTGAGGTCAAGAGTTTTGAGTAGAAGAGGATTAAGGTTTAAGGTTGAATACGAAGAAGGAAGTGAGATAAAAATCAAATCTTGGCAGAATTTATACTTTCCAAAAGCAGTCCTCTATACATAAAGATATGATTCATGATAATAGCAATTCATGAATCGTGTCGATTGAGGTAACGTGTCAGGAAGCTATGAGGTAGCAGACTGCACACAGAGTACAAAGCTTCAAAGGTACAATACGCATTAGTTTTGTCTGCGGATATTTTAAAAGAAACCCAAATTACTTTTAATTCTTTTAAAAGGAGGCATACATTTGCACCAAATATAACCAGATCATCAATGTGGATTGGCACACAACTCGAATACAAGTTATTATTTAATGCATGAGCCATCGTCGACAACCATGAAAAATGTTACTAATATCAACATACATCCATGAGAATTAATCAACTGTCAATATAAGACATCGTATAATTGATGATGATGAACATCATAGTAGAATTGGTTGGCAAAGATACCAATTAAAGAGAATCACTGATTGAGACTGCAAATAGGGAAGGGATATATGAGAAGTGCCAAAAAAACAGTTATGACATTCCAAATTGAAATCATTCGTGGAAGAGACAGAGTTAAAGTTTAGTAGATCATGGAAAAAAGATTATGTTAAAACAAGGGTGAAGGATCAAGGTGCAATTTTTAAGGAGAAACCATCTCAACACAATATTGTGGTGCCATCGGAACATACGATCGAGATCCTCGGAGATAGGGAGGCATGACTAAAACTACAAGGAAACTGCTTTTGAGCGGTTATGTCAGAGGCACTATATTACACTAGTGCTCAACTACTAGAGACCACCCCCCTCCGGTGCTCGGTGCACAAACAAACAATATGTTGTCTTCCAATTATCTTTACATTTCTACACAAGAATTTTAGGTTTCAGACTCGCGTCGTTGATTAAATTTCGACGTGTTTCTTAGTTATTTTACCAAATTTTCATTGTCGATTATATTTCTATAGGTATCTTTGCTTTAAATCCTAGGTGCCTCGTCGATGATTAAATTCCAACGTTGCATCTTCACATTTTCAGGCTTTGTTGTCAATTAAATTTCAGCAAAGTTTTTGTAAGTATGGCTATTTTTGAAGTAAACTTGTCAATTCTTTTGTCTACCTATGATATCTCTCGTTCAGAATCATCACAGAACCCATCTCATCTAATAAAACCGAAGAACGACTTTTGACGACATGTATTTTGTCATTGAATCCAATTCAAGTGAAACGGTTAGAAACTCAACTAGAAATGGAAAATCGAGGTATTTGATTAGACTGGACAACAATTGTCTTGTAAAGGAACTTGAGCTCGAGTTTGAGTTCAAACTTAAAAAAGCTTGAATAATGTGGGTACATTTTGTAATTTTCAAGATATTTATATCTATTTTATTAAACTTATATTCAAAGAATAGGAAAGGTCAATTCCACTCGCGAGCCTATGGAACTAGAAATTGGCGAGCTCACACTTGGCGCGAGAAGGTAGTTTGAGTAACTCAAGCTCGAGCTTGACCAGAAATCAAATGATTTTTATCCTCGTGGAGCCCAATTAACTTGACTCAGTTTCAATCCCGCGCCCTACGATAATGTTGCTTCCAGTGCACGCCCGCTTCCTTTTCAACTCGTTCAACACTTATGTCAGGTGCGTGCAGATTTTGAGTCTAAATTTCGCCTCTCATCTCCTAATGCAAAGCGCAGACCACGACAAGCACAACAAAATTGAGCAACCCAAGAGTCTGACACCCTCTTACCTTCCCAATCAATGGCTAGATCATCCGGATCGTGTCTCGAACTAACGTATTTTTATATGTTTCAGCAAGTCCAAAGTACAGTTGTAGGAGACAATATCATTGGTTTTAAACTTTTTACTTATATTGTATTCCTCACTTATAGGGATATGTTAACTAGAATCTGACATCTTTAGTCACGTATAACAATACTAAAATGAATAATAATAATGGACATCCAATTCACGCGTATGGGGAGTTCCGACTTCCAGTTGACTTTGCCACTTATATAGGTCAGGTTCACCGGTAACAAGCTCGTCGGAGAACTCCTTGTACTGATCGAAATCATGACTGAACCTAATGATTCAGTTTTAGTACTGATCTGCATCCTCTTTGTGTCCACTACTTTATTTGTTTCCTTTTGCCATAAAAGGTCCATGTCACACCGGCTTCCTCCGGGACCCTCCAAATGGCCGATATTCGGCAACCTGTTCAATCTTGGGAAGATGCCTCATCGAACACTAGCTGGCCTCCGTGAAAAGTATGGCCCGGTGATTTGGCTAAGGCTAGGCTCGATAGACACTATGGTGATTCTCTCAAGCAGAGTTGCAGCCGAGTTCTTCAAGAACCATGACCTCAATTTTGTGGAGCGAACCATCACCGATCTCATGCAATCTCAGGAGTACTGCAAAGGATCCATTGCCCTAGCCCCATACGGCACATATTGGCGGGTGTCAAGGCGGCTGCTGACGGCGGACATGCTAGTTGCCAGGCGGCTCAATGAAACAGCTCCAATCCAGAGAAAGTGTGTTGACGACATGTTGACATGGATCGGGGAGGCGGCATCCACTGATAAGGTCCGACTCGGAGAAGGTGTTCACCTGGCACGCTTCGTGTTCCTCATGGCATTCAATTTGCTGGGGAATCTCATGCTGTCCCGAGACTTGCTTGATCCGGACTCAAAGGTTGGATCTGAGTTCTTCGAGGCAATGAGCGGATTGATGGAGTGGTCAGGCCATGTGACCATTGCGGACCTATTCCCGTGGCTGCGGTGGTTGGGCCCGCAAGGGCTGAGGAGGAAGATGGATCGGGATATGGGGAAGGCCATGAGGATCGCTTCGGATTTCGTGAGGGAGAGGATTGAGGAGAAGAAAATTAGGGGAGACGATGATCGGAGGGATTTTCTTGATGTGTTGCTTGAGTTCGAAGGAAACGGTAAGGACGAGCCGGCCAAGCTTTCTGAGAAGCAAATCAAAACATTCATACTGGTACGACCACAAACTTTCAATTGCTAGTTCTGTAAGGATTCCTGTGTCCAATCATATGGGTAGGGGATAGATCGCAGGTGAATATCACTTAATTATTCAATTATCTCCTTAATGTATAACGCATCATCTTACTCGATTGAGTCATTTTTCTATTTATAACTTTACTTTGAAACGAGATGGGCATCCTTCCATTAATATAACCTTTTGGCTTTATAGTTAGGGTTCTTAGCATTATGAAATATGTGTCAAGAATTCGATAGAACCATTGTGAGAAACATGCAAGTTTCTGAGTATGTCAACAAGGACAACATTAGACATGTACAAATATGTTTATGATTGTTTGGTAAAGTATTGTGGTAAATTAGTAGCCTACTTGGTATAACTTCCCACAGTTGCTACGTATTTAAAAAATGGCATGGCTATGGTTCCATTGCCTTGGCCTAGAAAAATTTATGGATGTGGCTCCATTTCGTGAAATTTTGCCATGCTTGCTCTCACATACTCTCCTCTTGACATCACAGGAAATGTTCTTGGCTGGTGCAGAAACATCGAGCAGCACTGTCGAATGGGCACTGACAGAACTCCTACGGGACCCGAACTCCATGGTCAAGGTCCAAGCAGAGCTGTCCCGGGTTGTTGGGTCCAACCGAAAGGTCCAGGAAACCGATATAGACCAGCTCTCCTACCTGCAAGCAGTTGTGAAGGAGACCCTCAGGCTCCACCCGCCACTCCCATTCCTCGTGCCACGGAAGGCCATGGCCAACACCATTTTCATGGGCTATGACATACCCAAAAACACACAGGTCTTTGTGAACAGTTGGGCGATCGGTAGAGACCCAGATGTCTGGGAAGACCCTATGGCTTTTAAGCCTGAGAGGTTCATTGGATCGAAATTGGATTATAAGGGTCAACACTACGAGTTCATTCCGTTTGGAGCAGGTCGAAGGATGTGTGCCGGCATGCCCTTGGCACATCGCGTGCTTCATCTGGCTTTGAGCTCGCTGCTTCATGAGTTCAATTGGGAGTTCGATAGCCGCATTGATGCAAAGACGATTGACATGAGAGACAGGGTGGGGATGACCATGAGAAAGTATGTCCCCTTGCTGGTGGTGCCCAAAAGAAGAGCAATGTGAGACTGGGTTCAGCTCGGAATTTGTGCTTGTTTGACATATTGGTCTGAGCCTTTCTTTGCTTGCTCAAATGCGTATCCTCCATGGTTTTTACTTTCTAGTTATTTCCTAGGCTAGAAAATGAGTAAATGACAAGATGTAATATGATGTATCTAAAACCAGCGAGATTGGTCATGTAAGGTTGCTCTTTTGTTTTGACATTTTCATTGGGTAAGATGTTAATCTTTCGTGAATAGAATCAAATTTCAGATCATGATAATACGTAGTTGCACAAATAAGCTCCGTTTCATGAGTTCAGAGAACTTTCACAGCCTATTATAGTCCCGATTTCAGTAGACTAGAAGCTAAAGACGGCAGAAATCAACAAAGAAGAAATGGACTCAGTCAATTATTTGCGTAAAAATTGCCAGCTTAGCGGGCACCTCTCTAGGTGCCAAATTTACCAGACTGCAAGATGAAGAAAATGGCGCATTTCCGTAGTATGCCTCATGTTATCTTCCGTCACTCAGAATAGAAATAGGTTTTATATATTGAAAAGTCAACATTTGACCCGAAAGCAAAGACTAATGTCTTGCAAGTCTAAGTGCCGCATTTAGTCTCCGGAAAAAACCTCTCAGCTCTCGCTTTCACTCTGCCAATCCTGCATATATGGTTTAGACCCACCAGAAGTTCGACAATCGCTTCCTCAGTTTTCGGTTGGTCTGCGACATACAACGTCTGTACCAGAAGCACATTTGCCCCAGAATCGTGATTTTGCTTCTCGAAGCTCCGCTCAGATTGCCATTTTATCGTGTTGTGAGCAAGCGGAGCTAGCCATTCCAGCATTTGCGCCACTGTCATCCTCCATTTCTCCACGATCGCACCATCATGCACCATCAACGTCAAACTCATCGCATGCAACCTTAGGCTGGCCCTCAGAGCAGTTCGAATGGAAGCAGGCAACATATGATAGAGGTCCTCTCTCATGTCGAGGGTGATTGAGTGAGGCGAAGATGCTAGCCCCTTGATTAGAACAATCACATTAGCATAGTGCACAGCTAAGGCAGCATGGCCAAGAGTATGAGGAGGGGTGATTAAGCACCCGCACTTTGCATAGAAAGATGCGAGCTTAGAGTAAATTCTGTTGCTCACGAGCAACCTCTTCATATCTTTGTAGCTCATCGTTCTGACATCATTTCCAAACACACTTGTCGCTCTCATCGATTCAACCATCTCTGTTCTGCAGTAACCTTCGATAAGGGGAGAATCGGTTTCCACATTAATGCACCCCTTGAAAGGCCCATTGTAATGTGACTGTTTCATCGGTCCGTGCCTTTCCCTCAGCGAAGAGGACTGCTGATGATGAATTTGGTGCGCCTTTTTGTTTGCTATATCCTTGTCAGGACGCAGTGACAAATAGAACGGATCGAGGCTGTAAGCAGATGGATGGACCGAAGATTGCATTAGAGCAGAGAGGGAGTGGCCCTTGGAAAAACAAGTGGGATGGATTTCCTCTAATTCAAACTTATCTTGGTCACCCCCAAAAGCATGTATCATTTTCTCAAGAATCGTGAAAAGCGATCTGGCGAGGAGCCGAACGGTATAGTCATAAGTTCTGTTCCAAGGAGACAACTCACGGAGATTACGCACCACCTGAATCTGCCACATCGCCTTCTGCTGAAACTCAAACAGTTTGACGTGGTGCGACATGGGATTGGCCTTCATCCTCCTAACTGTCTGTTGAAGCTCCGCCAGCGCCTCCTGCTCTTGGGTCAACTGCAGTGTGACGGCAATAAACCTTTCCATTTTCTTCACTCTTCTGTCCATCTTCTTCCATTTGTACTCCCAACCAAACCATTTGATGTAGTTGTTCATTGGGTCATCGAAGAAGCTTCTAATTTGGTGGTACACAGGATCGGCACACCTCCTCGCAAGCCTGACCACCGCCCTGGCCACGTACACGAAATTGTCGACGATCTCATCCAGCACGAGACTCATGACGTAGCTATCATCTTCACTCACAAGCTTCCTGATGCCCACGGATCTCGCCATCTCTTCTCTCAACCGCAGAATCTCGACATCGCTCAAGCAATGCCATAACTTAACCACTTTGGACATTAGGCTCACGACCTCAAAAGACAAAATCCCAATCGTGGCTTTCTCAAGCTCTTGCGCCTTGCACCGCGAGCCCCGCCAGAAATTGCCCAACCATGATTCGGTCACCCTTTCACCTCCCATTGAAATGCTCCCAGTGGGATCAAGCAGAGATAAGTACCTGGTATGCACCTAGTAATTTCGACAAGCTTCTTGGTTCCTGTACCCGTATGAAAACCCAACCAAATCAGGTGACGGTAGAAAAAATGCTAAACTGCAACTCCATCAAAGCCACAATCAATTTAGACATTGAACCAAATGTCTACGCAAAAGAGACATTAAGTTAAACCAACCACATTCACGATGCCAACTTTCCCAGGGAAACTTCTTTTTCTTTTTCTTTTTCTCTTTTTTCTTTTTTCTTTTTTCTTGAAATAGCAACAGCAGAAGAGTCGCACAATCAAGAATCACAAACGAAACTCTACCGAACCGATCCTTTCGTCTAAACCGGATGTGGCAATACGCTTGTTTTTCCAAGACATTTCTCTGCTTACATATATTCACATCCAAGACAACGACGTTAATCCAGGAACCAAGCCAGCACCATAGTTAAACAACATGCAGGAGAGAGCGTGAAGAAGACAACTCACTGCCGACTTGTAAGGCTACGAGATCGTCGTCCAAATGGAGCAACATGAAGCAACAGAAGGTGAGCGAGAGAGCGAGAGAGCGAGAGGGTGTTGCGCACTGTGAGGTGATGCCGGCCGTGAAATAAGAGGATGGCATGCCAAATAAGAAAAGAGAGGAGGGAATGGGGACAAAAGAGGAGTGAGGACGTAAGTCATTCAGACCGAGGAAGGATCCAAGGGATCATTTGGGGTTTATGCTATGCGATTTCTCATTTGGATCTCCCGGTGTTAACAACACACGAGAGAACAAATCCAAGTACAATCATAATGAAATGTTCCTGTCGTGCTTCTGTCGTTTCCGCGGCGCTTACGATGCCGTCGCCCTCCTCCCCACAGTTCGCACGACCACGCCATTAACCGTGGGCCGGAACCATCGCGCATGGCTCCTCTTAAACTAGAATTTTATTTTATTTTTAGTTTTATTTTTTGGCTCTATTACGGAAAGTTGGAACTATTAACAAACTATAGTATATCTCAGCATTGCCCGCCCGCTTGATAAATCTTCCGCAAAAGAAATTTACACCGTGGTTTGTAGCCACGTGCTCTAATATTCTGGGCTACAAAATCAGCCTCAACTGTTTGTTACTCACATTGCAATTTGCTTCACTTGGTGTTACGATCTGTTATTTGCACCTTGGATTCTATTAGGTGATCCACAATGGTACGGTGTCGGTGTCGAAAACTTCCAACAATAGGGCTCTAATTTTATCCGATCACAAATGTAGATATGTCCCTCGAATAGGTTTTGTAGAAATTGTGTTTTTCCCTGTCCGAGTTTCCTTAAGCAAGTTTTTTATTGATGAGTTACAAATGTGGACGCAATTTACATGAAAAATTAAGTCTAAATAAAGTATGTTATTCGAATGGCCTTTTTGGAATCTCTCTCTCTCAACCAAATGTTGAATTCATCGACATCTAGTCACTTGTTGACACAAGTAAAGGTCATCTGTCCACCACTGTATACATATTAGCCGCTTTGGACACTATGTCCTCACGGTTTTGTTCTTCTCAAGACAACCATACTACTCAAAAAAAAAAAAAAACACATGTATAGTTAGAGAACCCAAAACCTTATAAGTCAACCTAAGACTCTCTCCTTAGCAACGTGAGATAGGAGACATGCGCTTAGCCTCACCCACGTGCTGTCGAGGTGCAGCCTCCTTTGCCATCACTCCATCTTGCTCTAAGTCTGGGTCATCACATTTAGAAGTCTCCAACTTCTCCTCTCATGCTCATAAATATGAAATTATAATAGGAGTAAGATTTATTTTTGTATTTTTTTTATTTCTCAATGTTTTTATGTTTCCCACTATGTAATTGCTGATATAAAGCACATATCTTTTCATGTAGTATTATAGATGTTATGTGGTATTGCCATGACAATGGAATCAATAGAACCGGCAATTCCAGGTTGATGGTGGTTCCAAGAGCAGAAAAGGTAGGTTCCCAGTTTTAGTTCTTTGGAACCGTTGCCCATGGAAAAGATTTCGGGGTTGGATAAATGTAACATCGAGTGATTGTCAATTGTGGGAACGTCTACGGATTGTTCTTATCTAAGGAAATGGATGACATTCATTATAAAATTTAAATATTAAACAATATTTTGATCTAGCATATTATACTTCTAGTAGTTTTATAGTGGATTTTAGATGATATCAAATGGATTTCTTAATTAAAAAATCACCGCAAGTCTCTTATTAAAAAAATTATCCAATCAATCATAAACCTATTATACAGATACCAATTCAATCATTAACTTTTTAATTTTGCAATTTAGTCTAAAACTTTATGCGAAATGCCAAGTATACCTTCTAGTCAGTTTTTTCCCTAAAGAGTATGCCACGTAGGACAAGCAGCGATGACAAGACCACCACGTTAGCGACTTCTAGCGAAAATTGATTGGAATGATTATATTGAAATTATTTGTGCAAAGATTTAAAATTGAATTGGCAAAATTGAAAAGTTTAGAGCTGAATTGACATATGAGTAGTAAGTTTAGAACCGATTGTGTAATTTTCTTGTCCCTTATTTATCTCCGCTATTCTCAGTATCCACGGTTTATAGTGCCAAATCGCAGCCACCACGGGGGGCTGTTGCTACATTTAAAGTCAGGCCAATTTACTGAAAGACCATAGTTATTTTTTAAAAGTATTTCAATCCCCACAGAAACTCAAAGAAGAATATACATATGTATGAAACAAATATACACCCACTCAGACATTGAGGCAATTGGTGTTGGAGAAATCGTCCTTGAAATATTTTGAAGCTGACAAAACGTTTCCATCAGTCTTGTCTGAAGACTTGTAGACTCTTCCATCAAAGTCTGAAGACCTCCGGACCACCAGACTCAAGACTCAAAGTCTATCCCATTGACAGCCTCTCTAGACGTCAAGAAGGCTTATCCGTGAACGGATGTTTCGTTAAAGATTTGACCTTATCGACAGATTAAATATCTTGGCTGGATATAGCATGTCGGAATCCTTTACTCAAATCAAGATTGATTCAGGGATGATTGGATCCGATGATTGACGAAGTATTCTTGGAAGGTTCTGCTTATGGAAACTAAAATCCTGATTGTATGGGCGAGCAGGATTGATGGGCTATCGTCATGTTCCTTAAATACCTCGAAAATCTTCCTAATTGATTCTGGCCAACGGGTAGATTGGAAGAATTCCTTTGGTAAGTGCCAACGGGTATGATGGCATAAAGGAGTATATAAGGAAGACGTTCTAGTCATTTGAAGGTGTGCGCGATAGAAGAATTCCAAAGTCTGAAGCTCCTTGTTCTTAGTCAATTAAACTGTTGAACGAAATCTTGTACACAAAAGAGAGTCTATATCTTTGAGAGACCTTGAGGAAGGGTAGTAGAGTCTCTACTCTGTGGAATCAAGGAAGAGCTACTGTAACATCTCTTTTGTTCATAGTAAAATCCAGCCAGTGGGCTGTCAGTGCGGAAGAGTGGACGTAGGCTTGGAATAAGCCGAACCACTATAATCTCTGTGTTCATATTCTCTTCCCTACTCTCTTTTACTTTGATCGTATCTTGTTAAGAGAAAAACTCTCATCTCTTTATCTATTATTGAATGCTGCACACTTATCTCGAAAATATTGTTTTTACACATATTCACCCCCCTCTAGGTGCTTATACTAGCCCTATCAATTGGTATCAGAGCTTGTGTACTCATTTGAATTGAAGTGTTTTACTTCAGAGTTAAAGATCCATGGCTAGTATGTTGGCTCCAGGATTGGTTGAAGGGCAAAGCAATACCAGACCACCTTATTTTGATGGGAAGGATTACAACATATGGAAAAACAAGATGAAGGCTTTCTTAAGATCAAAGGATCCTCTGGAATGGGATGTAGTAGACAAAGGAATCATTCCTAAAGCTGCATCTGTCCCAGAAAGAGGAAAAGAAGTTGTTGAGTCTAGCGAAATGACTCAAGAAGAGACGACCAAAAGACAAGCTCTTGATGCAAAAGCAATTTATTCTTTATATTGTGCATTATCACCTACTGAATATAACAGAATATATTCTTGTGTTACAGCCAAAGAAGTCTGGGATAGATTACACATTACCTATGAAGGAACTGATCGAGTGAAAGAAACCAGAATCAACATTCTACTCGGTCAATATGAAGCATTCAAAATGAAGTCAGGAGAATCTATCACTGACATGTTTAGTCGTTTTACAAATATCGTGAATGGACTTGAAAATCAAGGTCAACCAATTTCAAATCCCATGAAAGTAAACAAGCTACTGCGTGGACTCTCCAAGGATTGGAATCACATAAAAACCTCAATAAGAGAGACACAAAGAATTATGCCACTTTCTGTCGATGAATTGGTTGGAACTCTTCAGTCTTATGAAGTGGAGCAAATCAAAGAAGACGAAGATCCTAAAGGTAAGAAATCCATTGCATTAAAGTCTAATGATGATTCGATGTCACGAGACTCGAAGACAACATGGATGATGAAGAGCTTGCTCTCATGATAAGAAGATTCAGAAAGCTAAACAGAAAAGGAAGAAGATTCAATCCAAAGAAACAAAGCTTCCAAAAGCAACAGAGTAAGTCTGTTGAAGATGAAGAATCCAATAGAGATGTAGTCTGTTTTGAATGTAAGAAAAAGGGACACATCAGACCCAACCGTCCCCTTTTGAGGAAGAAGAAAGGAAAACCGAGAAATCTCGAAAGGCATTCAAAGCAGAAACTTGGAGTGATACGAATGTGAAGAAAGTGATGATGATTATGCCAACATTTGTCTCATGGCGCAATCGGACTCGACTCGGATCAAACAGACTTAGATTCGACAAAGTGAAATCAAGGTAAGAAACTTAAAAATCCCTACTAAAGTTTCTAGATACATTGATGAACTGTGTCTTAGTCTCAAAACCTCTCTTAAAAGAATTTCTGAACTTAAGAGAGAAAATTCTGCTCTAAGACAACAGGAAAATGTTTGGAAAGAAAAGGTCAAAAGTTTAGATGAAAATGTTACTACTTTGAAAGAAAATGAAGATAACCTCTCAAAAGAAAATGCTTTCTTGAAAAATGACATCTCAAATATTTCAAAAAAAATTTCAATAGGGTCTCGAGAAACTTGAAAAAATTCTTTCGGTTCAAAGACCTTATTTCAACAAATCGGTTTAGGAATGTCTCATGAAACTATTCCTCTAATTGATTTTCCTAAAGTAAAGGAAAGAATCAAGCAAAGACCTACAAGAGATGCTTACAAAAATCATTTCCAAAAAGTTTTTGTAAAATCAGTAGGTCGCAGTGCTCTTAAATGTTCTAAGTGTTACAGTTCAGATCATCTTAAGAAAGAATGTCAAATGGTTTGGAAACCTGTTAAGAAGGTTTGGGCAAAGACTATATATAGTGCTAACAACAATGGACCCAAGAAAGTATGGGTACCAAAGAAAGTTTGAGTCTCTCTTCTAAATGCAGGTCACTATCAAGAAAAAGATTAAATGGTACTTGGATAGTGGTTGCTCGAGGCATATGACAGGAGATTCAAGCTGCTTCTTAAAGCTTGTTCAAGTTAATGGTGGAAAAGTTTCATTTGGAGGAAACAGCAAAGGAAAAATTGTAGGATTCGGTACTGTAAAGATTGGAAGCCTCATGATTAGCAATGTTTCCTTAGTGGAAGGACTCAACTATAATTTGCTAAGTATTAGTCAGCTATGCGACACTGGTTTCAAAATCAATTTTCAAGAAGGAATTTGTTCAGGAACCAGTAAGGATTCCTCTTAGTCTTTTGTGGGTCGAAGACATGGAAATATCTATCTTCTGGATGTCAAACTAGATGAAACCCAATGTCTAATCTCGATTCAAGAAGAAGCAAATCTGTGGCACAGAAAGCTTGGGCACATTAACATGAAGCAAATAGCCAAAATTTCAGCAAAGAAGCTTGTTCGATGACTACCCAAACTGTCATATAAAAAGTCTGATCTATGCATACCATGTGTGTTGGGAAAACAGGTAAGAAACTCATTCAAACCAATAAATCAAGTTTCCACTAATCGTGTTCTGCAGCTTTTGCATATGGATCTCTTTGGACCTACCAGAACTCAGAGCATTGGAGGTAAGAAGTATTGTTTAGTAATTGTGGATGATTATTCACGATTCACTTGGGTTTATTTCCTAGCAAGTAAGTCTGAAACCTTTTCTCATTTTGTAAAGTTTGCCAAAAAGGTTCAAAATGAGAAAGGATATGTTATTTCGAGTATTCGGACAGATCATGGAAGTGAATTTGAAAATCAAGACTTTACAAAATTCTGTGATGAATCTGGTTTTCAGCATGTTTTTTCTTCTCCATACACTCCAGAGCAAAATGGAGTCGTGGAAAGAAAGAATAGGTCGCTTCAGGAAATGGCTAGAACCCTTTTAATTGAAAGTAACATATCTTCACACTTTTGGGCTGAATCTGTTTCTACAGGTTGTTATATTATTAATAGAGTCTTTTTAAGGCCTATTCTAGAGAAGACTCCCTATGAGTCAAAGGAAAAAAGCCCATTGTTTCATATTTTCATGTGTTTGGATGTAAATGTTTCATATTGAAAAATGCAAATGATCGAGTTGATAAGTTTGAAGAAAAATCAGATGAAGGTATTTTCCTTGGATATTCTATTACAAGCAAAGCTTACAGAGTATATAACAAGAAGACTCAATCTGTGGAGGAATCTATGAATGTCAAATTTCAAGACTCTACGCAAATTGAATCAATTCAGACTCATCTTGAAGATTCGATCCTCGCTCCAGACTCTACAAAGTCTAAATCTCCGTAAGCGGCTCGGACTTCAAAAGACCAAAGAACAATTGATCGAAGAAAATTCAAATGAAGAAAAAGATCAACAAATCGACAGATCTAACAAAGAATCGGAAGCATAAATCCAGTCATCCCAAAGATCTCATTATTGGCGATATTAATGAAGGAATTCGCACAAGATCCAAAAGGCGCGAAGAGTCTAGTGCTAGTGGCTCTTATTTCCGAAATAGAACCCAAAAGCATAGAAGAAGCTTTAACAGATGAAAGCTGGATTGAAGCTATGCAAGAAGAACTCAGACAATTCAACATCAATGATGTCTGGGAATTGACTCCTAAACCAAAAGGTAAGACTATCATTGGGGCTAAATGGGTTTTCAGGAACAAGATGAATGAAGAAGGAAAAGTCGTAAGAAACAAAGCAAGACTTGTAGCCAAGGGATATACGCAAGAAGAAGGGATAGACTATGATGAGACTTACGCTCCAAAAGAGCAAGGTTAGAAGCAATTATATTATTACTTGCTTTTGCTTGTTATAAGAATTTCAGGTTATTCCAAATGGACGTCAAAAGTGCCTTCCTGAATGGATTCATCCAAGAAGAAGTCTATGTGGAACAACCACCTGGTTTTGAGAACCCAAGAAAACCAGACTCTGTATTCAGACTGAAAAAGGCTTTATATGGTTTAAAACAAGCTCCTCGAGCTTGGTACGACAGAATAAGTAAGTTTTTAATTCAAAATGGGTTTGTCAAAGGTAAAGTAGATACTACTATGTTTATCAAAAGAGAAAGCAAAAACTTCTTACTTGTTCAAATTTATGTTGATGATATTATTTTTGGGTCTTCTAATGAAAGTCTATGCAAGAAATTCTCTAAGTCTATGCAGGATGAATTTGAAATGAGCATGATGGGTGAACTAACCTTCTTTCTCGGACTTCAAGTGAAACAACTGAAGGAAGGAACTTTTATTCATCAAGAAAAATATGCCAATGAACGTGTCAAAAAGTTTGGACAGGAGAATTGCAAAAAGACTGACACACCAATGTCAAGTTCCTTGAAGATAGACAAAGATGAAGAAGGGAAGAAAGTTGATCAAAAGCTATACAGGAGTATAATTGGATCACTTCTTTATCTTACTGCTTCTAGACCTGACATTTTGTTTAGTGTTTGCATTTGTGCCAGATTCCAATCAGACCCTAAAGAATCTCATCTTAGTGCTGCAAAGCGTATTATCAAATACATTGCTTCAACTTCAAAAATAGGTCTCTGGTATCCTAAAGGAGGAGACTTTACTCTTCTGGGATACTCTGACGCAGACCTAGCCGGATGCAAAGTTGATAGAAAGAGTACCTCGGGCACTTGTCAACTACTTGGAAACAGGACGTGTCTTGGTTTTCAAGGAAGCAAAGTACGAGCTCTTTCTACAGCAGGCGTAGAGTATGTAGCTCTTGGAAGTTGTTGCTCACAAATTCTGTGGATAAAACAACAGCTAAGAGACTTTGGAATTGAAGATTCTTGCACCGAAATCAAATGTGACAACACCAACAAGAATAAATCTCACCAAAAATCCGATTCTTCACTCAAGAGCAAAACATATAGAGATTCGGCATCATTTCATTAGAGATCATGTTCAAAGTGGAGAAGTATATATTCAGTTTATTGACTCAAAGAATCAACTCGGATATCTTTACAAAGCCTTTAGAGAAAAATCAATTTGAAGCTATTCGTTCCGCACTCAATATCTTAAAATCAAGAGGTTCGACCCGGTCTAAAAGTCTAAAAGCGCTCGACTCGATGATCAAGATTCATGTCTCGTAAGTTTTGTTACTATTTCTCATATCAAATCTTGAAAAGGTAAAATCTTCTATCCAAATTTGATTGGTTCTAATTCCGCGATTATTTCATTTTTTTTTTCTTTTTGAAAAAGGGGTTTTCGTTTACAGTTATCTAGTATTTTGAAAAGGCAGTTATTTTTAAAAAAGGCATCTTTACATTTTCTTTTTACGGCGTTTCGTATGCTTCGTTTCGATTGCTTTATATACTGGTGGTTTCTCTTCGTTTCTCTCACAAAAACCCTAAGAAAGCATCGATCTTCCATTTCTGTCTTCTTCCCTTGTTTTTTTTCCGAAAAGTTGTCATCTTTCTGAAAAAAAAAAAAAAAAAAAAAAAAAAAAAACAACAACAACAAGCTTGGAATCTCTCAAAGACAGTAAAATATGTCGTCCCAAAGAAAGTCCTCAAGAATCGTGAACAGGGACCACAGCAAATGCAAGAGGGGCCTACGCATTTTGATCTCACCGAGGAAGAAGAATCTCCGAGACAGCAGCAGAGCCCACAACATTCTCAGCAGCGTCAATCTCCTCCTTCTAGTCCTCAGAATGTTGTACATCAAGAGGAGGAAGAAATTATCGAAGACGCAGATCCTATAAGAACTCGCAAGCCCGCTTTCACCTATAAACTTTATCGTGCTTTAAAGAGGAGTGGTACTCCGTTGAATTATATTGATGAGTTTCTGAAGGAAAGAGGGTTTAGAAATGAAACATTCTTTTTACGCACAATGGAATGATTGGGAATTGCCCCTGCTGGTTCGGCAGATGAGGCATTGGCAAATATTCCAGTTGATCCACGTGTTGGAGGGCTGAGTCAGCCAGATGGGAATGATGATGACAGGATGTACAGTGAGTTTAAACCGAGAATGGGCATTGCAGCAAAAATCCAAGCGAAAAGGACGGACTTGTTTCGATCGGATAAACACAAGCAACTATACTCTAAGTTGCTGAAGCGTGGGGTGATAAACCCTAGAAGTGTGGACTTCGATTTTCTTGACTCAAATATCAATCTGCGGGAAAAATTCAATCTTCTTCAACTCGAACGCTTACGTTTCGACACCACGAAGGTCATGCCAACTTACGCTTATTTCTATTCGAATCTTAGTTTTTTGACTGCAAATAGATTTTCTTTTAGTGTTCGAGACCAGATTATGTGGTTGACATGAATGCACTGGCTGATGTGATTGGAGTGGAAAGAGGAAGATATCAACCCATCAATGTGTCTATTGCTCGTGCAACGTTGGAGCTTGTCAAGGATAGAAAGACGGAAGAAAAAATCTCTTATTCGAGAATGAATGCGTTCAACATTTTGCTTCACAAGATTGTGATCAACTATCTTAGACCAAAGTCAACTTCAAAGACAGATGTTTCAAACTCGGAGGCAAAATTGATGTATGCCATCAATGCTGGTAAAAAATTCTCTCTTCCACGCACTATCATGTTCCACATGTACAGAGCAGTGGTGAAAGACAAGGGTCAACTTCCGTATGCTGCTCTTGTGACCAAATTATTCAGACATTTGAATGTTCAGCCTCCCAGGATTTTCTGTGTTAGAACGTGCGATCACATGGTGGTGGGACTGAGAATGGTCACTAAGATGCGTCTGAAGGAACTCAACAAGGCGTTGGAGAAATTCAAGGAGAAAACGCCTGTCAAATCCCATCTCTTATCTTCGGCTGCAAAGAGAAAAGGGAAGGAGCCCATGGTTGCTCCTCCAAAGAAAAGAAGAGCCCTCATCATTGAGGATGAAGAGGATGAGGATGATATCACTATTTCTGCTTTGGCTTTGAAGAATTTGAGTCGTTCGTTCAAGTTTCACCGAGCAACAAGAAAAAGAGACTCGTTGAGACGTAATGAGAAAAGCGAGAAAAAGAGAAGCGAGAGGAGAAAGAAGCAGAAGAGAGAGAAGCAGAGGAGAAAGAAGCAGAAGAGAGAGAAGCAGAGGAAAAAGAAGAAGAGGAGAGAGATGCAGAGGAGATGAGAATTCAAGAAGAAAAAGAGAAAGAGAGAGGAAGTAGAGCAGGAGGAATACTTTTCTCCACCTGAAGGCTTGGAAACAGGGGGAGATCCTGAGAAAATAGGAACGTCCTCATTCCCTGTCACCAGTGAGGGAATAAGTCGTTCTCCAGCCGATCCGAGGACATCTATGCTTCTCAATTTCCCGAGGAGGAACATGAAATTTCATCGCCCAATCTGCGTGCTGATCTCGCCATCATCTCGCACATACTCCATCCGATCGTGCGTAAGCCAATACTCGACCGATAATTCGGCGTAGACTTTCGCAGAATTCTTGATATTCTTTTGGAAATGCGAGGTCAAATTTATGCTATGGGATGCGAAGTACGTAACTTGCGTAGAATGCGGGGCAAACCTCTTCGCTCGTTGCATGATCAAATCCAGCCCTTGCTTGTCAAGTTCAATCAACTCGCTAAGGGTGAAGATGTTGAGCAACTGAAGGAGGACTTGAAAAAGCTGGAAGGGATTGTTCAGTCGATGGGAGATTTCCAGCTTGTTCGTGTCCCCAAGCAATCTTAAGCTTTTATTCTCTTTTCATCTCTACCTTTTTAATGATGACAAAAAGGGGGAGAGATGTGGTGCAGATTTGTTTTGAACTTTATTTTTATTGTTTGACTTGTCTTTGTGTTTGGTTGTTTGGTTCTGGACTGTTTTTGGATTTGACTTTGACTGCTTGAACAATTGGTTGTCTTAAGTAATATTGTTATCTCATGGCTTTGTTCATTTACAGGACTAACCTATCTTCTGTGGTTGTAGACTTTAGTGTTATTTCTAAGCCTCTTATCTTTATGAGATATCCATATTTGCCTAAGTATTGTTTTGCAGGTCAAAGATATCCAAATCTGCAGGAAAGTTTTGTCACCATCAAAAAGGGGGAGATTGTTGGAGAAATCGTCCTTGAAATATTTTGAAGTTGACAAAACGTTTCCATCAGTCTTGTCTGAAGACTTGTAGACTCTTCCATCAAAGTCTGAAGACCTCCGGACCACCAGACTCAAGACTCAAAGTCTATCCCATTGACAGTCTCTAGACCGTCGAAGAAGGCTTATCCGAACTGGATGTTTCGTTAAAGATTTGACCTTATCGACAGGATTAAATATCTTGGCTGGATATAGCATGTCGGAATCCTTTACTCAAATCAAGATTGATTCAGGGATGATTGGATCCGATGATTGACGAAGTATTCTTGGAAGGTTCTGCTTATGGAAACCAAGATCCTGATTGTATGGGCGAGCGGGATTGATGGGCTATCGTCATGTTCCTTAAATAGCTCGAAGATCTTCCTAATTGATTCTGTCCAACGGGTAGATTGGAAGAATTCCTTTGGTAAGTGCCAACGGGTATGATGGCATAAAGGAGTATATAAGGAAGACGTTCTAGTCGTTTGAAGGTGTGCGCGATAGAAGAATTCCAAAGTCTGAAGCTCCTTGTTCTTAGTCAATTAAACTCTTGAGCGAAATCTTGTACACAAAAGAGAGTCTATATCTTTGAGAGACCTTGAGGAAGGGTAGTAGAGTCTCTACTCGTGGAATCAAGGAAGAGCTACTGTAACATCTCTTTTGTTCATAGTAAAATCCAGCCAAAGGGGCTCGGTGCGGAAGAGTGGACGTAGGCTTAGAATAAGCCGAACCACTATAATCTCTGTGTTCATATTCTCTTCCCTACTCTCTTTTACTTTGATCGTATCTTGTTAAGAGAAAAACTCTCATCTCTTTATCTATTATTGAATGCTGCACACTTATCTCGAAAATATTGTTTTTACACCTATTCACCCCCCTCTAGGTGCTTATACTAGCCCTATCAATTGGTACTAAACGATTCTTACAGACAGATTTCGAGAAGCCATCTTACTAAAATACAGACAAACCTAAACAATTATAAGAGACTTAAAATCACGTAGTTAAAACTTAAAGGCCACAATTAAGATCCTATACCGCACCTAATTGACTCCAAATTATTGAATTACAAGAGACATTCACAAACATGCCGACAGGGAAGGACGAAGCAACACGAATTTTCTCCGCGTAAATCATCTAATCCCCCGAAATAACGCCAAACTAAGCGTATATCGAAGCGCCTTAGCTTTGGATGTGCGGCAGGACAAGACAATTAGAAACGTGATGCTTGAGATGACTCTTTGCAACTTCTAAATCGACTTGGATTATGTATTGGGCCCTTGGTTTTGAGTAGCTCGCGTAGTTCTTTTCGATGAGCACGCGTTGATATCAACTTATATGGCGTCACATCAAGGACTCTTGATGTTTGCTATGAGATTTTGTTCTTCTCTTGTTGCTCAATAATGAGAGGAATATGCGGTAACTTCGCACTTGTTAATTTGGAAACTATATGGAGCAACGGAGACACCGAGAAGGAAAAGCTTGGGCGGATCTTGAGCTCCTCATTTTTGCTGGGCGACCTTTGTTTTGCCCTCCGGCTTTTCTCGAATCCGAAAGGTCAAAGCTCGATACGAAATAGAGCGTTGTTCCATTTTCGACACGATTGTGTCATCACGAGGAGGAGAAGTACGATGGAGTTGCGACTTCGGGGCCAGTGGGATTGGGATTTCTTGTTCGCGACAGCCCAATAGGAATGCTTGTGGCCAAACTGAAACAACGAAACGGAAGACCGTTCTTGGTGAGGGGCAAAATAAAAACGAGTCGTCCCACTTTGAATCATGTGAAGAGTTATTCTAAACGCTCAAATTTTATAGAGATATTAAACGTTTTTGCATCTCATATTTTATATATTTCAGTAACAATAAAAGCCAAAAATCAAAACCAACCTTCCCAACATTACCCTATATTTTCTTATCATTAATAGGCACGATCGCATGAGGAACGCACAACACACCTGACAAATGCATAAGACATGCAAACATTTGGTTACTATTCTGTCAGTAACTAACAAATTAATTAGTTTTACTTGAGTAATTGATTTGTTTTGTATTAGACTAATTTATTAGAACTCAGTTTTAATTAGTTTCTTTATTCTACGACAATTAGGTTTGAGCCCAACCTTACTGAGCTCAACTGGACGGAGAAAGACTTTTTTTCCGCTAAAGCCTATGATGATGGTGGACCTCTTAGGTTGATTGACTGCGAGGCCCATGAGTAATGTGTAGGTCACCAAAGTTAGATGGATCTCGACTTATCACAAGCTTAACAAGCAAGTATATTGTTCGAAATATTTTCATTGGATCAAATTGCACATAATTATTTTACGGTAGTTTTTTTTTTATTTTCTTGTGTTTATGAAATATTTTCCAAATTAGTAACAAATGTCCAGTATAAAGTGTTTGTCCAACATGCCAACTTAACTGATATTAAGCGGTTCAAAAAAACATAATATCGTTGCGAAATTTCTTGATTAATTTTAATGCAATTTAACTACATTGTCATTACAAAATAACTCTTGATTTTCCTGCACATCTTGCAGTATGGTGTTTGGGAATGCACATAGAAGTTGTATTAACATGTCAGATGCCAATATTACCAACTTGATTAATTAAGTTGACCAAATTGGATCTACTTATGGAGCACAATGACTGGACTGAATAAAAGAAGCAAAATTCATGAATCAAATTTAACACCGCATGCATATAATCAAAAGACCATGTTACCCCTAAAAGTAAAATGAGTTTTGTTAAGTAATATCTTTCCAAGAAATGAATTTCGATTCCAAGGTTTACTGTTTATAATCAAAACAAAAGAAAAATGCATATTCGATGTCTTTAATCAGTAGCCTAGCATAAACTTTCTTTATTTTTATTTTTAGGTGCGAACTGAAGTGCTAGACATTTCCAGCACCATCTTCGTCACTCTCCGGCACCTTCTAGCATCCCAAGTTCTCGATTTTTCCTACATATATAAATATTCTTAGACCATCACAGAGTCTTCACCGACACATCGACTATTTCCATCCGAAAAACACTTCACCGTTCTCGAGCTTGGTTCCTTCTTCCGATCTGCGACAAGATAATGAAGCGTGTCGACCGCAGGAAAGATACCACGACGCTCCGCGTCGTGACCCGCGACGAGGAAGGCAGGAAGAGGGTGGAGAAGATAGAGGTGGAGGCTCACAAAGTGGACACCCTCGAATACTTAGAGAGGAAGCTGATGGACAAGGGCGTGCAGCGGATGGAGCGCCACCCCGCCGATGGCCTCGGCGGCATCGGCCGCCCACCGCCCAAGTCCGGTCGCGGCGGTAAGTACACGTGGGAGGGACCGGAGGATCCAGCAGAGAGCGAGCTGGCCCCGACGCCGCCGGCAATTGACGAGAAGGATCCGAACTACGTGGATGAGGAAGCGGAGGAGAAGTTGATCAGAGGGGAGGACGGGGAGGTGGCTGGGCTGGTGGTGGGGGAGGTGGAGGTGCCCAAGGTTCACGAGGTCGGGGTCGCAAGGATCGAAGTTGATCCTAACTTGAAGGTGGTTCAACAGGAGGATTGAGTAGGTTGATGAGATTGTACATTTTTAAGGATTTACGTCGACATTCTCGACTAATCCCATCTTGTCTTCTTCATCTATGTCTTTGGGATTCCGCGTGTATGTAATATCTTTCGTTTTATAGTGTCTTCAGCTCCAGCACAGGGATTTTGGATTTGCTTCTGCAGCATACCAGAACAGACACAAATTGATTTTCTTGGACCGGCCGAAAGAATGTATCTTTTGAGACCAAAATTTGCTTTGCATAGATCAGGGATTGCAGCTTTTGTTCCGTCGCTTTTGATTATGAACAACTTCCAGACATATTCCTGTAAAGCAGTGCCATCTCTTAACCTAAACCATCACTTCTATAAAATCACTAATATAGTGTACCAAGAGATAATCCGAGCGCTAACAGCAATAGGCCACTTGTCATCAGTGATTGAACCGTCTGATATTTTAAAATTAAAAATTACATATATGGTCTGCAAGAAGAACGGAGAAGGGAGGAAATGGCCCAAGTGAAGGTGGACCACTTGCAAATGGCCTCCTCTCAACAAAATCGCCTTCACTCCACTTTGGATTTTGGGCATTAACTTTAGACTCTCCCAAAACTCACCTCTATTCCTCCTGCAACGGAGCTTTGATGAAACCACTCGACCAAAAGCTTTAGAACAGACTCATTTTTTGGACTCTATCGATGTCCCGAGTTGTCCTCAGATGTCATTTTTCTAACCCGAACCGAAGCCTTCGAGAGCAGCTGGTAAGGTCTATTCGATCTTTCATTCGTGCGCCACCGCGCTCGCGTGCCGCCCAAGTCTCTCTCCCAACGTCCGTAGGTTGAGTAAGTTTTTCCTTCGTGGCTCCGATCACATTTCCCCTGGGATGAAGATGTAGCGCTTCGCCGCCTTCGCCCTATTAAATCACATCGTGATGGTTTTGATTTGCACTTCATCATTCTCATTATACAGAATGGAAATCAAATTTACACGGCCGCTCTATCGAAATCACACCTTGCAACCTCATAGTCCTTAGCCATCTCCGCCATGCGAGCCTCTCCTCTTCATATTCACTTGCCTTCACTTTGATCAGTTCCACTTTCTTCTGCTCATGTTTCTCTGCTTCGCTCCCCCTTCCTTGCGTCTCTATGTCAAATTTTATAATTTTATGATGATATTAATGTTCCGTTGATATTTCACGAAAAATAAATTCGAGAAAAATATTTTTCGAATTTTTCAATGTTCGTTTCCTGAAAAAAAAAAAAATTGTTTCAGAAAACATTCCCTATTAAGAGAAAATAATCTTTTAGGATAAGAGAAAATATCCTCCACTTTTGAGAAAAAGAAAAATATTTTCATATTTTCTTTCATCTCATTTTCCTTCATCAAATACCTTTTTCTTTTATTTTTTATTTTCTTAAATCGAGTTTTAATTATTTTTATTCTTTTTTTTTTTGTTTCCGTTTCTTTCTTTTTCTTTTCCTTTTCTTCTTCATTGATTAGTCCGGCCACAGCGGCGGTTGGCGACCAACCACAAGCGAGCTGGAACGTCGCCACATGGTGGCGAGGTCGAACTTGCCCGACGCCAACGAGCTCGAGCCCACTAAATCTAGCCACCTAGGCGAGGCTCGAGCCTCGCCGACATTTGGGGACCTTGAGCGAGGCGTGAGTCCCGTGCAGCTCGCTAGATTTGGTGAGGCCCTAGCTCTCCCAACCGGCCTCAAGCAAGCTCGGGTCTCACCAAATCCGGCTACAATCTAGGTCGACATCAAGTTGACCTCGATCTAGACCCTCAATTTGCTACAAACAAGCTCTATATAAAGCTTGAGCTCGGCACCACTCCAAGCTCACATGGCCGAGCTCAAAATAGGGTTCACGGCCATGTGAGCTCCATTGTAGCTTGAGCTTGAGGTCGTATAGCCAAGTTCTATATAGAGCTGGCGTTGGAACTTGATGTGGGTGGGAGGTGGCGAGTGTGTTTGAGCGATAATGATGAGATGTATGAGATTACGATCACTCCCAAGTTCTGAAGGAGACACCACCTGTCAAGAACAAAAACTGAGATTGACGAAATTCACCACAAGGCTTAAAAGGACAAGCCAAATGTCTCTTCTAGATAGGAAAAACTTATTAACAGCGCTTAGAAAAATTACCAATCAAGAATACTTCTCAGCTCATGAAAGAGTGACCATCGATTCAGGGTCAACTTTAGACTAACATTGGATCAACCTAACCCTATCAATCCTATTCATAATTGAAGAAGAATCCACCAACCAAGGTTAAGATCACCAGTTAAGGATAGAGCTTCTTAGGAAGAATCCACCGACCAAGGTTAAAAGATTGAAATTGCCCCTTTTTTTATTTTTGGACGGAATGTGAATTTGCCGTTGGTCAGTACCATTCTTCACGAAATCAATTCTGTGACAGTTACCTTATCTCTTAGATGAAAATGCTGCAAGTTCTGCACGAAATCGCCTTATTCATAACATCAAAAGCCTTTTCAGCTCTTGAAATTGTGCAGAACTGGAAGAGGATTTGCCAGTGGCCAACGCAATCTGTTCCGACTCCCGCATTTACAATTCAATTCAATAATTTCTCTCCACCCACAAATCACTGATTGTCGCTCAATCCAACATTCAGTCGCCTAAGCCACACGGAATGAAGTATCATGTGAAACACATCATATCTCTTGGGCGGAGAGTGAACCTCGAAATGCCTTCGGACCTGCGCGACCCTCCTCTGCATCCTTATGTACTGCCTTGACGAGATGCTAGCGAGTATCCTCTTCAGATTCGGGATCTCCCTCACAGTAATCTCGACCGAGAACGACCTCCAGTTCAAGACGTCGCTGAACGGGGGCACGTAATGGTCTGAGATCAGCACTGGCACACATCCCGTGTAGATAGCCTCCACCACTCTCGGGCTCGCAACCTCGTAGCCACTCGGGCAAATGCAGAACTTGCTCTTTCTCATCATGTCGTAGTAAGACACGCCTCGAGGGAGGTACCGATGGACCTTCACGTCCTCGTCCTTGTTTTCCCAGTGCTGAAGGAGAATAGGCCTGATGGGCCCGTGAAGCCCGCCGGCAAAGAATGCCAATATTGAGCGGTGCGACGGCGATGGCCCCCCAATTAGGCCACTTATCACGCCGGTGTGGAGATTTACTTCTGGAAATGAGACATCCTTGGACGGGTCGAAGCCTTCGGAGGTATTTGCATTACACAAGACTCTGATCGAGTTCCTGTGAAGATGTGGAACAGCAAAGGAAGCCTCTGGCCCCTGCAAAAGAATCTCAGCTTTCAAGGTACTCAAGTGTTACTCATGTTGTCCTCAAAGTCTCATGCATTATTTCGTTCTTGCATGCGTCGAGTGGAGCAATCTAGACAATAAATCAAAGACCTACCCAGTCATGACAGGCCAGCATAAAATGATCAGCGCCCAAGCTGCGATTCCAATATGGGTACTTGCCCGCCACGACATCGATGTAGTCAATCACAGTTCGCTTTATGGGGCCGAAATCATGCGAATCCCGTACATACACGAACTGGACCATCATCGCCACACTGAAAGGGAGGAAGAAGACGTGTGCTTTGCGGGGATCTTCAGTGTGGAATCGCTTGTTTATTTCAACCATGTGGATGAAATTACCTTCCATAGCATAGATGCTCTTGCAAGGACCGTTGTGGAATACAGGGGGATCACCCTCCTTGTAAACAAATATCTTGAACTGCTTTTCCATTTCTAGGTAACTCCTGCAGTTGGAATTCGAGTCTTTTATCAGATGTGAAATGTCAAAGGGTCCATCAATGTGTTCCATACAGAATCAAACAAAATTTTTATCTTACCTGTTTTTCTTGTTTTTTTGTAAATTCTATGAAATATTAGAAGCAAGATATATGTCCTTCCACTGACGTGATATTAACTAAAATTAAGAGGCAAACATTCCACCCGAGGGTATTGTAGTCAAAAAAGCCTATTCCAGATCAGTTGTTAATGCTCTTAATTTCTCCATCAAGACCCACTGATCTTCCATAGCTTCTTATCAAAGATGCAATAAATTGCGTCCCAGTGGTTGGTGATCACTGATGTTTAATGACTTGTGCAAATCTACGGAGACATCCCATTAATTGGGTCAATGTTGGATGATCTGATAGTGTCGCTCTTCAGTTAACGTACAACCACTTTTTTGTCTGCATCAACGTGACGGTGTTACAGCCTCGTTCTCTAATTTATCTTAATTTCTATCCCTCACTTTGTAATTTAATCCAAGTACATGTCAATAGGTAAAGGTTGGGAAGAACGCCAAAGAAAAAAGCAAAAGCCTTGTACGTACTTAGATCCCAAGTAAATGAGTCCTAATTGTAAGTTTGACTGATTATACGACATTGCTAAGTTCATTCATCAGAGACTTGGGAATACATTACCTGTGAAAGGCATTGGCATTCCTGTACATTGGACCTACGGGGACATAGTCTGGGTCCTCCATCGGGTTCCCAGTCTTAGCTTCTCTAATCCCAGATCTAGCTCTTCTTAGCCCCGCTTCTAGCCTCTCTAAATCAGTGTCTACCCTTTTTTGCCACGCTTTCTCAACAAAACCATAAGACTCATTAAAAGCGGGCACATTGCGGATGACATTTACGGAATAGTCTGAGGTAACTTCCTTCGTGGCGTTCTGCATAAATGTAGGCATGAATCAGCTTCAATTACCAAATTGAGGGATGCAAATAAATTGAGGGAGGGCACTTCAGAAATGCTAACAAGGAACCATACTAGCAGTGGCGGTCACTATCAGTTACCAATAATGAAACTCTCACTAAATGAGGAAATACTTTACATATGGTGATCACAAAGCGGAGTGGAAACTAAGGTGCCATCAGTTACTAACATAAATGCAGGCAGATTTCATTATCTTGTTCCAACACTGGGTTGCCTCCTGTGCTCAGCAGACACTCTTGAAGGTCATTTCTGAGCATAAATCAAGACAAATTTTGCAGAGAGAGAGAGAGAGAGGGAGAGGGAGGGAGTCTACGCTGTCACATAGCAGAGAGGCTTATGAAGTTTGGCACTGACACCAATTAGAGACTCTACTTAGGTTTCTCAACAGAGCAATGAAACAAAACAGGATGCAACCAGGAATGATTTTACTAGTCACAACAGGTTAATTAAGCTTGTAAGAACTAAAACCCAGAGAGATCTATGAAGAGTTGATGGGCATTTAAGAACTAAAATCCAGAAAGCTTTATGAAGAGTTGATGGGCATTTAAGAACTAGAACACAGAAAGCTGTATGAGTCTTGTTCGTGCACACAACCAATTGAAGAGCTACTGATGAGAATTTTCTGGATTATTGACGTAGGTAATATCTTGGCCCCAACAAGGGGAAAAAAGTGTAAACTGCGAATTGCCTGTCAGACAAGCCATCCCATCAGTAATTAACTAACTTATTTATAAAATAAGCGTTCTGTGTACCGTATATCAAATTAAATGTTAAGAAAAGGGAAATTACATTCGTGTTATTTGGTGGCCTTTTAGCTGCAAGTGGCGGAGAAGCAGAGGGCTCAGGGGCCAAAGAATCATCTGAGACTGCTCTCTCCATTTTCCGAACTCCGACCACCACCAGCGGAGGGTCCGGCGCTGGAGGCCCCTCCGTCGACCCACCGCTGCCGCTCCTGCCGCCACCGGCCTCTGCATGCAAAACGGGAATCTGCAAAGCGGCATCCAGGATTGGAGTCCGAGTGGGAGAGGAGTAAGAGCGAGAGGAGCTCCATAACCACGAGTACTCGGATACCAGATCCCCGGCCGGTGACTTCCGCGGAGCGGCGACCGCAACGAGTCCCGCCACTGCAACCAGCGGCACCATGAGAAGAAGGAGCTTTGTCGACGGTGACACGAACCAACATGCACGTATCTTCTTCTCACAATCCATCCCTCTCTCTCTCTCTCTCTCTCTCTCTCTCTCTCTCCCTCTCTCTCTCGCTTTCTCTGTGGGCAATATTGCAGGGGGCCAAGAAGTGGAAAAGATGAAGATGGTCGTGCTAATGTTGGTAATGTGGACTTGCCAAGTGTTTTGCTCTGGCTCTAAATCTAGCTGGGACTGTACTTCACCGAGAAAGAGAGAGAGAGGAAAGAACGCACATGGACATTGATGGTTTGCTCGACCGTGCCAAGCGTCGTCGTGCCTGGACCTCAATCTATGAGTTTCGCATGCAAACTTTTCCTATTCCCCGCTCTGCCCTTCCTTAAATTTCTTTTCCTGGATTCATTCCGAAAAGAAAAGTGTAATCTTTTGCTCTCTTTTTCACGTAAAGAAAAAGGTTTGGACAGCATTGGCAGCTACCTCACATGAAGATTAGATTTCTCATGAAGGGTCGAGTGCGTAGTGGGGGAAAGAAAAATTTTTTAGAAACGTCGGAAATAGAGAAATATTTTTCGTATAAACTTTTTTATTAGAACGGAGTAAGCGGAGTTATCGATATCAAACACTTTATGCACCTCTGTGCTTTACTTCTGCTTGTCCAACGCCCCTTTTTTGTCAAAAAAAAAAAATCTATTGTTTATCAAACTAATACATGAAAGGAAATCTCAAAAATCTCTTTTATACGGTCAGAATACCAAAGAAAAGTCTAAGAAAAGTGAGAAGAAGAAAAGGAAGATAGGAATTTTGGAAAAATATAAATATGAAAAATCCCTTGATTATTGGAGTACTGCATATTTATCCCTTATCTTTCACCTATTACGATGGATTCGCTCGATTTCCATTTCTCAATGTCTCAGCTTTTATCGAATCATTTTTGGAAGCTTTCAAGTTTTGAAACAATTTTTGTTTGTTTTCGTTATAAAATTAATAAAATTCATGAATATATTTTTCATTACTTATTCAAAACCTGGACAAAGTATCAAAAAAATCATAAACATATTACATTAATACTAATTTAATCCTAACATTTTATATTTATATCAATTGAGTTCATCCATTTAATTTTAACCGGAAATCATTGACTAAGGCGATCATTGTACATGGCACGATTGGTGCACAATTGGTGCTAATGTAAACAAATTTTACAAATTTTTAATACTTTTCTAAATTTTTTATTATTTCCCTTCAAAACCATTCTGTCTATTTTTTTCGTGAAGAATACAAAAGGCTTCTAGTATACTTTTTTCGCTATATTATCCTCAATCCCTACTCAATATCTAGGGGAGACGTCATTCTTTTGGGTGTTATTTTTGTAACTTGAAAATGCCACTACACAATTACAATATTCAACTCATTGCATGAAATTTATTCAATTAGACCAAGGATTTACTCAGTTAATCCCTGTCAAATCGATGCTTGTATATTCATAGGACAATTGCATTTGTAAAGTAATTGCGCTTCTTCAAGAAGAAAGATTTCTCTTACAAGTAAAAACAACAATTGCATAAATAGGCGTATTAGTTCTTCACATTAAAATTATATGATGCTGAAATTTAGTTCGTACTTTGTAAATTTCAGCAGGAAATTTTATACTATTCTTTTTACAATCCAATAGCATGGGTGCACTAGTCTAACAATTTGGAAGTAGATGATACATCTTTCATGTCCAATAAGGTATCAACTCCAAATCTTTAGCAAAGTCACTGAAAGTAAGATTGAGTCTAGAAAGATTAACTTCTGCCAAAAGAAGTGCCACAACACTATAGATTGGTGATATGGTACTGTTTGTTCGCAATGTAAGATGTTACTTTATGAAACTAAAGTAATCTATGTAGGCTTATACAATTATATGCAATTCATACAGACCTTTGGTTGCTATTTTTCAGATTGCCTAAGAAATATATATACGCATATTATCTTGCGGGCATTCGTTAAGCATACTACATGAGAAATTATTGAAAATAATCAATACATTCGAAATTGCAATATTTCTCTAACAGTTCATAAAATGCTCTCATGACGCTTTTTAAGGAGATCCTATATATACGTAGCAAAGAGAACTCCAAAGGGCAATTTCGCCATGGGAGCGGCAGGTCTCGGACGATCTAGCCGGTTGGCTGGCCTGCCTCTCTCGTGCGCACCGCCCCTCTCTTTTACAGCAGCGACGGTCAAAAACCGGCGGAGCGAGGATAAATTTACGAGCGACCGTCCCCGCCCGCTTCGCGGATCATAATGTCCCCCCGTTTACGGGACGGAATCGTCTCCAGATAATTAGTAATTACGTATTAACCTCGTTGCACCTCCCAACAATTTCTTCTTCTCCTTCTTTTTACATTTTTATTGACGCTTTCATCGGAGACCCAGTTCGAATGATTTTTCACGGCACGTTCTCTTCGTCTTTGTCCCCTTACGATGTGATGACCCATTTCTTTAGAAAGACTTCGAAAGACTTCTTCATTTTTCTCGCCTCAACCCCACGTTCCAAGCTCTGTTTCTCTAAAGTAATAAATTTGCATCTCGAGGTTTTTTTTTCTTATTGAACATCAAATTACATCTCATGTTGATTTTGCTAATGAGCATCTTGAGATACTTGTTAAGCACGCGCAGTCAATGAAAATATTCTATTTTTCAAAGTGTTTATTGTACATATTACAATAACAATTTGTACATTGAGAATAACAATATTTCTTTAAGTGCTCCAATTATCTTTTTAAATATAGGATAAATGATACGAATAGTCGTTGAACTTTAGCCAAACATATAATGTGGTATCTAAATTTTAAATTTCTTCAATGTGGTTAGTTCAATGTGTAATGTCATTCTTGTTAAAATTTAACCCAGCATGTAATGTGATCACTGAATTTTAAATTTCTTCAATGTGATTAATTCAATGTGTAATGTCGTTCTTGAATCTTTAATTAATCCTTGGACCGCATGAAAAAGTTTAGGTAATAGTATCCCCAAATGACGATGTTAGAGCCTCGAGGGGCACTTTACTAGAATGCCACATTTGCCAAAATAGTGGAAAAGATGTTTCTGCACGTGATATGACTGAACAAAAGGACAGAAGCCCATTGGCCACATTCACCCTTGGGAACCAGGAGGTGAGGGTTTCGATCGTGACCCCTTGCAATCCGTCCACATGGCGATGCGAAAGTGACGGTGCTGGTTAATCACGCGTGCGAATGCTGAGTCCAATTCATCTTAGGGTACTCACCTCAGATTTATCCAGGTGCGACGAAAGGGCTCCATTGCAACTCATGGAGAGTTTGTCCACGGTAATCGACATATATATTGCCCTATCAATCATCGCTGAAAGAAAATGCTCTGTCAGAAATGTAGCAACATATGTAATGTACTGTAACGGAACAAGACAAACAAGACAACCTTGGCCAATCACCTCATAAAATGGCTCTCGCTCCCTCACTTCAAGGTACAACATCATTTGGTACCCTTTACAATTGTAGAAGAGAAACTTTTCCCCTCTACACTTGTATCCCATGTTTTAGTAAGAGAAACCTTTCCTGCGTATATCCCTGGTTCAGCATACGTTTCTCATTGTATCAGTTGCTACCACTCATATAGTTGGTTTTACTTTATGCAGAATATCATACGTTTAATCACTCTTACCATTTTATATATTATTTATATATCATTTGGGTAAAAGGGTTTTTCGAAATATTATACCGTTTGAAAAATTGTAATTTCAAATAGCATTGGAAAATAACTTTGGCATAAGTACCATTTGATAAAACCCGTATTTATAATGGGCTTTTGCTATATTTCTTTCTTCTTCTTCTTTTTTAAGTTCGAAAATTAAATCTAGTTAGGGTTAGTCATCGCTAACTGTCAAACAACCACTAGATGACTAAACTGCCAAATCAAGCTACCAAACAGCCAGGTCTCGTGGCTTGAGGTCACGCAAACCTCAGGCGAGGCTGCTTCAAGTTGCGCAACCTCAAGCGTTGATGTTGTCTAGGGTTGCGTGAACCTAGGTGGCACCGCTTGAGTCGTGGATCACACCACCCCAAGCAGTGGTCATTAGGGACACACGACCCCTAGGCGACGGTGACAGTGACGGTTGCCGGATAAGCTCCACTTAGGCAACAGATCGAGGAAGACGAACAACCATGATAATTGGGGAAGAAGATGAACAATGATGGATGAATAGTAGACTTAACATTTTTGAAATGCTGAAAGCCCAAAGTAGATCTCTACTTGCATTGGCCTTTTAATATTCAGAATACTAGCATTTGGCTAAAGGATTCTAAAAAAAACTTGCCAAACGTTTTGTATTTTCCCCCAAAGCCCATTGCAAATGCTCAACCAAACAGGCCATAATTTCCTCAATTTAAAAAAGATTATGTGAATCCTCCACGCAATAGGATCTTCAATGTGAGAGCAACTTGACCCCCTATGGAAACCGAAGGCGCAAGAACCACCTAACTATCCCTGAGAATAGTTATTCATCTTAATGCAAATCACGCCATTAAATATATACCAACTCGAACTCGACATAAAATTAGACCGTATGGTATACTCATGAAACTGCAAAAGACAAAGATTAATTTTGTCTCCAGTTTCATAAAATTATTAAGTTTGACCTAGGATTAATCGATACTTAAGCAAAGGTTGACCAGCCAAATCATTAAATTTTGTAAATCTCGCAATTAGAGATCGCTAACATTGGGAATGTTAGACAAGGGAAGGGAGTAATCTCCGGTAAAACGTTGGTCAAACCTTCCAATTCCTGAAAGAAAAATCCCAGGGCCCAAAACCATATTTAAAATTTCCAAACCTCTAAGTTTTGATAAATAATAACTTTTTAAAATAATAAGTTATCGAACCTAAACCCGATTCATAAACCCAAGCCTTAGGCCCCCATACAGGCCCAAATCTCGAACCTATGATTTCGCAATTTTACCTATCAGTATCAGACTCATTGGATAGCTCTCCACGCAAGTGTTCCAACAGTTCAAAGAAGTAGGAAATTTTAGGAGTTCTTTTTTATTTAGTGTAGGTAATTTTAGGGGATGCAAGAACATTGGGTTGAAGTAGTTCACCTCTTCGAAATAAACCAACTAAAACATTACCTCGCTAAGGAAGCAGCTTTTTTGCAAGTACCATGAAGTTTTCTCAGAATTTCAACTCCAGTAATTTAATTACCTGATAGTCGCATAACACTTACAAATATTGTCGAAGACCGTCCCCTCTTGAAAGCTGATCTGATGTTTTTTCTGCTGTCGTCCATTCTCTCTTTAATTGGGAGGTTACACTATTGGTATACAATTTACATCTACTCTCTCTCGGAAAAATCTAAACAAATTCTATGATACAAAAATATTTGAAACAACCAGACGCTGGATCGAAAAACGCGGGGAGAATAACCTGCATGAGCTTTACCATCGGTCATTGCACGAGCAGTGCCCACTTGAGAAGTAGTGAAATCCCGAAGCATCCCTCAAGAGTATTTGTCTATTTGTGACGGCTGAAGTGTATTTCAAGAACTGATGGCAGTCCCCGCAAAGGCTGATGTTCTTCACAATCTTGATGGGTTTTCCTGGTCTATTCATCAAAAGACCGAATGCTGCAGCAAGTTTTGCACTGTGATAGAACAAGAAATCCAATTTCTGATGTTCTCCAACTTCATGAAGAACAAAACTTGTGTCAGGCTCGTACCCAGCTTTTTGGCATTCTGAAATTAGGATTTCCAACCCGCTATAGATGTCCTTGGCTTGGGAATGGGACTTATCTCTTGTATAAAATGATATAGTCTTGTTCTGATGGATGACCCAACTCCGTGAAGGCTGTTTCTGAAACCCTTTCACTCTCATTTCTTTCCTCACTGTTTCAGAGCAATGCCATCTTCCAGATGCAGAGTACAGATTTGCGACAAGCACATAGGTGGAAGGATCTCGCGGTTCCATCAAAAGTAAATGCTTTATAACCCTTTTACCAAGAATTGCATTGGAATGGATTCTACATCCATCAAGCAAAGCTCGCCAGACTGAAGCCTCCGGCTCAAAAGGCATATTGCTGATTGTTTTCTCTGCCAGCTCGAGAAATCCCCAGAAACCTAAAACACCAACAAGTGATGCATAATGCTCCTGTGAAGGTTCTATATCAAATTCTGTTTGCATGGACGAAAAGAATCTACAACATTCATCAACTAAACACATTTTAGTATATTTGTAAGCTGATATAACTAAAAGGATACTGATCTTGTCAGGTTTTATCCCCGCATTGTGTAAGTTTGACCAGACAGTGAGGGCATCATCTCCCCGCCTGTGAATAATGAACCCCGAAATCAAGCCATTCCATGAAACTATATCATGTGCAGGCATAATGTTAAAGACTTTTTTAGCAGCATCCATATTCCAACACTTTGAGTACATACTGATCAACGCGTTTGCTACCTCTAAATCTGAAAATAATCCAGATTTAAGAACACGGCAGTGAATCTGCTCACCCATCCTATCAGATCCTAAAGTTCCACAAACACCAAGTATTGAAATTGATGCAATTTCATCAAGAATTATGCTCCCTTCTACTTTACAACAGCAAAATAGCGATATTGCCTCATCCGGCAGCCCATTACGTGCATACCCACATATCATAGAAGTACAAATAATAGAGCTATCCCACTCAAAAGGCCATCGTTTGAACATTTTTCCAGCAGCCCCCATCCTCCCACAATGAGTGCACATATCAAGCAAAGCTGCTTCCACACGAGCATTGGCCAGGAGACCAAACTTGATAATAAACCCTTGCAACTGCTCACTAAGTTTCCCTTCCCCAAGCAACCCACAGGCCTTAGCAACAGTAGTTAAGGTGTAGTCAGTCAACTCCAAGCCCTCCTCCACCATGCTAATAAATAAATCTAGCACTTCAAAAGCTTTGCCATTTTCACAAAGTCCTGCCAAAAGGGCATTGCGAGAAACACAATTCTTCTCTGGCATTATATGAAAAATCTCCCTAGCCAGATCAATCAACCCAAACTCTGCATATGCTCTGATCATCTCTGTCCAAGTGATGACATCCCTCATGGCCATCTTCTCAAACAAGGCCTCCACATCGTCTATGGTTCCACATTTTATGTAAAATCCAATAAGTGCATTGTTGACACTCAAGTCAGTCTCCATACCAATTCTGATGGCATGAGCATGAATTTCTTTTCCTCTAATTAAACTACCAGTGTCAGTACAGGCAGTCAAGAGCACAGAAAGCGTCATATGATCAATTCTAAAACCATCAATTTGGTCCATTCGCTGAAAAGATTCAAACGCTCTCTCGTACATCTGGGCCTTCACCAATCCCGAAACTACAGTATTCCAGGAAGCAACGTCCCTCCTAGGCATTTCGTCAAACAATGCAAGAGCAGAATCCAGACACTCGCATTTATTGTACATACCCATAAGTGCATTCGAAACGAAAGTGCTTTCTAAATAACCCGTTTTGGCCGCCAAGGCATGGACTTGCAAGCCCAGCTCCAATTCAGTCAGCCGTATACAAGCGGTCAGAATCGCAACGAAGCTATACTCATTCGGGTGAATACCTGAACTCATCAATCTGAAGAAAACCTCCACCGCTTCGAGTCCTCGGTCCGCCTTAGCGAGACCAGAGACGACGGCCGTGTAAGAAACCACGTTGGGACGCGACAGCCCACCGAAGACGCCGTAAGCATCCGAAGTGCGGCCAAGCTTGAGGTAGGCCACGATGAGAGCATTGCTCAAACTGGGATTCTCCTCGAGCTCGAGCCTCAGGAACACAGCGTGCACGGCTCTGGCGAGGTCGACGTCGCCGCACCTCACGGAGAAGCGAAGCAAGTCGAAGCAGTCGTCGGTAAGAGAACCAACGGCCGCGGCGTCCGGCGGGGGAGGGCCGTCGAAGGGCTCGGAGGCGAAAAGACGTCGGCTTTCGGGGCGACAGGGCGGCGGGAGCGGTGACGGCGGAGGTCGGGGCAAAGGGAATTGGGTGGAGGCGGAGACGGCGGCGGCGGCGGCGGCGGCGGAGTGGCGGGGCTTCGGTTTAGGGAGGGAAAGCGACGAGGAAGGCGGAGAGGAAGAGGAGGGGAGCTTCGGGAGGAGAGGAGGAGAGGGAAGAGTGGCGGAGGGCTGGATAAGGGCGGCCATGGATGCCGGGCGCCAACATACTACGAACTTCTGCAGAGATTTTGCTGCGGACTCCCGTTGGTATTCTGGCCTGGCCTTCTTCTTCGTGTAATGCGGTTCGATCGGCGGCCCGGTTCGCCTCTTCAGCGGTCGAACCGCTAGTTAAGTCGGTTCGAACCGGGATTTTGACCAATCTGAATTTGAGTGATGACCCGGACCGGAATGAGGGGCAATTGCCAGTTCAATCGGTCGAATCCGCCGATCTGGTATGGTCTGATTAGAGTTTAAAGATATTGAAGCTCGAGAGGCACTAATGTAAAATGGAAGCATTATAATTGAGAGAAAGAAAGGGTTGAGGAATTTAGGGAAGAATAGACAGAAGATTTCGCAGAGAAACAGGAAGAATTCAGGAAGAAGACAATTCGATTTTGAATCAGAAATAAAATAAATGGTGTTTTGAATTAGAAATAAGTTATTAAATACATGAAGTACATTGTTGAGTACTGAGTATGTTCCATTTTGTTCAGCTTTAAAGATTAATACATTTGAAGGTACTTTCTCTTTATTGGTCTTTTGAAACGTAATGTAATAAGAGGAGAGAGTTTGTACATTGCAAGTTCAAGATCAATACTAATAGTACTGTAATCTTGAAGTCATAGGATATATGTATAATTTGATTTCCTTTTTTTTTCTTATTCACTAAATTCACCTACTTGAATAAAATAAATTATACTTAAGATTATTTTTTTTTTTTGGTTCAAGCTAATAGTTTTTATTAAAAAATTTAGTAGTGTCTACATTTGAGTTTTAATTTCAATGTATCTCTTTATTTGATGAAGTTCTTTTGTATTTCAAGAATACTACATTTGAAAATAAGATTTCTTTATTTATTTTTTAAGTTTAAGGTACTAATAGGTAGAAGTTTATACAATGTGAATTCAAGATAAAACAGGGTGAAAACCTAGATTATATCGTAAAAAATGTATTGGTTACATGTTGATGAAATGGCAAAACCACTCTATGCATCAGGTCATGTGACAATTACAAAGGTAAAGTGAAGTGTCACGCGACAAATAGGGAGGCAAACATTCTCTCAATTGTAGCTTCTATTAGGTATATAATGAACGTACTGTGAATTTTCAGAAAAAGATGAATACCTTTGCAATTTCAAGTTATTATGGTCTCTTTGAATTGGAATACCGACCACGTGTCCCTGTGATTTTTTATTCTTTTCTTTTCTTTTCTTTAAATGGGGAACGGGTTCGATCATCACCTCAGAAAGTGGTTAACTCGACGAAAAGGCAAAGAGATTCTGAGCACCGGGGAAATCACATAGCTTGGTCAAAAAGCAACAGACGCACTACTCCTTCTCTAAACGAAAGAAATGCTAATGCAACATAAAAGTGCAAAGAATCTTTTAGGCAGCAGCTTTATAGTAACACCGTTCATGAATTCCTTTACCTCAAAGATTGTCCACACAATTCACAATCGAACTACTTGCTATTTCATACCTCATTTAACAGTCTGCGTTCGATTCGGTCGCCAAAAGGGTTCGATCAAAACGAGCCGGATCGCTTCGGGATGGATAGTACATCGTCAAAACCGGAGATCATGATCATGAAGCCTGTGTTTCTGAAGGCCGGAGTGCCTCTAGCTCTATCCATGGCGGGTTTCATATGCGCTAGGATCATGTGGAGAAGAAGCTGCAGCATGCAATCTAAAGCTTCTTCGTTGCAAGGCCAGGTGAATTTGAACGACTCTGACGGTGAAGATGGTGGATATGATGAGCATGAGACCTCTCGCAGCTTGAATACCACATGTACAGACTCAATAGAGTACGAAGAGCGATTGGCGGCGAATCCACAATCTTTGTTAGGAAGCTCCTTCCGAATTTGGGAAGGAGAAGAGATCTTAGCCCTGAGAAGCACGGTCAGGGACCTTCAGGAGAGAGAGCTGGAGCTGGAGATGCAGTTTCTCCAGTACTGCAATTTGAAGGAGCGAGAATCGGTCTTGATGGAGATGGGACACGCGTTGCGATTGGGGATGTCTCAGCTCGAGCTTCTGGACAGGGAGGTTTCGCACATGGAAGAAGAGAACAAGCGGATTGCCGACATGGCTGCTGAATATTTCAAGGTCAAGGAGGAACTTCACTATTGGAAGTCTAAGAATGAGAGGCTTCTTAGGAAGGTGAGGAAGCTCCAGAGGAAAGTGAAGCAGCAGTCGAGGGTCTTGCGAGAGAATGATCTGAGGATCAAAGAGAGAGACGGGGAAATTTTGAAGATCCAGAGAGCTCTCGAATCGAAGACAAACGATGTCGAGAGAATGAAGGGTGAGATTGATGGGCTAAGGGCCATGTTGGATCGATCGGAGCGGGAGAAAAATGAGCTTCTGATTGAATTGAGTTCAGCAAAAACATCAGCTCCGCCACTCTCCAAGGTTTGAACTCCTGGTTTTTCGTTTCTGAGGTTTCTCGGACTGTCTCTGTCATTGAGAATTCACATGCATGATAAGAACGAGAATCAGAAATCCATCTACCGAAGCGAGTCATCTAACTTTTGAAATGTTGGTGACGCTAGCTCATCTTCGTGTCCTCTTGTCCTATTAGTCAATTTGCCTGATAGGATTGGCTTTTTTGGACAGACCGGAGCAGAAGCAACATCGACGGAAGATTGCAGTCGCCTGTTGAAGGAAATAGAGCAGCTCCGAACAGAGCGAGCGGCGGAAGAGAAGGAACTGATTCACCTGAGATGGAGCAACGCTTGCCTGAGGCATGAATTGACGAAGAGCCCCAATGTCCATGAGCAGGATATGGTGAAGAGCCATTCTTCTGAATTGGCCCTCACGGTTTCGACTAATAGTCAAGACTGCGACTACCTGGATGAACTGAAAAGGTCGAATTCCGCAAATGCCGGGTACTCCTCTCACGCAGGAACTGGCAATCATGGCCACTCGAAAAAGGTGAAGATTCTGCACAAGCTCAAGAAATGGGTGGAGGGGAACGACAAGACGAACGCGAAAGAAGCGGAGAAAGTGAAGCAAGAGATCGGGTGCTTCATGAGGCATTCGACTGCAGATGATGCAGAGGAGGAGCACACAGCCCAGGCAAGAAGATCGGGTTCCAGCCCATAAATACGGCTGCGACTGAAGCGAGCAATGCTGCCGATCATAAGTTGGTAACCCAATTCGCTAACACCAAACCATAATTCTGATTGTATAAGGCCATCCGCCGTTGTTTCACTTGAATCGTCCTGCACTTAACTGTTAATAATGAGGCCGGTCTTACCTCACTGATCTCGCACCACATGAACAAGTATTTTCTGATGCTCGCATCCGCCCTTATAGTTTCTTTTCTAATGAACATATATAGTAGCTGGATGGGCGTAGACGATGCTATGATGCCAGGTGCAAAACACAATTTGAGTTGAGAAATATAGAGAGGTTTTTGATAGATTTTCCTTAAAGACATTGAGATGTATGTAGTTTGTAAAATGACAAAGAGGAACATTGGAATGTCAAGAAATCATGTTTTGTGGAAAGAAGTCATCGGTGATTCCGGAAAATTCCAGCGAGAGTTGGATTTTCTTGACCAGCGGAAGGGTGTAACCGAAGCAACACTTGCATTCATGCCTTGACATTACACTATTTCGTCATTAGATAATTTGCTTTATAATTAATTATTAAAATTATTTATTCAATACCTTGACATTAAACTATTTCGCCATTAGATAATGTACTTTATAATTACATATTAAAAATAACTATTTAATCGAATATGATTAATCCACACAATTCATGTGTCTAAATATAAGTCATGACTCTCCTACCAGAAGAAGATGGATTTAGAGGTAATGTCGAGCTGGGGATCAATGATCCTCAATCGGCACGGGTTCTTCTAAATTCTTAACTTGCACAACATTGTAAAGTTCATTTGATTACATTACCTATTGCATAACCAAAAATTATAGGTATGAAAACTTGATTACATTAATTTATCTAATTAACCCTCTTTCGATATCTAAATTTAATTATTTATCGACTAAAATGTCCGCACAGTCTCTTTATCAAATTAAGAGTTCTAAAATTCTCATCCGCTGGATGCTCACGCCTCTTAGTGCCTGTTTGGTAACCATTCCAACAAATGTCGATTCGATTTTTTGTTCCCGTGAGCACTTTGAGAACAGAATCACGTTTGGTAAAAATTTTGTTCCCGGGAACAAATTTCTATTTTTTTGTTCCTAGAATTAGATTTAGAACAGAATCAAGAATAAAAAAAAAAAAAATTTGATTCTTGTTCTGGGAACAAATCTAAGAATCAAAACCAACTCCTCTTCTTATTCTTCTTCTTTGACCGCCATCCCGCGGTTGCCGTCCGCCGCCACCCGCCACCGCTTGCCGCCGCTGGCAACCGGTCCCGCAAGCTCGCCAGTGGCCAGGCGGGCCTTGCCTAGCCCCGACGAGGCTCACCTAGCCCTGCCGGTGGCCAGGCAGGCCTCGCCCAACCCCGGCGAGGTCGAGCCTCAGCGAGGCTGGGCGAGCCTCGGTGGGGCTGCCGGCGAGGCTCGACCGACGAGAGCCGGTGACGCTCTGGTGAGGTCGGCGACCGGCTTGAAGAAGAAGAAGAAGAAGAAGAAGAAGAAGAAGAAGAAGAAGAAGAATAGGAGAAAATAAGAAAAAAAATAAAAGAAAAAAAGGAAAAAAGTATAAAATTATTTAAAAATTAAAATAAATTGATTTGGAACGAATCAATGAAGACGCGTAAACGCAATTCTATTTTAGAATCGAAATTTTGGACGCTTCTAAACGACTTAAAATCTTTAGAATGCTCCTGCGAATGTAATAAAAAAGAATCATTTTTTATCAGATGCTACTCCCGGGAACAGAATCGTTACCAAACGTGTCATTATTAGTCTCATTACCAATTGTCAAGCCCTCCTTAGCTCTATATTATCAAGGCCCGTTTTTTGAAACTAACCCTCCATGACGGCACGAAGCTTTATGCCCAACTCTTGTTATAAATAACTATAGCCAATTTTCATTAGATCAACACTAAAACACCGTTAGAGACCAATACATCAACACTTAAGTCACTGGTGTTCCGATTCCATATTCCCATGATTACCTATTTCAAAAGAAGTGGAATTAGTACTGTATATTCGGTCCCGATTTCTAGGCAAGAACCAAATCGGAAATTGGAAACCGAATTACTGCTACCATCTATCCGGTTGAGAACCCTACCTCGTGGTCACTCCTATTATTTAGGAATAAGACACATGAAGAAAGAGTTTTTGCCGCTTTCTAAGTTGAGGAATGAGGGCCCGTAGAAGAAAACTTATCCGAGGCGTTCTCTGATTTCGGTCTGGCCAAAATGTGGACCAAATTCATTTTCTATCCTCTCCCGTGCCTCATTTTCTCTCTCTATAATCCAAAAATATCAGACAAGACCAAAGCCGCTATTTCCTTTCTATTGGTTTCCTTGCTTTAACTGTCACTGCAACGAACTCTGCCATGGGACTCTCTCTTCTCCTTCTCCCTCAACAGCACACCTCCCAAATCCACCATCTTCACACCCTCTTCTCCCCAACATTCTCCATAAGTAAGTAACTCTCTCTCTCTCTCTCTCTCTCTCTCTCTCTCTCTCTCTCTGTGATATCAGCTGCTGATCATCCCCTATGATCTTCTGGTTCCACAGGAAGCAAACAAATAAGGAAGGCGGCGACCGTTGCTCTTTGCCGATGCTCATCATCTTCTTCCTCTGGTGATTCTACGAAAGCAGAGCTCGCGCCATTGCCGTCACCCTCGGAAGGAAGGAGAACACTCCTGGCTTGTCTCCTATTATCAGGTCAGTTCTTGTCGTCATCAGAGACGGCTGGCGTTTCACGCTCTTATGCAGCTCGGCTTCATTTGGTCTAAGGGCTACTTCAATGTGGTGTCATTAGATTGACATTGATTTCAAGATTTTCTTTTTCGATCCTTTTGTCAAGTGGATTGATTAAATTGACCAGTTTCGATCATCAGAAATTGGAATCCTGAGTAAATATGTATGTGGCATGCCCTGAAAATGATGATTTTTTTCGCTTCTTGTGGAGCCATAACACAACGATCGATGTTGCTGCTGCGCGATCGTGGAGAAAACTGCTTGTATGAATGAAATAGGATATTTAATTGCCCTATGTAGTATCTTCGAAAGACAAAAGAGAAACTTGACCAGAGCACAAAACCTTTCCTTTTGCTTTTTCAACTTGAAGTCTTTTGATGGGTAATTTGGAGTTGTAGATTCTTTTTTCTCCCCTTAAGTTTTGAGTTTACACACTGTATATATAAGAGCAGGGATTTGTCGATCAGACAAGTTTTTTGTATCAGAACCTACCTAAGTCAATTCATCAGGGTCCTGTCATCGCTGACAGCTCTATCAAGTTTATTCTTGTCCTAATGAGTCGCTTTTATCAGCTGCTGGCACATGCGTATCTGATGCGGCTCATGCTGTTAGCACCAGTCGAAGAGCTGTAAGTTTTATTGCCTTACTTCATTCTTTGTTGTAGAGTTGCTGTTTACATCGGCAATGATGCACTTTTGGTGGTGCTGCAGCTCCGAGGAGCAAAAGTACCCGAGAGTGATTTCACAACCCTCCCCAATGGTCTGAAGTTAGTCACCTGGATCTCTTTTCTTCTACTTTTTTTTTTCCATTTATATTTTCGGTAGAGCAAGTTTCTAGTTAAGACTCTAACTGCTGCTTTGTTTTCTACACTTTGGAAGCTCATTCTACTTGACATTCAATCTATATTCAACTATTTGAGGGTCAATGTTTATAAATCAACGCTATATTATCATGTTATAGTTGCAGGGAATGTGACTTCAAACTAGATTGCCTAGCTCATTTTGAACAATGGCCGAGTAAGGAAAGTGATTGATCCAGACTCATGCAGAATTTAAAAGAGGATATTCTGTAATAAATTTGCAGAAACTTCAGAGCGTCGAATGTCACAGAGTATCATTGCACTCAAACTGTCACGATTTTCTATTTTGAGTGCAATTTATGCTTTTATATCTCAAAAAAAAATTACTTGGAGGTGTGATTTTGGAGCGGGTGGACTCATGTATGGTAACTTTGAAAATGTTTTGCTCCAGGTATTATGATATAAAAGTAGGAGGTGGAGCTGAGGCTGTGAAGGGATCAAGGGTTGCAGTATGATTGTAATTCAGTTTTGAATTTCATGTTTTCTGATAGACTTCAGCCATTTAAATTCTCCTTAAAATATTTTTGTTGATGTAGAAAAATATGCTTTCCTTAATTATGTGTTATGATTAATTCAATAATGAATCACTAATAACCTTCATCAGGTCCACTATGTTGCTAAATGGAAGGGCATTACTTTTATGACTAGCAGACAAGGGCTTGGTGTGGGTGGAGGCACGGTAAGACTTTAGAGTTCAAATTCCTAATCGGAAGCTATTTAGTAAGTTCTAATTATTTGGGTTCAACTAAAGCATATAGGAATCTGTGATTAAAGCATAATTTGGACCCTAGTGGAGCATTCTCTGTGTTTTATGTTTAACTTCATCAAGAGTTTTTAGTTGTTGCTGTCAGATGATCAAACTGATACGTGGTCCAGTTAAAACTCAACTTGACGTCACTTCTAAATCTGGATCTATTGTTTGTTAGTAGAAAAAAATTGGGAGGATTGTGTGAATCTTCTTGGAACTGCAAAGATTGAACTTTAGCCTTCTCTTTTTTAGTAAGCAACTTTAGTCACGCGAGAGCAACTTCCTCTGGTCATTCCACAATTAGTACAACTCCATTAACAGAATTAGCATGGATGGAGTTTCGAAGCTAATGTCTGTGGCTTCAAGTTTCAAGAGTCCAGTTTGAGAATTACTACATTGTTGGCGTGCTCTTTAATACTTAACATTGTCTTCCTTTAATTGGGGTGCAAGTGTGACATAATACTACTTCTTGGACGCTTTTAAAACCTTTGATCAGTTTTAAATACTCTCAAATTGGTTTCAATCTGGTTTAGATCATCGGATATCTGTTGAAAAAGTGAAGGAAAGTTGACACAACACTTCACGGAGAGTGATGTGCAAGGGCTCATTATCCACATGCCACATGTCAGAAAACATCAACACTTCATTACTTTGCAATGGATAGCTGACAAAATGGCTTGCTTGAAATTATTCCAAAAGCATGGTGAACAAATTGAAAGCCTTAAAAAAGCTCATTGACCTGGTTGAAATAGCATCAGAATGAACCACCAGGAAGGCAGCTCATCCTAAGCTCCTGCTAGCAAGTTTAGGTGAATAGATCTTATTGTGTTTTAAGATGCCAGAACCCCAGTTTCAAGGATTCATGCTCAGCTACTTGATTTGTTGATAGATATCTTAACTTCTATTTACATCTTTATGACATGATATTTGTGTTTCCAGTCTATGGCATATCATCCTTATCACATTAGCTTGGTTAATACTAATTTTTATTAATTGCGGCAGCCATATGGATTTGATGTTGGCCAATCAGAGAAGGGAAATGTCCTTAAGGGTTTGGACTTGGGTGTTCAGGGCATGCGAGTAGGCGGCCAGGTACTATCTTTTGTATTGTAGCCTGATATATCTTTGTCCACTTTGACTGACTCAGAACATCATCTATTTTTCTTCTTTTTTTTCCTGAAATGTAAATAATCGTTTATCTGCTATGGGAAACAAATCTTGACCTGTTCTGTCTACTGTTCCTATAAGGAACCAAATTAGGAGGTATGGCCTTGGCAAGTGGTTCTCGTATTAACTGGCAGAAGAGCTGCTACTTCACTTTTGCCTAAGAACATTAGTGACGTATGATAGCGAGCATTAGAGTACGTGGTATGATATGATTATAAGGAGTAAATGTGGTAGATGGGCTACGGTAGCACATGAGTGGATGATCCATGGAGTGGCAATAAGACTTCCCTGTACTTGCCTCTGTTGTAATTGTATTCCCCTTTCCTTTTGTGTGCTTCCAATATATGAATCCCAGCTGTTCTTCTTGAACACAGAGACTACTAATAGTTCCACCTAAGCTAGCCTATGGAAGCAAAGGGGTTCAGGAGATCCCGCCAAATGCAACAATAGAGGTAGGCACCTCCTTTCTGGCCTTTCTGCACTTTGATTTATGATGGTCATTGTCTCATCCAGTGAAGAAGTTGTTCTCTGTTCATAAGCAGCTTATTGTATCGCATAGACAAGTTCTTTTCACACTCAGGAGGAGCTTACATATCTTATTGGAAACTCGTAAATGATAAGTAACGTGTGCATCAATATATTTTAAGATGGGAGGACTTCAAAATATTAACCCATCTTGAATTTTATCTAAAGGCCTGTGCAATCAAACAGAACCAATCTATAGCTAGAAAGAAGGAATTGGTGTGATGCATGTCCACCACTTTTTTCTTTACTACTAGGAGAATTCAAAGGGTTCATTGTATCCAAGACTTCTCCTATTCTTGTTAACTTGCTAAAGTCATACTGCTGGAGGAAGGACAAGAAAGAAATCGTCGTCTATCTGACTCTTCTGTAGCCCTTTGCACAGCCATCTCCTCACTTGATTTGCATGAGACATTACCCGCAAGTAAAGCAGTTCCATGCTCCAGCTGTCATTTCTATTTATTGTCGGCAGATCAGAACAACTTTATTTGATTTTTTCTATACTTCTCTTGTGCCTTGGAAGGTTACATTTCTCACTGGATAAACCTAGGAGACATTTAAAGCAGGGTTTGTCACATTAATAAGAATGTCTCAATACTGGAGTTTGGACGCGTCCGGTGACTCTGATGAGCTTCACTGCCATTGACCACTTTATTCCCTGAAGTTCATTAGGTCGCAGAACCTTTGATGTCCACATGGGTACTTATATGGGCGATGATAGGCTCCTATTATTAAAGCAGGAGCATCGCCAGTCCACCTATATGTAAAATGCTTTGACTCAACTGCCTTAATTCTCAAATGAAAACAGCAGACGTTTTATGCATAACTAAAACTTATGACATCCTTGCATACATCTTTGCGCGATTTCTTGTAGCCAACCTCACATAATTATTCACTCTACCGTCTCCTTCGGTGTTTGCTTGACCTTTGCATCCTCTCTTGTGGAATTGCAGCTGGATGTTGAACTCCTAACTATCAAGCAAAGTCCCTTTGGGTAAGACATGCACATTAAGGAGAAACCAAAGTAGCGTAACTACCTTAATATGTCCTCAACAGTCAGTGAAAGTGATTGTTTGTTCTGCAGATCTCCTGTCAAAATCGTCGAAGGTTAGATCCTATATCTTCCCAATTGCTCGTCATGGGGTGTTTCTAAGCAAGATGGAAACAAGAAGCTTGAAGCTTTTGCAAAAACTGAATCTTATGGAGCACAAAGTGTTGCAGACGATATTGTGTGTGACTCAAGATGCACAAGTCTGCTATCCTGCAAGTTGCTCAATTTATTTGATTAGTCCTACCCTTACTGCGTAAGAACGTGTCATTTTTAGATGTCTTCTGAGTGCACTAATCAATTACTGTCGTTTTATACCAGATATTTACATCATTCTCTCCATGCGCTATCAGTTCAATTCAGAAACAGAGAGACTCTCGAAATATGCGAGAGAAAGATAAATGGATTACATCATAAAAGAAAGCTGTTGAAGACACAATAATAATGCCAATTTATGTCCAAAGGCTTCGAAGGGTTGGTTTAAAAAGGGGTCAAATAACAAAAAAGAAAAGAACACCTGAATTTTCGGCCTGTCGCACAAAAATTTCCCGATTTATCAAACGACTAAAAAAACAATCTAACTTTTTCACGAGGAACAAAAATGCCTACTGTTAAATTTAGTGTGCAAGTAAACTGATGTGGCACATCACGTGATCAATAATGACGTTTTAGAGCAATAGATTAGTAGGGAAAAGAGCTGCAATAATATACTATAACGCACTCGAAACAAATTAGTCCTAACTAAGAGGAGGAATAAAAAACGATGAAATTACGGAGAACAGTGTTATTTGGCTTTCATTGACATGTCTGCGGCCTCTTTTGGCTCAACCGTCGCGTGGAGATTTACTGTGCAAATCAATACCTTTATCTATATCATTTGAAGACTTAACTGTGGTATTTATGCGTATCAAGTAAAAGTTCATAAATTTTTTTGGGTCGTTCAAAACTTCATGATACTTTTGTCTCTAGTGAAAGTTCATGGGTATTTTTTTCGACGTGGCCTCAAAAGAAAAAGATGGCACATTACTCTTGGGGATAAGGATATTACAAGTGTCAATGTTATAATTTTTTCAATCACTTGAGTATCATAACTTCTAAAAAATGTTCATTTGAATATTATAACTTTTCATTGATCACTTGAATGTGAAAAAAAAAAATTAAAAGCGATCACATAAGTGTCCAAAACCCAGCACGGCATAACTCTTGTGATAAATATGTTTAAAAGATTATGGGACTCAAGTGATGAATTGAAAAATTATATAGCATTCAAGTGATGTATGACACTTAAGTAATTGAAAAAAGAGTTAGGGATGTAAGTGAGCCAATTATAACCATTTTCCCTTACTTTTGGTAAAATCCTATAAGCATATCAAGGGGGAAGATAGACTTGTGATGCAGGCTCAGTGTTTCATTATGCATGTAGAATTACCTTTCCCATAACTTCTCTTCCAGATCTCACATATAGAAGCATATCCATTGTGTCGCCGTCGCTGATATTAGAGAGCTAAGTAGCAAAATGAATGGAATAAGGTGTTCTTCAGCCCTTTTTTCAAGTGATAACTGACTGAATTCTCTCATTACATGGCAACAATGACAGACAAATTATCTTATCAAACCACGGTTTGTCTACTGCACTTTTGTGTCACCTTAGCTGTTTTCTGGGCAGGTTGGTCTTGCGATTCTCTCCATGAAGTTTGAGAAACATTTCGTTCTTATGCACGTTTATACTATAAAGAGAAGAAAATGTTCAGAACATCAGAAACTATTGGCAGTGCAGCGGCCACCGAGCCATTGACTTATCCCTCATTAACTATTGGCAACGTTGTGATGTCGCAATGTGATGTCACTGTGGACACATGTCAAATTTTAGCGGCTGTGAGGAAAAAACAAATGCCTACCACATTAGCGGATGGTGGGGTAGCTGCTAACCACTGATATTTTCTCCTCCATAGTATGATTAAAGAAAAAGCATTGATCCCCATAAATTAGGAACAAAACCATTTCTGGACAAATCTTTTCCTTTCAAAGGATCGCACCTCTTGAACATCACTTCCAAGAGAATGCGAGGGGAATCAGATTTCCCCTAGGACAAAAAGTTTCAGTGACCCTAGATTCCTGTACCCACTTTAGAATTTTTAAATTTTTCACCCACTTTATTCCCGTTCTAAACTCTATATCTACCCAAGCCTCTTCCTATGTCGTAGCATCACAATTTTCTAACTTTCTCCTCCTTTGCATGCAACAATGATCATGCCAAAGCCAAGGCCTAGTCATAAACTAGGCTTCCTCTGTGGATTTTTGATAGTTCATCTTTGCCTTTTCCATCAGTGTTCTACACAAAAGACATGCCCAAGCTGTGGCTCCATGAGTATCCCCTACCCTCTGAGTACCAATCCAACCTGTGGCGATCCGGATTACTCGCTCCACTGCGATGCCGGCTCGCAAAAACTGTACTTCAACGCACTCAATGGAAGCTCCTATCTGGTGATTCGGATCATCGCTTCCGCTCAACGGATGGTCGTGCAACCGTCGCCTTGGATCGGCAACTCGTGTATCACCCGTGATGCACTAGTTAGCGAAGGCCTCTGGTTGAATCAAACTCTCCCCTTCAATGTTACTTCGTCGAATACGATCTTTTTCTTCAACTGCTCACCTCGGCTTCTAGTCTCTCCTCTCAACTGCACTTCCTCGAGTCTCTGCCACCGCTACCTGGAGAGCTCGGGACATATCGACAAAGCCCGAGCAGCTCAGTGCGCCGGCGATCTAGACCCATGTTGCACATTCGTTGCCGGCGGCATGCCTTCCGCTTACAAGATCCGGCTCCACAGTTCGGGTTGTCGAGCATTCAGGAGCATCCTTCATTTGGACCCGCTTAAACCGCCCAATCAATGGGAAGAGGGTCTCGAAGTACAGTGGGCCACTCCACCTGAACCTCTCTGTAGGTCGCAGCAAGATTGCTCTCCAAACTCCAAGTGCTCTGGAGTTGCACCAGGCGGTCCCCTGCGCTGCCTCTGCAATAAAGGTTACTTTCGCGACCGCACTCTAGGGACTTGCTTGAAGACAAAGAAACATACTTATTCAACCCTCGCTATAAAGATATCAACCGGTGTAATTTGTTTTCTTTGCCTAACCATAGTAGCAGCTACTATCACCCTAAGAAAGTCCTACAGGCTATCTAATAGGGCGAGACTGGCTAAGGCGAGAGAAGAAATGTTGAAGTCGAGCAACTGTGGGAAATCTGCCAGGATGTTCGGCTTGAAGGAGTTGAAGAAAGCAACTAGCAATTTCTCGAGAGACCGGCTCTTGGGAAGTGGCGGATTTGGAGAGGTCTACAGAGGCGAACTTCCAGATGGGACTCTCGTGGCCATTAAGTCGGCTAAAGTGGGGAATATCAAGAGCACACAGCAGGTGCTGAATGAAGTCGGGATACTATCTCAAGTCAATCACAAGAACCTAGTTAAGCCCCTCGGTTGTTGCATAGAAGCTGACGTGCCATTGATGGTTTATGAGTATATCGCAAATGGGACGCTCCATGACCATTTGCACGGAAAGAGGTCGACATTTTTAGACTGGATGACGAGGCTTAAAATCGCTCTGCAGACTGCAGAGGCACTAGCTTATCTCCATTCCGCAGCGTACACGCCCATTTACCACAGAGATGTCAAATCCACAAATATCTTATTGGACAATGACTTCAACGTGAAAGTTGCAGATTTCGGGCTCTCGAGGTTTGCCCAGCCAGGTCTTAGCCACGTTTCAACATGTGCTCAAGGAACATTAGGCTATTTGGACCCAGAATACTACCGCAACTACCAGCTGACTGACAAAAGCGACGTGTACAGCTTTGGTATCGTGCTGCTCGAGCTTCTGACCTCACAGAAGGCAATCGACTTCGCTCGAAACGAGGACGATGTCAACTTGGCCATCTTTGTCAGCCAACAAGCTAAAAATGGGGATCTGATGGGAGTTATAGACAGGAAGTTGCTTGTGACGGAACCTTCTACTGATATATTGAACAGTGTGAAGCTCTTCTCGGAGCTGGCATTCGCCTGTCTCGGGGACAGGAAGCAGGACAGACCAAGCATGAAGGATGTTGTCAAAGAACTCCAGTGCATCATCCAAACTGTACGTCAGGCCGACGGGCAGGGTGATCTGGAGTTGACGGGACCGCAATCATCGGATGGAACTTAATTTCATGCTGTTTTTTTGTCCGCCATGTCAATAGAAAGTTGTCATCTTGAATATTCACATCAGAAAAGGTGATGGAGCGTTGCTGATGTGGCGGAAACGACAGTGCTAAGCGGTTTCGATAAGAAAGCAGTCTGAGGAATATAGATTCGGTGGGTCAGTAGAAAAATGAGGGAAAGTTAAAGGATCAGATGCAAAGCTTTGAGCAGAAAGTATGATCCATTGAAATGTGGACCTGGGGATCTCATCTGAGATTGTTGGAATCTTTTGAGGGTCTTGTAACTTTGGCATGATAAAAGATGAGTTCATAGATAGGCTTTTAAGTATTAACTCTGCTTTCTTTTATGTTTCTTTCTTTTTTGTTCTTATTTTCCTTGTCTGTACATATGATCCAAAGCTTTCTTGGTTCTGTCCTTTGTTTTATATCCAGCTAATACAGGGAGGCAATGAACTAGGCATGCTCTGTTGTCTCTAAGACACCATGATTCTTGTGATTTGGTTCTGGAAAGGGACTGGGAGAGGCAATACAGCAGGCTAGGGGATCAGCTGTATGAATAAACGAAAAATGAATGTGGAAAAGCACTTCTGTCAGTGAAAGTAAATCTGGCTAAATGCAGATACACTAAGGTGGTCAAGGAATTAATGTAAATCAATTGAAGAAGCAAGCCCTAAAGGGAAAATTATCCATTGAAATATCAAAACCCTCGTTTTGGCAGATGCATTATAGGTGACAACTATATCCCTTAATAGTAACAAAACGCATAACAAGCTAATTAGAAGTGGTTGCATTGCACATGTAGTGTCAAAGTACATGGACACTGATGATTGATCAGCTATTACCACATCGTCACTACCACGACATCATGACCATCTTAAATATAGTCATATGTGTGACGCTAGTGTAACGTGACTCGAATCAGCGCAATAACTCAAATAGTAGAATGACTCACGCATTTATACTCACGCATGCCATTCCTCCACAATTTCGAGGTGCTCCAACTTTGAAACAAACATTTTTCTAAGTTCCTCGTCGGTTAATGCAGGAGCACGAAAGGGGACATATCCAACACCAACGAGAAAAGCAGGATTGGCATATATTTTTGCTTCACATAGAACCAGACACATGCCGAATTGTTTCTTTCTTTCTACTGGCTGGAAGGAAGAAAGCTAACAAATCCGAATGAATTGACAAAACAAAAGTTATCAGAATGGCATTAGTCAAAAGCAAAGGAGATTTGATCCATGAATTCTTTCGTGAAAGACTATCATTGTCCCCACAGCTTTTTCCCGGGGTGGAGACGAGCAATCTTGCGCCCCACCTAAAGTTATGATGGCAACTTCTCCAAATACTACAATAAAGACAAACGCATCAAAACAGTGAGAAACTTTTGTGACAACATTATTAGAAGAAAGCGTAGCCCACCAAACGCTTGGAAAATGAGGGCGGCACACAAACATATAAAAGTATAAGACTGATTGGATTTTCCTAATAGCAAGCAAAACATACTCTAGTGATTTTTCCTTTGATGCCTAAAAATTCTACTTCTTATGTCGGGGAAAACTTATTCCTTCGTCCCCGGTCCGCTACTCGGGTCCATCATGAACATAGCGAATCTCATGTGGACACTATATTGAGGACCCACAAAATGGACAGGCACGATGCACATAGTCCAGGGAACTCGGGTGTCCTTGCGAAAAAAATCCTTTTGATTTGAGGCAAAGATATCCCACAGCATCCATGACCACTAGACCAATAACTTAGGTCAAGATCAACATGTTCTCTTGATTTAGGCGGAGGACCCAAATTATCTTCCCTCAGGTGGGGAAAAACTAGTGTTACCACAGTGCAGCTAAGTTCATATTGGGCCATCCATATAAGCTTGTTAGAGTTTCCCACCAAATAAAATAAAATAAAATAAAATAAATAAATCAGTCCTCGAATGAACTTACTAGCCAAAAAGTGTTGTTATGTGTTTTTGGGTAAACCTTGCTTTTGAAAGTGTTTTTTCACCTATAGTCGCTTGAATGTTTGAACAAAGTTAATCATCTTTGCACATGAATCTCACTTGTTTTACCTATTTCACCCGTTTGTTGCACTAGCAGAATGACACGTTCACAATACTAAAAAAATTCTTTTACATTCATTTTAAATTTTACATATTGTTGGCCCAACTTATCCTGAACAGCTCAGCCACAATATCAATGATAACTCTTGAAAGTCCAAATGGCAAAATAAGTGCTATTCGTGTAAAAAATTTTCAATTTTATCCAGACTTTTTCTTCTTATTAGAAAAATGTTCAATTGTCCAAATCTGCTTTAAATCTATCCTAAATAGTCCATTAAATTCTTTCCCGCGTTCCCATTTTGCCTCGACTTTTAGTTTTCATCCTTTGCATTATTTTTTCCCACCCCTTCTCTTCCATTTTCATCTTTTGAGTTAGCAAATTGTAATACCTGTTCATATCAGCAATTTTAATTTCATATAAATTTTTTGAATTAATTTTAATAAAAATCTCAAATTAGACCCTTTTAAAGAAAATATTACCTTCATAGGTGCCTTGTAATACATAATGCTAAAAGAGAAAAGGGTAATTAAACTATATTTTTTGTAGGGACAATGTAGTGTCGAGATAGAATTTATGAGTGAAATGGTGGATTTATATTGATAACCTAAAAATGTGGAGATTTGAAAAATGAAAAAATGTGAGGATTTGTATTGCTAGATTGAAATGTAGAATGACAAGAAATATTCCCTATCAAATTAGGTAGATGGGCCCAAAAAAAAAAATCTAGGTCTAGTAAACTCCTAGTGGTAATCACGGGTTTTGTCCCACCCTTCCAACATAGAAGGAAGGGGTGGGGGATTCAAATCTCTACATTTTCAAGAGGGTTGGGGTGTGGACGATTTAATTTTAAATATGAGTTTTGACTCTCACGCTCTGCAAGAAGGTAGAATAAAAGTCTGAGAGTGAGTTAGAATATGAATAGAGTAAGATCGACCAAAAAAAAAAAAAACCAATGGTAAAGGGAGGAGCTTACATTTTATTGCTTCTCTAGTCACTAGCACGGCCAGCACTAGCTTAAATAATTTTTTCATTTTTTAATTATTTTTCCTTTTTTCTTGCCTTTTAATTTCTTTCTTTTATCTCTTTTTCCCTCTTCGTCCTTAGTGGGTTGTTAGGCCCTAGATATGGTTGGTGAAGCTCGACACTTACTAGCTCACTAGATATTGCCAAGGTCAAGCCTTGCAACCCTCACTTGTAACCTAGCCTCGATGACCGGCAAAGGAAGATGGAAAAACACAAAATAAAATAAATGAAAAAAATAAAAATAAAAATTATACACGTCACCACTAGCATTAATCGATGTTGACTAAATCATCGACATAGCAATTTTCAATCAAAATTGACCAGAATAACTAAATTAACAAATCGTTAAAATCTTTATAACTAAATTGGCAAATCGTCAAAAGGTTTATGATCAAATTAACAAGTCATTAAAATGTTTAAGATTAAATTAGCTCAATTTTATAACTAAATTAGTCGTCGTATAATGGATTTATAACTTTCTAAACAATTTTCCTTGTGAAGATATTTTTAAATATTAAATTACGCAATCATCTTATAGTTTAAGAGGTTATATATATAATATAATATAAATGTCGATTGCCAATCAATTGTCAGGGGCAAATTATCCTAATCCAAGTGCAGAGTTCGAGACAGTAGGGCGAGAAGACTTCTCGGTTGCGGAAATATAGTCTGCCTTTTCTAAATGAACTCCTCGGTATTGGCTCAGTGTTCAAAAACGGTATCGTGGGTGCCTGTAGAGATAGGTTGCCACATCCTAGTACTCCTTTAATTGCTTGTACAAACCAGATTTGGAATTGTTCTTCAGTATCGTTTACTTCAATTTTGAGATTTCACATATTGCTTTAAGTGAAATTGACATTTTTTTTGGAATTCATGCTAAATTAATCAACTGAATATCCATCAGGGACAATTTATTAACCATGGAGCAAATATCAACTATACCGGTGCGTTTGGAATCAACTTTGCAAAGGGCTTTGGGCTTCTAAAGATATTTGGACTAAAGCTGGGGTGTTTGGAAACAACTTTGAAATTCCCATTAGGCCAAAGCTGGCCTTCTCAAGGCTGAAAGCCCAAGGCAGGTGTGAGGGTGCCTTGGGCTTTCAGCTTTCTCGGCATACAAGTGACACTGTTCACTTTTTTTTATTTCTTCCAAAACTATCCTCACTTACTCTCGATTTTTCCGGTTTTGCCCTCGTCATTGTACTGTTCATCTTCTTCTCTGTTGAAGGCTGACGACGTGTTGCTCGAAGCTGTGAGCGGCCGCCGACGGCTCGGCATGGTCGTGGTGGCCCAGGCGACCGTCGCCGAGGAGTGGTGCAACCGCCGCCCTGTCTGGGTCGCGGCGATCGCCGTGGGTCGTGGCGAGGTTTGGGTCGCCGACCTCGCCGCGACCCGATCCGAGGGCGGCGAGGTCCTCCTCGACCTTGCCGCCCCCATCTTGGTCGCGGCGGTCACCGGAGGTCGCGCGACCTCGCCGCGACCCGATCCGGGGCAACGAGGTCGCGTGACCCGCCGCGACCCGGTCCGGGGCGGCGAGGTCGCGGGGACCTCGCCGCCCCGATCTGGGTCACGCGAGGTCGCCCGACGTCCGGCGACCCTCGCCGATGGTCTTCGGTGGTTGCCGACGTCCGGCGACCCTCACCGTGGTCTTCGGTGGTCGCCCGACGTCCGGCAACCCTCGCCGGAGGTCTTCAGTGGACGTCCGACGTCCGGCGACCCTCGCCGGAGGTCTTCAGTGGACGTCCGGCGGCCACCTGCCCTTGCCGGTCTTTTTTTTTTTTTTTTTTTTTTTCTTTTGATAATTTTTTTTATCACCAAAGCCCTTTGTAAATATAATTCCCCCAAACACCATTTTGCTCAAAGTGCTTCACAAAGAGCTTTCAAAATATAATTTACCAAACACAGTTGCATTTTGGAAAACACCTTTAACTCAAAGGTCTTTGCATTTTCCTAAAGACTTTCCCCAAAAGTGGTTCCCAAACGCACCCGTAGTACATGTGTTATGCAGCTGTCTCGCATATTCTTAGGAAGCAAATGTCGATAACATTGTACATTTTAATGCAACTAAACACAACAACCTGTATCAATTATAAAATAGCTTGGCCAAGAAAATAAATAACAAATACAACCATTACAAGGTAGTTAGTAAAATAGCTGTCCAGCGAGTATTACCAAACTGTTAAATAAATATGCCATGATATAAAATTTGGTCTCCTAGCTTCTGAAATGGTCATCACATTGCTAGTTTAAGCTTAACCGTTAGATTACACATCCCGCTGGCAGTTCCCAGTGTCAGAGAAGAGTCAAAACAAGTAGTAACCGTTCATTTATGGTTTCCATTGAAAAAGACAAAACTGTTCATCGACGGTAGCGGTAACGTTTGAAGTTGAAATAAACATGCAGAATCCCTCTTTCAAAAGTGCATTTGAAGCCCTTCTTGTGCGAATATTCCCATTCTTTGTTCACGATCCTAAAAGCCTGCAGCATACCAGCAGTATGTGAATCATATGACAGCCAAAAGGTTTACGAATGCATAAAGGTAATTTTCTGATCAAGTAGACTCACAATGTCCTCATATGGGGGCCCAGCATGGAACCGGATGATACACGTCTCTGCGCTATTCCCATCCTTTTCAATCGTGTATGTTGGGGCCTTAATTTTGTCGACAAGGTCAGGGTAAAAGATATTGAATTTATACCCTTGCACAATCTTTGGAGGTGGATTATCGTGATCGTAATGCGTTTGATTGTACTTATTCCACTCATATCCAGTGTGGACACGGTTGAAATATTTTGGTTTTCTCGGTCGATACTTATCATGCCACCAATAAACCTGTATCCACATGGATAAATTCAAGGATCAGGTTATCTGAGAAAAAATATGACATGAAAAAGTCAAAACTAGTCGAGAAAAGTGGAGACACGAAGCACCTGTGAGTCCAGATTCACCTCCGCACCAGTGCCAAAAACCGCATCACCTTCCTCCATGGCTCCCATGGCTTTGATGGCCTTCATTTCAAAATTATCTTCTGATGGAGCTGGCTTTGACGCCATTGCTTCTTGCATCCGTCTTTGTTGTTCTTCCAGTACCTCCATTCTTTTCCGTTCCTAAGAATATATACCGGAAACCTCGGGTTAGATGCACACCTTTACTCACTTTGCACTAAGTAGTCTGCAGGGAGCAAAGGAAGTTACCAGTGCAGCCCTGTCCTCTTCAGGGTCAATGGCCCCTTCAGTTTCATCACCATGCAGCAGTTGTGGAGAAAATGATCCAGCCTCCTCTTCTGACTCCATCATCTCTTCTTTAGGTAAGGGTTCTGGGGACATTGATCCTTCATCTAAACATCAAAACCATGGGAATAACAACTTAGTACCCAGTCTGAACTAAAAGGCAAAACAAGATTTCTATAGATTAGTTATTATCAGACAGAGACATACCATCAGGCAAATCTTCTTCTTGTATAGGACTGAGGACAGTAGCAGTCTCTGGATTGTCAACGACATCCACAGGATGCTCCAGGCGTTGAAGATGCTTGCGCAACATTTTCGCATGAAATTCTTTCAAAAAAGCCTATGTTTTAATCAGTCAAAATTGATGTACCAATTATACATTCTCAATAATGAAAGAACATCAAAATAAAATTACCTTTGCCTTGTATATGTGGATACGTTTGAGGATAACCTCCCAAAACTCCACGACCTTAGCTGTGCCAGAACGCAACTGAGTCTCAACACCAGCATGTATATCCTCCAATTCTCGGTAGGTCTTCTTATGCAGATAATCCCTCACATCTGCCTCAATGCTAGAATGCATCCCCCTTTCTTCTGCAAGCAACTCAGCAGGAGGCTCCTCCCCACGCACTCTAGCTCGATCAAGTACATCCTTTTTCCTAGCTTCTGCCAGCTCCCAATCACAGACCACCAGAAGTGCCTGCTCAGTAAGATAAAGAAATAAGAATCTGTAGACCCAGAAGGTCAACTTTTCATATGCTAATCTGAATTATCCACCTTCTAGACACTACTTTCGGGTAACATCCTTCAACTGCTCAAAGGACAAACAACCATGTTAAGTGCCAAGGATCTCATAGAGCTCATATAGCACTTCAATAATTAGGACAGATACCAAAATCAAGGATGCTAAGAAGTGAGTCACATAATGACTATCAGACACTAAATGAATCTCTAACCCATTCGACAAAAACTTCCAAAAAGCGTATTACCTTCCAATATTCAACATGCGTCGGTGTCTCTGTGTCCAAATCAAGATGCATTTTGATGTCACCACGAAGCTCTTCCATTTCTTTCACTGTTAATCCCTGAATCAAATGCAGTGGCGAGGACAGCTAAGCACCATAATAATAAGCCCCTCCAAATTCAACTTATCAAAAATTTATTTTGAATACTTTCAGGATAACAAACAACACAACAACTTCTCATTTTATACATTTCTTTGGAGATACCTACAGGGAAAATCCATCCCCTGACATTTTCAGGTTAGCCACAGATGAGGAGGGTATATTGTTGCTTTCCAAAAACATGTACAGAGATAATTCAGTGGAGCTATTCATGTACATGGATGGCTAAAAAGTGGCAAGTAAAACAACTTTATGATTAGATGTATAAGCTACTTGTGTGGGGCAAGGTAAAAAGAAGCGTAGGAGATGTTTAATGCTGAATGACATTTTTCAACCCTTACTGAATTCCCTCTTTAAAAGATTTTTTATCTTAAGCATTTTATCTCCAATAGATAATCTCAGTGACTTTCACCGTATAGAGGCCCTTTAAGAGGGCATCTTAACAGGGACAGTATGCAGAATAGAAGTTACAGGCTGATATATGAATCTCCTTATATAAAAGAGCATGTGAATTAGTAAACCATGGATCAATTTATTGCTCTTTATTGAGATGACAACTCAAGCCGCTCCTGCAAATTATCGAATGCAGGAGGCATGAGCTTTAAGTAAGCAAGTAGCTCAGGCCTTCAAAAGGCATTTGCTTTATCAATGACAAAAATGAGAGAAACCTGTTATGTCCTATTCCTCCTCCAATTTCTAGACTTGCTTCGAGGGTGGGGAAAGCTCTATCCTTTAAGAGCAACTAGATATAGGGCGAATAGGTTAACAACATTACAGAAGTTGAGTTTGTATTAACAAAAGAGAGACTTTTCGTTTCTACTCACAGTTATTAGCATACTTTTCGTTTCTACTCACAGTTATTAGCATACTCTCGTTTCATAAATTTACATTACATAAAGAGTACCTCTTCAGTACCTTGTATGTGTAACAAATCATTTAGCTTTTCAAAGAAAATAAAATACAAGTAGGCAAGGCAAAGAAGCACAACATCTGCCAGAATAGACAGTTTAATGTTAGAATAAATTAAATCTTCACCTTGAAGACCATGTAAGGTTCATTCAATTCAATATCCAGATCATCTGAACCATTGAGGTGCTTTGATAAAATATCAATTGCTTTTGCACGCCCTTCACGCAATCTAATATCCGACCTGACTTTGCTTTGATCAAAATGAAACTGCAAGAGAAAATGCGTGAAAGACTCACCATATTGAGAAAAACAATTGTCAAAATGATGCCTCTGAAGACTAGACCACAGAAGATGGAGAACTTGAAATACAGAATAACCAGTAGCCATACCTCCTCTTCTTTCTTCTCCCAATCTTGAAACTCTGCTCGAGCACGCTCTCTGGCTAGCATTGCCTGCAGAAAGCAGAAATATAGAAATCATCTCTCTGTACCGGTAAAACTTCTAGAGTTTCACGCCCATCACCAATTTAACAAGAGAAATCTTGCTTTGGTGACTGCACCAAACATACCATTTCCTCCTCATGCTGAGCCTTTTCAATCGCTCTTTCTTCCCTTCTCTTCTTCACTTTCTCAATCTCTGCCTGAATAACAAGCCAAAACAAGCAAGGGTGTGATTAGAGAAACATTTACTTCAAGACTTTCAGCTTTCTAGTTTGTAAGACTTCACATTTATTTCATACAGCACTACCTATCCTTGAAAACCTATAAATAAATCAATATTAAAGTCTCTTTCAAATCTAAACTAATTTTTTCCCTATTGGCAGGAAAGTTAATAAGTAATTTTTTGCGTATAGAAAGTGGGAACAAGTCTTAATAAGTTGATCTCACTAAAGGGAAAGTATAAAGAAGTAAACTTGAATACAAAAACCTTCCACCACATGCATAGGACTGTTGAGCGCAACAATGAAACAATAAATTATCCATGCACTAATGCTAAGAAAAGATCACTCAAGGCTCAAACAACATAATGAAAGATGCATGACCTAAAGATCCAAGTGTAATTCGATAGCCTCAGAGAAAAAGCATATAATCGGGATGCTCGATGTAGGAAAGAACGCAAGATAATTCCAACATTATGTTGCCCAAAAGACAAACATAATGGTTCAATCATTTGTGTCTTCGGTCAAAAGTTCTTCACATAAGAAATCCAAAAGCCTCAGCCCTAACCTAGTACCTCTTGTTTATGGATAAAGCAACTAGGGAAATGCAAAAGGAATGTCACGATCCCTTTTTTTTTTTTTTTTTTTTTTGTGGAGACATTGAATGGATGAAAAATTGGGATGCAGTCGTCCTTTAAATCAGATTTTAGAGGTATGCTGTTAAACCTAAACAATTAAGTTGGATTACATCGGTTTAGTAACATAACTATGAAAAGAAAGAAAATGCCAACTAAGGTATAATGAAAAGCCATAAGTCTCATCAGCTTGGGTTTCTACTTCATAGCGACCAAGACATACAAAAACATTGCTACTTAGTAAACTTAACATAACCAGAGAAGTTAAAGGGGCTCCATCTGAAAGGTCAAGAAACTTTGAGAGGACTGTTAAGCCAACTATCTCATAAAGGCATTCGAACACCAATTTTTTAAGAAAATTAAAACTGAACTCTGCAATGGCAATGCATTTGAAGCACAGTACAGGAAAAAGCAGATTCCTAAAAAAGAAGACTAGGTCAACAAAGAAACCATAACAAAACCCTAATGAATATGTAGAGCACAAAAAGTAGCAGATGGCCATTAAGAAATCTAAAAGATCCCAGAAGATGGAACCAGTAGGAGTAGGCAAGAAAATTATGTGATTCATTGCATCATATGAGGAACAACACCTTTTTCAAAGAACTAGATGGAGCAAAAAACAATTCAAATAGTCCACCCTGAACTTTATAACTTGCCTATTTATGCACTTTATTTTGATCCCTTCTCAATTCATCATCCATTTACAAATGCATCTCTGAGTTCCACTGTAAACACTAAGTTCATTCCATTAAGCACCAGTGTCAACTTCGTAGACAATCCACTATATTTTTTTATATGCTTCATCAAATTATGATGCTAAAGTTGAATAACATAAATATCATCTGTTCCTGCACCCACATGATTCAGCATCTAGCTAAATAAACTCGCCAGAATCACTGCATAAAAAATCTAAAAGCGAAACATCAAGCACACTGATTGTGCAGAAAACAAAATATCTACAAGAAAAAAAAAAGAAACCAAATAACGTGAAATAATTTAAATTTTTTTATACCATTCTTTCTTTCTGCCTCTTTTTCTCTGCTTTCATAGAGAACATGTCAAGATCTGCACCCAGGGAGACATCACGCTCAATCTTCTTTTTCCATACAAACCTGCAATTTCCTTACCCTATGTCAGATATCATAATCATCAAGAACAAAAACTATAATGTGATTTGCACCCCATCTTGTTTTTCTTCTTTCGTGAAAACTTGCAAGCTCAAAATTACACATGACGAAGGATTTTTGAGATAGGCTTACAACCGAAAAGATGCAGAATTCGTGAAAACTTGCAAGCTCAAAACTACACATGATGAAGGATTTTTTAGATAGGCTTACAACTGAAAAGATGCAGAAGACTAAGAAACAAAAATACCTAAAGAATTTTGTCAACTCTACCACAAAACTTCAGAAACTTAAAGTTTCATCTTGAATTTTAAGGTACATTCGAGTTATAACCTGCCTCTAAAACTTAATCACTATGACCATTAAGCACTAATATGAAAGCTGGGTAGGCACTAACATGGCACTACTGTGGAGCTGATTCTTGAAACAGAAGCTAGAAGAAGAGACGGAGAAAGGTAAGATCAGCATCCATCACTGCTACCATAACCAGCAACTAACAGGATCCATCGGATTTGATAGCTGGAACTGAATTTTACAGAATCCAGTTCTGTGACTATTTACCATTGATATGAAAGTGTCAGGTGGGATGCACCACTTAACAACCAAATCCACTACAGTTCTAGTTGCGGCTGTCCATTTTACGACAATCCTAGCAGCAGATTTAACAGCAGCATTAGATCTAAAATAAAATTGAATGTGCTTTGATTAGTTCTACGTCGAACAATACTAGATGTGCATAGTTAGCATCGTATCATCACTGAGTCATCATGTCACCCCAATAGGATGCATACTGACAGTACTAACTGCCAGGGTAAAATCGAAGGTTTCACAATTGAGGTTACAATTGAAAAAAGAAAAGATACATAAGGCTAGTTTTCAGTCCATACACACGAAGAAAAAACCCATTTGATTAAAAATCCTATTTCCAAATATCAACTAAATCAACGACAAAGAACCCTTTTGTTCACTTGGTGATGTCATCAATTGCTTATATCTGATAGTCTCTTTGTTGAGTGACCGGGGGGGGGCATATTAAAAAATTGAATCTATCCTCACAGAAGAGTACCAATCAAAAGTATAGACTGTGGTCAGTTTCCAGCTCGCATACAATTGGAAAATCGCAGTTTGGAAGTAATTGAGAAAACTTCTTTCCACATTATCTCATAGGAGCAATAACATAGAAAACACAAGCAACCAACGAATACCGTAATACTCTATTTCCGAGGAAGACAATACTTTCGAATCAACGTTCAAAAGAACTCTTTAAACTTTTTTCTCCACCTCCCAATCCCGCATAGACAGCTCACATCTGTTGACATTGTAAAGCATGTCAGACATCCCAGTCTTTTTTGTCACTATTCTCAGCCTGGGCTTTCTGGACATATCTCCTTAACCATGCCTCTAAAACCTATTCCTCTTGTCCACAGAGCAAAATTAATTCCTCATACTAAATAAGATTAAAATTATGTTTTTCCCTATCTAAAATGGCCAAGAAATGAAGGCTCATGCCGTTCGTGTAAAGGGCAAAATCGGCATTCACCTTCAGAATAACCAGCCACATTATTCCTGCCAGCCCTTTGCACTATGATATAAAGACTGAAGTCGAGAAAATGGAACCGGGACATGATTTTCTCTCAGACACAATTTTGCTACAGTAGAAACAAAAATCCTATAATCTTACTCATAATAAAGCTCCTAAGGAACCGACGATCACTTCAAGGACAATCTTCAAATCAGAGTCGAAAACTCACTTCTCATTGAGGTTTGCATCGCCGAAAGGATTCGAGGCGTTGGAATATCCAGCGACTGACTGCGACTTCAACTTCTTCGCGACGCTCATCGCCTGAATAAATCACAAAAGGCCGATAATCAATCACAGAGCAAGACAACGAAAATCCAAGCAACGAAAGACCGACACCGCACGCGGCGGCGCGCGTACCTTCTTCTGAGCCTTCTTCGCCTTGTACGCCTCGATTTCTTCCTCCGTAATAACCCTCGAGCCGCGCTTCCCGTCGCTCCCGCTGCTGCCATCGGAGTCGTCGGAGTACCGACTAGGGCTCCTGCGGCGGCTCCGGCTCCGGCTCCGGCTCCGGCGGCTGTGGCTGCGGCTGCGGCTACCGCTGCTCCTGTCTCGGTGCTTGCCGGAGCTCCGGGGCGGCGGCGACGACTCGCGGTCTTCGGACTCCGATTCCGAATCGTCCGATCGTCCTCTCCTTCTGCTGCTTCGATTCCGGCTCCGCTCCGACGAAGAGGATGCTTGTTTCTTGCTTCTATGCGATTCCATCGCCACTTGCGCCGCGAAGATTCTCGCAAAACAGGTTTTCTAGGGGCTCAGTTCAGGCTTCAGGCGAGGCCGGGTGGGGAATAAGGTAGAAGATGAGAGGCGACGGACACGTGCTTATATTTCTAGCTTATTTCATCTTAAATTGTGGGGCAAATACCGTAATTAACCTTAAATTATGCATATTATGACACAGATATCCTAACTATTTTTATGTCATAAAAAATCTTAAAGCTGCCCACCATGATGCATATATTCCAACATTTTTTGTGTCCCCAAAAAACTCAAATTTATATATCTATCTTTTATTATAGTTTCATCTGCGGCATTTTAGTCACGCTATTATAAGTTTGGGATTTTTACGATAGTATTTTTGTCGGAATAAGTAAATTTAAGGATTTTTTGAGGTATTAATCTAAATTTTAAAGTGCAAAAGGAAAAGGGTTCATAAGTGTCATAACAACAACGGACTTTTCATTGTCATCATCGCCTTCTCACTTTTATTATCCATATATTATTTTGTTATATTTGGAAATTAATAAAATCAATTCAATTTATCATTTGAAATATATATTAAACTAAAAGTGGAAAGAGCCCCAGAATTGCAGAAAAAATCATAATTCATTTGGCGTAGAAATAACGCCAGTGTAATTTATCTTAACTTGTCTGATTTGATTTAATTCACTATAAATAAAATAATAATTACTTCAACATAGGAGCTTGTGAATCTATAAGAGATCTTGAAGTAGAGGATATAAGCTATGTGACTCCCATACGAATAAGGACAAAATGCTTACCGTCATGCGCCCAAGTCAATTATATATAATTTAAATTGTCGAAAGATTTTGCATTTTTTTCCAAAGACACGTATTCATTAAAAACCTGGTGACTAGTGATCAATGGAGTAGACTTATCAGCTAAGAAAATTATTTCTTTCTTTGGAAAAAAACTACTAAACTCATTAAAGAGTTCACCTCATTGTTTTTCGATGACCATTTCCTTATTTAGTAGATCTTTAATATTGATCAACTATGACATGGTAATGTGGCAAGTCCATGTAAAAATCCGTAAGGTTAATGCTACAAAAAATCTCAAAGTTGTTACAGTGTATTGTTAGATTTATCCTATGAATTTTCACGTGAACTTGTCACATCATCATACCACATTGTCATGTGTTATCCAAATTAGTAAATTTAAAAGTAAAATTTGACGGAAGATGACGGAGTATCGATTTAGAGTTTTAATTCTAGTAAATTTATAAAAAAATTGTACTAATTTGAAGTTTTTCAGGATATTAATCTTTTTAACAATTCTTACTTTGACATGTTGGAAAAGGAAGAGTTTAAGGCAAGGAGTTTGACGATTTTGTTTGAGAATGAAGAAAAGCTCTTAAAAGTTGTCTTCATTTTGTGAGGGAAATCATAGGTCGGTGAATATCAACTCGTTTGAATTTTTAATTTTATTTTCATATTGGAAAGAAAATGGTTCATGGGGTAATTTTACTTTTACTAGCCACCGGTTTAAGAGTTGCTTGAGAATACCATAGGCATAAGCCGGGGTGTCTTGGAATGGCCTATAATTTTTTTTTTCTTTGGCATTTGACTGTAATTGTGTGGCGTCGGTCCGTCTGCTTTCTTTGGATAGAATGGCATGTTAATTAGAGAAAATGATTCAAAATATATAATAAAAAAGGATATTCCTTATTCAGCAGCTCTTCACCCGATACAAGGCAGTCAAAGTCCCCGAGAAAAGAAAATTGAAGCCAAAGCAAATGAAATGAGAAAATAAAATTAAAAAAATATGTTGTGTCAATGCCTCCATAATATCAAAAAAGTTCAAAGAGAAAAAAAAAAAGCATAATCATCTCTCGAAACCATAGTAACTTGTCTCGTTTTAAGCAATCTAGATAAGAATCGGATACTAAAATTAAGTATAGAAAGGAATGAGACACCACTCTAAATCCACTTTATTTCTTGTAGATAACTACTTTAATTAGACAAAATTTCTCATAAGTTGCTTATTAAAATCTCTCTCCTTCCATTTAAATCTCTATGATGAAAACATAGCTTTAATTGTATATCTATAAATCCATAGACAAAATAATTTCTTGTAATAAATATCCGTTAGAAATTTTGCGAAAATCTATGATCCCGATAATCAGGATCAAATGCGGAAATATGTAAATTATGCACCAACCTTCAGCCATTAATAACATCAAGAATAGATATGCAGAGCTTGAACGATCGTTAATAGGCACTTCTAATCAATTGTCCTCTCGATATTAATGATATGTTATCCAATTATCGATAATCATAATAATAATAATAATTAGAGGGTTTGGTTCAGATGACTTATTTATATGTCCATACAAATCTTAATAGCTATAGTCTTCCATCAAGACAAATCCTAGTAGATTTGGGTAATTTCTATAGTTATTAGTAATTAGATTTGAATAATAAAACCTTAATGAAATTTAATGTGAGCAATTTTTAAATTGTATGTGTGATCACATTAAAAATATTATAACAATAACTACATCAATTATACCTTGATGCAAATAAATAATATAATTTGTAAAAGTGCAGTACGATCTTTCAATAAAATCCATGAGAAGAACGGCCCTGTTTGGTTCAGCATTTGGAATGTTCATTTGGGCTCTAAAGTCCCTTGGCTAAATGCAAATGTGTTTGGTTTGTTTTTTAGGCGACTTTGGCGAGATGCAATTGCATCTCTAAGTGACTCTAAGGGACTTTAGCTTAATGCAAGGGTTGAGATGCTTTGGGAAGTTGTATTTTGGGAATGCAAGTAGCTCGGTTACTGTTCATCTTCTCCAACCTCTCCAAGCTGCTGATTGGAGGCCGACAACCACTGACGAAGGGATGGTGCGCGTCGGCGACCGCCGCCTGAGGGTCGCCCGACCCTGGCGACCGTTGCTGGACCTTAGGCGACGCCCGAATCTCGCGACCCAAGCGTCGGCTGCCCGGATCGCGCGACCCAGGCGTCGGTCGCCTGGATCGCGCGACCCAGGCGGCCAGATCTGGCCATCCGACCGCCAGCGTGACCCCGGTGACCGTCGCCTGAGGTCGCGCAACCCCATGCGACGGTCGCCTGAGGTCGCACGACCCTGGCGGCCAGATCCGGCCATCCGGCCGCCGGATCCGATGGTCCGGCTGCCGGATCCGACAGTCCGGTGGCCGGACTTCAAAAAAGAAAATATAATTTTTTTTTGTTTTTTTAATTTAATAAAAGTCATTTACAAATGTAAATTTTACCAAACGATATTTACATTTCGGAAAACTTCATTCATCCAAAGATATTTACATTTTGGCAAATGCATTTCCCAAAAGCGGAACCAAACGGGTTCGAAAACTTCCTTGATATAACAAAAGGATTGTGGCCGAATATAAAAAGTTCAACATGGTATATTGTGAATTGAAATATTACCGAGTCCGTCGGCGACTCGGCGTCGCCTCGAAGCCAAGCTTCTGCATATAATTCAATCGCTTGCCGTCAGCGACGCTAACGCGGAGCCGTCTCCGTACTGTCCCCAACTCCCCAACTTCACCATAAACCTCGCCGACGCCGATCCCAGCGCAACCGCAATGGCCGACGCGAAGCCCGCCGCCACCGATGGCTCCACCTCCGCCCCCGCCCCCGCCACCGCCCCCGCCACCTCCGCCGCCGCCGCCGCCGCCGCCGAGAGTAAGCCTCAGGTGGCCGAGATAAGGCGGTCGTGGGGCGACGAGGTGGACGACGAGCCGGAGGAGCAGAGCGCGGCGCCCGCCTCGACGTCGGCGGATAAAGCCGGAGCGGAGCTGGATGTCGACTCCTTGACCATCGACGAGGGCAAGAAGATCAACAAGTTCCTCGACGAACCTGAGGATTCCAACATCAAAGCGGTGATCCATCCATCCTGCGCTAGGGTTTTCTAGTTTCGCTGCCCTATCGAGTTTCCGCACGTTCTGATTTTCCTCCTCGCTAGATGCGCACAGGAGCGAATGCCTTGCTTGCTCACTGTTTCGGTGCTTAATCGATCTCAATCAGTGCAGGTTACGTCTGGCGATACACCGTATACATCCGCAAGTACCTTCGAGGATTTGAATCTGTCACCGGAGCTTCTGAAGGGTTTATATGTCGATATGAAATTCCAGAAGCCCAGCAAAATCCAGGCGATCAGTCTGCCTATGATTTTGACCCCTCCATACAAAGATCTGATCGCCCAGGCGCATAACGGTTCCGGCAAGACGACTTGTTTCGTGCTCGGAATGTTGAGCCGAGTTGATTCGAACTTGAAAGCTCCTCAAGCTCTCTGTATTTGTCCCACGCGAGAACTGGCGATTCAGGTTAGATTGATGGAATTACCAGAATTTCTGACTGGCTCTGCGTATGCTCGATGTTTTAATTTCGTGGTGTTGAGAACAATTAGTCACATGAACTTTTAATAAATTCGACCAATCCACCGAGAGAAAGATATTGACTATTTTTTCAGTCATATGACTAATCTCTCGGACGAGAGGTTTCTTTTTCGGGTTTTATCAGATAATTTAGTTTCCCGGTGAGTGGTCTAACTCTGGCCTTGAAAAATCTGAATGATATTTTCAGTGCGTCGCATTTGATCATCCTAGCAAATAGAATTTGAGGTTTCACCTGATCTTTCTGATTGCTTTTAGTCAGTTCGATGAAGTTATGTATCTTTTGTATGTACTAACGTAAGTCATGATCAATGCTTGTAGAACATGGAAGTCTTGCAGAAAATGGGAAAGTACACAGGAATAGTTGCAGAGGCTGCTGTGCCGATGGATAGCACTAACTATCTGCCGATTACCAAAAGGCCACCTGTGACTGCACAAATTGTGATCGGCACCCCTGGAACAATTAAGAAATGGATGTCATTAAGGAAACTGGGTGCAAGTTACATAAAGATTCTTGTATTTGATGAGGCCGATCATATGTTGGCAGAGGTAGTCAGCCTCCAAAATAGCTTGTTGTTTTATGGTTGGCTTCTTTTCCTTTTTGTTCTTGTCTCTGCTAGCTATTCTCGCTCCCTTGGTAGCTATTCTGCTTGTATCATCTGGAGTCTACTGAACCAGTGAATTTCCAGGGGAGGAATTGATGGATTTGTGCCCCAATGCTTTTCTGTCATTCCTTGTTGCTGATAAATGAACATAGTTTTGTTCTCTTCTATCAGAATTAGCTGAGCGGCACAAAGTTCTCTCTTCCTTCCCTCCTAGTTTCTTTTCTTTTGTGTGTGCCAGCCCAAGGTGGGGTAGTGGTTGTGAAAGCAAGCATTGGGAAACTACTCAGCTAGTCCCACCCTCACAATGCGACATACTAAATCTCAAATAGAATGAAAAGAGGAGAAGGCATGGGCAAACTAGGTTGGACAGAATGTATTCTATTACCAGTGCTATCTTGCGTCCTCTTTGTTTCTTGTTGGATAGAAAATCTTCCTAGGCTAATTTTATATCTCACACACATTTTTGTTCTCTTGTTCAAAAATTACATTGAGCTTGATCCTGTGGTAATAACATGATGCCTTGCCTTATACTCTCTTTTAAAGCATTACAGTCTCAATTTCACAATTCCACGTTAGAATCTTATGTCAGATCCATCTTTTCCCCACAAGATTTAGTGGAAAATTCTATTCTGTGGAAAGTGCCTTTTTTAAATTCCTGTATAGTTATTCTTATCTGGTCTATTGGTTTGTGATCCTTTTTTTAAGCTATTGTGCTCTTTTGATTTATCATTGGCTCAAAGTTCTATTCATTGGCTGCTAATCAATAAAGTCTTGGCAATTCTTGTGCTAATATCATCAAATGGTATCTTATACCTTCCCATGTAGTTTTAGCTGTAAATTTAATTTAAATTATAATTTAATAGTCATTTTGATGGTCCTCTTTTACTGGAGATCAGGATTTATATTTAATCTGTTTGGTTAAATGCAGGATGGGTTTCAGGATGACTCTTTGAGGATAATGAAGGACATTGAAAGGGTCAATGCCAGCTGCCAGGTATGTTCCTGAGTATGATTTGTAAAATCTTTGATAGACTTTATCTAGGGGTGGTATTCCTGGAAGTTAGTTGCTAATATCAGATGAAAGTGAACTCAGATATACATTTGTACGATCAGTTTGATTTTGAATTGCAAGTGTGGAACAATAGTTCCCAAAGTGTTACCTAATTTTTCAAATTGTAGTTAGAAGCATATTAAAACAGACTTGCATCAATGAGGAAAGTTATTTTTTGGCAGTTTCTGTTGTCTTTGTCTCGAATGAATATCCTTTGGGGCAACTAGGACAAAATAGATGGAAGGAAGAGCCAATGTATTATATCTTACCGTATGGTAGAGCTAATTCTACCTGTGCTCACTCTCGGACAGACTCGGCTATTCTTTTCTTTTTCCATCCTTGGTTCTTACTCTCAACCATTATGAATCCATGTGGGCTTTAGTTTTACTTTCTCTCTCTCACCCCCCACCCCCCAAAAACTTTTGAGGATTCTTTTTCCTGTTGAAGTCATTTTGTATTAAGAATATGATGAGGCTGTTAATATGTTATACTCTTTCACCAAATGACATGAAATAAAATTACTTTTTGATAATCAAGAAAGGGGAGGATGGATATAATAGCGTTTGTAAGACTAGTGTGCAAGGCCCTGTTCACTGGCTTGCTTTATAAAGTCAGCTACTAGACTATGAAATAAATTATGGGAACTTAAAACACCTCTTCAATTAACTAGGTGAGAAAAAGCTATCATGTCCGTTCCATTAATAATCCTACAATCCCATTTCTGATTTTGCAAGCTTCAACAGATTGGTCCTCTCCTGCGACTTGAATTGGTCCCACCTCTAGTCGTCATTTCCTTTCTTCGCCAAGCTGGAACGTCAAATTCCTTTACCAATCACTTGATTTTCTCCATAGTTATAGTGTTGTTGGTTATTTTACCTCATCGGATGGTAATGGGTTACTTGACTATCTATTACATACCTTGCAAAGTATGACTTGTCTACATTAAGTATAAGGTTGTTTGATATTGGTTTAAAGGGCACAACAGAATGCTTTAAAAGAGATGAAGGATTATTACAAACTTTTCTAATATCCTTACAGATACAAAGCCTTTTTTCCTTCATCTCTCTCTCTCTCTCTCTCTCTTTTTTTAAATATTATCTTATATTGTTTTGTTTTGTTTTGTTATGTTTTTTTTTTTTTTTTTTTTTGGGGGTGGGGGGATTCGTTAATTAATTTATAGGCAAAGCACAACTACAGTGAGGCGAAGCAATGTTTAACCAGAACTATCACCTTCTCTTTTTCTTGTACTGATTGATGTTTATTAGTTGTGAAGTTGTGATACCCATGCGTTTAGGCTCTGAGAGTAGAAGAAAGGAGGTGATGGAGAAAGGCGGGTTGTCATGATAAATCATCACATTAGTAGTCGGTTATAACAATATATGCCTTCTAGAGTTATGCTTCCCTCTCTCTCTAGCAATGTTTGTTGGATGCTGTTTCTTATGATCATTACTGTCATCACAGTGTCTTATTTCTATTAAAAAAATTAACTCCATGAGTTGTCTGAATGAGTCGACATGGGTGCGTTTTCTAATCAACTATTAGTGTGTGAAATTTAATAGATCTGCTTCCTCGTGAATTTTTCCAAGCAATGTGAAAGTATTACTGATCTTCTTGTTTGTATACGAGGGTTGTAAGATTATATCCAAAAAGCTGTCTGAGGAGTAGAATAGAGTTAGTTTACTTCTTTGGGCATTATCTTTTAGTTGTATTTAGACATAATCAAATGAATAACTGAGCCAACAGAGGAACATAAGTTGGAACTAAGAAAATAAAAAAGTTTCATGTTTTCTAATGGTGTGGGGCTTGGCTTTTCTTTGGGACAGGTAATGCAGAGAAATTTGTTAAAGGAGTTGTTGCACTTTTGCATATAGCAATTTTCTTTTCTTTTTGTTTTTTAGAAACCGCAAAACCTTTCCTCTCTTTTTGGTTTTCTAGACACCTGGTAATGTCAGAAAAATACGCCACTACCTCATTTTGTACTCCATCGCACTCATTTTGAGCTCTTCATTGTACAACACATATTATTCATTTTCTTCAGTCTTGGTTCTTTGAAGAGTAAATTAGGGGTGTTGAAAAAGCCTGAACTGGCCCAACCTGAACCTAGAATCTTGGATCCTTTCGGGCCAGGTCTTTTTCTGATTTGGGTGGTATGTATAGGATCCGGTATTGTAAACCGTTCGGTTCAGGTTGAAACACATTAAAACACCCTACACTCCTCCAGTTCGAGATTGTGAAACTCTCTATTCTCACTTCCAAATCTGTCTTTCCACGATCTCACTAAAGCCTGATCTAAGCAGAAGCAAATAACACAACTTGTTGCTCTTTCAAATTTTCTTTTCAGCTAAATCACACCCATGCCCTCAAAATCTGTATTCTCTCAGGGTAGCTATGAGCTGGACCGACAGTAAAAAAGAAAAGTTAAATCTAGAAACGACCATTTGCAAAGCAAAATATATGAGCTAGCTGGGGTTACTGGAAAAGAAATCCCGGCTAGTCGAGCATCGTGGCTGGGCTCAGCCCTGAGGGCACTGCGAACAGTGGCGACAGGGGTGGTGGCGGTGAAAGACCATCAACTTCAAAAATGTCTTAAGTTTTGTTTCCTTCACTAGATTAAGCCTCAGATCCATGGCGTGCTTAAAATTGTGCTTTTCTTTTTCATAACTGGGCAAGTATGCTCAGATGGCATTGCCTGATTGCGTCCTGGAGTTATGGGTCACCTGGGGGGAAAAGAAACGCACCTGAACCAATCCGACATGAACCGCATTTCAGTTCAGGTCACAGCAAACACACCATCCCTTATGTTTGGCGTTGGGTCTGGAATAATGGAAACCCAACCCGACATGTAGGCAACCCTAGAGTAGATGTTACTTTCCATTTTATGTACATGTTCCTCGTTTTGATGTATGAATTAAGCTGTTTCTTCTATAACACTTTGACCAAACTTTGATGAGCTCTCAATGTATTTTATGCATTTCTACTTTGCTTAGTCTTGGTTGTTTGAAGATTTACTTCAATCTCCAAGCGATGTTGATTTTTTTGCACACCAAGCTTCCTAGTTGTGATGGTAGCTGCACTGTAGCCCCTTAATCACAATAAACTGTGCATCATGTTAAAACATTTATTCAAGATGAGTACTTGACAGTAAACTCGCGGCTATCATATGATGTGGTTTTATTTTCCTAGCAAATTTTTATTTTGATAGGACCAATTATTTTACTCTGTATATTGATGGCACACATAATAGAATTGGATTGGGGAGAAAAAAACTTGTTTATATGTGGGCTGGCCTATCAGAGTCCGAGATATTGAAGCTTTTTTCGGATTTGTGAGACAACCTAGTTCATTATGTCTAGTACTCTGGTTAATAATGCTTCAATGTCATGCAGAGTTGGCTTAGAAAGCAATATGGGGAGGAATTATTTTCTCTTGGATTACCATCCTTTCTTTTTCTCATTCTGGTTATATTGATTACTTAAAGGTTGGTTATTTTGTTCCAGGTCCTTCTGTTTTCTGCCACGTTCAATGACAAGGTGAAGAATTTTGTAACAAGAATAGTGAAAGATTACAATCAGCTTTTCGTGAAGAAAGAAGAACTATCCTTAGAGTCAGTGAAGCAGTACAAGGTGCATTGCCCTGATGAAATTTCCAAGGTTACAGTGATCAGGGATAGAATTTTTGAATTTGGAGAGAATCTGGGACAGACGATAATATTTGTTCGCACCAGACAGAGTGCAAAAAATTTGCATGAGACACTTGTTAATTTTGGCTATGAAGTTACCACTATCCAAGGTGCTCTTAGGCAGGAAGACAGAGACAAGATTGTCAAAGAATTTAAAGATGGTTTAACACAGGTTCTTATATCAACTGACCTTCTAGCTCGAGGCTTTGATCAACAGCAGGTACTGCTTTGGTCATACTTTTCCATCATCTTAAGTTCGTTGGTCTCCTCTTAGCTTAGCTTAAGGGAATTCCACTTTATCTTTGTTATTTTGTAATATGTTGATATGGTGTGATGACTACCTGTAGGTCAATTTGGTGATCAATTATGATCTTCCTGTAAAGCATGATAACCCCTCAGAGCCTGACTATGAGGTATACTTGCACAGAATTGGAAGGGCAGGGCGTTTTGGGCGCAAAGGTTTGTTTCCTCATTTAAGATTTTTATTTGCTCCAATTTTACATGTTTCTTCGGTGGTTGTTTTTCTCATGAAGACAATATGTATAGTATTACGTTGAATAGATTGGTAGGCCTGGGATTCATATTTTTGTCCATTCTTTCTAGGCCTAGTTACAGTGGTTTTATCCTCCCCATAAAATGAGGGTGAAAGAGATACTTATGATTTTCTTTTCTCGTCCGCATAACATACCATGTCATCCAAATTGTTACATGGACAGTGCCTTTAATGTCCCTCTGATTTTGACTAAAGAAAAAGTTTCTCTCGAATCAAAACTTGGGTCCCCTACTTGTTTTGCAAAATTCATTGCAGTAAAGTTACTCTTCAGGTGCATGCGATGAGCTAACTATTTAGCAAGATTTGACCACTGGATTGATTTAAAATCCTTTGCAAGTTAGTCTGTCTTAGCAGCTCTCATTGGTAAAGTGCTGATAGGTTCCACATTGACAAGACGGGTTTCAAGTACAAAAAGAACATAATATTGACTTTGACAAGGTTGATGCAGGTTGTAGGTTTTCTTACCTTTCCCACTCATCTTGGAGCAAAACTTGCAAGGATGACTGTGGTATCGACTTGAATATAACTGTCCTGCTCCTAATAATAATAGAAAATTGACTCAACCTTAGAAAGAGTAAGAAAGGGCAAGTTTCAGGTTCTCTTTTGGTACTGACCTTGATGGGGTAATCATCTCCTATCAATATTAGGCTCCTTATATATCTGGTTATTTATTGAGATGACTTTACCCAAGCCAAGTGTTATTGAAGTGGGTGATCTTTGTCCAAATCATATAGAGAATGTACTGTATTTCTAAATAATATCTGCTGCATTCTGGACCCACTTTATCCATTATCCCTATTTCTTTAACTGAGATTTGATATATATAGCGATGATGTTGCAAAGCAGGTTGTTTGTATTTCCCCTCAAAGATTGGTGTTGGTTGATGATTTCTGTTATTTGTGAAATAAGCTGTGGCTGTCCACTTCCTCATTATGTCTGATGCATGTAGCCTGCTCATAAAGAGTGCTTTTGGCATATATTCTTGTTGCCTAGTTCTTCATACAAAAGTATCCTAATGAGAAGTAGTGTCGTTTTATCATCAGGAGCTGTTTTCAACTTGCTATGCCGTGAAAGGGACATGGCAATCATGGCAAAGATTGAAAATCATTTTGCCTCTAAAGTTGCTGGGGTGAGTAATTTGACAAATGTTCTGATCTTTATTAATATATACTTGTTTTATTGGTCATTTTGCATTATCATGAAGGGTTATTGTGGTGTGTTTCACAGAAAAGTAAATGGACTTGTTTAATGGGAATTCTGCTAATCCTTTACTCATCTCTGGGTGTTTGGTTTGACAAGGAAAATTGGTTGCTGGAAATTGTTATCCTGGTGAACTAAAAATGCACAATAATTCTGTATTCATCTAGAGAAAGGAAATGGTTTGAACGAATATGTTGACAGTGTGTGCCACTATCACCAACCACCCTGAGTACCTCCTCGTATTTTCCATGTTCAACCTAACCACTGTCAGTACCAGTTGATCACCAGCAGCATGGCACCGCCATGTTCAACCTAACCACTGTCAGTATTGGTTGATCACCACCACGTTTTCAGTTGTCCATCCATCGTCACCACTCTTATGCTGTCAACTTATGGGAGTCAATTGTCAAGCCTGCAAAAATTTTGTTATCAATTTCTTTAAAAGCAATATGAGGGAAACCTTTCTCTGACCGGAGAACCAATTTACATGAAGCAAACATAACTTACATATTGTTAACTGCTTCTGCAATGTCTTTTTTCAACGCAGGTTACACCATGGGATAGTGAGGAGGAATTTAAGAAGGCACTTCAAGCAGCTGGTTTGCTGTGATGATGTTGCTATTTGTGTTGCATGAGGATGTAAAGTGAGGTCTATGAGTTGGTGTCATCAAGGTGTGTGTGTCGTTCTATGAGAAGAAGGGGTGTTTGGTCAGCTGCTACTGTCATGGCAGGACTTTAGTTCGGGATAATTACTCTGAGGAAGTTGTAGTCGGAATTAATTGTTTCGAGTGCATATGCAGCCATACCAGTCAGATTTTTGTGGGCATCGTGGCATTTTCACAATGGCTTTGTGGAGACATTGTTTGGAATTTGGAGCTTGAAGCCAAGGGTAATTTGCTGACCTCCTATTGTGGGAGTTGGCTAAGTGAACTGCAAATGGTAAAGAAACTATCCATGTTTCAAATATGATTATAGGAGAGATTCTGTGGGACCTTGAACCTCCATGTTACCCATCGAAGCATTGAGAGCGACAGTGACTAGGATAAGTTTCACTGGAGAGTAACTTGAAAGTGTACCAGAATAATGTTGCAAAAGCAATTGTTGTTTAGTTGCACTTGGTTTTTGGGTAAGCGATATCGGTAGTGAATATAACTCTAGAGTCAAAGCTATATCATCGGGAACCTAAAATGTTGATGTACTGTTGAAAGAAAGAATTCTTAGGCAGATGAACGACTCATCTACCAATCTTGTTAAGAGTTAAAATTATATTAGTCCAAAAAGAAATTATCGTTTGAACAATAATTCATGTAAATGGTTGCATTAGTCAGTATTGTCTGTTATTTTTGGGGATAATGATATAAATGGTCATTGAATTTTGGCTCAATATGAAATATGGTTCATAAACTTTTAATTTGTTCAAATGAAGTTCTTGAATTTTATCTTAATGTATAATATGGTATCTAAACTTTTAATATATTCAATGGGTTCCCTAAACTTTCGGTACACGTCTTATTTAATACTTGAACTATATGAATTAAGAGGGAAGGGCAATATTGAATATTTTTATATATTTTATGGATTAAATTGAACATGTACAAAAAATTCATGGATTATATTAAATAATTCAAAAGTTCAAGGATAATACTATATATTGGATTAAAATTCATAGATTACATTAAATAAATTAAAAATTTAGAAAACACATTGCATATTAAGGGTCCGTTTGTTTAGAGTGGAAAATGACAATATTTTCCGGTATTTGGTAAGGAAAATATTTTCTCGCTACCGTTAGCAAGCGTGAGCGTCAAGCTCGAGGCTTGCTAGATTGACGACGCGAGTTTGAGATCGATGAGCTTGAGGTTCATCTAGTCCGACGACTAGCCAAGAAAGAAGAATATGAGAAACAAAGAAAAAAAAAAAAAAAAAAAAAAAAAAAAAAAAAAAAGAAAGAAAAATGAAATTAAAAATAATTCCAATTAAAAAAGAAAAAAGAAAATTAAAATATAATTCAAATAAAAAAAGAAAGAAGAAAAAGAAAGGGGAGGAGGAAGTGAGGATTTGTAGAGGTCTTTTTTCCTTTGATGGAAAACATTTTTCCCAAGGAATTCATTTTTCGGGAAACGAATGCCGAAAAATGTGGAAAACGTTTTTTCGGAAATTATTTTTCGCGAAACGAACGAAACCTAAGTTAAAGTTCAATGATTGTTTATGTCATTTGATTCGGTCATATAGGAGAGGGGTCCCTTAACGCCAATAGTCAGAAATAATTAAACGTGAGGGGATGAGAGAAGAATGGGTTTTGTTATGAGAGAATGGAGCGCACGTTCAAGTAGTAGTGGTCCTCCATCTTCTAATTGTTCTATGGAAAAACGCCGTGTCTGCCATCTATATCTCTCCATCCACAATTTGAGGGCTTCATCGGGTCTTTTGCGCACAGAGAGAGAGAGAGAGAGAGAGAGAGAGAGAGAGAGAGATGGGGATGGGGAGGGCGACGGCGGTGCTGGTGATTGCGGCAGCGCTTGCGGTGATGATGGGAGGTGCCGATTTAGTTCGGGCATGGGAGGACGCTAAGGTGATTCATGTTGGCGGAAGAGTTCTGTGCCAGGATTGCACCAAGGGCTACGACGAATGGGTTAAGGGTGGAAGTCCTATTAAAGGTCTCTGTCTCTGTCTCTCTCTCAACTGAATTATAAGCTATTTGCGTGCTGATTAAATTTGACTTTGTAATTGACTCCCCTAATTTCGGCTCGAGCTCGAGCGACTCAAGTATTCTATCGAGCGGAGCTCAATCTTGACAGTATCCAATTCGACAAAGTTTGCATGCTTAAGTACATAGAACTTATTACATTTGAACTCAACCTTGAACTCGACTTGAATTTATTTATAAATTGACCAGAATAGAATCAGGGAGAGTATCTCGATTTTCCAATCGATTCAAGCTCAAGCCTTAGGTTAATACTCAATCCAGCTCGAATCAATATGGTAGTCGAGTTGAGCTCAAGCTTAATAGTGGGTCGACTGGACTCAGCCTCCACACCATGTTCTCTAGCTATGCACTTCTTTCTATGCACTTCTTTCTCCTTGTGGTTGAACGAATGTATTTATACCACCAATTCATACACAAATCCAGTGATTACCATGCTGTGGTTTCTGACATATACTGTAGGGAGGTCAATTTTTCGTTTGCCTGGGAAAGGTAATCACATACGAGGAAGAAAATCACACTATAATATCCCTCACATCATCATGCCAAAATTTTACAAGGAGATTCAATCACATTTTAATTGATTCAGTCATGTAAAAGGGGCAGCAATGTGAATTGCAGGAGCCAGGGTCTCGCTCACTTGCATGGATCAAAGGCACAGGGTGATATTCTACGGATGCGACGACACCGATGGAACCGGGCAATTCAACATGATCGTCAACAAATACATCAACGGAAAGCAACTCAACGAGAAACTGTGCTCGGTGAGGCTGGTCTCGTCCCCGGACCCGACGTGCAACGTCGCCACCGACTTCGCCGGCGGATGCCGTGGGGTCAAGCTCAGCCGCCCACGCTCGGTGTACCGCGAAGTGATTAAGTATGCCGTCGGGCCGCTGTACTACACATCTCCCATGTGCGAGGAACCTGAAATTGAATAAGAATGTTGCCCATGTTTCTTGCTCCTGCTGTTCCATGTATTGTAACATCCGAACAAGTGATACTGTTATTTTTTCGTTCATTTTCTCCTTGTACTAGCGATGGAGGAACCGACAAAGACGGAGGAGACTTGAATATCGGGTAAATTATGTGGACACTCATTGTTATTTGAGAACATACAGGAAAATACTCTATTTAATAATTATCCGGAAATCCCTATGAAAATCCTTTTTTATTTTTATTTTGAAAATTAGACCGAAATTCTTAAGTGTTTTATACGAATCGCAATTGTGTACTAAATAATCTAGAATACGTGCAATTTGAGTCGTAAGTCCGCCAGTAGCAGTGGGGACATCCAGGACCGTTTGAGTCCCTAATAAAATCAAGCATTATTTTGATATGATCAAATGGATGGGAGGGAAAGTCCAAAAAAATTCCTAGACCTATTATATTGGTAGTAATTCAATTCTAAATGTTTTTTGAAAAAAAAATCATAAACATTTTAATTGGACAAATGTAGTTTCAACCCGATCAATTTTGATTGGAAATCGCTTACATAAATGTTGGGTGTCTTATATGGCATGACTAGTGTTAAGGTGGACAAATTTCACAAATTTTTAATATTTTTTGCTGATTTTTTGTTTTCAAATTATTAATTGAGCCAAAGTCAATATGGGGCTGTAATTCCGGTGATCAGTTGCCACCACCTACAAACCTAAGGCATGATTGTTTGATTTTTAAATGTTTAGAATTTGATTGCATCTTTAAAATTTTTTAAAATGTAATTATACTATCAAAAGTTTTTGCTATAATTTTCCCTTCTCTTTTTAAGATTGCTGATCATTGTCGGCACATAAACTATGATTACAAAGTGCAGATGATAAATGTGACAACTAAAAAATGACATTGTAAATACATGAGCAATTATTGCATGAATCTAATTCATATATAAAATTGAATTTAGAATGTCATATTCAATTATAATTTGTATTTTACGTGTTATAATTGGATTTCGAAAGTCATGTTATTAGAAAATATTATGTTTTCGTTAATTCTTTTATAAGACTTTTGTCTGTTAAACTCTCGTTACTTTGGTTTTGTCATATAGTCGAATTAAAATGTGTTAATTTAAGCCAGAAATTACAAATCTACATTCTCATAATTTTCAATGATCTTGGTTTTGTCATATATATCTATTATATTCACGTAATAGTTTTTCATACAGAGCATTAATTATGGCCTGTTTGTTTCATAATTCAACGAAAGTAGAAATAACATTTTTTTTATAGTTTCGCCAAATAAATATAAAAAGATTATGAAAAAATATGTATGATTTATGCGTTAATATTTGCTATCCATCGAATCACCCGCCGTAACGTGGCGTCGCTCATCTCCACCCACGTAAAAATAAAAACACACCAACGTAAGGCGGTGCTCCAATTTTTTAGACGCCAGACGCCGGCGGAGCTCGCGGTCCGGCTCGGAAATGGCGGGTCGGCTCGCGAGGAGGCTCTCGACGTCGCCGGAATCCTTCCTCGCCGCCGTCGTCGATAGACGCCCGGTCTTCGCTTGGTCGGGTCGCGATCCGTCCGGGCCCCGGCGGGCTTCCTCCTCATCCTCGTCGTCGTCGTCGTCGTCGTCATCGTCTTCACCTTCGTCGCCGGACGGAACGGCCTCGAAGCCGCAGAAGAAGATCACGGACCGCCTGTCGGCCGTGATCGACGCCGTCAATGACAGCAAGCTTCCCCCCGAGCTCCGCGGCCGTCGCAACGCCGTCAGGTAACAATCTAAAGCGGACGCGCGTCTTTGCGTAAGCGTATGTAGGGCAACGTTGTTGATTATGGAGCTTTTTCTTTGGGTTGTGTGATTTGTATGGTGAATTTCGCGGTTTTAGAGATGATTGCTTGCTGCTTTTTTCGGATTGAGCTAGCGTTCGATTTCTGCCTTTGTGTATCTTTCTCGAGATGTCCATTTGTGCTGGAGTTTGGGCTTTAATTTGCACGATCTTTCTCTTTGTTTTATCATAATGTTGCCTACTCAATTAGGCTTAGTTAGATGGTGCAGAGTATAAAGCAATTGACTCAGAAGATCAAGTACGTATTTTTTCGCCTGTTATAATGCTTATGCTGAACGATCCGGGGGAGGTAACGCTTTTAATAGAGCTTTCGTTGTTCATTCCTGTGATTTTGATTGTTATTGCTTATTTGTTGCTGCGGTTGAAGTAGGTAGCGGTGAGGAATCCTAGGTGCGGAATTGTTGTTAGGTCGATTTCTGGATTGGGACTTAATTTGTCTTGATGGTTTCATTGAGGAAGAGAGTAGGACGTTCCTTGATCTTCGTTTAGCATCTTGATGCAAACTTTGTCGCTTGAATAGAAAAAAAAGTCAAAACTTAATTAGGAGTTGGGTGATGATGTTTTGCGTTACCCTTTTGGCAGATCGGAGACTGATATTGTGAACATAGTGGAGCGAAGGATATGGCATTCGATGGAGGAAGGACATTTTGAGAACTTACCTGGAAAAGGGAAGCCCCTTGACCTGAGTGTAAATCCGCATGCAGATCCGGCAGAAGATACCTTGTATCGGATTCTTAATAAGAATGGTTGTGCTCCAGAGTGGGTAGAACTTAACAAGGAAATAGGGAGTGCAATGTCTGAGTGGCGGAGAGCGCTAAAGAAAGCATGGATGAGTAGAAGCAATGGGTGTCGATCTGAGTGGGACGAGCGTTCGGAGGCTTTGAAGGTGCAAATGCGCAGTATTAACGACAAGGTGAGTCCTTGGGTTGCTACATCCAATTTTATAGATGCTTTCTTCTGCTTCTAGTAGACTACTACTCTTATGTAATAGAGAAAGTTGGTTGATACTGATTTTGTTAACAATATGGAGTTGTTGTGGTTGTGTAGGTCTTTCGGTATAATCTCATCGTGCCCTTTGGACGCCAGATGTTTGGGATGAAGTGGGAGAAAGAATTAGATCGTTTGAGTGATGAATGACTTCTCATACAGTTGTAATATTATAACAATTTAGGAGTTGTACTTTGGAGGTGATGATATATTTATGAGATGTTATAGTTGTATAATGTTTTGGTAGAATGTGCTCATCGATTGTTTCTTGATTCCATGATATGTTTTTTTCTCGTTACTTCTGTGTTTTTTTGGCAAGTGTGATTGTCCTTGGTTCAGCTTTTCATTAAGAGCTTTAAAAGCTGGCACCATCATTTGCTTCTCTGTGTTCTCTACTGATAGAATGGAGGAGATCAACAAGTGGAATGACTGGCGAGAGGTGCTTTAGAAAAGGTTTCTGAGACAGTTACTTTGAGTGAGAATGAACTTTTCTCAATCCAACGGTCAGACGTCACAAGTATGTAGCACAAGCTGTGTCAAAAGGAAACTCACAGATTACATATGCAATTGATTTCCAATCAATCGACTGACACTTCTTCACTTCGTTATACAGTTCAAGCTAAGGGACCATTTCAGCTTCTAGTTTTCAGTCAAATGAGAATATATTGTTCTGCAATTTTGGCATAATTCATGATAAAGCCTGAGGATAGTCTCACACTTACAACTTTGTGATGTTGGTGAAGACGCTTTTTGTTGATATTGCGAATCCTTGTAGTCTCATTCTGGGTTGTAATACAGTTGTGTTCGTTATTTTTTTGTAAATCACTTTCTTTGCATGCAAGAAACAGAAATAGACTATTCTCTGGAGTTTGTTATTTTTTTGCCATTCACCTGTGCTGATCTTGATATTAAAAGCCTACTATTGACGAGAGACTTCTTTGAGCTTTGCTTGATTTTCAAACTAAGATCCGCTTGGCGACTGAGTGATGCTGCCCACCATTTGTAAGGAAATGCACGGCTGGTCGCTGGGTACCTGCAGAAGAATGGCAAAAACCAAGCTGAAAAACTACAGATATCTTCTTGCAGGTTCATCATCTTGTGTTTTCAAATTTCCCTGTTCTGAGTTCCTAAGTATCGAACTGCTTAGGTGGGGGAATGAAGTTTTCGGAATGTGATAGAAATAGGAAAAAATAGTGTCCAGGCTTGTGGAGAACATCCAATTACTATTTTTTGTAGAGAAGTAAGAAATGAGCTAAAAAGATTAAAGAGTTTCCTTATTTTACAAATTTTCAACAAGCTAAAGGCGATTTTTATGTTTCACTTTTTTCAAACTGTATTAAGAATTATGACAAGAAGAGGAATACTAGTTCAAGAAATTTGTGAAATATGTACTTTTTTTAATTTTATGGAATAGTTGTCTGAGCTATAGTTAGTAAAAGATATATGGAGAAGGGTGCCTAAACTGGAAACCATTAATTATACTGTTTTATAGATATATGAAAAATTGAGAGGGAGAAAATCATCTTTGGAGATTTACTTAGTGAAAACAAAAATTTAGAAGTATTCTCAGGAATCTGATTCATCTTGAATGATCCTTTTTGTACTTTGAAAGAATGATTCGTGGCTTGAAGTAATCTTCACATCCCGAAAGCAATTCCACTGGAAATATTTGACTGTGAATAGCTCACCATGTGTTTAGCGCCGAGAATCCAGTAAAAGAAGAGGTTCCTGATCCTTTCGTCCCCGTAAAGCCTTTTCCACGGTACAGAGGAGCACGGTCCTCACTCAGGAAACTGCTCAGACCATCCCACCTGCATATTACAAGGCGAATTTGAGGGACCATCTTCGAAATCAAGAATCCGAGTCGATGTCTGGGGGTGTGTTTTGTTGAAAAGGAGTCATTACTTGAGCTTACTGAGCCACGCTTCTGCTCCTTTTGTTGCACGTATGAGATCTAGCTGCAGCATTAGGAAGTCGTCCATATGAGATTATGGGGAGCCAAGATCAGTTGGCGACCGGACTGCGTGAAGCGCATGGAAAAAGTTCGAGGAAAAACCCTGACCTGTCCATTGTAAATGACGACGTTTATGCCTTTGGCTAAAAGCTTGTCCACCTGAGAAAATTTCTCGACACTTCCTAAAACTTGTGGTGGCAGATGACGAAAAGCTAAAATCGAGTCCTCGTATCTTCTCGTTTACATCTAAACAATTGTATTCCCTTGTAGGAATAGAGTTCACAGTGCCTACCTCTTCGATTCTTAGTTTCATGAAATCTCCGCGCATGGCTGGAAAAATCAAGCGAAACTGTCCTTGCCATCTACAACACACATGAATTTTGATTGACCTGGGAAAAAATCAATATACTTCTAATTTTGAACTAGGCACAACTGGGACAGAAATAAGGGATTGGGTCAAACTGCTAGTAGAGTTAAATCTGTCGAACATTTCTGGTCTACTGGAACTTACGTCACATTATCCGGGATGATCTTTAGCTTCTTTCTAATTGGCCCATTCATAAAGCTTCCGAAGTCACAGTTGGCTGACCTGCACCAGTTGAGGTTCTCTCCGTGTATCTATATGAGCTACTTTTACCCTCTTTCACCACTGCCGAGTTGCTCTCGTCGTCTAACATGAAGTTGTAAAAGTCCTGGAGGTCATGCAACTCTCAGAAACTCCCTTAACACTAAAGTGCACGCCATCTTCCTGTGTTATGGCGAGGACAAGTGATGGACATAGATATCACGTTGTTACTGTAGTTTAGGATGACTTGCCCCAGGTCTAGAAATGTTCCCGTGGCATCTTCCGATTTGCCTTCTGCAAGTTGCTGCTGGATCTTCAGTGCTAAACTGGAAAGCACAATAGTTGACGTTACGCTCGTCCACGTAGTTTTCTTTCCGTGTATAAATACAAAAGTTGCAAAAATATTGCAATAGACTTCACGGGACCTCTAATTTTACGTATGCTTAATTCATCATTATCTTTATAACAAGAATAATCGACATATACCAAGATCCTTAAATATTATAGATAGACTGTGAATACACAATATATAAAACACATACTTTCAATTGTAAAGTAAAAGAATGAAATTTGATATTCCAAGGCTATACTTAGTATGGCAACCTAAGTCTACGCACACGCCCTTCTTGTTAGACAATAACACTTCTCTTAAAGGCAACGGTGCTTTTTGTGCAGCAACAAATGTCCCTTCAAGACAACAGATCTTAGTGAAAACTCTTTCGACATTGTTCGCATATTAGACGGTCTATGAAGTGGAAAAATTCTCATATGTCCCTTATTTTCAATTGGTTATCTTATTCGGGTGCGTTGTGATTGACATCAATCACCTATAGTATTGTTAAGAGTGTGTAATATTGAGACTAGAAATTGTGAATGTCATGTTGTGAGCTTGTTTAGAAAATTATAATTTGTGTGCCCTATTTATGGGAAATGGAGGACCTAACTTTTTCTTTTCAGTCTGGCCACTTTTTAAGTTGAACCTAGGGTGGGCTTTGGCCACTTAGGTAGAATTGTTGGTCAACGAATGATCGACGGTAATATTACAAGCGTGATTAATTAAAAAATAAATTTATTAAAATATATAACACATGGAAAATCAAATTAAAATTACACCGCACAAATTGGCCTGGATGGAATAATATACATAAGAGAAATACAATTTCAGATATAAACAGGTTCGTGCTTCGAAAAATATATAAGTAAAACCTTATTTATAGAAAAGAAAAGCATTTTCTGCTTAAACAAATTTACTTAGATGGTATTAGTTTGGCTTTCCTAACCCGTTTCTAAGTAACATTTTGCTCAATTAATGCAAAATAAGTTTGAAATGAGTGTGATGAGTGAGCTAAGTTTCTTCCCTGTACTTCAAAAAAAAAAAAACAAACTGAAGGCGGGACTTCGTTCACAAGAAAAATAAACCATAGCATTATTGATGAAATTTCGACATGGAAAATTGCAAGAACATGTTGACGCCCATGCCTCCTACAAACCTCTACAAAGACAACAATGATACAGCAGTAGACCAAGCTATATAGAAGCATGATAAGTTCACTTCTGTTGTACAAATGCTTTCGGGCTAGATATTTTGTTTAGTGTTCGTATGTGTGCATGTTATTATTCTAATTCTAAAGAATCTCATTTAATGGTGGAAAGGCAAATCATAAAATGTATTTCAACATTTACTAAAACTCAGTTCGTGGTATCCATAGAATTCTAATATTCTATTATTGGGTTATTTAATGTGGATTTTGCTGGTCGTAAAATTGATGAGAAAAGCACTTCGGGCACATGGGTGATGCCCCACAACGTCACACACAACCTGAGTTCATTCCTTCTGTATATATGTATGTATATAGATCTTTACTTCATATTTAAGAAACATTTAGTGAGTGTGTGCGTTTATATATGCACCTTCTCAATAACATTAGTTATTGAAATATGAATATGGACATCCAAAATATAAATAATACATTAGATCAATCTTGGGAACGGGTTGGGGGTAACCTTAGCACCGCTATATATGTTCTATCATCTAATCAAAGGCTTGTCTATAGATTCCGCATCATACATCAACATAGTTTGCCAACAAATGCATGCTCCAACCGTGGCTCACTATTAGATGGTAAAATGTATTTTGCAATATGTTTGCGGTACTTTACACATTGGGCTTCGCATTTTGTCTCATAGTTCTCTCCATTTATTTGGTTTTGTCGTGCAATTTGGGCTGGGTGCAAACTTTCTAGACGTATGACCACTTGTACTTTTCTTGGCTCAAATAGTATTTGGCAATATGTTCGTGGTACTTTACACCTTGAGCTTCACATTTTCTCTCATAGTTTTCTCCATTTATTTGGCTTTGTCGATGCAAACTGGGCCAGGTGCAAACTTACCAAACGTTCTACCGCTGCTTATTGTACTTTTCTTGGCTCAAATAGTATTTCATGTTGTGCCAAGAAACAAGTTATTGTGGCCCGCTCCACAACTAAAGCCAAATATTGGGCTCTTGCTTTCGTAGCTGCTAAACTTACTTGGATTTCCTGCATACCGTGTGACATTGGGATCTACCAACATCAACCTGTTACTTTTCTTGGACAATATGTCAGCATTACATCTCACAACTAATCTAGTTTTTCATGCTCGGACAAAGCACATTGAGATCGATTATCATTTTGTTCAAGAAAGGTTGCCCTTGGTTCTATTGTATCACGCTATGTCTTATCTTCCTCACAAATTATTGATATTTTCACCAAATCATTGACTCGAGATAGTACAAACTAAGGGACCATTTCAAATAATTTTTAGTTTCATGGTAATATATCGTTTAGAAATATGGCATAGTTCGTACTAAAGCCTGAGGATCGTCTCACTCTTAAACTTTGTGACGTTGGTGAAGCCGCTTTTTGTTGCAGATGAAGATTCTCAGAGTCTCATTCAGGGTCGTAATACAGTTGAGTGGTCTTGAATCATCTTTATTTTTTGTAAAGCACTTTCTCTGTATGCAAGAAACATGAATAGACTATTCTCTGGAGTTTGCTATGTTTTTGCCTTTCGCCTGTGCTGACCTTGATATGAAGAGTCTACTATTGATGAAAGACTCCTTTGAGCTTGCCTGATTTTCAAACTAAGATTTGCTTGGCGACTGAGTGATGCTGCCCACCATTTGTAAGGAAATGCATGGCTGGTCGATGGGTACCTGCAGAAGGTCGGCAAAAAACAAGCTGAAAAACTACAGATATCTTCTTGCAGGTTCAGCATGTTGTGTTTTCAAATTTCCCTGTTCTGAGTTCTAAGTGTCAAACTGTTTATGTTGGGGAATGGAGTTTTTGGACTGCGAGAGGAATAGGAAAAAATAGTGTGCTGGCTTGTGGAGAACATCCAATTACTATGCCAAAGTACGTGTTTTATGTGGAGCTCAATGTACATTTTTTGTTGTTAGGTATAACTATATATCTTCTCGCTCAATTTACAGCATTTCATTTGCCAATCAAGATGTCATCGAAAATGGGAACGGCCTATTTTTGGTGAAATGATTTTGATTTTTTTCTGTTTTCATAGAGAAGTAAGAAATCGTTTAGAAAGATTTTATAGTTTCCTCGTTTTACAAATTTTCAGCAAGCTAAAAGTAGTTTTTATGGTGAAGTGTTATTTCACAGTTTTCAAACTGTATTTAGAGTTATGACAAGAAAAAGAATAATAGGGCCATAAATTTGTGAAATAAAATTTTTCCTGTTATGGAATGGTGGTCTGAGCTACTGTTTAGCAAAAGCAATATGACAAAGAATACATTAGAATTCCATAAATTGGAAGCCCTGAATCATACTGGTTTTCAGAGCTGTGAAAAAACGAGAGGGAAAATATCCTCTTTAGAAATTTCTTAGTGAAAACAGAAATTCAGAAAACTATCTGGAATCGAATTCATCTTGAATATCCTTTTGTACTTTGAAAGAATGATTCAAAGCTCGAGGTAATTTTGACCGGATAACAATTACACTAGAGGGATTTGATTGTGGATGACTCACCATGTGTCCAGCACCGAGAATCCAGTAAAAGAAGAGGTTCCTGTAGGATCTCACGAATCCTTTTGTCCCCGTAAAGCCTTTTCCACAGTATAGAGGAACACGGTCCTCACTCAGGAAATTGCTCAGACCGTCCCACCTGCATGTGATGAAGCAAATTTGAGAGACCATTTTCGAAATCAAGAATCCGAGTCCAAGTCTAGGGGTGTGTTTTGCTGGAAAGGAGCCATTACTTGAGCTTATTGAGCCATGCTTCTGTTCCTTTTGTTGCACATATGAGATCCAGCTGCAGCATTAGGAAGTCGTCCAAATGAGATTATGTGGAGGCAAAATCAGTCAGAGACGAGACTGCATGTAGTGCTTCGGGAAATTCATGGAGAAATCCTGACCTGTCCATTATAAATGGTGACGTTTACGCCTTTGGCTAAAAGTTTGTCCACCTGAGATAATTTCATGATTAGTTCCTAATCTTGCGGTGGCAGACGATTAGAAACTGAAATTGAGTTATCTTCTCGTTTACGTCTAGGGGGTGGTTTTCAGCGTCACGCTAAAATTAGTGTCTACCTCTTCGATTCTTGGTTTCATGAAGTCTCCATCGAAGGCTGCGGAAACCAAGCTATCCTGTCCTGGCCATCTACAACAAGATGAAATTTGATTGATCCATCACAAGGGAAAAACATCTACATTTCGCGAAAAATGAATGAAATGAATAATGAGTTTAAAAGATGATCGTTTGTATCACTTACAAAAATAAGCGAATGAAAATTTTTTTCATTGTCTTTAGAAATGTTTAAATATAAATTGTTGTTGGTAATGACAATATTTTTTAATGATTAATTATTTTGAGTGATACAAGCGATCATTTTGAAGAAAATGTTTTTCAAATGGAGCCTAAGCATCCCATTTGGATCGACTAAGATATAAACGAAGCATTGGGCCTAGCTGCAGGGAGAGTTAAGAAGTCTGTCAAACATTTCTGGTCTTCTGGAACTTACGTCACGTTAACCGGGATGATCTTTAGCTTTTTTCTGATCGGCCCGTTCATCAAGTTTCCTAAGCCACCGTTGGCTGCACCTGCACCAGTTGAGGTTCTCTCGATGTATCTATTTGACCTAATTCTGCTCTCCGTCACCGCCGCAGAATTGCTCACATCGTCTAACAGGAAGTTGTAGAAGTCCTGCAGGTCGTGCAAGTTTCAGAAACTCCCTCAACACTGAAAGTGCATGCCATTTTCTAAGGGTATGACAGAGCAAATGATAGAAATATACCACTTTATTACTGTATTGTAGGATGACTCCCTCCAGCTCGATCCATGTTTGGGTGGCATTTTCCGATTTGCCTTCTGCAAGTTGCCGCTGGATCTTCAGGGCTAAACTGGATAGCACAATAGTTCACTTCATGTTATGCTCATCTGTCTAGTATTCTTTTTAAGGAAGGACTTAGGAGAAAAATAACTCTAACCTGTTTGACTGATTCAAGCCATTCTCGTCGATTCGTGACATGACTTTAAGAACAGGTCCCCATGAGAACTTCAATTTAGTGCAGATACAACAGTGAGTCACCAAGCAGAAATGACTATCTTCATTATGCAAAACAAACAGATCTTTTAATGGCTGGAGATCACATACCACAAAGTCCTCAGGAGAAATCCAGCTATCCCCTAAAGCAACTCCTGTAAATGGACATTACGAAAAAGCATGAAAAAAAATAGTGCGTCTCTGATTATTGAGTACCAAAAATCATGACAGTGCGCGACTACTTCAAACAAGTGACACAGAGTTGTTGGGAAAAAAAGAATTTTTTTACCCCCAAGTTGGGCCTTCAGTTTTCCAGCTTCAATAGCTTCTAGAGCTGTTAATCCAAGGGCAGAAGCAAATTTGCCTCCATATGATTCTGCAAAGATGTACAGAGGACTCTTTTGGAGGGTCTCATTCCCATTGAAGAGCTCTATCAGCAAAGTTGTCAGATCAGCGGCTGCTTCATAGTCTGTTTTCACTACTAAGCTCTCATCCTCTACATAACTGAAGCCTGTTGCCACTGGACTGTCCTGTGTACGCAGAGAATTACAAGTTACACGACTAAGGAACGGTGCCTGATAAATGCCAATACTTAGAAGAGATTCTTCAGAATTGTTCGAAACTGAAGAGAAATTGCTATGCACCACAAATAAAAGATCTGCTTTTCGAAGCCATGTGAAATTCCGGGGCTGCAAATTCTCATCCAGTGGTCCAATTTCCCCAAAGTTTCCAAATCCAACACTGGAGCCTCCCTAGGAATTGAAGGAGAGAGGTGATAAAAAAACACTGATTTTCATTCTATTGGGTGTAACTTAAACGGTAAGATTCTCACAGGGCCTCCTTGGAGCCACAGCAGTACTGGCCATGGTTTGGAAGGGTCTTCAACTCTATATGGACTTCTGTATAGCCACCAGAAGAGGTGAGCCCCTACAACCCATTATATAAATAAAACATCAGTTTACTTCTTGAATATAGAATGTCACAAATGATAAATACATATGCATGGCGATCATTATTTGAACACAGTGATACATTGTTTTTGCCACCAACTGAACAATTTGGACACTGCAGCTTCGTACCTGGTCGAACTTCGACATATCCCCACTGCTCGGAACTGTCACTTGTTCCTTCGCCTGAGGCAAAACGGGGATGTACAAACGAGAACAATAGGAGAAAAGAAAGGAAAAGCAAATGTTTCTCCATTCCCACCATATTTCTTATTTGTTGCAGATTGAATAAGCTGGAGGAGGGTCTGTCACATGGGGGGCCGTCAATGATTTTGCCCTAAGATATTTTGCCAGTGACTGTCGGCATCTCGTTGGATAGGGGCGGCCTGAGAAAACAAAAGCAGGGGAAGACTTCAAGAAACTATTTCTCGGTCAATTAGGTAGGGCCACAATGACACTGTCCAGAGCGAGCTTGTCCTCATTGGGCTGTGATTTTGATCGGTGGGGACAACGGGAAACAAGTGCGAGCCAAGCAAACATTGTTTAGAATCTGGAATGGAAGTTTTCCAATCAAGTACGAACGCGAACAAAATAAACTAGCCAGGAGTTATTGGATCTGTTGACATCAAGAACTCCATCGAATCTCAAGCCGAACAAGAGGAAGAATTGGTTTGGGATATGCGTTTTTTTGGTGAGACAACATCAGTCGTCATTCCAGTGAATCCTCTCTCCCACGTTTGGGTTGTGATCGGATCGACTGGGACAAAGGGAAAGGAGTGCGAGCGAAGCAACATTATTTAGAATCTGGAATGGAAGTTCTCCAATCAGGCAAGAACGAGAACAAAACAACTTAGCCGGCAGTTCTTCGATGTGTCGACTTCAAGAGCTCCATCGAAAGTCAACCCGAAGACGGGAAGAATTCATTTAAGATACATGTTTTCCGGCGAGACTCCACTAGGAAAAATTTAGATAATATGAAAATTAAAATTGTTGGAAACCTGTTGGAAAAATGAAAAAATAAGATTAACTTTCATATTCCGCTACTTGGAATACGAAATTTGATGAGATAGGCCTTAGCAGCTATCTTCTCAATATACAAAGCCTTTCTTACTCTGCACAGAATAATAGAAAGAATGGGAACAACTAAGAAAGAAATGAGAAGGAGAAAGGAAAAAAATTGTATAACCCAATAAGAAAAGAAATGAGAAGGAGAAAAACAAAATTCTCTTTTAATTTGGTTTGTCTTAAAGGACTGTGGTTTGAAGTTTAATTGAGATAATGACACAATTGATTCCTGTAATCCTTGAATTTTTAATTTATGTAATATAATCACTGAATTTTAGTCTAATATGCATTGTGATTTCTAAATTTTTAATTTATTCAACATAATTTATGAATTTTTGGTACATTTTTAGTTATTGATCTTAATAGGCTATTTAATATTACTTTCACTTTCTGGGCATTTGATGCACTTTGACAATGGCAAAGTTTTCAACAGAACGCTGGACGTGGCTAGGTGCAGCACTGGCATAGCGTGCAGTGTCGTGATCGAAATTAAAAATTAATCCTGTGCATTTTATATGTCAGTCAATAATGAATTTGTCATCGACCAAAAAAAATAAAATAATGAATTTGTCAATAGGCGGCCAGTTCTGGAGGGGCAAGAGCAGGTTTAGAATTGCAGAGATGTGCAGCGCCCCCCGTTTTCTCCGCTCTACAATCACATTATTTGTGAGGCCAGTCTTAAACCATGACAACTTTGTGTATGTAAAATATCAGTTTTGAAAAGTCAAAGGTGAAGGAAGAAAATGAAAAGAAGAAACGTTGAAAAAGTCAACAAAAGAAAAGCAAAAAAGGAAACGGTGGAATGCTTCAGCCCTTTTGTGAGGCCGAAAGCACGCACGCACGCGCGAGCAGAAGGAAGGAGAAGAAAAAGAAGGGAAAGAAAAAGAAAGAGTGGAAAAAGAAAAGAAAAGAGGGGTTAAGCATGCGCTTGCGACGGATGCCTCGTCAAGGTGAAGTCACTACGTGTCTCAATGCCCTATAAGTGTTCACGCTCCTCGTCCATCTAATCGGGATAGTTTTGGGATGTGACATCTTATGGTATCAAAGTTTACGTTATGACATTTGGATGTAGATTTTATGGGAAATTGCGAGATTGTGTGTTAGTTTATAGTATGCGTTAGTCTTTTGTTGCTAGGACGCATGTTTCATTTTAGGTTCAAATGTCTATTGGTCCGACTCAAAGAATGAGAGAGCCAAAGCAATTAAGAAGATTTGGAGTTTGGTGGTATTGCTACCGAATCCAAGGAGGAAACTTTGGATTCTTCCTCCCTTTGATGTCTATGTCGGTTCTTATGCGCTTTAGACTTTCGGGTTTTTGAGGATCCGAATTTTTTTGATTGGAAACAGAACTTAACATTCAAGAGTTAACAAAGTTACAACCCTTAGAGAGGGCATCATTACACAGAAGATTAAAAAGGGGTGGGGGTGGAAGAAAAGCCCAATTGGAGCCCAGAGCTCCTCGGCCTTGAGCCTTAGCAGCCCAGTCAGCAGGCAAGTTTGCTTCACGCCTACAGTGTTGGAATCGCAAATTAGGGCAGCAATGAAGTAGAGCTATGGCGTCCTCGCTCAGTGATCGACATTCCTGGGATGGTCTCTGACGGAGATTAATGGCCTCGACAAGCTCCAAACAATCCGATTCAAGGATCAGGTTAGTGTTAGCCAATCCCTGCCTTATCAAAGAGTTGAGAGTGTATAAGAGAGCTTGTGTTTCTGTTTGAAAGGGGGGAGGAGGCGGCTACGAGTCTGGAACTGCCTCTGAGCAAGGTACCGCAATGATCTCTATAGAGGTAAGCGATCGAACCCCTTACGGGGCTAGATGGAAAAGCTCCATCCATATTAACTTTAACGAAGCCAGGAACGGGGGCAATCCAGCAGGTGTGAGGGTTCGGGGCAGGTACTTTTGGATCCAGAAGCCTCGGTGCAGGGGAGATATGCAGCCTTGCTGATGTGAGTGCGGAATCCACAATATTCCGAGGGCTCAATTGCTGTCATTGGAAGACATAAAGGTTCCGTGCCTTCCAAATCTGCCAGAGGATGGATGCGATTACCTCCAGGCCAGGTAAGTGAGTTCTATTCTGAACTAGATCAGCCAACCATGCATCCATACGGTATGTGCGAAATGCAGAAACTGAAATGTGAACATCAGGATGAGCCCAAACCTACTGAGATGTAGGGCAAGCCAAAAATAAATGCTCCATAGTTTCTGGGACTGGAGATATGCAAAGGAGACATAGTGGGTCATCTGTGACATGTCGCCTGAAGAGATTCTCTTTTGTTGATAATGCATTGTGACATATAGACCATAGGAAGACTCTGATTTTCGAAACCGTGTTGATTTTCCAAATTTGTTTCCAAAGACAAGGAGGTGTGGTGTAGGATGAGGAAGCCCGATTATTGCTTGTGTTGGTGTCTGATTGTCTAATGCGATAATAGCCACTTTTGACAGAATATTTGCCCTCATGCGATCCAGTCCAGAGTAGTTGGTCTGAGTTAGATTCTGGCCTAAGTGGAATGGCTGTAATTTCTTTAACCGTTTGATTATCAAAGCATAGCTCGAGTCTTGGAAAATCCCAAGTGGGTTGGTTTGCAGAGATGAAACTAGCCACCCTCTCGGGTTCATGTCTAGGTGCTGGCCCAGCCATGACCCCTCTGTTCAGCCATCTATCCTATCTGACCCTAGTGGTCTCGCCGTTGCCAACTTGCCATTGCATATGTTCGGTGATGGAGTCTCTTCCTAGGAGTATACTTTGCCAACCCTAGGAAGGCCGCTGTCCCTTTTCTACATGCCAGAACTCTTTGGAGTGGTAATATAAGCCCTTAAAAAGAGAAGTCCATTCGGAGAGAGTCTCCACGGCTGTTTGCCCAAAAGGGCTTTGTTAAAGGAAACTAAATCTCTGAATCCCATACCGCCGTTGTTTTTGCATTCTTTCATAAGTTCCCAGCTTTTCCATTGGATCCCGGATCTGGTACTACTATTCTGCCACCAAAAGTTTGCCATCCGCTGCTCAATAGATTTACAGATAGAAATAGGTAGCTTAAAAATAGACATTGCATACTGGGGGAGGGCCTACACCACTGTCTTCAGTAGAATTTCCTTACCTCTTCTGGAAATGAGGTTCTCTTTCCATCTTGCTAACTTTGCATTGACTCGAGCCATAATCCATGAGAACATATCTTTTTTAGAAGCACCCCAGTCCAACGGTATACCCAAATATTTCCCAGTTTTCTGAATTGAAGGAACTCTTAATTCCATAGCCAAATTCTCTTGTAAACTGAGTGGGCTGTTTTTACTTAGAAAAAGACCTAATTTGTTCCTATTGATTGCTTGACCGGTGGCTAGACAATATTGTTGTAGAATGTTGGAGAGATTTTGACACTCAAGCAGCGTACCATCAAGGAAAAAGATGGCATCGTCAGCAAAAAGCAGGTGAGACAAAGTGGGACACCATCTGTTTAGTTGTATTCCTTTAAGATTACCTATGTCTACTGCTTGTGTGATAAGTGTAGAGAGAAGATTAGCCAGCAGGATAAATAGATAAGGAGAAAGGGGGTCACCTTGTCGTAGGCCCCTGGATGGCTGAAAGTAAGGGAGAGTTTCGCCATTTAGCTTGATGCTAATGGATACTGTGGTGACACACTGCATTATCCATTGTATCCATCTAGGATCAAACCCCAATTGATGAAGATACTCCTCTAGAAAATCCCACTCAACCCGATCATATGCCTTGAGCATATCCAACTTTAAGATCCCTTGAAATTTTTTCTTTCTCTTTTTGATTCTGAACTGGTGTAAAACCTCTTGCATGATCAAAATACTGTCTTGGATTTGTCTCCCAGCAATAAAAGCATTATGTTCTTGTGAGATTAGCTCAGGGAGCCAGCATTTTAGACGGTTAGCCAAAACCTTAGAGATGATTTTATAAATAAAATTGCATAGACTAATTGGTCTTTATTGATCTAACCTCTCTGCTTGATTAACTTTAGGGATTAGGATGATGATGGTTCGGTTTAAAGCTGGTGGTAACAAACCGGATGAGAAGAAATTTTTCACTGTAGTGACTAAGTCAGCCTCCAAGATATCCCAGTGACGTTGGTAGAACAGGCCGTTGAAACCGTCGGGTCCGAGTGCTTTAGTTGCCCCTAACTGAAAAGCAGCTATCTTGATTTCTTCCGTAGTTACCTCCGCTGTTAGATTGAGATTCATTTCAGCAGTAACTGTTTGGCTACATTGTGATAGAATAGGAGAAAAGTTCCAAGGACCAACCGAAGTATATAAGCTGTGAAAGAAGTCATTTGTCATGTTCTTTAGAAGCGTAGGTTCACGAATCCAGAGGTTGTTTGCATCTTGCAGCATACTGATATGATTTCTCTGCCGTCTCTGAATTGTAGCGGCGTGAAAAAACTTGGTATTTTTATTGCCCCAACGCATCCAATTTATCCGCGATCTCATAGCCCGGTATTGCTCCTCTTGTTGCCAAACTTGTTGAATCTCAGCTTTCATACGATGAATCTGCTTTTTATCAAAAGTGCAGCCTGGCTGGTTGATGTGATCTTGAATTTGCTGTTTTAATAGGTTAATGTGTAGATGACCGTTGCTGAACTTCTCTCGACTCCATCTTTGGAGTGCTGTGGTAGTTACCAGAAGCTTACGGGAGATAGAAGCATTACAAAGAGGGAGAGATGTCCAGGCAGCAGCTACAACTTGGTGACAATCAGTATGATTAGCCCAGAAAGCTTCAAAGGTAAAGGCCTTCTTGCGTCTTTTGGCAGGAGGCTATAGTGATAACAACAGTGGACTATGGTCAGAGGCTATAGCAGGTAAGGCGAACACTTCAGCTGTCGGGTATTTTAATCTCCATTCCAGATTGCACAAAGCCCTATCAAGTTTTTCCTTTACCAAATCCTCACCTTCCCTATTGTTAACTCATGTATAGGCACACCCTTTGTTATCAATCTCCATGAGTGAGCAGTTGTTTAAGAAGTCTCGAAATGAGCGCAATCTATAAGAATGAGCGAACCTTTTACCCACCTTTTCCCAGTGGTTTAGGATCTCGTTGAAGTCTCCGATGCATACCCACGGCATGATATTTGATCTGCTGATAGAGTGGATAACTGACCATAACTGCTGTCTTTGATGGAAGGATGTAGGCGCATGGATACAGGTGAGTCTCATAGGATTGCCACCTTGGGTATTAGTACAAATCAAGTTGATATAATGGGCTGAGAAGTTCTCGACAGTAACAGAAAGATGGTTATGCCAAAAAATAGCCAAACCTCCAGTAAGGCCTGAGGGGCTTACCAAAAAACGATGCTGGTAATGTATTTTCCTTTGCACTCTTTCTAAAACAGAGTCTTGATTTTTAGATTCTATCAAAAAAATAAGATCGGGCCGATCTTGGACGATGAGGTCCTTTAAAGCTTGAACTGTCAGGGGGTTGCTTAGCCCCTAACAGTTCCAACTAATGATCTTCATTTATCTTTCGGTGGCTTTTAAGGGCAAGCCACCATCGCCCAATTGTCGACACCTTCAGCCTCAAGGATAGGGGTATCCGTTAATTGGTCATCTGCCAGTGCGACCGGTCCATGAGCAAGCGATTCATAAGGCGCATATCTCTTCAGCTTCTTTTGCGGACTTCCTCTGGTAACTTTCCTAGGACTGTTTAGTTTCTCAGATTTGGAGGATTCTGTAGTTGGATCACTGATAGTGAGATGTCCGATTGAAACAGGGGATTTCATTTTGTGCATTGCAGCTGCTTGCTGAGAGGTCGCCTTGTGTGAAACTTCCAGAGAAGCAGCAATATGTAAGTGACGTCGCTAAACTGAGCTATCCTCCATTTGTGCAGCATGCTCATCGAGAGTTGTGGGGATAACAGGCAGCAGTAGAGGAGCCGTTGAAGGAGTTTCAGTTATAGTGTCAATCTCAGTATCTATAGTGATCGAAGTATCATAAAAAGCTTGCCAGAATGGACTACATTCTCCAACTTCCGCCCGAAGCCATTGACCAAAATAGAGGTTGTCACGACCTTCCAGTTTGGTATCATCATAGGGAATCAATTTGCAATAGGAAGCATAATGGTCGATAACCCCACAGGAATAGCAGAAATGGGATAGTCGTTCGTAGAGAAAATCTAACCAAATGGGCTTACCTGCAATTCTTATCAATTTTCCAGGTTTTAGAGGCTCTTGCAGATTAAGTGCCACCCTAGCGCGCCAAGCACGGGGGGAAGAGCCTTCTTGAGCTGCACTACTGACCTCCAAGACCTTACCAACATGTTGCACAGCTCGACGCAACAAAGATTCTGTACATCTTTCTAAAGGTAAGCCGAAAATTTGGACCCAATATGCACATGTAGAAAAGTCATAACAATGGAGAGGAGTATTAGGGACCCATGGCTGTAGAAGTAGAAGGTGGTTCGAAAAAAGCCAAGGGCTAGTATCTAGAATCCGCTTTTTGTCAGCTTCAGAAGAAAACTTGAAAACGAACAGGCCGGCTTCCCTTTGAGATATTTCGACATGGTCAATACGCCACACACGTTTCATAGTAGATTGGAAAGCCGGAAAGTTAATTGAAGGGTTTGAGTAGAGTTTACCAACTAGGGTTTGTCTGCATTCAACTAATTTATTTTCTGGAATAGCATCTTCCCAGTCTTCTATCTCTTGATCATCCCATAACCTACCCATTCTATTATAGAGAGCTGCGAGCCTTGCATCATTTTCACGGTCCATACTGTTACAATGGGAATTGGGAAAAGTACCGAAGAGGGTTACGAAGAAGAAACCAATAAGATCAATTGGCGATGGAGATGGGCAAGCGATGAAGTTGGGAATCGACCAGTCGGAATCAGTGGAGAAGATGGGTCAGCGAAAGTGGGTCTACGACGTAGCACATGCAGAGCGAAGGGACCAAGGCAAAGCGGGTGGTGGAACAGCGAGAGAGTGGAGAAGTAGCACTAGGAAAACGATGGGGAGATGGTCGCAGGTGAGCTAAATAAGCAAGCTTGTGAGTAAAGGAACCATGGCGATGGAGGCAACAGAGAACAAAAGGGTTTTAATGGAGAAAAAAGAGCTACCGGATGGTAGAGAGAACTCTTGAGGATCCGAATTTAATGAGCTATTTATATTCTAACATTTGTGCTATTGAATGGAGAAAGACCTAAGAATCTAGGCTTCGGTTGCAGAACTGGAGAAAAGAAATTGATGAAGCAAAAATCAAAATGAGCCTCTAAGACTTCATGGTGTGAAGAGACAAAGAACTTGAATTAGAGAAGCAAAGAACAATGAAAGTGAGACGCATTTCTCCATTTGATTCAAATTCTAATGCCGAGCTCCTTTGTTACAGTCGGCTGTCGTTTTTCTGGCTCAACTTTGACAGAATTCTCATAATTTTGTTGAGTGCTCTCTTATGAGAGAAAATGTATCGTTTGTCTAAAGACATTGACATAAAAAATGAAGGGTGATTTAGAGATATGGTGCATCAAGAATCTTAACTTATTTCGCATTTCAAGAGCTTCATATGGGAAATTCTATTATGGGAGGAAGTTCAAGGTCGAGAAACAGAGAAGCTCTTGTCCTTCTTCAATCCATGCACCCATCGAAGGAGTGTACAAGTCAGAAATAGGAATTTCGAATGGGGAAAAGTACTGCATCAGCTTGTTTGCATGAAGGGAGAGCATGTTGTTCATGTTAAAGAGGTCACATTTGGTCGGTCATTCTTGAATCACTATGATGTGTTCGTATTGGACACTGCTTCAACAATATTTTTTTCCAGTGGATGTAACTCTAGCACACAAGAAAGAGCTAGAGCTCTGGAAATTGTTCACTACATTGAGGAAAATAAGCATTATGGAAACCGTCAGGTGGCAACAATAGAGGATGGGAAGTTTGTGGGTGATGCTAATGTCAGCGAGTTCTGGAGTTTCTTTGGTGGCTATGCTCCTATTCCTTGAGATTCACCATCTGCATTCCAGAAGTAGGAAATTGTTCAATTTGTAAAATTATTCATTGCAAAACAATAACTTGGGGGAAACTATTTGAAGTGACAAAAAAGCTGTTGAACTAACAATTGCTCGACATTGATAAGTGCTATTTGTTGGACTGTCATATTGAGATTTTGTATGGATGGGCTGGTGCACCCAATGGTGGAATGGAAGTCATCGATTTCAACTACAGAAGATTTTCTCTGAAATGACGGCAGATCAACTAGGACTCATGTGACCTTATTTACTGAAGGAGTAGAAACTGCCAAGTTACAAGTCTTATGTTCTGAATCTTCCAGCAGAAGTGGTAAAGTGTGATGAAGTTCTCAGGAAATTTTACCAGAACCCCCACCACCACCCCCCCCAAAACAACGATTAAAAAAAAAAAACAAAGGATTGAGATCATCTCATGGAAGCAAATGCAAGAATGGTGGCCGGATCTTATAAGAGGAACATGCTAGTTCAGAGTTCAGATACGCCACGACTTTGACAGGGTGCCCTAGCCCTGAAGCACTTGGATGGTCAAATATGTTGGATTTGTGGTGGTACCATCGGACTTACAGCCAATGGTGACGTCTTTGTTACGTGTAATGAGAGTGCATTCCCAATGTGCCATCCTTATTACAAGAGGAAAAATGGTAATCAGTGTTCTCCTTAATGTATGACTCGCTATAAAAGGCACAAAGGGAGTCCTCGAGTGGAAGAAGATGGTGTCAAAGTTGTAGAGAGCGAGTTCAATGAAACCCAAGGAAATGCCACGAGGCGCCAATGACAAGGAGACATCTTGATCTCTCATCTTCTTCTAGACATGAATCTCAACAGGCAATGCCACTTCTCATTATGGTGAGATCCCTTGTGCTACACCTGACAATCAATCTGTTCGGATAACAACTGACCTTTGGTCTCTTCTGATAGACATTCATTTCATTCTGTTGATCCTAAGCAGCCAGTTCATGTATGAACTGTGGATGCCGCATGGGACTTGAACTCTTATGGCCTTGGAAAGATTGATCGGAAAGAAGGGTTGAAAGTTGGAAACTCAAACAGGAAAGGAACATTCCCCTCATATCCAGCAGATACCCAGAAGGAAAAGGGGACATAGAAGGAATTGGTTTTAATAGAGAAGAACTTCAGACGGCTGACGATGCTTGTCTACCTTTGAGACTTGTGATACTTATACCATCATCACAAAAAAAAGAAGGGGGCTGACGCAATGAATGCCTTGGCCCGTGTTTCAGCTGTCCTTAACAATGGAGCATATCTTTTGAATGACCCGGTATTGACTGAGGCAGACTTGGAACCAAATGGTATTGTTAAAAGCTGTTGTCGTCCCAAGGAAAAAGAACAGAAGAAAAAAAAAAAAGCTTAGAGAAACGCTTTGGTTAATCGCCAGTCTTCATTTTAGCAGCATTCTTGAACAGGAAGGGCTTCGACCATCTACTAATCCAGCAACTCTTTCGGAGGGAGCGATTCGTATTATCAACTGCAACCATGAGGAAAACACAGAATGGGGCAAAGAGATTGGATGGATACATGATTTTGTCACAGAAGATGTCTTAACAGGGTTCAAGATGCAAGTGCGAGGTTGGATCTCTAATTACTGGATGCCTCCTTGCCCAGAATTCAAGTGTTCTATGACTTAGACTGCCATCATTGAGGCATATGGAATTAGTCACATATATTGAGATGCATGAATGATGCGAATCTAGAGAATAGGCAATGCAAGCTTTAATTGTTTGTTGACTCCATGCCAGAGCTCGGTGGACTTGATTTAGGCATGTGAAAAAGAATCTTAAACTGCTCAGGTTGTTCTACCACACGATGGAGTCTTGCAATTGCATTAAGCCACAGTGGCCAGCTTATGAGCTTTTCATGAAGTAACAGTACATCTCAAATTTCTTTATTGCTTTGGCTTACTTTTCCATCCCTCTAGAACTCATCTACTTTGTTAAGAAATCTGTTGTATTTCCCTATAGATGAGTTCTTATTCAGTCTAGTGCCTTTATAGTTCAGTGTGGAGCAAGCCACCTGATCAATTTATGGACATTTATCATGCTTTTAAGAACTGCAGTAGTGATTATGACTTATGTAGCACCGACACGGATACGTGACATGCGACACGATATATCGACACGTCATTTTTCAAAAATAGAGAATTTCGAGACGTTTCGACACGTTATATATTAAATATATTTTTATATATAAATGTGCAAATAAATAAATAAACAAATAATAAAAAGAGCCTAGAATTAATTTATACTAAAAACATTAATTCAACATTAATTTGACAAATTCAACTACATTCCATTGTAGTAATCCATAAAACTTGGAGGAAAAAAAAAAAAAAAACAATCCACGTTTCACTATTAAATTTATGATATGTGCACTACAAGTCTTGTGATATTTTAAAATTAATTTATTTATCTTACATGGCATTTTTTATCACATTTTTTCTTTAAATAAGATTTAAAGAAACAAAACTAGAAAAAGCTAAAATAATTCTAAGAAAAATGGAATAAATAAATAAAGGTAGGGTCGTGATAGCGGTTGGGCATGTTGCTGCCGCTGCCATTACCACCATCGGAGGGGTCTGGCGAGCGGAGGGGGGGCGACCCTCGCCAGCCCAAGGAGGTCGCCCGGGCGAGGCTCACCTAAATCTAGGTGACGCCTCAGTTGGGGTCAACAAGGCTCGCCTAGTTCTAGGTGACGCCGGCCCTCGCTTGTGGTCGGCGAGCCTCCCTAACCCTAGGCAAGGCCTCACTGACCCCAAGTGAGGGTTGGCAACTGTCACTAGGCCTAAGCAAAGGTGTGGTGTCACTTAAATTTGGGCGAGCCTTGCCTGGGCCTTAGCCAAGGCATTGCCTAGAACTAGGTGAGCCTCGCCAACCCTTGTCTAGCTGACGATGGCCTCACCCAAGCCGGTGAGGGTCGCCCCCCCCTCTCCACCACCTAGGATGTTGCCTTGTTGACCCCCCTTTAATGGTGGCAGCGGTAGCGGTGGCAACCCTTAGCCACAAACCCTATTTTTTTTTCATATATTTACATCTTTTTTTTGGTAAAGTTCATATATTTACATTTTGATCCCTCAAGTATTGAAATTTTTTAAAATTGACCTAGTGTGTGTCGAAATCGTGTGTTGAAATTCTGGACTCGTGTGTCGAGAATGGTTGACTGCATGTCAAATTTTTTAACGCTTGTTGACCGTGTGTCAGAGCATGTCAAAGTGTCGGATTCGACAGAAGGCTTTCGGAGAGTGTTGGTTTTTCTTAGATTACGACCATTGCAAAGGTTTTTACTACTATGGTATCATGTGCTACAGCTCTCATGTTTGTGCATATCATCCTAGATCAACTTTAGCGAACACCCAGGAACAATTTCTGAAAAACTAATAACTCTATAATAATAGAGTTATTTTACCTATTTTTAGGCAACAATTATGGTACTTTATAATGCAGTACTTGTTATAAATTTTTTTGAATTTCCTTCTATTTACCAAAATCTCTGTTATTTATGTAGAATAATAAGATATGGAAAAATTGACGAAAAAAAGGAAAGAAAAATTCTGTGATTCAGGAATTCAAATCAAAAAGCCTGGGAAGATGGATCCCAAATCAAGGATTCTAAGATTTATTCCCTGATTTTATGTGAAAAAAATAAGCAATTGTATTGTGTTAGGATTCTTGAATGTATCATATCAATAGAGGATAACATAGATAGTTTTTTTTTTTTTTTTGAGATCGGTTTTCATTGTTTTGTGAGTCTTTGGAGCATTCTAGAGAGAAAAACAAAGATTCAAGATGTTACGTTTAATTTATATTTTCATTTATTCTTCTATTATATTCTAATTTTCTTTTGTTAAAGCTATGATGTAACCTAACCATGATGATGCAAATTTCATGATTTTTATGTTTTGCAAATGATTTCATTCATGTGAGTTATATATTATTGCGCTTAGTATGACTGGTTACCACTTGAATGATCTGATGTGTATGTTTGAGACTAAGAAGTGATAATACACAATTGCTCCTTATAATATATACCCATGAACTAAATGTGGGTAGAGATATACCATATTATTTGTGTAGTTTTCAGTAATAAGGTGATCCAAAAGACTCATTGTAAGCTTGGAATATTCATAAATTTTAATGCACTTATATTTATTTAAATTCACATAAAGTATAGTGGATTAATAAACTGAGTAAATTTGCTATACCTAAAGATAATATAGTAAATAGATTAGGAAATTATGCTATCACATGTTTGATATTGTTCTTGTATGCATAACAATATGAAATTCATATCTAGTGATTATGGTAAAATCGGATGCTCTAAGATATTTATCCGATTGATTTATTGCATTTAGTCTCCAAATTTTGCTTTTAAGATTTTTAATTTTCATTTATTCTCAATTCAATTTTGATCTATTAGATAAATTTCGGAATTAATCTATTTTTAGTATTTAATTAGTTTATTAATCATCAATCTCCGTAGAACGATACTCCTTTTAATCATTATATTACTTATTCAATACGTTTAGTTGCGTTTAGAATTTTATGAACAAAAACAAAGCTACAAAACCTGATAGGGTAATGGGCTTAATTTGTACTCAGGAGGAAACTATCAGATGTGTCAGGATGCTAACAACTGAAATCAGACGCACTCTTGATAGGCATTCTATTTTGAAAACTACTCTGGTTGAACTAGGCAAAACTTTGGCATTGGAAGAGTATGCCCTGTAGATGCCAACACAAATTGGCTTGGAACATCAGCGATCCTACACTCCCCATCAGTAGCATAATCCAGTTGGATACATTGTACCTATTCATTTTCCTGCGATCCATCAAGTGTTTAGTAGCAATTGTATGGTGAAAATATCACCAAATTCACCTGTTGCAAGACTACGTTCTCTTGCAGGGAAATACATTCCCAATGAGGTTGTCGCTGTGCGGGTTCCTCTGCTGTATCTCTCTAATTTCCAGATTGAATAGCCCGAGTTTTTTATGAAACGGTATACTTTGATAATGTTGATGCTTCCATCAGACAGTGCTAGGCAGTGGCATATCCATGAGCTAGAGCTTGTTGAAGTGGTAGCCGATCAGGTTGCAGTTGCTCTCTCCCATGACGCCATACTAGAGGAGTCTATGCAGGCGACAGATCTTCTCATAAAGCAAAAAGTTGCACTAAGCGGAAACAGCTATTCATGCTCGCAATGATTTTTGGCTGTTATGAACCATGAAATGAAAACTCCCGTGCTAACTTCATGGCACTCGTTCATTGGATAGGAAGATGAATGACATATACGGAACAAGGAACACTTCCCTCTTATGAAAAGGAAATCTAGTACAAAGATGTACATGTTCTGCACATCAAGAGTTGTTTGATCATTGAGTAGTTGTTTGTAGACCTAATGAAAATGTCACGCGGGAAGAGAGGTCACTTGGGAGCTTGAAGAAAAAGTGAGTGACACTTGGATTGTGGTATCCAGAGAATTCTAATATTCTATTGTTGGGTTGTTTAATGTGGATTTTGCTGGACGTAAAATTGATGAGAAAAGCACTTTAGGCACAAGGGTGATGCCCCACAATGTCACACACGTGTTCATTTCTTCTGTGTATGTGTATGTGTGTGTGTGTGTGTATGTAAATATGTGTATGTACATGTATATGTATATGTATATAGATCTTTACTTCATATTTAAGAAGCGTTTAGTTAGTGTTTGTGTGTGTGTTTATATATACACCTTCTCAATAACAATAGTCATCCAGATATGAATACGAATATTCAAAACATAACTCATATATTGGATCAATCTTGGGAATTGGCTGGGGGTAACCTTGGCACTGCTTTATATGTTCTATCATCTAATCAAAAGCTTGTCTGTATAATATTCACACTTCACAAGGGTCTATAACTTTAGCATTATTACGTTAACATAGTTTGCCAACATATGCATGCTCTAATTGTGGCTCACTATCATATGGTAAAATGTATTCTGCAATATGTTCACGGCACTTTACAACTTGGAATTCGCATTGTCTTGTAGTTCTCTCCATTTATTTGGCTTTGCCGATGCAAATTGGGCTAAGTGTAAACTTACTAGACGTTCTACCACTACTTATTGTACTTTTCTTAGCTCAATTAGTGTTTCATGATGTGCCAAGAAACAAGTTACTGTAGCCCACTTCATAGTTGAGGCCAAATATTGGGCTTTTGCTTTCATAGCTGCTAAACTTACTTGGATTTCCTACGTAACATCACATTGGGATCTACCAACATCGACTTCATTATTTTTCTTGGACATGATGTCAGCATTACATCTCACAACTAATCCAATTTTTCATGCTCGGACAAAGCACATCAAGATCGATTATCATTTTGTTCGGGAAATGGTTACCCTTGGTTCTATTGTAACACGCTATGTCCTGTCTTCCTCACAAATTATTGACATTTTCACCAAACCATTGACTTGAGATAGTACAAACTAAGGGACTATTTGGTGGAGTGTTATGCCTCAGTGCTGCTGATGTTGCTGATGTTCCTCTGTTCTGGTTTTTTCTTCTGTTTGTTTTTTATAGCTAAGTTTGTTAAATTATGCAGCTGGTATTTTCGTTATTTTTAGGAAGTGAATTAACACGTTTATGTGCGGTTATATGTTGCACGTATGTAAGCAGTTACTGCTTGTATTTAGGGACCAGACTTGACAGTTTCTCTAAGAACTGATGTATGCAAGTCTTGTGCTATGTTTTTTTGTGCTATCTTCCTCTGTCGAATACCATAGCCTCTGGTTTTTGTTTTGTTTATTGCTTTGATTAGTCATAACAATGGTATCAGAGCTCTTCAATGATCTTGAGGGACTGTGAAGTGAAGTAAGCAACGAAGCGTGAAGAAGTAAAAGGTTGATGGAGGCAAGATCGAGTAGATTCTCTACAGTGGCTGCTCCAGTATTTACTGGAGAGAATTATCAAGCTTGGGCTGTTAAGATGACAGCATTTCTGGAGGGTCACGATCTGTGGGAGGCTGTGGAGAATGATTATGAAGTTGCTCCACTTCCAAATAATCCGACCATGAATCAGATCAAATTCCATAAAGAGAGAACCACAAGGAAAGCCAAGGCAAAATCTTGCCTGTATGCTGCTGTCTCGCCTACTATTTTTACAAGGATCATGAGGTGTGACTCTGCAAAGGCTATATGGGACTTCTTGAAGGAAGAATATGAGGGAGATGAGAAGATAAGAAGTATGAAGGTGCTGAATCTCTTGAGAGAATTTGAGAGACAACAGATGAAGGATTCTGAGTCAGTGAAGGAATACTCTGATAGGCTGGTTGGGATAGCTGATAAAATTAGAGTTTTAGGGACTGAGTTGAAGGATGAAAGGCTTGTTCAGAAGATCCTGGTGTCTCTTCCAGAGAAATTCGAAGCTACCATAGCTTCTTTGGAAAATACAAGGGACTTAGTTGATATAAAACTTGCAGAGTTGTTGAATGCTTTGCAGGCATAGGAGCACAGAAGACTAATGAGAAGAGAAGAGCATGTAGAGGGTGCATTGCAAGCTAAAGTGAAGCCAAATGATGGAGGCAAAGGGAAGAAATGGATTCAGTTCAGAGGAAATACTGATGATTCGAGGTTTGTACCAAAAGAAGGAACCTCTGGTGAGTCTAGCAAATGGAAGAAGAACAAAAAGCCATGTCAGTACTGTGGTGGAACCAATTATCAGTTTTTTAGATGTTGGAGAAAGCCTGATGCTAGGTGCAGAAGATGCCACAAGTTGGGTCATATGGAAGCCATTTGCAAAGAGAAAAATTACCAGCAAGCAGGAGAAGCACAAGTGGCAGTAAATGAAACTGAAGAAGAGCACCTGTTTGTAGCTTCAGTTTGTGAATCTTCAGTCGAGAATGATACATGGCTGGTAGATAGTGGCTGTACCAATCACATGACTGGCAATTTGAAGCTGTTCAAGAATCTAAACAAGACAGTCAGGTCCAAAGTCAGAATTGGCAATGGACAGTACATTGAAGTGTAAGGTAAGGGTATAGTTGCTATTGAAGGAAATCAGGAAGTGAAGCTGATCAGGGATGTTCTCTTTGTGCCAAACATTGATCAAAATCTGTTAAGTGTTGGTCAATTAGTTGAAAAGGGCTATAAAGTGAAGTTCGAAGGAAAGGAATGTCTCATTAATAATGCAGACAGCAACGAAGTGTTGAGAATTCCAATGAGGGACAAAAGTTTTATGTTCAAGCCACAAGAGATGCAACATATGGCTTTGAAATGCAAAGAAGAAAATGCAGAGCTATGGCATAAAAGACTTGGGCATGTTCACGGGAGGAGTATGCTATTTATGCGAAGAATAGCTTGGTAGATGATTTGCCAAGCTTGGAGGGAGAACTTCCACGGTGTAGAACCTGTCTTCTTGGCAAACAAGCCAGATTTCCCTTCAAAGGAGGAGGCTCGAGGACATGTGAAAAGCTGCAGTTAGTTCACACAGATGTATGTGGACCTATGTCTGAATCCTCTCTTAATGGTAGCAGGTATTTTATTACCTTCACTGATGATTTGACTAGGATGAGTTGGATTTATTTTCTGCGAGCTAAGATTGAAGTAGCTGATGTGTTTGTGAAGTTTAAAGCCTTACTTGAGAATCAGAGTGGGAAGAAAATTAAAACTCTTAGGTCTGATAATGGATCTGAGTATACAGCTCGCAAGTTTAAGTTGATTTGTGAGCAAGCAGGAATTGTGCAGCAGTTTACTGCACCTTACTCACCTCAACAGAATGGGGTTAGTGAGAGAAAGAACAGAAGTATTATGGAGATGGCTAGATGTATGATGCAAGAGAAGAAATTGTCTAAGAGGTTCTGGGCTGAGGCAGCTAATACTGCTGTGTTTCTGCTAAATAGACTGCCCACAAAAGCCTTAGAGAAATCAATACCTTTTGAAGTCTAGCAAGGTGTTAAACCTTCTGTAAAAAATTTGAAGGTTTTTGGGTGTTTGTGTTACACTCATGTTCCTAAGGTTAAGAGGGACAAACTAGATAAAAAGGCAGAGACTGGGATATTTATTGGATACAGTCTTCAATCAAAAGCTTACAGGATTTTCCATCCCATGACAGGGAAAGTAACTGTGAGCAGAGATGTTATCTTTTTAGAGGAAGATGAGTGGAATTGGATGGAAGGAAGGATTGCAGAACTACATCACTTCGAAAAACAACTTGCAACAGATGTGGAGGCTAATGAAATTATAGAGGGATTGGAAGACAGTATAGATGACTTACCAGTGAGAGGCACAAGGTCACTTGCTGAGATCTATGAAAGAAGCAATGTGGCAGTGCTCGAACCATCTAATTTTGTGGAAGCCAAAGAAGATCAGAGGTGGATTGCAGCAATGCAGGAGGAGATTGCAATGATCCAGAAAAATCATACATGGGAACTTGTAGACAGACCACTAGATAAGAATGTGATTGGGGTTAAGTGGGTGTTTAGGACAAAGCTTAATCCTGATGGTTCTGTTAATAAGTATAAAGCAAGACTGGTTGTGAAAGGCTATGCTCAAATCTGGGGAGTAGACTATTCTGAAACATTTGCTCCAGTTGCAAGGCTGGATACAATAAGACTTCTGTTAGCTGTTGTAGCAGAGAATGGATGGCCTATCTTTCAGTTAGATGTCAAGTCTGCATTCCTAAATGGAGAGCTTGAAGAGGAAATTTTTGTTGAACAACCTAAAGGTTTCAGTATTAAAGGGCAAGAAGAAAGTGTGTACAGACTGCGCAAAGCTCTATATGGATTGAAGCAAGCTCCAAGAGCTTGGTATGAAAAGATAGATCGATACTTACAGGATTTTGGTTTTGTAAAAAGCTTAAGTGAGTTCACTCTTTATGTCAAGAAAGTGAATCACAGTGTGGTAATTCTATCACTCTATGTAGATGACTTATTAGTGACAGGAAATGATGCAGAATGTTAAGCAAGGTTTGTTTGCAGGTTTTGAGATGTCAGACTTGGGAAAGATGGCTTATTTCTTAGGTCTGGAAGTTAAGCAAAGTCCATATAAGATCTTCATTTGCCAGAGGAAATACATGAAGGAAATTTTAAAGAAGTTTCAGATGGAAGATTGTCGAAGTGTTAATACACCTATGGCTGCTAGAGAGAAGCTGCAGAAGGATGATGGAACAGATGCAGTGGATGCCTCGATGTATGGAAGTCTGATAAGGTGTCTCATGTATCTTACAGCAACCAGACTAGATATTCTATTTGCTGTAAGTGTTTTATCCAGATTTATAAGTAATCCTAGTCAGCTACATTTGATTGCAGCAAAGAGGGTCTTGAGATATCTAAAAGGAACCTTGTTCTTTGGTGTGAAGTTTCAGAGGGGTCAAAAGTTTAATTTACAAGGATTTTCTGATAGTGATTGGGCTGGTTCGATGGATGACATGAAGAGCACATCTGGATATTGTTTTAGTCTTGGTTCAGCTTGTTTTTCTTGGTGTTCCAAAAAGCAAGACATTGTAGCTCAATCTACTATAGAAGCAGAATTCATAGTCGCTCTGCAGCCGCAAATCAAGCTTTGTGGCTGAAGAAGATAATGAAGGATTTGTGGTTGAATTCCGGTGGCTATATCGAAATCAATGTGGATAATCAAGCTGCTCTAACAATATCACGAATCCAGTTTTTCATGGCAAAACCAAGCATTTCAATGTTAAGTTCTTCTTTACGCGTGAGGTGCAACAAAATAGTGAAGTTAAGCTGGTTTATTGCAGATCTGAAGATCAACTTGCAGATATGTTCACAAAGCCACTTCAAGCTGGAAGATTTGAGTTATTAAGAGAGAAAATTGGAGTTTGCAGCAGCAAGAATCGATCCAAGGAGGAGTTTGTTGGAGTGTTATGCCTCGGTCTTTGCGATGTTGCTGATGTTCCTCTGTTCTGGTTTTTTCTTCTGTTTGTTTTTAATAGCTAAGTTTGTTAAATTATGCAGCTGGTATTTTCGTTATTTTTAGGAAGTGAATTAACACGTTTATGTGCAGTTATATGTTGCACGTATGTAAGCAGTTACTGCTTGTATTTAGGGACCGGACTTGACAATTTCTCTAAGAACTGATGTATGCAAGTCTTGTGCTCTGTTTTTTGTGCTATCTTCCTCTGTCGAATACCATAGCCTCTGGTTTTTGTTTTGTTTATTGCTTTGATTAGTCATAACACTATTTCAGCTTCTAATTTTCAGTTTCATGGATATATATTGTTTGGAATTATGGCATAGTTTGTAGATGTCAGTGAAGACACTTTTTTGTTGTAGATGTCGATTCTCAGAGTCTCATTCAAGGTTGTAATACAGGTGAGTGGTCTAGAATCATCTTTATTATTTGTAAAGCACTTTCTTTGTATGCAAGAAACATGAATAGACTATTCTCTGGCGTCCTGTTTTTGCCTTTCGCCTGTGCTGACCTTGATATGAAAAGTCTACTGTTGATGTAAGACTCCTTTGAGTTGGCTTGATTTTCAAACTAAGACTTGCTTGGCGACTGAGTGATGCTGCCCACCATTTGTAAGGAAATGCATGGCTGGTCGATGGGTACCTGCACAAGTTCGGCAAAAACCAAGCTGAAAAACTACAGATATCTTCTTGCAGTTTCAGCATGTTGTCTTTTCACATTTCCCTGTTCTGAGTTCTAAGTATCGAACTGTTTATGTTGGGAAATGGAGTTTTTGGACACTGAGAGGAATAGCAAAAAATAGTGTGCTGGCTTGTGAAGAACATCCAATGACTATGCCAAAGTATGTTTTTATATGGAGCTCAATGGTCATTTTATTATTAGGTATAAATATATATCTTCTTGCCCGATTTACAGCATTTCATTTGACGATCAAGATGTCGAAATGATTTCGATTGTTTTCTGTTTTTATAGAGAAGTAATAAATCGTTTAGAAAGATTTTATAGTTTCCTCATTTTACATATTTTAAGCAAGCTAAAAGCAATTTTTACGGTGAAGTGTTATTTCGCAGTTTTCAAACTGTATTTAGAGGCATGACAAGAAAAAGAATAATAGAGCAACAAATTTGTGAAATTAATTTTTTCTTTTATGGAATGGTGGTCTGAGCTATCGTTAGTACAAGAAATATGACAAAGGGTACAATAGAATTCCATAGATTGGAAACCCTGATACTGGTTTGCAGAGATGTGAAAAATTGAGAGGGAGAATATCATCTTTAGAAATTTCATAGTGAACAGAAATTTAGAAATATCATCTGTAATCGAATGCACTTGAATAGTCCTTTTGCACTTTGAAAGAATGATTCAAAGCCTGAGGTAATTTTCATCGGATAACAATTCCACTAGAGGGATTTGATTGTGGATGACTCACCATGTGTCCAGCACCGAGAATCCAGTAAAAGAAGAGGTTCCTGTAGGATCTCACGAATCCTTTTGTCCCCGTAAAGCCTTTTCCACAGTATAGAGGAACACGGTCCTCACTCAGGAAACTGCTCAGACCGTCCCACCTGCATGTTATAAGGCAAATTTGAGAGACCATTTTCGAAATCAAGAATCTGAGTCAATGTCTAGGGGTGTGTTTTGCTGAAAAGGAGCCATTACTTGAGCTTATTGAGCCATGCTTCTGTTCCTTTTGTTGCACATATGAGATCCAGCTGCAGCATCGGGAAGCCGTCCAAATGAGATCATGCAGAGGCAAAATCAGTCAGAGGCGAGACTGCATGAAGTGCATCGGGAAGTTTATGGAGAAATCCTGACCTGTCCATTGTAAACGGTGACGTTCACGCCTTTGGCTAAAAGCTTGTCCACCTGAGAAACTTTCATGAGACTTCCTAATCTTGTGGTGGCAGACGATTAGAAACTAAAAATTGAGTTATCTTCTCGTTTATGTCCAGAAGGTGGTTCTCATTGTCACACTAAAATTAGTGTTTACCTCTTCGATTCTTGGTTTCATGAAGTCTCCATAGAAGGCTGGGAAAACCAAGCCACCCTGTCCTTGCCATCTACAACAAGAAGAATTTAAATCGACCCATCAGAAGGAAAAATAATCAACGTACTTTTAGAATCTCATTGCTTTGAGAAAAATGAATAATATGAATATTATTTTTCTTAAAATATAATCGCTTGTATCACTTACAAAAATGAATGAACGAAGAATATTTTCATCATTTAATAAAATGTTTGGACAGAAATTGTGTCGATAATGAATAATTTTTTTATTGATTAATAATTTTAAACGATACAAGCGATCATTTTGAGGAAAATGTTTTCCAAATTGAGCCCAAATGTCGGATCTGAATCAACCATGATAGAAATAAAGCTTTGGGTCTAGCTGCAAGGAGAGTTAAGTCTGTCAAACATTTCTGGTCTTCTGGAACTTACGTCACATTATCCGGAATGACCTTTAGCTTTTTTCTGATCGGCCCGTTCATCAAGTTTCCTAAGCCACCATTGGCTGCACCTGCACCAGTTGAGGTCCTCTCCATGTATCTGTTTGACCTAATTCTGCTCTCTTTCACCGCCACAGAATTGCTCACATCGTCTAACATGAAGTTGTAAAAGTCCTGCAGGTCATGCAGCTTTCAGAAACTCCCTCAAAACTGAAAGCGCATACCATTTTCAAGCGGTATGACAGAGCAAATGATGGAGATATATACCACGTTATTACTGTATTGTAGAATGACCCGCTCCAGGTCATACCAAGTTCCGGTGGCATCTTTTGTTTTGCCTTCTGCAAGTTGCTGCTGGATCTTCAGGGCTAAACTGGATAGCACAATAGTTCACTTATGTTATGCCCATCTGTCTAGTGTTCTTTCTTAGGAAGGACCTAGAAGGATAGATATGACTTAACCTATTTGACTGATTCAGGCCATTCTCATCGATTCGTGACATGACTTTAAGAACAGATCCCCATGAGAACTTCAATTTAGTGCAGATACAATCGTGAGTCACCAAGCAGAAATGACCATCTTCAGTATGCAAAACGATCAAATTTCTTAATGGCTGGAAATCACCTACCACAAAGTCCTCAGGAGAAATCCAGCTATCCCCCAAAGCAACTCCTGTAAATACGAAAAAGCATGAAAAAAAATAGTGCGTCTCTGATTATTGAGTACCAAAAATCATGACAGTGCGCGACTACTTCAAACAAGTGACACAGAGTTGTTGGGAAAAAAAGAATTTTTTTACCCCCAAGTTGGGCCTTCAGTTTTCCAGCTTCAATAGCTTCTAGAGCTGTTAATCCAAGGGCAGAAGCAAATTTGCCTCCATATGATTCTGCAAAGATGTACAGAGGACTCTTTTGGAGGGTCTCATTCCCATTGAAGAGCTCTATCAGCAAAGTTGTCAGATCAGCGGCTGCTTCATAGTCTGTTTTCACTACTAAGCTCTCATCCTCTACATAACTGAAACCTGTTGCCACTGGACTGTCCTGTGTACGCAGAGAATTACAAGTTACACGACTAAGCAACGGTGCCTGATAAATGCCAATATTTAGAAGAGATTCTTCAGAATTGTTTGAAAATGAAGAGAAATTGCTATGCACCACAAATAAAAGATCTGCTTTTCGAAGCCATGTGAAATTCCGGGGCTGCAAATTCTCATCCAGTGGTCCAATTTCCCCAAAGTTTCCAAATCCAACACTGGAGCCTCCCTAGGAATTGAAGGAGAGAGGTGATAAAAAAAACACTGATTTTCATTCTATTGGGTGTAACTTAAACGGTAAGATTCTCACAGGGCCTCCTTGGAGCCACAGCAGTACTGGCCATGGTTTGGAATGGTCTTCAACTCTATATGGACTTCTGTATAGCCACCAGAAGAGGTGAGCCCCTACAACCCAATAAATAAATGAAACATCAATTTATTCCTTGAATGTAGAATGGCACAAATGAAATTACATATGCATGGCGATCATTTATTTGAACACAGCCATATATTGTTTTTATCACCAACTGAGCAATTTGGACACTGAAACTACGTACCTGGTCGAACGTCGACATATCCCCACTGCTCAAACCCGTCACTTGTTCCTTCGGCTGAGGTAAATCGGGGATGTCCAAGTGAGAACAAAAGGAGAAAAGAAAGGAGAAGCAAATGTCTCTCCATTCCCACCATATTTCTTATATGATGCAGATTGAAAAAGCTGGAGGGTCTGTTATATGGGAGGGACGTCCTTGATTTTTCCATAAGAAATTTTGCCAGGGGCTGTCTCCGTCTTGCTGTATGAGGACAGCGTGAGAAAACAAAAACAGACGAAGACTTCGAGAAACTGTGCTGCTTGGTCAATTAGTTAGAGCTACGATGACACCGTCCAGAGCGAGCTTTTGTCCTCACTGGGTTGTGATTTGATTGGTGGGGACAACGGGAAACAAGTGCGAGCAAAGCAACATTGTTTAGAATCTGGAATGGAAGTCTTCCAATGAGGTACGAACGAGAACAAAACAAACTAGCCAGGAGTTATTGGATCTGTTGACTTCAAGTCCACCCGAACAAGAGGAAGAATTGGTTTATGATATTCGTGTTTTTTGGGAAGACAGCATCGTCGGTTCTGTGAATTCTCTCTCCCACGGCGGGTTGTGATTGGATCGATTTGGACGAAGGGAAAAAAGTGCGAGCAAAGCAACATCATTTAGAATCTGGAATGGAAGTTCTCCAATCAGGCACCAACGAAAACAAAACAACCCAGCCTGCTGTTCTTCGATGGGTCGACTTCAACAGCTCCATCAAATGTCAACCCGAACAAAGGGGAAGAATTCATTTAAGATACATGTTTTCCGACAAGACTCTAGCCGGAAAAATTGAGATAATATGAAAATGAGAATAGTTAGAAATCTGTTGGAAAAGATGAAAAAAATAAGATCAACTCTCAAATTTCGCCCATCGAAGTACGAAATTCGATGAGATGAGCTTTAGCAGCTATCTCCCAATATACTGCTAGAATAATATAAGATTGATTGTTGAAGATTTGAGTACGTCCATTACTAAGCTCTAGATTTGGTTGTTAGTATTCTCCAAAGGAAGTCTTCATTTATGGTGGGCGTCAGAAGAAGATTAAAGACAAAAGGCCATCAGCATGATTCATTGTGGGCTATATTTGGGTAGACCCTCTACCATTCAACAAGGAGTAAATGCTTTCATTAGCAAAAGAGAAGCTTTTGTTTGGTTTTTTGTCAGAGAGCATGAAATTCAAACATTGTGAAAAGGAGTGAAGACCTCTTGGTCTTTGGCTCATTTAATGTTTGTGTTTTCTTGTCGTTGACATTTTGTCCTTAGGATAATAAGTGTGCCGGATGTTTGTCTTCATCTTTATTGTAATTTAGGTGTTTTGCCATTATATAGGATGTGAGGGCGTGTTTTTTTGGTAACCAAGGATTCGCCGGAGCCCCATTTTACTTACGCTAATCGGGGTCACACTACCCTCCAACCGCGGATGGCATAGAGGACGTCGTGCCGAGCACTATTTAGACATCAGTACCTAGGGGGAACTAGCCTAGGACCCCAACATCAGGGCCCTCGCTTGAAATACTTTAGCAACGAGAGAGCTTGAACTCTCGACCTCGGCGATGAGGGAGAGAACGCATACCGACTGCGCTATCCGTGGTTGGATGGATGTGAGGGTGTGTTATAAACAAGAAACCACCAAAAAAGAATTCTAAAAACAATTTCTCCTTCCAACTTGTGCACTCGATCCAAATTTCCAAAATTGTCATTATTTTATTTATTTTTGGTTCCAACATCAACATTTGGTATTAGAGCTAGCAATGACATCCACCATTTCTGTTCAATTCAATTGCAACTTCCAAAGTTGAACGAAAAGAATTTTAACAACCGGTCCATCTAGATGAAAGTTCTCTTCAAATCGCAAGATTTGTGGAATCTAGCGGAAAATGGCTACACTAAAGTGGTTGATGCTGAAGCATTCAATGCCTTAAAAAAGGAGGAGAAAGATTGTCTTGTAGAGTCCAGGAATAAAGATAAGAAAGCATTGTATACGATCTTTTAAGCTGTGGAGGAAACAATATTTGACAGAATATTGAGTGTGAAGATCTAAAAGAAGCGTGGGATATTTTACTAAAATCATACAAAGGTGATGATCGTGTATGACGGGTGTAGCTTCAAATGCTTCGAAACGATTTTGAGTCTTTACGCATGAATGACTCTGAATCAATCTCGACATATTTGGATTGTGTGCAAACCATCATTTACCAATTGAGGGTTAATGGTGAAGAACTCCAAGATTTACGAGTCGTAGGAAAATCTTGAGGTCTTTGACTAGAAGATTTTGACTATGTCGTCATAGCGATTGAGGAAGGGCAAGATCTGTCAACCCTAAAATTGGAACGGTTGATGGGTTCAGTGTGCTCGCATGAGCAAAGAATGAATCAAAAGTCCATTGGTCCAAATTCTGACCAAGCATCGTAGCTCCATCAAATCGAGGAGGCTATCAAGGCAGTTGAGGTTGTGGAGGAGGTCGAGGTAGAAGTGGAAATTCAAATTTCACTGAAAAATATGAAACAAGTGACAAATCAAAAGTCAGAGCATTTTACGTGGAATAAATTCAGACATTAAAAATCCGAATGCCAAGCAAAGGAAACATATGAGCAAAGGTCTTGAAAAAAAAAAAGGAAAATAAATAAATGTTGGGTTAAACTCAATTGAATGAATTGCATTGAAATTGGTGCTCGGCTATGAACTAGATCTGAAAAAAATGAAATTTAATTTTCGAAATCATTTGTGAAATTTAAAATTTCTATGAACCGAGAAATTCTTTTGTGAATTATAATTTTCATCAATCATATTACACCCCCACAAATTTCGTTGTTCTACGCAGTTTTGTGCTAATAGGCTATGCATGTTCTTGGTTTATTTGTAAGTGTTTTAGAGATTTTTGCTGAAAATTCTCATAGGAACAATCGCACTTCACACTTACGTAAGGGTTTCTATCCAATGTATTTTGCAGTTTAATATGCCACCAATAATGATCATGAATTATTAAGAGCTTAGCACAACCTCTTTTTCATTGTAGTCTTGTACTATTCTCACCTTAGAAGGGATAACAATTTTTAATAGTACCTCACTAGATCAACAAGTGACTTGTTATTACCCATATAAACTTAATTTAGAGGATTGCCAATCACATAAGTTGGGTAACATCACTATTGATTTACCTTGACTAGCTTAAGTCCATTCCCCTCGATATATCATAAATTATCTCCCCAGAGGTTTAGTAAGAGAATTGACCAAATTCATATAACCAATGTACATGATTCTATCTTCAACTAATTATTTTACAACATTGTGTCCTAACAAGATGTGTCTTTTTTAACTATTGAAAGTTTCATTCTTTACGAGGCTATTGTTGCTCGACAATCATGATGCATAGCCACGGAAGGCGTCCGTTTCAGACTATGTCAAGGTCATCTGAATCCTAGGACGTTGAGCTCCTTCATGGTGGCATGGTGGTGGTATCAGTGGCAAACGGTGGGGCAGTGGAGAGAGAGAAACGCCGGTTTCATGGGCTTCTTAAGGCGTGCTCAAGTAAAAGGGAGAATGACCCTAACAAATGCAACTTTGGGAGGATTAATTTAACTATTCAAAAATTTGGGATGTAAGGTGTACTTAACTCGAAGACCTATACAATAAAGTTCTATTCAAATTGTGATTCGGAAAAAAAATTAAGTATGAGACAGAGAGAGTACATAAAATAAGTGTAATTTTATGTTATTTACATGGCAAATATTTCCAGTGGGTAGTTATTTTGACTCTATTTGCAATCACATTTTTAAGTTTTGATCTCAATAAGTTATTTTAATTTAACTTTCACTTTTTGTGCATTTGATGCACTTTGGCAATGGCAAAGTCTTCAACAGACCGCTGGTTGTGGCTAGGTGCAGCACTGGCATAGCGTGCAGTGGCACCTATATAAAGCAGCAATTCAGCTACGAAACTTTCAACATTGTGCTACGCCACACAAGTAAAGATTAGATTGAATATGACCATTCATGGCACTAAAATTCGCAATGAAAACCCCAGACCAAAAAGGCAAAATATTACTTGCAATGAATTATTTTACATGTGAATAAAAAGAGGTAAACCGAACCATAAAAATAAGAGAATGGAGAGGGAGGAGGAAGGCGATGCAGTTCGTTCAGCAAGGAAGATTTGCACCACCCCCGCAGCTGCTACTCAGCTGCAAGAACGACCCGAGCAACTTCAACGACAAGCTATCCAACTGCCTTGCTGACCTCTCTCCCAACGACCTGCTGTTACTCAACACCACGCCTTTCTCCAGTAACGACGACGTCGGATCATCGTTAGACGATGAACTACAAGCATCCTCTCTGTCCTCTTCCACGTTTAGGATGATGTCACGAGATAGGGCCGAGTCCGAAGGTGAGCTCACTAATACGTTGAGCGACACACATCGATGGAGCAAGCTGCTCGATGGCGATGGCCCATCCGAACCCCCGGCATCACCTCTGCCACTGCTGGAAGCTACAGTCATGGCCAAGAGATCATCTGCCGTCCCTCCTGGCGGGCCGACCACAGGAGATCGACAGACGGGGCAGTTACTATGCGCTGAGAACCACTGGTCGATACATGGGACGTGGAACGCATGCCGGCAGGCGGGCAACAAGCGCACCGCCTCACAGTCCGCCAGTTCGCCTAAGCACACAGCACACTCACTCTGGTCAACGCGGAAGAGCCGGTTCCCCTTGGAGGAGTAGGAGAGGACTGGGATGGCCCTGAGGACCTTCTCCTCGACACCGTCGGTTCTAGCTACAGAGTTCTGTCGTTCCCCAGGCGGATTATTTGCTGGGAGCTGCCGCCGCCGGGCGTAACAGTGGACACAGAGGACGTGGTAGGCGACGATGGCGAATGAGGTGGCAACGATGCCAGTCATGGAGAGAAGGAGGGGAGTGAAGTAAGATCCCGACGGGGTTAGGGTCGAGGAAGACGGGCTGTCGTCCATTGCTGCTCATTTGATTTTGGTTGAGGGGCTTTTGGGGTTTATTTTGCTCGCTCAATGGACGTCGCTTTCTGATGATTAATTATATTGATGGCCTTAGCGCATGCTCTGGGGATGGCGTCGATGCTTTCATGAAAGCTTCGAGATCGGTGTCTGACTTTGTGGTTGTCCTTGTTCTCGTTCTTGAACGGGGGAGGTAGATGCCGGTCGGCTGCGCTTGTGACGATGTAAACGATGGAGGATTCTTGATTTGTTCACTTCCCTGGATTACAGAATCCACCAACCACCCGTCAAGAATTTGTGAAATTACGCAGAGTGCCCGCAAACACCACAAAAATAATTTGTGTACCATTATGGCCACCATGTAATCCGTAAAATAATTGGGGTGAACATCTTTCCTATCTAGAATATAAATTATATTTCAATTAAACATATTAAAATGAATAATGCAATTACATAGTCTGAATGACTGAATTAATTTTTCCTATTTATATCTATGTTCCTGCTCTAAGGGTTCTCTCAATTTTATGTGTGCCGTCCGATGTGTCAAGATTTGGCATACAATCACAAGGAAATCGAGAGTAAAAACGTAAAAGAAAATTCAAGACATGAGGTATTATCTTGATTTATCTTTAAATTGGGGCTACATCTGACAGATGATTTCATTATAATTAGTACATCTCACCACTTTGTTATATCCATCAATTACAAAAAAAAGAGATTATATATACTTAGTAGCTATTCATGAGTCTAAAACCAACCAACCGATAAAATATGGACTTAAATTATAAAAGTTCTTTGATGTTTCGAGGGCTTTGCCTCAAGACTCTCGTGTCATCCTATTGATGGAGAGTATAAATTAGACCCTAACACGATGCCCATTGGATTCAATGAATATTAGACAAGAATTTATATGATTGTAGGTTTGTGGCCAATTTCAAGTCACTTCAACATCGATACTATATTTATAAAATGATAACTGCATTGGAAGTTTTAAAACTTATCAAGATAGTGCAATTTAGTCCTAAGACTTAAAAAAGGGTAATTATGTCCTAAAACTATTCAAATCGATATAATTGAGTCCAAGTAAACTAATATAAAATGCTAACATGGCCTTTTCTTGATTGTTTTCTCTTTCCTACGTGTTTTTTTTTTTTTTTTTTTTTTATCATTTTGTTTTTTCTACATGGCATCGACCTTACTATAAAATGAAATATAAGACAAGAGATGGCATCATTTTGGCCTAAATCCAAATTTTATAATCAAAATCTAATTAAATTATATTTTAAAAAAAAAGTAATTTAAAAAAACTAAAAAAAGAAAAAAAAAAAAGAAAAAGCAAGGGTAGTAGGCCTTGCCATCGTCGCCCCAACCGTTACCAGAGAGGGCTCAGCGAAGCCCTGGCAACAGGCTGCCACCGCCCTTGCCTTTTTTCTTTTCTTTTTTGTGCATTTTTTAAATTACGTTATACATTTTTTAATCTAATTTAATAAAAATTTTAGTTAAAAAGTTTAGGATTTCAGCTAAACGACGTCGTTTTAATCTTATATCTCATGTTTTAGTAAGGTCAATGCCACGTAGAAAAAAGAAATAATAGAAAAAAATAAAAATAGGAGATAAAAGTAATAAAATAAAGTCATGCTAGCATTTTCCTTTAATCTATATCAAAAGAATAAACGGAATGATTTGATTGTATTAATTCAATAAGCAAAGGTGGTAGCCCTTGCCGCCACCACCCCAACCATTACTAGGAAGTACTCAACGAAGCCTTGGCAATAAATAGGCTGTGGCCACCCTTGCCTTTTTACTTTTCTATTTTGTGCATTTTAAAAAAAAATTACCTTTTAGTTTTTTAATCTAATGTAATAAAAAATTTAGTTAAAAGTTTAGGATTTCGGCTAAACAATGTGGTTTTAATCTTATATCTCATGTTTTAGTAAGGTCAATGCCACGTGGAAAAAAGAAATAATAGAAAAAAGCAAAATCGGAGAGAAAAATAATAAAATAAAGTCATGGCAGCATTTTCTTTTAATCTAAAATCAAAAGAATAAATAGAGTGATTTGATTGTATCAATTCAATAAATTTTAGGATTTGATTGTACTTTTTGTAATTTTTAGAATTCTATAAATATTAGAGACAAGTTTTAGAATTTTTGGTATACTTATTCTTTTAATGAACGATGAATTGGATTTTAGTTTATCATCTAGCGCTTGGACGCATGGTGCATTTGGTGTTGCTAAAGTACCAAGGTGGGAATAGGGCAGGACCGAGTCGAGAAACATTTGGGAGATATCGAAGTTGACCACAACTTTGGATAGGAATTAGGAAAGAGGTGCATAGATATCATCTAAGCCGGCAATGCTTTGACTTGGTTATTGAATCCGCTAGACGGCGGATGGTGATTTTCTCAATCGAGTAATGGTTCTCTCTTTCCTTTTTGGGAATACTGGATTAACCTCATTAGTGAGAGATAATTCTATCAATTTTGAGCTATGGAATTTGTATAATTCCTTCCTCGTGTTAGTACTCGAACTGACTTATTTCTTCCTTTTCCCAAATGAAATTGTTCTCTTACTAAAATATGGGCTTGCACTAACTAGAAATACGAATTGGTAAGTTCCAGATACAACAAACACAACAAATTAAAACTTATGGCCCGTCTATTTTGGGGAAAACTTCACAATAAAGTAAAATACTTTTCAACTTTTCCTTTATTTGGTAATATGTGAACAAAAACATTTTTTGGTGTTTGGATCTCATTTGGAAAATGATTTTAATCTCATAACTTTGACAAAGAAAGAATATTTGAATTTCTAAATTATTCTTCTTTTTCTTTTCTTTTATTTTTCTTTTTTAATTATTCATTTTCCTTCTCCTTCCGTCAATCACTTGACCTCGACAACAACCACAAGCAAGCTTGAGCTTGTTAGGATAGGGCAAGCCGTGAGCTCACTGGCCTCAGTTGAGCTCGAGCTCGCTTGGATCTGGCAAGTCTTGAGTTCACTAGTCTCAATCCAGCTGAGGCCGGAAGGAACCTTGAAGATCAATATTAACCGCTCGAGGATCAACTGAAGGAGCTATAAAGTGCACGTGTCATGATTTTTCTGGGAAAATTGTGGACGGATTCTTCTTAAGGAATGGTAGCTCGACTTTGGTAAGCGCTCTCACCGAGCTTGGTGGGCTAGCGTGGGACGTGCAATATATTATCACCGAATGCAAAGCTCTGTTGGCCCAGATGTCCAAGTAGTCCACTACCTTAGAGAGTCCAATCAATCAGCACATAATAAAAGCCATTCTTTGTAATTGGCTCCCTAATCGTCCTCAGGTTTTATGGGACAAGAGGCCCATTTTCCTTTTACTCATTCGATTATCTGAAACAAATCAAAGTAGATTGTTTCTAACACCGACCCCCGCCCCCCCCAAAACAAAAAACAAAAAAAAATCAACTGTTTCGGCGACAAACATCACACATGCTTTGGGAGTTAATTGATGAATGGTACAGGGCCTAACAAAAAAATTAAGACCGCGGTACCTAAAGGGCATCGTGGGATGTTAATATCTCATAGGTTAGCCAAACCTTGGGCTTAAGATATTTAACTTTCTTAGGTTCCATTTATTTGCAAAATATCAAAGATTTGAAAAATATTTTTCGAATAACGATCGTTTGAATCACTCACAAGAATGAGTGCACAAAAAATATATAAAATCATTCACGAAAATATTTCAAAATAAATTACTATCAATAATGATTAATTAACTAAATTATTTCAAATGATACAAGCAATCGTTTTTAGAAAAAACATTTTTCAAATTATTAATTTTTCTTGAAATACATGGAACATTAAATCAATTTCCTTCGCTCGTGCACTTAGGTAAGCCTTTAGATGATTAATTGATCGAGGTTTTTCAAACTGAGTGGTAGTGACTCAAGTATGGTTTTTCGAGTGTATGATTTGCATCCCGTATGTTACCCAAATCTCGGATTTGAGAAGATCCTAGGAAGCATGGCATAACTAGCAGAAGAACCCCGGTCGGCAAAATTCGAAATGCTACAATAACCATTAAAAAGAATTTCCTACAAGATTTACGATTGAAAACCATATCAAATAATTGGATGAAAGACCAAAACTCAAAACTCTATGACCTAATATTCTTTTAGAAACAATTACTTGAGATGTTCACGTTGAATATTGATCAATCCAAAAATTAATTAGGTACTAGTGTGTCATCGATTTAACTAGAGCAAACCAAACTGAAAAATCGATAAATTAAGATTATCAATTTGACTTCCAATATGCTAAGACCGCCCAAGCAATTTTGAGCAACGGTCTCTTTTGGGACAATTATAAAAAAATTCTTAAATCTATTACGCTTGTCAATTTAGTTATAAACTTTTTAATTTTACCAATTTAGTCATAAACCTTACCAATTGAGTTTATCGGATTAATTTTGTCTAGAAATTGCTAACATAGACATTGGCCAACTGACATGACACAACTAGCGCTGATATTAATATTTTTAATAATATTTTAGTAATTTTTTAATTTTTTTAAAATTTTTTGTTTTGTTTTTTTTTTTTTTTTTACTTTTTTAGGGGAATGAAAGTTGACAAGGGTCATTGGCTAACTCTCACTAGGTGAGGGCACCGTGGTGCTCACTTGATCTAGGTGAGGCCACAGAACCTTAATCATGGAAGGGTGTTGCAACTCTTGATTGTGATCGATGAGGGTTGGCCAACGACCCTCCCAGCCCTAATCCAAAAAAAAAAAAAAAAAAAGTGAAAATAAGTGAATAAAAAAATCAAAAAATTATACAAAATTTAAAATATTATTAAAATATGTTCACGTCAAAATGTCGTACGCGCACATGTAAATGGAATGGATACTTATGTTAATGATGTCAAGGCAAAATTGACTAGAGAAACTCAATTGATAAAATAGCAAAAAGTTCAAAATTAAATTGGTAAAATTGAAAAGTTTATAAAATTTTTTTTGATGGCTACCCCGTCTTTGTACATACGCACAGGTCACAGGCTTAACGAAATAGAGCCTTTAAGTTGGACCAAGCAGTTGCTGATCTAGACATTCTTTCCTCAGCTATTCTTTTCTTTTCCTCTGCCTCTTCTACTTTCTTCTTTTGAGCTTTGTACCCAGACTTTGCCTCTTCTGATTCAACCATCAAAATCTCCCATTCTGAGATGAGCTTCTCTCTTTTACCCTGCACTCCCTCCAGTTTCGCCTTAAACTCTTGCTCCCCCTCCATGTTTGCCTCAAGCTCTTCCTCTTCCATGGCGAGGTTGCTCATCAATTGCTTAAATGACAAATGCGTCCTGTGATTCTTCTTCATCGTCGAAAACATTTGGTCCTTTATCAATTTTTGCAGCTCAAATTCAGCATTGTCCTGCTCAAAGATGAGGAAATCAGAGGTGAATTCATCGAAGTTGGCCCAAAATGCTTTGATCGACTTTTGCTGATCTGCTGATAGCCCACATTGAGCAAGGCTCAAGATGGACACTGCTTCAGCCAATCTGTCCTTCACATTTAACTTGAAGATATCCGAAAGGCACTCTTTCAGAGACCGCTTGGCATTCTCAACTTCTTCTAAGCTTGGAGCTTCAGAAGTCAAGACATCACTCCTTCGATCACCGGAGCACTGCGTTAATTTGCCTGGACGATCCTCGGCATCGTTGAGGAGTTTCTCAAGACTCGTGAAATACAAATCAAATGTATCAGTCAATGTAAGCGCTGGAGGGAGAGTACTTGAATCTGTCTGTGTAACCATAGCAGTGGGAGTGTTCCTATCTGTCAGTGTTAACATTGGAGGGAGAGTATCTGCAGGAGGTTCAGGCTCTGCCAGAGGAGCACTCGCGGGAACACTAGCTGGTGGCGGAGTGACAAAAATTTGGGCTACGACAATCAGAGTATTGCCTACTAAATACGCATTACGCGAGCAACGAAGCTCTCTCAACGGAATAAAGGATGTGAAACCCCAATCGCTCTCTCTAGCAGTGAAAATGTGTTCTGTCTCTGCAAGATCAGCTGCGAGTTTAGCGGTTGCGAAGGATGTAGATCATAAATAGAGTGTGCTTATAATAATATAGACATTTACCATATTATGCAGGAGCGACATTTGACAGCAGATCAAACAACTGGAGTAAAGTTGAAACATGTTTGAATAAAAGATTCGAAACACAGCACCAGAATTTTTTAATTTACTTCAGCAAAACATCAATTTGGTCCGTCAGATTTCTTCAGCATCAAATCTACACTCGCCATCCACTTTCAACATGGTGAATATTCACTCCAAAACTAATCTGGGTGTCTAAAGAGGGGTAGAGTGACAAAATCACATGTTTCCTGTTACTTGAATTTTATACATTTTACATGAACCAACAAAAGAACTCAGATCATCGCTTATCATCCTTTCAGAAGTATATTAACGGCAAGATTAAATAAAAGAACCATCTAGCCGGGGGAAAAGGAGGCCCTGGAGTAGACAATTCATACCTTTTCTCTTTGAAGAACCAGGATTTATCTGATTAACCAGAGTCAATTTGAACCGTGCAAATCTAGACCATCCGTCTCTAAGTCCTGCAGGATCGGCAACACTCAAATATAGTGCCAAAGAGTTGTTTCTATTGCCTTTTGGGTAGATCAACAGGCGCCTGCTCAGAATCAAGCCAACTGCCTAAGAAGATACATCATTTTACGACCGCTGAAAATGAAACAATGTTTACCAGTCGTGGCCGGCAACTGTGAATTCTTGAGAGTAGTACTTGACTGAACTTAAGCTATTGAAGTTGGTGATTTTCCATATGTATTTCCATGAGGTTACGAGTTGTTCACCCACCATTTCCTGCTTCCCCATTGGCAAGAGTTTTAGCAAAACAGAGTTTCATGAATGATCCTCTAACATCAAAATCACGCCATAAATATACTTCCCGAGCTATGAAAACAAGAAAAGAAAAAGATATGATGTTCGACTTCATGTGAAATTAGTTACGACTGCAAGTCGGAGACAAACTTGGGACTTCTGACAGAGACAGAACACGCACCTCTCTGTTTGAACATGGGACGAGCTCAGATTCCTCAGTTATTGCTACAATAGTCCGAGGAAGAGAAGGTAATCCACAAAAGATATTTCTGATATTCATCGTGCTTTTCAGCAGACCACTTTGCTCAGATCAGAAGATTGCACGTAATTGCATTATTAAACACTTGGGTGGACGCGGCTTAGTTGACCGGAGACACCGAGTGAACCATGACTTGACATTGATTGCCTATGAAACATGTCTATGTTCTTCCCCTATTTCAATTCTGTGTTCACATTGACTTTACAAGAGGTCAATTCTGGCAACTGGTGATGATTGAAATCCTTGATTGATTGTCTTAGTAATTTATAAGACATTTGATTTTTCAATTATAAATGAAATACTCACCTAGTTACATGTTTGTAAATTGCCAACTTAACATCTAATTTGCAAATACTGGTCGTTGTGAAAATTGACCAATATTATCGATATGAAGCCCACACCCACGGCAAAACTCAAAAAATTCAGCAACTTATAATTACATTTACTAATTTTTAGTCAATTAGTATGTTACGAACTACATTTGAATTTTTCTAGTCAATTTTAAAATCTACCTATACTCTATAGTTACTGTAAATGTAAACATCTAATAAAGCTAACAACTTACATTCAAATATCCACTTGTAGTTGATCAGTAAACTTATCGACTTTTGTTTCAATTTGATCAATGAGTATCCCGTTTTACCTATATTATCAATATCAAGGCACTATAAATGTATTAAAAGGTTCAATTTATATTGCCAGGCACAGGATTCCCAAGCTCAGCTTCCAGTTGCCGGTGACGACTTAGCAGTGTCTATATGTGTTACATAGAATTATCAATATAGCTGATTTCTACTGCCACATTAAGCAGTGACACACAACTCTTCCCACATGGAATTGAATATAGACTTTATTTTTCAAGCGTTATTAATGTCTGAAGACTATGGTCCAACATTAGTAACGGTTAAGGAGAACTACTACCATACAATAATGGATAAACTAAGAAAAAAAATAATAAAGAAATCGATCAATGTAGTGAGATGAACAACTTAACAGATAGAAGTTGATAAGGGATTTGCGAAATTTATTACACATTTATCTCGATGATAAAAAATATCTATCAAACTATGTTTCGAGTTTGAGTTTGTGTATGAAATCAATAAGAAGATATATGTACGAAATCAATAAGAAGATATAGACCAATCCATAGACTATTGTAGTCTCTACCCGCTGAGTTTCTTTATTTTTACGTGTTGAAGATCAAGAAAAGGGCTCCTAATATATTGTCGGTGGAGATTTGTTTTTTGGACTTAATTATTCTTTCCTTAAAGAAGATGTATGTTCAAGCCGCGTAAGGGAGGAGATCTTTAGTGATTGGTTAATAATATAATTATGTACCCAAGATCTTTCCGCACTGGAGACTCCTAATTCGGCCGCACATGGATGCTTCCTCCATGAGCCGCAAAGTGGAGCTTTTTTTGGGGTCGGACAAAGGGAGTTCTGAACACACGGACTTTTAGTTAATCTAAGCGTGAGAAATAATTGAGCATATGAGTAATTGTAACACTAATTCTTCGATTATTAATTAATAATTTTCTATTGACTCTTCCGTCGAGCATCGAAATTTAGATCGATCCACATAAATCCCTGATATTTTTTATTGTTCCTTGTTTATTTCTCTAGTGATTTTGCATTGATTTAATTGCAAAATTCGATTAGTTTCCACGTTATATTATAATAATTGGTATAAGAGCTTAAGGATTCGATTTTTTGGATTTTGATTTGGGCTTTTGCTCGTCTGATTACTATTTGGAAATTTTGTTTTTACTATTATGTTTGGAGTTAAAGTAAAAATTGAAAAGTTTAGCGGCATGAAAAACTTCAGGTTGTGGAGCATTATGATACATGCTTCATTGACAATTCAAGGTTTGGCCAAGACATTGGACGATAAAGATGAGTTACCAAATTCCATGAAAGAGGTTGATAAGGTATAATTAATAGAGATAGCAAAGGGTATAATCATGTCAAACCTATCCGATGATGTGTTATTGGAGGTAGTCAAGAAGAAGGATGCAGCAGAGTTGTGGGCAAAATTGCAAACCCTCTATGTAATGACGGATTTAAACAATTGCCTATACATGTTGAAGAAGATGTTCCAGTTCTGTATGTTGAAAGTACTTCCATTAGAGCTCATCTAGATGAGTTTAAAGAACTCATGATGGATTTGAAGAACTTCAAAGAGACCTTAGATGATGAAAGAAGGGAATAATGTGGTTGGCTTCTTTCCTAAAGTCATAGAAGCACTTTATTGATTCGCGTACTATGATTACCTCGAAAGAAATAAAATCCTCCTTGTTTTCTAAGAGTGGCAGAGGAAGTTGCGAAATGAATGTCTAGCACGGTGCAGGGATTAGTGATTTGAGATAGAGACCAACATCCAAGGTCTATGCTTCTATGCTTCGGTTTGTTATCCATGAGATACCATACTGCAAGCCGCCTGATTACTCTATGCTTCGGGCTTGTTATCCGTGTCTCCAAGATTTTATGGATGATAAGTTCGTCAGGCATCTTTGCCTTGTATTTTCATTGGGTTATACTGAGAAGCATAAAGGATATCAATGCCTTATCTTTCAACGGGACGTGTAAATGTCTCTAGGCAAGTTAATTTTTTATGGAACGTTATCTTCCTTTTGCTCTTAAGTCTCAGGATCAAGCTTCTACCGTCAGTTATAGCCCAGGTGTTGATGATTGGCTCCCATATATGAGTTCAAGAGCTGCTGTTGATTCTCAGATTAATCCAACCCAAGAAACCACAAAGCTAGCTACTACCGAGCCTATCTCCACATCAGTTCAGCCTGTATCTACTATCTCCTCTGATTTGGCCCATGAACTTGCAAGGCTCTTTAATGATGGCCTCGACACCGAATTTCGTCACTTGACTTCCTCATTTCTGGAAATGTGCCAAGAAGCTTTTCCAGTCTTTCTCCCTAATGCAATGTCCACAGGACCAACTACTACCCCAGTTGCAGCTTCTCCTGAGATTGTCGCGTAGTCAATTCCATAGCTACTGTTCCTTCGCATCCCATGATCACCGTGTCCAAGTCAGGTACTTCAAAACCTAATCACGATAATATTGTTGTCTCATCCATTCCCTCTAAGTTGCTATTTATGTTTTTAGTTTTTGTGGTATGAACATTCTTAGGTTTTGTATTGATCTTTGAGCAAATTTGATTGATTTGCCTTTTCTAATCTTCTTAAACTATGAAATCTTTTATGAAATTACTAACATAATTACTAAATAAGCCTTTTTGTTGTTGTTTTCGTTATGTCACAGTCTCATATTATCAATGAAAGACTGGTTATGTACATTGCCGTGTGAATTGTGGGCCTAACAAAATGCTGAATGTGAAGTCATAATAGGACTCATGTACATTTGCGGTATTGGAACGGAAAGTGCCGGTCTTCATCCTCCAAAATAAACATGAAATTGAGAGAGCCCTGACATCGGGGTAAAAAAAGGACGAAGGACAGAGACTTATTCACCCAATAACTGGTTAATAATTGATGCTACATAAGCCAATACGATGCATCTATCCTTTTCAACTCTTGGATTGTAGAACCTCAGTCAAATCAACTTCCTAGACTCTAAGAAATTTTTCTTCTTGGGCTCGCAGGAGGAGATGTATGCTAGAAAACTGGCGAAGTCAGTGTCCATGTACCGCTTCGGGTTCACATCGTTATCAATAAGCTCCGGCAAGGGCCGGACCGTGCATTTGGAAGGCAGACTGTGCAAGGATGCGACTGATATTCTGGATTTAGTCGAATTTACTGTGACTCTGTGTAAAACACTCTTGTACCTCCCATTGCTGAATATCTGCCACATATCAAGCAACAAAGAATATTCACATGATTGGATTAATTAGTATAGCAAAATTAATCTTCACATGATGCAATTCATCCCGCAAAATACGTCGATACATTCTCTTTTCTTCAGGTAGAAGAATAGACCCTAATTTAACGAGATCGAGAACTAACAGATGAAATGTCATTGATAATACAATGTTGACCCTTACTTCAAGGTGGTCGCCCACATTGATGATGAGAGCATCCGGGATCGGTTGGACGGTGTGCCATTCATCCTTGTGCTGAATTTGAAGGCCCTCCACCTGATCTTGGAGGAGGAGAGTGAGAAATCCGTAGTCAGAATGAGGCGGCATTCCGAGTGTGAGGTCTGGCTCGGGGCATTGCGGATAACAGTTCACCACCATGAGCTGGCTTCCATCTTCGAACTCGGACATGATTTGGTCCCTCATCAGCCTCACGGCTAGGCTATCCAAGACGGCCTCCGTTAGCTTTAGAAACAAGTGCTTGGCCTCTTTTGCGTAGGTAACCGCCAACTCCCTTTTTAATTCATGATTTTGAGCGTTAGAATAATGTGCTCTTGGTAGGGAAGCAGAAGCTAGTAATGGCCCCTCACCAAATAATATATCTTACAGAGTCAAAGACTCGTTTTATTGATGACTTTATGGACAGAATCATGTGATGACAGCGCAAGATTGTGGTCGAACTATTTTACATTTTGTAGGCTCAATAAAAGTTCCCACGGTTTCTCAACACGTGAGAGGTTTGATCTAGTAAAATGAGTTTGAATTGTAAGTTCTTAGCAATAATTTTTTTAATGGGGTTGTGCTCATATAAATGCCTAAAATATGAAAATGTGTGATTCAAAGACAAGCATATAGTTATGAGTTTAACTTCTTCTCTCTCTTTTTTTCTTTTGTTCTTTTTTTCTTTTTTCGGTGCGAATACTCTTGATCGAGACCAAGACCCAGTTTACTGCAGAAAAGTTTGAAAGATAACATCGTAATACCTCATGTCGGTAGGAGAAGAAGGCCAATGTGGAAGGACATCCGACAGAGGGTGGCATGTGAGCTTCAAGAAATCTCTCCAGCAAAATACTTTGTCCTTGTTCTGATTGAAGCTTGTCCCATAACGCACCGGCGCAAACATATTGGAGGACATGTACCTTGCCCTTTCCTCGTACGGGAGCTCGAAGAACCTCTTGCTCACTTCAGCCATGCTGCTTATTACTTCGCTAGGAATACTGTGATTCACCAGCTGCACGCGACCATATGGACCACAAAAATTCATCAACCGGCCTTTGAGCAATTTCAAGAAAAAGTTTGAATTTCGAAGCCAATCACAGTTTAGGACGAGTCCACCCACCTGAAAAAACCCGTACTGTTCACATGCCTTGGCCAGTGACTTGAGGGCTTCAGGCCTGTTCGGGCCCTGCAATTCGGCAAAATCAATGACAGGCAAACTGACGAGCTTGGCTTTGCTTGAGTTCGGTTTGTCATTGACCGGTCGTTCTTGAACTGGCCACACATACTTGTTTGGTACTCTTGAAATGCCATCTGCACATAGCTGTTTTACTCCTTTCTGGTATCGACGCCCTGCCTCCTTCAATTCCTCTTCAAGTCTGATTGCAATGGAAGGAGACATCGACTCTATTACCTCACTTTGAAGCTGTGAACCTGCCACACACAATATTTAGTAAGATACGTGACGGTAAGTCTTGCATTCGCGGTGGGGTAGTGCGTTTAGGATGAGTAATGCCAATCATGTCTCAAGAATTGTGGCAAAAACCCAGCTTACGCAAGACAGGACCTCACGTGGCGTCCCCCTAATCTATCACCGCTAATGTAACTGTTTCTGTGTCTCCGCACAATTAACAAACGATTCTTGGGTGCAGCCAATCGTAAAAATTTAATAAGTAGAGCACTCATCAGAATTCATGCATGGATTTGATCGCCACTTAAAAGAGTTTATTGAGAGAGAGAGAGAGAGAGAGAGAGATGTTTCAGGAAGCACTTTTATACCTGGACTAACCCCGTCTTGGGCAGAAGTCAGATTTGGGACAAGGAATTAGAATACTGAAACGATGTAAGGAAATTGAGGAGAGATGTTGGTGTATTTATAGATGGAGTCCACGCGAAACCTCAAGATGGGGAGAATTTTAAAATAGGATGACCGGGTATACATGAACCTGCTCAAGAGTCGTATCCCTTCACCATAAACCGTTGAACAAAATCTGGTCATAACACGAGCGAGGAGGGACGAGAAGACAGACAAGACCCTGCCCCAAAAATTCCATGCCATACAGCCACCGAACCCTCGACCCCACTTCTTCTGTCCTCTTTCTCAAGACTAATTACATACCCTTTAGAGAACCACCTCTCCCCCAGTTCCTTTCGTTCTCTTTCTCAAGACTCACTGCGTATCCTTTACGGAACAACCTCTCTCTCTCTCTCTCTCTCTCAAGACTTACCGCGTACCCTTTACGGAACAACCTCTCTCTCTCTCTCTCTCTCTCTCTCTCTCTCTCATCTAGGCACGCCGCTCATGTCGTCTTGTGGTTCCTCTTTCTTTTCCGATTCAATCAGAAGATGCAATGTGAGTTTGTGGTTTTATCCATCCGATTCTTCATAAGCAAAATTCATTTAGCGGATTATGGTAAGTACCCCTTTCAAAGGTCGAAATCATAAATGCTTTTCGTACGGCCAAGATCTTTTGCTCTTTTTATCCCTTCGTTTTCTTCCCTTTTCCTTCTTTTCCCTTTTGACCTTTCTCCCTTCCCCTTGGCAAGACACGAGTCCTCGAGAAACCCATTGGAGTTCCTCCGCAATTGCTGCCAACGTCAACTCGAGCTGCTTGACACAGCTGCTCCTGCATTCTCGTACTTTCATATCACGTGTCATTTAGATTTCTAAATAGGATAATATGATATAAATTTTAAAAATTTGATTATATTATGTTCACTGTTTTATAAATCTCAATAATAAAACTAGATATTTTCATATTTTATCTTGTCCATTATTTGATATAAATATCATATTAGTATAAATGAATATGAAATGTGCGAATAGAGATAGTTAAAATCTCTTACGATTCATTGCTAGAAAAAAAACCTCAAATGTACAAAGAAAGATAACCTCCTTAAAGAAAATAATCCTTGTACGATCTAAACCTTTAACAGCAAAGGAGCAACATTCGAGAGCCATAAGTTCGATTATAACAAGAAATGTAAATGGATTATAGCAACATTAACAAGATAGATTAGCTAGCGAGTACCAAATCTAGTTAGAGAAAGAACATGATTATTTAACTTCGCGATTCTAAAAAATACAGTGCTTGAATCTCTTGATGCTTTCGTAAAACTTCAACGTGAACCACAAAACTACAAAGGAGTAGGAGTTTCAATCTTGCTATCTCCGTGGACTTTTAACGTGAATAAGAGAGTTAAAAAGGAGGAGCTTGGACTCTCTCACCATTTTCATAAAGTTTTGATGTAATCCAAAGAACTATGGAGAAGTCATGAAATTTTAACATAAACCAAATATATAAAGGAGAAGGATACGTGGAGGGTAGGTTTTTTCTTTTCTTTTCTTTTTTTCCAAATCTTATTGCCCTTTATTATTCAAGAATTAAAAAGATACTTTTAAAGTTTGAATTTGTTCATTTATAATGCGTGCTCTTCTACTTCTTTTTTATATACTTAATTTTTATTATTTTCCCACTAATTTTTTTCTTTTTTATTCACTTTCATCATTCCTTAACAAAAATTTTATTGAATAATAAACTATACTAATATACCTTAAATATTTAATAAAAACAGATACCTAATATAATATAATATATATACGGACTATATATTATATAATAGAGATAAATTCAAATATATAAATTAAAATAGGACTAAAGGAAAACAAAAATCGTGGCTATTTTTCTGTACTTGTTATTTTCAATTTGTTATATTAAAAATCAAATAATATATATGCACCTTTATGTCACCACCCTATGGAATATTTTTATTTGAGCAATATATCTCGTATTATCTTGTCTTCAACAGGCATTAGACACAAGATAAGATAAAATCTTTTATCCAAACTACTGAACCTAACCTTAATATACACAAATTAGGTACAAGGGACCGATTTGATTTCTCGGCCCATCAAGCATAAAAATGCCATGTTTGAGCCACTCGTCCAAGTTTGACTCTGTATTTTACGTTGTTTGTGAGATTAATGGAGTCTTAGAGTTTACCTGACTTGTGATATTGATGGTCGCTAAAACAAAGTCATAAACTTGATAGTTGGTAACATTTCTTTTTTAACTTTTTGAAAACCCAAATACCTTGTGGAGATTTATTGTAATAGATCGATAAGCCATAATATTGACCCCGTAATGTTGTTAGATTATGCAAGCGCATCACAACAATTTTGTGGTGATAAAAATTTTAAAATGTAATTCACAAATGACAAGCAACTCAACTAGTTAATTGTCATTAATGCTTGAATTCTTGTGGTCTTGAATTTAAACCTTGTTGGTAGCTTTTATTGGATGCCCCTGGCCTTCTTTAGTCCACTCTGCATGAACCGGGAGTATCTAATAAATGTCCCTTATTGGGAATACTTAAAAAGTTAAACCCTAAATCAGGCCAATTTGAAGGAGTGCACCCTTAAGATCGTGCAAATGAGTGCACTCATTGAGGTGCGTGAAAGCTGATCCAGAAACTATCTCCCTATTAAGCTAAAAAAATCAAACGGGAGACTTTAGTAAATTCCAAACGTGCATTTTGACAAGATCAAATAAATAAAAGAGGATTTACCTGGTTAGTTACTACTTTATGTGAACAGGTACAGCACGAGGATTTCCTCGTCCAGACAGCGTGCGTTGAAGAATTCGCGCCGAGTTATTGGCTGCTTCGTCATATATCGTGATGTCACATCAATAAAGAACGAGCGAAAAGTGGGGCGGTGGCTGACTAGGCGCCTTACTGGACCTTGGAATTTCAAAGATGCTCCACGTATGAACTGTGAAGCCGTCACTTGCCTGTATAAGCCGAGACCTGCTCGAGAGAGTGGACTCTTGACTCCTATCTGGTTGGTCAGCCATGGGGATCGTTCTGACTTTGCAGCCGGTGGTGTTGTGCCCAACTCAATCTTCGAGCACTCGTCAGCATTTTCGACTCTGCTTGGACCCGCAATTCACGACCACAGATTAGGGGCGTGTGAAATATTTACTAGAAGTGGTTCAGGAAGATCGTTAGGAGAGAGCTCGAATCCGAACTCATTAATATATCTAGTTAAATTCACCTTTATTAAAAAATATAAGCTAATTAGTAAAAGAGAAATACGAAATCCCTGCGTTCCATCACCTTAACTATGCGTTTCGTGTTGTACTTTAAAATGAAATTAAATTGTCTTATCTCATAAATAACAAGTGATATTAGACAATGAAAAATAATTTGCTATATTTATAACCTAAGTATTCAAAGTCAATGTCAACGTCCATGTGACAAATTGCAATTGTATCTTTAAATGAGTAAGTCTTGCTACCTACTTAGAGTTGAACAAAACCAAATTTCTTTCTTCTTCTTTTTCCACTAGACTCAAAATAGTATATTCTTGAGTTCGTTTTGCTTTGAAGCTACGAAATATATGAATAAAAAAATTAACTAAAATTTGAAAAGAAACTTCCAAAGTCATTAATTCTCCATTCGTGAAAAATAAATCATTTGGATTGCATTTCCTTAAAAATAACCATTTGTATCACTTGAAATAATAAGCCAATAAAAACTATTTTCATTATCGATAATAATTTATATCTAAATATTTTTGTGAAAGATTAAAAAAAAATCCGTTCACTTTTTTTTTAAGTGATATGAATAATTATATTTTTCAAATCATTTAGTTTGCGCGAAATAAATGAAGTCTAATCACATGCTTCGTAACTATTCTCAACTAACAAATTCTGGTCCACAAAGCTTGCATACACAAATTTCTCAACCCCGCTCAACTTTTTGCATTAGAGTTAATAATGACTCCTCTAAATTATTTTTCAACAACTAAATCTGAAAAAAAAAAACAAACAAACAAAGAGAGAAGAAAATTTATGCAGACTCGTTGTAAATCCCCCTTCTTCTTGAATTTATTCATTTATGATGGTGCAAGGCGTCTTTCATCAAAAGGGTACCCCTTTAGAGAAAGTAAAAGCAAAAGTAAAAAGAACTCGTAAGATTTTAATTGATTTGATTGATGTGATTTATATAATAGACACGTTCAAAATTCACCATTTGACTTGTGGCGCAAAAAGGGACAACATTATGTTCGAAGCAACGCCATTAAGAGTCGTTGACAGTGAACACCTCAATGTTTTGCCTAAGGTACGAATAGTCATCTTTGGTTGACAGTTTGACCCAAAAAATATATATTAGGTTGACGGACTGTCCAAGGCATTGACCTGCGATTTATCTCGTGAAAAAACAATTTTAAATCTTTATGACAGTACAATCGTATACTCGTAGTCCCTTCTTTAGTACGATAGGTAGTAGTAATCCATTGTTTTAAGGGAAAAAGTCACGAAAAACCCTGAACTTTGTTTAAAGTGACACATTTACTCCAAACTTTTTTTTGTGACGTGAAAAACCCCAAACTTTTCAAACCGTGACACATTTACCCCATCAAGGGCATTTTTGTCTTTTTATTTTTTTCCTTTTTATTTTTATTTTTTCATTTTTTCTTCTTCTTCCCTCCGCCATAGCCGGCGGAGGGAAGCCGGCGTCCGGCGAGGGCCTCCCTGCCCTCACCAGATCTGGCGAGGGTCGTCCTCGCCCTCGCCGGATTATAGGCCAGTCGGTTGGCCAGCGGAGGGAAGAGAGAAGAAAAAAAAAAGAAAAAAAAGAAAAAAAATTTTAAAAAAAGAAAAGACCAAAATGCCCTATAATTTTGGGGTAAATGTGTCACATAACAAAAGTTCAGGGTTTTTTGTGTTACAAAAAAAAGTTTGGGGTAAATGTGTCACGGTTGGCAAAGTTCGGGGTTTTTCACGTTACAAAAAAAAGTTTGGGGTAAATATGTTACTTTGGGCAAAGTTCGGGGTTTTTCGTGGCTTTTTCCCTTGTTTTAAACAACAGCCAATCTTTCCAAATCCCAACCATTTGATCTTTTAAGCTATGAAGACTTTCCGGCTCCCTTTATTTTGCAGAAAACATTTTTAAAGAAATTATTTTTAGTATTTGGTTTGCTTAAAACATTGAGTCAATGGAATTATTTTCCTAATCAACATTCAAAAAAAATTTCTTCTTTTGGAAAGCAGAAAAACATTTTCTAAAATATAATTAAGTATCAATGCTTGGCTAAAACTTTATAATTAGACATAAAAGCCCTAATGTTGGTTTACAAGTTTTCGACAGCCGGGCTTAGGACCTCGGTGCCTGGGTCTATTAAGGTCGAGCCCGAAATCCTAGTGCTTGTGCCCGTTGCCCTAATACTTGAGCTCCGGTTTATAAAGGTTGTGCTTGAGTCCTCGACGCTCAAGTTTTGGTACTCGACACTTGGGCCCAAGTCCACAAAAGCCATGCGTGGATCCTCTAGCTTAGGCTTGAGTCCATAATTAATAAAACATTTGTTTTTATAAACATATTTAAAAAAATAGAATTTAAATAATTTACTTATCTTTTTCTTTTCTTTCTTTTCTTTTCTTTCGTTTTCCATTTCCTTATTCCTCGACTACTTGTTGGTCGCGGCGATGACCAGCACCCAACCATAGGTGACAAATGAGTTTGCTAGCCTTGAGTAAGGCTCCGTCTTGCCAGATCTAGCGAAGTTGAGCTCGCTCGCCAACGAGCTAGGTGAGGCTTAAGCCTCCAGAGTGTCTTTACCTATAGCAGGAGGAGAGGATGTTGCCAGTCATGGTGTCTCGTCGCAGTCATCATCTTTGCAACAACTTGTTTGTGCAGACGTGTGATGAGAACGATCGCTTTGATCTTTTGCCTCGCAATTGCAGTGACTAGTAGTGAGAGAGAGAGGCCATTGATGTCGACTAGTCTCTTTTGCAGCTCAAGGTTTGCTCCCAGACTAGAAGCTCATAATGAAAAGTAGAAGAAAAACCCTAGCTCACCCAATTTGGCAAGGTGGGCGAGCTCCACCTTGTCGGATCTGGCATGGTGGAGCCTCATTAGCGTAAGATGGGCTCGTCCCTTGCCTGTGGTTGGTTGCCGTGGCCGGCAATTGACCCATTGAAAAATATTTTTCGCAAAACAAATAAAGCCTTAATCTCGATCTTTAAAAAGAAAAATAAAAATTACTTAAAAAAATTATCAAAAAATTAAATTAGATTTTTCATATCAAATGACAAAAAAAATATTTTCTAGTACATTTTTATGTTTTAGCCAAACACCGAAAAATATTGTCATTTTCCCGGAAAAAGACACATTGAAAAATATCTTTCGCAAAACAAATGAAGCTTTAATCTTGATCTTTCAATCATTTGTTGCTAGGCAACTATGTCATTTACTTAGGCTCCATTTATTTTGCAAAAATATGACATTTTTGGAAAAAAAATTTGAGGAAGTTATTTTTCAGGAAAATGACAATATTTTCCTACATTTGGTTGAAACCTCAAAACAAGAAAATATTTCCTGTCATCTGGTATGAAAAATATAATTTGATTTTCTAAAGAAATATTACCAAAATATTCAATTTTTTAGAATTATTTTTTATTATTTTTGTTTTCATTTTTCCTTTTTCTTGGTGACCAGCCACAAGCGAGGAACAAGCTTACCTAAGGCTAGTGAGGCTCGCTAGATTCTAACAAGCCAAGTTGAGCCGAGCCAGTCTCAAGCAAGGTTCAACCTCACCAGATCTGGTGAGGTAGAGGCTGGCAAGAGATTGGGGAGGCTCGAGGCCTCGCAAGAATCTGACGAGCCAAGCCTCACTAGATTGATGAGTTCGAGCTTCACTAACCTTAGGCGAGCTCATCTCTCACCTCTGAAGAAGGAAAAAGAAAAAAAAAAGAAAAAAAAAGGAAGAAGAAAAAAATTAAATTTTTTATTTAAAAAAATGAAAAAGAAAACTAATCAAAAGGGGTGACAAAGAGAACGTGCTTGGACTGAAGGCAAGAGCAAGGAAATGATTTCTTCTTTTCAAAAAGAGGAAATCATTTTCTTCATTTTTGAATGTGTTTATTTTATTGACAAAAAATATTTTCCTTCTAGTTTATTTTTGGTGAACCATGTCCCGAAAAATCCATAAAAATATCTGGTTGAAGTTGTTTTCCATAAAACATATGGAACCTTATTCTTAATGTAGTTTTTTTTAAAGTAGGACTCCTTTCGTTTCGTGAAAAAAAATATCCGGATAAACATTTTCCTCATTTTCTAGTGCTTGGATCGCTCAAGAAATGAGTCAACAAAAAATATTTTCCCATATGACTAGATACTAGCGCTTGGACTAGAAACTCTATATTTGGACATATAAGCCCCAATGCTTACTCTCTAGGTCGAATTCGCTAGGGTCTATCAAGGCCAACCCTAGGTCTAGAGAGACCAAGCCTAGATCCTCGGTGCCCCGTCCCAAGTCTATAGAGGTTACACTTGGGACAACAACACCGGTGGCCGAGCCTAGGACTCTATTACCATTACCTAATTCCTAGCGCCACGACCTTGCTCCACATAGGCCGGGCATGAGACCTCGGTACTCGTGCCCAGATCTCTAACACCTAGGCCTAGGTCTATCAAGGCTATGATTGTGACCCTAATGCCAATGCCTAGGTCGTTGACGCCTAGGCCCATGTCCATCAAGGTCGGGCTCAAGACCTTGGCACTCGAGCCTTAGTCTATCTAGATTGGGCCTAAGTCCCTAGTGCCTATGCCCTTGTCTATTGAGGTCGGACCTAAGACCTCGATGTCTCTACCTAGGTCCTGGTCCATTAAGGCTAAGTCCAAGATGTTGATGCCTACCCAGGTTAATTAAGGCAAGACTCGAGATCTTGGCACCCATGCCTAGGTTTATAGAGGCCGGGCCCGTGTCCATCGAGATCAGGCCTTGGATTTTTGTGCTCGAGCTCGAGTCCCTGACACCCACAATCGATTCCATGGAGGCCCAAATTGGGACCTCGTGTTGGGGGCCAAAAATACAACCTAGAGAGGGGTAAATAGATTGTTTTAAAAAACTTAACAATCTTTTGCAAAAATAGCTAACACTAAGTAAAGATCAGGTCAAGATGATATTTCAAAGCTTGTGATCATAATGTGTGCTTGTGAGAGTAAAGAAAATAAAACAGTGATACACAACGCAATGGTTCGGCTTTATCCCAAAGCTTGCATCTACTCTTCATACTAATGGCACACGTTGAGCTAGAATGCATTAGTAATATGCTCTGATAGTTACAATATGCAAGCACCGATCCTATTGCAAGATAGATCATACTATTAAGAGTCAGCTATTACTTTTACTCCTATACACTTAATCTAGAGCACAATTACTCAAACAACACGAATACAATACTTAGTAAAATAATTGAAAGAGAGCGTATCACATGGAATACAGCTGAATGCCACCTATACACTTAATCTAGAGCACAATTACTCAAACAACACGAATACAATACTTAGTGAAATAATTGAAAGAGAGCGTATCACTTGGAATACAGCTGAATGCCAATCTTTTGATTATGTTGCTCTCTCTCTCTCTCTCTCTCTCTCTCTCTCTCCCCCCTCCCTCCCTCTCGACGACCCGGCTTTGTGATTACTAGTTATCGCCATCAACTAATTTTTAGGTCAACTAGTACTGTTTACGGAAAAACTATTTCTGGACTTGTTGCATACTTCTATTCATTGGATCACATCATGGATATTGCATAGTCCTTTCTATAAAAAAAAAAAATTCACATACACCATAGTAAACATTATACTAAGAATAGTTTGGACATTATTAAAATCACTTAGAGATATTTCTTCAATAGCTTGTAGCTCATGCCCTAGTTCCTAGCGCTCGAATCCCTTAATGCCAGGCCTAGGTCTAGGTTGGACTTTAGACCCTAGTTTCCAAGACTAATTCCATCACTGCTTATGCGCGAGTCACTAGCGTCCAAATAATATATATGTCTATTTAAAAAAAAATCTAACCAAAATCTCCTAACCAAACAATATAAAATATTTTTCAGTTTAGACTTAGGTTTCAACTAAATACTTGAAAATATTGTCATTTTTCACGAAACAAACTGAGCTTAGGAATTAGAAGCTTTTTAATGTAACAAAATTAGCTCTAATAATCGCTTGCATGTCCAGATTCAACACTGATTGAGTTTGCGAAGTTTAACAATCGAAATTGAAAGCAGTCTAAAACGTATAATTTATGTCAGTTCCAACTAGATTTTGCTATTAATACAGTATTTACGATTCTACAATATTAACGGCATCTCTTTTAGCGAGAATCTTCAAGTGTTGCATTCAAAAGCTAGTTACAATGGTATCCTACGTCACAACATCGAAAAATTGTCCCTATGATGTTGGGTCTTCTTGGTGGCCTAATAGCCAAAGGTCCCAGTCACCTGAACTGGGCATGAGAAGTGCGGCACCATGCTTATGATTCATTAATCATTATGTTTTCAAATTAATAGAAATTTAAGCCGTGCACTCTCAGGATAGACTGGACTCAATAATCAAGAAATGGTGAATTGATTATCGTAGGAAGTTTCAATACTTTTGTGCGCTTAATTGCAAAACATGTAAAATATGAAACAGTTTGTGGGGATGAAATATGCAAGGCATAGCAAATACTTTGTAAAAAGAGTGATAGATAGAAGAGATTGCAAAGCAATTAATGCAACTTTTCACTCAACTTACTCCACTTTCCTAATTTTAACGGTCCCAAAATAAGATTGGAATTCACTCGTGCTATCCTTAAAACTTTGATGGTGTTTACAAATGAAGTTGTCTCTACATGAGTGACTGTAGCTCACTCTTTAAGTACACACACTTCGCTCTATGCTCAAAGCAATCTTTACCGTTATATAAACATTCTCTTAGAAAACGATAATCAGAATCACGAGATTTTTCCCAAAGAGTACAAGAAGTAAGAATAAGTTTTCGGAGCGTTTTTATCAACTCGGCCAACTTTCAACAGATACTTTGAATTATGCATATCACCCTCCAAACTTTACCAGCGTGTTTGGAGACTTCAAATATGTCAAAGTAGTTGTTGCAAGGATTGTTCTTAGGTCGGAAAGTTCAGTTGGAGCTAATTATTGAACTTTGCTAAAAATAGACCAAATTGCCTATGCAAATTTGCCGTACACTTTCTCTACTTATTCAAACATGGCAAACCACGCATGCAGAACATTTCTCCATGAATTCCGAAGCCTAAAATTGACTCCAAATTGCCAATTTGAATTCGAAACAAATTGATATAGAGATTAGACTTTGCGCATTAATGATAACCATTATGTTTCAAAAATTAATTTCTTACTAAAAATTAATATTTCTATTTTTATTTCCCAAACGAGTTTCTGAACAAAAAGTACGTGTTTGATAATCATATAAAATTTTTGTTCTTGAAATAGAAATTAGTTTAATAACAACACAAAATTTCTCCCTTCCAAGTGGCAATGGGAGGTGGCCGGCAAGCAAGGAGGCTAACGGTGGGCAATCGGCAACGGTTGTCTGGCCACCAGCAGCTAGCCTTGACCGACATTTGGCATCCGACGAGCAATGACTTGCAACAGGTGGGCGGTGACAAGAGTAAACGATCAAAAGAGTTTTTATTTCTCACTTTCGTTCCAAAAATAGAAAAGCTAAAAAATTTTAACTTCTAATTTATGTTTCAAACCTATCTTTAGAGTAAAATTTTGTTCTAGAAATAGAAAAAAAATGAAATTTTGTTGCCATATAGATTTCTATTCTAAACCTATCCTTGCGAATGAAAAAAAGTAGAAAAAATAGAGAAATAGAATGGTTATCATGCACGCCCTTCATTTCTAAGTACGTGGAATATTGTCCACTTTGTTGATGGTGTGAACGTACTCTAAAACGTGGTCTATCCAAACTTAACAATTTTACCAAATCCCAATATATCCATCTAGGCTATATGTTTAGTGGTCTGGACTTAAGTCCATATTGGATATTAAATTATCTTATGCTATGTTCGGTGATATGCTCTAAATTGGATAATGCTGGATACATCCGAATAAAATACTGGCCAAGAAATCTGGCCTCGGGTGGGATAAACCTAGATTGGATCTTAAATTTCAAAAATTATTTAACAATTCTCATGCATTGGGAAAAGTCCACCTCAAATGAAACTCACCATTCTTGGCGTTTCTCATCGATGGCACTGCACCACCACTCTAACAGTCATCCATAGTGATGGTCCCTCACTCCAGCATTGTTGAGTATCCTTGCAGGTGCCCTTCTCGCAGCTCACTAGGAAGGCTAGGGCTCACCACCTTATCCATTGTTTCCTCTCTTTCTCAATCAGTTTTTCAGCTTTTCTCACCAAATCATCTCTCGGTTTCTCTCTCCACTTCACCTTTAATTACTCATTTTCAGTCTCCATTGTTCCATAATCTATCTATTGGTCGACTTTGAACTAGGCGTTCATCAAGTGTTCAATAAAACACTAGAGAGATATCCTCCTGAGAGATCCTCCTCGCCTTCGGTTTAGAATTTTGCTCAATGGAAGACATCATGTCTATTGAAAGTTATCAAACTCCTGAGGTTGATATTTGGAAGCTGTCAAGCTTCCAAGGTCGATTTCTCAGAGACTGCTTGTTGACAACAATAATTGAGAGGTTTTGAATCGTACGAGGAGCCCGATGGGATATTCAAATATTTTCAAATAATATATATATTTTTAAAGATTTTCAATTCTATCTTAGGTTGCATCCTAGGTTGCACCAAACATTTGATGGAATATTTCTACAATCTAAAAGATATATGGAGGATTTAAAATCCCCTTTTTATCCTATTCTATCTTAATCCCAATCCGGCCGATCAAATGCAGCTCTATTGCACTTAGGTTCTTCCAAGCATATTGATGTACTTGTGTTATCCCATATCTCTCGCTTGTTCAGCAAAATCCAAAGACTCTTCCAACTCTAACACTTCCCACTCAGTATCTTGTTCTCTATTTGCAAAGAAAGGAAATTCTCCTTAAATACAAACGTCTTGTTGTCAATGTCATCTACACATAAACTTGCCTATGTAAAGAATGTTATAGTTAGGGAATATTTCATTTGAAAACTCAACTGCACATATAAGTTCATTGAGAATGTTTTATCATATTTAGATTTTATAGGAATGTTTTCCAACATATATTCCCTTTGTGATAATGATAAAAAGCTTCTATACACCATTCGATATGCAGACGTGTCCACATGATTGAAGAATTTTTGGAAATATATGTATGGACATAATGTAAAAGTTCTTAACTTTGTGCCAAACTGATATAAAAGATTAGAGCACTTGGTATGTACGACTTGTTCCCTATGTGTGATATGAAATGAATCGATGTAGGAAATACAAGTCATACACACAACCTCTCCAAAGTCAAACAAGTTTCCGATAAGATATATTTGGAGAAATAGAAGCAATAGATGATATAATATCCATAGTCAATTTCTTGTATTTAAACATCTAAAAATGGCATATGGTATAGCAAAACTTTCGAAAAATGGAGTCGGTTTTATCACACAATCATTTTTCATTAAGTTCTATAACTTATAAGAGAATGAGTATTAGAAAAAAATCACACTCATGGGGCCTTGGTTTACATATCAACGACCTCAGGGGTCTCCACCTCTCTGGTTTAACGGTCCGGTACCCTTTGTGTATGACCCTAGGGTCTGATTTATTCTTTTAGATTTTCCACAGATGTAAACAATTCAATATATTCTCCTTCTCCCCCATCACTTCATATTTCACTTCAGCACCAGCACTTCAATAATCTAAATAAGAGCTACACTAATTCTAGCAGCACAACGGTTTATTTTGTACAAAATCTAATTCCTAAAGTAAAAGAGTAACTATATTAATCAAATATATAAGATAATCTCGACATTATGATGATTAATTTTTAGTGAAAGGGATTCAGATCCTACCTGATCACCCAGCATTGGTGTACCGTCTTTGAATTAGCTTCGGTCTCTAGAATTCCCTCAAGCACAAACCTCTATTTATAAGGAACGTTACCTTAGAGAGAAAATGAGCAAAAAATAAACCTAGCTTAAGGAGAACCCTTCACAACGCCAAATCAATCATTCAACAGGTCATTAAATGTCTTCAAATTGCTACTCTGGCCCTTAGAAAGATCATAAAATGCCTCCAAAGTAAGGATGAGCATGGGAATCGAACCAGCCCGGCTAATTTTGGGTGGTTCCTGCCGGAATCAATCCAATTCACGGTCCCAAAATTTTGGAGTTGGTGATTATCGGTCTAGTTCCTAATTTTAGGTACCTGCCTGGACCAGATCAGTAATTCCTTTTTATAACTTTTATTGTTAACAAAAATTTCTAAAAATCGTAATTTTCCATTCTCTCTCATCCTCGTGGTGATTATTGCCGCCGCTCTCGTTCTTCTTCCCTTTCTGAGTAGTTTTGCTCACCACACATTGTTGTTCTTCTTCTTCGATTTCTTCCCACTCCCGGTGCTCAAACCAGTCCCGTCTGCAGTTTTGAAGTCGCCATTGAGAAAACCGTTGGCCTAGCCGTTACTGACACCTGCTTCAGGCGATGCCGATTGCTCTGGTTGATCTGGTGTGCTCAAATCTAGAACCGGACCGATATGATTCAGGCCGCTTCAAAACTCAAGTCCAGAACCAATGATGCCTAAGGGACGAGCTTTTGCTCCTCTAAGCTTTTGATGACGAAATCGAGACTTTGAATCACCAGATTTTTGTCCGTGATGCCCTCCGAATCTTTAAGCATGTTGAGCAGGTCATTTGGGATGTGCTTCGCCTCCGGCGAGCTAAAATTTTAGTTGGCCCAGTTGAGATTTGTCCTAGTGCCTATGCTATGGTCTTCTTCACGTGCGCTTTAAGCCTCTGATGGTCTTTTCGGGACGAGCCCTTTGATGGTAAGCACTTTGTGTTTTTTCTTCATAGAACTGTGTAATCTAGCGCATTGGGAAATTGAGCTTCGTAGTTTGTTTTTGCTGGCAATTGACGTGAGAGAATGGTGAATGGTTTTCCAATGTCTGCAATGCTTCATAAGACTAACTTCCACTGCCTCCTGCCCACCACCTCTCTCAGGCCAACTGTGCATGGCTCGAGTCTAGGGTAGAATTAGGAACCGAAACCGGAATTGGTCGGTCGAGAGTCACTGGTCGATTCTCGATTCTAAGCCGAAATCTGGACCACTTGAGAACCAATCACCCCTACTTCAAGGGCTAGTCATATGACTAACCTTTCAAAACACTAAAATAACCTTGAGCAGGCCAGCCTAACTTTTTGTATAATTGAGATGCAAGAACAATGCTAGGCCAGGCGGCCTAACCCTATGCAATGTTGTTGTGGCATCCTAATAGACATTTAAATATTAAACCACACCATCATTTATTAGCTTATATTTTTAGAACGGTCGGTAATAGTCTCATAAAATCTTACATGATATTAGAATTAGATATCTTAAATTCGAATCTTTTCGAGCTCCATTTGCCTTCCCAATAAAATATGCCCAAACTTAGTTTTAGGCAAAAAAAAAAGATTAGACTAGGAGTAATAAAATATTTAAATATTAAATCACGCAATCATCTAACAGCTTAAATTTTTAAAACTGTTAACAGTAATTCCATAAAATTTTATACTATCCCTATAGCTACCACATGATAGTGCTCTAATGGCCTTGGTCATGCCTAATCCAACTCAGTGTTATGAAATCGTACGTTAATTCTAGAAAAATAACATTCGTAAATAATCCATCAGGTAGAATATAATAATAAAAAGAATAGAATTTAAAGAATACGCCAAAAAATTTGTTATCGAAGTTTACCCAAACCTAAGCTACATCTCTGCAAATAGGCACTCTATGAATCTACTAGATTTCGAAGAAAATTGGAATGCAACGATAATCTTCTTTTAAGATCAGAACACAGAGATTGAGAACTCTCACAAAGAAAAAAAAAAACTCAAGCTTTTCTTTTTTCTTTATTTCCCTTTTTAGCGTCTTGACGGCTAATGTGTTCCTATGGCTAATATAAAGATGTAACTTTTAACATAAAAAATGAATATAATTAAAAAAAAAAAAAAAAAAGCCCCCATAAAAAGATTTGACTTCGTCTGCAACCCGTAGGAAAAGATGTGGCTTCATCTGCAACATCCGGCGCAAAGCTAGGCCACTTTTGCATAGCGTTGGGTGGGACGAGACTCAGCTATGGTGGCGTAACCAACGCCATTATGTCGTGGTACTGACACTGTTGGACTACCCCCAATAACTGCCACGTGGTAGTCGTCAGTTGGCCCAACTAAAGTCTACTTAATCCTTCTTTTTTAATCAAAAATACAATTTTTGTTTTAATTTGGCTCTGACTTTGATCGCCCATTCCTCTCTTACCTAGTGTCCCATTGGCCCGATTTCAGCACCCACAACTGTGGTCCAATTTCTAGAATTAAAAAACGGCATTGTGGATTTCTCAAAATCGGGCAAAACAGATGATTCGGGAAGAAAAGTCATAATACCATCTTTGACAAAACTCCCATTAAAGTGATTCTTGAAGCGTTAGAAAACTTGTGACCAAAATCACATAATCTCAATCTCATTATGTAATAATCATTATTTTTTCAACCTTATTGAGACCGAATAAGTATTATTGAATGACGTGATATCCAAACCTGCCCATCTAATTTGGCAAAAGCAAAATTGGGAATCGCTGGAGAGCCCTCATAGAGCTCAACTCAATCGTATCCTTCCATCGAAATTGTGATAAGGTTGACTTTTGACAAAATTTTATCAAAGTCCCAGTCAAAATTTAGGTGCATACGTAGGAGACGCCACTAATGCAACTCCATGTCAGTTCTTACGTAGTTTCTGGTTGGGGAGACCAGAGAAAGGCGTCAAGAGTAAAGGGAATACGCCGCGAACAGGACAAGTTGTCAACGAGTCTTCACAATCCAGGAAGAAGAATAAAAATTACGAATACGATTTTCTATTCTGCAGGCTCGGTTCCTTCTGTGAAGCACGAGTGGCCTATGACCACCACCCTACGAGCTGACGCTTTGTAAATTCGCCGCAAGTGCTTCGTCGGTTTCCATCTGCGCCAAGCCAATCAACTGAGCTAGAAGAAGGGTCCATGTCTCCCGTGCTTTGATTGGTTTGGCCTTTTGTTCTCGATTCATAGCACTTGCAAAAAGCTACTTCAGCTATCCAATATTGAACGCGTTGCCCGCGCAACGCACCCTATAATTCAACCTAATGTATTCTTATTTTTGCGTCCTTTCGACGGTGAGATGTCTTAACTTGTCTCCTTCATTGTGAGAGATGCATTTCCGCTTGTACCCATTTGACTTTGCTGTGCTTCGGTTTGTCGTTCTCTCTTTGTATTCCAGAAGTTGGACATTCATATACCAATAAATGGGTGTTGGCCAGTATGAATCCCTCCGCTTACCAACCATTCAAGTACATCCGGAGAATATTACCACACGATTTAGTGAGAATATTGGTTGTTGTGGCTTGAAATAAGCCTGAATCGATGTGGATTCAAAGGCAAAAGAGATCTCAGGATGCCCGACACGAGAAAGAAGCATGCGAATGCCCGAGGGAACAAAATCGATGCTCTGAGGATTGATCCTGGATGCCTTGGTAAATGTGGTGTGGGCATTGTACTTTAGGTGCATTATGGGCGTGTGGTGATGGCTTTAGCCTCTAATCGCCGAGCGAAGAGGAAACCCGCAAAAAAAAAAAAAAATCATAGTAAAACTTGATCTAAAAAAAAAAAAAACCAAATATTTAAAAAGAAAACCAATTATAAAAAGATAGAAGTTACAAATCTCAAAAATACTGGCGTGACCTTGTGTTAGTGTCAATCCACTATCCATCTTTGACTGACGCGTATAGGCTTCTATTTTGGTTCAATAATTGCGCTACTTCACCACTTGCGGTAAATGACTTTGCCAATCAATTTCTCTTAAATTCTGACGAAGGCTCTTCTCGATAAATTCTACACAGGTGTTGCCGATTTCCTTCATTGTCGACCAACTTGTAGTTCGTTGACTGTCTTGTTCACGCATGAATTTTTTGTTTCGATCAAACTTTACTCTGCCGATCGAGCCCACTACTCATCGACAATAAAGAGTTGGTCTTCTTTCAGTGTCGACCATGATCTATTTTCCTCTAGTCCCATCAATTACGAAAATTTCTTAGAGTATTAATTCCCTAGAAGATAATGGGAGATTCTTTGTTTTTTTTTTTTTTTTGGTGAAAGTAAGTGATATAAACTGGGAAGAGGTCAAACTATACAACCAATCAGCTTCAAAGGACATGCTCATTATGAGTGGAAGGAATCCGAGGAAAAACCCAAGAGGCAACCGAGAACGGTCAAAAGCAAAAAGCAGACCGACAACCAGAATCGACCTAGAACAAGACGCCTAGCCAGTCGGCCCACAATTAGCGAAAGAGAAGATAAAGGAATCCAACTCCCACAAGCGCTGAATCCTCCAGTTTCTCTAGAAGATAATGAGAGATTCTTTGTTGAGCATCAGTAAAATAGTAAATAGAAAACATGACCTAATTTAAGTAATGGAGAAATAATTATCAATCTTCAAATAATGATTGTCAAGAAAGCCCTAATGGTAATGGGCTCAAGTCAGTCTTTGGATGAGCCCACGAAATGAAATCCACGAGCGACCATCCGTCAGGAAGTCGTTTCGATGGCCTAACGTGGCCCCTGAAAGAAATTGGTGTTTTTGTTTTTGTGGGGCCCATTGTTGATTTAAACTTGTTTCATACTTTGTGTTATAATTTTGTTCGGTTTCTTTTTCTTCTGTTTTTCTTTTATAATTTGGAATGAAATTGGTGTCCCTCTTTTTTTTTTTTAAATAATTTTTTTAGCAGATAGACGAGTAGTTATTGTGCACGGCTGAGGGAAGGAGAGAGGGTGGGGTGTGTAGCAATACCTAGCGATCATTTTTATTTGTAAAATGCCTTTGCATTTTACCACGGACATTTCTCCAAAACCGAACCAAACGCACTCGAAATAACTAGCGATCCCATTTTATCTCTCTATCCTTTTTGTTTCAATATATATTGAAGATGATCTAAATGCGTGATCAAGAATAAATGTAAAATGCACCGCATCAAATGAAATAACTAAAATATTCCTAAACTGAGTTCTATGCACAAAATACAACAGAAATGTGTAGCAACACTAACTAGCAACATGAAATGTAAGGACTGATGCATGGTAAAGATATTTTAGATTCTAGTAGAGACCTAAATCCTTTGGTTTTTTTTTTTTTTAATTCATGAAAGAAAAATTTTCGACAAAAGTCTAGGTGTCAATAATTAAGCATTATTTCATGTTATATAAGTTACGCATATAGGATTGGGATATTCTAAAATAAAAGAATCGGTCACCAATTAAAGTTAGTAAGGAATGACTTATTTTCTCGAAAAATTTACCCCAACCCAATTGCCCTTACTTTCTCCCTCTCTCACCATCCATACCACCTTAGCCATTGTACCGATGCCTTCATCGCCGTGCCTTACCACTCGCCTTCGCCCATTGCCCATGAGTGATCGATAGTTAGGAGTCAGCCGCTCACATCACCCTAGGCTTTGCGATGTGAGCGGCTGCCTCGTGGGCTTGGAGGGAGGCGGGATTACACTAGGGTGATGGGGGTGGGGTGGGGGTGGTGACGACGGAGGGGCGACACAATCGTGGCCTCTGTTGTATGAGGAAGTTGTGACTATGTTGCGTGTGGCCTTTGTTCCAATGCTAGAGAGAGAAAGAGTTTCTTGTCTTGACTTTGATTGATATCTCATGCTGATTTTGTGAGTCTCATGTGAGCCCTCATATCTTATATGTGAGTCTTTCCACATCAATAGATGATGCGGACCCACTCCACTGAACTTAGGTAAGATGTTAGAGAGAGAGAGAGAGAGAGAGAGAGAGAGAGAGTCTTCACTGCTAATTTTGTGTGTCTTATGTGGGGCTCTACATCTCATATGATAGAATGGATAGTATCAATTCAATCCATTAAACTTTAATGAAATTGGGAGAGTCAATGGGCCCAATAGAAAAAAGTAATAAAGACAAAAAGAAAAGAAAGGGATGAAAAATGACCAACAAATCTTATCTACCTAATATTAGATCTAGTGATGAGAAATTACCATTAATTTAAAATGTAAATTAAGATCCTACTTTTAGAGTACTCGAATCCACATGTATTTCCCATTTCCACCCGCCACTCCTCTATTCCTCCTAGAAATATTATTAGAATCTCTCTCTCTCTCTCTCTCTCTCTCTCTGAGATGGCATGTTGCATCATGTTCTGATTTTCAATGTTTCATAGCACCACCTGACGAACTAATTTACTGTTAAAGCAACGCAAGATGTACACGCACAGATCATCACACATGAGGCACTCATACATTGCTTACCTCCCAAGTGAATCATCATTCCGAACCCTTCTTGTTCCCATTGAGTTTCCTTTATTTAAACACACTTCTAACCCAACTCATGATCAAATGAAAGCCAACACAAGTTTGCTTTGACATGCGCCAAAATTTCCCACAACCATGAGAAGCAAAGCAACCTTCTTTCGGCTCTCTGCTTTCACCATCGCTCTCTTCTCATTCCTCTATGCTCACACCCTGCGTTCATCTGTCCCTACTCCCGATCTCCAACCCACTACTATAGGCAGTCAAATTGGATTTAAATTTCAAGTGGAAGAGATTCTCTCCGTTGTCACCTCTCTGATTATGCCAAGACACCATAATCATCATCTCACAAGGCCGGTCGAGTGTGATGGGAGTATATGGAAGTCAAAGGTCATCAACGATCATCAAGTGGGACTTGTATTAACAGTCGACTTGAAGGGCTGTGCGAATTTTAGCAGTGTGCAGAGGGCAGTGGATGCTGTTCCTGACTTTAGTCCCTCCAGGACACTCATTCTACTGGATTCTGGTACTTACAGGTCACTGTCTTTCAGAACTCCTCTCCTTGGCGCAGTTTGTCGTCTATAATTCATGGTTTAGCATGACACGATTAGCCGACTGTGCTTCTGTCAATGAACATGCACTCAGATGGGTTAAAGGTGGCCTCATAGTTTCACCTTTCGCTTAGGATTGGTTGCAAACTTTCGGGATCATATAAGTATGCTCCTCACTAGATAGAACACCTAACGTTCATATGTGTAGACTTTAGTAATTTAATAATTACATGATGCTCTGCGAAAGTCTTCCAACATAATCACGTTTAGGGACTTTAGGAAGTGAAAAAAATAAAGAGAAAGGTACTGAGGAGCTTCTAAGAAGGCAGGTTAAATCTGTGAGGCCATGCCGGATCATATAGATGATGTCTCTGGTTGCAGGGAAAAGGTGGTGGTGAATGCTAGCAAGACAAACATAATATTGGAAGGTCAGGGTTATCTCAACACAGCCATTGCATGGAACGACACAGCCAATTCCACTGGTGGCACAATCTACAGTCCTTCTGTGGCTGTATTTGCTGACAACTTCACAGCTTACAACATCAGTTTTCAGGTAGATCCAACTCCACATTAGAACTTGACTTTCTATTTTTTGCACTGCCGTTGTAAAATTCAATTTCCACAACCATTGTCAAAATGTTGGTGCGTCTTCATTCCTTGCATAAGCAATTTACGATTATCTGGTAAACAAATTTTTGCCGTGCACATCTCACTGACCAGATGATGCTAATGATCTTATTCCACTTGAAGAACTAATATACCGATGGCATACCTGTTCACCTTTAGCTCGATCACTTTCTACATTTTAATTTGCTTCTTGTGTGGCATTTGGTTTCTTGAAATTAAAGAATACAGCTCCATCGGCATCGCCGGGCGATGTAGGAGGGCAGGCCGTTGCACTAAGAATAGCAGGGGATGAGGCTGCGTTTTTTGGGTGCGGATTTTATGGAGCTCAAGACACGCTTCATGATGACGCAGGAAGACATTATTTTAGGGATTGTTTCATTGAGGGATCCATCGACTTCATCTTCGGAAATGCTAGATCTCTTTACGAGGTAGAACATGAAGAAGCTTACATGAACACTTGCATTGTGCGTGTTAATCAGGGAAAGCTTTTTATACCCTGAATAATTCTCTCTCAATCACATTAAGTGCAGTTAATTCTGGTCCCCAAATGACGTTCTTTTCCACTGTCAACCCCGGATTAGCCTATTCTCCTATGATATATCAATGCTCAAACCTATGGCAGGGATGCACCATTAACTCGATAGCAAAGGACGTCACGGCGGGGATTAGTGGATCCATCACGGCTCAAGGGAGGGACTCAGAGAGTGTGCATACAGGGTTTTCGTTCGTCAATTGCAGGATCGGAGGGAGCGGCAGAGTGTGGCTGGGCCGAGCGTGGGGTACGTATGCGACGGTGGTGTTCTCGAAGACCTACATGTCGGACATTGTTGATCCCGAGGGGTGGAACGACTGGAGAGACCCTTCTAGAGACGAGTCTGTGGTTGATCCTTCCTTTTTCTTCGAATCTGTGCAACATTACTTTCAATTCGTTTCCAGTTCTCTTCCCTGATCTAGAATAAACCGGTCAAAGTACAATTTATTAGTGCGATTTCGGTTGTGCCTTCTAAATAGATCTTGCTTCTTCTCCAATTCAAGATAATGTGCGTTTAAGGATTATATGAGTTAGCTCTCATTTCAGCGGAAAAAAGGGGGGAAAACTAGTGAATCAGAGAATATCCAGTTCTTTGTACAAATATTTGAACTAACGATCTTCCATTGCAGGACGGTGTTCTTTGGGGAGTATGATTGTTTGGGACCTGGGGCGAACTATACAGCGAGAGTTGAGTACGGGAGGCTGCTAAAATCATCAGAAGCTAGCCCCTTCCTGGACATTTCCTACATTGATGGCCACGATTGGCTTCCCGAACATCACCCCAGCTTTCTTGCACGAGCCAGTTTGTAACGAGCGAGGCTCGACCATTTGGATCTTTCACGTGATGAACTAAGATGGCCGAATATGCTGAACGAAGCCTTCGATTTTTCACCATCCGGTCTTTTGATTGATCAGAGAACAACACAGGAAATGTTCTCGTCCAACCGTTAGCAAGCATAATAAGCATAATGCAAGCATAATAAGCATATACGCTGAACAGATATGTCCGATTATTTTTTCTTCAGGTGCTGAAGAGGACTCCTAATTTCCGTTTTCCATTCACATGTTTGAGCTAACTCGTTATAATAGAAAGTCTTTTCGAACGAAATTCCCTGTTCAGCTCCTGAAGGAACAAAAACGCCATCTTGAGGAGAAATGGCATCCCCTTCATTCTACACTAAAAACAAACAGAAAATTTCAGTCAAACTATTAACCAGAAAATAGCGTATTTTAAGTCTGAAACAAATTGTTCTCCACGTACGTACAAATTCGCCCAAAACAAAAGACGTAGATATTACATCAAAACTATCCCCTCGTCCGACCTCGAAGTTGGACACAACAGAACCGTCCTATACTCTGGCAGATACAATTATGGTAAAATTTGCCATTTATGATACACGTAGTTCATGTCAAATGAGTCGGAAAATCATCCTTTGACCGAAAAACCTCACATCCTAAGGGCATTGTTGGTACAAACAGATACAAACTACCAACCTAAATTGCCTAAACTAACAGGAAATATGGAGCCGACACAGAAAAGGAGAAGGATGGTTCATGTACATGATTTACAATCACTGCTTTTATAAATTCCAAGGAGGGGCAACTGCACAGGCTTCATTCTTCAGCGCGGCGAGGCTTGCCGGCATTACGGCCATGGAGAGGCAACCATCTATTGGCTTCTAAAACTGTCCAAAATGCTTCACTCAGTGGAGGTTGGGTAATCAGTGATCCCCAGCACTACACTCTTTCAAGTTTGATGGGCATTGATTAACCAACTTTAACCGTGATGTTAGAATTTGGAATCAGGATGTCATATCCACTCATAAGTTTTGCCTTCTCGCTCACTTCCTCGGAGACTCTGAACCTTGACCCTTCCGAATTGAATCAACCCGATCCAGTCGAACTTCTCTCCATGACCGTGAATTAGCAGATTTCAGTAACAATCCCAGTGCCGAAAAGCATGTTGCTCTAACAACTGCATGTGAAGACCGACTCATCTTTCCCACCAACAGTGAAAACACCTTGAACAAGATAACAACGATATTAATGCATGTTCCTTTCTGCTTTACATTCTAATGGTTGATATTGAATGATGGTCTACCTGTGTATAATATACTGTTAAAATGTGCTGATCATCTGAAAGTGACAGAAGGCTGCAAGCAAAATAAATAGCATTTGCCTGGATAAGGGGCCAAGGCGCATCAAAAGCCTGCAGCATCAGCAAGAAAGAAAATTAATTGTGTTTCTCCAAGGTTGGGAAGCATGTCATATATACTTGAGGGCACCTGAATGTATCCATCTGCATGTAAACCTACTAAGGCACCTGCGCTAGGGAAGGATCCAGAAATCGGACAGTGGGTGTGCCAAGTTTTTCCACGCTAATTTAATAATGTTGATTGTTTTTTTCTCCATAAATATATGCATTTTACATTAACCTAGATTTTAAGATGGCATTAAAAAAATATGAACTTATTTAAACAAAATAGAAAGTCTAAGTTAAATAGAATAGTCGTACTAGCATACCATTTAGTAATGTAGTCCTAGAACCAACGCACATATAGTGCACCACAGAGGGGTGATTGTTTTCCCACCTAGAACCTTAAACTTACCCGATGACGGTCGGCTCCTAGTTTGTGGAACCGGGAACCAACCGAGTTAACCCTGGAACCAGCCCAAACTGGACTGGCCGATTACAAAGTCACCCCAGGAAGCTGCCCTTTTTTTTCTTATTTTTTATTTTTTGCTGATGACATTCACCTTAAGATGGAGTTAACCTATTTTTGAAGTGGTCAGTGGTGTCAAATGCTATTTTAACTGCTTTGTTGAGCAACGCACTCACCCTGAATAATCTCCAATTTTTAGCATAGAGAGCCTACGAATTATACAGAGAGCCAATGACAAGTAAGAAAGTAGTATCTTCATTTTATATAAGTAGTCTCTTTGAATTAACTCATTCAAATTATGATAGTGCTAGTTTAAGATGGCTGACTCAATATTTCATAGAAATTTTTCTTTAGGTGGGGGACAACAGCCCACATCATCTCTAAAAGGTCATAAATTACTGAGCAAGCTTCTCTCACAGTAGAAGGGCAATGGGGCTTGGCCCCCTAGATCAATCCTTCCTTGCGCATGGAATGTGCATGCATGAATGATCATGTTTTAATGCAAGATTGTATCTCATGCAAGATACAATACAGAATCAGGAGTACATCAAAGTGTATGTGGAAGTGAAAAGGGGCAGGCGTATGCTCGTACTAAGATCTGTCAAGTGGAGGCAATGGCACAGCCTTCTTAAGATACTTTTAACACCAACAGGTATAGACTAGTGCAAACCTGTATTGTTGAAGCCATATATGTATCAACTCTGGAGGAGAGATGCTGAGTGAATTGTTTTGCAAGGTTTCTTACAAAGTCCTCGTAGTCACTTCTGAAAGAAGCCAAGTCAGTCAAAAACCGTTTCTCCTATGCTAGAGGCTTCACATTCAGTAAAATTCCACAGAGATGAGCATTTACCGGTGGTCAGAATTAAAGTTTTGCACATTGAATGGCATCGAAAATCCCTCGGTTTCAAATAATGGGGCAACCTGCTTCAGGGTACTCTGTAAATTGAGCAACATGAGGTTAAAAACTCTCTCTGAGATAGCTCTATTGAAACTACAAAAGATAAGAAAACTACCCGACAAGCCTGTCTGATGCCATGATTATCATCGTACAAATGAAAAACCAACCGAGGAAGCACAGCATGTACCTAGTACACATGACAATTACCATTAAACTCATCATTAGCTCAAGTCAAGTCCAATTTGACCTGTAAACACTGCCTGTCATGCACCAATTGCAATTGTAATCTCATGTTGGGTTACTAACTCTTGAAAAAAGAGAAAAAAAACATGGTGGTCACATCCTTAATATAGTCCTTGAATCTAGACACAAATAGTAAAACATCCGCAAAGAAAAGCTATAATAATTGCTCGAACCTTTTACTACATGAAAAGCCACGTGGCACAAGAAAACAGCCACAGATTGCTTCTCAAGTTATAGAATGAGAACCTATGTCCACCTAGATATTAATAAAAGTGCGCAAATCTAGTGTCTGGTTGCACACAAGACTCAAGTGCATGCAAGTTTAATCAATCGAATTTCTTTCTATCCTCACTCTACATATTCTATTTCACTAATAAATACGCAATTGATAAATTTAAAATTTACAAACTCATATTTAAAAAGGTTACAATTATAATTTACAAACTATCATGGATAGCCATAAAAAGTAGTTTTATGCGATTACAATCGAGGAAGTATTATCCATAATATCGAATTATGTAATGTGATCTTAGGAGGTAGAAGGTATATTTGGCAAAAAAAGGAACACCTTGTTGCTTAATCTATCATTCACATGCATAACGCAAGTCAATACTGAATCAATATACTAAACAGCTTAAAGGATCAGACATTAAGGTAACATCTATTTACCTATATTTCATACAAATAATTTCACTTCTAACAGTTAAACAATTTTGGATCATATTTATAAGGGAAAATCATGAGAGCATTTGAGTAGAAAGGATGATGGATTAATGGAATAAAATTGGTAAGTTTTCTTGATTGTGTGCTTCACAACTTTTCCCTGTTAATATCTAATTTAACGGATTTTCATAATAGTATCTTTAGGAAAAGAAGAGGAAACCCCACAAAAAATTAGGAACTTCTCTTTTCGACATGCAAGAGATTCGAGATAGAACTCGGACATAGATATAGAAAATATTGTTTGTGTTAAATAGAAACTTAAATACAATTAGAAGATTGTAGGATCACAAACTCCATTTACTCTTATTTTATCAGTCTGTATTGTTTTTTTTCTTTTTTGGCCCCTCTTTAGTACTTTGTCCCACTTTGCAAGTCCACTAATCCTCCTTTGCAGCATTGTAGTCTCCTCCCTCCCTCCCTCCCTCCCTCATCCACTTAAATTTGGAAATTCCTCTTATCTTATAAAAATATCTGATTAGTTTATTTTGATGATATGACTACTGAAGAGAGTAAATCTGCTGCTCCCTCAACTACTATGGGATCCTTAGGTGAAATAATTGCCAATCCAGTCACTTGTCTTTTATTCTGTTGAATGGCACAAATTCCTCGACATGGCAACAGTTAGTTGAGGTCAGCATCACAGGTATGGAGGAGGCTTACGTCACAGAAGATCCTCCAGAAACAGATTCAAAAGCTTGGATACAGGTTGATGCTAGGTTGTAGGGTCAGATCATTAGTTCCCTAGAGGCTTCTATTATACCACTGGTTGCTCATATGAAGATGGTTAAAGAATTGTGGTCACACCAAGAGGTATTGTACTCATGACAGAAAAACTTGCCCTACTTATATGACACGAGTCAAGCTATATATGGGCCAAAGCAAAAGGATCGCACTGTATCACATTATTATGCAGATTTTAAGGTATATGGGGTGTGGAATATGTTGATGCCAATTTGTACTGACCCAAAGAAGATGAAAGATCAAAGGAAGAAATTGGCAGTAATGGAATTTCTATCTGGACTAGGAACGAGTCCTCCATGGTAAGGTCACAGATCTTATTTGATGCTGCCATTGGCTCTCTCTTGCAGAAGCTCATCAACGTGCTGTTCAGGGTTCAGTTGAACTCTCATTAGAGGGGGAACAATGTGACACCTCAGCATTACAAGTCAGATGTCTTAAAGTTTTAGAGGACAGGGACGGCAGAGGCAGACATGATGGACGTGGAGTTTGTAAGAGAGGGGAAAAGTTACTTGTTTTCAATGTCGTCAGAGGGGACATACCAGTGCACTTGCTGCAAATTACATGGCAAGCCACCAATCAGGTTCGTCAAAAATATTACTTCTAATAGTGATGTACCTGGACGAACTCAACTACCCTCAGGATGGGAAAGACAAGCAGGCTGACGAAATAGGAGTCAGCATAGTTCACTAAGTTTTAGGTTTCAAAATCACAATCTTCATCCACTGCTACTCTAGTACAGACAGGGAAATCCACTGTTTGGCTATCCTCCTCCAATCACTAATGGGTCATTGATGTAGGAGCATCAGACCAAATGATAGGTGTACAAAATCACCATCTTCTTGTGTATGTGGATGCTATTGTGATAAAGGCAGTGACTCTACAGGAACGGTTGCTTTGAAGCATTTTTTTCAAGAGTCCTTTCAGACAAAAGATCTACAAAAGCTGAAGTTTTCCCTTGGTATTGAGGCAGTGAGGTCCCAGCAAGGTACAATTCAGTCTCAACAAAAGTATGTACTGGACTTTAGCTGAGACAGATGTTTAGGGGCTAAATTGGCAAAAACTCCTATGGATCCTAGTGAAAATTTGGAACTGAAGATAGGCATTTTTTGAGCATCTGGACACATATAGACAGGCAGTTGGGAAACTAAGTATCCTGTTATGACCAGACCAGACATTGCCTTTCCAGTCAGAATAGTAAGCCAATTCATGTAATCTCCTCGGGTTCCTCATTGGAATGCAGTTGTCTGAATTTTGGAATTTTTAAATAAGACACCTGGTAGAGGTGACTGGGACCATGATAACACACATACCACAATGACAGGTTTCTCTGATGCAGAAAGGGCAGGATGTCCTTTTGATGGGAACTCTACTGCTGGTTATTGTGTGTTGGAGGCAATCTGGTTTTGTGGAAGAGTGAGAAACAGATTGTGGTGTCGAATCTAGTGTAGAATCAGAATATAGAGCTATGGCCGAGACTATATAGAGCTTGAATCAAGGTGATTTAGCCAATGCAGTTGTGCTTTAATAATGAGCATGTTTTTCCATATTGCATCAAGCGCACTAAGCATATCAAGGCTGACTCTCAATAATCAGAATGTTTTCCATATTTAGGATAGAATATTAAGAAAAATCTTTAGTTTTTGTGCATCATATATCTTGAGCCAGATGTGAAAAGTAATAATAACTATTAGAATGACAACCTAATGTCAAGACTAAATATTTCCATGCTTTGAAGTTGCTTAAAGGCTTGAAGGTGCTATACAGACAATGAGGCATACAAATTGAGGATAAGTACGCTAAGTTATCTAGATGCAAATTACGAAGTAAGATACATGTTAGTAAGAATCAATAAATTCCAGCTAAATATACTATTTCACTCAAGGTACCAAACAGTTTGACTTTTTTCATAAACTTAACAGTGAGATTGCATATAACACATTAATTAAAAAAAAAATGAAGCACCTATAAAAGCTCAAGATTTAACCTGTTCAACGAATGCCTCACGTTGTGGTCCAATTGCATAGTTGCTTAGAGCTCCAAATGCAGCAATAGCATCAGCTCTCATCTTCACATCCATGGAAATCTGTTGCACACGACAGTTATACCAATCATTCTTGTCAGCTACTAAAATTTTCATTCAGAGACATGCAGCATTTGAAAGATCAGAAGCCTTTTGACTGACAACAGAAAGCACACAATTTTTTTTTGTTAGTATTAATTTCAATGGGACCTTGACTTTAGATAGGAAGAAACCTAAAGAAAATATCACCTTTTCACTCTCAGCAGAAACAAAATCAGAAATCCTTCATCCCAAAAAGGAAAAGCATTTTAAATATCGATGCAGCCCATAAGATTGAAAAAATTGCTATTTGTCGTAGCCTTTCCATAATCATCAAATTTTGGTGATGATGGATGTTGCATGATCCATGACTAAAATAAGAGTGCTAAACGGATTGTCTATCCATTGGGATTTATAACTATTTGGATTTTGTTAAATTTCCTTTTCCATATCTTATTTGAAGCAGAATTTTTATTTTTTTTTGGTAAAAGTAAGAATTATATTGAGCTTTAACCAACCTATACAAGAGGCGAACACGGCACCAAAACTTACACTCAAAATGACAAGGTGTCATAGCGAGTGGAAGGGTGCCGGTACGGAAAAGGACAGTCAAAACGGTGGCACAACCAGCAAAACACACTAACTCAGCAAGGAAAACAGCCAAACAGTGGCGAGTACAAGCAAAACCCCCAACTAACGTAACTCCCAGCCCACCGCAGCAACTGCCAGCAAACCTAACAGCGGCAGCAAAAGACAGGCGCCGAGCACCAAAACTGGCGACAGCAACCAACAAAGCCCCAAGGAGAAGGGTGAAACTAGTCCATCCTTTGAAGCCACCAGCCACAAGGGGATAAGCACAAAAGAAACACCCTCATCAGCAGGGAGACAGCGTTAAGGTGAAGGTTCAGACTCTCCCGAAGAGAAGATAACCGGGTCAATACCCCAGCTGCGCTGAAAACTACTATTCCTAGCAGAATATTCTGTCTTGCTTTCATGGAGATTTTACAATTTATGTTTTCCATTTAGAGTTTCAACTTTAACAAATATGATCCTTAGAAGAGTCCATATATAACATGCATAGTCAGCCACAAAAATTAGGTGTCACAAAGAAAGGGACACGTGGCAAGCATGTAGAGAGCAGTTCATGGAGATGGGAGAAATTAGAGTGGCAAATATGGCATGGTTGACTACAAAATTGGTCCCATCTGCAGATTCATGGACCATAAGAGGGAACATCAGATACATTGCACAAAATACAACCAGTTATCTTCAAAATCTCTATGTTTTCTGGTAGTTTCAACTTTTCAGCAATGCAACTCCTTGTTCTAGTTCCATCCCTCATGGGTGTACTTTCAGTCCCTAGTTTCAGTGTTTATTTGAAGCAATATAATCCCAATTCCCTTCTTGTATTTCCATTCCCAGTTCCATCATTCATTTCCAGCAGTCCCACCCACCCCCCCCCCCCCCCTTCTTTTTCGCTTAGGAGTGATAGCCATGTCTGCAATATGTGAGCAGGTGTGGAAGTGGGAGCAATATCAGTTGATCTCCTGATCTTAATCACCAGATCTCCTCTATGCATAATTCATGCAACAACATTATGTCAAGCCATATAAAAATTGTTAAAATGACAAAGTGCTTAATTTGTACAGAGCAACATGCATGGTACAATTACAAAGATAATTAATGAAGATTTTTTTTCTTTTCCAACTTATATGACCTCAAGAAAGTTATGGAATTACAGTAGTAAAGTGTAGTTAGAGAGTACATAGTAACTGAGCATGAATGATATTAACACAGAGACACTACATATAGATTTGGAAAAAAAAAAAAGGAACAGAGGAGGACACATTTTTCCATTTGCATGAATCGAAATCTACTCTTCACAGAATGCCTCAAAAAGACTTCACTTTACTATTTTTCTACTCATATATTAAGGATAAGATAACTTGGGTTAGGACTCATATGAACAGAGATATCAAGGCTTCAAGAACAAGAACTGACTATTAGAAGTTCCTTAGCAGGAAGAAATAATAGCACCTGTAGATTACGAAGCCGCATAGAAAGATTAAGCAAAATGGGCTCCACAGCTTCTATTTGGGCTGAGTCCAGAATCTGAGGATGAAACAAGAATATCAGGAGGGAAATATTTCACTGTAAAATCTCATCATTTTAATGCATGAAAGAGAGAGAGAGAGCCTTTGTGTGCAACCAACCGTTAGTAAGCATGAGACTGCAGTTAATTGCACTGATTCATCTGTGTCATCAAGTAAAGCCAAAATTACACCGAGAACCTGAGCTGTGTACTGAACAATGTGGACAGAAGGAATCTGCAAAATCATGACCAAGTAAAGCTTCTACAGAAAAGAAACATAAGGTAGAGAACAAGCTTTCTCAGATTCCTAGACTCGAATGCATACGAAAAAGAAAGAGAGAGAGAGAGAAGTAGTCTATTGATCAGGAGGCAAAACCTGCACTAGCCCTCTCAGGCAAAGGCGTCTAACAGTTGGAGACTCGTCTGAGACATGCCTGCACATTGCTTCAACCATCTGCTCCAAAACTGAATCAAACCCACCACTGCATATTGAAAAATTATTGGGAAAATGAAAAAAATGAGGTAAGTGAATACCAAGATAAAGAGAGAGCCTTGTAAGATCAGTTAGTGACAAATTAATGGGCCTCCCAAAGATGACAAGGATTGGGAGACCACACAGATCATGTTGGTTCTCAATAAAACTAAATTTGAGGCTCCTCTCCTAGAATTACCAACCAATACCTAGAACTGAAAGAAAAATTCTCTACAGATGACAAGCTAATCAGCCAATTAGCACTTCCACTGTTGCTTAATAGATGAGTGATCCATTTAGATTTATGCACTTAAATTCTTGGTTCATGAGTCCAAAATCACGATAGAATCAAGAATTAGAGAATACATGATTTGGTGTATCTGTCATAATCAGTGGGCCCTCGAAAGCTTTATGCAAAAATATGAACTTTTAATCTACGTCTTTGTGCTATGAATCCTCCTCTAGTCCTCGTCATTGATAGAATGAAACTTTCACTCATGCAGAGGGTGTGAATCCACTTTTATTACTGTTTCCAGACTAACCATGCCAAATTGTTAGGCGATGTAAATTAAAACTATCCCCGCGTCTATATATAATAGTAACTGTTAAACGATCCAACCCAAGAGCTTGAACTATTATGTAGAGAAGAATAAACACATACAAGGCTAGGTAAGTCCTGAAATCAAGCAAAGTGGCATTAAATTTGGCATGTACTATATTTATAACACCGTCATCTCTCAGCATAAGATAGCATAATTAAATATATCACCAGCTTATGACATTTTGAATGATGAAGAAACAAGGAAAATTTTATTAAAAGGTACGAGGTACCACCCAAACAAAACAGAAAATAAAGAAATAAACTATAAATTGAACATGTTAAATCAATTGGACAGTAATGTACAGGACACGTACTTTTTCCGTTAAACAACTTATATCAACCACAAGGCCAATTAAGGAGTCCATTAAAATTGAGATGTCAAATTGGAATATGCATAAGCAGTATGGACTGCATAGAGTGCACACCTCAGAATATGCGAAACCAAAACATGCCAAGAATCCATCTTTTCAATTATCTTTACCAAAGAAAAAAGAGTGGTTACTAGTGTCTATGTAAATCCACCATATATTCCAGCTTTGGCCATCCCTCACTTTATATTTACTAAATCACATCATCCGCATGTTCGAATCCCGATATATTAAAGATGAGAAGATAAAGTCCATAGCAAGATGATGCAACTTGTACCTGTAACGAATAAACTCCGATAATGCAGCTGCAGCAGCTTCTCTTTGGTATTTATGATTCCGATTCAAAGAGCTGCTCAAAATTATACATATACTTTGTACCTGTGAAGTTCAGAAACATCCTTCATGTCAATTTTTAAGCATAAAGCAATGGGACTGAAAATTTACTTCGTTTATTTATGCCTTATTTCTGTAACAAATGGGCACACAAAGTTTAGCATCTATTAAGCAAAAAAACCAACAAGTGATGGTAATAACATACTTTAAAAATCAAATGAGGGAAGCTATTAAGTAAGGAAATGATGGAGGTTTTAATTAATATTGACAAAGTAATACAGAGATTATTAGTAAACCATATTAATAACAACCGATTTCAGAGGTGTATCACACACTGTAGACTACCCAGACATTGACTAACTCCTAAATTGACTACCTAGTCAATGATTGACATGATGTAGTCTACAAATTGTTAGAAAAGATGATGAAAGTTAAAGTATTGGTAGTTCCATAAAATCCAATACGGAGAACATTTGCATCTCGCACACAGTACAAAGAACTGAGTGGATAATAAGTGAGGCTCACTTCTTTTGGTCTCTTTATGGATATGCTGCCTGCTAGATCTCCAATAAGATTAACCCACTTCTCATCCTCATTTTGCTCCCCATCCCTAGCCAAAATCTAGAGAAAAGAAGAATTATGTTTTCTCCCAGAAGCACATGTTAAATGAGAACATCACTCAACAGCAAAAGGGTGAATTTGATTTATACCTTTCCCATTTCAAGGTCTCCAACACATTCACAGAATGCCCGGAATGCAGCAAGAAGAGCCCTGCAGAAAGATGGAAGATGTTCACTGGTTCATCAAATTTTAATATTCTGCAAATGCATTAAAACACTACTCACTCAAACCATATAGTTAGAATACTAAAGTTTTTCGATGGCTACTATCCTGTGTTAATTTATCACTTACTGTAGTGGTTCATGCTGACCAGCACCAGCCAGAACATGAGAACTTCCCAATTGGATAATAAGTTCCGTGAGGACATGAGAATAGCTCTGCTCAACGGCTTTTCTTCCAACTTTGCCACCACCCCTGCAGTGGTGATGAAATATCAGAACGCTGCATACGTCATCATGAAGAAAAAACCTGATGGTAGTAACAGGAACCTGAAAAATGACGTAAGCGCAACAATAGCAGCTTGCAGAAACTCATTGTCTAGATGACCTTCCAAGCCACAGCTGGAAACCTCCACTTTGAATAAATCATCCTTACTGCCTGGGCTCTGGTTGATGATACATATGATGTGATCGAGAAAACTATAAGCAAGCATGGTGTGCTGAGAAAATGCCTGCAATAAAAGAGGAAAAGGAAAACATGACATTACAACTCAGAGATGAAACAAATAAGCCATTCATCAGTGCCAGGATACAAAAAAAAATAAAGCATAGAAATAATCATGCAAACGCCAGTTGCTTCATAAAAAGAAATAAAATTATATCAAAAGATAAAAAAATTCCATAATATTTGTTGAAGTTTTTAAATATTAAATAATGCCTTCACCTGGGTTGGAAAATATAACATGATATCAAAGTAGAAGGTCCGGAGTTCACATCTTCAGGCCCCTATTTGCCTCCTCTTTATATATTTTTACACTTCGCTCCTGGCCCTATGTGTGAGGAGGAGTGTCTGAACATTTTGACACACCTTAACCAACCTAAGCCTTTACATTGGACATTTATAACAAAGTCTCATAAGATTTACTATACATGAGAGAGTAATTTTCTTAATGACCAAGAACAAACTCCCAAAGGCAGTTAATATTTGTTTAATTTCCTAATCTGATTAAATGGAGGGGATGCAAGTAATAAGGCCTGCATAAAGTCATGTCTTCACAAACAAAAAGATAAGTCCTATTAACAAAATAACTAAAAGGGGATAGAAGTAGAAGACCTCAGCACATAGAATACCTTCAACTCTGTTTTCCCCAAAGGGAATATAGCTTATGAAATTATTCAATCGTTTTTCCCCTTGTAATGGAATGTCGTCATTTATGCATGGTTTACCAGGTTATTCTCCCACAAACAAATATCTCTTCTCCAGATTTTATTTCTTTAAGAATTGATCATTAATCCGCATCCTTTGTCAAACGATGAAACCTAGTTTTTAACTCTTAACATTAATATGAGTACGTTAGAATGGAGTTTGGCCCATAGACTCACCCTCCAAGGACTAACTTGGTATGAGAGTTACGGCATGTACCACATGATGTAGACATCCTACGATTTCACTGGCAGAAATGGTACTGCCCCCAACAACCCACAACACAATGACCACTATATTGAACAGAAACCAAGAAAAATGCATTCAATATGGATAAGGTAATGATTCGTATAACAATAAATTGTAGCTCACATAAAAAGCATCCTGCATAGGCCATCCACCACGTAACCTTGATATATCCTTTGTAACTATGTCCCTCCCTGCAGCAGCCACTACTTCATTGAAAACAGCCTTTGAACTAGTATTTTCAGCAAGAGAACAGATCTTTGGACAGTTAAGGGTACTCTGTTGAGGACACCAAGTGATAAAGGACAGCACATGCAATACTGAAATTGAAGATATTGCTATGTCTCATCTTCATCTAATTATACTGCCTATACATAGCAAAAGATACGGCACTGAGTGTTTCCAGGCGTAACTGCTTCTCAGCTACATGATTTGCAGCAGACAGCAATGATTGGGTTGTCCTGCATGTGTGAATCACAAAGTATAATTGCCTAGATGATTATGTTAAATGAAAATACTCACACATTTTCCTTCTCTTAGTTATTACCTCGAAACATCATTTTCATTCAGTTCAGCCCCCCTCTTAGAGACAAATTCAGTGACTGCCTGAATAGCCCCTTCCGCTGATTGCTTTATTTTATCACAAATAGCTGTTGTGCAACCAAACAGAGTAGATAGCAGCTACAATAATCATCAATAATAGTCTTAGTCCAATAATGATTAAGTATACTTTGGTACCATTGAGTAATCATGAAAGATGAATTTTCTACCTCATCTTTTGTCAGTAACCCACAGACAGAGGAAACTATTCTATTGAACACCTCAGAGGGATCGATAGAAGCATCCTGTATACAAATAAAACCAATATGAATACTTGAAACAACTGATTCCCACTGGTTGAGCCTCACCACTAATCACCAACTCTTTTCCTTAAGACAACCTCAAGTGGAGATATATGCAATGTAAAAAAAAAGAAAAAAAAGAAAGAAGAGTACATGAACAGGGGAGATCTGAATGGACTTACGCTCCGTAGTATAGCTATGACATCCTCGAGGGATGATAAGGCACTATAGGATGATTCCACATCCACGACACTAGCAGTTACAGGCCGTGGAAGAGAGAGGGAGATACTGAAAAGTTGATCGAGAATCTGGGAGTGGAGACAAGAAATTGACAATATCACATTCAGTGAAAAGTAAAGAAGAATTCTTGATGGGACATGATCCACCAATAAAAAGTTGTTGGTACTTGGTAACTGGAACCATGACATCTGTTGCAAGAGACCTTTTTTTTGGGTTAATTACAAAAAAGGGATAACTGTACTAACTAATTACTAACCTCAGCTGAAATCTTCCTTACTTCAGATTCTGTGTCTGCACAACGTGGTAGATATGCTATAACCCTATCTCCCAGTGATAACCCTTCACGACTTGGCAACACATATGCCGCTGTTGACAAGAACTAACAGATTTAGGTCAGTGAAAAATAAACAAATTCGAGAAGCTGTAGCAATTAATGTTATTACTTGGTAAGCTGGAAAAATTCCCAAGCAGGCCACGGTCAATTTGCTTGCTATGAGTACAGGTTCCATGACAGCCCAGTGAACAATATCCAGTGGCACAAAGCATGCGAAACTTCGTAAGCATCTTATATGCTGCAAGACAGCCTCTTTTTCTTTGATAATCCACTGGGGAAGCGACGTATTTATCAATCTGTCTCAATATATGCAACAGCTGCTCAGCCCTACTTCGTCCATCTTCCCCACTAAATGTAAAACAGAGTGGTTATCAGAAGAGCAATACAAATTTTACTTGCAGACAAGTAGGGATTGAAGACAAAACCAACACTAACACTTCAAAAAACGTTAATATTTCAAACAGGAATAGTGACATTGTCATCACTGTTTTATCTTACAGTGGATTAAATGCCACTGCCCAGAGCCTGGTTAATCATATTAGATGTATAGGTACAAAAACTAGCTAACAAGATAGATGGCCATAGTGTAATGGAAACAGATTAGGGAGAAAATGGAAGACATACAATAGACAGATCAATATTCAAAATAAGAACTTCTGTATCAGCACACATTTTGCTGGAACATATTGTAAAGCCCATTCCCAAGTATAGCAGTTCAATACTATAACTAGTCTGTGAACACTTTTTATTTTGCTCAATAGACTGCTTGTCCATGGTCTATCTGAGCAGTTCTCATCTAAACTGTGTTAAAAGTAATATAAAGGCAGATTGAAAGTTTGTCTGTACATCCTAGCATGTGTTGGCCAGCGCTTTGTTGTCATCAGGGGGAGGCACTCTCAATTCATCGAGGTTTGTTACCACCTGCTAGCACATGCTGGTCAACATTCACCCCTTCTTCTTCATGTTGCCCAAAGTAATATTATGTGCTCAAGAAGCTTTCCAACCAAAGAAAGCCAACTGATGAAGATAAATTGCTTTCCATGGCTTTCTAAGGAAAAGCTATCCTACCACACGATTCAACTCCCATCATCCCACAAAAAGATTTACAGAAAGTGCAGAGCCTTTAAAACTATTCCAGACCAACACATCATCAGAGAAATGACAAATGCCTCCCTACTCCTTGCAATAAGAAGAAGTTTCAAAAATCATCTTTTTAGCGCCATATGGCCACATTAGATGTCACCCCAGATGAAAATTCTATTTTCCTTACCAACATTAATAGAAGTTCAACACGAAAAACATCCCAGCCCTCTCTACTTAACCTCCATAACCTGAAGCTATGTAGTGTTCTTATATTTCTGTTTCTCATGAGAGTTTTCATGTTTCAGCTTAGTAGATAATGTTTTTATAGGGATGTATGTTCCACTGGAATGAAGCCACTCAAACATGAGTGAGGGATTTTTTAAACACGGTATCACCATGGTAAACGAAATTCAAATGGCCACCAGCATTGTGTACTGGCCATATTTGACCATTTCTTGCGTAGCACAGAATGTTAAGCTCAACTATTAATCACCTTTCAATCCTCCCTATCTGTTGCTTTCCCAAACTACAATAAACTATTTCCACATTCTCTTTATATTTCTCTCACCCGCATCAAGAAATTTTTAGCAAGGATATCATCAAAAAGTTCAGGCATGAGATTAGACATTGTTATTCTTATAAACACATGGACAATCAAGTGCAAAAGCAACCCAGTACAAGACACTAAAACCCAGGGGAAAATGTCTAGATGCTCCTATTACTTTATTCACTAATATCTTCATTCCCTAACCCTTTTGTATGGTTAAAGATCCCCGTGTATCATTTGACAATGCACAAAGCGGCCACCCATCCATTAATTGTTACATCTCCAACATCAAAGAACCAATTATACTTGGAAGAATATAAGACTACTTTAAAAAAAGCAGGAAGCTGACCCCTATCCTTAACCTCAGTAAACGGACCACCAATATACACCACTAGAATGACAGACACCTAACCATAGATGAAGAGAGGGCATTATCCATATTGTAATGGTACAACAGGACCCAATTTTAAATTTTTTTTTTTTTTTAAAAACATATATCAGGGAGTTAAGTTAGTTATCAACCAAAGTCCGGGTAGAGAATGGCTATATTTCCCCCAAAAACAAATGACAAGCACTTGATCTTTCTGGAGATTAGGTAACGCAGCAAACCTTAGAATGTTACATACCTTGTGAGAAGAATTGCACATAGAAGATCAATCAAATTGTTTATCAGAGGATTTACAACATCAATTGGATCATTTGGTAGGGCAAAGAACCCCAACGTGGCCTGTCCAATTTTTTGGAAAGAGAGAAACAACACTGAGAGAAATACAAGGTAAATGACTAGAGTTGGAGCAAATAAAATGAGAGCACAGGTTTCAACCTTCAAAACATAGTTTCTTGTCTCGATTGTTAGCTTTGGCTCCACAGAAACTAAAGTAGTACAGGCACTCAAGGCAAGGGCCTGTACAATATCCAAAGAAAGCAACTCGATAAGGTCGCAGAAAATAGATTATAACCCTTATTTGACACAAAAATAACAATGTAGGTACCTGAGTAACACTGATTTGACACAAAAATAATCAATCAACGTTACCTGAGTACATAGAAGTTCAAGATTGGAATCTGTCCAACCATCATTATCATCCCTTCCCATCAATGTTAATATATAATCTAGCAATTGATCCCTTCTTTTCAGTGGGAATGGTGCACCACTTTCCGCCGCATTTATGACAGCGCGACCTGCATCAGAAACTCGCCATCAAAGCTGCTGCAAGATTCACAAAACTAACAAAATAAACCAATGATTTATTTAATATAATGACAACAGAGAACTCAATCCCTTCAGCTCACTGTCATTTAATTGTCAGAAACACAGAGTCTTATTGTCACTCAGGCAATCATCTAAGGAAACATAGCAACAATGCTCTCGACAGTATGAAAGTAACTCAGACACCGCTCTAATATAATAAATGTGCAAACTTCAAGACACCACGTGACTGACAAGAATTACCATCGATTTTCATCATCTGAACATAACATGTTCCAAATCCGTCATTCATGAGCTTTTAAGTGAAAAACTTGGGCACTTGCAATATTTTCGCCATTAGAATAACATGACTAGCGATCTCCATCGGTTGCTTTAGTAAGTCTATCAACTTGTCAAGCATCCATTCTGAAGCAACTCAAGATTTGATATTAAGTCCATCTTCTAATTTTCCCACATCTTGCTAGTCACCTACTTTTAGTCTATCGGTGTCTACTTTTCATAGAACTCAAAATTCTATAAATATTTTATTGACACTTTCCTCCAAGCATGTTGCACAAACAAATCTAGGAATTAAAATGATAAGGCTAGCACTAAGAACACACCTAACAAATCAATAGCAGTGATAACAGCCTGCTTTGCAGTAGGGTGCTGCACATGAAGAAGTCGTGAAAGCATATTGGTCCCCTGCAGTAGTGAAAAGGTGCAACGAAACAATAAGCCATAAAGATCATGAACAAGGTTGTTCGAATCGTATCTTCTACAGCTAAACTCATACATAAGCAGAAAAAAGTTAAAACATAAAATTTTTATATACAAATCAAAAAAGCACAGCTTAAACTTCAAACATTTAAAGAAAAACGGTAATCTATAGGTTGGGAACTCCGGATGCGCAGCTTCGCAATACATTGATGCAGTTTGCAGTTAGTTCAATGACCTGCCTTTTTTATCAATGCATTGAGCTATGATTTTTCTTAACAGTTGATGCACTGGACGATTTTCCAGCTGATTTTCCAATGTAAGTTACGTAATGTAATCTTCTCATTGCACACACTCATTATCCTCTAATTCAGTTGTAAAGATATTCATTCTACTTCTAGTATATTTCAGTTGTTATCACACAATAATCCTCATAAAAAGGAGATCAAGAAAGAGTGGTCATACAACAAGTGCATCGATCCTAGCTTGGATTACTGTTGATGGAGCATATCTTGCAGCATATCCATACATCAAAGCTAAAGCAGCATGTATATCATCAGACTCCATCCCTTTAAAACTATCTGAAAAGAAAGAAAGGAACCTGCAATAGTTGAAGTTGCACTCTTTATAGAAGATCAAAGAGAGTGAACAAATTTAACTAGACAAACAATAATAACATGCATGGAAACAATAAAAATAGAGGGAATGACTGCAACTAATTCAGCAATTAGCCATAAAATTGGCTATTCAGTTTACTTTCTCTCCACTCCCCTTCCCAAGAATAAACAAGGTAAAGAAAGAAGACAAAAAATTTCAATGTCATTCTCAAAAACTAAGGGTGTGGAGAACTTGAGAACCTATGGAAAGGGTAGGTACTAAAGGTCACAAGGTAGAGTCCAGGTTCGAAAAGATCAGACTTGGAGAATACATGCTAGGTCTCAGGGCATGGCATTATACCACCGTGTACCCAGTAACATATACAACGGTACATGAATGATTCAATTTTCAACAAAGTCCTCTCTTTTCAAGTTACCAACTTTTACTGTAATAAGCATACTTTGTGCTTTGAAACTTGAATCTTTACAATTAAGTATAATTTACTAGTGTCCCTAGGGAACCTGCAAGCATGACCCTAACTAAGAAAACAACCTGTAGATTTCACAAAAATATAAAATTTGACCATGCTGATTGTTCATCAGCAAACATGAAACAATCAAGTTGGCTGTTCACAAAAAGATAAGTAAAAGGGAAAACATCCTTCTCTCTAAGATGGCTTTCCACATTTTCACACAAAATCGAGCCGAATATGGTATACCCACCTCTGAACAAAACTTTGACAGACATTATCCAGGATATCCTTCAACTTTTCTAGTACGGTATCTAGGTGAGATGCCGCAACCTGAAGCAGAGAGAAGCTAACTCAAGAAAGTAACTACAACATGAATAACTTAATAACAAAGTCCTAATTTTAGAGTACCAGTCCCATGGCTTTTGCTAAACCAAGCCTGTTAGTTGGATTTGAAATATTAGCTTGTTTATACATCCAGGCAATCTTGTCATGTACATAAGCTTTGTCATCAACTTTCTGAAGCAGCACACCAAGACACCTGTCAAATGAATGATGAAAAGTTCATATAAACCATTTAACATGTGCATGCTAATGTCCAATAAACAAATACCAGGAAAATGCAGCTTAGTTAAATATCATAGGCTGGTCTAGCTGCCAAAAATGTACAAACATGCAAAGGAAACCAGTAAAGAATTCAATATGTAAGACCCAAAGTGAAAATATATCTGGAAATCCAAAGAAAAAGTCTATTCCAATTTTCAAGCAAATATTGGCATCTTCAATAGAGAGCTGCCACAGTTTATAAGCTTAAGCTACTGGAATTAGGTGGAGTAGTTTAAATTTTAAATACTTTTATCACTCCCCATTACATATACAATGGTCTTTGACCTTTGACCTGCCAAAATATCCCACATCACTTTACTACAGAGGTTGACTAGACTCTGCATACATGCTCTCTCCTCTATGTAATAGCTTAAACTTTTGGGATCCAATTTCTTTCATAGTAATTGAATCCAAGTCTATTATAATCTCCCATTCATCCATTACATGTACCGCTCTTAGTAGTCCCATGTGAGGGGATGTTGAATTGTCTCGCGTCACTTAACCACAAAGTTAACTAGGCCTTGTATCCATGTAGTGCATGTTTAATAACCCAGTTAGACATTGAAAATTGATAGTACTACGCTTCATAAGATTAAACATGTTTGATAAGCATCGACTTAAGATTGGGAAGTTGGGGGGGGGGGGGGGGTTACTCAATTCATCAAATAGTTTTTTTTTTTTTTTTTTAAATTAATGGCAATTAGAATCCTGCAAACACATTTCTGAAACCTACCTATAATGATAATCGTTCTATGTTAGGTAAAAAATTGGTAATCTTCAACTATCAAATTTCAATTATCATCATAAATCTTTATATATATACTTAGAGCATTTAAGATTATCTACACTTTCCCGACAAAAAAGATTATCTACACTTAAGATTTAGTACTAAATTCTCCGTACTGACTTTTTCAGTTTCATCAAAGAAGCCTGTAGTCTCCCTCCACCATCACTTGAACTTTTAGGTTGGGCTTTCCAACATGACTAAAGTGTGGAAATTGAAAATATAATGGGTAAGAAAATAAGGGGACAGGACCTCTACTCTGATACCATGAAGAATTTATGGGACCAACATCCATTATTCTCAAAATTTAAGCTTTTAGAAGAAAGTGTTCTTTATTATTCAGAGACTCTAACAACTAACAACAGAAATGAAACTTCATTTGGTGATGAACAAAATAACTAAAGTCATAGGTCGTTCAATCAAATATGATAGCAAATACAACTCACCCAAGTCATGCTTAAATACCTAATCAAATGGGTGGACCATCTTTCCTCATGACGAAAAAGAGCTAAAATGCAAATACAAGATGAAGTGGCCATTAACACACCTCCTCTCATTTAACTTAGCCAATTTCGATTGCCTATAGTCATTTTTCTAAGCAATGCATTTGATGGTCATCAAGACAGACGAATAACTCAACTTTCTCTGTTATCTTCCCTTTATCATAAAGCTTTGGTTGGGCTTCAACAACCGACTGCCCAAATGTACTTCACTTTTCCTTTGGGAGATTCTATGGTCCAATCCAGCAATTTATGGACCCGTTGTGTATGTAATATAGACGATTGGATCAAAAGGGAAAAAATTTCAACTGTTGAACGATTATAAAAAGATAATAAATTATGGACATTTAAGGAATTTTACTGACTACAATATTGTCAAATTTGCTATCAATTAAAGAAAATTACAACATAAGAGAACATTTACTCACTGATAGGTTCTTTAACTTGACAAACTAAGAAGTAATGTTAAGATCATAAAGATAATTTACTGAGTATAGGAAAAGATTTACGATAAATTCAAGTACATTATGATTCTTCATGGAAAGTCAAGTTAGCTAGAATATTTAACCTCATAAGAATTTAAGGTAAACTAATACAATTGAAGGATGGTTATCAACTTGTTTACAAGGACTTATAGGAAAATTACAAAGGTTAACAACACTACCATCACTTACGACAATGTAAGGTATTTTACTATCTATTGGTTGATTATTAAGTGTTACCATCTTTATATCATGAACACTCTAGACAAATTACAGTCCTTAAAGGAATTTTACTGGTTAAAAATGCGGACAAGTTACGACAGTTACAGATAAATTATGACACATGCCTATAAGTATAAGCAACCTCGCAATAGTTTTACGTAAATTACAATAAATTTTCTGAAATTTTAAAAACCTTTGCTTACATGATCCTAGAAGAACCCATTGTCCTTGTTATGGTTCATTACACTGTAAAACCTGTTACATCCCAGATGTAGATTAGCCAAGTCTCCACATGTCAAGAACCCTTACAAGTTATAACTTAAAAATTAAATTTTTACTAGGAAATGAAATATGGAACCATCCTCTGTGTCAAAACAATTAATAATGGGTGAAGCAAACTAAGGCAAGCTATAAGGGGGCACTTTTCATTGATCAAGTAAGGTGTGCATGTAATTGTGGTACACAAAGGCCAACAACTAAAAGAGTATGCTTGATAAGGTCAGGAAGAAGTTGACTTCTATGTTTCACCAAACATAATTCTATGGAGGGTACATAAATGACAATTTCAAATGCACATATTAACTTATGGAACACAAAAGGATGAATGAAATGTACAAGTGAATTTAGTGTTTTCTGAGTCACAGTTTATAGGAGAGGCTAGATGTTATAGGATCTCAAGAGACAGGGAGATGAAATTACTCAAAGACTACATCTTTACTCAAAAAGCTTAGAGAAAACATTGCATAAAAGCTCCATTTATAGATCATTCAGTGACAGAACACAACCCTAACCTAAGCTAATACTTACCTAACAGCTAATTCCTAACATCATTAATTGGACTTCAACGCTGTCCCTCAAGTTCAAGCATGCCAATCTTGCAAGTAACATGACAACAGGAGGAACAACTTCCTTCCACCACTGAATCATCATGCAACTTCCTTCCACCACTGAATCATCATGTAAGCCGGACCTTACACAGCATAACGGATGTGAATACAATAAATTAGGTTTAGGACAACAACAATCATGTTAGTAGGGCCTTACACAACTGGATGTAATCCATGTCATCATTGGATTTGACAGAGAAGTAGTGAAGAAACAAAAGAGAGATTCACAAAGACACCCTCTTCCTCACACAACCGTTGTAAGAACATGTGACAACCCAGCACCACAGATTGCAGCAAATTAAACCACATCACAGCTAAACACTCAATCCTCGCTGCTAAATGGCAGTTGGCTAGCAGGTATGCTGTCAGGTAAGTACTAGCTTAGGTTAGGGTTGTGTTCTGTCACTGAATGATCACAATGACAAAACAGCAACATACTTCAGGGACCAATAATAATTTCAAGACACATCCACATAATGTTCTTAAGAATATCCTTGAAGGAACTTAACAGGATTCATTAAATCTAATCATGAAAATAAGTGTTGAATAAGACAAGTTGTTATGGAACCAGAGACTTACCGGTGAAGTAATGCAGAATGTTCATCATCAGAGGTGTACAATTCATATTGTCTGGTGAAACTATTTCCAAGAGAAATCACCCAATCAATGTCTTGGATCACATCCAAGGATTCAGCAAGAAACTGCCAGCAGAAACAACAATAGACATCATTGGCTATAGTACTATAACCACGAGAAACATTGTTAGTTTATCTATTGCCATGGCTTCATCATTTGTTTCTCCATTATCAGAAATAAGTCAAGTCAATTTTCTTTGCACAAAAATTAAGCATCTGCCACATTAAAAGCAAGGATGAACAACTGGACAAGACCATAATAGATGTAAATATCAACCAGTTAGGCTATCATCATCCTATACGGTTTCAATGATAAAAAAACAAAAATGAGAGCAATGACAGGATAGAAGACTTTAAGCTGACCGACCAATCAAGCATTTTTAAAATCAACATTAACAACTTCAATCAACATGTCAACTTGTTAAAAATTCATGATTAATATACTTTAATTTCATTCTGATTCTTCTCTTGAATTATCTAGTGCCAATTGAGTGTCTTAGAATATCAGGTGCATTAATTGTTGACATGCACTTATTTACATTGCTCACACAATTCAAATCATCTATCACTTCATGATCACAATTACCATAATCTGGTGTTAAGCATCACGAACACCATTTCAAGAACAAAATCCTCGTTGAATAATTCACACTCTTTTTATTTCAAACAATTGAAAACTACCTTGCAAGGTGCAAAAAAGCCACTAAAGAGAGAAAAAAAAAAGAGAAAAGAAAGCATACATTAATAATCATGTCATCCCACGTTTCTTGATATGAAGGATCCAGCTTCAGGTCCTCTGTGTCACTAACATATGCCTTCATTTTTGGAATCTAGAGCTTCCAATAAGAAAACAAATCAAACTTTATGAGTAACTATTTTTTTTACAGTCTCTCCTAAATGACAGCACAACCAGATTAACATGGAAAATTTATATAATGGCTATCTCCTAAATGCAATTTCATGCAAAACAAGAAGCTAACGAACAAACTATCCATCGAAGACAAAATATGCCATGTCCCCTGAGCAGAAAATCAGAGAGAATCCATCAATGTCATAAATCAATATAAACACAAACAATAAATCCACTGCTGGAGCCCAAGTTTGGTTGACTATTGACAATAAATATTTGCTAATTTGTCTTATAAAAAATGCACATGGTATGCTCAACCACCAAGATTTTCGAACATGCACAAAAATACTAAAGTGATACAGGAGAACAAAGAATGTGTACTTTGCTATGCAAGGGTTACGCCATGTTTTGGAAGATTCTCTAGGAGGTGAATAAATAAGAGGACAAGAAAATAATTTTCCTCCTGTTGTTTGGAAGTGTAGGAAGTTTAGGTGAACATATATAAATAACTCGATTTTGCTGAGATTTCCTAGAAAGGAGATGAACAAACCTCTCCAGCAGAAGAATATGCAGAAATTTTCTTCACGGTATAGGGTTGGTTCCACTTTACAGGAATTGATGAAAGAGCAATTTAAGTTCTGTTTTCAAAGTTTTTTGCAGTCATTACTTAGGTTTCAAGTGTCCTTAGAGTATTGCTTTCCATCCTAACTAGGATTCCTATAAATAAAGGATTTTGTGCCTATTTAGTTTTCTTTAAGGGTTGTGAACAGGTTAGAGTTTTCATATTTGAGCAAAGTTTCTTTTCAGGAGAGTAGTCCATTCTTTTTCCTGGCCTTGAAGTCTGGAAGACAATTGTTTTTTAAGATTGTCATTCCTTTAAAGTTGTTGTTTTGCTTCTTCAAATCTTTTATCATAACCAAACACTTTATTCATGTCTTTTTTACCTGCAACATTAGAAAAAGAAAACGGCAATACCTACTTTCATTGCTGAACTCACCTCATCCTGCCAGAACAAGTTGACATTTCTTGGAAAGAGAGGTGCCAAGTAATACAGAACCTGTGACATTAAAAAGTCGTGTGAGAATAACTGAACACTTGTATAATAGAGTAATTAGTTTCTTGCATGCTTAATTGTTCAAAAAGGAGAAAAGACAACCACCAACTCCTAAATTACAATATTCTTCTCGTCCGAAACAAGAACTGACACAGAGTAATATGTCTAGCGAAACAAACTTCCATCTTATGAGAAATTGTTTCTGCCATTCAAACTCTATTTCCAGTATATAGCTAATGAAGGCTCCAGAGCTAACGTCAACAAACTTAAGCTTCTGATAGACAGCATAAGGATAAAGCCATACTTACTGTTAAAATATGAGTTGCCAGTTGCTTTCGTTCTAAAGGATCATGAAGAAGAACCACCAAGCGGGCAAAAAGCTCCTAATTGTTTCAACACACAAGTGATGATAATTTTCATCAAACATCAGACAACATAAGAAGTTGAAATTCATTGTTAACTCTGGCACGGCCCCCACCTCAGGAGAAGGAATATCAGGACGAGCTTTGCAATCACTTAGCACGGTTTCGGTATTATTGTAAGTTTGATGTCTGCATAGTTCTGAGATACATCTGCAGACCTGTAAAGAAAAGAAACCCCTACAATCACCTGAGAGAAGGCAATGCTTAGTGCAAGCATCCATCCGCTTAAACATGCACAGGTTTCAGCCCAGTTGAACAATGTTGAACAAGTTAGTCAGAAGGCAGGTAGACTTGAAAAAAAAAATCGATTCAGAGTAAGAGTACTGCTACAAACATAATAACTGATGAAACAGCAAATATTTAGAAGAATACTGACTGTGGCCACCGCACTGGTATACATCCTTGGAATTATCATCTTCAAAAGAAAGGGCCAAAGAATATGCTGCAAGAAACTTAGACATCAGTAAACTCAACTATGATTGACCACATAAGAACATGCCTAGGGATGAAACTGGCCCACCTCCATCTCAGGAATCGTTATCGTCAGCAAAAGAAGACCTTTCTCACAAATTGCCCTTAATTCAGCTGGATTAACCACTCCAATCTTCACCTAAAAGCCAACAGCATGGTATATAATAATTGCACATAAATAGCCCAATACGAGTTATGATTATATTAATTAACTAAAGCAGTTTGGCCAGGTCCAGACTTCTCATCAAAGATTAATAGGAAAACAAGTCTGGCTTTAAGCCAATCAAAACCATGCGAAGCTCCAAAACCAAGGGTGTAGTGGGAATTTAATTATCTTTCTTAATCCCCCCAACCAGTAGGCTATAGGTATTCCTGTTTCTGAAAGCTTTCTAAGTTTTTCGAGGGGTGGGGTTGGAGATACTTGGGGGCTCCAGCCCGAGTGTATACCTCTTAAGGACAAATCACTTTGGTCATTAACCATTAGATTTCCATCTCTGCTCTAACTTAGCACAGAGATTACTCCAATGCTTAAATTACATGATGCAGAACGCTCTCCACAAATCCTTTGGCTGCTTTGTAATCTGTCTACATCTCAACTAACCTGGATAGAAGGCGAGATTAAGAAAATACATCTTTCATACGTAAAAAATTTAGTGATTCAAAGTTGTTATTTCAATTAACAGACCCAATCCTGGCTGACACAACTTTCTGTCAGAGAGGTACTCTGTCACCCATGGAAAACAGCGCAAAAAAGTGGTCGACTGATGTGAGAGATATCAACAGCACCTCTTGACGAAATTTCTTCACAGATGTTTCATAAGAAATCTTCACCTAAGTAATTCTCATGCCCCAAATACAGCTCTGGAGGGTCTCTAAGTACACTCAGATCTTCCCAAGCCAAGGAGAACAGAAGTCAATAGACTCGCATTAGCTTTCCAACTAGCTTGCACAAAAATATCATCCCTCCACCTCTTAAGACATATGCTCAATATACATTCCAAGAACAACTCCTGACATACAATGGTTCAAAACACCATAGAACAAGTCGAGACTGCAAGTCACCCCACTTTCAATCGTTATTTTCCTTCCGGTCTCCATTTACATATCCATGTAATTAGGTCCAGAAGTAGTAGTCCATGTGTAAGTTTTGGCTTAAAAGCAAGTGTTAAGAAATACGATAGATATACACAGTAGGCCCGTTTCCCAATAACTAAGATCTGGTTTCGCACAAGCATCAGAGTTAAGATATATGATTGATATAGATGTGGCTATGTTTTATGAGGGCTCGAGTTTTTTCACAGCATCCATGTTATTCAAATAAGGGCTATAGACACTTTCATATAATATCAAAGGGAGATGAAGCATCAACTTATTTGCAGCAACTCAAATGCCAATCACGAGGAGCAAGTAAGCCATCCGTCTCAAAGCGCTTCAAATTTTATCAATATCTATGAATATATTCTAGGCAGTCAGAGTTAGTTCCTTCATCTCACATCTCAAATATATGGACTATAAGAAATTCAACATTTACAGTCAGAAAAGAACCTCCAATCTCCTATTCTGGATCTCCTTCGAGCTTTCACGAGCAGTTCTCTCATAATCTGACAAAGCACAATGGCGGACAAGGTACTCCACAAACAACTCCCCAGATGGACCGACCAAGTAACAGTGTGAAGCCATGACTACAATCAGCTACGATCAAACAAATTACCTTGTAAGATGACTTTGGAGGTGTTATTGCTAATAGGGACCATGAATTAGCTGCAATACCTCTGAAAGTGCCTTTCGCACACTCAAACTTTGCTCATCTAATAAAGACTTCACAGCTTCTACTAGTGAAAGCCTTTTGCTGTGCCACACTTCAGACAACCTTCAGTGTAAAACAGAAAGAAATTTGACCCAGCTAAAAAGCAAAGATAAAACCACAAAAACTCTGGGACAAAAAGTAGAAACCTTGGTACAAGATGCTTCAGAACACAAATTGCACCAAAAGTCAAAGATTCTTCTTTCAGCCTGCATTTCTAATGAAAGAGACAATACAATGACTTCAATTTAAGGTCCAACTCAGCTGCATCTAAGACTATTTGCCAGCAAAAATTTAGATTATAAGCCAATATTAGACACATATGACTTTTGCCAAACTTCTAAACCATATAATCACATTCAAACTCTATGCAATACTAAAATAAACACTGGCATAACAAAACGAAGATTCAATGAGTGTTTTGTCATTCGAAGTAACTCACGCTCATGAGGAACCCAAACAAGTCTTCAGGATATACAGAGCCAACCGTCAAAAAGCAACGTTGAACTTCATTGTATGTCTGCACAAAATAATATATATGAAAAGAAGATAATAACAAGGATTTTCTGGACAGCCGCAAACCATTACAGAACACACCAACTAATTTACTAAAATGACCCACTGTCAGTCCAGGAAAGAATATAAGAAGTTATTTTTGTTAAATGGTAATGAATCATCAACAATGTATCATCAGAAAATAGTTGCTTTTTTTTTTTTTTTAAATAATGTGTATGCCTTGCCACCACCGTATGCTGAGTTTCCTCTTCATTATTTTGCTCTCTAGTTTTACGTACGTCTTCCTCCTAAGAAGAGCACTTCAGCAAGACCAGAGATGCCATTCTAGTTTCTTTTCAAGTTTGACTTCTTTAATCAACAAGACATGGAAAGGAATGGTGCTATTTCAGTCAAGTTAATGCCCAGGGAAATGTGGACTCTATCAACTGCGCCAACTTTGTTATCTCTTTCCAGCTTTCTTCAGATGGCTCAACAGCCACAAGAGTCATGAATTTGCAAAAATTGCATAGAGAAAACTGCTTAGCTGACATGCGATCGCACCTTCAGTCCAACTGAGAAATCTGCGCGCTCTTTGCCTTCATTATTTACACAAACAACTGGAAGTAGGGTAGAAAGTATGACTGTAAGATCCTACACGAAAATGATTTTCATCAATTTCTCCAGCAATACATAAATTATAAGCAAGTCTGAACTATTCTTCCCAGAGATACTTAACAGAATAAGCAGTAACAGCTTCGATACAATTTCATTAATGAAAAAGCGTCAGTCCAGATGAAACATTTTATGCAAATGAACTGGATTAAAAGTTGACTATAGATGCTTTTATACATGATTCATGCCATACATTCGTGCAGTTTCCAATTTGTATCCACATGACATAGAGAAGCACTCTTTGCTCCTCCATGGAACAGAGGATGGAGTGAGGTCAAATATTGCAAACAGATATTTCATCAGAGAGGGTGCTCTTTAACTCCAAACACAAATTGATTTAGTCCCTCTTCAAGCAACCTACCCCAGCTAACCCCGGACACCCACCACAACCATCATCTTCCTGTGTTAAGGGTATTTTCATGTAATTGCCGACTTGGTATTCAATACTTGAAAACTCTATCACAAGCCGTAGGTCACTATCAGAGTTGACAACAATAAAGGCAGACCTTGTTCACATACTCCACAGACTTGATGAAGGATGATGAAAAGACAGAATCTGAGCTATGAAGTTAAAATTGATGGACATGCTCATTTTATAAGTTCAGCCAAGAAAATAAAGACAGGTAAAAAGAGAAGAAAATTTGATAATGCATACTGACCTCAAAGTCAAGCAAAGGAGGACCACTTTCAGACATCAAAGAGGAATATAAGACATTATAAAGACTGCATGTAGCCAGGTATGCAGTTTCTTGATCTCTTTTGTACCTATCATGAGTAAGTACAAAAGACATATGAAAAGGACTGAGATTGCAGACCCTGTCATGAGTCAATACCTGCATGCATAAGCTTCTAGTATGCATATTTGCAAACTCATTTTATAAGTTGAACAGGAAAAAAAACACCAAATAGTTTCTTTTGATAGTTAAGATTAAGCACAAACAAGAAAAGCATGAGACCATCACACATCGACAAGCTATAAATACGAATCATCTTCTTCAAGCAATACAAAGTAACCATCTTACAAATCTAATACTGTGGGAACTAGCTTTGGTAAAGCCCCTTTTAATTGTGTGCGATTGATAAGGCCAACCATTTGTCCCAATGCTTCCACAGAAGTTGTTCGCACCTATTTTAGAAGGAACAGATCCAATGAGAATCTATTTCTAAACAGCAAAAATAGGCAATTAAATCAGTCAATCAGCTTAAAGTTACTGCTCAACAAAAAAAAAAAAAAAAAATTTCTATCCCCACTAAATGAGGTGTTCATGCGCATCCTCTTACAGATACATTATTACCAAACCTTCAGTAAAATCCAAATATTCCACCATTACCCTAGCACTAACTCTTTTGATCTGACATCCCATCCAGAAAAAAGAACAAACAAATCTTCATCAAAGCTTTTGAAAACCATTGTTTAACACATTAAAACAACCTCAAAGGTTCAAATGAGTTTCTCTCACGTTATGTTGATTTATACCACTTGCTCCTTGGAAAAGATAATTTCCAATTTGATCTGCTCAAGAGTATCTACAGATCCATCAAAGCATTTGAATCTTCATAATACCCATTTTATACACATCTCTAGGCTGTCCACTATCTCACAATGCATCTGCGACCTTATACTTCTCCCGGAGAATTTATCCTTAATCTTAAGCAGCATTCTATAGCCATATAAGAATTAGATGCCCTTCTCCACTTGATTGATCCTGCTTTTATAATGTCGATGAAATCTCCATCAATATTTGCATTTTATGCAAAATAAATCTAACAGATCGTGAATGTTGTGCTTTACCTATTAAAATCTCCACTTTTCACACTTTCTTTTAAGCCATTTATTTGCTGGGTTGGGACTCTAAAATCTTTATATTGACCTAAGCGAACCAAAGACCTAGATTTCAAATTTTGCCAACATAAAATTGAGCTTCAAAGTTGAACTTACCAAAACTTTATTTTCAATAACTATTGACAATTAGGTCAAGGCTTCTATGTCCAGTGAAGAAGTCTAGTTTTGGAAAGGTGTTTGATCAGCACATAACAAAAAGAAGATTAACACTTGTCTCTTGCTATTATTACACCAATCTTACAGCTTATTTTAAGGGAAATAAAGGAGAGTCAGTCTAATTTCCTGGTGTAAAGAAAGATGATAGCAGGTACACTGAAATATTGATTTTCTATCTGGATGTTTTCTTACAGTTTCTCTCTGTAATTTTGTATGGGTGGGTACCCCCTGCATATCTTCATAAAGTGAAACTATTTAGCTTTCAGAAAATACAATACATCAACCATTCTTCTCGTAAAAAATCATCTATTTTTAGCCCACGAGGACCAACTCTTATAAGTGGAATCACATCATCTGATAGCAAAGTCATGAATAACCTTCCCCTCCTTACTTTTTTCTCAACCCGACGCCACTCCTTAAAAGACTTTGTAGTTATTTGGCTCTTTAATCACGTCACTTTATACATAGACTTTCCACACTGTAATTCCTCAAATCAAATTCTAGATGTTCCCCTAATTATCCAATAGTTCTCACCGGAATCAACTTAGATTAATGAGATGCCAATCACATAAAGTCTTCGACAATATTCTAATACCCATCAATTTTTTTAAAGTGAAAGATGATAGATTTGAAAATGAGTGGGTGGTCTTTCCTGTCCAGTCTTGATCTGTTCATGATAAACAATGTATGAAACTTAAATGTACGCCACTGCAACATGTAATCTCTACAACTTCTTCCTTCGAATAATTTTCCTGACATTGTTTCCTCATTTAGTTCATTAGTAAACCTTGTTCCTATATAATATCTAACACTCCCACATCTCTTTACCCACCAGAATTCCAATTTACAATTTTCAAAATGAATATTGCAACTATTAAAGTATTCCACATCACTTGTCTATGGGATTTCAATGAGGCTTAATTTATGTAATCCCCCTCCACCAAACAGCTTAAACTTTTGGGCCAGACCGTCTCAAATAGTGGCAAAGCCAGATTTTCCCCACATCTGTGCTGCATGTGAGGCTCCCTGGCTCCTGTTTGTCATTCCAAATGCCTTCTCAGTCTCTGTTGCACGTGAAAGGCGATGTTAAAATATCTCACATCCCTTCCTACAGGGTTTCAAAGGGCCTTATATTCATATACTCTCCTTCCACCAAACAGGTTAAGTTTCCAGGTTGGACTTTCTAACACCGACCATAACATAACTTCTTTGCACATAAGCCCAAGAAGATGCGGGAATCCTTAATCATTTGACACCACATTATGCACTAGCTTAGAATAGTTACCCATGTTCACGGAATTCAGGCCACAAAAACATAAATCTTGCTTGGATTACAAGGTGAAATTGATATAAGGTGATAAAACAAAACAAAGAATTGGAAAGGAGAAGTTGTCAAACTTAACAAGGGGAACAAGTTAAACTTTTAGATGAGGGAAAGTAGTATGAATAAACAAAATAGGCTGGTGAAGAATTTTAATAAAGATGACCAAGTATCCAGTCGGTCTTCTTTTCATAAAGAAATATGAAATTATTTTTCTGATCAGACAGCCATTATCCAAGGTTATTTGCAACCCAAACAGCAACAAAGCAGAATTTGCACTTTTAAAATGATAAAAACAAGGCAAACCTTCAGATCCCGGGAAGCTGCCCAAACCCGCAATAAAAGCTCAAAGGCAGAATTCAAGAATGACCTACAAGAACAGCATTACAAAGCATTTCTTTCCACAGATCCAAGAAATATAAGATATTCGCAAAGCAACTCACATGACATCAGCCTCAAGGATTGAGTGAGAAGGAAAGTCCATAACATACAGCCGAGTAGCTTGGCACCAACACTTAAATGCTGGAGAATAACAAAATGACTCGTCATATATATTATACAAGGGATATTAATATGAAATATTTTGGAAAAATTATCAAAGTAAACCTCACAAAGTAACTCATTTCAAGAAAAAATAACCCCTTAAAAATTAGAGATCTAAGTTATCCTTGTTCTACAGCCCACTAATGAAAGGATGATGCTCGAAATAAAAAAGTAAAAACAAAAGAAAATCATCTTTAACTTATCAGTTAAAAATACTTCAATACACTCCTCATTTTTACCAATTATTCCCCCATTCCACTTGCTTGTTACACTCAAAGCCTAGGACATGCTATTAGTTGCCAGTGGTGACCTTTTGGCATCGTTGTGGCTTTCCCGTAGTTTCATTTATGCTGTTTGTTGGCTACGTTGATAATCATATTATGACTTGAAGCTTTGGCCAAACAAAATTAGTGCTCGAAGCTACAGCTAACAAAAATTGCTATGACTCCTTCCCAAAAAAAAAAAAAAAAACAATTAACAAAGATTTAACATAAAAAGGTTACAGCAATATTATTCATATTACAAACAACTCAACCAAAGTCTAAAGAGACAATCATATCTTAGGCTTATAGCTTAAATGTTTGTGTTTACTGATGGCTTTTTCTTGGCTCATTATTTCAAGCGTCCCCCTTGAGACCCTTCCGAGAGAGAGAGAGAGAGAGAGAGAGAGAGATCCACCAAAAACACGCATTTTTATCACTCCTCCTAACAACCTTAGACCTCACATACCACCAAGATGATATATGACAATTGTCTATCTTTCGAAAAGAAGGGGACATCATGGCTAAGTCATGAGCAAGGGCAGTTACATAATCAACAACTATATTACTTTTCATTGTCAGTGGACATTCTTCTGTGAGATCATAAGGACACCTATCTGAAGAAGAGGAGAAACAGATTGGAAAGTTTTTTTCATGAAGTGAAGAGAGTTTAAATATTTCTAATCCATTTTATGATTAATATCATAATAAAGATAAGCGCCTTTTGCTGGTCGAGTTATCTCTCTAGATGGCCATCATCTCTTACTTTTATCAGGAGATCCCTATAGAGAAGGAATGTTTCCACATATTGAAGAGAGAGTATTTAAATGACTCGTTATATCTTATAGATACTCCCTCTCAATAAATGATTTTACAAATTATAATATATAAATTTAAAACTCTCTGGTCCCCATAAAAGCCCTCTTATCCAGTCACAAGAAAGGTCGGACTTATCCCAGCAGGGCTACCTTGATTAGGGCTACTCAGGAGATGTCAATACCAGATCAACCAGTCTTTGCTATGTTTTCAGTTAAGCTTATTCATCTTTGAGGTAATTGTTTTATATATTACAATAACAATAGCAGGCTCCAGATTTAACTCATCTCTCTCTCCTTTCTTTCAAACAACATGAATATGTACTTGGGTGTTCGGCTGATATGATGTGAATAACCAAATCCCACGAATCATTTCTTTATTGTATAGATGTTGTGAGATAATTACGTACATACAGGTAAGTACAACAGAAGCAACAGAATATGGACAGCAACTCATTCGTGGAAAATGGCTGTGGAGATTCTTAAAGTTTTAGGATCAACTAAGTGATTGCTGTCTATGAGATATGGGCCATCAACTTCGGATGGATGACTAGCATGAACAATGAGAGTTATGGTGTTGGAGTCTGAAGATGAGAAATTATGCTGTTTATTGAGTTCAAAGTGGAATAGGTCACAGATTTTTTTTTGTTAGATTTGATAAACTTTGCCTTGTGTATCTAGCTCTGTACAGGGGTGGTACCCCCTTGGTATCCCTTCCAATGAATTTTATTTAACATCCCCCCCCCCCCCCCCACCCCAAAAAAAAAAAAAAAAAAAAAAAAAAAAAGATAGTGCTGAACTCTGCAAAATCTGAAGTCAAGATCGGTCAGCCAATCTGATTTCCATACACCAACAAAAAATGACAGCAGGTGTTCTAATTGCTAATGGACAGATAATATGCAATACCATTAGCAAATATTGGCCGATAGGGATCTCGGACATTTCCAAGAATCGGAAGAACTCGTGAAAGTACGCCTTTAAGCCTTGGAGTGAACTGCAGAGCTTCAAAGGTTCCAAAAATAGGACAGTTACATTTGCTCAGGTATGATATTTCTATACCCAAATAAAACCAATTTTAAGATGGCAAGAGAGCATGAAAGAACAGAGGAGTTATCACCAACCATCTGCAGAAGCATAATCTGCTAGTATCTGAATCATAGCAGGAAGAGCCGAACTTGGACCCGATAAATGAAGGAAGACTTCTTCCATCATCTAACAGACAACAACACATATAGTTATAGGCACAGTGTAGTTAAAATCATAATCTCACTCAACTGTAAGAAAGATAAGAAGTCAAAAAGTGAAAAAGAGGGAAGAATCTTGTGGCACTCAAGTACTTGATCTATGCATCACCAAAATCAGTGTTCATAAAGAAAATCACAGATGTGACTAAGTTAGATTACTTTAAGCTGTTAGTCCAAACAGTTAAACCATAAACAATCAAGTGGCACTGGCACCCAAAATTACCTAACTCACTCACTCTCATACTTTTCAACAATATCGTTCTATTATATATCAATTCCCGAAACAAATGCCTGCCACATCAGGGTGTCGCACCATCGCACTAAGATTTGGAATTATTTTGGAAAGAACTTCAGCTGAGGAAGTTACACATTTTACCAATGGTTAGTCATCTTAAAATTCCATTAATGAAGGCACTAAGAAGCCCCACTCATATACAAGACAACATCAAAGGGGAAGTCTCCCATAAAGAGGACCCAAAAAAAAAAAAAAACAGATTAGGAACAAAAGCCCATTACTATCATTTCAAGGAAGCTATAAGTATGATACTGGACTTTCCCACTATACCATGACCACATATTCTAAAAGAATCCTAAGTGAACTCTTATCCATTGGAAGCTTTCTCGTTTCTTTCTTTCACAACAAACCAAAGAAACAAGGAGAGGAACCATCTTGACATTTTTTGCTTTCCCAAGCATGATAGATAGCTTCCCAAGCCCAATGTTCATCCTGCACCTTTCTTGACTAAAACTGCACAAACAATAGTCCAAATCATTTTGGTCCAGCGACAATGCATATGCAGATGGTACCAACTCTCTCCATGGTTCTCATGGAAAGCGTCTATTGACTAATATTTTTCCTCTCTTTTTAAGGTTATCCAAAGTTAGAATAGGTCCCCAAGCAGCTTCCCAAAGGAAACTAGAGAACTTCATGGGGACCTTTGTCTTCCATATTGACTTCCATGGGAAAGACACGTTCCATGATAACTTTGTAGACACAACATTCAATTAATGACTTAACCGAAAAGTTTCTCGATCTAGAACAAATCCAACATTGACATGTCTCTTTGCCACTATCTGGCATCATCTAGTACAACTGGCATCATCTAGTACAATAGCAAAAAAAGTTGCGAAAGCTTCCACCTCCCGATCTTTGCCCTGACATAAGAAATCAATCTGCCAAACCACCTCTCTTGTTAGCAATCCAACAATCAGCCACTGTAGTTTTCCTTGCTAAGGCAAACAAGTCAGCAAACAAATCTTTCAAGGCAATATTTTTCACCATCTGTTTCCCCAATAGGAATATTCTACCACTGCCCTCCTTACTTCTGCTTCTAAAATCATCCCCCATGAGCTTCCCCATTTATAGTGGTAATCCATCCTTGATCCTGCAGACAAAGTTTTGGAAGCAGCACCCTCTCCAAAAACTTTAATCAAATTAAACCTCCATAGCCATTTTCTAAGCAAAGCTTACTGAAAGGTAACGATGATTTTACAAAACCCCAACCCCCCCCCAAAAAAAAAAAAAGACCAACTGGTACTTAGGACTATCAACCGAATCTCACAAAAGCAACTTGCTTTGTTGCTATCTAACCAGTTGAGATTCTTGCCATGTAGAGGAGTGAATGGCCATGCTTAGCATATCCACAAAATGGAAACTTTGGATTTTGCAATGGCTAATTGATTGAATAAAAATAGTGAAGATAGATGGGCGGTACTTGTATAGAAGAAAATTCCATTTAAACAAGAATACGAGTATAGAATGGTTTGGAAAATTAGAGGCTAGTTGAGGGTCTCCCAGAGTTCTCTATAAGGTCAAGAAATCAAAATAAGTAAGTAGCACCATACTGGGAGAAGCGGGAAAAATCAAGAGCTTATATTGCTTACTATCATTACTATTTGACTTAAACTTGCCAATTTCTTGAGAAAGTTTCTGAAATGTATTCAAGGAGGTTTTCATCTCTTGTAGACACGAGAGGGAGGTTGTAAGCATCTACTAGTGTTTCTGTAGAGTAGGATGACCGACATTCCAAGGACACCTGTAACTCATGATCAACGTGGATAATGGTGGAGTTCAGACTTGGTTTGAGACTGCTATAGAAGACTGAAATAGGTGTGGACAGCCAAAACTCTAAAAATACCTAGCTCAAACCATCTTATCCCTAACTACTTTCTGCATACTATTACTGAGTATCATTGGTATTTCAGCATAGAATTGCTGACTCATGAAAACACCACTGCTTCACATTGTTGGTGTTGAAGTCATCTGGAAAAATTTAAATTTCATTTACATCCAATTCACCCCCACCCTCTTAGTTTGCCATAATTGAGATTTCACTGTACTCCTATGTGACACTACAGTTTCGGAGTGTTTACTTTCTGTTCAGATTTTTTTTTCCTGCAATTCACCATGAATCATATAATTGCACGATGTTCAGAGACAAAGTTCCTGTCAACCCAGACAAATAGCTACGCACTTTGATCCATAGGTTGCTTTTATAATATGTTATGCCTGTCCCAAGGTCGACCCAAAACTCAGGTTTTCTTTATACATGTTCATTCCACTAGAATATCTGACCATTCATGTATGTGGTTTTATCTTCCACATACACAGAAAAAGGAAGATCTCCAGTTTTATTTATCAATCCATAATATAAATTATAATTATCATATGTTACAAAAAACAGTGCAAATCTAATACATTATAGCAAAACTGACTTTTGCAACTAGTAAGAATTTAATCTAAGTACATTAATTACATAAGTTTTCGTGTTGGTTGAATTTCTTATGAAAAGATGAATGTTATTCTAGTGTCTTTCCTTTCTAATTCATTTTCCCTCGTCGTGCATAGCACTATATCATTAACAAAATTCAGGGGAATTATGCGTCCATGTTTATGTTTAAAGTTTTTCCGTAGAACATAATTTAATTATCTAAGTCCGTTATTAGTAAAATCTCTAATATACTAGACTCTGGTAAAAAAAAAAATCATGTGAAATTGGTCATACAAGATATTCTTTCGTACAGAAATATATTCACAGTAATATATTCGAATTAATTTGACTCTGCTATGCACATCATGTGGCAGAGAAAAATTACTACCAAGAAAAATACAAGCATCTATATCTATACGAAATTATAGGGACAAAAATTGACTTTATTGCATGTAATGCAATTTTTAGTATAGCAAGATCAGGCTGAAATAACAAATCATGTATTTAAAACATACAATTGAAATACAAGTGACTATGACTTCAACATGCACGATATACTTTCTGATGGAGATATAATTTGATTATACAAACAAGAATCTACTTCATAGATACTAAATTCACTTCTTTTATCTACAATATAACATGTAATCAAATACAAAACTCATTACTAATTTTAATTAAAAAGATGGCAAAAAAGTAATAGTGTCAAATTATAAATAAAAAAATAGTCGATCATGGGATATATATATATACAAACACAATATTTGATAAGTGTAAAGTGAATTTATATATGACAAAATTCAATTTATTCCATTTGTAAATAAATATTGTCTTCACATGATATTTTTATTCTTCTTCATTTTTTTTATCTCATTGAATTTCATGATTATTGTCACTACTATAACTGCAAAAGTACAAGCCGAATGCACAAAAACAGAGAACGAACTTCAGTAAATACAGAAATCTAAAAAGTTATAAAAGATAAAACCATGCAAAGCACGGGGCATATACTATTTATCATTGAAAGATTACTGCGTTGTAAAAGATCTTTCTGCTTTGGGGGAATTACTGGCATGTGTCACCAGTCAATTGCATAGGCAGACTTCTCGCACTTAGCCAATCTATTGTGCTTACTTTTCATAGCAACTATTCTTATCACATGTAAAGAAATATAATTTCCTAGAGAGTTCCTACTTCTCATTTGACATTTCAATTTCTGTCTAGCTCATACAATAAATGTAAAGGTAAATTACTTATAGAGTCCAACTTTGAATTCTACTTGCTTGCGCAGTCAAATTCATCCTAAAATACTGGAGAAGTTTCCTCCATCGAAATAGAAAAGGTAACACTCTTCAATGGCCGGCCTTTTTTGTTAAAGATCATCTTGCTGAAAATGATCTCAAGTAATATTATGTTTATGTTGATCTTTAGTGACTATATTTAGATTCCTATTTATGATAGGATAGATCGATTTTTTTCAGATCAACCAGATAGACCAATTTGGGTTTTACTTACTAACATGTTTTATGAGTTGGCACCGCCTTGGTGCCATTTTGCAGTGGACGCTAATGGCAAGATGATGCCACAATGAAGTTGACAAAGGAAAACAACAACATTAGGATTTACAGTCAACACCTCCATCATCCCTCAGGTTATGATGAAATTGTAAAGGCATCCCTTGCATCTTGAGAAACTATCCCAATCCAATCCCCCTGCAACCCCTCCCCCCCCCCTCTCTCTCTTCTTTTCAAGGAATATTGGGCCACTAAAACAACAGAATTGGTTGACACTGCATTAATATGCATTTTCTCAAAACCCAAATAAGTAAAAGAGTCGTGACATAGCAAAAGCAGGGTTTCAACCATTCCACCAATCACATCCTGCAACATGGATTGATCTTCCAGTTCAATATTATTGTTCGAATTGAATTATAAGAAAACCAAAAATTATATGTAAAAAGAAACACACTGAAATTACTACCTGTCATTAGTTTCATTTTTAAGTTGTACAAACGTTCAGTGAATGGTGCTTTTATATTCCTCACATCCAGAAGAAACCACAAAATGTTTATAGACATTTCAAACTATCTACGATGCTGACAAAGAAGTATTTATGAATAGGTAGTGCTCAATCAATTGAAGACTCACAACACATCTTGTCAGGGAAAATAGGAAACGTGGAAATACATACAGTTTAAAATAGAGGACAGGTAAGCTAAAAAGCAGGTGAACTTTTATCACTTTTAATGTAGAGCATGAATACTAGAAGAAAGCCAATTAACATGGTAAGGTTCATATATAATCCTCCTCCTACCAAGACCACAGCCAATATCTAGATATGTCCCCACCTCAAATTGATATAATAGTGGGGGTACTGTGCAGAGATGCTAAGTAAATATATCCAAGCACAACTTACAAGGTCAGGCAAGTGCGATCCTATCGAAACAAGCAATCCTGCAGCAGCTCGTTGCCAGTCAGCATTTAATTCCTACAGTGAGAAGATGATTAGCTGTAGGAAGACATGCATGATCTATAAATCCATTTACCCAGAATAACACGGTAAACAAGTTGGTTTTGAGCAGATCATATTGCTTCATGCATAGGACCATCAATGGCCAAGCCTTAACACCAGTCAACAATCATCACCAACTACGAGAAGCCCAAATAAAGAGATCCTCCTTGATTTCCTCGCGAGTGAATAATTCACTACTCCTCTCTATATTAACATGGGGAAAAAAGCAAGGAGACATGCTCTCAAACACACGACATATTCACCAAATTGTGCAAGAGACATTGAACTATGCTATATATCTTTTCTTCCTTATAACAGTCTAGCTCCAACTCTTCCACCCTCCAAATTATCCAAAAGCCTGGCCAAACTCGAGCCTGCGCGACAAAAGTAATAGCAAAATCAGGCACTGCATACACACCTTGGAGGATATCATCTCGGCGGTAGCAATCTTGGCCAGCTTCGACATGAAGGTCTGGTCCACATCCCTCTCGCTCAGCGCTTGCACTCCCACCGACATAACTTGGAAAGCTCCGGCCATGTTCGTGAACCGCTGCAACATTTCGCACACCACGCCCGAATTCACCTCCCCATTCCCAATCACCACTCGGCGGGAGCCAAAAAACAAAAAAGCAAAAAAGCAGATTCGGCAAAGCAGCAACGGTAATTACCCGCCGGCCGCCGCGAGAGACGGTGTAGCAACACTCGAGCACCAGAAGCGGGTTCCTGCATTTCCCCCGGACTCAGCAAGTCTCTAATCGGCATCGCCGCGGCCACACACAAAATCACGCATGCACTCGTCTAGAGCTAGAGAGAGAGAGAGAGAAGCATATATACAGAGTGGCGATGTCCTTGAGAGAGGCCATGGATGCCTCGCGCACGAGCGGGGAATCATCGGCCAGCGACGAAACCAGGACCTGCACGGCCTCTGCAAATCCCAAAGATAGACAGAGAAGAAAATTCAGGAGGCTGCGAAACGGACGCGAGAGGAGACGGGGATTCGTAGGGAGTCGCGAGCGTTACCGGACGCCGGGATCGAGACGCCGGAGCTGGAAGCCGCCATCGGCGAGAGACGGAGACGGGGACGAAGAAGATCGGACGGAAGAAGAAGAAGGCGGGGGGGGAGGATTATGGAGAAGGTGAGTTTGCGCTCAGCTCTCAACAGGTTGGAATCCCCGCTGGAAGCTCGCCCTTCCCCCCCGCAATTTTTCTTTCTTCCCCTTTTTAACTTCGCGTCGACCAGATTCGAAAATACACGTCAGCGGGAGCCGCGAGCGCGACGAGCGAGAGACGACGCCCAGACGAAGGTCGGTCGGTCGACGTGCTTTCCTCAGGGGTCGGGGATGGATGGGGAGCGGGGGAGGAGCGATGTTGATTGATACAATCGCGAACGTGATTTCGTGTTTGTTCTTTTATTATTTGTCTCTTTGTTTTTTTTTTTCTAGGCGTCGTTGCGTGCGTGATCGAGTCGGTCCAACGCACTTCCCTCCCGGGTTCGACCCGGGAGGGGCAGGTGGTGATTTCACTGATTGATTTGGAAGGTGACAAGACCGTTAGGAGAGGAGGACGAGGGGAGCGGGAGGGTGGGCTGGGATCCGGAGAGAAATGGGCCCGCCTCGTAATGGGCCGTCCGGCCGCGATTAGGCCGCCTAATAATCGTTTCAGTATGTTTCAAACCTTTTACCAATGGATGATGGAAATAAAAAAAAGTAATAATTCGGATTCGAAGAAAGAAAAACGCCTAACGTGCCCGGACATGGCACATGGCGACACGGCCTGATGGCCAGGTCCACGTCCGCCTTTAGGACATTGAACTTATTTTTCCTTTTAATTGAGTACTATTATGATTACTGATTCGAATGATTGGAATAATCATATTCAAGAATGCGTTGATTTCACCCGAATTTTCTTGAAAATTCAGTGATTTGGAGAAAGTTATTTTCTTCTTATCGATAAAAAAAAAGTTTTCACTCAATATAAACTTCTTGTTTTCTATCCATGAAACATTTTTCGTAAGTCAATTAATCTTCCGTTGCCTAAACACCGCAAAATTAGAAAAACAACTTCTCGGAAATTGTTATCTACTGACCCTAAGATTACATTTTAGATTGTGCTCGTCAAGAGTGCCATAGCTTTGTTCGGAAGCACTGAAGTCTGATCTCCATTGATCATCCCAAATTTAACCTAAAATATGCACTTTCCCTCGTGCTCTTCCTCGATGAATTTTAAATTTTACCATAGACATCCAGCTCGCCAGATAGCCGACAGATTCGAAAAGAACGAAATATGACAACCAGAAGCCTCGGGCAGTTGAGGGCCACAACTTGTGGCTGTAGAGAAAAGAAAGCCAGCTCAAGCACAAACGTGTGCAGATGAAAGGAGAATCATGTTATGGCCAAAATAAAGAAAAGACCATGTAGCTCATATCCTGTCGAAATATATCTCCTAATCAACGGGGCAGTGGTTAGATAATGCAGCAAAATCCCTCTCATACACTTAGCTGAGTGATCTGTTACTATACACGAACAAGGTGAGATTCTACCGAACCAGGAAATTAAATATCAAAAACCCCCATAATTCCAGAAGCAATGCTAATTATTGACTGAATAAGGAGAGCCTACGGGAGCCATGAGCCCTAGGTACCGCATTATCCTATATCGGCGGACCTTTCTTGGAGATCTCGGTGGTAAGTATAGGTCATCCTATAACAAGAAAAAAAGATGTTTCAGGTTAATAATTCGCAACCAGACATTATTTATATCAGTTCATTAGCAAAAGGACAATGACTACTCACACTGAAGAAAGATCTAGGCTTTCTTTTTCTCTTGCCTCTCCCTTTTTCTGAGGAGTCATCTTCCACGCTTCTCAGATTTGATATGATGCATCCACCTGGTCGGACAAGGAGACAAGAAAAAGAGGGCTTCAGGATTGCATGTATGCTGTCGCTTTCATGTCCACTTAATCAATGAATCCACTATGGCCAAAATAATGCTATGAATCTGCACAACTAGTAAACTGTATTGTATTCAAAATCGGCTCCAAGCATTTAGCATCGCAAGCCCAGTTTAGAAGGGTAAGCCTATCCAAGTCTCACTAATCTAGAGTGTTCATATCATCAATGCGGAAGGGGGAACCTTGAAAAATATCGTGGCTCTCTTTCCTCGAAGCTTTTAAAACTTTTTGGGCATCCAATATGATATAAAAATACAGGTCAAAATTCTTAAGTTTCTAGTGATTTTTCTAATTGCTATTCTTTTCTTAATACTTCTGTTCTTGCCTCCTATCGCATATTTGCTCTACATGTAAAGCCTAGCTTATAAGCAAGGTAGAGTATTCAGAAAAGTGCTTCATATATGTTGTGGACTCCTCCTTGAAAGTTTAAACTTTTGAGACAAAAGGACTTCTCGCAAGTAAAGGCCTAATGTATTTATCCCTGTCCTAACAGGTGTTTAAATGGTCACCGCTTCCTGGTTATAAACATAAACTCTTCTTACAAGCATATCCCTTAAAAACACCAAAGGCTGGGGGGAATGAAGTGACCATGATGTGCCAGATGTCAAGTGCAGTTGGATTATGAGAAATCAAAAGATCCACATATGAATAACTGCTCTTTTACCCTGAAACAGCTGGATGTGAAGAGATAATCTGTTCAACCAAACAGAAACATGCTAAATTACTCATCTAGCCTTTATATAAGAAATTTCATTATTTGGACAGATGCCTTAGCCACATTCAAGAACATGGATGCAGTTATGCTTTGGTACCAGAGAGACCATCTTAAGCACCACAACCAAAATTGCAAAGTGTAAAAACTCTATCAATTCGCCTAAGGAGCATTGAACATATGTAGTCATTATGCTTAATCATGGAAATCACTGGAAAAACATTCAAGTGCGCAATGTACCAGCAGCATTTCACTCCTTGCATGGCCAGACAAAAAGATACACAAATTGTAAGAAACATACCAGAGAAAGGATCTGCCCGATCTAAGTTATTTGGCTCATCAGGAGAAGATAACTGTTGGACTCGGCTCGCATGGTCCTCATTTGACGCTTGCAGCTTCAAAAAAACAAAATTACAGGAAATTAGATGTTAAATTAGAAAAATAACGGAAGAAAGATGGATCTAGAAGTATATATTTATCTACATACAGAGAGAGATCCTATGATTCTCCATTTCATTAATACCTATCAACAGCTAATTGAGGAAACTAAAATGTTTCTATCACTAATTAAAGGTTGATTGTCAACGAAATTTCCAATAATTGGCAGCAATGCCATAACTTTTCTTTCCCTCAACTAAACCTAGGAGCTAGGAGCACCATTTTTGGCATTTCTACAGTTGCAAGCATTCTGATACAACAAATTAAAATGACTTTTGCAAGGATGTTGAGAATGCAAGAATGGTTCTATTTCTTCCCTAATTTGGCACTTTGTGGAGAATAAGATTGATAATTAGAATCATCAAGATGGAGAGACATATAGTAAAAGGGAGAAAGCAGCATATGCATAGTCCACCGTTAATAAGATTTCCTGTAGAAGGAGATAAAACAGCAAGACTGAGCTATGCCCACTGCAATTTGTCGAAGAGTAAGGGAATGGATATGAGATTAAGATGGTTCAGGGAGGACAGATATATATTAGGGGAGAAATATCAGTGGATTAATAACACAGTCAAAGACCAAGATCAAAGAATCCAATTGGTAGCGACTCACTTAAAACATAAAAAGGACTTTAAAAATCCATATCAGGTCTATTTCAATATCAACTCTTATCCTTTGTTTGGAAAGAGGAGGAGTGGAAATGAAGAGTGGGTGTAAAAAGTGAACAAATATTTTAAAACTTCGGTGAAGAGAAACATAAGGGCAAGTTTAAAATTTTCTCCACTCTTTCATCCCATCCATGTACTCAAATAAAGCATTAGATAATTGCTGAAATCCATTAATGCAAAGATTACTTACTTCGGCAGGAGACAACACTTCATAGTCCGTTCTTTCCAATACAACACTCACTGGAGTCATGCAAACATCACTGCTTTCTGTACCCTGAAATTTGTTTGGCGCGACCAGCATCCTGAAATAAATGTCTTTCTAAATTAAATATTTCCACATGCATCTCCAAATGTTAAAACGGATACCCAACAGAAGGACCCTATAAATGTCCCAGCAGTATGATTTTTCGCCATAAGCTAACTAAGAAATAACATAAGGTTTGAATACCTAAAGTAATGCTGGATAAGGATCTAAATACAATAAACTGTTATAAATGTTCTCTCCTTCCTGTGTACTGCCATTTATGTTTTTTTCTTTTGTTTCAATGTATCTTAATGGAACATCCAAAAATCCAGATCCTACACACCATGACTTGCAGCATTTGACCGGAGTGAATGCTAGAGATTGCCTTCCTGAATCCTTTGCTTCATCTGAACTGACTGCAGCAACATTTGACAGTCCATCTTTACCGTTAGAGAATCTTGGCGAGTAAGCTGAGCATAAAAGGTTTCACCTTGAGAGTTAACTGAACTCATTGAATTTATCTACCAAAATGCCTACTACTTAAAAAAATAGCATCTAGTCCAATGTCCACCTTGAGAGTTAACTGACATAACTCAATTTATCTACAAAATTGCTTGCTAAACTTGAGCAAATAATGTCTTGTACAATGTCAGAAGACTCAATGAGAAATTACTCCTAGGCACTGCATAGATGTTGTAGAGGTGCAAGGCTAAATACCCAGCAAAACTCCATTAAGTACACATTTTTCATTATAAGCCTTAAAATAGCATAGAAAGATCCACAATTATCTATTTGGTTCTCTGTTTTCACAGAATACACAATTCATGCACTGCAAAATCCTTCTCCAATTCTAGATTGTAGGTATCTCATTCCGTGCTGATGAATTAGATTAACTGAAATAGTACATTTAGCCCGGAACCACAATAAATGTAGAATGAAAACCAATCTTCCAAATGCCAGAGAAACATATAGCATGCCAGAAAGGAAACCAAAAGATCAACCACACCAAGACTGAAAAGGGTTAGCAGATACAAGCCATGAATGAAACCAGAATATCAGCCGAATCCCAATTGAAAAGCGGCAAGGAGCAATAGACCGAATGAACAGAACTCCACCAAAGTACGAATCAAAGCATTCAAATAAATCCAAGGGAAACACCAAATCCGTTCACGAAAACCGCAGTCACGATAAAAATCAAAACTTCGAGCCATCAACCAAATTAAAAACCACAGACTCAACGAGCAGCCAAATCAGACATAGCAATCACGCAACAACACCACATCGCAGGCCCAGAGAGAAAATCTCACAAGACTCGGCAACAAGCAAATCATCCACACACATTCAGCGAGAGTCTAGAGAGAGAGAGAGAGGGGGGGAGACCTGAAGTGGACATGGAAGAAGGAGGAGAGGAAGAGGCGGAGGAGGAGGTGAAGAAAGAGAAATCGGAGCGGCGCTTGGGAGGCGGGCCGCGGCGCTGCTGGGAGTGCTTGGCGATGTGGTCGATCGGCCTCGATTGCTCCTCCCGCTCCGCCTCACGCGCGCTCGAGATTCGCTGCCTCGCCATCACTGCGAATTCCGCACGAAACGATTCATTCCATCTTTTGCTTTTCACGAGCGAGCGAGCGAGAGGGAGACCTAAAAAAAAGGTTAAGAAAAGGGGGGGATCGAGTGAAAAGGATGAGTAACAGCAAAAGGCCTTTCTCTCGGTACCTGCTCGGAAGAGGAGACGAAAGAATCGGGCACGGCCGACGCGAGGGATGCGAAGGAGGTGAGCAACGATGGGCCATCGTCGTGTCTTTGATTCTCTCCCTCGCTCCCTCGCTCCCTCGCTCGTTCTCGGTTTGCAATTTGCCTACTTAGTTGTTAGGCACTGCTCGTGCCTACTCTTTGTCATCATTACTGGTCCTGTGGATTTTGAAAAAAAAAACCAAAGATTTTGGATCACAGGTCGGACCGGTAGAATAATCGTTAAGTAAATAAAACGCAACAAAAGGAAAAAGGAAAACTCAGACCGCGAGGGTTGCAAGCCTATAGTTGTAAGACTAAATTTGCGATTTGATAATGATTTTTTTGGACTTATAGTATACTTATCCCTTACAAAAAGTAATATCACCAAAATTTATGTTTTTTTTTTAATATAGTCCTTCAATATCCAAAACTTTTTTTATGGAACGAACATTCTCAAATTTATACCAGTGACCCAAAAATACTTTTCGTTCGACTTTCGTTCATACTAGCCATAAAAATTGCCGAGTGACAACATTCTTGTGTTACGGGTTGAAAGCTTTAGGGCCAAGGGTAAGGCCGTGCGACATCTATCGAGCACTAGGTCAACCTTCCATATATAGATCTTTTTCAAGTACCGGTATGTCGAATTATGTTGTTCTAGCCAAACATTCCATGCGAGACGTACAAATTACTTCCATGTGATAATTGATTTCAGCATTGCCATGGCCATTATCAAGAAAGCAGCATCAGTTCTGGAGTAGTTCGTATAGGAGAAGCCAAACCCCGCCTTTGGAATTCCTTTAAGATGATAATCATTCCATTTCTAGATTCCTAACAAAAACAACCTAAGGTCACTCTCACAACTAGTCGTATCAACTCACCAGAATATTCCACTCTTGACCCAAAAATCACAAAATTCAACTTTTTAGTTCACATGAGTATGGGAGAAATTTAAACGTGACATTCTCCCCACCTAATTTCCATGACACCTGCCATGGGCTATTTTGTCACTTCCTCACATTCTTCAACCCTCACATTCTTCAACCATCACTGCCACTCCACTCCCCTCGAACTTACATGAATAGTGAATGCTTGCCCAACAAAATAGGCTACTTCACTCCATCAATTGCTTCCCAATTATCAAAGTTGTTGACAAATCTCTAGTTACTCATGCTTTCTCTTACTAGTGAGGCATCTTGAACCAATTGTGCTTCTTTGGTAGCACCTTCTTTTGCCTATTAGGCTTCTCCTAATTTTAGCAAATCAATGGGGGTTTCTTTGCTTGATGGAAAAGCGACAACAAATATCTTCTTAGCATGCTCCCTTGTAGTTTATGGAACCTGTTAATGATACTATTTGTCACTAGCCAAAAGCTTCCTAGTGAAGTATGAGCCCATGCAACACTTGATGAGACAGAACATCAGGCCAACCTTCCCTTAGTTAGATGGTTTCTAAGAACCATATGACGAACACCATCCTCTTATCAAACATATCATGCCTACTTTTACTTAGGCATATGATCTCTCAAGCGAAACATACATATCACTTTTGTACAATAACTGGTTTCGATCTATCATGACAATCATTAGGAATGTAGTATAGGCTCTCTACCAATTTATTCACAAGAGGCCAATCACTTTTTTTAATGTCCTCTAAGATGATAATCATCCCATCCTTGAATCCCTAGCACAAATCCCCCGCCATCACTCCCAAGAGCCAATTGTATCGCTCCTTCTACATCTGCCACTCTCCATCCTAAAAGAACGAAGCCCTAGTCTCCGGTCTACATTGGTATGGGAGAAATCGATCCATGACATGCGGACAACACCATGAAAATGGACCTAACTTGGCAATGGACTAACGCAATCATGTCAACCAAGAGCTTAGACACGTTAGATTTTTCACAGCCACGAACGCTGACTTTTAACAGCGGCGAGGATTAAAGGTACGGTTGAATTATTAGTACAAAATTGTGAGATTACCTCAGTAAACAATCATTCTTACTGATAACATGCAGGATCAAATGACGGACACGTGGAAAGTGTTCGCATTCTTATTTGCACGGGCGGGCATTGGTGTGGCTCGTGTGATGCCAAGTAGTAGGCCTCACATCAGCGCTTCAAAAATTTACAGAAAACGAAGAGAGAGAGAGAGAGATCTCCTGTGTTGCCCGGGAACGAACTCAAATGCGACGTGATGATGATCTCACATGGTTGGCCCGTGACAATCACCCACATCTCCATGTGCACCCGTACATCCTTCCATGTTGTCTACCTCTTGTCGTAAGTGCATGTTCAAATTTAGGCTTTGCATCATAGTTAAATAGAACATATCAGATATCGCATGAAGAGATTTGTAAAGAGAAAAGATGGTGACAATTGAGGTGTGTTATGATACTGCTTCTTATAACCAAGTTTTCCAAATCACAATCTCTAGTTCATCAAGTAAGAATCTTTTGTTCATCAAGAAAGATTACCTCTTGAATCTTACTTGACTCATAATTTATTGTAATAAAAAGGTTAAAAAGGACTTTTAAGTGTTCAATTGATAAAAAATTAGAAAAGGAGCTGTGATGGGTGGGGTTTCAAAGAACTAAGCTAGCTTCGAGAAAGTTGCAACACCCACGTAATTGAAACAATTTATGTGATAGCTCATATAAATTGGATGATCATGATACCAGTTCCTAGTACTTCTTGATTGTTTAAACAATACCTTACTTCTATTTTGTGCGACAAGCAACACATCTCTTCTTTTCTAGATAATATGAGATATACCAATTTCCAGCACACTTGACCCTTAAAGTTAACCGGAGCCCCTCGTTGCTCGAAGGAAGAAATATCCAAAATGATCGCTTAAACAACTTTGTGGAAGCAAAAAGTCATATCGTCGGGGAAGAAATCCATGGAAGCGAGAATTGAGAAATTAGACGTGACGTTCGGGAGACAAAGACCTCCAAATTCATGAATTTGGTCAAGGTTATCAACCATCAAACATCATAGTCTTGCAAAAGCAAATGACATTCTCCCAATTCATTCCATCATGCAAAAAGAGAAAAGTGATGCTATTACTCATCTTATATGATTTGATTGCATTTTCGACATGAAGCTTACGGTTGCCAATGTCATTATCCGAAGTGATTAATGTTAATCTATTGTGGAGTCATGGCATTAAAATTGAGTCACAATTTGGCCAATGTTTTTCCTACTCTCCCTTGTAGATACATAGCATTGCATTAATTGACTAGCCTAGTCGTAGATGAAAATGGCGACGGATTTAGACATTACCATGTTCCGGCAAAGTACTAAAAATAGTTCAGATGACAATGGCCATTGATTCTGACGATAATGACGATTGATTTTGCGGATGGCCAGAAAATCTAGGAGAGAGCAAAGATGTTCTCGAATTTAGTTAAAGGAGAGATGAGGGGCAAACCTAGGCCCCTCTTACAGCGAGATTCTTGCTAACCGAAAACAAGCACTTAACCAACTTAGCATCGCATATAAATCACTCCAAACTCTTCAAGCCTCAAAGCAAATTGAAGTTAGATTTCTCTTTTTAACTTGTTCATTTCTTTCCAAAAGGAGAGACAAAACTTGCAAAGGTCGTGCCAAAATCCCTCAACTCATTGCTGCTTAGCTCCAACATCAACATGGCATTGCCTTTGAAAGCCCTCTTTGCCTCACTGCTTGCCATTGCCTCGACGTTGTCCGATCTTCGCGTTGCGAATGCCGCAGTCGCTCATCATCGTTCCTCCTCGTGGCGACATGCCGCTCACCATGTGGCTGGAAACAGAATACATTACCACCATCCCCGGAGGGCTCATGTCCATTCCGGAAACCGCCGCTCTCCCGCTAAGCATCAACGGCCCAAGTTCGCGCCAGGCCCTTGGAAGCAGGCTCATGCCACCTTTTATGAGGGTGGCTCCGGTACATTTGGTACGTCTTTTCCTTTTTCCTATGTTTTATTTTGATTGTAAATCGACATAGATAGAACGTAACCTCAAAAGCCTGCGATGTTTGTTTATGACAAGCATTGGTTTGATCGTTTCATAAGCATGCAGCTTGGTTTTTTAAGGAACCAGGAAATACAAGCGACGATCAAATAGATTAACCAAGATTCAACTTGTTGTGTAGGATGACAAACATAGCCATGACCGATGTTGGCTCAGCTAAGAGAGAAATGGGTAGTTTTAGGATTTGTGTGCCCCACGACCCCATCGTATAGTAAGTAGATACATTCGAAAACAACAAAAACCTCTTACAAATAAGTTGTCGTTGATTCTAGCAAATTTTGTTGGTTGACTCATTTTCAATGCGTTAGCTGATCCGGAAAGAGTTTACATGTTTGCGTCCTTAAGTTGTGTAACTATCAAGAAAATTCAGGGGAGAGGCAATTTTACAAGACGAGTTAGAGAACCGAGTTGTTATCACGTATTCAGTGTTTAACTTTGACAATTGCGACAAACTGTTCTGCAATTTGTAGGAGGAGCCTGCGGTTATCAGGACGTGGTGCAGCAAGGCTACGGCTATGAGACGACGGCGGTGAGCACGGCAATGTTCAACAACGGGCAGACGTGTGGGTCGTGCTACGAGGTGAAGTGCGTCGACAACCCTCAGTGGTGCCAGCTTGGCCAGCCTTCCCTCTTTGTCACGGCCACCGACCTCTGCCCTCCCAACTACAACCTGCCCAGCGACAACGGTGGATGGTGCAACGCGCCCCGCGAGCACTTTGACCTCGCCAAGCCCGTTTTCACTAAGCTGGCCAAGGACTACACTGCCGGCATTATCCCAGTCCAGTACCGCAGGTCTGGCGCTGAACTCCATCCCTGTTCCTCTCCAGCGCATCCACTTCTCAATTTTGTCTTAGAGAAAGGTGGACGCATGACGGATTCAATTCAGTCTGATGAAGTTAATGCATTGCAGGGTTCCATGCCGGAAGCAAGGAGGGGTCCGGTTCACCATAACTGGGAACCCGTACTTCAACCAAGTGCTGGTGTCGAATGTGGGTGGAGCCGGTGATGTCGTGAGCGTACAGGTGAAGGGCGATAAGGTGCCATGGACTACAATGCAGCGCAGCTGGGGCCAGAAGTGGGAGACCAACGCCATGTTGGTCGGGCAGTCCCTGACCTTCCGGGTTAGAGCAAGCGACGGCCGATTCACAACCGCCTGGCACGTCGCCCCACCTAACTGGCAATTTGGTCAGACCTTCGAGGGCAAGAACTTCAAGTGAAAACGGATATATTACACTCAATGTCGTCTCCTTTTAACCTTCTCATAGCTTCATCATATAGCTCCTCTTTCGCCAATAGGCGAAAGAGGATCGATTGTCTCTGCTAAGTTGCTGGCCTAGAGAGGTTTGCGATGAAGACGCAACTCCCAGCATTGTAGTATAAGTATCAGCAAATTTTGATCTAGCGTGTCTATGAAAATACACTTGATTGATTGATTACCCAACAATACTTGAAACTAGATATATCGGATTGTTCATCTTGACTGCAAAATAGGGGATAAATTGCATACGCATGGAAAATGGCGAAATCCCAGCCGCACATCTTACATCGAAATTAATATGGAATTTTAATCTCATCCACTTCACTGATACATGATTTGAAATCATACTATAAGTTACCAAAATGTCCAAACAATGAAGTATATGGGAATGAAAAGTTCAATTGCCCAAAAGATAGAAGAGAGAGATTATCATTGCTATTTCACAACATCCTATACACTCAACATCCGCCAAAACTGACATATGTAACTCCCTTTCACCATAATTAGATGACAAGTGCTCTGATGGTTACGATGTGGCAAAAAATTCCCGAATTCTTCAACTAGCGAATTCTCATTACCAAGACCTCATGGCCAGGCATGCATGTTAGTGGATTTCTTCTGTTTCTTCTTCCTGCGCTTTGCTTCTCTCGGGTCTGTCCTTTCTTCCAGTCGTTTGGAAAGTTGTGAGCGAATTTCCAGCAACTTCACTTTGGCATCTTGAAAGAGTGCATCTGATCTTAAGGCCATCAATTGCTGAAACATCACGTAAACAATGTGAACTACAGATTCAGCTCATCTTTAAGGCTTTTCTAAGGAAGTGAATAATTTTTTTACCTTAAGATGGTCCATTGCTGCAAGATTAAATCCAATTGTGTCTTTACATTCCTGATCAAATTCCAATCACATCTTCCATCAACAAATCAAATTGCTCGAATAAACTGCTTTAACACAATTAGACACAGACAACATCAATTTTCTTTTCTGCTAAGCAGTCCAATCTCCTGTTTGTCAAAGCCAACTGGGATTATACTCTTCACTTTGTTAGTAAATGTAATCCGCACTAAAATTTGACTTGATCTAGTAATAAATGGAGCCAAAAGTTCAATGATAAAGCCAAGCCCAGCACTAAAGGAAGGCTGATAATCAGGATCCTCGAAACAAACAAGTAATTCAGCATCTAACCTGGGCAATTTTTCAAGTTCCTGAAAGTGAATATGTATGAAGGACAAGACAGTTCACGACAGCAGCATCAACTAGAGTGGATACAATGTTCTCCCTTCTTAGCACACAAATATCTATATTGACTCGTAATCCAGGCATGACATTGTAGGATAACACCAACAGAGCTGCATGGTAGGATTACCTTGACTTTCTTGTGAAGAATGTCCTTTAGTGTAGTCAACAAAGGCCTGGCAGCTGGGGTTGAAACTAATTGATTGTAATGTGTCTGTAAAAGCACTGTAGCAATCCTTGAAACGAGCTCAACCTGATAAGCAGAAGGAAAAAAATATGGGAAACTGAATATGCATTCCACTTCATGAGCATAAATCAGTGCCGTGTTTTCTAGCAAATATATCAGAATATGAGACATAATCCAGATCGATTTACCGTTAACACAGCTTAGAAAAGGCAGAGAAAATTCCTAACTAGGCAGCAAAAGATTTCAATTTACTCAAGCAGTCCGTTGAAAATTAATCCTGTGTCAGGAGAGGTCAGGAAAACCCACTGGGATCAGACTTTTGTGGGGGTTTTCTTTGGTCTTAACTGCGTCTCCCACTTTCAACTTTAGCTGTCGCTTTGGCTTAGTCTTTTTGGGTGAGCGGTAGGCGTGGGGCCACAAAACTTTCTTTTTAGTTCAGTATTTGGCACCACGAAATGCTAGTCAGTGCCACAACTGATGTCAGGTTGATGGACTCTACATCAATGAACTAAACCATTTCCATTTCCCAGAAATACAATTAAATTACAGAAGCAGCTCTCTTTCATTCTGTAGGAACATCAACATTAACCAGGCATTACTTTGACTGTCATTTACTTTATTTAATAGGTATATTGACTGTCATTTACTATTTTTGTACTGTCAGTTATGATTATAGCTGAATTACCTTTTACTTCTATTGTTGAGATATCTATGTTTCGCATACATCATGTTCTGTATTCTTGTCAGTTGAGGGATTACTCATTATAAATTCTATAGGACAAGGAGGATTAGATGACGACACAAATATCAACATGTTACACATTGATCTACATCCCAAGAGGAACATGAATTCATTCATATTAGAGATCACCAACCAGCAAACAAGTGTGTATCAGAGAGGTCCACGTGGAAACACAGTAGGAAAGGCAGGTCTTTAGCATGGTGATCATTTATGTTGTTTTAAGAGCACTTACATCTCACCACCCAGGAACAAATGAAGAAAATTGATAGGTAACCATCATTGAGGCAAAGCATTTAGCCATAATCAGACACCTGGTGCAGAATGATTAAGTCAGCCCTCCCTCTTCTCTCTCTCCTCTAAGAAGAAGAAGAAGAAAAAGAGGGATGGTAACAGAGACCCGATCATTCTACCACATGTTTTAACTTATACTATAAACCAAAAAGTTCTTATATCCAAATTGATCCTCCTTCCCCTACTCTCTAGTGAAAAAGAACAGGAAAAAAAAAACTTGCATTCTAAACATATACCATGGATATTAAAGTTTGCATACAAGTTGGCAAGCATATATCCAACCTTATCAGGGTATGTTGTCCAATCCTTCAGGTAAGATAGGAGCTTCAAAGCATCTGAGAAAGGTAAAGCCTGCGATGGGAGCAAAAAATCTAATCATGCTTCCTGGTTAACATTCAAAATTGAAATAGAAACTTAGCCACATAACAGAGCTTGATCAGATAAAGCTCAAATGGAAGTCCAGCAATCCTACAGGTTTAGGACCTGTCTGGATTGACTTATACTTTTTCCTTTTTGCTTAATGTAAATCTCATAATGCACGTTTATTTTTATTTTTTTTTATAATCTGAAATTCTTCAAACTTTCACAACACCCAAGTATCAAACATAGATTCATATATAATATTTTCATGATCTTCTGAAACTAGAATAATTTTTCAAATATTGGCGGGAAAGCAAGTTTTTGCTTTTAATTAAGTCCATACAAATAGGCCTGTATGTTCTTGTTTTGTCACAGGAAAGCTGAAAAGATTTTTTTAAAGCCTAACCAGTGTAAAATCAAGTTAAAGTGGTTGGCAGTTTGAACCTTTTCTTTTCTGCCCAATCAAGATATGACAGTCATATTCAAATGATATATAGTGTCTTGTGACAAATGGTAATGCATAAGAATAACAGGGTGCGCACAACAATTTGAGACTAAGAGGCTGTGGGTTTACTTCCCAGAGCCCTCAATGTTCTTATTGTAAAGATTTCAGTTCAATTTTAGCGTCTGAATATATTGTCCGCCATCACATCAAAGATGGATATCTCTGCCTAAGTGGCAGGGCCTCACATCCAGAAGTCATGGGATCAATTCCCATCGAAACTGTGGATCTCTTCAGTGGTTGAACTTGGACAACCCAGATTGAGCCAATTTGACACTGGCCATTTATAAGGGGACGACTAAGTTCTGAAGACTAGAAAGATTTATCTTCAAATAATCCAGTCCAATAGAGCCGACTATGAACAGCCCATCTGAAGTAAGTCATACTAGTAGGTACACCAATAATTTATTTCAACCATAAACCACAATAAGCTTACAAAGATATGTCAAACAACAAATACGGAAAAGGTAAATCCAACGGATCACAGAGCACGTATATACATGCATAACTTCCAACATTCATTAAACATGACATACGACGTAGACTTCTTTTGACACACAGGCCTCCAGGCATCGTGCATGCATTTTTTCTTTTCACCTTGGAAGGAATGGGGCAGGTGTTGGCAATCAGGTAACAGAATGAAATTGATGATAGTATATCTTTACACAAATTTAGAAAACTTATCTGTTAAAGCCTCACAAATCCCTAGTGCATAAAGTAATAGATATTTAGCAGAATATAACAGTTACGAACAGCTCCATAGAAAAGCCTCCTTGTAAGTTCAAGCATATGATGCTGCATACCAGTAATGTCTGCTCAAGGTCATTAGTTTGAACGTTCGAAAGAGCACGAAGAATAAAGTCAGAGGGAGAAAGCCCCAGCATCACGTAATTTGGTTGGAATTCTGCAGTCTTTCCTTTGTTTTTCTCCTCCTGTCGGCAAATATTATGTTTAACACATTCATATTCAAACATACGTAAGATCATACTTATTTCAACACATATAGATTCAAACATATGCAAGATCAACTTGCAGATATACAACTTCCGACCAGATCATCTTCCTTGGATGACAACTCCCAATTAGAATTTTAAAACCAATTAAGTTTACACTTGATATCACAGAATCACCATCCCATATTCTCCAATGCTTGAAACTTTCGCAGCATCATCAAACTTCTTTTGACTAAGAAACAAGTTCAAGATAAATTCTGAAATTTTCAACACATACCATTTCAAGTCAAACATTATGGCTGCCTTTGATTCGACTTTTGGGGAAAGCCTTTGCATTTTTTTTTTTTTTTCGAAATGCAAATAGTGTTTGGTAAAGTGTAATTGAAAAGTGCATTGGAACTCAACTGTGGTTTAAATGCTGTAGCGAAAAAACTGCACTTATAAAGAACCTTAGTTATATTTTTTTATATAAATAAAGAGAAAAAGAAATTGAAGCTCCGGCAGCGCTCAAGTGAAGGGCTCAGGCAATGGCCAGATGCCAATGAGCCAGATTTGGCACCTACGTCTAAGGTCGCACAATCTCAGGCAACCTCAGGCGAGGGCCACCGATGCCAAATATGGCTTTCCAGTGACATCGCACATTAATGATAAGAGCGGAATTTCAAAAGTTAAGCGAGGGCAAATTTGGAAAAAAAAAAATTCATTAAGTTCTGAAGTAGCATTCCAAAAACACTCAAAGCCCAAAGCTAGGTAGGACTTGTATTGGGCTCAAGGACTCTGGATGACTTTGGAAATGCTAGCATTTCCCAGATGGGCTCCCAAAAATAGCTGCCAAACGCTTCAGCATTTGCCAAAGGGTCTATAGAGCCCCAAAACCCATTTCTAAGGCCGAACCAAATGCACCCTACATAACTTAAAGCCTAGATGTACTACCAAGTAACACCAAAAATAATCAGGCCATTGATCTAATAATCATCAATATTCTCCAGTTGAAGTTGTAAGAAGCATATCAAATCACATATAAATAACAAACTACTGGAGATACCCAAGCATGTTAGAGTCACCTCTGTTCTCACAATCAAATGAATCGCAGCATTTCATTTCTTCATTCATCGCATAAATTATTCAGCAAAAGCATCCTGGTAGCAATTTATATTTTACACAAACATGTAGCATAAGAGACAATTGAGAAAACTAGGAAGCAGACAATTCAAATGCAAGAGTACCACAAAATAAGTCTAATATGAAAATGCATACAGAACTTGCATGGCCTAATGTACCTCCAACAGGGTACAGACAAGATACCTCATGTTCGGCAATTCGTTGCAACTCCACTTCTGCTATATCCAACGCCTCAATAATTGAATCAGTTGCTGAAAGTGTCTCTTGAGTTTTCTTCCCTGCTAAGGCCACAGCACCCTCTTCTGGAATTTCTTCCTTGGGTACATACTTGTTCCCAAATGCATTATCAAGGTCAGACTCAAACATATCCTCCAACCTCTTCTCCTTTTCTTCCTGCAAAATTTATTTAGACATTTATTCAAGCATGGGATGAAATAACATTAAAAGAAGATTCTGTGCTTAAGAAGAAGCTAAAAGTAATGAAAAGCACCTCAATGAAGAATGGTTCTTCCGTACGATCCCAACGGCGTATTGAACGATCATGAGATCCAGTGACCAAAAAATCACCACGGTTGCTAATTGCAAGGCACCAAATATCAGCATGATGTCCCTCAAGCGTCAAAAGAAGCTCGAATTTGTCAGCATCCCAGTATTTTACAAGCCGATCTTTACCTACACTAAACATATAATGTGTGTTGCCCACAAACTGCACTGCCATGATACTGCAATTGAAATATCAGTATTAGTAGGTCCTTTTCTAACATTAGTATGAAAACCATCCAGCAAACACACAGAACAGCACCTATCTCCATGTGCAAAAATGGATTTATGGCGGTCACCAAAATCCAATCCCCATATCATCAGATTTTTATCTGCAGAGCCAGTTACAATTAGATCTCCATCTGACGAGATATCCAAGCATAGCACAGGAAGCCTGTGCCCATATAAGGAATGCATAAGCTTCAGAGAATCCGTGAAGAAAACCTGGAAGTGGTTCACATATAGTGTCAAAATGATTATCATTGCAAACATCTTACATTTTTGGAAGTCCAACCGCATGAAGATGGAAACAACCAATTGCAAAAAGATTTGATTTCATGTAACAAGAAAGTCTATAAGAATACACTGAGTACAAGAAGAGAGTTCAGATAGGGAGGAAGAACTGATATACGCATCAGACATAACAAGGAAAACACAACCACATGAAGTTAGAAATCACCTTCACTGTGCAGTCTAATAGTGCAACAGCAATTTTTTGAGCGTCTGGGCTCACAGCAACCACAAGAACATCATCATTCATCTTCAGGGTTCTGACATTTGACACAGTTAGGTGCTTGGAATTCTGTTAATCAAACAGAACCAGTAAGCACAACTTCGCAGATTCTCAATCCCCAAACCTCTAAAAAAATGTACATTTTCATCGATGATCATGTAATGATCCAAAAAAATCAATGATCATGTCGTGAAACCAACAATGTTCAATAGAATATTCGATCCAAATATGTGCTTAGAAAAGAGTACGCAAAGCTGATGATTCCGGAAGTTATGTGATGTTGCATCAGCCTCACTCCCAATCTGTGGAACTTCACTCTCAAAGGAGCCATTGTCAAAGAAGTCACATGAATCTCAAATTCCAATCACTGCCAAACTCAAGACTCTAGAAAGAATCCATTGACGAAAAACCATCTAGATTGTGAAGCATATCTATATGTAAATAGAAATAAATACAAAATTGTAGCTTTTGCGTAGTGGCCATCATTTTACACACATATTAGAATCGCTACCATGAATATCAGTAACATTGCTAGAGAAAAATCACTGTCATAGCAGAAAAATATTGCATATGAACTTTTCTCCAAGCACATAATTATAACTAAAAAGAATTGCTTTTTGTGTTGCCTGAATGTACCCACTACTCTGAAATTAGTGCATGTGAAATTCCAAAGGCAGCAGATAGTAATAGTTGGCTTTACAGATGCTCATTGTGATGTCAAGGTTTCTAAAGAAGGGTCAGAAGTCAGGAAAGTTACATACATCACCAGGTTTCTGCTTCATGCCATACTCCCAGAATTTAATGTCATGATCTGCACTGCCAGTGACAAAACCATTTTGGTTTGGTATAGCCACAATTGACCGGATAGAGCCTCCATGAGCTTCTACCACTTCAATACAAGTGCCACTTCCAACATCAAATATTTCTATGGCTCCACCTTTTGTTCCAATAAGTGCGTGCTTATTCTGAGGAACAATTAAACCACAAAGCCCATACCCAGAGTCAATTGTTCGCAAGCAGGAACCTGTACTTGGGTTCCAAATCTTTACCGAGTTGTGACTGGTAGACATAAGAAGGGTATTATCAGAACTAAGGGTGACGCTTCTGACATCAGAGCGGTGTCCTTGTAGTTCAATAGTTAGCATTTTACTAGTTTTATCAGCTTCAATAGAGTGAAATTCCAATAGATTATTGTTTAATGACAATGCCAGTGTGGCCAACGAATTCTTAGGAGCTACAGGGCAGAAAGAAATAGAACAAATCTTTTTGCTAGCTCGAATAGTCTGGAGGAGCTTAAAAACATCAGCAACCATCACCATGGTGTTGTGTCCTTCTCCAATACCACGACTGGAATCTCCATTTTCATTCACATCTGCCCCTTTCTTCTCCCTCTTCCTATGAAGCCTGCGTTTTGCTTTACGCTTTGCTTCAGCTTCATCTAGTACACGGAACACCTCTACAAGTTTACCTGCCGCTTGACAAGCCAGCAAATTCCCATTCTTGTTGAATCTCACTGTTGCAACTCTATCCTTGCTTTGTCGCTGAATTTCGCCAAATTGTTTTAGTACATCCCATTTGTTATGAGAAGCTAAGTCACCATTGCCCACACCCCCACTTGCATCTGCTTCAGATCGTTCATCAGATGAATCATTCTTAACAGTGTAAAATCGAAGTTCTGGATCTGCAGACCCCGTGACGAGATATCTCTCTTCTGGATCAGTGTCCAGGGACCAGATTTCACTGTGATGACCACCAACAATCTGCATACAGTGCTGTGTTTCAAGATCCCACACTCTGAGATACTTGTCTTTCGAGGAACTAACAAGTTTCTTGTCAGAATCTAGAAAGACAAGGTCGGTAACCTACAGCATCAAGCCATCAAAAATAAATCATCAAGCATTTAGATCACGAAAAATAGAAATAAAATTAATATAAATTTTTGCTTTATCAAAATAGAAAGCACAACGAAAACGAATAGGCAAATCAAGCCCACTGCTAACAAATTCAACACAAGGGCTAACCTGATCGCGATGCCCTCGTAAGCGGTAAAGGCCAGTCTCTCCGACTACATCCCACAATATAATATCATTGTCCTTGCTTCCAGATGCGAGTAAAGATCCAAGCTTGCCATATCTGAGTACAGAGACAGCCCCTTTATGGCCATTCAGTGTCGTCTCGCAAGAACCTTTCTCAAAATCCCATATCCGTATGCTACCATCAGCATATCCACTCGCAATCTGCAATCATATACATATATTTATTAAACATTCTCTGACAAAGTCAAAAAAAATTATATTATCACAATAACACCTAGCAAAGGGAAATACATAGGTGATGGGGATAAGTAATCGAGGCAGATGCTATGGCTGCATCTCTGCAGTCCCCACACCAGTGTGGCAATTGGCATGCTTAGTTCTCAAAGAAAGCTTGGAGCTGGCAAGGTCGTCCCATTGCATAAGTGGAACAATTACATAAGTTGGCTTCGATTAATCACTATTAACCATTCATTTCCAACCCTTCTTCCTGCGCTTACTAACATTCTCCTAAAACAAAATGGCAAAAAAAAAACAAAAACAAAAAAATCATCCATGTTTCCGACGTAGAGGAGCCTCCGAAGTAAATAGGATTGCATTGCAACTGGAATCTCTTCGAATAAAGAAGCTAAAAAGCTATCTAAAGCTACAAACACACGCAGTCACGTATATTTCCCGACCTCCTACGCTAACATCACCCAGCCGAATTGAACTATCCAAAAATGATTCCTTTCCACATCCTACCAACCGAGACGTAGCTCCGAAAAAAGGCGCGAAAAGCGAAAAAAGACTACCGCCGCGAGAAAAGTAATTCCATCGAGAGTTACCAGAGACGAAGGAGAGGAGGCGATGGCGGTGACGGCGAGGGAGGGTCCGGCGGCGGAGGAGGCGGAAGGGGCTAGGGTTTTGGTGCAGACGCCCTGCCGCACGTGCCAGACGCCGACCTCCTCGAGCGCCGGGGCGAGGAGGTGCTTGCCGGAGGCGTCGTACGCGATGTTGGACTCCACCGACGCGATCACCCCGAAGGCCGCCGCCGGCTCGTACCTCAGGTAAGCCTTCACCATCGCATTTGGCAACTGCCGTGGCGCGAGAGAGAGAGAGAGAGAGAGAGAGAGAGACTGTGTCTGGTTCAGGGGGGAAGAGCTTCGCAGGCTGTTGAAACTATAAAACCCTACTTCGGAGTCTCCGGGGTTTAACGACCGGGGAGGAGCGAAGATGACAGGTCAGCAAGTGAACTGCAGGAACAAGGGAGTCATGAAAACTTAAAAATAAAAATAAAAGGGAAAATTACAAAATTCCCTCAAAACTAGCTAGATTCTCAGCATGTTCTGAACTTGACCCTGTTTCAAATAACTCTAGGAGGACTTAAATTCAAGCCCGATGCCCTCACACCAAGCTTAGGTCCACAAATGCTGAGCGCCATATCCTAGTGCCCCAGCTCAAGTCCCCAACACCCCGATATGGGTCCACAAAGATCATGCTAAAGTCTTGATGCTCAAGCTCTGGTCCCTGACATTTGAGCCTGAGTCCACAAAGGCCGTGACGCGTATTCTTAGCACCTGGGCTCAAGTCCTTAAGCCCAAGGTAGGGTCTATCAAGGTTGAGACTTGGGACCCCGGTGCTTGTCTCGAGTTTATCAAGGTCACACCTGGTGCGACATCTTTTAATTTCTACATCAATTAATATGTCGAAAATGGAGACAATAAAGGTCACGGAAGAAAATTCCAGTTGGATTATAAATGTTGTGGGACAGCCGTCAGCATAACAGCTGAATTGCGTCAATGTCCGATCTCTGTCTTTCTAAGTCCTCCAATCCATCGCCCTCGGTCATCTGTCAAAAATCCGTCATCTCCTGTAAATGAGTTGCCTAGACAAATAGAAAGAAATCTGGACTCAGCTTGCTTCGGTAGCGCATGATAACGCTCATGTTTCTCCCAATTTCTGTTCTTTTGTTTCCCGGAACAAAAAAAGAACAAAAACCTGTTTGGTAAAACATTTATTCCTGAAAACAATTTCTCAAATTTTTTATTTTCGGGAACAGTTTTGAGAAGCAAAAAAAAGTTATTTTTTGTTCCCAGGAACAATTTTTAGAAATAAGTTAATTTTCTTTTTCTTTTTTCTTTTGTTTCTCTCTCTTGCTTCTTGGCGGCGATGGCCTCGGCGATCCGTGAGCAAGAAATAAAAAATGAATAAATACAAAAAAGAAATTATTGCATTACCAAACGCATTTCTATTTTTTTTTCTATTCCAAAAGTAAATATTTTGTATAGTTATCAAACAAGGTTTTTTTACTCAGAAATTGTTTCCTGGAATAGAAATAGAAAAGAACTATTTCTGAAAAAAAATCATTCCCGGAACAGAAGCGTTATCATGCGCGGCCTTCATGTGTTAAAGCGAAACCTATTAATTGGATGAAGAAAGTGGCTTAGAATGGAGTGACCTTTAAATATCGTTTCATTGGTGAAAAAACCTTCGCGACGGAGAGTATGTCTAAAGCATTTTGCATTACGCTCCAATAGGGGGTTTAAGTTAGTAAAGAACATATGTAACCTAAGTGCACAGGAAATTACAAACGGGAAAATTCAAGAGTAGCCAAGTTACAATCACGTTACTATAGGCTAAAATGTTATAGAAGCAAAGAATAATCCCAGAAGTGCTCAGTACAAAATTAAGCTACTTTTTGACCTATGAGATCATGTCTAAACCGAAGTAGCAAATTAACCCTGCATCTGTTGACCCGGAAAACCATGTGGAGGTGGCATCGGAGGCCTGTTCAATTGTGCGCCGGGAGTATAACTTGCTCCAGGACCGACAGGGGGTGGTGGAGGTGCAACAGGTGGAGCTCCACCGGGAGGCATGGGCCTGGGCCCATTTGCCATTGGTGGAGGCGGAGGCAGAGCTGATCCTGGCATCGGAGGTGGTGCGTTTCTTGGAGGGGCTCCTGGTGGTAATCCGTGGGGTGGAGGAGGTGGTGGCGGAGCTTGAGGTGGTGGCCTCGGCGGGGCACCTGGTGCAGCAGTGCCATTGGCTGCAGGGGGAGGTTGAGGTTTGTTCGTCTCCAGTGGCTTTGTTTTGAAATACAACTGCAACTGCTCATTCATATCAGGAAGAAAAAAACATCAGCTCTTGAAAAACCAAAAGATACAGAGTCATGGATGAGAAAAATCAGGTGTGAGAACAAACTAGTCACTCGGACCATACTCAAGTTACTTTTTTTTTTGGCCAGAACATACTCATGGTAACTAACTTCTACCATCAATAAACAATCCGTCAGTCTCGCAAAAAATGAATACATAAAGTCAAGAACAAGGTATGCCGCTCTGAATGGAGGTGTCTAGGTAGCAAGAATTTTCCTGAAGAGCAACAAAAGCCCGACAAGATATCAATTGAGGATGGGTAGACAACAAAGAGGAATGTAGATCCAATTGTCACATGAAGGAAAGGTTGATGGCAAGAAAGACAAATCTGTCAACCAACACAAAATTTTCGACTATTCTATCAAAAGTTATTTAAACATGTATAAAGGAAGAGAAGAAGGGCAAACCGTGAACATCTTTGAATCCGGATCCCAATGTGAGAAGAACTTGGGAGTTGATTTGTCAATCTCTGTGCTAGGAACCTAAATTCAGACAACGAGGTTACTGGTGAATACGTGGAAATCAAAAGGAAGCAAGAAAATGGACACGTTGGCACTGCCAATATACCTTGAAAGCAATAATCTCATAAGGTTCTGCCGCAAAGAGAAGATATTGGTATCTCTTATCAAAAGGTTGGATTCTCTGCATAAAATAAGAAAAACTAATCAACTCTTTGGAGAAAGAAAACAACTCACGTTTTACTGCAATAATTTCTTAATCTTATAGCACATGAATGGTTTTTTCAATTTCTACTAATCTGTCTTTTTCCTCTCCTTTCTCTTATTTTGTTTCAGTGCATAGGGAACATGAGAAGCACCATAATCAGCAATGTATAGCATACCTGCTCATAAGATGACATGAAACGATGCCTTGGCTTTGAAAGATCCTCTATCTCAGGATATTCAATCTGTATATCAGCAAAATGCTACCATGAGTATTGGCTACCATCAATTAACCTAACCGAAAAATAGCTGCCCTCACTGATAATAAGACATAATTAAAAGACTTGAAGTTTGAAAAGAAAAAATAACCTGGAAAAGAAGGGATCTTTGCTTTGTTTCTGGATCAAATTGTTTTGTCACCCTGTACCCAGGTCTACCAATCTTGACTGCAGGCCAGAGAGACATTCAATTAGTCATCAATTTTAATCTCGACAATCCCACTATTAAGTGGTTTTAAGTCCCAAAAGCAGGCAAGAGAAAACTATCAAACTAAAGCAGAAATCAAATACAAGCAACCAACTTTTCTCAGATCAAGTGAAATTGCTACTCAGCACCCAATGCCATTAACACGTTCTATAACTAACAGTTCCACAATCAACTCACCAATAATATAATAGAAAAGTTTCTATGCCTTTGCCATTAAAGCTGGGAGATCTACTTATCACTGAACAAGCACCTATCGTGAACCATGAACTAGGTAGACCAGCATTCGTCTTTTCTCATCAATATCAACTTTTGCCCTTAAAGACGACTCTCTTCAATGCTGTATTTGCATAAGTTAATTGACAACTAAGAAAAGACCACTTCAATGTTAATTGAAGAGGCCTCAAGCTTCCTTTGTTTCACAGAAAACATAGTGTATTCTGGAAAAAATGTCAAGGAAAGCGACAGCATTCTCTAACATTTGGTTGAAACTTGAAAATGAGCTGGAAATAATTCTGTCATTTGGAATTGAAAATTAGAAGTCATTTTTTAATCATGGGCTTGGAATAAGTTTGGGCCAACTAATTCTTCACTTTTGCAGTGCAGCTTAGTAGCTTGCTCCTCCTCTTATTCTATTTGCTTCTTTCTTCTTTCTCTTCTTCTCCATCAGACACAATGAAAAGCAACACCTATCTCTCATTCACTGCCATGACGAGGAAAGGGACACAGGTCAGATGGGGGCAACAGTTGCAGAAAATCTCCAGTAGCCCCTCTTTCCTCCAATTTTTTATGCTCGACCATTTAATAGGCGATCTTTCTCCTCATCTTTTTTTAATGTTTTCCACTCATGAATGGTATTGGTCATGGAGTCTGTGGTGGTGTTGATTACTGTGGTTGGGGATGGCTCTGAAGCAGGAGCCGCCAGTGGCAGCAGTGATTTGGTTCCGTTTCATAATCAACAGTGGTGGTTGAAAACGATGAAACTGGTGGTAATGCAGCGGATCTATGTTTGGTAAAGGGAGGATGATGTCGGTGCATGTTTTAGAGAAAAGGATAGAGATGATGAACTTGTCTGTGATGGTGAAAGTGAAAAACGATTTCCAGGATTTTAAAATCTGAAATCATTTTCCTCATTTTTGGGTGCGGCTTTTCCTCTTGATGAAAAGTTTTTCACTTAGACCAACTAACTTTCCAGCATCAAACGCCATAATAAGATGAACGCGTTTTTTAAAACAATCATTTTCAAAGAAACAAGCAGAGCCAACAAAAAACCAAGCAAAATTTTCACGTTGTGCTGATAGATAGCTGCCAATGCGATCAATATCAAACAGCATGAAGAAACTATACTATCCCACGCAGTACAGTCGAACCCTCATTCAAAAGTCCCCCCAAATATCAGCACAAGAGATTCTCTCCACAGCCCCAACATCAGCCACAATAGAGAGAACGCGCCCAACAATTCATCAACACTTGCCCAACACTCCCCATAATTCAACCACAACTCTCACTAAGCAGCACGAACAACATCAATCTCCACGCAACATAACCAATCTAGACCCTAAACCGGATTCCACATAAATCCCAATTCGCAAGGAGAAGCCGGAAGAACATAAAACTCACCCGTCTTGCGAACATTAAACTTCCGCTTATTGGGCTGAGGCTGAGCAGGCGCATCCTTCGCCTCCCGAGCCGCTCGCTTCGCCAAGTTGGTCTGATGCCTCTTCCCCTGCGTGTGCGCCAAGTAGTTCCCCTCGTTGTTGTGCAGCGTCAAGCACAGCTTACACTCGTAACTGCAACCACCGAAACAAGCCAGTGGCCGCCGTCAGCCCCATAAAAACATCAAATTGACGCGAAAGCCCAGTTCTGGGGGGGGAAAGGAAAGGGGGGAGTCTCGACCTGCCGAGGTGGTTGCGCATGAAGTAGGGGTCCTTGGCGAGATCGATAGTCTCGAGGGCGAGGCGGCGGAGGCGCTCGCGGCGGTCGATGGCTTCGTTCTGGGCGGAGGCGGCGCCCCCGCTCCCGGGCTTCGAACCCCACTCCCGATCCATCCTCTCGCCGTCGTCGAGCCTCCCACTCTCTTCTCCTTCTTCGCTCCTCTCTCTCTCTCTCTCTCTCTCTCTCTCTCTGTGTATCTCCCTGGATATCTGTCTGGTCGGCCGAGGGCTAATCGAGGATTAACGTTGTTGGATGGGATGGGCTGGGCCTGTCCGGACCGAGGAGGTCCGAATTGTTTCGGGTCGCCCACTCGATTTGACTTCGGATTCGTCGGTTTTTTTCGTTTCGATTTTTTTTTTCCCTACTCTGAGTCTCCTCTCTCGGCTTTTACTATAACGAGTAAAATAAAAAGTAAAATAAATAAATTAAAATTGATGATTATTTAATTGATTGATTATAGAAAATTGCTAACCGAGCGATGCCTTCATGCTGCAGTCTTCACAAAAAGAAAGGAAAACAAAACCAAACTTTTAGTGAATAATTGATTGATTGATTATAGGAAATTGCTAACGGAGTGATATCTTCAAACTACGGTACGGACGAGAAGTTTTTGTTATTGAAGGTGATTGTTGTGAACGAATCTTTGACTCTTTATGTTTTTATATATTTACTAATGAAACCATAGCGCAAGGCTGTATATATAAGTCTATAAAATCAAATTTAATGAAAATACACAAAATGGCCCATCGATGTTTTAGGACTTTCATTTATCTAACTTAACCTATCAATTCAATAAAAGACTAGCTTAACCATATGCTCAGAAAACGGAGCTTTGGAAAACTCCAACTTTAACTCTGGTCTCAATTTTAGCCGGCAACTTCTTTTTTTTATATCTAGGATCCGTTGGAGCCCCCTTTCGCTTACGCTATTCAGGTTCACATGACCCGCTAGTGCCCGATGGCACTAGCGAGCCTCGTCGTAAGCCGCTATTTAAACGTTAGTACCTAGAGGGTGGCTAGCCCAAGACTCCAACACCAGGGCCCCCACTTAAAACACCTTAGCAACAATAGAGTTCAAACCCTTGACCTCGATAATGAGGGAGAGAACGCACATCAATTGCGCTGCCCGTAATTGGGTGCCAACAACTCTTTTTTTCACAAATTTTCAATCGGTATCCAAATTAGTTCCCGTTGGATATTTCAATAATATTTTGAAATATTTATAATAATAGCTTCGATAAAAGTTATGACCATATTGAAGACCATCATTATTTTTAACGGTCACATAATGGTTTCTTAACGATCATATAACGGCTTTTCAATCGTTTTGTAACATTTAATTTATTTCTCAAATAAATCCTTCATTATTTTACAACGGCTCTTTTAACGATTCTATTTTCTCTGAATATGACATCTCATACGACAATCTTAAAAAATAGATACACTAAGAAAACATAGAATATTCTTTCTTTAAACCTTTCCTTTTCCTTGCTGGGTTATACACAACGTTATTTCTGTTCCTTCTAATATTCAGTGCGGAATATAGAAGAAGGTCTGTTGTATCTTGGGAGAATAGCCGTCAGAAGCCTATCGCACTGAGTTTCACACTCTGAGGGGTGGAATTATCCTTAAGGAAAATGCTTACACTTGCATGCCTCAGAAAAATTTATTTGTTCTCATCAGCTTTTTCCTACAATCTTAAGGATAAATCCCATGGAGCATCAAGTTGATATTGTTGCTGATGCCTTAATCTCCACTAGTCCAGTTGCACTACCACCACTACCACATATGTCCTATGCCAAACCATTCCCCAACATATCGAAGATCGAAGTTTTTAATGGCAACAATTTCAGAAGGTGGGAAGAAAGGGTTTTCTCTATCCTAGATGTGCACGGCATGGCTTTCGCACTTACGGAGGCCGAACCAACTGATAACAAGCTTTGAGATCAATGGATACACGCTAATAAGGTATGTAGGCACACAATTATTAGTACTCTTTCTAATGAATTGTTTGATGTCTACTGTCTGTACAAGGAAGCAAAACAAATATGGGACTCCATGACTGCAAAGTACACTACCGAAGATGTGGGCAGACAAAAATTTGTAATCGGAAATTATTATAGATGGGAAATGTCCGATGATAAGGAGATCAAGACACAAATCAATGAATATCACAAGCTAGTGGAGGACTTGAAGGTAGAAAACATCAATTTACAAGAAGAATTTATTGCGGGCCTGCTGATTGAAAAGTTGCCTGAGTCTTGGAATAACTACAAGCAACAACTCAAGCACAAGGACAAGCAATTATCACTAACTGATCTGATTGTGCATATTATCATTGAGGATACAACTCGCAAGGAGACTAAAGCTGCCAAAGTAAGGAAATTGCTACCAGGACAAATTTGGTGCAAGGCAAATCTCAACATCGCCAAAACAGGTATTATAACAAAAAAACCTAATTACAAACCCAAGGTTACTCACCCCCACCTTAAAAAAGAAAGGCTCTTGTTTTGTTTGTGGAAAACCAGGTCATCATGTAGCACACTATAGAAAGAGAATAATGAGAAATGACAATCCTGCTAAACCAAAAGTCAATTTGGTTAAAGCAGATGACTCTAATGATATAATTATTGTGGTTATTTCCCAGGCCAACATTGTGGCCAATATGAAAGAGTGGGTGGTAAACTCAGGTGCTACCAGGCATATTTGTGCAAACAAAAATGCCTTTTCCTCCTACATGCCAGTAGGGGAAGGAGAAGAAATTATTTATCTTGGTGATTCCAGAACAGCTCAAGTTCTTGGGAAAGGAAATGCTCTTCTCAAGCTCACATCTGGCAAGACTTTGGCCCTGAATGATGTATTACATGTCCCTAATATAAGGGCAAACCTGGTCTCAATAGCGCTTTTAGGAAAGGTTGGGGTGAAAGTGTCATTCGAATCTGATAAGATTGTAATGACAAAAAATAACGTCTTTGTGGGAAATGGTTATTGTAATCAAGGACTTTTTGTTCATAACGTTTCCAATGTTATCAATGAAAATGCTACTACTTTCGCTTACTTGGCTGAATCTGTTGATTTATGGCATGGTAGATTAGGTCATGTTAGTATTTCTTATATTAAGAAAATGCAAAAATAAGGTTTAATTTCTGAAATTAAAAACCCATGTTTTAATAAATGTATAAATGTGCTGAAAAAAATTAACAAAAAAGTCTTGTATTTCTGTAAATATAGAATTTGATTTGTTGAGTTTAATTCATACTGATCTAGGAGATTTAAAACAAACTATGACTAGAGGAGGTAAAAAATATCCAACAATTCTCTCTTAAACTTCTATATGCTAATATCATTAAGGATCCAACGAGTCATTTTTTGTTTTATTTTTGGTCAGTTCCAACGAGTCATTTCACATGTACATTATCTTCATAGAATGTACCGACATGGAACTAAGGCACCTGAAACGGTTTAAACCAAAATGCAAACCCAATGTGGGACTTTTTTGATAGTGAAATGGTGTCTTTTCCATTTATTCCCCTCTCTCTATGAAAAGCTAGTGGTGATTTCTTCAATATTATCTTCCAAATTCATACCCTTCAGTATTTTTTTTCCACAAATCTCACCCTCCTTTTTGGTCACCATTTAAGGTTAATTTGCCTAGTAGGAGTCAATATATATCATAGAAGTGTCCAAAGGAATCAAGAACAACTCAAAACTGGACCCAAAACCGGCAGTTCCCATGAGGACCTACCCAGTTCTCGATTCAAATTTTGGAAGCGGTGAGTACTGGTCTAGTTTCCGATTTCAAATGCGAAATTACAAACCCGAACTAGACGGTACATATATATATATAATTTTAAAATTTTGTTTTTATATAAAGCATCTATTGAGTTTAACGTATTTGAACCCGGAGATAACCAAAGCGAGTTCAATTCCGGCTTTAGGGGACTCTTTTAGCGAGTTCAATTCTATGGGCAAGATGAAAAAAGGGGGAACCTCTGATGGGTGAATCCCATGACTGGAAAAATAATTTGGGTGCTAAAGGCATCTCTAATCTAATATTCTTTAAACTTGAAAGGAGATGATGGGCCAAGGATTGTTCGCCATATGTGTGGAGGAGGATTGGTTCACGGTCCGAATCAATTGTAGTGAGGTAAGTAACGCTAACTTTCGAAAGCTAATGATGTCAGTTTGGGTTAGAGTTACACTTGTCAATTGTTCATAACACCCAGGAATGAATTTGTCGGGGATAGTTTGACTAGTTCTATAGATTCACCCGAGAACTGAATCAAACTGGCAGTCCGATTCTCGCGTGGATCCATGAAACTAATAAGCGGTTCCCGGTTCCAATCTTTTTTAATTTAAAGCATGTAAATGATGGCTAAATTTTTTTTTATTAGTCCACTGATAAATTCTATTGAGCGAACATAGACTATCGTGTTATAGAAGACTTTCTTACATGGTTCTAACACTTGGTGAGCATCTTTTGAATCACACGTTTATACATATTATATCATTATTGGTTCACTATGGGCTATCATGTCATATTACTCTCCTTTGTGGACATTTTTTAAGATAATCATGATGGAGAAAATACCGAATCAAAATGAACGAATTCAAACCAATGTTACTGCATAAATTCAGGATTTAAAATTCTCTCATTTTGATCCATTAGATGGCAGTTAATTACTTGAAAAATCTGTTTTGAATTTTCAAGTTGCAAATATTTTAGTCACCACAACTCAAATAATTAATATCATTTACTCTCGAATGATGAAAAATAGTTTTTCATAGTAGGTGTTCATGCAACTTTTTAATCATAACAATCATCACTTATTATAAATTTCATTATACTTATTGTTGAAATATACGTAGTCATATATGGGAACCCTCTAATTATATATATATTCCTTCTATGATGAGTAATTTTATTATACTTAGTTAATTGTAAAGCATGTTATATAACTTTTTGTAATGATGAGTTCCTCTTATTGATCTATTAATATTTGTTTGTCAAATACGAGTCCGATATGAGAAAGACTATCTAATATTATTATTTCTCAACTGTGATTTCAACATTATTTGTCGTCAAATATAGTGAATTATTTATCATATGGGTCAAATATGAGATGGGTATCTCTACATTGACAAACTCTCTCAAAAACTTAATTACAAACGTATGACATGAATGCATTTCACGATAGAATACACACCCAGACACAGACAGACACATTAACAACTATTTTTAATCATTGATTACCAAAATATATCGATTAGAAACTAATTATCAAATTGTGCATATGATTAAAGATTTGCTAAAGGGACTTTAATAATTGACCGGGTAAAACTCATTTATCTATCTAGTAGGAGCTCAATATGAGATTGATATTTATCATTTGATTTATTAAGTCAAATATGAGGTAGATATTCCTCGTCATTTAAAATTATTTTTTAACATATTTACGCATCAACAATTAGTTTTTAACATTTATTAGCAAAAATGCATAGTTATGTTAGAGAATATGCATAATAATATATGAATATGTGTTTATTAGAATTTTATTCCAAAATATGTGCAGAATTGGAGATTTACTAAAAAGATCAATAAAAACAAATAGCTACACAAGGCTCACACATGAGCACACCACGTGATTCAACTTTACACGAGCTTCGCGCGAGCACGCAGGCACACACACTCACACACTTCAACCTGTAAAATATGATAACGGTATCCTTAATCGACTAGAGAGCTTTATGGTGTGTTCAAGAAGGAAGAACCTCTCTTGAAAAGGAATTTATTGATTCCTTCCCAATTAGTTGAACGGTAGGTGATACAATTTACTTTAGGGGCTAGGTCTCTGGTTCAGGTTTAGGATGCCCTAGTTGCACCAAGAAGAAGAAAAGAATAAAAGAAGCATTTATATATTCATACATGCTCCACTTGGTTTGGAAGATATAGTTCATTTGGTAGAGCTCCGCTCTTGCAATTGGTCCTTGCGTCTAAGGCACAGCAAAACCTTTCCCTTAAAACCGTCATCCGGTTCTCCTCCAAGCCAATAATTCTTCATTTGCCATTTCATGGATAGAGCTCCGCATGACCCTATTATAGCGGGGTACCTACGCGCTGAGCAAGTATACTTGCATCATAAGAAATCATGTACTGAAAGGCTATGTGAATCCTACGAAAACGTACATAAGTCTTGTAAGGTTGGCATATCTCTCTCTCTCTCTCTCTCTCTCTCTCTCTCTCTCTCTCTCTCTCCCTCCCTCCCTCCTCCAATTAGTCATAGTGTGAAAAGGAAAGAGCCAAAGCAAAGAATGCGCTAACACATTCGATGCCCACTTTGCTTTCATCTTTATCTTTCTTTACAGGTCCCTGCCTTATTCTCCTTTTTCTCACTTTAGTACTTTGTCACTCTACTTTCCCTCAAGAAACACAGACATTATATATAGCAAAGAAGCAAAGGTTTGCATGAGAAACATATAGTCATACTATAAATTGATAGAGGAATTTACAAGGCGTAACATCACCGCCGGGTTCTGATCAAATGGCTTCTCCTTCAGGCCAGGACAGCAAATACGATTTGTCATTCAAAATATTGCTGATCGGAGATTCTGGGGTTGGCAAAAGCAGTCTTATTCTCAGTTTCATCTCTGCTTCTCAGGAGACCATTCCCCCTACCATTGGTACTCTTAATTTGTGCCTTTATGATGGTTATACTGATGAGGAGAGCATCACTTGAACAACGATGTCTAGCATGTTAGTATATTGTCCGTTTGTTGATTTCAGTGAAACATCTGCAGGAGTTGATATTAAGATCAAGCATCTAACGGTTGGCGGGAAGAGACTAAAGCTCACGTTATGGGACACTGGTAATATATTCTCTGTTGTAAGCGTAATTATGTTTTCTCTTCTCGTGCCTAAGTGAAGTGGAGATTGAGAAAAAAAAATTGATAAAAATTTGTTATTGCAATAACGACAACTCACGGGTATCAAACAGTGAGGTCATGCCACAGCAGAGAGAATTCCCAATACAAGAGAGGGGCAAGTGCCTGTTACCTTGAGTTGCTCCAATGAAAGTCTTGTTTTGATTGTATTCATGTATCTTTAACTCTATCGGTTTCTCATTTGGCATGTACCTTGATCAGATTTCTTTCTTATCAACTGCTGAATATTGCCTTAAAAAAGCACAAGCACTAAAATCTCTAACCTAAGATCTCATCGATATTCATATGTTTCCTAGGCCTCCATCATCCTATCAAGAGTGACTTTAAGCTCGTGTTAATTATTTAGTGAGTCGAGCCATGCTTAAGTTTGTAGTATTCTCAGTCGTTCTCCTTATGAACCACGAAAGTCTTATGCTCTATGGAGTTAGAAGATGCCCACATGCTAGACGAGAAATTCCACTTTTGAGATTGCCCGACTTTCTTTTTCTCATCTTCTCTAATATTAATTCTTTTGGATCTAATTCTCTAATATTAATTAGCTGAGTGATACATCCACACTGCTCTCTGGTGCTATTTTGGTACATTTACTGGAAACTCTGATGCAGCTGGACAGGAGAAATTTAGAACATTGACAAACTCCTTCTACCGAGACGCCCATGGCATCATGCTTGGTATGCAACTATGTCAATCTCCAACTGACTTTTTTTTCCCCTTTTCCGCCATAATGTCCAACGGAATATTTAGAAGCATTCATAAGACATATCTTTGCTCCTTTGGTAGGTCATCGTCATATGCTAAGTGCTACCGATACTTCTTCACGTTCCTCAGCGAAGAACTGTCACATCTTAATTCATGAGTCAATTAGCTCTCAAATGCAACGCACATATGAGTGCATTTAAGTGCAGATGCAGATTGTTGCACTTCTCTTTGCATCGAATCCTGTTTATATTATTGGAAGCATCTTTTGGTCCAGAGTTCCTCTCATATGTTTTCTTAACAGCGAGCTAAGTCATGGAACGTGCCACATAAACTAATTAGTCTGTGTGCTTCTTAGGCTTCATACTAGTTCATGCGTGGAACTTTTTCTTTAGCCAGTGCAAGATTAGCAGCACAAACAACTTCACTTGGTTAGTGCTTGGAAAATAAGTTCCACTGGTCACTCGGATTAGAAATTACCTCACATAGTCGCAATCCAACAATTGATTCGATGACAGTAAGGAATACTTAAGAGGACAGTGGTACTAATTACGAAGAGCTTTGTGCGTTTTCAATTTAAGATGCAGCAAGTTTGTCGAGATGACAAGGTCAGCACTGACATTTCATTTAGAAAAAGTAGTGAGAGAAGAGGGATACGGTGTTAGACATCATAGGCCAAAGCAAGAGGAGGTTATGACTGACCATGCGAGTCTTTCATTGAAGTTTAATCCTTCTTCAATTGTGGTCACCAGCAGACAGTTGCATATTCAAGTGTTTTCTCTTCATCAAGTAAATTAATAAATTCTTTTCATCACCTTATCTTAATTCAATGTCTAACTCAAGTTCATTCCCTGGTTTCACATGTATTAGTGTATGACGTGACGAGACGAGAAACACTCACAAACTTGTCTGATCTATGGGCAAAAGAAGTTGAGCTCTACTCCACTAATAAAGACTGCGTTAAGATGCTTGTGGGAAACAAGCTCGATTGTGTAAGTATTCTTTCTCGTGCTGGAATTTTTATGCCTTGGACCATAGCTCCTTGACAAAGCTAAGTTTAACCTTTCCTCAAAGTTAATATTCTATAGTTCAGTCAAATGTCGGCCCTGTGCTAGCTCCAAATATGCTATGTTCCTTCCTTTCTGCGGCATTCCCTGAGTAAGTCTTCATGATAATCATTCGACTTTTGATTTTCTTTCATCAAGGTGCTTCCCTTAGAAAACTTTTCGTTGAGCAGCTCAACTTTTAAAAGGATCCCAATGGCAGTTGCTCTGCTGCTTCTCTGCTAAAGACAAGCGGAAATCATATAGCGCGTGATAAAAACTAAAGTGACACTTTATCTATGCGGCATCAATGTCAACTTTCTCTGGAATATTACCGCTATATACTTCAACTTATACTTGAGGAGTTTTTCAGCTGCTCCATTTCTATCAAAAACGATCCTAAAGAGATTTCATCTTTCTTATCCTTCTTGCAGTAGAGATCACCACGATATGTCTATGACAACGAAGTTTTTTGTTGGTGCAACATGCCAATGCTCCTTGAAAATGATGATAGTGCCTAGTTTTGTTCTCATCAGCTGAACAGAGTTCACTGTTTATGGAAAAGTATGTACAAGTACTAATGTGTTGATCGTGTTGATCGTGTTGTGATTCCAGGAATCAGACAGAGTAGTAACAAAAGAGGAGGCAGTTGCTCTTGCTGGAGAGCTCGGATGTATGTTCGCTGAATGCAGCGCTAAAACTAGAGAAAATGTGGAAAAATGCTTTGAACAGCTTGCCTTAAAGGTATTAAAGGAGTGATGCATATCTTATTGTTAAGATTGTGTTGCGGCAGAGTCATGTATCGTAGTTGTCCAATGTTCTGATCTCTCGATTACATATGCTCACTTTTTGGGAGCATGACAATTGACGGTAGTTGTTGACCAGAGCATTTCCACAGAGTTGCATTACCTATTGTGACATGAGGTTTTTGGTTTCATGCACAGATAATGGAGGTTCCCAGCCTGCAAAAAGAGAAAGACAAGCCCATGCCCAAACCCAACCCACCTAGTGCGGGATCTGATTCGGGTGGCTGCTGCTAACCTGCTCACTCTCACTACCTCAGTTTGCTCCTCCGTACAAGATGGAAAACCATGTCTGTACCTCCAAAAGAGAATGGCAAACTGTTCGACAAATAGAACAACCGAATAAGTCAGCTTCTAGCATGACCAAATCTTGCAAGATGTTAATAGTATGCACAGCTTGCGTAAAGTTTGTGTATTTTATGCTAGCGATGCATGCATTGAAGTCTAATTAATTGTTTCTGTTTCCCGGGAGAAAATTATGAACATTAAAGAAAAAGAATGGCCTTTAGTGCAGATATGTTATTTATAGCTGCCTCTATCGATAATGTCACACCCAATTCCTACTAGTACAAGGCAACGATACAACTGTCCTCATATCCGAAGGACTTAGCCTCAAACAAAAACCAATATTAACCTTTGTCAAAATATGCGTCTCTTTCTATATGTAAATCTAATAAACCAATAAGTTGGTTCCATTATCAAGGTTTTTATAATTTATATATAGACACACACACACACACACACAAACATTTCAGAACTCAGCTAACTCAACAATTATTATGTCAAATACATACAACTAGCTAAGTCAATACCTAAAAATCTTGCTATTTATAGTTTCATGCTGATAGCGCTCTCATCATACCCATCACTAGTGGAAGAATTGGAAAATCATTTAAGATGCATACCATGAGCAATCACAACCCAATTAGTGTTACATATCTTTTCTAAGTAAATCAAACACTCACTATGCATATCATATGTACAATAACAAAAATGAGTTATATCTTTTCAACAAAACTTATAATTTGATAAGCCGACGCTGACGCATCCTGAGACATAGGATGTTTACACAATTCATATGGGACCACAGATCCCATACTCAATACCTTGGACATAAACTGAAAGGGGTCGCTGGCCCCCGCAGCAAACTGAATGAGAGCCCCGGATTTTTTATCAAATTTCTGTTTATTGCTTTTATACCACTGGAAAGCCTCTTGGTTTGAGGTAAATTTTCGATACTTAAAACCCGCGGCCCTGGTTAAATCACAATATAGCTCCCGAAGGCGAGGCATATTTGGATACACCCGTCCCTCGAACTGAATGAGACTCTTAGATAAATCCCGCTCATGAAAATGTAAGACACCGGCGCGATATATTCTACCCCGAAAATCCATAAATGCCGGCAGATAAAAAGTATAACCCTCGTATGCAGACGCAAGTCTGATTACGAAATCCTCATACCTAGCACGCTGCACGCGCTTTTGAAACTCGGATAACAAATCCTCTAGCTTAGCGGCATTTTTCAAACCTGCATTATTGAAGTAATATTCCCTCAAGCGTAAACAGGATGTTGTTTACGCATAAAAAAAATACTTATTTAAATCAACAACATTGAATCACAAATCAAAGATCCATTTTATTAATGGATCTCAAACTCAATATCCAACCATAGTCACGACATAATACTTGGTGACAAAGTGACCAAGATTCGCCCCCGGGCAATGTCTCCACATATTATCATCCCATGGCTATGCCTAGAAGAATATCTTGAACAATTTGTATACTAACAAACCCCTCATTAGGTTCACAACAATATTGAGCATCAAACCATCAACCTCCAATAATCTACAAAACCAATCCAAAATCCATATTATAAATCGCTTTCACAAACCAGGACATATAATTACATATTAGAAACCAGCTTCACAAATCAACATATATAGCTTTTCCCCATTCATTTTATAAAGCATTTCTTGAAATATTTCCCAAATAATCAACTCATAAACTATTTTTCAAAAATGCTTTATCATATCATTTCAAAATGAGGATTAATATCATGAAAAACTCCAAATTAGTACACCTGTAATAAATTTACCCAAAATTAATTTTTGGGTCACCAAAAATCCTAAACTCGAACACTTGTAATAAATTTACTCCAAACTAATTTTTAAGGCACTAAAACATCGATGCAGTCATGATATATTTACTTTCCATTAACTTTCGTCAAATTTTATTATGAAATTACTAAGTTTGATGACAAATGGCAATAATTCAATTGACATGGTAAGTTCTTGTGGAAATCTATATCAATTTGGGGGAAATTTTATCTAGGTGTATTAGTTTAGGTTTTTGATGATCTAAAAATTAATTTTGGATAAATTTGTCATAGACATATCAATTTTGGGGTTTTCATGATATTAACCCTCAGAATAATCTAAGGGGTAGTAAGTGCTCGATCCAAATTTATATAATACGTATGCTCTATACATCCTTTTCCTTTCATATAAATATCCTGATGTGCTATGTCTTTCGTAACTCATAATATTTCTGTCATTTTTCAAAACGTGAGTTTAGAAATTCAAAAGAAAGATGAGCACCACTCACTTAAGAATCACATAAATCAAACAACAATGGTTACTCGAGCCAATATCAAATTTCAAGTAAATAACCACATTTACTTAGACTTGATGATGCGACGCTATTTTGGAGTCAAATCGTTTATTCACAGGTTGACAAAAGACCTTAGGAACGGCCAACCACGACAAATGACCACTAATGCAAAGAACGTCTACTTGTGCAAAGAACAACTACTCACATGACAAATTTTCTCGCGCCATATCTCTCTCTACCAAACTCCTATTCAAATGTTCTTGCTGTCAAAAGAAAGCCCTTCGAAATACTAAAAGATCCAAACTTCACCAACTCGAAAGACAATTGAAGACGAGCGTCAACTATTGCCACAAAAGTTTGGAACTAGGCAGCAACACACATAAAACTTAAAAATTCATTCCGACCAAACCGTAATTCGAAATTGACTTCCATAACATTTCATGGCTCCACAACACCCAAATCTATCATTTTTGTATACTTTTATAACAAAAAACCCCTAAATTGGACTCAAAAACCTAGAATTCACATGAATCCAAATTTAGGGCTCAACTCCAAAAATTTCTCCAAGTAGATGATCTATTGAACATCAGGAATTCAATGGCGACCATCGTGGCGTCGTTGACATAGCCGTGGTCTCTCTCACCCGCACCATCCATCAACGAGAGTGAGTCAGTGGTTCAGTTCCCAGCTAGGCAAATGTAAAGCCTATCCTATTTCACGTAATTCAGGAAAGGTAATTCTTTACTCAAGTTGCATGAACTATTTGGCTAAGCTTGTGAGCTATTTGAGCCAAGCATTTCCGAGCATGCGCTCTATTATTAGATTAAGAACACGAGTTATTCGAATTCAGCTCGAACTCCCAAAGTTAGCTGAATCGAGCTAGTTCGAGTAATCGATTCCCGTGACATGCTTAGTTCTTAACTTCTCACAGCATCTACTGAGGGCTAATTATTGAATCTCCAGCTCTAGGATAAGCTTTTCGATTCTATGGGCCTGGGGGTTCATATAATGGGCCTTGCGAAGGTGATCCATGGGCCTAGTATTTTAATCGTGGGCCGTTGCCTCATCTCTTTTGCATGTTGCGCCGTACGAGTCATCCCTTCACGGCAACCACAATGGTTCAGATTGAGGCTTGAAATACAAAGTGAAGTTACCAAAACAAATGCAACTATATGGTAATTTTTTTTTTAATAATGACCCCATAAATATCCGACTTTTTGTCTATTTTACGATCAAGTGCCTATTTTGTTCACTCAAATAACTAAACTTTTAAAATTTGACTCAATATGAAACATACGTCAAATGAACGGTCATGTACTATAACTTTACCAAGGTGACTTGCCTACATAACAAAAGTTAGCCCTAATCACCCACATGACTTGCTTACCATCACCTCTCTATTTTGGTTTTGGGTAATCAGGAAAAAGATGGTGTTGACTTGGACGATGATATCGGCTGTTTAGTATAATATTTGTTAATATGAATCATTCTAAGAAATCACGTCGAATGGTTATGTGGATAGTTAACGACTATTTACCATATTAGTGTCCAATGCAGCATTTTCTTTTCACGATATTAGTGGAGGTCTCACATTGACCAATAGATGTACTTGATTAGGAAAAAAATATCAAGTATTCCGTCATAAAATAGGAGGAAATGTAAGTACTTGCTCGTTACTTTTTCCTTTGGCTAATTCGAGGCGTCTATTGACCTCTCTTCCCCTCGTCGTCGTTCGAGGTCCTCCCCATTTCCAAAAGCGGCCCCACCAGTGGTTAACAACTTGAACTACATCGGCCCATCTGCTCGATGTAATTGAAATTGGGAGGGACCGCCCCCCCGGCCCCACAAAACGAAGGTTGGACCCCACAAGAGGAATACGGAATCATGCGCATGCTTTTGGGTTGCTTTCATTCAGCTACAACCACCTTCACATAACCACACACATTCTGCTCCAGGAAACGCGTGACCGCACCGACCACCGTCCATGAAAGAGATAAGAAAATGAAATACAATTATGGCAGTATATTCCTGTCAGTATATAAAGAATATCGTAATTGTCATTCAGAAATCCCCCTTCCATTATTGGTTTCCGCATTTGAAATATTTGCTTATCCCTGTAGCTTTTACTTAAAATGACAAAGTTTAAGTTGTGGTCGAAGAAGATTACACTCTTGTCGTCATGAATGGTGACGCAAGTGGAGGTCGGTGCCTCTCTTTTCTTCGGACAAAGTTCAATGCACCTCTTCCCCGCGCAGAATCGTTCCCCCACACGCACCTTTTCTCTAGGGTTTGAAAGCAACAATGGCTGAAGAAGATAAAGTGTGGGGAAAACATTTCCCTCGGATCGCGCGTTTGTGTCTCAACCTAGCTTGGTCTACAAAAAAAAGAAATGATGATATTGATCTACCTCTACAGGGGCCACTGAGGGAAACATTGATGTATCTAAATCAGAACCTGAGTTTCATATCAATGAATTTGATCCTCCCTAATATGTCGTGTTTCGATTACTAGATCTGTCTTCTTCTTTTTCTTTTTTGGCATCTAAACGGTTATGTACGAGATATTGATAGAGATTATATTCATAGGGAGCCTGACACATCATCTTAAAATATCTAGATCACACGTAGAATTAGGATTACAATATGATATTCAAGTTGTAATCATTTTGTAAATACAAGATAATAATAAACACCCATAAGAAGATTTCTTTCCCTTTTAAGATAAGCAAAAGTGCAAAACCACAAAAAGATCATTGGGGTCAAATCATAGAAAACCAAAAGACATCATTTGCAAAAGTGTTCACAGGCATAGAATTACTAGGGCGGCACAATGCTCGACTTGGGCACACGTTCTTCGTGATTGTGTTGTTCTTGGTGATCCTTTTTTTTTTTTTTTTGCCAAATCCGGGTGCGCACCAATCCCTATCTCATTCATTGTGATCGAGTTGTTCAGGATGCACATTCTTCTGTCTCATTGATGTTCTTCAGCAACTAGGCCTTCAACTTGTAGTGTAGGAAAAAAGGTACAAAAAACTAACAAATTAATTATCCTGTCCCCTCCTTTTACACGTTGATTGATTGCAAATAAAGGTAAAAATAAAACCAAGTTGGTGAAGAAATTAGGAGAATTTCATGCACCTAACCTCCAAAAGGCCATATCTGGATTGTGTAGCTAGAAAGCTTTATAATGCATGTATCTTGCTGATTTCATGACAAGAGGCTAGACTCCGCAAATTTTTCATTTGAATGATTAATTTAAGGCAAGGAGGGTCCAACCACGTTGGCAACTCTGAGGCATTATCGTACGGAATCTTGTACCCCTAAGGAATGTTATTTGAGTCATAAGCACCATCTATATGGCTAACGGTTTGAGCTTGGCATGCATTTTATCGCCACGTCTGCAATTTGTCATGTATCACAACTTTCTCAATTAGAGATTGGATAGGTTTCTCATGAAATTCTTCCTCTATTGAGATTCAAACTTCATTTTGGTTGAAATGAAGATGTAACTTCCCTTTGCACGTTAAATTGAAAGGAGCAATTAAGTGTTAATTTCTATACTCAAGGATTCTTTACACAGGATATGCTTAAAAAAATATTGATGTTCTCTAATTTGAATATTGCATCGTAATGTTTGAAATTCCATAACATATATACTACAAGAAGTTCTAGTGAGATTCGATGTAGGTAGAGCTTTCTATGCTATTGTGGATTCAAGTGGATCTAGGGGGATCACCGTGGCTCACCTCTTATCCAGAATTAGCTAAAGAGATAATGACACAAATGGTTTGTGAATTTTGGCCTAATGTGTAATATGAACCTTGAACTTTAAATTTGTTCAATGTGGTCCTTATATTTTAATCAAAAATGTAATATCGTCCTTAAATTTCTAATTTCTTCAATGTGATTAATGAACTGTTGAAACATGTTCAATTTTTTAGATTGTATGAAAATTTTTCAATATTATTCCTAAACTTGAATTAATGGAATGACAACATTAAATATTTTTATGTAGTCCAGAAACTAAATTGTATATATAAAAAAATTCAAAAGTCATATTAAACAAATTAATTTTCACATTACAAGATAGAGATAAAAGGGGCATGAGTGCACTAATTAAAGAATTTTTACGATTTTAACCCGTGTATATATCCGATCTTGCACGTTCGCGGAGCGCATCAGTTTCATATTTATGTGTAAATCTGTCTTATCAGCACAGTAATAAGGAAAACCTTAGAAGAGCTGCCTATTATGCAAGCTTCCCTTTCAGACGGGTGTTTCCACTCTGGATGCTCGGATAGGTCCTTCCACCGATTATGTAAATAGTTAATTAGTTTGTGTTGGAAGATATGATTTTGTAATCTGTATTGATAGGAAATTAAATATATTTTAGGATAAGAAAAGATAGGCAAATATTTAAATTCCTTTATTATTTTTCTTCTTTGTAATTAAATACATGAGACATGTACATAAATTACAATCAATGAAAAGGAAGACAATTGCCTTTTGCCTTCTGCCTTCTGCCTTCTGCGAACATCTTCATCTTCCTTTTCTGACATGGTATCAAAGCCATTCTGGTTCTGAACTAATTTGCTTCCGCTCCGATTGCCTCATAAACCAACTTCGAATCTTAGAACAGTGTTGCCAAAGGAATCAAAATCCTTGATTGCCTGAAGGAACCTTATCTGCGAAAAAGGAGTTAACAGAGGAATCAATTTCTTTTTCAACATGTCAACACCACAAGATCTTACCTCCACTCCCGTCGATCAATCTGTAACAGAAGCTTCGATACAAGCCTTGGGAGACCGAGATTCATCTGCTGTAATCCCCGCATCAGAACAGCAAAGACAGATCCAGGGCCAACATCCGCACGTGCAGTGGCAACAACAGGCTCAGGCAATTACAGGGCAACCATTCACGGGTCACCCCTACCAATGGATGCCGTATCCATGGTATCCTGGGTCTATCCCCAACACATCATCGCCTGGCTACCACAGCAACACGCGGGCCGAAGTAGGTCCACCAACCAGTGACGGGGCAAACCCTAGCATCGGCCCGGAGCAGACGGGCGGGTCGACTGTACCGGGTCAGGGAACCAATCCCTATTCGGGGTTTCCAAATGCGGATTACGGATTCGGCTTCGGTGGTTCTGGTCAGGGAACAAATCCCTACCCGACCCCTGCACCAGGTTTCTTCCCGTATCAAATTCTCGCTACCAGTGGCCGGCCGGAACCCGACAATCCGTTGTATACAACAAACGGCGACAGACCAGAACTGAAGATCATAAGTCAGCAATTGACAGGTGCAGACAATTATTCAAGTTGGTCGCGCGAATTCTAGCGGGCACTTATAACGAAAGACAAAGAAGTTTTCATCGACGGATCTTTTCCGATTCCGTCCGACGAGAGAATGGCACGAATCTGGAGGAGATGCAGCCAACTGGTAAGAACCTGGATTGGAAACTGCATCGCGCCCAAGGTCGCGGCCGGGTTTCCCCGACGGAGGATCCGAAGAAGATGTGGGAAAACATAAGGGAGATGTACGGAAAACTCGACCAAGTTAAAAATTTTTATCCCACACAACAAATTTCAGATCTGAAACAGGGGAACATGAGTATCGCGACAATATACAACAAGCTTTCGAGTCTGTGGAATGAGTTAGAGGCAGCCGAGGAAAAATTCGACTGGCCTGATCATGTCCAACAACAATACAAGCAAATGCGAGAAAGGGAGAAGGCGACGAGATTCCTCCTCATCCTCAACGAGGCATACCTATCATTTCGATCCCATATACTCACCATGGAGCCTCTGCCAAGTTTCGACCGTATCTACCAACTCGCCATATAGGAGGAGAGCCAACAGAGATCAGCGGACCACAGCAAGGGAGGAGACGAAATTGCTCTGGCAGCCAAGAGCCATTTCCGCTCGTCATAGAGGAGCTCGGGAAGGAGAGAGGCGGATCTAGGGTTGTTCTTCGAAAATGAAAACCCTAGATCCCTTTTAAGGAGAAGCACGGACGGTGGAGATCACTCCCACCATCAATCGGACGGCTCGCAGTCATTCCAAGGGTCGACAGGATCGGACGGCTCGCACGGCATCCTCTCCACTGCATCCGACGGCTCACGTGCTATTTTTTTAAATCCATCCGACGGCTCACGAGGCAGCTACTTAATCGGATCGGATGGCTCACGATCGCCCAGCACTAATGGGCTGGATGGCTCGCGAGGCCCATTTCTTGGAGGAACCGACGGCTCATATGGGCCTATTTCGGCTCAGGCTTTTCACTCTACCATCAGGCCCAATTCAAATACAAAAAATAATTGGCCAAGAGGAAAATGTAAAATGTATTGTGATTATTGTAAGCGCCCGCACCATATAATTGAGAATTGCTGGAAATTGCATGGAAAGCCAGGAGAAAAAGAAAAAGGGAAATTTTCCTCAGTTTTTCAGGTATCGGGTCAGCAAATGGGAAAATCAATTACCCATGAACAATATCACGAGCTGGTGGAAAACTTGAAGAAATTGGATCCTTCTGATAAAGGAGGCAGCTTCACAGGTACATCCTATTGTTTGATGAACTCAATTTCAAAGGATGCATGGATTATTGATTCAGGTGCTAGTGATCACATAGTCTGTGATAGGAATTTACTTTTAGACATTACAAAATTATCTTTTCCTATATCAGTACAACTTCCGAATGGAAATACCACCAAAGTTATAATAACTGGGACTGTAAAGCTTAGTTCTCTTGTTACTCTTAAAAATGTGCTCTACGTACCCGATTTCCATTTCAATCTAATTTCAGTTGCTCGAGCCTGTGAAGAAAATTCATGTCACATTCTTTTCCATTCTGATAAATGTTTCTTTCAGGCCCTTTCGACTGGGAAACTGATGGGCTTGGGTAGAGTCAACCAGGGACTATATTTTTTGTTGGATTTTTCGTATTTTTTTAAATTATCTCCTATTGAATTCAATAAATCTCTGTGTAATGCTACTGCCAATGGCATTAATTTCCTTAATCATAAACGATTGGGCCACAGTGCATCATTTCCTTGTCCTAAATGTCCCATTTGTCCCATGGCTAAGCAAACACGTGCTCCTTTCCAAAATAGCACTTCTCGAGCAGATGATATCTTTTCTCTTATTCATGCTGATGTTTGGGGGCCCTATCATACTTTAAATCATGATGGGTCTAGGTTTTTTCTCACAATTGTGGATGACTACTCTCGTGCCACATGGATTTTCCTCATGCAATCCAAAAATCAGGTCTTTTCTCATTTAAAGACATTTCTTTCCTTTTCTAAAACTCAATTTCAAAAATCAATCTGTAGGATATGTACTGATAATGGAAAAGAATTTTTTAATGCTGAATGTGCTTCCTTGTTCACTATAAATGGGATATTGCATGAGAGTTCTTGTACTTATACACCCCAGCAGAATGGAGTCGTTGAGAGAAAGCATCGCCATCTTTTAGAAGTGGCACGTGCGCTTAAATTCCAAGCTTCTATCCCTGAAAATTTTTGAGGAGATTGTGTGATTACTGCAGCATATCTGATCAACCGCATGCCATCACGCATTTTAAAGGGAAAGACACCCTTTGAGTTATTATATGGGAGAAAGCCGAATCTGACTCATCGCAGAGTCTTTGGGTGTCTGTGCTATGTCACTACAGTGGGCCATAGAGATAAAATGGCGCCACGAGCTACTCAATGCATTTTCATGGGCTATCCAACTTTGCAAAAGGGATATCGGCTTTATGCACTGTCTACAGGGAATTTTTTTATCAGCAAGGATGTTGTGTTTCATGAAGATGTTTTTCCTTTTTCATTAACATCTTTATCTGAAGAAGAGAAGACAAATCGGCAATTCTTGTTGGGAGAAGATTTATCACCTGGAGGAGCATTTATTATTCCTACTCCTCCAAGAGAAGTTGATATCTTGCCTCCAACACCCCTTGCGAATACTGTTGAAGATTCCATTGAGCAGCCCCATATAGAAGGATCGCTGCATGAAGAACCAACACAATTGGAGGATACTTCAGAAACAACAACTATTGAAGAATAATCCATCACACCACACGTGCCACAGAGGCGTTCTCATCAAATCACTCAACCACCAACTTGGACGAAAGATTATATATGCGGTTCTTCAAGATCATCAGGTACTCATTACCCTATCTCATCTTATGTCTCCTTTGATAGATTGTCGCCAGAACATCTATGTTGCATAAGCCGTATTTCTGAAAATCGAGAACCTTCTAGTTATAATGAAGCCAAAGATGATCCTCGTTGGGAAAAGGCCATGGAATCTGAATTACATGCATTGATAGACAATCACACTTGGGATGTTGTATCAATGCCTGATCATCGCAAACCCATTAGATGTAAGTGGGTATATAAGATAAAACACAGAGTAGATGGTTCTGTGGAAAGATACAAAGCCCGGTTGGTGGCAAAAGGCTTCACCCAGAGAGAAGGTTTCGACTATCATGAAACCTTTTCTCCTGTAGCAAAGGATGTCACGGTTCGTACTTTTCTGTCTATTGTTGCTTTTCGTGACTGGCCATTACACCAAATGGATGTCCATAATGCCTTCTTGCATGGTGATCTGAATGAAGAAATATATATGGAGTTTCCACCAAGATTACGGAGACAGGGGGAGTCGAAGGTATGTCGTCTCCGCAAATCTCTTTATGGATTGAAACAAGCTTCCAGACAATGGTACGCTAAGTTCACCAGTGCACTCTTGGCCGCTGGGTTCAATCAATCCAAGTATGACTATGCCTTATTCACCTGGACAAAAAGTATGTCATATATTTACTTGATGATCTATGTTGATGACATTCTTATCATGGGGAATGATGATTCTGCTGTAAAGAAACTTAAAGAGTATCTACATTCGACTTTTCATATCAAAGACTTAGGGTCACCTAAGTATTTTCTTGGAATTGAGATAGCTCGCTCAGATCAGGGCATCTCATTAAGCCTATGGAAATTCGTGATGGAGATAATATCAGAAGCAGGATTATCAGGCTGTAGACCATCAGTCATTCCTATTGAGCAAAATGCTAAACTGACTTCTGTTGGCTATGACACTGGTGTATCTTCCTCTTCTGATGATTCGTTGTTACAAGATCCCTCAGGATATCAGAGACTTGTAGGAAAATTGATATATCTCACCATGACTAGGCCAGATATTTGCTATGCAATACAGACCCTTAGTCAGTTTATGCACAGTCCGAAGCAGTCTCACATGAACGCAGCCTTGAAGATTGTGAGATACTTGAAGACCTGTCCAGGTTTGGGAATACTTCTTTCTCGAAAGTGCAACATGGAAATGACGGCCTATTGCGATGCAGATTATGCCACATGCCCTATGAGCAGGAGGTCTATTACTGGTTTCTGCATCAAATTTGGGGAATCACTACTTTCATGGAAGACAAAGAAACAGTCTACTGTATCTTTATCATCGGCTGAAGCTGAATACCGATCTATGGCCAAGACTGTTTGTGAAATAGTCTGGTTAAGTGGTTTACTTCTGGATCTCGGAGCTTCTGTTAAAGGACCAACTTTACTCTTCTGTGATAATGATTCAGCACTCAAGCTTGCAGCAAATCCTGTACTGCATGAGAGGACGAAGCATATAGAAGTCGATTGTCATTTTACTCGAGAAAAGATTCAAGAAGGAATTGTCGAGACAAGAGGAATCAGGATTTCGGAACAGCCCGCTGATATATTTACTAAACCTCTTTGTCAAAGACAACATACATATCTTCTAAACAAGCTAGGTGTCTTGGACATTTACAGACCACCAGCTTGAGGGGGAGTGTTGGAAGATATGATTTTGTAATCTGTATTGATAGGAAATTAAATATATTTTAGGATAAGAAAAGATAGGCAAATATTTAAATTCCTTTATTATTTTTCTTCTTTGTAATTAAATACATGAGACATGTACAGAAATTACAATCAATGAAAAGGAAGACAATTGCCTTCTGCCTTCTGCCTTCTGCGAACATCTTCATCTTCCTTTTCTGACAGTTTGCTTTTACTGTTATTCTTCGGTTTACATGTGAAGAAGCTGGTTAGTTTGGCAATTTTCTGGTGTAGAAATTTGACTAAACGGTGTGTCGTGATGCAATCATTAAGGATCAAGATCCTGTTCGGACGGTTATCCAGTTTTGCACGCCTTGTAACCCTGTAAAAGCGACCTCTTTTGGAGCCTTTCTCATCATGGAGATTTGGTTTATTGCGAAAGTTCAACGTGAGGTCATGGGATAAGATTCTTGATAGGTATAGAGTAGAAAAAGAAATAGGGAATGGTTAAGAAAGCGTGAAAGCTTATTCATTAATTACTTCTGGTTGCCCTTTTGAATTGTCTTGAGTGATTGAGAAGGTGGTCCCCGAAATAGACGTGATTATCTTGCGATTTTACTCTCCGACTTAGAAAGGATGAAGTCGTGCGTGCCAAACTTATCCCTTCGGGACAAGATCAAAGTACCCCCCGATCACAAGTAAAATTCATAAATTAGAATTTTAGATTAGGCTGGATGAGGAACCTGACTCTAATGTCTTCTTAGAAAGTTTGTCTTAAGGATATATTAGGATTTGTGACTGCATGGATATAAGGTAATTATGGACCCCATATATAAATGACGTGTAACATTATATTATATGAATAGTAAGCAATTTTTTTAAGGATAACCTAGTCTTAATGTGGTAGGCCTAAGAGAGGGAAAATTAATCACAAAAGCTTGTGGTAGCCCATGTTTATGTTATGTTACTAAAAAAGACGAAATTTGCCAAGTTTCTTTCTTTTATGATTGGAACGTCCATCTTATTCGGATTATGTTCAGTTTGAGCCCTCTTCCTTCTTCTTCTTCTTTGTATATATAATTAAAACTTGACTCAAATAAAGTCGTTCAATGGACTAAATTGGGAATACAAAGTTTGGGAGGAGAGGTGCGCACTAAAAAGCCCAATGGCTGCCCGAACCAAATAAGGCACCTAGCCGAGCACTAGTTGGCACCAAGGCTAGAGGTAGGTGCTCAGCCAGTTGGATGCTCGACCATTGGCCTGGGCGCCCACAAGCCAATGGTTGCGTATCCGGGAGGCTTCATGTAATATTTGCGTATTTGGAGAGTGATCGACACCGACCTAGATTGGCCGATTGCCCGTAATGTAATTAGTAGGTCTTCTAGAACAAGTTTTATATTTATTTGAGTGTTTTAGGGCTAAACATAACTAGCAAAGACCTCAGCATTCTTAGCTATTGAGAGGACTTCCCAATGTTTAGAGTAAAAGGTTATGTGGAAATTTTGGGTTAATACCACGAAAATCTTCAAACTGGTATATTTATGACAAATTGATCCCAAACAAATTTTTTGATTACTAAAAACTCGATATTGGTATATGACAAATTTACCTTTTATTAGTTTACATTAAATTCTACCATCAAATTACTAAGTTCAATGATATATGGCAGCTAATGGATTTACCAGTTTGGGGATTTGCCCCCTGCTTGCCACAAGTAGTTTGTGATTTTTTGTGGTGTTAATCCAATTTAATAAAAATAAATGGAATGTGAATTTGTCACAAATTAATTTCTAATAAATTTATTATAGGTGCATCAATTTAGGCTTTTGTGGTTAAAAATTGGCTTGGGGTAAATTTATGGCAAATACATCAGTTTGGGGTTTTTCATAATATTAACCCTATTTTTTTTTTAGGGCTAGTCTGCAAGATACACGATTTAATTGTGATCTAGGAGACACATTTAAGTATTGATGAATTGTTGATATAAATAATCTTCATTGTACCACTTTAATAGTGAGCTTTCTAGAGCTCTTCCCATAAGTGTGTGTCACATTTATCGAGCCATGTAAATTTAGTGCTTAATTTATCTCTCGGGTTCCTTTGTTATGTTCAATCTGACTTGTTATTATTCCATATCAAATGAGTTTCGTGCTTGGATTGATGATGTTGTGCTGTCCATGAGCCTTTTGAATATATTTTGGGCCTTTTGAGCTACTATCCATCATAGACTTCACCATGTACCTGGACCTTACGTGTGTTTACTAGATTATGAACAATCTTAATCTACGTTGAAACGAGTTCTTTACAGTTTTGCTTGACTATCTTGACCATGTTTTTAAAAACTCTACAAGCTTTAAGAAGAATCTATTGCAGTGATGATGAGGAATTTTGCAATAGACACCTACCAATGCATTTGGCTACGATATTAACTATAAGTCTATCACAGGTTTGTTACGAAGTATAATATTTGCTTATAACAATTACGCCATAATATTTTGTTTGTGTAGTTTACCTGATACTATTTTGCTTTCATAATAATAGCAAAAATCGGTCCAATTCACTCCAAGTTGCTTTTGGCGAATTCTAACACTTGAACACAGCTATAAAACATCAGTTTAGTCCAATTTAAACTGAGAAAGAGTTGGGTCTTACCATTGGGATCATAGAGGTTTGTATCTAAAGCCATCAAACTCATCTGTAGCATAAATTGCTTATGCAAGACGGTCATTGTAGGCGTTTCATGAATTTTCGCTATAGGGTCTATTCATATGCTACAAATAGGCTTCCAAGCAAATTGACGTCCTCATATTCTATAAGCTATTCACCTTTTATTGGTCCTTCCGGGCGTTAACAGATCTTCTTTTTACAATTTGTTCTCTTTCTACAAAGTTCTTCCTGACTTAGACGCATTAACTCTCCAATAGGTTGTTCCCCTTTTGTAGAACAAAAGTCTTTCCACGCTTTAGACGTCCTAGTGTTGACATTATACGCATGTAGTTTGTGTATATTGAAAATATTCATTCTACACATTCAAGTACACATATTAGGAGTTTTGATTATTTTGTTATCTTCAAAATATCATGAGGGGTTTTCTCAATACATACCTATAGAAAAACCACAGATGGATTTATTTTTTTTATTTAACCATTGAAATGATGTGTAGGAAGCTGGCTGGTTTTGAATTGGTAGTCTGTTTTGGTCCCTGTATATGGGTATGTAATGTCGGTTTTTGGGTTTATGTCAGCTTTCACTAGGTGTTTCAACTTCTCTGGTTGTTGACCAGTTTATGGTGCTGAACATGGAGCATCTTTATGTACTTTCTAACCTGTTTTTTTTTTTTTTTTTGAGCAAACACTTTCTAACCTGTTTCAAGGGAGTCATCTTTGATGCAAATTATGCTGCTCTATAGTTATGGGAGGGTGCATTTATTTCTTTTAACAAATCAGGGTTAAATTCTGGATTTAGCTCTGTTAGGTTCGATTGATTGAAACTTTCTGACTTAATTTCAGGGTTCTCTATAATTTTGCACTTCAACATGAACAATAGCAGCTCCATTCCTCTGATTTGCACGAAACGGTTCGCATAATAATATCACCTTAGACACCAAAAGCCTACTTCCAAAACTAGTTCCAAGAGTACATTAACACACAAACACAGAGACAGATTATGAAAAACTAAGGGCACGTTTGGTAACCATTCTGTTCCCGATAACAATTTTTGATCAGAAATGATTATTTTTTATTATGTTCCCGGAATAATTCTTAAGCATTTTAAGGCTTTTGGTAATTATCTAAAATTTCTATTTTCATAATAGAATTGAGCTTGGTACCATTCTGAAAATTTCTAATCCAAATTATTTTCTTTCCATTTTTTTAATAATTTTATTTATTCTTTCTTTTTTTCTTTTCTTTCTCTTTTTCTTCTTCAAGCTTTGTTGGTCGCGGGCCTTGGGATGACCGGCGATTGGCTAGTTGAGGGCTAGTGACCTCGCTAAAGTGTCGCTTGCCCTCGACGAGGTCACGCCTCATCGGCCAAGCCTCACTGTCAGCTGGGCGAGGCTCTGCCGAACCTCTTCCCTGGTAAGGCCAAGCTCGCCCAGCCATCAACCAGGCTCGACCTCACTTGGCCACCACGAGGTCGGCCTCACCTTGGTTGGGCGATGTCGACCTTGAGGTGGCCCGACAAGGTCAAGCCCCGTCAGCAGTCAGGCTAGCTCGACCTTGCCCAATCATGGCTTAGCCATCGATGAGCATTGTTGGTGGCCAAGGAAGGCCTAGGCAAGGCCCGCCTGGCCACCGACGAGGCTCAACCTCTCCAATGGCTAGGCGAGCCTTCGACGAGCTCGCCAGACCTCGCCCAACTGATCGCCCGCAACGGCGGTGGCTAATGGCAGCAACAATTGAAGAAGAAGAAGAGAGAAGGAAGAAGAACAAGAAGAAAAGAGAAAAAATGGGTTGACTTGATTCTGGAATTGTTTCTTAAAATAAATAATCAACTTTTTTTGACTCATTGATTCTGTTCCAAAACTATTTCTAGGAATAAAAAATTTACTAAACGAATTTTTGTTTTAAATATACTCTGGAGCAAAAGAATTGAAATTTCTATTGTTTGGCAAGTTGCCAAATGCAACCTAACAAGCTTCCAACCAAATTTCATATCACAATCCAACCAGTGACAACACCACATGCATACAACTAACGCCAAGCGGTACATCCCCTCCCATTTTGCTTGCGAATTCTCCTCCTTTAGAGTCACATACTTTTTTAGCAAACTTCTCTTTTCCGCTTTGCTAAGCTCACATCCACTTTCTCACCTATACTGGATTAGATCGGCAAGTGCTTGATTCCTATCAATTAGCTCCACTATAAGGCCCTTTGCTTTATTTGGTATTTTTGGATCGACCCATGTGAAGAAACTGCAACACCCTAGGCTATCAAACCTAGCACGATCATGGAACCTTCTTCTAGCATTGCCTTGTCTTCGTCATGAGGATTGTCGATTGGAGACCATAGCACGATCATGGAACCTTCTTCTAGCATTGCCTTGTCTTCATCGTGAGGATTGTCGATTGGAGACCACAACAGCAAGTTAGCTCAGTGGTAGGAGCTACCGCACTTGATTGAGAAGTTTGCTTCCTCATTCTGCTCGCCATCACCCCTAGGATTTGCTTTTGAACATTTAGGGCTTGCCATTCACTTGAGGGCAAATTCGGTTTGTATATTTGAGAGAAGAACATGCTGTTGATATGAAATACTTCATTGCACTTTTCAGCTAAATTTTAGGACTTGTTACTCAGATTGAAAATTTTAGTATATGATTGCATTTTCTTGACAATTTTTTTCAATACATTTATCCCTTATAATGATTATTATTTGATTGCGCTATAAAATAGTAATTAAAACCAAAGCTATATGGAATTGCTGCGATATGTATTTTATGATGCTTTGATTGTATAGTTCTTTTATTATCAACAAATCAATTTATTTTGTGATTATGTTAATTTCATAACTTAATAAGTGTTAAAATATTTAAATATTAAAGTCATACATTCATTTAATAGTTTAAGCTTTTAGAATAATTGGCAATGGTCCTACAAAATCTCACATAATATCAAAGTGGGAAAACAAATCAAATTCTTCAACATTTCTATCCCATATCAACACTTTCTTTGCTCGAGTTTTTCATTAATGTCTACCATTTCTTTACCCGTAATCTTCTATTTCCTTTTAATCCCAATTATTCATTAACTCTCATAGATATCAGAGTAGGCGACCTTAAATAGAGATCGGCAGTTCCAGGTTCCGTACAGGTTCTGATGAAACCTAGAACCTATCTGTTGGAGTGAGTTCCTCAATTTTTGAAACTTAAAATCTATCCTACATACTCTAGAACCTAGAACCTGCCATTTTGCAAGTTATAGGATCTACTTAAGTTCCACTTATATTATTAATTAAACGATTGCAATGAATTAAAGTCTTTAATGATCACCACTTATTGCTATAATTTACTAACCATAAAAACACACAAAAAATATAAACATTAATAAAGTAAAAAAGTCCCAGTCATAAAATGGAAACTCAAACTAGTACTTCCAAATTATACACTTATCATTAAACAGTATGAAATATCACAAGATTGTGTGAAAACATAAAACTTACTCTAAATTTTATATTATAGGTTACAGGTTACGGGTTCTAGGTTCCTAATCTAGGTTCAACCAACTAAGAACTCGGGACTTACCCGTCGAAACAGATTTGTCATTTTTTGGAATCTTGAACCTACTATGTATACTTTGGAACTTGAAACCTATTTATTCCTATCGTTCGATTCTTAAGTTCCAGGTTTCACCCCGAAATCATGCTCAATCCTAATTTTAAATGTGAATTTTTTTCAGACCCTTATTTACCTCCCCAATAATATATTTCACGTTTTAGGCTTAGATTAATTTTTAGCCTACGCATGAGGGGATTGATAGCATATTTAGATATCAAATCCGCATAATCACCTAACAGTTTAAGCATTTAAACTAGTTTGCAGTAAAAAAAATAAAAAACTAGTTGGTAGTGGTTCACAAATTGTCACATCTCACAATAACATCTTCCTTAACATAATATTTGGTTATAATATATAATAAACCAATCAAAATAATTTCCAATTATCCAAATTTAGATAAGTAGTCATATTGAATAATACTATGACTTTGTTATTATAACTTATTCTTTATTCTTTATCGAATGAACTATGTGATAAGATTATTTATTCCATGTTCTACAGTTATATAATATTCACAATATGGCCAGAATATTCAAAATTAATTTTTGGGCAATGACTAGTGAATAGAACATTTCAAAAAAAAAAGGTCATCAAACGAAGCATAAAGCCAAAAATGAGAAGCTGGTATGGAAATTTTTCAAAAGTTCAAATCTTGTATAAGAGTGAATTGGAGGGAGATATCAAAATTTTCTTCTTCCACCCTATTTTCCCTCCCCTCTCCTATCTCCCAAACAAACCATGAACCAATACATGGAACTTCATATAAGGTGGAAATGTTCATGGAATCAAATTATAAGAATCAACCATCATGACATATTTTAAATAAGAGTGTGCCTGAATAGGCTTTTATTTTTACTTTTTTCTCGTTTTGTCAACACTTAAATATTTACATTATACAAAAATTTATAATTTTTTCCACAATATCTTAAAGTTTAAACGACATTTTAATTTCCTAGATGGGAAAGCAAAAGGCATGACAAAACACATGTACCGTCGAATCGAAAAGAGGAACACAAAAGCGAACCCACGAGGAGCGGAAAGCGGAAAGTGGTCGCATCGCATGTGACCGGGGGCCCAAAGCGGATGGTGGAAAGTGGATTTTGGGGATTGGATTGGATGAGCTGTCGACATTTGCGTGTGGGTAGCTTTTGTACTGTCCAGTGTGATCAGAGCAGCGCCAGCCTGTTAATATGCGCAAAGCTCTCGCCTGTCCGTCCACCATCGGGAGAAGGTACGCCATGCTTTTAACTCGAAGTAGAGGGGAACGAATGTTCGCTTTCCATCCCATGCTGCAGCGTTTATCTTCAAACTGGGTCGACCGATCTTGCAAAGAAACAAAGTGGTGGAAACTGAATATGAATACAGAATACAACCTTTCTCCCGAACTCACCAGCTTTCACCTTTTTTTTCCCCTAGTTTTACTTCATTTCCGTTTTTCTCTTCTAGATTTTGATGCTACGTGTGATGTGGCACGCATGTGGCAACACAAACAACCTTGTCCAAGTGTGTTGAGAGGTGAACTTATTACATAAAGTTTTTCTAAGCAGGGGATGTGATATGAACGTGAAATATTTTGCTTGCAAATTGATGATTTTCATTCTCTTGCTGTAACTTCTCAAAGGTTAAAAGAATATGATGAGGTATATTCTTGCCAATCCGGCCATGTTCACGTCAACTGTGCCTACAAAAGGAGTATCCACGCAACCCTCATGGGTTGTCCTTTCCTAAATCAGAAAAATTAACTGCTCTAGCATTTTCGTTTCCAGCCTAGAACGAGTGAGATTTTCATTCTAGAAAGCCGATATGTTTGATTTGGATTTTAACTTCGTTATACTTTTAACATCAAACTCCAGTTATTTTACAATAATTTATTTTAAATTTTTGAAACATATGAATAGTAGTATTTAGGATGCCCTAATTTTCGTGCAATTTGTATGGGTTAAAGATTACTTGTATTTTGAGAGGAAATTGAAAATGTTGTTCTTTTTCTATAGTTAAAAGAGTGGAGAAGTGACTGACACTACAATCCTCTTTAGGCGTTGCCATAGACCAATATAGGGCCATCCGAACAGGGGATAGCATCAAGATGAAATTCCTAATTGAAATGAAACTTTTTCACTGAAATTCAACTTAAATAAGAGAAAGTATTTTATCCTATGGCTACATAATGGAATAGCGACATATGGTAAAACAAACGCTTAAAAATGAATGATTTCATGATTTAAGTGAAATGTAGGATGGATATCATATCATATGGTAATGTAACGATTGATTACAACATGACAATTGCATAAACAATACACTAAGTAATTTGAAAAGTTTCATGACATCCATAGTAATCCGGTGCACAGATAATGGAAATATGAAAACAAAGGAGTGCAAACGCAATTTGGGCAGAGCACAAAAAATTGGAAAATGGCTTATTCTGCTAATCTTTTCTTCCATTTTAAGTTAGCAAGTATCAAATGAAGGGACCTAAAAAATTTCCAAGCCTCGGTTTGTTTTAACAAGAAGAGAAATTAAAAAATGGACTAAGCACATGCATTGAATTTGGATTGCAATATATAAATGCGTCTTCTATGAAAAATGTAAAATCAGGAAATATTATCTTAATTATTTCTTCCATTTATATAGCATTAACATCATCTTCTGCCTAAAGGTCTTTCAATCCAATTAAATTCAAACGAAAACGTTAAGTTTGTATTAGACGTTAAGATATCTCTATTCTTCCCCTTAATTAGGTTCAAACTAATGCTAATTCTCTAACCTCCCGATCCCAAAACTAAAGCTGCAGAAACTACAAGAAAGATTAATGAAATGAAAAAGATTTTTAGCCATGAAAATGAAAATGAGAATTATTGAAGATGATTGGAAGAAATATTTTAGCTGTTTGTGCTTAAGATAATCGAGATCACGATAGATTACTCGAAAAGATTTGTCATTTTTTCAATGGATTAAATCGACTCAATTTATGCTTTTAATTTGAGAAGATCGAAGTCGGAATTCAAATTTGCAAAGCTGTTCGGATCTGATCTGCCCCAATGCCCCGGAAGGACGGCACTGGTTTGCCCCTTTTTGTCTGTAATGGCAGCATGGTCAACTGGCCCAGTTCTGAATAGTAAATCTCACCAAATACGACTCACGAAGGGTTTGGAATTTAGTGGCAGGTCCCCGACAACATTTCATGGGTGCCGCTGCTCTTTGCTGGTTTTGGCAAATGAAGTGGTTTTGAGTAATCTCAAAAAAGTGATGAAATCAAACACCCCGTGTAAAACAATGGTCTATATTATAAACCAAAAAGGATCTCAAGTCTCTATCATTTTTTACTTTCCCAAAAATCCTCAATTATAATTTTTTTAAATTTTTTTATATCTTAATCCATGGATAGATACATAAGTTAATAATTCCCTTTTAAAGCTCATAAATTTCAAATGTAAATGATACAATTTTTTAAATCGTATAATAGTCTTATAAAACTGGTCTCTATACAATTGAGAGGGCATGAAATTCTATAATTCACACGTGAATTGATATGGATTGTGTAACCCGATATGGTTTGAATAGCCCTTTATGTGATATTATGGACTTAAGGTCCGAGATTGAGAGAAGAAAGAAAATAAAATGAGCACAGGATAGCTATTATCATGTGTGGTTATATCGTGATTTGATTATTCTCATTGATGTAGAGGACATTGACGTTGAACACAATCATGCTCTCAATTGCAAAACACTGCTTGTTTATTGATTTGCATTCTCTATAAGGTCGTGGGTGCTGTAATTTATGAACAAAGAGTGTTTACAATGTTAAGAGGTGCTTTTGCATCGCAGAATAGTTTACTAAGTTTCAAGTAGAAGCAGCACCTTCTACTATCTGTAACATCTTGAGATTGCTAGTAGGTTCTAGCCTGATTCATGACTGTTGATATGGGAAAGTACACGTAGGACAAAGGGATTGATCAAATCACTATACATATGTTTCCAAATTTTCCAATTCTTTAGCTCTTTCATTATTTATAAATAAAGAAACATTTGCATCTACTCAACTATCCGACGAAAAAAAATATTTTTATTCTACAAATAAAATACTTGTATGTTTCCGTTAAAAATTTTAAATAGACTAATTTACCCTCTCTTGGTCTTTGTGTTAACCTCCTCAGCCCTATCATTACCCACTCATGTTGATGATTTAGATTTTGGAGATTGATGCATTAATTGAGATCGAGCCATATTAAAATTAAAAGAATAAGTGCATTAAAAGTCATAAAATTTGTCACGAAAATGCAATTAAGTTTTAAAATTTACAAAAAATGCAATCAAGTCTTAACACTTGTCGAATTAATGAGATCAAATCACTTCGTTAACAATGTCTAACTTAAGCAACAAAAAATACTAACGTGACTTTTTTAAATTATTTTATATCTTATACGAGAACATAAACGATAAGGTTAAAATAATGTCATTTTAGTCCAAATATGATTTCTTATTTTAAAATTATTCAAAGAGAGCTCTTGCCGTTTGGCCTTCTTCATTTTTTATTTTTTATTTTTAGTTTTAATTGGCTAGTTTTTGACAGAATACTCCCTTCTAAACCCTGTTAGATCAAGATTTGATTAAAAGTTGAAAGCAAGGGTGAGCGATTCTAGGTTCAGTACAGATTCTACCTGAAACTGGAACTTACCTGTTACATATATTCATCATTTTTTGGAGCCTGAAATTTACCCTACATACCCTAAAACTTTGAATCTTCTCTATCACAGGTTCTAGGGTCTATGTAGATTCCATTATATTATTAATTGAACGATAACAATGAATTAAAACATTTAATAACCACCACTTACTGTTACAATTCACTTATCATAAAGACATACAGAACATATGAACATTGATAAAATAAAAGTCTTAGTCATAATTTCAAAAAATGAAACCTCAGATTAGTGCTTCCAAATCATGCACTCATCATCGAACGATATGAAATATCAAAATATTACACGAAAACATGAATTAAGAAAAACATTAAAACTTGTTTCAAATTCTAAATTACAAGTTACAAGTTACAAGTTTCATATTCTAAATACCTCCAACTGAAAACCTAGAACTTACCGGTCAAAATAAGTTTTTTTATTTTTTAGAACTTGAAACCTACTTTACATACTTTGGAACCTGAAACCTAAAGGTTCCCACCAATCTGATTCTCGGGTTACAGGTTCTACTCTAGAACTATGCTTACTTCCAGATGTTTCGAAGTTTCATGCTCATTTGTAGAGCATTGTTGATGCTTTTTAATGGAATTAGGGCTTTGGGTTAATTGTTTTTATTGATTGCATTGGGGCTGAAGGTGCGGAGCTGCAGCTTTGGAATTAGAGGAAGGTAAGTGGTAAAGCGCTGAAATATGGGAAAAATAATCGGTATTTCTTTTTCTTTTCTTCATTTTGAACTTCATGCTTCAACCGGATCGAGAACATAGTGCACGGGCCCTATAAAGGTTGGTCCATCACCATGATGTGCTTTCGAGCTTTCCAGATGCCACTCTGCTGATTTTCGAGCATGTACCTATAAAAGGAGATAAAGTTACGAAGATATTCTATAGCATATTCCTCTGATGGTGCTTGATTAATTATAAAATATAAACTTCAAATTGATGAAGGTGGAGTTCTTAACAACTTTTAATTGGGATACTTCAATTATGTAGGTGTCACACACTTCATCATCAGTCTCGACAAGGGAATATTTTGGCAATTCGCGGGGAGTTGATCATTGTTTGGGTTTCGGACAAAAGAAGAATTATAATGTATGATTTTAGCTATTAATTATTGTTCTTCAGTCCTTGAAGGAAATGAGGAGGGGAGAAACAAATGTCTACTCGACATATGTACTACATCCTAGCTACGCCCTAGGTGAGCTACCAAGCTACCGCAAGAGGCCACCGTCGGAGCTTTGGCTCCTGCTGTGTTGGCTTGTGCTTCACACAAATCTATCAACCGACCAGTTGACACTATACCCTTGATTGATAGACTTGTGAAAGCGGCTAAAGTGAATTCCACTGTTAGCCATTTCCAGCAAAGATTGCTTTGGTTCTACATTGTGCGCATAAACTATTGGAATTACAACAATTTTTACTTTTCATGTATGATGTCCTGTAATGTCGACTTTGCCAAATTGGGGTTGCAACTTAGGTTAACTATTCTCGCATGACTGGTGAGTGTACTCATGCAGGCAAATCCTTCTCGCAATTTGGGGCAAAATTTTCAGGCCACCACATTTTTTTCCAATGAAGTTTTAAAGATTTTGCTATGTTACACCTTGATCTTTTGAAATATACCGTAATGTTCCCCAATCATTAATCATTAAAAAAAAACAATTCTTGGTGGATAAACTGTAATTTATTTTAAAGGAGGGAGCTTATTTATGGCGTGCTTTTTAACAAGCCCCATCATAGGTTAATATAAAAACTTGTTTACATTGACCGTTCGACCACATTTTGTTATCAAAACAAGCCCATTCAAAGGCAACAGTGTGACCGACCAAAAAAAAAGGCAACAGTGTGTTTTCTTTTTGGTAAGAATTATATTTTCCACATTTAAATCTTCAAAATGTTACCAAACTTTAACTACTCATAAACATTTTTATTCGACATGCAATTGACCCAATTTATGTGCTAAAGCTCGCCACCCTAGCTTTCCAAAAATGTAGTCTAATCTTTGAGAAGTGTCAAGATCACAGATTTTAGCAAGTAGGGCTGGACAAAAAATGTTAGCATAGAGGCACAATATCATCTAGCTGATACCTCAATTAGAACGATTCTTAAGACAACAAAAAGCTTGCACTAGATTGTTTGAATTTATCATTTTCATCTGAAATATAACTCATAATTTTCCCAAACATTTTAAAAAATCAGACGAATTATGGATAAATTTGTGATATCAGCGATTTGGCCATTCCATTTGAGCAAATTATGCGTGGTTGGAAAGCTTTTCTGGAGCATGAACCAAATATATCCTTCAATCATAATTCTAATGAAATTTATTTTTTGTGAAACTAAATAAAATTAGGTGTCCATGCTACAGTAACTTAGGGAAATGCGACTCCTCCTATCTTGATTTGGATGGATTTGCCATTTGGGTTAGGTGACCACTATAATATTGTATAGGGCAATCACTTGCATCCAAATATTCTTGTGATTATGTTATCATGTCACCAAAATTTAGAAGATATATTTGCTATTTACATGCTTTGAGGGGAGGGAACCTCACTCCATGTCCAACCTTGGATAAAGTTGTATGACCTTGTGTCACCAAACATCAGTTCATTCTCACGTCACTTTTTCATCAGATTCCCCTGCAGGAATTCCCACCGGGCGGGAAAAAGAAATCTCTCTCCTTTTATATTTTCTTTTTTATTTTGTGGAGTAATTTAGGGGAAAAGACCCTCCAATAATTGAAATTGGGCCCTTTGTTCAAAAAAGAGAGAGAGAGAGAGAGAGACATGCCATAATAATTGGCTCGCAAATTTCGAGATTCGTCTAATCATATCATGCGTGCGACGTGCCGAATACCCAGATGAAAAGAAATAGGAAATTTAACCCCTTGACACGTGCTGACACAGCAGACTTTCTTTCTAGGTAATCAATTCCGGTCCTGTTCGCTTCCACTTAAAAATTAGGAACTGGATTAGGAAGATCAATTTCCATTTTTTGGATCGGAGACCGGATTAAGGTACAATTCAATGAAACCGGCAACTTAACAAAAAATTTTAAAATAAAAAAAAACTAAAATTATTACAAGTTTAAGATTTATTGTTATTTTTAAAAAATTTTAAAAAATATCTAAAAAAAAGTGTTTGCCCAATTTGTTGTTCTGGTCCAATTCAATTTCCTATCGGAACTAGAAATTAGATCAATACTCTCGGAAACCGGACCAAACCCATTGATACGATATTCTCATCTCTAGATAAAATAGCAAAAGTTGAGGTAGAAGATATTATTGTTTTCTAACTCATTATTAAATTGTCTAATCATCAATTAATTGATGTGATCCCACGATTGGCTATAATCATTAATTAATTGATGAAAGCATATCGTGCATTTTCTATATTTGAACAATTTATTAGCTTATCCATTAAAAGATTCGCTTTTCGGATTAAATAGATAGAGATGGCATCGACTTTTATATTATAACAACATTTGCTCAAATGACTACTCTATGCGACTGCCACTATGTTTCTCAGATAATGTTCATTTAGTTGGATCCACGGAACTCGTCGTCTTTGATATAAATAAGACGTCAAGACTAAGTACATTTTTTAATCATAATATAACATGCCAATTCAGTTTATTTAATATTAAGTCCACCTTCTCAGTCTCAATCCACTTTTCCTTTTTGTTTCCACCTAACTTTTTAGGAAGTGAGTAGAAGCCTTTGGATCACTTTGCACCGCCTAGAAAAGAAATAATCTATATGTATTAAGTCCAGGTTTCGTCTTTCAATCTCTTTTATTTTCTACGGTATAATCTCGTAACTCGCTCAATTTATTCAATCAAATCTTTTCATCGACTTGAATTGCCAACTACACACCATTTATATTAACTATATATGACATCTAATTTGTGTCACATTTGTACGAGAGATTAAGCAAAAAAAATAAAAATTATATATATACAGAGATCAATAGAGATGAATGAACCACGCCTAAGTGGCACACCTAAATTGGCTTAAGCGGTGACAAGAAGAAATTTAATTTGGCAACCTGTGTTAATTCAAGCGATAATGCTGCATATAACAAATTTCATGGGTCAATTACCTATGGGTGGTGAAAGAACTTGAATAATAATAAGTTAGGCTAGTTAGCTGCCGAAAAAAAGTTGCAACGAAAATGATTAAAACTAGTACAAGTTGGAGGACAAAATTTATGGACTTAATCTAATTTTTATTATGATTATGGTACCATTTGTCTTATAATTTCACTTCCCATGGTTTAAGGCCAACCTCAGGTTTCGTGATTCTTATTAGCCTGTTTCTTCTTAAAATAATCATAGCTAGTACTTATCTAGCTTTGGTGCGAGGAAAAATTGGCTAAAAAATCACACATTTATTGCACTTTTATTAATTTAATTATGAACATTTTAATTATATCAATTTATTTTTAAATATTTTTACATTTTATCAATTGAGTCTATTCGATCAATTTTAACTAAAAATTACTAACATAAACATTGATCATCTCATGTATTATGATTGATGTTGACATAATTTAATAATATTTTAATATTTTTCAAATTTTTTATTAATTTTTTCCTTTTTCATCTATTTTCTTTATATTTCCTTTTCTCTTTTTTTCTTTTTTCCTCCACTGGCCTCAGGCAAGGGCAACCCTTGCTGACCTCAAGTGAGGGATGCTCAAGCCAAGGTTGGTGAGAGGCACATTTGCTAGCCTGGTGAGGGTCACCTTCACTGGCCTAGTGAGGTTGAGGGGTTCCTTTGCTAGCCTAGGGAAGGTCGCCTTTATTGGCCTGGCGAGGGCAACCCTTGCTCGATGCGTACAATCATTTTTTGGAGTCTCACCATATGCATACATATATTATGGAACATAGAGAATTAGAGCGATTGCAAAGGAAATATAAACCTCTACTCATATAATTTCAACAATTCGCGTATGAAAAGATGTCAGTATCTCGAAACATGATAATTATCAAGGAATAATTAAGACAAACGAAATTCATAATAATAGAAAATAGATTATAGATAAAAGCATTATATCATGAAATTTTGTTTAAGGACAAGCATTAAGAGACAACATGTTAACGATTGATATGAACTTTTGATAAGATCAGTGTTGTTCTCCTTGTCTAAGTGCTATCGTCACAGTAGATATGATCATCAACATACAATCATCATTAGCATGCAAAAAATATCATTGTTATCCACACAAATCATAAACACTCATCTCAATATAGTCACTTCACGATCATCAACATCAACAAGAGATTTCACGAATTACAAAGAGTAAAAGATGGACTAACCATACTATTTAGAACTTAGCAAGTTCTATTCATGCCTTTACAATTTCTTCCATCCTAAAAATGATAATCAAGATTCACCCCATCATTAGCTCAAACACATCAAGATTTGCCCATACTTGGTATTTTCTTCTCTTTATCTTCGGAATATAACGTTCATGTATATTAATACCAATTATTGGTGATACCAACTATTGATGGAGGCTTTGGTTTCCTTGATTTCTTCGTGAAGATGCGCATTAGTAGATTCACCATTAGTTGTATATTTTAGCAGAATTAGCTCACTTAAGAATGTGATCTTTTGGAGTGAGGGCAAGTAGTTTTTTCTTCGGAATTGGTAGGAACGATTTTGCCTTCTTCTTTCCTTCCTTTTCGACTCATCCCTTGAGTCATTGTTTTGCCATCTTCATGATCAACATGACCAATAAGAAAAACTCATTGTGCATATCTACTCATTCTTCGAATGTCATTTGCAGCATCATTTTCTTGAGAATCTTCTTTGCAGATTTCAAGTTTGATCATCCCTTCGGGTCTTGAATCGTTAGAGATGTTGATGCCTTTTGCACATTGAGTGAAAGGGATGGCATCTCCATTGATAGATGTCCAAATTCCTTTGGAATTTTCTTGAAGGAATAAAAATAGAAATTGATGATTTTTGTCAATTCTTCGGCTGAGGCAGTGAAGCTTTCTTTCTCAAACGGAAAGATGAAGCTATCTCAATAGGGAGAATGTAAATTTGCATGGATGTTGTTGTGATCTAATGGATAGACTTATTATTTCATAGAATACTATTAAAAATTGGTTTTGATCACCTTTGTTGTTGCCTCTCTATTTATCACTACAATCCTCAGGATTTTTTTGTTATCGCCAAGACTTTTGTTCCTTATTAGTCGAACATGTCTATTTGTATCATCACCAGGTTTGGTTAGTAGCAATAACATGTATAGACTTGAAAAAGATCTCGCTCTCCCAATTAGCATACATTGCACATTTCAAATTATCATACTTTAGCTTAGACAATTTATGCAATAAATTCTTAGCATATAGTTTAGCAGTTTGCTTTATGCTAATATGACTAAGCTTTCCAAACTCTTCCTTATCAATAATACCACAATCATCAAGTGAACAAATATCATCATATCTTCTCTAGTAAATGATTGAGATTTGGCTTTATTTACTCCGGTACATTTACAATTTTCAAAGACGATTTTGAAGCCTTTCTCCCGCAAGGGGTTGAAATTGATTGTGATTGATTCCTTCGAGAAATATATCTTCAAGGATTAGGTTACCCAATCTCGCTACTGCCTTTGCCAATGATACTTCTATTATCATTTCATCTTTTTATTTTCATTCTTTTGATTTTCTCCCCCTATCATCCTGATAGTTCTTGCGCATAGCTTCTATTAATATTCAAAAACTTTCACATTCACAACTTTTTCCGCAGCGGCCTTTGTCTCTATCTCCAGCTTTGATATCATCACTTTAAGGTGTCGATATCATTGTTGATATTGCTACTTTGAGCATTGATTATAAGGTTTTTGTAACATCTTCATCATCTTTGCCTTTTGAAATCCAAGAAGATTTGAGTTCCTCAATGGATCGAGTCTCAATTTCAATCTACATAAACTCAACATAATCCTTACAAAAATGATGTTAAATATATAACATCTCACGTCATGTATCAAGCCCTTACTTCTTAGCAAATGAGAGCACTATCTATAATCATTTTAAGCATTTCTATCAAGAAATTGCTCAACCTTTAATACGAAGTTTTAAGAGCTTGCTCATTTCACTCAAAGCATTTTGATATATGTCTTCAACAGCTCGTGATTTGAATGTATAGAGCAGATTTTTCAGACCTTTGAAAGTAGCACATAATCTCACTCGTAGATTTGCAGATTTTGATAGGAGCAATGTTTTAGATTTGCGATATGTGCTCTCATCAACGAAAATTGCTACTATCAATGAATCTTTTTGCTATTGATTTCGTTCATGAAAATTCGTGAAACTTCATATGGATAGATTCTCTTACTACCCACATTTTTTTTTATAGATAACATGATAATCTATGCAAAGCAGCAAAGTTATTTTTTCGTCCACCATCTATTTTGCCCAATTTATTAAATTCGCAATTGCAAGAGGCGCCCATGGGTTCATCCCACGTTTTCCCCGCACGGGACTCATCCATCGCGATGATTACAATAAATCAAAACTGGCCCGACCGTTCTTAATTATTTTCCGAAAATAATGTTGTTTTTTTTCCTGAGGCCAATACTTATCAGAAACCGTCGAATTTTCATTCACGATTCCGATCTTTCCAGAGAACGAAAAGCAACCGGACAACAACAACAACAACAACAAAGAAAACCACTGGTGCATCCGACGTGCCCTTATCCGAAATGGCCACGTGTCACGTCATCCAGCCTTTTAAGCCACTGACTGCTTCGCTGGATGGGCTCTCCACAGTAATGACCGGTGGATGGCCTTTCCCTCGATGGCGATGAAATTGCAAAATAATGCCTTTTGTATTATCTGTCCAACCTGTCCGCCAATCACGATCCAAATATTTCGTCAGTCCCTCACCGGCTACCGGCGATAGCGGGTTCCCCTCCCCCCTCCACGAGCTCCTTATAACCGCTCTCTCTAGTGGAACGTGGAGACCAGTCCTTGTTGACATCCGCGAGCGAGCGAGTGAAGAAGCTGCATAACACTCCCCACGCCAAACCACCGCCGCCGCAGCCGCCGCCGTCCGTACGCCGGGAAAGATGCCGATCAGGAACATAGCCGTCGGCCGGCCCGAGGAGACCTACCACCCCGACGCCCTTAAGGCGGCTCTGGCCGAGTTCTTCTCCACCCTCATCTTCGTGTTCGCTGGCGAGGGCTCCGGCATGGCCTTCAACAAGCTGACGGACAACGGCTCCACCACCCCCGCCGGCCTCGTCGCCGCCGCGCTCGCCCACGGGTTCGGCCTCTTCGTCGCCGTCTCCGTCGGCGCCAACATCTCCGGCGGCCACGTCAACCCGGCCGTCACCTTCGGCGCCTTCGTCGGGGGCAACATCACCCTTCTCCGCGGGATCCTCTATTGGATCGCCCAGCTCCTCGGGTCCACCGTCGCTTGCTTGCTCCTCAAGTTCGCCACCGGCGGATTGGTAAGAGATTTCCTTGCCCGCGAATCTTCTGAATGCGTTTTGGTTTGTTCGACGTGATACGACGCCTCTGTTGTGTATGCAGACAACGTCAGCGTTCTCGCTGTCATCTGGGGTGAGCGTGTGGAACGCGTTCGTGCTGGAGATCGTGATGACGTTCGGGCTGGTATACACTGTGTACGCCACGGCGATCGACCCGAAGAAGGGCAACATCGGGATCGTAGCCCCGATCGCCATCGGCTTCATCGTCGGCGCCAACATCCTGGCCGGGGGTGCCTTCGACGGGGCGTCCATGAACCCGGCCGTGTCGTTCGGGCCAGCCCTGGTGAGCTGGAACTGGGAAAACCACTGGGTCTACTGGGCCGGCCCCCTGGTCGGCGGTGGCCTCGCCGGCCTCATCTACGAGGTCTTCTTCATCGGCCACTCCAGCCACGAGCCGCTGCCCACCACCGACTACTAGAGGAAGTCGCTGCTCCGCGTCGCTTTGAACAGTCTCTCGACGGCTTTTTCCTTCTTTCCTGGTGTATTTATTTTTTCCCCATGTTCTTCTGAGGAGCTTTCTTCTGTGTCTGGTCGTTGCTTCGTCTTCGTCATGATCACCGTTGGTTTTCCCCCTTGAAAATGCTCTGCTCTGTGAGTCAGTCAACTTCTGAGGCAAGGGGGTGTGGAGGGTGTGGATTTATCTTATTTTGTTCTAGTTGGTTCATTTCTTCCTTCACGAGTTGCTTCTTCTTCTTCTTCTTCTTCTTCTTCTTCTTCTCGCGCCGCTCTCAGTTTACAAGTGATTGCTCAGTGCTTGGTCCTTGATACCTCAGGTGTTCCAGTATGGAAGTTTGACCTCTTTTTGGATTCCAAAATAATATAACATTCTAAATCTTAACATAGAAGTACTAAAAAAACACTTATTTTTTTAAACTTGTAAGAAAAGCCCAGAGTGATCTACTCATTAGATAAAAGATGTAAATATGGAAAGATGTAGATATGGAAGTCACTGGACAGTAGTAAACGACTGTAATGTCATGCCGTAGGAAGGTGCAGAAGCAAAAGCGCCGGATCAGACGGTTGTCTATTTTTGGTGGCATGCGCCGAGCATCATGTGTAAATGGGGAGCAAGTAGCAGGCAGATTTACTTTACCAGATCAAATCAATCGTACCTAACTGATAGCATTCACATCAATTTTCACTATAGCACAAGGTTCTTTACTGTTATATAATATTGTCCAGATAGCTATAACTGTTAACTTCACAAGAAAAAGAGAGAAAATGCTCTTCCAACCTTTTCAGGGATCTGCCCTTTGTGTGAAGCCTTCAGCCCTCGTCCATCCTGTGTCAAGGCTTCTTAAATGTAGCTTTTTCTAGGAGAAAATGGTCCATCTTTTGATGTTGCAATAAGGTGGTACAATAATGATCGGGATTTCGCTGTTCGAAAATAATGCTACCTCATGAGTTCAGTCGGAGATCTAACCCGATAAAATTCACGATGGGACATATCAATGATGGCATTTGAAATTGAAAGGATCCAATTATTGACAGTTGTTGATTGGAGAAACTTTCCGTCGATATTTATCTCTCTTATTGGAGTTGTACAAGTTAAGGACATTACAAATACATATCTTGGGTGAAATTAGTTGTGAGCGATTTCCTAACTTTGAAAAAATGTTTGTAATATGAATTATGAGAAGCATATAAGTATGAATTATCACATGCGTTCCATGAGTCACGTCAGTACCTACTTCAAATCATGGTCCATAATTTGTATGCACATGCATAATTATTCAACATACTGTGGTCCTCAAAAGTGGTTCTCCAAAAAAGAACCATACATGGATGGTCCACGAGCAGGAAACCTCCAAGACTAGCCCATTCATTCAAAGATTGGAACATGAATTCCTCTTGTGAGGATCAAATATCAGCACGGAGAGTCCAACCCAATTTACCGGACGTACATGAAAATAGGTTAATGGTTTTGGACTTCAATAAATATGACAGGTCAACCTCATCGCCGATTCTGAGAATCAAGCTTAGTGTCGGCATTTAGCATGAGCATGATGCTACGTTGTATGATGGGGGTCTATGTCGGTAGTCGGAAGTATTTGTGAACATCAAATTCTTTCAATTGATATGGGAAGTCTCTAGGGAGAGGTTGGTCCAGTATCGTTGTTTTTCATTTATTTACGTATTCTACAGCTAATAATAAAATGCAATAATGCATCGTAATTTGAAATGCTAAAATTGTTAGAAGTTGAATCTTTTTTCTACACGAAAAATAGTTGTTTTTCAATAAATAGGTTAATGGTTTTGGACTTCAATAAATATGACAGGTCAACCTCACCGCCGATTCTAAGAATCAAGCTTAGCGTCGGCATTTAGCATGAGCATGATGCTACGTTCTATGATGGGGGTCTATGTCGGCAGTCGAAAGTATTTGTGAACATCAAATTCTTTCAATTGATATGGGAAGTCTCTAGGGAGAGGTTGGTCCAGTATCGCCGTTTTTCATTTATTTACGTATTCTACAGCTAATAATAAGATGCGATAATGCATCGTAATTTGAAATGCTAAAATTGTTAGAAGTTGAATCTTTTTCCTACACGAAAAATAGTTGGTGAGAAACAAAATCGAAACCACAGGAATCCAATGATCATACATATCTGAAAATTTGTGACGCTAACTTGTTCTAATAATGTTTCTAAGATTGAATTATACCGTGTTCACGAGTCCTTCTAGCGTACTTATTTCTCTTCCTTTTCTAAATTTAAAGATATATCAATCTAGAATCAGCCAAAATGTTCATAACACACTCCGAGACAAAAAGGTGAAAACCTCAGAACGTGCTCCTGTATTACCTCTCTCCATCGCTGACAGTCTTTTATTTCAGCTTGTGGAGGTCATTGGCGCGGCGGCGAATCATGGGCTCCACATGAGCATCGTCCCCTCGCTATTATGACTGTTCACTTTTCGAAAAAAGAGAAATTCCAAACACGTTCTAGTAATATTTCGGATTTATTCGATATCGTGCATAGAGATTCCTCCAGATGATCGATAGCAAAAGGCAGAGCACTCGAAACTTTTGGACCCGGTATTTACCACAATCGATGTCGACAATTATGTGATTGGACCGACCTTTATCCTGGCTTGTCGTCTCTCTAGCTCCTAGATTTTTTTTTTTTTTTGGGTGATGGAAAGCTGGGAAGACGTGAAAGATTTTTCTTCACACCCACTTTATTTTTGGGTAGGTACATATTGACATTTCTGGAAAGTAATTAATGATTTTGTGCCCTAACGAAAAAAAGACTAGAACTTTAGAAAATTATGATAGGAAACTTCATATGACTATAAATTGAATTTAAACTTAATTTTTATGTATCATGAAAGAGTTGAGGTGGTTGATGTTACATATGGTTAATACACATAAGTTGATTATATGCTCATTTTGCTCGAAGTATGTCGAACTTTGATTGGGATACTTGACCAATATATTCATCGTACTTTAAAATATTTGACTCTTTAAAAGAGATGACTTAACTCTTAGGCTTGTGAATTGCTAATGTCATTCCTAGTAAGCAAGTGATTCTTAAAACGGTTCATCTGGTGAAACTAATATTGTGTAATTAAATTCAAGTGTTGAGTTTTATATGCCGAGTTATAAAATGCTAAATTATAAAAGTCAAGTCGATTTGATTTTTAACCAATTTTAAGTGTTAAATCAATCTAATTAATTTGATAATCATAGCACCCACATCGATTAATGGTGATTTCACCATGTTACTTCACTAATTGGAAATGAAGGAGATTGAACACGATTATGATCAAAACTATAAAAAGGATTAAATTCTAGTTTTACGAAAGCATGTTGGTCATCGAATAGACAAATCAATATGAATCTCTTTGATTGTGCTCATGACAAAGCGAAAGCCAAACCTCTTTTTTTTTTTTTTTTAAATAAACCAAAACACATAAAAGGTGTCAAAGGACCCCCGAGGAAAGTTTGCCCAAGTAAGTAATGACAATTTGTACAAGCATAAACACATCCATAAATAAATAACCGAGAGTTCTCTACAAGCTTAGTTTCAACTCCTTCAAAATAGCTTGTGCTTTTCACTTCAATTATATAGCACATTTGATATTTGAGGTTAAGCTTAAATATTCCCCTTCTTAAGGAGAATACAACATTGTTTCAAAGGGTTGTGTATTACCTCCTATATAGATTCGCTACTTTCGCGTGAGGTTATGTTTTATCTTGCAGATAAACAATCTTGAGGAATTTAAAAGAAAATCTACTGTCTATCTCATGACAGAAGGCTAAAAAGAAATGTTATGAAAAAATGATCTTGCTGCTATTTTAACATCATGTTGGACTCAGTTTCTGCTACTGCTTTTTGCACCGATTTTACGATCCAGTTACTGAAGAAAGCATTGATGAAACGGCTAGAACGAAACACTTACCATTGCTACGCATGGGCTTGAAATTGGACCAGCCTTGTGAATGGGCCGGGCTGTACTGGCCTCAGTTAATAAAAACCAAAATTTCCGAAGGTGGCCCAGAATAGCAAAAATGTTAGGATCCATGTTGCGTTCATGCGTAATAATTTGACTCGGAGAGGTTTTTTTTGGTCGGTCCTACTCTAATCTTACTCTAACACTCACTCTCGGACTTTTGCCCTGCCTCATTCCTGAAATAAAATCGTCTCCACCTCAATTCCTCCTGAGAAGGTGGGGATTTAAACCCCCCACCTCCCCCTTCCAAGTTGGAAGGGTGGCCACTGGGGCGAACCCCCAGTGGTTGACTCGAAGAGGTTCACTAGCGAAGACCTTGTCAACAGCATTAAAGTATCCTATGTCGTTTGTTTACAGATTTTATATACTCTTTATAAACGTGTATCTCCCTCTACCTATAAGTTTAAGGCTTTGGGTGGACTTTTGAATAGGCGTTGTTAGGAGAGGCAAACCATTAAGCTTATTAAGAGTACCAAATTATTGATTGAAGCGTTGGGTAAAGCCTAAGGTAATTAAGTAAATTTTTTCCTCCATATATTCCAATTAAGATTCTTTTCTTCGTGGTAATGTCTCCTACTTGTCAACGAGTTACATTCTTTACTGCCTTTAATTTTCACTTTCAAGCTAAGGGGCTTCTAGTGATAATGGAAAGTAGGTGATGCGTGGTTAGTTTTAGAGGATGTTCACGTATTTGATGGACAAAGTGTGTGGAGTGTTGGATAAGAACTCAAGACCTACTACCAAAGAATTGGATATGGAACCGAAATTGAAGAACGCCGCTCACTTGATGAGGAAATCTCATGTATTGTCAAACTCAAATCTGAATCCGTACATCTGAGAATTCACCTCTATTTTATAGAAGAACTAAGCCATAGGAACCAGCCAAACATTAAAGGCGTGGAAACTAACAAACGCAATAAAGACTTAAGAACTTAAAAACAGATTAAAACACATGGGAACCAGGACTTTGACCCTCTAACCTATTATATCAACCACCAGCCATCCCCCTCAATCAGGATATACTCTCCACGTTCTGGAAGGTCTATATTGGACGCCCTAAACCCATTGGATCATGTTGTGGCCTAAATTTTCAGTTGCTTGCGTGGTTAAGAAATGGGCTTGATTACTTGATGACGCTTAAATTGGGCTTGCGAGTTGATCCATGGAATTTCCATGCACTGATGCTTGCGCATCGGTAGCCGATGGTAAGATTCCATGGTGTCTTGCATTAATAGTTGTCTTCCTTGGAGGATTGACTTAAAAAGAAGGTGAAGAGTTTTGATGTATAAAGTGAAAAGGATATAATTTTTATTATAAAGGTTATTTTGGTTATGTATGAATTGAAAAAGTACACTTTGACAAATTTAATAGTACACTTATGATATAGTTGGGGTTTTTCATGGTATTAACTCTATGGATTTTTATATAAGTCACCATAACACGTCACCAAGTGTCATCCACTTCGATAAATTTAATTATAAAAATTTGACAGAAACCTATGAAAGGAAAATTTGTCAGATGTGTAGTTTGTAGTAAATTTATTGCAGATGTACCATTTTGAGATTTTTTGTGATATTAACCCTTGAAAAAAAGGCCATGTGAGATGGATGGAGATTTCATGGCCAAGGTACCTTATGTAAAAGTTTTTATGATGTGAGTTACATTAATTAATATTTTAATTTATCATTTTACGGAAGTGATCTAATAAGGTGAAATATAAAGATTGTTATTTAATCTAATATGGAGCTAGTAAGTATAGGCCGAGTAAAGCTTAAATTATGATGAGAGAGCATGTGGCTTAAAATTTTATAAATAGTACTCGAGTCTCTCATTTAACTATTCTAAACAAATAACCTTACATAAGGATTGTTTCCTTAATGTTAAGGATGAGAGAAAATCTCATTAAATCAGTAATACAAAGGGTAATAAAAAAACAACGCTTGAGTTTTGGATCGTTAAGATTTCGCATAAAAAAAGATAGATTTCAATTCAACTACATAAATTCTCTTTTCTCCATTATTGTGTTCTAAATTCTAGTCATGAAGATTTTGGAGTGCTGTTTTTGCGGCTTACACTTTTACCTTATTGATGTGCAAAAACTCATGACTGTTTATTTCTTAGTTAGAAACGATGCCCCTCGCCTGCTTTGGGAGTCTCTCTCTTTGGTGAGCATGTCCTGCAGCTGGATCATGGATCCAAAAGCCGTCAAGCGAGCGTTTCGTCTGATGCGGCACCTTTAGTACTGATGACAACTAGGAAGCTAATCAACAGCCACATGATAAAAGTGGTAACGTCCTTTTGCGGGAGAAGAAAACCTCCGTAAAAGCTACAGATGCATATGGAATTCCGATTAGAAAACGAGAAGTGCTGGAGGTTGGAATTTCCCTGAAATTGTTTTAGCATCCCAAAATAACTGATCTTTTTCTTGGATATAATGTTGATGACCATGTCTCTCTGTGCGTTACCATAGAAATCCCGCATTTACTACGAGATGATAATTCAAGTCATAATTACTTGCCCAACCCAAACTTTAAAGTTTGAGATTGGTGAATCTATCATTATAGCCCCTATTGAGGATGATATGTCCACTCCACACGAAATAGGAGAATTCGTTCATGATATGACTCAAATTTTTGACAATCTAAGAGATAAATTCAGCACATTATAACTAAACCAACCATGCACGATGATTATTGATTATGGATTGACCACCCCTTAAATGTTGCTCTGAAAAGTGTAACAGAGCAGGCGACAGTAAAAAGAGATGTTGCACACCTTAAATAATGGATTAATAATGTCACCAATTTCTCGGGAAAAACCATGTATTTTGCAATGTGATCATCGGAGGTGTTCAAATAGCCCTGGAAGCCTGAAAAGTTGGACTGGCCTAGTAAGCTGAGAACCCTTGACCTTTGGCACCATGCGTTGAACTCTTACTGGATTTTACTTACATTCCAGTCGAATCAAAAGTTACGTCTAGCTAAAGTCGAGGTGTACGGATTCAGTTTTTTTTTTCCTTGTTAAAATATAATTAACTAATTTTCACAATAACAACATGCTTGATTTCTGAAACTTGATACCCAGTAAGTAATTTTTCTTTCCTAACAAAATTGAGGATTTGGACCAGATTGGCCTAGATCAAGTCAAGTAATGGCCAGGTCAATCGATCACAGGGCTTCGAAAAAGCCAGACCTTGTTCGGATCGGGCCAAAAATCCCTTGGGGCATTGCTTACCCGCCCCATTTGCAGCCCAGTGACTATGTCAAGTTAATGGAACCTACATACTAAATATGTTTTTGCTGTATTTATTTCACAAAAAATGTTATATTTTTTAAAATTATTTCTTAAAAATTATTTTTCAGCAAAATGATAATATTTTCCGTTTTTTGGTCAAAATCTGAAAAGAGAAATAACAAAATTTTTTCATTGTTTAAAAACAAATATCAAATTTGATTTTTCTATATATATATTATTCGAGCTTTAGTCATCCGCACTAGAGTTCCCAAGATTCAAGCCATGATTCACAAAGGCCAACTAGGCCCAAGGCCAAAGCCTGAATCCTCAACACCTAGGCCCTAGTTCACAAAATTCGAGCATGGGACCTCGATGCCCAAACTCAGGTCCAAAGAGACCAAGCAATGACTCAAGCCCTCGATATTCATGCTCGGGTCCCCAACACTAGAGTTCTAGTCAATTGAGGCTAGGCCCAAGATGTCAGCGCTTGTGCTCAGGTCCCTGATGACTTGGCCCCAGTCCTTGGTGCCTAAACTCGAGTCCACAAAGGCCAAGCTAGGCTCCATAGAAGTCAGGCCTGGGACCTCGGTGCCTATGCTTGAATCCCTCGTGCTTGAGCTTGGGTCCATAAAGGCATGCTTTTGATACCTACATAGGGGTTCATCGAGGCTAGGTTTAGATCTCCTATGTCCATGTGTTGGTACATCTAGGCCGAAGCCTAAGACCCCATTGCCCATGTTTTGGTCTATTTAGGCCAAGTTTGGATCTGCCACACACGGGCTCAGGTCCATCGAGGTCGAGGCTGAGGGCCCGAGTTCTTGACACTCGCACTCAAGTCCATTGAGGCCGGTCCAAGACTCGATGCTCGTGCTCTTGTCCTTAACACCCAAGCTCGAGACTTTAATGTTCATGCCTGGATCTCCCACACTGGAGTCTAGGTCCATCAAAGTCGAGGTTCTAGACGCTAGTGCCCTTGCATTGGTCTACTGAGGTTGGGCACGAGACCTGGTACCCATTTTCGGATCCCGATGCTAAGGCCTAGGTCCACAAAGCCTAAGTTTGAACTTGCCTAGATCCCCAGCACTCAGGTTTCGGGTCTTGGCCTTGATGGACCTGAGCAAGGGTACCTAGGCTTCAATCTCGATGCCCCCGAGCTTAGGCATGGGCACCAAGGTTTAGGGCCCGACCTCAATGGATTCGAATATGAGCACGGAGGTTCCAGGTCTTAACCTCAATGAACCCAGTTCAAGCATAATAGATTTGGGCATAAGCTTGCGATCTAGGGCTTGGGTCTCAATGGATCGGGGCTTGAGCCAAGGGGATCTGGACACGAGCACTAGGACTCGAGCTCAAGCATTGGGGACTCAGCTTGGGTGATGCTCAAGCTCAAGTCCCTCGGCATGGCCTTTATGGACTCGACCTCGGGTGCTAGGCACCCGAGCCTAAGTGTTGGGGACCTAAGTATGGCCTTGGTGGACTCAGGCTCTAATGCCATGGATCTGAGCATGAGTACTAGAGTTTCAGCTCAGCCTTTTGTGGACACGGGCCTTAGCACTCGGGGTTCGGGTCCTGGCCTTGATGGGCCTGAGCAAGGGTACCCGGGCTTCGATCTTGATGTCCTTGAGCTTAGACATGGGCACCGAGGTTTAGGGCCCCACCTTAATGGATTTGAATATGGGCACAGGGTCTCGAGTCTTTACCTCAATGAACCCAGTTTCAAACACAACGGATTTGGGCATAAGCTCTAGGGTCCCAAGCTCAAGTGCTACGGTCTAGGGCTTAGGTCTTGATGGACCAAGGCTCGAGCCAAGGGGATCTAGACAAAAGCGCTGGGACCTGAGCTCGAGCATCGGGGACTCACCTTGGGTGATGTTCGAGCTTGGGTCCCTAGGCATGGCCTTTCTGGACTCGAGCCCGAGTGCCAAGCACCAAAGCTTGAGCGTTAGGAACCCAAGTATGGCCTTGGTGGACTTAGGCCCTAGTGCTAGGGATCTGAGCACAAGTACCAGAGTTTCACACTCAACCCTTTGTGGACATGGGCCCAAGCACCAAGGACTTGGGCATTGGGCTGAGCTCTTGGGCCTATGTTACATTCTGAAATTTGACCCTATTTCGAAATATATTAAATGATTATTTCGTCAATGCGCTTATAGTTACTTTTCTTTGAATTGATCACACACGAGTTAACTAATTTATTTGATGAGGTCGTAAATGGTTACAAACGTGAAAAACCAGATAATTCAATCAGAAATCTACCGCTCGACCATAAGAATTGACAATGGCCAATACTACACTGTTATAAGTCAATTAGTGAATAGATATAAATCGATTGGACAAGAGTACGTAGTCAGTTCGCGGATGATTCCGTACGATTACGAAATTCATGTCGAGCGACAATAAACTGATTTTCTATTGATCTTATATTTAAGGTATGTAATTGAACTATCGCAATTACATGACAACCAATGGTTGTCCGCGATTCGAAGATGCATAAACGTGAATTGAAAATTATCGACCACGGGTCAACTACGCAAGAACACCTCAGAGTCATTTGATAGATTATGTCGTACTAAAATCGCGTTTGATTGATTTTTAATCACAAAATTTAATTCGATTTTGGGTATCGAACTTTCGAGGGTTTCAAGATTTAATTATTGGACGTCGTCTTATCATCTGTCGAATTATCAGCAAGTTCAAAATTTTTGGAAAATGAATTATCGGACAAAAAAGAAAAAGAAATTCGGATCAAGAGACAAAATTGAAATTTTGGACCAAAAAAATTGTTTTTATAAAGTTAAAAATAAAAAAGAAATTGAGGGGATAAATTTCTTGGTTGAGAGGAAATTATGGAGAGTGGATGGAAGGGAAAATTATGAAAATTTTAGGGAAATCTGACGGGATTCTTTTTTCTTCTTTCTTCTTTTTTTTTCCTCTCTCTCCCACTATATCCTCCCCCCACCCCACTTCTGCCAAACCCACCCACTCCCCCCCCCTCTCTCTCTCCCTCTTGAGAAAATATTCAGTGGTATGAGCGCGCCACATCATCTGCTGACGTGGTGCGCATCTACCACTCAAATATCGACACGTGTCTGTAGGTGGGACTCGTTGGAAATTGGAAAAAGGCTAACTCTCAGCTCGTGGCTCGGCTCGGCTGGCAGAAGAAAGGACCGATCAATGGGTAATAAATGCGCAACACTCCCGCTTGAAATTTCTCTCTTCTCACTTGAATTTTCTGGGTTCTCTCTCCTCGTGGTAGAATAGATAGAGAACGAGCTACACTTCCTCTGTTTCCTTCTCTGCACATCCCACCCTTCTGCCTCCGCCTCCCCAAAAGCCTCGCCGGTCATCCACCTCTGGCACGTCGCTTCCTCCAAGAGCCCCACTAGTCATAGCTGGTTCCCAACCCCCTTCGCCTCCAACTGTTTCTAACATGGAGATCGAGCATAAGGTTTGTGCTCGTTGGTCTCTCAGCAACTTCTGGGCCTCCGTTCGATTGCCTCCCTCCGACGAACTCGTCATCAACTCCGACTCCGAGCCGCCGCCGTCAATGGCGTCCTTCGTCTTTGGCATTTGCTCGTCCTCCCCCTCCCTCAGGCCGAAGACGCCATCGGCCTCCACCGCGAAGTCGTCAGCCTCCAGCAGGAGGGAGGCAGCCTTAGTCTCATTCCCGAGCGGCGCCAGGCTCCTCGCCGTCGACCAGGTGCTGTCCTTGTCATTGACCCAATCAGTCGCGAGGGAGATCTCGGCAGACTTAGGTAGGGCCGACAGCGCGGCAAAGAAAGGAGAGGCGCGAGCTAGAGGGTTGGAGAAGGATTCCCGCTCGCTGTGGATGGGGTACATGGACTGGCTGCACCAGTAGTGAAGCTAGGGCTTTTCCTTGGACGTGAGCCGAATTGGGTTCACGAACGAGTTCGTGGAGAAGATGGAGCCTCGGTTCCAGGCTGTGTTCAAGGCAACGGAGGAGCTGGAGAAGGGCGCGATCGCGAACCTGGCTTGGACAAGGGCCACATGGTCGGGCACTACTGGTTGAGGAAGTTGGAACTCGCACCGGCCCGGTTCCTGAAGGTGTAGATTGAGAGCACGCTCGACGCCGTTTGCAATTTCGCTGTCGACGTGGTCAGTGGTAAGGTTAGTTTTGGAATTCTAGTCGTTGTTGCTCTCCATGTGGTAAGAGAGTTTGTAGTTCCGCGTGATTTTTTTTTTCTTGGGAATCGGTTTGCTATCGTAGATGCCTATGTCAGTTTTCTGGTAAATGCTAGCATTGTCTTAGTCGCTTGAGGAAGTGCAAGCTGAGGATAAATTGAATTGGTTTTTGGTCGAAGAGATGGAGAGCTCGTTTACGTATTACTCACTTGAAATGACCGTGTATGGAAATTTCCGACTCTGAGACGTAGTAATTTCAAAATTTTCTTCAAGTTTTCCAATTAATGTCAGCATGAAATTCGGTTTTTGATCGTTGGTTTTCTTTTAGTGTGCTTAGCTGATTGTATCGGACACGGATGGATTGATTGACTTGATTATGTTTGACGCTTAATTTGCAGATTAAGCCCCCTCCTACTTCTCCGTGGATCGCTTTACTCAAGTACTTTCAGTTGGAATAGGAGGTTCAGCTCTTGGGCCACGGTTTGTTGCAGAGGCATTGGCTCCCGATAATCCTCCATTGAAGTGTTAAAGACTGGAGTGTCCATCCTCCTCTCGCAATCTACCCTTCAGGTATTCAGCTTCATGGAATGTGCTGCTCTTTTAACGTTTTATGCCTTCATTGATCTATCCATTTAAGTTGTCAGTCGATGCACATTGCACCGTTGATAATGGAGGTGAGCACAGCCCTTTTTCATTCAGTTGGGCACTGAACCAAACAAACTGCATTAATACGGTTTACCAAACCAAACCACACTATGTTCTTTTTGGTAACTTTTACTCCATCCTATTTTTCAATGCAAGCTTAGCTGCTCACTTCATTCGGTTTTATTGGCAAATTGTGCAGCAAGCCAGACTCTATTTTTCTGCTTAGCCCATTCCTTCCCCCTCAACAAAAAAGAGTCCCTCTAAAATCTATGGCATGGACAAATATTTGCACTATTTGGTGGTTTAAATCAGCACCTAACCTAGCTTTTCACCGTATGTCACTTTTTATTGTCTTTATTAGGAAGCAGCCTTGCAGGAGTTGGTATTGCTCTATGCTAAAGAAGTGGACGAAACTGATGTTCAAGGTGAATCTGAGTTCAAATCATTGGAT